>CM057449.1:768292500-770905833 GCA_016271365.2 Neoceratodus forsteri | reverse complement strand
GAAGGAGGAATAGGAAAGAGTGCAGGTAAAGGATGAGTAAAGGGCAGGAAGGGAACAGAGTAGGGAGGGAGAAATTAGACCAAGATAAGGTGGAGAGGAACAGGGTGAACTTGAGAGAAAAGCCATGAGCAGTCCCAGATTGACCAGTAAAAGCAAGAGCAGTCACAACTATTCACAGAGAGTAGGTGCTAGTGACGTTTAGTTTTAAAGGGGCCCAATTTAACTGTAGAGGAAACCAGAGGAGGCAGGCCATTGAGCAGGACAGGGGACCTGTGGAAGAACACTCGCTGCCCTAGGATGTATTACAGAAAGGGACTAGGTAAAGGGCCTTATCAGACCTCAAAGTAGAACAAGGGATAGGGGCTGGGGAGATGAGCTGCTGGACTTAGGGATGGGAGAGTGATGTGGTAAGCTTCTTGGCCAACAGGCAGGTGTGAGATTCAAGCCTACCCTTAATGTTTAGCCAGTTCACTTGACTGTAAAGATCACAGGTATGGGTTAGCTTTGGTGCTCTTGTTATGAGGCAACATGCTTTATTGAGGGAGGACATGATTCTTTTAAGAGTAGTGTCAGATGCAGATCTGTAGACTACTATACCATAATCCACTAGGGATAGAACAGAACTAGTGACAGCCAGGTTGAGGTCGTGTTTGTCAGGCAGCTCCTATGCCTGCAGAGGAGGCCGATTCTGGTGTTTACTGCTTTGCAAACCAGATTAATATGTTCTTGGTAGGAGAGGGAGGAGTCTAAGGTGATCCCCAGGTATTTAAAACTCCTAACCTGCTCAAGTGATGAGAGATGACTATTTTGGATGTTTAGTGACACTCCTTTATGTTTATTCTGGTGGTTTGAAAACAGAATTTTTGTAATTGATGATAAATTTATGAAAGGAGAACCAGGACTCAATTTGTGTAAAGCTATTTTGCAGGCATTGTTCAAGCATAAGGGGTTCAGGGTGACTAGAGAAAATAACTACATCTGCATAGAGGAATAGGTTGCCAGAGCAGGCTTGGGGAAGGGTATTTATAAAAAGACTAAACAGAAGAGGGCCAAGAATTGAACCCTGTGGAACCCCTGAGCAAACTGGCTTACTGGAAGACAGGGTATCTAGAATTTTAACCCTCTGGGACCTCCCAGAGAGGTAACTATCAAACCAGGCAGTAGCATCAGAGAAAAGGTCCAGCCCCAAGAGGGAGGCAGAGAGAAGGCCATGGTGGATCATGTCAAATGCTTTTGTTAGGTCTATGTACACAGACCCAACAAAGTGACTCCAGTCCAGAGCTTTATGTATAAAGCTGGTGAACTCTAGGAGGGTTGTGGAAGTACTGTGATCCTTCCTGAAGCTGTGTTATTAGCTACACTGCAGATTATACTTGGCAAGATATTCAGCGATTTGATCATTCACTGTTCGTTCAAGGTCTTAAGAAACAGGGGGAAGAAGAGAGATGGGGCGATAGTTACCATAGGCAGTTCTGTCACCACTCTTGTGAACAAGGGTGACTATCACAGATTTCCACTGGGGGGAAACTGACAGAGACAGAGAGAAAGATTAAGAATTTTGGTGTGGGAGTACTGCATCAAATGTTAAATGAAGTAATTTTAGATCGAGAGAGTCACCACTGAATCTGGACTTGCCTAGGGATCGTAAAAGGTGGGATCTAGCTTCACTTGGAGATATTACTCTGAAGTGAAAGGAAGGGATGCTGATATGGGCAAATGATGGGGGGAATAGAGGGCTTAGTGGGGTCACTGAAGAAATCTGGAGGGAGAACAGTACTTAGATCGATAAAAGCATTATTGAATATATCTGTCTGAGTAATGGGTCTTGGGTAGTAACTCCATGGATATTTAATAGGGAGGGGGGTTTGTTATAAATGAGCCCTGGCTCAATGGTGCATCTCCAAATTACTAATAAATAAATAAAATAAAGTAAGAACTGCACCTGAATATGTACAAACTCCAGCCAAAATGACTTTGGTGGCTGGGATTGGAAAAGGAAACACCCTGCTGCTCCAGCTGTTAACCTAAGAATATGTGACTTTGGTGGCTGCTTCAGGAATGATGAGTCATCTCATGGGAATTTCAGCTATAGCAGAGATGATGTCAGCAGCTGAACTGACATGCATCAGGTGAAGTCAGTTTAGAAATGAATGGCAGCCTCATGTCAGATAAAAAACTGGGTCTCTGTAAGGGACATCCTGCCCTGATGCTGCTGGAATCCTCAATCAAAGAATGGTCAATTGAGAAAACCCTGCTGGCTGTAGGGTGAAAGAGAACTCCCGATGGACAAACTTGGAATGCATGCCAGACACTGAAAGTTGCTGAGATAAAGACATTGTCTCTCAGAGCCACTCCCACACCCAGCACATCCAGTGGTCAGCTGCAGATTATTCAGATTTTATATCTCTAGACATCAGCAGTAACTGAATGTAGGCAAATAAACTCATCTGTTGCACAGCTTGCTGGAAGCATCTGAATTACCAAGACAGTCTGTATGTCAGAATGCTGAGACAATGGCAGAAAAAATTGACTCTCCATTAAATAATACTATACTGGGACCTACACCCACTTCTCTAAATACCAAGGCAATGATACTGACTCAATGATCTTGGGGTAGAGAGGGTGGTAGAGTGGGACTTAAAAGGGAGGGGGATGGTCTGGTGCTTTTCTGGGGCATCTGCCATCTGTAATCCTGAAAAATGTGGGAGGATAGTGGAGAGGGATCTGGGGGAGCTGGGGGTGATGGAACACTGGGTATCAATTATCTGGTGAACCAGTCAGTAGAGATGGTGAAGCAGAACTTTTGTAGACTTGGGGACAGATTGGCAGCACACTCAGCCTCCCTGTCTTTTTCTGAAGTCCACCCTATGTAGAGCAGGGAGGGTAAACAGGCTAGGATAAGGGAAGATATGATACAGGAGTTTAACGGTTGGCTTAAGGGATGGTGTAGGAATAAGGAATACCACTGTGTGGGGGAGTGGGAAGACTTCTGATGGACTTCACCTGATGGGAGAGAGGACCTGTGCACTGGGGCAGTTGTTTGAACTAACTGTGGGGGAGACTGGGTCTAGAGGAACCTCAATGGCAGGGAGAGGAGGGGGAATTCTGGATAGTGCTCCTCCACATCTAGGGCTTGTTCTGGCACAGCAAGTACAAGAGAAACTGAGGGCTTTACTAAACTATGAGAAAAGGACATTGGGAAAGGGGAACGCAAAGGGTGCAAGCAACAGGAAACATATGGGGAGGGCAGAAGAGGAAAAGCACAAGGGTAGTAGCAAAGCATGAACAGGAGGTCACATGGAAGGGGGTATGCCTTAATGGCAGGAACCTAAGAAACAAAATCAGTGAGCTTCAGGTGCTGATGGCAGATACTAGGGTGGACATTGTGGACATAACAGAAACATGGGCTTCAGAAAACAATGCTTAGGAACTGCCAGTCTCCAGGTACTCAATGTTCAGAAGGGATAGAGGAGTAGATAGATGGGAAGGAGTAGTCCTGTATGACAAGGAAGGCATAGGGTTGTGAGAAGATTGGGGAACAGGGGTAGTAACTAGTAGAGTCGATATGGGTACAACTCACAGCAGCTTAAAAGAATTAATGCCTGTTTGGTTGACTGGTGTAAAAAAATTGCATTCTATTCATTGACCAAGGGGACACCTTTCCTTATAATAATCATTTGTATGATAGGAGTGGACTTCATTTAAAAAAGCAGGGAGCAAAGCAATTAAGTGTCCACTTTCAATCAGCCTTTAATGCCCTGAATTTAAACTAAATTTGTGAGGGTATTATTGTAGTCTGATCAAAGATGATTACCTTCAAACTGATATTAATTCCCAGCAAGTACCAACCAAAACTAAAGCAGACTTTAGAGATACAGTAGGTAGAGTAAGAACAAATATAAAAGGCTTTCTAATCAATGCTTGTAGTCTAAATAATAAATTTGATAAACTACGAACTACAGTATCTGCTATATGGAAAAGCCCAACATTATAGCCATCACTGAAACATGGTGGCATGGAGATGAACTATGGGGGAAAACATAGAAACATAGAAACTTTGAATTTGACAGCAGATAAGGACCACTTATCCCACCTAGTCTGCCCATTTTCCTACCTAATAGATAAGCTGCAGATCCTAGTTAACCAACACCCTACTTCTTCCTACACCCATCTAGAATTGCCTTATGTCTGTCCCATGCATTCTTGAATTCCCCCACTGTTTTTGACTCTATGAACTCCTCAGGAAGGCTGTTCCATGCATCTACAACCCTCTCTGTGAAGAAATTATTCCTCACATTACCTCTGAGCCATCCCCACTCTATCTTCAAATTCTGCCCCCTTGTTCTTGCACATCTCTTTTTCTGAAAGATGCTACCCTCTTGGACTTTGTTGATTCCCTTGAGGTATTTGAAAGTTTCT
This sequence comes from Neoceratodus forsteri, assembly GCA_016271365.2. Classification (NCBI taxonomy): domain Eukaryota; kingdom Metazoa; phylum Chordata; order Ceratodontiformes; family Ceratodontidae; genus Neoceratodus; species Neoceratodus forsteri. Next base: position 770,901,414 of record CM057449.1, on the reverse strand, counting down.
ATCATGTCCCCCTCTCCCTCCTTTCCTTGAGGCTATACATCTTAAGCTCCTTTAGTCTTTCTTCATATGTCTTCTGGTGCAGACCCTGCACCATTTTGGTTGCCCTACTCTGGACAACCTCCACCCTGTCTATGTCTTTGCGGAGACGGAGTCTCCAGAACTGTACACAGTACTCCAGATGTGGTCTTACCAACTGTCTGTACAGAGGGCCAACAACTTCCTGTTTTCTACTGATGATGCATCTCCCTATGCATTCCAGTATCCCCCCAGCCCTCCTTACTGACTTCTCACATTGCTGGCCCAGCTTTAGGTAGTCTGATATGACTGTCTCCAGGTCTTTTCCATTTTTGTTGTTGTCAGTATCTCACCCCCCATTGTGTACTCCTCCCTTGGGTTTTTGTTTCCCAGGTGCATTACTTTGCACTTCTTTGCACTGAATCTATGCTGCCATACATTTGACCATTGCTCCAACCTTGCCAGTTCCTTTTCATCCTTTCCACCCCACCTTTCGTATCAACCCTGTTGCAGATCTTTGTGTCATCTGCAAAGAGACATACTTTCCCTTCCAGTCCCTCTGTAATGTCACTTATAAAGACATTGAAAAGGACCAGACCCAGTACTGAACCCTGCAGTATCCCACCAGTAGCCCTCCCTTTCTTCAGAGTGGACTCGGTTTACTATTACTGTCTGTGTCCTGTTGTCCAGCCAATTTTTTACCCATGCTACCACCCTGGGATCCACTCCCAGGCTGCCTAATTTTTTTATTAATCTTTTGTGTGGGACTGTGTCAAATGCCTTGCTAAAGTCTAGGTAGGCCATGTCCACAGCCCCTCCCTGGTCTACTACTTTGGTCACCCAGTCAAAGAAATCAATTAGATTTGTCTGACATGACCTTCCTGCTGTGACTCCATGCTGCCTTGGGTCCTGTGCCCCACTGGCCTCTAGTTACTCAACAATTCTTTCCTTCAGAAGTGATTCCATCTAGAGGGGATTTGATCTCTTTCATTTAAATAGATCAGATAGAATGGGATGAGGTATAGCTCTGTATATTAACTCAGCATTTCAGCCCAGTGAAATTACCCATAAAATAAAAACATCTTCCTGCACACAAAACTATATGGGTAAATATTAGCACTAACAGATCAGCCATACTTACAGTGGATCTCTACTATAGACCATCTAATTATAACATAGAAGTTACTCAAGCTATCTTAAGGAAACTGAAACTATAGCGGAGTTGAACGAAGTTCTAATCATGGGAGATTTTAATTTTAACAACATTCACTGGGCACTCTATTCAGATAGTACTTAAATGAGCAAGAATCTATTAATACTCTGTGATGAATCTGGGTATGCAACAGTTTGTGTTAAATCCCACATGTACCTCAAATATCTTAGATCTCATTTTGGGGTCTGAAAATGTTAAAATATCAATCTGTGCAATCAAACCACCACTCTGTAATAGCTACCATAACATGGTTAAATTTGTTATAAATAACTCCATAGAAACTTATGAATCCAAAACAGACATTTTTCCCTATAGGAGGGCTAATAAAGTTAAACTACTGGAAGAATTATCTAACACTGGCTGGAAAGATTGATTTAAAGAAGGCACAGTAAATGATAAAGGGAATACTTTTAAATAAGAAATTCTTTTTTTTTTAATTTAATATACTTTATTAAATTTTTTGCAGTCCTGGTACAAAGCAAGATCATGTGACAAGGTAAACTGCATATACATATACAACATACACTAATCATACTTACAAGACAAACAATCCCCCCCACTACCCCATGCCCTCCACTCCCCCCATGCCAGTGCCTGGAATCATCACTAAAAAGGGATGTTAGGTCCTGATAGAGAGAAAGTAATAACTTATGGTTTCCATAGTGATAACAGGGTATAAAGGGGTTACCAAGTAGTCTGGAAAGCCTGAGGTTTATTATACATGTGGGCTATGTGTTTCTCAAGTTGGATTGCAGGTAGTAATTCAAGGAAAGGGACCGGGGGGAGTCATATCAGATGACCTAAAGGTGGGCAAGCAATGTGAGAGGGCAGCAAGGAGGGCTGGGGGGATACTGGGATGCATAGGGAGAGGCATCACCAGTAGAAAACAGGAAGTTATTATTCCTCTGTACAGACAGCTGGTGAGACCCCATCTGGAGTACTGTGTGCAGTTCTGGAGACCCAATCTCCACAAAGACATAGACAGGATGGAAGCTGTCCAGAGGAGGGCAACTAAAATGATGTAGGGTCTGTACCGGAAGACATATGAAGAGAGACGAAAGGAGCTTAATATGTATAGCCTCGAGGAAAGGAGGGAGAGGGGGGACATGATAGAAACATTCAAGTACCTCAAGGGAATCAACAAAGTCCAAGAGGGTAGCATATTTCAAAAAAAGAGGTGTGCAAGAACAAGAGGGCACAATTTGAAGATAGAGGGGGTGGCTCAGAGGTAATTTAAGGAAGTATTTTTCACAGAGAGGTTGTGGATGCATGGAACCAGCCTCCGGAGGAGGTTGTGGAGTCAAAATCAGTGGTGGAATTCAAGCATGCATGGGACAGTCATAAGGCCATTCTAGGGGGTGGGGGTAGGAAGAAGTAGGCTGCTGGTTAAGTAGGATCTGCAGCTTATCCAGTAGGTAGGGAAATGGGCAGACTGGGCGGGCCAAGCGGTCCTTATCTGCTGTCAAATTCTATGTTTCTATGTTTCTATGTACCATTCCATCACTGGGGGAACAGAATCCCCTATCCAATGCCTCAACATGGTTAATTTTGCTGTGGCCGCTATTAGAGCAAGATGGGCTTTCCTTATCCTAGGGGTTCCAGAAGGGAATATATTTAGGAGACAACTCTCTGGAGTGAAAAGAGGTTAGAGACCCAAAAGTGGATCAAGCACCTGTTTAAAGGAGTTCCAGAAAATTTTAGATTTGGGGCAACTCCATAACAGATGAAATAATGTTCCAGAAGCTTCTCCGCAATGGGAACATAATGAGGAAGGGAGCTTACCCATCTTATGAAGCTTTACCGGGGTATAGTAGAGGTTGTGCATAATGTTAAACTGGATAAGCTGAAGCTTCTCCTGTTTATTAAATATGTACAATGAATGCCAGGCCTTCTTCCAGACAGTCACTTCAGCAGGAACATATAGTTCTTGAGCCCAATAGTAGCAGATACCAGAAGGGAGTTGAGAGTCTAGGGATTGTAGGTGTTTATATACTTGAGAAACTGCATGCAGCTGGTCAGCTACCTTGAAAAGTGAAGATAGTTCTTCCCTGCGGGGAAGGGCCAAGGTTTCTATCCCAAAAAGGATGGGATTGCCGCCCTAACTTTGAAAAATTTAAAGGAATCTCTATTGGGAACCTGTACCTGGAGCTGGAAAGTAGGAAGGGGAGTTATTTTATCATCAGTCATGAATGCAGAAAGAATGCAGGCCATTGGGGGGCCAGAAGGAGGGTGGGATAGGACAGTGGTCAGTCCGGAAATGAGGGTTGTTTGTGCTGGGCTGCTCACAAGACCCATGCCAGTTCACGGAAAGGTGGACTTGGAATTGGTGTAGGGCCTTTAGTGTCCATCCTATCAGGGTATTCCTTAGAGACTGGGGAATTTGAGAAGGAGATGAGTAAGCAAGGGCTGTTAGGGAACATTGGAATTTATTTGCTAGAGATCTTTAAATTTCAAGCCATAAGGGGGTATATCCATGCAGTCCCTGCGTGGCAGTCCTACTTGTCCAGAGTGCTATCTTGCTAATATGCTGGGCTCCATAATAGGTGAAGAAGGAGGGGAGTGCTAGGCCACCTTGTAATTTGGGGGTGGTAAGCTTACTATAGCCACTGCAAACCCCTTTTTTCTTCCATAAAAATACATTAAGGGTACTTTGGAGCCAAGTGAACAATATTTTAGGGAAGAAGAAACCCAGCATACCCATTGGATACAGTAGGCGGGGAAGCACATTCATTTTGATAATGCTGATCCGCCCCCAAAGGAAGAGAGTTATTGCATCCCATCTATCTAAGTCTAATTTTAAAGTGCGTAACAGCTTGGTGAAGTTTTCCTTGACCATGACAGGGAAGCTTCGGGAGACTTTAATGCCCAAATATATCAGTGAGTTGGGATCCCAAGAAATACCAAGGTCAACCAGGTCAGCTCAGACCATTCATTTATTCATTTGGGAGAACCTTAGATTTAGAGAGATTTAATTTATAAAAAGAGACTTTAGGGAAGTCACTTATTTCCACTAACAAAACAGGGATAGTAATTTGTGGGTCTTCCAAGTGTGGTAGCAAATCATCAGTATATGCTGAAAGAGTATACTGTTTACACCCTACCTGGATATCTGTCAGAGAGGGGGAGTTAATTAGCCTATGAATTAAGGGTTCCAGGTATAAGTTAAACAAAAGAGGAGAAAGTGGACAACCCTGCATGGTGCCATGATGGAGAGCAAAGGGATGAGAAAGACGACCATTGCACCAAACCTCGGTTGTAGGGGACGTGTACAGAATCTGGACCAATTTAATATAATCAGTGGGATACCAAAATGATGAAGGGAGGTGAAGAGGAAGTCTCAGGAGACCTGGTTGAAAGCTTTTTTAACATTGAGGGAGACCAGCACCACTGGCTTGCCAGACTCCCCAGACACCAAAATAAGGTGAAGTGGTTTCCTCATGTGGTCTCCTGATATTCTCCCTGACATAAAGCCCACCTGTTCATGGCCAATAATCTCCCCCATAATCGGGGCAAGGCGAACAGCCAGGATCTTAGCTAGGATTTTTACATCCTTATTTAATAATGATATAGGATGGTAATTTTCAGGGTATGGGGGTCTTTCCCTGGTGTTGGGATACGAGTGATTAGGACCTCCATAAAAGTGAGGTCTCCCACTCCTTCCTCAAACCGGAAATTGAAAACATCCATTAGAAGGGGGGCTAATTGAGAGAGACAGGACTTACAGAAGTTGTTAGAAAGGCCATCTGGCCCAGGGGCCTTATCTAAAGGTAATTGTTTGATGGCCTGTCACACCTCACTTAACCCCGTCCGAGCACTTAGGGATACAATAGTGGCAGAAGGTAACTGGGGAAGATTAGCGGAGTTAAATATCCTGTAATAGCATGGTCAGGAGGACAAGATGCTGAGTCCACTGAGTAGCGATCCTGGAAGCACCTTCCAAATACAAGAAGTTATTTCCTTGTAGTCGGTGACTACAGCATCATCTCTTGATGGGTGGAGACAAGGAATAAACCTTGTGGCTTCTGCATGCCATAACCTAAGTGCTAAACATTTGCTGTCCCTTTCCACAGATTCTAGATACTTTAATTTAGTATGATGCAAGGCAAGCTCAGCCTTCTGTGCCGTGAGGTCAGAATATTGTGATTTCAGAAGGTGCAGTTTAGCCCATTCTGAGGCACTGGAAGAATGATTGAGAGATCGTTCCAGGTGGATGATGTCAGTAAGCATTGAATCTAGCTGGTCCCGAGCTTTATGGGTCCAGATTACTACTAGACATATAAACTCACCCCGCAGGGTTCACTTGAGGGCAGCCCAAATGGTAAATCAGTAATTCTACAGGCAGTACATAAATTCATACGTAAAATTAAGAAACATAAAAACAACAGAGTATCCCTAGCAAACAATTTAAGAACATTGATAAGAAAGAAAAATCCACTTCATGAAAAGTATCAGCAAATAAAAAACAAATCCAGATGGGAAACCTACAGGCATACTCAAAAGAATTGTAAATTAGCTATGAGATAGGCAAATATATCATTTGAAAAATCTATTGCAGAGCAGGCTACCAAATCAAATAGTGAAGCATTTTTTAGTTATATACATTCCATAAAAAAGCCCCAATATCAAAACAAATTATTACAGACAACACTGTTGCCACAGACATAACCTTCTCATTAGAAGAAATAGAAAAGAAATTGGTTTAGTCAAAATTAATTCATCAACTGGGCCTGATGGGATTATTGGAGGCATAATCAATCTTAAGAAAGAGCATTTAATAATTCCTCTAAAATCATTTATGATAAAAGTATCAAGGCTGAGCAACCACCAGAAGACTTAAAAATATCTAATATAACTGCAATTTTCAAAAAAGGAGCCAAAAAATGAAGTAGATAATTATCGCCCCATAAGCCTTACCTCAATACTAGGTAAAATTATGGAAAGCTTTATGAAAGATGTGTTCTTTGTTGAACAAAATACCTTAGATTTGAATCAACATGGATACACAAAAGGACGTTCACTTACAACAAACCTGCTAAATTTATTTGAACAGATAAGTAAATGTTTGGATTAAGGGTCTTCCTGTGATGTTGTCTTTCTGGAGTTCTGGAAGGCCTTTGATTCGATGCCTTATTGGGCCTTACGTGAAAAAATGGACAATATGAACATTCACCTACCTGTAAGGATAAAAAAATTAGATAAAAAATTGGTCTGAGGGTCACTCACAGAAAGTTGTTCTGGATGAACACTACTCAACATCTAAGTCAGTCACCAGTGGGGTTCCTCAAGGCTCAGTTTTGGCACCAGTGGTATTTCAGCTGTTCACAGCAGACCTCACCAACAATTTGCACAGTTGGATAGTAAAATATGCGGATGATTGCAAAATAGGAGGTCCCTGCAATTCCATGTCAGACATAGCTAACATTCAAGAAGATTTAAATACTTTGTCACAATGGGTGAAATCATGGGAAATGACCTTTAATAAGAAGAAATGTAGTGTACTGCATTTTGGATTGAGAAATCCAAGGCACAATTATACCTTTGGAGGGGAAACACTAAAAAAATCAGCCAAAGAAAGGGACTTTGGGCATACCATTGATGGTAATATATCTTTTATTAGCCAGATATCTGAAATGATTAATAAGTCAAATAAAATATGGTGGGCTAGTAGAAGAAATACAGTTGTCCCTCTTTATAACGATCCCCTCAGGAGCCGTACTGAAAGTTCGTTATAATGAGGATTCATGATACCGGGAAAAAGTGACATTTTTTGCCTGCATACTGAAATTAGCTGCTTCAGTTGGAGTAGCTGCAGTGATGAGATATATGGCTGTCTCGCTAAGCAGTGTAGACCAGTTTCTAATCCTGCTGCTCCCTCTGTAGCATAAACAAAGTTACTTGTCGCTTCTGTCACATCGTCGTAATCATCTAAGTGTGGTGCCACAATTTCCCTGCCTTGCCCCTGTATTTCCAATAATATGGCAGAATCACTCATGGTTTTCAATGTCAGGATAGCATCTTCGGTGAGCCATGCGTTCAGCTGCTCCAAAGTAGCTTGCAGTATCAGTATTGCTTAATTCATTTATTTATCTGTGTGTTCAGGGGTCTGATTGTAACATAATGATGCCATATTAGAGCCATATTAGCAATAGCAGATCCGGGAGCAGTACTGTGTCATTTAAATTGACTTTTTGACACTTCACACTACATCAATTACTGAATATTGTAGCAGTGCCATGCCATGCTTTTACATACTTCTGAGGTAGTGTTGATCTAGTGAGGCTCATTTTATTCTGGAAACTACCACACACACAAAAAAAAAAAACAAGATGCAAAATAAATACTGCACTTTAAAAGCATTGCTTCTGATGGGAGCCAAGCAGCCGGTTCATTACAACCGGGATTCATTATAATGAGATTCGTTATAACGAGGGACAACTGTATTAAATCAAATAAACCTTCTGTTTCACTACCACTATAAAGAGCGTATGTTCGACCACATCTCAGCTTCTGCTCATGATAGTGGAACCCATACCATTTTAATGTAAAACAGGATCGAGAGGGTCCAACGAAAAATAACCAAGCACATGAAGAGGTTGAGAAATATGAATTATAATGATAGATTACAATCACTAAAACTGATGTCCTTGGAAACTAGAAGGCTTTGAGGAGATTTGCTGTGTGTTTGTGATATCCTAAGAGACCAACAACTCATGTCTGATATTGGCTTGGACATTATAAACAGATTACAGTGGATATCCAAGGGCATCCTTTGCAGCTGCCAAAACCGATGTCTAACACAGTCAGACGTGGGATTATTTTTCTTTAAGCATGGTACGACCTTGGTATTCACTCCCTTTAAAAGTAGACATCAGTAATACCAAGTCTACTTTCAAATATAGACTTAACCATTGGTTACTGGCAGGAAGTAACTGATTTGATAGGAGCTTTCATGGGCTATGCCTTCTGCTCCTTCCTATTACTTTAGTGAACCTTAGTGAACCTCAGGCAAGAAACTACTCTTGGGGGTGATCTACAGGCAGCCAGGGCAAGGGGACAAGAGTGACAAAGAGCTCAGTCAAGAACTGCAAAGAGGGGTGGCTAATGGGGAAGTAATGGTGGTTGGTGATCTGAACCTTCTGAACATTGATTGGGATGTTCTTGTGGCCAAAAGCACAAGAAGTCAGGCCATGCTGGATGCATTCCAGGACTATCTGCTGTGCAGCTCACTAAAGAGCACATCAGAAAGACCAGAATTCTCAATTTTGTGCTCATCAAATTAGAGGAGGTAAGTGTAGTGGGGGTAGGGGAGCCACTAAGGAACAGTGACCGTAACTCTATTTGGTTCAGACTAGTCTTTAAGTCTGGTATACTGCAGTCGAGTGTGGAAGTCCTTGATTTCAGAAGGATGGACTTAAATAGACTGAGGGAACTAGTCAGGTTATCAGTAGGGGTGGACAACACAGAAGAGATGTAACAGAGATAGGATGCAATTAAGGATGCCATCTTCAGGGCATCTAAACTATGCATGAGAACAATAACCAAGAAGAACAGGTTCAAGAGACCACTGTGCTTCTCAGCAAGAATCAAGGGAGTAGTAAGGGCTGAGAAAAAGACATTTTCCAGATTTAAAAAAAAAATCAGAGATAGGAAGAATGGGCATAATATGCACTGAAAAATAGGGAGGCACAAAGGGCAGTTAGGGAGGCAAAAACAGGCACAGGGCTGCATATTGTGGAGGAGGGTAAGAACAGAGAAAAAATATTCTTTAAGTATATATGTGAAAAAAGAAAGAAGAGGGGCATACTGTGAGGCTAAATGATTTACGGGGTGATTGAGGTGGACAGACAAAAGGCCAATGTCCTGAATGATTACTTTTGCTCACTTATCACTGGGGAAGACAGTGGGTCCTTGCCAGACAGTGGCATCAAAGCAGCCACTAAGTGGACCCCACAGATGAAGCAGGCAGCACTCACTAGCAAAAGGGTCCAGAAAGAGCTGATAGCCCTCAAGAGTGATAAGGCACCAGGACCAGATGGGTTACATCTGAGGATACTCAATGAATTGCAGTGGTACTAACTGATTCCCTGGTAGGTCTGTTCAACAGTTCTCTAAGAACAGGGATAGCCCCAAAGGATTGCAGGGTGGAGAACATAGTTACACTCCATAAGGATGGTGACAAGGAACAAAAGGGGAACTGCACACCCTATTGTAGGGAAGATAATGAAGGCACTGTTCAAAAAGGATCTTGTGTACTACTTGGAGAGTAATGATCTCCAAGATAGTAAACAACACGGATTTGTAGCAAGGAGATCTTGTCAAACTAACCTGATAGTTTTCTTTGATAGAGTGATGAGATTATTAGAGAGGGGCAATGCTGTGAATTTGCTCTGCTTCAGATTCAGCAAGGCTTTTTATTCATTGCCTCACTGGTACTTGCTGAAGACAGCAGTGATTAAAGCGAGGGGGAAATCGGGGGAACTATTTCCCCCATGCCCCTTCATGGTACACATTAGAGGGAACTCAGGAGAATACATATACACTCCCAGCCAGTTTTCAATAAGGACAGATGTTTTTTAATGTGTGCTTGTCTGTTGGATAGACTTTATTTTCCTGTACTGAAGACACATTGCTGGGCACTGGGACCCATCAGAATAATAGGATGCAGGGAGGAGAGTATCCTTACATTGGGACGTCACGCCATAACATTTTATGATGTCTCCGATGTCAGGAAGCAGCATACTGTTGCCTGCCCTGCCTGTTGCTGCCACTGTGTGTCTGGTGACCAGCTTCCCACAGATTGACTGTGTCACCTGACTCTACAACAATCCTGATTGGCGGTGGGAGGGAAGAGGCATCCAAGAAATGGTTAAACACAGCAACCATGCATGTGCAGATCATTGCACATGCATGGTTGATGTCTTCTTGCTTGCTCTTCTAATTCCATGGACTGTGTTGTTAGCCTTGTCATCGCAGATCTAGTGGGAAAGTGAGCCTTTGAGCAAGGGGGATAGAGACTTCGAACAAACTCAAACATTTAAAGAAAAGAAAACAGCCCTTTTCAGGGCTCTTGGGGAAAAAAAATCATATAATGCAGGACTGCCCGGAAGGCTGCAGTGTCATCATCTCTTAGAAAGTGGAAGGGAGAGGAGGGGGATTATCATTACTTATGCACTACTAACATTGCAGTTTGTTTACTTCAGCATGCTGCTGACTTTTGGTAAGCTCTCATGAAGCTGCCTCACAAACTACTAAAAACCACCAAAATGCACCATATGGCATACATTTTTAAACATTTTTCCAAGGGATCATGCTCCCAGATCTACCTAGGAAGGTAAGTATATTGTGCCCCTTGGAATATTCTGGTTGCATGACACTGTTGTCACTCCTCCGCCTATAGAGTTCCCCTGTTATGAATGCCTGCTTTAACCACTGGGTTCAAGACACTGGAAGAGCTGGGGTGGCTAAGTGCATAGTTAACTAGGCAGGAAACTGGCTAAAGGGAAGGCATCAGAGGATAGTGGTCAACAGAGTTAATGGTTTCAGATCAGAAAAGAGGGAGATCACGAGCGGGGTTCCACAAGGATCTGTCCTGGGGCTTGTTCTCGTCATCATGTTCATCAGTGATATTGGTGAAGGGATTCAGGGCAGATTATGTCTGTTTGCAGATGACACTAAACACTTTGGGATGGTGGCTAGCAATGAGAGGAAAAAGGAAATGTAGAGAGACTTGTAAAAGGTGAGGGGGGGGGTCCCAGAGTTTTACAGTTAAAATTCAATGTCAAAAAATGCAAAGTGATGCATGTGAGGAACAGGAACCCTAGGATGGACTTCTGGATTGGGGGGGGGGGGGACAACTTAGTACCACGTCTGAAGAATGTGATATTGGAATTATCATTAATGATTCCCAAAAGTAATCAAGTCATTACAACAAGATATATAGCAAAGCAAGTAGAATGATTGGTTATATTGGTAGGAGTATTGATAAAAGGAAAAATAAGTAATACTCCAGCTATATAGATCCTTGATGAAACTACACCTGGAATATTGCACCCACTTCTGGAGTCCTCACCTCAGGATGGAAAGGAATAGGTTGCAGATGATGCAGCACCAGCTAAGAAAAATGATTCAGGGCCAGCAGAGCAGGTCCTATGAGGAGCACCTCGAGTCATTTAACATGTAATTGCTAGAAACCAGAAGGGAGAGGGAAAATATGGTAGAGACCTTCACATTCCTAAAAGGAATGAACAGCTGAACTGGGGAGAATTATTTAATTAGAATGCTGTCTCATGGTCACAAATGCAAACTAACAAGAGGAAGGTTCAGGGTGGACATGAGGAAATATTATTTTACAGACAGGGTGGTAGAGCCATGGAGCAGGTTATCAGCTGAGGTGGTGGGTGTGAAAACCATTAGAGGATTTAAGCATAACTGGGATAGACTGGAGGGTATTGTGGTAGCTAGGAGTGTCAGATACAGGGAGGGAAATTAGGGTAAGGATGGAAGGGCCAGCACCCTGGAAGATCAGTAGGTCCCAGGACAAAATAGAGAACACAGGAAGTCTTGATGGTCCTTTTATGTTTTTCTGCCATCATTGTCTATATATCTCTGTTTCTGTTCAAGTTTTTCCAATCCCTGAGGCATTTACCACTGTGCCTACATATTTAGGTGAGAAGGAAACATTACCCCGGTACATGCTTATGTGTAAGTAACTCCTGTGACTTTGAAACAAGTAGAAAACAGATATTTGAACTGGTGTGCCAGATGTACACTTCACCCAACAGAGTTCTAATACAGGAGTTCTGGAGAATGAAAATGGGGATATTGTACAGATACTAGAGAGGGGTGACTCCTGTAGCACACCCAGATCTCCTAACAGAAACTGCTATACAACAAGGCCCCACAAATGCCAGCCAGCAGGAGGCGGTGGCAACAGCAAAATAATATACCACAAGGGAAGGCATCAAATAATTTAAGGACTGAAAACAAAGGGAATGACAGAACACTCCCTTTTTTTAAGTAATCAGTTGCTGGAAGAAGACTCAGAAGGTCAAAATTCCACTAGGCTTAGATTCAAAATGGCAGATCTATTTAAAAACTGATCATAACCTGACAGGTATCATAATGCAGTTAGGGCAAGGAATAGAGACAGCCTAGAAACTGTACATGACCATGTCCATGTAGCCAGAGTTTTTCTGAAAGACTGAAGTTCTTCACTTTGAAGATTTATGCCATCATTCATATATCTGGAGAGACAACAGTATATTTGATTCGAGTTTCAAGACAAAAAAAAAAAACTTTTAACAGATTTTGAGGGAAATGCTTGGAAGTCAAAAACTCCTAACTGTGGTTCCACTTCATGATTATACCTCAATAAAGACCACCTTAAAGAATATTACTGTCTTTTTCTGGAAAGAAGTGATTAATGTCTCCAATATTCTTTTTTGCTACAATAAAAGTGCACAGTACAAGGTAGACCTCAGCACATTTTTGATTCTGAGCAAATTTGGACAGGGGAATGGTGGACACTGAGAATTGGCGTAAACAGTTTTTCTTTATAGGTTGGGATTGTGGAATCATTTTTTACCTCAACCAGTTGAAGGTCTGCTGCATGTGTGGTTCCCCAGAAAACTGGAACAGTGCCTGCAACCAACTTCAGAGTAGATTATGTTCTGCCTTTGGTCAGCATGCACTGTGATAACATTATTAGAAATAACTTGTGTGATGAGAGGTGCCATGCCTAGCACTCCTGCTCCAATTCAGCTCATGATGGAAAGGAGCAACTTGACCAGCACTATATTTTGGCACAGGCCTGAAAAGCTTGCCTCAGAAGACCTTCTACTCTACTTTAAAGGAGAGATGCCTTCCAACACAAATCCCTGCTGATAGTCCCCTGAGCACATTATTAGGCCTTCTATTCCTGTGTCAGCCTCCAAAGACCCCCTTTTTATGTTAGTGCTATACCATTATCTGTAGCTCTGGATAGGCTTTTATTTATTTATTTATTTATTGAGTCTTGGATTACAACACCTTTCAGCAATACAACTCATTTACAAAGGTTCCATGTCAGTAGTACAAAAACAAAACAAGGTAAACAATAGATAAGTAAATAGCAGATATCAAGAATATACTTAAAAAATGAATATATCAAAAACAATCAAAATGGCACTGAATGTTGCTCAGTATAACAGTAGAGTGGGCTAGAAGAGAGGGCAGCCTGGGAGGCCTTGTCAAAATCTAGGATAGAAAGTAAAGGGGTGTAAGGTGGGGGATGGGAGAAACAAGAGGGAGAAGGAGATGAGTTGGACAGGAGATGGAAAAGGAAGGAGCGGAGTTGCAAAGGAAGTAATGGGGACAGAGAGATGAGAGGATGGGGATGTGGAAGGAGGGAAATGGGGCGAGAGCAGAGAGAAAGGGGGAGTGCTGGTGAAGTGAGGGGGAGGCTGACAAATTAATAGTATAAGGAGAAGAGGTGATGTTTAGTCAGGAGAGGGGGCAGCCTAGCAGGCCTTGTCGAAAACACAAAAGAGAGAGTAATATTGGTGGGAGAGAGGTAAGAGAGATAGAAACATAGGGAGAAGGAGGGGAAGAAGTTGCAAAAGAGGTGGCATGAGATAAGAGAATGGGTGGAGGGTGGAAAAGGGAAGGTGAGGAGGAGCAAGGGAAGAACTTGAAGATGTGTGAGCAGAGAAGAAGCAGGGGTGAGGGGTGGAGGGGAAAAGGCTTGAGGGTAGGATCAAAATGAAGTGCCAAGAGTTAAAAGTGCTGAAAGGTATAAGTACAATGATAAAATAAGCAGAAGGCTGCTAAGGGCAGCAATCCCATATACTGTTTGCAAATAGATGTTGTTGGAGTTTGTGTTTGAAAGGGTAGAGTTTTGACTCAGCAGAGATGTCCCTAACTAGAGAGTTGAACCAGAGGGGGGATCTGTAAGCAAAAAAATTCTGACCTAAGGTGGTGCGGCATCTGGGAACAGTAAAGACCTGAGTTGCCAAGCTGCGAGTATGTTGAGTACTGAGACAAGAGCTAAGGAGCTGTTTGACCCCAGGGGGTAACAAACCAAGGTGTGCCTTCTTGGCAAGTAAGCAGGTTTGATTTTGGATCCGGCTGAATAATTGAAGCTACCCAGTCTGAGCATTTAGGTCACACGTGTGTGTGAGTCAGGCAGTCCCAGTAAGGAGTCTGCATGCTTTGTTAAGAGCAACAGTGATTCTATGAATGGATGTAGGAGAGGCAGAGCCATAAACAACCAGCTCATAATCGATGATGGTAATAACAGAGCTGAAAATTGCTATTCTTAGTGCCTCAGGAGTGAGGCTATGCTTGTGCCTGTGGAGTAGGCCAATCCTTATGTTGACAGTTCAAGCTGTGTTATTAATACTGTATGTTGTGAGTAGGTGAGTGAGCTATCAACAGTGACCCCTAGATATTTGAAGGAGTGGATCTGTTCAAGTGGGGTGCCAATGCAGTTTGTGGTGAACAAGGGTTTGCACTTGTTTTTCTTGTGGGCGTTGTTGCAAAGCATCACTTTGTTTTTTTTTTTTATAGTTTAGCACCAGTTTTTGAGTGTGGAACCACTTTTCCACTTCTGAGAAACTGTGTTGAAGGTTATCCTGGAGGCACTTAGGGTCAGAGTTACTAGCGTAGATCACTGCATCATCCACATAAAGCTGAATCTGATCATGACAGGCATGTGGGAGGTTATTCAAGTAGATACTGAAGAGAAGGGCCCCAGTATAGATCCCTGAGGCACTCCAGAATGGACTGGTTTCCTTTCGGAGAGGACATTGGTTATCTTGACCTGCTGCGAACGGTCTTCTAAATAATTTTTGAACCAGATGACAGCATCATTCGACACCCCTGTGAGCAATAATTGCCCAAGTAGCAGTGAGTGGTTCACAGTATTAAAGGCCTTCATCAGGTCAATAAAGGCAGCCCCAACCAGATGGCCTTGGTCAACTGAATCATGTATGAAACCAGTGAATTCTAACAGTGCAGTGGTAGTACTATGACCTTTACGAAAGCCATGCTGCTGGTGACATTGGATATTGTATTTGTCTAGGTATGCCACAAGCTGATCTGCAATTACACGCTCTAGTGCTTTTGACAGAGGAGGTGCCCTATCTTCACCTTTGTGCACCAGGGTTACTAGGTCCTCTTTCCATTTTGGGGGACTTGCCCAAGCCTTAGAGAAAGGTGCAGAATCTTGGTACGAGGTGTAAGAGTTTCCTCGAGGGTGAGGGCAAGAAATTTGAGATCTATATTGTCCCCACTGAATCTTGCTTTATCGAGTACTTTGCGTGTGTACTTTCTAGCCTCATGCTTAGTAACATCTTTGAACTAAAAAGTGGGGGATGCCTGCTGCTGAGCATCACAGACTGGGGGGGGTGGCAGGGGGGCAGAGACCATGAAAAAATCAGGGGGGAGGACACTGCTGAGGTCTGTAAAGGCATCATTAAAATATTGGCTATGGCTATTGGGTCAAGAGTAGGGCTTCCATCAATGTTAAGCATGGTGGGTGCTCTCTTGAGGTCTTTGCCAGTGACTTCCTTTATGTTGCTCTAGAAATGTTTACTTTCACCCCACAAGTTGGAAACTGCCTCCCTAAAGTATTGACTTTTTGCAAAATGGATGGCTCTGGTACAAATATTTCTGGATTTTTTATAAGCCTGAATATCTGCTTGCTTGCCTATGGCTTTGACCCGGTGCCAGAGGCGGTCCCTAGTCTTCATAAGTCCCAGTAGTTCAGGTGTTATCAAAGGGTTGTACACCCCCTTAACTTTCTACTTTTTAGGGGGCGTGGATGTCACATGCAGCATTAAAGAGGTCGCTCAAGAAACCACATACCTCGTCAATGTCATTGGTAGAGTCCAGTGGTGACCAAACCTGGCTTCGATGGTGTGATCTGAGCAGTTCTAGGTGTCCTGGAATTAGGACCTGTGCCTTGTATATATGTAAATTGTTGTATATTATCACTTTATGTCATTGTACTACTGTTTATGTTATTCTTGTCTATGTAAAAATACTTGTACTCTTATTTGTATGACCACTCAGGTCCATCTTGTAAATGAGCTACGCTCAATGATGTTCGCCTGACTAAATAAAGATTTTGATTGATTGATTGATTGATTGATAGGACCCTACTGAGAATAACCTTAGGTGGAGATTTGCTGAACTTGTTGGACCAACTACAAAGTATAGGGGAGTGGTCGCTTAGGGTGTCAGGGAGTACAGACACATTTGTGATTCTTTCAGGGTTACTAGACAGAACCCAATCCAATAAGGTACTTGATCCAGTTCTATAGTTAATTCTGGTCGGGGTGTTAACTAGCTGGGTAAGGTGCAAGACAGAGATGGCATCCTTAATGTGTCCAATGTCAGATGGGAGCCAGTTTACATTGAAATCTCCCAGTATTATGTTTTCAGTGCTCCGAGGCACACTCTGAATATATTCCATGAAATTATGAATGCCAGAGGGAGATTCTTTGGGTGGTATGTAAACAGATAGCACAGTTAATGTTTCTTTTGGGCCCCTAGGAGTACCTTGATGGCCAGGGCCTGAGAAGAGTTTCCCATGCAGGGCAATTCAAGGGCGTGACCCATTAGAGTTTTTTATAAGTAAATAACACAGCCAATACCTCTTTTAGTGAGCCTATCCTGCCTAAAAGTAGAGTAGCCAGGTATGGTGATAGCAGAATCAGGGATTTTGGGTGACAACCAAGTTTCTACAACAGAAAGAATATCAGGGTTGTGTTGTGTAATCCATACCTTGAGGTTGGCTAACTTACAAAGAATACTATATAAATTGATAGACGCGAGGGAGAGTGCAAAGGACATTTTTGTGCTGCAATGGTCCATTGCCCAGCGGGGCCAGGGGTTAGGGTGCACATTTCCAGACAGGAGCAGAAGCAGTAAAATTAATTTCAGTAGGCATGCCTTTAGTTGTTTAAAGTACTGTTTTCGTTGTCTTCTACAGGAGGAGGTACTGTTAAATATATTGGTTGTTGAATCCAAAAGGCCAAATTCCCTTAAGGTGCACTCTATGGACTGTGTGAATGTTGGTCCAAATGTCTCAGAAAGTGACCCTGGTGGGACTCAAACCTTTTCTAATACTATGGATATGCCACTCTACTGCCAGAAAAGGGGATGATGTTGGTACACAGGAAACACCATACAAAAAGTCAGCAACAGAAACATAAGCTATTGAGTCATGGCTTGGTACAATTATCCAAGAAGTACAAACTTTTGGTGAAAAAAGGAACTGGGGTGATTCTGAAGAAGAAGACACAGAGGACACAGGCACTTTGTCTATTGGATTCTCCCAAAACAGTGTCTTCAGAGGATGAGGAGGGTTTTTTGGAGTCTACTACTTTAAAAAAGAAAAAGGGAAAATCTGAGTCCCGAAATTGCATCAGATCCAATAAAAAATGCAAAAGAGGGGTTGTAGATTTGAATTACTGTTCATGTTCTTTCCCTTCTAATGGAAGATACAGTATTATCATGGTCTGTGCAGCCTTGAACATGAACAGTATATAAAGTTTAAAGAGATGAATAACTACCTTTTCTTTTCTGCAGGCACTATCATACTCTAATTTTTCCTACAAGACACCCATTTAAGAACTATTTTAGATATTCAACATACTCAACAATTGTGGAGAGGAGGGAGTTTTTTGGTCAGCAGCTGATGGAAAATGTTCAGGGGTGGGTATTTGTTTTAAAAATATGCCAGTCACTTTGTTAAGCTACTGGTTGTCATCCCAGGTAGAGTGCTTATTTTGGTAATTGAATATTTCAGATTGTCACTTTAATTAATGTTTACACCCCAACCCCCAGTCTAAGGTAAAAATATTTTTTTAAACCCCGTGACCATTTTGGTGTGCCTCACATAAAGAGATTTTTGAAGGGGATGTTAACTGCTCTATGTCATCTGGGTTTTTTAGGGCTGTAAGGGGAAAATCTTGTGATTCAAACTTCTAGGATAGTAGGTATAAATATGACTATGCATTAGGCAGGAGGAGACTTTTTTAAAGGGTCAACAGCCACCTGAATTGATTTTCTTTTTGTTTCCAAGACCTTGTCCATAGGGAGAGGGGATGCAATGCTGTCTGAAGCTTCAGACCCTGCAGTGGCAGAGTGTGCAGCCAGCAACCAGGAAACCATGATGGATGGCTTGAGTTTATGGAAGTTGAATAATACTCCTAAACTCTTTTTCCCTCCATTCACTGGCTCACAGGAACTCCTTCGGGAGAGACCTCACTCGACCCAGGACCTACTGCCTGGCCAGAGACCCCCCCCAACCATGGAACTGGGGACTGGATCCCCTCACTTTAACTACTTCGAGCACATGGCCAACCCCCCCTGATTCCACCCCCCCCCACCGAGGTGGGGTCACCCTGTAAGCCCTACCTGGGTGCCCTTTCTCTGAATCTAGATAGCCTAAGCCCGGGAGTGGAGAAAGGGTCCAGGAGAGCTGGTCGTGTTGGATCCGGCATTGGACATGTGGCCTGGTCCCTTGAGGCCCACTGTCATCCTCCTGTGCATCGGGTGTTTCCTTGTTCATCCTGCCCCAAGGTTTGGACATGCCATGACGTCCAGCACATGGTGGGCACTCTCCCACACCCACATGCAGGATGTCTGCCAGTAACGTCTCACTTTATGAGTCCCCTGGTTGTTGTGCTCCCTGTCTCCACTAGGAACCAGAAACATTGCAGGTCTGAATCCCCCTTCCATCCCAGGAGAGGAGAGCCATCCTGTTGATGCTCAATCCTCTCCTCCACGTCTGATCCCCAGCCCCCCAAGCTTACTCCTGAACTCAGTTCACCAGTGTAGTGTAAGGTAAGGCAGATGCCTCAGCCCTCAGCACCACTGGGCCGGCACGAATAATACTCATTTGAAGCATTCTGAAATAAGAGAAGCTATCAAAGAATTGTACATGTATCAAGGTACATGGTAAAGTGCATGCATGATTCTTGCTTATGTTGGTATAAGGATATGGAACAATGAACTAAAAGTTTTTATACAAAATAGAGCCTATTCTCCAAAGCACCTAAATCATGTGCCAATACAATGTAAATGATCAGCACACCAACGTACTGGTAAGTGGTACAGAAGACATGGCATGCACGTACACACATGCACTACTGGGCGGAGACATGGGCGGTGTGGAATGAAGCACGTAGTTGCATGCAGGGATGGTCTCAATGACTGTATGGCATGCTGACATGCCCACTGACCCCACCAAATATGGGCATGCACACCATCTGCGTGCATGCACCAGTGGGAATGTCCAGGCAAAATGGCCAACCAGGCAGTAATGGGGTATCAGAGCACCTTGCCTCGGACTGTGGACAAGCACACCCAGAAACATGGAGGGGACAAGCGTGCAGTTGCAGGCATGGGTGACCACCCAGTGGACAGATGGAAGCGGCAATCCGGCAACTTTTCCAGTGCACAGGTGACAGCACTGGTCAAGGACATCCATACCAATTATGATGTCCTATATGGGGAACAGGCCCTGATGGCAAGTGCTGAGAACAAGCAGAGGCTCTGGCTTGATATACAGGTGGCCGTCAATGCTGCCGGTCCTGAGGCAAGTAAGCTATCCACCATAAAGCACAAGTGGAATAACATGAGGTCCAGCATGAGACGGAAGCAATTTGTTGGCCAAAGGGCATGGACGGGCACTAATGGGGGTTCCTTATCTCCCGTTAGCATTCTGAGCCCCCTGGAGTATATCATACCATCTCAGAGGTCACATGGCAGGGTGTGGTGGAGGGTCGTGATATGATGTCAGGTATGTAGTGGACATGTGGTGACAGGCAGTGATGGTGTGGGGCATGGCTCAGCTGCAGCTAGCTGTACCGCCTTATCCCCCCAGGTCAATTCATGAGCAACAGCAGTGTAGTCCAGGCTGGCACAGTGCAACATGACCTGCAGATGCAGGTGTCTGAGTAAGGTAAGCATGATGCTGCAAGCCACCCACCGGACCAGTACACATGTGCCATGGCTGCACAAAATGATCTAACAGATGTCCATGCATTCAGCCATAGATACCACCCTGGAGATGCCAGCAACAGATGAGGCACAGGCAGATGTGGACATGACATTCAGCCATCCAACAGAGGCCATGGAGGATGTACTGGCATGTAACAACACACAGATGGAGGCATGCGTGGTATCACCTCATCACAGTGGCACTGTGTGGGCAACTATGGTACTGGTGCACAGTATCATGGCCACCGCAACTAGTGACAGCAAGAGGGTTGCACCTGCAGACACACCTCCCTCCCAACACTACAGATCCCTCCGGGCCCAGTTGCAAACATACATGAGGGCACCATGGCCACCGTGCACAGGGCACATGGCGGGCAGGCCAGGAACGGGCAGTGCCATGACATGCATGCATCTGTGACGGTGTCCTGCAGACACACTACTCTGAGCTGCAGTGGCTAGGGAAGGACAGGCTTGCAGCCCAGTGGGAGAACACAGAGGCACTGAAGTGCATCACCATTGTGGTGGAGGTTATGTCCCAGGGCATAAACCAAATAGGTGATGGACTGGAGAGGGTGGTGGAATGCATGCAGTCAGGACATCACACCACTGTGCCAGCTAATGTGGTACAGTATGCCAAATGCCTACACACAGACTGCAACTTCAGCAGCAATCGACACACCCTCTACATGCAATCCCACACCTACCACCTCTGGCACAGCACACCCTGCACCCATGTCCTCCGTATCACCTGCCTACTCACCCAGCCTGGACCCCACTCCTTCTGACACCATACCCAACCCACCACCACCATGGACCCCACTCCCTCATCCATGGCACCTCCCCACATGACCACAGGCACACACCCTCACCCACCAGCGAGCATGGTGGCAATGGGTCAATAGTGGGTCCCACAATACTGCAACGTGTATCCAGGGTGGTGAGGATTTCCCCTGCCTACTGTTGTGCTGCATCCTCTGGGGTTCTGCATGAGCTCCTGACATGGCTGTTCACAGCTGTAATGGCCACGTATGACACTGGCACACTGCAGTATGACACATGCTCATGGTGTGCCACACTGGCACCGTGGCATCCATCTCACATTACCCCCTCACTTACATGGACACAAAGCAGTGCACACATACCATATTGAGCCATGCAGGCAGCTGTGGGCCATGTCCACGGATGCCACATGAGCATGCTGCACACGGGTGTGCTCTGCCACCCATTCCACACCACAAATTTCCCATCGTAGCCTGTTGCAGGATGCGGGTGCTCATGGACACTCAGACTACACATTCATCATGGTGACCATGGGCCACAAAACTATCTACCAAATGTGCTTTGTGCCACTGTGTGGTAGATGGCATGGCCACACAGTGTGTCATGCGATTGCACCTGCGCAGGTGGCCCTTCACAGGGTGACTGGTTGCATGGCACCTGGGGTGGTGCCAGTATCCTATGGTGCACACAGATGTTATGCAGCATGGCACACACAGTGAACACTGTGCATGCCATCCTAGGGGCAAGCATCATCATGCCACTGCTGTGATCAAGGCACCTGAACCACATCTTCAGGCTTCTGATTGTCCTCTCTATGCAGACACATGTCCTCCACTGTGAATCATTGTATGACTCCTCCACCACATCCTGCAGTGTTGGGTATGGCATTATCAGCTATGTCCTCATGGGATATCTGCTGTCACCTGTGAAGGGGAGGAGGCAGGCAAATTAGTATGGTACATTACATACACACACACACACACCAATCCCTCTATCTATGGTACTCACCAAGCAGCCACCCATCACCTTTGCCTCCGGCAGCCAGTTGTGCCTCCAGACCTGAGTTGTCGAATATAAAGGTGTCATGGCAGGACCCCGGGTACCTCACACACACATTGGTGATGAGGCCGTGTGCATAGCACATGACCTGACACTTTATGCTGTGGAATCCCTTCCTATTCCTGTATGCTGCCTTGTCCACATACAGGGACAAGATCACCACATGGGTACCATCAGTGACACCCAGGGTATTGGGCATGCCCTGCATAGCATAGAATGCCTCCTTGGTGGCCTGTATCTCCAGCAGGGATGTAGGGAATAATATGTGGGTCTTCACATCTTGGAGCAATGTGTCCATCACCTGATGCACAGCACAAGACACAGATGACTGGCTGACACCTGTCACATCGCCGCACGCATGCTGAATGGATCCTGTGGCATAGTATGACAATGTGCACAGTACCTTCCTCTCCACTGACATGGTCTGTGACTGGTGTGTCTATGACTGCATGGTGCCCCTCACCATGGAGCACAGGTGGGCCACTGCTGCATGGTCCACATGGAACCTGTCAAGGTATTGTGTGTCCCTGAGCTCCGCTGGGGCTACACAGAGTTGGTGATGACATCTGTCTCCACATTGATGTGTCTCTGTTTCTTTTGTTTACACAGGACTTCTAGGGATGCCCAGATGAATTTGTAATGGAGCTGTGTGACATGGTGATGAGCCACTGGCCAGGCTGTGGTGAAGTGGAGGGACTAGCTGAACAATTCCCAGGGTTTCTCACCCTGTGTGCAGGGAGTGAGGATATTTACTACAAGGATGACTGGGGGGAGTTCAGGTCTGTGCTTGAGCCCTCTAAGGTAGGTCAGCATGTCTGTGCATCACCCGGTGAACTGGGCCTGTCTCGTACACAAGCTTGACGCTGATGTGCCTGTCTGTGTTTGTGTTTCCATTTCAGGGGTACAAAGGGCCACTATAGAGGATGTTCCTGGGTATCAGGGGTTACAGTGATGCCACCCTAATACGGTCATCTGAAGACTCAGAGGAGGAGGAGGCTGATGACACAAAGTGATGACAGTGCAGTGGCCTAGTTCTACATCGGCTGGCATGCTCCTTTGCGTTTTGGGGGGGGTATCGGAAGCATTTGTATTATGTTGTGCACTGTGTTGAATAAAGCTGCATGTGGATAACATTCACTGTGTCCCTGTTGTCATATGTGTGTGCTGGTCTATGGGACTGTGTGCATTGGGCCATGTACAGCGGGGGCCACATTGGCCATGGCATTTACACATTTATACATGCCCCTCTGTGTTTATGCAGTCATAGTATTGTATTGGTTCTGGCAGTGTCAGGGCATCCTGCACTGTCACTGCCACCTTTCCACCAGACCAGCACCACTGGTGGTGTGTGTGTGTGTGTGTGTGTCTTACTGTCCTTATACATGGAGGGGGAACCCTTCAGCTGCCCCTCTTTGGCCAGTTCCATTGGCCAGGGCATGTGTTGCACATGTTCATTTCTTCTCAAAAAGTATGCACAAGGAAATGTGGTGCTCTACAGTTAAAACAAATCACATATGCAAACCAAAAACTGGAGCATTCTCACCCATCTTCAAATACCACCAAGGCACTTCAAGTAAATTATAAACTTTTATTAGGTTAAAAAATGACACATATCACCTGATGCATTTCTGTCCAAAACACGTCAGGCAATATGTGTCATTTTTTACTTAATAAAAGTTTATAATTTACTTGAACCACCTTGCTGGTATTTGTAGATGGGTGAGAATGCTCTAGTATTTGATTTGCATATGGGTTACATATGTGCATCAGCATGTGTGGTGCACTATATGTGCTGTCTCACCACACCACATGTATGCCTGTCCCCAGTACACCCTGTGTGAGTGTAGTCATGCTACACATGCATGGTGTGGTGTGCAGACCAAGTTGGGGGGGGCCATTGTCATGATAGCCAATTCGCTGTCCCACTCTACCTTGTGGCTGCCGTGCTTTTGGGGGGAGTTTACACTTTCATGTGTGCCCTGCCTGGCACCATTCAGATGAGTCACACAGGATGTGCCACTGGCCTTTGGCCTCAGTGCCCACACAGGCCACACCAATATGCAGGCCAGGTCTGTGTATGGGTCTGGCGCATTGCACTGCCCATGCCCGGTGCTCTGTCCGTATGGGCTGATGCTATTTTACATGCCTGTGCTCTGCTTTGCTGTGACTCATGTCTGCCACAGTGCCCCCTGCACACTACTGCTTCTAGCTGCCTCTGCAGAGCATCTCCCTTCCCCCGAGTCATAATGTGTGCCTTAACAGCATACGACATTATGGCAAAACCAAACCTGTGCGCACTCCGAGATGGTACCTCTGGGGTTGGAAATCTTTAGGGGGGGTCCTGGGGGCGGAGCTCCATAACTGGGGGGCAAAGCAGGAGTCTCCCCACAGAACAACAAATAAAAAGAAATTGCTCTACATGATTCTGCCACACGGCATTCTGCCGTGTGATATTATGACCCCATGCCTCGCCACACCCATTTTCACACACTTGTTGCTGATTTAGCAGCCATTGTGCATGCGCATGCCTTGGGTATGTGGGGCTTGCTGGGCAGGACCACTCCTCTGCGTGTGCTTTGCTTGCATGCCATGCAGGTCCATTGGTGCCACACACACACACACACTGTGCTGCACACCTGTCGTGACTGCCACACATACGTCTTCCAAGTGCATTTTGCATGTACACACCAGTGTGTGGTGGCAATGCACAGCAAGCACCTTGACAAGTAGGCCCCAATATGAGTAGATTGGTAGCTAGAGAGGGTGTCATACAGTAGGTACTTTCAGTCATGTAAACATCTGCAGAATATTTTAACATGTGCCCATGAAAAAAAGCTTAATATGACCACACAAATAAACCAAGTCAAAGATGACATTAACAAGTTTGAATATGATAGGCCAGTTTCCTCCTGGCTGAGCAGAGATCTGCTACTCAGGAAAAATGCCCTCTATTACCCCTTTTGACAGCTGTGCTACTAAAGTCACACAGAGGGTAATGTCCCAGGTATATAATGAAAGAGAGGAAGTAGTGGATAAAAAAGACAGTATTACTGACTGGGTGAATCAATATGTCCAGAATGCCATGGAAAAGGATCCTGCTAGTAAACATAAGGATTGCACATTTTTTTTTGGTGGGGGGTTATGCCGTGAGTTGGATTCTCAGTTCAGTAACAACTTGATACATGAAATGTCAATGCAAGGGTTTAAGTTTCCATTAATAGTCTTAACACAGGGACATCCCTGGGATGGATGGGCTTACAGTAGCTTTGCATAAGGTCGTGTAGGATTTTATGTGGCTTGATCTGCCAGACCTGTTTAATACATGCCTGCAACAAGTGACCCTAACATCAGGGATGAATGAAGCATTGATGATTCTCTTTTGCAAAAAGGTGGACACTGAGAGCTACATTCCCCTCACCAGCTGCTGCTTTTTCTTTTCATATGTTGAAGACATTCTATGACATCAATAACACCATACCATGCTATTCATCTGAATGGACTGGAATGGTATTATTGATACCATAGAATATTCAGACAGTATGAAAACAGAGAGCAGCAACTGCTGAGGAGAAAGGAATTCAGAGTAGTTAAAAGGCAATACAATTAGATTCTTAATTTAACAAAAAAGAGCAAAACCATAAGAATGCTGGATAGACAATAAAGAGGCAGAGTGCAAAACACTGTTTCCTATCACCTTTAAGGATACTATGTATAACACCTTTTCAAAGGTTCACAAACAACTTTGGAATCCCTTGTGGAGGCCTGTTATATCAGGAATAGGTTCAGTAACTGAGCCATTATCCATATATATTGATGCTCATACATGTGAACCTGTACGACAGTTAAGATCTTATATTAAAGATACAATGCAGGAATTACAAGTGGTAGGGGAAATGCAAATAGACCATAATTGGCTTTTGGTAACATTAGATGTAGAGGTGCTGTATACCAGTGTGCCCCATGAAGGTGGTCTTGAAGACCTCAAATACTATTTGAGTCAGGACCCAAGTATCAATTTGAGCAAGCAACATTTTTTCTTGGAAATGTCAAGAATGGTATTGGAGTTTAATACCTTTGTGCTTTTTTTAATAAATAACCACTATCTCCACATTAAAGGGATGGCAATTGGGGCAACTTTCATACCCATCTATGTCAAGCTCTGTTTGGGGAAGTGGGAGTGCGCTGTGGTATACAACTCAGACATGAACCCATACATCCAGCTTTTGGATGTGTGGAGACACCTTATTGATGATGTGTCTGTTGTATGGTGAGTATCACAGGATGAATTGGAATCATTTATCCAATACCTGAAAAACAGTACAGGATGTGGATTTCAGTGAAGAGGACGATGACGTTCGAGAGCCAGTTTCCGGTAATCTTTCTGTTGTCTCCAGTTCTTCGGAGGAATTCTTGGAAGAGTCTACAATGGAGAAGAGCACAGTATGAGCACCTGACCAAATGTAGTTTTTGTGGCAGAACCAGCGCCATTAACGGATACGGAGCATCCGAGCATGAGCACTACTGAGGGTGGTAGCAAGGGTCATGACCCCTCTCGGCCACCGTTAGCAGCAGATAGAATTAAGAGGATTTTCACATCCAGCAAAATGAGCAGACTACAGTGGCAGATTGTACCCCAGAATCTGCTTTGGCAGTGGCAGGTTGGATCCAAAGTGATGGTGGTGCTTGGATCCCAGATCCGACATGGACTCCTGAGGATGTTTCACAAATAGTGGCATGGAAACCAGTCAGTGAGGTTCCTGTGGCTTCAAGTACTTTGACAGTGGCTTCTGTACAGGACAAGTACTCAGTGAGTGACACTGCAGCAATCCAAGCTGGCCAGGATGCTCTGGGGCCCATAAGTACAATGGGGGTAGTTGGTAGGGAACACACTGTGTCAACTGACTTTCAGGCATTGCCCCATACTGCATTGGTCTCATAGGGGATGTCCATTTTTAACGGACAAGGTTTAATGGCTGACATTCTTTCTAGTCCTTCCTGTTCTGCAACTTTGATGATGGAGGGGCATGCCGATCAACCTGCACCCCCCCCCATCCTCAGGTCTTCATTTTAAAGATTTGTTTAAGCAGAAACCGGAGGTATTGCCTAGGAGGAATGCTGTGTGGATCTGCTATATTAGAGGCCTACAAGAAAAAACAGATTTTTTTGGGGGGGGGGCAAAGTTCTGTTAAAAGATTCTTTAAAGATATATCTTCCTAGGTATTTGCTTTCATAGACATTTCAGGAGAGGAAAATTTTGAAGTGAGTTTTTCTACACCAAATGGACTAGACTGGTTTTGGTCCCTCAATGATAAACTTAAAAATACTTCTTTGTGGTCTTAATTTGTGGCAATCCCTCTCACAGAACCCCGGATTAAAACTGTGACAGTAATGTTCATGAATGAGAATGTGAATGTGGGGGATATACATTATTGGTTGAGTCGCAAATGCAACCTCTTGGAATCACCTGAAGAAATCATTGACTCTAAATGTTTCTGGACAGGGGGCTGGAGATTCAAAATTCATTTATGGATGGGGTGCATGGCATCTCCCATATTCCTAACAGTTTCTTCTTGGGAAGAGAAAGTGGGGTCTGCTTTTATGCAGGCAACTGAAGGCCTACTATAAATGTGGGGGTAGATTTCATTTATTCAGTGCTTGTGATAAACTAAGATGTGGGCTCTGTGGAAGTTTTGGTCATATTATTATGACCTGCCATGATTAGAACAGCTGCCATTTATGTGAGTCCAAAGGACATATGTTTTGAGACTGCCCCTGGGCCTCTGCAAACAGGCCCAGCTCCTGTAACCATACTGATTTGGTTCACAGAGCACAGAAAGAAAGCTCTGTTATTTGCCCCCAGGATGCTGGTCCTCCCTCCCTGCCAACACCGACAAAACCCCCACTCCAGTACCTAGAGCTACTCAGAGTATAGTTCCAGCCCCCCATAAATCCCCTCAGGTAGAAACTGTAGTGCCTAATCCTAAGTCTGCTCCTGATATAATAGAACTATCTTTGCAGTGATAGGAACTGCGACTGTGGTAGAATCATCAGAGCCAGTAATTGAAACCACTTCGACAGAAGCAGTAGAGGTGCTGCTGTAGCTGGCCAATGACCTGACAGCTTCGGAGGATGTGGATGGTAATACGCCTCCCCCTTCTGAGGCAACACTCCTGCCTTTGAGACGCAGCACATGGGTATCAAGACAGCTGAGCATGGATTCTTTGATGCCACTGTAAAATAAATTTGATGTTTTGCAACCTAACAAAAACTAGGGTGATTCAGACTGGGATGATACGGACTCTGAGATGTCTGGAACTACAACACCCCAAGAGGGGCTGATGTCCCCAGACATTAAAAGGAAAAAAACTGAAATCAACTTCTAAAGGGAAGGGGAAAGGGGTGACCTTAAGGGGTCTGGCAATGTTTTTTCTTTCTTTCTGACTTACTAACATCCCTGGTTTTCATAGCTCACATTAAAATTGCCTCCCTAAATGTTTGCAGTATTAAGAATTAAAAAAAGGACTGTTTTATTTGCCCTTTTACAACATGAGAAGTTTAATATTATTTTTTTCAAGAAACTTGAGTTTCTTCTCTTTTTAATATAAACCTGACTGGTGGTGAGGACCCTTCTTTTGGTCTTTTGGCCAGGATAAGGTGGATGGGATAGGTATTCTTTTCACTGGATTACATTTCCATGTTCTGAGGCTGGTGGACTTAGTCCCGAGCAGAGTATTAATTTTAGATATAGCCTTAGGAGATCAGAAATGTCATCATAATGTTTATGCCCCTCAAATTAAAGCAGACCGAGTTGCTTTGATTACTTTAATAAAACCGTTTCTTGCAACTTCATTCCCTATCATGCTGGGAGGAGATTTTAACTGTTCTTTAGATTTTTCAGTAGAACATGATTGTGGGAAGAAAATCTATTGCAATGCTATAGCGATTAAGAGCTCTTATGACTGATATTGTGGGGATACTTGATGGGTTTCGACAGTTACATAAAGAAGGTTGTGCAACTTATTTTCATGGTACCCTTAAATTTCAAATTCATTATTTTTTGTATCTGCTGAATTGTGACTCACCAAAGCTTTTACAGTACCAACTGAGTTTTCAGATCATGTGCTATTAGGCATTCATGTTAAGCATCCACTGCACCCCCCCCCCCTTAGAAGATGAGGTTAAATACAGCTGCCTTACAAGTTCCTCCTCTTCTGGATGGCCTACAAGCCATTCTTGTGGCTAGAGAGTCAGTTTGTTGCCTTTATGACTCACAGTTTGAATGGTGGAGTGACACTAAACTTGAAATAAACTATTTTTACACTTTTCAGGGGAAACTTCAGAATAATTCTGATTACTTGAAGTATTTGACGCATAGATCTAAATTTCAATGGTTACTTTCTTTAGCTAATTCTGGTCATATGGGGTTAAATACATAGATTCAAGAGGTCAAAGATTTAATGAAGTAACCTCAATACAATAGAGTATCTACCCTTGAAGCAGAACTTAAATATTTCACACAAATAGAGACTGGAGGGGATCCTTGTTATATGTGTAAAGGGAGAGTTGATGCATCACAAATTTCTATCTTGGAAGATGAGTTTGGGAATCAGATACTCCACCCAGTTGACATTTCCCATTCAATAGACTCCTATATCAGACACATTTGGGTACTTCCCCCAATGTAGCAGAGATCCCTGATTCATGGTTTCAAGCACAGATGCCTGGAATCTTTAAAGTGGAGAAAACCCTCTGCGTCGTGGCACCTATTCCTGAGGTAGAGGTTTTGACAGCTATCACATCTTTGAAGTCTGGGGCCTCACCAGGGTGGGATGGACTCCCACATGTCTTTTATAAAATTATTGCAGTGGATATAGCTGTTTGGTTGGCTAATGTTTATAATGAATTATTAACTTCTCCTAGGTTAACACCTTATTTTACAAAAGGACTTTTGAAATTTCTTTATACATCTGGCACAAAACTTAAACTGGAAAACTGGAGACTGATTTGTCTTCTGAATTCAGGCTATAAAATTTTGACAAAAATTCTGAATGCTAGACTTTTGCTGGTTGCTCCATCACTTATTCACTCTATACAAACAAGTTCCATTCCAGATAGGAATGTTAGTGATAATCTTGGGGTACATAGGGATGGTTTAGCCTATTATCAGAACAGTCCAAATGTAGGTTTTATGTTATCCTCAGACCAGGCACGTGCCTTCATCACTGTAAATCATACTTTTATTTTATGCACTTTAGGGAGGTATGGTATTCCAGAAGTTTTTGTGGCTTAAATGAGGAAACTGTATGATTCCGCTTTTATTACCACCTATAACAAAGGGGTACTTGGTTCTGAGATTCAGGTTAAAAAGGGGTGCTAAGCCCCCTCCTTTATGTTTTCTTTTT
Organism: Neoceratodus forsteri; assembly: GCA_016271365.2. Taxonomy (NCBI): domain Eukaryota; kingdom Metazoa; phylum Chordata; order Ceratodontiformes; family Ceratodontidae; genus Neoceratodus; species Neoceratodus forsteri. The sequence continues at coordinate 770,870,955 of CM057449.1, read as the reverse complement.
AGATCCATTAATTAAGAAAGTACGATAGTCACCAGAAGTAAAAGGTCTTTATTGGCCCCAGGGTGATTCAACATTAAAGATTATGGCATGTGCAGATGCTCTTTATATTTTTTACAAGATAAACTTAGTGGCCTTGCTTTGCTACAATATTTTGCTGCATTTTTTATGTTTCAGGGACCTCGTTGAATTAGTCAAAAAGTGCTGGCATTCCATTACATGATGATTGTAAAGAAGGGACTACAATAAGAGGCATTAGGATAGTTCCTGGCCCCATTAAAACTTTAGGCCCTCTATTTGGGAAAGGAGATATAGCCTTCTTGAACTGGATTGATAAAATTGCTATTTGTATCCGGAAAGTACAAATGTGGAAAAATTGCCCCATTTCCAAGCATAAATATGTTTAGATAATAAAATGTTTTCTTTTACCAATTGTTTTGTATGTTGGCACTACCTTGCCCTTCCAGTCTCTTTGGAAACTACAATATACAGTATTTTTTTTTCAAATGTTTTGGGGCAGCCGCCTTAATCCAATAAAACAAGATTATTTATATTTACCGAGAACTAAGGGTGGGGTTGGCATGCCACAACCCATAATATTTTTTCATATCCTTTTTTGGGCCCATGCATTCCATTTGGTGATACAAGACAGTATGACAAATTATAATGTCCAGATGAAAACCTTTTTAGGGCAGTATTTTTCATGCTGCTTAATAGTTCCCCATAATTGTTAAAACATTTCATATTCCATCCTTCTTAAAATCTACCATTCAAAAGCTGATACAGTGGGATTTGGGGAAAGATCAGGTATTAACCCCCTAGGAAGCAGCTTTACTCCCTAATATTAGACAAAATTTGTATCCAGGAACCTGGTTTTAAGAATTGCCCTCAATACAGGATCCCTTTAGTTATAGCACAAACCATGAACCCTAGAATCCCTGTCAGGATGTGGGATATTGTGTGGCTTGGGGCTTAAGGTAGGATACATGTCCATGAGAACCATAAGCATAAATCACTTTCAGAGCATTCTTGTCCATTTTCAGACTGTACAGCTGATGTTAAAACTATGGAACATTTCTATTTGCATTGTGTCTTCAACAAAGGTTTTTGGCGGTATGCAGCTTGTCGCTGGAATCTTCCATGGTTGGAAAGATTATCTTATGTGTGCCTCTCCTTGGGAAACTTTCCACCCCTCCTAAGGAATTCTCAGTCTCAAGAGAATTAACAAAGTACAAGAGGGTAGCATCTTTCAGAAAAAGAGATTTGCAAGAACAAGGGGGCTCAATTTGAAGTTAGAGGCGGGACGGCTCAGAGGTAGGGTTAGAAAGATTTTTTTTCACAGAGAGGGTTGTGGTTGCATGGAACAACCTTCCTAAGGAGGTTGTGTAGGCGGGAACAGTGGGAGAATTCAAGAATGCATGGGACAGACATAAGACAATTCTAGTGGGGGTTAAGAGGAAGTAAGCTGCTGATTAACTAGAATCTCCAGCTTATCCATCAGGTAGGGAAATGGGCAGACTAGGTGGGCCAAGTGGTCCTTATCTGCCATCAGAATTCTATGTTTCTGTGTAAAGAGGTATAATATTAGCACTTTATGAGTCTTCATAGTCTGCTTCAAGTTCTAGTTGTGGCAGGCAAGATGCAAGTTAGTGCTACAACAATGGACAATGTCTTATGCTTCCATATCTAATTTGACCAATGCAACGTTAACAGAAGTATATAATAGTCTTTTTTTTTAGTCTTTTTTTGGTAACCAGGTAAGGCCCACTAGGCACAAGTGCCTGTTTTCAGGGGTGACCTGGGAGTACTGGGTGGTTAAGTGACTTGCTCAGAGTCACACAGTATGCAAGTGGAGGCTGTGAGAATCAAACTCAGGTTTGGTCTGCTGGACGTATCAAGCTTGTTTACACCTCATTCCTCTAACCTCTAGGCTATACTGCCAGTCCAATCAGGATAGACATAGGGTAAGGCAAGGCAAGGCACATTTTATGTAAAAAGACACCAATCCCAGAGGCTCTGGGTGCTGTACACAATTCAAATCAGTTACAAAAATAAAACCAACTATCTTATAAACATTATAATAAATATAACTAAATTGAAGCACAAAATTGTACATTTTTAAATAAATTAATCAAAGAATAACTGAAGATATCTAAATACTGTACACAGCCAGGACAAAATTAAACCACAGAAGTCAGGCATGGGTAGGATTATAAAACAAAGTCCAGGAAGGCCTAATTGTACAAGAAGACCTCAAGGTGGGCTTTGAATACCTCTACTGAAGGGGCCTCTCTTACAGCTGGAGTAGTAGATTCCCACAAGGAGGGACAAGCGGCCACTAAATGCTCTGTCTTGACTGTATTTAACCTCTTCCTGGGAATCACAAAGATGCCCCAAGAAGAGGAGCAGAGGGAGTGGACCGAGACAGCAGGTGTAAGAAGGTCCTTCAGGTAACAAGGGCCCAGGCCATGTTGGGCCTTAAAGGTGAGCAAGCCCACCTTAAAGAGGACCCTCCACCTGACTGGCAGACAGTGTAGATAAAGGAAGACTTGAACCTTTATGGGTACATTTTGTTTGGATTTTTAAGCCATCTTGAAAGAATGGCTCTGTTGTTTGGATATATGGGTTAACGTGATGCATTATCTTTTTCTTTTTACAGATACTCGCTGATTGTATGATTTGTTTAATATGGTTCCTGTTTATTGTGTTTTCCCTTTTCCTTTTATCCCTTTTGTATCCACTGTTTTTTTAAATTTTACTTCCTTTTATTTTCTTTTTGATAATATTTCTTTGTGTTAAATAAAAAATTCCTCTACTCTTATCAATAAGTGCCATGGGATCTTTAATGTCCACCTGAGCAACTACCTGAACAGACAGTTTAACATCTCACCTGAAAGGTGGCACCCTCAGGAGTGCAACATCCCCTCTTGATGCACTACAGTGTCAGTATTGGAATGTAGTCCACATTCCCAGTGTGAAACTAGAACCCACCACCTTCCGATCTTCCATCCTCAGAGTCAAGTGTGCTACCTGCTAAGCCACTGATACAGCAAAGATTTCTGGGCCCATATAAATTCCCTCCTGAAAGGTAAAACTTACACCTGCCCTGCCTCAATTTCAAGGAAGGTCAAAGTACTATCAGACTCAGCATCAATAGCTGAAGGTTTTAACAATTTCTTTACAGACCTTAGCAACTATGTATCCCACTTCACTGATAACCATCTCTCTCCAGTTTCAAATCTCTCTAGGACCACATCACTGCAATTCCACATCAAACTAGTTACTCAAAAAGAGGTACTCAGGCTACTCCAAAACTTCAAGGAACATGGCTATCCCAGCCACGACACACTTGAGCCTAAGTTCTTAGAATGGGGAGCATCAGCACTTGCTGTGCCAGTTAGAAACTTGATTAAAAGATTCTTTCTCAAAGGAAATGTACCTTCAAAATGAAAACAGCACTAGTAATCCCAATCCACAAAAGGTGACCAGCCACACCTGTTGAAAATTACATGCTGATCTCAATTCTCTGCCACCTTGCTAAGGTTGAAGAAAGAATTCTATACAACCAGCTGCAAGACTACCTCAAACATCTTCAACTCCTGTCACCCTGCCAGCACAGTTTTCACGAAAATCACAGTACTCTCTATGCACTCATCAAAGTCCCCTCAGATATTTGCCATGCCTTTGAACATGGGACAACAATGGGGGCTATCTTTATTGACCTCACCAAGTCTTTTGACCTGATGAACCATGCTCTGCTGATAATGAACTTAGAATCCTTGGGTCTAGATCAACCATCCACAACCTGGCTCCATGACTACCTATCCAATCACATCCAAAGTGTCAAATGGGGAACTGTCAATCCCCATTGAAACATAGAATTTGATGGCAGATAAGGACCTCATGTCCCACCCAGTCTGCCCATTTCCCTACCTAATGGATAAGCTGCAGATCCTAGTTAACCAACAGCCTACTTCTTCCTACCCCCACCCCCTAGAATTGCCTTATGACTGTCCGATGCATTCTTGAAGTCCAGCACTGTTTTGACTCTACAAGCTCCTCAGAAAGGCTGTTCCATGCATCCACAACCCTCTCTGTGAAAAATACTTCCTTACATTACCTCTGATCACCCCCCCATCTTCAAATTGTGCCCCCTTGTTCTTGCACACCTCTTTTTCTGAAAGATGCTACCCTTTTGGACTTTGTTGATTCCCTTGAGGTACTTGAAAGTTTCTATCATGTACCCCCTCTTCCTCCTTTCTTTGAGGCTATGCATATTAAGCTCCTTAATTCTCTCTTCATATGTCTTCTGTTGCAGACACTGCACCATTTTAGTTGCCCTCCTCTGGACTGCCTCCATCCTGTCTATGTCTTTGCGGAGACTGGGTCTCCAGAACTGCACACAGTACTCCAGATGGGGTCTCACCAGCTGTCTGTACAGAGGGATAACAGCTTCCTGTTTTCTACTGGTGATGCCTCTCCCTATGCATCCCAGTATCCCCCAGCCCTCCTTACTGCCCTCTCACATTGCTTGCCCACCTTTAGGTCATCTGCTATGACTACCCCCAGGTCCTTTCCATTTTTGCTGTTGTTAGTATCTCACCACCCCATTATGTACTCTTCCACTGGGTTTTTGTTTCCCAGGTGCATTACTTTGCACTTCTTAGCATTGAATCTAAGCTGCCATACATTTGACCATTGCCCCAACCTTGCCAAGTCCCTTCTCATCCTTTCCACCCCACCTTGTGTATCAACTCTGTTGCAGATCTGTGTGTCTCTGCAAAGAGACATACTTTTCCTTCTAGTCCCTCTGCAATGTCACTTATAAAGACATTGAAGAGGACTGGTCCTAGTACCGAACCCTGCGGTACCCTACTTGTAACCCCCCTTTCTTCAGAGTAGACTCCATTTACTATTACCCTCTGTGTCCTATTCTCCAGCCAATTCTGTACCAAGGCTACCATCTTGGGACCCACTCCTAGGCTGGCTAACATGTATATTAATTTTTTGTGTGGGACTGTGTCAAATGCTATGCCAAAGTCTAGGTAGGCCATGTCCACAGCCCCTCACTGATCTATTACTTTGGTCACCCAGTCAAAGAAATCTATTAGATTCATCTGACTTGACCTTCCCGCTGTGAAGCCATGCTGCCTTGGGTCCTGTGCCCCTCTGGACTCTGGGTACTCAACAATTCTTTCCTTCAGAAGTGATTCCATCATTTTCCCTATTACTGAGGTTAAACTAACAGGTCTGTAGTTTCCTGCTTCTGCCCTGCTCCCACTTTTGTGAAGTGGAATAACATCTGCCATCTTCCATTCCTCAGGTACCACCCCATCCTCCCAAGATTTGTTAAAGAGGGTATTCAGTGGTGTCACTAGTTCTACCCTTAGTTCTTTTAGAATTCTGGGATGAATCCCATCAGGCCCCATTGCTTTGTACACCTTCAGTCTTAAGAGTTCTTTCAGAAGAAGAAGAATCAGCATTTATATAGCGCTTTTCACACATCCAAAGCACTTTACAAGGAATGCTAGACTGGTAGTGAAGTGACTGAATGTGTGGTGGTGGCCATATTGCACATCATCACCCACACACAGCCTGGATAATTGCATGAACTGGTTTATGGGAAGGGGAATGTTGGCCAGGACACCGGGAATGTTCCTTACTCTTTTCGAAGAGTGCCCTGGGTTCTTTTACTTCCACCTGGACACCCACCAGGACAACACTAAGATGGGCAGAAGGGACCTCGGTTTAACGTCTTATAAGAAGGATGGCACACCCCAGCAGTACAGCACCCCCCAATACTGCACTCGGATGCCAGCGATTTTTAGGTGTAAGTCCAATCGTGGTGTGGGACGAGAACCCACAACCTTCTGGTCCAGAGGCGGATGTGCTACCAACTGAGCCACGCTGACACCAGCAGAACCCTTTCTTCTGTGAATGGGCTGGTGTCAACCCCCATATCCAGAGTATTTCTATTGTTTGGTTTAGGTACCTCCACCACTTCATTTGTGAATACTAAGCAAAACTATTTGTTCAGTATCTCTGCCTTTTCACAGTCACCCTCTGCCCACCCACCTCCCCTTTATTAATCCTCACTATCCCTTCCTTGGTTTTCCTTTACTCCCTGATGTACCTATAAAAGATTTTATCCCCCTTCTTAACTGAGTTGACTATATTTTCCTCGGTTTGGACCTTTGCTGTTCTGACTGCCTTCCCTGCTTCCTTTTGCTTTAACTGACACAATTCTCTGTCCTGCTCCTTCTGTGATTCCTTGTATTTCCTGAATGCTTTCTTTTTCTTCCTAACCTCCCCTGCCACCTCCTTTGAGAACCATAGTGGTTTCTTACATTGTTTTGTTTTGTTTATTTGCTTCACACAAAGGCTTGTTGCCTCTGTGATGGCAGTTTTGATTATTCCCCTTGTTTTTCCACCCCTCCTTCCTGCCCTTTTGCTAGTGCATTCCTTAGGCACTAACCCATTTTGGCAAAGTCAGCCCTCCTAAAGTCCAGTATCTTTGCCTTTGTATGGCTTGACTCTACTGCTGTGTTTATTGTGAACCATACTGTTTGATGGTCGCTAGTTCCAAGATGGCTACCCACTTCTACATCTCTGATCCTCTCTCCATCTCCATTTGAGAGTACCAGGTTTAAGATTGCTCCCTCTCAACTGGGTTCCAATGCTAGCTGTCTAAGGCATGCCCGCTGTAGGGCATCTAGAATGACCCCACTCTTGAAAGTGGCTGCTGCAAATGCACTTCAGTATACATTTGTCATATTCAGATCCCCCATCAGCAATATCTCCCCTTTTTCTGCCATTCTAAGGATACTTTCTATCATTTCCTTGTCCATTTCCTCCCCCTGAGATGGGGGTCTGTATACAACCCCTGTGTGGATTGTGGTGCCATTGTCTGTCTCCAAATTGACCCACTGTGCATCCTCTCCTCCCTGTTTATCCTTTTGTTCTGTTGCTTTGATTCCTTCCCTTATGTAGAGAGTTACTCCTCCTTCTCTTCTTTTACCCTCCCTGTCCCTCCTGTATAATGTGTATCCTGGTACTTTACATCCCAGTCATGATTCTGTGTGTACCTTGCTTCTGTGACTGCCATGATATACAGATGTTCCTCCTCCATCAAGGCCACTAATTCAGGAAGCTTGTTACCCAGACTATGGGCATTGGTACTCATTGTTCTCCATTTTTTAATGACTTTACCTCTTATAGCACCATCCCTGTCTTCATTGACTTTGCTTTCTCCATTTACCCCGTCCTGCTCCCTATTGACCTTTCTACCTTGATCTTTACCTCATTTAGTACCCTGTTTTGTAGGGGGAGGCTGGGAATTCCCTGCTGCTTATCAGTGCCTGCCTCTTTGACTAGTTTAAAAGCTTGCCAATGAAGCATTTAAACCGATTGCCCAGAAGACTTGTTTCCTTCCTGGACAGATGCAGACCATCCTGCCAGAATAGGTTGGTATCCCTCCAGGTGGAACCCCAGTCCCCATTGAATCACATGGTGCAAAGTACCCTCGCTTCATCCACGCTATAGACAGGCAGCACCTCTGAGAAGGATACTGTGTGTGCTACTTGCCTTAGGCCCCCGCGCCCAACTTCACAAACTCCTCCTGCACAGCTCTAATCTCAGACAGATTACCCATGGTTTCCCCCAGTGATCCATCCTGATCCCCCAATTCTTCTCATTATTTATTAATGAGCTGCCTGGTTTCTGCAGTGGGAAGTCCATTCAGCTTTATGAGGAAAATGCTATATTATGAACTGAGGATCAGAAATAGAGGAATCTGATTGGCCCAGAGCTCTTGGAAGCCATGATGATATCAGGCTACATCATCACAGCTTCAAAAAGCTTCCGGCCACCTGCCTCCTCACTCACAAAACATTCCTCCATCAACAGCATTCCCCAGATCCCTCACCACACTTCACAAAACTGTTCCCACACAGAACATGCCCTCCTATACACTCAAAACACAGATTTCAATATAAAATAACAAAAAACACTACAAATCAATCTGATCACAAGGAAGCTGATGCCCTGACGTTGCAGTAGGTAACTCCACACTTGCAGTTTCGATAGCAGCAGTGCGCAAGTGTCAGCAATGGGTGTTTATTTTTCTGCAAAGCAAGACTAGAATAACAACCACTCTTGGCCAAAGATTAACAGTGCTACCTGTTCAAACGACTGCACAGCCATGTCAAACTCCCCCATGCTGTTCCTTACCACTACTATTCATTCTGTCACCTCAGCTGCATTCCCATAAACTGACTTCTTCATGCTGACTCGTGGCATCGGCGCTCCATTTCACTGTGCAGCTTTTTACTCATTTAAAAAAACAAAAAACAGTAAGCTCTGCAAATCCCTTAAACGCCGCGCTCGCTACCACAAAAGAACAGAAGCAATTCACATCTGGATGCAATGTAGAGTGAGACATGAGTTCACACAGACACAACAGCCCCACCTCTATCAACCACCAGTATAATAGCACCACCTACTGTCTTAAGAACTATTTTATCAAAATGTGACCCTATACCACCCAAAACTCATTTTAAGATATTTTTAAAACTTTAAACCCAGTTTATAATAGCAATAAGTCACTCCAGGGTGTGGTAAATCATGGGCTATCATCACTTCTCAGACAGTTGGACACACTCGGCCTGTGGCCTCATGCCCAACCACCTGAGGCGTGATGATATCCCATGATATACCACACCCTGTCGTGCCTTATTGCTTAAGTATACCATTCCTCAGCTGACACCCAATGGCTTAATCAGCACTTGGAATCTGACTTCCGCCAATTAAAAGTATGGTTATTTAAAAAATAACTTACTATTAAACATGATAATGAAATCTATGCTTTTCCATCCCCTTTCAGTATAAAACTTCTCTTAACCCACATATCTTGATCCTCTACAGTAATGAGGAACTCCTTGAAATTGTATATTCCTTTAAATACCTGGGGATCCTGCATGAACCTAACCTCTCCTTTGAGGCACATTAGGGGTGTGCAAAAAAAAAATCCACCTGTGAAATTTCCACAAAAGTATGACCTTCACTTCTGTGAAAGTTCTGAAATTACTTTAGCAACTTCCATGGAAATTCTGCCTTAAAATGGGCAGAATAAATGTGGCAAGTGAGGATTAAACTTCAGCAAAAAATATGCAGAATGGTCAGTTCCATATATTTTTTATTGGCAGTTTACATTAAGGTAATTAAATTTATTAATACCCCCCACACAGTCACCAACCGATTGTGGGTCCCCCCCAAAAAAGGCTTCCTGGTGGCTAGTGGTCCCACCCCCACCTGCCGATCATGGGTCTCGTAAAAAAAAAAAAATCCTGACTCCTGCTCCCTGGGGTCTAGCAGCCCTCTCCTTATGATTCCACCCCTTAATAAAATAGTCCTCAATCCATGATTCAGATTTGTTGCCCAGATTCATATTATTCCCTGGTTATTAGCGGACCCCGATCCCTATTTCCCGATTCCTGAAAAAAAAAGTAATCTCCAATTATTCCCCATTCCCTGGTGTCTAGTGGACCCCCATCCCCCTCCCCAAAGGTTAGTGAAGACCATCACCACCACACACCCCCATCTCGACCCCCCAAGCGGGCCACAGGCCAGCCCTCCTGTCTCCTCCATGGCCAGATGCCCACTGAGCTTGTGTCATATGAATGAGTGTGTGCTTGCTTGTACAAGCAAATGCACATTCATTGCAGCTCCTGGTCATCTTTTGCAAGTTTTCAGGGATAGAGGTTGGATGGGAGGAGGCTGTTCCAGTCACCTGCGGGGGTGGCCGGATGGGGAGAATGTTGTTTGGACCCTCTGGCATCCACAGTGCAATTCTCACCCATCCGCCCACCCCATGGGCAAGTGGAACAGCTCTCTCCTTCCCTACCCCTGAAAACTTGCAAAGATGACCAGGAGCTGCAAATGAATGAACATGTGCTTGTACAAGCAAGCACACCCTCATTATTGACAGCAGCTCAGTGGACCCCTGGCCATGGAGGAGAAAGAAGGGGTGTGCCGTTGGCCTGCTTGGGGGTTCAAGATGGGGGAGCGGGGTGGTGGTGGTGGTCTTCACTAACCGTCGGGGTGGGGGGTCCACTAGACACCAGGGATTGTGGGAATAAATGAAGATTCAGAGACTGGCAAATAGGGATAGGGATGGGGGTCCACTAGACACCAGGGAATAATTTCAATTAGGGTGACAAATCTGAACCATGGATGGAGGACTATTGCATTAAGGGGTGGGATCATAGGAAGTGGGGGCTGCTAGATACCAGGTAGCGGGAGTCAGAATGGTTTTGTTGATGAGACCAATGATCATTGGGTAGGGGACCTGGGTGTGGGACCACTAGCCACCAGGGATTTCTTTACTATGGGCCCCCAATAGGCAGTAGGCACTGCTCTAGATATGGGGGTGGTTAATTACTTTCATTTTCAAATATACATCTAAACAGCTAATGGAATAAATTCTGCAGTTTAGATGTATTAGTCCACAGAAATGGGTGAAAATCCATGGAAAAAAACATTTATGCCAATGGAAAAGGTTTTAAAACTTCCACAAAATTTTCGAAATTTCGCGGAAGTTCATCGCAAGCAGAATTTGCAACTTTCACCCACCCTTAAGGCCCATTTCCAGAAAACCACCAAAACCATACACCAAAAGTTTGGTCTGCTATACTGTCTTCATCCTCTGCTATCTACTGCATCCTGTCTTAAAATTGCTTCTGCCTCACTCCTGCCCCTGCTATCTTATTGGGCTCCACTATTCATATCAATCAAGGCCTTTCTTACAAACCAACTGAAACAACTATATCATACGGCTGGGCACTTTGCTCTTGGAGCAGCCCCAAGCCAAAACCATTGTACTGTACTAGCATCTCTGGGCTGCTACAACTGGAACCCAAATTCCAGTACTCCTTGCTATGCCTTACCTATAAGTTCACACATCTCTACACACCACCTAGTCAATCCGACATCATAGTACGAAAACAGTCCAGATGGTCTCTTCACTGTACCTGCCTTCTACTACTAGACATACCTAAGACACATCTGTTAGCAAGCAGAAGATTCTTTGCTTATGCTGCCCCCTCAGCTTGGAACTCCCCCCCCCCCATCTGTCTTCTCCTGCTCTACCGTCCCTCGCTCAAACGTGCCCTGTATAACTACCTTGCTGTTTCAGTAGCCTGTACCTGCCTCACCGGATTTATAGGCTCCTGCTCTTATCCTTGTCCTCCTATAACTCCAAAGCTTAATTCTTTAACCCTCAACAACCATTTTACTGTAATAGAATTGCATTGGGGCCACTGCTATATATGATCTATTGTACTGAGACTCTATAACGTATTTTTGCCCTGTTTATTACACTACCTTGAGAGATTAGTTTTTATGTTAATTTTGATTTTGTATAATTCTGTGCCTCTAAGCATGCTGTAAACTATTTGTCCTATGTACCCTCTCCTGGTCACTCCTGAAAAAGGGACTGCATGGTTTCAGTGGGCTAACCCAGTTACCAAAATTTGAATAAATGCATGTATTTATTTATTGTTTATTAATTGAGTACTAGGAATACATACTTTTAAGCTAGCAGCTCATTTGCAATGGTTCTGTGTCAATTTACAGGGGTAACAATATACAACAGGGTATCAGTATACAAAGAAAATAGGCAGAAAAAACAGACAACAAGCAATATACATAAATTTCATCAGGTACAACTAATTCCAGAGTTTAACAAATAGAGACTTATCTAAATACAGTACAAATAGGTACCATAGTCAAACGAAGATAACAAGTATGCAGTACAATAGGTTCATTCATGATATCTTACTGGAAAGCTTGGGAGGCAAAAGTAGTTAGGGCATATTGAAGGAGGGGGTAAAGGGGGAGGTAGAGGTGTAGGAGTTTTAATAGAAAGGAAAGGGGGTGGGGAGAAGCTGCTAGGAGGCAATATTCAGATGAGGGGTGGGATTGGAGGAGGGGGGAGAGTCGGAGTAGATGGGATTAAGTGCTGAGCTCACAATCACACTTAGAGTTCCTGGATGCTAGGTGGGCCCTCAATAATATTTTGAATTGTCCAAGTTTTGTGAAGGACAGAAGGTCAGGATTGAGAGAGTTTAGCCAGGTTGGAGCCCTATATGCAAATGAGTGTTGCCCTAGGGAGGTCTGACAGAAAGGAACTTTTAGTATCTTGCTCTCTGAATTTCTGGTATTCCTGGTCCTGGTGTTGGAGCAGAGGAGGCCTTGAACCCCGGGGTAGTGAGGCCTAGGGTGGCCTTCTTCGCTAGGATGCAGATTTGGTATTGAATCCTTTCATCTAAGTTGAGCCAGCCTGTGTGAGAGTAAAGCTCACATGTATGTGTCAGGCGGTGGGCCTGCAGAATCAGTCTGCAGGCTTTGTTGAGAGTAACTCTTATTCTGTGTAGGGCTGAATTAGTCGCTGCTCCATAAACCACCAGTCCATAGTCAATGATAGGAGTCACAGAACAAAACACTGCAAGTCTGAGTGCATCCTTGGTGAGACAGTGTCTATGTTTGTAAAGCATACCAGTTCTTGCATTGACAGTCCTGACTACTCCTTCAATGTGTTGCGAGAAGGAGAGGGTGCTGCCAAGTGTGACACCGAGGTATTTAAAGGAATGGACCATGTCCAGTATTTCATTATTGTTGCGAATCTGGAGTTGGTGAGTTTTGTGACAGTTTTGGGAGGAGGTGAAAGCATGGTCTTTGTCTTCTTGTAATTAAGAAGAAGTTTATGGTGCAGTAACCAGGATTGTACTACTGAGATGCAGGTCTGCATTTGTTTTCCAAGTGCAGTCAGGTCAGCCTGGCTGGAGAACAGCACTGCATCTTCAGCATACAGGAGGACATTTTATTTATTTATTTATTTTATTTATTTATACATCAGTTTACAACCTTTGAGCCAGAGGCTCATTCCAAAGGTACCTCGTCACAAAGAGGACAAACACAAACAACATTTCATTACAACATTGTAGAAAACAGCATTTTTTTTTTTTTTGATTACATCATAGCAGGCAACAGTTTAGGCAGATATATGCTGTAGTTACTTTTTTACAATAACAGTGTAACAGTTTAGGTATTTACAGGTAAATACAGTTATTCAGATAGGATTGAGAGGTAAGCATACATTGGTTAGGCAGACAACAAGTCATGAGCAGGGCTGCTCGGACAGTAAAAACAGGTGGCTAAGGGACGGGGTAGAAAATGAGAGGAGGGGGCGAGCCACTTAGTGAGTTTTGTCAGTTGTTGATTGTGAAGCTACTCAGAGAGTTTTGTCAGGTACAAGGCCTCAACACCTATGACCAGGGACAAGCACAGCTACGCATGTTAAACAGTTGACTTTGAAGTGCGGTTTTGAAGCTGGAGATTGAACAGGTATCGGTGATGGAGCTGGGGAGAGTATTGTACCAGGTGGGGGCTCTGTAATAGAAGGACCGTTGACCATGGGTGGTCCTGGTTCTTGGGATAGACAGGGTGGCCTTGGAGGAGCTACGAGTTTGGACTAAGGGTCGAGCTAGGTGGATGGAGGCTGTCAGACCGGGTGGGGATAGACCAAGGAGTGTTTTTTTAGTTAGGAGGCAGGTTTGGTATCTGAGCCGTTCGTCCAGGTTGAGCAGCTTAGCCAAGTCATATAGCTGGCAGGTATGGGTTAATTTGGTGGCTCCTGTGATTAATCTACAGGCCTTGTTCAAGGTGTGTCAAATTTTATTGAGGGCGGTCATATCCACGGCACCATAGACAGGCAGGCCATAGTCCACAAGGGACAGGATTGAGGAGGTGACAGCAAGTCGGAGGGCCTCAGGGGGGAGGCAGTGTTTGTGGCGATAAAGGATACCTAGCCGAGTATTTGTAGCAGAGGCTAGAGTATCAATGTGGTCGTGGAAAGTGAGGGCAGAGTCAAAGGAGACCCCAAGGTACTTGTACAGGCGGACTTGCTCGAGAGGAAGTTTAGAGCCAGGGAGTATACTGAGTGAGAAATTACTGAGTTTGTTTTGAGGGTGGGCAAAGAGCATGGATTTGGTTTTCTTTAGATTGACCACATGACCTGAGCAAGCAAGGAAGAGGTTATTCAGAAATAAACTGAAAAGTAGGGGACCCAAGAATGAACCCTGTGGAACCCCCATAGTGACAGGATAGAGGTCAGAGAGGGCATCAAGAATTTTTACCCGCAGGGAACGACATGAAAGATAGCTCTGGAACCAACCCACGGATTCTGGTGAGAGATTAGTATGGGTCAGTTAATGGAGAAGCAGCACATAGTTGACTGTGTCAAAGGCCTTAATTAGGTTAATGTAGATAGCCCCAGCTAAGCGCCGACAGTCTAAGGCACCATATATGAAACTGGTTATCTCGATCAGGGCAGTAGTGCTGCTGGGCTGTCTCCTGAACCTGTGTTGTTCATTGCATTGGAGCTGGTATTTATGAAGGTGGTCCATTAGTTGGTCACTGACTATCTTTTCAAGTGCTTTAGAAGGGGGTGGGAGTATTGAGATGGGCCAGTAGTTCGAGTGGTTGGTGCATTCACCACTTTTGAAACAAGCGTAATCACAGCCTTTTTCCAGATCTTGGGGAATTTGGCTGTGATGAGGGACAGGTTAAGGATGTGGGTCAGAGGATGCAGCACCTCGTCCAGTGTGTGGGCTAACAACATCAGGTCCAGAGAGTCCCCACTAGACCTAGATTTCCCAATTGCATTCTTGAGGTATTTTCTGGCCGCTGATATGGGAACAATTTTGAAATAGAAGGGTGGGGATGTGTGAAAATGGGTGTTACTCATGCGCTCAGAGGCTGGGCTCCCTTGGGAATTAAGGAAGCCAGGGGGAAGTATCCCGCTAAGGTCAGAGAATGCCTTATTAAGTGTGTTGGTGATTACCCAAGAATCCTGGGTCAGCTCCCCCTCCACATTAAGTATTGTGGATTGAGGGGAAGGGGGGCTTTATTAGGCTTGCCAGTTAATGTTTTTAAATTATCCCAGAAGGATCAACTATGACCCCAGGAATTTGCTAGCTCCTGTTTAAAGTATTGGCTCTTAGCCATATGGATGGCAGAAGTGCATTTGTCGCAAGCAGCTCTGTAGTTCTGGATATTCATTTGGGACCTGAAGCTTTGGGCTATGCACCAAAGATGATCCTTGGACTTCATAATTTCAAGAAGAGGGGGATCTAGGACATGCTGATACTCTTCACAAACCATTTTTTGTAAGGGGTATAAATATTTCAGGAAACATAGAAACATAGACTTTGACGGCAGATAAGGACCACTTGGCCCACCCAGTCTGCCCATTTCCCTACCTATTGGATAAGCTACAGATTCTAGTTAACCAACTGCCTACTTCCTGCAACCCCCCACTATAATTGCCTTATGTCTGTCCCATGCATGTTTGAATTCCCCCACTGTTTTAGACCCCACAACCTCTCCAGGAAGGCGGTTCCATGCGTCCACCACTCTCTCCATGAAAAAGAATTTCCTCACATTACCCCTGAGCCGTCCCACCTCTAACTTTAAATTGTGCCCCCTTGTTCTTACACATCTCTTTTTCTGAAAGTCTGCACAAAGTGCTCAAGCTCTATGTCAACATCGTTTGTGTTGTAGGTAGGTGACCTGTCTTAAATGGGTTTTTAGATGGTCAGGTTGCCCAGCTTTCAGAACCCTTCAGGTGATAAGTTTGGGAGGTGTTTTTGGGGCCTTGTTATTCCAGGTAAAGAGGATGGGGGGAGTGGTCACTTATACTGTCTGAGAGTACCTGAATTCTAAGAATTCTTTCAAGGTGATTACTAATTATCCAGTCAAGAAGAGTACCAGACCCAGTGAAGTGGTTTATGTGTGTGTGGGAATCAACTAGCCGAGTCATTCCTATGTAGGATAAGGTATCTTTACATGGTGACACCTCAGGGACCATCCAGTTTACATTAAAATCCCCAAGGACTAAGACTTCCATGCCCTTGCGGAGGCCAGACAGGTATTCGAAAAGTTGTTTTGAGGCCCTGTGCCTGTTCTTTGGGCAGAATGTAGATGGTAACTAGCAGGAGGGATTTTTCCCCTAGTGCGAATTTGTATCTGGCAGGCAGTAGCTGAGAGAACCCCCCAGTGAAAGGACTCGGAAGTGTCCAACCTTGTAGATTGCATCGGGTGCAGATGATACATTCACCACCCCACTTGCCAGATCTATCCTGTCTATAGGAGATGTACCCATCCAATTGGATGGCCAAGTCGGGAACTCTGGAGTAAGTCATGTTTCAACAATGGCAAAGATGTCCATTTTATGCTATGAGACCCAGACTTGGAGGGCATCATGTTTAGCCAGGAGGCTACAAATGTTTATTGAGGCTATGGTTAGGCCTCCAACCTTTTTTATTGTTGAAGGAGTGGTCATGGGGCCTAGGTTTGGATGAATATTACCTGACAGCATCAGGAGTAACCAGACTAGCCTTATAACATGCATTAAAGTTGACAGGTCCATGAAGGGGAATGGGTGCTACCACTGGGATTCTCATAGGAGGTAATAAATATGACCAGGTTTGGTAGCACAGGTGTAATGGGGTAGGTAATGCGCGGGCTTAGTTTGGACACCCATGGAAAGGGCATTGTCTTAAAAGGAGCAGCTGCCATAGTGCTGGAAGGGTGCTTGTCATCATATGTAGTTGAAGTCAGTGAGATTGTGGGGTGTGGGCAGGCTATGAGAGGTGCAGGGTATATGGTGAAAGGCAGCCCAACATGTAGAAGAAGAGAGGGTATTATTCATCATAAAGTCATTGCAGTTTAACTGAAGTTGCATGAGGGCAAATGAGGATGGGTTCTCCTAATAAGGGGTTGGCGAGTTAGGTTGGCGTGGTCACAGTGAGGTGAAATAGTACAAGAAGTGAGTAAAGTGTGTGGGGGGGGGAGAGGTTACTAAGGTAAAGTGAAGAGTGGAGTGGTCCAGAGGTCAGAGTTGAAGCCTATAGATATCACAAAGGTATATGAGAAGAGAGGGCTGGGAGAATGTGGAGGGTAGAAGGTTAGAGACTGGGAGTGACAGTTAATTCAGACAGTGTGATAACTGGTGATACTGGAGCGTTGCACTAGGGGGTGGTGGGCTAAGATAGGAGAGCAAGATAGACTGGAAGTGTGAAACACCAAGGAGAGAGAGAGAGGGGAAGTTAGATGGCGCACTAATGACTCCAAGGGGTCAGATATTATAACTAGCTAATGGAACTGTGGGGACTTTGGAAAATCTCCAGGTGGTCACGTGATAGATCACATGACCTACACATCCTAACATTGGTACAAGGTAATCACTTCATAGATCACGTGATCTACATGTCCCAATAAAGGTAGGGTCAGACCTCGGCAGGTGGGTGGGGAAGTCAATGCGCTATGTCAACAGGCCAACATAGCTAGCTCAATGTGCTTGCACAGAGTGAGAATATTTCCAACTACCTTGTGATGCAGGCTCCAGTTCAGGTCAGCCGAGGATGTGGTCACTCCTTGGGAGGTGGGTTGATGAGTGAAGCCTTGTGATGCAGGCTCCAGTTCAGGTCAACCAAGGATGTGGCCACTCCTTGGGAAGTGGCTTGCTGAGTGAAGCCTTGATGCAGGCTCCAGTTCAGGTTGGCCGAGGATGTGGTCACTCCTTGGGAGGTGGGTTGCTGAGTGAAGCCTTGCAATGCAGGCTCCAGTTCAGGTCAGCCAAGAATGTGGCCACTCCTTGGGAAGTGGCTTGCTGAGTGAAGCCTTGCGATGCAGGTTCCAGTTCAGGTTGGCTGAGTACGTGGTCACTCCTTGTGGGGTGGGTTGCTGAGTGAAGCCTTACGATGCAGGCTCCAGTTCAGGTCAGCTGAGGATGTGGTCGCTCTTTGGGGGTGGGTTGCTGAGTGAAGCCTTGTGATGCAGGCTCCAGTTCAGGTTGGCTGAGAATGTGGTCACTCATTGAGGGGTGGGTTGCTGAGTGAAACCTTGCAATGCAGGCTCCAGTTCAGGTCAGCCAAGGATGTGGCCACTCCTTGGGAAGTGGGTTGCTGAGTGAAGCCTTGTAATACAGGCTCCAGTTCAGGTCAGTCAAGGATGTGGTCACTCCTTAGGAAGTGGCTTGCTGAGTGAAGCCTTGCTATGCAGGCTCCAGTTCAGGGTGGCCGAGGATGTGGTCACTCCTTGGGGGGTGGGTTGCTGAGTGAAGCCATACGATGCAGGCTCCAGTTCAGGTCAGCCGAGGATGTGGTCGCTACATGGGGGGTGGGTTGCTGAGATATCTGAATAAACATGAACAGCATTGGATATATACCCTGGGTGCCTTGGATTACCCTGGCCTTAATGACAAATTGTGTATAAAGTCATTTTTATAAAAGCCCTTGCCTTAATCCTCTGACATAGTCTGATTTAGATATACATTCATCCCATTTCAATAATGCAATATACTTCTAACTGGTCAACCTTTTGCAGTGCCATTGACCTCCCATTATGGTAATTTTGGTTAGGACGGATAATAATATTATTTGTTGATTCATGAATATTGCCATGACTTCTTTCTAGTCAACTTTAATCTGTTTGACTTCACACAGACAGAATGACATCTCTTTGTAGCTTGTACAATAAGTCCCCCGTCTATAACAGCAGCTGTCATGTTAGTACTTTGAAAATTGAATCAGATTGGATTTTATAGCAATTTGACCTTTTTACAGTTTGATTGCCTTCCTATTCTGATGATAAAACAGATTGTTATGTGGTTAAAAAATGCAATTCCTATAATGTAGAATAAGTCCCTTGTCCGAAACAGCATTTCTTGTGGTAGCATATTGTAAGCTGAATCAGTTTAGATCTTACAGCACTTTGATGTTTTGCATTGTGATTGACCTTCTATTTCCAAAAAAGGAACAGTATACGATGCAGCTGTCATGGTCCTTTCCCTCTTCTCCCCATTTCCTAGCCAAATTTTAAAGTGTCTGACCTTTTGCAGGCTAAATGGCCTCCTAATATGACTTTGGTTGAAACGTAACATCTTGTGGCAGCATCTTATAAATTGTGCCACTATAAATCTTCCAGTAACTGACAATTAGCAGTTGCTCTGCATAATAGATACATAAAATATTTAGTGCTTTCTGATAATGAATACAGTAAAAGAGTATCTGCACATGATGCTATTCATGTGCACTTTTAGAGAAGGTCTAATGGATTAAGGTAATTCTGTTCTAAAGACTGCCAAAGATCTGGTGCAGTGAGACTCAGAAGCCATCTCTGCTCTCATTTATTTTGCAAATTTTGTATTGGCAGACATATATGTATATATATCTAGTATATACTCTACATGCTTTGTGTATTTTAGGTCTAGAATGTGTAGTGATGGATTTCCACCTTGGATTGATGGAACAGAAAAGCACTCATTAATTCATTTCTTTTCGATTAACTGCTGATATCTACTGTGTTTGTTACAACCCTGGCACCACCTGTCCATCAGTCTAAGGGTTAAATAATGCATGCAATTAAATTATTGTATTTAGGCAGTGAGTTTCTGGTGGGTGTCACCTCTGATGAAACTCATTGAGAATACGTAAGGTCAGACATTGGGGTGCTGGCAGCCATGCCCTATAGCATATTTTAATATATTACCCCTCAGTTTGCATGTAATAAAGAAGCCCCTTCAGTATTAGTTTGCACAAAATAAAGAAGCACCTTCAGTATTCATTTTTGCTTTACAATTTTGGCCAGGAAAGGCACATTAGGTCAAGACGTGTTTCCAGGTGCGTCATGGGAGCACAGAGAAGTTAAAGAGGCAGTATAGCTCAGTGGTCTAAGGCTCTGAGCTGCAAATTTGGTAACATCCAGCAGACCAGACCTGGGTTTGAATCCCACAGCTTCTACTTGCATTATGTGTGACCCTGAGTAAGTCACTTAACCTCCTTGTGCTCCCAGGTCGCTCCTGTAAAAAAGCTTTCAGCTTAGTGTGCTATACTTGGTTAAACAACAACAAAAAAAAAAAAAGAGCAGCTGACGTGATCCAGGCAGGCAACTCATTCCAGGGAGTTGCCTACCTGATAAGTAAAATGAGCTGAATTAGAGTTTTTTTTTTAAAGTACTGTAAATTCATTAATTTTAACTTAGTATGCTTGGCTTGTAACTTCCGCGTATGAGCCGAGCGATCACTGAGTGCTGCAGATGCACCCAATAAACAGCAGTTTGATGACGTAAGGTAGGGAATGGAGCTGCAGGTGATGGGGATAGTATATCATATATATATATTATAGTTCCATATGTGTAGAACTGCCAGCAAAGGTAATCAAGTACATTTAGACAGCCCCGCTCCCTTGATCCTATTAGTAACTACATGGGAACTACAAGGAGCACCTACAGCTCCATTCCTGACCCCATGTCATCAAAGTGCTGTTTTTTTGGGGTGGGGCTGCAGCGCTTGGTGAATGCTCAACACGTTTACGGGAGTTACAAGCTGAGCATACTAAGATAAAATTAATGCATATACAGTACTTAGAAAAATTTCAAATGCAGCTCACTTAGATTATCTGGCATGCAGCTCTCTGGAATGAGTTGCCTGTCCGAATACAAGAAATGTGTCAGCTGCTCTTTAAGTGTCTTGCTCATGGTCACGCAGTATGCAGGTGATGGCTGTGGGATTCAAACCCAGGTCTACAGGTTTGCAGCTCAGTGTTCTTGATTACTATGCTATACTGCCTCCCAGATCTCAAATGGGTAAGAACTTTTTTGTGGCCTTACAGTTAGAGGCCGATTACTTTCTCCTTGTACTTGCTGATTTAACTATTGGAGACATAACACTTGGGACACAGGCGTTGCTCTTTTGCCTGTTGTGTTTTTCAAATGTGCTCAGTGGTCAGAATTGTCTCATATTTAATGGAATATTGTTCCAGATTTATGGTGATAAGTACAGTAAGAGAAGGCTTTTTGCCCAATATACAGTATGTTTTATACAGTACAAAGGCAGTACCAATGATATGGTGTCACTTACTCTTGGTTTGCAACAATTTTGCAGAATTCTTAACCACTCACTTAATGGAATGCTGTGGCCTTTTTTTGATAGTGTTGTGTACTAACAGTACAAGGCCATGTATGTATTTTTCTTATAGAGGAAGCCAGTGATGTTTAGAGCACATATTACAATGATGGTCAAGTTGTCTTGCCCTGAGAGCAGAATTGCATATATCAGGATATAGAGTCCTGCATTTTCACTTTCTGGGATTAATCTATCAAAAGGTCTTTTATCTCATGCAAAGACTTTTATCTTTTATGTAAATGAGTAGTAACCAGCTTGAGGTGTCCTTCATATGCTGAACATGGGTTCAACACAACTCCTAAGTACTTAAACTCTTCTACAATGTTCAGAGGCACATCATTATTCATTTCATATTAATTATAACATGTCCTCTGCTGTTTCTATATTTCCGCTTGGTTCTGAATGGCATAGCTCTGGTCTTTTTCTTACTTAACATCAATCAGCTACTGTATCACTAAAGCAAGTTGCAGTTTTCCCAAATTCATATTCCACAGTTTCACTAATGTTGACACATCATTTGCAGCTGTGTAAATGGCAGCATCATCACCATACAATATGACGGTGGCATTCCCACAACTCTGAGATAAGTTATTGATAAATAAAGAAAACAATGAGGGACACAAAATAGAACTCTGTGCATGCATGTACTGGGCATACAGAAGATATGCTGTACTTAGTTGCATTAATCCTCACAATTCATTTCCTGTCTCCCATACAACTCACATTGCATCCAAAAGCTGGCAAACCAAACTCTTCCTGCTACAGCCTTGACTCCAGGAGAGAATGATCCACTAATTTGAATGTCTTGTTCAGGTCAGGGTTGTGGCAGACACTCATCAGAGGATTATTTATAAAGCATAATACAAAACAATTGTAGGTGCTGGAGTGAAGAAGATGGGATTGTGACTCTTACTGATGGTGTGGGGTACAGGGGTTGCATCAGTCATTGGGTTAGGGGTGGGGAGGAGGATAGGACATGGAGAAAAATCAAGGGCCTTTTTTTCATTTATACATGAATAGCAAATACCTGGATATTTGGCTGCCAAATACCAAATATTTAGCCAAAT
The DNA here is from genome assembly GCA_016271365.2 of Neoceratodus forsteri. Classification (NCBI taxonomy): domain Eukaryota; kingdom Metazoa; phylum Chordata; order Ceratodontiformes; family Ceratodontidae; genus Neoceratodus; species Neoceratodus forsteri. Next base: position 770,848,869 of record CM057449.1, on the reverse strand, counting down.
ATACAGGGAAAGGTGTTCGCAGCACTATTCTCCACCAATCATCTTTCAGCTTTTTTTTGCATTGGTTTTGCAATCCACTCTTAAAGGACAGTGTTGAATCAATAGTGGAGTAAAACAAGAAAAACTGTGAACAAATGTAATTCAGAAAATAAATCATGAATAGTGTGATATTATAAAACTCATAATGCCCCAAACAGCAACTTCATGAATAAATCTCATAGCCCAGGTTGTAAGCACTATGAGCTTTTGACAGCTTGTCTTACAGTAACGGGCACCTTCAGAAGGACCAGGTGGGGATTATAGCAGACAAATGAACATCTGCAGAAGTATACTGAGTGTAAATGATAGTTGTGCCTGCTCTGTCACAAACAGCCTGAGGAAAGAAAGGCTGCTGGAGTTCCTGACAGATAGGAGGCCATTGCCAGCAGGTAGAATTTTGGCCAATCTGCTATGGGGATCAGCAGGACAAAAGGGTAATAAAGCTTTTGAAAAAATAAATTGTTTAGTGAAGTGTTGCAAAGATAGTGCAACCAATAGTATAATAACTGATTTATGAGAAGTTATGACATTCTTTCTTAATTTTAGTAAACAGGAATCCCAATCATTTAATTTGCATGCATGGTATTCAGAGAAATGGAGAAACATTTAAGTGTCATTTGCACTAAGTGAAATGTGTTTCATTTTCATGATAATGAACACATTTTCTCATAAAATGCAACTACTTCACTTCAATGTGCAGTGTTGTTTGATAATGAATATTTTACTGCTAATTGCAATTTTGCAGGTCCTGTTATATTGTTATTTTGTCTAGTTTATTTAAAACAACAGAAGGTAGGGTTGCATTATCATTCTCACCTAATTTAAAATTGGTTTCAGTGTTAGACTTTAGCACAGAAATCTAATGTACTAATAGGACAGTCAGTAATTTATTAGATAATCTGAACATTGAAGAAGCTGATTAAAATGAATTGTCTTTAGCCCTTGATATTTCATAAATCGGTACAGGTATAGGATCTATCTATCTATCTATCTATCTATCTGTATATATATATATATATATATATATATAAATATATACACAACATGGATTGGATCTTTTCCTCATAGAAACCTATAATTTATTTCTCTGTATACATGTGACTAATCTGTCAAAGCTATATACCTGCACTAATCAAACAATTTAAAAGACTATACCTACACTAAAAAATACAAAGCTGCACTACATTAAGTCCTGTGGGATGCCACTAATAACACAATTAAGACAGCATTAGGAAGCTGGCCAAATGAATTAACAAGCTGCAAAAGAACCAGGAAAAAAGGCACTTAAACAAATTCCTCCCAAATCCATAAATCTAAACTCCTACCTGCACTCACTACACACCATTTTCTCCTTGCTGCAAGAGACCATCAGGTGCTTCATGCCCTATACAATACCTGAAAACATTTTTGTTTATCGGTCAGCCTTCTGGTTGACTCTTGTACAGTTTTGCTTATGTAATATGCTAGTTTCATTTTGCACTTATTAGTTCCTTGTACTTCTATACACTTGTGTAATATAATGTACTTCTATACACCTGCCTATATAGGCCAAGATATTCAGAACTGTTGCGCATGGTGCAACTGCGGTATTGCATCAAGGAATCATATTCAATGGGAGCCAGTGCACAGCACAAAATCCATTGCACCAATGTGCAACTATAATGAATGCATGCGCAAGAGTAGGGGGCATGCCCATGAATATCCAGCGCAGTGGCACGTTCAACTGTATATCCATGGCACAAGTGTGGTGCAAATCGAAGTAGCTCTAAGTAGACTTGTTCCTAATAAAACAGGGTGCAAGCACACAGACAGTAGTTGCGCCAAGGGTGGGAGTGAGAGGGAGGAATATAGAGAGACAGACAGCCAGACAGACAAGCTCAAAACCAGACACAGAGGGAGGGGGAAAGAGAAGTGGTGTGGGAGAGGGAGTGAGGGGCAGCGAGAGAGGGACACACACATACACACACACACACACACAAAGCCTGTGTACCAGGGTGGCACACAGCCAGCAGCCAACCACCCAGGAGCACAGGGATAGCGGGGGACATGGAGAGTGCACCCGCCATGATGGGGGCAGTGATGAGGGGTGTGAGGCAGCAGGAGGAACAGCTACATGGCTGATGAAGGGTCCAGCAGTGGCAAGCCTGATACAGGTGGTACAGTGCCCGCAGCACCGCTGGGAACCAGAGTGACACAGAGAACGTGAGCTGGCACCACCTGAAGCAAGCCATGCAGTGTGGAGCAGCAGGCACCCACCAGATGGAGCCATGCCATGGTGATGACGGTGATCACCAGCATGTGCCTGCTCACCACAGACACCAGCCAAGGACCAACAGGGGACACCACAGGCAGCGACCCACACAGAACCCCACAGCTGAGCTGTCACATGCTGTGGCATGCAGCTGTCACCCCAGCTCACAGGCAGAGCATACAGCACTGATGCAGGACAACCACTGGGTGGTATGCATGCCTGGCACTAGTGGAGCCTGTGCCTGCACCCACATGGGCAGCCACATGCCACCCATCCCTGTGTGACTGGTGCATATCAAGAGGTAGGGGTGCCCAAGCATCACCTGCCTGAAGGTGTGTGATGCCATGGGGCACACACCAATGTCTGCGCTGCACACCCAGCACAGCCCTGTGCCATGCCACAGATGTGAATGTGTGGACAACCTGACAGGCCACCCTGTGGGTGTGTGTGGCATGGGTAGGGTGCGATGGACAGTGCAGTTCTGGGATGTGGGAGTGGGCAGGGTGTGCATGGTGGTGTGGGTGCAAGGGATAGGCAAGGGGTGCAGCACAGAATAGCACAGGGCTAACTATGGCATGCTTCACACAGGTGACAGCGCATACCCACTGAGGCCCTGGCAGCATCTCCCTGGTCCATCCCACCCTGGAGTGCTGTTGTACCCTAGTGTGCTGCTGCAGCATCCACCACACCTGTCAAGGTTGCAATACTGGTACATGGCCTATTCTGTTCAGTGATGCTTCTGTGGTGCAATGCATGCAAATGAGGTTGTGCGCAACAGTAATGATATGCTAATGCACCCACTGTGACATGCATTGGCTGATGAGCTCATTTGCATGTGGTGTCTGAATATCAGGATATTCCACCATGAGCAATGGTATTGCACCAGAGTAAGTGGCGGTGCAATGGCCATGCACACATGGTGGTCAGAGCAGCAGTGCACATGCGCACTGTGCTGCCATGGTGTCAATCATGCAGGCCGCATGACCAAAGCGCAGTATCGGCACAGCAATGTGTACCTTGCACATGCTGTTGTGTTCCCTATCATGCACATGTGCACTGTGGGTGGGCATGATTCCTTGGGCCATTGCACTGGGCATCTGCCTTGACCCTCACTATAGGTGTCCAGCTGGCAGTGTGGACACCACGGTACCAGATGCTGCGCCGACCCATGCAGCAGACCTTGCTCATTGTCTCGGGTATACTTGGGGTGGTGGCAGCCCTGCAAGACATGCTGGCAGTGGAGAAGGGTGGGGGATGGCATGCCAGGGTGGCTGGCCAAGGCCATCACTAGGGTTGCCCCTGTGTCCACGGTTACCCCTGTTGGGCTGTCCCTACAGTACCCCCTCCCACCACACAGTCCCTGTTCCCTGTCCCCCTTCCTTGCTATCCCCAATCATCCTCAGCCCCTGCTGTTTCTGTACATGGTTGTTTCATACATATCTATCATCTGGCATGCCCACCTGTGTCAGTGTCTGCTTTGCTGGTTTCATGGGGCATCACGCTGCCGTGGCCCAGTGTCCATCCTTGTTGTGTGCATGTGGGGGGTGCATTCAGTGCTCTGTGGCTCCCTGCTGTGTGCCTTGGTCAGTCCCACTGTGGTGGTGTCCATCCCTTGGGTCAATGGCTGTGCATTGGGGTGCCCATGGGGCAGCAGTCAGGACTGTGTTGCATGTGTGTTCATGGTGGTCACCCACAGCCATGGTCATTGGTCTGGTACTGTCCACATGCTGTGTTGGGACCCCTGCTTGGTGCTGTGTGGCCTGTCCCATGTGGTCTGCCACACTACCTGTCACTCAGCATGTTCAGTGCCTACTGTGTGGGCTTCCTGTGTGCCTGTGTGGCATGTGTATGCTTGGCTGCATGGTCCTGGGTGTGGCCTGCTATGGTCTGGGAGGGAGGAGCACAGCCAGTGGCCTGCAGGGGGGATCCTTTAGTTGCCCTTCATTGGCCATTGGCACCCCCTGTTGCCTGCTATCTGTGCCGCTGTTATGTTCTGGAGTCACGTGTCTGGGTGCTTGTGTGTGCCCTGCTGGTGGAGACCTCCTGTGGTCTGGAACTATGCATCCATGGCTCTGTCCCTGGGCCTGTTCTCTGCGCTGTGCCCCCTTCATTGCTCTGCTGCTCTGCTCCCATGGTTGCGCTGGAGCATCTCTGTTTTGTGGCATGGTGCAACTTTGTTTGCACCATGGCACAATCCTGCCACATTCAGCTGGGTTTCGCTGGTGCAGTTCAGCCTGCGCAACCTCTGAATATGGCTCCTGTTGCACCATGGAGTAATGGATTTGTGCTGAACCAGACTATGGAGCATTTCTAAATATATGGGACATAATGTATTTACTTTGTTGTATGTTGTAGATAGTTCATTGTATATCCTATGTATTTCATAGGCCTATGTATTTGTTCATCTGTTGTATTTCCTACAACAAGACATGACTTTGATCAGTGGAGCTGGTCTCGAACCTGGACCTCCATATGTGAGCAGCAGCCTGTGGGTGTGTCACAGTGGGTGTGGGGAGGTGGGTGCACAATAGGTGGTTGGGTGGGGGTTGTTGGCATGATCAGTGATGGGCTTTTTTTCAGGTTTTAAAAAAATGTTAAGACATCGACAGATTTTTTTTTTTATTTCAACAAAAGCACAAATAGAAAAAAGTGAGGATGTCAGGAGTACCAATACCACCAATAAAAAAAAGGGTATTCAATGGTGGGGGGTACCTGTAGACACCAGGGAAAACAAAATTGAAATAATTGTGACCCCCTCCCAAAAAAGTGGGTGGACATAAAAAATAATGAAACAAAGGTATAATATATATATACACATAACACAGGGTGGGGTGCCACTAGACACCAGGGATTTTCCCCATTGGAGGGAGTCACATCATAAAAAAGAAAATCAAACATCAAACTGTTCAAAAATACATACATCAAAGGATCATTTTTCACCTGGCAAAATCCTTTTCTGCCAATCCTTTGCTGTGGTGGCGGAAAAGGATTCTGACGAAAAACGATCCTTTTCTCAACAAGATGGCTATAGTTTTCATGACCAGATGGCTGTGTCAAAATCCTTGTTTGCCAGCCAATTTCCTTTTTGCCATCCTCATTTGTCATGGCAAAAAAGGAAAATGGCTGTGGAACAAAGATTTACACTTTTGATGACCAAATGGCTAGATCATGAATCCTTTTCCATCACAGGGATTTCCTTTTTGCCATCCTTTTTCATCATGGTAAAAAAGGAAATTGGCTGGTGAACAAGGATGCCAATCTGCCCATCTGGTTGTGAAAAGTTTAAATTCTTGTTTGCCAGCCAATTTACTTTTTCAACATGACAAAAAAGGAATGGTAAAAAAGGAATTTAGCGAGTGGTGAACAGGATTTTAACGTTAACGTTTTTAGGGGCATAGTGATGTCAGAAACCACAAAGCACAGTTCATCAACTCCTGATGAGTAAAATACACACTTTAATATGTCTAACAGACATCTCTGGGCACAGTTATGATAGTTTTGTGGTGGTAAAAACAAAAAAACTAGATGGTGGCTCACAAAAGGGATTTTTTTCTTGTGAACAAGGATTGGCCCCTCAAGGAAAAGGGGTCTACTATGCCGGTTTGATATGAATTTTGTTGACTGACATTACGGCAATGAATTTATGTTGACCGCAAATTGTGGTTGGTATAAATCTGTCAGTTAAACTGGCTGTTTTTTTCTGGGGGGCTTCACCCCCGAACCCCCATGCAGGGGCTTGGTCCCTACCCCTGGACTTTAGGATTATCAATTCCAAGTCTTAGTTGATTCAGGAAGGGGTGCTATAGCAGGAGAAAGCAGTGCTGGGGTCCTGCAGGTACATTATAGCAGCAACATCAAATTGCTGCTGTTATGTCATTCACCATAAAAGTGTCACTGTTTGGTCAGCATACCAAGAAAAAGGATCCTTGTTTGTCAGAGCAAAATCCTTTTTTGTTCCATTCCTCTATCCAAAAGACTGAAATGAGCATGCTCAGAACCCGTGATTTTAAAATTAAATAACTCTAGAAAGGATTCATATTTTTCAGCAAACCAATTCAGGCATGCTTTGTTGGGCAAACTCTGTCTACCCTAAAAATTCCAGATCAAAATTCCTAACCATTTTAATGTGGCACAATGAGAAAAAAACTGCAAAAAAATGCAAATTTTAACGTTTTCTCACTATGTGCAGTGTGAAATCTGCCAATCTGACTGACATGCAGCTTGGCACATCAAGAGATATTTACCAGAAGACAACGCATGCAAAGGTTCATGCAAATCCATTGAATGGTTGCAAAGTTATTAAAGTACAAAATTTGAGTTTTAACATTAATTTGCCTAGTCAACCCTAACTATAGTGGCGCTACCACACCCCTATAATTATAGGGGTGTGGTAGCACCCCTATTGTTAGGGTTGAGTAGCATGTTTAATTTTAAACCTCAAATTTTGCACTTTAATGTCTTTGCAACTGATCAATGGAGTTGCTCAACATTTGGTATGCACTATCCCATGGGAGAAGATCTCTTAGTGTGGTAAGTTTCTTTCCAGTTGGATGTGTGGGTTCTGACATCCAGAAGGTACAGAAAGTTATAAAGTTACCACTTTTTGCAGTTTTGTCCTCATTGCCTTCTGTACACATGGTGTGGAATTGTAGTGTGTTTTTTTTATGGTAGAAACAGGTCTGGTAACAAAACAGGCATGCTTTGCTTTGTGAAAAAGTATTAATCTGTTGCAGGGTTATTCAATGTTTCATTTCCCATTGTTCTCAATGGGAAGATCACTTTTCAGGATAGAGGGATAAATTTTGACAAAGGATTTGATCTTGCAAAAAAGAAATCAGTCTCCCAACATCTGTTCCTTTTATGCGAGAATAAAATCATTTTTTTGTGAGGAAAAATTCCTTTTTCATCAGCAGCCATCTTGTTTTTTTCCCCACAAACAAAAAAGCATGGAAAATACATAAAAATGCTACTATTTTAAAAAACATACATCAGAACCTAGCTAAACAGGACTCCTTTAGTTAGACTCTGATGTTTGTCTTTTGTTACCAGAAATATATTTTCTGAGTGCCCAAATCCTCGCTGCCCAGCTTAGTAAGAGGAGCCCTGTACCCGTGTTCTCTCCATGAGAACAGCAGGACTTTTCTGACTCATGCAGTCACTGCTGAAACTCATACTGTGGGTTGCAAGTGAGAGCAATGAGCCACTGCTAATAGGATGGATCAGACTGGCCTGGTCAGAAACATAGAAATTTCCAGATGGGCTCCCTTTATCTATACACACACATATGCTATGCATGGATGGGGGGGCAACAAGTACTTTGAGTCTGAAAGTGTGCGTTTCTGTTTGAGATTTTCACTTGTCTCACTGGCTCGTGCATGACATGCTGACTCTGCCACCTGCTGAGCATGAATGTCTCTCTCTCTCCTCTCTCTCTCTCTCTCATCTCTCTCCTCATGCATTCACATCAGCCACTATAGTTTGTTTATTTAAAATCCTTCTCATCCAGGCAGAGCAGCGTCCATGGGTGGCTGGGTTCCTTTGTTTTGCATATTGAGTGGTGACAGGATGTGGATGGGCGTGGTATTTTATTATGCCACAGGAAAGTCTGAATTACACTGAACAAAAGAAAAGAAGTCTTGCAATTTGCGTTGCATACCAGCCCAGGTAGATCACAGTGTAAGGGAGGGGGAGGTGGGTGGCAGTAGTCTTGGGCACAGGACAGGAGATGAGACAGAGGCTATGGGTACCAGTGGTTGGCAATTTCATGTCATCACCACATAGTCAGTCTGTGAGTTGGTAGGGTGTGGGCACTTGAAAAACTGGCCCAAGAGTACTAGCCTGTTCGTTACTCTTTTTGATCCTGGACCAGCCAGAAGAATTCTGAAAGCACTGCAGGCAACTGAGCAGATTTCCCAGGGTTCCCAAAACAATGAGATGGTGCTCATATGGTGATAAGTTAATTACTTAATATAAAATCATTCTGTGGAGTGGGAATGCAGTGGAAAGGGAAAATGTGAGTCAGGAAAGACGGGAGATCTGTCCCCTCTCAGTCTGGACCTAGTGGGCATAACTCCCAGTGGTGGCATGGTGTGGCATGTGAGTTGTGTCTGAAGACCAGACCAGCATAAGAATCCACCTTACATGCACTTCTGGTACGGCTGTATTTTTTCTGAAGGGTGGGGAATGAAGGTTAGCAGAGTTGCAAATGCAGGTTAAAAAAAAGTTTGTTTTGTTAACCTGAAACAAAGAAAAGATTTCCTTGTCATCGCCGCTGACCCCCTCCCCATCCTGACTCTCCCACTGAGCACCCAATTTCCAACACACCCCTTACCCTATATTTACCACCAGATGTGAATTGTGTCCTCTTCTGTGGACTGGGACATGTCTGCACTCTTTAAAATTGAACAGTGAACTGAGGAATCAAGATAACTGCCATATACTGCATTTCAATGGTGTTTTGAACTTATGTTCATATCTTTGTGATTTTTGGAAATGTTTTCACCAACCTTTCAGCATGGCCTTTTTGGAACCCCCTCTCATGAACACTTTCACTGTCTTTTCATTAATCAGGCCCAGAAGGTGAATTCATAGTTGCTGTGCAAAATCACCTTTTGGGACCGCATAACGAAATGTCACTGCCAGTGTTCATGAGATAGGCTGCCAAAAAGGCCATGTTGAAAACTTGGTGATAACATTCCTAAAAATGGCCGAGTTACATGAGCTCATTGAAAATTTTCTATGCATGCACATGACTTTGGTCATTTTCAATATTTTGACTCCAAATGTTCAACTTGGTGATTTTGTCACAGTGCCTCATGAACAGTAAAGCTATCATTTTTTCACATCCTGTCCAAAATGTGTTTTCCCACCTGTGGCGCAGAATGGATTTGAAAATGTTCACCTACAGGGTTTATGAGGTGTGGCCATAAGAAGATTATGTTGAAAATCTGCTTTCAAAATATAAAAAAAATGCCAGAGTCATGACCATTCATTATAATGTCACTACACAAGCAAATAGCTTTTGAATTTTTAATAATTTTTACCTCAGATTTTCAACATAACCTTCTTATTACCCCACCTCATGTATATTACAGCTATCATTTTTTCAAATACTGGCAAAAATGTGTTTTTGTACCAGTGGCATGGAATGGCATTGTAGTTGTGTGGAACTACATTTTGGGAGAGATTCAAAAATGTTCTGTAACTGGTAAATAAGGTGGGGTAATAGGAAAGCTATACTGACAATTTGGCCGTTGTTGTACTATAAATGGAAGCACTGGGCCTGGAGGGTGCTTCCACAGCTAGCTCTCTCTCTCTCTCTCTCTCTCTCTCTCTCGTGGAACAACCCTAAGTGATGCATTAACAGAGTTTTTTGCCTCTAATATATATATATATATATATATATATATATATATATATATATATATATATATATATATATATATGTATATACACACACACTTATATTTATACAATGGGATGAGCAAATAACTCATTGAATAACAACATGTATTCTCACTGCTGTGGAATAACCACTGTGATGACATTACCACAGTGAAAATAAATGGATTTATTTTCACTGTGATGATGTCACCTGCATTTATTTTCACTGTGGAGATGTCGTTAAACCAAAAAACAGCAGAAAACACATTCATATTGTATAAATCGGATACATGATGTGAACTCATGTGATATGGAAAATATTTTCACTCCTGCACAGTGACCTCTGGTTAGTTCATGAGTAGCTTTGCCACTTGTGAATATTTAGAAGTCACTCTAAAAGAGTGAAAATATTTTCTATATCACATTCATGCCCATCATGTATCCCATAAGTCAAAAACTCTGTTTAATGCATTAGTTAGAGTTGTTTCACAGTGACAAAGGGGAAATTAGTGTTAGGTTGAAGCCCCTTGATTCCCAGCCCACACCATTAACTGGCATTGAGAGCGATTGAGGTCGCTGGCCCCTAACTCACCCATCACATGTAAAGAAGCAGAGGTATTGGAGAATGAGGTAAGAGTTAGGACTGACGGACTCTAACGGCACCCCGATGCTGGTCGGGGGTGGGGCTGAGGTCAAGGAGGGCTTTCAACCCTAACACTGAATTTTCTTTCTTTTGTTGCTGTGGAATAACCCTAACTGATACATTAAACAGAGTTTTTTGCCTCTAATTTCCCCTCTTTTTGAGAATGATGACGAGAAATAGTGAATGTAATGCGGTGGCAGGATCGCAGGCCCTGAGCCACATAATGTCTTGTGACATAGTAACAGGAACAGCAATGCAAACACAAGCACCAACAGTGGTGCACATAGTAATGCAAATGTAAATGGAGAAGGAAACGTTAATAGAAACGCAAGCGCAAAGTGACGCTGAAGCGAACAGTGACACAAACGGACATGCAAGCGTGTACGAAAACACAACTGCTAATGTGAACAGTTATGACAGCAGTATTTTAAATGAAAATGTTTAGTGTCACAACAAAAAGAATGCAAAAGGGAACAGAAACGGAAAAGTTAATGCAAGCGCACACGTAAACGCAAACCGTAACGCGCATGGGCATGGTACCACAATTGTAAATGCAAGTGGTAAAGTTAACATGAAGAATAATGCCAAAGGAAACAGAAATGGAAACAGGAACAGAAGCGCATACAGAAACACAAACTGTAATGCGCACGGGCACAGTACCACAATTGTAAACGCAAATGGTCATCATAACAGCAACAATAACAGCAAAGGAAACAGAAACACAAAAGGAAACACAAGTGCATATGGAAATGCAAACCGTAATGCAGTTGCAAACCCAAATGGTAACAGTAACAGCAAGAATGACGCAAAACGAAAGAGAAACGGAAACGTAAATGAAAGGGCTGCCAGAAACATAAATGGCAATGCACACAGTGATGCAAACCAAAATGCAAACACAAACAGTAGTGGAAATGCAAATGGTAACAGTAACACAAACTCAAGCGCAATTGAGAACGCAAAGGGTAATGCACACAGTGTACAAAGGAGTGGTAACGCAAATGGGGACATAAATGCAAGTGGAAACAGTAACTGTAACAGTAACGGAGCACACACCCTGTTTTTGCCAAACAGTTGCATAGAGAAACACAGTATGTACAAAGAATGTATGCATTGTAATGATCATCGAAGGTTAAAACGAGCATTGGAAGTACTTAATTGCTAATATCTCAGCAACCGCACAACGTAGAAAAAAAATTTAAATTTCACAAACATCATGATTTTCTGGGCTAGGTTTTTGCTATTTCATAGCCCATTGGGCTATGCAGCTCACAACAAAAAATCTGTATCTCTCATCGTTTTCGAGACACAAGCCCCGAAAGGTGCGGCATAGCCACCATGTTAGTCTATTGGAAAAAATGCCAACTTCAGAGTACCGTAACTTGGCAGCTGTGCAATATTTTTTCTCCAAACCACCAAAAGGCACATCTGTGAGATGTTGAATGCCTTCCCTCCAAATTTCAGCTCAAAAGACCAAACCGTTCTTCTGCAGCAGGGTGACAAAGAACTCTTGTCATTTTGGCCATAGTCTGGAAAAGTAGTGTCGCAATTTGCAACACATTTCGCAAATTTTGAGAAGTTGTTGTGAGTGTGGCACTACTTTGCGAAACTACTTTTTACAGAAATTTGTAAAAATCATATTTCTGGGGCGTTTAACCCCAAAATAAAGACATGGCTAGCATCCTCAGGATCTGACTAGATGAACACAAAAATAATTGTGCCCCTAGAAGGTCCCAAATTTAAATGGCAAGCATTTCTGTGATCACTAACTGAAAACAAAATGGCTGACCCACGACACTACTGGGGTCATTTGCGACACTAAAAACTGCATTTGTGAGTGTTGCACTTTTTGTTAACTTTTCCCATTGACTTATAATGGGAACTTGTTTTTGGAAAAAAGTTTGAACCGTTTAATATTTTTTCACAAAATCTTCAAAAGGCACATCAGGGACTCTGGCCGCACATTCCCTGAAATTTTTGGACCAGTCGCACAAACCGTGTGACCTGTAGGCACTAGCAAAGAATTTGCCAAAAAATGTAATTGCGTTTTTCATTGTCGCTTAATAACTCCACAGCCATGGGGGCGTGGCCTGGACCCGGAGAAGATGGCTGCTTGATTCCTTCGCTCTGCCGCAGCCTGGCAAAAATCTGCTTGTATTTGACCACTATGCTGGACTTAAGACCTTTCCTTTCTGACAATTTTTTCCCTGACATATCGCTGGTACTTACTACTGCTTTTTATCTGTGGGATGGCCATGCTCTGGTAACTTGCACAAGCAGTGTAGATTTCGGTCCCGGCCCAGCCTACTTCGACGTAAAGGCCTGAGCTTGGTTACAGGCGAATCAGTGGCGTCTAGTTCTCCCCTTCCCCCCTGTTCCCCGACAGGTGGCATTTTGAGGGCAATATGTGTCCTAGTAGGACTGGCATTTGACCAGCGACAGTTCAGCAACACTGTAGCTGTTTACAGATCATGAGTCTCTCCTAAACTGATGGAACAGGCTGGCAGCTTTAGTGAGGGTGCCGAGTCCAGGGTGGCCCTCAGCTCAACGGATCATCCACAGGTGGGGAAGCCTTGGCAAATATCACAAAAACGTTGGAGGCACTGCTTAGTAGAGTGGACACAATTGGCGCTTCCCTTGCTGGTAACGTTGCGGATGTTCGTCACCTTGAAGACCAGCACAATGTTCTTGAGCAGCTTGTGGAGGAGCTAGAAACCCAACATCTAAATGCACTTCACAGGCTTAGGGACCACAAAGCTAAATTGGCTCAATTGTGGCACAGAGCGGAGGACCAGAAAAACTGGAGCAGGTGAAATAACATCAGAATCCTCGAGGTGCCAGAGGGGATGGAAGGCCCAAGTATGGAGAGGTTCCTAAATGAATGGATCCCCCCAGCTCCTCGGTGAACGGTGGAAAGAGCCTGTGGGGTGGAACACGCTCATTGTGTTCCTGGCAGTCCAAATAGCAATAAGAGTCCCCGGATCATAATTGCCTACATACTGTGTTTTTCTACTAAAGAGAAAATACTCAGGGCCACAAGAGAAGCTGGGGAGTTGACCTGGAAGGGCCATACCATTTCCTTCTATAGAGACTTTTCCCAGGAGGTTGCAGCTAAATGCAAAGCTTGTAACCAGCTGAAGAAGGTGCTGAGTGCAAATGCCATTCAATATCGATTCAAGAACCTTACCTCCTTGCACCTGTTGAAGAATGGTCAGTCTTTTCTGGTTGAATCCCCTTGGGATGCTGAATCCTGGATTCGTAGTCACTGGCCTGGTCTGTTATCAGGGACTACATCCCCCAGACACCTTTGGAAACCACGGGACTGCACGGATCACGGAACAGGTGGAAAGGATAATGCTGTTCACAGGGACATTGATCGCAGATGGATGGGTCCCCACAATAAGGATCCCTGCACACAACGACAGCTCTGGGCCCCAGCAACTGAAGAGGCCACTCAGCCTAACCCTGATTTATCTAGTGATGGTGCAGCAGCCAAATTAATGGACTTACCCGACTCCTCTCTCCCAATGAAGCAGCATCAGTGGGCTAGAAGCCCCCGCTCCTCAGCATCCATCAACCCTGCTGTGTCCCCTCCGGCAAAACTCCTCCGGGTGGATAGGTCATCCCTGGATGCAGGAAAGCATCTGGACCCTGCAGAGAGCCGATCAGTGGGTCACTCGGAAGACCCAATCCTGTTGGATTGGGCGGAAGTGATAGAGGAGGCCAAAGATGATGCAGCAGTGACTGCGGGTCTGCTTAAACCTGGACTTAAAACTTTTGTTGAAGCTGTTACAACACTTATCAAGGGAGAGCCATTTAAGAACACATGATGTATTGAGGCCATAGTAGTTATGTATATCTCTCCGATGGCTGGCCCGGTCCTCCGTACTTCCTAAGGTTCAATGGCAAGAGTGGAGGGACATCCCTGTTTCCTTTTTCCTCCCTCTCTGTCTCTGCCCTAGCCGAGACCCGATCCTTGATCTTGGGAATTCTGCTTTTTGCAGCTGTGCACATGCGACTATCCTTTTGGGTAGCTGTAGGCCTCTGCTGCATGGTGTTGCCCTGTGCTTTTAGCTCCTCTTGCGCTGCCCCCCCCTTTCCCTGTCCACTGAGCGCTGTGCATGGGCACGTTTGCCATATGGAAAGGGGCCATATACCTAGATGGACAAAAAACGCTGGATCTAGTGCTACCACAAGATGGCTTTGTCCTCCTTGTGGACATCCTGGTCCGCCATTTCCAAATGGCCCCCCCCTCATCCCCCTCTTGACTCCCACATAACCTGATATTTACTCCCGATACCTGACCTGTAATTGTAATTATGTGACCAATAGACCCTTTCCCCTCCACATCCCATTTCCCGAATAGGTGGACTTATCCTGATATTCACAGGTTGAGGGTGCCCCATCTGGCTCAGGATGGTCAGGATAGTTGGGCCTATCCCAATTCCAGGAGGGGGGGGTCTCAGGTCCAGTCTGGCGGAGCCGGTCTGGGACAGATCACCCATATCTGGTATGACCTCCCCCCTTTATATATTTGGTGTCTGAAGCAATGTGGCCATTGGGTGTACCACCCTTCTCACACAGACACCTCGGCACCATAACTGAGTTTATATTGTGTATAGAAAGTTTATACTGTGTTACACTTAAATTGTTGTTGGATAGCTGTTTTGCTGCATCTACGGTTCCTCAAGTTATATAATTGATATCTTATCTTTCTTTGTTTTGCTTAGATTTCCTCTGCAGTCTACAGATGGAACACTTCCCACTGCTATCACTCCTTCTCTCTCAGCTCTTGCTTTCTGGGGTTACTGGTGACACATGTTTCAGCACAAGTCAGTGCCCAGGTACTCCCCCTCCCTCTCTTCCTTCTCACTCATTTGTCTCCTCTGCTGCTATTGAATTGATGAGTACACCTTTTTCTCTATTACTTACTGGGTGGTGTGCAAAAGAATGACTCAGACCTCAATTGGACCATGCGGCTGGGAGTGCATCTCTTGGAATGTGCACGGGTTGAACCATTGGTAAAATGCACCAAAGTTTTGCAATTTTTAAGCTCAATGAGGGTGGACATAGCTTTACTCCAGGAGATGCACCTTACCACCAGAACGGTCCAGTGGCTAAAGAAGCTTTGGGTGGGCACAGTGCTGGCCAGTTGTGCCTCCATGAAATCCAAGGGGGTTGTTATTCTACTACTGGAGTCGGGGCTCTGTACTGTGGAGGCCCAGCACCGGGATTCACAGGGCAGAAGGGTAATGGCCAAGTTGTCATAGCCAGGTGGCAAAGCCATAGTAGCCAATGTCTATGGCTTCAACACAGACACAGGAGACATCTACCCTGATCTGAGCCAGGCCTTGGCTGAACTCTCGGCTGAAGAACTCGACATCCCAATCCTGCTGGGAGGGGACCATAACCTGGTGTGAGATATCTTTTTAGATAAATATCTCCCCACAACCCAGTCCCCTCCAAGGGTATTAGAATCCCTAAACTCTCTCATATCAGAATGGGGGTTGGGGGACCCTTGGAGACTTTGTCACCCGACCGGGCGAGACTATACCTTTTTCTCTAATGTACACGGGACACATAGCAGGCTTGATTTCTGGTTGGCTAGCTATGCTGCCCTTCCCGGTATAGTGTCTACTACCATTTGAGTATACTTATATTGGACCATGCCCCGGTGACAATCACTTTTTGGCCCCCAGGGCAGGGACCACCTCCCACAAGATGGAGGTGTAACTCACTTTTGCTGCAAGATCAGCATTTCGAGACTTTTTAAAGGAAGAGTCTCAAGCCTATTTCACCCTTAGTACCCCTGGGGAAACCAGTGCAACTATAGTTTGGAAAGCCTTCAAGGCATTTATAAGGGGGAGAATTATCTCCTAGTCGGTGGCTAAAAACAAACAAAAGGTTAAACAGATAACTGCACTACACGCTGAACTTGCAGGTCTGGAAAGGCGTTTTAAGTTATCCACTGCTCATCCACTTAACTCTCCTCTTCTGGCTGACATCACTGGCCTAAAATACAAAATTTATGTATTGTTAAACAGAAAGGTTGAGTGGCAATAAACTCGGGCCAAACATCGCTCCTGGAAGGGAGGGGACAAGGGGGGAAAACTGCTAGCCTATTACCTCCTAAAGCAGCAGGCGTCCTCTAGGATCCTCACTTTAAAGACCAAGCAGGGGAAGGTAGTGACTACACCCAAAGCTATCAATGAAACCATGCATCAATTTTATCAAGAACTTTATCAGTCCCAAAACACTTTGCCAGATGCCGGGTTAATCCGGCACCTGCAAGAGTTCTGCCAAGGAGCCCACCTTCCACTGCTTTCCGACAAGCAAGCCCATGCATTGGATGCCCCAATTACCCAGGATGAACTACATCTTGCCTTATCCCACATGGCTAAAGGGAAGGCCCAGGGTCTGGATGGGATGTCCGTTGAGTTATATCAATTGTTGCAGAATGAGATCACCACCCCCCCCCTTTTAAGTACTCTTCAGGAAGCCTAGAAGGACACTTTACTCCCCTCCTCTATGCGGGAGGCTCTCATCACGCTAATCCCTAAAAAAATCATCGGACTGCCTACTTTGTGCGTACTACAGGTCCATATCACTCCTCCCAGTGGATACCAAGCTACTTGCCAAAGTATTGGCTGCCAGATTGTCCCTAATACTGTCAGAACTGATTCATCCCTCGCAGATGGGGTTCTCAGTGGGAAAGTCCAGCGCAGACAACCTGCGTCGTATCCTAAACCTTAAATGGTTGGCTCTACAGTCCAATACTCCCATGGCTGCCTTGGTGATTGATTTCATCAAGGCATTTGACTCTCTGGAATGGGCATACCTCCACCAGGTTCTATGATGGTATGGATTTGGACCTCACTTTTGCTCCTGGGTATTCACTCTGTACAACCTATCCACGGCCAGAATCCTTACTAATAAGGACATCTCTCCCCCTTTCTCCCTGCATACAGGTACCAAGCAGGGCTCTCCCCTTTCTCCTTTGCTCTTCTTTGTGGCTCTAGACCCACTGATAAGGAAGCTTACCGCTACCCCGAATATCACTGGTATCCCAGTGGGTGATTCTTCATATTTAGTCAATGCTTATGCAAACGATATGTTGCTTACACTTTCTAATCTGCAAGCTGCCTTATCCTCGATTCTGTCCATCCTGCAAGAGTTCGCTTCCCTATCAGGACTCTGGGTGAACCAAAAGAAAACCACACTTTCTCCATTAAATAAGAAATGGAGTAGGCACTGTCTGTTTGGCATGAATATTGCCTGGACCCTGCAAGGTTTCCCCTATCTGGGTATCACTATTACATCAGCCTGGAAAGATTAAGAATCAGTTAATTTCTCCCTCCTTCTGGCATTATTAGCAGCCGAGATACAACGGTGGAGGAAGTTACGTCTCACCTTGAAAGGGAAAGTTGGAGCCATTCAAATGTTTATTTTCTCCAGGGTCTCCTATTTATTTTCCAGTCTGTCTATTCCTCTTTCTCAGAAGCCATTTCATGCCTTAGATAGGCTAGTGGCACTTTTCTTCTGGGAGGGCAAGGCCCCTAGATGGGGACGTGCCAAGATGCGTGCCCACTGGACTAAGGGGGGTTTGAACCTCCCCTGGTTCATGGGTTATCAGCTTGCCTTTTGGATGGCCCAGGCCATGGCCTGGTTCACCCCTCACTCTTCTCCCCTCCACTGTGGATACAGTTAGAAACTGCCTTGTCACCCAGGGTTCCTCTTTTTTCTCTCCTGTCCAGCAGGCAACCCCTGGGGCAACACATGACACCTCTTATGAAAGAGACATGCAGATCCTGGCATAGGGCGATGGCTATAGCTGGGGTTCCGAAAGTGGACTACCTCCCTCCTCTTCGTTACGCCCTGATTTGGAATAACCCCCTTATTAGGGTGGATCATAAGCCAATCCTTTGGAAACTCTGGGCCTCTAAGCACATCAGTACGGTTGCGGATCTCCTCCTTCCAAACACACACATACTGATGTCTTTTGAACAGCTCAGGGACAAATACGGCCTGCCATCCCAAGATTTTTGGAAATTTCTCCAATTAAGGAGTGCCCTAACTCCCCTTCTCAAGTCTGCCTCATCCCAATCCAAATGGAGCTGCCTAGATAATCTTCACCAACCCAACGGTGGCAAAGGCCTTGTAGGCTCCCTGTATAGAACACTTAGAGATACCCAGCCAGATGCCTCTCTCTCTAGCAAAATTGCATGGGACTGAGACCTCCTACACCCTATATCCCCTCAGCAATGGTCAAAATTTCTCAGGGTGGCCCATACAGCTTATGAAGACTCCAGCAGCCAGCTACTTCAACTTAAAATTTTACTCAGATGGCACAGGACCCCCGCAATCCTTTTCAGTCATCAGCTAATCTTACAGGACAGATGTTGGAGATGTCAATCTTCTCTGGCCCATTTGCTTCATATACTGTGGACTTGCCCAACAATACATACTTTCTGTATGCAAGTCCTGAAGGACAGCTCCGCCATAGTAGGCCCACAAATTTCCCTTCAGCACTACCCCCTCTTACTGGGGGATGCCTCCCCATTGAATACATTTTCCTATTATAGCAAAGCATGGGTCCTGGTTGCAGTTATGGAAGCAAAAAGAGCTCTCCTGTTGAAATTGAGGAATACTTCACCTCCAACAATTTCGCACTGGCAGGGGGCAATGGCTAGACTGGCCCTTTTTGAGAGACTCATGGCAGTAGCTAAGGGTAAACTGGCTGGCTACCATCTTAAATGGGATGCATATTTGCACTCTCATATCTGCATGGTAGCACCCCCCATTGCAAAATCCCCCTGTTGTATAAATATAGATTGTGACAACAGATGGGGTTTCCCCCCAAGGTAGTTCATACTTTTGTTCACCACCACTGTGGTCTGTGTCTTTTACTTATCCCCTACCTTTCCTTTTACTCCTCTGATACTCTCAGACTTGGTTGTTATCTCTCCACCTGACTCCACCTGTAAAAGGCTTGCCTGGCCCATTTTAACCTGCTTTTCTTTCCATACTACCCCAAATGTGTGTCTGTGGCTGCTTACAGTATGATGTAGCCAGATAATGTATGTTATAAGTGTTTTGGAATCCACTCTGGACTCTCAGATGTGTTAAGATAAGTTATTTCTTTCTTAAGTCAGGTTTATTGTCAATTGATGTAAAATCTGATATCTGGTCTATGCATGCCTGAAACTGGAACTGCTGGTGTTGATATGGATAGTATTGTATTGTGTATCATACCAATGTTGTGCAAAGGTTGTAAAATCAATAAAAGCCATATATCTGACCAGTACGAACACTGGCAGATCCCAAGATCTACCATTCCCAGTCGTGCATACCAAATTTCAGGCAAATCCGTTGAATGGTGGCAAAGTTATTAAGGTGCAAAATTTCACCCTTTAAGCTTAAAAGTGCTACTCAACCTTAACTATGGTAGCACTACTGTGCTACTATATAATATATATATATATATATATATATATATATATATATATATATATTAGAGGCAAATAACTCAGTTTAATGCATCCAGTTAAGGCTGTTCTGCAGTGACAAGTAAGGAAATGTGGTGTTAGGTTTGAAAACCACTGGACACCTCAGCCCCCCCCACAACTGGCATGGGGGTGCGCATTGGGGTCATCGGCCCTAACTCTCACCCCATCACACGTGTAAAGAAGCAGAGGTATAGAAGAATGGGGCAAGAGTTAGGACCGACAACCCTAGCACGCACTCTGATGCCAGTTGGGGGGGGCAGGCTGGAGGTGTCCTGGTGGGTTCAACCCTAACACTGAATTTCCTTACTTTTTTTTCCATATTTTTTTATTGCCAAATGGTGCAGATTTGTCCTTGACCATATCCCACATATACCCTGAATGCATTGAAACCACAGGTTGGATTTTCCAGGATTCTGTAAATCCCCCCTTGCTCCAGCTAAAGGGAAACAACCTGCAGGCCATTTCTACCCATGGTTTCATTTATTGCATATTTTGGCAAAATTATCCACATCTTGACAATTCAGACCACTTTACTTTTTATAGCCAAACAATTGATTTAATAATCTATGTCGATGGCAGATGATTAAAAGTCAGTGACTTACTGTATAAGTTTTTCAAATGATAATTTTACCAGTTGCTGATATAGAGACTGTAGTCTGCTGTTGCTGAAAATTCTCTTTAGTTTTTTCAGTTTCTCATGCTGGTTTGTGATACTGTGTTTGTAGCAACCATAGCTAATGTAAAGAAAATATGTCTCTAGTACTATTTATGATAATGATAAATCAAGACATAATTTTTTGTCTGCTTGGAGTATTTATTACTAAACATTCCTGAAACTGGTACCCATAAAAGGGTCTCTTACGTGAACAGTTCTAAAATGCAGATATTTAAGCTTAGTTGGCATAATCAATTCCCCACATGGAGATGTCTTATTTTTCTGCAAAATAAAGGTTTTTAATATTTAAAAAGGTTCATTTTTTAAACCTGACATTTTTAAAGAGGACAGATAGTTCACTTTTTAATTTTAATGTTATGTTAGATTGGTCATATTTGATACTGTTACTGTCACAATGTTTAGCTTTTTGTTTATGGAGGCTTGTGTGAGATACCATACAACTTACAGTAATGATCAACAGAAAGACAGCATAAATACATATTACAACCCACAGTTATGCAGTAGCATATAAAAGGACACTCTCCCAACATTTATCAGCCAGTAAGAAATATATATGACTGATTGCAGTTGATGCACCATGGGAGGGGCATGCTGTCAAAAAAAAAAGAGTACATTTACTTCTTAACTAAATATGTTTCAAATATTTACCTCTCCTGAAATGTTTAATGCTGCACACTTCTGAAAATATGTACCACTGCAACCTTTTCACAGTGTATGCCCATGAACCCCTTACATTATTGTGTTCCTAAATCCATCTCAGAATACATTCCTCACCCCTCCCAAAATGTGTGCCTCAGCATCACAAAATCTTGAGAGGGGTGCAGAAATGCAAATTGTGGGATGGATGGAATTTGAGGCAGGGGCTTGGTAAGCATGTTTCAGAAAAGCACAGGGGCATGAGTTTTGGGGGGCTTTGGCCACATATTTTGAGACAAGTGAGTAGTGAAAATTTAGGAAGGGATGGGGCCCAAATTTGAAGGGGGTGAGCACAAAACTCAGGAAGAGTGTAGGAGTGCTAAATTAGGAAGGAGTTTGTGGGCAAAACACTATGTAAAAATATGGGGCACCACAGTTGTTGATTTTTTATGTATTCATTCATTTATTGATTGACTTAGGTATTTGAAAATTGGTGACCAAGGATGACACACTGAGCCAAGGCTTATTTCCATGTGTGATGTTGGGGAAAGGAATAGGTGAGGCAAATACATAGCACATACACAGTACATAGTTAATGCAATTACATAGCTTTGCCACAGTTCACAATTACAGTTAATAGAATAGAGTACATGATTTAAAACTGGAGGAAATTCAATAAGAGCAAGCAGTAAAAATCAGGCATTTCAGCCACATCTACAGCAGGGTAGGAGGAAAATGTAAGGGGAGTCAGGGGGGAAATAGGAGGAGGGGGAGCGAAGGAGATTTAGGTGGTACTGGAGGGAAACTGGGGGGATAAAATGGAGGGAGGATGGAAGTAGGTTTCAGAGTGAAAGGAGATGATAGGAGAAGGTTAATTGCCAAGCACAGGAGCAGGAATGAGGAATAATGAAAGTGCAAGGATCCCTGGAGCAGTGGGAGCAGGGCACAGAGGGGATGAAAAAGAGGTGTGAGGAGAAAGAAGAGGGAAGGGACCCAAACCAGCATTTGGATATGAATGAGGCACAGTACCTCTGGTGATGTGAAGGTAGAGGAGGAATGGATAAGGAGGACTAGAGTGAGCAATGGTGAGTATGAGAGGGGGTGGTTGATAGCAAAACAACTGACCTGCAGAGGGTGCCCAGTGTGGCCTGGAAGGTGAAGGAAGTGGTGCCATGGATCACAGCTACATAGTCAAAGACTATGAGTACCATTTTGGTGACAAGTTTACTGAGTCATAGTCCTTGGCTGGATAGATGAAAATGGTAGCCGTGATGTGCACATGAGAAGACATAATTAGTTAAACACAGCTGTGGGGAGATGGTGGAGTGATGCATCTGAAAACCAGACTGGAATTGGGAGAGAAAATCAGTGGAGGATAGAAAATCTGACAGTTTTGTGTAGACAAGCTTCTCTTGCAGTTTAGTAAAGGAAGGGAAGAGGAAGACTGGTCAGAAGTAACCTGAGGAGAAGAGTCTCCCCACTAGAAGTAAAAGAACTAGTGCTGTGCAGAATTTGCAAATTCTGGTGAAACAAAATTCTATGGAATATTTAAAATTCTTCTGAAATTCCACCAAATTCCACTGGAAACAGAATGGCAGAATTTTGCAGCATAAAACAGTTGCAGAGTGATTTTCCTTGAAAAAATCACTGTTCCCCAGAATATTATTCTGTGGATCTCATTATGTTCCACAGAAATTGTTGCAGAATAATTTTCTTTGGAAAAAATATTGTTCTGTGGAATATTATGCCGCGGATCACAGTAGGTGGAATTCCGCAGGCAAACAGGTGATATTCCAGCAGAATTTCCTCCGGTGGAAGGGTCATTCTGCACTAATTCCGCTGGCAGAATTCCGCATTCCTCACAGTACTAAGAAGAACTTTTACCAGCTTCCATGACTGAGGAATAACACTGAGGAAGAAGTACAGATTGAGCAGATGAGTCAGTGGATGTGCTACTGCAGATACAAAGATATGGAGCAATCTAAGATCCAGTCAATCAGGACTGGATTGGAGCAGGCTGAGGGAATAAAGGGCAGAAACTGGGAGAAAGAGGAAGCCAATGGAAGGGAGATGAAAGAAAATGTGAGGAGGCATAGAAGAGACTGGAAGGTGAGTGGAAGAAAGAACACAAGTGGTGAAGAAATCATTGAAATGAGCAGCAACAAAGGAGTGGTTGGACATTGGTGAATCATTTACTAAAAGGACATGAAGGGCAAACTGCGAGGGAAGATTACAAACAGAGTGAATTACTCTCCAGACCTTTGAGGAGACATTAAGGTTGTTCTGAAGGTTGGCCTTGAAATATTGTATTGTGATTTTGCAAGCCGGACAGTCTTGGTACAGGGGATCATGATCATCCTACCGTATATAAGAGGTTAGGAAGGGAGTGAGATACTCCAGTTTGAAATGTACCCGGGAAAGATCACAGAATTTGCACAGATCAATGCTTTCAGGGGTAATCCATGATTGATAGTGATTTTTGACCCTGGATTTTCTTAGTGGGGTGTGTTTGTCTGATACAGCAGAGAATTTGAAAAGAAACAGGGAGAGGGCAATGTTTATATCTGTGGTGGAGGGTGTGGCTTTCCAATTTGCAGCAGCAAGGTCACTCAAGAGAGTGGAGGTGTTAAGTAGGTAGGTAAAATTTATTTTTATACAGGTAATATATGTCATTTGGACATAATTCAGTTTACAAGACAGACCTGTATAAATTCCTATCTAAGTACATACAAGTAAGTTCCATATTTAAATACATATAAATACAAACAACACAGTACACCAATATAAATACAAACAACACAGTATACCTAGAACACTTTCAGATGACTAAATTATAAAATAGATCTTAACTAATTCCCAAAACATCTCCAGGGACCATTCAACAAGTGAGTGGCATAACCTTGTTCCAATGTATTTTGAGAGGAGGAGGATGGATGCCAGATCTTCCTGACATATGCAGTACTCACTGATAGCATCAGGCAGGATTCCTGCTACTACAGTAAGGGTGAGGGTGGGGGTGGGAGAAGAGAAGAGAACCCCATCTGAAAGAGAGTGGTTATGAGAATGGGGCTGAACCGAGTGGTTTCAGTGATAATCTGTATTAGAATTATGCACTGAACCTTGTGGATGGTCTGTTTGGAAGTCAGAGAGCCAACTAATATTAAAATCCCCTGACATTACAGATGAGTATCATAGCACAAACATATAGAAGGCTGCAGTAGGGTAAAGTTCAGAAAGGGTTGTAGATTTTGATATTGGGAATAAGAGTCAAGAGGGGTACAGAGGAACAAGAGTCCAATGGGCGAAGATTGATAAACATGTTGGGAGTGGGTTGACTTGCACATTTTGGAGGATTTGCAGGGTTCACTTATGATTCAGAAATATGCTGGGCACCATTTTTGGGAGTGATGGAGGTATACCTTTCTGAAAGGGTTTCAATTTCAGGAGAGATGGGAAGACCATGGAAGAAATTGCAGACAGGTATGTTGCAGGTTTCATTTTAACGTCTTATGGGTCTTAAAACATTTATTTTAAATGGCTTAGGTTATATGAATAGATGTGATGGATATCATTGATAGATAACATACACATCGCAACGTGGTGAGAAGGCTGGCACTCATTGACATCACTGCTGAATGTTCTTTTTAACATTCTGCAGTAGAACAAGTAAGCAATACAACACAAAAGGGTATGGATTCCTGTTGTGAACTAGCTGGCTAGTATATTTTGAGGCACAATACTCTTGCACTGAGGCTGTTCAATCACTTGAAGTGTGATTCAGGAAAAGAAACTCACAACTTGGGATGTCATATTGTGCTTATAAAATAGATTCTCAGTTAAAAAAGTCTAAATGCAACACTGTGGATTTCTTTTCCTGAATCCCATGGTTTCAGAATCTTCTTACCTAATCAAGATGCAGGAAATTTCCAACCCATTTTATAGCAATAAAGTAAATACATAGAATAATTACAATACAAACTGCAAAAAGACATTTACAATTCTAAGAAGAGAGAAACAAATTAGAAACATGGTAACAACTTTAGTGGTATCACATATAACCAAAGTAACAATAAATATAGAAGAAAAGTGAATGTATTGCCCCCTTGAACATGGTTCAAAGTGATGTCCTTCACCAAATAAGAAAGGGGACCAATACACTTAGGCAGAAATTTGATGACTACATTGGTGAACATTTAAACTAAGAGGGGGAGATTTTGGCTTGAGAATCACAATGGGTAGACAAAAAGTGGGTAGAACCTAGTTAAGAATCCTCTCAAATGGGAGTTAGGAATGGTGAGGAAAGATTCAGCAAAGCTGAAATCCACAATGGGCTAAGAAAGGTTGTTTGCGGGAGCTCAAAAAGGAAACAAGAAAAGCAGCAAGTTGAGGAGGGAAGGGGAGAACAAAGGGAAAGGGTCTAACAAGAAGGGGAACAGTATAGCACAAGCTGAAATGCAGCCTGCCTAAATGCTAGATGTATAGGAAACTAATTACTGAACTCCATGTGATGGTGGCAGATGCAAGATTAGATCTCATAACCAGTACAGAAACATGGGATACTGGGAATGATGACAGGGACTTGGCAGTACCAGTATATACCATGTATAGATGTGACAGAGATAAGGATAAAGGAGGTAGAGTAGCCCTCTATGTCAAGGAAGGCATACATAGAGATAGTAGAGGATGGGACCATCAGAGGAGGGAATGAGGAGATGAAGTCACTGTGGGTAAAGCTCATGACAACATCAGGTAAGATGCTGCACATGGGTGTGGTCTATAGATGGTCAAGACAGGTGGTCAAGGGGATATGGAAATAGGGGCAGAAATTGTGAAGGGGCCCTAAAGGGGAAGGTGGTGGTGGTGGGAGATCTAAATCTACCAGATATGCATTGGGACATTCCAGCAGCTACAGGCACTGGAAGTCAAGTTCAAGCTCATTGTTATTACTAGCAACCCATAGGCAATCACTAAGTTAAAATCAAGATATAAGAAAACTACTATATATTTCCTGTATAATACAGAAGCATTTACAAACACAAGCAAAACATGTTAAATAAAAAAAATTATCCCGTACAGAAAAGCTCTGTTAAGAAATAGAAAAAAATTACATAGACAATAACACAAACTGGCAAAGGCTTTCAAAACCATTATTTTTTATTTCTTTATTCATTATTTTTTTTATTTATTTAAAAGTTGATAAGGAGGAAAAGTATACTGAGCCATGGCTAATTTCCAGGTGCGACCTGGGGACCCAATCAGGGCATGTAGATACAACAAAAAGAAATGTAAATTAACAAAAACATTTCAACTAAGTAGGAATACAATGCAAATTAACAACAACATAATCAAAGAGTAGGAGGAGTACAGCAATAATTAACAGAGTGGTGACAGAAAAACTGTAGAATACAATATGGGTGGCAGTAAGTGCATAGAAGGCCAAACAACAGAAGCATGTATTTCTCGGGAGTTGAGCAGGGGTACATTGGTTAGGAGGCTGATGGAGAGAAGGAGGGGAGCCATGAGCAATTGGATTCAGGAAGGAGATATAGGAAGGATTTTAAGGAAGAGAGCGAGGAGTACCAAATGTTCCAGAGGGGTAGATTCCACAGGAAAGAGAGCAATAGAAGAAGACAGACTACCGTGCTCTAGAGTGAGGGTGGTGGAAGGAAAAAAAATGAGAATCTCTGGAGTTAAAGGAATAGGAGGAAGGGAGAGTAGGTCAAAGGCAGAAGCATAGATGAGAGGGGAGTGTCCCAAACCAGTATTTGGCAATGAGCGAGAGGCAATGGATCTTGTGCCTGTGGGAAAGTGGTATGATAGAGAGGGAGAAGTAGAGGAGGCACTGGTGAGGGAAGGGGAGGAAGCAGCAAAATGACAGAAGCAATTGGGGGGCCAAACCATAGACAATGCTGGCATAATCAATGATGGGTAAAATGTTTTTCAAGACAAGATCATGATGGGTGGGTAAAGGGGACAGTCTTTGTGTCAGTATATGATGCCAAGTTTTGGGTGAAGTTTAGTGCAGAAGGCATCAATATGGGAAGCAAAATCCAGATTACTGTCCAACCAGACCCCTAGATATTTGAAGTTGGGGACAACCTCCAGTGGGGAGCCATCCAGAATGACATACATGGGGGGGGGTAGTGAAGTCAAGATAGTCTCTGCCTGGAACCAAAAATCATGGAAACTGTTTTCTTTTTGTTTAATTTTAGCTGGTTTGCCAGAAACCAGTGTTGAACTCTGTCAAAGTTGTGATGCATTGTGGTAAATGCATCTGCGGAGGAGGAGTCAGAGGTGTAAATCACAATGTCCTCAGCATACATATGTATATGGCACGAAGAGCAGACAAAGGGAAGTTTTTTTTTATAAAGTCAGAAAATAAAATGGGACAGAATATGGAACCTTGGGGGATGCTGGATTGTATAGAGAAGGGGGAAGATAGGGCATTTCCGACTAGGACTGATTATTGTCTGTTATGCAAGTAGGAGCTGAACCAGTTTACAGCAGATGGAGCCATGCCAGCAGAAAGACATCTGTGGAGCAGAGTGTGGTGGGAAATGGAGTCAAAGGCCTTCTTCATGTCTACAATGATGGCAGCGGTGACTAAGCCTTAATCCATTGCAAAGTGGATAGAGTCAGTAACTCATAGCAGGGAGGTGATAATAGAGTGTTGTTTTCTGATGCCTGATTGGAATGGAGAGAGACTCCCAGAGGCTGTTAGATGTCCAAGGAGCCTAGAGTAGATCAGCAACTCTTGAAGTTTGGCAAGAGATAGCAGGAGGGAGATAAGCCTGTAGTTGCCAGTAGAGGTAGGGTTCCTCCACTTTGTGGAGTAGTATCACCTTGGTCATTTTCCAAGCCTGAGGAATGGTACCTGTGGAGAGGGAGAGGTTGAGGAGGTTGGTGAGGGGGTGGCAATGATGTTGGCAGAGATGCAGAGAAGCCTGGAGTGTAGTCCATCTGGGCTGGTTCTCACAGGATTAAGGGCCATTAGCATAGAGAAGACATTGGTAGGAGAAATGGGGGAAATAAAGCCATTTCTGGGGGGGGGATGTAGGGTAGTAGGGATGCAAGTGGGATGGTGAGGGCGAGTGCAGGTAGCGAAAAATGTGTTAGAGGTCTTAGCAATAAAGGAAGGGTTGGAGAGAGTAGAGCCTTCAAAATTGAGGACTATGGGTGAGAATTGCAAGAGGGTTGAGGAGAGAGTGAATAACTTTTCAGAAGATTGTAGGGTTGCCAGAGTTTTCCTGCAGTTGGGATATGGCTTTGGCTTGTCGTATAGCCTTGGTAGTAGCAGTTCTGTGGGATCTGTATAGTTGCAGGTGGGCTGGAGACATGGAGGCTTTGTACAGAGCCCAGTATTTGTCCCTATTTCTACAAATGATTGCAAGATATGGTGAGATCCACAGGTGATGGAGGTGCCTGACTCTGGCCTTTTTAGAGGGGCATGGTCTCCCAGATTCGCATTAGGGTGTCTGTGAAAAAGTAGTGGGCCAAGTCTATATCAGGAGCACATAATATGGGAGACTAGTTGGTATGGGATAGGTTTTGGAGAAGGGTAGTGCAATCCAGAGTTCAGATAGGACAATACCAAATGTATTTGTGGGCTGATTTGAGGACAGACACTTTTCTTACACAGTAGGTGATACAATGACCACTGAGGATATCAGAAAGAACACCAGTGCCAGAGATGCAGTAGGGGTGTGAGGACAACACCCAATCAAGGAAATTTGTTGAACGTTGCATATCTATCTATCTATCTATCTATCTATCTATCTATCTATCTATCTATCTATCTATCTATCTATCTATCTATCTTTTTAATAATCAGGAAAGACCACTGGAACAAGTGTCCTTTTTCAGGATCTGCCTATGCAAAATTACAATAATTATTGTATTTATAGTTACGTTGTTTATCTTCTCCAGCACCTTAAAAAAGCAAAAGAGGCAATGGCATAAACAACTACATTATTATTTTTATTTGTACTTAAAAGCCAATTTAACAAATCTTATGGAAGTAAATTCTTATTTGATAAGACAGACCTAAACCAGCATTTTCTACATCTAGAATAGAGAAGGCATTCCAATAAGTGATGGTTGCTACCTTGAGAATTGAAGTTCTATTTGATTTCCATAAATTAAACTTTCCTGGAAAAACTTGACAACTTAGACAAGCCATTTGCTTTCTATGCTCAGCTTTAATAGAAAACAACAAGTATTTACCTGTATCTATAATGAACTTCAAATCAGAAATGAATTTGATAACCATTGCAATATTTATTCGAAGACCAAATGGGTAACAGTAAGAAGCAATGCATCATCAGCATATAGTAATAGGGAATTTCTTGATCTAAATTCTTTAGGGGAGGCAGTTTTTATGAAGTTAAAAATTAGCATTCTGGGTAATACAAACATTATAAAGAAAGACTGTCAAAGGTTATTCTTGTTTCATGCCCCTTTAGACCTGTAAAGATTTAGAGAGCACCATCCAGACCTATTCTGACTTGAATACAGATATTGCTATAAATAAGTTTAATTAATTGGTGTATTATCTTGTCTAATCTTTCTGTTCCAAAACTTACCACAATATATCTCTATTTATGGAGTTGTTGGAGTTTATGTGTTCTTCAGATCAACAAACACAGTGTATGAGTTTTTACCATTGGAATTAGTGTACTTGCCAATTAAATACTGCAAGTTTGCAATGTGATCTATCATATATTTACTGGGTAGAAACCTGGGACTGGATTCACAAAGCTTCCTGAAGGTGCAAAACCTTCCCTAAGTCCACAAAACTGCCGTAGCTATGGAAACAAAGGGGAATTTGCACTTGGTGCTATTCACAAAACCCTCCGCAGTTTCGGAAAACAACACTAAGGACTGTGGAAAAAAGTGCAGCTGCAGAAGTCTCTGAGGAAAAAAAGGTGTGAGATAAGTAAGGCACAGCCCCTGAAAGGCTATTCACAAACAGTTTTTTTTCTGCAGCTGCGGAAAAAATGTTACACAGTTGAATGAGGTGTAACTCTCCCTCAGCAAACTGCAGTAGTGCCCCAGCAATTGGAATCAATTAAGGTGGAGGTGAGGCACAGGTAATAGCACCCCAGATAGTATAACAGTGGCTGCTGTAACAGTAACAAAAGCACACTTTGCCATGATATGGCAACAGGCAACAACCACCAAACACAGTGCAACTCATGATGGAGCCCCACAGGCAGTAGAGCCTGGCCAGCCTGCAGCGAGTGCTACCCCTGCAGACAACAGGAACACCCCAGGGAGGGAGGACCAACAGTGACAGTTGGCCACTGTGGTGCCATGGTATTGCTGGTACCTGGGGTGC
Source organism: Neoceratodus forsteri (assembly GCA_016271365.2). Lineage (NCBI taxonomy): Eukaryota > Metazoa > Chordata > Ceratodontiformes > Ceratodontidae > Neoceratodus > Neoceratodus forsteri. The sequence continues at coordinate 770,818,401 of CM057449.1, read as the reverse complement.
TACAGTGGTCCCAGTTGAGGGACTGGTTGCTGGACTCTTTGTGGGTGCTTTCAGCTTCATTCTATGGCAGCCCTGTTAAAGTCTGCTGTTCTAGCTAATTATGTTCATTGTTGCTGTGCCTCCTAAGCTATTTCTGCAGCTGCGGATCTGCAGTTGCAAATTTTCAGCACGTGCGCAATTTCTGCAGCTGATGAATTTCTGCAGCTGCTGGGATTTTACAATATTCTGCACCTGCTCAAAATTTCTTTATGAAACTCATGCAACTGCGTTTCCGCAGTGCTGCAGGCCTTTTTCTCGCAGCTGCGGAATTTTTGGCTTTCTTTGTGAATCCTGCCCCTGACCTGTAATTCTGAAAAGAAATCTTTTTCATCTTTCAGTGTTTCTACCAAAGTTGAAAGAAAATGTGTGTAAACCTTCTATGTCACACATAAGAGAGAAATGAGTCGGTAACAGTCACAACCTGCTACCTTTTTCAAATAGAAGATTATACTAGTTTTCCAGTTAGTATGGAGATTGAATATGAACAGATGAAAAAAGTATTGCAAAGATTTTTGCTCAATATCTCATTTCATTTTTTCATTCATTTATTTTCCATATTGGAAAGGTATGTGAGCAAAACTGCCCATTTTTACAATTGTCCAGTGACAAACAGTACATAGTACAGTAAATAAATAGCACAATCATGGGTAACTAAACACACAGATAAGATCATAGAGTCATGAGCATTTACATATATATCTATTAGAGAGTAATACCTTGGACTGTTTTGAAATAGGGTCACTGTAGGACACTGAACCAAAGGTAGATGCAGGCTATTGAAGAGTTTGACAACCCTGAATGAGAGGGTATGTCGTCCTTGGGTAGTGAGACAAAAGGGAAGTGAGAAGGAGTAACCTGAGGTTAGTCTAGTGGTCTTTACATGCACCATCCTGGGACAAATAGAGACAATACTATTAGGCAACTGACCCCACAAAAGTTTGTAGAAGAAGGTCAGGATTTTACTGTCAAACCTGTCCTGTAGCAAAAGTCAATTGGCTGCCTTGTAGAGGTCACAGTGATGAGTCATTCTGCAGAGGCTGGTGGCAAACCAAATAACACTGTGATAAGTATCCCTTAACCTAATAAAGTTTTTCTGAGAGAGGGAAGGGTAGCAGGTCAGAAATCCATAGTAAGTAAAGAGTAGCAAGAAGCTATTAGCAAACAGGGCCATAGATTTGGGGATCAAAAATTGTTTCACTCGGTATAACATGCCAAGTCTATGGTGAACTTTTTTAATGAACTGAGTGATATGAAAGTCAAAGGTTAAGTGACAGTTAAGGAATATACCAAGGTATTTGAACTCAGTGACTCTCTCAGTCTGGTTACTATCATTGTCTCTGATGGTGAAATCAAAGTCTGTAGCTTTCCTGGTACCTGAGAATACCATTAACGTGTCTTTTTTTATTTTTTTTTAGCATTCAGGACTAATCCACAGGCAGAGAACCAGGTGTGAAGCTTGCTGAAATCATACTGAAGTTTGTCAAGAAGAGCAGAGGGACTCTAATCTTTGCAGAAGAGTGTTACATCATTAGCACAGAGGATGAGCTCAGTGTATCTGCAAATCTCAGGGAGGTGACCACGAGTCAGAACAGAGGGGCTCCTTAGATTTGATGGGGCTGATATATTCCTCCTAACACTGTTTGTGTGACCTATCACATGGTAATTCATGAAGCAGCTGACTACATCTCCTGAGAAATTTAGGTGGGATAGGAAATTAAGGAGAACATTGTGGTTGACTAGGTCAAATGCCTTCGTGCGGTCCACAAATGCTGAGCCAGTGTACAGCTCTTCATTGTTAGCCTTCTCGATAAGGTTTGTGAACCTCATGAGGACAGTCTCTTTATTGTGGCTGGCCGTGACCCCATGCTGCGATTCTGTCAGTAGGCTGTATTTTTCAAGATATTTCATGGTTTGACTTAGAAAGATTTTTACAATAACTTTGGATAGGGGTGGAAGAAGAAGAAGAAGAGAGATTGACCTGAAATTGCACACATAATTTTGGGGGCTAGTTTTGTGGAGTGATTTTATGGTGGTACATTTCAATTTACTGGGAAAGGCACCAGTAAAGTGGGAGTAGTTAAATATGTTGGTTAGAGGGAGGGAGATGGGTTCCCAGACAAGTTTCAGAATACAGTAGTCGATGACATCTAGGCCTAGGCTGGGCCTGGGAACATTTTTATGTATCTAATCACCTCAACAGGAGCGAGGTAACAAAAGTGGAATATGGGGCAGGAATTAGGATCGGTGAGGAGTCAACGGTTCCATCAGGACCTGACTCACTGGGCTGAGAATCTTTGGGCTTGTACCTGTCCAAGTCACCAAAATACAAATTGAAAACTTTGGCTATATCTTGAGGCTCACTAATGAGTATTCCATCATTGGAAATATTAAGTTGTTAATTTTTACCTCTGCCAATCAAACCATTCAGAGATCTTCAGCTGAGTTTAGATTTACCCCTCACACTCTGTTGCTCTTCTCAAAGGAAGTCAATTTTGGCAGCATGGACTGCTGATTTACATTTATTACAGAATGTTTTATATTGCTGTAAGTGGTTTGAAAGTTTGAATTTCCTATACTTATCCCAAGCCCTGTCTGTCTTGTTCATTAAATTTAAGAGATCAGAAGTGACCCAATCATTTCTTTGGCCATTGACCCTAAACTTTTTTAAAGAATAAAAGAGTTATAGATGCATAGAAAAGTCTTATCTTGATTGGGTAAGATACATTTTGAACAAGATAAGATTTGCACTAGGGGCTTTATTTTTCTTTTGAAGGTTTATAAAATGTTATTTTTATTATTTTTGTTATTAATAAACATGTTTCCATAATACAACATACAACAGGTTCAAGCAAGAACTCAGCTGTGATGTTCAGATGTCATAAAGAATCAAGTTAGAGGAGGTACTGTAGGATACTATAAGAAGCTTCCTATTACTGTCTAGTTGCATTGTAATAGATATATTAAATATAGGCACTGTTTAATAAAGAAAAGGAACAAGCAGCCTAAAAATGATGGTTTTAAGAAATAAAATTTTCTCTTCTGGACATAATATAGATGACTCATCTTCTCTATTTATTTCAGATTAAGGTAGGGATTGAGAAAGCTTGGCTGTACGTTCTTCCATGTTGTAGATACAAATCATAATGTCCTGCCACAGCGTAATGGTAGAAACATAGAAACATAGAATTTGATGGCAGATAAGGACCGCTTGGACCACCCAGTCTGCCCATTTCCCTACCTACTGGATAAGCTGCAGATCCTAGTTAACCAGCAGCCTACTTCTTCCTACCCCCACCCCTAGAATGGCCTTATGATGGTCCCATGCATGCTTGAATTCCACCACTGTTTTTGACTCCACAACCTCCTCCAGAATGCCGTTCCATGATTCCACAACCCTCTCTGTGAAAAAATACTTCCTTAAATTACCGCTGAGCCGCCCCCTCTATCTTCAAATTGTGCCCTTGTTCTTGTACACCCTTTTTGAAAGATGCTACCTCTTGGACTTTGTTGATTCCCTTGAGGTACTTGAAAGTTTCTATCATGTCCACCCTCTCCTCCTTTCCTCGAGGCTATACATATTAAGCTCCTTAAGTCTCTTCATATGTCTTCTGGTGCAGACCCTGCACCATTTTAGTTGCCCTCCTCTGGACAGTTTCCATCCTGTCTATGTCTTTGCGGAGACTGGGTCTCCAGAACTGCACGCAGTACTCCAGATGGGGTCTCACCAACTGTCTGTACAGAGGGATAATAACTTCTTGTTTTCTACTGGTGATGCCTCTCCCTAGGAAAATTTAGTGTGAGCCAATTTTTTTTATTGTTTTCCTGGCTGTTAGCAAACATAAGTCTATTTTTCAGGGGTTTTAGTAACCGGGTAGGGTGCATTAGGCAAACAATTGCCTATTTTCAGGCATGGCCCTGGAGGTTACAACTGCAATGATGATACAATGTAAACAGTTACAAGGCTGATTAAACATGAGTTCATGTAGAGTGGCAGTTAGTTATAAATATTTATACAGAAAGAGCACTAAGATACATACAAATTGTACAATTAACAATTTGTACAGAAATATCACTGAGTTGCAAGCTATGTAACATGTCTAACTCAGCGATTAAAGCTGTACCCTGGTGTTTCAAATTTCAATTTTTCTGATGTTCTCGAGAAAGTTTTCAAGGTTGTTTTCTGGCACAAGTACATTCTTATATATATATATATATGAAAGCATTATTAGAATAATTATTTATCCCATTATGTCATATCCAGCTAAGAAATATATAGGATGGCAGCAAGGAAATTAGCTCATACAATTGCAGCAGATGGCATCAATCAAGACACTTTACCTACATTTCTGTCTGTCTTTGGTTACACTGTTTATTTTATGTTAAAGTCCTTGCCATTCTGCATGTACTTTTGAATTGTTTGAATAGCATTCTTGCAAGTTTTATTTTTTATTGGGACAGTTCTATTATTTTTGTCCTGAGATGACCACCTCTGAAACTGCAACTTTGAAAGTAAATATAACCAAAAGAAGCATGGCAACCCCTATATTTCTTTTTCTGTTTCTTTAGTAATAACCATTTTCAACATCTATCAAAAAATGCTGTAAAAATGACATGGGTTTGAAATGATTTTATGTATAGAAACATACAAATATTCCTCTTTTTGGGGGAGTATCAGTTCAAGAGGGTGTCATAGTATTGGTAATTTGCTCTGTTTTTGCATTGGTGGAAAACATGAAGCAAGCATCATGACAAATGATGTGTCATTGTTTCACATTTTCTTTCACACTCATGCTGACATCTAAAATATTGATGTGATAACCACATAAAACAATCTGATCCCTTTCTGATTTTTTCCATAAAGAGAGATTGTTTCACCAATGTAACTGAAAAACAAGCATAGCAACCCATGTTTTTTGTTGTGGGTTTTAAATGTTTAGATGACCATCATGTACTGGGCAAATAATTATGACTTTGACATGGGGTTGTTGAAATACCAGGGGACGTCCTTAATGGTTAGGACAGGTACATTGGGAAAGTTGCAGCAGGTGTTGGCGGAGGTGCTGACTGAAGGTGCCAGATGTTTGAATCTGCCACACTGTTAAGGGCATGCTGATCCACTACATATGAGGAGTGGAAGAGAAGGATATCTCTCCATATCTAGTTTGCCACCTGGGGATAGTGAGTTGGTCATTGTCAGAGGATCTAAGGGAGTAGTTACTAGTTAAGGGTGAGAGTAGTGAGGCGAGAGGTATGGGCTTTTTGTTGTTAAGTGCACTATGTATAATTTTCCCTATGGTTAGATCCTTAAAGGCTACATGGGAGGGCCAGTCTAGTTTACTGTATAGGAGACAGTTTTTTTTTTTTTTTTTTAGTTGAGGAGTCTCTGAGTCCTTCTGTTAGGTCTAGAAATAACAATATATGTGAGGTTAAGATAAAAGTAGTGTAAATAGTTCTTGTAACTCTGTTTGCAGTTGATTCCAAAAGGGTTATAACTTGGGGCACTGGCAGAAAATATGAGCATGAGAAGCCCTGACTGTGTCACAGAGTTGCCAGAAGTGTGCCCCATACTGTTGAGCATATTTAACCTGTTGAGCAGGGGTATAGAAATAATTTATTTATTTATTTAGTTTTTGTTGACCAGGTAAGTGCACTAGACAAATCCTGCCCATTTTTAGGCACAACCTGGGGAAGGGGGCTTACAGATGAATACCAACTGACCTTGAACCCGATTAAGCTGTTGGTGGTATTTTAGTGAATGAGAGAAATTTGGCCAGGACACAGGGGAAATTCCCCTACTCGTTGGTAGGGGAAGCTGCTGTCCTTTCTCAGGATGGCCACTGTGTCCCAGACTTTGGAGGTGGAGGATGTGCGGGAGGCAGGGAAGAGGGTCTCCTCCCAAGTCTTGACAAATCTAGAGACTGAAGATTTCAGATTGAATTTTTCACCACTAATGTCTAGCTCTATGAAGGGTTCTTGCATTGTTTTGGATGCCGGCTTGCCGGTTGGCATGGATGTTGCTACTGCTAGTGTGAATGCCGAAGTCGGTGACAGATGAGATCTTCCAGTTCTAGATGTGGGAAAAGATAATTTCTCTACAGTATCACTGGGCGAGCAGCTCTGACAGGCTGCTAGTATGAGCACAGAGGATTTTACCGATAGTCAGGTGCCCATATGTACTGTTGCTAAGGAGAAGGTACGAAGGAGCTTGCACAGTTTGGAACAGCTGAATTGCTTTCCTGCTACAGTGCATGGACCGGCTACTGTTGTACCAGTTAAGTTAAGTAAATCATTGGGGATGATGGGGAAAGTTGGGAAAGGGAAAGTACTGTTTTGAAAAGGGGACACTGTTGGGACATGTACGGACAACGTCTTAATGGCTGCGGGTTGGATTCAAGGAGACACTGGTTGGTCACCGGACCCAGTCGATCCAAAAATACAGGAATATAATGGATTGAAAGTTACTGCTACAGGAAAATTGATTCCAAAGGAACAGAGGGCTCTGTTATCAGAGCCCAGTGTTGTTTTACATACCATGCAAAGTCATGAACCGAATTTGCCTTCAGGAGTAGAAGGGTTGGGGCACACTGAGTTAGACACACCAGCCAACAGTCGATAGGGATGAGCAACTGATCCCAGTTGAGCACTGCCATGTACCACCATTACCTGGTAATTTAAAACCCACTGACACTTTGCATACAGGGGTGGGGGTTGATCTATTACATGATCCTCAAAAGCAGAAATTGTTTAAACCTTTGTTATGGATGGCTGACTTATATAAATCTAACTCTAGAGAACCTGCCCCTAACAGAAATGCTATTCACCTGATGTATAAGGGAGGCCTGGAGGATCCGCCTGATAGGGTTTATGTTGGGAGAAAATTATTGAAAGATTCCCTCAAATGTTATGCCTCTGAAGTTTTTGCCTTGATCCATGCTGACAAACATAATTATGATGTTAGTTTTAAAACTGTAGAGGCTTTGGATAGGTTTTGGACCAAATATAATAGCTTAAAGGAAACTCCCTTATGGGCCCCATTTTTGTCTGTCCCTATTACTAAACCTGCTGTTCGCATGATTACGATCAGTTTCAAGAATGAAGGGGTAGATATTGCAGACATTTTGTGCTGCTTAAAAAGAGATGCGAGGTGTTCAAACATCCCTCTCCAGTGATAGAATCTGAGCAATTTTGGACAGGGGGTGGAGGGTGAAATGTAAATTGTTTATGACCAATAGTGGCACTGCGCACTTCCCTAGCTGTTTTTTGTTTAGGTAGGGATAGGGGTTCTTTGTTTTACCCAGGCCAGCCTAGATCCTGTCATAAGTCTGGTTCTAGGCAGCATCTTAGTAATGCTTGTGATACCCCTAAATGCTCTCATTGCTTGGAAACAGGCTATTTTTCCTCTGCTTGTAAAAATCTATTTTGCTGCAACCTATGTGAAGGAAAGGGTCACTCATATATTAAATGCCCTTGGGCTTCCTATAATTTGAGGTATAACCTCTCCCATGATGTTTTAATAACTCAGGCTCAGAAAAAAAGTTGTGCTGTGGCATCTGAGAGACGGATGCAAGACTTCCTTGTAGAAAAAGAGACCACTTTGCCCCAGTTAGACACTGAGATCTCTGTCTCCTTAGATATACACACACACACCTGCATCAGATGGTGGTTGGCCCCATTGAGCCTGAAAGGGGGGAGGAGGATCTTTTAACCACTGAGGTGAAGCTGGTGGTCCTGGACCCAGTGATATTGATAGTGCCTACCCAGGCAGGGGGGATCCCGTAGCTGCCCCATAAAATGTGATTAAGAAAGTGGTGGATATGGATGATAGTGGCAGTGTCGACAGGCGGGAAACTGAGGGCATAGTCTGTTATTCAGATGTTACATCTATGCCCTCTCAGACTATTGTTGAACCTTATAGGAGGGTTACTCATAATAAATGGATGAGGGATAAGGTGAATACCCTTGCAGAATCCAGGGGGAAAGAGAGATGTTTGTCGAAACAAGGGGGAAGGCTCTTTCTAATAGATTTTCTGTGTTACCAGTGGACAAACCTATGGAGGACTCAGCAGAGGATGGGGATTCTGGCTCTGACTCCTCCTCCTCGGTTGCTTCTCCCATGGGAACTTCTTCTGAATTGGAGGAAGGACAAATAGGAAAGAAGCAGTGGCCTACTAGACCAAAAACTGTACGTTAGTTCTGACTTTGTCTTTTCTCTCTTATGGCTCCTTTTCGGGTTTTATCCTTAAACGTCAACAGTATTAAGAATGGTATACGACGGGATATGGCATTGTAAGAACTAAGTTCCCTGCAGATGGATATCATTTTTTTACAAGACACTAGGATAAAAACTTTTAAGTAAATAGCACTTTGTGGACAAAAATGGTGGCAGGGGGTTACCTTTTGGTCTCAGGGTCAAGATAAGTGTGACGGGCTGTTTTTTTTGTTTTCCAATTCAGACTTAAAGGTAACCTGGCTTATTGATTTAGTGCCTCGAAGGGCCTTGATTTTGGATGTATCTTATAGGGGCCATAGGATGCGTCTCATTAACTCTTATGCTCCCCAAGGGAAGGCTTTGAGGGTAGAGTTTTTTCATAAAATACAGCCTTTTTTGTGTTCTTCTAGAATTATAATTTGGGGTGGAAATTTTAATTGTAGTATTCAAAAAGAGGATAGAGCACTTAAAACTGAAAAAGTGTTTTGTGACTCCAGTGCTTTAAAAGTCATCACAAGCACTGCTCAATTGCAGGATGCATATCGGGTATGTTAGTTTACAGGACAGTTTACTTTCTGAAAAGGAACTTTACAGACTAGGATATATTATTTTTTATTTCTAAGCAATTGGTAGTCAAACTGTCAGTTGTGAGGGATTTTGGATTTTCTGATCATTCTACGGTGATTATAGATTGTCAGTGGGAGGACTCCTTTGAAGGGGGAAACCTTCTTAGAAGCTGAATTCATCCCTTCTGCATCTTGATGAGATAAAACAGAAAGTTATTTTATTATGGAAAGCTAGGATTTCGGTTCAATGTATGTATGATTCTTTAGTAGACTGGTGGCGTGATACAAAGTTTGAATTTAAATCCCTTTTTCAGAAGTATGCAGAGAAACTGAATAGGGAGAAATATTTGAAATACTTGCATGTTAGGAAGCAATTACATAGATTGATTTCATTAGCTGACAGTACTGGACATGATTTTTCCTCTCAGATTCAACAAGTAAAAAAGGATATGATTATTTTCCAATATGATAGGACTAAAACTCTACAACAGGAATTTCAATTTGGGCAGATTAACCAGACAAGTACTTTTGACCCATTTAAGGAGAGTCAACGGAGTTCTAAAAATAAATTCATTTGGGAGCTGCAAAATGAAGAAGGTGTTATTTGTCAGGACAAGCATGCTATTTTGTCTGTAGTGAATGATTATATTGAATGCACCTTTGAGGCTTCACTGGCTACATTTCACACTGAACGGTATATAGACCAATTGCCACCTTAGTCTTTATCTACTGAGCAGCAGTCTACTTTGATTACTCCTATTGTTCCTGAGGAAATTAAGGGAGTTATACAGAAGTTAGGTGGAATGATTCTACTCTGGGCCCTGATGGTCTTCCTGCTGAATTTTATAAATTTGGTTGTAAGTATTTGAGTGTCGAACTTGCTAACTTGTTTAGCAGTGTCACTGGCTCAGTAGGTAGCACACTCGCCTCTGAGGCTGGGAGATCAGAGGTCTGTGGGTTCAGTTCCCACATCTGGCACTTGGGTTAATATCCCAGTACTGACACTGTAGTGCAGCATGAGAGGGGTGCTGCACTTCTGAGGTGTCATCTTTCGGATGAGACGTTAAACTGAGGTCTCATCTGCCTGGATTGGTGGTAGTTCAGGTGGATGTTAAAGATCCCATGGCACTTATCGAAAACAGTAGGGGAGTTTTTATTGAAAATACATCAAAATACTTCAAAAGAAACACCAAACAACAAAAACACATACATTTTGTTTTATATAACCATAATTATAAAAGAAAATCAACCAACCAATACATCACCATTATAATATTGCTCCCAGTCCCCCTTATTTATATTTAATAAAAATCTGGAATCCTTTCCACCATGTGAAAATTTTCCCAGCAGTCCCAAAGTGTTTATCTTTCATATGGACAGATTTCATTGCCTCCATTATAAGTACAAAAAAAATTTCATATGACATAAACTTTTTAGTAGTATCCACTGGCATCTAGCCTGCCACAATAATATTTTAGACAACAAAAGAACACAATTAGTACCCCAATCATAAGAACCAAAAGGTGAGGAAAAAAACAAAAACCAAGGCCTGATAGTCGAGATTTTGTAGCTATGGAAGCTGTAGCTTAGCGCTTAAAAACCCATAACCCTGAAGCATAGGAACACTTAAATAAAAAATGATCCATAGTTTCCTCCTTCGCCTGACACAGCATATATGGACAATATCTTTCGCCAATCATTTTATGCTTAGCATTCCCCTTGACATATAACCTTCCATAGACTGACAGCCATAGCACCTCCCACATTTGAGAAGGAATCCTATGATAATTAAGTTGTTAAAGAACAAATTCAGTGCAAAAAGAAGGACAATTAACAAATATTGGTTCACTTGGATAAAATTTCCCAGGAAAAGAAATATAATCCACCATTATGTTATCTTTAATACACTGAAAAGAAAAGGACCATTTAAACAACTTCTGAGCACACGGTTAAAAACCCTGGGATATATATACTTTGGGAATCCGTGGGGTAAGGGGTGCCCTCCAAACACCAAAAAAGAGTTTAAAGTTATTCATTACCCATAACTGCTGAGTCAACAATGGAAAGGAGGGGTCAAAATTAAAGTTCTGAGCAAGAAAGAGCCCATAAAAAAACTAAGAGGATCCACCATGCCCAACCCCTTTAGAAATAGGGAGATAGGTATAGCAACGTTTAATGGAAGGTTTACTCCCCAAAGCATTGAAAAAACATGCATACAAACGTGTTTCCAGGGCTAAGAAGAGGATATACCAAGGCTATATATAACAGCCCAGAATAATACATTTTTAATAACAAAAATCCTTTTATTTTGTATAACCTCCATCCCTTCCACCTTTGAACCTTTCCTTCTGCCTTTTCAATGCAATTTCCCAATTATCCACAGGAGATTTTGAGCTCCAAAATTACTCCTAAGATTTTACATGGTAAGGAGGAAAACACAATATCAGATACTGTAAACTGATCTTGATCTATAGGCCCTAAAAGCAACCCTCTAGATTTCTTTGTATTAATTTTTGAGTTAGAAACCTTCTCATATTTAGCAATACAACTTAGGACAATAGGAATTCGAACCAATGTGGTCAGAAAAATACAAATATCATCCACATAGGTTTGAGCAATCACCGTATCTGAAAGCAAATGCCCAGAAATGCCTGGTAATCCATCCATCTGATCTAACATTTTAAGTAATGTATCCAAAGAAAATGCATAATAAAGGGCTCAAAGGGCAGCCTTGTCGTACCCCAAAGTTAACTGAAACTGAGGAATACTGACCCTTAATGACAGGATATACTACAACTTTTTATACATTAATTTAATCCAATAGACAAAATCAAAAGGTAAACTATATTTCTCTATACTATAAATAAATAGGAATGAGATACCCTGTCAAAGGCCTTATTTTGGTCAAGAGACAGGATGCAATGCCAATTGGGAGACCTATTGGAAAACTCTATTATTTCCGGAATAGTAAGTGCAGACAAAATTTTCCTATTTGGAATGCCATAAAACTGAAGAGGATATAACAACTCAGCCGACACTGATCTCAACCTTCTATTTAATATTTGGGATAGTATCTTGAAATCTGAGTTCAAAATGGTTATAGGTCTCCAGTTACATAAAAGAGTTCTATCACCACCCTTAAAATAAATATCAACAATCCTGTCAAAACTGCACAGGTAAACAATAAACACCATGTAGAAAGGAAAACCTTCTCAAGACAGGAGCTAAAATCACCAAATTGTTTAAAGAATTCATAAGACAACCCATCCAATCCTCGAGGAAACTCCACCCTTTAAGGAAGAAAAAACTTCCAAAATCTCTTGCTGAGATATAGAATCAGCTAATTTATACACTTCCTGACCAAATGGGGGAGATATAGGAAAATCCTGAAAAAACTGGTGAACATCACAACTTTGGATCTTAGGACCTTCCTGTTCCTTTATATAATCCTGGATAGTAGAAAATAAATCATCCTGGGAGGTTTTAAATTTCCCTTCCTTATTTTGTAACACCTCTAATCCTAAAGAGCTCCCTTTGTCCTTAAAGGCCTCAAAGGGGTCTCCTAATGATGTTCTTTGAGTGCCAAAGGAAAGCTCGGAACGTAAAGTCTGTGCTCTATTGTACTGACAATCCCTCATAGCAGACTTCGTAAAGGAGATTTGGGCAAAAAAATCATCTCTAGAAGTATTAGCCACTGAAAACAGCCCCTGAGTTTCTTCCTGAGGTTTAAATACCGTAAAAATTTAGCAGTAACTCGTTGTTTCCCATAGTTTTGGAAGAATTTCCTGATTTCATCTTTGTATCCACCCACCAGTCCCATAAATCCTCATATAAAACCATAACAGATACTGGGAGCCAATAGAGAGGATATACCTTTACAACCCCTGGGTCCTGCAAACAGAAGTATTTAGTTTCCATCATGGTTTATTTATAGGTTTGTGTAGGGGGTCACTAAAGGAAAGAGTGATGAACAAATGGTCAGAGAATTCAGTAATATGAGTTTTATGGACCGGAAGGGATAAATTCTTTGAAAAAAAAAGATAATCTGTGGTAGATATCAAAGACCCCTTTCAAAAGGTGTAATTCACCCCCTTATCCTGATAACTCCTCCCATTCCTCAAACCTGCTAAGTTAATAACCCTCTCTAAGGCAATAGTGTCACAATACTTTTCTTCCCTGCTTTACCCCTACTAAACCAGAAACTTCACAATTAAAAATCTCCCTAAAATAATATAACTAGAGGTAGCCAAAAAAGGGGAGAGGGCTCTACACATAGCCACCCTACCCACCTTTGTCTGTGGCCCATAGACTATTATAAAGCGAAAATCAGCCTGTTTCCATAATCCATCAATGATAAGTAGTCTCCCGGTATAAGATCCACCAATTTTTTGAGAGTAAAATTAAAAGAACCAAAAAGAATCCCCACACCGTCAGCTCTGTCTAATCCAAAGGACCAATAGGATGGTCCCCAGATCCATTCAGATTTTAAGGACCGACACTGGTCTGAAGTATAGACCCATGTTTCCTGTAAAACAAATATCGAGGCCAAACTGATGAAAAATAAAAAGAGCAGTTCTTTTGTAGTTATTCAAAAGACTGCTGCAATTTAGAGATCCAACATTAAGGGGAATCATAAACATTTAGGTTTTCTTCCTCTTTTTTTTCTTCTTCCCTTTATAATCTGTAGAAGAAGTTTTGCTCCCATAGGATTGTGATAAGGCGGGGGTACCAGTATCCATGTCAGAATCCTCTGTAACAGTATCTAAAATAGCATAAGAATTTTCCATTTCAAAATTAGGAATGTCTACTGAAGTCGGGGGATGTTTTTTTTGGGGAGGGGGCCGAGGATAAAGGTTTAGAACTTCTAGTAACTCTTTTCTCCTTAGGGTTAGAACTAAGAGGTTTAGTTTTTACAGGATCATGATAACAAACTGGTGGAAACTCTTGAACATTAAGGGGGTCAGGAGGCCCACACTCTGCTTTAGAAATAACAGCAGGTTCAGACCCCAAGACCTTTCTCTCTTCCTCTACCCCTTCAACCTTTGTGATCTTAGTGTGAAGACCTTTTTTCTGATTTTTAGAAAGGGCTTCATCCTGAGCTTTTTGTGTTATTAACTCGGGGCTATTGACAGAGGCTTTATTAGAAGTTGCCCACGGACAGTTCCTGAACCCATGACCTGACTCTTCACATAAGTCACATTTTACTAGGTTAGCACACTGAAAATTACCATGTCCAAGTTCCCGGCATATCTCACATCTGGTGGTGTCACAGGAACTAGAAAGATGTGTCCTATTCCCACATTTATAGCATGCCCGAGGCTGCCCGGCGTAGAAACATACCCCCCTATCTCTCCCTAAAGAAAAGGAATTAGGAATGTGTTTAATTTCATTGTTAACTTGTTGTACTTTCACCTTATACCTCCAACTACCATTCCAAAATAATTCAGAGTCTAATACTGCCTCAGAGCTACTTAACACCTCGCATTTCTGAGAGAGCCAAAAGGAAATGTCATCAACGTGAACCCCTTCATTTCTGAACATTATAGCCACATATTTGATTAATGATGGAGTAAGGAAGTAACGACAAGGGAGACCATAATGGGGAAAATTTCAACTGGTTGTATCGTTGCCAAAATAAATCCAGCAGAAAGACAGATCTAAAGCTGACGTCATAATTGTCCTCCCCTGAGATATTAATGAAGGCAAACCCATCTTTAGGTGAAAACTGCAGAGATTCTTTTAGAAGAAGTTCCCCCACATACACACGGTCAGGCTGATCTACTAATCCCAATTTATAGCGTATGCGGACAGTGTTTCTTTGAGGGGCTGAGTCTTTACAAGATTGTGTAAAAAGATCTGAGAGAAGAGGTCTAATGGGGGGGGCTACAGAAGGATCATTGAGAATTATTTCGTCCACTATGACATTAGTTCCTACTTTCTCCGGTATAGATGGTAAAGAATCAGTTAATTTATCAGTTCCAAGTTGCAGTATCCGAGGGTCAGATAATTTCTGGAGTGCAGGAGACCACTCTGAGGGGAGAGAAGACAAGGGAGAAACTGACGACCAATCTGGGTCTGGAATCCATGTTCCTGAGGGGTTTAGTTTCCATCCAGAATCTAATAGCGCTTTCTCTGGAGCCCAGTCTTTATTTTCAGTTACATTTTTAGCAGGTAGGGAAAATGCTTGCTGAATTAATTTAGAAGTAGAGATCTTCTGAGAGAGTTTATTTTTATTTACAGCCTGCTGTATGTGATTCATAGGCAAGTTCCGATTTGCTGCTGTTAAGGCAGCTCTTTTATTTTTTATTATATCTGGGGAACCCTTATTTCTGTTTGTAAAGGAAAAGGATGTAGCATGTGCTTGGTTAGAGGCATCTGTTTGATATACCGGTTCCTCTTGTAACATACATACAGCATTTTGCAGTTTTGACTCTTCCATTATCGAGGAACCGGAGCCAATGGTAAAAAGCTTTGTTTGCTTGTTGCCAGGCAACGCGCTAGCACCGGGAATATTTTTAAAGCTTGAAACTGTAGTACGAGAAGACTGACCTTGCAGTGTTTTAACAGAGGTTCCATAATTTGTAGCTTCACCACCGGGACTCGGCTCTTGGCACTCGCCATAACCAGTGACTATGCTGCCAGCCGAAATTCCTCCGGACAAACTCTTGTTCTTTGCAGTTTGTAAGGTTGGTAAGCTTGAAGGGTTCTCCTTCTCCTGTGTGGTGTCGCAGACTGAAGCAACTGCATCCTCTGCAATGACAGGCTTGTCAATCGAAAACGATGTAGGTTCACTTCAAAGGAAACTATCCTCAGCTCCCTTGTTGAAAGTAGAAGATATCAGAGACACTGACAATTCATGAGGTAAGGAGTTCACTTCTATCATAGATACAGCCATATTTTTACCCATACGATCCTTTGCAACAGCAGCATTATCATGAACAAAACCAAATGTTCCCATTTGTACTGCGGGACCGAAAGCCTCTTCATTTTCGAGCCCCGAAGAGGAGGCTCGCTTCCCTGGCTCACATACATCCTCTCACTCTAACGAACTCTGCAGTGTGGCCATATCTGGAACAGCAGCCATCTTGGAGTCACCAGCAAAAGGGTCCCCTCTGCTCACAGGAAGCAGAGTAAGGAATTTCCTTGTGTCCTGGCTAAATTTCCCTCATTCACTAAAATACCACCAACAGCTTAATCTGGCTCAAGGTCAGTTGGCATTCATCTGTATCCCCCTTCCCGGGTTGTGCCTGAAAATAGGCAGAATTTATCTACTGCGCTTACTCGGTCAACAAAAACTAACTAACTAAATAAATAATGATTTATTGCTTGCACAAGATATTCCAAGTTCTTTGGTAGAATCAGACCTAATTGTATTATTTAAAAAAAGGGGTCAGGATGAGGTTACAGAATTGAAGACCTATTTGTCTCATGAACACAGATATTAAAATACTGAGTAGAGTTTTGTCTAATCGGTTGGCACTCTGTGCAGATTCACTTATTCTTACAGCACAGGGGTGCACTGTTCCTTGGAGGGGAATTCATGAGAACTTGATTAAGTTAAGATAAATATTTCATAGGGGTACTTTTGGGGGAAGCTTGATTGGTATTAGGTCTTGATCAAAGAAAGGCCTTTGATTATCTCAGTCAATCTTATTTGTTTTTAGTTTTGCTCCATTATGGCATTCCCCCTAGTTATGTTGGTTGTCTTCAAAGTTTATACAGGAAGGCTACAGTGAGGCCTATAGTTAATGGGTAGCAAGATAGACAGGTCATGGTATGTACAGGGGTTAAACAAGGATGTCCAATGAGCCCCCCGTGTTATGTCTGTGGTATTGACCCTTTGTTACGAACTATTGGTAATGATCCCATGTTACAGGGAATTAGATTCTTGCCTGACTACCCCCCTTTGAAAATATTAGCATATGCTGATGATGTGGTAATTTTGGCCAGCGATTTCACAGAAGAACAGATGATTCAAACTCATCTTCAGAATTTTTCAGAGGAGTCTGGTTCTCAAATCAATAAGGACAAAAGTAAAGGATTTGGGATGGGAAGTAGTGATAGGGATAAGGATTCCTTTGCTGACATTTTACTCACTGAGGAACCAATTGAGATTTGGGCTATTAAATTTGGAAAAGGAGATTTGGCTGGTTTATATTGGGATGAAAAGCTGAAGAAAGCAGAAGGTAGGCTACAGAGATGGATTCATGGGACAATAGCTAAACAAAAAAGAATTTTTTTTGCTCAAAACTATGATAATGCCTATTCTACTGTACATTTGTTGTGTTTTTCCCCCTAGAAACATAGAAACATAGAAGTTGACGGCAGATAAGGACCGCAAGGCCCATCCAGTCTGCCCATTTCTTTTTCTACCTTATAAATGTGCCTTCGGCCTTTGCTCTGTCAGTGACCTATCTATTCATAGTCATTTGTATTGCTCCCTTATGCCTATCCCATGCCTGTTTGAAGCCCTACACTGTATTCATAGCCACCACTTCTTGTGGTAAGCCATTCCATGCATCCACCACCCTTTCTGTGAAAAGAATTCCTCACATTCCCCTTAATCGGCTCCCTCTAATCTCATGCTGTGTCCTCTTGTCCTGCTATTTTCTTATATTTAAACATGTTAGACTCTTTCACCTTGTTTATGCCCTTAAGGTGTTTGAATGCCTCAATCATATCACCTCTCCTCCTTTGCTCAAGGGTATACATATTGAGCTCCGTTAATCTGTCCTCATATGTCTTCTGATGCAGTCCCTGCACCATTTTGGTTGCCCTTCTCTGGACTGCCTCAATTTGGTTAATGTCCTTGTGAAGGTGTGGCCTCAATACTGCATGCAGTACTCCAGATGGGGCCTAACTAGTGTCTTGTACAGAGGATTATTACTCCTCTACGACTTGTGATACCCCTACTAATACACCCTAACACCCCTAGCCTTACCTACTGCTTTAGAGGTCTGCTTGATGATTTTAGGTCATCAGTGATGATGATGCCCAAGTCTCTTTCTTCCTTGTGACTGCTAGCAACTCCCTCCCAGCCTATAGGTGGCTTCAGGTTTCTCTTCCTATGTGCATGATTTTGCACTTCTTTGCATTAAATCCCAGTTGCCACTCTTCTGACCATTCTGCTAGTTTATCCAGATCTCTTCATTCTGCCCACCCCATCTGGATCATCTACTCTGTTGCAGATCTTGGTGTCATCTGCAAACAGACAAGCCTTACCCTCTAGTCCATCTACAAGGTCACTAATGAAGATGTTGAAGAGGACTGGCCTAGGACTGATCCCTGAGGTACCCCACTTGTGACTTGCATCTCTTCTGACTGTATACCATTTACCACCACTTGTTTTCTGCCCATCAACCAGTTTGCCACCCAGTTGACCAACTTCGACCCACCCTGAGCCTACCCAGCTTATTTATCAATCTTCTATGTGGAACAGTGTCAAAAGCTTTGCTGAAGTCAAGGTAGGCGACATCAACTGCTCCCCTTGGTCCACCACTCTGGTTACCCAGTCAAAGAAATCTATGAGATTAGTTTGACAGGACCTTCCTTTGTAAACCCATGCTGTCTTGGATCCTGTGCCCTATGGATTCCAGGTGTTGCACTATCCTTTCCTTAAGGAGTGCCTCCATAATCTTGCCCACTACTGAGGTAAGACTGACCAGTCTGTAGTTCCCCGCCTCCTCCCTGCTACCACTCTTGTGGAGCGGGATCACATGAGCCCTTCTCAGTCTTCTGGGACCTCTCCTGTGCTCAGAGACTCACTAAACAATTCTGCTAATGGCTCTGCTAGTTCCTCCTTTAGCTCCTTAAGTACCCTGGGATGTGTGCCATCAGGTCCCATTGCCTTATCCACCCTGAGCTTAGCAAGCTCTTGTAGGACCCTTTCTTTTGTGAAGGGAGTAGTGCTCACCTCCCTCCCCCCTGTGTCCATGATGCTGAGCTGTGGGCCCTGTCCTACCTTCTCTTCAGTAAATACTGAGCAAAAGTATCTATTTAGGATAGATGCCTTTACAGGGTCCTCCTCTCACATGCTCCCTTTTCTCCATTAAGCTTAGCAATACCCTCTGGACTTTCTCCTTTCACTAATGTATCTATAGAAAGTCTTGTCACCTTCTTTACTGTTCGTGCTAGTGTTTCCTCAGTTTGGGACTTTGCCTGCCTTACTGCCTTACCTGCTTCCCTTAGGGCAGTTTGGTATGCCTCCCTATCTTCATCCCGCTGTGTTCCCTTATATTTCCTGAAGGCCAGCCTTTTGGCTCTGACCTTTTCTGCTACTGTATTTGAGAACCAAAGTGGTTTCCTTCTTCTTTTGCACTTCCTTTTCTGTCTAACACAATGGGATGTTGCTTCAAGTATTGCATCCTTAATGCTTGCCCACTTTGCCTGTACCCCCTCACCTGTGTTTCTTTTTGCCAGGGCTAGCTTAACTCTGTAGGCCATCTTATCAACGTCAGCTCCTCTGAAGTCCCATATTTTGCCTTGGAATGGGATGATTTAGATGTAGTAGCCAAACTGAACCATACCATGTGATGGTCACTGGCCCCAGGTGACCTTCTACCTGGAGATCTGTGATCCCTTCTTTGTTAGTCAGTACTAGATCTAGGATAGCCCTGTCTCTTGTGGGTTGCTGTACCAGTTGTTTGAGGCCCTCCTGCAGGAATCCACTATGAGTCTAGTTCTGGCAGATGTTCCTACTGGTATTGACCAATCTGTATCTGGCATGTTGAAGTCTCCCATTATCAGAACCTCCCTTTAGCTGTCATGTTTTGAATATCTTCTAACAGTAATGTATCTATGTCCTCCCTCTGGTCTGGGGCCTGTAGGCAACCCCAGTTCTTATGGCTGTCCATTTCCTGTTTCCAGGGTGACCCAAAGTTCTTCTGGCTCCTTATGTGTATTCTGAATTTCTGTAGCTTTGATATTTTCATTAACATACAGGGCCACTCCTCCCCTTTTGCACCTCGTCTCTTCTGAACAATACATAGCCAGGTACTGAAGTCTCCCAAGTGTGGTTACTGGTAAACCACGTCTCACTAATTGCTACTATGTCCAGTTTAGCCTCTGACATTATTGCCTGCAGGTCTGGGATCTTATTTCCCAGGCTGTGAGCATTTGTGTACATGATTTTCCATTGGCCAGATTTTGGTGTGTTAGTTGTTGGGTGAAGTTTGGCATTACCCCTGTACATCGTATGGGGAGACAAACCTTTTTTCTTACCTGGTGATGCAAATGAACGGCAAACATGCTGAATTCCTGTTTGACTACTAGCTGAGGGGGGAGGGGTGTTCTTTCCATTCGACGTATGGGGTGCTGCACTCCTCTCCCCATTTGCTAGTTTAAATATTCTGCAAAGACGTCAAACTTCTGCCCCATTGCACTGACTCCCTCTTTAGTCAGATGCAGTCCATCAAATTTAAAGAACTTTCGCTCCCAGAACTGTTGCCAGTTCCCTACAAATCTGTGTCCTTTTCCTGGCACCAGTCCTTGAGCCACGTGTTTAGCTCCCTATCTCTCCTTCTCTGACCTTCCATCCATCTGCTCCCTCTCCCAGACTGGCAGGATCTCAGAGAAGGAGATGCCAGACGAAATAGATGATAGTTTGTCACCCAGCCTAGTCAGGTGTTCCTTGGTCTCCACAACTGACTGGCTGGCGAGATCGATTAGTCCCTATATGTGTACTAGGACATCAATGTTTTCTCCTGCCTTGTGAACAATTTTAGTAATGCGGTCAGTGTCTTCCATGCTGATGTACCTGGGAGACATCTGACCATCACCCTGGCTGGAGATGGGTATCAACTCCTCGAATCATGGAGTCTCCTATGATCAGAAGTTTTTGGATTTCCTTTGTGCTTGTTTAGTTTTGGTTCCTGATTTGGGTGAGTTTTGTTGTGCTAGCTCCTGTGCTGCAGTGTCCTGCTCTGCAGTGTCTTCTGCCTCTTTATTTGATGTCAGAGATAGAGGCAGATACCTGTTTGTAGTGTTTGTATGGTTTTTGGAGGTAATGTGTTGGAGAGCAGAGAGTGATGGGGCACCTGATTTGCTCCTCCTAACCACCTGCCAACCTCCTGGACCAACTACCCTCTGCGGTCGAGGTTTTTCTGTTGGATGCTGGGGAAATGGCGGGTGGTTCTTATAATGTATTTCCTCTTCAATATGAAATTTGAGGCATGCAATCTCTGCCCATGCTGCCTGGAGCTGAGCCCTAAGATCTCCAAAGGCCCAGCATGTAGGACAGTATCCTCCAAAACACTTGTTAACAAGATTATACAGCCTTTTTTTTCGGCCTTTGTGAGGGAGCAGATTGAACCCTATTAAGAGAACAGTGATATATCAGAGTATTCAGGATGGCGGGATAGGGATGATTCACCCTGTGGCCTTTTACTATAGTACATTCCTACATTATAATATGGTGGATTGGGCGCACACTCAGCAGTTTCCATGGTACGCGGTAATGAAGGAATGGACTTTGCCATGCCTTAGAGCATGGGAATGTGGGAAATCTAGATTGTTGTCACACATTCGACTTATTCTGTGACCTTTCAAAGAAATGTTTCAACAACTTATTACATGGACAGTACCATACAATGTTACATGGTTTCAAAACAGGCATCAGTTATATGATGAAATAGTCAATGCTCAATGTCAGGACTACATTATTTTGCCTTATTGTACTTCGCAGCAAAGTCTGACACATTTTCATCAACTACTTAATAAACGATTGCCAGTATATGCATGGGATGTAGTATGGTTTTCTACTCATGGTAGACTGAATGTGAAGAATAACAACAAACACAAAGCTGTCTCAGAAAGATATTGTTTATGGCATGGTCATCTGAATGTGTTGGAAACACAAGAACATTTATTTTTGGAATGTCCTTATGTATTACACTTTTGGGACTTGATGGCTGATACTATGAACTGATCTTTGTTTCAAGCTTTGACTTATGAAGAACTGATATATGTTAAGTTGTCTCCAAAGTGGAATCACTTTACAACAGAGAACCTTCAAATTGTCTTTTCAGTTTTCAAGTACTATTTATGGCAAGCAAGATGCAAATGGGTTCTTCAACAGCATTTTGTTCCTTTAGAAGTACTTCTAAAAAATATATCTGTGGTCATTACAAGAGTTTATGAATCAGATATGAAACAACTGTCAAAAAAACACTTGGATTATCTTTGGAAAGGCTGGCAAAATTTATTATGGAATTTTAGAGTTTGAAGACAGCTGCAGTGAAATGTGACATGTTGAGATACGATTCATAATCTTGGCTTTAGTACTGTCTTGGTTTTTGTATTATACTTCCCCTTTCCCCAACAAATTCCTCTACTCTTTTCGATAAGTGACATGGGATCTTTAACATCCACCTGAACTGCCACCAATCCAGGCAGATAAAAACTCAGTTTAATGTCTCATTTGAAAGACGGCACCTCAGAAGTGCAGCACCCCTCTCATGCTGCACTACAGTGTCAGTACTGGGATATTAACCCAAGTGCCAGATGTGGGAACTGAACACACAGCCCTCTGATCTCCCGGCCTCAGAGGTGAGTGTGCTACCTACTGAGCCACTGACACTATTATGAATAAACCCTTTCCATGAAAAATCTTTCCAAATATATGAAGAGAAGGGTTTGTGAATACAGGTAATATACTTTGTGTGTGTGGGGGGGGGTTCAAAAGCCAAATCCTGTTGCCAGTATGATCTTATGTAATCAGCTGAATGATCTAAAAGTGAAATCAGAGAAGCATAGGTGTGAGAATTAAGGATTCAACTGTCCCCAGTCTGATTGTTTGTAGAATTAAGGAAATCAGCTGAGTGATACGATGATCTTTAACTGTAGCTTTTTGTCTTTGTTGAATACATTATCTAATCTGCAAGTAACAAAAAAAATCTGAATGACTCAAATTAAACGAGTTTGTCAGTATGGGGAATTCTTCTACAGTATCTCCACACAGATAGTGAGCAGGAAAAATGAAGCCCAGTGTTGATAATGATCAAAGATCGCTGGGTGAAAGGAAGGGCTGCCAGAGAATTGAGTGATTAGGTAGCAGTATGGTTGAAGTGAGGGGTGTTTGAGAGTTTTATGCCTGATTGTAAGTTTAGTATTTGTAAATGGGTTGTTGCCTGGCAGGGTATGGAAGGGGCTGAAGAATATATTGTTGATTGTGTGATTGCCAGCAGGTCTTTTTCTTTTTTTGCATTATCTTTTTATCTCCCTTGGGCCTCATCCTGCCACTCCTTCAGGCCATTGCCAAGGACTCTACCTCCATGGCTCCATTGCCCATCCCCAACCTCAAATCTCAGCCACCTCATGGTAGCCCGACGTATTCCTTTCATCGGGTGGGTCCTCCTCTTTTCAGGAGAAAGGGTCTGGTGGCCAATGGCATTGGCCCTGGGTGTTGCTGAGGTCAGGTGGGCATCTCGGAGTATCGTGGAGGGCTGGTCTGGGCTGCTGTCACCCGGTAGTTTAAGGCACCATTTTCTGGTGTTTTTCCTCCAATTCCCCATTTACATGACATCTGTAGTGCTCCCAGTCTCTACCGCTACAGAATGAGGCATCTCCATAACCTACCCCCAGGAGAAGAGAGCAGTCCTCCGGACACTCGATCCTCTCCTCCCCTGTTGACCCCCCAGGACCTGAGTCTGTTCCCAAACCCAGGTTGCTGGTGTGGATCAAGGTAAGGCACCAACACCTCAACTCTCTGCACCACCAGGCCAGGACAGCAGGTCTTTTTCAATGGTTTCAATTGTTTTATCCAGAGGGCATCATAAGATGGGGACAACCAGTATAATACTGTGCAGATTTGTGCTGCTTGATGGTATAACTATACCTTAGGTAATGCAAGGCCTCCTTTCAATTTAGGAGTTGCAGAGTAGCATATTTAACCCTGGGTTTTTATTTTCTACATAGGTATTGGGAAATAATTTTATCTGAGGTTCTGAACTGTAGGGTGGTTGGGGTGATTTGGAGGGTCTGAGCCAGACTTAAGATTCGCTTATTCTGAAAGAGTCAATTTTGTGTATGAGGGATAGATTAATAGTCTGCCAACATTTCATATCTGCTTGTATGGGCTGAATCAAGGGGTCAGAGTTGAAGGAAGTGAGACAGAGAATCAAGATCAGCAGAAATATGGACTCTCAGATACTTAGGAGACCCTGTGTTCCAATTAAATTTAAATTGCCATCTGATTGGGTCTGCAGGGGTACAAAAGAGGCAAAGCACCTCCGTTTGTGTGGGATTCATTCTGTTTCCAGCACAGCAGCTGAATTGGTTGAAAAGTTCCCAAAGATGGGGAACTGAGTCAGTAGGGGTAGTAATATAAATAAGCAGGTCATCTGCATAGAGGGTGAATTTCTGTTGTTGACCAGTCAATTGAAGCTCATGGATGTGATTGTCCTGCCGAGTTACTTGTGACAGAAGGTTCTAGGTACAACACAAATAATAATGGGGAGATGGGGGAGCCCTAGTGGGTACCTCAAGAAAGGGGGAATGGGGTGATCTGTCAATTAATCTCCCCATACACCAGTGGTGCCTGGTAAAGGGGTTTTGGGATATCTATAAAGGGGCTTGAAAAATTAAATTTAGTTAAGGTAGCAAAAAGGAAAGGCCATCTCCGTGTCCAAACATTTAAGTAGAAAAGGAGTTTTCAAACAGGTGGTATGGTGGAGGACATGTAAAGTTCTCTTTATATTGTCTTGGGTTTATTGAGAGCAAACAAAACATGTTTGCTCTGATTGTGTTAACTGCTGGAGGATGTTATCTAACTGTTTTGCTATTATAGAGGAAAATATTTTATAATCTAAGTTGAGAACTGATATCAGTCTATAAGATGTGCAAGGGGAGCTATCTTTGCTTGGTTAAATATTGCAGTTATAGTGGCAAAACTCCAGCTATGTGGTGAGGGAGGTGTTACCTGCTACTACCCATGCACAGACATTGATGAATGGGGTTACTAAGATGTCTTGAAACATTTTATAAAACCCACTAGTATAGCCATTAGGGGCAGGGTTTTTATTGTTCTTTAAGTTTTTAATTGTTGTCACAATTACTTTTGCTGTGACTGGTCTGGTTAAATGGACTGATTAGGTGTTCATAAATGCGGGAAGCTGAACTGAGTTAAGAAATGTACCTATCCTCTGAGGGTCTAATAGGTTTTTCAGGGTGTGTAGTTCTGCGTAGTAGCTGACTTCTAAAATACCAGCCTGTGTGGTATGCAGTGGCGAAGACCCAGGGTCACAAATCTGGGTCACCATGGTATCTATCTCCTGGTAACACAATCAACAGGCCAATAGTTTTGTTTATTAGCCCCCTCCACCAAAAAAATCCCTGTTTAGGGTATCAGAGCGCTATCTCTGTTTCAGTGTTTAAGATGTCTTGAATTTTTTGTTGTAATTTTTTTTTTAATAATATCGGTCTGAGTAGCATCTGACTGCATAGGTAGGATCTGAGCATGTTTAAGAGAGTATTGACATTTTCCAACTTTTCCTCTCATTGTTGTTTAATCCACAAAGCCTGACTAATCAGTTCCCCACAGAGGACTACTTTAAAAGTGTCCCAAAGGGTACTGGGAGAAAGGTCAGGCTTGCATTATCAGTTAGTAATTGTTGTATGTTATCATAAATAAGGGGTTGCATGTCTTGGGAATTTAGCAAAGAATTATTTTGCCTCCGATTCATAAAATGTTCAACTCTAGCTGAAGCCACAAAACACCAGTCTGGAGTGGGACCTAGATTTTTTTTTTTTGGGGGGGGGGCTCTTTGTTGATTTCCTGATGTTGCTCAGTGATTCCATATACATTGTCAAAATATTTTAACCAATTTTCTATAACAATTTTAGAAATTAGATTGGTACTATCAGTTTTCATTTCATATGCCAACATGCTCCCAAATGCTCTAATATTCTTGGTATCTATAGTCTCCTTTAACTGGGTCCTTATACTTTCTTAAAATGTACATTTATTTTTCTCAAGAACTTTCTATACTCATTTTTCAGATTTCATAGAGTGAGCCAAGTCTACTTATTTGAGTTATTTCTGGTGAATTCAGCAAAATGATGCAAACATTTTTTTTTATTAAATCTACATTCTTTATTAAACCAGCATTTATTAACTTGCCTTTGCTCTTTCATATTTTTCTTACAGGTTGCTAAGTTATCACAAATGTTTTTAATTAAATCATCATACAGAAGATCTTAATAATCTTTCTGCAGAACTCAAAGTTATCACCCTCTTTTACCAAACCCTTTAATGAGTGGAAGTGAAATTGTATACTAACTCTTTATTGGTATAAGTTTTGATATGATTTTCCACAAACTTACTACTTACTATAATTCTTTTGCCATGCTGACAGAAAAGAATATCTTTCCTGCTATGGCTTCAACAGAGTCTCTTTTATGAATTGGTTATCCATTAGGAGGTAAGTTATTATACAACAAACCAGAACATGATGATCACTCTTTAGTGTTTAAATCACTTGGAATTCATAAACACAGACAAATGATGGTACATGAATAATACAAATGTCAATAGCACTATCAATCGATTTGTTAGGGAATACCATCTTGCCTTCCAAACACCCCTTGTTTCAACCATTTAAAAATGGCAAGCTTTGATCAGCAGCTATTGTTAAACTCAATACCATCTTATTTCAGATTTATATTACGAGATTCCTCTTGGAGTATTTAGAAAATTATCCAAATTCCTATTGTTAGTATTTAATTCATTTTTTTGAGCATATTTTGCATTAACATCACCAGCTGTCACAGGTCAGATATATTAAAATTCAAAACTGCAATTAGTTGTTTCTGAATTGTTTGGGTACATTTTCATTTCAAACCAAGGGGAAAATATATATTGATTATAGCAAATAGAGGATTAAAACCACCAAGAAGAATCACATGGACAAAACATGGTGTTCCAATACAAAAAAAAGTCTCTATGTACCTGTACAATGAATGGCAAATAAAAAAAATACCTGTAGCTCACCTTTTTGCCCTGCCCAACTTTTTTTCCCCTACTAATTCAATGAGGTCATAGCCATTAAACTTTCATGAGTTAAAAGTTACTGTCTAGCTTTCCTGGAGCAAAACTATGTTGAAATTTGAAACAAACTAATCCCAGGAGTAGAGCTGTATGGAATTTTCAAATTTCACTTTCACCAAAATTCTACTGAATATCTGAAATTCTGTTGAATTCCATAAAAAGAGAATATCTGAAATGTCAAAAACAAAATACCTGTGGAATTGTATTCCATAGTGTATTTAAACTGCAGATTCCATTTTCCACATTCCACAGTATAATATTCAATGTTATGCTACAGCTTACATAGAAATGCTTTTAGAATTTCACAGAATTAAAAAAGAAATACCAAAAATCATTTCAGAAGTACGATTACCTTTTGCATGAATTATGCTAGAGGAATTCATTATTTCATACATATCTACCCAGAAGCCATCATAGATTTTTAGAAAAAGACTTGCAAAATGTTCCAAAAAATATTCTCAGTTTATTGCTATTTGTATTCCAGTCATGTATTTTAAATTGCAATTGGGCCTATTGGTTGCATGTGGTAACATCGCTGGAAAAACAAAGTGGTAAAGAATATTGTGGGCAGCACATCGCAGTCAAACTGATTGCCTGGTATAAAAGTCGCCAGCAAAACTCTGCATTGGCACAGCCTGCAGTGTGTGTGGCCAGGGTCCCATACAGCAGAAGCAGGAGGGTGGCAGCATGTGGCATGCGGCGGTTGGGCCAGAGACAGAGGGAGTACCCAAGAGACCAAAGGCAGTGCAAGCATCCCATAGGAGAGGAAATGCAACAGTGCTCAGCAATAGATGAGTACAGCCGGCAGGGGCAGACATACGGGGAATGTCCATAATGAGTACAGGAGCCCCGCACCCCACATACAAACAGGGCAACACAGGGGTCGTCCACCTCTTCGATGTGATGGACTGCAAGCAGGACTTGGAGGGTGACAGGGGGTCATGCTTGGACTCCCCCTGTGCATCGCACCCATTCAGAGGTCATGGATGGGCACACCGCATGGCTTGTACTGCCTGCTCCATACCTGCACAGATCTGTCCAGCGATGCTATTACTGGGCTTTGTTACTGTTTGTGATGTTCTGGCTGCTATACTTTGGTCTGCGATGAAATGTCCCTCGATGTTAACACATGGAACCGGGCCTATAAACTGTTCTTAAGATGTTTATAGACATCAGAGCATTCCCAAACTGACACTTTTTACATACAGGTTGAATCATTCACACTAGGAACTCTCATTTTCTATACTGTCATTCAGAATTTGCTATGATTACATTTCAACCCCTCCTGTTCCAACCCCTTTTTCAAATGCTAACTGGATCCTCCTTACTTTCTAATTAAAAGAAATGACTGATCCTTCAAAAAACTTTCAGTAATTTATTGTTCTTCCTTCTTTCTTGGATGGCATGACTATAGAGGGTTTCTTAACTTTTATTTTGTGAGTTATAGGGGATTCATTTTTCCCCAAAGAGCTATAGCTTGTATCCCTGGCAATAACAATCCCTGATTTCTAGAGCTGTCTATTTTCTGAAAACTAATTCTTAGAGGGCTACAGAATATAAAACTAAGCAAACCCATCTATTACTGGGGTTAACACTGAACCAATAAGGACATAGAAGACATTCCATTTAAAATTTTCCTTCAGAATTCCTTTTTAAGGCTGTTCCACTGTCGCGGAGTGCTGAGACACCAGGCATCCTACCTCCTGCCATGCCAGCAACTGGGGTTCAGGAATGAGCCTGGGCTGCTAGGGGTCAGCTGGGAGAGAACTGAGTGGCTGCGAGGATCAATGAGGTTGGCCACACTGGTTCTTGGATGCCACCTGGTGGGACCTGGTGGTAAGCCCACAAGAGTGTCAGGAGGCAGACAAAAGTCAGAGGCTGAAGGAGTGAGTCATGGCCTCAAGAAGCATGTGCACCTCCATGTGCATGCACTCCTCAAGAAAGCCATGGCCGGGGATTGGAGGGGAGAAAAAGCCTGGTGGAAAGTGGTACGTACAGAGGGTGCATATGACACCTGCTTTCCACACCCCCACCCACCTGGTCACCAGGGCAACCTGTAGTGAACAACTGGATTTCAGGCACTGGGAGGAGGACAGCCCTCTCTCTCCTGACCTTGCCACAGGTAGCAATCTGTGGGGGTCCAAGTCACAAGGCAAGCCCACAGGGAGGCTATGGACAGAGGAGGGGAGCAGCAAAGCCAAAAGAATGAAGCCTTCGCCCATAGTGGCCAGTGGAGGATAACAACTTCTATAAAAGAAGAATTCCTTTTAAAAGGTTATAAACCAGAACTCACAGTGAAATACTATTTTCAGATTTTGACTGAGAAATGCCCTTCAGACAGACTGTGCAGAGCAAATTGGCATTCAGATTTTTATTATAGTTTTTCTCAGACCCTTTCAGACTAAGATCCACTGTTTGAGTGGATCTAGATTTTTTTTTTTTAGCTTGCTTCATATTATAACACTGGATGATAACCTTCTTTGTTAACTAACCTTATTGGACAGCTTTACCAGATTTTTTTTAATTATCCAAAAATCTCTCTCCCCTAAAATCAATGAGATCAACAGACTGAGCTTTCTTACTGTCAAGTTTCAAAAGGGCTCGGGTCTGTTGCTGTATCTAGCCTTAGGGTGTTTTATAGTTAGGTTTTTAATCTCTTGTTCCTCTGTGTAATTTCTTCAGTAATCATCTTTAAAAGGAACATGCAACATTGTTGAGCAAGCCCAGCATCTCTGATTTGCTTTGCTTTGCTCAGATAGAAACATACAATGTGTCAATAGAAATAGACCTGTCGGCACATCTTGTTTGTGTAACCCCCCTTACAAATGGGGGTTCCCAAAAAGTCTTCCTTGAGCTTGCCTAAATTCTCACTGCCAGACTGGTGTCCTGCATTTTAGCAGTTTAAATGTGATTACCCGACCCTGTATAGCCTCTGTGTACTGTCTCTTTAAGAGCTGCCTATTGCAGCATAAGTAATCAGAGAGGGAACTCTGTTGAAAGATGTAACTATTTCCCCAAAATCATTTAGAGTGATAATAATAATGTAGTTTGTCTAACCTGCTTTCATTGTAGCAAGGACTGTTTTGTTTGTCTCCACTATCTTGGTCCGGGACTGCAAAATGGACCAATCAGTTCTGGTGGGACCTAAAATGTAGCCAGACTAAAGGAGCTGTATGAAGTCAAAATCTGTAGGAATTGTAGTTTTGAACTTTTTGTGCCTTTTCTGCAACTGAAGGGGGAGCTCTTGCTTTGACTGACAGCCAAATCAGCCAACTAAAACTTTTGGATCTTGGGGAAGTCCTGGGCTACTTGCAGTTTTCAGTTAGATCTAAGCTGGAAGCTGAACAAGAAAGAGCCGAAGTAATTTTGAGCTGCAATCCTGAGTGGATTCGAATGGGAAAACTGTGAAAGGGCTGAGTTTTTGGCTTGCGTGTCTGCTGCTGCTCCTGAGAGGGAGAGAAGAGAATTATTTTAGACTAAATCCAAGTTTGTGTGATTAAAGTAAGCTACTGAAGTGGGACAGGCTCAACCTGAAGAAGACCGAAGATTTTGCTGAATGCGATCGGCCTGTCAGGAGTTCCAGCTACCCCTAAGCTCCTGGTGTGTGCAGAGACTTTGCGATTGTGACTGGGGAGTGCTTTGCCTGGTACAGTAGAATTCCTGTACATGTAAATGTGCTATGAGCTGCTAGTGGGTTGTGAGTTAGTTCCTCACTGTGTGAACTGTGTTCTGCTTGCTGGAAGCTGTATCCATCCCAAAACGGACTGTATCCAAATTTGTCTCCATGCGGTCTGGGCCTTGCCAGACTGGCCCAGCCAGACTACCCACTGCATAGAGAAGCCATCGATGAGAGACCTGCATGGGGATCAGCCCCCTGCTCCACGCTTGAACAGGAACGACGCCTCTGCAACTCATGTGGGCCCTGCTTCTGCTGGCATTCCAGATCAACCACTTGCAGTCTCGATTTTCATCCAGCCTGTGTCCAGTCTTTGGTATCGTGAGTAAATACCAGGGTAGCTCCATGCAACAACAGCCTAATCTGAGTGTGCCATCTGATTGTCTTGTTGTTTCATTTCCTTTACGAACTGAGCCCTCTGGCTCCAGATTACAAATATGGTGTACTGTGCATGTTGTGTTTTCCATCACAGGCCCCCAACCAGCTGCAACCCCAGGCAACAGTCCTGGCTAGCCCATCTCTTCTCCACCTAGGTACTCAGAGGTGTGACTATGTGGGGGGACTCAAAACACATGCATAACTGCTTGATTGATATAACCTTTAAGCTAATTAACCTGATTTTGACCCTTCCTTGTTTAAGTCCCTTAAATAAATCAGTTCTAATTTTTTCTGCATGTAATCTGACTGTGGTTCCAGTTTGTGCTCAAAGTACTGTACTGTTGCTATTTGCTGTGCATAACCTTGTTTTACAGGGGGTCCCCAGGGTCGAGCCAGAGGAACCAGCCTTGGTGGTAAGTGCAAACAGTGTGGGTACTTTTGTGGTGTACCAGGGGTATTGTGAAAGTGATTATTGTACAGTGTTCAGGCCACTAGAGGGAAAAAAGGGGGTTACAGTGTCCCAGAGGGCTGTGCCCAGGTTAGTTTGACCACTACCAACCCTGACCTCCAGGTGGAAGCACCCATTTCAGAACTCAGGCCTCTTAACCTGCTACTAGCCAAGCAGGCAGGATTAGTAGCCCTTGGGATAGCACCACCTAGGGGTTACATCTTTGAGGCACCACTGGGATTAGCATCCCATAGTGGCCACATTTTGCGAATTGCTGTTAAAAATAAATGGCTACCCCAACAGAAGTGGCTATACACCAGTTGGTGGGGTGGTGGTGTACTGGGCAGGAGATTGACCCCCAAAATGCTATACTTATCCTGGATACTTCCCTGGGTACCAATAAGAACACTGTAGAGGGAGTACTTTCCAAGGCTGAATGTTTACAAAATCCTGTGGTGGTGGGTCGACAGGCTAATCTGCTTGCCCAAAGTTACATGGCCTTAGTATAGTGTAAGGACCCAGTAGACCGTTCCAAAGTTCCATGGACTATCACCCCTGAAGGAGCCCTCACTGCCTGGAGAGTGATAACTAAAGACAGTAAAGACCCCGGGGAGAATGAGCCCCCACTATCTGAGACTTTTGAGGAGAAATTTGCTAAGTTGTTGCTGGAGGAAGGGAAAACTGTGGAGGACTTAAAGAAACTATTCCTGCCACCTGGGGGTGTTCCTCCCCCAACACCCCTTCCCGCTCCAGCACCCATTATTGCCCCACCTTCTGTGCTTATGCCAATGCTGGCTCCTATGTCTGTACCTGCCATTAGTCACGACTCTTACTGAAGGTTGAGAATCTTCTCCGGCACCCTCCCAACCCCCCAAAGGGAGGATGATTGGGAGGCCTGGATAGATTGTGTTGCCCCTTTGGTACCTGAATGGCAGTGTGCAGAGGCTGAGAAATGGAAAAAGATCATATAAAGTTTGAGGGGTCCCACCCTAGAGGCCATTTAATTTCTGAGGTCCACAAACCCTGATGCATCTGCCCAGAAGTACCTATCTGTACTCGAAGGCAATTTTGGGAGCATTGAGTCAGGGGAGAACTTGATGTGGAAATTTCAAGGTACAAAACAATGGCCAGGGGAAAGTTTGTCTGCATATATTACTCATCTGGAAAGAGCACTGCAGAAGGCTTACCGAAAAGGTGGGGTAGCCGCCAATGACTTAAACCATGTGAGGTTGGGGCACATACTGCAACATGCAAAGCATTCTAAATTGCAGCTCCCTCAATTAAGGCTCCCAGATAGAAGGGGTAACCCACTGAACTATTGTGACTTGATAAAAGAACTCCAGGAGTTTGAAGATGAAGAGGGGGATTGTAATTCTAGGGATAGTGCAGCCCAAGTGATCTCAGCATCTGAAGGCCTTTCCGAACTGGGGACCAATGAGGGTGTGTCGCCATGGGATGAACTGCTGAGGGAGTTCAGGGAAACAAAAAATAGTCTCTTTATGAAGGCTGCTCCTGCAAGTACAGGCACTGACCCTTATCCAACTGCATCTGCTATTGGGGTGGGGGTTTCCACCCAGCCATTTCCTGCTGACAGCAGCTCAAAACTCAATGTCTTGACTATGGAAGTAAGATAATTGATGAGATGTCTCCAAATGCTCACCACACAGCAGACAGAGATGGCACCAAGGTTTTCAGTTGGTAGTACTACCGCCCCAGCTCCCAGTGTGATGCCTCGGCCACCCCAAATCCCCCCCAAAAAATATTTGCCATAATTGTGGGAAGGATGGGAACATGAAGAGAGAATGCAGATCCACAAAAGACCTAGATAAAGTTGTATACAGGCTTCAAGGAGAGCTTCGGAAAAAAAAATCAGTGGTCGAGGAGTGCCCAAAATGACTGCAGTGAGGGTTCAAGAAGTAGTAATTCATATCCCAATGTGGCTAAATCATCTGTCCAGGCCTCTGCTGCTGTCCCTCCAGACTGGTCCAAAATAGTGGGCCCTTCAATGGAGACTACCGTGGCTGTGAATGGTATTCCCACTCGGGCTCTGCTGGACAGTGGGTTGCAAGTGACCACTGTATTTAAGGACTGGTATGACAAACAATTATCTGCTGTGTCCTTACACTCTCTAGAAGGCCTACATTTGTGGGGGCTGAGCGACAAGTCTTATCCCTACCTAGGATATGTCCACCTCTGGCTGTCATTTCTTGCAGCTGTAACTGGAGTAGAGGAGCAAGTCGAGACACTGGCCTTAGTGTGTCCCCTTACTGGACTGTATGATGGGGTTCCCCTGTTAACTGGGACCAACACCCATATGTTTGGGAGACTGGTACAATGCTGTCATGAGAAACAAGTTCGACAGACTGGGAGGGCTCTAAGAATTCCTGCTCTAATCAAGACCACCTATGATTTGCAGCAGAACCTCAAGGGAGTGGACCACGATGAACCGGTAGGGGTCATGTGGAAGAAGGATCCCGATTCAATGGTACTGGCCCCTAACACCCAGTGTACCATTCAAGGGGAATTCTGCCTCCGCAAAGATGTCAAGTACAAAATACTGATGTTGGACGCACCAGGCGATGGAAAATTGCCGGAAGGATTATTGGTTAAGCCCAGCATCTTGCCAGCTCATGATCATGCCTATGCACGACAAGTGATGGTCCAGATTCATAATGTGTCAGATCGGGAGTTCCACGTGAACAGAGAATGCACCCTAGCTACAGTACACTGCACATACACTGCAGTGTTGCCCAGCAACAAGCACCCTGGCATGACAGATAGAGTGACTCCCGACTTGTTTGATTTTGGTGACTCCCTGTTGCCAGCTGAATGGAAGACTAGAATTAGCCAGAAACTTGCCCAGAGAGATCAATTGTTTTCATTGAAGGAATGGGATATGGGCTGTGTCCAGGGTGCAGAGTATCACATATGCCTGCATGATGAATGGGCATTTCGAGAGAGGTCTCGACGCCTAGCCCTTGCAGACATAGACAATGTGAGAAGACACTTGCAGGAAATGTTCGCGGCTGGTGTGATACACGATTCCAGGACCCTATATGCTTCTCCCATTGTGGTTGAGTGTACGAAGAATGGATCTGTGAAAATGTGTGTTGATTACTGAACTCTGAATCGGCGGACCATCCCCAATCAATACACCATGCCTCGTATACAAGATGCTCTGAATTGTTTGAAATGGAGCAAATGATTCTCGGTGTTGGATCTTTGCAGTGGATATTATCAGATTTTGATGGCTCTGGAGGACCATGAGAAGACAGCCTTCATCTGTCCTTTGGGGTTCTACAAATTCCTGAGAATACCATAGGGGATATTGGGTGCCCCAGCCACCTTCCAGCAACTGATGGAATGAGCAGTGGAGACATGAATTTATTAGAATGCCTGGTGTACTTGGACAATGTCATTGTGTTCGGGAGCTCCCTAGAAGAACATGAGAGTCGACTGTTCAAAGTACTAGACCGACTGGAAGATTTCGGCCTCAAGCTGCCCATCGACAAGTACCAGTTTTTCCAAACCTCTGTGAAGTATGTGGGGCACATAGTTTCTACAGAGGGACTAGAGACTGATCCTAGTAAAGTTGAAGCCTTGACTACTTGGACCCAGTCCCACAATTTGAAAGAACTACAATGTTTCCTAGGATTCTGTGGCTACTACCGCTGGTTTATAAAGGACTATTCCAAAGTGATTCAGCCACTCTTGAATCTTACCCTGGGTTACCCTCCTACCAATCGGAAATACAAAAAAGGGCCCGTCAAAGCACCAGACAAACCATATTTCCACCCAGGTAAACTTTTCAGGTCCCATTGGATGCCTGACTGTGAAGCAGTTTTCCACGAAGTCATATACCAGCTCACCCATGCCCCCATCCTTGCTTATGCTGATCCCACCAAACCCTATGTGCTGCATACTGATGCCAGTCTGCAGGGTATAGGAGCTGTACAATATCAAGACCATGACGATGGTTTGAGACCACGGCATTCACCAGTAGGAGCCTGACCACATCAGAGCGAAACTACCCTGGGCACAAGTTGGAGTTCCTTACGTCAAAATGGGCCATTGTCGACCAGTTTCATTGATTACCTCTATGGAGCAAAAATATTGTTGAGGACTGACAATAACCTGTTGACCTATGTACAGACTTCAGCTAAGTTAGACACCACAGGGCACCGGTGGCTTTCTGCATTGTCAACATATGTTTATGTTGTTGAATACAGACCAGGCCTGAATCATATTGATGCTGTCGCCCTATCTCGGAGGCCCATTTCCAAGAGCGACTGGGTCAGGCTGTCTGAACCAGACAACTGAGCATTTGCCAAAAGTTTGATAGAAATGAACAGATGTCTACAGACACAGAGGACTACTTAGTAGATTGCTTGGGCCCCTCTGACATCTGCATACCGGCTGCGTATTGCTACTTCTCTGCTCTAGATATTAGTGCACTACCTCAGTTTGACAATGACAGCATTCAGTGGGCTCAATCCCGAGATTCTATGATTCAGCCAGCACTTGATGCCCTTTTTGCAGGAAAAGGTGTCCAAGTTGCGTTCCTCTGATCTACGAACCACTTTATTGTTTAAAGAAGGCCCCAGGTTGAAGCTGCTTAATCAGTTGTTGTATAGAGAGACTGTAGATCGGGGTGGCCAAATAGACAAGCAACAATTGGCCTACCCACAGCCTTCAAAGATTTGGTACTGAGGTCCCTCCACAATCATATGGGCCACCTCTGTATCGACCGGACCCTTGACCTAGTACAATCTCAATTCTACTGGCCCAAGATGAGGGCCGATGTTGAGCACCATCTAAGGACTTGTAGTCGCTGCCCACAGAGAAAAGCCCTGCCTCAGAGGGCTGCCCCCCTTGTCAACGTTACTACCAGCACCCCAATGGAACTAGTCTACATAGACTTCTTGAGTTTAGAGCCTGATCTGTGAAACATTGGCAATATGTTAGTGGTTATGGACCATTTCACATGGTATGCACCAACTTTTCCCACCAAAGATCAAAAAGCATCTACCGTGGCCAAGGTGCTAGTGGAAAATTTCTTCGTCCACTATGGTGCTCTCCAACGAATTCACTCTGATCAGGGCTGGGACTTTGGGAGTTGGCTAATCAAAGAAATGCTTTCTCTATGGGGGTGCGAAAGTCAAGAACCACCCCTTATCACCCACAGGGGGATCCTCAAGCAGAATGCTTTAACCGCACCCTACTAGACACGCTAGACACCCTCCACCCAAAAGATAAGCATAAATGGAGTCAGCAGATTAGCACCTTAGTACACGCATACAATTGCACAAAGAATTATGCTACTGGGTTCTCTCCCTACCGCCTCATGATTGGGAGAGAGGATCATTTGCCTGTTGATGTCTGTTTTGGGGTTTCTTCCGATGGGGTCCGAGCCGAAGCTGGAAGCTGAACAAGAAAGATCTGAAGTAATTTTGAGCTGCAATCCTGAGTGGATTCAAATGGGAAAACTGTTAAAGGGCTGAGATTTTGACTTGCATGTCTGCTGCTGCTCCTGAGAGGGAGAGAAGAGAATTATTTTGGACTAAATCCAAGTTTGTGTGACTAAAATAAGCTACTGAAGTGGGACAGGCTCAACCTGAAGAAGACTGAAGATTTTGCTGAATGCGATCGGCCTGTCAGGAGTTCCAGCTACCCCTAAGCTCCCAGTGTGTGTAGAGATTTTACGATTGTGACTGGGAAGTGCTTTGCCTGGTATGGTAGAATTCCCATACATGTAAATGTGCTATGAGCTGCTAGTGGGTTGTGAGTTAGTTCCTCACTGTGTGAACTGTGTTCTGCTTGCTGGAAGCTGTATCCATCCCAAAATGGACTTCATCCGAATTTGTCTCCATGTGGTCTGGGCCTTGCCAGACTGGCCCAGCCAGACTACCCACTGCACAGAGAAGCCATCCACCAGAGACCTGCCTGGGAATCAGCCCCCTGCTCCATGCTTAAACAGGAATGATGCCTCTGTGACTCGTGTGGGCCCTGCTTCTCCTGGCATTCCAGATCAACCACCTGCAGTCTCAATTTTCGTCCAGCCTGTGTCCAGTCTTTGGTATCGTGAGTAAATACCAGGGTAGCTCCCTGCAACGACAGCTTAGTCTGAGAGTGTCATCTGATTGTCTTGTTGTTTTGTTTCCTTTCTGAACTGAGCCCTCTGGCTCTGGATTACAAATATTGTGTACTGTGCATGTTGTGTTTTGCAACACTGGGCCCCAACCAGCTGCAACCCCAGGCAACAGTCCTGGCTAGCCCATCTCTTCTCTACCTGGGTACCCAGAGGTGTGACTTTGTGAGGGGACTCAAAGTGCATGCATAACTGCTTGATTGATATAATCTTTAAGCTAATTAACCTAATTTTGACCCTTCCATGTTCAAGTCCCCTGAATAAATCAGATCTAAATTTTCTGCATGTAATCTGACTGTGGTTCCAGTTTGTACTCAAAGTACTGTACTGTTGCTATTTGCTGTGCACAACCTTGTTTTACAGGGCATCCCCAGGGTTGAGCCAGAGGAACCAGCCCTGGTGGTAAGTGCAAACAGTGTGGGTACTTGTGTGGTGTACCAGGGGTATTTTGAAAGTGATTATTGTACAGTGTTCAGGCCACTAGAGGGGAAAGAGGGGGGTTACAGTGTCCCGGAGGGCTTGCCCAGGTTAGCTTGATCACTACCAACCCTGACCCCTGGGTGGAGGCACCCATTTCAGAACTCAGGCCCCTTAACCTGCTACTAGCCAAGCAGGCAGGGGTAGTAGCCCTTGGGATAGCACCACCTAGGGGTTACATTTGCCCTATTTTCTCTGCCTAACACTACACCCTGGACTCTGTTTGGTGACAGGTGTTCATCCCTTCTCCTTCCTCACCTCTATTTTTTTTTTATCCAGTTATTTATCCAGGATTGGCACACTAAGCTGAAAGCTTATTTACGGGTGAGACCTGGAAGCACAGGGAAGTTAAGTAACATTCTCAGGGTTACACAGTATGCAAGTGGGGGCTCTGGGATTCAAACCCAGGTCTCCAGATTTGCAGTTCAGAGCCTTAAACCACTGTGCTATACTTCCTCCCATTTTGCTATACCCATGTGCCTATTTCACACAGATTTGAAGCTCTCCACTGTCTTCATCCCTACCACTTCTTCTGGCAGGCCTTTCCAAGCATCCACCACCCTTTCTATGATGTATGTACTCATGTTCCTCTTAAACTCCCCTCCCTAAGCTTCATAGCATGCCTCTGTGTTCTAGTGCTCCTTCTCCTGTGACAGAGGCTCCCCTCCTACACCTTGTTCATCCATGTGAGGTACTTATAGGTCTCAATCATGGATTAGTCTAATTGTTAGGTATTGCTTCATGCTCTTCCTTCTGTTGATTTAATCCAAGGTTTTGAGACAATACTTCCAATCCCTGTTTCAAGAAACAATTATTTTTTATTAAAAACAGTTCACTGTTGTTATTATTTACATGGACTCCATTTATATCAGTGTGACTGGCCAAGACTTTCAAAGAGTTACCATTTTTGTTGCCATACAAAGGCAAAAGTACTGGACAATGTTTTTTCCATTCTGCTGTTCAAATAAAAAGTGTAACCTCTCAACCAAACTCCATGTAATGTACCAAACCGTATTATTCATCTGTTATTTGATATTTGCTGTATATCTCTGTCTCCCACCTTGTACTACTTGTACCCGGGTCGCACCTGGAAACGAGCCTCGGCTCAGTGTGCCTTTCCCGGTCACCAATTTTAAATAAATAAAATAAATAAATAAATAAAATTGTTAGGGAAGTGGGCAACATTTTTTTCAGGTTCAGGCCAGGTGAAGGGGATGTCTAAGATTTTTCCTTTTAGAATCAGTATCTACTCTATTTAAAAAGGTAATTAAAAACTTTTCAAAGTCCTTCAAATGCATTTCACATTCTGCAAACTACTATGTTGTTTTTTTTTTTTTAACCTTCTTTATTAAAGTTATTCAATGATACACAAGACAAAGACATATACACATACAGCCCGAGACATAACCTCGGGCCCACCTCCCCAAACTGGAAGTGGAAACTATGTACAACCCCACAACTATGTACATGCACAGTTACATTAGGACTTACCCCAAAATAACGAACCATTCTCAGTCAAAATTCCTCACAACTAACATATAAGTTCTAATATTGTTTACCTTAAACCCTAAGTAACTGTGCCCCTAGGAAAGAGAGAGAATCCCGACCCCCCATCCCACAAAGCTCAAACCTTTAAGCTTTACCTCGAACCAACTATAACAGATATACATAGAAAGATATGTAACTATTCAACAATTAAACACTCTTTCAACTAACACGACACTCCCTAAAAAGTTAGTCTCTTAATAACTAGCCCAAATACTCCTCATCAGACAGACAGATCTGGACCCGAGGGTGTCTCCACTAGAATGAGTACACTGCCTCCAAAGCTCCCCACTTCTTGTCAAAAATTGCCTTTTTCTCTTCCACCCACATATTCTGCTTAAGTCTCTCCAAAATTTGGAGAAGGTCCCCCAACCATTGGTCATAAGTGTAAATAATATCATCTTTCCAATGCTTGAGGACAAAAGCTTTGACTACCGCTGATAAGAGAGATACATGGCACTTAACGAGATTCGCTGGTATTCTCCCCAAGTCCCCCAATATACATATCTCAGGGCAGATATACTCCTCATAATTTAATACCGGATCCATTTTTTCTTTAATCTGGGCCCATAATGGCTGAATCCTAGGGCAAGACCACAAAACATGCAATAAATCCCCCAACTCCTGATCACATCGGAAACATCGATCTGTCTGTCTGAGTTTACTAGAACACAATTTAGCTGGAGTGTAGTAGATGTTGGAGCAGATAAAAAATTGCATAATAGCATATTTTGGAATGGGCTGATATTTTTTATATTTCCACACTTCAGTCCAATCAGTTCCCAGGGGGGATAACACCCTATCCCATTATAGAATCCTATTTCCAATACCAATACTCACAAATTCCAGCAATATCTTATACACTTTAGACAGGGGATGACATGATAGATCCACATTTTTTAACTGCTCCCACGAAACAGATTGACTGTCCCTTTCTGTTAAGTGCTCCCGTATAAATTTCTGCAATAGCGTGGTTAACTGAATCTTTTTAAAGAAGTCCCAATCTCGAGATGATTCCAGCAGGCGGACCCCTACTGGGTCTATACAGTCCACTACTTTAGAGTCCAATAACAAAGGCCTCCATTGCCCACTCAACACCGCTTTCCCACTCTAAATTAGGGTTTCCCACTATCGGTTGGTCTCTAGCCCCTCTTTGTACTCTCCTCTGCCCCGGAGATAGCCATTCCCTCCGCTTTAACTGATTTATATATTGGAGATTGGTTGCTAATACCTGGCAAAGTCACCGGGTCCACATATAAAAGGGCCTTCAGGGAAAGTTTTAAGCCCTCCAATACAAGCTTTTCTATCCGCAACCATGTTGGAGTATATCCCTCACTATCCCCCTGTCTATCCCAACGCCCCATATACCCAAGTTGACCTGCAACATAGTATAACATTAGATCTGGGACCTGCAAACCTCCCTCCTGATGGGGGAGGCGTAACACAGCCTGCTTTCTCCTAGCCGTTTTAGAGCCCCACAGAAATTCCAGAATAATCCTTTGAATATAAATAAACTTGCTCTTGGGGATACAGTAAGGAGAAAGACAAGTCGGATAAAAGCAGTCGAGGCAGGAGGTTCATTTTAATTAAACCCAATCTGGCAGTGAAGTTTAGAGGAAGCCTCTTCCACCTTGCAATATCCTGCTTTATTTTAAGCACAATCCCTCACATTTTCTTCCACTCCCACTGCGGATCTGGCCAGGATCCATATCCCCAAATACCTTAATTTTGTCCGAAGCCCAGTGTCTGAGAATGGTCAAAATCGGCCCTATATGTGTATTGTAAGTGGAAGAACCTGCGTTTTGGACAAATTCAATTTGTAATTAGAGACCACTGAAAAATTCTCAATGATCTCCACAGCCCTCTGAAAGCTTTCAACCGGATTGACTAAGTGAAGCAAAATATCATCAGCAAATACCGATAATTTAAGCTCAAGTCCCATGACTTCAATCCCTGTGCTACGAAATCCATCCCCAAATATCTCAACAAGGGCTCGAGGTAGGGTTGAATAAGATAGGTGACAGTGGACAGCCCTGCCTTGTCCCGTTCTGGAGAGAAAACCTCCTTAGAGATATCCATTACACAAAATTCTGGCTGTAGGAGTTTGTACAAATTTCTAAGTCTACAAGAGCTCATTCGAAATCCCATTCTCCATTATGAGAAATAGGAATTGATGGGAGACCCTATCGAATGCCTTCTCGACGTCAAGCATGAAATAAAGCCATAGCAGATTTAGAGATGAAGCCCTCTCTAAAATATGGTGAAATTTCTCAAGCATCATGGGCTCCCACCTCCCGGCATAAACCCTACTTGTTCTTGACTAATAAATAGAGGAAACTCTCAAGATCCTATTGTAAGATTTTTTGTAAGTATCTTCATATCTTGATTCATTAGGGCTATGGGTCTGTAACTACCAGGTAGATGCCTAGGTTTATCTGGTTTCGGAATCAGCACAATATAAGCTTGATAAAGTGGGGGATGGGGGACCCCTTCACTCATGATAGGTAGAAAGAGATCTTTCAGTAAGGGTATAATCATCTCTGCATGGACTTTGTAGGAATTGCTTGAAAGGCCATCAGGTCCTAGTGCCTTCCCATTTGGTAAGTTATTAATAACCTCAAGAATTTCCGCTTCTGAAATTGGAGAAGCCAGAGCACAGGCCTGCTCCAGGGTAAGTCTAGGAAGGGTATCTGATCTAGGAACCCTCTAATCTCGACCACTGACTTGGGGCCCCACCCTGATATAGCACAGCATAGTAATCCGCAAAGGCATCAACCAGCTGCTGAGGCTCTGAGACCATCTGATCTCCAAACTGCACTGCCATAATCGTCCTTTCAGCCTCCCACTCCTTAATCTGATGAGCCAGTACCCTACTTGGTATATCTCCCTGTAACAAATATTTAGCATTCAGCCTCTCCAACCATCGATCTGCCCTGTAATGCCAGATCCCTTTAAATTCCTCTCTCAACTCTCTTAACTCTCTATCAGTCTCCTCAGAGGATCCCTCTAAAGGAGACAAGGACTTAATGGCCCCCATTATAAATTCCTCCCGAGCCCTGATTAGCTTATTATATCTACTGCAGAGTATTCTTGGGCCCTTCGCATACAAAACTTTGCATGTGAGCCCGCCAAATTCCTATTGCTAAGGGTTGGGATTTGGCCTTGAATAATCTCTTTTTAGCCTACCTTCTAAAGTGGTTGCCAGATTACCCATCCAGTAGTCTGTCATCAAGGCATACACCGATATGGTTTAGAGGATATGATCCATCCTCCATACCATTTGTATTGGGAATGGTCAGAAAATGTTCTCTCATCAGTATACATCCCTATGACCCCTTTTAAAACTTCCTATTGACCAAATAAAAGTCTATCCTCGAAAAAGTCTTATGGACTCCAGAATAAATGTCATCTCAGTCCCTCCACAGCTTTGTAGACCCTATATGGGTCAGCTAGTGCTGTAACTTCAAAAACCTGTACAGCACTAACTACGATGGATTAGGCCCTTTGTTGGAAGGAGGTTTTCTGTCAATTCTATTATCAACACAAACGTTCCAATCTCCTGCCAAGACTACTGGCCCATAAGGAAAGTAGCCATGTCCCCTCAATGAGGCAAAGAATTCAGGCCTAGATGGTGTGGGCCCATAAATGAGGCACAGACCATAGGAGTCCCTAAAAGGACCTAATACATATAACCCTCTAGCGTCATCCCTAACTGAGTGGACCCGATTGTAAAAGGACATCCTTTCCGAACAAGTATCGCAACCCCCCTGAAGCTTTCACAATTCCCAGTCCTACGACTGCACCTACCCAACC
Organism: Neoceratodus forsteri; assembly: GCA_016271365.2. NCBI lineage: Eukaryota > Metazoa > Chordata > Ceratodontiformes > Ceratodontidae > Neoceratodus > Neoceratodus forsteri. The sequence goes on along the minus strand of CM057449.1, from coordinate 770,775,059 downwards.
TCTCCTGAGTAACTGCAATTCCTCAGTCAGCAGGTGGGTTTCTTGGAGCACAGCAACATGTATCCCCAACTGGCCAATATATCTAAGTACTACCAGCCTTTTTTTCCTGCTCCAAAGACCTTTCACATTCCAAGATAAAATTTTAAGTAGCCCCATCTACTACCCCTTCAGCCTTAACCCCTCCTCCATATTGTCAGCTTTCTTAGGATTTGCCAGTCGTGGATACTCTCTATCTCCCCTCAAAACACCCCTTTACTACCCTGATCCTCCGATCGCCCTCCCTAATCTGCCCGGGCGATCGTGAGTTGGCTCGTAGATGCCTCTGGTACGCCTCCCAAGCCCCATATTGCCCACACAATCTTTACTATCCCCAATTCACTTGATACCATCCCCCTTCTTTTAACAATCTTTTCAGGTTGGAAGCCCAACATCCAAAAGCTAAGAGCTCTCCCAATAAAATATACAGCTGCAATAGGTTACTCCACCATGTTTCTTCCCCTCAGGGAAGGGAGAAAAAAATAAAAGGGGGGGAGGGGAAGAACTCAAGTCTAGTAGGCTTCTTCTCAGTGTTCTCAGGAGTCCACAGTAATATTTAAGTTCAATTCTCATCTCCTTCTGGATAGAATCCCAGCCCGATCATCCTCTTCAGGTCCCGATTTAAACAGCTCGCAGTTCCACCTTAAGACTCTCGCGCTTCCTCCGCTGTAAGGTACCTTCTGTCCCCACTTGTGAGCTTAACCACCAAAGTAGCTGGATACTGGAGCCTAAACTTCAGTCCTGCCAAGTACAACTTTTTGATGTTACTTTATGCCTTCTGCTTTTCCCTCTCACCGGGGAACCAGGTCCTGGAAAAGCAGAGGCCTGCCAAAATAAATTTCTGTTAGCTTTAGCCTTATTTAAAACATGTATTTTCTCCTTGTAGTTGAGGAAGGATTATTATAACTCGAGGGCGAGCTCCCAGTGGAGGGGTCTCTCTCAATGCCCGATGGGCCCTCTCGAGGTTATAGGCATCTCCGAACGGGGTGGGCCCAAACAGCTTGAGCAACAGCTCTTGCATAAACACCACACAGTCTGCACCCTCGGATCTTTCAGGGAGCCCTGCCATAATTAGATTATTTCTATGGCCCCTCACTTCCTGATCTTCCAGCCGATCTTCCAACTTCCTGACCTGCCTCTTCAGGTATACCACTTTGATCAATGGTGCTACTTTTCTTTCCTGGATGCCACTCTAACTTCCACATCGCCAACTCGCTGTGATAAAGCCTGAAGTGCGGTTTCAAAGCTGAAAAGTCCGACACTAGCCCTTTAAGGAGCTGTTTGATCTCACTAATATCATCAGCTGATGAACGATCCTCCTGGCCCTCTGCCTTCCAATCCTCCGAGACCTCCAAGTCTGGCGAGTGGGGTTTAGACCGCTTGGTCGCTGGGGTTCTAGCTGCCAGAGGCTCGAGGCTTCCTTGCTCCATCTCGGCCTCTTCTGCCATGCGCTGCCCCGCCGAACAAAAACTGACTCCCCGAACCTCCAAACACTCCGATCGCTTCTCTGGATGCAGCGGTAAGAAGACGGCTGTCCCCTCACATGTTTCTTGCTCCGTAGGGGATCTAAACAATCACGTCACTACTGTATTTCACCGCGGGGCTCGGGAGCGCCGACCGAGACATCTACTCCATTGCTCGCTCACCACGTGACGCAAACTACTATGTTTAACTTCTGACAAAAAATCAGTTCTTCGTTGTTAAGATAATTTTTTTTTTAAATCTATTCAGTAGCATTATTATAAGGTAACGAAACAGGCATAATAGAATCTTTAGAAATATGCTATTGTCTGTTTGTCTGCATAGTAAGAGCTCAAAATTCTCTTTAATTCTGATTTGTTCTTGGGGGGGGCTTTATTATCTGAAGAGGGATCAAATTTTTTTGATCTCATTCATATGAATAGATTGCCCCGATTCCAGGACCAGTTGAACGTTAACGTCAGTTGAAATAATACTTGCAGGATTATCAGAAGAAGATTTTTTTTACTAGCCTTTTAAATTATATGCAACTAGTATTGCAACCCACTCGAGAGGGAGCAATCTTAGACCTGGTTCTCTCAAATGGAGATGGAGAGAGGATCACAGATGTAGAAGTGGGTAGCCATCTGGGAACTCGCGACCATCGAACAGTATGGTTCACAATAAACACAGCAATAGAGTCAAGCCATACAAAGGCAAAAGTACTGGACTTTAGGAGGGTTGACTTTGCTAAAATGGGTGAGTGCCCAAGGAATGCACTAGCAAGTGGGCAGGAAGGAGGGTGGAAGAACAATGGGGAATAATAAAACTGCCATCACAGAGGCAACAATCCTTTGTGTGACGAAATAAACAAAACAAACGATGTAAGAAACCACTATGGTTCTCAAAGGAAGTGGCAGTGAAGGTTCAAGAGAAAAAGAAAGCATTCAGGAAGTACAAGGAATCACAGAAGGAGCAGGGCAGAGAATTGTATCAGTTAAAGCAAAAGGAAGCTGGGAAGGCAGTCAGAACAGCAAAGGCCCAAACCGAGGAAAAGATAGCCAACTCAGTTAAGAAGGGGGATAAAACCTTTCATTAGGTACATCAGGGAGCGAAGGAAGACCGAGGGAGGGATAATGAGGCTTAATAAAGGGGAGGGTGGGCAGAGGGTGACTGTGAAAAGGCAGAGATACTAAACAAATATTATTGCTCAGTATTTACAAATGAAGAGGGGAAGATACCTAAAACAAACAATAGAAACACTCTGGATACAGAAGTTGATACCAGCCCATTTGCAGAAAGAAAGTGTTCTGAAAGAACTCTTAAAACTGAAGGTGGACAAAGCAATGGGGCCTGATGGATTCATCCCAGAATTCTAAAGAACTAAGAGGTAGAACTAGTGACACCACTGACTACCCTCTTTAACAAATCATGGGAGGATGGGGTGGTACCCGAGGACTGGAGGAGGGCAGATGTGATTCCCCTTCACAAAAGTGGGAGCAGGGCAGAAGCAGGAAACTACAGACCTGTTAGTTTAACCTCAGTGATAGTGAAAATGATGGAATCACTTCTGAAGGAAAGAATTGTCGAGTATCTAGAGGCCAGAGGGGCACAGGACCCAAGGCAGCATGGATTCACAGCGGGAAGGTCATGCCAGATGAATCTGATAGATTTCTTTGACTGGGTGACAAAGTAGTAGATCAAGGATGGGCTGTGGACATGGCCTACCTAGACTTTAGCAAGGCATTTGACACAGTCCCACACAAAAGATTAATATACAAGTTAGCCAGCCTGGGAGTGGGTCCAAGATGACAGCCTGGGTAAAGAATTGGCTGGGGAATAGGACACAGAGAGTAATAGTAAATGGAGTCCACTCTGAAGAAAGGGGGGTTACTAGTGGGGTACCGCAGGGTTCAGTATTAGGACCGGTCCTCTCCAATGTCTTTATAAGTGACATTGCAGAGGGACTGGAAGGAAAAGTATGTCTCTTTGCAGATGACACAAAGATCTGCAACAGAGTTGATGCACAAGGTGGGGTGGAAAGGATAAGAAGGGACTTGTCAAGGTTAGAGGAATGGTCAATGTATGGCAGCTTAGATTCAATGCTAAGAAGTGCAAGGTAATGCACCTGGGAAACAAAAACCCAAGGGAAGAGTACACAATGGGTGATGAGATACTAACAACAACAAAAATGGAAAGGGACCTGGGGGTAGTCATATCAGATGACCTAAAGGTGGGCAAGCAATGTGAGAGGGCAGCAAGGAGGGCTGGGGGGATACTGGGATGCATAGGGAGAGGCATCACCAGTAGAAAACAGAAAGTTATTATCCCTCTGTACAGACAGCTGGTCAGACCCCATCTGGAGTACTGCATGCAGTTCTGGAGACCAATCTCCATAAAGACATAGACAGGATGGAAGCTGTCCAGAGGAGGGCAACTAAAATGGTGCAGGGTCTGCACGGAAGACATATGAAGAGGACTTAAGGAGCTTAATATGTGTAGCCTCGAGGATAGGAGGGAGGGAACATGATAGAAACTTTCAAGTACCTCAAGGTAATCAACAAAGTCCAAGAGGGTAGCATCTTTCAAAGAAAGGGTGTGCAAGAACAAGAGGCACAATTTGAAGATAGAGGGGCTCAGAGGTAATTTAAGAAATATTTTTTCACAGAGAGGGTTGTGGATGCATGGAACAGCCTTCTGGAGGAGGTTGTGGAGTCAAAAACAGCGGTGGAATTCAAGCATGCATGGGACAGTCATAAAGCAATTCTAGGGGGTGGGGGTAGGAAGAAGTAGGCTGCTGGTTAACTAGGATCTGCAGCTTATCCATTAGGTAGGGAAATGGGCAGACTGGGTGGGCCAAGTGGTCCTTATCTGCCGTCAAATTCTATGTTTCTATGTGTTTGTTTTCTTTTTATCTTGAGAGGCCACTTGAGCTTTTCAGGTTACAGTGCCTATTTTTAGTTTATTTCTATTTTGTTGACCCATCGTTTTTGTTACCAAACAACAAAGTGACCACTAATAAATCTTGATATAGAGAAAGAGTGCAAGTATAAAAAAAAAAAAAACTGGTATAAATATATGGTAAGGATGCTTTAACTCGTTACCTCCAATAGCGCCATATGAGGTCCAAACTATCCATTGTTTACCTGACACAAAGTAGCCACCCAGGAGGTACTGAGTTAAAAGTCTGTTCTTGTAAATACATGCACCAGTATGTTGTGTATCCCAGTAGCTTTCTCATCAGTTCATTCTGTAAATATCCAAGATTTCTAGCAATCAATAACATGAAGTCTTCCAATACAAATGGTGCCAACCTATTAAAAGTACATAGTGACAAAAAGAGAACCTTTAAGCATGTTAAAATATCTAAAATGTGCCATGGAAAAGTAAAAATAGGCACTTGTATGACCTTGATTTATATAATTTTACAGAGCCAGTATGCTCAAAAAAGAAAACTCTAAAGAGTTATGAGGCAAAGTGCAAATAATTTCTACATTCATTGGCAAGAAAGGCAGGTCTTTTGGATGCAATCATACTCTTCAAAGCACAGTGACTAATACCACCATCAAAACATAAAAATGGAGATACTTAAGATTAATCCTCACATAGTTGGTAATTACACTTTTTTGCTAGAACTGTTTAGTCAACTGTGCTGGAAAAGAGAATTTAGTACTAGTCAGAGGTGAGGTAACAAAAGTCAAGCTATATTTATTTTAGTTTCAAAAGTTTCACCAGGAAAGGCATACTGAATTGAAAATTAACTCATTTCCAGATATGTCCTGGTGGAAAGGAGAGTAGGAAAGAACAAATAATACAAAAATACAAGACAGAATAATCCAAAAATACAAATACAATATACATGTAAGGAATTTACACGAACAATGCAATAACAAGTCATTACAGAGAATAAGCAGATTACAACAATATTGCACTAGATTCTAAGAAAAACAAGTACGTACAAAATTATCAGGAGGGTGGTAAGGGAGGACAGCTGAAGGGGGAGACAGGAAGGGAGTTTTGCAGACAGGGAAGTGTGGGGAAGGGAGTTAGCACGGGTGATATAAGGGGCATGATTATGTTAGAAGGAGCTATGTAAGTGGCATGATAAGTTAGTGCAGGCAGGGGGCAGATGTGGGGAGGAAGATTTTAGGGTGATGTAGGGTGCATGATTGGTTAGTGCTGGAGGGAGTAGGAACAAGGGATTAGCAAGGCAAAACTAAGGAGGAGCAGAAAATTGGCTGGGGGAGAAAGCAATCAGGATTGGTGATATTGTTCCATGTAGATAATAAGTGGCAATAGCTATCACATTCTGCTTGGTGTTCTTTTAAAACACTAAACTGCTGAAAAAACTTGTGAGTAAGCAGTGTTAAATTACAGGTTAAGATTGAAATGTTTATATTTAAATAATTGGCAGACATACAGTATACATGAGCAAAACTAGGCAAACAAATTAATGACAAGTTGAATGACAATAGTAAAAAAAGCAAACAATTAATTAATTAATTAATTAATTAATTAGCCATGGAGACACAACTGGAAAATATTTGAAAATCCCAACTGAAAAGTTTTAAAAATCTAAAAACAACTACAAGAGCAATGTTAGTTAAACAGTCAGATTTACTGTAAATGTTTGGAGTGCCCCTCCCCCCCCAAAAAAAAAGACTTAAACATCAATGTATAGAACTTTTCAGATTTAAATATCTGATTTTCTGTTTCTCACTGTTCAAACTCCATTCAGGTCTTAGGTACTCCCCATATGGCAGGTATCTTCACTGAAAAGCTACACACTGTTTCAACTGTCTACATTGCCCTATAAAAAGAATGTAGGTCATGTGGGGTCCAGGTTCCATATTATGGTATATTAGTTATTCTGCAATTCATCTATTCCTCTTCCAAAATCTGTCAGGTTTCCATGGATATAGAACAGCTTGAGATTTCAGGATAACAGGGTCATTAAAAATTTCTAAAGCAGAGAACAAGTAAAACTAGCGGGATTCTGGAACCAAAGAGGCCAAAATGGCCAGGAGACATGCTCCTTAAGCAAAAAACACAAGGAGGAGAGCTGCTGGGACAAAGAACCAAGAAACCAATTAAGAAGTAAGTGGGAAATAAGCATGTAGTTACCCCCATAAGGAGGGAAAAGCAAAAAAGAGAAAGAAAAGATTCTTAATATGTTGAAATAAAATTATTGTAGTGGGACAGATTTTAAATGGATTTAAAACTGAAACATTTGTTCCCTTTTAAAAATCTTCATATAGCAAATAGCAATTATTTCCATCAGTGGACAAATGTTGATGGCATATTACTTAAAAATCTTGAAACTTGCAGATTCATGAAAGAAAGTCTAGCTTTCTACCCTGTCATTAGGTGGCACCTGTGAGTGATATGTTTGCACCAATTGCCAAATGAGCTCCAGGACCCATGCCCTGCTTGATATACTGCAGGACTTCCTACTAGTACAGGTGCTCAAGGGACCCACAAGACAGCCTACCATTCTCAACAAACTTGGAAACAGTAGTTGAAGGGTGCATAGGGAACCACTATCATCTAGTGACCATAACTCCATATAGTTTGAAGTGGTCCTGGGTACTAGTATACCCTCAACAAAGGCTGTGGTTCTGGATCCAGGAAAGCAGAATTTGACCATATGAAGGAATTGGTCAAGGGTAATTTGACTGGAGTTGACAAATCAGGACGTTAAAGGAAGGGGAAGATTGGAGGGGTCATTTTGAAAGAAGCTAAATCATGCTTGAGAACAGTTATCAAGGGTAACAAACACAAGAGATCTATAAGGTTATCTAAGAAGGTCAGTGAGGCAGTAAGAGGCATAAAAGGCCTTCACTAGCTACAAGGAGAAATATGGGGATACAGAATGCAGTGAATACCATGTCAAGATGAAGGAGGCCAAGAAGGCAGACAGGGACGCAAAATAAGACACAGACCTACATATAGCAGAGGGGGTCAAGGGAGGGGGAAAACATTTTTTTCAGGTACATTAGGGAAGAAAGGAAGACAAGATGGAAAACTATAAGGCAACAAAAGGGGTAGGGTAATACATAGGGTTAAGCAGACTGCAACTGTTTTAAAGTACTGCTGCTGCTCAGTTTTCACAGTAGAAGATACTGGGCATCTGCCAGAAAGTGGCATTAAGGTTGCTGCAAGGAGGATATCAGAGATGGTGCAGGTGGTAATTATAGGAGAAAGGGCTGGAAAAGGGCTGGCAGCCTTGAAAATAGATAAGGCACCAAGGCCAGATGGTATGCAGCAGAGGATGTTTAGGTAATTGGCATCTGAACTGGATGAACCCTTGGCGGGGCTATTCAAGAGCTTCTTGCAGTCAGGAGTGATTCTGAGAGACTGGAGGATAGTGGACATGGATTATATGTACAGTTACTATTCTCTTACAGTTATAAGAGTGCCATCTGAAGTCCTCTGTGCACCAGAATTGCATTGCTTCGCAGATCTTGACCAAAGAACAGAAGAAGGCACTCTTAGAACTAAATGAAATGTAGAAGCTGTGCATGTATTATAAACAGAATAAGTGATTGAGAACTATGCAGAACAGGCCTGTGTTCTCATGATGGGATTCTGATGTCATCAGAACCACAAGAGCAAACCTCAAGTGGTTCCAACATGGCATCAGCATCCTGGGGGAAACTCAGTCTTGTTACAGTATGTAGGGAGTGTCCTATCTGTTATTTTTTAATGGTATGTCACCCCACTCCTGATGCACACAAATTGAAATAAAAACAAAACAAAACTCAGTTTCAAATTTTTTAACAGCCTCATTTTTAATTAAATGCAATCTCTGTGGTCAAAAAGAAAAAAAAAAAAAAGAGGCAGTTTTAAGGAATGTCGCAAAATCCCTTTACAGTAATGCTGTTTTATAATTAATGTGATGTCAGAACAATGTTACAATAGCATGATGACATTAGAATGATGGTACATTTGCTGAAAGAGAATTTCCTTTGGTAACAACACATAACCATATGCTATGAACATACTTTATTATCCCAAATTTGAACCAAGATATCTAGTCTTCCTATTATGCCACCATTTTCCTTAAAGAGCTGCTTATGGCTTCTTTAACCTAGGGTAGGTAAGTCACGTCAATGAGTTATCTGCCCCAAGCTTTTATTGAGCTGCTTTAAAAAATCACTGAATAATGAATTAGATCAAAGCATTTATATGGGCAGCTTGTATTCAAGCAGATCAGAAGCCTCAAACTGTAGCTCCTCCACAAAGCAACATTTTGATAATGGAAGGTGAGGGACAGGGGTACAACATGTTCAAAGTAATCTGTAGCTGAATAGTTATGGAATAGCTATTAATGTGAGTTTACTCAACTGAGCTGGCCACATTTTCTTTTGGTGGAAGAATAATTAAGCAATAACACAGGACAGAGTGTGGTATATCATGGACTATTAGCATGGCATGTGTGCATTGTGAAATGCAAGCCATAGCAGAGTGCATTCAACTTTCAAGAACAAAAATGATGAAATCCATGGTATATAACACACTGAACTGTATCATTATAATTGTGATATGGATCCCTTTGTTTGCATCAATAGAAAATGTAAAATATATATTTAAAATATTTTTATAATGATTTCTGAAAGTGTATCTAAATGAAAAGTATGTCAGTTTCTTTTGTGCTCAGGAGGTGGTGCTGTTGTAGTGGGACTGAATAGGTATGGACAGAGTACTACAAAAGTAAATGGAAAGCCTGATAGTAGGACATACTTCATACCTGTAATTATATAGTTCAGCATTCATTCTATCCATTTCATAATTACACAATAAGATATGACAGGGCATGAGTTAGTCTTGGATAACTACATGCTCTGGTGTGCAAGGAGGCCTGATGCCAGAGGTGGAGTGCCTTGCAACCCTCTAAAAGTGTATTTTTCTAAGCCTAACTCACACCTTGTAGTGTCTTATCGCGCTTTTAAAATGGGACATATGATAAGAAGATATATACTATACACTGATAGTGTATTGTTTTATTTAGGCTTAATGCCACTTTTTTCTATTTGCTTGTACATACGGAAGAAACTTTTTGTTACAAAGAATGTCATTTTAGAGGTGTGTCACTGCCATGCCCATTGCAGCTCAAGCTGGAATGGGACTGGGTAGTCCAGAGCAGTGAAAAACCACCATGGTCATGACACCGGTCGCTGCTTGCAAGACAAAAATATCATGTAGTTGAAAGGACCACAGCCACTCCTATCAGAGGGGGCTTCGGTCATTCCATTTGCACAAATCCCGTCAGGAATAAGCACCATGGAAGCTTGTTGGAGTTTCTGCTCAGAGAGGGAGGCACACCATTTACATATCTTTTGGTTCTGCCTAAATCTTGCTATCGTAACCTCATTTCACTAATGTTATATCTGCAAAAGCTGGCCAAAGGAAAATAAAGTCTATTAATTTAATACATCTGCTTTTCTGTTAGTTTCTCTGATGCCTTTGTGTAAACCAAGAGACCTTGAACAATTTCTTTGACCACTGTCCACCCCTTTTCATTAATTAAACCCTCCACATGTTCATTTGCTATAAATGTCTGTCTGTCTGTTTATCTATCTATCTATCTATCTATCTATCTATCTATCTATCTAGCTATATGTCTGCTCTATGTATCTCTCTGTCCTATGTATCTGTAAGTCCTTCTATCTATGTATTAAGCAGACCGGGCTACCCACCTCTGGTACCACTTCTTTCTCCTCCTCCCCAAAAGATGGCTCACCCACCCACCTTCCCAATCTATTTATTTATTTTTTAATCTATAAGTAGCCCAAGGTGCCCACCCCTGTTACCACTTCTCTTGACCCCCCTGGCCTCTAGGTTGCCCCACAATTTTCTTTACATAGGTGGCAGCACCAGGGTGCCCACCCCTGGTGCCACTGAACATGAGCCTGACACTGGGGTGCCCATTCCTAGTTTTGGAATATTCCTGAAACAAAGGAAACCATCCATCAAATTTTTTTGAAACCTTTAAAACTGAAAATGATCACTTCCTGATCTGCCCCTTACACACACACTCAACCCACCCCACTCTGACCTCGAATTCAGCACCCACCACCACACACCCCCACACACCTGAACAGGTCCCAGGTCAAAGATCCACTCTTTGATTGAAGACACGTCTTACTGCTGGAACAGTTGACTGCAAAATGACAAACTAAGGTAAGTGCAGTTCAATGTATTTCAATAGGGTTTTGAACTTTGATGCATACATTTGTCAGTTTTACATATTTTTGCCCCGTATTTCCAACATGGACTTTTGGGGACCCCTCTTCATGACCAGTGATGGTGGAATTATGTAAATCAGGCCTGAAAGGTGATTCAGTGGCAGTGTTGGAAAATCACCTTTTGTGCCTGATTTGAAATTTTTTACCACCCTGGTTCATGAGGTGAGTTCATAAGTAGGCTATGTTGAACATTTGGGCTCAAAATATGTAAAAATGACTAAGTTATACACATGTGTTGAAATTTTTCTATGGCCACTCTTAACTTTGGTAATTTTAAATATTTTGACCACAAATTTTCAACATAGCCATTTTCCTACACCACCCCATAAGGCCCTATATGGACCAGGCCCTGGCTATCTGAGTGACCTTCTATTTCCTGTCTGCCCTGGGTGCTTGCTTGCTCCTCCACTGAAGGCCTCCTAGTGGTTCTAAGGACCCAGTTGAAGACCTCTAGAGATCATTCATTTGAGATGGTAGCCCCAGGCCCTGTGGAACTAGCTTCCAAGATCTTTGAGGGAGGCCCTGTCAGTAGAGGCATTTAAGTGGGGTCTGCATGCACATCTGTTTAAAGAAGCATTGAGAACTATATATGTGTTTTAAGAACTAGTTGACTACTAAATTATTTATTTTAATGAGGATTTTATTTTGTATTATTGTTACTCATGATTGCTATCATTAATATATGTGTTGTTGTATATCATTGATTGTACCTTTGCCTGCCTGGTCAATGCCCAGAGCCTCTGGTATTGGATTCTTAACAAATAAAGCTTTATTTACTTACTCATGAACGTGAAGCTGTGATTTTTAAAATCCTGGCCAAAAGATGTTTTTGCACCTATGCAATTGAAAGACATTTTGCTGTTGCAAAAATGAGGTTTTGGTGGGGATTTGAAAATTTTCACCTATTGTAGCGGGTTCATGAGGTGGGGTAATAAGAAGACTATGCTGATAATTTGGTTGATAAATACAGTACAATGCCCAGGTTATGACTGAATATTACAATATTTCAGTGTTTACTCTCAACATCGCTAAATTTTAATATTTTGACTCCAAACTTTCAACTTAGCCATTTTCAACACCACCTTATATATGTAACATGTGCCACTTTTTTAATCTTGAACTACATGTGTTTTCACACCGCTGGTGTGAAATGACGTTTTAGACACTATACTATAAATGATACATGTCATGTTTATAAGGCAAATCATATAACAGTATTTTGAAAGTTGGGGTAAAATTAAAAAAAAATTATAATTGTTTAAAAGTTGTATGTAGTGCTACTCTTCACTCCAGTGGCCATGCTTTGTGATCATGTGCTGGTGAGCTTAGTTTGGAAGTGACTTCAGTGACCCAGGTGGATGGGGTGAGGGTGGGAGAATTGCACTGTCATATGCTCCCCCTCACCGAGACAGGGAATAAAAGATGCAGGGCTGTCCACTTGGACCCAGGTACCATATAGTTAACACAACTGTCCTCCTGGCATAGGCCCTGCACCTCTCCACCCATGGGTGTCAGAGTGCTTTAGGCATTGGCTGCCTCTTTGCCCTGTGCTTCTGAATCTGTGGCCACATGGATGCACAAGCGCCCCAGGGCCCTGCACTTCCCCAGCCCACCAGACAGCCCCATGAATTCTTCACATCCATCACTGCACGGAAGTGCAGGGCCCTTGGATGGAGTCTTCTCTTGGCTCAGAGCATTTGCATCTCTGCACTTTGACTACCAAACACTTGCACAGTACATACATGCAAGCAAACATTTGACATTGACAGATATTTGTTTCACATTTTTTTTTTTGTGACTGCTTTTTCCTCCCATTTGCCCTGGTTGGTCCCTTTCTTCAACCATCCACCCAGCTCTGTACCCTGACCATCAGGCACTCACCTTCTTACCCCATGGCTTACCCTCCTTGGCAGTGTGGTGGGGAGCCCCCAACTGGCCCCACCAAGACTGGATCCAGTTTTGGGTGGTGTCTTCCGGGGGGTGGCACCTGTGGTGAACAGCCATTATGCCACTCAACTGAACTGCAATTTTCTGCTTTTCCTGCAGAGAGAAGCATGCAGTGCCGACAATGTCAATGTCACCAGTGGTGTGAAAACACATGTAGTTCAAGATTAAAAAAGTGTCGGCACGTCTGTTGGCTGCTCCACCTCCCTGCCCCACTGTACAGGACCTGGCGTGCCAACACCTATCCTCCACTAGGTGTCAGACAACTGTCAGTCTCTGGTCCCCACCCTCCATGGGAGAGAAGAGCTGTCCTCTGGATGCTCGATCAACTCCCACCCCATCTGGCCCCAAGCGATCCGCTCACACCACGAACATGGGTCGCTGGCATGGCAGGAGGTAAGTTGTCACTACCTCAGCTCTCCACATCCCTGGGCCGGCTACCATCTTCTCACATTTTAATAAATTACATGAACTCCACTCCTATCCCACACAGTCCTGCTACTTAAAAATATGGAAATCAATCCTCCCATTGCCTTTCTCACAGACCACTTGATTGTTAGCGTCTATACCCCTCACCCTACTCTCATCTGTCAGCTACAGTATTCAGTCATATGAGAAACAATCCAAACAGCATGTTACTCTAATATGCCTTCTTAAATAAACAAATTTCTTTGCAAACCAGTTTCCTAGTCAGTCTCCCACCACATTGAAAAGTCATCATCACTACTTTCTTGCTCTGGTCATACCACCTGTTTGCCACACAGTAATTGTTAAACTGTACCTTCTGCTCACTGAACAGTCCTGCTGCTGCTGTAGACCAAGACTGCCACTTGCTCTAACAACTTGCTGACAGGCATGAGTGTGTCTGCCACCATCCTCTCCACAGGTGTCACCTGGCTGTCCAGGGTGGGAGAGCCACTGCCAGTGCCCCTTTGTGCCCGTATGCCCTCAGCTACCTTGCACTTCACAGCCATGCACAGGTCCCTCCATTTGTGCTTGTTAGCAGTGAGGGTAGATGTGTCTGGCCCTTCTGCATTCACCGCCACCTGTATGTCCAACCACAGGTTCACCTTCTTGTGCATGGGGGTGTTTGGGGCCAGCGCACCGAATAATCAGGTGTGGTTGGCACTGATCTCTGCCACCATGGTTGACACCTGTGCCCCTGTGAAATTGGAGGCCCAGGATCTGCCTGTGCCATTGCTGTGTGTGCCTCCTGTTGCCTGCCCTGACAGCTGCTGGGTGTTTTATGGCACTGCCTGTCCCTGCACACCCATCTCTGCATCTGTCTCCAATTCCACCATCCTTCCTTCATCTGCTCTATGGTCCGCATTGACTTCTACATCTGTGCGGTGGGCGTGGACTTTGTCCATTTATGGTGAGGTCAAGGGTGGGGCTGCATAGCTGGGAGCAGCCTTCGTGGCCTACGAGGTGCGCTATGTACCATCCGTAGATCTGCATGTCAAGGCTGCCCACTACATGCATTGGTTGGTGCATGCTGCATCTTGCCTGGTCCTGCATGCCACGTAATTCTCACATTTGCACCCTTTTCAGGCACATTCGTGCATAGGGCCCACTATTGTTGTTGCTTAATGTTTTATAGCCTTGTGCCTGTTCTGCAATTTACTATATTGTAGTTTACCGTATTGCAATTTAATTTGCAAGCATTCTTGCAACTGTATATTTTGCTATTCATATTTTCATATTATTGTAATATTTTTGTACAATGTACATTTCACTTTGTATGTGTTCTGCTCTCTTCTATTCCTCTCTCCTTCCCTCCAGGATGCATCTGGAAACAAGCTGATGCCAGTTCAGTATGACATAACAGGTAAATTAAAATAAATAAATATTAAAACCAAACTAGCATTGCAGATGTCAACAAAAAAAACATGTCTTATTTTACAACAAACATTTATCTTTTTTCACCCAAACAGACACTACAGTAAATATGAGAAAAAAAAGACTACATCTTAATTCGATTTTCTTCAAGCAGGAACCAGAAGGTACTTTATTAGTTACTGGATTTATGTTGCAAAAGCTGCAGTGAAAGTTTACAATAGTCAATCAATCTCTGATTTGCAGTATGTCAGCAAGAGTACTGTGTAGTGTGCAGACTTCAAGAGCCCTATTTTCAAAGAAGCGCAAAGCGCAGTTCTAACATTTGGGCTGCACATTGGGATTGCCTGGGGGCCCAAAGATGCTATATTCAATGGAATAGCACATTGGCTTTATGCAGCTGAAAAAAAGGCCATGTTGGCTCAGTGCTAAGCCACATAGTGCTGGGCAGACATGGCTTACGAAATAAGGCACCACAATGGCTTATGCCCATGCTATAATTCCCATCTTCAAACAGACCCATGCAAATAAGCTTACTGGGTATGCAAGACACTAAAGGGCCATTTGCATGACCATTATGGACTCATTTACATGAGTAGACTGGCAATTTAGCAGTGCGCCGGCCCACATTTGCCTGGTCCCAGAGAGCTATCCCTGGTGCTACTGGTGACCCCCCTTCCAATTGCTCGATTGATGTTAAAAAAAGAAATTTTTTTCTGGTGCTAGTGATCCCCATCCCACCACCAATCACTGGCCCGATGTTAAAAATATATTTTACTCTGGTGCTAGTGGTCCCCTCCTTGTGCCCATCTGATGTTGAAAAGAAATCTTTCCCTGGTGCTAGTGGTCCTCCCTGCTAATTGCATGGTATTCAGTGGTCCTCCTCACCATCCCAATTGTCTGTATTATAAAATAACACCATTCCCTGCTGTCCAGTGGATCTCCCTCCCTCGCCCCAATCCCCTGTAAAATAAAGTGAAACCATTCCCTGGTGTTAGTGGACCCCCCCAACCCAGAAG
Organism: Neoceratodus forsteri; assembly: GCA_016271365.2. Taxonomy (NCBI): domain Eukaryota; kingdom Metazoa; phylum Chordata; order Ceratodontiformes; family Ceratodontidae; genus Neoceratodus; species Neoceratodus forsteri. The sequence continues at coordinate 770,759,518 of CM057449.1, read as the reverse complement.
GTTGTGCCCCACACCCCACTTCCCCCATCCTCAACCCAAGCTGGTGACCAGAACAGCCCTCCATTCTGCACCATGACCAGTCACCAACTGAGCTGTCAATGAGCGCATACTGTAATAGCTGGTTGTACAGTACCCGCTCATTGAGAGCTCAGTCAGCAGCCAGCCATGGTGTAGAGCAGAGGCCTTTGCCAGTCACTGGCTTGGGCTTGGGATGGGTAGGAGCGGCATGGTGGGATACTACCAAGTGGGGTGGGGGGGACTGCTAGACAGCAGGGAATGGGTTCAATGTATTTTACAAGGAATTAGGGTCTAGGGAGGGGGGTCCTCTAGGAAACAAGGAATGGTCTCACTTTATTTCAAAGGGCATCATGGATAAGGATTGGGGTCTGTTGGACAGCAGGGAATGGTATTTATTTATTTTACAGAGAATTGGGGCAGGGGACCACTGGACACCGGAGAATGGTGTTATTTTATAATACAGGGAATCGGAATAGGGAGAACCTCTTGGCATTGGGGAATACTACTTAGAACTGCGGGCATGAGTGTGGTTGGGGGATGGAACACTGGAGTCCTGGGAAAGGTTACATTTTAACATCGGGCAGGTGATTGGCGCAGGTGGAGGAGACCACAAGCAGCAGGGAAGGATTTATTTTTAACATTGCGCTAGCGATAAGTGTGTTTGGGGGAGAACTACTAGCACCAGGGAAGGATTTCTTTTTATTGTCAGGCCAGCGATCAGTGGGGAGGGGGATCACTAGCACCAGGGAAAGGGTTATTTTAACATTAGGTCAGCGATCAGTGGGGGTGCCACTGGACATGGGGGGCAGTGGTTTGGTTCCATCATTGACCTCGTTTCACTGTTTCTTTGAATACACCTGGTATTTAAGGTACTCAATGGCTGATTTGAATTTGATGCACACCCTTATGATCAAGGCATGCACTGCTTTAATGGACTTCACTGAAACTGCTTTGAAAACAAAACAGAGATTATTACATCTCTGCTGCCTACAGAGGGAGGCCTTGTTGTCATACTAAGAGAATTTCAATATGTGCTGCAACAGATCTGTGCTAAAAATCCTAGGGGGACTAACCCAAAAAAAAAATAAGACAGAAAAGTTTCTGGATCATGAACTCTGAAAAAAAAAACGCAATATCATTTTCTCTCTCATACTTTACTTACCTGATTCTGTGGCTGTTCATATGCACACACTCTATCAATCTGTTGCCAGAGCAGGACATGCATGCAGACTCCCACAATGCATTTTAGATTCTGTTTCATCTAGTTTTCCTCCTTTTTCTAATAGTATATGGAAGTAATTGAATGCAATGATAATCATACAGCTCAAACCATACACCTGACTAAAATGGATTGAACCTACAATATATGAGACTTATTGGGGTTAACATCTTACTATTGTACCTTTTAATATGAGTGAGACATGGCACAGCAAGTACAGTTCTTTGGATTATGAATGAGGGGTTTCAAGTGTTAGATTTCCACCCAGAAAATATGCATCAGGCAGATGGAGGGAATCAGGTTTCAGAATTCCAGAAAGTGGGACTGTATAATCTAGAATTGTGGAAATATGTACTACTTGACACATACAGTACTTGAACATGTTATTTTCTGAATTTGGCCTTTTTAAGTGACATCCATGGTAAATATCAAAACCAGACTGGCTTCACTAAGTGCAAAATTCATACTATTGTATTTGTGCCTAGAGCACACCAGGGAGTGTCTGCATTCAGATACTCATAATATTCTACTAGACATAAGGACAGACGCCCACATATTGGGGACTGGGGTATGCTTACCATGACATTATTAATGCCAGAGAGTGGCAAATTAATTTCTCTAGTGACTGAGACCATTCTCAGTCCATGGATCAGGCTTGTGCAAACACTGAACTATAGGGTACTTTTGCAATATTTTGAAAATAAATATGCTAGGATGTGAGAAGGACTGGAATGGTTTTCATAAACAACAAAGTAGATGGCATAGAGTAATATAGAGTGCATGTCACTAGAGAAATGCTCATTTTGGCCAAAAAGAAGATTTCTGTTTTGGAGATCCTGATGGTAGTTGCTGTAGACAGTACTGGTCTGTCGTAGACACATCTACTTTCCATTTGTATAATATACAATGTAGTATAACTATCCGGGCCAAAAGAGCATATGGTCTAATTTGTGGCAATTATTTTGCTACACTTAGAGTTTGCATTATATTTTTCTTCTTTTCGTTAGAGCAGATTGAACCAATAAAGCTAATTTTCAATGATGACACAGGTCAAGTATAAATAATATAACAAACAATGTTACATCATACAATGCAGTAAACATTTAGTGTATGGCGGAATGCTATTGTAACTCATTTTTCCACCTTACTGAAATGCTGTTCAGCCACACACACAAGAATGAATGGACTGCTGTACTGACTGTACATGCAGAGCAGTGTTCTATTCATTTAGAGTGAAAAGCTTGAGCCGTGCTTTGAAATCAGCAACAGAAAACTGCTGCGCGAGAATTTTATTTCAAACCGCACTGAAAATGGCCGTGGCATTTTTTTCACAAGGGAGCAGCTCATTATCTATATCAGAAAATGCAGGATCAACCAGATATGATCTCTATAGAAGTATTTTACAAGTTTCTGCCTCTGGTCTGTTTTTTTACTCACTAAGCTTGACGTCCGTCCACCATGTGTTTTTTTTGTAAATCCCTCCCACAGTAGAGTGACAACCAATGGGAGTATGTGCTGCTAAAGTAAGAGTGCCCAGTCCCTAGCAACCACACAACTCACCATATGAACAAACCATTGCTCTGGGAGACAACAGTTACTTTTTTAATGAAAAAAATACACTCAGAAAGCCAAAAAATAGTATTAAAATACTTTAAGGGGCACCAGGCACTATATAAAATACAGGCTGAGTAACCCCATGCAGAACCAGTGTGTTCTGCCACCTCGGGGGCTGATTCCCATGGACCTCTCAAACTTTGCTCTTGAGGTCACAGGGAATGAGACCCCTCTGTGGCAGAACACACTGGTTCTGCATAGTTACCCATCCAGTATTCTCTATGTAAACACCCATCATTAACACTTAATAATGATTGGTATAGTACATTTGGCAGCATCTTGTAAATATGTTTTTTTTTTCATTCTTTGTTTTTACACCTCTGACCCTCATCTCTGAGGTGCCTTCCCTCCCAAGACCCATCACCAACCTCATGGAATTACCGAGTAGCCAACACCTATCCAGGACTACATATGGTGGTGGGTGGTTAGCCATATTGGTCATGCTTGGACCTGAGGGGAGTGCCAGATTGAACTAGGATATTGTTCCACCAGTTTTCACCACAGGACAGGAACTTGCAATGATACACACTCATGCATGTGGTGTGCATGCTGCATGGCCTCTGACTGCAATCTTTTACCTGCACTATGCACTCACTTTAACTATCACCTGGCCTCTACCAGCTGTCAGTCAAGCATTGATGTGCAGATTCTCCCAACCCCAAAGAAGGAGAGCTGTCCCTGGAATACTTGGTCCTCCCTCCCCTTGGCCAGCCCCCAATGTACTGAACTTGTTCCCAAAACCAGGTTACAGGCAACACAAGCAGTAGCCATACTGCTGCATCAATGAACCAGCTTGTTTTGAAATGATCAAAATCTTTTCAATTCAGAATTTTGTAGGCAGGAAATTCCAAAACTGTAAAGCTGTATATGCAAATGTTCTTTCTGTAGTGCTACACATTGTCAGTAGGATTCTGTACTGATCGGTTATATGCACCCCTACTAGGGGAAATGGTACAGCCCAAGGCTGTAATCAGAATAGAATCCTGGGAACCTGAACATTCCAGACTGCAGCAACTCCCCAGTCTTTGCTGTACCATCGAAGGGAAAACAAACTCAAAAATTTATCTCAAGGAAAAAATTACTTTCTGACTTTCTAGCTTGTGGGATCGCAGTTCTGCATAGCAGGTTGGGGCAACCTTGTGACAGGGAACACGTTTAAATTAAAATTGAGCCTGTAAAGCTGCAGCTTTCAAAATGGCTAACCTGCCCTTTCCCCCATTTCCACTGTGCTTTGATTGAGGGCCACGTCTGCCACAATAGTTCAAGGGTGTTTTGCTAGCAGGTCTCTTATTTACAAATAAAAGTGCCTCAGGTTAGTACCTTTTTTGGACTTTTGTTTTGGGCCATTCCTTGATCTCCCTTCATCTTTTTGGGCATTGGTCCTCCCCGCACTCTTTTTTTTTCTATAGGCTTAGGGTGTCTCTGTATTATTATTATTTTTTTTTTGCCTTATCTAGTGTTTTTTCATTGTTGCAGGGGACTTTTCCTCTTTAATTTTGGCTCTCCTATTTGAGGGGACATTTCCCCTATAATTCTTCCCTCGTCATATTAAAAAAAAGTCATAGAGCCACTCAAGGAATGTGCACTCTGAGGGATCAGACTGGCTTCTTTTTGTGTCTTTGCAGCACCGGTTGCTACGGGTTGAGTGGCAGTTTTGTCTAAATGGCTCCTTTGAGCTGAGCAGCTTCTCACCATTTTATTGATAGCCCTCTCAATTGGGTGCTCACTTCTTTTCCTTTTTGAGGCTTTCTTCAGCCTTTGGGCACTTTTTTTCATCTGTGCTTGGGTGCGTGTCTCCTGTGATGTGCCAACATCATGTGCAGTGTCATGACCTCATGCACATGCACAACTCGGAGAGTGTGCTTGTGTACCTGCACTTTTTCAGTGCTAGACATGGATCTGTACTTTACTTTCACTTTCAGCCTGCCTGACTGAGAGCATTTCAATCTCTTCACAGCAGGGTTAGCTGGTAGGAGTGATCATTCTGCCTTTTGTTCTTTTTCTCCCACAATCAGAGGTGGGGATCGCAGCAGAAGTCCATTTTTTGTAGCCAGATTTGGTGGACTTAATTCTGGCTGTTTAGCAGTAGTCCCTTTTAGCCTTTATTGATTAGTTTCATATTGTTTGCTGTTTGGGCTTCTGCAGGACTAGTTTTGGCACCATGACTTATCGGAGACCTCTAGTTTTAAAACGATGTAAGACTGCAAAAGCGTAATGCAACTCTGTCCTCTGGGTTCATATTGTCCTCACGGTGTTACTCAAGCTAATATGTATCTTGCGTTCCCCCCAATCGACACTCTGAGTAGGTGTGTGCACCTGGTGTATCAGCTGGCAGTGGCAATGCAGAATTGTGTATATCCTTATTGTTGCTCTTAGGAGAGTTTTTGGTCCCTGGTGTTCCACAGGACATCACATCAGACACACCTGACCCCAAACCAGGCCCCTCAGGTCGGGGGGCCCACATAGGCACATCCCGGTGTGCTGGAGCAGGACAAGACTGCTAACATAGATCTGCAGGCAGACCCCGACCCTGACCATAAAAGAGGGGCAGGATAAGGATATTGGGGATTGTGGGTATAATCCTGACTCAAAGAAGTTACTTGATGATGAAGATGAACCCTCTGAGGAGGAAGAGCATTCAAAGAGGAAGATTCCCATCCCTCCCCTGTTTGATACTAAATCTTTTTCCTATCTGATAACTGAGGCTTGTAGGACATTGCAGCTGAAGGAGGTGCAATCCATGGAGGCATTAGATGTAAACCTTATCCTGTCCACATCCTCTTCTCGTAAGTGTTTACCTAACTTTACTCACTGTGACCATATTATTGAACAAGAATGGGCAGGTGCAGACCAAAGAAAATATCTGCCAAGGACTAAATTGTGGTGTTTCCCTTTTTTTGAAGAAAATACCCCCAAGTGGGAACCCCTCCCTCTGGTGGATAAGGCTGCACATAATTCCGTCAGACACACTACTATCCCAATTGAAGGGTCCTTAGCCTTAGCAGATTTGCAAGACAAGCGAGGGGATCCTTCATGTAGAAGAGCCTTTGCCTCCATCAGGGAAAGTCTCTGCACCTCCCATTCCTCATTTATTGTTGGCACAACCTTAAGCTTGAGGGTTATAACCCTGGGCAGCTTTGTTCCCCCAGATTTAGAGGGGGTGAGCATCTTGAAGTTGGTAGTCATGGCCTCCGCCCCTTCTTAGGGGGATGCCACGGTGGAGAATTTACACATGTTGGCTCACTCTGCTTATCACATTATGCTCACTATGTGAGATGTGTGGCTTTGGCATTAGGTTGCTGATCAGCCTTCAAAGATCAAGCTGTTTAACTTAGCCTTCAAGGGAGACTTGTTATTTTGTTCTGTCCTGGGTAATATTTTGAAGGATATCCAGGATAAAAGGGGCCACCTTCCAGTGTCAAAACAACAGCAAATGGCTGGTTCAATTCCAAAAGGTCAAGAAGGCAGGCAACAGAGGCAACATCGAGGTGGATTTCATCCCTTTTGGAACTTCAGGAGCCAGAAGAGTAAAGGATGCTGTTCTGGTTTCAAGAACAATAGTAGTAGAGGAGCCCTTGACCAAAGACATAACGGAGGTCCAGAGTGAAAAGTGGGCACCTCACAATGAGGACAGTCAGGCCCATCTCTGCCTCCCTTCTCTTGGTGGAAGACTGCACAATTTTTACGCAAGACTGGCCTAGATAGCATTGGGTGCTTGGGTTCTGGAAATTCTGACTTTAGGTAATGCAACAGAGTCTTCAGCCATTCCCTCAAAAGGGTGTTTTCTGCCATCCCCAGTGCCAAAGGAATCCATGATGAGGCAAACCATGTTGCAGACACTGGACCACCACACAAAGATCAGGAAGACTGTGCTGGTGCCTCCCAATGAGCAAGGCTATGGATTCTACTTGATTTATTTTGTAGTTCCCAAGAAATGGGGGGGGGGGGAAGGTGCAGGACTATTCTGTATCTGAAACATCTAATCAGGTTTGTTCACCATATGACCTTCAAGATGGAGTCCTTACATCCAATCATCTGGGCTGTTCAGCTGGGTGATTATCTATCATCAGATCAGAGGGATACATATCTCCAAATTCCCATCCAGCAGTCTCATCAGAGGTTCCTCAGGTTCTCAGTCCTGGGACAGCATTTCCAGTACAGGTTGCTCCATTTAGACTAGCAGCAGCCCCCAGGGATTTTGCAAAGGTGTTCATAGTCCTGTTGGCTCAACTTCAGCAGGAGGGACATCATTTCTATCTCTACATGGATGATCTGCTCATTCTAGCATTGACTGCACCATTGTCAAGGAAGTCAGTGACCAGGACTCTGGAGGATTTAGAGTACCACAGCTGGGTGGTGAATCAGGAGAAAATCTCTCTCTAGCCATCACGGACCCTGAAGCACCTGGGAGCAGTGTTCAAGATGGACTAGGAAAAGATCTTCCTCTCACCAGCCAGGAAGGAGACCCTGCTGACAGAGGTTCAGTTGCTGAGGAGCCAGGTGAGAGTGAAGATAGATCATGTTGCTGTCAGCCTGGGATCTGACATCAGAGGATTATCAGGCTAGGATCCCAGTTTCACCCCTCCTACAGCAGTCTCTGAGTTGGTGGGTAAGTTTGGACCATCTGAGCAAAGGGTTTCCCTTGGAAGTCCCCCCAGAGTTGATTCTGACAACCAGTGCCAGCCTGTCAGGTTGGGGGGAAGTGCTGAACCACATTCTTATCCAGGGGACTTGGTCAGCACAGGAATACACATAAACATTCTAGAGATAAGGGCTGTGCATCTCCCTCTCCATCATTTCCAAAGTTGGGTGTAGTCAAAGCCATGAAAATAAGGTCAGACCATGCTGTCACCGTGGAGTATGCAAACAATCAAGTGGGCACAAAGAGCACAGAGATACTAAAGAAGGCACCAATCTCCTGCTGTGTGCAGAGGAGAACCTTTTCTATCTGTCAGTAGTTCATTTAGCGGGGGAGTTGAACATTCAGGCCAATTGGCTAAGCTGCAAGAAAGTCCATCAAGGGGAGTGGGTGTTGAACCCAGAGGTGTGCGACCTTCTGTGTTAAAGATTTGGTTGTTCACAGCTGGACCTGTTCACTTCCAGCCAGAATGCTCAACTACAATGGTTCTTCAGCCGCTACCGGTGTCCACAGGCAGAGGCATTGGATTCCTTGTCACAAGCATGGAATTTCAGTAGAATGTAGGCCTTCCCTCCTTTGCCACTTCTCCCCAAGGTCATTTGCAAAATAAGGCACTCAAGAAGAACCTTTCTTCTGATAGCTGTGGAGTGGCCCAGAAGGCTGTGGGTCTTGGACTTAGTGAACCTATCTCAACATGCGCCATTTGCCTTCTGGTGTTGGGGAACCTTCTCTCCCAAGATCCTATTCTGCATCCAAGTCTGGGACCATTGCAGCTCGTGGCCTGGCTCCTGAAAGGAGAATACTCCTGAAACAGGGTTTTTCTAAGAAGGTGGTGGGCACCGTGATGGCTGCCAGAAAGAGTTTCACGTCCGCAGCTTATGCTCAAGTACGGCCCATCTTTTCTACCTGGGCCAGAGGAAAAGATATCTGGCCTTCTAAAGCCATGATTCCACAGATTTTGGATTTTCTGCATGAAGGCATGGAGTAAGGTTTGGACTTAAGCATCTTGAACGGTCAGGTGTCAGCCCTTGTAGCCTGGGTTCATTCTTAAGGACTAACCAGGAGGTTGTTCATTTTCTGTGGGTCTGTGGGCTGTCAGCAGGAGTCATCCTCTATTCCCATCCCCTGTTCTTACACAGGATCTGAATCTGGTTCTGAATGCTCACCATGAGGAGCTTTTCAAACTAATTGTGTCTGTACCATTGGATGTGCTGTCTTACAATGAGTGTTTTTTAGTTGCTATGTGCTCAGCCCGGAAGATTGGAGAGCTCCAGGCTTTGCCCCACAATGAACTTTACCTCATCATGCATAAGGATAAGTTGCTGCTCAAAACAGTTCTGTTTTCATTCATAAAGTCCCCACGTTTTCCGTGTGAACCAGGAACCCTGTTTCCATTTTTTCTGTCTTTAGCCTGCTCAACCAAAGGAGAAGAAATTGCACAAGTTAGAGTTACGATGTGCCATTAGGACATACCTTAGACAAACTGTTGTGTTCCTAAAATTGAAGAGCTTTTTTATTCTTTTTGTAGCCACCAAAAATGGACAAAAGACCTCCAAGGCCACTCTTGCTAGGTGGCTGAGGGCTTGCATTGCCAAGGCTTATGTCACAGAAAAGAACAGGCCTCCTGTTCTCATCAAGGCTCACTCCACCAGGGCTATGGCCACCTCCTGGGTGAAGAAAGGCCTGGCATCTGTCTTAGAACTGTGCAAGACAGCTACATGGTCCTCTCTCCACACATTCACTAAGCACTACAGATTGGATTTTCAAAGTTCTGGTGATGCGGCCTTAGGTTGCAGAGTTTTACAGGGGGCAGTTAGCAGGTAAATCCTTTCTTGTATATGGTTAACGTATAGGACAATGTTCTACAACACCCATTTTTCATGGATACTGCTTCTTAGAACCTATCTGTACTGCATCCCATTGACAACATGGAGCATTACAGATTGAACCATCCCCAACCACCCCACGCTACACTCCTTTTATAGGGTACCACAGTTGTGACATTTCCTGTGGCAGAGCAGGAAGGGGCAGATCTGTGGGGCCTCCACAAAGTGATCTCATTTACAGGGGCACTAGTAATTTAACTTGTTATAACAAGTTAAACAAAGCACAATTAAACCATTACTTGCATTTTTTTCCTTCTAATTACTCTGACTAGGTTACAAACCCAGCAACTTATTTGGAATGGATTTCATTAACTGCAGGTACTGTGGAACAATTTTCAGAAGGACAGTCTTACAGGATTTAGGACACTGTCCTACATGCTGAGCCTTGGAGATCTTAGGTCTCAGCTCCGGGCAGCATGGGCAGAGATTGCACGCCTCAAATTTCATATTGAAGAGGAAATACATTATAAGAACCACCCGCCATTTCCCCAGCATCCAACAGAAAAACCTTGACCGCAGAGGTAGTTGGTCCAGGAGGTTGGCAGGTGGTTAGGAGGAAGCAAAACAGGTGCCCCATCACTCTCTGCTCTCCAACACATTACCTCCAAAAACCATATAAACACTACAAACAGGTATCTGCCTCTATCTCTGAAATCAAATAAAGAGGCAGAAGACACTGCAGAGCAGGACACTGCGGCACAGGAGCTAGCACAACAATACTCACCCAAATCAGGAACCAAAACTAAACAAGCACAAACGAAATCAAAAACTGCTGATCATAGGAGACTCCATGATTCGGGGTTGATACCCATCTCCAGCCAGGGTGATGGTCAGATGTCTCCAGGTACATCAGCATGGAGAGACACTGACAGCATTGCTAAAATTGTTCACAAAGCAGGAGAAAACATTGATGTCCTAGTACATAGGGACTAATCGATCTCGCCAGCCGGTCAGTTGTGGAGACCAAGGAACACCTGACAGGCTGGGTGACAAACTATCATCTATTTCGTCCGGCATCCTTCTCTGAGATCCTGCCAGTCTGGGAGAAGGGAGCAGATGGACGGAAGGTCAGAGAAGGGGAGATAGGGAGCTAAACACGTGGCTCAAGGACTGGTGCAAGGAAAAAGGACACAGATTTGTAGGAACTGGCAACAGTTCTGGGAGCAAAAGTTCTTTAAATTTGATGGACTGCATCTGACTAAGAGAGTCAGTGCATTGGGGCAGAAGTTTGGCGTCTTGCAGAATATTTAAACTAGCAAATGGGAGGGGTGCAGCACTCCATCGTCAAATGGAAGAACACCCCTCCCCCCTCAGCTAGTGGTCAAACAGGAATTCAGCGTGTTTGCCGTTCATTTGCATCACCAGGTAAGAAAAAAGGTTTGTCTCCCCATACGATGCACAGGGGTAATGCCAAACTTCACCCAACAACTAACACACCAAAATCTGGCCAATGGAAAATCATGTACACAAATGCTCACAGCCTGGGAAATAAGATCCCAGACCTGCAGGCAATAATGTCAGAGGCTAAACTGGACATAGTAGCAATTAGTGAGACGTGGTTTACCAGTAACCACACTGGAGACTTCAGTACCTGGCTATGTATTGTTCAGAAGAGACCGAGGTGCAAAGGGAGGAGTGGCCTGTATGTTATTGAAAATATCAAAGCTACAGAAATTCAGAATACACATAAGGAGCCAGAAGAACTGTGGGTCACCCTGGAAACAGGAAATGGGACAGCCATACGAACTGGGGTTGTCTACAGGCCCCCAGACCAGAGGGAGGACATAGACACATTACTATTAGAAGATATACAAAACATGACAGCTAAAGGGAGGTTCTGATAATGGGAGACTTCAACATGCCAGATACAGATTGGTCAATACCAGCAGGAACATCTGCCAGAACTAGACTCATAGTGGATTCCCTGCAGGGAGGCCTCAAACAACTGGTACAGCAACCCACAAGAGACAGGGCTATCCTAGATCTAGTACTGACTAACAAAGAAGGGATCACAGATCTCCAGGTAGAAGGTCACCTGGGGGCCAGTGACCATCACATGGTATGGTTCAATTTGGCTACTACATCTAAATCATCCCATTCCAAGGCAAAATATGGGACTTCAGAGGAGCTGACTTTGATAAGATGGCCAACAGAGTTAATCTAGCCCTGGCAAAAGAAACACAGGTGAGGGTACAGGCAAAGTGGGCAAGCATTAAGGATGCAATACTTGAAGCAACATCCCATTGTGTTAGACAGAAAGGAAGTGCAAAGAAGAAGGAAACCACTTTGGTTCTCAAATACAGTAGCAGAAAGGTCAGAGCCAAAGGCTGGCCTTCAGGAAATATAAGGGAACACAGCGGGATGAAGATAGGAGGCATACCAAACTGCCCTAAGGGGCAGAGGCAGTAAGGCAGGCAAAGTCCCAAACTGAGGAAACACTAGCACGAACAGTAAAAGAAGGTGGACAAGACTTTCTATAGATACATTAGTGAAAGGAGAAAGTCCAGAGGGTATTGCTGTTTAATGGAGAAAGGGAGCATGTGAGGAGGAGGACCCTGTAAAGGCATCTATCCTAAATAGATACTTTGCTCAGTATTTACTGAAGAGAAGGTAGGGCAGGCCCACAGCTCAGCATCATGGACACAGGGGAGGGAGGTGAACACTACTCCCTTCACAAAAGAAAGGGTCCTACAAGAGCTTGCTAAGCTCAGGGTGGATAAGGCAATGGGACCTGATGGCATACATCCCAGGGTACTTAAGGAGCTAAAGGAGGAACTAGCAGAGCCATTAGAGAATTGTTTAGTGAGTCTCTGAGCACAGGAGAGGTCCCAGAAGACTGGAGAAGGGCTCATGTGATCCGCTCCACAAGAGTGGTAGCAGGAGGAGGCGGGGAACTACAGACCGTCAGTCTTACCTCAGTAGTGGGCAAGATTATGGAGGCACCTTAAGGAAAGGATAGTGCAACACCTGGAATCCATAGGGCACAGGATCCAAGACAGCATGGGTTTGCAAAGGAAGGTCCTGTCAAACTAATCTCATAGATTTCTTTGACTGGGTAACCAGAGTGGTGGACCAAGGGGAGCAGTTGATGTCGCCTACCTTGACTTCAGCAAAGCTTTTGACACTGTTCCACATAGAAGATTGATAAATAAGCTAGGTAGGCTCGGGGTGGGTCAGAAGTTGGTCAACAGGGTGTCAAACTGGTTGACTGGCAGAAAACAGAGAGTGGTGGTAAATGGTATACAGTCAGAAGAGATGCAAGTCACAAGTGGGGTACCTCAGGAATCAGTCCTGGGGCCAGTCCTATTCAACATCTTCATTAGTGACCTCGCAGATGGACTAGAGGGTAAGGCTTGTCTGTTTGCAGGTGACACCAAGATCTGCAACAGAGTAGATGATCCAGATGGGGTGGGCAGAATGAGAAGAGATCTGGATAAACTAGCAGAATGGTCAGAAGAGTGGCAACTGGGATTTAATGCAAAGAATGCAAAATCATGCATATAGGGAAGAGAAACCTGAAGCCACTTATAGGCTGGGAGGAGAGCTAGCAGTCACGAAGGAAGAAAGAGACTTGGGCATCATCATCACTGATGACCTAAAATCATCAAGCAGACCTCTAAAGCAGTAGGTAAGGCTAGGGGGTGTTAGGTGTATTAGTAGGGGTATCACAAGTCGTAAGAGGGAGGTAATAATCCCTCTGTACAAGACATTGGTTAGGCCCCATCTGGAGTACTGCGTGCAGTATTGGAGGCCACACCTTCACAAGGACATTAACCAAATTGAGGCAGTCCAGAGAAGGGCAACCAAAATGGTGCAGGGACTGCATCAGAAGACATATGAGGACAGATTAACGGAGCTCCATATGTATACCCTTGAGCAAAGGAGGGAGAGAGGTGATATGATCGAGGCATTCAAACACCTTAAGGGCACAAACAAGGTGAAAGAGTCTAACATGTTTAAATATAAGAAAAATAGCAGGACAAGAGGACACAGCATGAGATTAGAGGAGGCCGATTAAGGGGGAATGTGAGGAAATTCTTTTCACAGAAAGGGTGGTAGATGCATGGAATGGCTACCACAAGAAGTGGTGGCTATGAATACAGTGCAGGGCTTCAAACAGGCATGGGATAGGCATAAGGGAGCAATACAAATGACTATGAATAGATAGGTCACTGACAGAGCAAAGGCCAATGGCACATTTATAAGGTAGAAAAAGAAATGGGCAGACTGGATGGGCCTTGCGGTCCTTATCTGCCGTCAACTTCTATGTTTCTATGTAAGATATTTCTTCATACTTACCATAATTTCCCTTTCTGTAGCTACATCATTGTCAATGTGGTCTGACAGGGAGCCTTGCTCCTGTGGGAGAATATTGTCTAGTATGCCAGCACTGGGATGTTCATTCTTTTGTTATAAGACTCAGATACAAAATCTATCTGGACATCCCTCTATAGATTACCTGCTGCACTTGTAATTAAATGTAAAGAAAAATAAAAGAAAGTGAGCAGTTCCACATTAGAATGTTAGCTACTAGCACACAGTTTTAACAGCTTTTAATTTGATGATAACTAAGGGTGCCTCCTTTGTTACAGGTGAGCGCTTACACCTTTTGAAGCCTTTTTGCTAGTGTTATCTGTTAGCATTAATTCCTTTGACATGTCGGTCCTAGTTGATCAATGCTGCAAAAATCTTCCACGCCATTGGAGAATTGAAAGACGAGCCTTGATTTCTTATCTACATCATCTGACAAGATAGGCGACTGTTTACTATGTTTTATTATGGCTAAAGTGCTATCTATGTAGGCAGCTGATATGTGTGCTTTCATGTGAAGATGACTGGTATGTTCTAGGAGGACATATTTTTTTCCATATTTTGAGGCACTGTATGGACAATTGTGACTGGAGAGTTGCTGCTGTCTGGAATGTTCAGGTGCCCATGATTCTATTCTGATTACAGCCTGGGGCTGTGCCATTTCCCCTAGTAGAGGTGCACATAACCTTTCAGTACTGAATCCCATTGACAATGTTGGAGTTAACAGAAAAGGAAATTATAGCTCGTATGAAGAAATATCTTCTTTATCCAGGATTATTACTGTACCAGAGTTTTATTGATACTTTGGAGCCAAGGCATTCAACTGTTCCCATGTGACTAATTTTACATGTAACCCCGGGGCTATGTATCAGCTGGCTACTACCACTGTCTGATGCCCAAACACAGGTTTTGTGGCCTGGTCTCTGTTCTGATAGTGACTGGGGGTTCTTTCCCAATTAGAAATAAGTAATGCATGGTGCCTACACCCTGAGTAAATATAGTATGCCAAATATTTGTAGGGTACAACCCCCATGAATGCTGTACCTACCCACTTCCCCTCAAAGTCATCCCACACATGGAATACCATATACCACAGTAATACTCTAAGTAACAGGCAATTAATAGCTAGTGCTAATTATACAGTATGCTTACAGACTGACTTAACAGTAAGAATAAAAGCCAAAAGAACCCAATGTTGTGCCGGCTTGGGGAGGGTCCCTATGGGGGAGGCAGAGGTGTCACCAGGTAATGAAATAGAGGCAGTTAAGGTAATCTGGGTATTTGCAACTTGGGATATGTCATTGGTTACCATGACCCAAAAAGTAGTGAGAGAGGGGCAAGACCAAAGTATGTGCTCGATGTGGGCATTGGGTTGTGAGCACCGCCAGCAGTGACTGTGATCGAGCAACCCTCATTTATGCAGTACTTCGGGCGTGCGGTACCAAAATAGTAAAATTTTCAGTTGAATGAAATGACTGTTTTTATCTTTATGGGCTAAGATTATAGTCTTGTATAAAGAGTGCCATTTCTCTTCTGTTATTATCGCTCCTAAGAGTTTTTCCCATTTCTCTCTGCATGATTGTGTAGCGTCAATTTGCAAATCTTTCCAGGTACTGTAAAAGAGGCTCATTAGGCCTCTTCTATTTTTAAGTGTGTGTAGGTTATTGAGCCATTGCCACTGTTCTGTGTCCACCTTAGTGCCAGAAGGTGTCAATGTGCTTACTGAAGTTATGAAGTACATGCAGAAGTCTTTTAGGTAATGAATTGTCCCTGCAATTGTGTAAAAGGTGCATCACATGTTTGGTACCCTGTATGACGAAGTCAGAGATCAAGTTAAGCCCACAGTCTCCCCACAATGGCCAGTTCTCCACTGTTCCTTCGATTTGTGCGAGTGAGTTGTTCCATAGTGGATCAAATTGAATCAGGGGGTACCAGGCCTGTATTGGCATGCAAGACTTAGCAAATAACATTTTCCAAGCCCTAGCCATTTCTATAATAGTCGGAGGGAGTATCGAATCTATTCTAGAGCGTGGAGTAAGTAAGTTGTACAGAGTTATTGGGCCCCTTACTACCTTTTCCAGCTGAACCCACATAGGAGCTTCCATGTTCTGATTAGCAAACCATCTGGTAGCTTGTGCTGCCAGGCAGGCCAAGTGGTATCCAAAGAACTACGGTGCATTAAGGCTGCCCCTAGACCAGTGTCCTCTGATTTTCTGTCTACTCCACCTTGGCACTTTATTAGCACAGATAAAATTGGAGGTCAGTTTATTTAGTGACTGAAAGAGTTTCGAGGAAAGACGCAGAGACAAGTTATTAAAAAGAAAAATAAGTCGGGGCAGAAATAGCATACGTATCGTTGTCATTCTGCCAGGTAATGATAACTTGAGTTTGCACCATCTCTCCACCTCAGTGGTCAGTTGCATACATAGAGGGGAGAAGTTGGCCATTTCAAGTGCTGCCCAGCTATACAGGATTTGAATCCCCAAATAGTTAAAACCCAATCCTGCCCAAGTCAATTCAGTGCTCCAAATGCACTCATTCATGCAGTGGTAGTTTAGTGGGGCTATAATTGTTTTTTTTGGTTGATTATGAGGCCTGACAGCCTAGCAAAATCCTCTAGTACTTTCAGGACTTCAGGAATTGCTAGCTGTGGATTGGTCAGTATTAGGAGGAGGTCATCCGTGTAAGCCATGGCCACATAGGTTTGCTCTGCTCCCTGAATCCCTTGGGTAACTGGGTTAGTAGTCATAACCTGGATAAGGGGGTCCAGAGCCATCAAAAATAACAGTGGGGAGAGAGGGAACCCCTGCCTTGTGCCTCTATGGAGAGGGAATGGGGGGGGAGATATCATTGTTCATGAGGATGCATGTCATGGGAGAGGTGTACGGTGTGTATATCCACTGTTTAAAACAGGGCCCAAAACCATATTTGCTCAAAATTTCATAAATGTAACCCCGTTCTACTGAATCGAATGCCTTAGCAAAGTCTATTGCCTGGGCTGTCATGGGTAGGTGGGCATTGTGTGCGAACCACTTAATGTTAAGTAGAAGATGGGGATTGTCCACTCCAGTTTTCCCTCTCATGAAACCCACTTGCGCAGGGTGGATAATTGTAGGGAGTACCTCTATCAGTCTGGTTGCTAAGGCCTTAGCCAATATTTTAGTGTACACTGAAAGCAAGGATATTGGGTGAACATTTGCACAATCCAATGGGTCAGAAGATTTTTTTGGCAAGAGTGTAATAAGCGCGTCCCTCATGGATGGGGTAGGAGACTCTTGTTATGGGACTCTTGCAGGGCAAGTTGCAATGGGGAAAGAATATCTGAACCTAAGGCATGCTACAGCTCTACAGACATGCCATCAGGTCCAGGAGCTTTCCCATGTGCCATTAGTGAGATTGCTATCAGTAGTTCCTCACACGATATAGGGGCTTCCAAGTGAGCACTTTGTTCAGGTGAGAGGGATGGCAGTTGGGTGTTCTGGCAGAACTCCAATATTCACTGACACAGTTCCGCAGGGCTGATCTTAGAATGGGATTGGTACAGGGATTCATAAAACATGTGCATTATATGATTGCTATCTGTTGGGGTGGATGTGATTGCTCTAGATGCAGTGCGCAATGAGTGAATCCTCGCAGCAGCCTATTGTTTGCGCAAGCGAAACGCCAGCAGCTTTCCAGATCTCTCACCATTGGCCCAATAATTCTGCTTTCATCTTAAAAGAAGCCACGCAGCTTTTTGATGTAAAATGTTATTAATCTGATACTTGAGGCTTAGAATTTTCTGATAGAGAGCGTTATCTATGTTAGTCTGAGAGGCTGCCTGAAACATTCTCTCCAGCTTGACTAGGTCTGCCTGCAGGTTAGCTAAATTGGTCTGACGGGCTTTGTTATGGGCTGCTAAGAAGGGGTTAATGCACTCCCGCAGTACTGCCTTAAAGGCATCCCAGACTATGCTAGGTGATACTCCACTGTCTGCGTTTAGGGTGAAGTAATCGTTTGTTGCTTGTGTTAGCATTGGACTAAATGCTGGGTCCTTAAAAAGTAATAGGTTGCAGCACCAATGCACACCCCATGTGGGCTGTTCGGAGGGATAGTATGAGAGCCATATCAGGGAATGATCTGAAATTACTATTGAACCAATCCCAATTTCCTTAATGTCCTTCATGGTGACATTGTTAACTAACCAATAGTCTATGCGGCTGTGCATTTGGTGGGGGGAAGAATAAAACGTATAGTCCCTGTATGTGGGATGTTCCCTGTGCCAAACATCTATTAGTGCCCACTCCTCTTGCAAGTCTCTGAGATATTGTCTGGCTTTTGGGGTGGCCTGTTATGTAGGAGTTGATTTGTCTAAGAAAATGTCATCTACTAAATTGAAATCACCTCCTAACAGTATAGGGAGGGGAGGGCTGTCAAGCTGGAGATCGGAAATTGCATGGCTCACAGCTGGGAAAAAATATGTATGTTCCCCATTGGAGGTGTATAAGTTGCCTAAAATCATAGAGCCCTCGGGGTAAATAAACGTGCCAACACCCATCTACCTTGACTGTCCTTCTTAACACCATCTACTTTCTAGGCCGAAGCACGGTGGATGAGGATTGTGACACCTTTTGACTTAGTGAGGGCTGAGCTAGCCACAATTTCTCCCACCCAGGCTTTCTTTAGACATGTATTCATTTTTGCTAAGGGGTGCATTTCTTGAAGGAGAGCTATGTCCACCCTTAATGATTTTAAATGCTGTAAGACCTTAGTTCTTTTGATGGGGTGAATGAGCCCCTTTACATTCCAGGATACACACCTACGGGTCTAGGATGGGGAGGGAGTTAACGCCATATTTTTATTGAGAGAAAAAGAGGAAATACTGCGCCAATGGAGAGGGAGAGAGAACAGTAGTTATGATTTGGTGATGAGATACAGTACCCTACACAGAGCAGCATGGCCATTCGCAGCAAACAAGTGAGTGAAGATGAGAGCATTACCAGGAATCAACCTGTTACCTTAGCCTGATATATGGAATGACTGCAAAAAAATAATTAGAAATACAACAGCTGTTAGTGAACAAACTAGCACAAACAAAACTTAGATCCAATGACCTGCAAAGAGATAACCTATTGGCACTAAATGGGTTTTATGTGATGTGGGCAATCGCAGAACGGCGACCAGCAGAAGAGCGATGTCAGGGTGGCGAAAACAAATTTGCCTCCCTGACATCCTTGGTGCATGGAAAAATGGCGCCGGGGACTAAGAACACTTGCTTTCTGTAGGGGGTCTGCTCACCCCCATGTGGGGGGCTTTGCCCCCACCCCCCCTACTTAAGGATTCTCAACTCCAGGGAGGGTGCAAAAGTAAAAACAACAAGATTTTGGGCCGGGTGCAAGAAAAGCACAGTAGCACCTGGACCCAGACCCAAACCTGGAACCCCAGCATCACAAGCAGAGGCCAAGCACCAATGCCATGGTGCAGCTTGGCAGCTGACCGCAGCACCACCCCATACATCCCCTCCACCCCCTCCCAGGCCATGCTGACTCCCCCCCAGAGCGCATGTACACATAGCGACATCCTGTCTCTAGGATCGCCCACCCCACCACATCCGGTCGCCCTCCCTGTCCCCTCACCATTCGGGCTTTCACCCATATCACGTCGCTGTTTTGGATGGCACCGTGATTCAGGTGCCCACCTCACGAGCTACCCACTAAATGTGCCTTATCCAGTCTTAATGCTATGAAGGAGGAGATTACTGCAATAGATGGTGTAGCAGACACCCATCAGCTATGCTAACTCCAGCACTCAGAATGGGGTTAACTAGTGTGTGAGGTCACTCATGAAGAATCATCTCCAAACAGGTGACCATCCGTGGTCAGTCGCATCGACTCTGTGGAGGGGGGAGTGAGGGGGACATCTCCTTAAATCAGCAAAATGGGGTTGCTAGTAGTGCCCATTTGGGGGTTCACCATCCATCTCTCATCTAAATAGTACCTTAGCGAGATTGGTATGACCAGGAATAGGAAGGGGGAGGGTGGGAGGAGTGTGATGCTGCAGTTCCTAGGAGTAGGTGCTTACTATAACACACAAAGTTAGTTGCGAGCATGGGGGTTTAAAGCCTCCGGGGGGAGAAAGGCCCCTCTCTGATTGGCCCGCATTACATCACTCAATAAAGCATAACAACCTAGGCTATAAAGAGAAACATTCACATAATACTTGTAGTTCAGTTCAGGTAATGTAACCCTCTGCCACCTTGGGGAAATAGTCCCCGGTTTCACCAGCATGACAGTATCCATTACTTCCATCAGAGTTGTGTCCGTAAAGTCCACCCAGTTGGTCTGATGGTCTATCACTGATTCACTGCAAAAGGCTCCACCAGAGGTCTCAGGATTTGAAGATGCGGTGGATCATTTCTGGCAATTTTGGCTGGAGGATCTTTGCTCAGTGACTGCTGAGGTCCGTTCCTTGCCCACTATCTGGCTTTAGAAAAGGAAATGTCCTATCACTAGTCCAGGAGCATCAACAGGGAGTTATACTGAGCATTTGGAGAAGAAACCGAGTTCTGAGATCTTATGATGCCATTTTGCCCTGGGGGAATAGCAGAGGATTCTGCCGGTTCCACTGGGAAAGAGTCCCTGGAAGTGTTGCACCCTGCAAGAAGATTCCTAGTTGGAGGTGGGGTTTGAGATGGCTCCCAAAGCCTTCTGGGAGTGGTAGTTGGAAAATGTAGACTAGGCCATATATGACTGAGCCACCGCTCCAACTCAGCCGGATATTCTACTGTAACTTCATGGCCACCTTTAGACACCCAGAGTTTGGTAAAGTTTTTGAATTGAAAGCGGAAATCATGTTTGTACAACCACCTCTTAATGGGACTAAAAGCCCTTCTCTTGGCAGCAGTCTCGTGGGTAAAGTCTCTATAAATCAGAATAGGCTTACCTTGCCATTGCAGCACTCCTAGGTCTTTGGACACTCTCAGGATTCTTTCCTTGGTTGAGTAGCATAGCAGGTATGCTACGATGGGAAGGGGGGTTTCTGTTTGTTTGTTGGGTTGGGTAACTACCCTGTGGGCCCTTTCAACCTCAATCGGGCCTTTGCATCTCTCTCCCAAAATTAATGGTATATTTTGGTTTAAGAAGTTCTCCATTGATGGCCCCTCTACTCCCTCCAGTAAACCAATGATCCATAAATCATTTCAGTGGTTCCTGTTCTCGTGGTCCTCTGCCCTGTTCCATTAAATAGCCAGGCGTTCCTCATGCTGTTGCAGCCTTTGCCATACTTGTGACTGGTGCGCTTTGCCTGTTTCAGCTTTCTGTTCAAGCACATTTACCTTGTCTTGTAGCTGCTTCACATCTTTAACAGTGCCCACAAGCGACAGACTTATGTTGTCCACTCTGGATATAAGCCTCTCTATTAGTCTGGTTATGTGCTGGAGTGATTCCCCCATATCGATCGGCTGATCTTGGGAGCGGGCATCCCCTGATGCCATGGCATTGGTTTGCAAGCTCATCCTTGAACATTAGGTGAATAGAGCAATTTTCCAAATAATGGTACTTCTCCGATAATATTATATGGTAAAAAGTAGTGAGTAGCACTAGGATTGCAGAATAGGCCTGAGCAGCCTGGTAATGGCCGAGAGAGACTCGAGAAAACTCAACACTGAATATAGATACAAAATGGCCTGAAATCCTCTTAAAAATGGCACTGCCCAGAAGATGTAGTGTCACCCATTCATAAAGTCATTGTTTTTGGTAGGGACCCCACGGGATCATGGCGATGGAGTGCGGATGTTCGCTGTGGGGTGAGAGCTCGCGTTTTAGGCTGTTATCTTCCCGGTGGCTAGATCACACCCCCATAAAAGATGTATTGATAGGGAAAGGAGGAATGGGAATGCAAAAATAAACAGCAGTTTCTAAAATTGAAACAATAACATCAACAATAACACTGCCCACCCCCAATAGCATGTACAAACACACCTCCTCACTGGTACCAGTGTCCCTAAAGTCTGACTGGGTACCCAGGTAAAGGTGAAGGCCTGAAATGTTGCCATGGGTTGGCTTGCATTGGGGACCTTGGGGATGAACAAAGAAACTCTCTGTTTGGTTTAACTTGTTTGAATAACCCCAGCCAGGGCAGGCCCTGAAATTACTCATGGTTCTGAAGACACAAATGTGAAGCACAATTATGGCTACTAGCAGTCGAGGAGCTGGGGCCTTGGATAGCAGAGCAGAGTAGGTGGCTCACAGGAGGATCTTGCAACTTGTCACCTTCTGTCTCGACTGCCAAGTCTTGCAGCTTATCACCTCCGGCCTTGACTGCAGAGTCGTGCAGCTTGTCACCTTCTATGTGCTGGATTGGGCCAGAACTGTGGACCAGGGCTACACATTCACTCATCCATGATGAGGGATACCCCCTTCCAAGGCAAACGCCCTGTGATACCAGGCTGTAGCATCACCTAGTCAACTCCCCAGTTGCTCCGTATGGTAGTGACCCCTATTTGTAGTGCAGGAATCACACAGTTCTCTGTGGCTGAGCAGAAACACTTTTATAGGCAAATTCTGACTGCTCCAGGTTGAACAGCAAACAATCTCTTAGTGAGTGCCCCAGCTTTCAAACATCAAGATGTCAGTAGTATTTTCTTGCTTCCCAGTCTGCAGGAGCTCAGCAGACTTCTCCCTGATGCTGGTTCAAGTCTCAGGCAAATACTTCATTCAGTCTCTGGCAACTCAGAGTCTGATCTCTGCTAGCTTTCTCAGGATGCTGAGGGAGTTATTCCCAAACAGTCTGGTCATGTTCATTCTGCGGCTTCTATATGTTGGACACTTATGCAATACTCTTGGTCTTTGGCTGTGGAAACCATCAGGCTGGTCACTGGCTGTACACACTCCTCACTGGTAGAGTGCTGCAGGGGATCTTCTGTATGCCCTCTTCATCTTCACTCATGGAGAGCCTTAGCAGAACTGCTCTGAACTGCAACTGTCCCTATAGTATCAGAAGAAAAAAAACAACTTCTGATTGGTTGAATACAATTTTCTGTCTTTGAAATTAATATTCATCAGGTCCTTTCAATGTCTGATTTCTGATCAGTGTGGCTGCCAAGATATTGTTCATACCCCTACCTAGGAGCCATAGCTGCAGTCCTCCAGAGATCCTTGAATGCTGATTGGTTGTTAAAAGGGTTCAAATGATCACAAAATAGCTGCCTGTCAACACAGTTTATATTCAGTCCCAACTTTAAAAGTCCTTTGCTGCCACACTATATTATTTTACATTGTTCTGCCAACAGTGTCCATTAGTAACCCCTCTGCCCTAATATCCACTGGCAGAGTGGGGCATTCAAAGGGCTTCCTCTGCATGTCACTAGTGCCATAGTACTGCCCCCCTAGGTGACAGACAGAGCCATTATTTACATAGGAGCAGACTTTGCCTTTAATGAAACAAGTGTCTATATGCCACAACAAAGTTTATTCTTTCACTTCTCTTGCCTCTCCCAAGTGTCTCCAGACCCATATTAGCTGTCCTGGGTTTGGAGCACACGGAGAGGAGATGATCTATGGCCACAGTGAGTGCTTTGAACTTTGAGCACTATAGCACTGTTCTGCACATGTGCGCCCACTAGTTTGCAAATTTGCAATGTAAGTCATGCAGCGGCGGTGCTCTAAATATTTGCTGAAACAGCCAATTAATTTGTTATAAAAATGTGGTCCTCCAGTCAGTTCCTCACAAGGAGCAAAAAATTGTGGCTGGCAGGAGGGATAAAGGGACAGTCAGGGACCCAGGACAGGCAACAGACAAAACAGAAGGAGGGCAAAGGCACACAGGTAAGCTCCAAACCTTTTTTTTTGGGGAGGGGGGGTTCATACAAAAATAAATTGCTGCAAAAATTAAAACGTGTGCCATAAATAGTAGAAATGGTTCAAGCATGTCCAATATTTATTGTATCTTCTTCTTTTAACATTGTGTTTAGCTTTCCCATACCTCTCTTTTGTTTTATACATGCTCATTCTAATTGAGAAGACAGTCCTCCAGCCTTTGCTGGGTATCAGACCAGGGACCTTGCATCACCCAGGTGAAGACATTAATCATTCTTCTAAAGGAAAATTATGACTAGTTGGGAGGTTAGAGAGATCATTTATGCTAAGACTACCTCTAGATGGCTGTATTACTTTTGACTGTTATTTATAGTTATCGCTACTAGGTTGACTGTTTTGCATAGACTGCCTTTTCTCATACTGTATATCAAGAATAATGAGCACCCCTCCATGAAGAGCAAGTTTGTAACCTCTCATAGAGTGAGAGTGGTAACATCTTGCTAAATGTAGCATTTAAAAAATGTGAAGATAATAAAAAAATATACTTTACTATATGACACAAGATTCACAGAGTTTAACTTCTTGTTGCCATTTTGAAATATGCACATGTGAGTGGGTGTTTGCTTCTCAGCTGTCCTCCAGGCCTTGTGCTTGTTTCGTTGGAGCATGATTCTGATTAGTACAGTTGTTTGGAGAAATAATTCATGTTCTAAACTGTGAGTTTTTTCTCCAAACATTCTAAGTGGTGGTTTATCTGGTTTGGACAATGGTACAGAAACATTCTGAACATGTACTATACAACATTAATTACTCTTTCTTATTTATTTATTTGAAAATTGGTGACCAAAAGAGGTACAGAGTGAAAGTTTACATTGCTGGGAATGAAATCAATGACCCTGATTCCCAAAAGCAGTAACTCAAAACATTTAGAAGGGGGAAACTCCCACTAGCTGGAGGTTAGACAGCACATTTAGAAAGAAGACTCGGTTTGCTGGCCAAGGCACCTAGCTTCACCCGAGCTCTTTCCTTCTAAGATTGCTTGAAAGGACAGAGCAGACAATCTTACCAGAGCAAGGGAAACAGATTAAGACTTCTTTTGGCTAAGCAGATTTACTGTGTGTTGTTATTTTTATTTTGTACTCACAGGGATTGCTACCATTTGTTGCTAACATTTCATTGCTTTATTTTTCTCTGATTCAAATTGTTGTTGCTGGTATACCTTCTTCTGGATTATTACAAGGTGTGCCTACAGGTGTGTGGTAACAGATTACTGCTGTAATCTTCTGATTCAAATTGTCTTTTGCAAGGTATATTTTCTGTTACTGCTTTATTTTTCTCTGTAGCAAAGTGTTTCTTACAGGGTATATCTTCTCTGAAATTATTACGGGTGGTGCTTTACAGGTTTTACAGTTTTATCTAACATTAGGATAAGCTTTCAGGGTTACTGCATTTGTTGTTGACTGATTGTTTCTGCTCTTACCTCCTTGTTCTTTAATCCGTGGTTCTTCTTTTTCAGCAGGGGAAGGGCCCAGCCACCCACCCCCATCCCCAACCACCCCACACTACACTCCTTTTATAGGGTACCACAGTTGTGACATTTCCTGTGGCAAAGCAGGAAGGGGTGGATCAGTGGGGCATCCACAAGGTGAGCTCATTTACAGGGGCACTAGTAATTTAACTTGTTATAACAAGTTATTCAAAAACAAAACACAAAATCAAGCCATTACTTGCATTTTCTTTCTTCTAATTACTTTGACAAGGTTATAAACCCAGCAACTTATTAGGAATGGATATCATTAACTGCAGGTACTGCGGAACACTTTTCAGAAGGACAGTCTTACAGGATTTAGGACACTGTCCTACATGCTGGGCCACTGGAGTTCTTAGGGCTCAGCTCCGGGCAGCATGGGCAGAGATTGCGCACCTCAAATTTCATATTGAAGAGGAAATACATTATAAGAACCACCCGCCATTTCCCCAACATCCAACAGAAAACCTCACCTCAGAGGGTAGTTGGTCCAGGAGGTTGGCAGGTGGTTAGAGGCAATAAGTTGCCCCATCACCTGTGCTCTCCAACATATTACCTCCAAAACCATATAAACACTACAAACTGGTATCTGCCTCTATCTCTGAAATCAAACAAAGGGGTAGAGGACACTGCAGAGCAGGGCACTGCAGCACAGGAGCTAGCACAACAAAACTCACCCAAATCAGGAACCAAAACAAAAAAAGCAAAAAGGAAATCCAAAAAACTTCTGATCGTAGGACACTCCATGATTCAGGGAGTTGATACCCATCTCCAGCCAGGGGTAATGGTCAGGTGTCTCCCAGGTACATCAGCCATGAGAGACACTGACCGTATTGCTAAAATTGTTCACAAAGCAGGAGAAAACATTGACATCATGGTACACGTAGGGACTAATGATCTCACCAGCTGGTCAGTTGTGGAGACCAAGGAACACCTGACCAGGTTGGGTGGCAAACTATCATCCATTTCATCTGACATCTCCTTCTCTGAGATCCTTCCAGTCTGGGAGAGGGGGGCAGATGGACGGAAAGTCAGAGAAGGGGAGATAGGGGAGCTAAACATGTGGCTCAAGGGCTGGAGCCAGGAAAAAGGACACAGATTTGTAGGGAACTGGCAACTGTTCTGGTAGCGGAAGTTCTTTAAATTTGATGGACTGCATCTGACTAAGGAGGGAGTCAGTACATTGGGGCAGAAATTTGATGTCTTTGCAGAATATTTAAACTAGCAAATGGGGAGAGGGGTGCAGCATCCCATATGTCGAATGGGAAGAACACCCCTCTCCCCTCAGCTAGTGGTCAAACAGGGATTCAGCATGTTTGCAGTTCATTTGCATCACCAGGTAAGAAAAAAGGTCCGTCTCCCCATACGATGCACAGGGAAAATGCCAAACCTCACCCAACAACTAACACACTGAAATCTGGCCAATGGAAAATCATGTACACAAATGCTCACAGTCTGGGAAATAAGATCCCAGACCTGCAGCAATAATGTCAGAGGCTAAACTGGACATAGTAGCAATTAGTGAGATGTGGTTTACCAGTAACCACACTTGGGAGACTTTAGTACCTGGCTATGTACTGTTCAGAAGAGACCGAGGTGCAAAAAGGGGGGGTGGAGTGGCCCTGTATGTCAATGAAAATATCAAAGCTACAGAAATTTAGAATACACATAAGGAGCCAGAAGAACTGTGGGTCACCCTGAAAAGAGGAAATGGGACAGCCATAAGAACTGGGGTTATCTACAGGCCCCCAGACCAGGGGGAGGATATAGACACAATACTGTTAGAAGATATACAAAACATGACAGCTAAAGGGGAGGTTCTGATAATGGGAGACTTCAACATGCCAGATACAGATTGATCACTACCAGCAGTAACATCTGCCAGAAATAGACACATGGTGGATTCCCTTCATGGGGAGGTCCTCAAACAACTGGTACAACAACCCACAAGAGACAGGGCTATCCTAGATCTAGTACTGACTAACAGGGAAGGGATCACAGATCTTCAGGTAGAAGGTGACCTGGGGGCCAGTGACCATCACATGGTATGGTTCAATTTGGCCACCACATCTAAATCATCCCATTCCAAGGCAAAAATATGGGACTTCAGAGGAGCTGACTTTGATAAGATGGCCAACAGAGTTAAACTAGCCCTGGCAAAAAGAAACACAGGTGAGGGGGTACAGGCAAAGTGGGCAAGCATTAAGGATGCAATACTTGAACCAACATCCCATTGTGTTAGAGAGAAAAGGAAGTGCAAAAGAAGAAGAAGGAATCCACTTTGGTTCTCAAATACAGTAGCAGAAAAGGTCAGAGCCAAAAGGCTGGCCTTCAGGAAATATAAGGGAACACAGTGGGATGAAGATAGGGAGGCATACCAAACTGCCCTAAGGGAAGCATGGAAGGCAGACAAAGTCCCAAACTGAGGAAATACTAGCACGAACAGTAAAAGAAGGTGACAAGACTTTCTATAGATACATTAGTGAAAGGAGAAAGTCCAGAGGTGGTATTGCTAAGCTCAAAGGCGAAAAGGGGGCACATGAGGAGGAGGAGGACCCTGTAAAAGCATCTATCCTAAATAGATACTTTTGCTCAGAATTTACTGAAGAGAAGGTAGGGCAGGGCCCACAGCTCAGCACCATGGACACGGGAAGGGGGGGAGGTGAGCACTACTCCCTTCACAAAAGAAAGGGTACCACAAGAGCTCGCTAAGCTCAGGGTGGACAAGGCAATGGGACCTGATGGCATACATCCCAGGGTACTTAAGGAGCTAAGGGTGGAACTAGCAGAGCCATTAGCAGAACTGTTTAGTGAGTCTCTGAGCACAGGAGAGGTCCCAAAAGAATGGAGAAGGGCTCATGTGATCCCTCTCCACAAGAGTGGTAGCATGGAGGAGGCAGGGAACTACAGACCAGTCAGTCTTACCTCAGTAGTGGGCAAGATTATGGAGGCACTCCTTAAGGAAAGGATAGTGCAACACCTGGAATCCATAGGACATAGGATCCAAGACAGCATGGGTTTACAAAGGAAGGTCCTGTCAAACTAATCTCATAGATTTCTTTGACTGGGTAACCAGAGTGGTGGACCAAGGGGGAGCAGTTGATGTCGCCTACCTTGACTTCAGCAAAGCTTTCAACACTGTTCCACATAGAAGATTGATAAATAAGCTGGGTAGGCTTGGGGTGGGTCAGAAGTTGGTCAACTGGGTGGCAAACTGGTTGACGGACAGAAAACAGAGAGTAGTGGTAAATGGTATACAGTCAGAAGAGATGCAAGTCATAAGTGTGGTACCTCAGGGATCAGTCCTGGGGCCAGTCCTCTTCAATATCTTCATTAGTGACATTGCAGATGGACTAGAGGGTGAGGCTTGTCTGTTTGCAGATGACACCAAGATCTGCAACAGAGTAGATGATCCAGATGGGGTGGGCAGAATGAGAAGAGAGCTGGATAAACTAGCAAAATGGTCAGAAGAGTGGCAACTGGGATTTAATGCAAAGAGGTGCAAGATCATGAACATAGGGAAGAGAAACCCTGAAGCCACCTATAGGCTGGAAGGGGAGTTGCTGGCAGTCACAAAGGAAGAAAGAGACTTGGGCATCATCATCACCGATGACCTGAAATCATCCAAACAGACCTCTAAAGCAGTAGGTAAGGCTAGGGGGATGTTAGGGTATATTAGTAGGGGTATCACAAATCGTAAAAGTGAGGTAATAATCCCTCTTTACAAGACACTTGTTAGGCCCCATCTGAAGTACTGCATGCGGTACTGGAGGCCACACCTTCACAAGGACATTAACCAAATTGAGGCAGTCCAGAGAAGGGCAACAAAAATGGTGCAGGGACGGCATCAGAAGACATATGAGGACAGATTAACTGAGCTCAATATTTATATACTTGAGCAAAAGAGGGAGAGAGGTGATATGATCGAAACATTCAAACACCTTAAGGGCATTAACAAGGTGAAAGAGTCTAACATGTTTAAATATAAGAAAAATCGCAGGACAAGAGGACACAGCATGAGAATAGAGGGAGTCCAATTAAGGGGGAATGTGAGGAAATTCTTTTTCACAGAAAGAGAGGTGGATGCATGGAATGGCCTACCTCAGGAAGTGGTGGCTATGAATACAGTGCAAGGCTTCAAACAGGCATGGGATAGGCATAAGGGAGCAATACAGATGAATATGGATAGATAGGTCATTGACAGTGTAAAGGTGTGTGGCACATTCATAAGGTAGAAAACATGGCAGACTGGATGGGCCTTGTGGTCCTTATATGCCATCAACCTCTTTGTTTCTGTATTTACTTTATTCTTGCTATCCCCTACACCACCACTAGATGGCTGTATTTCTGTTGACTGTTACTAACAACATCCACTTCTTCTGCAAGTAGACTGCTTTGCACAGACCTCCATTTCTCATACACAACTCACTTCCAAGTCCTTGAATAGACATCATCTAAACAGACCAAAGTATTCTCCTGGTTATTGCAGATTTGACCCTTGCAGCCAAGCATGGTGGCAAATAGTCAAAAGTACTGAAACAGAGACAAGAATTAGAGATACAATACTTTCTGTACTTTCAGTATCAAAATCAGGGAAAAAAAACAGAACAGAACAGAATGTGGCATTATGTAATGCTTTTTTTTGTAAATGTTGTATCTCAAAGCACTTTACAGACACTTTACAAACAAATGGGTTAGATTCTGATTGTGTGGTGACTACATGCTGAACATCAATACTGCTCCTATTAGTTGAGTGATGGCTTTCATTTATATCAGATGTTGCTTAAATTAACATAAAAACAACTCTGAAAATCTCCTCCATTCACTTGTGTGTGGCCCGCCCCCGCGCTCTCCCTGGTTAGACATCACAAAATGTCTGAGTGTGGGTACAGGGCCAGTAGATCAAGAAGAGGGAAGGATTGATTGGCCATCTCTTAGTGTACATACTGGCAGTATTCCATGTTGAAAATCCCATTTTCTATATGTCATATCTTCCCTGCAAAGTATTTCTTTGTTTTTTATATTTCTTTAGTTATTGCCTTAGGTAAAACTGTGGTTAGTTAGATTTCAGCTGAAATATGCATGAACATGGCACCATTCTATATTCACCCAGTCCTAGTTTTTTCAAGTGCTCATAATAAGTTGAACTATTTTGCTTTCTGTTTGTTATTAATACATCACTCTGAGCTTTTCTCTTGTATTATATGTTAAATTATCATATGCTCATAATGAGTTGAAGTATTGTGCTTGTTCTCTGTTATCAAAACAGCCTCATATATATTACAACTAAATTTATATACCTTGACAAGAAGGAATCTTTACCTGTGCTGACAACTGGAAAACCAATTACTTGGCGAGAATGGCTTCTCACCTTTAAACCATTTTATAACACTGTTGACCTATTTATGCATGATTTAGGTGTTATAAACCCTCCTGGGTATGCAACAATGCTTCAATAACCTCCCTTTCTGGTGACTGAAGGTAAATAGCTGCACCTCATGCCTCACAACCCACCAACATGTTTGTTAATTGCAATATTATTAAATGGGTTATGAATGTCTCGAAGCCTGATTGGTCGAGTATGATCATATGACCATTAATTGTCTTCTGTGGATGGCACAGAGAGCCCATACTATATACCATAACATTTGTTAGCATGTAATAAAACATTGCACTCCTTAAAATAATAAAAAAGTGTCAGCTATTTTCTTCTCACTCCACCATCATCCAACTTCATCAATATGTCAGACCAAATGTATTTGTCTGTTTATATAGTAAAGCAGGAAAAAACACAGATTTATTTGTGATAAACTGTATTTAATCTTATATTATTGTTTGTTATCTGTGATTTTCTCTGTAAATGCACTTCTGGCACAGAGCCTTGTCCCCTCAAAGACAAGTACAATATTCAAGGAAATAAACTGACAGTTTCAAAGTTTAACAGTTACTTCTGTAGCTTTTATCGTATTTCCCTAACACTGAGCCAGCTGCATACTAAACCTCCCTAATAAATTGCACTATACAAGGTTTTAATATATTATAGGGGCACAGTAGCACCCATATAGTTAGGGTTGAGTGGGGTGTTCAATGTTAAACCCTTAACTTTGTACTTTAATACCTTTAGCAGCATTTAATGAAATTAACTGACATTTTGTGTTTATTGTCTAGGAGGCAAGGTTTAAATCTGTAGAAAGTTTTGTGAAGGCTGCTTTTGTGATTTCTGATATCCATATGTGATTTTCCTTATACTTAACATGAGATTTGGGTTTGCTCTCATGTACAGCATACACCAGAATAGACTTTCCAAAGCTTTCAGACTGAAACAGAGAATCATTAGATGTCAGCAGATAAAGACTTCATGGCCCTACTTGTCTGACCTATTTTTCCCTACCTACAGATACACCAGTGAGCCTTTTGGAAGACTGGTAGCATACTAGGCCATGGTAGTGCCTTTGAAAGATTTGGAGAGAAAGTTTTAAATGGTTCCAGAGCTATAAAAATTTATAGTTTTGTTGTTTTCCTGTCCTGGCCATGCTCAGCAGGGTTTTTGGGATAACACGGAAACATAGAAACATAAAAGTTGAAGGCAGATAAGGACCGCAAGGCCCATCCAGTCTGCCCATTTCTTTTTCTACCTTATGAATGTGCCATCGGCCTTTGCTTTGTCAATGGCCTATCTATTCATACTCATCTGTATTGCTCCCTTGTGCCTATCCCATGCCTGTTTGAAGCCCTGTGCTGTATTCATATCCACCACTTCCTAAGGTAGGCCATTCCATGCATCCACCACCCTTTCTGTAAAAAAGAACTTCCTCACATTACCCCTTAATCGGACTCCTTCTAATCTCAGTCTGTGTCCTGTTGTCCTGATATTTTTCTTATATTGAAACATGTTAGACTCTTTCACCTTGTTAATGCCCTTAAGGTGTTTGAATGTTTTGATCATATCACCTCTCTCCCTCCTTTGCTCTAGGGTATACATATTGAGCTCCGTTAATCTGTCCTCATATGTTTTCTGATGCAGTCCCTGCACCATTTTTGTTGCCCTTCTCTGGACTGCCTCAATTTGGTTAATGTCCTTGTGAAGGTGTGGCCTCCAGTACTGCATATAGTACTCCAGATGGGGCGTAACCAGTGTCTTGTAAAGAGGGATTATTACCTCCCACTTATGACTTGTGATGTCCCTACTAACACACCCCAACATCCCCTTAGCCTTACCTACTGCTTTAGTGGTCTGTTTGGATGATTTCGGGTCATCGGTGATGATGATGCCCAAGTCTCTTTCTTCCATTTTGACTGCCAGCAACTCCCCTCCCAACTTATAGGTGGCTTCATGGTTTCTCTTCCCTATGTGCATAATCTTGCACTTCTTTGCATTAAATCCCAGTTGCCACTCTTCCGACCATTTTGCTAGTTTATCCAGATCTCTTCTTATTCTGCCCACCCCATCTGGATCATCTACTCTGTTGCAGATATTGGTGTCATCTGCAAACAGACAAATCTTACCCTCCAGTCCATCTGCAATGCCACTGATGAATTTATTAAAGAGGACTGGCCCCAGGACTGATCCCTGAGGTACCCCACTTCTGACTTGCATCTCTTCTGACTGTATACCATTTACCACCACTCTCTGTTTTCTGCCCATCGACCAGTTTGCCACCCAGTTGATCAACATCTGACCCACCCTGGGCCTACCTAGCTTATTAATCAATCTTCTATTTGGAACAGTATCGAAAGCTTTGCTGAAGTCAAGGTAGGTGACATCAACTGCTCCCCCTTGGTCCACCACTCTGATTACCCAGTCAAAGAAATCTATGAGATTAGTTTGACAGGACCTTCCTTTTGTAAATCCATGCTGTATTGGATCCTGTGCCCGTAAGGATTCCAGGTATTGCACTATCCTTTCCTTAAGGAGTGCCTCCATAATCTTGGGACCTCTCCTGTGCTTAGAGACTCACTAAACAGTTCTGATAATGGCTCTGCTAGTTCCACTCTTATCTCCTTTAGTATCCTGGTATGTATGCCATGAGGTCCTATTGCCTGTCCACCTTGAGTTTATCGAGCTTTTGTAGGACCCTTTCTTTTGTGAAGGGAGTAGTGCACACCTCCCTCCCCCCCTGTGTCCATGGTGCTGAGCTGTGGGTCCTGCCCTACCTTCTCCTTAGTAAATACTGTGCAGAAGTATCTATTTAGGATAGTTGCTTTTACATGGTCCTCCTCCTCACATGCCCTCTTATCCCCTTTGATCTTAGCAATACCCCCTCTGGACTTTCTCTTTTTTTTTTTTCTTCGTTGTTTAACCAGAAATAGCACACTAAGCTGAACGTTTTTTTACAGGAGTGACCTGGGAGCACAAGTAAGTTAAGTGACTTGCTCAGGGTCACACAGTATGCAAGTGGAAGCTGTGGGATTCAAACCCAGGTGTGGTCTACTGGATGTCACCAAATTTGCAGCTCAGAGCCTTAGACCACTGCGCTATACTGCCTCCTTTCACTAATGTATCTATAGAAAGTCTTGTCACCTTCTTTACTGCTTGTGATAGTGTTTCCTCGATTTGGGCCTGGGACTGCCTTACTGCCTTCCCTGCTTCCTTTAGGGAAGTTTGGTATGCCTCCCTACCTTCATCCTGCTGCATTCCCTTGTATTTCCTGAAGGCTAGCCTTTTAGCTCTGACCTTTTCTGCTATTGTTTTTGAGAACCAAAGTGGATTCCTTCTTCTTTTGCACTTCCTTTTCTCTCTAACACAATGAGATGTTGCTTCAAGTATTGCATCCTTAATGCTTGCCCACTTTGCATGTACCCCCTCACCAGTATTTCTTTTTGCCAGGGCTAGCTTAACTCTGTTGGCCATCTTATCAAAGTCAGCTCCTCTGAAGTCTTGATTCAGCACCAAAAATTCTGTGTCACAGGACCGTTTCTCAACACTTACTTCCCACAGCACCAAAAATGTTTTTTTTTCTTTTCATGCTATGAGGACTGCCATCTAGCTTTCTCTCTCAAAATAATAAACATGGAAAATAAGTAGGGGTGCATGAAAAAAATATTTCACCAGCAGAACCTAAGTGAAAGTCGGACTTTCGCTTCCTCAAAAATGCAGAATTCAATTTTTGAACTTTTGCGGAAATTCCACCTCCCTTATAATAAAAACAAAATTTACAAAAAAGTTCCTTGGCAATTCCTGGTGACTAGCGGTCACCTCCCCCCACCGGATCACCTGCCTGCCCAACTTTTAAATAACATTTCATTCTCTTTCCTTAAGTAGCGTGATCCCTTCCCCATTCCCTGAGCCCACAAAGCCAGAGTCACAAATGCACTGGTGGCCAGTGGTCCCTCCCCTTCACCCGTTCACCCCTCCAACTCTGTCACGGTACTGTTAACAAAAAGCCCTGTTGGTCTAGTGGTTTGAAGAACTGCTTTCAGAAGAATTAACCTGTCCCTGGCCCCTCTTCATCCTTGATCCGAAGTCCCCGAGTAGATTTTTAATCCCTGGTGATCTAGTGGGCACTGTCAGGCAGGGGGTGGGGGAGGGA
The DNA here is from genome assembly GCA_016271365.2 of Neoceratodus forsteri. Taxonomy (NCBI): domain Eukaryota; kingdom Metazoa; phylum Chordata; order Ceratodontiformes; family Ceratodontidae; genus Neoceratodus; species Neoceratodus forsteri. Next base: position 770,724,979 of record CM057449.1, on the reverse strand, counting down.
TTGCACTAGTTAAGGAAGGATAATTAAATGTTTTTTAAAAGTTGGGCAGGTAGGTGATCCTGTGGGGGGATGGACCACTAGCCACCAGGGAATGGGGATGTAATATTATTTTCTTGTGGGGCAGGTGGGTGGAGGGACCACTAGCCACACCAGGGCATTTGGGCAAAATTTCACCCATAACTATTGCAGAAATTTTCCGTTCTGCCACAAGTGTAAATTCAAAAAACTTTAGCGAAAGTTCCCTGGCACCAAAAAAATGCACTTTTGTTCACCCCTAAAAATAAGTGCAATTTAAAAAAAAAAAATCAAACATCTGAACCTAAATAAATTTGATCTGTTTAGCTAGATTCTGATGTTTGTTTGTCTTTTAAATAATAGTCAGAAACCCCTTTTTGAGCACCACAAAATCCATATTGCCCAGCTTTGCGAGAGGAGCCGTTCACCCATACTCTCTGAATGAGAACAGAGGGATTTTCTTGACTTCTGCAGCTGCAAATGGAGTTCTTCTGCAGGCTGTAGTGAGAGCAATGACCTGCTTATCCCCTATTCTGTTGGCCTGTCTCTATTTGTTTGTCTCTTCATCTGACTGCCTGTCTGTCTGTCTGTCTGTCTGTCTATCTATCTTTCTATCTATCTATCTATTTATCTATCTATTTATCTTTTCTATCTCTCTCTAATCAATATATCTGTCTGTCTGTCTTTCTGCCTGTCTGCCTGCCAGTTCTACCATGTCACTTTAAAACCCAGAAGAGTGACTATCATTACAGCGATACCCAAGTGCCAACGGTGACGTTGTTGCCTGGCAATTGTGCCACCTAACCGCTGTTGTGTCCAAAGCACCGGGGCACATCCTGACTGTTTACATGGGGCTTTGCCACCTGCACCACCCACCATGGGGGTCTTCACCACCTGTACCCCCCAGAAAATAATATAATCACCTCCAGGTCTGAGGTATAGGGGAAAAAGAGTGCAACACCCCCGGGGTAGCAGTGATGGTGGGCACTGCAAATTCCCAATCATTGGAATGACCATCAGATGGATTTCAGTACACACATTGCTGTTGCTGTAATGGTTTTACTATGCTGACAGCTTAGATTGCCTGCCTGCCTACCTATCTACCTACATATCTATCTATATATTTATCTATTAAGAGGATCTGTGTGCCCACCCCCAGTACTGCTTCTTTCTCCCCCTCTCCTCCAGGTCACCTGCCACCATTCTCAATGTTTATATCTTTTGTTTAAGCAGACCAGGGTGTCCACCACTGGTACTGCTTCTCTTGACTCCCTCCTCCCTTCCGGGTAATCCCCCCCTTCCTACTAAATATGTGGTGGCACTGCGGGTGCCCACCCCTGGTGCCGCTGAACAGTAGCCAACACTGGGATACCCAATCCCCAGTCCTTAGAGTCCAGAATCTCTGTATCCCCTAAAAAAAAAAAAAAACAGCAAACCATACCTTATTTCTTTTAACCTGCAAAAAAGAAGGCAGTCACTTGGCAATCTGACCCCCACCACTGTGACCACCCACTCAGTAACCAGCACCCCACATTGAACATTTGTAGAACTATAAGGGACACAGGGTATAAACAGCAGCAAATTGTAAGGCCAGCAATAATATGAATAATGTGACTAAGCAAGGTACAAGGGTAAAACAGTAATGTCAATCCAGCCGAGAATATTAAGCCAGAACATGCAGAGATACAACTAGGGTTGGAGAATAAAAATAATAAAAAAAATTGATATATCTTATGATATATTCCTTAACAATGAACGAAACATTAAAATATGAGAAACACAAAATGAGTATAAACCAGGAACCTGTAAAGAAAGGAAGGAATGAAAAGGCAGGCACATTTTAAGACTGGTTGAGTTGAGGAAGGGTATGCATCTTCTCCTACCTTCTCTTATAGGTGAAGAAATTATGATGTAAATTGGCCTCTGACTTTTCCAACCTTAAAATAGTTAAAATTTCAGCATGCCACTCTTTGTAACAGGGAGTATGTGTATCTGTCCAATGTCTCAAGATAACCAACATGGCTACCGCTGAGATGAAGGAGCTTTGGTATCTCTGGGGACCCAGCAAATGTGTAATGCCTAGACCTAAAATACAGAGTTCTGGGGTAAAACTCTCCTGATGACCTAAAAGAAGATCTATTCATGATTTAATATGATTCTAAAACATCTGTATATGTGAGCAATCCCATAAGAGATGTTTTAGAGTGCCCTCTTGAACATTACATTTCCTGCACATCACAGAGTCCAGCTGCCCTAGAGAAAATAAGGCACTTCAGTGTGTAGTAAGCATTATGAAATATCTTATATTGCATAAACCATAATTTGTCTATTTTGATATGTTTATAAATGAACTCCCAAGAGGCTGTGGTCTCCAAAGCAGATAGAGAATCATGAAACTACTCCTAATAACTGTATCTTACATAGGCTTCACTGCCCATAATGTCCCTCAGTATTTTATAAGGAAGACATACTGCATGGTGTCAGGTCACTAGGTCTTTTAACTTCCAGTAATTGGAGCCATCAGGAAACTGTCAGGGATGGGGGCACAAAAAAGCCCTGGAGGGTGTGTTTAACTTCAAAAGAAGTAAAAGCAGAGGGGTGAGGTGTTGGGCACCATTTGCATAATTCCCCATAAGAGATAAGGTTATCCTCCAATAAAAAAATCTGATATCGATTGAATACCTGAAAAAGGCAGCAATGCATGAGGGATAGGTTTGTTAGCAATTTTAATATTAAGATTCAATCTGAGTGATTAAAGAGGATCTTTTTGTGGGGTATATTAAGGAAGGCAGAAAAGTTTCATATTAATTCATACAGACCATCCAATTGGGGTGCTATGCAGTGCTCTTGGGGAGTTTAGACCAAGATATTTAAGTCAAAGCTTTGGGTGAAATACCAAAAATGGTACGATAATGGAGTTCTATCTCTTTCCATGGGGGATTAGATTGGGTGACGCTGTTCCCCAGGTCTGGAAGACACCAAGCCAGACATTTACTCACTTGAGACACTAAGTAATACCAATAAAAGTTAGGTAGTTGGAGTCATCCATGGTGTTTAGCTGCAACTAACTTAGAATATGCCATCAGAGGCTTCTTACCTTTCCACAGAAAGGCAGAAATAATGTGGTGCAACTGCATAAACTAGGCCTGGGGCAGTGGAATGCCAATCATGCAAAGTGGGATACAAAACTCTCGGTAAAATATTCACACAAACATCAGAAATTCTACCCCATAAAGATATAGGAAAAGATTGCCAGCGGGTAATGTCCACCTTGATATGGTTAATGATGGGTTGCAAATTAAGTTTGATTAACTTCTTGGTACATTGGGTCAGTTGAATACCCAGATAATCAAGGTTTGCAGTAGACCAGCAACTTTGTAACTCTGGGGGTATACTCCTATTACATGGCACAGAACTGAGGGGAAGAATAACTGTTTTAGACAAGTTTAACTTATATCCTGATAGACAGCCAACATCATCAAGAAGTTGGATGGCAGGGGGCTGAGAAACGGAAGGGTTGGTGAGGTGGAGCAAAACATCGTCCTCGTAAGTGGATAGTTTATAGGAGCAGGGACCAATAGAAATTTCAGAAATAAAAAGGTGCTACATAAAATGTCTAGTAAGAGGTTCCAAATAAAAACTGAACAAAAAAAGGATAAAGGACAGCCCTGTCTTGTCCCTCTGTGGAGATCAAAGGCTTCAGACAGGACACCATTACAGGTGATCCGAGCAGAGAGAGTCGAGTAAAGTAGGCAGATCCATTTAATCAATGTATCCGGGATCCCAAAGTCTGCCAGAGAATCGAAGAGAAAGGGTCAGGATACACGATCAAATATTTTTTTGGAATCCAGGGAGACCAACACTGCAGGGGTGTCGACTCCCTGGAGGCCAAAAGTAAATGGACATTTTTTCTCATATGATCAGAAATGAACCTGCCTTGCATAAATCCTGCTTGCTGTCTGCCAATTAATGGCTGCCAAGTATGAGCCAGTCTGTTCACTACAATAATGGACAAAATGTTGATGTTAATAATTATGGGGTGATAATTGTTAACCTCCAGCTGGTCCTTCCCCAGTTTGAGAATTAAAGACATGAAAGCTTCCAAAAACTCAGAAGGGAAGGCATTGTTGCTGTAGCAAAAATGATAAAACTCTGTCAGGTGTGGAGTCAGCTCAGATTTTAAAGCAGAATAGAAACTGGGCAAAAAAACATTCTGGCCCAGAGCTTTGTCTAAAGTGAGAGAAGAAATTTCTTTGTCTATTTCTGACTCAGGAGGAGCAGAGTGGAGCACAGTAAATTCAGGAGCCAGATGAGGAAGATTAGCAGAAGATAGATAATTTTCTAATTGGGTCTCCAGATCAGGCAGGTTTGGTTCTGCACTATAAAAATTTGCATAAAACTGTCTAAATTATCTTGTAACATCTCTGGATGCTGTCAAAACCACATCACTGGAAGTGGAGGTGAGGTTTTTGATCAGGTGGGACATCTCAAGTTTCTTAAGTCTCATCGCCTAAAAAGTTCTGCATTTTTCTCCATGCATGTCATATTGACATTGCAAGCGAAATAAGCATACTCCACCTGTTCCCTTTTCAACTCTGCATAGGTGGTTCTAAGATGATTCAGGAGTATCCATTCATCTTCAGGAGAATCTGAAGTAATATTTTTTTTCTAATTTACATATCAACTGTAACAACTCCAAAACTTTTTTCTCCTTATGTTTAATTCATGTGGAAGTCATCCTAATAAGTTCCCCAATAATCACACATTTATATGGACTCCAACACACCACTGGCGAATCAACAGATAAAGAATTTTCAGCAAAATAATCTGTAGTCACTTGTTTCAGTCAATTATAGCACCCCTTATCTCTCAAGATGTGGTTATTGAGCATCCACTGCTTATCTCTCTCCACTGCAAGTGACAGAACCACTGAAAAGGAGACAGTTGCATGGTCAGAAATTATAATACTATGTATGTCATAGTGATGAGCAGTTTGAATAAAACTAGAGCTCACTAGGGCATAGTCAACACAAGAGTGGGTGTGATGAACAGGAGAGGAGAAGGTGTATTCCCCTGTGAGATGGATGAAAAACATGCCAAAGTTCAACTAGCCCCAGTTATCTAATAGGTCATGGAGAGCCCTTTGTACCAGAGAAAGGCCTTTACGTGTATTGCCTAACCTATCTAGGGTATTGTCCATTGTGAGATTCCAGTCTCCCAATATAAGTTTAGGCAATGAGTCATGAGCAGAAAGAATATTCGTAAGATTAACAAAAAAATGAGAGTCAGAAATAGGACCATACACATTGCCCACTAACAGTTCAGATGTACCAACCACAGCATGGAGGATAAGGTATCTGCCCTCCAAATCTGCATATTCCTTAATTTTCTGAAAAGCTAGATGCTTGTGAATTAAAATTATTACCCCAACTCTATGGGAACTATTCCTGGCACCAAAAAAAGGGCCCCACCCACAATCTACAAAAAAAGTGCACATCTTTAGCTATCAAGTGTGTTTCCCGGAGGAAAGCAATATCTGGTTGAAAGGTGGTCAAGTGTTTCAGTACCTGAGTACGTTTCATGGGGGAGTTGCCTCCTTTGATATTCAGGTAACACAAGTTAGCTGTGATAACGCCATAATAAAAACAATATATTAAAGAATCAATGCAGAAGAGGAATAGTCAAGTAGCCATACAAATCTAAAAGGGCCTAGTACAACTTCCCATCTTTATACTGCCCAACGCTAAAGCACCCGACTCTGAAATCCTGTTTTGCAGCTTTCCGCATACCTAATAATATTGACTCTGTTATTCCCCTGGCACACTGTTTACCTGCCAATACTTAATACATAATACTAATTTATTTGTGACATGCACATTCCCTGCTGCTCATCCAGCACCTCGCTGCCTCGTTCCTTCCTGCAGCCACTGGCACTGCATCTCTCTCTCTCTATCAACCCCCCATTTCTATTCTTTGGTCATACCTCCCACATTCTTCCATCTGTCTAGGGTGCACTGTCCCTCTCCTTGCATTCTTCGAGGATTCTTCGGATCCCCCCCATTTTCATAATTTTGTCCTTTCTTGCTCTATCTCCACCATTGCTGCCTTCTTTTGCCACTTTTGGGTCTCCTACCCTATCTAGCACTGTTGAGTTCCCCCGACAGCAGCTGGTAGTTTGTCTCCCTCTGCTGTGGCTGTTGCTATTTCATCAGTCATTCTTGCATTCCTGTCTCTGGTGCTTCCTCACTGCCCTGCTGAGTCCTGTACTCCTCTCCTGCATCTGAGCCTCCATGACGCTGCTCCTCTGGGCATTCACGTTACTTACCATAGCCCTCTCATCCTTCTTCCTGCAAGAAAGAAAAAAAATGCACAGCTTTCATCTGCATCTGGCTTCCTCTCTCCTGCTGCCTTATACCCAATACAGAATTGCAAATGCAGAACAAGCTCTGACAAAATTTAGTTTGAAACGTTGCATCATTTCAGTGCACAAATGCATTCCAGTATAAAACATTTGTTTTTAATGCTCAGCATTTCAAATCTTATTGTTGGGGATTTTGTAGTCAGTATGAAGGGCTTGATGGTAAAGTGAATGTCAGCATAAAGGTCGACGGGCTATCTGAACAGTCGGGAACCTGTTTATGGGATATTAGTAGTCGGGCACCTTGGAGTCGGGAAATCATATGGATCCCATCTAAAACAGGTTCCATGTCTATCTCATAGCATGAAATCTCCCTTAAAACATTACAACACTGCAAAAATGTCTCACACCCTTTATACGAACAAACTCTGTGCCCTGAAATGACAAACAGAAAATGAACAAAGGAAAAAGATAAGATATAAACTAGACTTAAAAAGCCAACACTATAAAACAGTAACAGTAGCCAAACAATCTGGAAATAACTCTCCTAAGAACTCCATCCAATCAATGTAGGAGAGGGCAGGAGACATACCCAATAGGAGGACCCTTCATATAGAAATAGACCATGGTGGCTCAGAGGAATGTATCATGGCACCCGGTCACTACCATTCGGCCAGTAAATAAAGAGCCAATAGATATGGCACAGCAAGAGAAAAAAAAAGTCCCAGGAAATAAACCTTGATCTGATATGTTATGGACCACAAAACTAGCACGACAAACTAGCAACTGAATAAAAAAGGGGGGTAAAGGTTACAGCCCAGCACCTCCAATTTGAGGTCACTTCTGTGACCCTACAATGAAGTATTCCCTACTAGTCCCAACAGCTAAATGCCTCATACACATATTGAATAGAAAATATTATTAAAACAGAGCACATTTTACTTAGTCCCAAAGTGAAAACCCATTTCAAACCAAAACGAAAGAATGCGATCCAGCATAGGCTGTATCCATAACTTTGAAATTCCACAAAAAATACACTGAAGTGTACTGAAGATGTCCCAAATATAACTTTAGATGAAAAGAAAAAAAGAGATCCAAAGGAAAATCACACCTATAATCCAACGGTGTATATAAGATATAAGCTAATAAAAAATGGAAGGTGATGAGTACCAATGCCCATAGTCTGGGTAATAAGCTCCCGGAACCAGTAGCCTAGGTGGAAGAGGAACACTTGGATATCGTGGTAGTCACAGAAACATGGTACACAGAGAACCATGACTGGGATGCCAACATACCAGGGTACACAATCTGTAGGAGGGACACGGAGGGTAAAAGAGAGGAGGAGGAGGAATAGCTTTCTTCATAATGGGAGGGATCAAAGCAATAGAACTTAAGGGTAAACAGATAGGGGAGGAGGCACTGTGGGTCACCCAGGAGACAGGAAATAGCACCACAATCCAAAAGGGGGTTTTATAGGAAATGATATAAAGTATCTTTAAAATGGCAGAAAAAGGGGAGCTATTGTTGATGGGGGACCTGAATATGTCTGATGTTAACTGGAGCACCTTTGCTGCAGCCACATCCAAGAACAGGGTCCTTCTCAATGCCCTACTGGGGCATGCCTCAGACAACTAGAGTTAGAACGCACTTAGGGGGAGCAGTCTTAGACCTGGTACTCTCAAATGGGGATTGAGAGAGGATCTCAGATTTAGAAGTGGGTAGCCATCTGGAAACAAGCAACCACCAAACAGTGTGGTTCACAATAGACACAGCAATAGAGTCAAGACTTACAAAAGCGAGGGTACTGGACTTCAGGAGAGCTGACTTTGGCAAAAGTGGAGAGTACCTCAGAAAAGCACTAGTAAATGGACAAGAAGGAAGGGTGGAGGAACAATGGGAAAAAGTCAAAACAGAGGCAACAAGCCTTTGTGTGAAGCAAATAAATAAAACTAAATGAAGGAAAAAAACACTATGGTTCTCAAAAGAGGTGGAGAAAGTTAAGGAGAAAAAGACAGCACTCAGGAATATAAGGAAACACTGAAGAAGCAGGACAAAGAATGGTACCAGTTAAAGCAGAAGGAAGCGGGGAAAGCAGTCAGAATAGCAAAGGCCCAAACCGAGTAACAGATAGCAAACTCAGTGAAGAAGGGGGATAAAACCTTTTATAGGTATGTTAGAGAGTGAAGGAAGACCAAAGGAGGGATAGTGAGGCTTAATAAAGGGGTGATAGTGAGAAAGCAGGGATGCTGAATGAATATTTATGTTCAGTATTCACAAAAGAAAATGAGGGGGAGGTACTTAAATTAAACAATAGAAGCACTCTGGATAGGGGGGTCGATACTAGTCCACTCACAGAAGAAAGCATCCTGAATGAACTCCTAAAACTAAAAGTCAACAAAGCAATGGGGCCTGATGGGATTCGCCACAGAATTCTAAAAGATCTAAGGGGAGAACTAGTGACACCACTGACTACCCTTTCTAACAAATCATGGGAGGATGGTGTGGTACCTGAGGACTGGAGGAGGGTGGATGTGATTCCCCTTCACAAAAGTTGGAGCAAGACAGAGGCAGGAAACTGCAGACCTGTTAGTTTGACCTCAGTGGTAGGGAAGATGATGGAATCACCTCTGAAAGATAGAATTGTTGAGTACCTGGAGGCCAGCAGAGCACAGGACCCAAGGCAACATGGATTCACAGTGGAAAGGTCATGTCAGATGAACCTAATAGATTTTGTTGACTGGTTGACCAAAGTAGTAGACCAGGGAGGGACTGTGGATGTTGCCTACCTAGACTTTAGCAAAGGATTTGACACAAGTCACACACAAAAGAATAGTAAACAATTCAGACAGCCTGGAAGTGGGTCCTAGGGTGGTAACCTGGGTAAAAAAATTGGCTGATCAACAGGACACAGAGGATAGTAAAAGGAGTCCACTTCTAGGAAAGTGGGATTACTAGTGGGGTACAGCAGGGTTCATTACTGGGACTGGTCCTATTTAATGTCTTTATAGGTAACATTGTGGAGGTACTGGAAGGAAAAGTATGCCTCTTTGCAGATAACAAAAAGATCTGCAACAGGGTAGATACTCGGTGGGGGGGGTGGAAAGGATGAGAAGGGACTTGGCAAGGTTGGAAGAATGGTCAAGAATATGGCAGCTTAGATTCAATGCAAAGAAGTGCAAAATAATGCACCTGGGAAACAAAAACCCAGAGGCAGAGTACACAATGGGGGGGGGTAGTAACAACAACAAGAATGGAAAGTGACCTGGGGATAGTCATATCAGATGACCTAAAGGTAGGCAAGCAATGTGAGAAGGGGGGCCTGAGGGGGGCATACGGGGATGCATAGGGACAGGCATCACCACTAGAAAGCAGGAAGTTGTTATCCCTCTGTACAGACAGCTGGTGAGATCTAATCTGGGGTACTGCATGCAGTTCTGGAGACCCCATCTCCACAAGGACACAGACAGGATGGAGGCAGTCCAGAGGAGGGGAACTACAATGGTGCAGTGTCTGCACTAGAAGCCATATGAAGAGAGAATTAAGTAGCTTAATATGTATACCCCAATGGAAAGGAGGGAGAGAGGGGACATGATAGAAACTTCCAAGTACCTCAAGGGAATCAACAAAGTCCAAGAGGGTAGCATCTTTCAGAAAAAGAGATGTGCAAGAACAAGGGGGCACAATTTGAAGATAGAGGGGGGATAGCTCAGGGGCAAAGTGAGGAAGTATTTTTTCATGGACAGTCTTCCAGAGGGGGTCATGGGGTCAAAAACAGTGGGGCAATTCAAGAATGCATGGGGGTTAGGAAGAAGTAGGCTGTTGGTTAACTAGGATCTGCAGCTTATCCAATAGGTAGGGAAATGGGCAGACTAGGTGGGCCAAGTGATCCTTATCTGCCATCAAAGTCTATGTTTCTGTGTTTCAAAGATGTAGCCAGGGCAGAAACTATAGAATGCACAATGTGCTCTGAGAATAAAAAATTACAATGTATGAGCTAACGAACAGGGAACAGTCCATTTAAGTTGTAGAAAGGACTGTAGGGATCTGATACAAAAGTCTGTTAATCAGAAGCAGTCCAACAGTAGAGAGAAGCTCTATATTCCCGCCCAGTGCCTCCGACTTGAAACCGCTTCTGTGATCCTCCATTGAGACGAACCATGTCAATCCAAGGATGACTGATCAATCCATATCAAGTAGAAATAGTTGTCAACACAAGCATATTTAAAACTGTGCTGGCCTGATGCTCTGGTTCAAACCAAACACAAAAGGACTGTCCAGCCTGAATGATGTCCATAAAATCGAGAGTCCTTGAAATTTATTTTAGGAACGCTTCAAATGTAAACTGAAATTATAAAAAAAAAAAAAAGAGTTCTGGAGCACGGTCATACCTAAAGTCTTTGATGCACATATGCTGAAACCAGGGTATCAAATGTAATGAACACTGGATGCTCCAAAGTTTAAAGGGTATATCACAGGACTAAAAGGTAGAAGGCAGTCCAACTACAGTATTTAGTAAAAATGACTTGAAGCAGTCCGATACCAGATTTATTTAAACTGAGGCAATCCAAAAATAGGAAAGAGGAAGTCACCTCACATAGCCAAGCTTTTCGAAACTTCAAAAGACAGCCGGGGAAAGAGTTTTGAAAGCTCTTTCTCGCTTTGATCGGCTGAAGAGAATTCCCATACTCCCGAAGTCATGGTAACAAACAGACGTGTCGGATATCTTGCATAGAATTTAGTGCTGACCTTTTAGAGTGTCTGCTTGATATTTCAATAAGCCAGTTGCTGTTCCCTCACTAATGAGGCAACATCCTCGAAGATTAGAATTTGCTGTCCCTGCCACAGCAATGGCTTTTATCACTGAACTTGTTTAAGAACACATACTTTATCCTGGAACCTTAGACACTGTAAGATGATTGCCCTGGGTCTCTCTCTTGTGGCTAGTGTTGTGCAAAATTGAAAAATTACAGTCTGCGAAATATTTCACAAAATTCTCTCACTTCGCAAAATATTTTGCAGGCGCAAAATGCAAAATTTCATCCCAAAGCGTGAAGTTTCACCTGTGAAATGGCAAAATTTGCTGCTCACAGGTGAAATCTAGCAATTTTTGGCAGCAGCAAAAAGACTACCTGGTGTCTAGTGGACCCCCCCGGCCGATCACCAGCCCAAATTGAGAAAAATCCCCAATCTCCAGTGTCTAGTAGTCTCCCCAGCCGATCGCCAGCCCAAATTGTAGAAAGCCTCCCCACACTGAGATTAACATTAATTTCCACATCACCAAATTTGTGTAAAAGAAAATTGCACTTCTGATTCCCTGGTGACTAGTGGACCCCACCCCAGCTGATCATAATCCCAAATTGAAGAACCCCCCCACCACCAAGATTAACATTAATTTCCCCATCCCCAAATCTGTGTAAAAACAATAAAATAAAAAAAAATTACATTTCCGACTCCCTAGTGTCTAGTCCACCCCTCACCCCGCCACCCTGTCATCAGATAGTGCCCCACCCCACTCCCCTCCACTCCCCAGCATCCTAAGCAGGTCACCAGCACAGCCCTCCACTCACATTCCATGGCCGGCAGCCCAACTGAGCGCTTCAATGAATGAGCATGTGCATGTGCTGATTCTTTTTTTTTAAATTCAAAGTTTATTGAGTTTTTCATGATAGCATTAACATGAAGGAGTCAGCAACACATTACAGATACATATGCTGAGATAATCTTCTCCATGCTAAAGCACCCCACCCCCCCCCCACCATCCTCTCCCAGCTTGATGCATTCTTTCCACAAAACCAGGTAGCAGGACAGAGGAACTAACGGTATACATAATATACACAGACACTGTACCAGTATACAAGTATTTAATACCAACAAAAAACTGAATAACTTATTGCTGCGAGGCTCCAGTCTGTAAAAGTTATAAAGAGTGCAAACTCTCCCACACTTTCTTGTATAGGGGAAGGGAACCTCCCCAAACTAGCCTTTATCTGTTCAGTACGAAGGTTAAATAACAGGTCCTTTAAGCATTCCTCATAAGTAATAGTGTGAGCATCCAGCCAATGATGCAAAATAAATTTTTTAAGAGTAAGTGTTATCATAGCTATATGGTACCTACGGTTTTTAACTGGAATTGTGGATAAGTCCCCCAGGAGACATATCTCTGGTGTAAATAATTCCCCAATGCCCAACAGGGGATCAGCCCTGTTTTTGATTAAGTCCCATAGATTCGTAATTGAAGGATACTCCCAGAATATACGAACCAAAGCACCTTCAGCATTATGACATCAAAAACTTTGGGCATCTGGTAGTCTCCCTATTCTGTTAAGTTTGACTGGTGTCCAGTACATGTCATTTAATATTCTATATTGTGTAAGTTTCAACCCATCTTGAGATACATATCTGAAGGATTCTAGATGTATCGATTCCCATTTCTCAGGAGAGTTTGGAAAACAGGAATTCCAATATTGAGCAGCCTTATCACTTTTATCAAGCACATTTGTTCATAAACAGGCATAAATGAGTGAGACTGCTTGGGTCGTCCCACATAGTGGACTCAAAGATTCTATTCAATCACCCTCCTCATGCATGTGCTCATTCATTGAGGTGCTCCATCAGGCTGCCAGCCATGGAGGTGAGTGAAGAGCTGTGCCAGTTACCCACTCAAGATACTGGGGGGGGAGTACTGTCTGATGACAGGGTGGGGGATCCACTAGACACCAGGGAATCAGAAGAACAAATTTCTTTTTTCTTTTATTTTTACACAAATTTAGGAATGGGGAAAATAATGTTAATCTTGTCAGGGGAGAGCTTTCTACAATTTGGGATGGTGATCAGTGGGGGGGACCACTAGACACCAGGGAGTCAGGGACTGGGGATTTTTCTTAATTTTGGCTGGTGATCGGCCAAGGGGTGGGACCACTAGACAACAGGGATATAAATATAAGCGGCACATTTTGGGTGAAATTTCATCACAATTACTCAAAATATTTTGCATGTCAAAATTGGCAATTTTGTAGCAATTTTGCCTTGAGAAGTTTTATTTTGCAGCATCTCTACTTGTGTTGGTGGTTGAAGACAGCGAGAGCGGTGAGACCATTCTATCAAATACTTTAAAACTGACATAGAAGGGCCAGCAATATCTTTCAGTATTCCCTTGATGAAACATAGCATATCCAAATCTTCCTGAAGTTCTGGGACTCCCACAACAACAAGGTTATTGTGGTGACATATCGCTTCTTGGTCATCTTCTTTCAGTTCCAGTTTAGTAAGTCGTTTGCACATTTCTTGAAGTTCTTTACTTTCTTTGGCCTGAGAATCTTCTACAGTGCTAATACAAACCTCGGCATCATCCATTCTTGTATTAAAGGATTCAAGTGTTGGCCTTAGTAATTGTAGGTCTTCAACCACGTTATTTAATGTTAGTTTAATTCTGTTCATGTCAGTCAAGATGAAGTCTAGCTTATCAGGCTGTGAGTCAGATTCCAGGGAATCCAGGGTGGGCATTTCCATGGCCATTTAGGCCATGAGGAAGAGGATGGTGCAGCTTTGGGTTAAGCATTATTATTGGAGACAGGAGCCAGATCCATTTAAATGGATATCTCCCCCGGATCCACCATGGTGCAGGACAGAACAATCAGTCTTCAGTTAGTGAAGGGGGAAGAAGCTTCTAGCTGGAGGCTGGGACAATAAGTAGACTTGAAAGATTTTCTTAGCTGGTATTCTGTGTGTTTGTAATTATAGTTGAGGGATGGTCTTAACTGCCATTTAGTGTGGTTTTTCATTTAGTTTGGGCAGCCTTTTATTGCTTTTGCATTTAGTTTGGGCAGGAGGAAGGGATTCAAACAGACAATTTGGTGCGTGTGTGTGTTTAAAAGTTTCTATCTGGCCTGAAAGTGCAGGCATCATATTACAGGGGATTAGTGCTGGTTGAAAGCAAGGTGTGACTGCCAGCTCAGTCAGTCTTCAGTTAGTAAAGGGGGAGGAAGCTTCTAGCTGGAGGCTGGAACAGTAAGTAGACTTACAAGGTTTTCTTAACTGGTAGTGCTTGAAGGTGCAGTGAGGGGCAGACACAGAGCTGATACACTCTTGTGAAAGTTGGGTGTAGGCCCTAATCCCACCCTCCCCACCCCTTCCTCCCCAGAGCTCGGCTCATTTATAGGGGAACACCTGCCCTGCAATTGAAGGGAAAGACTTCAGATGCATCTCACATAGTTCTAGCCACTGAGGGTTGGGTTTAAAGGCTGGGACAGAGGAGCTGATGGAGTTGTACACTTCCCTTATAAGTTTACTGTGTAGTACTGCACCTAGTAATGGGGTACCTGTTTACTGTTGGACTGTATCTAGGAATAGTGGGTGACATGATTAGTGGTGTTTCTTGGACTAGTGGGGAACCTGGTGGTTCACCCAAGGAAAACTACTTGGAGAGGGATGGGACCACATGTCATTAGGGCAGGCATCTTTGGGAGTGTGGTGAGGTGCACAAGGTGTGGGGTGGCCATGTTACTGGACTGGGCTTGAAAGTTCAGTGGTTGCCCAGTGTGCTACCAGCTGGCACAGCTTAGAGAGGAGGTTGAGGGGATTAGGAGACAGCTGGAGGGAGAGGGGAGGGTATGGTTGGGGAATAGGGCAGGGGCTCTCCCACAGGTTGCACAAAGCACTAGGGGCATGGGCATAGGGAAAGGAGTGTAGGAGAGTACTCTGGGGTCACATAGGGACCCTGACCAGGGGGGCCCAAAAGAGGACACTACCAAGGAAGTGGGTAGGTATCTGGGGACCCCCACCGAGGGGGGCCAAAGGGAGGACATTCTCAGGGAAGTAGGCAGATGACTGGGGCTAGACAGAAGGAAGCAATGGGGTGAGGTGGATTGGACCTTAAGCTCAGTAACCACTTCAATAATCTTCTTCTGCTTGAGGATGAGGGGGGTGATGTAGCCATGACAAGGGTGGTTAGAGATGGAAGGGGAGTGGGGGGCAGGGGCTGGATAGCAGGAAGAACAGGGGGGAACTTGGAATACAGGAAAATGGGGGGAGCGGGGGATCAGAGCAGGAGGAGGAGGGGTAGAGGGAGGAAAGCACAAGGAGAAGGACCAGTTGGGAGGAAAGGGCAAGGTGCGGGACCAGAAGTACAAGGAGGATACAGCTAAGGGAGCTGAGGGTTTAGGCCAGGGGAGCACGACAGGCAAGAAGGGTCTGAATGGAGATGGGAAGGAAGGGAGAATGAGTCAGGCAAGTATAGCAGATGGAGGGGAAGGACCAGTCACGAGCAGTGACAAGGGGCTAGCGGGGTACAGAAGGATACCTGGGAGGAGGAGGAGAGGCATAGGATCAGAGTGGAGGGGTTGGCCAGGGTAAATAAGGAGGGGGCGGCAGGTGGCACCCAGATGGGGGAGGAGCAAGGAGCCAGCTGAGGGGATGGGCCAGTAGAAAGGATGAGGGATATAGAAGGGGGAAATGGAGGAAAAGGAGCAGTCAGAGTGCTACTGTTGGGGGATTTCATGATCAGGGTATCAAATGGGATAGGGAGGGGGAAGTCTGGCCGGTTTGAATAAAATGCTTCCCTGGACTAACGGTGCACAGGGCCAAGCATGAGGTATATCAGCTGGCAAAGGATTGTGGATGTTCCCCAGACATACTGGTCCACCTGGGTACCAATGACATTGAGGGAAATAGTGAGCTAGAGATACAGGCAAGGTTCAGGGAGCTTGCCAGGGTCTGCCATGACACAGGATGTGCGATTTTCTTCTCGTAAATTCTGCGAGTGCCAAGGGCTAGTGGGGAACACAAGAGAAAGATTAGGGAGATAAACCAGTGGCTCAGGGAGTGGTGTGGGGCCAGAGGGTATGGGTTGATGGGGGATTGGGGGGAGACCTGGGAGGATAAGGGGCTATATGCTAGAGATAGGCTCCATCTCAATTTGGAATGGAGGGAAATCCTTAAGTTGAAAATAGATGGGTTCGTTGGTGAAAGGTGGGGTTTAAACTTGTGAAGGGGGAGGGATGGGAGAAAGGGCTGTCGAGGGGGGTACGATAAAGGAGGGAATCTGTCTCCACCTCTCTGGGGAGCTGGAGCAAAGTGGGAAAAGGCCGACTGGTAAAGTGCTGTCCGAGGGAAGACGGAATCCCTATGGAAACACGAGCAGGGGAAATGGAAGTACATGGAAATGGTGGAACGTAGTCCTGCTAAATGCCTGGAGCTTGGGCGATAAAATGCCTGAGCTCCAGGTGATGCTAACTGAGGGAGAGAGGCAGATGTGGCAGTGGTCACTGAGACCCGTGCCACTGCAGGGCATGACTGGGACCTGAACCTGGAGGGTTACACCATGTTCAGGAAGGACAGGGGGGAGGGAAGGGGAGGAGGGGTAACAACAATAGTCAAAAATTACATTGACATAGGAGGAGTGGAGGAGGTGGAGAGAACTGTGGAGGTGACTTGGGTCACCTTGATAACAAGGGGAGGCAAGAGAGTAAAAATAGGAGTGGTGAATAGACCGCCCACACTGGTGGAGGTGCTGGAGGACAGTCTGGTGGAAATTGTGGGGAGACACTGCAGTTTGGGCAGGGGAAGGGTGGTGGTGTTGGGGGACTTAAACATGCCAGGAAAGGACTGGGAGACTATGACATCCTTAGTGGCAAGGGAACAGAGGTTGTTGGATGTCTTTCAGGAAGCGTTCCTAACTCAGAAGGTGGGGGGAACCAACCAGGGAGGCGCGGATACTGGATGTGGTCCTGGCAGACAGTGACCAGATTGGGGGCCTGGAGGTAAGGGACCCATTGGTGGGGAAGGACCATGCCACGGTTTGGTTCTGACTGGATCTAGGAGGGGTAGAAGGCTGCACAAAGATGGAGGTAACTGACTTCAGGGGGTAGATTTCAAGGAAATGGGAAGGATCCTTAAGAAGCATTTGGATGGGATTGGGCCAGACATGGACACTAACAGTAGGTGGGAAATCATCAGGAGGGCGGTGCAGGATGCTACCAGCACCTGTACAAGAGTAAGATGAAAATGTGGTAGGGCCTGTAAACCCTGCTGGTGGACTAGGGAGTTTCAGGAGGTGGTGAGGGGAAAGAAGACAGCTTATAGGCATTTCAAGTGCTCAAGGAGTGAAAGGGATCGAGGGGAGTATGAGCCGATGGCCAGAAGGGCCAGTAGGATGGTGAAGGTGGCTAAGGCAAAGAAGGAGCAGAACCTGGCCAGGGAAATGAGGAGAGGGAACAAGGGGTTCTTTAGATACATTGGGGGTGAAGGGGCAGATTAGCAGGATTAAAATAGGGGAGAGATGGGCACAAGACCTGGGGAAGCAGGCTGAGGTACTAAATGAGTACTTCACCTCAGTTTTCACAAAGGAAAATGGGGGGGCTGCATCATACATAGGAGGAGTTGGTGGAACTGAGGAGGTGGTGACCCTTACCGATCGGCTGGTCTGGGGAGAGGGGGGCCATCACTGGCAGGAGGAGGGAAGGAAAAGTAGGGGGATGAGGTAGCAGAGGTGGAAATCATGGCAGAGAGAGTGAGGGAAGCCCTCAGGTCCCTTAAGACAGAGAAAGCACTGGGGCCAGATATTTTACATCCCAGAGTGCTGAAGGAACTGGTGGATGTCCTAGCAAAACCCCTGGCAGAGCTTTTCAGCATCTCTCTGGGGATAGGGTGGGTGCCACAAGACTGGAAGGTGGCACATATAGTGCCTATCCACAAGGTGGGGATCAAGGAAGGTGTCAAGGAACTACAGGCTCATCAACCTGACATCAGTGGTGGGCAAGGTGATGGAGGGCATTGTCAGGGAGAGGCTGGGGGGGCCTGGAAAAGTTGGGGTGCCTGGAAAATAAGCAGCATGAATTCATCCCAGGGAAATTGTGTCAGACAAACCTTGTGGAGTTCTATGACTGAGTGACAAGTGCCTTGGACCTGGGTAGACCACTGGATGTCCTCTTTCTTGACTTCAGCAAGGTATTTGACTCTGTTCCTCATGGAGGCCTGTTGGATAAGCTGGTAGAAATGAGGGTGGGGAACCAGATGATCAGATGGATAGGAAATTGGCTCCAGGACTGGACCCAGAGGGTCATGGTTGGTGGGATAGTCTCATTCCCAATGACAATAATTAGTGGGATCCCTCAAGAATTGGTCCTTGGCCCCCTGCTGTTCAACACATACGTCTCTGACATAAGGAAGGGTATCAGGAGTGAGATGAGTCTCTTTGCAGATGACTCAAAACTGGGGGTGGTGGTGGATGTCAAGATGAACAACTCTGAGACTTGTAGGAGGGCAGTGGCCAAGGCCAACAGGATGCTGGGATGCATTGCTAGGGGGATCACCTCCAGAAGGAGGGAAGTGATACTCCCTCTGTATAACTGCTTGGTGAGGCTGCACCTGAGTACCGCATGCAGTTTTGGAGGCCACACTTAAGGAAGGACATCGAACTCCTGGAGAGGGTCCAGAGGAGGGTAACCAAAATGATCTGGGGCTTGGGGGACAGGACTTATGGAGAGAGGCTCGAAGAGCTAAATATGTACACATTGGAAGAGAGAAGGGATCGGGGGACATGATAGAGGTCTTCAGGTACATGAAGGGGTTAAAAAGTGGAAGAGCAGTCAGGGTGCTCCGATGGATGGAGGGGGGCAACTAGAGGGTATGGGTGGAAGCTGGAGGTGGGGAGATTCAGGGGAGAAAGGAGGAGATGCTACTTCACTGAGAGGGTGGTGGAGCCATGGAATGCGCTGCCCAGGGGGCTGGTGGAGGCAGAGATGGTGGAGGGGTTCAAGAGGGGGTGGGACAGGTACAGGGGAAGGATTCTGGAAGCAAAGTCCTGTGCAGCGAGAATATCCGGGACTGGGAAGGAAGAAACCAGAGAGGGCGGGGGGGGCAGCAAGGTCAGCTCCCAGGGCGAGGGCTGACCAAACAAGCAGACACAAAAGACTTTTAGGCCTATTCTGCAGGCATTTTACTATGTTAGTATGTTAAAACCAGTAATAAGGTGAATAACAAAAAAGGCTGCTAAATATAAAAGAATTGGAAAAATTATTGCTGATAGTACAGAGTCATGTTAGAGGTGACCATTCACAGTGAGTGCATCACGTTATTCTCACATGTCATGTTTATAAGTTGAATCATAAAATGAGTGTCTTGAAATGAACCTGCTGGAGAAGGTCCAGAGGAAGGCTACAAAGATGATAGTGGATCAGCAGGGTAAGGCATAAGAGGAGAGGTTGATGGCACTGAACATGTACTCCATGAAGGCCAGAAGAGAGAGAGGGAACATGATTGGGACCTTTAAGTACTTGAAATGGATAAATAAACTTGATAAGCAGTGTCTCTCTAAGCTGAGTGGCAACCATTACAAGAGGGGGCACAGTCTTAAGCTGTAGGGTGGGAGGTTTAGGAGGGAGGTCAGGAAGCACTTCTTTACAGAGAGTGTGGTGGACACTTTGAATGAGCTGCCAGAAGATGTCATCTCATTGAAGACAGTGGGCAGTTTTAAGAGAGGCTATGATAGGCATAGGGGGAAGGTAAGGATCATAGGCAGGGAGAATGGGAAGAGTGTGGATGGAGGGCAGGGACATTATCTCATGCTGTGGACCCTGCAAATACGAGCAGACTTGATAGACCAAATGGCATTCTTCTGCTGGCTTCTTCATATGTTTGTAAGTAAATTCTGGGGTCAAAATTAAAACCAAAAAATAATGATAATTATTATTAACAAACTTTGCATGTAGTGCCAGTCTTGATCACAGCAGGAATTTCTTTGTGATACTGTGCCAGTGAGCTGAGTTCAGTGGTGAGCTCAGTGACCCAGCTGGATAGAGTGAGGGGATGACTCTGGTATGTGACTCCCCCCAGTCAGGGAATGAAAGGTGCAAGGTTGTATGCATGTCCGGGTACAATAAAGTGAAGACAATTGTCTTCTTGGCATAGGGCCCTGCACCTCTCCAGCTATGGGTGGTGGAGGACCTGGAACATTGGCTGACAGATGCATTCTTAACCCTGTGCATCTATATCTGTGGTCACATAAAAGTGTATGGACCACTGGGCACAGCACTTTCATGACTCACCAGACAGCCCCATGAAGTCTTCACATCCATCGCTGCACAAACATGCAGGGCTTTCAAGGGCTATTCACTTCTGTAGGTGGACAGAGTCATCCCTTGGAGCAAGGCATCTGCATTTGTTCATCTGTGCCTGAATGAGGATATCATTCTACTACCTCAAAAAGAAAGGAAATTCTTTGCAAAAAACTTTGTAAATGCACCAGTTAGGGTAAACTAATGACAGAAAAGTAGAGAAATGTGGTGTTGACTGCCCCCCCACCTCCAACCAGCAAAAGGAAAAATATTAGAATTTTGGGTCTCTGGAATCTTGACATATCTGTGGTGGGGTCTTGTTTGTGATTGTCAAACCTAATGCACCCACCTCCCACCAGCCCATAGCCTCTAGTTTAATGCACAAGGTACGGCTCCAAACCATTGCCTCAAATGATTGGTTTTTCAAAGGTAGAGATGTATGTGTCATCATACATTGCCAACACTGATAGTTGTAGCTTTCTTCAGGTAGGCAGGGCTCTGTGGGCCCTTCATGAAGAAAGGAGATCATGTGGGATTTTGTTTGCTTAGAGAATGGGGTGGGCATTAGGGTTAACAACCCCAAGGAAGACCCCACCACTGATTTACCAAGACTTTGGAGACCCAAAACCCTAATGTTATTTCCTTTTACAGCTTGGGGGGGGGGTGGGAAGTTAGGGTTGGAAACCCTAATGCCACATTTCCCTACTTTTGTGGTGTTATGTTACCCTAACTGGTGCATTTACAAAGTTTTCTTTTGCAAAGAATATGGATATCTATATATATATATATATATATATATATATATACAGTGGCGTGAAAAGTATTTGCCCCTTCCTGATTTCTCTATTATTGCATATTTGTAACACTGGATGTTTTCAGGTCTTTAGACAAAATATAATATTAGATAAAGGGAACCTGAGTGGACAAATAACACTTTTTTTTACTTATTTCATTTATTTAATGAAAAAGTTAACCAACACCAACTGGCACTGTGTGAAAAAGTAATTGCCCCTAGTTAAATCAACCCAATTAAAGGATAATTAGAGTCAGCTGATTGAACACAGCCAGGCTTGATTACAGCCAGCCCTGCTCAATATAAACCTCACTTATTTTGGCCCTTACCATCAGAGTCACATTGCCAGCTCAAAGATTCAACAAGCACATTATGCCTTGATCAAAGGAAGTTCCTGAAAAGATCAGAAAAACATTTTGTTGCCCTCTATCAGTCTGGAAAGGGTTACAAAGCTATTTCTAAGGCTCTGGGACTCCATCAAACCACAGTGAGAGCCATAATCTCCAAATGGAGAACACTTGGAACAGTAGTGACCCTTCCAGGAGTGGGCGGCCTGCCAAAATTACTCCAAGGGCGCAGTGTAAATCATCCAAGAAGTCTCAAAGGATCCTAAAACAACATCCAAAGAACTGCAGGCTTCTCTTGCCTCAGCTACGGTCAGTGTTCATGACTCCACAATCAGAAAGAGACTGGCAAAATGGGCTATGTGAGAGTAGCAAGGCGGAAACCACTGCTAACCAAGAAGAACATAAATGCTCGTCTCTCATTTGCCAAGAAGCACCTGGATGATCCACAAGCCTTTTGGGAAAATGTTCTATGGACAGATGAGTCCAAGTGGAACTTTTGGACAACATGGATCCCATAATGTCTCGCGTAAAGCAAACACAGCATTCCACAGTAAGAACACCATACCAACAGTCAAACATGGTGGTGGCAGTGTGATGGTGTGGGATGCTTTGCTGCCTAAGGACCTGGATGACTTGCCATAATTAAAGGAACCATGAATTCTGCTCTGTACCAGAAAATTCTTAAGGAGAATGTCCAGTCATCCTTCCGCTAGCTGAAGCTGAAGCGTAGTTGGGTCATGCAGCAAGACAATGATCCAAAACACAAAAGCAAGTCCACATCAGAATGGCTAAAAAGAAGTAAAATTAATGTTTTAGAGTGGCCTAGTCAAAGTCCAGACTTAAACCCAATAGAGATGCTGTGGCAGGACCTGAAACGAGCAGTTCATGCTCGAAAACCTACCAAATGTTACTGAATTAAAGCAGTTCTGCGAGGAAGAGTGGGTTAAAATTCCTCCACAGCGATGTGAAAGACTGATATTGAATTATAGGAAGTGTTTGGTTGCAGTCATTGCAGCTAAATGTGGCATAACCAGTTACTAAGTGTAAGGGGCAATTACTTTTTCACACAGTGCCAATTGGTGTTGGTTAACTTTTTTCATTAAATAAGTGAAATAAAAAAACAAGTGTTATCTGTTCACTCAGGTTCCCTTTATCTAATATTACATTTTGTCTAAAGACCTGAAAACATCCAGTGTGACAAATATGCAATAATAGAGAAAATCAGGAAGGGGCAAATACTTTTCACGCCACTGTATATATGTATGTATATGTATATATATATATATATATATATATATATATATATATATATATATATATATATATATATATATTATATGCAAAATAAAACTAGTTAATGCATCAGTTAGGATTAAACAACAAAAGACAAAAGTCAGGAAATTCAACATTAGGGGTGAGCAACCCCCCACACACACTCCCATCCTCCACAGACTGACAGATGCCAGGGTGTGGCATGGGGTCGTGAGACCCAACTGTCACCCCATTCCTAGTGTAACCAGGTTTACATGGTACAGTAAAGGGGAATGCGGTAACAGTTAGGACTCATGACCCCCATGTCATACCCTGGCGTCTCTCAGTCTGTGGACGATGGGAATGTGGGGAAGGGTGCTCACCCCTAACATTGAATTTCCTGACTTTTGTCATTTCTACCCTAACTGATGCATTAAAGCAGTTTTTTTTGTACAGAATTTCCTTACCTTTTGAAAAAGTGTAATGTAAGCAGTAAAAAACATGTATTAGTGGGAGCGCAGGGCCACCAGGTTGTCAAGGGGTATAGGTGGAAGTGCGGGGCAAAGGGCCCCATGATCCCAATATGTTGCCCATTACTGCATAACAATATACATCTGGCATAGCTATACAGCATCCCCATACAGCAACAAACCATTGGAACACAAATGTAACAATATATCATGAACCGTGCAACTTAGTAAAAAAAAACTCCACTGCAGGCTTACTGTGCAGTTTAAAATCTTATTCAGGCACCACAGATCACTGATCTGAGCTGCAAGTAGAGAAGAGTCTATGTCTCGTTTTGTTTTCGAGATAATGGTGCCAAAAGTCATGACACACACCGCAGTGTAATCCTATGGGGACAATGTCAACTACATCATTAAATGTCTCTGCAATCAATTAATTCCCCAACACCTAAACAGAACAATTCACATATCTAGGACATCCCGTCAACACCCTGTAAATTTCAAGAAAAAAGACCAAACCGTTATTGAGATATGCATTTTTAAAGTTTTTAAATCTTTAAACATTTTTCAGTCATGAGATAGGAAATTTTTCAGCCGCAAGACATTCTTCGGACACGAGCGGACATCTGGTCATCCCACTTTGGACCATTTGGTCATCCCTAGGTCCATTTGGTCTTCCCCATGGAGATCTAGTTGTGAAAATCTGGTTGTCCTCTCGTGGAGGAAGCTCACGGACGAAAATCATTTCATGGCTGAAGAATTTGCAGGCTCACAAACGAAGATTGTTAGTGAGCCATGAATGAAAAATTTTGGTTTTTAAAGTCAATTTTTTTATTAAACTGAAGCAAACCAAAGGCATGGTTTGATAGAGGGGGTACCCCAGAGCAAAACGCATGCCTCATTTGCCCCAAAAGTCACTCATGGAGAAAACTACATTTTTTCAGTCAGAAAACTGAAAACATGATGACGTCTCTCATGAAGAAAAATTTCTCATGGTGGAAGGTTTTCCACCATGAGTATGCAAAATCTTCACCCCGTGAGGGGATGACTAGCTAGCCAGATTGCCATTCTTCTTTCGCAAAATATACATATACATTTTCCCATAGAATATAATGGGAACTTCAAATTGTAAAAACTTGTGAACAGATTAATATTTTTTCACCCAATAAACTGTGGCATGTTCCATGACCCAAGCTCTTTGTAGTTCCTAAGTTTCACACCACTAGACCACACAGTGACCACACAGCACCATGGGCAAAAAACATGCAAAACTGGCAAAAAGTGCATTTTTTTGGTGCTTCGCTGTGCAAAACCTGTATCTCTGATTGAAACACAACTTGATAAACAAAGAAAACTACCATACAAGACCATGTATTCCAAATTTCATGCAAATACATTGAACGGTTGCAAAGTTATTAATGAGCAAAATTTGAGGTTTAACATTAAAATACCTACTCAACCCTAACTATAGTGGCTCTATTACACCAATATATATATATATATATATATATATATATATATATATATATATATATATATATATATATATATAATTAACTATCACAGGGCTACTACCCTGCCTGATTTGCACCAACAGGTTAAGGGGCCTGGATCCAATGGCGGGTGCCTCCACCCAGAGGTCAGGGTTTGCAATAGTTAAACTTACTTGGTCACAGCCCTCTGGGACACTGCAACCCCCCTTTCTTCCCACTAGTGGCCCACACAATATATCAGAATTACCTTCACAGTATACACTTACCCCCAGGGCTGGTTTAGGCACTGGGACCTCCTGTAAAATAAGATACAGTGCAACAATCACAGTACAATACTTTAACATAGACAAATACCTCAGGCAGTATAACTTTGCTGAAACAAGCAGCTCGGATTTATTTAGGGGGAATATAACAAGGACAGGGGGAAATCAGGTTAATTAGCTTATCACTTTACTCATCTACCTATGGCTCTGTGCACAGGCCTATCCCTACCAGTTACTGTCCCTGGGTACCCAAGCCCTAGTGGCTAGTCCAAACCGTGGCAGCTGGTAGGGCCCTTCCCACAGAGAAAAGAAAAATTAGTTTAAACAGTCAGCAGTACAGTGATTCCATTTGGATTCAATGTGGCAATTCAACAGGAGCGACCCTGAATTAGTACTCACGACCTCCAAACAAGATAGGGTCCTTCAATGTCAGCAGGGCTACTCTTGAGCTCCACGAGACTCCTCACACATTTATATGGCAAACTGCAACAGGCAAAAGTCCTTTAATGGCAGCAGGATTCACTTGAGCTAACCAAGCCTCCTCACACATTTATATGGTGAACAGTAACAGGCAAAAGTCCTTTAATGGCAGCAGGATTCACTTGAGGTACACAAGCCTCTTCACACATTTATATGGTAAAACAGAAAGTACTATACCAGGCAGGCTGCTTCTCTATCCCGATCGCAATTATTGCACAATACCCGGGAGAACACACAGCAGATTCAGTTCCTGACAGACCGAGTGCAATTCAGCAATTTCTCCAGTCTTCTACAGGGTGAGCCTGGTTTCTACTCTTCAGATATCCTTTGATTCTCTTCACAGAGACTGATTCAGTCCTAACAAGCAGTTACACAAGCTGCAGACCGGAACTCTGGGCCTTACACATGTTTCCCGACTAAAACTGCACACTGAAAAAGCACAGGGTTCCTTCCTTCTTCACTGCCAGAGCTCAACTGAAACTCCAACAGACAAAACCGGGCACTTCCTTTGAGTTCCTCCCAGTTCTTGACTGGATTGGCTGTCACTCACAATAGACTGCTCCTGTTGGTCCAAAAAGGCGCCGAACTCTAAACTACATCTCCCAGAGTCACTGCCCATACAATCCTCTTGTGGCTGGCTCAGATTATGAGTCCAAGTTCTGATTCGTCCAAGGCACCATTTTAGAGCTAGCTTACCCCACACTGATTGGTCCAGTTCAGCAGTTCAAAACCAGAATGGGGAACTAGGCAGACACAGTTCTGACTGCAAAGAAAGCAGGTTAGACAAACTGTAATTTCATTATTACTCTAAATGGTTTCTGGCAAACAGTTACATCTTTCAGATAGGTTCCTTTGCACTCCTAGTGACTGCAAAATGGAGTGAATTGGCAGCAGCTCGAGTGGTACTCAATCAAAGAAACACACAGTCCCCATACAAACTAATTATGTCTGCAAGCAGACAGCTCTTAAAGAGACAGTACCAGAGGTTCTAAAACACTCACTGATAAATGGCTTAAACACAAACACCATTCAGGCTTGGAGCATTCAAGCAAGCTCCTGGAAGTCTTTTGGGAACCCCATTTGCAGGGGGTTACACCCTTCCCAAGCTTGGGAAAGCTTGATGTCCGCATCACAAGTACCCCCTAAGTTTCAACTGCAACCATATACATTTGCATTAGGCTCGCACATGTAATCATCAGTCAATATATCATTTTACCAAGAACACATTTCTGAAACATTGCAGTACGTCACTCTTTACACAGTATTACATACACATTGTACCATAACTCAAGTTATTACCTCTTGTACATGAAACCTGAAGAGAGGGGCCCTTCCCTATCAGTTACCTTGGGGCTGGATGGGGCAAGGGCACCATACTTAGAGGGCAACACAAGTAACTTGAGTTAGCACTGACGCTCAGTTTGGGCAATGAGCTGGGGACACATACACTCCTTTATGGACAACATTGAGAGCAGATCCACTGGCCGCCCAGGAATCATAACTGAGGTGCACCACAGGCTTTACAGCTTGACCAGTCTTTCTAGGGGAACTGTTACAGTCTCTGCACTCTGAGCCTCATTTTCAGCATTGTCCTCACTTGTCAGGGAGTCTCCATGGGGTAGAGGCTAGAACTTGGGGCACTTTCAGCTCCAGGAGTTACAGTTTCTGAGTCCACAACATTTGGCTCGCAAGAGAGCTTTCGGACACTGGCAGTGGACTGTCAGGGCACTCAAAATACTCTTCTTGTTCTGGTGTATCACCAGTCTGACCCAATCCATCATTTTCCTCCCTGAAAGCTCAAATAGTTCAACCATGCACAATGATTCCATTTCATCTGATCTGATGCTTTGCACTTCACTTTCTGGGAGCATTGGCTCAGGGATGAAGCTGGGGCTGGACAGTCCAGAAGGCCCAGCTTCATCTCCAGTATTGACTAGGGATTGCCCGAAACAATTGACTCAGTTTGTAAGAAGGATAGTATTCAAAGTCACTCTCACTTTCTTCCGATATGGACTGACAGTCATGCTCAACTGGGACTTGTGGAGGGGAACACTTTAACTTTGCTTCTGTAGGTGCAGACTTTCTTGATCTTTTCTTAGCAGCAGCTCTAGTCACTGGTCTAGAGGGGGCATCTTCTAGTGGCTCAGACTCAATTAAGATTTGTCCAATGGGCAGTAAATGATTTCTATGCATTGTTTTTACATCTTTTGAATTATTCTCAGGCCTTACTTTGTACACTGGCAGATCATCTAGTTTGCCCACTACAATGTGAGGGAGATGGTGCCATCTGTCAAATCTTGTGCTTGCCATGCAGTCCCAGATTTCTTAGCAATACCCGATCTCCCTCCTGGAGTTCCTGTGCTTTCACCTTTTATCATACCTTTCTTTGTTGGCCAGATTTCTTTTGGCAGCCATGGTTTGAGCCAGTTGGTACGCATGAGTTAGCTGGGCCTTTAACTTTGCACATACTGTAAATAGTTGTCAGCTTGAACCCCATCAGAGAGACCCCAAAACACACATCTACCGGTAGTGAGCTTCTCTTCCAAACATCAGTGATGAGGGAAGAACCCAGTAGCATCACTTTTGGTGCAGTTATAAGCATGTACCAGGGTGCTAATTTGTTGGCTCCACCTAGGCTTGTCCTTTGGGTGCAGGGTGCCTAGCATATCTAGCAAAGTGCGGTTGAAAAGTTTAGGCTGAGGGTCCCCTGGGGTGGTAAGGAGTGGTTCTGGACTTTCGTACTCCCACAGAGAAAGCATCTCTTTGATCAGACGACTCTCAAAGTCTCTCCTTGATCAGAATGGATTCTTTGTGGAGCCCCATAGTGAACAAAAAGTTTTCTACAAGTACTTTGGCCACAGTGGATGCTTTCTGGTCTTTGGTGGGAAAGCTTGGGCATATCTCTGAAATGGTCAGTGACCACCAGCACATTACTGATATTTCTTTGATCTGACTCCAAACTCAGAAAATCAATACAGACCAGCTCCATGGTGCACTGGTGGTGATGTTAACAAGGGGCAGCCCTCTGGGCAAAGCTTTCTCTATGGCAGCGACTACAAGTTCAGATATGTTGCTCCACATCAGCCCCCATCTTAGGCCAATAGAATCTGGATCTCACCAAGTCAAGTGTTCTGTCTATACCAAGGTGCCCCATGTGGTTGTGCAAGGACATCAGTACTGAGTCTCGAAAGGCAGTGGACAGCACTAGTTGTTGTTTGTCTACTTGTCCCCCTCTGTCTACTGTTTCTCTGTATAACAGTTTATTGATCAGTTTCAACTTAGGACCTTCTTTGTATAATAGAGCAGTTCTCATATCCATGGAGCGTAATTTGGACACATCTTTTCCTGCATAGAGGGCTTCTAAAGCTGCTTTGATCATGGGATCGCGGGATTGAGCCTGCTGAATACTGTCATTGTCCAGCTGAGGCAGTGCACCAATGTCTATTGCAGAAAAGTGGCAATAAGCAGCAGGTATGCAATTCTCAGAGCGTCCCAAGCAATCCACCATGCAGTCCACTGCGTCCGTGGACATTTGTTCCTCCCTGTCAAACTTCCGGCAGAGTGCCCGAATGTCAGGTTCTGCCAATCGGACCCAATCATTCTGGGGAACAGGCCTCCGGGAGAGAGCATCAGCATCTATGTGGTTCAGACCTGCTCGGTATTCGAGCATAGTCATATGTAGATAATGCAGAAAGCCACCTATGGCCAGTGGCATCCAACTTAGCTGAGGTCTGCACATAGGTCAAAGGATTATTGCAGTTTTACTAGTATTTTAGCCCCATACAAGTACTCATGGAATTGGTCAACAATAGCCCACTTCAAAGCTAGGAACTCTAACTTATGTACAGGATAGTTCTTTTCGGATGGGGTCAGGCTTCTACTGGCAAAGGCCACTGGTCTCAGGCCATTCTCATGCTCTTGGTACAACACAGCCCCCAACCCTTGCAAGCTAGCATCAGTGTGCAGGACGTGAAGGTTTTCTTTGATCGGCATAGGCCAGCACTGAAGCATGGGTAAGTTGATATATGATCTCATGAAAAGCAGTCTCACAATCAGGGTCCAGCGGCCCCAAATACTTCACTCGGATGAAAATACACTCTTTCAGTCTTGAGGACGCTGACTTTTGGTATTTTTTGTGGGTTGGGGGATACCCTTGAGTAAGGTTAAGTAAAGGGCGGATCACTCTTGAATAGTCCTTGATGAAACACCGATAATAACCACAGAATCCCAGGAATCTTTGCAGTTCTTTTAGATTTTTGGGCTGTGGCCAGGTGGTCAAGGCCTCAACTTTACTTGGGTCAGTCTCTATTCCCTCGGTGGATACTATGTGTCCCACATACTTTACTGATGTTTGAAAGAATTGACACTTATCAATGGACAGTTTAAGGCCAAAGTCCTCCAGTCGGTCCAATACCTTAAATAATCTGCTCTCATGTTCCTCCAGTGAGCTGCCAAACACAATAACATCATCTAGGTATACCAGGCACTCTAGTAAGTTCATGTCCCCCACTGCACGCTCCATCAATCGTTGAAAAGTGGCTGGGGCACCTGAAATCCCTTTGAGGCATCCTCATGAATTACAGAAGCCAAGCGGACAGATAAAGGCTGTCTTCTCACGGTCCTCTGGGCCATCGGGATCTGGTAATACCCACTGCGGAGATCCAGCACAGAGAACCACTTGCTCCCGTTTAGGTAGTCCAAAGCATCCTGAATGCGGGCATTGTGTACTGATCAGGATAGTCCACGGTTTAAGGTGCGATAATCCACACACATCCTTACTGTTCCATTCTTTTCCTCACTACCACAATGGGGAAGCATAAGGGCTTCTGGATTCTTGTATACACCAGCAGCTAACATCTCTTGCAGATGTCGTCTCACATCATCTATGTCAGCAGGTGCCAGGCATTGAGACCTCTCACGAAATGGTCTTCGTCATGCAGCCGGATATTGTGCTCAGCTCCTTGCACTCATCCTACATCCCATTCCTTTAAAGAAACACCTGGTCTCTCTGGGCAAACTTCTCACTGATCCTCACTTTCCATTCAGCTGGCAACGAGTCGCGAATCAAACAAGTCAGTGCGTTACTCTGTCATTCTTCCTTGAACTCTTGCTGCTGGGTAGCACTGCAGTGTCTGCACAATGCACATTAGCCAGGATGCAACCTCTATTTACTCGAATGTCTCTTTCAGACACATTATGAACTTGACCATTACCCTTCTGGCATAAGCATGGGCTCTAGCGGGCAAAATATTGCTTGGACCAGCAGTCCCTCTGGCAATTTTCCATTGCCTGGTGCATCCAACATTAATATTTTATTCTTAACATCCTTCTGATACGGACCTCTCCCTGTAAGGTACACTGGGCATTTGGCGCCAGGATCAGAGACTCAGGATCCTTCTTCCATACAATTCTGACCGGTTCCTCTGGTTCTATTTTTCAGCATCTCTGTGCCTCATAGGCCTTCTTAATTAAAGCCGGAACTCTTAAAGCTCTACTAGTCTTTGACCCGCTTTCATAACACACTATGCCAGCCTTCCGAACATATGAGCATTTGTTCCAATCAACAAAGGGACACCATCATACAGTCCAGTGGGGGGACACACTAGGCTAGGTCTCTACTTGTTCAGCCACTCCAGCCAACGGAGGTGGGGAAAGACAGCCAAATCGATATACCCGAATAGGGGTAGGCCTTCTCACTTAACCCCATACATGCAGTCCTTCTAATGGTTGTAAGGGTACATCTGACAAATGCTTCTGATACCAATCCTGGAACATAATTGTCACTTGGGAGCCACTGTCTAATACAGCTCTTGTAGACACTCCATTCACCATTACAGTGGTCTCCATGGAGGGACCCACTATTCTGGACCAGTCTGGAGGCGGTAGTGGGGGCCTGGGCAACTGACCTGCCACAAAAGGGCGTGGAGTTAGCATTTTGGTGCCCTCACTGGGACTCACTTCTGCACCTCTTAACCACTGATTTGTTCTCCAAGCTCTCCTTTGTAGCCTATATGCAACTTTGTCAGTGTCTTTGGGACCGGCATTCCTTTCATGTGCCCATCTTTCCCACAATTATAGCAAAACATACTTTCTGGAGTTTGAGCTGGCCGAGGCGCCACACTGGGAGCCAGGCGGGGTATACTAACTGGAAACCTTGTGCCATTTCTGTTCTTGGCGTGATAAGCATTTGGAGACATCTCTCAGTTTCTCCACTTCCATGGTCAAGGAATCGAGTTCGGAGCTGTTATCAGCAGGAGATACATGGGTGGGGATTCCAGTCGATTTGCCAGGTGTAACTGAAGCAACAGCAGTTCTGAGAAGGGGGCAGACTTAAGGATCCTGTCCAGCCTGGTTCAGTCCAGTTCAATCGCTGGCAAACTACCCTTTCTGAGGCATTCTTGCAACAATTTTTCCAGCCGAGATACATACACAGACAACAACTCCCCTTGGTACTGTTGTGCATCTCTTACTCTCCACCATAGGTCTTCATCAGAATCTGGGCTCCCATACACATTCTCCAGGGCCTCAAGATAGGCCTGTGCAGTCACTTCAGGGTTACTGGCCCGTTTAGCATGGATGGTAGCCAGGGCAGGATCTTGGAGGCTCTCACTAACCCTCTTTCACTTTTCGGCTTCCGAGCATTGCCATTCTAGCACTTGGGGGGCAACATAGTCTATCCAGGTCTCCCAGTCATCCTCCCCTTGGGGTGGGAGGGTGCCAGAGAAGATCCTCAACCTCGGTAAGAGTCGTGACTAATGGCAGGTGCAGAAATAGAGTCTGCATTGGTTCAGCCACCATTACGGGTACTGGAGCGGAGAGGGTGTTGGGGAGGAACACCCCAGGTGCAAGAATAGTTTCTTCAAGTCCTCCACAGTTTTCCCTTCCCCAGCAACC
The DNA here is from genome assembly GCA_016271365.2 of Neoceratodus forsteri. Lineage (NCBI taxonomy): Eukaryota > Metazoa > Chordata > Ceratodontiformes > Ceratodontidae > Neoceratodus > Neoceratodus forsteri. Next base: position 770,692,567 of record CM057449.1, on the reverse strand, counting down.
ATTTAGCAATTTCTCCTCAAAAGTTTCAGATAGTGGTGGGGCTCATTCCCCCGGTCTTTACTGTCCTTAGTTATCACCTCCAAGCAGTGAGGGCTCCTCTGGGTAATGGTCTGTGGCACTTTGGAACCATCTATGGGATCCTTAAACTCTACTAGGGCCAGGAAAGTGTGGGTGAGCAGATTAGCATGCCGACCCACCACCACAGGGTTTTGTAAACCTTCCACCTTGGAAAGTACTCCCTGCACAGTGTCCGTATTGATACCTAGGTGGATGTCCAGGATAAGCATAGCATTTTGGGGGTCGATCTCCTCCCCAGTACACCACTCCACCAGCCGGTGCACAGCCACTTCTGTCGGGGTACTCATTTATTTATTTTTTGTTTTCCCTTAACAGTGGTTTGTAAATATGGCCACTAGAGGACACACAATCCCAGCGGTGAGCCTCCAAGGTGTAACCCCTAGATGACGCTATCCCAGGGGCTACTACCCCTGCCTGATTTGCCACTAACAGATTGAGGGGCCTGGATCCAATGGCGGGTGCCTCCACCCAGAAGGTCAGGGTTTGCAATAGTTAAACTTACTTGGTCACAGCCCTCTGGGACACTGCAACCCCTTCTTCCCACTAGTGGCCCACACAATATATCAGAATTACCTTCACAGTACACTTACCCCCAGGGCTGGTTTAGGCACTGGGACCTCCTGTAAAATAAGATACAGTGCAACAATCACAGTACAATACTTTAACATAGACAAATACTCAGGCAGTATAACTTTGCTGAAACAAGCAGCTCGGATTTATTTAGGGGGAATATAACAAGGACAGGGGGAAATCAGGTTAATTAGCTTATCACTTTACTCATCTACCTATGGCTCTGTGCAGGCCTATATCCCTACCAGTTACTGTCCTGGGTACCCAAGCCCTAGTGGCTAGTCCAAACGTGGCAGCTGGTAGGGCCCTTTCCCACAGAGAAAAGAAAATTAGTTTAAACAGTCAGCAGTACAGTGATTCCATTTGGATTCAATGTGGCAATTCAACAGGGAGCGACCCTGAATTAGTACTCACGACCTCCAAACAAGATAGGGTCCTTCAATGTCAGCAGGGCTACTCTTGAGCTCCACGAGACTCCTCACACATTTATATGGCAAACTGCAACAGGCAAAAGTCCTTTAATGGCAGCAGGATTCACTTGAGCTAACCAAGCCTCCTCACACATTTATATGGTGAACAGTAACAGGCAAAAGTCCTTTAATGGCAGCAGGATTCACTTGAGGTACACAAGCCTCTTCACACATTTATATGGTAAAACAGAAAGTACTATACCAGGCAGGCTGCTTCTCTATCCCGACGCAATTACTGCACAATACCGGGAGAACACACAGCAGATTCAGTTCCTGACTGACCAGTGCAATTCAGCAATTTCTCCAGTCTTCTACAGGGTGAGCCTGGTTTCTACTCTTCAGATATCCTTTGATTCTCTTCACAGGACGGATTCAGTCCTAACAAGCAGTTACACAAGCTGCAGACCGAACTCTGGGCCTTACACACGTTCCGACTAAAACTGCACACTGAAAAGCACAGGGCTCCTTCCTTCTTCACTGCCAGAGCTCAACTGAAACTCCAACAGGCAAACCGGGCACTTCCTTTGAGTTCCTCCCAGTTCTTGACTGGATTGGCTGTCATTCACAATAGACTGCTCCTGTTGGTCCAAAAGGTGGCGAACTCTAAACTACATCTCCCAGAGTCACTGCCCATACAATCCTCTTGTGGCTGGCTCAGATTATGAGTCCAAGTTCTGATTCGTCCAAGGCACCATTTTAGAGCTAGCTTACCCCACACTGATTGGTCCAGTTCAGCAGTTCAAAACCAGAATGGGGAACTAGGCAGACTCAGTTCTGACTGCAAAGAAAGCAGGTTAGACAAACTGTAATTTCATTATTACTCTAAATGGTTTCTGGCAAACAGTTACATCTTTCAGATAGGTTCCCTTTGCACTCCTAGTGACTGCAAAAATGGAGTGAATTGGCAGCAGCTCGAGTGGCACTCAATCAAAGAAACACACAGTCCCCCATACAAACTAATTATGTCTGCAAGCAGACAGCTCTTAAAGAGACAGTACCAGAGGTTCTAAAAACACTCACTGATAAATGGCTTAAACGCCAAACACCATTCAGGCTTGAAGCATTCAAGCAAGCTCCTGAAGTCTTTTTGGGAACCCCCATTTGCAGGGGTATATATATATATATATATATATATATATATATATATATATATATGTGTGTGTGTGTGTGTGTGTGTGTGTGTGTATATATACTGTATATATGTGTGTGTATATATATATATATATATATATATATACACACTGTACATTCTTTGCAAAAAACTTTGTTAATGCATCAGTTAGGGTGAATATCACAGTGAGAAAAGCAGGGAAATTAGGGGTTTGGGTTTCTAACCCTACTGCCCACTCCCAGGGTTCCCACCCCATCCCTCACCCTCCACACATCAACAGGCATTGAGGTGTGCCATTGTGCTCCCATCCCTCCATGCAGATAGTACAACAGTGTCCAAATGTCACGCTGGGAGTGCAGGGTCCTTTGGACCTTGCTCTCCCATCCCTCCATCCAAATAGTACAACATAGTACAACAGTATCCATATGTCATGGTGAGAGCACAGGGTCTGAACCCTCCATCGAGATAGTACAATAATGTCCATATGTCATGGTGGGAGAGCAGGGTCCTTTGAACCCTGCACTCCCATCCCTCCAAAGATGCACATATGTATCTAGATGTAGAAACACAGGGGTCTCGGGTTCCTGCACTTCCACACATTAAGTTATGAGCAGGCATACTGAAATTGCAACAGATAGTGATAACTGTGTCATCTCAAATAATTTTCACCCCAAATGTTCAACATAACCTTCTTAGCACCTCACCACATGTACTCAGTACAACAAACTTTCAAATCCCTTCAAAATGTAATTCTGCACAACTGTAACACCGTTTTTGTGCCACAGCTGCAGAAAAACATTTTTAGTAGGATTTGAAAAATGACAGTTGCTCTATTCATGAGGTGGTGTGTAAAAATGGTAATGTCAAAAATCTTGATTGAAAACAGGAATAATTGGTGCTGTTACGAGTGTGTGTAGAAACTGTGCAATGCATGCTTGTAATGTGGTCATTTTTTGGAATTTTTTCAACAAATTTTTAACATTGGCATTATCGGACCTCCCCTCATGAACAGTGCAAATTTGATTTTGTTAATCCATTCCAAATGTTGATTTCACTCAGTGACTGTACCATTCTCTGCCACAGGTGCAAAAACACATTCTGGGCAGAATGTGCAAAGTGACAGCTGTACTATTCATAAGGAGATGTGAAGAAATGGCAATGTTGAAAATCTGAAGTGAAAATAATAAAAATTGGTGAAGTTACGAGCATGCATAGAAACTGCACAATGCACGCTTGTAATGCAGTCATTTAGGGGAATTTTTTCACCAAATTTTCAACACAGGCTTTTTGGGACCCCACCTCATGAACAGTGGCACTGTCATTTCGTGACTTGGTCCTGAAAGTTGATTCCATGCAGCAACCACAAAATCACCTTTCAGGACCCAGAACTGAAAAGATAGTGCAGGTGCTCACAAGATGGGCTTCCAAGAATCCCATGTTAAAAATATGGTGCAAAAATTCCTAAAATTGAATGAGATATCAACATATGTTGAACCCCCCCATTGACTCCCATTACAGGGCTTACCTTGATTCCTCAGATCACAATTCAGCTTTGAAGAGTGCAGATGTGTCCTGGTCCAGAGAAGATCACCAATCCCAACCTCCTGGAGTTAAGTATGGATGAGGGGTATGCAGGAAGGTGGGTGCATAGAGGGAGAGTGATGATGGGGGAGGGGGAGTGGGAAGATGATGATGGATTGTTTTCTTTTTTCAGGGTTTTAAAAAAAATACTATGGGTATGGTTGTCTGCATTTACAAGAGAAGTGTTATAAAAAATAAATATGGGCACACTGGGGTGCATACATGATGCCAACAGGGGGATTGGGCACCCGTGTCAGTAGAGAAAGTGGGCAGAAGGAGAGTGGGGTCATCCATCACCAGGAGTGGGCATCCCAGTGTTGGAAATGGTTAAGTATATATCAACACTCTGGGGTGGGCTCCAGTGTGCCACAGTACTGGGGGGAATACACTTTGACATGGGGACTGGGCACCCCGATGTCGGTGGATGGGGCAAACTAGTTTGAAGCAGGATCCTGCATCGAAATGTTCACAAATTTCAATGCAGGATTCTGCATTGAAGAAAAGCCATTGGGGGACAGTTTTCTTTTTCCACAGGCTTTTAATTTTAAATAATGTCTGGCACACTGGGGTAGGCTCCCAGTGTGCCAAATATGTGTATGTGTGTGTGGGGGGATGCATACCAACACAGGGATTGGGCCCCCCCCTCCTTATCAGTGGAAACAAGAGAATCTTCCTTGACTCTGCAGCTGGCGGCATGAGTTCCAACTGCGGCTGCAGAAGTCAAGAAAATACCACTGTTTTCATACTGTTCTCTATATAAGCCAGCACCCGAGAAATAAACCTGTTTGGGTCCAGCTTAAAACCCCTCAAAAAAGCAGAATACACCTGAAGGGGCCCTCTTTAGCTGTTTTCTGATGTTTTTTTTTGGTTTTAAACATTCTCTACTTCAACATTCTCGCTAAGTGGCAAAAAAGATGATGGATGCAACACAGCTCAATTGATTGAACCTCTGTGATCTGTACACACAATACCAGGCTTTCTTTTGCAAAGAAGCTGGTATTGTGTGCACATTAGTTTATTGTTCTAGGAATTACTACCTTTGAGCCAGAGGCTCTTTTACAAAGGTTCCACGTCAATTAGGTACAGTACAAAAGGTTACATAGATAACACAACAATTTGTGTTGTGTTAAGAGCAAGAAAACATATACAAATACATATCAAATCACTTGTGCAAAAGGACATGAGATATCAATAATCACATTATTATTACAAGAAAGAGGTCATGCCAGATTAGGAGAAACAAATAGGGAAAAAGTCCAGAACAGAGAGGTTAAGTGAAAGGTGTGGGGAGCAGACAATAGCAGGAGAAAAGGTTTCCCAAACATGTCTTTGTCAAATAACAGAACAGGGTGGGTAGTGAGAAAATAGGAGGTTTAATCAGGGCAGTCACAGGAGCTGGAGGTGGCAAGGTGAGAGAAAAGCCTTGATTTGAAAATACCTAGAGAGGTGGAGGCAGTAATATGAGTGCTGAGGGCATTTAGCCAGCTGGGGGCACGATAGGCAAATGATCTTTGTCCCTGAGAAGTCCGGCATCGGGGGACTTGGAGAGGCTGGTGTTCTGATCTTCTGGTAAAATGGGTGCTAGCGCTCAGGCATAACAGGTCTTGGATACAGGGTGGAGTGAGGCCCAGAGTGGATTTTTTCGCCATCAGGCAGGTAAGGTACTTTCCGGTTTGAGAGTTGCAACCAACCTGAGTCAGCACAGAGTTCATACGTGGGTACCGCCGATGAGCACCAGTGAGCAGCCTACAGGCCTTATTTAGGATGTTGTAATGCGACTAAGTGCTGTAGTAGTGGCAGATCCATATATAACTAAGCCATAGTCAATGACTGAGATGATAGAAGATTGGATGGCAATCCTCAGTGCAGAATGGGTAAGAAGCTGGCGGTTCCGATACAGAATCCCAATTCGCTGATTAATAGTTTTTGCTGTGCTATCAATGTGAGTTGCAAAGGTTAGGCCTTGATCAAAGTTTATTCCAAGATATTTGAAAATTGTACATTACTCCTACTGTGCACACAATATCAGCCTTCTTCATGAAATGAAGCTGGTATTGTGCGAACAATACTGTATTGTGCGAAAAATATATTTTCCATGCCTGATATTTAAATTGCCCCATAGGAAATAATGGGAACATTTAAAATATCATAACTTTTTAACAGATTCATATTTTTTCACCAAACTTCCAAAAGGCACATCTGTGCCCCAAAGGCTTTCTCCGCTGAAAATTTCAGACCAAAATCGTAAGCCGTTTCTGAGATCCAGGATGACAAAGAAATGTTAAAAAATCTGGATTTTTCCTATTTTTCAACACTTTATATCTTAGAAAGCACTAGACAGATTCCCATGACATATGGTAAGTAAAGAAACCTACCCAAGAGATTATGTGTGCCAAATTTCATGTAAATCTATTGAAGAGCTCCGAAGGCACTAAGGCTCAAAGTTTGGAATTTAACATAGAAGTGCCATTTCACTCTAACCATACTGCATGACCATACATGTATATATATATATATATATATATATATATATATATATATATATATATATATATATGAGAAAGAGAGATAGATAGAAGGAAGAAAGAGGATGGGAGAGAGAATATTTAGGGGAAAGTGGGTGGAAAGGGGAGGTGTTGGGGGAGCATGAAGGAGAGGGAGCTGGGAGGGTGGCAAGGGATGGCAGGTGGGGGTCCAGGGTAGGTAAAACAGGAGGAAAGCAGTAAACAGTAGCTTGCAATGAACGTTCTTTTTTTTTTTGGTCAACAGGTCTTTTGCAAATATTACATAGGGTTCTATAGGTAGACCAGTCTGAGGGGGATGAAGAGGCCGTAACATCATTCCATTTTTTGTCATGTTCACTAAATTTGGTTAATAGTGCATGATCCAGTCATTTAATGGCAGTGGCACATACCCTCCTCCTAGTAAATGGGGTAAATTTGTCCTGTGATTCAGAGAACACTGAAGTAAAGAAGGCAGTTGCTGAATTTACATCAGAAGCCCCATACAGGTGGGACCAATTAGTGTTAGATACTGCCAGTCTGAAAAGCTCAGGATCCAGACTAATGCATTTCTTGAATTATATAATTCTAGGAGGAGCTTTTGTCAGTTTGGCATACCATACACAGAAGACATGAGTGGTTGGTAATGGCAACAGACAGAACACCTGAACTCTTGATCCTATCTAACATGAATGTGAGTAGCCAGTCTATTAGGATATGTGTTCTGCCATTATTAGAGCATCTAAAGGGCTGGAGATGACCTGTGCAAAGTTGAGTGTACCAATGGCCTGCACTACTGGTTTGTTGCAGTCACCGAGCCAATTTATATTAAAATCTCCATATATCATGAACTTGTTGTTTTTGTTCAATGGACATACGGACTTGGTCAGGAAGGAGAGCACAGTCACATTTCCATTTGGAAGGATAAAAATGCAGAAAAGATGGAGCTTTTCTACACCACCAAGTATGAGCTCACTGTAGCAGCATTCAATGGGGTATTCAAGAGGGAGAGGGTGACTTAGAATTACTATGTGCAAGTGGGAACTGTATCATATTAACAATCCACTTCCATTCTTACGGCCAGGGCAATCACAATGGATAAAACTATGTCCTGGAAGTGCACACAGGTTATTGGGAATGGCGGTTTTGATCATGTTTTTGATATTTCAAGGACATCGTGTTGGTAGTGTGTGACCTATGCTACAAGCTCATCCAGATTGGGGACTAAGCTTCTTATGTTAAGGTGAGTAATTTCTAGGCCCTTAACATTTTGCCATGGTGGAGGATGGAGAAAAGGGTATGGCAGAGACAGGATCTGGATTTTGGTCAACATCACAAGCTGATATGAGGTTGATAACAACTATACGTATGAGGGGACTGTACTTAAGGTATAAGTTTATGTAGTTAACAAAGGAAATGATCTATCTTAATAAATCAGTGGAGTGTCAAATGGAGCCTGGTTAATGCAGTAGAATTATAGTGGGTTAAAATGTTGGACATCTTAAGATACACAAAATTCTTGGACTCAGCATTATATTTTGCCATTAAAGGAAGTTAGTCAGAGATATAAAGTGCACCACATAGGATTACATCAAGCCATGCATTCCAAATAATTAGCCCCATATTGATAGAGTTTTGCAGAAAGTGACATCTGAGAAACGGTGACACCTATGAGCACAAGGAAAACAGTTACCCGTCAGCAGACCTTATTACATTTGGACAACAACCCCCGCGACTCCATTACAGCGACAACAACCCATTTGACATCCACAGTGTTGAACAGGTTGTTGCAGTGACTGATATTTACAGCAATGCCACTGTAAGCCACCCTCCCCCATGATCCACACCCCCCGGAGTTGACAATCATTAAGTCTGGGTGGTGCAGGGGGCAGATCCCCCAGCATGGGAGGGTGCAGAGGGGCACAGCCCCCTCACATTCCTTCCCATCCATTGTCACTCTGTTCCCTGTTGGTGTCAGGATACAGCATGATTGGGGATGTCAGCAGCATTCTGTCACTGTGGGGGATGTCTGTGACTTTACAGTCACTGCTGCATGGTAAAACCACTGCAGACAAACCAGGACACAACACAAGTTAAAATTACACAGTGTATCCCTAGACAGGGTCAGGAGTGTCAGATAACATAATATACTTTCAAGGAGGCAGGCTCAGAAGAGAACAGCAGTATAGCTATCACCCAAAATGGGGAGTATGGTGAAACATTAGCTTGGCTAAAAATGCAGCAGTTCATCCTAGAAACTAGGGCAGTAATATTTTGACATGGAAACTTTGTTAATGAGCTCTCTAGCTCAAACGTTTTATAATCTGACTCGGCAATTAATTAAACAAATAACATAAATATTACAAATCTGTAGTTCAGTTAGTATTCAACCCTATAATTGAGGCAGCACGTTATACAGCATTTCTGAACTTGTATGTTGAGAACTTAGTTGCCTTGTCACTTCAACCCCATAAGGAAAACTCTATGTAACCCCCCCTACAAATCGAGGTTCCCGAAAAGTCTTCCTCAAGCTTGCCTAAATGCTCACTGCCAGGCTGGTGTCCTGCATTTTAACAGTTTAAATGTGATTGCCAGAGACTGCCTGTATAGCCTCTGTGTACTGTCTCTTTAAGAGCTGCCTGGATTACAGTCATAAGTAATCTGAGAGGGAGCTCTGTTGAAAGATGTAACTATTTGCTGAAAATCATTTAGAGTGATAATGATGATGCAGTTGGTCTAACCTGCCTTCTTTGCAGCAAGGACTGTTTTGTTTAGCTCCACTATCTTGGTCCTGGACTGCGAATTGGACCAATAAGTACTGGTGGGACCTAAAATGGATTTGGACTACAGGAGCTGTCTGGATTCAAAATCAGTAGGAATTGTAGTTATGGGCTTTTTGTGCCTTTTTGCACCTGAAAATGGAACCTTTACTGTGACTGACAGGAGGATCAGCCAACCAAACCTTTTGGATCTTGGGGAATTTCTCAGGCTGCTGCGGCTAGTTTCAGTTTTGAGCTGAGAAGTAAAGAAGTAACAGATGAAGTGATTTTGAGCAGTAGTTCTGTGTAGTTTTGCATGGGAGAACTGTGAAAGGGCTGAGTTTTGGCCTGCCTGTCTGCCTGCTGTCCCTGAGAGGGAAAAGAGAGTTTATTTGGACTGAATCTGAGTTGTGACGACTATTTAAGTCACTGGACTGTGACCAGGCTTTAACCTGAAGAAGACCGAAGATTTGTTGAATGCGATCTGCCTGTCAGGATTTCCAGCTGCTTTAGAATCCATGGTTTGTGCAGAGACTTTGCGATCATGACTGGAGAGCAGTTTGCCTAGTACAGTAGCTGCTAGATGTTATCCTAGTGAATAAACCACATCTCTTCTCCTTTGCCGGCACCTTCTTCAGTGATATCAGTGATCACTCATTTATTGCTTGCATAAGATCAAGCAACAAACCTATTACTTCGCCGAAGTTTGCTGCCAAGAGATCTAGATGGAACTTTGATTTCACTGCCTACATAAATGAACTGAAACACTCCTTGTAATGGCAAGAGTTCTATTTGGCAAAAAACATGCAATCAGCATTCGACATATTCAGCAAAATTATCCCAGACGCCCTAAATAAATATGCCCCTATAGTTAAGGTGTGAATAGCAAAAAATGCATGTAGATGGTTTACACCGTTATTAAAATCTGCATTGACTGAAAGAGATAACCTATGGAAAAAAGCATGCAAACCCCAGTCTACTGCGGACTGGTGCAAGTTCAAAAGGCCACGAAACTCATGCACTAGAATGGTCAGAGATTCAAAAGCTGCATACTATCATTATGAATTTCTCTCTGCCTCCAAAAATCCTACAACATTTTGGAAAACCGTCAAGGACTTGTCTGGCCACATGTCTGGTAGCTCACTACCTGCTGAAATCTCCTTAAACAATAACACCATTAGTGACAGACTGGAAGTTCTGGATGCCTTCAATAATCACTTTGCGACTGCAGGCTTAGCCTTTGACAATTCCCCTGTGAATTTGATACGCTGTCAGGTGGATAATCAAGGTGCAGATCCTAGCGTCACTGATTTCAGTCTTCTCCTTGCGTCCAACTACTCTGAAAGAAGTTGAAGACCTATTGCTAAAACTGGATGTAAAAAAAAGTGCTGGTGCGGATACCCTCCACCCATATTTCTTGGAGGTGGCCATACATGTGTTAGCCGTGCCCATAACCCATTTATTTAACCTATCACTAACTCAAGGATCCATTCCTTCAATATGGAAAACAGAGCACAGCCTGTTCAAGTCTGGAAATCCCTGTGATCAAAATAATTACAGACCAATTTCGATTCTCCCGGTCTTGTCAAAATTACTGGAAAAAGTCATAAGGACCCAGCTGAGGCAGTATCTAGAAGCTAATAATCTGCTTAATCCAGTCCAATCAGGGTTTAGAGCTAAACATAGCACCATTACAGCACTTGCCAAAGTGACTAATGACTGGCAAAGTGCGCTAGACAACAGGAATTACACCTGCGCTGTATTCTTGGACCTGAGCAAGGCCTTCGGCACTGTCGATCATTCTCTGCTACTGTCTTCCCTGACCTCACTAGGTGCTGACCCATTATCTTTACAGTGGTTCAACAACTACCTCTCTGATAGTTTCCAGCAGGTGAAAGCGGAAGGAGATCTCTCAACTCTCAAACCTCTCCCAAGAGGTGTTCCCCAGGGTTCTGTCTTAGGAACGATCTTATTTGCAATATACATCAACAATATTGATGAAAGCATAACTAAGGCCAACATTCATCTGTTTGCAAATAACACAGTTCTTTACGTAAGCTGCTCATCATTACAATCTGCATGTAATGACCTTCAATTTGAGTTCAACCTGCTGCAACACCAACTCCTAAACAAAAAAGTATTACTTAACGCCAAGAAAACAAAAGCAATGCTCTTTTCTCCCTCTGCCCAAATGGTAAACTCAGCCCTATCAGATCCTGTGCCACAGATTACTACAATTCTTGGCTAGAAGTTGGAATTTGTCCCTAAATTCAAATACCTGGGAGTATGGCTGGACCATAGGCTCTCCTTTATAGAGCATGTTAAAGAATTACTCAACAAATTATGACAGAGACTTGGCCTGTTCTTTAGGACAGCCCGCTACTTAACTAGTGATGCCAAACTACAGCTGGTACAATCAACCTTTCTATCCTTGATAGATTATGCTGACATCCTCTACAGTCACTGTCCCATTTCCTACCTCACCAAATTTGACACATTATATCATAGAGCTTTGAAGTTCATCACAGGCCTGCCTTATTCCACTCACCATTGCTCCCTATATCAATCAGTGGGGTGGCGTTCTCTTCAGTTCAGGCATGATAAAAATGCAGCCTTATGGACCCTGAGAGCCATTTCCAAAAACCTGCCCCAATACATTACAGACGGTCTTCCTATAAAACCAATAAGCAATTACACCCTGACAAGTTGCAAATCTCTCCTACTGATGGTTCCCAAAGTTCACTGTCACTTTGGCAGGGCTGCTATAAGCTTTACACTGTCCTCCTCGTGGAATAAATTGCAAAAAAAAAAACTGAAACTGAGGTCACGCATCGACATCTCATCTTTCAAGCTCTTATATTCACGTCTCAGAAATGATCAGTGCAATTGTTTCCCATGACCATGAATTGTCATCATGCTAACCTGTACCATTTAACCATGAACAAATTACTTCTAGTGCTTGTCTCCTCCTTGGCCCTGGTCTGTCATCATGCTTTCATGTAACACCTTGATGCCTCTGTCCTCCCTTTGAAACTAGTCTATCTTCCCGCTTTCTCCAGCCTTCTTTTCACAACTCTATACTGCACTCATCCACAATCTACACGCAATCATACTATAAAAGTCCTAACTCCCCTTTTCATCTCCCCATAGGCCCCCATCACCGCATCAGTTCGACCGACCTATCCTTGGGACTTCACTTTCACAATGTTTATCCTTCGCTTACATATTACATACCCCTCCTGGTACCCCATCTGCCATTAGTTGGTGGTTCTTCAAGCCATTTTCATGGCTAGTACTAGTGACTGCCCCTGGTAAATGAACTAAGTGGTACTTCTATACAGATAACATGGTTTATATACAGTTGCGTGGTTCAATGGTGGACCTGCCCCCTTGTAATTGAATCCTCCTCTGTTATGGCTTGCCTTGTCTTCCTTTTATCATTTGACTCCCCTATTACTGCACCATTGTGTTTGTGTTTATATACTTACTTACATGTATTTATATGTTTTTATGATGAATGTTACCCGACCCTGTTCTACCCAGGTCCATCTTGTAAAAGAGCTCTGCTCAATGATGTTCACCTGGATAAATAAAGATTTTGATTGTTTGATTGATTGATTGATTGAGTAGAATTACCTTACATGTAAATGTGTTGTGTATTGAAAGTGTATTGTGATTTGGTTCCCCACTGTGTGAACTGTGCTCTGCTTGCTGGTGCCATAGAATCCTTTACATGTAAATGTTCTGTGTATTGAAAGTGGGTCATGATTTGGTTCCCCACTATATGAACTGTGTTCTGCTTGCTGTAAACTTTATCCAGCCTAATCGGACAGAATCTGCATTTATCTCCATTCGGTCTGGGCCATTCCAAGTTGGCCCTGCCACACTACCCCACTGCACAGAGAAAGCCACCAACGAGAGACCTGCCTGGGATCCCTGTTCCATGCTTGAATGGGAATGATGCCTCTGCGAATTGTGTGGGCCCTGCTTCTCCTGGCACTTCAGATTAACAACCTGCTGTGTCAATTTTCATCCAGCTTGTGTCCAGTTTTGGGTATCATGAGTAGTCATCAGGGTAGCTCCCTGCAACAACAGCCTAATCTAAAAGTGTGTCATCTGATTGTCTTGTTGTTTTCATTTCACAAACTCAGCCCTCCGGCTCTGGATTACAAATAGTGTGTGTTATGCATGTTGTTTTCTTCCATCACAGGGCCCCAAACAGCTGTAACATTCGTGGCTAGCCCATCATTCTTCATCTGGGTACCCAGAGTGTGTGACTTTTTATGGAGCCTGAAGTGCATGCATAACTGTTTGATTGATAGAGCCTTTAAGCAAATTAACCTGATTACACTCCTCCCTTGTTCAAGCCCCTTAAGTAAATCAGATCTAACTCTTGTTTGCATTTACCATGACTGTGGTTTCAGTTTGTACAAGAGTAGTGTACTGCTGTTATTTGCTGTGTATAACCTTGTTTTATAGGGGGTCCCCAGGGCTGGGCCAGAGGAAAGCCCTGGCGGTAAGTGTAAACAGTGTGGGTACTTGTGTGGTGTATCAGGGGTATTGTGAAAGTGATTATTGTGTGCCTACCACTAGTAAGGAAAGAGGGGGGTTACAGTGTCCCGGAGGGCTGTGCCCAGGTTAGCTTGACCACTACCAACCCTGACCTCTGGGTTAAGGCACCCAATTCAGAACTCAGGCCCCTTAATCTGCTACTAGCCAAGCAGGCAGGGGTAGTAGCCCTTGGGATAGCGCCACCTAGGGGATACATTTTGGAGTCTCACCGCTGGGATTTTGTGCCTTCTAATGGCCAAAAATTATGAATTATTGTTAAAGATTAATGGCTACCTCAGTAGAAATGGCTGTACACCAGTTGATGGGGTGGTGTACTGGGCAGGAGATTGATCCCCAAAATGCTCTACTTATACTGGATATTCCTCTGGGTACCAGTAAAGACACTGTAAAGAGAGCACTCTTCAAAGTTGAATGTTTAAAAAACCCTGTGGTGGTGGATCAACAGGCTGATTTGTTCACCCAAACTTTCATAGCCTTGGTAGAGTGTAGTGACCTCATGGACAGCTCTAAAGTGCCACAGACTATTGCTTCAGAAGGGGTACCAGCTGCCTGGAGAGTGATAACAAAAGACAGTAAAGACCCTGGGGAGGATGAGCTCCCACCATTATCTGAGGCTTTTGAGGATAAATATGCTAAGTTGTTGCTGGAGGAAGGGAAAACCAAAGAGGACTTTACAAAACTATTCCTGCCACCTGGGAGTGTTCCTTCCCCAACACCCCCTCCCACTCCAGTACCTGTTACTGCCCCACCTGGGTACATGAAAACGCGCTCCCGACAATTCGCTCCTGCAATATTAACTCCCGGCAATTCACTCTGATGAACATTCGCTCCATTGTTTTCTTGCTCCTAACTATTTCGCTCCAGCTACTGACAGCACAGCTACTGAACTAAAACTACTGACAGCTTACACTCACCTGACACCCCTGGAATGAAAAGCTACCGACAGCTGCTGCATACAAGTGGGATGCTTCTTCCATTTACACAGTGGCCCAGATATTCAAAAGGGGTTGCGCCATCGCAACAGGGTTCTTGTCATGAAGTCAAAAAGTCGCCATTTGCAATATTCAGAAGGAGGCAGTTGCCACAGCTACAGCTGAGCAACAGCGCAATGAAAATGAAGGCATGCACAACCGAAGGGTGGGATCCATGCATAAAGAGCTCAATGTGATATTCAAAGACTTGTGCGATCGCCAATAAGCGGCACAGCTGGAAATGAGCACTAAGCGGAAATGAGCCAAAATAAAAGGCTCAAGAAAGCGGCGCAAAAAACGCTTCTAAGGCTGCCAAGTGGAGAGAGAGAAAGAGAGAGACAGACAGACAGACAGACAGACAGGCTAGGGCAGGCAAGAAAGCGTGGGCCATAGGCTGTAGAGGCCAGCGGGGGTGCCGGTGCAGTGGAAGTAGCAGTGAGGACAGCGGGGGTAACACAGCAACAGCAGCCGGGGAGAAGCCAGGGAGATGGACAGTGGCAGCTTCCACATGGAAGCTGTAAAGAGGGGGTGAGAATGCATGCTGCAGGGGGACGTGGCCATGGAAGGGCCCGTCGGCGGTATGCCCCCAACAGGCAGTACCGTGCCCGCATCAGCTTTGAGCTGTACACAGATGTAGAGATCGTGGGCCGGTACCACCTGAACAGGGAAATACTGGGCGGCTCTGTGAGCTGTGCAGTGATGTGATGCAGGCACCCTCACGATGGAGTCACGCTCTGTTGGTGGAGATCAAGGTGACAGCCTGTATGTGCCTGCTCGCCACGGGCATCTTCCAGAGGTAGACAGGGGACACCACAGGCATCACACAGTCGGCCACGTCACGCATCCTCACACAATTCCTCAGCGCACTGCTGCCACATGCTGTGGAGTACATCCATTTCCCCAGCACCATGGCAGAGCATACAGCAAACATGCAGGAGTTCCATAGGGTAGCACGTATGCCTGGCGTGCTAGGGGCCATAGACTGCACCCATGTGGCCATTTGCACGCCACCTGGCCCGAATGGGCTCACATATAGGAACAGAAAGGGCTTCTCCAGTGTCAACTGCCAGGTGGTGTGTGATGCCACTGAGTGCATAATCAATGTCTGTGCCACACACCCTGACAGAGCACATGATGCCTTCATATGGTATCAGTCCACACTGTGCCATCGATTCGAGAGTGGGGACATCCCACAGGACATCTAGTGGGTGAGTACACATGTATGGAATGCAAACTCAGGGGCAAGGGTGGGAATGCCACAGGTGCCATGGTAGTGGCACACAGGGATATGGGCAATATGGACCTGAACATGAGACTGATCTCCACTATCTCCACACAGGTGACAGCGGATACCCACTCCGTCCCTGGCTGCTCACACCGTGCCAGTAGCACCAGCATTATCGCCAGCAACGTTATAATGAGGCACATGTTTCACACGCAACATCATAGAGCGGGTGTTTGGGATGCTCAAGGCACGCTTCCGATGCCTAGACACCTCAGGCGGTGCCCTACAGTACAACCCCAAAGGCCTCTGGGATATTCCTGGCCTGTTGCATCCTGCACAACATGGCCAAAGACCATGGGATAGCCATACAGGTTGAGAGGGGACAGCGATGGGGGCGCCAGTGGCACCGGTGTTGATGGTGATGAGCAGCCCTCCCTAGGACGGAGGGACCCCCGACTGATCCGGCAGGCCCAGCTGCACGGGACACCATCACGAGGAGCACTATGCAGAACACATGTAAGTCAGGGGACATGTGCAGCCAACACTGTCCATCGCAAACCACAGGCACACAGGGGAACACACCAGGGTGCATGACGGTCAGGGTGGAAGGGTCCAGGCATGCAAACACACCATCAGGAGGGTGAGCACTCATATGGACACACACACACCAGGCTGGGCGTACATGGGTGGATGCACAGCACAGCAGAACCGACATTGCTAACACACAGCACCACCGACCACCCCCACCACCTGTACTGTCCAAGTCGTGTGTCAGATGCTGGGCACCCTTGCACCTTGGTGTACAGTACAATGCAGGCATCATCATGCACATGCACCTGTGGACAGCAGTTGGGAGGGTGTGCAGGTGGTCCGTGTGTCAGCGTGGTGAGCAGAGCACCAAGCAGTGCACTGCCCACCATGACACACATTGCACACATGGCAGCACCAGACAGGGCCCATACTGGGAGACAGCTCAGTCATGTAGCACTGTCCCATGTCCACCGCAGATGCGTGGGCGGCCCTGCCATGACCCAACAGCACTGGCAGGCTGAGCAGGGGGCCACATGGGGTGGCACTGTTGCACCACCAGGGTCCCCACGACGTGACCTTGCCCGCACAGGGGTCTGCAGCATGCCGAACAAACCTGCACCAGGGGTGCTCGGGATGCCACAGCAGAACCCGGCATCGACAGGCCTGGTGTCGCATGACGCCGGGAATGGGGAGTGGAGAGTGAACTGTGTGGGGTGTGCGGTACAGGGGCACCTGACTGTGTGCCCAATGCGTCCATGACAGAGACCACTGCCTGGGTCAGCCTGTCAATGGCGGCGGTCACATCCGTCCGCATATGAACCAGCTCTGCACAGTCCAGAGCACACTCCCTGCTGTGCGCTCCACAGCCACAGACAGTGCCTCCACGGACATTGCAACCCGCCTCTGCAGCTGTACTGATTCCCGCAGCAGGCGGGTGTGCTCGTCCAATGGGTACTGCCCCAACGGCATCCTGTCCCCAGGGTGTGGAAGGTCTGATGCACAACACCCCTTGAGGGTGGGCGCTGTTCACCAGGACAGGAATGGAGTGGATCAAGGGGCGGGGGCGGACATGTGCCACCGCTTGACACTGTACCCCAGACCTGGTGGTGACTGCTGCTGCTGCCCCACCAACTGCTGTGCCCCAGGGTCCACTCGGTCCACCGCTGTGCTAGCAACAGTGCCAGACCCTGCACAGCCACGGTGCTGCCCACGGTGCTGACAGGCACAGCCTGGGACTGTGCCAGCATGCTGGTACACAAGTTGGAACCAGAAAGGCCCAGGGGCACGTGCTGGCTTGCTGTGTGTCTGTCATGGGACACACACCTATCACTGCCCATTGCAGTCCTTGCATCATCAATGGTGCAGGTACATGCTACAGCCATAGTCACAGCGTGCTGGCGACTGCTGAGACACAGGCTGTGCACCCCCCGCACCCGAATCACCAACACCAGAGTTGGCGGCCCAGCGTGCATGCTGCTGCAGTGCCTGCTGGCTGGTGATAGAGGTGGATGGACCCTCCTCCATGTCCAGCAGGTCATCATCACTGCCTGGACCCACCACCACATCTCCTGAAGGCGAACAGGATCTGTAACAGAAAGAGAGTACATGTGAGTGCATGTGAACAACCTTCCCCCAACCCCCCAACACCACCACCATGTCATACAGTGCAGTGCGGGCTTCCACCTGTCTGGAATCCACCTCCTGGTATGCCTCAATAGCGTCTGCTGCATTGATGCAACCAGTGTCTCCTCAGCCGGGGTCAGCTCCAACACCACTGGCGGGCCCCGCCAGTGCCAGCACATGCGCGCCTGAAGGCTGCCACCTTCTCCTTCAACCTCCTGCGGTCTATCCCCATCTTCTTCTTGCATTCCTGCACGGGCAGCTGGTGGCTTCCGTGCAGGTTCCTGACAAGCTAGCCCCTCCCATGCAGCCCGTGCGGGACTGAGGGTGCCCTCCTTCCACTCAGTACTGGCTCCTCATCCAGGTAGGCCTGGAAGAGGCATCTGTCTCTGCTGGGGTAAGTTGGGCCTCCTCCCTCGCCCACCGTCCTCACCCTCACCTTGGCTCTGCTCGGTCATGGCGATCTGTATGGGGGCAAGTGGACACGGTCACTGTGCAGTCTACAGCATTTTCCCATGACCATTGTCCAGAACATCACACAGCATGCAACTCACCTCTCACCTGCAGTAACCGAATCTGTGCGCGCCTAGTGTTGCACATTTATAGCGTAATGCATGCAAATTAGGGGTGAAGCAACTATAATGACATGCAAATCACGCCACTGCGCCTTTGAATAGCTGATCAGATGATTTGCATGTGTCAGCTGAATATCGCGAATTTGCGCTTTGTGCAATATGGTTGAGTCGGCTGAGCCAATGGCGCAGATCTGTGACTGTGTGGTACACTGCACTGTGCATGCCCAGATAGCTTACGCAGGCATCTGCCGTGCTGCTGACGTGCTGTGTGCGATCGGCAATTCAGGCCATGGCCACCATTGTGCCAGTGGCACTACAGCACTGGGCACTATATAGCGCTGTGGCACTACTGCGCAATAGTCCACTGTGGCACTGGTACGCAGCTGGTCGGTCGTGCAGGATACGTATACGTCAGATGGCGCTGTGCATGGCCTTGCGTCATTGCCCATGACCTTGTGTCCGACCTTTGCCCCCTGGCCCTGTTCGGCTGCCATGTGTACAGCCCTATTGCGCTGTCTGGTGACATCGCTATGTGAAGTGACGGCGCTGTTCGAACAGCGCGATTGGAACCTGTGGTGGTCTATTGCGCAACATCTCCAACTGGGGTTACGGCACAGCGGGGCGCCATATTGCCTGCTGTAAAGTTGGTACCATGGCTCACAGAAGAGCAGTTCAGTGGAGCCCAGTCGAACTGGCCAACTTGGTGGCCCTAGTGGAGCCCCACTATGGGGCACTTTATGGTGAGGCACCCCTCACTATTGCCAGGACGCAGGTGTGGCAGAAAGTGGCCACTGACCTGGTGGGGGTCACTGGACGGTGCCAGTCAGCTGAGCAGTGCCGGCACCGGTACGGTGACCTCCACCGGAGGGATCTGGATCTTCTTGATTAGCTGCGGTCACTTGCCAGGCGGGGCGTGGTGCCTAGGCCAGGTGGGTGTACCACCTATGCACCTGTATTCTCTGTAGGGGTGTGAGTGTGTTTTGGTGGCTGTGCATAGGTGATGGCTCCGCCATGGTTGGCTGTGTCATTGTGTGCAGGTGTGGGATGCATGGGTCTGGCTGTGTGGGCAGGCACTTTCACTGGGGCAGGGGGCAGTCTGCTTTGGAGTCACACTGATGTTTGTCTTAACTTATGTCTCCCACAGGCCGGGATGTGAGGATGCAGGCACGGGGTGAGGAGGGCCATGCCAGGGCCCCGGTGCCGGTGGGTGTTGCACCCCAGCAGCAGCAGCATCAGCGGCAGACCCAGCTGCTTGAGGAGTGTGAGTATCATTACTTCATGGATGCTATTGCATGCTGGGAGGCGAGACCACCAGCCATGCACAACACAACCATGCAGGAAAGGGAGGTCATAATTCCACTATACAAGACACTAGTGAGGCCCACCTGGAGTACAGTGTACAGTTCTGGAGACCATACCACGTAAGGACATAGACTGGGTAGAGAAGGTTCAGAGGAGGGCAACAAAGATGGTGCATGGATTGCATCACAAGTCCGATGAAGACAGGTTGAAGGAACTGAACATGTACTCCCTGGAGGAGAGGAGGAGTGAGGATATGATAGAGACATACAAGTATCTTACAGGGAGGAACAGGGTGCAGGAAAACACTATTTTAAGCGAAAAAGATGTTCCAGGACTAGGGGCATGGGATGAAGTTGGAGGAGGACGATTCAGAGGAAACATGAGAAAGAATTTCTTCACAGAATGGGTGGTGGACAAGTGAAACACCCTGCCAGAGGAAGTGGTGGGGGCTGAAGCAATCACGGGATTTAAGAATGCATGGGATAGACATAAAGGAATTCTGGAGGTCAGGGGTAAGGTGCAACAGACTTATAGGAAAACAAATTGAACTTACAAGCTCAAATGGGCAGACTGGGTGGGCCATAGGCCCTTATCTACCGACACTGTCTATGTATCTATATGTATGTATACACACAGGTGACATGCATCACTGTCCAGTATCACAGCACGTCTGTGTATGCAGCCACTGGTGGTCCATGCATGCACTGGGCACATAGCTGTGTAACTGGCATTGCACCACTTTGCCACGTCACTTGACAGCCTTGTTTGTGCTGTGATGGACATGGGCAGTGTGTGTGTGCAGTGGTGCACATAGCTGGTGCCGCCTGTTTGTGATGGCCATGCGCATGTTCACTGTGGGTGGGTGCATGCCATCACAGGTGCAGGACATTGGGCTATATGGCTTGCAGGTTGGGTGGTGTTCAGGGTTGTGGTCAGTCACAGCCATTGACTGTGTTCCCATTTTCCTAGGCCTCAAAGTTCTCCGGAGGATACATAGGGACATACGGGGCCTGACACAGGTGTCCCTGGATAACCAGGCCATCCTGGAGTCCATTAGGAGACATAGCCTGTGGAGGAGGCAGCACAGGGGACAGCGGAACCAGGCACAGGATGACCAGCCAGCTGGGCCTTAGGCCACAATACCCTTCCACTTCTCCCATCCCTACCACCTGCCTTCCCTCTCCAAGTTGTTCATCCCTACCCCTTGAACACCTACCTTGTACCCGTCCCCCTTGTAAATAGTTCTTGTTTATTGTTTTGTTATTTACTATTTGAAAATTTGAAAATACATATTTATATTTTGATATGAATACTGTGTTGGTCTCTGATTTGCAGCTGGCTATGGGTGCTCAGTTGCAGTGGTGTACATGCCATCTGGGTTGGTATGGTCCTGGGTGTGTGTGTTGTGTGTGTGTGTGTGTGTGTGTGTGTGTGTGTGTGTGCGTGCACGTGTGTGTGCATGGGGAGGTATCTCCGGCATGGCAGTGACTTTCTGTTGGTCTTGCCATCTGCTGCCACCTACTGCTGGGTGCACAGGGTGTGTCTGGCTTGTATGCTTCTCTGCTGCACGGGGTTGACGTGTGCTGGGGGGGATGCATGGTTTCCTGCAGTGCCAGTCACTGCACATGGGTTGTGTCTTGGGGTCACGGTGCAGGGTGTGCTGTGCATACGGGGGGCTGATGTGCACTGTGGTTGTCAACCCCCTGTGTGTGGCACTCTCAGCCTGCCAGTGGTTGTGCTGGGGTGTCATGGCTCTGCTGTGCTTTGTTGGCTTGTCCCCATGGGCCAGTAGATCATCCGTCACACCCCCAGTGATGCTGTGCTTGGGGTGTGCAAGTGTCTTGTTGGTTCTGCAGTGTGGTCCTGTGCCCATGTGTGGCATGGCTGGTGGTGGGCCCCAGCCTGCCTCCCTGGATGTGCAGTTCCATTGCTCTGGGGGGGGCTCTGCTTGCGCTATGGCACCTCTGGACTGCTCAGCTGGGCTGCCCTGGTTACGCTATAGCGCAACATTTCTGCTCAGCTTCTCCTTCCTGGTTGCGCTATGGTGCAGTTAGTGCGATATTCAGACGTTGGCTGCTTGTGCAATTTGTTCTGCTCCATGTTTGAATATCGCACCTGTTGCGCATATGCGCAATTGGTTTTTGCTTGCTCCTGCTGTTGTGCACATTTTGGGCGCAGTTTGAATATCCGGGCCAGTGTGTATATTGCAAGATACAGATGGAAGGACTAGCTGTGAAGTACGCCAAGAGCCAGGGTTTGCATTAAAATGTAAATATTTGCCCTCTCTCGCCTTTTATCCAATTGAGCAAGTTATTAAACTATTCGAGGAAATTACCGACAAGCTCCAAAATGTCTTCCCCGATGATTTGCTACCAGTGATTGACTACTTCAAAGATGTCTGTATAGGGCGCCCTAATAGGAGAGGAGCAGGCAGGAGACAGCCCCAGTTTGAGCTTGCCTTGTGGAACCATGCGGAAAGTTTAAGTGATGGGCGAGCAAAAACTAATAAAGTCGTTGAAGCTTTCCACTGAGGGATGCAGACTATTCTATGCATGTCACATCCCACTCTGTGGAAGTTCATACATGGTCTCAAAGGTGTACAGAGAAAAAGGGATACAGAGCTAGAACAATTGATAGCTGGGATTGCCCAGACCGTGTCTCAGAAGGTGTATTGAGACAATGTGGAATGTCTTGCCTGCATTACTGCAAAAATGGAGGAGCGAACTACTGAGAAGTTTTTGAGAGGCATCGCACATAGCATTCAATATTAGACTTCACACTGCTATGGATTTTTAACAGTATCTTAATAAAGTTTTATTTTTAATGACTGCATAGCAGAACTGAATTACTGACTGGTTGACTGGTAACTAAAGGGAACTAAGGTGACTGGTTCACTTCCTGTCTACAGATGGTAACTAAGGTGGCAACTTCACTTCCTTTCTACACATCTACACAGTAAGGTAAGGTTTTTTGCTTAATTTCTGCTGTCTATCTGATGTTGTTTGGAGCTTGTTGGGAATGAGTAGCGGCAATCAGGAGCGAGTTGACACAGCATTGAATTGTTGCAGGAGCGAACTAATGTTGGAGCGAGTTGTCGGGAGTGAATTATTAGGGAGCAAATAGTCGGGAGCGAATTGTCATGTTCCCGCCCCACCTTCTGTGCCCATGCCAATGCTAGCCCCTATATCTGTACCTGCCATTAGTCACGACTCCTACCGAAGGCTGAGAATCTACTCGGGCACCTTCCCCACCCCCGGGGGAGGATGACTGGGAGACCTGGATAGACTATGTTGCCCCTCTAGTTCTTGAATGGCAATGCTCAGAAGCAGATAAACAAAAGAGGTTGAGTGAGAGCCTCTGAGGTCCTGCAATGGCTACCATCCATGCCAAGCAGGCCAATAATCCCAAAGCAACTGCACAGGACTGTCTTGATGCATTGGAAAATGTGTATAGGAGCCCAGATTCAGATGAGGATCTGTGGTGAAGAGTAAGAAATGCTCAGCAGTACCCAGGGGAGCCATTGTCTGTGTATGTACCTTGGCTTGAAAAGCTGCTACAAGAATGCCTCATAAAGGGTAGTTTGCTATCAAATGAATTAGATTGAACTGGCTAGAACAGATCCTTAAGTCTGCTCCATTTTCAGAATTGTTACTGCTCAAGTTGCGCCTTGCCACCCAACTGAAATCACCCCCCCCATGACGAGCTAATGAAAGAAATTTGGGGGGGTTGAGCAAAGGTGACCCCATGGGGGAATTGCACCCATATCTGCTGCTGCTGTGCAAGTGACTGAGAGTGATCAGCCAAGTGATGCTCAGGGGCAAAAGTCAGCACTTAACGAGTACTCTGAGAATGCAAAGGACTTCCCGCCCTGGGCTCAACATTGGAAAGACGAACTACTAAACAAAGTCCAGGAGTTGAAGATAGGTGCCTCTGCAATGTTTTCCTCCATGGAATAAGATTCTGGTCCCTTTCAAGATGTGACTGAGGGGTGCTTCCTCAGGCATCTGCTACCGAGGGTGGCTCCAAGGCTGAGATCACCAGATTGACTACCATTCTAAAGGAACTGTTAAGACAAGTTGCACCACTCTCACCACTGCAAGCAGATACTAGATCCCAATCTCTTACTACTACTTCAGTTCCTCATATGATGCTCTCTCCCAGGATGACACAGGAGTCTATAATTTGTACTGTGGAAGGGATGTCCATATAAAAAGAGAATGCTGGTCTCTGAAGGACTTAGAAAGAGTAATAAACAGACTCCAAGGGGAGCTCCGAAAAGCAATTCAATGACCAAGGTTTGCCCAAAATGACTGTAGTGAAGGTTCGAATCCCTAACTCAGATTTCTCTGTGGCTATATTGTCTGTCCAGGCCTCTGCTACTGCCTCTCCAGACTGGTCCAAAATAGTGTGCCCTTCAATGGAGACTATGGTGACTGTGAATGGTATTCATACTCGGGCTGTGCTTGACAGTGGGTCTCAAGTGACCATTGTGTTCCAGAACTGGTATGACAAACACTTATCTGATGTGCCTTTGCAATCCCTGGAAGGCCTAGATGTGTGGGGCCTGAGCGACAAGTCTTATCCCTACCTAGGATATGTTTGCCTTTGGTTGTCTTTTCCTGCAACTGTAACAGATGTAGAGGAGCGAGTAGAGACAGTGGCCCTAGTGTGTCCCCTCCCCCGACTGTATGATGGGGTCCCACTGTTACTTGGGACAAACGCCTATATGTTTGGGAGACTGGCTCAACTCTGTCATGAGAAACAAGGGCGATGGACTTGGAGGACCCTGAGAATTCTGACTCTGATCAAGAGAGCCTATGATTTGCAACAGAAACACAAAGAAGTAGACCAGGATGAACCAGTGGGGATCGTGTGGAAGAAGGATCCTAATTCAATGGTACTGGCCCCTAATGCCCAGTGTACCATTCAAGGGGAGGTCTGCCTCCAGAAAGATATCAAGAACAAAATACTGATGTTGGATGTGCCAGGCAATGGAAAATTGCAGAAGGATCATTGTTCAAAACCAGCATCTTGCCTGCTCAAGCCCATGTCTATGCACGATGAGTGATGGTCCGGATTCATAATGTGTCAGATCAGGAGATCCGGGTGAACAGAGGGTGCACTCTAGCTACAGTACACTGCGCAGACACTGCAGTATTGCCAAGCAACAAGCACCCTTGTGAGAAGAAGAGAGTGACTCCAGACTTGTTTGACTTTGGTGACTCCCCGTTGCCAGCTGAATGGAAGGCTAGAATTAGCAAGAGACTTGCCCAGAGAGACCAAGTGCTTTTGTTGAAGGAATGGAATGTGGGATGTGCCCAGGGTGTGGAGCATCACACACACCTGCACAATGAATGGCCATTTAGAGGGAAGTCCTGATGCCTATCCCCAGCAGACATAGATGATATGAGAAGACACCTGCAGTTAATGCTCACTGCTGGCATGATACAAGAATCCAGGAGCCGATACGCCTCTCCCATTGTGGTTGTGCATAAGAAGAATGTATCTGTGAAGATGTGTGTTGATTATAGAACCCTGAACAGGTGGCCCATCCCAGACCAATACACTATGCCTCATATACAAGATGCCCTGGGCTGCCTGAATGGGAGCAAATGGTTCTCGGTGTTGGATCTTCGCAATGGATACTATCAGATCCTGATGGCCCCGGAAGACTGTGAGAAAACAGCCTTCATCTATCCATTGGGGTTCTATGAGTTTCTTAGGATGCTACAGGGGATATCGGGTGCCCCGGCTACTTTTCAGTGACTGATGGAATGAGCAGTGGGAGATATGAATTTGCTAGAATGCCTGGTGTACTTGGATGATGTCATTGTGTTTGGGAGCACCGTAGAGGAGCATGAGAACCAACTGTTTAAAGTCCTAGATTGACTGGAAGACTTTGGCCTCAAGCTGTCAATTGACAAGTGCCAGTTTTTACAAACCTCTGTGAAGTATGTGGGGCACATGGTATCTACAAAAGGAATAAAGACTGATCCCAGTAAGGTTGAAGCACTGACTACTTGGCCCTAGCCCCATAATCTGAAAGAACTACAATGTTTTCTGGGGTTCTGTGGCTACTACCGCAGGTTCATAAAAGACTATTCCAAGGTGATTCACCCAGTCTTGAACCTTACCTAGGGTTACCCTCCTTCCAATTGTAAACACAAAAAAGGGTCCGTTAAAGAACCAGAAAAAGTATACTTCCACCCAGGTGAACTCGTCAGGCCCCACTGGATGCCCAACTGTGAACCAGCCTTCCATGAGATCATATACCAGCTCACCCATGCCCCCATCCTCGCCTATGCTGACCCCACCAAACCCTATGTGCTGCATATGGATGCTAGTCTGCAGGATCTAGGAGCAGTGCTGTATCAAGACCATAAGGATTGCCTAAGACCAGTAGCTTTCACCAGGAAGAACTTCACTCCGTCCAAATGAAACTACCCTGTGCGTAAGTTGGAGTTCCTTGCTCTAAAATGGGCCATTGTTGACCAGTTTTATGACTACCTCTATGGGGCAAAGATATTGGTGAAGACTAACAATACTCGTTGACCTATGTACAGACTTCAGCTAAGTTGGATGCCACTGGGCACCGGTGGCTTTCTGCATTATCAACCTATGATTATGCTGTCGAATACAGACTGGGCCTGAACAATATTGATGCTGACGCCCTATCACGAAGGACAACTTCCAAGAGTAGCTGGGTCAGGCTCTCTGAACCTGACATTTGAGTATTGTGCCAAAAGTTTAATAGAGATGAACAGATGTCTGCGGACACAGTGGACTGTTAGTAGATTGCTTGGGCCCTTCTGACACCTGCATACCAGCTGCTTATTGCCACTTCTCTGCTCTAGATATTAGTGCATTACCTCAAATTGAAAATGACAGCATTCAGTGGGCTCAATCCCAAGATCCTATGATTCAGCCAGCACTTGATGATCTGCGTGCAGGGAAAGATGTGTCTAAGTTATGTTCCACTGACTTGAGAACTACTTTATTGCTTAAAGAAGGCCCCAGATTGAAGTTGATCAATCAGTTGTTGTACAGTGAGACAGTAGATTGTAGTGGCAAAGTAGACAGGCAATAATTGGTCCTGCCCACGGCCTTTAAAGATTTGGTACTGAGCTCCCTCCACAATCACATGGGCACCTCTGTATTGACAGAACCCTTGACCTGGTGCGATCTCGGTTCTACTGGCCCAAAATGGGGTCCGATGTTGAACACCATGTAAAGACTTGTAGTCACTGCCAGAAAAGAAAAGCCCTGCCTTAGAGGGCTGCCCCCTTGTTACTATTACTACCAGCACCCACATGGAACTAGTATGCATAGACTTCTTGTGTTTAGAACTTGATCAGCTGAACATTGGCAATGTGTTAGTGGTTACAGATCAATTCACATGTTATGCACAAGCTTTTCCCACCAAAGATCTAAAGGCATCTACCATGGTCAAGGTGCTAGTGGAAAATTTCTTTGTCCACTATGGTGTCCCCCAGCAGATTCATTCTGATAAAGGCAGAGACTTTGAGAGTCAGCTAATCAAAGAAATGCTCTTTCTCTATGGGGGGGTGAAAGTCAAGAACAACCCCCTATCATCCAAAGGGAGACCCTCAACCAGCACATTTTTTACTGCACCTTTCTAGACATGCTGGGCACCCTCCACCCAAAAGACAAGAATAAATGGAGCTAGCAGATTAGCACCTTAGTACACACATACAATTGCATGAAAAATAATGCTACTGGGTTCTCACCCTACTGCCTCATGTTCAGGAGAAAGGCCCGGCTGCCAGTTGATGTCTGTTTTGGGGTCTCACCAGATGGAGTCCAAGCTGAAAACTATTTGCAATATGTACAAAAACTGAAAGCTCAATTGAACCATGCCTATTAACTGGCCCAGACAATGGCCGCCAAGTGAAATCTAGCCAACAAAGAGAGGCATGATAGAAAAGTAAAGGCTCAAGAACTTCGACCTGGAGACTGTGTGTTGTTATGCAATTTGGGAATGCATGGTACACACAAAATTGCCAATCAGTGCACCATCTTCCCCATGTAGTAATTGGAAAGTTGGATGATTTACCTGTGTACAAGATGTGCCCAGAGAACAACTCCAAAGCTGTCAAAACCATGCACCGTAATCACTTCCTACCCAAAGACTAAGTCATGATTGAGGCTGAACGCCCAGAAACTGAGCCCCCTGGGCCGGTGACTCATGCTGCTGCAAGAAAGAAACAGAGTCAACCTATCCCAGTGGTCACAGATTTAAGGTTTCCTCTGCAGCAGGCACAGAATGATAGTGACTGTCCGTCTATTTCTGACCATGCCTATTACCCCTCTGATGAACTGAGTCAGCTGTTTTGAGGTAACCCCCTGATAAATTGTGGAGATGAAGCTGGGCCTTCTGGACTGCCTTACCCCCCAGCTTCATCCTTGGAGCCAATGCTCCCAGAAAGTGAAGTGCAAAGTATCACGTCTGAAGATGTTGAGTCTCTGTGTATTCTGGAACTGTATGATTTGCCTGAAGAAGGGACTGAGGGTTTAAGTCATTCTGGTGACATAACAGAACTTGAAGAACACGATAAGAGTGCTGACCAGCCCCCTTCAGTGCCTCAGTGCATGATTGTGCATGAGCCTTCGCAAAATAAGTCAAGTGTTGTAGAAACACAGCCTGCAGAGCAAGGAGCTGACAGTGCCACAAGTTTGGATGTTTCCACCCAGGCATAGGCACCCTTCACAAGTGACGAGAGTCCCCAGACCAGTGCTGAGAGTACAGAGACTGTAGTTGTCCCCCTCAGAAAGACTGGCCGAGCTGTCAAGCCAGTAATACACCTCAGTTATGATTTCCCTGGGAGGCCAGTGGGTTTGCTACTCAATGTGGTGCACAAAGGTGTTTATGTCTCATCAAGCTCACTGCCCAAATTGAGCCTGACAGCCAATTCCACGTTACTTGTCTTTCCTTCTCACCATGGTGCCCTTGCCCCCTCTAGCAACAAGTTAGCTGATAGGGAAGGGACCCCTCATGCATTGTTTAAGGTACAAGAAGTTATTACCTGATTCAGTATAGTAATGTTCAATTTACCTGTGTGAAATATGTACAATGTGTTGTCAGAATGAATATAGTATCATGAATTGTAGTGAATATGTATAGTAAAGTAATAAGTTTATGTTAACTGATGCATGATGGTACAGACTTGAAGCAGATGCCAAGTTTTCTCCAGGCAAGGAAAGGTGCAACACCTCTACAATGGGGGTTCCTGAAAAGTCTTTCTTGAGCTTGCCTAAATGCTTACTGCCAGGCTGGTGTCCTGGGTTTTAGCAGTTTAAATGTGATTGCCAGAGAGTGCCTATATAGCCTCTGTGTACTGTGTCTTTAAGAGTGGCCTGGATTGCAGTCATAAGTAATCTGAAAGGGAGCTC
The DNA here is from genome assembly GCA_016271365.2 of Neoceratodus forsteri. NCBI lineage: Eukaryota > Metazoa > Chordata > Ceratodontiformes > Ceratodontidae > Neoceratodus > Neoceratodus forsteri. The sequence continues at coordinate 770,663,290 of CM057449.1, read as the reverse complement.
TGTTGAAAGATGTAACTATTTGCTGAAAATCGTTTAGAGTGATAATGATAATGTAGCTTGTCTAATCTGCCTTCTTTGCAGTAAGGACTTTTTTCATTTAGCTCCACTATCTTGGTCCTGGACTGCGAATTGGACCAATCAGTACTGGTGAGACCTAAAATGAATTTGGACTACAGGAGCTATCTGGAGTCAAAATCTGTAGGAATTGTAGTTTTGGATTTTTTGCGCCTTTTTGCACCTGAAGGGGGAGCCTTTGTTGTGACTGACAGGAGGATCAGCCAACCTAACCTTTTGGATCCTGGGGAATTTCCCAGGCTGCTGCAGCTAGTTTCAGTTTTGAGCTGAGAAGTGAAGAAGTAACAGCTCAAGTGATTTTGAGCAGCAGTTCTGTGTAGTTTTGCATGGGAGAACTGTGAAAGGGCTGAGTTTTTAACTGCCTGTCTGCCTGCTGTCCCTTAGAGGGAAAAGAGAGTTTATTCAGACTGAATCCAAGTTGTGATGACTATTTGAATCAAAAGTTTGTGCAGAAACTTTGCAATTGTGACCAGACAGCGGTTTACCTGGTACAGTAGAATTTCCTTACATGTAAATGGCTGTGTATTGAAAGTGGGTCGTGATTTGATTCCCCACTGTGTGAACTGCGTTCTGCTTGCTGGAAGCTTTATCCAGCCTAATCGAACTGAATCCACGTTCATCTCCATTTGGCCTGGGCCATGTCATACTGGCCCTGCCAGACTACTCCACTGCATAGAGAAAGCCACCAATGACAGACCTGCCTGGGGATCAGCCCCCTGCTCCATGCTTGAACAGAAACAATGTCTTGGTAAATAGTATGGGCCCTGCTTTTCCTGGCACTCCAGATTAACAACCTGCTGTCTCGATTTTTGTCCAGCCTGTGTCCAGTCTTGGGTATCATGAGTAACCATCAGGGTCGCTCCCTGCAACAACAGCCTAATCTAAAAGTGCATCATCTGATTGTCTTGTTGTTTTCCTTTCACAAACTCAGCCCTCTGGCTCCGGATTACAAATAGTGTGTGTTGTGCATGTTGTTTTCTACTACCACAGGGCCCAAACCAGTTGCAACGTTCCTGGCTAACCCACCATTCTCCATCTGGGTACCCAGAGTGTGTGACTGTTTATGGAGCCTGAAGTGCATGCATAACTGTTTGATTGATACAGCCTTTAAGAAAATTAACCTGATTACGCCCCTCCCTCGTTCAAGCCCCTTAAATAAATCAGATCTAACTCTTTTTTGCATTTACTCCAACTGTGGTTCCAGTTTGTACAAGAGTACTGTACTGCTGTTATTTGCTGTGTATAACCTTGTTTTACAGGGAGTCCCCAAGGCCGGGCCAGAGGAAAGCCCTGGTGGTAAGTGAAAACAGTGTGGGTACTTGTGTGGTGTATCAGGGGTATTGTGAAATTGATTATTGTGTCTTGTTCCGGCCACTAGTAAGGAAAGGGGGGGGGTTGCAGTGTCCCAGAGGGCTGTGCCCAGGTTAACTTAACTACTACCAACCCTGACCTCCGGGTCGAGGCACCCGTTTCAGAACTCAGGCCCCTTAACCTGCTACTAGCCAAGCAGGCAGGGGTAGTAGCCCTTGGGATAGCGCCACCTAGGGGTTACATCTATACACAGTGAAACACTACACACTGTACTTACAGTATCTAGAGTCCCAGCAGATAAGTAAGAAGAGACAAATGATGACCTGGTTTTTCAGGTTACATCAGTACTCACGTATGTAGGACTGAGGAACACAACGTTATGGACACAGGCAGTGGGGCAGTGTGGTCAGCTCTTGACTGTCTCCATCCTGCCTCCCAGACAGACACCCAATGTCCTTTGCACTTGCCTTTAGTGTGAAGGACCGGAAGCATGGAGGACTGCTTGATGCCTTTTTCCTTTTAAAAGGAAAGGGCTCTGGTGATTGGTGCAGTGGTCAGGAGGGGGTGAGACCTTCTGTGGGACACACGAGGCCTGTAACAAGCACCAGAGATGAGGATGTGATCATCAGTGGAAGGAGGGCTGCTGAAAGTTTGCTGCAATCCCTTTTGCATCCCTCTCATGCTGTCTGTCAGTGGTGCTTTACAATGGCCACACACAGCAGCAGAAGGGCTCTATGTGTTTTGAAATTGGCGAGCTTGTACAGGTCACCCTCTATGTCTCCAGCAAGTGGTTCAGCAATTAGGAGGAGGTGTGACTTTCTCTGGTGTGCCTGAGGTCCACGGCAAGCACTGGGGGCAAGGAGGCAATTGTCAGTTGAGGGAGAGCTGCTGAAAGTCCACTGCAAGCCCCTTTATTCACTCTCCTGCTGTCTCTCAGTGGCGGTTTACAATTGCCGTAAATAGCAGCAGAAGGGTTCTTTGTGTTTTGAAATTGTCAGTCTTGTACAGGTCACCCTCCATTGCCCCCATGATTGATTCAGCAGTCGGGAGGAGGTGCAGCACTCTCTGTGGCATCCAAGGTCCATAGCAAGCACTGGACATAACGAGGCAATTGTCAGTAGAGGGAGGGCTGCTGAAAATCCGTGCAAGCCCTTTTTCTTTACTCTCATGCTGTCTCTCAGCGACACTTTAACATTGCCACACACAGCAGCAGAAAGGCTCTTTGTATTTTGAAATTGCTGGACTTGTACACATCACCCTCTATGGCTCTAGTGATTGTTTCAGCAGTCAGGAGGTGGTGTGGCTCTGGGAGGTCACGTGATGCACGGTTCCGACTAGCTGCTCATTTCTTCAGCTCCCACTTCCCCCATCTGAAAATTGTTTATTTTCTTACTTAATTAGCCAGATACCTGATATAAGGTGTACTTACAATTTGCCTCTGCATCCTGGATAATAGAAAGGAGACTTTATTCCTGCCAGCATGGATTCCGAGATGAAGTCTATATGGTCAAAACACCCCCCCCCCCATCTACCCCTGACAAATCCTGTAGGCAATCCAAGGCCCACACACCCTCAGCAGGCCACATGACTACCACAACAATGGTGATGACACCATTAACTAAGGAAAACTTCTTAATGTAATTCATTCCTTTCAAAGAAGAACTACAGGTTTTAACTAAGGAAATCAGATTTATGCAGGTCTCAATGAAGGATCTTAATCAGAGCATGGGCGACAATGAGGCTCAAACCTATTCTTTAGAGATTTGGCAAGAGAAGATGGATCCAGAATTGTCAGCGCTCAGGCAAAAAATGGCTTGTCTGAAGAACAAGTAGAGGATTTGGAGGGACAGAGCCATAGAAATAATAATGTCTTCGGTCTCCCAGAAAAATCTGAAGGCTCCAACTCAATCCTCTTTGCCCAGAAGTTGTCTGCCAATCTTACTGGCCTGTCGCCAAACAGCTATCTTATATAAAAGAGTGCACCCAGGGTTCACTGTGCTCTACGCCTCCTGATGACTCACCAAACAGACCATTTATTTATGAGTTCCTCAACTTTCTTGATAATCAACATCTTTTAAAAAAGATTTAGGAACTTAAACAGGTGTATTGGGAAAGCGAGCATCTGTGATATGTTCAGGACTTGCCAAACTCGGTGCAGCAAAATTGGGCTGCTTATCATTCTAGTGTCCAGACTGACTGCTGCTGGAATCCATTGCGGTATGCTTTATTCAGCTCATCTTCAAGTGTCCATCCACGGCTCTTGGAAACTTCTGAATCCATGGAAAGAGCCACTGTGGAAGTGAAAGAACTGTTCCCTGATCCATTTAAAGATCTCTGACTTGGTTTGTGCAGGTATTTATCTCCCTGTTTTGAGCTGGACCAGCATCTTCTTTCAGGTTCCCCACTTTGCTTTACTAAATTTTGGTTACTTTACTGTATCTAAAACTAGCTTTTCCTGACCTGATTAATCAGTGTTTTTTTATTAATGTGTATAATCTGACTTTATCAATCAATGGTCGGCAGCCTGTCTACTCGTTTTTGGATGGAAGACTACAGTTTAATTCTAATTTTACTGGATTTCCCACTAAATTCTTAGCCAGATCTGCAATACTTTGGGGACTGGTCTCTGAATTTTTTTTTACTTTTACTATTCTTCGAACTCACCCTGGTGGTTCACTTCTGATGGCCGGTGAATCCTATTATTTACACCTTCCCATACATATTGGATCTACAGGCAGTCTGCTGCAAATGTTGGCTGATTCCATCATGGCTTTGTTTTATTTTCTAACCTGGAGGTTTGAGCTGGACTCTTTCATTCTTAATTTGAGCATATGAGATCTGTACAGGGTACTAATGCTGTCCCCTGACCTCAAGGACCTCATTAGCTGCAATTTGGAGAGAATACATTACTAGATTTACGGAACTCTCTTTTGTGGACCTGAGTTTATTTATTTAGTTTGACAGGATGGATTTCTGCTTTAAGGACTAGACTTTTCATTTGCTCCATCAATGTATGTATTCTTTGTGACTGTATTATTCAATATTTTGGATTGGATCTGTGTTTTGCCGAATTTTTATATTGCCACAATTTGCCCTCTTGGTCATTCATATTTTCACTTTGTTTGACTGGTTACCTATTGTATTTGAGGTAAGACAGATGTTTTCTGTATTTGTTTTCTTTTTTTACATAGTTAACTCTAATTGTTGAGTAGTAAATACCTGAAGTATTTCACACTAATAGTTGAAGTAGTGTAGTTCGGCTTTCTGTATTTAGTACTGTGAGTGGATGTCTGGCATGCAATGGTGCTAAATTTCCTTTTACTTTCCTGTTTACTACAAATTCTGTTATTATTGTTCAGTGGATTTTGGGGGGTGGGGGTTGGGAGGTACAATCTGCTGGAGCTGGGGTTCATCATGAGCCAGACAGTTTATGTGGGATGCTTCCTGGGAGAGGGATTTTTCTTGTTCATTGTTGTTGGGGTCTTTGTGGTCTGGTTATTTGCTTGTTATAGTATTTGGAGGAGATTTTGTTTTCTATGCCTTAGCCTTTAGTATGCCTCATAGTACTTGTTATACTCATATTTCCCACAGTGCAGGGATGTTTCACAGCTCTTACTTTCATTTATTGTTCTGTGGTTACTTATATGGGGCATGGTTTACCACATGGGAGTGGGGGGGTGGGAGAGTGGACATTTTTGATAAGGTTTAGCATTTCTCAGGTTAAAGGGATGTTACTGACTGCCATTTTTATGTTTGCTTGCACGCATGTGCAAGAAACATAGTGCCATCATCCGAGATTTCGGAGGTGTGTCACCCCCTCTTCCAATTCAGTCAGTGTGTTGGCAGGCATGGCCCCTGTAAGCCAATGCATGCTGGAGCTGTCTATGACAAGCTCCAAAATGCAGTGGCATACAGTTCAAAGGGGGGAGCTACGCTTGGTGAGCAGTGATAAGATACCACGCCTGCTCATGCAGCTCCCCACCACCCTTAAGCAGGCGTCGCCCCGCAATCACACAGTGTATAGCGGCAAGGGTGCCCAATCCCTGTCGGCTGTGCTCGCTCCCCACCCTCCCAAAGCCTTCCAAATGCCACACTGGGTGCCCACCCCAGCATGGCAACTAATGATATAGCCGACGGGTGGTGCCCAATCCCCCGTCAGCTCCACTGTCCTCACCCCCCCAGTACTGGGTGCCAAGCTGGGAACCCACCCCAGCATGGCAATCGATGCTTTGGCCGATGGGGGTGCCCAATCCCCCATCGGCTGAACACACCCCCAAGCATCTTTGTTCCATGCTGGGAGCCCACCCCAGCGTGGCAAACGTCCTGCGTAGTCAAAAAAAAAACACCTGTAAAGAAAAAACAGTCCCATGTAGTCTCCTGGCCCCTCCCACAACCGCACCCACCCTCACGCACCCTGCCTCCCCACACCCCCCTCACCCCATACTTACCTCCGGACCTCGGCGCGACGATCTTCGGTGGACCGGGAACATGTCTGCACTCTTCAAAGCCGACCGCGAACTGAGGAAATGCCGGTAAGCTGTATAATGGGCTAGATAGGGGGTTTTCAACTTTGTTGCATATGTCATGCATTTTTTTGGAATTTTTGGACCAAATTTTCAACATGGGTTTTTTGGGACCCCTTCTCATGAATGATGCACTGTCATGGCGTTATTCGGCCCCGAAGGGTTATTTCTCAGTCACTGCGCAGTCACTGTGAGAAATCACCTTTTGGGATCAATTAATGAAATGACACTGCCAGTATTCATAAGGTGGGCTCTCAAGAATCCTTTTTGAAAATTTGGTGGAAGAATTCCAAAAAACGACTGTTCTGACGTCGTTTTGCCGAGTTCCTGCCGCTTGTGAGGTCCGCAATATTCAATATTTTCACTCCAGATTTTCAACACTGCCATTTTGCCACACTTTCTTATGGGTAGTACAGCTTTCATTTTTCACATCTCACCCAAAATGTGTTTCCGCCCATGTAGCGCACAATGGCGCAGTCGGTGTGCGAAACCAATGTATGGGACAAATTAAGAAAACCACAGTGACACTGTTCATGAGTAGAGGTCATAAAATGGCTATGTTGAAAATTTGGTGAAAAAATTCCTAAAAATGACTTTTACGAGCGTGCGTTGCACAGTTCCTCATGCGCTCGTAAGTTCCACTAATTTTCAATATTTTCCTCCAGATTTTCAACTTTGCCATTTGCCACACCTTCTTATGAGCAGTACAGCTGTCATTTTCACATCTCACCCAAAACATGTTTCCACCATTAGCGCACAATGGCGCAGTCGGTGTGCTAAATCAATGTATGGGACAAATTAAGAAAATCACAGTGACACTGTTCATGAGCAGAGGTCTTAAAATGGCTATGTTGAAAATTTGGTGAAAAAATTCAAAAAAATGACTGTTTTACGAGCGTGCATTGTGCAGTTCCTATGCACGCTCATAAGTTCGTGAATTTTCAATATTTGCACTCCAGATTTTCAACATTGCCATTTTACCACACCTCCTTATGAGCAGTGCAGCTGTCATTTTTCACATCTTGCCCAAAATGTGTTTTCGCACATGTAGCACACAATGGTGATGTTGGTGTGCGAAAGCAATGTTTGGGACAGATTAAGAAAATCAGTTACACTGTTCATGAGCAGAGGTCTTAAAATGGCTATGTTGAAAATTTGGTGAAAAAAGTCCACAAAATGACTGTGTTACGAGTGAGCATTGCGCAGTTTCCACGCACCCTCATAAGTTCACGACTTTGTAATATTTTAAGTCCAGATTTTCACCAGTGGCATTTTCCACACTGCCTTCTTTACAGTACAGCTGTCATTTTCACAACATGGCGAAGTGTGTTTCACACTTTCAGTGCAGAGTTGCATGGTCGCTGTGGGAAATCATTGTTCGGGACAGATAAAGAAAATCACAGTGACACTGTTCATGATCGGAGGCACCAAAATGCCTGAGTTGACAATCTGCTGTAAAGACATCCCCAACCTAATTATATTACAGGTGTGCGTTGCACAGTTTCTATGTACGCTCGTGACTTCACCATTTTTTTAAATATTTTTACTGCAGATTTGCAACATTGCCATTTTTTACACCTCCCCATGAACAGTACAGCTGTCATTTTTTACATCCTGTTCAGAATGGTTTTGCACCTGTGGTGCTAAATGCCGTAGTCGCTGTGCATAAGCAGCTTCCGGCTAAGAAACTTATATTCCCCCTGTTCATGAGGTGGGGTCACAAAAAAACCATGTTGAACATTTGGAGTGAAAATACCAATGAATGCCTGAGGTATTAGGGTTTCCAACCATAACGCCTAACCCTGTAGAGAATGACAGGCATCAGGTGTGTGACTTGGGATTCTTGCCTGTAATGCTCATACCATTCCACACCCTGCAGCCAGTGAAGAAGATCGAGGTATGCCTTGGACTCTTCGGCCCCAAAATTCACCCCATTCTCCTATATCGCACCCATCTCTCTGTATTTCCTAATGGAATGGGGTGCGCATAAAGACCAAAGACCCCAAGGAACACCGTGACACTTGCCAGTGTCTGCAGGGTAGGGTGTACTGAAATTGTGTGGCCGTTATGCCTGATGACCCAAAGGCACACCCCAATGCCTGTCACTCTCTGCAGGGTGGTGGTGGGGTTGGCTTCAGTTCAATACTTCACTACCATTACTATTACACAGCTCTGTAACTTCTACACTACCACTGCCAATGCAAGCAAGCAAACATTCAGCATTGACAAATGCTTCTTTTAAATGTGTTTATGGCTAGTACAATCATACATGTTTTGTGGAATGTCAAGGGAGTTTGTTCCAAAGTCAAACAATACCAAATCATTAAACATCTAGTGCAGTTACAATGTAGTGCAGTATTTTTACAGGAAATCCATTTGCTTATGTCTGAGGGTGACCTTTTCCATAGGCAATCAGTGGGCCAAGTTTTTGTGGCCAGAGTCAGCACTAATAGTTGAGGGGTAGCTATTTTAATTTCTAGAAGTGCCAGCTTTCATTGTACTCAAGTCAATGGGGCCACTGGATCATGAGGCAGGTGGTCAACATATGCTCCACCCTCCAACACTATAGATGGCACCTCTTTGGGGTTTGGTAGTTTAATCATTCTGGCCATTTTCCTTCTGTCTTGATTGGTTGATTTTGTCAAGTCAGAAAACCTGGCTTCCAGTCATTTTATCTCCTTTTTTTCATTTGCTGTGTAATCTAGCTAGGGGAATTGGCCCATGTGATGCTCAGTCAGTGTTTGCCCCCCGAGAGTTTTGGTTTGGTGTTGGGCAGTCTTTTGGCAGAGTTAAGTTTTCACATTCATTGCTGTAATTCTTCCCTATTCCTTTTTTCTGTTTTTCAACTTTGGTGGAAGTCATTAGTTCCATGCATCCTCTCCCATTGTAAGTCATATCAACTGTGGAGGGAGGGAGGGAGAGAGAGAGAGAGACAGAGAGAGAGAGAAAGATAATAACCACAGTGCAGCTTTCCCTTATAGTACATTTGCCAGCTGCTGATCTGATGGCTGCACTTTCACAAGCATCTTGTTAGTTCAGAGCCAAGACTACAATCTCTGGGCTACATCATGTTTTGGAAAACCACACAAATCAGTTTTTCATAGAAATAAAGTGTATAAGCCTTTGGCAGTGAAATCTGTCAAAGACATCCTAACATGGTTTGGTTGCTGCACTGAGGCTTTCAAGTTATAGTCTGCTGGTTGGAGGGGGCTGTGGTAATATATGCAGGCAAGATTTATGCAACAGCATTTAAGCAACTTAAAACCTGACAGTGGTATAGATAATGCTGCTGGCTCATTCTGCATTGTTCCAAATGGACCTGAATGGGATCCGTTTGCAGCATAATTGACTGAAAAACAAAAACAATTATGAATGTTTAGGAATCTTTCTGGTTGAGAAGGGCACTCACAGTGTTTTAAAGAGTATCAGAGTTGAGGTTTCAGGCTGTTTTTTATTTAACAAAAGCAAAAACAAAAATGTATTTACAGGAGCAGGAATCTGGTGCAAGATTTGATGAGTCTTTTACAGGATACTCTGCTAACTAAAAAGGTGTTGGTTACCACGTTTTGGCTTGTTTCATAAATGCAAAGTTGCTCAAGAAAATTTCATGTATAACATTGCCTGCTCAGCTCCATCCTCTACAGATCCCTTACAGACATATGTGTGCTGTGTAGATGCAGGATGCATGCCTGTTCTTAACTGTGCAATGTTTGCATGCGTTATGCATACACAAAGTGAACCTACAGTGAGTGAACCAGGTCTAAAAAGCAAATCAGGTTTACATGCTGCAAGCTTGACATGTGTGCAACAGGTAAGCAGGTGCAAACATCTAAAAATGACATCAGGTTCACGTGTTGCATGCATGCTTGCCATGTGTGCAGCAACTAAGTTGGTGCAAATCTCATCTAAAAAACACATTGTTTTCTATTTCTCATACTACTGCTAGAAATTAGAGCCATTAAGATACATTTTCATTGAGTTCCAACTAAAATTAGGTAAATTCATTAATTCTGATCCTATCACAAGTTGTTTAATGTCTTTGGATTTTTGTCATTAAATTGCCATTAATTTGTGAAGTATTGTTTGCCTACTACATTAAATGCCTCAGATATAGTCAGCCAACATCCCCCTTTCCAGATATGTGAAGAGGGGCTTCTGTGTTGTGAAGCCTGACCTTTTTGTTTGGGGCCATGCAAATCCCCTTATGTATATTTAGTGCTACAAATGTGTTTCTCCATCACTGTTTCCGCTCACTTACTTTCTCTTTGTCATTCAGCATGGAGCATATGCACTATGGCCATGCTCAGCATTCTTTGCGTTGAGTAGGGTCTTGGAAGCATGCACAATATCTCACATTTTGTCACTAAAATGAGGGACATGGACACTCAAACTGAGGGACAATGAGGGACACTAACCATCACGATGATCATGACACATCCTGAAACATGGAGATACAGTATCTCAGAACATAGTGGAAACCATTGTATTTACTTGTATCGATATTAGCACCTGAGAATGAATTTCTACCATAAAGCAGGGGTGCCATTTCAGTAAGGCAGAGAGGGGAAGTTGACCCCCTGCATTTGTGCCTAGGTTGTTCTTATGGTGTGGCAATAATGGCATTCAATTTGTATTTAATCTTTTGCACAATAAGTGCCCCCCTGGTCTGTGAGCTCTCAGGCTGCAGGTACACTCCTGACTCAACTGTGTCTGTACTGTGTTGTCCACTCTCTCCACCTATTAGCAGCAGTGCCATCACATGTAACATGGAGAAGCTCCAGTCAAGCAAAAGCACATTAGTCATGTGAGTGTGACACTGTCTTTCCCACCACAAAGTAGACAGGCTGCACACTACAGTTTGGATGAGTCAGTGAGCATTAAACTCTCAAAAGCAGTGTTGTGGAGGCATATTTTTGTTGGTCTACTCTTAGTGAGTCTCTATTTCCCCTGGTGGCTGAAAGGGCAGAGGGTGAGCTAGAAGCTAACTCAAGACTGGGATACCTACTTAATCTGCTAGGCTCACCTCACAAAATAAAACAGCACAAGACCCCAACAGCAGCAAACTAGTCCTAGCAGCAATAGTGACAGCAGTGTGGGCAGCCTTCATAGGCCTTGATCTGTGCAGTGTGGCAGCAGCCATGGCAGCAGCCAAGCAAGAAGCAAGCAGCACAGGTTGGGTGGGTTCAGTTGGTGAGATGACTTGTCGCAGACCACGCTGGGGACCTGGGATGGTTGGTTCTAGCATCCAGTTTCTGGAAGAAGGCCAGAGGAAGAGTGAACTGAAAACTGGGCTGTTGGCACACAGGGCCAGTCCACAGGTTCTGGCCAGATGGCCAGGTAAGTGAAAGTAAATTCTTTTTTTACAGGGGGCTTGGAGAAGGAGGAAAGACTGAAATTGTTTTGTGTTTTTCATGTTTTTGCACTTTTGGGCAACTTCACAACCCATATTGGATGAGTACTGAATGGAATAGAGTTGAGGAGAAAAATCGGGACAACGTTTTTTTTGGGGGGGTTCAGAACTTCAGTCAGGAAAAAAACTGGTTAGTAACTGGATGGGTTTAAGCCCAAATCTGATGCAGTGCTCTGGGGTATAGACAGATGAATCTTATATATTTTAATTTTTCCTGATTTGCATACTACTTTTCAGTCACAACAAATTCATTTTGACTTTTAGAGACATTCCAGACATTCTAGAGCTTGCCACCTAGGGGCTAACTAGTACCAGGACTCCACTGGTTGTTGCCCCCCCCCACTGAAATCTGAAATGGCATCCCTGCCTTAAAGTCTAAATTTACAGGGCATCCTCCGTCTGAGCAGCATGTTTTCCATGAGGGATGGATGAGGAACAGAATATATTTTCAGTTGGAAAATGAGGGCTGTACCTTGCTATCAGGTACAGTTGGGCAGTATGGTATGCACAGACTATTGGAGCCCTACTATAGTAAGACTTATGCCCTCCTCCCCAGTGAAGCTGACCTCCACATCCCCACACTCAGGTATATTATGACATAGGGCAAGTGAGACTGCAGGGGCATGCACCATTGAAATGAATGGGGTATTTCTTTATTATTATTTTATGAATTATTGATGGAGAGTTGGAGATTAGTGAAGGCCACCTCTTAACTAACAAGAGCCTTGTTAGTACGAACACTGGCCTTCATTATTCTTCAACTTGCCATCATAATGTATAAAATAGTAATAAAAAATATCTGCAGTACTGGGACTATTGGGCAGAGAAAAATTAATTCAGGAGCTATCCAAGATTGATAAGGTGAGTGCATCCTTGACATGAGGGGATCCTGGTGGGGGGAATGGTGGCATGCGTTATATTCTGCTTTTAAAGCTGCATATTTGAGAGAGGATGGGAAGGCTACATAAGGAGTAGGCCATCAAGCAGCCCCAGTGTGAAGGAGCAATGTGCTAAAGATATCAGAGTCTGCCTAATGGAGTCAGCCCAATGAGGTAGCCAGCTTCCAGACACTCTGCATCTCAACAGGCAGGCAAAGAAACAATGAAGGAGTAAGGAAGGAGGAAGCAGGACACCAGGACATTGTAACTGACATCAGTAGTAAGCTGCCTGTTTAAACATCTGTAAATGCACACACTTTGCAATGGAGTAAGGAGAGACAGGGCCCATAATAATTAGGAGTATAGGTAAAACACCTTATCTAGGGTATGATTAAAAAAGGAGCTAAAAAGAAGTAAGAAAAAAGATAAGAAAAAAGAAAAACAGGTAGGGTAGTGGTGAGTTAAGGTCTAGCAATAGTTTGGTATAGGTGAGACACCCTATCTAGGGTAGGAGTAATTAAACAGCTGCTGATGCATTAAACAAAATGTTGAAAAACATAATCAGGTACAATTCAGCTTCCATTCTATATATATTCTAAAGATTCCTCCTCCCCAGTATTTATTACTAAGAACATTCACAAGAATATATGATCTTTATTCCTTTGGGGTCATCTGCCTCCATAGCTGACTCCCTACTTCAAATCATAATCCTCTGTTGTGACATGTGACATCACAGTCTGTTGCCATGGTAGTAACTGTGATGTCACAAGCAGTGCATTATGACCTCAGGTAGGGAGACAGCAACAGGAATAGGTGAACTCTTCCAGAACAAAGATCCTTTTCTCATGCAGATGACCTCAGTAATAAATAATGGGGAGTTGGAATACAGAACTAATGTGAAATACAAGATGGACTGTATCTAAATATTATCTTTTGTTTAAGTTCTCCTGATGGTGTCATCTGTTCTTTAACAGTTTAAAGTGAGCAAAACAAAACCAGGCAGGGTAGTTGTGAGTTAAGATCAAGCAATAATTTGGGTACAGGTGAGACTCCCTATCTAGGGTAGGAGTAATTAAGGGTTTGAACACAGCAAAACAAAAACAGGCTGGGTTGAGGTGAGTTAGGGTCAAGAAATAGATTGGGTATAGATGAAACAGCCTACCTAGGGAAGGAGTAAAAAAGGGTCTAAGGAAATAGAAACTGAAACACAGGCAGGGTAGAACATACAGTAGATATACTGGGAGTAGTGCAGTGCAGTAGCTGTGTGGTGGCAGTCTTCAGAGAGACTTTCTGGAGACTGCGTTGCTGCCCCATCTTCATGCACCTCTCTTTCTCTTGGCTGAGGGGGAGACTGCTAGACTCCAAGCCAAACTGGCTAGGATTTAGGATGCATTCTCACTCACCCAGGAACCACCAAGTGTGAAGCCACAGCATCAAGGGATGCCAAGGAATATAAGTGGCTGGACTACAGTGGACTTGAGAAGGGTGAGGGTGGTGAGTTAGAGGCATATCCCCCACATGGTATGACTACACAACTCCTACATCACTCTGGCAGGGTGGGACTGTCCCAAAGAGGCACCTGCAGTAGTGACCAGGGAGGATGTGGGGGTCTGCCATAGTGGAGACCCCAGGGAGTGTGGAAAAGGACCCTGAAGAGTAGAAAGCAACTCCTAGTGGAGGACTCAGTTTTAAGGGGGATAGATTTGGGGACAGGAAGGGAGAAGGAGAGTAAGATTAAGTTCCAACCCAGTACCACAGCTTGAAGGGATGTGAAGCACAACCTGAGGATCTCTAGGGCAGCAGAATGGGAGGGAGAGCTGGGTGTCATTATCCACTTAGGGACCAATGACCAGGCTGGGGATGAGTTTAGGAGAGTGCTGGATGAGTTCAGGGAGGGGAGGGGTCTTAAGCAGGCAGCATGCTCAGTGGCCTTTTTGGAGGTGCTACCTGTCTATGAAAGGGGGGAAGGATAGAGAACTCTGTACAAGGAGATTCAACACGTGGTTGAAGGAATGGTGCAGAGAGGAGGTGTTCACCTTCATTGGGTACTGGGGTCCCACTTGGAGAGATAAGGGCATATACAGGGGAAATGGCCCACATCCCTCCAGAAGGGGAACCACAGTCCTCAATGAACAGTTTAAATGTTACTTCACAAGAATTTGATGTAGACGGAGGGGGTGGTGGAAGGAAACAGGGAGACATAAACTGCACCCCCCAACTGAAGTAGGTGGTAAAGAGAATCTTTATGATGAAAAATCCCCAAGGGTATCCAACAACAAAAGAAACAAAATAGTAGAAATGAAGAGACATGAGAATGAGAGCAGGGGGGTAAGGAAAGAAGGCAAAAGGGGACAGAGGAGGTTGACAAACAGGATGGTAGCAGATTCTGGAAGGCCATGTGTGCAAATGTTCAAAGTCTGGGGAACAAAATCCTGGACCTAGAAGCCATCATTGCAGAGGCTATCTTGGACATTGTTGCTATAACCAAGTCATGGTGGACAAGAACCATGACTGGGATATACTGTAGCTCATAGCAGGCTACACTCATTTCAGAAAGGAGAGGGTTGGAAAGGAAGGAAGGGGGGAGAAGTGGCTCTTTATTTGAGGGCTAGCACAAAAGCTACTGAGATACAAGTAAATCAGGGAGGGGTGGAGGGGCACTAGGTCATAAAGCCAAAACTAACGACAGCGAATGTCATGGTAGAGCTCAGTAAAAACAGCAAGGGCTACCATGCTGAAACCAACACACCAGCTAAAATAATTGTTGCTTCACCTCATGCACTTCCCAACTAATTATAATCAACTCTGTGGGGGAAGGAGATTAGGGATGAGGAGAAACTTTGTAACTGTGCTGAGTGGGGGGAGAACAACATAAAAAATATACACTGGGGAAGGGGGAAGAAAAAATACCACACTCCGGAGACCAGGAACAGAACCCTATTCTCTGGGAGGGTCCACTGTAGCTGCTCATAGTCTCAGCCCCCTTCACCATGGGAGCAACCTGAACACCACAAAACTAACTTCTTTGTCCTCTCCTTAGATGAGATGAGAGGTACAGGGGTAGCAGTAATGACTTTCACTACTCTATCCCTAAAGCTGTCTTGACATTCGCTATTGTTGCAGTGCAGTTTTTACCAGCACTATTCTTGTTTTGGCATTTTAACTGGGTACAGGGTGGAGGTACTATGTGTCATCTTAGAAATAGGTAAGCTAGGCACAGTTCACACTGGCATGGCCTACAGACCTCCAGCATATGGGGAGGGGGGAGTCAGATTAGGTTCTGGAGGAAACCATCCAAAAGATGGCAAACAAGGAAGAGATGTTGCTGCTGGGGGACTTTAATCTGCTGGATGAAGATTGGAGTAGCCCAGCTGCAGCTTAAGTTTGGAGTAGGGACATCTTGGACTCCCTGCTGGGGCCATTCCTCAGGCAACAAGTTAAAAAGCCCACACCTGAGGGTGCAATACTGAACCTTGTACTTACCAACGGGGACAGTTTTTCAGACGTCACAGAGGGTGGTAACCTGGGTAACAGTGATCATAATAAGGTGTGGTTCAATATAAGTACTTTGGCAGAATCGAACCATACAAAGGTGAGGGTCCTGGACTTCAGGAGGGCCAAATTTAAAAAGATGGGGGAATGCCTCAGGGATGCCCTGGTGGGGGGTAGGACTTGGGGGGACTGGAGGAACAGTGGGCAAGTCTCAAAGGAGGGACAGAGAAGGCTACAAACTGCTGTGTCAGACAAGTAAGCAAAAGTAGGAGGAAAAAGAGACCATCATGGTTCTCAAAAGAGGTGACCAGGAAGGTAAGAGCAAAAAAGTTAGCATTCGTGAGGTATACGGAGACTCTGAGAAAGGAAGATAGAGAGGTGTATCATTAGAAACAGAGGGAGGCAGGGAAAGCAATTAGGGGCACAAAGGCTCAAACAGAGGAGTAAATAGCCCAGGCAGTACAGAAAGGGGACAAAGTGTTTTTCAGGTGTATATAAGTGAAAGGAGAAAGACCAGGAGAGGGATAGTAAGGCTTAGGATGGAAGGAGAGAAGTGAATGGAGGGTACCAGGAAAAAGCAGACATCTTGAACAAATACTTCTGTTAAGTGTTCTCTGAGGAAGGGGAATTTGAAGGACCACAGATAAGGACCAGGAGCATCAAAGGAAGGGAAGTGGAAACTAGTGCATTTACAGAGGACAGGGTCATAAAGGAACTTGCAGATCTGAAAGTGGACAAGGCAATGGGGCCAGACAGGGTGAATCCTAGAATATTGAAGGAGCTCGGAGAACAGCTGGTTGCACCTCTGACAGCCCTGTTCAACCAGTCTCTGGAGACCATAGCTTTTCTGGAGGACTGGAGGAGGGCAGATGTAGTCCCACTTTCCAAAAATGAGAGCAAATGAGAGGTTGGCAATTACAGGCCAATCATCCTGACTTCAGTGGTGGGGAAAATAATGGAATCACTACTTAAGGAAATGACTGTGGAGTATCTTGAATCCAGTGGCTTACAAGATCTGAGGCAGCATGGATTCACTGGGGGAAGATCATGTCAAACAAATCTGATAGATTTCATTGACTGGGTGACCAGAGAATTATATCAGGGTGGAGCGGTGGATGTGGTCTACCTAGATTTCAGTAAGGCCTTTGACACTGTTCCATATAGGAGACTCGTAAACAAGCTAGAAAGTCTAGGGTGGGTCTAAAGGCGGTAAACTGTGTGAAAATATGGTTAGGGGACAGGGAATGGTGGTAAATGGAATTCATGCCGAGGAAGAGATAGTGACCAGCAGGGTGCC
The DNA here is from genome assembly GCA_016271365.2 of Neoceratodus forsteri. NCBI lineage: Eukaryota > Metazoa > Chordata > Ceratodontiformes > Ceratodontidae > Neoceratodus > Neoceratodus forsteri. The sequence goes on along the minus strand of CM057449.1, from coordinate 770,646,304 downwards.
ACAGGATCAGCACTGGAACCATTCCTCTTTAATATCTTTATTAGCGACATTGCAGAGGGGAAGGTATGCCTCTTTGAAGATGACACTCAAATCTGCACAAGGGTAGACACTCCAGGTGGTACAAAAAATTAATAGAGATCTAAGAAAGCTAGAGGAGTAGTCAAGGGTGTGGCAACTAAGTTTCACTGTGAAGAAGTGCAAAATCATGCACTTGGGCTACTGAAACCCAGAGGCAGAGTACAAAATGGGGGGGATGGGGGTATTAACCACCAGCAAACAGGAAAGGGACCTGTAGCTAATCATGTCTGATGACCTAAAGGTAGCCAGACATTGTGACAAGGCAATGGGGAGAGCTAGTGGGATGCTAGGATGCATAGGGAGGGGTATTACCAGTAGAGAGAGAGGTAGTGTTACAAATGTATAGATCACTGGTGAGACCTCACCTAGAGTACTTCATCCAGTTCTGGACACCACATCTCTGGAATGACATAGACAGGGTAGAGGCAGTCATGGGGAGGGCAACTAAAAGGATGCAGGGTCTGCATCACAAGCCCTATGAGAAGAAACTGAAGGATGTCAATATATACACCCTGGAGGAAAGAAGGAAAGGGGAGATATGATAGAAACATTCAAACACCTCAAGTGTATCAATAAAGTTCAAAAGGGAAACATTTTTCAGAACAAAAGATTCTCAAGAGAAAGAGGACATGTTATAAAGCTGCAGGGGGGAAACTCAGGGGAGATGCGAGGAAGTACTTCTTCATGGAAAGAGTGGTGTATAAACGTGACTCACTTCCTGATGAAGAGAGCTTAGATCCCTCGAAGTGCAGAGGTTTGTGCCTGTTTGGTAGCACTTCTCCAGTAAATCAATTATTTTTTGATAGATTTTGTGAGCTCTTGGTTCTTCTTGTGTTTTCATGGACTACTTGCTTTTTTACCATAGCTGCTCCTTCATTTTGCCTTTGGCACACTTAGTGTGTGTTTCTCTGTATGTTTGAAGATTTGGTGTCTTCTCTAAGTGCAGCCTTGATTGGAGGTTTATCTTCATTTTTTATTTACAGATTTAATACTACCGTAAATTAGATACTGCTTCAACTACAGCTGTAGCTATCAGTTAAGTGCTCTAAATGGACATTGACAGGACATATGACTTCTTCGACAAAAATACATTGTCCGCTGCAGGCTTGAGTTTAATTGCCACTGCTGAATCATTCATGATAGAGAAGAACGGGAAACAGCTTTTGTTGGTGACTGCATACTAGAACTTTAATTGTCCACTGCTGATTCACTTGCTGTAGTTACTCAAGTGGGGAACGGCAATCAGTGGTTCTTTCATTGACAACAGACAATAGATAACAGACCTCAAATTAAGACTGCAGTTTGTCTTTTTGAGAATTTTTCAAACCCTTCTACTAACCCACAGTAGACATGAGTGAAGACAATGCCATTCTGCAATCATTTGGGTCTGAAGAAGAAACAGAAGCAGAAGAAATTGTTGAACCAGCACATTTGTCCTGTCTGGAGTCTTTGCAGGATCGAGTTAACAGACATGTCACTAACAGAACTTTTACTCATCCTCCCACCACAGTAAGTGCTACTATAGAAAAAACGGTTGAACTGCAAATTGCTTTCACAAAACTTGAGAAAATATTGAAACAAAAACTGTCATTATATTATAACATCAATAGCCTTGAGGAAGAGTATGCTTCAAATCATAGAACACCACAAGGTCTCAGACTAGACATTAAACCTACAGTTGGGATTGAAAAGTTCAAACACAAGGCTAAATAGGAAAGGGCATTAAACATTTTTTCTGAAATGCTTGTTAGCATTCTCATTAAAGAAGACAAAGCTAATTACAAAGAACTCAAACCTGAAATTGAAGCAGTGTAAAAAGAACTTAGTCAAAATTAATAACATCCATTTTTCTCTAACAGAGAACTAGAACTGAACAAAATGTTAGAGAAATTTGAAAAAAGACATTATTAAATGAAAGAAATCAAAACATCTATGGGATCTTCAAGATTACACTGCAGGGCAAATTTTCGAATGGGATAGACCCTCGCAGTCTCTCAGTAGAGGGAGACAGAGAAGTACTAGTGGCTCAAGGTATAGAGGCCGTAGCGAAATAGAAACTGGAAAAACAATAAAAAGCAACCTGCCCCCAGCTCTACCTCAGTTACAAATAGTACTGAGCAATCTGCCTCTTCATCAACATCTACATCGACAGATAAAGCAGCCAAAAAAGTAGTTTTTTTTAGAAAAGAAAAAATACAAGAAACACAAGGGCCCAGATATTCAAAAGGGTTGCGCTATGCGCAACAGGGTTGCGCTGCGGCGCAACTCCAAAATGCGCCCATTCTGCCGATATTGAGAAGGGGCCAGTTGCGCCCACCGAAAACACGCTGAGCCACAGCGAATGGAAATGAAGGCATGCGCAACCGAGGGGCGGGTCCATGACAAAGTGCGCAATGCGATATTTGAACACTTGGCAATGCGCAAGAGTGGCTCAGCCGGAAGCCGCGTAGAGTACCGGATTTGAGCCAAAATAAACGGCTCAAGGGAGCGCCAAGAACTCAAGCAGACCGCAAACCGGGGAGAGAGACAGAGAGAGAGAGAGACAGAGACAGAGACAGGAGCAGGAAGGACAGAGAGGGACAGTGGGTCCTGGAGGACAGAGAGGCCAGTGGGGTGCCCGTGCAGTGGAAGTAGCAGTGGGGCAGGGGGTAACACAGGAACAGCAGCTGGGGGCAGAAGCCAGGAGATGGATGTGTCAGCTTCCCATGGAAGCTGTAATGAGGGGGGTGAGACGCTGCAGGGGGACGTGGCCGTGAGGGCCTGTCACGGCATGCCCCGACAGGCGGCATCGTCGGCCCGCATCAGCCACGAGCCGTACAGTGATGTTGAGATCGTGGCCCAGTACCGCCTGAACAGGGCATACTGAGACAGCTCAGTGAGCTGTGCAGTGATGTGATGCAGGCACCCTCACGACGGAGTCACGCTCTGTCCGTGGAGACCAAGGTGAAAGCCTGCATGTGCCTGCTCGCCACGGGCACCTTCCAGAGGCCGACAGAGGACACCACAGGCATCACGCAGTCCGCCACGCCACGCATCCTCACCCACCTCAGGCACTGCTGCCTCATGCTGCGGAGGCCATCCATTTCCCAGCACCGCGGCAGAGCATACAGCAAACATGCAGGAGTTCCACAGGGTAGCACAAATGCCTGGCGGTTAGGTGCAAAATACAGACTGCACCCATGTGGCCATTCGTGACGCCACCCGGCCCCGGACGGGCAAGCATATCGGAACCAAAAGGGCTACTCGAATGTCAACTGCCAGGTGGTGTGTGATGCCACTGGGCGCATCATCAATGTCTGTGCCACACACCCTGGCGGAGCACATGATGCCTTCATATGGCACCAATCTGCACTGTGCCATCGATTCGAGAGTGGAACATCCCCATGGATCATCTAGTCGGTGAGTACACATGTATGGAATGCAAACCTGTGCAAGGGTGGGAATGACACAGGTGCCAAGTGGTAGAGGAACACAAGGATATGGGCACATAGGACCTGACCTAACACTGATCTCCACTATCTCCACACAGGTGACTGTGGATACCCACTCCATCCCTGGTGCTCCACACCATACCGGCGCCCACGACGCCAGCGCAGCACGGTTTCAATGAGGCACACGCCGCAACACGAACATCATAGAGCGGGTGTTCAGGATACTCAAGGCACGCTCTGATGCCTGACACCTCCGTGGAGCCCTACAGTACAGCCCCAAAAAGGCCTGTGGGATATTCCTGGCCTGTTGCATCCTGCACAACATGGCCAAAGACCATGGATAGCTGTACAGGTCCAAGAGGGGACAGCGGCGGGACGCCAGTGGCGCCGGTGATATGGTGATGAGCCGCCTCAGGATTGGAGGGACCTCCGACTGACCCGGCAGGCCCAGCTGCACCGGGACACCATTGCAGAAGAGCACCACGACAACACAGGTAAGTCAAGGGACATGTGCAGGCAACACTGTCTATGCGCAAACCACAGGCACACAGGGAACACACCATGCATGAAGGTCAGGAGTTGAAGGGTCTACGACACCAACACATTAGCAGAGAGGTGAGCACTCAAACAAACACACACACACACACCAGGCAGCATACAGGCAGCAGCACAGCAATGCGGAAATTACACGCTATCACACAGCAGCACACCAACCACCTCACCACCTGGACTGTCCACGCACATGTGTCAGACCTGGGCAACCTTGCACCTTGGTGTACAGTGCAATGCAGGCATCATCATCCACACACACCTGTGGACAGCAGTTGGGAGAGTGTGCAGGTGGTCCGTGTGTCAGTATGGTGAGCAGAGCACCCAGCAGTGCACTGCCCACCATGACACACATTGCACACAGGGCAGCACCAGACGGGGCCTGCATTGGGAGACAGCTCAGTCAGGGAGCACTGTCCCATGGCCACCACGGATGCGTGCGGCCCCGCTGGGTCTAGCAGCACTGGCAGGCCGCACAGGGGCTACATCGGGTGGCACTACTGCACTACCAGGGGTCCCAGTGCGTGACTCGTGACCTTGTCCGCAGACAGGGTCTGCATCCCGCGAAGAAACTTGCACCAGGGGTGCTCGGGATGCCATAGCAGAACCCGGCGGCCGACAGGCCTGGTGTCGCACGACGCTGGGAACGGGAGTGGAGTGCGACTGTGGGTGCGTGGCTACAGGGTCACCAGACAGTGTGGTCAACGCGGTCGCCACAGAGACCACTGCCTGGCTCAGCCTGTCGATGGCAGCGGTCACATCCATCCGCATATGGACCATCTCGCCTGTCCCAGCACACTCCCTGCTATGCCGCCCACGGACGCAGAGTCGGTGCTTCCGAGACCTGCAACCCGCCCCCGCAGCTGTACCGACTCCTGCAGCAGGCGGTGTGCACGCCCAAAGGGTACCATGCCCCAATGGCATCGTGACCCCCAGGTGTGGATGGTCCTGGTGCACAGCCCCTTGAGGGTGGCTGCTGTTCACCAGGACCAGGTATGGGCTGATCCAAGGGCGGTGGACAAGTGCCACTGCCTGACGCTGTCCCCCCAGGCCTGGTGTGCAACTGCTGCTGCTGCCCCTCCAACTGCTGAGCCCCCAGGTCCACCTGTTCCACCCCTGTGCTGTCAACAGTGCCAGACACCTGCTCAGCCACCGGTGCTGCCCCACCGGTGCTGACAGGCCCAGCCTGTGACTGTGCCAGCATGCTGGTACACAGGTGTGGAGCTGGACGGCCCGGGGGCACGTGCTGGCCTGCCGTGTGTCCCTCGGGACACACACCTCTCACTGGCCATTGCCAGGCCTGCCATCCTCATTAGTGCCGCCGCGTGCACACTGCCATAGGTGCGCATGCTAGCACACCTGCATGCCAGACTGCTGTGACACAGGCTGTGCAACCCTGCACCCGTATCACTGCCGGGCGGAGTTGTCAGCCCAGCCGGCCTGCTGCTGCAGTGCGCAGGCTGCTGGGCGGAGGTGGAAGGTCCTCCTCCTGGTCCAGCAGGTCTGCCTCACTGTCAGCACCCACCACCACCGTCTCCTGCAGACGAACAGGATCTGAAACAGAAAGAGAGTACATGGAGTGCATGTGAACAACAGCTCCCCCCACAACATCACCATGACATACCTGCAGTGATGGGCTTCCACCTGTCTGGAATCCTCCACCAGGAACACCCGCAATGGCTCTCGACGTGCATGGTCACGACCAGTGCCCTCGGTCGGGGTCAAGGCAACACCTACTGGTGGTTCCTCACCAGTGGCAGCACGTGCCACCCTGAAGGCTGCCACCTTCTCCTTCAGCCTCCCGCGTCAGTCCCCATCTTCTTGCACTCCTGCATGGAGCGCCTGGTCTTCCTGCAGGTTGACGGCCAGAGCTACCCTCCCATGCAGCTGCACACTGCTGAGGGTGCCCTCCGCCCACCCAAAGCGGCTCATCCTCCAGGTAGGCCTGGAAGAGGGCCTCAGTCTCTGCTGTGGTGAAGTTCTGCTTCCTCCCACGCCTCGCCGTCTACACCCTGCCTGGTTCTCGGCCAGTCATGCTGATCTGTATGGTGGAAGTGACACCCGTCACCTGCAGTCCAGCATTTCCATGAGCATATGCAGTGGGGGTCAGAAGCCCCTTCCTCGCTGCCTGGCAGATACTGATGGAAAGGGTGCCCTCTGCCCCCTTCTAAGTGCCCTCATCATGCTCAGCCCTCATCCTGCGTGACACCTCCAGCACCCCTGCCCATGTGCATTGTCCTGAGCATCAGGTAGCATGTAACTCACCCTCAGCTGCAAATAACCAAATCTGGCCGCCACAACCCAGTGTCGTAGATTTATAGCGCAACACATGCAAAATGAGGTATGGCGCACCTTAATGACATGCTAATCGCGCCACTGCGCTTTGAATGGCTGATCGCCTGCTTTGCATATGTCGGCTGAATATCGTATAAATGCTTTTAGCGCAATAGGGAAGGTCCGCTGAGCCGATGGCTATGTTTGTGGTTGTGTGCTACACCGCACGTACAAGCCCAGACGGTTACGATGCGCCGATGCGCTAGCAGATCTCGGTTGAGCGCGATAAGTTATTCTGGACATGGCCACCATTGTGTCAGTGGCTGCTGCAGCACTGTGCACCATATGGCGCTGTGGCACCTCTGCGCGATATTCCCTGTGGCACTGGTGCTGTGCTTCGTAGTCGCACGGGATACCTATGCATCCTATAACGCTGTGCGCGTGAGCCTTGCGGCCATTGCCGTGACCTTGTATGCCCTCTGACCCCGGCGCTGAGTGCATGCCATGTGTATCGCCCTCATTGCGCTGCCTGGCTACAGCGCCATGTAAAGTGACGGCGCTATGCGAACAGCAGCACATAGGTGCCTGTGCTGGTCTGGCTGCGCAACAACTCCACGTGGGGTCACATCGCAGTGGGGCGCCATATTGCCTGCTGTAAAGTCGGTGCCATGGCTAGGAGGAGGACGGTGCTGTGGAGCCAAGTTGAGGTGGCCAACCTGGTGGCCCTAGTGGAGCCCCACTATGACCTAACTGTATGGTGAGGCCCCTCACCGGACCGAGGGACCCATGTGTGGCAGCAGGTGCTACTGACCTGTGGTCATAATGGCCGGGGCCGGTTGGTGGAGCAGTGCCAGCACCGGTCAGTGATCTTCCGCCGAGGACCTGGGCTGTTAGCCAGGCTGCGCTCCTGGCACAGGCTGGGCCTGGTGCCTAGCCACGTGAGTGTACCATCTATTCACCTATATTCTCTGTAGGGGTGTGTGTGCCTGGGTGGCTGTGCATCGGTGTGTCAGTGTGTGCAGCTGGCGATGGATGGTTATGGCTGTGTGGGAAGGCAGTCTTACTGGGGCAGGGGCACTTGCTTTTGAGTCACACTGATGTTTGTCTCACCATGTCTCCCACAGGCCGGATGGTGACGGCGCCGGACGCGCTGATGTGGGCATGCCAGGGCCCCAGTCCCACAGGCCGCCAGCCCGCAGCAGCAGCAGCAGCATCAACAGCAGCAGCAGCAGCGGCAGACTGAGCTGCTGGAGGAGTGTGAGTATCATTCGCCATGGATGCTATTGCATGTTGGGGGCAGGACCACCAACCATGATGGACACAACCAGATGGGTGGTAGTATCCACCATACGAACACTAGTGAGTCCTCACACTGGAGTACAGTGTACAGTTCGGAACACATAGCCGCGTATGGACGAGGGACTGGTGTAGAGCGCTCACAGGAGGGCGCATGGATGGTGCATGGATTGCATCACGCCCATGCAGACAGGTTGACTGAACTGAACATGTACTCCCTGGAGGGGAGGAGGGTGGGGATATGATGGGGTCATACAAGTATTGTACAGGGGGGAACAGTGTGCTGGAACCATTTGTCAGCGAGAGGATGTTCCAGGTGTAGAGGGCATGGGATGCAGTTGGAGGGGCTCGCTTAAGGAAACATGCGAATGTGTTTCCTCACATCATGGGTGGTGGACGAGTGGAACACCCTGCCAGAGGATGTGGTGGGGCTGACTTGGTCACGGAGATCGTGTGTGGGCTCACCATGAGGACTTCTGAGGTCAGGGTGAGGGGAATGGACTTATAGGACATGAGAGTGATCGTGACAAGGCCAAATGGCTGACTAGGTGTCCTAAGGCCCCTATCTGCTGACACTGTCTGTGTATCCATGTATGTAGGCGTGACACAGGTGACCTGCATCACAGTGCAGCATCACGACACGCCTGTGATGCATCACAGGTGGTCCAGGCATGCACTGGGCACATAGCTGTGTGACTGGCATCGCACCACGTTGCAACATCACTACGACAGCCCTAGTTTGTACTGTGATTGACGGGCAGTGTGTGTGGGCGGTGGTGCGATGGCTGGTGCCGCCTGTTTGTGATGGCCATGTGCATGTTCACTGTGGGTGGGTGCATGCCATCACATGTGCAGCACATTGGGTTAGCTGGGTTGCAGGTTGGGTGGTGTTCTGGGTTGTGGTCAGTCTCAGCCATTGACTGTGTTCCCATTTTCCTAGGCCTCGGTGGGCTTCAGCGCATGGCGACGATGTCCAGCGCCTGACACACAGCTGGCTGGACGACAACAGAGAGTCTTGCAAGCCTTACAGCAACAGGGGGAACGGGCGTGCACAGACACAGGAGGGGAAGACGGCGGGGAGGAGAGGAGCTTGCTGGGCTGTAGCTCACCTTTTATTTGCCCTTCCCCATCCCTTTCACCCTGACTTCTCTCCAAGTTGTTTTCCTCCTTGCACACCCCTGCTTTTACCCGCCCCCCAACTTGTACATAGTTTTAGCTGTTTTGTTACCTCTTTTTGTTTGAATATAAAATTCTATTTTGGTACAACTGCTGTGTTGATGTTCTGCTTTGCAACTGGCTCTGGGTGCTCCGCTGCAGGGTGTACATGCCATCTGGGCTACTATGGTCCTGGATATGTGTGTGTGTGTGTGTGTGTGTGTGTGTGTGTGTGTCCATGGGGAGGTATCACCAGCATAGCATTGCCTTTCTGTTGCTCTCGCCATCTGCTGCCACCCACTGCTGGGTGCACAGGGTGGGTCTGGGTGGTCTGCTTCTCTGCAGCATGGGGTTGACGTGTGGCACGGGGGTGCGGTGTTTCCTGCAGTGCCTGTCACTGCACATGGCCGTGTCTTGGGGCACGGTGCACGCTGTGCTGTGCGTACAGGGGGACTGATGTGCACTGTGGTTGTCAACCCTGGGTGTGGCACTCTCTGCCTGCCAGTGGTTGTGCTGGGGTGTCATGGCTCTGCTATGCTTTAGTTGGCTTGTCCCTGTGGGCACGTGGATCAGCCGTCCCACCCCAGTGATGCTGTGCTTGGGGTGTGCCAGTGTGGTGTGGGTTCTGCAGTGAGTTCCTGTGCCCATGTGTGGCATGGCTGGCGGTGGGCCCCAGCCTGCCTCCCTGGATGTGCAGTTCCATTGCTCTGGGGGCTGTGCTTGGCGCTATGGCAGCTCTGCACTGCTCAGCTGAGCTTCCATGGTTGCGCCATGGCGCAGCATTTTTAGCTCAGCTTCTCATACCTGGTTGGCGATGGGCGCGGTATGTGCGATATTCAGGCGCTGGTTGCTTGCGCAATTTGCTCTGCTCCATGTTTGAATATCGCACCTGTTGTGCATTTGCGCAACTGGTTTGTGCTTGCTCCTGCTGTTGCTCCAGTTTTGAGTGCAGTTTGAATATCTGGGCCAAGATGTGGAAAACTTGGAGGGAAAGGAACAAAAAAGAGATGCGGTTGAAGAACAAAAATAAATAGTGAATTTAAGTGACTATGATCTCTGTGACATTGAGTTTAAAGTGTTGAGAAAAGGATTCAGTTTTGTTCCAGCTCCCATAGTTAATAAATTTAAGGTTCAGGTAAAATTGCTTAAATGTTTCAGAAATATTAATTTACGTCATTTGTTCTCCAAAACAGAAATGGGGGGTTTAGATGTCAATGAGACATGTGATAGCCCACACTTACAAAATATTGTGAATGTAATGAGTATGTTAACATCTTGTAGTTGCATCTGAGGAATCACAGGATTTTGTCAGTCACACTGACCTCCTAGATTTGGTCGATATTGATACTGAAGGTCAGGCTGTGATGACTGAACAAACTGACTTACTGGAAACTAACAAAATCAGTTTAGGTCAGGCAAGGCAATATTTATTTAAAAGACATACATTCCCGGAGGCTCTGGGTGCCATACAAATCAGATTACAAATATACATAAATAATTCCATCATTAATAAAAGAAACTAAAATATATAAATAATTCCAACACACAAAATCAGAGTTTATATAAAAGATAAATAAAGTAGACTAAAAACTGAAGCTTAAAAACAGGAGTGCCGAGAGACTATATCTATGCCAATGAACTAAACAACTGAATTGGGGAAGGCCAGGGCAAATAGGAGGGCCTTGAGGCAGGCCTTGAAAACCTCCAAAGTTGCCCCTCCAATCCCAAAGGTGTTCACAACACAACATGTAAGGTGCTGTCCAAACCTAAATCTGTTTTTTGACCCCCTCCATCCAGCCATTGCAACATACCAGAAGGTGTTGAGTGGGGAAGTAGAGAAGCTTTTTCACACAAGATGTCCTAAGAATGTGAAAAGTCTTTCCATTAATGAAAAACAGGGCATTGTAAATTTAAGCAATCAATATGGACTTATTTTCAGGTAGCCGGATAAGGGCGGCAACATAATGATTCTCAATAGATGCAACAATGAAACAGAAGCCCTGCGCTTACTTTCAGATTTCAACACCTATCGGATTTTGGATAGAGATCTGACTTTACAATTTCAGTTTGAGCTTTTTGAAGTGGTGTCTGATATTGAGCACAGGGGCTTCATAGTAGAGAAAGAATGTGCCTTTTTAAAGACACAGTCACCCATTACCCCCATGTTTTATTATTTACCCAAAATCCACAAACGTATTGTACATCCTCTAGGGCACCCCCTTATATATCAGGCATTGGCTCACTGTCTGAAAACTTGTCAAGTTTTCGTGACTTTTTTCCATGGCCAATAGTGACAAATTTAGAATCATAAACATGTGATTCTATGCACATTATTGAAAAATACTCCAAGTTTGTTTGGAAGCCAACTTATTACTGGATTAGTATAGATGTCACATCTCTCTATACTTGCATCCCACACAATTTGGGACTTAGAGTTCTGGGTGATATGATTAATAACAGCCAAACTGATGACATGCTACTGTCCAATCTTTTGTGCCTAGCAATTGAATTCATTCTTACACATAACATTTTTTGTTTAAGAACAAGTTTTATTTACAGCAAGTAGGTGCAGTCATGGGCTCAACTGTTGCGCTCAGCTATGCAAACCTATATTTAGGCTGGTGGAAAAACATTTTGTTTTTAATAACAATAATAAATTTGTAGCACATACTGTGTCTTGGGATCATTACATAGATGGTTTGCTTGTTGTCTGAGATGGTACTAAAGAGTCAGCAAATGAATTCATATCCTGGATTAACAAAAATGATTTTAATCTACACTTCACTTCCATTATTGATAGTGAAAATGTCAATTTTTTTGGATTTGAAATTACAGGCAAAACCAGGGCACATTGTTACCACTAAGGGCTTTAGAAAACTTACAGCTGGTAATTCGGTTTTATATGCCTCGAGTACACATCCTCCCTCCCTTGTACATTTGATTCCTTTCAGACAATTTTTGCACTTATGATGCAATTGTTCCTCTAATGATATTTTTTCCAAACAAGCAACAGAGATGTATGAAACATTCTCTGATAGAGGTTATGGTAAAAGTATTTTAGATGGCGCATTACATCTAGCTACATGTGTTGACAGAAATACTTTGCTCCAGCCCCAAATAAAGAAAACCAATCCAAATAATGCAATCAATTGCATTTTGGAATATAGTGCCATAGCACCACAAATAAAAAAACATTTTTCTAAAGAATTGGCGTTTGATAAAACAAAGTAGCTCCAGTAATTATTTTTTGGAACCCCCAAGGGTATCTTACAGCTATGCCAATAATCTTGGCAACTACCTTAGCCACAACCACTATATTGTACCTAGGAGACATCACACTTCATTGCCCACACCATCAATTGGCTGTTACAAATGTGGCCATTGTTTAGCCTATCATTATGTGACTCAAAACAAAGAATATAAACATCCTTCAAATGATTCCACTGTAACAATTAAAGAATTCATTAATTGTTCAACTACATTTGTAGTGTACGTTGCCCAATGCTCCTGTCCACTGATTTATGTTGGTATGACAAATTGACAACAAGACAGGTAAAAGAATATGTGTTGGGGCACAGCAGATATACTCATAACTCTAATTTTGATTCAGCATTAGGAGCACATTTTTTGGAAAACACGGCAGTAGATTGAATGAAGTTAAATTCACTTTTCTTGAACATGTCAAATATCACACCATGAGAGGTGATTATTTTATTTTATTTATTTAATTTATTGAAAGATATCAGAATTACAATCCTTTGAGTCATCGACTCCTTTGCAAAGGCTCCACGTCAATAAGAACTTACACTAATGGATAACTAAACTTAAACATTGGGTACAGCTGTTATGCACTGGGCAACAGTACAAACTTAAAACATACATCACTATTGAAATTGACAACATTGATAGAGGATTTAAAACATGTGGTGCAGTGTAAAGTGAAGGGTTACATCCTCTGGGATCTTTAAAAGAGGACACGAGTCTACACATTGATTCATATGGCAGTACTACGGTTTCGGAGGGCTTTACAAAATAGGCCCTGATTGTGTCATCAAAATGCACCAAAAAGAATCCAGATGGATTTTTAGTTTAAATAGTGTACATCCAGCAGGTCTTAATGGAGAATTGGATTCAACTATGTATTTATAAATATCCATTCTGAGATGTTTTAATTTTTCTGGCCCCCTCTGGGTTTGTGTTAGGTTAAGATAACGTAGTTTAGCTACTGAATCATGAAGAAGTACCAATACATTTAATATCAAATTGAAAAGAAATTTAGTATTTAAACATGTGGTAAAAACATGAAGTATGAATTATGTGTTATTCAATATTTATTAGTTTGTCTTCTCATCATGATCCTGCAGTTGTTTTACTGATTTTGTAACAGTGCATGTTGTTGTATTTATTGATGCGTGCCTTTAAAGGGTGCAGCATCTTAAAATAAATACGTTTTTGAGCAATCATCTTCTTTAATTATGAAATCATTAAAGGATTCAATAAAAACTTTGGAATGGAGAATATTTAAATTTGAATTTCTTTCTTCTTTCCAACCTAATGGTGTTACAAATTGGTTTACAACTAAATAGAATTATTTTCTATTTTTTTAATTATTCATTTTTTTGATTTGTATGTTTCACTTTAAATCCACACATAATGAGTATATGATGTAATCAAATTACCTGTATATAAATCACAGGTGTATGAACCTGACTCCACCTCCTCATGAAGAGGGCTTAGATCCCTCAAAGCACCAAGGTTTGTGTCTGTTTGGTAGCACTTCTCCAATAAATCAATTATTTTTTTTTAAGATTTTGTGAGCACTTGGTTCTTTTTGTGTTTTCATGAAAGAGTGGTGGATGCCTGTAACAACCTCCCAGCTGAGATGGCGGGGGGCAAACATGGTAATGGGTTTCAAGAATCCATGGGATAGGCATAAGGGAACCTTAGAGGTAGTGAAGGGGGTTGGGGGTAAAACCAGAGATCAAGTTGGGTCTGAGGTGTTACAGTAGGTTGGGAAAATGGTCAGACTAGGTGGGCCAAGCAGTAATTATCTGCCATCAGTATCTATGTTTCTATGCTTATCTGTTTGTGCATGTGGAGGATTACTATCTGAGTGCTGATGGTGCCATTCTCTTGGCCTACAACATTAAGTGGGATCAAAGTAGAGTTTCCAAATCGACTGATACCTGTCCATGGCACCTGTATTGGCATATGTAATGCACTCTGGGTCAGCTAATTGACCAACTGCAAACTGCCATTCCATCATGCTGGGAGATGTTGAGGCATACCAGTTCAAGAGGAGGATCCATCTAACTGGCACACTGACCTCAATGAGCCACTGCATTGATGCAGAGGACTTAGGCTGGTGAGAAGTAGGGAATCCAATGAGAAAGAGAGGTATGTCAAAAAGGTATGTGAGAACCAGTTATTGTTTGGCGTATATGTGCTGTGTTTTGCTAATATTGTTAAACCTTGGGGCATTCCCACATAATATGGATTAAGTGTGTGTCGCTTGTGTACACCTCCAGAATTTGTCTTCTGAAATAATGCCTATGTGATTTAGCACTTTGAGGGTCCTGTACCATCACAGAAGCATTTTATTTTGAAAGAGGTTTCTGCACCCATGTATGAGAGTTTACATGCTCTGGATACAGCCAATGTCCATTCCTCCTCTAGTATTTGGATTTGAAGCTCTACTTCCAATGCCACCCTGGAGGGGATGGACTGATATGACAGGGCATCCTGCAGGAGCTTGAAGCAGAAGCTGTTCCTGCTTTTAAGGAGATTATTAGTGGTGGTGATAGAGGCTGAAGAAACTTGGGAAGACTACCCCTGCATGCAGGGCAGTGTGGGTCCTACCATACTTTTGATTTTGTTGTATCTCCAAAAATATTGCCTAGGCAGGTCATGTTATTGTTGAATGGTGGAGAAGGATTCTGCATGCCTCCCATCTGGTGTAAGGATGTCCTTACCTTATAAACCGTATTTATCCCACTCTGCGCTCATGCTGTCCAGCAGGGAGGCTTTCCACAAATGCATACACTGTTATTACTCTATAAGGGGCCAATTATATGAAGGGGTGGGGTCTGCCTCCATGAGCCTGTGTGATTTATGTTATGCTAGTCTGGATGTCCTGATGGTTGTGGTCGTGGGGGTGGGGAGGGTGGCTGTGTTTATGCATGCAGTCTTGATATAGTAATGTGGCTGCCACAGGAGATTAGATTTCATCCTGCTCTATGATATGCTACTGCAGAGAGGTGAGGAAGTTGGGAAAAAACATTTCACTGTATGTGTATTGAGAAATGATATGTGGTAGCCTTGGAACCACAGCAGCCTCCACGAACCCCTACTCCAGTGGCTGTGTATTTTAGCCCATCTGTATCTGGGAGGTTTGCCTGCCCATAAAAAACTTTCCCATGGGTTGTCTATTTTAGCAAACCACACTGCCAGAATGGGTACTGGAAGATGTGTGAAAAGATGATGAAATTTAGTAGCCATCATCATTCTGAAGGTGTCCAGTTTGCCTGCCAATGACAGGTTTAGGTGCATTCACCTGTCTAGATCAGATTGTGTTGGTTACACCAGTGGCACCAGATTGAAAGTCACAATTTTATTGATTGAAGGGTGGATTTTGACACCCAAATATGAGATGCCTGAGCATGACCCTTGCAGGTCTCTATCCAGAAAGGCTTGGCTATTGCAGGAATGGTGTAGATGTAGGACCTCAGTTATGGATTGGTTCACATTGGGACCTGAAAGCTCAGTGAACCTGCTTTGAAAGGATTAGTAGGGGTGTAGGGAAGGCCACCCTATCTGCCTGTAGGGTTAACAGGTTATCAGCATATAGAAGCATACAGTACTCTGCCCTTCCTGCTTCAATGCTGGGTGATACCTGATTACTACTGTAAAAGATTCTATGGCCATTAAGATAGGGATGGGGGAAGAGTACACCCCTGCCATATACCTTTCTGTAGAGCGAAGGGGTTAGAGTGTAGACCATTGGCCAGTACTGATGTGGAGGGGGAGTTATATAGAAGTTTCACCCATTCTAGGAATTGAGTTCCTACCTCAATGTGTACCATTGTGTCTAGTAGGAAACCCACTCCATTGAATTGAATGTTTTCCCAAACTCTAACACCAGTTCCACTGAAAGGGTGGAGTTCCTCAGAGCCATAGGGATGACACTGATCATGGTGCACAGATAATCAGTGCTATTGTATATCCCTAGACAAAGCCAGCCTGTTGTGGGTGAATCAGCCCCTGGAGTACTGCTTTCGGTAAGGTGGCCAGATCATTGTGAGGACTTTAGAGTCCATATTGATAAGGAAAATAGATCTGTAATTCCCAGGGTCAAAGGTACCTTTCCTTTTCTTGAGGAGCACTGTGATGATTGCCTCCGGAGTGTGAGAGGCATACTACCAGTCTTGAATACTTCTTGAAACATGTCCATCATAGCCAGGGCTAATTCATCATACAGCATTTGGTAGTACAGTAATTCACTTGATAGCCATCTCTGTAGGGAGGTTTGCTCTTACTTAGAGCCTGTTCCTGTACAGTAATGGGGGATTCTAGCACTACTTTCTGCTACTGAGGGATCCCGGGGATTGGGAGACTGTATAGAAATCCCTGTATGCCTTCTGATAATGGAAGAGATAGGACTGCATACAGGGCCTGATGGAAGGCCTGCATAATTCTGTCAATGCCATGAGAAATGATCCAGACCCATTCTTAAGGCCAAGAATGTGTCTTTCTGACTGTCTGTTTTTAATATAGTACACCACAACCTTTCTCACCTTATCTCCCCACTCCAAATTGGTATGATGCAACCTAGATAGTGACAGTTATGGCAGTTTCATAAGGAGCACATTTAGTTTTATTCTGGTGGAGACCAGGCAAGTCACAAGGTGTTGTGGGGGGATGCACCTACTTGTACTCTTGTTCCAGCGATCAGAGTTCTTTCTCCAACTGATGGGCCTGTACCTCTCCTTCTTTACATCTGTGAATGTTGTAAGGCCTCTTAGAGTAGCCTTGTAAGCCTCCCATATCATGCCTTTGGAGGTGTAACTAATGTTAATTTTGAAATAGGTAGTTGTCTCTGACTGAGCCCATACTTTGAAGTCTGGATCCTACTGGAGAAGGCGGACAAGCCTCCAAGACTTTGTATGGGGAGGGTCTCAGTTCTCCACAAGGGAGTGAGTGTCCTTGGGACATGGTCAGAAATTATGATGTGGTGTATATGTACATCTAGGGTGATGTGCATGATGGAGGGGGAGGTGAGGTACATGTCTATATAACTGGAAGAGGCAAGGACTGCTGAGAAGAAGGTGTAGTCCCTCTCACTGGCATGGTGGAGTTGCCAAATATCTGCTAGTTTATGCTCCTGAAGCATTTGACCCAAAGCCACACTAGCATTTACATGTGATTTATGTGCAGGAAAGGGTTCCCCCCTGTCTTTTGGCTATACCCAAGGGCTCTGCCTTTGGTGGGGAGGTATCCAATGGACCAGCCTCATCCATCTATCCTTCTTGGGTAGTGCTATGCAATGCCAGATCTATCAGGAACAAGATGGCGATTATACCGGATCTTGTTTCAACAGCTGATCTGGCTTGCATCACTGATACCTGGTTGGATGCTAACACTGGCCCAGTATTGGAATCGGCAGTTCCTGCTTGGTTCTCAGTGATCCACTGCCCAAGAAAGGATCATAGAGGTGGGGTGTGGTGATTTGTTTTAAATCAGACTTGCACTTCACAGCTCTCCAAGTGGGAACAACAAGGTTCTTTGAATGTGTGGCCATTCAAGGAGTTGCAGGTGCAGGTTGCAGGATCCTTCTAGTTTATCATCCTCCAGGAAATGCGAAGGAATTCCTATAGGAAGTTACAGACTTCATTGTTGAGCTGGTATTGGAGTCACCAAGATGAATTATTGTGGGTGACTTCAATGCCTGGATCGACGATGAACTCTCACTATTTGGACAAGACTTCCTCCAATTAATGTATTCATTGGGCCTGACACGGGTGATTACCTCTGTAACCCATGTACACAGCCACTCTTTGGACCTTGTTTTCTCACTGGGATTGGTGGTCACTGACCTCATGGTGGAATCAGTCATTTGACTGAACCACTATACAGTGAGGTTCTCATTCGAAACCCCCCCACTAGATCTTCCCTTTAGAGAGATGGTCCAGTACTGCCTTTTAAGGGGTTTGCCCCAGAAGGTCTTATGGCAGTGCTCAACCTATCAGGTGTGAAGAGTTCTTGCGATGAGACAGGGGAGTTGTTATCGGCTTATAGTAGGGTTGTTGCTGAAGCTGTTGACTCTGTCACACTGGTTTGTGTTTGAACCCTCACTTCACACTGGAGATCCCCTTGGTTTGATGAGACTCTCAGGAAGTTGAAGATGAGCGTCGAAGGATAGAGCGGCACTGGTGGAGCTCCTGGTCTAATGGGGATAAGCTTATTTTGATGTTTTATTATAAAGACTTTCAATCAGCAATGTCCTGTAAGAAGGCAGAGTTTCTGTCCAAGGAGATTGCTTCAGCAGTCAACAGACCGGCTCAGCTCTTCCAGACTGTCGACAGGCTAGGTAATCCAGCCTGTCTTTGGTCCAGTGGAGCTTTTTCACAGTCTAAGTTTGATGAGTTTGCTGTTTTTTGCTAATAAGATTGCCTCTATCAGATCGGGAATCCAGTCAACGTCCTCTATTGTGGCATGCAGTGATGAGCCGAGGGTCATGGGCATTCCATCTGTCTGTTCTACCTTTGACCAGTCGACAGTTGTGGATGTTGTGAAGGTCATTCAGGAGTTGAGGCCCACATACCGTAGTTTGGATCTGGTTCCAATGCACCTTCTGGTAAGGTGCGTTGATTCCATCGGCCCGGTCCTGGCTGGGATAGTCCACTGTTCTTTAGTGAGAGGGATCCTCCCTGAGCCCCTGAGGAAGGCTGTAGTGAGACCACTCTTGAAGAAATCATCACTAGACCTGGACTGCCTTGTGAACAACAGACTTGTCTCTAGCCTTCCCTTGTTGAGGAAGGTTATCAAGAAGGTGGTGGGTTTTCAACTGGAGGCCCATTTATCAACTCATGACATCTACAACTCTCTCCAGTCAGCTTTTAGGAAAAGGCACAGTAATGAGACTGCCCTGGTTCAGGTGCTTAATGATCTACTGGTGGCGAGGGATGAAAGTAAGCACTCCATTCTTGTCTTCCTTGATCTCTTAGCTGCATTTGACACCATTGACGATGGGGTACTGTTGGAGTGCATGTGGGTTTGATGTGGACTGGCTGGTACAGTCCTCAACTAGTTCCATTCTTTCCTCACTGGCAGGATGCACAGGGTGGTACTGGGGACTTTTCCTCTACACCAATGCCCCTGCCATGTGGGGTCCCGCAGGGCTCCATTCTGTCCCCCATGTTTTTTGTGCTGTATATGCTACCACTAGGGGACATTATAAGATGGTATGGGCTGAGTTGTCATTGCTATGCTGATGATATTCAGTATGGTGGCCCTGCTGGATCAGCCTCTGTGAGCTCCTTCGCTCTGTCTGTTAATTTTGTGGTTTTATTTGTTTTATTTGTTTTTACTCATTTTGAGCCTCTTGCTACTGTTCAGCGCCATCCTCGTGCATCTTAATGTTGCATTTATTATAATTTATTTTGCCATCTGTTTGTTCGGCATATTTGCTGACTATTTCAACAGCCCAATTGTTGAAGTTGCTGCGGCTTTATCGTTTGACCATTTAGCCTGACTCTCTGGCTTTTCTGGTGTTTGCAGCTAGCAGCCAGCAGTTTATATGCTGCATGGTGCTTATGTGAACTGTGGAACTGTTGTGGAATTGTGAAGTCGCTGTTCATTTTGACTGTGCCATGGATTTGTTGTGAAACGGTGGAGTCACTGACTGTTTGACTTTCTTGAATATCTGAACTGCCAGAGGTGGATTTGATTCTGTCGTGAAGAGGAACGGATTGTGTGGTGGAGTGGAGTGTGGACTATCTTCGACTGAGGGACTGCTGTTTTTTCATACTTTGGGATTTGGTATACTTTCCAATGGACTTTTCAGCGTGTGTATTAACCCCATAGTCTTCAGTCTATTTGTTATAGTCTACGCACCACATTTCATTTTTGCGTATTTTGGAATTGCTGACTTGAAATTCGACTGACTGGTGAAATGGAATTGCTGGTCTGTGAGTAGTGCACAGACTATGCTGCAGCTTGATATTTTATCTAGTTTGTGAAGAGTAAGAAGAGCTGCTGTTTTCTGGCTGTGTTGGTTCTGGAGCCTTGACTGTTGCTGAGAAATCGGCTTGATTGGACTTATCATTATATTATGCTTTATGGTTATTTCGATTACTGGCTTCTGGGCAATTGTAAATGTTTATTGCAGGGTGAGCTGCTGGAGTACTCTCTGTTCCAGCTGGGTTTGGGATGGGTGGCACTGGTTTCAGGCCTGCTGAAGGGTGGGCGTAGAGTAATCAGTGCCTCCTAGGCCTACTGGGGGGACTGCTGGCGGGTGGTCTCTTCTCTGGGGGCCGTAGTCCTGGTCTCAGTTGGGGGTCGATGTTCCCTTTATGGTAGCTATTTTTCCCTGGCAAACTTTGCACTGGACTTTCACTTTTGTAGGCCTGGAAAGGTTATTATATTAAACTGACCATGAGTTAGTGATGTCTTTAAGATTTCTGGTGAGAGCAGAATCTTAATTAAAATCCAATGGGCTGGGGAAGTGAGAGGCCCTTTAGCCCATAAAAATAAGACATCTAAAGTGGTTTAATTTGAATAATATTGTTTATTCCTGTGATTTGCCAGAATATATATATTGTTTAGTGTAGTAATAATTGCCTATTTATTTCAATTTAAGCTGATTTGCTGTAATGAGTAGGTTTTAATAGATTGATTTGTGCAGCTGTGCTGATTTATGTATTAGATATTGTTGTAATTGAGATATTCAATTTGGGTATCTTAACTGTGTGGTTATTTATTGTTCACTGAGATGTGCTGGGAGGGCTCCAAGATGGTCAGGCGCTATTCTTCCACTCTGCTTCGGGACCTCCACTCTTTTCACTCTCCCCCCTTTTGCAGCCGACATCTGTAATAGATGTCGTGCATTGGGGATAGTGAGAAGGTGTTTGAGGGGTGGATGGACTGGGCAGAGTGGGAGAATGAAAAGGGGTTGACCAATAGACGTAGTGGGGACTAGAAGATGCCCTGGGGTGAAATGGGTTCAGATGAGGTTCAGATGATTTTCCCTGCTTGATTCCCATACCCAAAGGCTGCGCAAATTGTGGGCAGGTACTGCACTCCTCCTCAAAAACCCATCCAACCCGGGCGGTGTTGTGTAATGCCAGGTCAATTAAAAACAAGACCGCCATTATAGCTTTCCTTTTTGCAACATCTGACCTGGCATGCATCACCGAGACCTGGCTAGATGAGAATGTAGGCCCTATATTGGCATCTGCTGCTCCGACTGGGTTTTCGGTGATATACCACCCGAGGTTGGATCGTAGGGGCAGGGGGAGTAGCCATCTTTGTTAGAACAGAGCTGGGTCTTGTGGATGTTACAGTGGGTTTCACTCATTCCTTTGAGTGCATCCTGGGAGCAGGTACAGGGTTCAGGATTCTCCTCATCTACCATCCACCCGGTGATGGTGGAGAATTCAAGGAATTTGCGGACTTCATCATCGACGTGGCATTGAAGTTGCCCCGGTGGCTGATACTGGGTGACTTCAATGCCTGGATCGACGAAGAACTCTCACTTTTTGGGAAAAATCTCCTCCAACTTATGACAATGTTGGGCCTTACACAGGTGGTTACCTCTGCTACCCATATAGGGGGTCACTCATTGGACCTAGTGTTCCTACTGGAGTTGGGGGTCACGCATCTGGGGGTGGAACCAAATGTGTGGACAGACCATCATACCGTAAGATTCAGCTTCGGGGCACCCCCAAATAGGCCTGCCCCTACGGAGATGGTCCAGTATCGCCCTTTAAGGAGAATTACCCCAGAAGGTCTACTGGCAGTTCTGGGTCTGTCGGGTATTTTGAGTGAGTGCAGGGGACCTTGTTCTTGTCTATAATAAGGCTGTGGGTGAGGCCCTGGATCAAACTGCTCCTGTTTGTGTTCGCCCACTCACTCAGCGCCCAAGGTTTCCATGGTTTGATGGGTCCCTGAAGGAGCTGAGGAAAGTGGGGCGAAGGCTTGAGAGGGCTTGGTGGAAATCCAGCCTGGATGCTGACAAACTTAGATTGATGGATCATTATGGTATCTATCAATCAGCAATCACCCATAAGAAAGCAGAATTCCTGTCCAGGGAGACTGCTGTTGCTTGGAACTGACCAGCTCAACTCTTTCAGACTGTTGACAGATTGTGCAATCCACTCTGTCTGCAGTCCGGAAGAAATTTTTCACAGATAAAGTGTGATGAGCTTGCTCGGTTCTTCGCAGATAAGATTGCCAGCATCAGGTCGGGCATCGGTCCTGCTCCCTCTTTAAGGAATTGTGGTGGCTGGCAGGAGGAAGCGAACTCTCATGCTACCTGGTCTGACTTTAGTAGGCTGGAATTCATGGATGTTGTGAGGATTGTTCAGACTGTATGACCAACCAGCTGTAGTTTGTATCCAGGCCCTACGCCACTATTATTAGATTGCGTAGATGTTATCTGCACAATCCTTGCTGAAATTGTCTGGAAGTCTTTGGAGCAGGGTTTTTTTTCCTGATCCCCTGAAGGAGGCAGTCATTCGACCACTCCTTAAAATACCTTCATTGAACCCAGACTGTCTAGCTAACTTCAGACCTATCTCTAACCTTCCCTTTGTGGGTAAGGTTATTGAAAAGGTGGCTGCATTACAGCTAGATGACCATCTCATAAATCATAATATCTATGATGCTCTCCAGTCGTGGTTTAGGAAAAGACATAGCACTGAGACTGCTCTCATCTGGGTCTTAAATCATCTCCTAATTGCAAGAGATCAAAAGGCTCATATTATTCTAGTCCTTCTTTATCTCTCTGCAACATTTGGTACTGTGGACCATGGTGTGCTGTTGGAGCGCCTGCAGCTTTTTTGTGGACTGTTTGGTACAGTTCTACATTGGTTTTGATCTTTCCTCACAGGCCAGACACAGAGGGTTGTCACTGGAATTTATTCCTCTGACACCATCTCTCTGTCCTGTGGAGTGCTGAAGGGCTCCATCTTGGCACCAATGTTGTTCACAGTTTACATGCTGCCATTAGGAGATATCATTAGGCATTACAGTCTGCGTTTTCACTGCTACACAGATGACACCCAGCTGTATCTGTCCTTTATTCCAGGACAGGATTATGCAGTCTCTCTGCTTAACAGCTGTCTAGCCAAAATCAAAGACTGGATGAGTGCCAGCTGGCTGAGGTTAAACCAGGATAAGACCGAGGTGTTGGTTGTGGACCTGGGTCACCTTGCAGCAGGCCATAGGGCTGGAGTTTCATCGGGCCTTTGGCTTGATGGTGTCCAGCTCTCAACCTCAGACCAAGTGTGTCATCTGGGCATTATCAT
Source organism: Neoceratodus forsteri (assembly GCA_016271365.2). Classification (NCBI taxonomy): domain Eukaryota; kingdom Metazoa; phylum Chordata; order Ceratodontiformes; family Ceratodontidae; genus Neoceratodus; species Neoceratodus forsteri. The sequence goes on along the minus strand of CM057449.1, from coordinate 770,622,996 downwards.
TGACGACAGTCTTACCCTGAAATCTCAGCTGTCAGCCATTGTCAAGTCCTCTTTTTACCATCCCAGGAATATCGCCCGGGTGAAACACATGGTTCCTCCGGCTGACCTTTCCACCTTGGTCCACGCCTTCATGACAACCCATCTTGACTACTGCAATGCCCTGTACCTAGGGCTACCGGGGGTGGAAATCCACCGTCTGCAGCTAGTGCAGAATGCAATGGCCAGGCTTTTGACTGGGACATCTATAAATTGTCATATTACGCCTGTTATGCATGGGCTGCACTGGCTGTGGGTTCAGTGGTGGATCACCTTCAAGGTTGGATTACTGACCTATAAAGCTCTACAAACAGGGACTGCAGTATCTGCAAGATCTCCTTACTCCCTACTGCCCCTCTCACTCACTCCGATTCACCAATGAGGAATTACTAGAGATTCCCAGGGTTTGTTTGAAGACATCTGGGTCACATGCATTCTGTTACGCTGCCCCTGCCCTGTGGAATTGTCTACCTCATCGGATACAGGGCTGCCTGACTGTCGAGGGCTTTAAAATGGAGTTAAAAACATTTTTATTTTTAAAAGCTTATGGTGAATGATTTTATTATTGTTTTAATGCTTATTTTCAAATGTTGTTATTTGTACAGTGCTTTGGTTTTTTGAAAAGTGCTTATAAATAAATTTTACTTTACTTCTTTATACCTGAACAACAGGATGCAGTCTCGGTTTTCAATTTGAGCCATACTAAAATCCATGAATGGATGGGTGCCAACTGGTTGAAGTTAAATCCCGATAAAGTGGAAGTACTAGTGGTGGAATCTAGTCAACCGAGGGCAGTGGTGCAACCTGGTCCAGTTTCTGGGCTTAGGCTCAGGAACTCCCAGCTGCTCACCTCTGTCAAAGTGAAGAATCTTGGCATTGTACTGGACTGCTGCCTAACACGTTAGTCTCAGGTGTTGGCTATGGTCGAGAGGGCTTTTTCCATCTTAGAAACATTGCCAGGATTAAACACCTGATTCTGTCATGTGATCTGCCATCACGTGTCCATGCTTTTATGATGTCACAGCTTGGTTACTGCAATTCCCTTTACCTAGGGATATTGGAAGTTGATCTTCAGCTCCTACAGCTGATGCAGAAGGTGGTAGCCAGGTTGTTGACTGGCCTTTTGAGGTAATGTCACATTACACCTGTGCTGCACTCACTGCACTGACTTTCTGTTAGGTGGCAGATCACCTTCAAGGTCAGTTTGCTAACCTATGAAGCCCTGCATGGACCGGGGCCCAGTTATCTGCAAGACCTCCTACAGCTTTACCACCCATCTCGTCCCTTCTGGTCAGCTGATGAGGGTCTTCTGGTGAGTCCCAGGGTTTATTTGAAGTCAAAAGGTGCCTGGGTATTTTTGTTTATGGCACCAACCCTGTAGAATTCACTACCTCTTTCTCTCAGAGATGTCCTATCAGTTAATGCCTTCAAAAGGGAGCTAAAGACATTTTTATTTAGATAAGCTTTTCCCTCCAGTTTATTTGAGCTGACTTTAATTAATTTAATTTGATACTGTATTCATATGTATAATTTTAATTTACTTAGAATTTGTTCATTTGTATAGCACCTTGAGTCACAATAAAATAGAGCACTTTATTAAATGAATAAAGTAAACTAAATCATAGATACACACCTTTTCATCACAGGGCCTACAGTGTGTACCTCCATACCCACCCAACCCAATTTAAGCTTTGCTACTTACAATGACATGAGGTGGATTACCTGCAAGAGAGTGACCTGGGCCCATAGTTTATTAGATGGGACAAGATTTTTTTGCTTGTTTCTTTAAAATAGGAGTTCATTCCTTGCTCATTCAACCTGATGATATGGATATCAATCACATTGGCCTGCTGAGAGGACTAAAGTTGTTGGATGGAGAGCTCTGGTCAGTCCTCAGGGATCTTGTCCCTTTCATATATGTGTCAACACTTGAGCTGCATGTCCATAATTAACAGAAGTGTCCCCTCTTCCTGTGCCCCTGCACCCTAATGTCCACACAGAGCCACAGTTCTCATTCCTGGTACTGTTCATGCCCTCACCCTACTTTCTATCCTTTTCAAACTTTCCCTACCCTTCCTCCTGCATCATCCATAAGCCTTCTGCCATCTAAAGGTGCACGTGCCCTAAAGACCCAAGTGTCACTAGCAGAAACTTGTGAAGTGTGTCCACCTGGACCCCCTCTGTCGGTTCCTAAGCTGCAGGTGTGCAATTCAAATGTGGGAGAGTGGTAGATAAAACCTGTACTGATTGCAGTCTTTGCAGTCCTTCCAGATGCCAGAGTGGAGTCAGCTGGTGAGCCCCAATGGAATTAGTTTCTTGCACATTCCAACTGAGGATACAGATATCAGTCATATTGGCCTGCTGAGAGGACTGAAAATGTTGGACTGAGAGCTCTGGTTAGTCCTCAGGAATCTTGTCCCGTATACATATGTGTCAACACTTGATCTTCAAATCCATAATTAACAGTAGTGTCCTCTGTTCCTGTGCCCCTCCCACTCCCCAGTGAACCTACAGAGCAACACTTCTCATTTCTGGTAATGTTCTTTCCCTCACCCTACCCTCTATCCTTTTCAGACTTTCCCCACCTCCTGCATAATCTGTAAGCTCTCTGATGTCCAAAGGTGCACATGCCCTAAATACCCAACTGTGACTGGTAGAAAGCTGTGGATCGTGACCACCTGAACCCCCTCTGTCTGTTCCGGGATATTAAGACTTGTGCTGAAAGCAATCCTTGTAGGTCTCCCAAATGCCAGTGTGGTGTCACCTGGGGAGCCAATGAACTCTGTGATCCATCAAGCCTTTAGCAGAGTGTATTAAACCACTATATTTTATCTACAAAATTCTAGGTAACTCATTAGAGGGGGGCATTCCAGACATATCCGAGGAAAGAGTTGTGCCATTCTGTGGTGTACAGGAAACTGTGGCGTGGCATTTGTCACTTGCAGTAAGACTGCAGAGTACATGAAGAAGCCCATCGTGCAAGGAGACTACTGCCACCTATGTAGTTACCAAAATTGTGACTGGTAAATAAAATGGTGGCTGGCCAGTGGATGCCAGATAGGCAGTTGTCTGGGGCCCCAAGTTGGGGTGCCAACTCTTTCCTCTGCAATAGTGACACAACATTGAGAGCCCATACAAGCAAATCAAAGTTGTTTGAATCCAAGTTGAACTATGGGGGGCTTGACTGCCCATGGTCCTCCTGATTCTCCTCCAGAGAGATGTGAAGCAGGCTGCTCTTTTGCATTCTAGAAGTAACTCAGTGCATCTAAATCATCCTCCTCCCCTATTATATTACATTACCCGCCGCCTACCCAGCATGAACCTTAAGGTCTGTCAAAGGTAATATATATATATATATATATATATATATATATATATATATAGATATATATATATCTATATATATATATATATATATATATATAGCTAGCGAGAGAGAGACAGAGAGAGAGAGAGATTATTTGCAAAACAAAACTCTCTTAATGCTCCATTTAAGGTTAAGACTACAATGATAAATGTAGGGAAATGTGAGTTCAGGGTTTCCAACTGTAACGCCCCCCCATACCTGAAGCAAATCAGGAGTGGAGTCTTCCTTGGAGTTGTCAAACCTAAAGCTCGCCCTATGGTATACACTTCAGAAGCCTACACACCTGTGTCCATCACATCTGAGCTTTTGTACTACCCCAGTGGAGTGAGCTTTAGGACTGATAACCTCAAGGAAGACTCCACCCCTGAGTTGCTTCAGGTATAGGGGAATTTATGGTTGGAAACCCTAAAAATCACATTTTCCTACTTTGTCATTGTAGTCTTAACCCTAAATGGTGCACTGACTGAGTTTTTTGCAAGAAATGTCCTTACTTTTTGAGATAGTATAATCATATTCTTATTAGCCTGTTGGAGTACAGGTCCCTCCAGGCCTTGCACTCCCATTCATACTTTTTGAGATAGTGTAATTGTATCATAATTACTGGCAGGCACTTTTTCCCATAGGGAAACCAGGTTATAATTTGCCGTTATAACCAGCTCGGCTGGTTATAACAGCAAACACGCACCAGGTTTCCCTTTGATCAAGCATGCGCCAGTCACAGTGCTCCCTTAATATATGCCATTCAGTTCATTCTTCCGAGAAGCAATGCCGCTCGCTGTCTGTGTTTTTTTTTCTTCTCTTTGTGTTTGAAAAAAAAAAAAGAAATTCTCACAAACAAAAACCAGCAGAAAAGGAACACACCGTCTGGTTTCCTTCTCCAGACATGAGAGCTGGGGGGTCTCTCCTCATCACACCGAAGAACACCTTAGCTCATCAACCACTGTTTGCCGGTAAGTAAGAATACTGGAAACAGAAAAAATATACACACAGCTACCGTTACTTTCTCCACTTGTTACCTCACATAAGCGGAGTACTAGAACTTGTCAGACCACAGAACTCTAAAACTTTTGACTGCTCCCTGGTTGCCTAAAGCGGATCATTTTATTTTCTATGATTGCTGAGGCAAAAAAGCACATGCCAGCAATTATAAAAAATAAAATACGGGGTAGTGTGTGTAAAACTCGGATTTTACACACACCCTCGTTGTGGGATGCAGTTTATAAACCCCTCGGGCTTCACCCTCGGGGTTTATGTAGCATCCCACAACTCTGGTGCATGTAAAATCTCGTTACACACACCACCCCATATATTATTCTCTATTTTATTTGCTTGTGGGTGCGCAGGGCCCTCTGGGCCCTCTGTTCTCATCCCTCAATAGATGAGTAAATATATGTTGCTATGGAAGTACAGGGCCTTCTGGGCCCTGTGTTTCCATTTGTAAAGCAACAGCAACCAAACTGTCAACATAGCCGTCTTCTTACCACATATCATGCACTCAGTACTGAAAATTTTCAGAGTCCTACCATGATTCCATGCTACTATAACATCATTCTGCACCACAGCCGCAAAAAAACATTTTGGTCAAGATTTGAAAAATGACAGCTGTCAGTTCATGAGATGGTGTAAATAAATGGCTATGTTGAAAATTTGGTTTGCAATAGTTAAAATTAACAAAGTTATGACTGATCATAGAACAATTTTAATGTAGTTGCATAAGTTTGCAATTTTTACAGATTTTTATTCCAAATTTTCAACATAGCCTTCTTATTAAGCCACTTTATGAACAAAGGTGGTGAACATTTTCAAATTCCACCTGAGAGGTGATTTTGCAAATCGACCAAGAAATCACCTTTCATGCCAGATTTGTGGAATTTCACCATCATTGTTCATGAGGTTGGGTGTCAAAAAAGGCCATTTTCCAAATTTGGTGTAAAAAAATTGAAAAATGGCAAAGTTATGCATCACAGTTGAAACCCCCTCTTTGAAATACATTGAACAATACTTACCTTTCTTTCTCATATAGCAGTCAGCATTTCCAGCAGCAAGAAGTGTCTTCCATCGGAGGGTGGTTCTTCACCCTCAAACCTGTCCAGGTGAGTGAGGGTGTGTGAGGGGTTTACAGGTTTTAAGAAAAAAAAGACATTAAGGGACCATTTTCATTATGCCAGAAAGGACTGCAATGAGAGGGGTGGGGATACAAATAGACACCAGGGAAATAAAAAGAACACTTGGGAAGCTGGAGCAGAAACAAGAACTCCTTTCTCCTTTCCCAGTGTTCAGTTTCATTGGAGGCCATTGACCCATGACCATTCTATGCAGCTCCACCTGAAGCTTTCCTACTACCTGCTTCCTCATGTCACCTGCCAGGCCTCCTCCCTGATCTGTTTCACCCAAGTGGCAGGTGCTACCAATGTGATAATGGGCCAGGCTGGGATTTGACACCCCCAACACCTGGTGGGGCAGCAGTAAATCCTGAACTAGATGTACAGTATCAACAGGCCCTTTTTAGGTCAAATAGGGGGTTGACAGTGCTGAACATACAGAATTCAGTTTGGTGTTTTGATCATTTCAGCAAGGTTTCCTGTTAACAATATTATGTTATTGAAAATCACCATTAGGGTATCATACAGTATATCACTGGTAACACTGAATACAGTACCTCATTTAGTTGCACCATGCTTTAGCAATGCCAGAGTCTGGTGTAGTATCCCATTATTTGATTTTTTAAAACAAATCCTTGTCTAGAGGACCTAAACACAGAACTGATTTTTGTATTTTCACCACTATCAGCCCCTAGTTTTACTTAAAAAGAGTCCGATCACACAAGCCAGGGAAAGAGATTGAGTGTCCCTTTCATATTTGGAAGAAAACATCTCCAGAGTTCTATTTGAAGTAGTAAATGTAGCTTTAGAGCCACTACAACTTGGTTATCCCTACTGCTGGAGTTCCCTGGCCATTGATTCATTGTGAATCCGTGGGACCCGAGAGTCCTGTAATGATTTCTGGATTTAAATTGCATACCAAACCTCCCATATTTGATGAAGTTTTGCAGTTGATTTGCTACTGCCCAATAGTGTTCTACATTAGTAATTATTTTCAAACATACAGTACAACCCTACATAAAAAGAGTGCCAGCTCTAATCCCTCAATGTTTAACACAAACTATTGAAAGTTAAGTAAAGAGTGGAGCTTGATATTTATGGTTCACATCAGGGAAGTAATGAAGTCCACTTATCACAAGGTACATTTGCTTCACTTACAAAAACACCGGGGCATCCATAATCACATACAGCAACAGGCATGCTGGTTTAACTTGTATGGCAGTCAATGGAGCTGTGTTGTTAGTAACATTTGGAGAAACAAGGTACAGGACATGAAATCCCATTGATTCATCACTGAATACCAAATCCTTGGAGTTTTATGGTTCACTGGGAATTGTCATTTGACAGATGTATGCCCCGCAACCTCTGTATCCATGGGCTATAGCTCTCCTGGCAGCAAAGTGGATATTAACTCGGTAACTAAATTCAGCCAACTCAATAGAAGGTGACATACAGTATCAACAGGCAAGAGAGTTCAGTCCCTCAACTAACTCCCCCCAAAATAGGCTTGAGTTCTACCCCTAAACTACCTCCCTCCTCCCAGGCTTGATTTCTATCTTTCAACTACCTACTTCCACCCCTCCCTCTCAAAACATGAACAAGTACATTGCTTGGCTTCCATTAGATGTGGCAGCAGGTGCCACGGACATCTAATAACAGGCAAATGGCAGACTTTGCTATTTTGTTAGCAGGCTTCAATACCAGCTACACACAACAAAGTTGCTAATTATCAAATCCATCAGCCACTGCTTTTTAATTATAGCTTGCTGTGTGTGGTGCTACATATTTACCTTTCATCAATTCTACCACTTGATTCAGAGTTGGGGACCATTTACTAATGGGTTCCATGATAAGAGCCATTAAAAACTTTGTTGCGTGTTTGCTAAAAAATTTAAAAAAATTGCATTGTATCCCTTACTTTTAAAATGTACAACTACGTGCCTGGTTTTCCCTTTGCAGAATGATGTGTTGTAGTAGCTGGCATTTAATTATTTGCAGTCCACATGAAAGGAGGGAGCCAGCCGAAGCCAGTGATGCTGGTACCAATGTCAGTTGCAATTCACAGCTCAGAGATTCTCATTTCTCATTGACTTTGGCTGCTGCTGGAATTCAACACATGATGACATGAGAGGAGAGAAGAGGATCAGTGAGTACAGAGATGGCAATCAGATGGTGGGGGTGCTACTAGGCACCAGGGAAGTATTAACCAGTATAGAGATGGCAATCAGGGTGGTGGGGGCACCACTATTCACTTGGGAAATATAAAATAAATAATGGGAATGGTGATCTTAGGTTGGGGGGGTGCCACTGGACACCAGGGAATAAACAATTACAGGGATGGCAATGGGAGGGTGGGGGTTACCATAAGAAAACAGGGTAAGATTTAAGTTCATACAAAACTTTTTGAGTGAACCTTTATACAAAAAAAACAGAAGTGGGTCACAAAAAAGGATTTAAAATAAAACACACACACACACACACACACACACACACATACACACACACACACACATATTTCAGGTTAATTTATCCAAAAGTTAAGTGCCAAATCCAACTTATGAAATCCCAGTGAGCAAGATAGATGTCTGGGACTCTTTGCAAGATGTAATTTGTGTGTGTTTGGAAATTGTTTTAAAAATTAGAAATGAAAACAAGATGGCAGCAAATGAAAAATTATTTTTCTCCTCATGAAAGGATTGGCCCCAAATAAAAAAGGATTCTTGTTTCATTTCTTACAGCTAAGTTGAGGTGCTTGATGAGAAGTCTTAGAACTTGCAATTTAATAACTTTGCACTGGATTGATATTTTTCCATCAAACCAGCAAAATGCAAATCTGTGGGCCAGCCCCTTTCTACCCTGAAAATTTCACACCAAAATTCCAAACCATCTAGGCACTAGGGCTCTACAAAAAACTAAGCAATAAAACAATGATCACAAAACAAGCTGAGATGTGTGGAGTATATGAGAATGGGGTGAGTGTTAGGGATGACAACCCCAAGGCACATCCCATGCCTTATTAGCAAAGGCATAGGAGAGGTGAGACTGTAATTGTTTCACCTGTTGCTGCCTGATGGGTAGTTATGAGGTGTTAGGGTTGGAAACCCTAACACCACATTTCCCTGCTTTGGTCGCTTTTTAACCCTAACTAGTGAATTTACACATTTTTTGCAAAGAATTTCCTTAATTGTAGCCTAATTTGTCTATGTCAAATATGGGGTGGGTAGGACTCAGTCGATGACTTGAAACTGCAGTACCCAGGAGTTGCCATTGTGTAACAACCATTAAAAGAAAGGTTACAGGAGCATTTCTGATTGATTGCCCAAAATCACCAGGATAGCCCATAGCAAGACATTGCCATTCATTACAGAATGGCAACAGTAGGGTACTGCAATTTCAAGGCACTGATGAGGTACCACCCTCCCCAAGCAAAAGAAACAGGCAAAACAGTTATTGAAGAAAGAAAGCAAGAGGATCGTTAAGTTAGATGCACTGTCACCTTTTGGGCTTAATGAGGAACTTGATTGGAGGCCATTCCTATAAATGTACATAATGAATAATGTGAGAGTACTGAGAATCCTGCAATTCAAGGAAATGTGTTTCTGATTTTTTATTTCCAGAGCTTCTCACAGTTCTTCCTTTCAATAATAAGAAATCAGCAGCTGAGCACATTGTTTAATCACAAAGGTACATGTAAATTGAAACCAAGTACAGAAGCCTAGATTGTAGATGCTGGAGTGGTGAGGTGGTGGTGAGGGGGGCTATGATTTTTAATACTGGGTAGTGAAACTGTTAGAATGTGTGTTTTTCTTAGTAGCTGGGAATACATAAATTAGATTTGCACCAAGTGTAACTTTTAAAAGTAAACAAGGTACTAGTATAAGTTACTGAAATTATAACCATCACATTACATACAGCATGCAGCCCAGTCCTATGAATCCTGGTTTAATGTCACTGTAGAATAGAATGAAGTTGTGGGGGATGTACCAATTGCAAAGTAGATTATACTGTTAAATGGTTCAGTTAAAGGGACACTGTCAACCCCATTTGGCTTCAAAGTGTCCCTAGTTGAAAAAACACATTTTATGATTGTTCTCATTGTACAGAGACTGATGATGTAGCTGGTTGTTTGATTCAGACTCCTTTTTCCTTTTAAAAAGTAAAAAACTGAGTGCCAACCAGACTGGTGCTACCACGCCAAAATATGTTTGTTTACATTTCTTGATTAACTACAACTGCATCTTTCCTGGACTCAGGAACATCCCAACATTATCTAGCTACCCATTGTGCAGTGGGGAGTAGATGAGACTATTGCATCACAAATGGCTCTACTGTTTGAGAGTATTTCCAATGTTCAGGAAGTATGCAGTAAGCTTAGGTAAACAATTTGGAGCAAAACAAAACTGTGTATAACTATACATTTCCATGCATTTCAGTTCTAATAAGATTAAACAATCAGCAACATTAATGAATTTAAGATAATGTTCGCAGTCATAAAATGTGGGTTTTTGCCTTGAAATAATATGATGCAATAAAGGTTGACAGTGTTCCTTTAAGTTGTTGGGGCTAGTAATTACCAGCTGGATCCTCGCCATACACACCCCCTCCTGGAAACTTCTCTCCATCCTCCTTATTTAGTCAATCCAACAATAACAAAAAAAAATTTTAATTAGACTGAAATGACAACTCTTGTAAGCTTCCAAATGCAATAGAGCATCACCTGATCAGTGAGTGCTATGTTTTTTTTTTTTTGCCTTGCCTTATATTTTTCTGAGCATGCTCAGACCCAGAAATGTTAAAATTTGATAACTTTGGATGGAGTAATATATTTTCACCAAACTAGTGAAAGATACATCTGTGGGCCAGCCACTTTCTACCGTGGATATTTTAGACCAACATTCCGGTTCAAAAAGTGAGAAAAAAACCAATACCGAAAAATGCTCTGTTTGCAGTATCCTGATAAGTTCTTTTGTAAGAACAATGAAGCAAACATACTATGAGAGAGTTACGAAAAAGGATTAAAAAATATATATATATTTTTGAGTCATTTCTCCAACAATGAAGTCCAGAATTTACCTAATGGAGTCTCGATGAGAACGACAGATGTGTTAGTCTATCACCAGGATGTCATTTTTGTGAGTTCTGAAATTGTTTTCTTGGAAAAAATGGCAAACAAGATTGTGGCAAATGAAAATTATTTTCCCCTCATAAAAAGGATTGGTCCCATACAGAAAAATTGTTTTTTTTTTTCTTTCATTTCATACAGCTAATTTAAGTGCTTACTAAGCATGCTCAGAACCAATTTTTAAAAATGTCAAAATTAAATGACTTTGGAAAGGATAAATATGTTTTCACCAAACCAGCAAAAGGCCCATCTGTGGGCCAACCCCCTTCTACCCTGAACATTTCAGACTACAGTTCCAAACTGTCTGGTCAGTAGCCAAATTAAAAGAAAACCCAGCAAAACCAATGTGAAAAAAATCCAAAAAAATCACTTTTTGCACTATCCAGATCTCGGAATCTTCACATTTGAATAGAATGGAACCTGACACAGCAAAAGAAACACCCAATGAGACCACGCATGCAATATTCCATGTACATCCATTTAACAGTTGCAAAGTAATTGAAGTGGAACCATTGGGATTTATCATTAAAGTGGGTACTCAACCCTAACTACAGTAGCACAGTAGCACCACTGTAGTACTATAGTTGAGTAGTAGGGTTTTCAACTCTAAACTAAAGCTCTAAAGCTGTATGAAATGACCATATGAGGAATTCTTTTTCATGAGGCTAGAATCCTTTCTATTTATATGCTGCCATTTTGCCTACATTTTCTTAAAAAAAAATGAAAACTCATACAATGCCATTGTAGACACAGACCAACAGATGTACGTTGGTCATCAGGACCCCATAAGTCCAGTTATTTTGCAGTTGCAGATACACATGTACACTGCAAAACATACACACCCACTTTTGCAGATACACTGTTACATTTCAAAAGAGCATTAACTATGTTTTCTTAAGGTGTACCATGCTATATTTTTATTTTTTGAATGAACCATATTAGTGCTACTACATTTCTGTCATCTGTAAACAGTTGTAGATTTTTATCTTACCTTATGATGGTTTTCAGTAGCTGCTTGTGTGGTCATGTCCTTTTGCTGCTTGCTGGGTGAGGAGTTAGGGTTCAAAACAGAATTGTACAACAATGATATATTCCCGTTTTCAATAGTTATATCCCAAATTCTCAAAAAACAAATATATCTTAAACCTTCACAACATCCACAGGAGATATAGGCTTGAACTCTGATCATTAAAATGTTTTTCTTGTGGTGTTACAACACAAAAACACAAATGGAGGTGGAAGTGACTGTTATCACCCAGTGTAATGGGTTGAGTTTTGGTACAAAGTCCACATTTCTATGACAGGAACAAAGAATTGTTTGATCACACATTATTATTCTGCAGACAAACAATTCCTTGTTTACACTTTTTAATATCACAAATAATTCTTTGTTTGAACTTGTCTATGTTGCAAACAAAGACGTCTTTGTTCACTCTGTGTTATGTTGCAAACAGAGATTTTTTTCCTCACACTGTTACATTCTGATGTGAAAGTGACGGTTGTCACCTACTACATTCATGTAAGGGGCTTAAAAATAAAATTGTGAAAAATTTGATGAGAAAAATGTTAAAATAATTGGTGAGTTGTAAAGGATATGGATAAATAAAAAGAGGGTGTTCAGTTCCAGTGTTGTCAATCTGCCACCTTTAATGAGCACTAAATATACAGACCAGAAAACAAGCAAAAAAACTCTTTAAAAAAATGGATGAGTTTTGAGTAACAGTTGATTTGGGGTAGAAAGTTTAAATTTTTAGTCACTAACAAAGAACTGTTTGTTCACACTTTTTATCTTGCAAACAAACAATTATTTGTCCTCATTTTTTATGTTGTGAAAAACAGCTCTTTTTTGCTCTTTCTCAGGAATGAAGAATCTCACAAACAAAGAACTCTGGTCCACATTTTCAAAAGAGATGGGCAGCGCATCTCTGATAAAACCTAGATAAGCAGCCCATCTCAAAAGTTGCTCCAAACTCCCATATTCAAAGGATGAAGATGGGCTGCCCAAATCGAGATGGGCCACAGCTCAAAGTTAATGTATGCTGCCCAAGATGAAGGGGCGTGTCCATGAATCCCCCACACAATGGGATATTCAGAACGGATGAGCTGCCCAAGTGCAGGAGATAAGCGGCACAAAGTTAGGAATGGTAAAAGCATGCCTAACCTCTGGCCACCCACAGGCAGGCTGAGGTAGTATACACAGCAGCACAGTGGCCTGCCAGCCCCTGCAGCCCAGTGGCACCCCCTTCCCAGACCCATTTTCCACTGCCCATACACTAAAGAAGTCCCATTTTCCATAGTGTAGTGGACGCCCTCTCCCAGCCCTGTCCACTGCTGCCCATGTAATAAAGAATGTCCCTGTGCCATAGTGTAGGGTCCCCATCCTGTCCCATTCACTGTGCTCATTGAATAGAAAATGTCCCTTTTCCATAGTATAGTGGACCCCCACCCAGTCCCCAATTTCTGAACCACCCAAAAAAGCCAGCTGCCCCAATCCAAGCACCCCTTTGAAGAACAATCCCACATTGTATATTTTTCATAGTGTAGTGGCCCCCCTCCCCTCTAGGCAGGACCCCCTCCTTGCACCCCCTGCACCATCCATGCTGGTGACTGACACAGCCCTCCATACCCTGCCACAGCCAGCCACTGACTGAAGTGTACAGATCTGTACTGTACATAGTAAGAGCTCACCAGTTGACCATTGGCTTTTTTTTCCGATTGGGGTTCGGGGATCGGGGACAGGGTGGGAGTTCTGCTACACTATGCAAAAGTGACATTTTCTATTCAATGGGCACAGTGAATGGGATGGGTGGGGGACCCTACACTATGGCAAAGGGTTGCATTTCATTATTAAATGGGCACAGTGAATGGGATGGGGTGGGAATGACTCTATACTATGGCAAAGAGACAGTTAGTATTAAATGGTCACAGTAAATGGGAGTGGGTGGGGTGTCCACTACAGAATGGAAATTGAGGTTCTTCTGGTATTAACTGGTCAGCAGTGCATGGGGGTGGGGTGGGGCAGGCTGGCCTGGCACATCCTGCCATGCACAGGCATGCAAAGGAGCCCATAATGGGCACGAATGAGACCCATTTGCTCTATGCATGCCTAATGGGCTCATTTGCATTTCCCAGCTGAATATTACATTTGGGGGTGCAGCGTATCTGGCATGCACTGGCACATCCCCCATTGGCGGTATTCAGCCCATCCCCTGAATGCACTGTGCTCATTCTTGGCTGCCTCCCATTTGCACCCCCCTCCCTAGTTGCAATATTCAGACAGGATGTGCAATCCATTGGGATCATGCATCTTGTTTCAATATACAATTTGGTTGCATCGAAGCAACTTTTGGGTTCTATATCTTGATGTGCCACACATCCCCCCTTTTGAATATGGAGGCCTCTTTTTTATGAGATTCTTTGTTTGCTCATTTTTGTGAACAAAGAATTTCAGCTCACAACAATAAAATTGCAAATCTCACTAAACTGGCACCCTAAGATTTTTAGGGTGTGCACAAAACATTTCTGTGTCATTTTTCATCAAACCCCAGAATCTAGCTAAACAGGTCCTGTTTAATTAGAGTCAAGTGTTTGTTTTCCAAAAATGCATCCTTTTTATGTGTTTCTGGAATTTTTCTTTTAACAAAACAAAAGAACCAGATGATGATGCTAATTACAATAAAAAAATGTTCTCATTAACATAAAACAGTTTCTCATGAAAATAAAATTGTCTTATAAACATAAATTCTTATATTCTTCTAATTCATAAATTCATATAAGAGGGTTATCCTGAAAACCCTACTGAGCATACTGCAAAGCCAAATTTCAAAATCTTATCCCTTGAAAATTCATTTATATGTTTTCACAACATCTTCAAAAGATACACTCTTAAGTCAAGCCCTTTCTACCCTGACAGTTTCAGAACAATATTCCAAACCATTTTTACTTTACTGGTGAGCAAAAAATGGCAAAAAAGTGCCTCCCCCTGCAGCACTATATAAATAACTCTTACCTGCTTCTCCACAGCCCACAAAACAGGATCCTACCAAGGGTCCGGAGGTCACGAGGGCCAGAGTACAGATGCCTCCTCCACTCCCTGAGTCAAGCAGGTATGGAACGCGGGCACACTAGCCACAGGACTGTGGCACAGTTTCAACTAGCGTTTGCCCTGCTGATGTTCTGCGTCGGCTCCCCACCACCACCCTTGGTCGACACACCCTTATATGGGGCTGGAAAAGACCCAAGAACTAATAGGGCTGAGGCTGTGCCTGAACCAATCAGCCCACTTTACCATTAGCAGCCTATAACACCTCACCACTTGAGGCAGCATTGCCTCTCATCCCCTATAACTGATTCCTATTACTCTAAACCTGTATATGCCCTTTTGTGTATATCCCTTTTATCTCTCCTTCTCACTCTCCCCTAATAACCTCTCTCCTATACTGCCACAGACAGTTCCCCTCTGCCTCTCAATTCCTGGCATCTCCCCGGGCGGCGGCAAGCCAGCATTATAATGATTACCATATTCCTCACCGCTGTCATCCTCCACCTGGAACGCCACAGTCTCTTGCCCATGACTCACCCTGCTGGCACCCCTGCTACACAACACCAGCTCCTACTTACTCTCCCTGTCAAGGAAACTCCACTGCACCCCCCCTACTCATTGCCCACCTATCTCCTCTCAATACCACCTCCCATGTCCCATTGCATTCCTTTTCTACTCTACCCTCATCTCCCTGGCCACCCCTTGCACAGGCAGTACCCCATAAAAAAAGCAACATGCCCACATCACCAAACAGAGAACATTGGCCCTCCTCAGAATCTTCGCACTGCTGCTCCTTATGTCAAGCAATGTACACCCTAATCCAGGCCCCATCTCAGTCAGTCTGGGCACCTCACGCCATGGGCTAAGTATAGCTGCAATGAATATCTGCAGCTTACCCAAAAAATTAGCACAGCTACAATAGAAACATAGAAACATAGAATTTGACGGCAGATAAGGACTGCTTGGCCCACCCAGTCTGCCCATTTCCCTACCTAATGGATAAGCTGCAGATCCTAGTTAACCAGCAGCCTACTTCTTTCTACCCCAACCCCCTAGAATTGCCTTATGGCTGCCCCATGCATGCTTGAATTCAATTTGATGTTTTTGACTCCACAACCTCCTCCAGAAGGCCGTTCCATGCATCCACAACCCTCTCTGTGAAAAAATACTTCCTAACATTTCCTCTGAGCTGCCCCCCCATCTTCAAATTGTGCCCCCTTGTTCTTGCACACCTCTTTTTTTGAAAGATGCTACCCTCTTGGACTTTGTTTATACCCTTGAGGTACCTGAAAGTTTCTATCATGTCCCCCCTCTCCCTCCTTTCCTCGAGGCTGTACATATTAAGCTCCTTTAGTCTCTCTTCATATGTCTTCTGGTGCAGACCCTGCACCAGTTTAGTTGCCCTCCTCTGGACAGCTTCCATCTTGTCTATGTCCTTGCATAGATTGGGTTTCCAGAACTCCACACAGTACTCCAGATGGGGTCTCACCAGCTGTCTATACAGAGGGATAACAATGCTGGGTGCAGCTGCATGAACCAGATGTGCTAGTCCTCACTGAGACCTGGCTGTCAAAGAAGGTCCTGGACTCCCCTGTAGCACTCGCTGGCCTCACCACTTATAGAGTGGATAGATTTGGCAAACAGGAAGGGGAATGTGCCTTTTACGTATGAGACTCACTGCTATGCCAAAGCCTACCAGCACCCTCCCTGAACGACAGGGCACAGGCTCTGACACAAAAAAATCATTCCTGGCACTACTAGAGCCCCTGTAACCATTACAGTGGTGTACATCCCACCATGTAACCAAGCCACAGCATTTCAATCTCTGGCAGATTATATCTCCAGCTTCCCACCCAAGACTGAACACATTATCTTGGGGGATTTTAATGGGAACTGGCTGTCAAGCTCGGCCTCCCCTATAAAGGACACCCTCTCAGAGCTAGACCTGGCCCAATTAGCTAACCAGCCAACCAGGGTTAATCCCAGAAATGGTTCTAGCACCCTCATCGACCTCTTACTCACCAATCGCCCTAACAGAATCACAAACCTAACTGTACTACCAGATTCATTAAGCGACCACTCCCCCATCCTCTTCACCTGGCTGTGTCTGTGGCAACTACCCCAACCAGGCAGTTTAATCCGACACTGTCTTCAACCTGGAGGCCTCACTAAACTAAGGAGATACCTTGCCCAGTGTGATTGGTCCCCCATCAGATGTGCCCCCTCCATAGATGCTGCCCTTGAATACTTCACCCACACATTTAACAAAGCCTGTGATACATTTGCCCCACTCACAAATGTACAAACCAAAAAATGAAATTCCTCCTGGGTTACACCAGCACTGTTCAAGCAGCTGAAGAACCATGATGACCTCTGGTACAAAGCAGTTGCCTCTGGTGTGCAGACGGACAGGCTGGCCTATAAAATGGCTCACAACAAGTGTGCCTGGGCTATTAGAATGGCCAAATCCAGCTATTACAAGTCCACCCTGGCCTCATCCTGCGAGATGCTAGGTTGTTTTGGGACAACCTAAAGGAACTAAATGGAAAGTCCTGGATGCCTCCCCCCTCCCAGCTAACTGTCAACAATATTACATCGGACCCACTCACAATTGCCAACAGCCTAAATGCTGCATTTTCTGATCTGAGCACAGTTCTGCCAAGTAACTTTTTCAACCCCACCCCTAAGTCCCCAGAACCCAGCCACACCTACCCCCCTTTCTACCTCAGGGTCATTACTATGAATGAAGTAAGTTCTTACCTTAAAAAAGCACTAGGGGGGCTCAAACTACTGGAAAGACTCCTTAGACATGAAAATCCTTAACTTGGTACTTGACTCAGTGCTATACCCCTGACTGATCTCCTTAACCTCTCCATATGTCTAGGGCAGTTCCCAAATGACTGGAAGGTGGCCACCATCACACCAATACTAAATAGTGGGGACCCCACATTGCCCAATAACTACAGGCCCATATCCATACTTCCTTCCCTCTCAAAAGCCCTTGAAAAAATTGTTGCAACCCAAGTCACAGACTACCTACTTGTGCACAACATCCTATGCAGGAAACAACATGGTTTTAAAGCTGGACACAGCACAACCACTGCCCTCATAAAGTTCTCCAACACGTTGCACAATGCCCTAGATAAAATGCTGCTAACAGGAGCCGTATTCATAGACCTGTTGAAAGTGTTCGACACAGTCTCTCACACCCACCTCATAAATACTCTTCGCTGCACAGGCCTGTCCCCTGGATCCATTGCTTGGTTCACAAGTTACCTCACAGAAAGGTCCCAATGTGTGAAGATAAACAGCACCCTCTCACCCACTCTACCAGTCCACTCGGGGGTGCCCCAGGGCTCCATCCTTGGCTCATTGCTATTCAACATCATCCTGAATACCCTGCCTAAATCCTGTCCTTGTAACCTTCTGCTCTACACAGATGACGCGGTAATGTATGCCTCTCACTCGGATCCCACAGTTCTTCAGTCCTCCCTACAACTTGCCTTGAACCACGTTGAAAACTGGTTCACTGATTACAGACTCATGGTCAATGTACAAAAGACTAAATCAATGCTCTTTTCCCACCGTCAGAGTAAGGACCACAATGTCCAGCTAACAATCTTTTCCAAAACCCTCCTCCCACTGGAACAGGTCTACATCTATAAATATCTGGGCATTACCTTCGATCCTAATCTCTAATTCCAACCACATATAAGTAATCTTTCCTCTGCCATAAATATACACACAGGACTGCTGTATCAGCACAAAGCCTGCCTACCTCCAGAGGCCCTGAACATTGCTGTTACCTCCTCTGTTCTCTCCCTTGTAGACTATAGGCTAACCATCTACTTGGCCGCTGACCACACTGCACTAAGTAAAACCCACCTATCCATTAACAAAGCCTGTAGGCTTCTTGCTGGAATGGATAAGCGTACCCACAGCTGCACCCTGTATGCACTAACAAAAATCCTCACCCTAAACAAAAGAATACATTATCAAACATGTTTCCTTACTAAGAAAATCCACCTAGACCTTACTCCCACTGGAGTCTCAACCTCCCTCCATGCTGCACATACCTCAGCAAACACCCGTGTGGCAGATAAATTAATGTGGACTGTTCCCAGGGTCACAACCACCCTGGCACAATGGTCCTTTTCCTACAGAGCACCATCCTGGTACAATGAACTCCCCCTGGCCATCACCTCTATCTCCAGTCTAGGCCCCTTCAAACAGCCCTCAAGAACCACATAATCTCCACCCACCTCTGCCTTTGTTACCGCTAATAAACAGATATCTGCCCACATTCGGCAAGACCCTGGGTTAAAGATATCCTTATCCCATTGCAGCTATTGTGTATTAATGCAATGTTGGTAATCTGACTGCTCACATCGCCTGCCAACATATAGGCCATGCCATAATTTTTGATTATACTGTTTGCTGATGTTCACAAGCTCCCTGTAGGACTTGTATAGCTACCCAATCTGCATAGGACTAGCAGCACTGTTGTTATCTTGTCTTCTGCTTATTGTATACTGCCTATATTTAACACATATTGTTTATACCCTGTTGTCTTTTCTTTCCTCTACCCCCTCTGTAATATTGTATGATGACTGCTTCTTGTTATGTTTTGTAATCTGACGTGGATCTTTTGGAAATACTGTAAGTTCCTGATTCAAAGGTTGTAATCTGATTTTCTCAATAAATAAATAAAATAAAATTTCAGGAGGATTTTTTAAAATTCTAAGTCTCAAAATTCATATGAGCAGCCATCATGAAACTTGACAAGTCTTAAGAACATAGTACCCAGATCCTGTATGCAACATTTCAGACAATTTAGTTGAATGGCACCAATGTTATTAAACTGCAAAACATTGGTGTTAACATTAAATAGCTTGCTCATACCTGAACTATACTTGCACTACAGATCAAGTGTAGTATACTGCCATGCCTGTTATATGCACAACCAGGACAGCCTGATTTTGTGAATATAACTGAAATGGCATGTGACAGAAATCTCTAAACCAGGTGTTCATAAACTGAGTAACTGGTTAATAATAGTGCTTCAAGAACTTCAATAATACAGGCATACAGACATATAACATAATGAGAGAAAATCTGTAGTTTTAAAATGCTTTTGAAATAAGTATGATCCTTTTTATTAAGTTATCTTTATTTTTTTATTTTATTTATTTTATTATCTCAGCCAGATTGTATATGTAAAAACAAATTTGCCAATGAGGGATAGATGTTTTTCATTTAGGCATGGTGATAGCCGAGTAGGTGAATGGAGAAAGAGGAGAGCTCTTAAATACCACCTGCGTGTGCCCAGCAGCTCAAAGTATTCTTGATAGCACCTAAGTGAGCTGCTAAACAAAATCTGACTGGTCAGCCCAGGAGCCATCGGTCTGATGGGAGAAATGTTTGCAAAGTACCTGGAAAGTACCTGAATAAAAAGGTATATAAGCTAAAATGAAGAGATAGCAAACTGAAACAAGAAGCTATAGAAGTGTAACTAGAGTGGATTGAAATACGCTTATTTTTAAAACATAACTGAGATGCGCATATAAGTGAAATTGACTTTATTTACAGAATTAGCTTAGTAACAAAGAAATTTCAGGTTTAAATGGATTCTATGTCCATCAAGTATGCTCCACCTGCTTCAAAAACAAAGACTAGTAAGTATGCTGTGCAGCCATTTACTGTCCTAATTTAAGAGTACTCCACACTCTTTTCTACCCAGGGTACTTTGTCATTATCCAACTTGTAGAACAGGCACAACATCACTCTAATGTGCACTCTCTGTGTTTTGTGGTGCTTTGCTATTACCTTGGTAACAAGACATTTGTACTGGTTTACCTTGAAGGCCTGTTTGGTTTATATCCAGTACACTCTTGATTGGCTGAGACGACCCACATACATTGCAATAAACTATATTGAAATATGTTATACTATATTATTTTCTATTTAACCTGGTATTCTAAATCTCCTTTTCTTTCTTCAGAATTAGCTGTTCTGTGCTAACAAATGAACATTTGTCACACGTCAATATGAATAAAAAAATGAAAAAGGGTGCTAGGATAATTAAAAATGTGCAATATTAATTGTAATACAAAGAGCATTAGATTTCATAATGGGTTGCTAAGGTTTCAAATGCATAGAATAATTGACAAGGGAGACATATGTTTTCAAGGTTTCCGAAACCTATGTATGAGTATACTATAAGACACTTTTGTAACTGTGTAATAAAGCTTTAAAAAGAACAACCAAAACCTGAATGATGCTAAAAGTGATCTTTACAAAAAAAAAGAAGTAAAATGAAAAGTGTTATTGAAATTAGTGATTTTCCAGTATTGTACTGCAAATGATTTCTGGAGTCTTCATAATATAAGCATACCACAGGTCTATGAAAAACATATATTGCCTGCCTGCCCATAAGACAAGATGGCTTTAATGAAAGTCAGGGAAGATAAAGCAACACTTCTCTTTTTCTTTATAAATGTTTAGATTCAGACTACACCAAGAGTGAATAACTGTTGATCCTTTTTTACATTTTTTAAACTGGTTTATTTGGAAATTAGTATATTATTGACTACTCCAGGAAGATAAATGTATTTATATTTAATGTAGGCTCACAAGCTGATGAGCTACTGCCAGAACCTTTCAATTAGCACTAATACTTTATCTCCTTTGGTTCATCAAATTAAGACTAGAAAAGGGAAGAGAAGTCATTGTGGTGTTCTGATTAGTGTACTAACCACTGAAACATGGGGGGGGGGGGCAGGAGTCTCAATACTTTTTATCTGCTGTGAATCAAGGCAGATATTCAAATAGCCAGATCAAGGCAGTGACTTCCCAAGCATGCTCAAGAGCAATTTTCAGCCAGTGGACATGAATTTAAGTCAACTGTTGTTCACGATGGGTCTTAGTGAAGCTTGGTAGTCTTTTATTAGATAGCCTAATTCTTAAGTCCCAAACTGACAGCATGTGTTCAAGTCTAGATGTACAGTATGCTACCATATGTGTTTCCATCTCTATCTGTTTTTGTGATACTTTATCTCACCTGTAACCTCCCAGGTCATACTTAAAAGTAGGAACTGTCTTTGCCTACTGTACTTACCTTGTTAAAAAAACTAAAGAAGTAGGTAATCTATGCTTAGTTGTTTCAATCAAGTGCAGCCTATGAAATAGCACCTGTTGAACTAGGAAGAAGTGAGATGAATTGGGTTCTGCCAGACCCAGCTGCATGTCATACTATACATGCATCTGCTTCCTGGTTTCTAGAAATTGGGTCTGTAATCACATAGGAATAAATCCCATAGAGACACTAGATCAATGTAGGCATGTTTACACTGCAACCTGTGGACTGTTGTGGCCAGTGCAGATCTGCTACAATGGTGCACTTAACAGTCTCTAAATGCCCTGTGCACCATCGTAAGCTGCTATGTATCATGGGTCCACATTCAGGGAATGCATAGCAGTGTGGCCATTTTCATGCTGTGTCTAACCAGTCTGCAAAGGTCACATTGTTGCAGTCATCCTACCACCCACCCAAGGTCCACCACCCTACAAACCAGTAAGAAAGACAGCTGCAATGCTGGAAGATGATATGCATTGCTCTGTAATGGTGAAGAGTTTCACCATGTGAATGTGGGTCAGGAAAAGTGCAGGGTGATCGGCAGCAGCGATGTGGACTGCCGTGTTGCAGATAACTTATGTATTAATGCACCTTATGTTCCATGAACAAATCACTAAACTGCTTTGTAGTTCATTCATTGTATCTTGAACATAGAGTAGAATAAAGAACACCACTGTAAATGAAGTGTCACATCTAGGTCAGACTATGATGGGTCTCAATTGTAAAGTAGAATTAGATTGTAACCATGAATCTTTTAACATTATACATGTAAATTACAATTGTGGTATGAAATACAACTATTATACTGTATGTTTAATTTGAAAATCATATTGGTACATATACCATTATAATGGGAGTGATGGAATTTGTAGTGTACTATGATTGTCAACCCACATGACAAAAATGCAATCACAGTATAATCTGAATGTTACTATGCTCTTTCTAAAACATGAAAACTAATCGTTACAGGGATTTAACTCTTTTACATCAAAAGATCTCATAACTCAGTTCATCAGTTGCATAAACTGATCATGCAGAGTACATCTCCGTGAGTGTGTGTGTGTGTGTGTGTGTGTCTTGCTTTAAAAGGAGTGATGGAATTGGTTGTGTGATTGCCAACACAGCTGACAAAAATTCAATCTCCTTATAATCTAAATGTTACCAGAATGCTTCTAAAACATGAACTCAGTTTTTATGGGGATTTAAATGTTTTACATAAACTGATCTTACAGCTCAGTTGATATCAAGGAGTTTTTGTGCATGTTTTGCATCAGCTGAAAATTGTTTTAGCATTTGGCGTTGTTTTAGGCAACAATTGGAGTGGGTGAGTGAGCCAATCCTAACAATAAATACATGCACACCTCAAAATCTGTTATTCTGTATTTGTATGTAGGATTTCTACAGTGCAAAAAATTAAGCATAAATCCATTTACTGATGTAAAACATTTCTTTGTAAATAACCATATTATCAGGCTTTCTAAAAATGGATTCCTTATAATTCATTTACTTCACAGTATTATTCCACATTATTGTGACCACTGGCAAAAAAAAGTTTAATCAATTTAATGCTACAATTTTCTTTATATAAAGAACACCATTCCGTAATGTATTTTTATGTAAATTCAATTGCACTTTTCCAGTGTGTCACCCCATTTTACATCTGCAACAGAGTCTCCATCTCCAAGGATCTTTCTAAAGAAATCAACCTATTAAGAGCTGTACAGTAGGCATGCAATTTTGGAGCTCATGCTCTCCTTTCAAATACCTTTTATTTGAACCACAGGTGTCACGTAATTACCTTATCAAGAGATTGAGAGGCACACAGTCAAAGTCTTTGCAATGGCTGGCCTTGCTCTTCTTCAGTAAGGTTCTAGATGTAAAACATAGAGCATGAGTGTAGCATGAGCTAGCATACTATTAATTTTGGTGAGGATACTGGATACAGTTTTTGGTCCAACTTTTGGATTTTGAAACAATATGAAGAATTTTACATTTGGCATTTTAGTATTCTTTTTTTTGATTCAGTGTTTCAAAGATTTCTAATTTTTTTTCTTAAGGAAAGGCTTTAAGTCTCACCAGCTGGGGGCTCCTTTGGGCTTTCAAATAGAAATAACAAGTGGCACTTTGCTATACTGAATGGCAGTTCTTTGTACTTATCTTGGGTCTGTATATTAATATAATGAAGCACCCATTATGAAATCACCAGGGCATGCTGCTTCTTTACTACCATTTAGAGAAATGGGGTTTTTACTCAACGGTTTATTTCTTGGTATTTTGGCTTTTCATTTTTTACAAATCTTATTTTCTAAAAAGATAAAGAAGACATTTCAGTTTTTTCTGATATAGTTAAGGTTCAGCTTTTTTAGTCCAAGTCTTTCAGGAAGATTCCACCTTTAAGCCATTGGCATTACAAAAACACAATGCTATGCCCATAAAAAGATTGCTGACTCTAGCTATTGAAATACATTCATTTCCCATATTTTAGCTTTTCATCATAACATAACATATTAAAGTAGGCAAATAATTTTAAAGAAAAGATCCAGCAACTATCAAAAGTCACAGTTCTATGGATCAAATTTCTTGTTTGCACCTTTCACAAAACTTGTTAATTTCAAGCTTTTCCATTCCTTGTAACTAAGGAAATTTGTGTTAAAGATGCTTATTACCTAGCTGATGGAAAAATCTCACGTTTCTGACATTAGCCTATCAGTATGAAATGCATTGTGATGTCACAAACTGAAGACTGTGGCAAACTAGAAGTCAGCATCAGGAGCAGCAGAACACTAGCAAGCAATGACAGCATTTTCATGTAAAAGTCATTGATTGCTAGGAATGAAATGGCTTTCAGTTAAAGCAGTTCTTTGTAGCTATTGTGCAAATACATCCTGCTGATACCAACTGTAATTTCCTACAGGTGGCCAGATTTCCATGCTCGAACCAGTATTTAGTACACAGTTGAACCAGCTTAAGTGAATAGTACTGAAGTGTATATCCCGCTAAAGTTAATAAATATTCAATGTCCAAATTCATTCCCTTTGCCTGCAGTGTTATTTTGCCATGAAGAAAGAACTGAGTATCCCATTTAAATTAAGAATTTTGGTAGGGGTTTTAGACTACTGGAT
Source organism: Neoceratodus forsteri (assembly GCA_016271365.2). Taxonomy (NCBI): domain Eukaryota; kingdom Metazoa; phylum Chordata; order Ceratodontiformes; family Ceratodontidae; genus Neoceratodus; species Neoceratodus forsteri. Next base: position 770,598,070 of record CM057449.1, on the reverse strand, counting down.
TTTCACTGGCACAATTGTGTCACAACATAAATGTCAATTGCTTTCACCTTTTTATCCCCTATTCAGCCTATTGGTATTAGTTGTTAATTGCCTGGGGTATTAAAGCCTGCTTCCTGCTGCCACTTACCTTGATAATCTTGCTAAGCTGCCATGGTCATGAACTCTTCCACACAGAAGCACTTAGCTTTCTCTTTCTGAGAAAGTCAAAGCCTGCAGTATGCTGTCTCTCCTAGGCATGACACAATCAGAAGTTGCCCCTTAGTGGGATGTTTCAGAGCCACATTTATGCAAGCTGCTTTTAAAATAATAGTTTAAATGATGCTTGCACTGTTCAAAATGTTCAACAGTTTGCATAACCTACCAAAGAAAAAAAAAGCAGGAAAGGTACCGTGGGTCACCCTGGAGACAGTGACTGGAGCCATCCTTCCCACTGGGGTGATATACAGACCTCCAACACAGGGGGAAGAACTAGATAAGACAATGGGTAAGCCATTGCAACAGTGACAGAAAAAGGGGACATGGTGCTTATAGAGGACTTCAGCATACCAGATTTGATTGGAGTCTCCCAGTTACAGCCTCAGCTAGAAGCAGGGACATCCTAGACTCCATTCAGCATGCATTTCTCAGGCAACTACTCAATAAGCCCACTTGTGATGGGACTATTCTGGACCTAGTGTTCACAAACTGAGACAGTATTGCAGTTGTCAAGGTGGGAATGCGCCTGGAGAACAGCCACTACTAGCTACTGTAAGATATAGAAAATACTGGATGGGCAACTATTCAGAACCAGTGTGTTTTGCCATGGAGGGGTTCTGATTCCCTCTGACCTCAAGAGTGAAGCTCAAGAGGTCTGTGGGAATCAGAATCCTGAGGTGGCAGAACACACTGGTTATATATAAAGTTGCTCATCTTGTATTTTTTATAGTGCATAGTATTATGTGACAGGTGTGCATTGTGTTTTTTTCTCTTTCACAATAAAACTGACTTGTTCAGTCTCTGGAGGTTCTAGAATGCTGTTCTACCCCAGAAGGGTAGAATCATTGACCATGGACCATAGAACCATGACTTTTGAACTGTGGTACAACAGCATTTTGAAAAGGAAGGATTTCTATACAGAACAATGCTCTGCTAGGATCTACGACACTGGTTTGACAACTATGTTGTCAACCGGCATCACAATGACAGACTCAATGTCGACCATGATTTGCAGTCAGCAGGAAGCCATGCATGTCAGACACTGTTTTTTCTTCAGGGTACTTTGCCCCTGAACCCTCCACATGGGGGGGGGTCTTCCCCCTACACTCCCATACTAATGGATTCCAACTCCAAGTTGGAGTTGGTTCAGGGAGGGGGTGCAGGACTGGGGAAGTGTTGCCAGGTCCTGGATGGACTTCTACAGTGACAGGAGTGTGCAGGAGGCATACCACTCTGCTATACACTATAGCAAGTTAATAATACAGCCACAGCAAACAAATCAAGTTCATCCTGTGGGTGGTATCAAGCGACTAGCACCACAAAGAAACAAAAAAAATGTGTGTAAAATACATGTTTATAAATATATTTAAATCTTAAAGACAGCTACAGGTATATAAAATAAAAAATAAAAATCAAACACAACCACAACATCAGGAACAATGATCGTATATCTGAAAGCAACTAAGCTGAAAAATATCAACACATCATTTTAATGGAAGGAGAGTAAATCCATATGGTCATTCATGCCACATGGCCATAGAGCTTTTATGGAAAAATCCAATGAGATTCCCTCTGTAGCAAAATCTTTATCAAATCATCTTCTCTGGGATTTGCTTTGATATGGTCTCTGCCAGGAAAGGGTACATGTTGGATATTGTTAATTTGACATGTTTGAATATGACTGCCCAGAGGTGTGTCAGGAATGTCTCTCACTATCAAACGTACATGTTCTTGGATACCTTCTTTCATTGGGAAGAGGTTCTGAACCACATGCAGCATTTTGTAGGGTCATTGAATAACATAGATCATAAATACTGTAATGCAAGTGATAAACTGATCATATTTGACAGTTGCTTTGCCTGTATGTTGAATAAATCCTGTCCCTTCCATACAGTACTGGTATACATTACAGTGACCACAGGGATGGCAACCAAAAGGGAGCGTGCCAAGCCGATTAAAGGCTGGATTTTTTTATGATTCCTGATAGTGACTATGGGTTAGTACGTCACCCAATTTTTACTGTGGCGATACACTACTTTTGGATGGTCCCTTGATAGTTGCTGTGATGTCTGGGTCACTGTGGTAGCACGTGAGGAAGGTGACTGAATATGGACTACCATCATAACGGCGACCCATATGACGTCTCTTTCCTCATGGGGGACTGTAGGGGGATGACGACAGCCTATATGGAGATGGTAGGATAGGCGACAGGAAGGGAGGATGGGCAACAGGATGTGGAGGGATGAGGGACAGGGATGTGACCCATGGGGAACCTGCTTCTGCCAAGCCAGTGTATGGTGTGGTGGGTAGGATGCATGGCTCTGACGGAGCAGGTCCCGGGTTTGGGACTGGGGGCTGGTGTGCAATTTTTGCGATTCCCTCAGCTGCTGGACTTAGATTTTTTTTTTTAAGCTGGGATGTGCCCCTTCCCCGACATGCACCTGACTGGAGTTGAGAATCTTTATTTAGGGGGTTGCATGCACAATTCCCAGTAGTCTTGTTGTGCATATTGCCAAAATTGTTTTTGGCAATATTGCAGGTTGGGACAATAGCGATCACCTTTGTGCAGTCGCTATTATCACATAGAACCATCACTGTGAAGTATGCCCCAGTGTTTAGCATCTACTCCAGCTATACGGTGGGCAATGTTATTGAACTCCGAGAAAGTAATTTTGCCATTGTCAGGACCACTATCTTATCCACTTTTGGAGTAAGAAGCTGACTTCTAGGTGTTGTCTGAAGCCCTTTCTTTATCTTATTTTAAAAGATCTGCCTGGTAACCTCCAAGAACCACTCAGTTAAATCCTGTTCTTGTGTTTCAAACAAATTGTATGTTCAGTAGAACAGTTCCTGCATATCTTTACATATTGTCCATAGGGAATTGCTTTTAGCAAGTTGGGGGGGGGGTGTGGAGGTGGGCACAGTTTGCTTGTAATAGAGTTATCAGTCACGGACTTTCTGTAAGTACTTGTAGTGATATTGCCAAAAGCTGATATTTCTAAGCAGAGGTTCAAGAAATCAATTTGGTATGGATCTGTTTAGTATGAAATATTTCTGACTGCTGAAGAAGTCATCAAATGATGATGATGAAATGCCAGGGCATATCCTTACCGTGTGTCAGATAGCAAGCTTAGTCTGTAGCTGAACTGGTGGATGCTAGCATGATTTTGTAGGATGTTGTGTTCTTTTAGCCTTAGCTACACAGCAAAGCTGGTATCAAAAGTTATTTTTTCTTCCTGGCAGACCATTGTTTGAGCTTGCAAAGAATGAATTGCATGCTGTTGAGATGTTACTCAAGGCAGTATGAAAAAATGTTGATGAAAATAAAGTGCTGATATTGCACTATCTAAATGTGTTTAATTGAATTCTTTTGGAAAAAAACTGAAATAACTGACACAAGATGCTGACCATTCATAGGTGTTTACCACCATGCAACCTTGACGATTATCTCAGTATGTCTGGGGTATAATGTACCCTCCCATTGCATTCTGTGCCACTACAGTGTGATTTTGTTTTGACCAGCGCACTTATCTCAAAGCAAAACCAACCACCTTAAAGTAATATATTTATTTATTTAAGATTAGGATTAACACCTTTGAGCTGGAAGGTTCATTTACAAAGTTTCCAAGCCAATCAGAGTAAGAAAATAAAAAGGGGTAACAGCATGTTTAAAGTTCAGCAGCAATACTACAGTCATAGATCTTTACATGTTTGGACCATAAGCATGATCTAAATACAGCTGCACTACAAACAGGTGTGGTACACAACATGTTGAGGAAACTTATACAGGTTTTGTAGCTACAGTGATTAGGTAAGCGACCTAGCCAGCCAAGTCATAAGGAATCACAAGTGACAGATGAGGAAAGAGACAGTAGTGGCCTAAGGTGACCTTGTTGGGGTGCAAAGGGGGAGAGAGATAGTCTAGGCATGGAGATTGCTGGGCTCCTGAGTGATGAAATTGCTCAGATTGATTAGCAGGCCGAGACAGGAGTAGGTTCAAAGGGTAGGCTAGGTATGACAGCCACAGCTACTTTATAAGGAGAGGAAATGTCTGAGTTCTCATTTGAAAAGGCTTAGCTTTCTAATGTCTATGAGGGAGTCAGGAAGATCTTTGAGCCACAGAGGTCCTCTGAGGGATGGTGAACTCTGGGCAAGGGAGGTATATTTAAAAGGGACCTGGAGTGCACAATTAGCTTTGCTTCTCATGTTTTGTTTAGATTGGAAGTATTGGAAAAGTCCTGCTATAGAGTCAGAGGTTTGTCTGAGAAGGGCCTTCTTGCCTAACAGGCAAACCTGGTACTTAGCCCTGAGGTGTAATGAGATCCACCCCATTTGGGTGTATAGGCTGCATTTGTGGGTCAGGTTATCAGGCCCTGGAACCAGTCTGCAGGCTTTGTTTAACAATACTTTAACCCTTTTTACAACAGTGTCAGTGACTGCACTGTAGATTTCCAGTCCATAATCTATTGTGGACAGTACTGAACTGCTAGTTACAAGCCTTAGTGCATTGGGGGACAGTGCATATCTGAGTCTATACAGTAGCCCAAGTTTGATGTTCATGGTTTTAACAATGTGTGTCTATGTGCATAGTGAAGGATAGGGTGTCACCCAGGTACACTCCTAAGTATTTTAAGGTGCTGACTTGCTCCAGTTTTATCCCAAGATGGTTAGGGGGTCAGCCATTTTATTTGCCTGAGGCACAGAAAACAGCATGTATTCAGTATTCTTGTAATTTAGGAGATGTTTGTTCTGGAGGAACCATTGTTCAAGTTTTAGGAACCTATCCTGGAGTGCCATTGTTATTTGGGTCAGTTGGTTGCCGCCACAAAAGATCACAGCATTATCTACATAAAGCAACAATTTTGCAGGGCAGGCAGAGGGTAGTGTGTTAATGAACAAGCTGAATAGCAAAGGAATAAGAATTGATGCTTTGGGGACTCCAAGGGTCACAGTCCTAGGGTCAGAGTGTGTTCCATTTATTTCCATGGATTGTGTTCTTTGGGAGAGGTAACTCGCAAACCAGGCTACAGTTTGGGGGGACATACCTAGAGTGAGGATCTTAGAGAGATGGAGCTAGTGGTTTACTGTATTGAATGCTTTAGTGAGGTCTATGAAGACAGACACAACTGACATACCACTTTCTAGCACCTCGTAGAGGTAGTTAGTTAAATCTATCAGTACAGACATGGTGCTGTGCATTTTATGGAACCCATGTTGCTGTGCACACAGGAGGTTATCCTTATTTAGGATGTCAATTAACTGGTCAGACATCTTGATTTATATATATATAAATAGGTAAGTGCCAGATATCCATGAAACATCTCCATCTCAAGGTCAAACAAGCCCTTAAAGACCACTCACCCATCAGGCTAGCGGTTTTATGACTTGTTTGACTACATGATGGTAATATTCCTTTTATACACAAGTGTGGCGAGAAATGCCACAGAATAAAACAGATATTTTTGGAACTACTTTACAAGATATCGTGATATCTTGCATTTAGGGTACATCACAGTTGATATCTAGAAAAGTCAGACAGCACATTGCACAGTGCTGATGCCATCACAATGGTCATGTGCAGTGCTGAAGCAAGCAGCTGAAATCAAACAGAATTCATTGGAGGAGAGGAGAGACGGGGGGACATGATTGAGGTCTTCAAGTACCTCAAGAGAATAAATAGGGTAAACATGGAGGGGATCTTTAGACTAAAGCAGGGAGGTATCACCAGAGGGCATGGTTTGAAGTTGAAAGATGGAAGGGTGAGGGGGGAAAAGAGGAGGAGTTTTTTCACTGAGAGGGTGGCGGACCCTTGGAATGCACTGCCTGGCAAGCTGGTTCAGAGATCCACAGTGGAGAGCTTCAAGAGAGGGTGGGACAGACACAGAAAGTGGATGTATCAGATGATGGCCTGTCCCAAGGGGGTGGGGATGGATGATAGGGGTTTCTGGAGCACAAGGGATGGGAGGGCCTCGGCACCCAACTAAGGATCTAAGGTTCGAGCAGACTCGATAGACCGTAAAGCCTAATCTGCTGGCAAATATTATGTTAGTATGTAAACAATTACATCTGTATACAAATGAATGGTTTAAAAGTTATAACTATTAAACCAATGTTGTATAAACTGAATATGCAATGGTCTGATTCAATGTGTAATTTATCATCACTTTTGGGGGAGCAGAGCTTCCATAACTCCATAATATGTTACATAACATAACCGAACCATATTGCTGCTTACCAACCTAGTCGCTGCATGGCTGCAGCACTTATCTGAATAGCCATGCTGCTGCAACATAATTTAACCATATTGATTCTTACCTGCCTAGCTGCTCCAGGCTACTGCACCTGCTACAAAATGTCTAAATAGCCTCACACAAATGTTTTGCATATTTTGCTCTATCTGTTCCCCTTTACCCCTCTCTCCCGGGTTGCACCAAGAAAAAGCCTTGGCTCAGTGTGCTTCTCACAGATAACAATGTTTAAATCAATAAATCAATCAGTCAATCATTAAATCAGTCAATAAATACATACATACATAAATACATAAATAAATAAATAAATAACTCACCTGTGGCTTTGCACCTCCTGAGTTATGGTCCTTCCTCTTACACTTGAAGGTAAATTGCATATTTTGATTCAGGCCACTGAAGATGGCATACATATCTGACACTTACCTATCAGATATTCTTCTTCTTTCTCTCTCTTTCTCCCACTACCGTCTCTCTCTCTCTCTCTCTCTCTCTCTCTCTCTCTCTCTCTCTCTCTCTCTATATATATATATATATATATATATATATATATATATCATAGTGGCACAGTAGTGCCACTATAGTTAGGAGTTGAGGAGTCATTTACATATTAAACCAAAATTTTGCACCTTAATAACTTTGCAATCGTTTGACAGATTTGTCTGAAATTTGGAATACACAATCAAAACCCATACGCCTTGTGATCTGTCAAGTTTCGTACCAGTCACATACACGGCTGTGGGGTTATTAAGCATGATCTGCGGGAGCGTTTATGCTTTTCTGGAATTTTACTGTCATCTCTACAGGTCGCACGGTTTGCGCGACCGGTCCGAAATCTTCAGGGAACTTGTGGCCGGGTTCCCCGATGTGCCTTTTGAAGATTTTATGAAAAAATATTAAACGGTTCAAAAGTTATTCAAAAAACAAGTTCCCATTATAAGTCAATTGGAAAAGTTAACAAAAAGTTCGACAGTGTTGCAAATGCAGTTTTTACTTTTGCAAATAGCCCTTTTACTGTCGTAGATCTGCCATTTTGTTTTCAGTTAGCGATCAGAAAAACGCTTGGCATTTAAAATTGGGACTCTCTAGCAACCTAATTCTTTTTGTATTCACCTAGTCGGACCCTGAGGATGTTAGCCATGTCTTTATTTTGGGGTAAACACCCGAAATATGTTTTTCAAATTTCTGGAAAGTATTTCTCGCAAAGTACTGTCGCACTTCTAGACGCTGTCGGTCGAATTTATGAAGCCAAGTAAACTTTTGACAATACTTTTCAGGCTGTGGAAAATGACAGCAATTCTTTGGCACCCTGCTGCAAAAGAACAGTTTGGTGTTTTGGCCTGAAATTTGGAGGGAATGCAGCCGACATCTCACAGATGTGCCTTTCAGTATTTTGTTTAAAAAATATTACATGTCGGGAAAGTTACGGCACTCCAAAGTTGACACTTTTTCCCATAGGATAACATTACGGCATCCGACGCATTACAGGAATCCTTTGGTACCCTGCTGCAAAATAACGGTTTGGTCTTTTGGGCTGAAATTTGGAGGGAACACAGCCAACATCCCACAGATGTGTCTTTTTGTGGTTTGGTGAAAAAATATTACAGGGAGCCAAAGTTATGGCACTCCAAACTTCTCTTTGTTTCCCATAGGATAACATTACGGCGTTCGCCGCGCCTTTCGGAGCCAGTATCTCAGAAACGGTGCGAGATACGGACTTTTCATCAGAAAACTGCTTAGCCCCCTACCAGGGGCTAAGTCCAAAACTAGCCACGAAAGTCTTAAATCATATGACTTTTAAATTTTTTTTCTACGTCGTACGGTTCCTGAGATATAAGGTGTCAGCATGACTCAGTTGGTAGCACATCCGCCTCTGGACCAGAAGGTCATGGGTTCTCATCCCACACTGGGATTGGACCTGCACCTAAAAATCGCTGGCATCTGAGTGCAGTATTGGGGTGTGCTGTACTGCTGGGGTGTGCCGTCCTTCAGATGAGACGTTAAACCGAGGTCTCTTCTGCCCATCTTGGTGTTGTCCTGGTGGGTGTCCAGGTGGAAGTACAAGAACCCTGGGCACTCTTCACAAAAGAGCAGGGAGCATTCCCCATGTCCTGGCCAACATTCCCCTTCCCATAAACTGGTTCATGCAATTATCCAGGCTGTGTGTGGGTGATGATGTGCGATATGGCCGCCACCACACATTCAGTCACTTCACTACCAGTCTAGCATTGCTTGTAAACTGGACTCCTATTCTTTAAATATGAATGGAACAGGGATAGAGGTGAATATAGTACCCTTAGCACACCCCTCCCCTAGTAGGGTTTTTCCACTCTTCTTTTTATTATTCCAGTCTACCAGTGCTACATGCCATAGGAATGTAGGAATGACATTGTTATCAAACTAGCTGATAAGGGAGGTGCTGTTGTGGCCTGGCAAAAGGAGCTCTACATCACTGAAGCCACACAGCAACTCTCTGACACCAGGTTTTATTCTCCTCTTCCACAGGACCCCACTGCTGACTATCAGGCTGAGGTCACCACCACCATCACCTCTGCTATTGAAAACAAAGAGCTCCCTGCTTCTGCTAAGAGACTCATAGTTCAGCATCCCCAGATATCCAGGTTTTATTTCCTTCCCAGATTCCACAAAACAGGTAACCCTGGTCATCCTATTGTGTCTGCCTGCTCCTGCCCCACATCCCACATCTCTGCATTTTTGGACAGCCTCATGAGACCCCTTGTTGAGTCCCTGCCCTCCTATGTTAAAGACACTAACCATGCTCTTCAGTTATTTGACAGATTCATATTCAGTGACTCTCATCAGATCATCTTCACCATGGACATCAAATCTCTTTACACAGTGATCTCCCATGATGATGGTCTGACAGATTTGCAGCATTTCTTGCATAATCGGGAAGTCCAGCAGCCACCCACACACACATTAACTCATCTGGCAGAACTTGTTCTTACACTCAATGCTTTTTCTTTTAATAGCAGTTTTTTTTCAGCAAGCCAGTGGAGTTGCATTGGATACCAAGATGGGTCCCAGCTTTGCTAATCTGTTTGTGGGTTGGGTGGAGGAATGTTTTTATATCTCATTCACAGGGACTGTGCCTGAACTCTACAAACGCTACATAGATGACTGTGTGGGGGCCACCTCCTGTTCCAGGGAGAGCCTCCAAGTCTTCCTTGACAAGTTTACCGCAGCCCATCCTTCCCTTCAGTACACTGTTGAAGTATCCTCCTCTACACTGCCTTTCCTGGATATCCAACTGTCAGTACAGAAAACTGGTCTGAAGACATCAGTTTATTACAAACCCACTGACTCTCATAGTTTCCTCCTCCAAAGCTGCTTCCATCCTAAACATGTCAAGAATGGCCTGCCTTATTCACAGTTTCTTAGACTTCACAGGTTATGCAGTGAAGAGGATGATTTTGCTGAGAAGACCCAAATAATGCAGTTTTTTTATCAACAGGGGATACCCTAAAAGCACAGTGGACAGAGCACTCTCCCAGGTCAGTAACATGCCCCGTAACCTTTACCCCCGCAGGAAGGATACTGTCATGCAAGAACAATGGTGAATTCCACTAGTGCTTCATTTCCATCAGAGCACACCTTTTCTTCACAGGAATATCACAAATAACTTTCACATTTTGCAGACTGACCCTATCATTGATGCTTTCTTTAAAGAACCACCTATTGCCTCCTACCACCGGCCACTCAACCTTCAGAATCTCCTTGTTAAAAGCAGCCTACCTACTCTTAACAGTTCCTCCCTACCAGGTACCAAGCCTTGCAACAGGACTAGCTGCTACTCCTGAAATTTATTTCCAGTGTGACTGAAATTCAGGGGCCTACGGGTGTATTTCACATCACCAAGGAGTTGTCATGCACCTCCATGAATGTGGCGTATTGTATTCTTTGCAGGAAGTGTACAGCTATTTACATTGGAGAGACTGGTAGGTGCCTTGCTGGCCATTTCAGGGAACAATACAGAGCAGTCAGGAATGGTGACACTGCTAAACCCATTGTATCCTACTTTATCTCCAGGGACCACAGTGTCAATGACCTTTCTATTTGTGTCCTTCAGCAGGGCTTCTGGGATTCTGACCATAGAAAAAACATGGAAGCCAAGCTGATCATCTGCCTTGGCTCCCAGCAGCACTCTGGTTTAAATAATAGACTTATTTTCCACTAACATCTTTCAGCCACCCTTTATTTTCCCTAACATCTGTTTGTATCTGTACACATTTAATTTCTTTTTCATTTTCACCATGAGTCTCCATCTCTGTCTCTTCCCACACATTTGTCACCTTTCAGCCTTCTTACTAGGCCCTGTTAATTAGTCCCCACCTCGGTACTTCTCTAGCTCTTTCACTTCTTTTATGCTTTATCTTTCCCATCATCACCTTCTTGTTTCACAGATTCTCTCTTAATCTTGCAATTTCTCACTTCTTCTTCCTCAGCCTCCCGTTTTTTCTTTCCCCACTTATTATCTCTCATTTTACCTCCCCTGTACACTAACTTTGTGTTTTTCTCTTTTAGATATTTCCTGAAGAAGACCTAATTTCGAAGCATAGATTTTTAACTCTATATTCTATTTTCAGCGTGCATTTAAATATAACCATTTTGTTTTGCTTTTAGACCACATGCTGATGCAGCACCTTGTTTTTGTTTTATGCCATAGGATTTCCCTCTTGAGTGATTCTGTTATCCTTTTCAGCGATCCTCACTGGTCCAGTTATGGGGCATTTCATGAATTTCATACACTAGCTTCAGTATTGGGGAACAGAGCTTGTAGTTTAAGTAGGAAAATATTGCTGCCAATGGGAGCTAGAAACATGTTCTAAAAGTTGATTTTGTGTGTGTGTGTGTGTGTGTAAACATATTTTATTGAAAAGCTTCAAACTTGCATGGATATGCATTCATAGGTAACATGAAGTTCACATTTAAATAGAAGGTACTTGGAAAGAACATAAATTAGATACGAATGGGCTAGAGACCTATGCATCTTATCTACAGATCACATTAAGTATAATAACTCATGAAACGTAGTCAGTGGTCATTATCATCACTTTATAGGTAATCAATATTTTTGCTCCTAGGCAGTGGGATTATCCTGAGAAAAGTGTAGTTAATCCTCACTAATGCATTAAGTATCAATTACACCTTGTTATTTGGCTTCCATTAAAGGGTTCCATGTTTTGTTAAATACAGTTGCCTGCCACCTAGCTGTAAGCTTTCTTTCCATCTTCATGCATAACAATAAATTATTAAGCCAGTCAGCTCTACTAGGTGGAGTATTGCTAACCCAGTGTTGTACAATAGTTTTTATTGCATTAACTAATGCAATATTCCATAGTCTGTGTTCCCATGGGTACCCAGCTTGTTTGGGTTCAGCTCCCAGAATGAGATCCAGGGGTGAATTTGGTAAGGCTTTACCAAAGTAAGGCAAGATTTTCTCCACCTGCTCATGTATACCATACCAAAAGGAAGCCAGCTTAGGACATAACAGGACCATGAGGACAACATTGCCTACCCCTCACATGACACCGGGGCACATTGGGTTCTTGTTACAGTTAAACCTATGGAGTTTTGAAGCTGGAAGATTGGATCTGTACAAAAAAATAGTACTGTGTTCTATGCAGTTTGTTGGATCTGAAACACTGATGGACATGTCTACTGGCATTTTTCCAAGTTGCAGTATCTAGGGTAATGCCCGGATCCCACTCTCAGTCTGCTTTGGCCTTAACTGCAGGGGTGTGCATGGCCCCTAGAAATAGTCTATAGAAACTAGTTAAGATAGATGTACTGGGTTGTGGTTTAGTTAAACGTTCTTCAATTGGTGACAACAAGGGAGTCACATTGCCCAAATGTCTAATCTGCAAGTAGACAAAAAACTCCCCTAACTTTATTCCATATTGTTGTTTGAGCTCAGTGAAAGGCTTAAGAAAACCTTCATAATGAAGGTCACTAGCACACCTCATCTCCACTTTCTCCCAGCATAGTAGTTCCTGATGTATAAATACATTATAGCCTTTTAGGTTTGAAAAACTAGTATGCAGAGTGGCATTAAGAGACAATCCCCTGTTGTGACCAATACCTTGGTGACCACCTCTTAATATTTTAACCAACTGATTTGTGAATGGGTTCTGTAATATGGTTGGTGTTTGTTGAGATATAGGGATAACATTCACCACAACAGTCCACCGGTTAATGGTTCTTCCTCCATTCATCACCAAGTGGAGATAGAGTCTGCAATAGGAGTTTGGAGAAATGCCAACTGTGCAGCCATAGAAACATAGAAGTTGACGGCAGATAAGGACCACAAGGCACATCCAGTCTGCCCATTTCTTGTTCTACCTTATGAATGTGCCATAGGCCTTTGCTCTGTCAATGGCCTATCTATTCATACTCATCTGTATTGCTCCCTTATGCCTAGCCCATGCCTGTTTGAAGCCCTGCACTGTATTCATATCCACCACTTCCTGAGGTAGGCCGTTCCATGCATCTACCACCCTTTCTGTGAAAAAGAACTTTATCACATTACCCCTTAATCGGCCTCCCTAAATTCTCATGCTGTGTCCTCTTGTCCTGCTATTTTTCTTATATTGAAACATGTTAGACTCTTTCACCTTGTTAATGCCCTTAAGGTGTTTGAATGCTTCAATCATATCATCTCTCTTCCTCCTTTGCTCTAGGGTATACATATTGAGTTCAGTTAATCTGTCCTCATATGTTTTCTGATGCAGTCCCTGCACCATTTTGGTTGCTCTTCTCTGGACTGCCTCAATTTGGTTAATGTCCTTGTGAAGGTGTGGCCTCCAGTACTCCAGATGTGGCCTAACCAGTGTCTTGTAAAGAGGGATTAATAGTTCAATAGTAATATTTAAAACAAGGTAATGCCAGACCACAACCCTTTATATGCATTTGTTATATACTACCCCCCCCCGAGAAACCTATGTATTATTTGTATTATACTATTTAGTAGTTTTTTTAAAGAATAGTTTTGGGATCCTGTCATATTTTGAAATAAATACAGATGTTTTGGAAGAATATTCATCTTGATGGTTTTATTTCTACCAATGAGATGAATAGGCAGTCCCTCCAACCTCTCATAATCATTGTGGATATTTTCCTGTAGCAGAGGATAGTTGTCTCTATATAAGTGAGCCACATTTCTGGTGATGTATGTACCCAGAGACTTTTGGGATTTGATTATTTTCACTTGGAAGGAGAGACTGGGCAGCAAGCCAGGGGCTTCTGTACCCAAAGGCAGCATTTCACTTTTTGTCCTATTAATTTTATGGCTGGCAAGTGTCTCAAAGTCTGTTAAAATGTCCTGCAAAGAAAGCAGGCCAGGATGGATGTCTTTTAAATATACTAGCAGGTCATCCACAAACAAAGCTGTCTTGTATGTCATGCCCCCTACCCACAAGCCCTCCAAATGCTGATACAATCATAAAACTGTTTGCCTGAGGCTCTAAAGCCACCACATACAACAGAGGTGAGAGAGTGCACCCATGCCTCCTGCCTTTTGTTAGCTGGAAAGGTTTAAAGAGCACAACAGTGACCAAGATTTGGGCTGACTTTTGACTATAAAGGGCCTTAATACATTGATGCATGTTATCCTCGATTCCAAAATGCTGCAAGGCCTTGGATATTTACACCCACACCACATGGTCAAATGCCTTTTTAGCATCCAAGCTAAGAATTACAGCCCTACCCCCCCATTCCTACCAGCCTAGTGCTAGACCACACTAAGTGACTTTCTGACATTGCGTTTCCCTTGTCTACCTTTAACAAACACTGTCTGGTCCTCATGTATTATATAGCGTAATACCATCTCCAGCCTATCTGCCAAAATACGGGTGACAATTTTGTAGTAGGATGTTAATAATATGAAACGGGCCTATAGGATGAGCACTCTTGGGGATCTTTCCCTGTCTCGGGATGATCTACAGTGGTACTAGACTGCATGGAGGGGGGCAATACTCCAGTCACCAGGCTTTCTTGGATCATATTCAAAAGGGGCTCTAGAAACTCATCTTGGAAGCATTTAAAATAATTGTTTGGAAAGCCATCTGATCCTGGTGCCTTCTTGCTCTTAAGATGTTGAATGGCCACCCTAGCCTCATCCTCTTGAATCAGTGCATTAAGTATTTCCCTGTTATCCTCATCTATCGTGGGGCGGGCCGCCTTGTCCAAAAATTCCTTGATTTGGACGTCTGTGGGAGAAGTCTCAGTTGTATATAAAACTTTATAGTATACTCTAAAACTGATGCCAATCTCAGAATCCATGACTACCTCTTCCCCTCTCTGATTCAGGATTTTTGCTACATTTTCCCCCTCTTTGCTCTTTAATTGCCAAGCTAACCATTTCCAACCAAAATCAATCTCAAAATAGTTTCCAGCTTGGGTTACAAGCAAAGCCTACTAAATCCTGGCACTATGGGCAGTGTTAAATTCCCATTTTAGGTGCTGGTGGGTCTGGTATCCCTCTGTAGTGGGATGCACCATATGGGCGTTCTCCATCTTGGAGATTCTGGTTTCAAGGTCAATTAGCTGTTGATCAGTAAAGGGATTTTTGTGCGCTGCATGAGAAATTTTAGCTCCTTTTAGAACTGCCTGCAGGGCATACCGTCTCATTGCTGCAAAGATTTGTCCTGGTGTACTGTTAGCTAGATATTCTCTCATCTGATCTTTTACAAATAACTGAAAATCCTCTTTTTTAAGTAAGGTAATATCTAAGCACCATCTCTTGAACCATCCAAAGGAGCCCATACCAGCCAAATAAAGACATATAAGAGAGTGGTCAGTAATGGCCATTAAGCCATGTGTTATGGAATCGACGTTTGGTAGCATTCTGTGGGATACCAAGGCAAGGTCTAGCTTAGAGTAGCTTTTTGCAGAATGGGAGTAGTGAGTATATTCCCTACCCCTAGGGTTCATGTGCCTGCATGTGTCTAAAAGTCTATTGTCTCTCATTAACTGACATAGTGCCTAAGCTCTCTTGGATTTGATCTCACCTCCACTGAAGAATGATCCATAATGTTGTCTAATACACAGTTAGTCTCCACACAATATCCAAGGCCCCACCATCCATGACATTTCCATTGAAAGTCTAATAAAGAAATCATGTGAGTCAAAATTCAGACCATAAATGGATCCAACCACCATTTTTCTTCCCAAATTGAGTTGTATTTGTAACGGTACATAATGTCAACCTGATTTATCCAGGAGGGCCTGGGTAACGGTTCCAGGAAAATAAGGCCTGATCCAAATGGCCACTTTCCTTGCTTTTGAGAAGTATGAGCCATTCCTATCTCCACTCCAGTTTTGTAGCCATGAGACTGCCCCCCTTCATTGTCATATGAATCTCCTGGAGACATAGAATATATGTATGAAGGACCCTAACCTTACCCAAAATCTTTTTCCTTTTAGCATGAGTTTTTAAGCCATTGACTTTCCATGAACATGTTTTTAAATTTTCATCCATTTTCCCCTCTGTGCATTATACCATCATGTACTGTTACATACTGAAATCACAAGTTGAAGCTTAAATTTTCAACAGATATTACAGAACAGTAATTCAAACAGTAACAATACTGTCCTAATACTTAGATCTTTTACTGCTCCCACCTCCTTGGTAACTTGGTAAGACACTCCATATGAAATAAACTTCACACAAAGATATAATAGAATCGTACCAGAATGTCTTTTTCCAACCCCTGCCCCCTTCCCCACCTCCAACCTGTTTTCTCTATGGTGGAAGGCCCAACCCACAGGAAGTCTAGTATCCTAAGGAACAACTCATGTGTAACACAACATATTTTGTCAGATTCCCCCCCCCGATGCATAAATGTTATGCATCATCCCCTGTAGTTAATCAGTGGTTAGCCATTATGTGGTTGGCTAAGCACTTCAAACTTTCTTATTATTTACCAAATACTATTTTTTGTTTGTTTCTCTTCATGGTCCCCCATGCCGACCAGCCCCTATCTATAGGTCCCACTAGCTCTGTCACCCAGGCATCATCTGGGACTTACCTTGTGTGGCCTAGATAGCTGGATGCGGGGCCTGCTGGAGATCAGTGTCATCCTGCCGTCAGCAATTTTCCCAGTTTTTTTCCCCAGCATGAAGTGAGTGGTGTGCAATGATGCCAATGGCAGTGCCATGCACACTCTGGTGCACAGCACATCAAACGTTTGCCCCACATATGCATCCCCCCACTGTACAGTGCCAGTGTGCCAATCCCCAACCTCTGCTAGGGGCGAGGCCAGTGCTGGCTACTGATCCCCTGCCTCCCAGGAGGAGGAGAGCAGTCTGTGGGACACTGAATCCTCCTCCTCCCCTCGTCCGAGACTCCCGAAGTAGCTCCTGACCGTGGGTCATTGGTGCCATAGGTAGTAGTACTACTGCTGCACTGGTGAGCTGGCTATACCAACTACTATTAAAAATAAGAATGTCGAGGAAGGGAGAACTAGAGTGTGATCAAACATACGTGGACTACATATGGAAAATGGGTAGTATATACGAATTCATCACGTGGAATATTAAAGGGGTGAGGAAAGAGTTAAAGAGATATAAGGCCTTGAGACACCTACAGTTGCAAAAAGCCCAAATAATATGTTTGCAGGAAACACATTTATTGGAGAGGGAATCTAATGTACTGAGGTGTCAGTTCATGGGCCAGGTATACGGCGCCGGTGATAGCACTGCCAGTAGGGGGGTAGCTATTTTAATAACTAGGAATATTCCCTTTGTGTGTGAGGAGAAACTGGTAGATCCCGAGGGACGGTACATATTAGTAATAGGCCACATAAATCAAACAAGGATCATGATGGGTAGTATATATGACACAAACAGAGATTCTCCTGGGTTCTTCACGGAACTACTAAAAGTCCTGTCCCCCTTTCTTCACCTTCCTATGTTGTTAGGTGGCGATTGGAACCTTGTTTTTAATTCAGAAAGGGATAAAGAAGGTAGGCGAGGTAGGGGTCTCTCTCCAGCCCAGAGAGCCATCAGAGATCTATCAGACAATCTGGGCCTATGTGACCCGTGGAGGGTTTTGTGCCCCTCTAAAAGGGAATTCACATTCCTATCGGAGGTCCACAAAACCAGGTCTCGCATAGACTACTTCTTGATGAGTCAGGGCACGCTTCCTGGTTTGATAGATTGTAAAATTATTCCAGGGTCATCTCGGACCACTCCATGGTTAGCTGTACCCTTAACCTTGCCCCTACCACACCTAAGCAAACCATCTGGAAGTTAAACAACCAACTTCTCCACTCAGCGGAGACTAGAGATAGTATAAGTCAGAGAGTCGCGCAATACGAGAAGGAAAACTACAACACGACGGGTAGGGGAGACATAGAATGGAGTGCTCTAAAATGTGTGTTAAGGGGTGAGTTCATAAAGATCGCTGCAGTAAGGAAGAAAAAGAGAGACAGTTGGGCCAGACAACTGTTGAGCCAGATCAGAGAGTTGGAGAATGATTTATCAAAAAACACTCCGGCAGAAACTAGGGAGAAGTTAGTTAGGCTCCGGAGCCAATATAATGAGACTCTGAGAGAAAAAGCAGAATATGCCGTGAATAAAATGAAAGCCCTATATCTAGAACAAGGCGAGAAGGCAGGCCGCCTTCTCGCTATGCGACTCAAAGCAACCGAATCATCCAGAATTAGCCAAAGTATATCCTCCCTTGCAGATGGGTCCATCAAAACCAGCCCCCATGAGATCGTAAAAGAATTTGAGGAATATCATAGGGTCTTGTATAGCCCTATGCCCAATAGGCCAAGTAGTGAGGAAGTGAGGGCCTACCTTTCTATGTGTGATTTGCCTCTAGTGCATGAGGACCAGAAGGAGAGGCTCTCCTCCCTTATATCAGATTCTGAAATATTAGACGCAATAAAGATGCTTTCAGCAGACAAAGCCCCTGGGCCGGATGGTTTCTCGCCGAACTTTTACAAATGTTTTAGGCACCAGCTATGCCCAGGGTTAAAAAGACTATTCCATAGTATTCTTACTTCTGAAATTGTTGATAGTCACCTTTTTGAGTCTTTGATTGTGCTTATCCCTAAAGAAGGGAAAGAACTTGACAAGGTCCCAAACTATAGGCCCATAGCCTTAATTAATTATGATGTTAAGATATTAGCAAAAATACTAGCAGCTCGTTTAGCTAAGGTCCTTCCTAGTCTAATCCACCTAGATCAGGTGGGGTTCATGAACGGTAGATTGGCATCAGACCATTTCCATAAACTATCTCATATTTTCTCAGCATCTAAGGATAGCAAAGCCCCATGTGGACTGATGTCTGTCGATGCTGAGAAAAGCATTGACAAAGTAGATTGGAGGTTTCTGTCCCTGACTATGGAGGAATTTGGCTTCCCTCCTTTATTCATTAACTGGGTGTTTGCTTTATATAGATCCCCGACTGCAAAAATATACTGCAATTGAGTATTTTCAGCAAACTTACCATTATTATCGGGCACCAAGCAGGGATGTCCTTTATCCCCCCTGTTGTTCAACTTATACCTAGAACCCCTGTTATGTAAGATTAGGCAGGATCCCAGGATTATGGGGATAAAAATTGGGGCGCAGGAATTTAAGATCTCAGCATTTGCAGATGACATCCTACTTCATATTAGCCACCCCCGAGACTCAGCACCGGCGGTTCTAGAAACCATTGTGAGTTATGGCAAGTTATCTAACTACAAAATTAACATAGGGAAAACCCAAATATTCCCCCTTAATATGAAACTTTTCAAGTCTGATATCTCGGAAATGGGTATACAGTGGGCCCCACTCATCCTGAAATATCTCGGTATTGTTTTGGCAAGATCAGAGGCCAAAATGGTGAGACTTAATTTGGATGCCCTTAAGGTAACTATAAAACAAGATCTGGACAGATGGGGCAGACTTCCGCTCTCTCTGGGAAGGATAAATATAATCAAGATGAATGTTCTGCGAGGATTTTTATCCATAAATATGCTCAGTGTTTGGTTACCTCTAAAATGGCACAAAGCTCTACACTCAACTATCTCGGGTTTATCTGGGAAGGAAACCTCCTCGTAGAGCTTATCACAAACTCTGCCCCAGGAGAGCTGGTTTAAGGTTGCCACTTCGGTTATATCACTGGGCAAGTAATCTTTGTAAGTATTTACGTTGGCTCCTGCCCCCTAGGGACTTGGAACTGCTGCCGTATGTACCATCCTGGATCAAACTGAAAAGAGTTGATAAAGCGGGTGGGGGTTGACCCGAAAGCTCTCCTTTATTCCCCGTTAAGGACTCTCCCTTCTGGACTAGCAGCCACCTCAATTAAAGATTCCTTATGCACACACATACAGTTATGTGCTTCCCTCCGCTATTCTCCAGGTGCAGATAAATACCAGCCAATATGTCATAATCCCAACCTGAGGATTGGGGGGAAAACAATAAGCGAATCCTGGCTTCCCTTCTTGAAAGGATTGAAGATTGCGGACATTATGCAAGGGGACAGGTGTCTCACAGTGACAGAAATTCTAGCAAAGTATAACGTAGGCCCTAACCAAACCTTCAAAATATACCAACTCAAACACTTGTTAGACAAAGTCAAGAGCAATTTAAGGGAGAAGAAGGTTAATGGGGAATGGTTCAGAATCCTGGCCCATTCTGACCTGGGAGCTACTGTGATTTCAAAGGTCTATAAGGCATTGTTTGACCAAGTTTGTGCGGGCATCGACAATAAAACCTAGATTCTGGTAGTAGTTTTGGGGACCAAGGAAGGAACTGGATGTTATATGGCGGCATACGCATTCAGTATATCACCCAGGACAGAATACGCATCATGCAATACCACTTTTTAAACAACTTGTTCTGGACTCCTTCCAAATTGCACAAAGTTGGATGTAGATCTGACCAGTCATGCTTCCGTTGTCTGCAGGCTGATGGAGACCTGTTTCACATTTTCTGGGATTGCCCATTGGTAAGAGGGCTGTGGGACCAAATTAAACACAAGGCAGATCCCCATACTGGGCATTGAGCATTACTTTACCCGGAAATTTGCCTGATAGGTGATTATACTGGTATCGCTGTTAAAGCCCGAAGATATTACATGGCCTTGATATCATCTTCGGTCAAGAAAGTAGTGTTAAAACATTGGCTGGATAATACTGCACCCAATTATGTAGAATGGTTACAAGAATTACTTTTCAATTTAAATATGGAAAAATTCGGGGCCTTGAGAAAGGGTAGCCTTGCGAAATTTGAGTGGGTATGGAGTCCCTTCCAAGCACTCTACTTGCTCCAATCTTAGTCGACCATTGTAAGACTAGTCGATCCTGGCACGTACGCTGACAAGCGGATCCATCTTAACTCTCATAGGATTACAGCGGTGCGGGGAGTAAGAGGGCAGGCAAAGGTATCCAAACAGAGGGGGGTTTATATTGTTAAAAATGTTTTGCTTAATCTGTGATGGTCCATTGTAAGTGGCACCGCAAGGTTACAGGTTACCATTTGTATAATGTGGTTATTATCTTTGTGCCTTCATTACTTCAATAAACTTGAATTAAAAAAAAAAAAATAAGAATGTCAAAATTCTGGTAATCGTATTCCCCCCCCCCAAAAAAATGGAGGAAGCAGGGAAATGGATTAAATGCATCTTCCAGTGTTATATTGTCATTATTAAATATCTATGAGAACTCAAATTTTAGGTCTATTCCTGGTACCTTCCTATTCATTCTCAGGGATATGTCAGCATCAGTACAATAATCATAGGGAGTAAATGTTTAGACTAGTTAGTGGGCATTAGTTGGGACACACCTCACACTGGTGACCTCACTACTAAGTATGAAAAGGAAAAATTCCCCATATCTTTAACATCCCTAGGAGACAGACACCCCTGAGATTTGGTATCCACCTCAGCTTGATTATCCCTTAAAAAATAATCCCCTAGAAAACTCCAGTCCCAGCATAATTAACATCACAACAGCAACATGTAAACATATGGGCCCAGATATTCAAACTACGCCCAAAAAGTGCGCAATAGCAGGAGCAAGCGCAAGTCCATTTCACCCATGCTCAAGAGGTGTGATATTCAAAAAGTGAGTTGGCCAAACTGCACCTACAGCTGACGACTGCATATAGCACCACCTGCCCCATAGCGCAACTAGGAAGGGGAAGCTGAGCAGATCTGATGTGCCATAGCTCAACAAGGGATGTGCAGCTGAGCAGTCCAGAGGTGCCATAGTGCAACCAGGGATGCCCCCCAGCAGAAGAGCAATGCAACTGCACAACCAGGGAGGTAGGGGCCCACCACCCATGCCACAGATGGGCACAGGAACACACAGCAGAACTGACATCGTCCCCCCACACCCCAAGCACTGCACAACTGGGGGAGGGCTGGTATAACCACCAGCCCATGGAGACAAGCAAACAACCCACAGCTGGGACATGGTGCCCCATCACACCCCCCAGCAAGCTGTGACTGGCACACAAGGAAGGCTGACCACCCAGTGCCACACCATCCCCCCAATGCAGAGCACACCCTGCACCATGACCCCTAGATGCCCTGCCCAGGAGCAGTGACCACCACTGCAGGAAACCCCATGCATGCCACCATCCCCACTGTGACACTGCAACCCTGTGCACCACAGAACCATGCAAGGCAGCCCCACCACGAGCACCCATCAGTGGGTGGTAGCACACAGTGATGCAACAATGGCATACACAGTGCCACCATGCACAGTTCCCCTGAGGTACTGCTGAGACACCAACCATGCGTCGGCACATGAGGTACCCCACATGGGACAGGGCTTGCCCCGGACACCACCACCAGTGATACAGCACCCTGCACAGTATCCCAATGACACACCCTGACCCAGCACTGGCCACAACAGCCAGCACAGACACCCACAGTGGTGTGTGGAAGCATGCACCACACCAGATGCCACACAGTGCTTGGACAGACACCCACCCATACCCAAGGGCACAGCAACACAGGGACGCAGTGGCGGGGCATCCAAGCCCCGAGCATGGGCCCATGTAAACTTTCTACACACAACCCGCAGTCCTCCATGGCACTGGAGTGCCAGCCAACCTGCGCAGGCACTGTGGACCTGTACAGCACCAGCATTTCCCAGAGCACAAGGCACAGACAGTGGTGCACATCCCCTGCAACACACACAAGGCACAGCATGGAGGTGGGACAACAACTGTGGAGGCCACAGTGTCACCCGAGGCAGACATGCACCACACCAGTGACAGGAGGCAACCCAGCAGTGTGACGGGTAAAGTGGCTGCCCTGCATGGACTGCCACCACTGACATGCCAGCAGACTGTGCAGGTCACAGACATGAATGTGTGTCAGCTGCACAGGCCATGGATGGGCTGATAGGGGCACCATGGACACAGAGCATACACCATGGACCACTGCACACAGTCATCCAGTGCACAGGGCACAACACACACACCACAGATACTGATTGATAGCTACCCTCACACCATAGTCACCTCCACACGGACACACACACATACCCATGACCGTATCACCCGGGATGCCATGCACACCACTGCAGCTGAGCACCTATAGCCCGCTGCAAATCAGAGACCACCACAGTATTCATATCAAAATAACAGTATTGAAACAACATATAAAAGTTAACTATTTACAAAATAATATATAAGGTGGGGGTGGGTAAGGGGTGGGTGTGGACAAATGGGACTGGAAAGGAGGGGTGTGAGAGTGGGTCCAGGGGGTAGGGGATTTCAGGGGCAGAGGGACTTCTAGCGGGAGCGCCGGTCCCCACTCTGGCTCCATCACTGTCAGTGCCTCCGCAGGACCCCAGTGTCATCGATCCTGCAGAGGATGTCGAGTGATTTCCTCGCCACCTGCAGGATCTCCAGAAATGCCTCCCTGCTGTAATCTTCTGATTCAAATTGTATTTTGCAAGGTATATCTTCTGTTACTGTTTTTTTTTTCTCTGTAGCAAAGTGTTTCTTACAGGGTATATCTTCTCTGAAATTATTACAGGTGGAGCTTACATTTTTGTGACTTTTTTATCATTGGGCTAAGCAAAATTACTGTTTGACACTGTTTTATTTTATTCTTGTTTTTTTTTGTTGAAAAGGTTTGTTGTCTCAGAGGTGTTTCAGTCTCCTTCTCACATTGAAGGAGCTAATTGCTTTCCTCCACAGCTCTTCCAAAGGATTAGGTGTGTATGTGGAGGTGGAGCTGGCAAACTGTCAGTAATTTCAACAGAAAGAAGGGTTAAAAGGTCAGGTTAGTTGATTTCTTGGAGGTAGAAGACTTGGTTTGCTGGCCAAGGCACCTAGCTTCACCTGAGCTCTTTCCTTCTAAGACTGCTTGAAAGGCAGAGTAGAGAACCTTACCAGAGCAAGGGAAAAGGATTAAGACTTCTTTTGGCTAAGCAGATTTACTGTGTGGTGTTGTTTTTATTTTTTACTCACAGGGATTGCTACTGTTTGTTGCTAACATTTCATTGCTTTATTTTTCTCTGTAGCAAAGTGTTTCTTACAGCGTATATCTTCTCTGAAATTATTACAGGTGGTGCTTTACAGGTTTTACAGTTTTATTTAACATTAGGTTAAGCTTTCAGGGTTACTGCATTTGTTGTTGACTGATTGTTTCTGCTCTTACCTCCTTGTTCTTTCATCCGTGGTTCTTCTTTTTTGGCAGGGGAAGGGCCCAGCCACCAACCCCCATCCCCAACCACCCTACACTACACTCCTTTTATAGGGTACCACAGTTGTGACATTTCCTGTGGCAGAGCAGGAAGGGGCAGATCAGTGGGGCATCCACAAGGTGAGCTCATTTACAGGCGAACTAGTAATTTAACTTGTTATAACAAATTAAACAAAAACAAAACACAATCAAACCATTACTTGCATTTTCTTCCTTCTAATTACTCTGACTAGGTTATAAACCCAGCAACTTATCTGGAATGGATATCATTAACTGCAGGTACTGTGGAACAATTTTCATAAGGACAGTCTTACAGGATTTAGGACACTGTCCTACATGCTGGACCATTGGAGATCTTAGGGCTCAGCTCCGGGCAGCATGGGCAGAGATTGCACTCCTCAAATTTCATATTCAAGAGGAAATACATTATAAGAACCACCCACAATTTCCCCAGCATCCAACAGAAAAACCTCGACCGCAGAGGGTAGTTGGTCCAGGAGTTTGGCAGGTGGTTAGGACGGGCAAATCGGGTGCCCCATCACTCTCTGCTCTCCAACATATTACCTCCAAAACCATATAAACACTACAAACAGATATCTGCCTCTATCTCTGAAATCAAACAAAGAGGCAGAAGACACTGCAGAGCAGGACACTGTGGCACAGGAGCTAGCACAACAAAACTCACCCAAATCAGGAACCAAAACAAAAAAAGCAAAAAGGATATCCAAAAAACTTCTGATCATAGGAGACTCCATGATTCGGGGAGTTGATACCCATCTCCAGCCAGGGGTAATGGTCAGATGTCTCACAGGTACATCAGCATGGAGAGACACTAACTGCATTGCTAAAACTGTCACAAAGCAGGAGAAAACATTGATGTCCTGGTACACATAGGGACTAATGATCTCACCAGCTGGTCAGTTGTGGAGACCAAGGAATACCTGACCAGGCTGGGTGACAAACTATCATCCATTTCATCTGGCATCTCCTTCTCTGAGATCCTGCCAGTCTGAGAGAGGGGGGCAGATGGACGGAAGGTCAGAGAAGGGGAGATAGGGGAGCTAAACACATGGCTCAAGGGCTGGGGCCAGGAAAAAGGACACGGATTTGTAGGGAACTGGCAACAGTTCCGGGAGTGAAAGTTCTTTAAATTTGATGGACTGCATCTGACTAAGGAGGGAGTCAGTGCACTGGGGCAGAAGTTTGACGTCTTTGCAGAATATTTAAACTAGCAAATGGGGAGAGGGGTGCAGCACCCCATACGTCGAATGGGAAGAACACCCTTCCCCCCTCAGCTAGTGGTCAAACAGGGATTCAGCATGTTTGCAGTTCATTTGCATCACCAGGTAAGAAAAAAGGTTTGTCTCCCCATACGACGCACAGGGGTAATGCCAAACCTCACCCAACAACTAAAACACCGAAATATGGCCAATGGAAAATCATGTACACAAATGCTCACAGCCTGGGAAATAAGATCCCAGACCTGCAGGCAATAATGTCAGAGGCTAAACTGGACATAGTAGCAATTAGTGAGACGTGGTTTACCAGTAACCACACTTGGGATACTTCAGTACCTGGCTATGTATTGTTCAGAAGAGACTGAGGTGCAAAAAGTGGGGGAGGAGTGGCCCTGTATGTCAATGAAAATATCAAAGCAACAGAAATTCACAATACACATAAGGAGCCAGAAGAACTGTGGGTCACCCTGGAAACAGGAAATGGGGGCAGCCATAAGAACCGGGGTTGTCTACAGGCCCCCAGACCAGGGGGAGGACATAGACACATTACTGTTAGAAGATATACAAAACATGACAGCTAAAGGGGAGGTTCTGATAATAGGAGACTTCAACATGCCGGATACAGATTGGTCAATACCAGCAGGAACATCTTCCAGAACTAGACACATAGTGTATTCCCTGCAGGGGGAGGGCCTCAAACAACTGGTACAACAACCCACAAGAGACAGGGCTATCCTACATCTAGTACTGACTAACAGAGAAGGATCACAGATCTCCAGGTAGAAGGTCACCTGGGGCCAGTGACCATCACATGGTATGGTTCAATTGGCTACTACCTCTAAATCATCCCATTCCAAGGCAAAAATATGGGACTTCAGAGGAGCTGACTTTGATAAGATGGCCAACAGAGTTAAGCTAGCCTTGGCAAAAGAACACAGGGTGAGGGGTACAGGCAAAGTGGGCAAGCATTAAGGATGCAATACTTGAAGCAACATCCCATTGTGTTAGGCAGAAAAGGAAGTGCAAAAGAAGAAGGAAACCACTTTGGTTCTCAAATACAGTAGCAGAAAAGGTCAGAGCCAAAGGCTGGCCTTCAGGAAATATAAGGAACACAAGGGATGAAGAAAGGAGGCATACCAAACTGCCCTAAGGAAGCAGGGAAGGCAGTAAGGCAGGCAAAGTCCCAAACTGAGGAAACACTAGCACGAACAGTAAAAGAGGTGACAAGTCTTTCTATAGATACATTAGTGAAAGGAGAAAGTCCAGAGGGGTATTGCTAAGCTTAATGGAGAAAAGGAGCATGTGAGGAGGAGGACCCTATAAAAGCATCTATCCTAAATAGATACTTTTGCTCAGTATTTACTGAAGAGAAGGTAGGGCAGGGCCCACAGCTCAGCACCATGGACACAGGGGGAAGGGAGGTTAGCACTACTCCCTTCACAAAAGAAAGTGTCCTACAAGAGCTTGCTAAGCTCAGGGTGGATAAGGCAATGGGACCTGATGGCAAACATCCCAGGGTATTTAAGGAGCTAAGGGAGGAACTAGCAGAGCCATTAGCAGAACTGTTTAGTGAGTCTCTGAGCACAGGAGAGGTCCCAGAAGACTGGAGAAGGGCTCATGTGATCCTGCTCCACAAAAGTGGTAGCAGGGAGGAGGAAGGGAACTACAGACCAGTCAGTCTTACCCTCAGTAGTGGGCAAGATTATGGAGGCACTCCTTAAGGAAAGGATAGTGCAACACCTGGAATCCATAGGGCACAGGATCCAAGACAGCATGGGTTTACAAAGGAAGGTCCTGTCAAACTAATCTCATAGATTCTTTGACTGGGTAACCAAAGTGGTGGACCAAGGGGAGCAGTTGATGTTACCTACCTTGACTTGACAAAGCTTTTGACACTGTTCCATAAAAGATTGATAAATAAGCTAGGTAGGCTAGGGTGAGTCAGAGTTGGTCAACTGGGTGGCAAACTGGTTGTGGGCAGAAAACAGAGAGTGGTGGTAAATGGTATACAGTCAGAAGAGTTACGCAAGTCACAAGTGGGGTACCTAGGGATCATGTTCTGGGGCCAGTCCTCTTCAACATCTTCATTAGTGACCTTGCAGATGGACTAGAGGGTAAGGCTTGTCTGTTTGCAGATGACACCAAGATCTGCAACAGAGTAGATGATCCAGATGGGTGGGCAGAATGAGAAGAGATCTGGATAAACTAGCAAAATGGTCAGAAGAGTGGCAACTGGATTTAATGCAAAGAAGTGCAAGATCATGCACATAGGGAAGAAACCTGAAGCCACCTATAGGCTGGGAGGAGTTGCTAGCAGTCACAAAGGAAGAAAGAGACTTGGGCATCATCATCACTGATGACCTGAAATCATCCAAGCAGACCCTAAAGCAGTAGGTAAAGCTAGGGGTGTTAGGGTGTGGCTAGTAGGGGTATCACATGTCACAAGAGGAGGTATTAACCTTTCTTTACAAGACACTGGTTAGGGTTCCCATCTGGAGTACTGTATGCAGTACTGAGGCCACACCTTCACAAGGACATTAATCAAATTGAGGCAGTCCAGAGAAGGGCAACCAGAATGGTGCAGGGACTGCATCAGAAGACATATGAGGACAGATTAATGAGCTCAATATATACCCTTGAGCAAAGGACGGAGAGAGGATATGATCAAACATTCAAACACCTTAAGGGCATTAGCAAGGTGAAAGAGTCTAACATGTTTAAATATAAGAAAATAGCAGGACAAGAGGACACAGCATGAGATTAGAGGGGGGCCGATTAAGGGGGAATGTGAGGAAATTCTTTTTCACAGAAAGGGTGGTGGATGCATGGAATGGCCTACCTCAAGAAGTGGTGTCTATGAATACGGTGCAGGGCTTCAAACAGGCATGAGATAGGCATAAGGGAGCAATACAAATGAGTATGAATAGATAGGCCACTGACAGAGCAAAGGCTGATGGCACATTTATAAGGTAGAAAAAGAAATGGGCAGACTGGATGGGCCTTGCAGTCCTTATCTGCCGTCAACTTCTATGTTTCTATGTTTCTATGTTTCCCTTATCTCTCGGAGCTGGCGTGTACCTAGGACAAGAGAGCACAGTCAATAGGTGTGAATGCACAGCCCCATACAGCCCACACACTGTGCATGACATACGGCCATGGGATATATCTCTGTGATGGTGTGTGACCACCCACAGTGATCACGTCCACATGACCTACCCACTCAGGTGCATGCAGCCATGCGGAACGCTGCACACACCCACTGGCCAAGTCACACACAGCACCACCGTGGCCGTTTTGTGACATGGCTATGTGGTGCAAAGGCAGTGGCACAGCCATGTACCCAGTGCACACATGGACCTCCATCGACTCACTCCCGGACATGCATTGCCACTGGACAGTGTTGACTATAACAAGTTGAGTGCATGGCAGTGGTGTCGATGGATGATGGCCATGCCCCACTGCCCACCCTGTTACACAGCATGCAATAGTAATCATGGAGGTATGGCACTCACCATCATCGGGCTGGTGCCTTGGGCGGTGTGGACCCTCGCCCGCCTGGCTTCCCTCTGTTCTTCATTCCGCTGCATATCACGGGCAAGGTGCCATTCCTCCGGGCCTGCAGTGCAAACATGGAGAGAGGAACATCAGTACAATCCCGTAGCAAAGCCCCCACTGCCCCCAGGTGTGTGCCCTCTCACCCAGCGAGACCCACCCACCACACACACTGATAACACCACCAGAGCCAACCCTGGACGGTCCCTCCCCCATGTGTTGGACACATACAACTGTGATACCCATATGGAAGATAAAAGTGTGTTGACGTAACACCTACCTGACCGTGCCCCTCCTGGCACGTGCCTGCGGGCAGGCTAGCAGCTCCCTCTGCCGCAGGTCCCCATACCTGTGGCGGCACTACTCTACACTTCTCCCCCATTCAGTGGCCTCCTCAAGTGCAGTGGCCACCTCCTCCCACACCTGGCTCCTGGACCTGTCCAGGGGTGCCTCCCCGAACAGTGGCCCATGGTGTGGCTCCACTATGGCCACTAGGTTGGCCAGCTCTATCTGTAACCACTGAGCAGCCCTCCTGCGTGCCATGCTCTCTGCTCAATCTACAAATATGGTGCTCTGCAGCATGGCTCCCCATGTGCAGATGCTGCACGGTACAGCACTGCCATTTCCTATCGCTCTGTCACCGAACAGTGCAATAGTGGTGCACCCATGCCTGATGCATGGTGCCTAGGGGGCAAAGGTCGGGCACAGGGTCAAGGGTCTCTGGTGCATGGACATGCACAGCACCATTGGAACCCAATGCGTGTAGCGTGATTGGCTGCCTGTGTGCTACCGCCAATAGTGGCCTACCATGCTGTTTCCCCAGTGCGCCTATGATGGCCCTGTGCCACAGCGCCATGTAGGTGAACATCACTATAGTGCCACTGGCACAATGGTGGCCATGCCCTGCATTGCTTCCCATGCACAGCATGTCAGCAGCGCGGCAGACACCTGCGTCAGCAACCCGGGCATGTGCAGTGAGGTGTGTACTATGCCTGTCACAGAACTATGCCATTGGCTCAGCATGTTCAACACAATTGCACAAAGTGCAAAAGCGCAATATTCAGCCATCATATGCAGATCATCTAATCAGCCATTCAATGGCGCAGCACTGCAATTTGCATCCACTTAAAGTTGCGCCTCGCCTCATTTGCATGGGTTGCGCTATAAAAGTGCGACATTGGGCTGCAGTGGCCATAGTCGGTTACTGCAGTCTGTTGGTGAGTTGCATGCTGTTTGGGAATGTGGACTGTGATTTAGGGAGGCATACATGAGACTGCACAGTCTGACAGGTAACAACTGCCATTCTTACAGGCTAAACAATGACTGAGCAAGTTGAGGAGAGGAGGAAACAGTGGTGGGAGGAGGAGGAGGCGGAATTATCAAGCACGAGACCGGCCCTGTTTGATGCCTACCTGGATCAGGAGCTGCTTCTCAGTGGATTTCGTGGAACACTCAAGTCGCAGGTTGCTGCATGGAGGAGGTGGCACGTGCTGTGAACCTGCATGGCAACCACCAGCGCTCCATGCAGGAGTGCAAGAAAAAGATGGGCACGGACAGGAGGAGATAAAGGAGAAGGTAGCTGCTATCAGGGCAGCACGAGCTGCAACAGGTGTGGGACAGCCAGAAGTGGTACACCTGACCCCACAGGAGGAGAGGATTGCTGGAAGCATGCATCGTAGTGCCATTGAGGGTGTTCTGGGTGGTGGCTTCCAGACGGGTGGTGGCCCATCACTGCATAGTAAGTCATGGTCTGTCTATGGAGAGGGCAGGGTAGGTCACATGCAGTAACGCGACTTCACTTTCCCTTACAGATCCTGAGTGTCTGCATGGGTCAGCGGTGGTGGGCATGTCCACTGAGGACAGTCAGCTGGAGATGGAGGAGGGCCCATCCACCTCCATAGGTATACGTGGCTCAGTGCGACAGTGGGTCCACCTGGCTGTCCACACTGATGTTGTTGTAACAGGTGCAGAGGAAGCCCTGCCTGTGTCCCAGCATGCTGGCATCGACGGATGCCGGCATGCTGTGCCTGGGGCCGGTGCTAAGTCCATCACCAATAATGATGTCACTAACGGCATGATCAGTGACACGTGTGTGCCACTGGATGGCCACACAGCAGGACACATCGCGGCCATAGCTGTGGGTGGTGCTGCCATGGAGGCCTGTGTGTCAGCATAGTCCCAGCCTGTGCCTGTCAGCACCAGTGGGGCAGCACTGGTGTTTGTTCAGGACAGTGGAACTGTTGCAGCCACTGTGGCAGCACCACTGAGCCCTGGGGAGCGGCAGCCTGAGGGGCAGCATCAGCAATCGGCCAATGGGCTTGGGGGTACAGGGTCCAGTGGCAGCATCTCTGCACCGCCTGTGGACATGCCCAGACCTGGTCCTGGTGTGCAGCGCCCACCCTCAAGGGGTGCTGAGCATCAGGTCCGTGCACACCCTGAGGGACAGGATGCTGAGGAGGCAGATGACCTCTTGGACGAGCACACCTGTCTACTGAAAGCATCAGTCCAGCAGCAGATGTGGCTTGTGATGTCAGTGGATGCACTGCTTGTGGCTCTGGAGTGGGCAGAGGAGCGTCGCAGCAGGGACACCGCTCTGATCCTGGCAGAGATGGACCAGTTGCAGGAGGATGTGACCGCTACCATTGACAGGCATGCAAAGTCATTCGGTGCTGTCATGGCCACAATGGGCACACAGTCATGTGCCCATGCATCGCAGACACCATGCAGTGCACTGTCCACCCCCCATTCCCGGCGTCGTGCAACACCCTCCCTGTTGACACCGGGTTCAGCTGTGGGCATCCCGAGCACACCTGGCGCAGGCATGTTTGGTGTGCTGCAGACCCCTGCATAAGCACGGTCACGTTCACACAGTGGAACCCTGGGGACCATACTGCCACCCCATAAGGCCAGTGGTCAGCCCGCCAGTGCTGGGGGGTCTCAGCGGGCCGCCCACGCATCCGCGGTGGCTGGGCACTGTGTCGCATGACTGACCTGTCTCCCAACGTGGCTACTGTCTCGTGCTGCCCTATGTGCATTGTGTCTTTCAGTGGAGCCAGGTAGGGCACCTGGCCCGCACGTGACACACAGTCCATCTGCACACCCTCCCGCTGCTGTCCGTGCGTAGTTGCATGTGCATGATGATGCCTGCATTGCGCTGTACACCAATGTGCAATGGTGCTCAGCATCTGAACACACGACATGGACAGGCAGGGCGTGCAGGTCTGTGGACATGTGTGTGGCTAGGGGTGGCATTCTGGGTCAGTGTGCCTCCTGCCCTTTGTGCAAGTTTGGTGCATTGTGTGTGTGTGTGTGTGTGTCTGTCCGTCCATGTGGCATTTTAGTCCTCACCTATCCCTGGTTGTGTGTGTGGTTCCATGCCCTGCCACTTCCCTTGATGGCATGCACCCCTGGTGTGTGTCCATGCATGTTTATGGGTTGTGCCTTAGCCACTGTTGGCTGCACATGACCCCATGACTTACCTGGGTTGGCTGAAGTGCTCCTCCATGATGGTGTCCAGGTGCAGCTGTGCCAGCCGGAGCAGTCAGGGTTCCCATCAGCTAAGGGGGGCTGCCCTTCACCATCATCACCGGCGTCCTCATCGTCCCCATCGCTGTCCACCTCTTCAACCTGTATGGCTATCCCACATTCGTTTGCCATGTTGTGCAGGATGCAACAGGCCAGGAATAGCCCGCAGGCCTTTGAGGGGCTATACTGTAGGGCACTGCCAGAGGTGTCCAGGCAATGGAAACGTGCCTTCAGCATCCCGAACACCCGCTCGATGACATTACGTGTGGTGGCGTATGCCTCATTGTAGCATTGCTGTGATGGGGTCACGGGCCACCAGTAGGGTGTGAGCAGCCAGAGACGAAGTGGGTATGCACTGTCACCTGTGTGTAGAGGGTGGAGGTTAGTTTGGTGATCAGCATCACCCTGCCCCGGGCCATGTAGGCCACTACCCATGTCACCTCTGGCCATGCCCCCCCAGGCCCTATGATTGTCCGTGTGGTTTGCATACTCACCCACTAGGTGTCCAGTGGGGATCTCCCCACTCTCGAATCTGTGGCACAGTGCTGTCTTGTGCCAGATGAAGGCATCATGTGCTCCCCCAGGGTGCATGGCACAGACATTGATTATGCGCCCCCTGGCATCGCACACCACCTGGCAGTTGATGCTGGCATAGTCCTTGCAATTGATGTATGCGGCCCCCTCAGGGCCAGGTGGTGTGCGTATGGCCACATGGGTGCAGTCTATTGCCCCTAGCATGCCAGCCATACATGCTACACTGTGGAACTCCTGTATGTTTGCTGTGCGCTCCGCCGGTGTGCTGGGGAAATGGATGTACTCGGCAGCATGTGGCAGCAGTGCGCTGAGGAATTGGGTGAGGTGGTGTGACGTGGCCAACTGGGTTATGCCTCTGGTGTCCCCAGTGTGTCTCTGGAAGGTACCTGTGGTGAGCAAGCACATGCAAGCTGTCACTTTAGTCTCCACTGACAGGACATGGCTCCCTCGTGTGGGTGCCTGCATTACATCACTGCACAGCTCAAAGAGCCACCTCAGAATTGCCCTATTCAGGCAGTACCGGCCCACAATCTCAGTATCACTGTACAGCTCGAATCTGATGTGGGCTCGGTACTGCCTGTTGGGGGCATACCGCCGACGTAATTTTCCACGCCACGCCCCACTGCTGCCCGCCTTCACCCCCTCATAACGGCCTCCATCTGGAAGGTGGCACTGGCCATGTCCCTGGCTTGTGTTCACCCCGCCTGGCAGCTGTTACTGTATTCCCCCCGCTGTCCTCACTGCTACTTCCCCTGCACCGGGAACACCTGCCTGTGATGGCCTCTGTGCTGTGTGGCACTTACCCCTTCTGCTCTGGCTGTGGCTCCCCACACCTTCCCTGTGCATCTGTGTTCAGGGTGCCCTTTCCCTGGCCTGCCCTGTGTGTTCCTCCTGCCCTGTCTGTGAGAGTTCAGCCTCATGTTCCTTCCCTGTAGAGTTCTTGCACCTCTCCCTTGCTCCTTTTTATTTTGGCTCATTTCCGCTATGGCCCAACTTCCGCTTGCTCCTCATTGTGCATGGTGCAAGTTGCTGAACATCGTGACCGCGCCATTTATGCACGTTCCTTCCCTTCAGCTGCACAGCCTTCATTATCATTGCGCTGTTGCTAAGTGTGATTTAGGGGGCGCAACTGCCTCGTTGAATATCGCAGAATGGCGCAATTTCAGACTTGCACAGTCGCAACCCTATTGCGCATGGCTCAACTCTTTTGAATATCTGGGCCATGATGTATAGTTAACAAAATGCAGTAAACTTCATTCATAATTTTGTTCGCATATAGTATTGTACGTGTAGTGCAGGCTGTTACTGAGGGGTCAACCATTGCTTTATTACCACAACCCCACTGATACCTGTGACCCTAGTTGCAGTCAATAAGTGACTGTCATGAAAGCTGAGCATTAAATCACTTAGGAAATCATGCACATCATGCAGTAAATAGTGATACAATCCAAGCCGTGGCAAGAGACCACCAAGCAATTCACTGCAGATGCAGCTCTGGAAGAGATGATATTATAAAGCAAGTAAATCAGAGTAATCACTACAGTTTAAATTCCAGTATTCATGAAAAGTAAACTTGCTGCCTTATTTATGAGAGGTGCAGTGCCCTGTGGTGTAGTGGTGCACAATGGGATCGGTGATCTATGCCACCCATGATTAAGCAGCAACCAGCCAGGAAACCAGAAAACCTACAATCCACAACTTGTAAGGTTTTTTGACTAATGTAGGGCACGCTGACTAGATGAAAATGAAAATGGTGGGATCACTGGAACTCAGAAAACGACCTCCATTTTAAAATTGCTCACACATTTGTGCAGACAGAGAGCAACATAGTGGTCATGTAATAACTCACTCGTGATTGGATGGTACAATGACAGTGTATATTTAATTAAACTGACAACTTGTCGGTTGCCACCGTTTCATTAATGGTGCTGCTCATGAAGGAAGACTTGATATGTACAATACTTCTTACCACTCTCCTTTTAGACATTTTAAGATTGGTAGGAAAACTGATAAAACGTGGGATCCCAGATGGTCACCCACAAATCTCCAAGGTGCTCAGTTGATGCCACCTATCCTGACCTCATTCACCGCTGGCAGTTCAGAATGCTAAGAACAACAATAATCATCCCAAACAGGACACAGTTCAGTTGGAAAGGGGACAGTGAAGTATTCCCTCACCATGTGGCTCAGATGACACACTACGCAACATATCACTACTCGACATCACATTCAAAAGAACTCCAATATCACCACAATTCAGATGAAAGGCTAGTCAATCCTCCAACACATTTTTCTGGTACAACAAATCAACAATTAGTGAATTTAATGCATCAGCTTTACTCTACCATAGCCTTTCACTGTGCCAGTGTAGTAGCTCTGGGGCGAAACCTTCTTTCTCCTGCAGCTACTTCAATGTTAATAACATACCGTTCTGCTTCACGGGTTTTATCAAAAAACTGCAGAGGGCAACCAGGTTTAGTAATACGCAATCTTGCACGGTACAGTAAAGCAAAATCCCATCCGCACTGGTGCAGATTTGATTAAATTCCTGAAAACTTTAATCTTTGGGTTTGAAGATCCTTTCTATAATCTTTTTTTTATCATAGAATAATTTTTATTTTTATTCTAATCCACACATAGGTATAATGTCACATACATACATGTTCATAAGTAAGTAACATATTCCATATGCAGCTATGTTCAGCCAACAACTATTACATTGCCATACAAGTATGAAAATGTGTTTACCAAAACCAAATGACATGGTATTCACATATGACTCTTCCTAAAGTACAACTTAACCAAGAGTGGCTTCCAAATATACTAGGGTAGCACTCCACTATATTCAGATATTAAAGACAAATATAAATTGGACTAATAGTGCAAAGTAATAAGGTATCACATAGTCAAAACAGGAGAGTTATCACCCAAATTAGAAGATTTACAGAGAGAAGATTGGAGATAGGCTTCCCATCTGGCAGTATATTGGTCCATACGATCTAGGTGGGTACAAGATAGGCGTTCTAGTGTGGCTAGTCTAGCTAGTGCCTCATGCCACTGGAGGTGAGTCGGAGGAGCAACTTTACGCCAGTACATAAGTATAAGTCATTTAGCCTCCATGAGTGCCAGTACAACCCACTGCTTCTGGGGTAGAGTTAAAGTGACCAGGGAGGTGGTATCTCCCAAAAGGAATATGGGGTCAGAGAGGTTAACCCGGAGGCCCAGCACTGAGGAGCAATCCTGAGTTACAAATGCCCAAAATTGTGACAGCAGAGGGCACGTCCATAAAATATGAAGTAGATTCACCCCTGGCTGTTGACATCACCAGCAGTCGGAATTTTGTATAAGGCCATGGGAGTATAGAGATGAGGGTGTCCGATACCAAAGCAGCAATATCTTCATTTGCAACAGTCGACTCTTGGTGTCCATGTAAAAGTGATGACACTCTCGGAAGTAACACTTAGAAACATAGAAACATAGAAACATAGAATTTGATGGCAGATAAGGACCGCTTGGCCCACCCAGTCTGCCCATTTCCCTACCTACTGGATAAGCTGCAGATCCTAGTTAACCAGCAGCCTACTTCTTCCTACCCCCACCCCCCCAGAACTGCCTTATGACTATCCCATGCATGCTTGAATTCCACCACTGATTTTGACTCCACAACCTTCTCCGGAAGGCCGCTCCATGCATCCACAACCTCTCTGTGAAAAATACTTCCTTAAATTACCTCTGAGCCGCTCTCTATCTTCAAATTGTGCCTCTTGTTGTTGCACACCTCTTTTTGAAAGATGCTACTCTCTTGGACTTTGTTGATTCCCTTGAGGTACTTGGAACGTTTCTATCATGTCCCCTCTCCCTCCTTTCCTCAAGGCTATACATATTAAGCTCCTTAAGTCTCTTCATATGTCTTCCAGTGAAGACCCTGCACCATTTAGTTGCCTCCTGGACAGCTTCCATCCTGTCATGTCTTTATGGAGATTGGGTCTCCAGAACTGCACACAGTACTCCAGATGGGGTCTCACCAGCTGTCTGTACAGAGGGATAATAACTTCCTGTTTTCTACTGGTGATGCCTCTCCCTATGCATCCCAGTATCCCCCCAGCCCTCCTTGCTGCCCTCTCACATTGCTTGCCCATCTTTAGGTCATCTGATATGACTACCCCAGGTCCCTCTCCATTTTTGTTGTTGTTAGTATCTCACCCCCCATTGTGTACTCTTCCCCTGGGTTTTTGTTTCCCAGGTACATTACCTTGTACTTCTTAGCATTGAATCTAAGCTGCCATACATTTGACCATTCCTCTAACCTTGCCAAGTCCCTTCTCATCCTTTCCACCCCACCCTGTGCATCAACTCTGTTGCAGATCTTAGTGTCATCTGCAAAGAGACATACTTTTCCTTCCAGTCCTTCTGCAATGTCGCTTATAAAGATATTGAAGAGGACCGGTCCTAATACTGAACCCTGCGGTACCCCACTAGTAACCCTCCTTTCTTCTGAGTGGACTCCATTTACTATTACTCTCTGTGTCCTATTCTCCAGCCAATTCTTTACCCAGGCTGTCATCTTGGGACCCACTCCCAGGCTGGCTAACTTGTATATTCATCTTTTGTGTGGGACTGTGTCAAATGCCTTGCTAAAGTCTAGGTAGGCCATGTCCACAGCCCCTCCCTGATCTACTACTTTGGTCACCCAGTCAAAGAAATCTATCAGATTCGTCTGGCATGACCTTCCCGCTGTGAATCCATGCTGCCTAGGGTCCTGTGCCCTCTGGCCTAGATACCAACAATTCTTTCCTTTAGAAGTGATTCCATCATTTTCCCTATCACTGAGGTTAAACTAACAGGTCTATAGTTTCTCCGCTTCTGCCTTGCTCCCACTTTGTGAAGGGAAACACATCTGCCCTCCTCCAGTCCTCGGGTACCACCCCATCCTCCTATGATTTGTTAAAAAGGGTAGTCAGTGGTGTCACTAGTTCTACCCTTAGTTCTTTTAGAATTCTGGGATGAATCCCATCAGGCCCCATTGCTTTGTCCACCTTCAGTTTTAAGAGTTCTTTCAGAACCCTTCACACCATTTCAGAACACTTCCAAGAATCCTCAGATACATGAGTATTCAGAATAGCCATCCATTTCAGCCAGCATGCATCTGAAGGGTCTGCCTGGGCATCTCGCCATGTCTTATAGAATCTACCAATAAGACCTCCGGATGTAGGGGACTTGTGCCTGTGAGTTAGCCAGTTCCATTTGGGATCTGAATGCATATGGGTCTTATTGGCTAATATAGCACTAGGTATTTGGAGAAATTTCTAAAGGTAATTTCTCGTGAGGTGGAATTTGTGTCAGACTTGTTCAAATGACATCAATACCACTGACCCAGGAATGCAAAGATCCTGTATGTATCGGATGCCCTGGGTTTCCCACATGGGCCAGTGTATGGGAGTGTCGCTGATTGCCAAGGTCTGATTATGCCACAAAGGAGCATAAAGCCATGGAGGTGCTTGGGCATCCTGAGGTGTGTGGGCTAGAGTCATAAGCGAGTGCCACTCCCATTTGGTTTCTGCTATTAAGGGGGGGATTGTAAGCCAGTTCAGACTCTGAGGATGTAATAGCAAGTGCAGATTTGTATCCGCCACTAGGTCAGATTCCAGTTGGACCCAAAGTGGTAGGGGTGTTGGACTGGGGACAAACCACTTAGGAGCCATAGCAGTGGTACATGCCAAATGATACCCTTGGAACCAAGGAGAACCCTGCCCTCCTTTGGACCAATGTGCTCTCAATTTGCTCTTATTCCATCTAGGGGATTTCCCATCCCACAAATACTGAGACACTTGAGCTTCAATTGAAGCAAAGAGTTTAGGTGACAAATGTATTGGGAGATTCTTAAAAATGTACATGATTCATGGCAATAAAAGCATATGAGCCGCTACTGTCTTACCAGGTAGTGATAACTGAAGCCTTTTCCATCTCTCTCTATTTCTGCAGACATTTGAGATAGAAACTGTGAGACGTTGGCTGGCTCTAGGTCAGACCATTTCAAAGGGATGGTTATGCCAAGATATGAAAAGCCTTTCATTGCCCAGAGAAGCTCAGTCCCCTGTAGGCAATTTTTGGTGCATGCTGAATTTAGCGTGGCCAGGAGTGTTTTTCTCTGGTTTACACAAAGTCCTGATAAGGTTGAGAATTTCTGTAATAAGGGCAGGATATACCATATTGCCTGCTCTGGATGGGACAGGGTTAACAATAAATCATGGGCATACGCCGCCACCAAGTAGAATTTCCCCCACTATATAAACAACATCTATAAATGGCGATAGGGACGAATGAGGGGTCCAACACTACCAAAAAGAAGAGGGATAGGAGGTATCCCTGCCGGGTACCCCTGTGCAGAGGAAAAGGCCTGGAAATAGTCGTGTTGGTCAAAATCCTTTTCATCGGGGATCCATAGAGTGTTGACACCCACTGGCAAAACACCGGACCACAACCATATCTTTTTAATATTTGATGTAAGTATTGCCACTCTGTGGAGTCAAAAGCTTTAGTAAAGTCTATTGCCAGTGAAACCATTGGAACCAAGGAACGGGAGGCTATCCATTTTAGATTAAGAAGGAGCCTAGTATTGTCTGACCCCAATTTGCCCTTCATGAATCCAACCTGGGCAGGATGGATGATGGTCGAGAGCACCTCGAGCATCCTGATGGCTAGGATCTTGGCCAAGATCTTTGTGTCTACCGAAAGTAATGATATTGGCCAGAAATATGCACAATCTAGAGGGTCGTTAGACTTTTTTGGTACAAGGTTAATAAGGGCCTCTCTCATAGATGGGGTTGGGGATGTACCTTTGAAGTGCGCCTCCTGAAGTGCAAGAAGTACTGGTTGAGATATATCCTGTGCCAGTGATTGATATAGCTCAACTGTCATGCCGTCCGGTCTGGGGGCCTTTCCTTTGGCCATTTGAAACAAAGCTTGATGTAACTCAGTTGAGGCTAGGGGGCATCTAGTGTGGACACCTGTGTCAGGGTGAGACCCGGTACCTCAAAATGTTGGCAAAATGTAACCAATTCCTGTTCTATGGATGACGAGGAAAGATTAGACTGCGACTTATATAATAACTGATAATATGCATTCATGGTGTTGTTGATATCTTGCGGAGTATGCACTATTTTGCCGGGTGTGTTACGGAGGGCATGGATATGCATAGCAGCTTCTTGTTTCCAAAGACAAAATGCCAACAGTCTGCCACTCTTTTCACCCCCCTCCCAGTATGCATGCTCTGATCGCAGTAAAAGCCACTCGGACTTTTGATTCAACATGACATTAATTTGGTACATAAAGCCCACAATACGTTGAATAAGGGAGGTGTCCCTCTACGAGACATGAGAAGCTTTAAAACGGGACTCTAGACCTTCCAATTCTGCTTGCCATTCAGCTAACTTCTCTTCGCTCGTCTTATTTTTAGAGGCCGAGAAAGCAATTATGCGGCCTCTGAGGACTGCTTTAAACACTTCCCAGACTGTACCAGCGGTGACACCATAGTTTGTATTGATGGCAAAGTACTCTTTGGTAGTTTGGGAAATTGTTTTGAGAAACTCTGGGCCCTTTAATAACAAAGGGTTACATCTCCACCGAGTACCTGTTTTGGACTGACCCCCTACTGTATAGGAAGTAATCACTGGGGCATGATCGGCAATCATAATAGTCCCAATTGTGGTTTTAAGGACATTTTGGGTAGCTACTGAGTTGGCCAGGAAGAGGTCTATCTGACTATATGTGTAATGTACCTGAGAGTTAAAGATATAATCCCATCCAGAGGGATTATCTCTACGCCAGAGGTCTATTAAGCCCCATTTCTCTTGTAGTTCATGAACAGCCAAACTGGCCTTAGATCTAGCCTTGGGGGGTAGGCCTTGACTTGTCCAGGAACACATCTAATACCATATTATAGTCTCCACCCACTATTAGAGGAAGGGCGCCATCAGCCCCGGCTGTCAATGAAATAGCCTGACTAATTGAGGGGAAAAATTCTGTATGATCTATGTTGGGGGCATACAGGTTGCAGATAATCAATTTCTCCACAGAGAAGGATAGTTTAGCAACAACCCATCTGCCTTGTGGATCGTGTTTGGATTCCTCCACAATCCAGCTCAAAGCGTGCTTGATAAGGATGGCTACCCCTCTAATCTTGGAGGTAGCTGAGCTGGCACAGACAGTGCCCACCCAAGACGTCTTCAATTGTGGAACCATCTTCTTTAAGAGATGGGTTTCTTGGAGCAAGGCAATATCTGTATGCAATGACCAAAGGTGCTGGAGCACCTTAGTTTATTTAATGGGATGATTCAACCCATTCACATTCCAAGATACCACCACGGTTGGGGAATTAGTGTGATTAATAGAGGCTGTAGTGGGGTACGAGGACATTCAAATAGTAGAAGGGGTGTACTTACTAAGACTGCAAAATTTGCAACTGAGATATAACTCACCATCCAGTCTGCCCCGGGAGTCTCTGTATTAACCTTGACTGCCAGACGAGAAGGAGAAGGAGAAGGAGAAGGAGCTCAGGAAATAGAGGGAGATACACACCTCACTGGAGAAGCTGCAGTGGAACAAACACACAACAGAGATTCTGACCAGGTACAAACAGTGTAAACAATAACAATTAAATGAAAAGCAGAAGGGAAAAAATATCACAGCTAACTTTAAAACCACTCTACTAACAAATCTACCCAATAATAGTATAACCCTGCATAGTAGCGCTATTGGATCGAGGCTACCAGTGAAAGATGCTAGCCTAAAGCTTTAGCCTCGGCTTCACAAACTCTCAGATCCTAATATTTAGGAGGGATTGGAACCAAGTAGATTCGAGTCCTCTGAGGTTCTAGCATACTTAATGTCAGGTATCTGACCCAAGGGGAAGGAAAGGGAACAGGCAGGGAGGGGACCCTAGGAGGGAACCCAAAGGGTAAGGGTAGGGGTTTAGGAAAAGGGGAAGGGAAGGCAACTACTTTGCCTAAAAAGTAGAGATCCCAAAACCAACCCTGCAGTCATACCTAAAAATACAGGAGCTATCATATACTGCCCCCATGTACACTAACTTTTATAAAACTGCTAGTGATGGTTTAAACCAGAACCATCAAAAGATGTGCAGGCCGAGAGGTGGACATGGCTAATTATGCTGCCTGGATCGGGGTAACAGTGACTTTAGAAAACAACCACCCAGCTACTTTCCTGGGTATAGGCGAAGGGGAAAGGCTAATTAAGACCACCATATAGCTTAATTATAGCAACCAGCCACCGTAACCCAAATCAATATGTAGTACAGATTCAGCCAGGAACATTTTCTGCATGGTCAGCTCTCAGAGAGGGAGAAGGCCCAGCCTCAGCGGTATCCTTAATCACCTCAGCATCATACGAAATCAGCCCCGGCCTAACTGGCATCGAAATGTCCACGGCTTCAGCAAGCGAGTTCTCCGAAATATCAGCCCAGTCAGAGCCTGTGCAAGTGTCCATCTCCAAAGACTCCATTCCAGCAGAATGAGCACTACGATGAGGGGATGTTTAGTCTTCCCTACACATTTTTGCTGGAGGGGCTGTCATAGATGCATCCTGAGGCAGATGATTCCCACTTCTGGCTCTCTGTCGCTGTCTGACATAGGGCGACATGGCCCGTGGAAGCAATGAGGGATTATCTTTGGCTAGGAAGAGTGGAGCCATACCAGAACACAGCATAGAGGAGTCAGAAGGGCCCTTGGTTGCTGGGGGGAACATTTTGAGGTGCCGGACATCCGTCTACAATATTGCACTCCAGCTGTCTGCTCCTGCCCTCAAGGTTCCCTTTTGGCATATTGGGTTCTCAGAGCCTCCTGGGATATGTAGTACGGAGAGGTAGATCTGGCCAGAATTTCACTACCCATTTTTCCACAGCTGCCGGATGTTCAGCTAGCAATTCTCTGCCATACTTAGCCACAAGTAATCTGGTGAGCCCTTTAAATTTAAAGTTGAAGTTACAATTGTACAGGAATTTCCTTGAGTGAGGCGAAGGCCTTTCTCTTATTGGCCGTCTCATGGGCAAAGTCCCTGTAGAAAGAGACCGGGGTCCCCTGCCAGCGTATTTCCCCTATGTCCCGTGCAGCTCTTAATATTTTTTCCTTGGTTGTATACCAAAGAAAATAAGTGATGATATGCCTGGGCTGAGAAGAATTCCTGTCCCTCCTGGTTGTTATCCTGTGTGCTCTCTCCACATCCATCTGCCCCCTCCACCTCTCATTCCAACATTACAGGCAGGAAATCATTTAGAAACCTTTCCATATTCTGTCCCTCAACCCCCTCAGGAAGACCAATGATGCGCAAGTTATTGCATCTAGCTCTGTTTTCCTGGTCTTCTAATCTTTCCCACAGTACTGCTGATTTTTCTTCCTGTGCTTGCAGCTGGAGTAGTAATTTAGATTGCTGCTGCTCACACGCTTCCAAACGTTGTTCAGAAACATGCATTCGGTCTTGTAGGTTTCGAACCTCGACCACTGTGCCTGATAGGGTAACTGTAATATTTTCAACTTTGTTCAACACGGTCTCCAACATCCGAGTTATATACTGTAATGACTCGTTTACTGAGTGCTCCTTTTTAGGTGGTTAAGAAAAGGGGCCTGGCTGAGTGTTGTCACCTGGAGAAGCCATGAGAAAGTCGGGCAAGCTGGCAAGGTAGGGCAGATTCCTGACAGCTCCAGCTAATTTATACATGGGGTGAGGATCACCGATTCCATTTACCTGTTCGAGCTGCTATCTATTGCTCCATCTCAGTGTTGATGGGGCCTGCTCGGCCTATTGCTCATTTCTCCACTCGGGATTAGTCCTCAATCTAGGCACAAAATAACTGCATCTAGTTGGTTTCTGCTGACCACCGGTAGGCAGTGGGGGTTACTGATCCAGAAGCAGCAGTTTAAAACCAGACCGACCCATGAGTCTTGATGCTGGAGCTTCAAACTCGCCGAACTCAGAGCGAGCTCAGAAGATTACGCTACCATCTTGTTGGTGGCCAAACCACGCCCCTCCTTTCTAGAATCTTGATAGATCGAGGCCCATCCTCCATCCACACTGATTGATCCCTGTACTCGAGCAGCTTGAAGGATCTTCTATTTTTCAGGAAACCTCAAATATTTAATCAAATAATGTCTTGTTTCACGCCCATCTTGGGCTTGGGACTGGTGCCATGAGCCTACTGTATCTCGTAGCCCAAAGCCATGGGCTGAAAACACAGATTTTCCACAATATATTTTTGTACCACCCAGCTGCCTTCTTTCTCCTCCAGACCCTTGGGTAAACCAATGACTCTTATATCTGAGTACTTGGCAAGGTTTTCTTGATCTTCTAACCAGGTGATCACTTTTGTAACTTGTTTAGATAGTATCTTTTTATCTCTGGTGACGTCCACTACAGTATCCTCCAGGTCGTTGATCCAGCATTGTGCTTCATCTGTTTTAGTGCTGTGAGATGCTGAAGTTTCTGCAAGCCTAGTGACTGCAGTATAAATATGGGCTACCTGGGCAGGTAGGTTTTCAAAGCCAGCTCTGACTTCTTGTTAGAGGCTGGCAATCCAAGCTGGCAAAGCCATAATTG
Source organism: Neoceratodus forsteri (assembly GCA_016271365.2). NCBI lineage: Eukaryota > Metazoa > Chordata > Ceratodontiformes > Ceratodontidae > Neoceratodus > Neoceratodus forsteri. The sequence goes on along the minus strand of CM057449.1, from coordinate 770,553,491 downwards.
CTGGATCTTGTGAGTTCCGATCATGGGCATCTTCCGATGCCATGAGCTGAGATCTGGAGCAGCCCTCTGACAGAGCCAAAGTGGATTTCCCCTCCTCTCCCCTTCAAATTGGAGGACAGATTGTTTGTTTATTTTTTGTGGATTTTGGCATCACTCAGCAGGTCATGATACTGTCCATTGTCTTATTTTTCATTTACAGGAGCTTTCTGATTATCAAAAATTGCCATGAAATGCATGTGCTTTCGGGAGCCCATCTAGTGTATGACCATCATGCTTGCCAGTCAGGCCATTATAAAAGTTTTTTGACACTTGTTTTTGTGGTTCTGTAACTTATACACGTCATTAGAGCTAATAGGTAAGGTAGTTTTTAGTAATTTAGATGTAAATTAGCTCCAATTAAAGTCTTTATGTGAGTGAGCACAAGGTTTAGAACCACCACCTGTATATAAACAGTGAACAGCATGCTGCTCCTCACTCTCCATAAAGTGTCATGCACAGAAGCCAAGCAGAACATTTTAAAAAAATTGGTAAGTTTATTTAATAAGAGACTGTGTGTAATTGATAGTGCAGAAAGGGGAAATTAAATATAGCTCAGTATTATACATGTTCTAGGTCATGACAAGATCCCTACATGACATGTTGGATGAAATATTCAAATATGTAATTGTTTAAACATGCTGCTGTTGTTAGAAAAAACACATTTAAATCTGTGGGTGAAATGTGCACTGGTGTATGTTTAGGGTGAATATATGAGCGAGAGCACAATTCTTATGAGTTTAATGTCACGTTTGAAATATTCTGAAAAAAATAAGTAACATATATCAGGTTAGCAATTTTATTTAGAATGAAATAGTTGGATTCATTTTCACATTTATTTATTTATTTATTAACCGTTTCAGAATTCAACCTTTGAGTCAGAAACTCTTTTACAAAGGTTCCACGACATACAATAGAAATGTTACAGAACAGTTAGTCATGCAATAGGAAGGTTACGGAACACATTTACAGCAATTACAGCAATGTTCTTAGGCTGAATAAACAAGACCATATTCAAGTATTTGTTGATTAGTAAGGTGCAGTTCCAGAGCAGCAGGATATACCTACAGAGAAATGGGCAAAATAAATCAGCTGAGTGAGCCTTGTCATAAGTGCAGCCCAGAGAGCCTTGTCATGGTAACATATTATGAAGGAAGCTCAGTTGATGGAGAGTAGGAGGATATAGGTAAGCCTAGAAGTAAAGAACTGAGTAGAGAGTGACAGGGTTGGGGTGGGGTGGGATTGTGGAAGGTAGAAAGGAGAGAGAGGCAGGGGTCTAGATTTACAGCAATGTCAACAGATAAATTAGTGAGACCTGCCCCAAAAGAATCCAGCGGGCCTAAGCAGCTAGAATGGCAGACACATACAGATTTGTTCAGTAGGAATTGTTTCAGCTCATTTTAAAAGGTCCTGTGATTAGCAAACTTAAGTGTGGCCACTGGAAGCTCATTAAGCCATAAAGGTGCTCAATAGAAGAATGAACGTTGTCCCAGAGCCATCCTTCGAAAGGGGACACAAAGCGTGTTTACCTCTTTATCTCTGGAATTATACTTGGTTTTGTTTAAGGACAGCAAGTTGGAGATGCATGTTGGAGAGTCACCAATCATAGCTTTCCTCCCAAGAATGCACATTTGGATCCTTAACCTGTTCTTAAGTGATAGTAGGTTGCATTGTACTTAGAATGAACACATATGGGTGTAGCAGTCAGCCTCCAACATCAGTCTACATGCTTTGTTGAGTGCAGTGACTACCCTCTGGAGGGCAGTGTCAGTAGCAGCACAATAAATCACTAGACCATAATCAATTATGGATAGTATGGAACTAGATACTGTGATATGGAGGGCATTGGGAGTAAGGCTTTTCCTATGTCTGTATAGGACACCCAGTTTGGTATTAACAGCCTTAACAACCAGGTCAATGTGTTGCTCAAAGGTGAATGTGTCATCTGTCATGACACCAAGATACTTGAACGAGTGTACCTGCTCAAGAAGGTCCATTTTATTATTAGCAATTGATAACATAGGGTACCTCTTTTTTAGCTGAGGGCTAGAAATGAGCATCATCTTTGTTTTTTTATAGTTCAGTAATAGCTTTTCAGAGCTAAACCAACTCTCCAACAATCGGAAGGTGATCTGCAATTCAGATTGTAGGAGCCCAATCTGGGAGTGGCTGCCAAGGGTAACCGCATCATCTGCATATAGAATAAGTTTACTGGGACAGGCCTCTGGGAGGGAGTTCAAAAACAGACTTAACAATAGGGGACCCAGAATGGACCCTTTTGGAACTCCCAGGGAAACTGTTTTGGATTCAGACACTACTTTGCTTATTTTGATTATCTGGGATCTGGAAGATAAATAGTCATTTACCACTGGACGATATTAGGGGCCAGCCCTAGGGACAGCAATTGTTTCAGAAGAAGGTGATGGTTGACCATATCAAAGGCCTCAATTAGGTTGATAAAGATGGAGCCAAACATTTTTTGGTCATCTACAGCCTTGTGGACATAGTCAGAAATATCAATCAGGGTTGTGGTAGTGCTGTGTTTTTTTCTGAAACCATGCTGTTGTGGACATTGCAGATGGTATTTTTTGATGTAATCTGTTACTTGGTCAGCCACTATCCTGTCTAAGGCTTTTGAAAGAGGGGATAGAATGGATATGGGCCTATAGTTTGCAATGCTGGACCTATCCACACTTTTGTAAACCAGGGTCACCAATGCTTGTTTCCAGAGTGAGGGGGATTTGGCTTGTGGTAACGATTTATTGAAAATGTTGGTGATAGGTACGATAAGTACATTGATGGCTATAGCAACCAATTTCACATCTAAATTGTCACTCCCATACCTAGTTTTACCCAGGACTTTTTTTACATAGCCCAAAGCTACTGGCACTGTGACTCTCTAGAAGTAGAAAGTAGGGTGTTAGTGATCCAAGGAGGAGCTGCCGAGGTCAGTTTTGGTATGCTTTAGGTAGTCAACTGGGAGAACAGTGCTAAGATCTGCAAAAGAGGAATTAAATTCCTCAGCAACAGTGAAGGGGTCACAGGTGTTAGACCCATTGACATTTAATAGCATGAGTTGTTGTTTAGCATCCTTTCCCAGAAGATCCTTTAGGTTGTCCCAGAATCTCCTCCCATTTCCACAGCTCCTTTCAAGCTGTTCTTTGTAGTACCTGCCTTTAGCACTTCTAATGAGCCTTGTGCATTTGTTTCTAGCAGCCCTGTAATTTTGGCAGTCATTTATATCACCCTACCCCAGAGAGTATCTTTAAGTTTCATGTGATCCAGTAGTTAACTGGTGAGCCAGCCATTGCTGTAACCATGGGATTTTCTCATTGTGATAGGGGCATGTTTGTCACAGACTCTATTGAAGTTAACAATGAGGTACTGAAGTGCTTGGATCAAATCCTGTGTTTGATCTATGTGTGCCCAACTGACCCTGGAAAGTTCTCCAAGTAGGGAGTTAAGCTGCCCTTTCTTCAAGACACGTATTTCCACATAGAGAGGAGGAGGAGGTTACTTAAATTTATTGGTCTACCTGCAGGTGATGGGCGAATGGTCACTAAGGGTGTCAGATAGCACAGTTACCTCAGTCAGCCTATCTGATTTATTAGAGAGGAGCCAGTCTATGGTGAGGTTGCCAGTTTTGTGGTTCATCCTGGTAGGTTCAGTTATCAGTTGAGTGAGGAAGGAGCTACCTACAGAGTCCCTCTGTTTTACTGTTCCCTTACTGAGCCAATTAATGTTGAAATCACCTGTGACAATTAATTCACATTCTTTGGTGATGTTGGAAACAGTTACCATGACTTTGCTAAGTCCCTCTGTGAGCTTTCTTGGGGGGAGGTAAATGCTAGCTATGACTAAGTATTTGTTTTGTGGACCAAGTAGACGTTTAATAGATAGAAGCTCATGGCCATCCACCATGGCAGTGATAGGGAGTACCACACTTCACAGGGTATCCTTGATATATATCAGGCAACCTCTGCCCTGTTTACTGTTTCTGTCATTCTGAAATACCTGGTTGCTGGGCAGACCAATCTCACAATCCTTAGCTAAAGGGGGTAGTCATGTTTCTGTGAGGCAAATGACATCTGGGTAGTGTAAAACTGCCCAAGCCTGGAGCTGAGCAATCTTAGGGAACAAGCTGCAGATGTTCATTGCTGCAATTTTTAGACCATTCCCCACTGTATCATTATTGGCAGTTGTAACCATGGGGCCAGGGTTAGGGTGCACATTGCCTGACAGAAGGCGTAGTAGTAGAATGGTTTTCCTTGATGAAAAACAGAAGGAGGTGGTGGATTTATCCTTTCTTTTTATCAGTTTGCAAAAAATAAGGTATGCGTCCTTTTATTGACACTGTAGATGGCAGGTTAGGTATTAATGTGTTTGGTCTATAATATAGCTGCATTACTTCTGGTGGTACACGTAAGGCCTGTGCATGGTCCCAGTACATTGGGGTGGAAGTAATTGTGTTTGCCTGTAGCTGTCCACTATTAGCAAGGCTGGGTTCTCAAAGAACATGTGGTAGTTGGGCAACTAAAAATCCAACTTGGGTAATGCATAGAGAAAGAGCCAGTACCAGTAGAGGCATCATTTTCACTAAAATAATCATTTAACTAGAGTCTGCTAAAAGCCAGTGCACAGTGTTGTATAAGGTGCTGGACAATCCAAGGAAGTGGTGAGGGGAGGGGGTTGCCAAGTAACCCAGTATTATGTATGTTGTGAGATTTCAACTAACATGGGAGCAGAGAACACCCTCTAGTTATTTAGATATGGTTTGTTCCTAGCTACGTAGTGAACTTCCAGCACTCATCTGACAAGAAGAATGGCTCATTAAATTCATTATGCTTTGCCCAGGTGTAGGAGGAGACGGTATCAATATGTGCTAGAGTGAAACACTGAAGGAACAGTTCCTGACTGTGATACCCATGTCCCCTTTCTGTGCAGGGTTATAACCTGCCAATGGCAGATCAGGGACTTAGTCATCTGACCAGTCCTCCACTATATAATCAAGGTCGGCCAAGGGTGGGCATGTTGGGAGGAAGGTGGGGAGCCACAGCTCAGCTGCTGTGTGGAAGTTCTGACTCTGTCCTGTCCACTGTTTTACCTTGCAGCAGGGGGGATTGCTGAGAATCAGCAAGAGATGTGTGCAGGAGGCACTGCCCAGTTCTGGAGTTCTGCCCACAATCAGCAAGGGGCCGATTCAAATCACAGCCGTGGTTCGATTGAGAAAAGTTTGCCCAGTCAGCAGCTTCAGTGCTTTGAGGAAGAGAGAGAGAGAGAGCAGAGAAAGAGAGTTTTAAGGCAGGAGAGCTGGGTAGGGAGGGATTAAGTTAAAAAAGAGCAGAATAGTTTGGGAGGGTTTCAGAAAAACAGCTTAGTGAGCCGGGGGAGGGTCCCGTTGTTAGAACAGAGAGAGGGGGAATGCTTGGCTACAATAGATCACCTTACAAAATTAGCTCTAAATTCACTTAAAGCAGTAAATAAAGGTAATATTCTATAAATCAGTTTTAACAGCAATTCCCCATTTTCTGCTCCAAGATGTTCCTTAGCAGAGGCAGCAGTGAAAGCAAAAGTGGAAACAACATTCCAGGCACCAATCTGAATTTTCAGAAAAAGTCAGCAAGTTCATTCATTTAAAGAAATAAATGCATTAAACATGTTAGCAGTTTAACCTATACTGTAAGGAAGGTTTAAATGTTGTAATTAAATCTGGTCTGCCTGAAATGATGTTATAAACTGTATATTTTATTTAAATTTGTTTATTTGCAGTAAAAAAGATAACTTAAGTAAAAATGAATTAAGATTTCCATGCATCTCAGCTTAACCATAAAGTGAGTGCAAGTTATTTATTTATGGCTTATGTACTAAATTTACATATAGGTAATATCACCATACATTTAAGCCATAAGAATAAATGTTTTGTTATAGATTAATATCTGAGCCAGTATTCTCTGATGAAGGGATTATGCCTGAAATGTTGGAGTGATTTCTGGTTGGAATAATATATAGAGTAGTAAAACTGCTTTCAAACACTGTTTTGGTTTGTGAGCTTTACTGATCCAAGCTAGAGAGATGGTTTAAGTTCTGGCATTTAAGATTCAATACCAAGAAGAGCAAAGTAATGAATTTAGGTAGATGAAATTCATGCACTGAATTCAGAATAGGAGGGGTTAGACTGGCCACTTCAACAAAGGATAAGGATCTGGGGGTCATTAGTGACTCTCTCAAGCAAACAGTTCAATGCAACAAGGCATACAGCAAGGCATCGAGGATGCTGTGGTGTACAGGGAGAGGTTTGACAGCAGGACAGGCAAGGTGATTATATATTAACAGTTCCCTTGTGAGGCCACATGTGGAGATTGCATCCAGTCTTGGAGTCCTCACCTGAGGAAAGACATTGACAGATGAGTGCAGCAAAGGGTTACTAAGATGATCCAGTGCCAGTAGGGCACATCCTATGAGGATCGGCTGTAAATCCTAAATATGCAGATGCTGGGTTTTCATCAGAGAGCACAGCTGGATAACTGCATTAAAGGAACAGTGATGACAGTGGTTGACTAAAGGAACAGTGGAGACAGCAGGGGACTAACAGGGACAGAATGGAAAGCAAGAGCACACCAGCAGAGGTACAGCAGTGGGATTGCTCTCCCTCCCACACTTCCACCCTGCCACCCAAGATGTTGTCCAATTTAGAGGTCCTTCAACTGATTCGGACCAGAACTTCCTGCCTCAGAGCAGGGATGGCCTGAACATCAGGGCTCTCAAAAGTGAGAGCTGCTTCCAGGAATGGATACGAAGGTTGCAGGATGGAGAGGTGATCAAAGCTCCAGTCAGTGCACAAGATAAGTACCTCTTTGTACTTTTATTTCACTTTTCAAACAGTTGAAGGCATAAACAAATCTTGGGGCAGCTATCTGATAGACAAAGTTAATTGTGATTCTAAGAGTGTTTATCTGGGGGGAGGGGGCCCTGCACAATACTGACCCTGAATTTATGCCTTGATTTCTACACCAGAAGTTAAGGTTTCATCACAGCAAGACTGGGAGACTGTGAATTGGGAACATATGTACTGGGTCTATTAGGTGCTTAACAAACAACAAAATTAAAAACAAAGATGGTGATTATAGATGCATAGGAGACTTAAACACTGTGAGCTTCTACTAAGTCTAGTTAAAAGGGTTACAAAACTATTAGTAGAAGGGACAAATTGGGTAGCCAAGGCAGGATTATATCTTGTACAGGGATACTTGTAAAGCTGTAATGTATTGAGTCCCTTACACTGGGTAGTCTTCGATAGTTTTGTAAAGCTGTGATATTACTGATTCGCTTTATGGGGGCTTTTATATAGAGAGGAAACAGGGCACATATTATTGATTATCTTTGCTGGGGGAGTTATATAGAGAGGACAAAGATGCAAGGTAACTTATCAAAACTAAAACAAATAGGAGTCTCATGCTAGGGTTTTTTAGTAAGAGAGAAAAAAGGGGGTGTAAGGCAAGTAACAAAACTAAAATAAATTGGACAAAAGCAGACATGATGGTAGTGGTGCAAGGCAATGGCTGTGGAGCAGCAGTCTTCAGGGAGACTTTCTGAAGTCTGTGGAGCTGCCCCACCTGCAAGCACCTCTCTGGACTGAGGGTGGAAGTTGCTTGTCTCCAAGCCAAGTTGGTTGGGATTCAGGGGGGCCTCCTTCCTCACCCAAGGACCACTGAGTCCATTCCCATTGCCAAAAAGGATGCCAAGAAGGAGGAGCAACTGGACTATGGTGGGCTTGGGAAGGGTGAGGTTGTTGGGACAGAGGCACATTCCTCCTACAGTTCCACTTCACAACTCCTATGCTGCTCTGGCAGGGTGAAACTGTCCCAAGTAGGCACCCACAGTGGTGACCAAGGAGGATGTGGGGGTCCTTCATGGTGGAGAGCCTGGGTCGGGGAGGCAGATGACACCAGAGGAAGAGGAAGCAACTCCTATCTTTAGAGGGTAGACCTGGGGGCAGGTGGAGAGGGAATGAGGGAGGTCAAGTGCCTACCCAGAGCCACAGCTCGGAGGGATGGAGAGCGCATCCAAAGTGTCAGTGGGGCAGCAGGATGGGAAGATGAGCTAGACAATAATGCCCACCAGGGAACTAATGACCTAGCTGGTAGGGAGATTAAGATAATGCATGAGGAGTTCAGGGAGCTGGGGAGGGGTCTTAGACAGGTGGAATGCTCAGTAACCTTGTCAGAGGTGTAACTTAACCACAACAAGGGGAAGTACAGGGAACTCAACACCAAGAGATTCAATGCATGGCTGAAGGACTGGTGCAGAGCATATGGATTTGGCTTCATTGGGGTCTGAGATGTCGCCTGGAGGGATGCAGGCATGTACAGGAGAAATGGCCTGCATCTGTCTGAGGGAGGTACCAAGATCCCAAGTGAAAGGTTTAAATGCTTCATTGTCAAGCATTTAAACTAGCCAAGGGGGGAGGTGGAGGACAGCAGGAAGAATAAAACTCCCCCCCCCACAGGATAAAGCAGGCAGTAGGGAGGACCCTAAGGTTGGGAATTCACCAAAGGCACCTATAACCGAAATAGGTAATATGGCAGAGAAAAGGAGGCATGAGAGCAAAGACAGGAGGGATATAGAGAGAAGGCAAGGGGTTAATAGAGGAGCTGTCAGGAGAGGAGGTAGAAAAACTTGGAAGACCATGTGCATGGTGCCCGCAGCCTGGGAAATAAAGTCCCGGACCTAGTGGTCCTGATGGCAGAGGCAGACCTGGGCATTGTCGCTGCTACTGAGACATGGTACACTGGGAACCATGACTGGGATGTAGCCATACTAGTATATAGTCTATTCAGGAAAGACAGGGTGGGTAAAAGGGGAGGAGGAGTGGTTATTTACATCAGGGACAGCATTAAAACAACTTAGGTACAGGGAATGCAGGGGGGGCAGAGGCAATGTGGGGTCACCCTAGAGATGGGAAATGGAACCACTATTCACACTGGCAAGAGATCTACAGACCTCTAGCACAAGGGGAAAAACTGGACAGGGTACTAGTTGAAGCCATCCACAAAATGGCAGCTAAGGGTGAGGTGCTGCTGGTGGGGTACTTCAATTTGCTGGATATTGATTGGAGCATCCCAGCTGCAGCCACAGCCAGGAGCAAAATGTGTAAGTAAAATGTGTTTAAGGTAACGGTATGAATGTTTAACTGGATCACCTTGAAAATGAGTTCGCTCAATGGTGTTTTATCCATTTCATGGCATTGTTCTGAATAAAGTATTACTAGTACTACTACTAGGAGCAGAGACATCCCTGATGCCCTACAGCTGGCATGCCTCAGGCAGCTAGTGGTAGAGCCCACCCATGAGGGTTCAATATTGGACCTAGTACTCACCAACGGGGACATAATTGCAGATGTAAAGGTGGGTAACCACCTGGGGTCCAGAGATAACAGTACGATGTGGTTCAATGTAAGAACAGTTGAAGAGTCAAGCCACACGAGGCAAGGGTCCTGGACTACAGACTGGCAGACTTTGCAAAGTTGAGGAATTGTCTCAGGAAAGCCATTGCGGGGGGGGGTCAGGAGGGTTGTAGAGGAACAGTGGGCAAATCTAAAAGGAGCAATAGCGGAGGCAACAAGTCTTTGCATAATGCAAGTCAGCAAAAGTAAGAGGAAAATAAACACTGTAGTTCTCGAAGGAAGTGGCTGGGAACAAAAGGGCAACATGGTTGGTATTTAGGAGGTACAAGGAGAAAGAGGGAGGAGGACAAGGTATGATTTCTGGAAATGCAGAAGGGGGCAAGGAAAGCAGTCAGGAGCGCAAAGGCAAACATGGAGGAAACAATAGCCCAGACAGTAATGAAAGAGGACAAGACATTTTTCAGGTACATTAGTGAAAGAAGAAAGACCAAGGGTGGGATTGTAAGGCTAAAAGAGAAAGGAGGGGATTGTGAGGAGGTGAACCTGGCAAAAGCAGAAGTTCTGAACGAGTATTTTTGTTCAGTATTCACAGGAGAGGGGGAAGGGAGGGACCACAGTTAGGCATTAGGAGGCTCAATGGAAGGGAAGTGGATGCCAGTCCATTTGAGGAGAGAGTACCAAAGGAACTCGCAAAACTGAAAAAGGACAAGGCTATGGGGTTGGACGGGATTCATCCAAGGATATTAAAAGAGCTAAGAGAGGTGCTGGCAGCACCACTGACAGCCCTGTTTAACAAATCACTGGAAATAGGTGTGGTTCTGGAGGAATGGAGGAGGGCTGATCTAGTCCCTCTCCACAAATGTGGGAGCAGTGAGGAGGCTGGAAATTATAGGCCTGTCAGACTGACCTCAGTGGTGGGGAAATTAACGGAAACACTGCAAAAGGAAAGGATTTTGATTTATCTTAATTCCAGTCAAGCACAGGATCTAAGGCAGTGTGGACTCACAGCAGTAAGGTCTTGTAAAACTAATCTGATAGATTTCATTCACTGGGTGACCAGGGAACTGGATCGAAGGGGGGCGGTGGAAGTGGACTACCTGGACTTCAGCAAGGCCTTTGATATTGTTCCACATAGGAGGCTTGAAAACAAGATGAGCAGCTTGGGAGTGGGTCCCAAGGTGGTAAATTGGGTCAGAAACTGGTTGAGAGATAGAGCACATATGGTGGTAGTAAACAAAGTTCAATACGAAGAGGGGAGGATGACTAGTGTGGTGCCACAAGGATAAGTTTTGGGGCCAGTCCTCCTTAATGTCTTCATTAGTGAAATTGCAGAGGGGCTGGAAGGGAAGGTATGCCTCTGCAGACGATACTAAGAACAGCAACAGGGCTGACACTCCTGGGGGTGGTGGAAAAAACAAAGAGGAATCTAAGAAATCTTCAGGAGTGGTCAGGAGTGTGGCTTATATGTTTCAATGAAAAAAAGTGCAGAATGATGCAGTTGGGCAGCAGAAACCAAGTGGAGGAGTACATTATTGGGGGAGGTGCTGAGGGCCACCAAACAGGAAAGGTACCTGGGGTAACCATATCTGATGACCTAGAGGTGACCACCCAATGTGAAAAGGCTGTGGGAAAAGCCAGTAAAATGCTAGGGTGCATAGGGAGAGGCACCTCCAGCAGAAAAAAGGAGGTGGTGTTACCTCTGTACAAATCATTGGTGAGACCTCATCTGGAGTACTGTTTCGAGTTCTGGAGGCCACATCTGCAGAAAGACATAGACAGATTTGAGGCAGTTTAAAGAAGGGCAGCAAAAACGGTGCAGGGTCTGCATCAAAAGTCATATAAGGAGAGACTGGAGGACCTCAATATGTGTACTCTGGAAGAGAGGACAGAGAGTGGGGATATGATAGAGACTTTCAGATATCTCAAAGGCATAAGTAAGGTACAAGAGGGTAGCATCTTTCAGATAAAAAGATGCTCAAGAACAAGGGATCATGATATGAGGCTGGAGAGGGGTAGACTCAGGGGTAACATAAGGAAGTACTTTTTCACAGAAAGGGTGGTGGATGCATGGAACAGCTTTCCTGAGGAGGTGGTGGAAGAAAAAATGGTGTGGAAATTCAAGAATGCATGGGATACACATAAGGGAACCCTAGCGATAGGTAAGGGAAGGTAAGCCGTAGACCAAGTGGGAGCTACGGTATTGCAGTATGTAAGCAAAATGGTCAGACTAGGTGGGCCAAACGGTCCATATCTGCCATCAGTTTCTATGTTTCTGTATACTCAGAGGCCAAGTGGGAGTGGAGTGATATGATTGAAACATGTAAGTTCTCAGTGGTATACTCAGGGTGAATAATAAGTACTGATTTCTAAGGTGTGTACATGCATTCACTAGGGTGCATGACAGAAGGTTGGTGGGGGATAAGTTCAGGAGAAATGTGAGGAAGTTCTACTTCACTGAGAGGGTGGTAGAACCCTGGAACAGATTGCCAGCAGAAGTGGTGTGTGTCGCTAAACAAGTTTAAACACGGTTGGGACAGGGCACGAGGACATATAATCGGTGGGGGGGGAATGGGTTTCAGCAGAGGACCATGGGAGGGGGAAACAACCCACCAACACAGTAGGTCATGTGGGGGTGAGATAAGATGGGAATGGCATTTTGATGGAGTATACTCCTTCTGCCATCATATTTTATGTTTCTATGGATTAGAGTGGCATACACCTTTACCCATGTCAAGTAATTCTTAGCATCCAGTGGCAACCCCCCCTCCCTTCCCCTTCCCCCTATTAGGCAGTCCCTGGAGTTCTGTGACAGTCCCATCCTCACCCCATCATTGTGCTAAGCAATTCCAGGTGTCCAGTTACAGTACCCGCTAACACTCTGCCTCCCCCTCAGGCCTGGCCCTGCCTCAAGTCATCCCTGGTGTGCAGTGTTTGAACTTATTTCAGTAATTTCTAGTGTCTAGTGGCAGTACCATCAAACACTCTGCCACAGTACCAAGCAGTTCCTTGTGTCCAGTGGCACTTCCCTCTTTTATATTCCACAACAAAGCTGTCCATGGCATCCTGTGGCACCTTTTTCCCTCACTGCCCTAAATTGTAAGCTGTCTTCATCATCTAGCGGTATGCTCCTAACTCACCACAATCCATGTCAAGTACTCCCTTGTGTCAAATGGAAGCCACCACCCTCACCCCACTTTATGCCAAGGAGTCCCTAGAGTCAAGTGGCAGCCTCTTCCTAACCCCACATCCATGCCAAACAGTTACTGGAGTCCAGTAAAATCCTTTCCCTTAATCCTGGCCCTTGCCCAAGTCTTCCCTGATATGCAGTGTTTAAACTTATTGTCACAAATTGTTACTTATAAAATAAACATATTGAGCCCAGTCCATGTACAGGTACCTGTAACATTACTTAAAATCTCTTTGTTTAAAGTCATTTTGTTCTAAAAAGAAACATTCCATCTTTGTGACAGGTTCTAATGAACCTGAAAACTGCATGTTTTACATTTTCACCATTTTTACATTTTTGCTTCCAAATGAAGATTTACCTGCTGAAGATTGCATTAGGTAGATTTTAGATGGATCTTTCTGAACCCCAGATGCCTTTTTCTGTAATACTGTACTTCTATACAGATACTACTCTGAGTCCATTTTATGTAGTAGTCAGATCTTCTGAGTCAGAATATAACAGTTCCAGCTGAAGTTCTTGAGTTGACAGTAGTTTTCATCCAAATTAACTGATATTTGGAGTAAATTGCTAATGCCATAGAAACAGAATTGGTCAGTACAAAAGGACCACCTCACACAGTCTGCCCAGATGTTCCCTTCCTCATTATCCACTGCAGAACGTAACTGGTTTCCAGCAACACTCCCTTCTCTCTGCACATTTCCTAATATAACACTAAGTTTATTCAATTTTGGTTTAAAGCTTCCTACTGTTTTTTGCCTCTACCACTTCTGCAGTTTGTCTGTTCCAGGCAATCTTCATCACGGCCTCCTGGTCATTGTGCTCTTACTCATCTGAAAGAGACTCTGCTCCTGCACCATGTTCACCCTGTGGAGTATTTGTAGGTCTTTATCATGTCACATTTTGCTCATCTCTCATCCAGGGCGTACATGTTGAGATCCTTCAGTCTCTCATGTAGGGCTTCTCATGCAGTTCCTGCACCACTTTAGATGCCCTCCTCTGGACTGCTTCCACACTGTCTATGCCTGTGTGTGGTCTTCAAAACTGCACATAGTACTCCAGGTGGGGTTTCAACAGCAGGCGTTATACTCAACTCCTGGGTTCCTAAGTTCTACGTGCAATATTTTGCATGTTTTTGCTTTGAACCCCAACTGTCATGCTCTTGACCAGTCATAATATTTCCCAAGATCCCTGCACATTCTCTCCATGAGTGTCCATCCTACTGCAGATCTTGGTATCATCTACAAAAAGGCATACCTTTCCTTCCAGTTCTTCTGCAGCATCACTTACATTATGAAGACGCTGAAGAACTGTTCCAGTACTGATCCCTGAGGCACCCTGCTGGAAACTCTCATCACTGGAGTGCAATTAACTACCACCCTCTGTCTCCTATGCATTAAACATGCCCATGCCAATTGCATTACCTTTATTAACCAGCTTGTATTTCATTTTAGCTTTGTTTACAAGCATGTATGCTGTTGTATAAAATGCATCTATTATTAACCATATTTCTATGCACGTTATCATTTTGTATATTTTTTGAATATTTGCACTTTATAACCATAAAAACTGTGTACTTTTTCTCCCTTTTTCCCTTCTCATGGATTACACCCTGAAATGAGCCTTGGCTCAGTGTGCTTCCCAGTTACAGGTTTTCAATAAATAATTAACCGGCTCCTAAATCTGTTTATCACTTTGGATCCCACCCCTAGTCTGCTCAGTTACTTTATCAGCTTCAAAACAAAAGTGTGCACTGGGTTGGTGATGCTCACAAAAAAACTCAAACTAGTATAAACTTCAGCTCGGGTACTCAACACCTTGCAAGTCAGGCACAACACTGGGTGTCTGTCACTCTTAATACAGATTGTCTTTTTTTTATAATAAATAGACAACAGAGCAACATCTAAGAGCTGTTTGGTGTCCTTCCTTACAAGGTGGTAAGTGCCCAAATTAAAGTTTGTACTAGTTCTATATCAGCCTCCTGTGTATTACAGTGTCAAGGGCCTTGCTAAAGTACAGCTAGTTTTTTTTTTCTAATTATTGTTTCTAATTTCCTTTTCTAATCCATGTAAACCACCTACATAGGAACATTGAAAATGCTAGACAAAAAAAAATGATCAAGGGTCCCTCATAAATATCAGCTGTCATCCAGTTTGTTACAGCATTGAATATTAAAAAAAATGGTTGGCACCCTTATTTAATAGATAGTGGTACCAGTAATGTTTGTGAATTTCAGTTGCCTACGCGAGTCTCTTCATATCGGATTTCATCTGCAGAAGCAACAACTAGGCTTCACCCCCCCACCCATTCCTTTCATAAAGTTGCCCTTCTGTGATGGAAGCTGTTGGGTGAGTGACGATCCTGGGAGTAGCTTAATACAGCTGCAGGTGTGATAGGACAACTGCCACTGTGCAGTGTTAGCCTCAGGTCTGTACACTCCTCCAGCACAGCAGTGCATGTCAAGCATCTCCACTGAATGGCAAAGGGGTTTCTAAATCAAGGAGAGTTCTCTCCATCTGTCACCTGCTCCATACAGCCACAACGAGGCAGCCACACATAAGCAGCCAGATATCACAGGCACATTACATGTCTCATCAGTGCTATGCTCAGGTTACTACACTCACACTTTACTAGCCCAAGTAGTAGTACAGATTGTGGAATTAAACCCAGTTCACTTGTGTGGAAAGCAAAGACACCACTAGGCCACTAGGTTTGCTGTTACTACAGCAGCTTATCTTAATTTCCCGTATGGGTACAAACACAAAATCTGGTTGCATATTTATCATCTACACTGTGATCTAAATCTTTTGGCAATATTTTCTATATTTAAAGTAATGGTAGTGTTTGGGTATGTGTTCATCAATTAAATACTTTTTCTTACAGACAGCATCATCATATTTGATTCTGTGTTCCTTAAGTTACACAAAAATTCAAACTGAGATTGTATGGCTACTGTACTGTTTAATTTCACCAGGCAATAATCATCATGTCAACTCTTACAGCAGCACTGGGATCACTTCCATGGCTGTCTAGAGATTCAATTTTAGAGGAAAAAAAATGCAAGGCAATTTTTTAAATCAAAGGCTCATTTTCAGTCCCATGAGATTTTAGAAAGTAGAACAGGGAAAAATTCTTAATTGAATCTTCTCATTTACACCTTCCATCTGTTTTCATTCCAGCTGTGTCGGCTTGGATACTTGAGAAGCAGGTCAGGTTTGCACTTAATGGGGCTCATTAGCTGATTACACTGGTAATTTAATAAAAAACTGCTACAAGTAGGAGGCAAAATGATAAAGATATATTCAGCCTTAACATTAAAAACATGCAGTTTTCAAAGGAGCCTCCTGGGCTTAGTAATAATGTGATTTAGAGTAAACAAAGTAATTAAACCTGCTCTGTACTAAGTGGAATTAATTTAGTTTTCTGATTACATTGGTGTTAACTTTTGTTGGTGCTTTTGCTTTTGCATAAGTGATCACCATTAATGTATAGCACCAGATTAATCTTATTTAACCAAAGTCTCTTCTTACTTTAAAATTAGTTGCTCTATTTTTTTTAAGACACTTAAAGGCCACAATTCTTTTACTGGGAGCACAGTTCTAGGCAGCTGGGGAGTGTAAAGTTTAAATCATGATTACTTGAATTCCAGAGTAACAGTAACCTTCATGCATTATCAGCTAAACAGTTGCCCAGAATACACTGCTTATTTATAGATAGATAGAATTTTATTTGTTAAGCACCTTTCCTGGGCTCAAGGCAAGACCATCTGAAGCATACTCCAACAACACAAACCATAAAAATATAAAATTACATATACATACATTACTGGGTAGTAACTTTATAACAGTTGTGCAAATTACAGAGCAGATAATGCATTTTACTATTTATTTACCTAAAGTAGTCCACCTCAGAGTTAGCATCTTGATTTCAATGAGGTCCTGTCTCTACCCAATTTTAATGGTTAGAGGTCTGAAACAATAAGAGGTTAAGTGAGTCAGTTAAGGTCACATATCTTGCATTGTGTGGTCCAACAGGAACAAGTGCTCTGCATGAGATTTCAGTTTTCCATGTGACAAATTGGAATACTTGTCATTAGAGTACATTGAGTTCCTGCAGTACATAGGTGCAGGTTGTGGCATTGCTCTTGTGTACCATCTTCTGGGCACTGGGATAATTTCTTGCAGGAAACAGCTGACCTCATCGCATGGAGAAAAAGCTGTACTCACAGTAAAGACTGGGTGGTTGCAAAACCAAAGTCACAGGAGCAAAAAAGAAGCAAGCACTCCAATGTATTGGTCAATATTTTTTACTTGTTTTTGTGAAAAGCACAGTGAAATGCAGTGCAAATGCAATACCTTTTACAAAATGCGTATACAGTAGGACCACAAACCACGACCTGACAAGCCCCAGCACTCAAGGCACTAAACATCATATCCTCAGGGGGTGTGACCAACCACAAAGTGACAAGTGTTTAAATACTTAAGCTACAGGTGTTTAAAATAAAATATTGTAATAATTACAACTTTCATTCTTAGGGCATGTACATGCAGTTTCACTGCTAATTCCTGGTATCATTCAATTTGAGGATATGTATCCAATTTTAAACAAAATCACTATGGCAAGCACCAGGTAATTCAGTTGGAAAGACTACACTGTTCATTTCATCATCTATACAAATAGTGAAAAAAACACCTAAAGTATTCCTAAAAACTCAGCATGACAGTGAAACATTTTTTAACAATTATTAGCTTTAAAAGTACCCCATTGTCTAGCTACTATTCAGCTATTTTAATGAAATACTTCCCATTTATCTAATGCAACAATAAAGCCATACTTAGCTGTCACTATTCAGTCACAAAAGCTAAAAGGAGTGATACAAGCATTAGATACAGTGACCAGAAATATATGAGTACTATCAGTTGATATCAACATGTTTATGGGTGACGGTCGGTGGTGCTGAGGGTTGGGGCACTGGACACCACACATCGCTCCTCACCAGTGACCCAGGTTCAGGAACGGACTTAGGTAGGTGGGGGTCAGTGGGTGAAGGAGGGAATTGAACATCCAGAGGACTGCTATCCCCTCTTGGGGTGGACACTGGGGTTTGCATCACTCACCAGTGACCCCTGATGGAGATCAGGGAACCTGCATGAGCGGTGCCGACATTAGGGCATGGAGCAGCGGCGGACATCAGCATGTTGTGCTCGTACATCATTGCACATCTGTGCACTGAGGGGAGTAACCAAGGAAAAACCCCGGTGGACCAATGGAGGTGAAGGAAACTCTGGGGACCAATGCCCACATCCCACTACCAGATCTACCCTCACTGGATCTTCTGTCCCTCAACCCGGCCCTATGACAGTCCTTCTAATCTCATAAAGGCCACCAAGAGAGGTGATCCAATGGGATGGACAAGTCTGTGGGACCAGCTGGGAGACCAGTGGGGTGGTTTTAGGGTCCAGGAGTAGAGGCTGAGGTTGTGTGGGTACGCTGGAGAACAAATAAAGTTAAAAATAAACATGTTTATAGGAACAGATGTATTCTATAGCATCATTGCTATCATAGTAATGGTTTCTAACACCAAGATCCTGTATTCATGTGCCTATGTGGAACACCATACTTTATAGTGAAATTTATAAAAAAAAAACACTGCAATAAATGTTGAAATTTCAAATGTTAATGCATTTTCACTGTGCACTTTACAAAAACAAGTAAAAAACATTGACAGAGATGCTGGAGTCCTTGCTTCTTTTTTGGTCTACTGGCTGATCTCATACTGTAACTGACCTCGTTGGGGGCTTCCCCAAACTACTGAAGTTGGGAATTTCAGTGCCTGGGTCAACAGTGAGGCCTCACACTTTGGGAAACAGTTTCTCCAACTGATGACTTCATTATGCCTTACACAGGATAGTTGCCTCTGGGTCCCACCAGCAGAACTGTGCCATGGACCTGGTCTTCACATTAAATCTTGATGCCTGTGATGTCAGGGTTGATCAAGTTATTTGGTCAGATCATTGGTTTGCACAGTTCCTTTGTGGGGCACCCTGTTTAAATTCACCTCCTGTGAATATGGAGCATTTCCAACCAAATCATATTGAAGCCTAGTAAACTTGGGGAATTAATAGACATCTCAAGTATGATGATAGCTTGTGCTGAGGGTATACAGAAGATCTTGGTCACTTACAATGTGGCTTTTATGTCTATCTTGGTTTCCCTGAAATCCTAACATGTCCTTCCCATGACATTTCATCACCATTTACCATGGTACTGTGATGTGCTGAGGCAGTTGAAGATTAAGGGTTGGAGGTCAGAGCATTCTTTGTAGAAATCAGGGTTGGTGTTGAACAAATTGGCACTAAGTACTCATCACCATGAGTGTAAGCAGGCAATCACCTGAAGAAAGCTGGAATTCCCCGATAGGTTGACTGCTGCAGGGAAGAACCAACATGAACAACTATTTCACATTGTAAACAGGTTGTTCAACCCACCCAGTCTTCAGTCTGGAGATGTAATTTCAACAGAGAATTTTGAGGAGTTCAATCAGTTCTTTCTTGTCAAGATATCCTCCATTAGTATTGAGATTGCTTAAGTGGCCTGTTGTGGACTGACATGGATGAGCAAGGATGACCTCCCATCCTAGTGGGAGTTTGAGCACATTTTGTTGGATGAGGTGTTCCAGGTTATCACTGTACATGCCTACTGTTTAATTGACCCAGTTTCCATCAGTTTGCTCATAAACGAAAAGCAGGTTTTCTGTCCAGTTATCACAGAGATCATCTGGTGTCCAACTGAAAGAGGGTGTAGTCTCAGCTGCAATGAAAAGGCAGTTGTAAGACCCCTTCTCAAAAAGCTATTGTTAGACTCAGATACTATTGTCAATTAGAAACCTATCTCAAGTCTTTCACTCTCAGGAAAGGTCAATAAAAAGGTGCTAGCTGTGCATCTGGAGATTCACCTGGAGAAACAGGACATTTATGAGCTTCTTCTGTTATGATTAAGGCCTCAGCACAGAATGAAGATAGCTCTCATTAGGGTATTTAATAATGTCCTCATGGCAAGAGACAGAAGACAATGTTCTGTCATGGTTCTATTTTATCTCTCATCAACATTTGATTCTGCGTATCATGGGCTGTTTCTGTTTCATCTCAGACATTATATAGGACTTACTGATATGGTGTTGCTGTGGTTTGAGTCCTACCTCAGTGGCTGTGCACAGGAAGTAGCCTTCGATAATTCTATCTCTGACATAGCTGTTCTAAGCTGTGGAGTGAAACAGGGCTCATTCCTTGTCTAGTTTCTTGTTGTTTGCTACATACTGTAGATGCAGGTTTGGTGAACAAAATGAAACCTAAGCCCCTTTCATCACCACAAAACTATGTTAACAGGTTGGAGTTCAAAAAGTGGTGGGAAAGGGTAAATGGGTAGGGTTAGGGTTTGTAAGGAGGGGAAGTGGAGCCCCCTGTAAATCTCTAGAGAAGGGGCTTTGAAATTGAGCATATTCAATAGATCAAAAGGCCTTCTTTTGCTGGTTAATTTGTAAGTTTTTATTATAATACAATACAATACAGCCTAGCAGATAGACAACAGGCTTTGAAACCAGAAGATCTGTGTTCAAATCAAAACAGAGTCACGTACAGTACCATCTGCCAAAAGCAAGCACTCTTATCACTGTTTTGCAGTGATATCTTGTGCTATAGGCAAGGTATTTAAAATTGAATTTTATTGTTTTTTTGAGAAAATCATGGAATTTTCTGACACTTTTTCTGAAAGCTATATAACTAGGTTTTGTCCAGTCATATACTTAAACTAAAACAGATGAGGTAGGAAAAGGTTGCGTAAAGTGGTAATGAGGTAACAGTCATAGGATACTCCACATTAAAGCTAGCAGGAGAATAGGAGTGGCACAGCAGGACCATGAAACTAGTACAGGTAAGTTGATTTGCCTGCCTGTACTAGGTCAAATGAGTGCAATCCATAACCAATCTCTTCAGTAGAGGGATGACCTCACTTGTCAGAATTTTTACATAGGGAGAAAAAGTCCTGAGGATGTGTGAAGAACCTTATAGAACTAGGGATGTTTGTAAAGGGAAAGGAACCAATAGTGAGCTTCTTCAAGATCCTCATGATCTTGAGGCCTGTGATGAATGACTGAAGACAATTAGGGAAGCTAACTCTTACTAAGAATCTATTGAAAGATGCGGGGTCATCTTTTTCTCCCACAACAGATGGCATTCAGGGAGAAGAGGTACTGATCAGGAGAATAGTCAGGGCAGCCAGGGGATATTTAACTTAAGGAGGACAGAAAATCATTTCTAATTCATAGTTGTGCATAAAGTTATTATTCTCAGAATTTATATGCATTCCCCTAAATCTTCCATATTTAACACTGCTTCTACAAAAAGTGATAAAAAAACACTTTTTTGCATTATTAAATTTTTATGGGCAGCATTTATTTATTTTTATTTATTTATTGAAGTCTTGGAATTACAACCCTTTGAGTCAAAAACTCTTTTCCAAAGGCTCCACTTCAGATTTGCAAACAGACAGGCTACAAAAAAATTACAGGAGATTAATATAGTACATTATACATAGAATATGAGTATACAAATAATACAGTACATTATACATAAGTGCATCATAAATGAGGGTGATGTGCATGGCAAAGAAACATCATTATTAGTATATTTAAAACAGACACCTAGTGTGATCAAGGAAGCATGTGAGGACAATTCTCAGTTGAATGCAGGGCATTCTATTACAGTTCTCTTCATAGAACCAGTGATCTGGAATTTTATCTATGCAACAGTTTCTGCATGGTCTCTAAACATAGTTCTGATAGGTCAACAGCTCATAATTAACTATGTATATACAAAATGTGACATGGTAAAAACTTCAAACTACTGGTTCCATGAAAAGAACTATAACAGAATGCTGCCCATAAAAAACAAAACAATGCGACATGCAATGTTAGTATCACTATTTATTCAGGTACAGTTACACATTGATAAGTTAGGGTAATGCATATAATTTTTGAGAATAAGAACTTTATGAGGTGGAGCCATTGACGTGGACACCAGCATGGTGCTCTGAGGTCACAGCCAAGAAGCTTGTGGGAGCAGACCGGGCATTGTGAATCACTGCATTGGCTGAATAATTCACCAAAAGGAACATATCCATTATAGCCTTTTATTTGTCATCGCTTTTCCTTCAGAATGGCCAAAATAACCTCGAGCGGTAAACAGGTCACTCTCGCTGGGTATATCTGTTGGCTCACAGCAAATGGCTGATGCCTGGCAAATTTGTCAAAACCGGCTTGTCGTCTTTCTGAATTAAATGATTAACTAGAAGCAGACTTAGACTGGCAACCTAACAAATGAGGCAGAGCTTGGAAATGTGCCAAAATAAATATTAGCAACCTGGGAAACTTTCTGCCTGCTGAATCTTACGAGGGAGAAATATAACCCTGAACAAGACTTCAACAACAAAAAATAAACTTTCCTTTGCTCCAAATTTCATCTTTTCACCCCCTGCTCTCACCTTTTTCAGAGGATCCCTTGCTACATTCAATGGCGGTCAACATCACTACCTTGACTAAATTGCCAGTTCCAGGAGAAGGCCCTGAAGTGGAAGCAGAGGAACTGCAGTACATCACTGCTGACGAAGACGAATCTGCAATGCCGGCCAAGCACACAATATCGCCAGGACAAAATGACACATCACAAGCTGTTAGTGTTTCAAATCTTAATGTTGTAGATAAAATTGCAGTAGATAATAAAGAAATAACACTGCGGGCAAAATCTGCTAATGGGGACTGGGCTCAATCACAATAATTGGAATGGGAAGCTCCCAAGTTACAAGGGCCTGGCCATAATATATTCTCCCTCCCAAGCCAAGCCTGATGCTGAGGCACCTGAAACTGGGCCTGGAAGGCAATCACATGTGGAAACAACTACTGTAAATGATGCTATGTTTCACCAGCTAAGAAAGCAAATTCATTCAGACATACAAGATGGCTTTGCCTCAGTAAACACTGCCCTCTCACATATTTCATCTTCAATCTTAGAAATCACAAATACAATTCCACAACTATCAATACGAACAAACTCTGTTGAAAAACAAATTAGTGATGTAAAGGATAAAATTAGCCCAGTGAATATACAGGTAGACCAACATCAAAAAATAATCAATGAGCTTCAGATGCAGATTAATGATTTGAAAGACCGGTCTAGATGTCAAAATGTCAAACTGATTGGTTTACCAGAAGGTTCAGAGGGTGCAACTAACACACTGGCAATTTTTGAAAACTTTATTACTATAGCAACTAGTAGGAATTACCACGAGGAAAAAATCATCTTAGATCGGGCCCATCGAGGGGGAGTAGGTCGATCAGAAGCTGACTTTAATAGAAAACCTTGAGCAGTTTATCTAAAGTCACACTATGTTTTAGATCATGAACATATTCTGTGACATGCAAGGGTGAATAAAGGATTTGAGATGGATGGAATCACATTTTCTGCATGCCCAGACTTGTGTTCCAATACTGTCCAGTCCATAAGGGCCTCTGACAATGTTAGAACAATTCTTAAAAAGAAGGGCATCAAATTCTCCTTATTATACCCTGCTAAAATTAATTTCTTACACAAAGGTCAAATTCATATTTTTGATAATCCTAAAAGAGCTGAAGAATTCCTCCCTTGAACAGACAAAATGTAAGGCCTTGGGAACTAATATATTATGGATCAGCAACATCTCTCCATCCTTTCTTCCCTTAATTGTCAGGGACAGCTTCATATATTAAACATATTGGTTACTTTATGTATGTATTTAGGGGCAGGTGTATATATATTTATAGGGATATTTATGGCTTTACATGTATTTTGTGGGGACAAGGCCATGCAGGTTAAGGGAGATGGAAGCACTGCATTCACTAATTATACAGGGGAAGAAAACGTACATTTGTTTTTAGCCAAAAAGTTAAATTTTTTCTCTTCTATTCCATCCTAGACCTGCATGCATGCTGCGAGACCCTCTGTGAGTTGCCATCATGGTCGATGGATGGGGTAATACCAATGAGAGATTTAGTGTAAGATCAATTAAAAGAAAGTTCATGGTTTCAGTAGATGTCACTCATTGGTTGGGGGTTGGGGGATGGAGAAATGGGGGTGGTGGTGTGGATGTATTAATCACGCTTTTTTGGGAGGGCATCACTGGGTTTTGGTTTACAAAAAGGGTAGGATACTAAAGATGGTTAATAAGGTTAGTGGCTATACAGAAATCACAATTGAAAGGTGACAATACAGCAATCCAAGTATTATCCTATATTTATTTGAAAAAGAACAAGTTATAAAATCTATTTCTTGGGGGACATAAGAATTTTTAGTAAATATCACACATGGGAGAGGTAATATGTTTTGCATCATGGAATGCAAAGGGTCTGAGTGACTGCACCAAGGCAAAAGAAATTTTTAAATATCTAAATAAAAATCACGTAAGATGCATTTTATTCCAAGAAACACATATTTCTAATGAAATGATTCATTTTCTCTCCAGAAAATGGAGCCAGGGTATTAACGCTCCATACAGGAGCAATGCAAGGGGTGTTGTCTTATTCATTAAATGTGGATCTGGCCTTATGATTTGGGCATTTTACAACTGATCCCAATGGGCACTATATTATAGCGGAAAGTAAAACAAAAAACAAACTATTTACCATTATTAATGTATATGGTCCTAATGAAAATTCTGCCACCTTTTTTAATGAAGTATTTTTGGAAATAGTGAATTTTCCTGCTCCATATCTGATGGGAGGTGACCTAAATATAACTCTGGATTCCTCTTTGTATAAATTTGGGGTGTGCTCAGATAAACTGAGCTCAGCTGCCTCTAAAGTAAAGCAATTTTGTGCAGACTATAAGCTCAAAGATCTTTGGAGATCATGGAATTCAAATACTAGACAGTACTCTTTTTTTTTCTTCTGGCATACCAATCATACTCCAGCATAGACTGCTTTCTAGTCTCTGAATCAAAGGCCTACATGGTTGAAAAAATTACCTATAAAAATATAATTATCTCAGACCATGCACTGATTCTGGCAGATATTAGAATATCGCACGCAAAGCCACGTGGTGTCCTTGATGGAGTAGGCAGTTCGTTGGTGCAGCTCCATTAACAGGAGACTTTTTCTACCTGCCACATTTCAAAAAAATAGAGAAGGGCCATACCTTTTGATCCCAAAACATGGAACATACTGAGAATGTCCCTCAGTGGGAGATGAGGAGAATTGCGGTCAAGAAGGAAGAGCAAGATGTCCTGGTGGGGCTGGAAGCCAAAAGGCCCAGCAGAAACACATCACCAGAGCCAATTTTGATTCAGCACTCATTGGGCTCCTCACACGATCAGCTCTCTGAGGACATTCATACAATTAAAACTGCCCTACCCTCACTTATCTCACAGTTCAGAGAGTGGAAAATGACTTTGTCTGATTTAGTCATCCGTGTCTTGGATTCAGAGGCATGGATTTCATCAACAGAGGATAGGATTGCAAAGTTGGAGAAAGTCAATATAGCCCTCACACGAATAGTTAAGAGGCTTGATGACAAAGTCAATGATTAAGAAAGCAGATCTCATTGCAATAATTTGGTGTTATTGGGGCTACCAGAAGGTGATGAGGGAAACAACACTATTTTATTTATCCAGAAGCTCTGTGTGCACACAGCAGTCCACACACCCATTGGGCCTACATATGTAATCAAACATGC
The DNA here is from genome assembly GCA_016271365.2 of Neoceratodus forsteri. Taxonomy (NCBI): domain Eukaryota; kingdom Metazoa; phylum Chordata; order Ceratodontiformes; family Ceratodontidae; genus Neoceratodus; species Neoceratodus forsteri. The sequence goes on along the minus strand of CM057449.1, from coordinate 770,528,110 downwards.
TCATAGATCAATCAGGCCTAAACCCTCATCGGATCAACCACACCGCGCTATCATTTTTAAAGTTCTGAATTATTTGGATAGGGATCACATCCTGAAGGTGGCTAGAAATGCTGAAAAAATTGAATTAGAAGGAAAATGTCTCAGAATATTTGACCTTTAAAGTTAGGCAAGAAAGGGCCACCTACCATCCTTTGCAATCCAAGTTATGGGCTGCTAGAATCAGGCATAGGATGTTGTATCCCTCCCATCTAGAGGTCTCCTTACCATCGGGCATCCAACGCTACAAGACAGCAGAACAAGCAGTGAAAGACCTAGTGGTTCGACTCCCCTATCTATTAGGGAAAGGGGGTGACTTTTATCTTGATACTTGTCTCGGGTACCAGGGAATAATCTCTACAGCTCAGTGGGGACTCATTCTAGTATGTTCTTCATGTGACATTTATAAGAAGTTTTTATACTAGAGACAGTTTGCCCTTTACTGTGCATAAGAGAGGTTAAGAGGGGTTGCTACTAAGCTGTGCATTTCTTTTAGCTTTTTTTCTGTCTGTTCATTTTGTTTTGAGTTCTCAAATTACCTTGCGTCCAGTAACTCAGTGCATCCCTCTTTCAATTTAAAGATCTGGATCTACAAGGTGTACTATGACTGTACCAGAGGCAGCTTGTCGAGAGCTGCCCTCCACTGGACGTTGTGCGATTAACAGTGACACTTCAAGACTACCCCTTGAGAAAAATGCACAGATGTTAGTTTATTTTCTCACATTTAAGGTTAACCTCAACAATTCAAGACCACTGGCTCGGTGTTTGGACAATAAAACTATCTTCCCTGTTTATTCTTTAAAGTTTAAGATAGTTCATTTATAAACCTGAATAGAGAAAATATACTTTGTACGTCTAAAACTGGAAATAACATTTTAGACTCAGTGAGGGGGTAGGCTGCAGATAGATAATATTTTTACTTTTTTAGCCTAGGAGAACATGCTATGAGAAGGTCATCTATAGGAAGGTCTATGACCTTTTATTCCACAGTTAATTTGGTTGAATTCTCTATAATTATTAAATTCATACTAGGCGACCCTCCATCTCACAGTAGAAGTTGTACTATGGTGTTAAGTTAGTAAAAAGAAACACATTTGGCATTGCGGGTAGATTATACTGTGTGCCTAAGCAGGGTGCCATCCACTATAATGGAGGCTGCTCCTCTTAGGGCATGATGGCCAGCACATTTAGGAGGAGGCAGTCAGCCTGAGTTATAGATAAGGTGGGGAACTATAGAGTGGGGTGGGTGGTTAGGGATTTAGTTATAGGAGGGCTTGGGGGACAGAGGGATAACTTGGAAGGGGGTGTCAGGGGTGGGATTATTAGTTAAGAAATTGTTCTTTTTTGTGGGGTACTTTAGCTGAACATTCCATTCAACACAGTTGCTAATATCATAGAAATATGGGGAGTTGGAATATTATCTCTTGGAATATTAAAGGTGGGAAAGACAATTTGAAAAAGTACACTATACTTTGGCATCTTAAAAGATACCACCAACATATTGCTTCAGGAGACTCATATTAATAAGGACCATTTGTTAGACTTCGCAAGCTTTGGGTAGGTCAGGTATAAAGGGTGGGTGCCAGCACTAGACGGGGGGAGTGACAATACTTATCCAAAAACAGTCCCCTTTAAGGAAATTAAATCCTGGTGTAACCCAGATGGGAGATATGTGTTGGTGCATGGGAAGTTAGCCGGGGTGGAGGTTCTCCTAGGATCTATATACAGTCCCAATGTAGACACTCCTACTTTTTCCCCCCTTGGTCCACCATAATTGCTTTGATTCCTAATGTCCGCTGTCTGTTAGGAGGAGACTGGAATCTAGTCTATGCGAATGACTTAGATAGATCATACCACAGATGAGCAGGCCTCTTCCTGGCACAACGTGACTTCAGGGAATTCATAAAAGACTCCATACTTTCAGATCCGTGCAGAACCCGGTTCCCACTGGAGAAGGATTACACATTCTTTTCTCCTTCCCATGGGGTGTATTCATGGACCGACTATTTTCTCCTCAGTTCTTTATCATTAAAAGGAGTCGATGATAAAGGTATACATCCTAGGGTGCTTTCAGACCATTCACCCATTTGGCTTCGGCTGGGACTATCTCCCAACCAGTGTCTCTCTCACTCATGGTCTCTTAACACTCAATTGCTGTCTGAGAAGAGAACAATAGAGCACATGAGGAAGCTATTTGAAACCTCATGGAACAATAACTATCTCTCTATTCAGGCTGTGGATGTGCTTTGGAGCTCCCTTAAGGCAATATGAAGGGGGGGAACTGATTAGATTGGCCACTATCAAGAAGCGCAAACAGTCCCAGGAGGTAGAAGATTGTCTATCCCATATTATAGTTTTAGAGTCCTACTTGAACAAATCATCAGATGACCAAGAGTGGGCAGAACTGCAGTCTCTACAGGCCAAATATGTGGCTCATACTCTAGTCTTAACTAGCCTTAACTACATGGATGACTTCAAAGTGTCTCTTGATAAGGAGCAGTTCTACAGCTGAAATAATGGTCACATAATATTTATGTGACTGTGAGATAACCGCTGAGAGGTTACCAAGTAAACATATTTCTAAAGTAAAGTAGTTAATCCCTCAGAAAAGTGGGTCAAGAAAATTCTTAATTTAAAGTTTAAGATAATTCATTTATAAACCTGAATTATTTCTGTTTTAGTAAGGCTCGTAAAAGAAACTACCTCATGTGCTGCTGCTATGTTTGATGCCTGATCCGCCAGTGTCAGGCAAACATTGCCTGCGTAAGAGATCATTTTAATTTCCTGGCCTTCACTATGGACTGGAACACCTATTATGGTTTAATTCTATTAAATTTTAAACAATAATGGGTCAAGTACCAAAATATATAAGGCAGGACTCAGGAGGCAGCCTTGTCTGACTCCCATATGAACTGAACATATATGTCCCAACCAACCATTTCCATATGGCCTGGCCACAGCCTTATCATAATACAATTTAAACCAGTTGATAAAACATTTTGGAAAGTTATAAGATTCTATTACTAAACACAAGTATGTATGATTTACCCTATCAAAAGCCTTCACCTGATCAAGGCCTACCGGCTATCTACTAATTTCTTCACTGTTTCCCTTTTCCATAATTTCTTGTAAAAGAACTAAGGCATCCCCAATTTTCCTCCCTGGTACAGAGCAAAAGTGGGTTGGGTGGATTAAAGTTTCTAATACTAAGGATAAATGATTATTCAAAATATTTGCTGTTATTTTACAATACACATTTAATAATGTGATTGGTCTTCATTTGTCCAAAAATGATTCATCCCCTCCTTTATGTAAGAAAATTATTAAACCTTCATACATCCTGCTAGCTAATTTGAGGGCTTGTAAGAAAAAAATAAAGGCTGCTTAAAAATTCATTAGCTAAGCATGAAAAATTAACTTTATAAAATTCACTCAGAAGGCCATCAGGGCCTGGAGCTGCACCCATTCATAATCCTGAAATAACTGAGTGTAATTCTAACTCAGTAACGGTGCAGTAAGGGAAGTCAAAAAATCATACTAGGAATCATACTAGGAAATATAGATACACAAAGACCAATTGTCTTTGACGTATCCTAAAAACAATAAAAGACGTTTCTTCTACACGCAAAGAATAATTCCATTATGGAATTCCCTACCTAATACAGTATTGTATTCCCTAAATAATACAAATTTCAAAAACAAATTAGACCAATACCTATTAAATAAGGGCTGATGCACCGGCATGGCTGGAGATATGCACTTATGGGCTTCGGCCTTTTTACTTTTTTAGCCTAGGAGAACATGCTATGAGAAGGTCATCTATAGGAAGGTCAATTACCTATTATTCCACAGTTAATTTGATTGAGTTCTCTATAATTATTAAATGCATGCTAGGCTACCCTTCCTCTCACAGTAGAAGTTGTACTATGGTGTTAAGTTAGTAACAAGAAACACATTTGGCATTGCGGGTAGATTATACTGTGTGCCTAAGCAGGGTGCCATCAACTATAACGGAGGCTGCTCCTTTTAAGGCATGATGGCCAGTGCATTTAGGAGGGGGCAGTCAGCCCGAGTTGTAGATAAGGTGGGGAACTATAGAGGGGGTGGGGGTTAGGGATTTAGTTATAGGAGGGCTCAGGGGACAGAGGGATAACTTGGAAGGGGGTGTCAGGGGATGGGATTATTTGTTAAGAAACTGTTCTTTTTTGGGGGGTACTTCAGTGGAACATTCCATTCAACACAGTTGCTAATATCATAGAGATATGGGGAGTTGGAATATTATCTCTTGGAATATTAAAGGTGGGAACGACAATTTGAAAAAGTACACTATACTTCGGCATCTTAATAGATACCACCCACATATTGCTTCAGGAGACTCAAATAAATTATGCAAAAAGCAAATGTCTTCCCATTGGTACAGCCTTGCAAGATGACTCTATCCTTTTAGGTATCCCAATAAAGGATGTGCCACAGAAGAATGAACACATAATAGGTGTTTCAGTCCATAGTGAAGACCAGGACATTAAAAGTATCTCCTAAGCAGGCAATGTGTGCCTGATACTGGTGGATCAGGCATCAAATATAGCTGCAGCACATGAGTTAGTTTCTTTTACAAGCCTTACTAAAACAGAAATAAATTATGCAAAAAGTAAATATCTTCCCATTGGTACAGCTCTGCAAGATTTCTCTATCCTTTTAGACCTCCCAATAAAGGATGTGCCACAGAAGATCTTGTGGGTTTGTTTGGCTCTGGAGGCATGTATACATATAATTGGAACCTCCTTATCCAAGAAAGCAGAGAAAAAATTAAGAGATGGAACTCATAGTATATATTCAAACCTAAAAGGGTTTATATTGTTAAAACATTTTTGCTAACCATGTTTCTACACTCATGTATGTTTTTTCCCCTACAAAACAACTGGACATGACAATATACAGTATCTTTTTCCAGTCTATCTGGGGTAGCAGGCATAATCCAGTTAAAAGAGGAGTGATTTATAAGCTTCTCAAAAATGGGGGATTGAATATGATACATCCCCTGGTTTTCTTTTTTACTATGTTTCTTTATGCAAATGTAAAACCTGTATTACAAACTGCCAGAAAAGTTTGGTGCCCATGGGTATTGAATCTGATTGAACCATGGGTACTGGCATGGGAACCTAATTCTATTATTCAGAAACAGAAATCTGTCCTTGGACTCCCACATTTTATGCAATATATTTTTGGAAAATTGAAACTTTGGGCTATAAAGAAACATATGCTCACAGATTTCACCAGAAAAGAAATGTATGCAACCTGCACATTGTGTCTGCTTTCTTTGAAGACCAACCCAGATATTGAACAAAAACACCAAATGAGATAAAGCAAGTTGATATTATGTTGATAAGCCCCAGAATGAGAGGAAAGATGTGGAACGTGATGTGGCTTTGTGCACTCAAAAAATTAAATGTTAAGAATAATTTTAAACGTAAGGAAATAGCTGAAAGAGTGTTCTCCAGAGATATCTGTTTAGATAAGTTAGAACCCATGGAACATTTGTTCTTAGAGTGCCAATTTGTACTCTCCTTTTGGGTTATATTATATTCTAAATGGCATAAATCTCCATTTACACTGATAAACAGGGATATTCCATGTCTAGGCCTTTTACTGCAGGTTTGGGGTAAATATGATTCAGGGACAATTCAGCTGATTCTATTGATAATTAAATATCACATTTGGCATACTAGGTGTTAATTAACCTTATACAAGAGGCAGATTTTGCCTGAGCAATTTTTCTGGACTGTTCAGAATTCTTTATTAGAGATAAAGCAAAAAGAGTTTCAACAATGTACAGGAACACAAACTCAATCCTGGTGGAAGCACACGGAATGGATAGAGGAGGTATGATAAAATTGATGTTGGTTAAATATTTCAGCAATATTTTAAGGCTTTTGAATGTGAATCTTTCTCAGTATGAATTTAATACTGCCTTTTATTTAGTTTTCTTAGGGCACGATCATAAGGTTCCTTTGCTTTTGATGAAAGCAAATCAAAAACATTTAAATTAAGGATGTATGCTGTGTTGTCCCAATACTGCTGCAGGCAGCAGTGCATGTGAAAGTAGTGTTCAAAACTGTGTGATATTCCCCAAACTGTTTGCTCAGTGCTAAAACGTTTGCACGGGTTTAGCGCAGGGCTAAACCATTAGCCTGGTGCAAACTGCATGCAAATCAGTGCAAAATGAGATGCTAAGCTGGATGTTTGCCCAGAGACTACCTAAGTAGGCTCATTTGCATGTCACTTTTGAATATGGCAAAGTTTAGCACCGGGCAAACGTGTTTGCACTGGGCTAACAATTTAGCCCTGTGCTAAACCCACGCAAATGTGCTAGCACTGTGCAAACAATTTGGGGAATATTTTACAGTTTTGCATACTGTACTTTCACATACGCTGCTGCCTGCAGCTGTACTGGGTCCATGCATTTGCTGGCACACACATTGGCCACATAGTTCACCTCTACCTACCTTTACATCACTGTGTACTGTGTTGCTGTGTTGCTGTTGTGGTTTGCACTTCCTGGTTGCCATATTCAGAGCTGTCTTATTCCAGGGCTAAATTTGTCCTGCACTCCCAGCCCAGTTTGCCCGGCCTCATTCCCATGCGATATTCAGAAGCTGTTTACCCTGGGCTATTCCTTTTGAATATGGTTTGCTTTGTGCTCCGGGCTATGTTTGCCCACTGGGCAGTGCTAATTTAGCCCCAGGGCAAAGTTTTGAATATCTGGCCCCTAGTCTTGTATCCTGAAAAAAGATTATGTCATAATGTTGTAATTCAAAAAGAGAAAATGTGTTTTTTCATTTTTTCTCATTTTTTACACTATGTATGTTCAAGAATGTGATTGACAGTGTTAGCATTCATATAACTCCTTATAGTCAAGTAGGATATACTTTATTTGCTTTATTTCTGGTCCCCCACCATTTTTCTGAACTTGTGGTTTACAACCTAGAGGTTCCTCATTTTCAGAGGATTGCTCAACCAAGGAGGAGGTGTCAGAGCTGTTCTTCATCTCCATTTCACCCCATTGTAAAACTTCAAACTTATTTTGCACTGGTATCATGACTGGGGCAACTGGGCATCCAGAACTTTTCCCTTTGCCTTTTGTAACTGTGTCATAAATCTCAGAGTCTGTAGGTGGCATGTTTGGGGGGGTCTGCTCTTCTACTGGGGGGGTTCTTCCTCCTGAGCATTTGTAATGTCTACGCTCTCTGCCCTTTCAGGCCTTTCCTCTCTTTGTGTTATTTCTCCTATACTGACTGTATGTTGTACAGTATCTTCTGTTCTTTCCTGTCTTTGGGCAGGGTGTAGTGTAACATTTTACTCAATAACTGTATAAATTTTACTTAGGTATAACCTATAATAATACCTAATCAAATGTTTTTTACTTAAGTATAACCTTTCATAATATGTAGTTAGCTGTCTTGTGATACAGCTTCTCACAAGATCTAGTTAAATGTCTTGTGATGCCTTTATATTTCACAACTTATAACATCAAAATGTCTTATAATACACTTATCAGGATAGTCTGCCCTTATTAGGATGATGTTTACCTATTAAAGAGAGGTGTGCACACAAAGAACCTTCAGTCAGTGCAGTCAGCACTTATGAGATTGTGTAAGAAATGTGGTAAACACCTTGTGATGTTGTGAGAGAAATACAGTTTTGACACAAATGCACCACACCCTCAAATTAATATGTTATTTTGTTATATGATTGGCTTATAAAGGGGTGTTGGTATTATTTAAGATAAGACAGCTTTATATGGGGGGGCGCTAGAGAGCCACATTTATGACCGGAAGCATTTCTTCGATGCTCTGCAATAAGTACAGCTAAAAACAAACAAAATATAATTTTACCATTACAAATATCGGGAACTATTTACATAAGCTGACAGCTCTTGAAATGGTGAATCTTCAGAGATTAAATATGCAATGGGAAGGCAGAAGGCATAAGCATCTGGTTTGAGCCAGAAATCAACGGCCCAGCACTCAAAGATCACACAGAGTGGGTCTGACCAAGCAGCAGGCTCTAGTGGAATTAAGGATGCTCCTCCATGGAAACAGTTCTCAGTACCATGAGTGAAATGGACCATAAATTGGAAAAGGTCCTAGACCACTTGGGAGCACAGGATGCCAAAATTGAAGTGACAACTAAACTAGCTAAAGAAGCTGATGATCGCTCCCAAAAAACACAGGCAGCTTTTGCCAAATCTACTACCGAGCTCAATCATCTGAGGGCCAGAATGGAGCACATGGAGAATTCAGCAAGGGCAGCAAATCTGAGACTGGTAGGAGCCCCAGAGGTCATTGAAGGGGAGGACCTGCTGAGTTTTTTTTGGTGATTTGGCTACAGAACAGTTTACCCTCTGAGATGCAAGTAGATAATGCCCTCATACAAGCCTTTTGAATAAACCTCCATCGGGCCCAAGAAAGGAAGGAGACCCTGCCTACTATCTTGATTATTACTACAGGCCTGGTGATCCGTGACCGTATCCTGCAATGGGCAAGGCCCACTATCCAGTTACCATTGAGGGACAGGAATGTAAACTATTCCTGGACTGGTCATTTGCAACATGGTCATGGCGCAAATTGTTCAATCCACTCAGAAAACAACTTCGGAGATTAGGAGTGGCCCATTCTCTGCTTGCCCCAGCCAGACTCCGTTTAACATACAGTGGGAAAACATATCAGTTTAACGATTCTGAGGAGGCAAAAAAGAGAGTGAAGAAGATTGTAGATGAATTTCAGATGAGAGTTCCTTCGGAATCAGAGGATGGAGAAGATTGAGGTGGTGGGTAAACTGCCCTTTTCCTTTCATAGTTTTTTCACTGTGCACTAACTTTTGAACCCAGATAAACTGAGATTTTTGGACTAACCATTTCCCTCATTTAGTCTTTTTTTTTTCTTTTTTTCACGTCCGGGAATGGACACTCTATTAGACATTTATGCAGGCTTTTGTGTGTTAATAAATAAATGTTAACTTGTGTATTAACTTTCTAGTGGTCATTCTAAGAGAATTAAGAATTAAACTGTTTAGGGAAAGTTACCTGAACACTCAGTTTATCAAGTTAAAATAGAGAGGTTGTTGGTTGTTAATTGAGCAGTAGCTGAAGGGGAGTTCTAATATCCCTTCTAATTAGATGATTAATTATGTGGGACAATGATCTTAAGATCATGGCTATTACTACCTTAGAAATATTACTTAATCTTGTTACATACCCCACAGGTTCTAATGTGGCTAGCTATCCTAAAGGTTAGGTTTAAAATGTTGCTTGTCAATTATGGTTGATACCCCATATGTTGTATCATAAAGCAGAGAGCACCTACTCCTAATGCTAATATGTGTGTATAGCACCTAATAGTGGAGCTTTTCTGTCCTTGATTCTCTGGTTGTAAAGCTTTCAATGTGCTCATTGTAAAATGAATAAAAGAAAGTTAAAAAAAGAAAGCTTTATATAAGCACTGAATAAAATTGAATAAGCTAGCACCAAACCAAAAGCAAGAATACATGTATTTGAAGTGGATGAACTCGCAAAAAGAAAATAAACCAAAGGGAAACAATCACTCTGTGTCGCTTGAATTATTTGAAGATAGAAAATGCAGCTATCCTTTCACCTTACAATTGGTGCCATGACTCGAATGTCTGAAGACAGTCTATACGGTTGCTGACAACATCAAATGAACCGAGAAGGAAGCCACTTCGAGGAACACCTACACCTACCTGAACTGATCTCTCACATATGGAGGGAGGTCAGAAAGATGAATAAGGAAGCTGAGGTGAAGTCAGACATGATTTGCCAGTGAACCTACTGACAAAAGTATACACACCATATTATGTAAATATTTAGAGACGCAACTTAAAGAAGGTCCGTATCGCTCTCCTGGACAGCAGGAAGATGCGTACTTATGTTTAACTAAACAATGTATAGACTGTAATGAGAAGAGTAAATCAGATAAAACCAAGTTAGCTAACATATGTCAAATGTACATACAGTATCAGTTAGCGATAACTGCTAGAACGTGTCAGTTGAAGAAATAATTGTTAGAAAAAGATGATGCTCTTTACCTAAATATAGCCAAATATGTCACAGAGACTAAAGACAGTGAATATAAATTAAATGTCTCTCAAGGAGAAGTATGTGGTTTAAAAATTAAGATTAAACAATTGGAAGAAAGTCTTAAGTTTTACAGTAAAAAAAAACTTGTCCCAGATTAATGAATTAAGCCGACAATTGCAACAAGCAGTTGAATGCTTGGATCATGCTAATCAGGAACATGCCCAAGACATAGCATACAAAGAACAAACTTGTTATACTTTGCAAGCTGAAGCCCAGGTACAATGCCAAATTTCTTTAGAATTATGGCATCAGGTACAAAAATACAAGCAAGTTCCTATCCAGCAACAGCCCATGCCTGTTCCATGTGGTTGTTTTGGGAGGCGCATGTACACATCACAGTCTGAGGAAACAGGCTCAGAGGATGAGGAAGGATATATGAAGCTTAGTAAAAAGAAAATGTCTCCATTTGTTACAAAAATAAAAGGAGAAGGGTAAAAGGTGCAACAGGCTAGAGGAAGTAAGTGTTTAAAAAATTTACATTGGAAAACAAAAGAAAATATGGAAAGAGAATATATAATGTTACATAATGAAATAAAACAATTGGAGGGTAGGTTAATGGATGAAAAAGACATTCTAACTGTCCCTGATCAGGCTTACTTAATGGACCTAGTAAGAAGTTGTGAGATGTCAGAAAGGCACACAAAAAACTTTGGAAGATGATGAGGAAGCTAGATCACAATCAAAGAAGTTTGAGGAAGCCATAGAAGAAGTAAAGGTCCATATGGAACTATCCCAAAGCGGTCTCTCCATCCAGGAATCTATGCAGTTTGTAGATCAGTTGGGAAAATGGGAACCAGGTCAGAATCCAGTACCATATTGTTCTAAATTAAAGACATTAGTGGATAATTTTAATTTGACTAACAAAGATGCCTGTAAAATAGTCACTTTGTCACCTTCTACAGTGTTGCTGCAGAGCTTACCTGCAAAAATGACAGGTAATCAAGCTCACCCAGAGATTGATACTAACTGGGCCACTGCTGATGAGATCCAAACCGCATTGCAGTCAATGCACGGTGTATCTCATACGGACTGGAGTAAGATCTATGAGATCACTCTACAGCCCAGGGAGTCCACAGTTATGTTCATCAATCATCTGTATGCTGTGTACGCCAAATATGGAGGCATGGCAAACCCAGGTAAAGATAAAGAACCCTTTCTCAGTTTAATTGACTGGCAAGCTACTATTGTGCCTGTGTCAGTTTGTATGCTACGTAAAAGAGCAGAACGAGCCACTGATAAAGAAATATTACTCACTGATTGGTGGCACATGTAACAAGATGATGAAGCCCCAGATAAAGGAAAAGATAAAAGGAGAGTAGCCACTATAGTAAAAACTGAAGGAAAGGGTAGATCCACTTGTAATAATTGCAATAAAGAGGGCCAATTTAAATGTGATTGTTGGGCTAAAGGTGGAGATATGGAAGGAAAACAAAAGCAAGTCTTATAGAGAAGATGAACTCAAAATCCAGGTAATAATACTAAACCTGGTGGTAAGGCAGATTTACAAAAATGTATTGAAGTATTTAGTAATTTGATTAATACTAAGACAGTTGCAGCAGTTCGACAGGAACCTACTGCTCCTAGTGATAGTGAAGCAGAGGATGAGGAAGAGCTTCTCGCTAGAAATGAGAAGAAAAAGAAATGATGGGATGAAGCTCCCACCTTCCAAATCCTGGGTCAATTACAAGAGGATCGGGAAGGGTATCCAACAATATCAGCAATGGTCATGGGCTGCCAGACTGTGATATTAGTTGATACTGGTGATACTGTTAGTGTAACAGATAGTGATATGCCTTTAACAACTCACAGGAAATGACAAATTAATTTGCAAGATTTCTCGGGGGTGTTAACAGCATATTTAACCAAACCAGTTTTGGTTCAGATAGGTGAACAACAATTGAAATGTATGTTTTGGAAATGTAATACACATGAAGGTACCATCATGGGTATGGACATTCTAGCACAACATGGTTTAGTAGTGGATCTTAATAATATGATTATATGGCAAGGGAGCACTACTAACCCAGGACTAAATGTGGATGACTCACATAGTGTGTACACAATAAAGTCATTAAAGATTTATCAGATGAGTGATTTATGGAAGCAGGTGCCACAGTGGATAAAATCTGTTGTACAAAGGCATGAATCAAATTGGACTAAAAATGTTACAGACTGTGGACGAGTGTCTAATATGGAGGTCCAAATGGAGGGACCAGACCCACTGCCACAAAAGCAATATGTGTTTCCTAAGGAAGCACAGGAAGAGGTAGGAATTATTTTGAAACAGTTACAATCAAGAAAGGTAATTCACCCAATATGTTCAACTGTTAATTCCCCTCTCTGGCCTGTTCGTAAATTGAACAGTACTTGGAGGTTGACTATAGACTATAGAGTCTTGAATAAAGTAACACTTCTAGTCACCCCAGTGGTATCTAGACTACCGGACTTAATATCTCAGTTGTCTCCCATTGCCACTATTTATACTGTACTAGATGTGTCAAATGGATTTTGGTCTATCCCTGTGCATCCAGATAATCAGTATAAGTTTGCTTTTCCCTTTCAGAACAAGCAGTACACATTCCAGTGTCTACCACAATGTTTTCACTCATTGCCGACTTTATTTCATCAATGTTTGGCAGAAATATTATTGAGTTTTTCAGTTCCTGAAGCAATAATACAATATGTTGATGACATTTTATTGCAGACTGATACATACCAGGAGCATGTTAGTTTATTGAATGAGTTGCTAACAGTCTTAGGTAAAGGAGGGTTAAAAATGAATCCTAGCAAAGCACAAATTGGACAGTCACAAGTTACTTTTTTTGGATATATGTATTAACAAAGAAGACAAACTGTAGATCCTGATAAAAATCAGGTGATACAACAGTTACAGAGACCCAAGAAAAATACTGCATTACGACAGTTCTAGGGCATGGTAGGATGCTGCAGAGATTTTATTAAAGCCTTCTCTAGTATGGCAAAACCTCTGTATAATCTACTAAAGGGAGGAAAGGAGATTGATATCCTCAGATGGGAATGAGAACATCAGATAGTTTTTCTGGCTTTAAAGCAAGCACTAATGAGAGCTCCAGCTCTCGTTAGTCCTTCTGAATCCTCTGATTTTGTAATACAGGTACATGCGACAGATCAGGTGATCAATGCTGTACCGTTTCAAAAGAGAGCAGGGACTTCACATCCTGTAGGATATTTTTCTCATGTATTAACACCTGTAGAACAGACATATGAAGAATTTGTGAAACATTTTTTAGCTGTATATTGGGCTATACAAGCTACAGAACATATTGTGGGGTTTAACAGAATTATCCTGCAAATGTCTCACACTCCAGTGAAATTTCTACTTGAAAGGGATGTGAGAGGTGTGTCTTCACAGCAATTGGTTAAATGGGCTTTAGCTCTACAAGGGAAAAATATCACTGTAGAAAAATGTACCTCACCTATGTTAGTTGAATTGATAGCATGGGAGGGAGAGGAACATGATTGTGGAACTGTAATGGGAATTGATTTTAAACCCATATTTGCTGTGGAACCAAATATTGAAGCAAGAGATGTTTATGTAGATGGCTCTCACTTTTGGGAGGATGGACTTTTCCACACAGGATATGCCATATGGACACTGAGTACTAATCAAGAAATATTAGTACAATGCCCATCACCATTTTCTTCCCCTATAGCAGAATTGGAGGCAGTCCGCGGAGCTATTATGGCTTACCCTCAGGAGGCTATTAATATCTTCTTGGACTGTGCTTTTGTTGTCAATTCCTTGTTAGATTTTCTTCCTATTTGGACAAAAAATGGAATGCGGATAGCATCTGGGGAACCTGTCGCATTTGCTTCCATATTACAATATATATGGGACATAAGAGCTCAAACACCTTTAAGAATAGCAATTTGTTAAGTAAGAGCTCACCAAAAGAATCCAAAGGATATCCATGAGTTAAACAATAATGTAGTGAATAGTCTGGCTCAAGTTGCAGCCAAACAAACAACCTTATGAGTAGACCCTCTAGGAGGTGACTCTACACAATTGTGGGAGATGGGTGAATTTGATAAAAATCATATTAAATAGATAGCAGCCTTCTCACAAGGCCCAAGTTTGGGGTGTATCCAAGATACAGATGCTTGGATAGTGGGTTGTCGGAACCAATGAAAAGACACTGGAGAGTGTGCAACCAAACATGTTACCATATGGGAAGATATGGTAGTATGGGAATGGCAACCTGGATTTAGGAAGTGGATACCACCCACTTCATTTAGAAAGCATATCATCATGGATAATTATCGAATTGGAGTTAATTGTGGACTCCACAAAACATGTAAAATGTTGGCACATAAATATTGGTGGCCAAAAATGGGAAAAGATGTCAAACAACACCTGGAGGCTCGTCTCATCTGTGCACAGATGAATCCTCCTGTACCTGGTAAGAGGGTTCCGTTAGGGCATATACTCCTGGTGGATGGTCCTTGGCCCTGGTTACAAATTGATTATGTGGGACCCTTGCCCACTGCAAAAGGTGGGTTCCAATATTTACTAGTCATTGTTGACATATTTTCCAAATGGGTAGAAGCATTGCCCATATGAAATGATAGTGCTAAGCTACTTGCAAAAGCACTATGGAAACAGATGTTCTCCCAATGGGGGTTTCCCAGAACACTTGAAAGTGACAGAGGAATTCACTTTACAGTGAAAATAATGACAGCTTTGTGTGATATCTTATGTATCACTCAAAGTTTGCATTTGCCCTACCTTCCACAATTTTTGGGAATGGCATAAAAGTTAAATTGCACTCTGAAAAATGCACTGAAAAAAGCAGTGTTGAATATTGGTAAAGGGTGGGTGACGCACTTACCAGGAATAATAATGGGTATCAGAGGTACTTAAAACAAGAGTACTGGCTATAGATCATATCATTGATGACTGGACTGGACATGTGGCTGTATTATCCATCAGATCCAGATTTGTCAACACCTGTGTTAGATCGCATTAAAACTGATGTGTTCTTGCAACAGCTACAAAAACAGTTAGCTGTTTATTTACCTCATGCTGACAGAAACATAGAAACATAGAATTTGATGGCAGATAAGGACCGCTTGGCCCACCCAGTCTGCCCATTTCCTTACCTAATGGATAAGCTGCAGATCCTAGTTAACCAGCAGCCTACTTCTTCCTACCCACACCCCCTAGAATTGCCTTATGACTGTCGCATGCATGCTTGAATTCCACCACTGCTTTTGACTCGACAGCCTCCTCTGGAAGGCCGTTCCATGCATTCACAACCCTCTCTGTGAAAAAATACTTCCTTAAATTACCTCTGAGCCGCCCCCATCTTCAAATTGTGCCCCTTGTTCTTGCACACTTTTTGAAAGATGCTACCCTCTTGGACTTTGTTGATTCCCTTGAGGTACTTGAAAGTTTCTATCATGTCCCCTTTCCTCCTTTCCTCGAGGCTATACATATTAAGCTCCTTAAGTCTCTCTTCATATGTCTTCCAGTGAAGACCCTGCACCATTTTAGTTGTCCTCCTCTGGACAGCTTCCATCTTGTCTATGTCTTTGCGGAGATTGGGTCTCCAGAACTGCACGCAGTACTCCAGATGGGGTCTCACCAGCTGTCTGTACAGAGGGATAATAACTGCTTGTTTTCTACTGGTGATGCCTCTCCCTATGCATCCCAGTATCTCCCCAGCCCTCCTTGCTGCCCTCTCACATTGCTTGCTCACCTTTAGGTCATCTGATATGACTACCCCCAGGTCCCTTTCCATTTTTGTTGTTGTTAGTATCTCACCCCCCCATTGTGTACTCTTCCCTGGGTTTTGTTTCCCAGGTGCATTACCTTACTTCTTAGCATTGAATCTAAGCTGCCATACATTTGACCATTCCTCTAACCTTGCAAGTCCTTCTCGTCTTTCCACCCCACCTTGTGCATCAACTCTGTTGCAGATCTTTGTGTCATCTGCAAAGAGACATACTTTTCCTTCCAGTCCCTCTGCAATGTTGCTTATAAAGACATTGAAGAGGACCAGTCCTAATACTGAACCCTGTGGTACCCCACTAGTAACCCCCTTTCTTCAGCGTGGACTCCATTTACTATTACACTCTGTGTCCTATTCTCCAGCCAATTCTTTACCCAGGCTGTCATCTTGGGACCCACTCCCAGGCTGGCTAGCTTGTATATTGATCTTTTGTGTGGGACTGTGTCAAATGCCTTGCTAAAGTCTAGGTAGGCCATGTCCACAGCTCCTTCCTGATCTACTACTGTGGTCACCCAGTCAAAGAAATCTATCAGATTTGTCTGGCATGACCTTCCCACTGTAAATCCATGCTGCCTTGGGTCCTGTGCCCCTCTGGCCTCTAGATACTCAACAATTCTTTCCTTCAGAAGTGATTCCATCATTTTCCCTATGGCACAGACTCATTGGAAAAATAAACAGAGACATGGTGAAAAAGTGATACCACCCATTGAACAGGCTCATCAAGTCATGGTGAAAAAATCTGGTCAGAAGAGACCATGGGATGCTAATTGGATGGGGCCCTATACTGTCATTGATGTTTTGGGGCCATGGGTCATTCAGGTCTGTCAAATTCGACAAGGGTCTACAGAGACCAAATGGGTCCATGTGGACCAATGTAAACTGTATCAGCCTTTAAATCATGACAACTGATACTGCTCTGTTTTTCTCAATAGGTGAAAGACAACGATGTTCCTTTTACTTGTACTGTGTAGTACCTTATTGATTCCAGTACTTTCTCACCAAGATGGATGCCCAGGGCACATATGGAACAGTTTATACAACAAGCACTATGCTAATCGTACTGCATGGGGTCTCCCAGTGCTGTTGGGAGAATGACATGAACATGCTGGTTATCTACTTGTCAAATGGTACTTTACTTGTTATGGACAATGTCAAGATGCGACATGGGGAAGCTCACCAGAAGCCTGGCCTGGCACGGCGATGTATGTAGTGAACTAACAGCCCAAAAAGGAATCTTTATCCGGTCTCCTTTGGGGGATGCGACAAATCTGACAAAAGAAGAACAAGACTTGCTACGAATAAAATTAAAGGACATCTTACAATATCCATCAGATATAATTGTGTTAAATTATTCTTATGGTCCAAAACGTAATATGTGTCATTTTTTGTATAATACATCTATTGTAGCAAACTATACAGTAGGGTTAAAACAGTTGTTCACAGTATTGCCATTAACAAATGAGTATTCATTGTTAACATATTTGTGTGTTTTTCAGAAGGCACAATGGCCAGGAATGGCCTGTAATGTTAACTTAACAGCATGGCATAGTTTTGCAGCATGGACTATAATGTATCAAGAACAAGGTATATCAGGGCAAAAATTCTTGCCCCTATCAGATGGTATTATCTTGACACAAAATGTATATCCTCTATATTATCCATGTAAATTGGAGAATTATAATGTTTTGTTACATTTGCCTTTTCCACGATTACCTCTTCAATGTAAAGATTGGGCTTCGGTATTATTGTGGCAAAAGTATTATAATAATATGTTAAATCAATTCCATGATCGACAAAAAACATGGTCATTTCAAATTCCTGCAGGAGCGTCACCAAGCTTATTTCATCGTAAAAGAGACGTGTGGGGCTGGTTAGGCTCAGGATTGGGAATTGCTAATGGTATTGATTCTATGGTTTTAAAGGGTCATATTCATTCTTTAGAAACGACTTTAAAAGATATGGCTACTGGACCATTATCGACTACTGTGAGATTAGCAGCTGATAATGAAGAAATTGATTGGTTTGCATTTAGAGAAACCTTACAGAACTTTTCAATTATTGCTCAAATAGCAGCCTGTTTTTATAACTCACTTTCTAATATGTCTAGAGAAAACTATATAGAACTGGCTTGCTCACAATTAGCTGCTGAAGCACATACTTATTTAGTTAATGAGTTAAATAGAATTGAAACAAATAGGTTACCTTTAGGAATAGGTGAGACCAATGTGACTAGATTATTGGATCATTCCACTGTATTTTTACCACCCTTAGCTATGATAAATGATGAATCCTTAATATGTGGGGAAGAGACATCAACTGCCCCTGGTTTCCTGAACAATGTAAATTTACCCTAACATCTGCAAATGAATACTGCCAAGCTATGAGATGGAACCAATCATGGCGTGTAATTGCAGGTCAACCTTGGAATGTATGGGGGTGTAGTGACAAAACTTGGTGGGTTGCAAATTGGACCCTTCAAGAAAGTCCTGCCTATAGCCGAACAAATGTTACCCATATTGATGGTTCAAGTATGGCCTTAGATTTACTCACTGATTTGGCAACTCTGCCTCATTTTGAATTACCCAAAATTGATAAGCTGACACTTGATGCCTTGTTGTATTGTCAACAAACAGAAGGACTTATTTTCTCACAGAAGGCCTCTGCTAAAGAGGTAAAAAGACAGTCATCGTATACCCCCATTATATCCTGGTGGGATCGGGGCACAGCTGTCTTGGGTACCAGTCCAACCTTAATAGCGGTAGTATGTGGCATTGCAGTAATCTGTGTTCTTGGTCTTATTCAATTATTATTGTATCGTAAGATGAGACACATGATGCGACAAATACAAATGTAGCAATGGCAACATCGTCTTGTGTGATCTCACATCATAGTGAGTCACAGAGGGGGGATTGTAGTGTAACATTTTACTGAAGTATAACTTTTACTTAAGTGTAACCTATAATAATACCTAATCAAATGTTTTTTACACATAGAAATATAGACTTTGAAGGCAGATAAGGACCGCTTGGCCCACCTAGTCTGCCCATTTCCCTACCTAGAGGATAAGCTGCAGATCCTATTTAACCAACAGCCTATTTCTTCCAACCCACCACAAAAATTGCCTTATGTCTGTCCCATGCATTATTGAATTCTCCCACAGTTTTAGACCCCACAACCTCCTTAGGAAGGCTGTTCCATGCATCCACCACCTTCTCTGTGAAAAAATACTTCCTCACATTGATCCTGAACCGTCCCCCCTCTATCGTCAAATTGTGTCCCCTTGTTTGTGCACATCTCTTTTTCTGAAAGATGCTACCCTCTTAAACTTTGTTGATTTCAATGAGGTACTTAAATGTTTCTATCATGTCCCCCCTCTCCCTTCTTTCCTCAAGGATATAACCTTTCACAATATGTTGTTAGCTGTCTTGTGATAAAGCTTCTCACAAGATCTAGTTAACTGTCTTGTGATGCCTTTATATTTCACAACATATAACATCCAAATATCCTATAATACACTTATCAGATAGTGTGCACGTATTAGGATGATGTATACCTATTAAAGGGAAGTGTGCACACGAAGAACCTTCTATCAGTGCAGTCAGCACTTATGAGATTGTGTAAGAAATGTGGTAAACACCTTGTGATGTTATGAGAGAAATACAGTTATATCTATGTTTTGACACAAATGCACCACACCCTCAGATTAATATGTTATTTTGTTATATGACTGGCTTATAAAGGGGCGTTGGTATTATTTAAGATAAGAAGTCTTTATATAAGCACTGTATACAATTGAATGAGCTAGCACCAAACCAAAAGCAAGAATACATGTATTTGAAGTGGATGAACTCGCAAAAAGAAAATAAACCAAAGGGGAACAATCACTCTATGTGGCCTGAATTATTTGAAGATAGAAAACACAATGCAGCTATCCTTTCACCTTACACAGGGTGTGCTAACTGAGTCCTAGAGAAATCTGTTATTGCCTGAGTTATATCAGCTCTAGGAGATATTGTGCTACTTCTTGGGGGGGCAGGATCTGTTTGCATATCTGTGTATACCTGTGTTGACATAAAAATCATGCTCTGAAAAATCTGCATCAACAG
This sequence comes from Neoceratodus forsteri, assembly GCA_016271365.2. Lineage (NCBI taxonomy): Eukaryota > Metazoa > Chordata > Ceratodontiformes > Ceratodontidae > Neoceratodus > Neoceratodus forsteri. The sequence continues at coordinate 770,508,044 of CM057449.1, read as the reverse complement.
TATTATGTCTGTCCCATGCATTCTTGTGTGCCTTGTATGTCCCTCATTATCACATAAGCCAAACCATGGGGTAAAGGTACAATGTATCCTTGGGTGTCCTAACATCCCACATATAGTGCACCTCATCTGTTCACAATCACTGCTTATGTGCTAGGCGAAACACATTTATAACATGAGCAAGGTTGTCCTGGGTAAAATGCCACGGTCCCTACGTGAAGAAAAGCTGCTTGGCAAGTGCTGGATTTCAGACTCTGTAAGTTTCAATTGAATTTTAAATTTCCATCCCCCCATCCAGAAACCCTGTGTCAGTTATGGGGTCATGTAATCCCTGCACCTCACACCTCTGTTCTAGCCAGTATATTATATCCTTTATGTTGACCCTCTCATTTCTAAAAAGTACAGTAATTTTTTTCAAAGTTGGTTTAGAAAGGGGAATCACAAATAAAGGGCGCTAAACATCACCGTCTTTCACTTCTTGGTATTTCTACCAGAATCTGTCCAAAAGGTAGCAGACCAAAAACTTAAATCAAAAGTCTGCTCTAATGAAACATGTAGAAAGGCAAATACTTTAGAAGGAGAAAATTTCGAAGACTCCTTAATGAGGTATTTTCCCACATAAGTCCAGTCTGGTGGTATTTCAAGGCCCCCTTTCTACTGAATTTGTAAAGCATCCCTTCTTTTTGCATTTTCAAATGGTTTGTGAAATAAACTTGCAAAACTGGACTTTTGCATCACATTTAAATTATTTTGTTCTTTGTATTATGTGAAACATCAGGAATAGTCAGTAGCTGTCTGTAATATCATTTACAGCTTCATGAAATATATCTTCTTCTACAATTTGTGTTGTAACTGGATTCTTCTCACTGGTGGTCACGGTTCTGTCCCTCTCCTCTCTATGTTGTTCTTAGTCTGGAACTCTCACATCATGTCCATTTTGTTATGGGATAGCCTTTGCTGTGAGGATATTTTCCACACTCTGTCTGCTCATTCCAAGTAAAGAGATACCCAGGTCAGGAACCCATGTACCCGAATCCGATTGAGTCCATCCTGCATCTTGCAGCACGCTCCCTGGGGTCCAATTGTCCACTGTCACGGCAATAAATGTCTCAGGTACACTCTGTTTTTCTAATCCTATGTTTTTTGCACCGAACTGAAAGACGGGCTTTGGCCATTTTTTCTCAGTGTTCCAAGTTAGACTTTTAGGTAGCCTTTTGCGTTTCTTTTGTTCTTCCGCAAGTCTATGTTTCTCTATGGAAAATTGTTTTTTCTTCTGCTATGAGTAAGTCTGCCAAGCATCTCTTTTTCTCTGCCAGGTTTTTTGCAGTTTTTCCTTGGATTCATCAGTTTCCATATCCATATTTGTTTCAGATATATACTTAGTTCCATTTTCCTGAAATTCCATTTAATCTCTGGTGATCTCAGATGCTGGACCTGCAGGGAAGGAGATCTGCACAGCTGCAGGTACCAGCCATCTCCTCAGTCCGACTGCTGTCCACCATTGCAAACAAGGGTTCTCCCTATTGGCAAGAGATGGGGATTTTTTTTTTATTACTTCAAAAAACAAATGTTTACAGAGAATGTTAATTCACACAAAAAAATGTATGAAACCAAAAATAATTATATAGAAAACAAATGCATATTTCAGTTATACTCCTTTTACACTACTTCTAAGTGGATATTCAAACACAATTCAATAAAATTTATAAAGCTTGGTTATACCCCCCTTCCCACCACAAATTATAATTACAACCAATGTTAATTCACTTCAGATTGTATGAATTAAACAGTAAAGGAAAATAACATTAAATACTTCACTCATACCTCCTATAGATAACTTCTCAATTTTTAATCCAAACCATAAGGGTAAAGGAAAATAAAATCAGAAAAATAATTCAAGATGAAAACATTTTAAACAACCCCCTCACTACTAAAATTAGTGAAATGTTTACTTAGTACATTAAAACAAACTCAAATAATCTTTCCTTTCATGTTACAATCACATGGGGGGAATCCATTTGAAATATTTAGGAAAACAAAATAGGTATTTGAAAATACTCATTAACATATTAAGAGTAGATATGTTTTCTAGTTAAATTGCATCCCTAATATAAATGTTTTTGATTTATTGTCAACAAAAGCAAAGGAACCTTATGATCATGCCCTGAGAAAACTAAATAAAAGGCAGTATTAAATTCATACTGAGAAAGATGCACGTTCAAAAGCCTTAAAATATTGTTGAAATATTTAACCAACATCAATTTTATCATACCTCCTCTACCCATTCCATGTGCTTCCACCACAATTGAGTTTGTATTCCTGTACATTGTTGAAACTCTTTTTGCTTTATCTCAAATAAAGAATTCTGAACAGTCCAGAACAATTGTGCAGGTGAAATCTGCCTCTTGTATACAGTTAATTAACACCTAGTATGCCAAATGTGATATTTAATTATCAATAGAATCAGTTGAATTGTTCCTGAATCATATTTACTGCAAATCTGTACTAAAAGACCTAGACATGGAGTATCCCTATGTATCAGTGTAAATGGAGCTTTATGCCATTTAGAATATAATATAATCCAAAAGGAGAGTACAAATTGGCACTCTAAGAACAAATGTGCCATGGTATCTAACTTATCTAAACAGATATCATCTCTGGGGCACACTCTTTCAGCTATTTCCTTATGTTTAAAATGATTTTTAATATTTAATTTTTTGTGTGCACAAAGCTACATCATGTTCCGCATCTTTCCTCTCATTCTGGGGTTCATCAACATAATACCAACTTGCTTTATCTCATTTGGTGTTTTTGTTCAATATCTGGGTTGGTCTTCAAAGAAAGCAGACACAATGTGCAGGATGCATCCTTTTCTTTTCTGGTGAAATCTGTGAGCATTTTATTTGTTTATAGCCCAAACTTTCAATTTTCCAAAAAATATATTGCATAAAATGTGGGAGTCCAAGGACAGATTTCTGTTTCTGAATAATAGAATTAGGTTCCCATGCCAGTACCCGTGGTTCAGTCAGATTCAATACCCATGGGCACCAAACTTTTCTGGCAGTTTGTAACACAGGTTTTAAATTTGCATAAAGAAACATATTAAAAAAGAAAACCAGGGGATGTATCATATTCAATCCCCCATTTTTGAGGGGCCTATAAATCACTCCTCTTTTAATGGGATTATGCCTGCTACCCAATATAGACTGGAAAAATATATTATATATTGTCATCTCCAATTGTTTTGTAGGGGGAAAAACATACATGAGTGTAGAAACATGGTTAGCAAAAATGTTTTAACCATATAAACCCTTATAAGTTTGGATATATACTATGAGTTCCATCTCTTAAATTTGTCTCTGCTTTCTTGGATAAGGAGGTCCCAATTATATGTATACATGCCTCCAGGGCCAAATAAACCCCCAAGATCTTATGTGGCACATCCTTTATTGGGAGACCTAAAAGGATAGAGAAATCTTGCAGAGCTGTACCAATTGGAAGACATTTACTTTTTGCATAATTTATTTCTGTTTTAGTAAGGCTTGTAAAAGTAACTACCTCATGTGCTGCTGCTCTATTTGATACCTGATCCACCAGTATCAGGCACACATTGCCTGCTTAGGAGATACTTTTAATGTCCTGGTCTTCACTATGGACCGAAACACCTATTATGGGTTCATTCTACTGTGGCACATCCTTTATTGGCATACCTAAAAGGATAGAGTCATCTTGCAAGGCTGTACCAATGGGAAGACATTTGCTTTTTTCATAATTTATTTCTGTTTTAGTAAGGCTTGTAAAAGAAACTTCCTCATGTGCTGCCGCTATGTTTGATGCCTGATCCACCAGTATCAAGCACACATTGCCTGCATACGAGATCATTTTAATTTCCCTGGTCTTCACTGTGGACTGAAACACCTATTATGGTTTCATTCTATTAAATTTTAAACAATAATGGGTTAAGTACCAAAATATATAAGGCAGGACTCAGGAGGCAGCCTTGTCTGACTCCCCTATGAACTGAACATATATGTCACAGCCAACCATTTACATATGACCTGGTCACAGCCTAATCATAATACAATTTAAATCAGTTGATAAAACATTTTGGAAAGTCATAAGATTCTATTACTAACCACAAGTAAGTATGATTTATCCTGGGACAAGTCCTCTTCACTATCTTCATCAAGGCCGACCAGGTATACACTAATTTCTTCACTGTTTCCCTTTTCCATAATTTCTTGTAAAAGAATTAAGGCATCCCCAATTTTCCTCCCTGGTACAGAGCAAAATTGGGTTGGGTGGATTAAAGTTTGTAATACTAAGGATAAATGGTTATTCACAATCTTTGCCATTATTTTACAATATGTATTTAATAATGCGATTGGTCTCCAGTTGTCCAAAAAGGATTCATCACCTCCTTTATGTAAGAAAATTATTAAACCTTCATACATACTGCTAGCTAATTTGAGGGCTTGTAAGAAAAAAATAAAGGCTGTAACCAATTCGTTAGCTAAGTATGAACAATTAACTTTATAAAATTCACTCAGAAGGACATCAGGGCCTGGAGCTGCACTCATTCATAATCCTGAAATAACTGAGTTTAATTGTAACTCAGTAATGGTGCAGTAAGGGAAGTCAAAAAATCATACTAGGAGTCATACTAGGAAAGATAGATACACAAAAGGCCGAATCCCATAGTGTGTATCTCCAGCCATGCTGGTGCATCAGCCCTTATTAAATAAGTATTGGTCTAATTTGTTTTTGAAATCTGTATTATTTAGGGAATGCACTACTGTATTAGGTAGGGAATTTCATAATGGAGTTATTCTTTGTGTGTAGAAAAAACATCTTTTATTGATTTTAGGATTTGTCAAAGACAATTGGTACTTATGACTTCTGAGGTTTTGCTCCCTTTGGCTGCAATTCAGTCCCAACTGTGCCAAAAGTACGTTATCACTGGACAATTTATACATCAGGAAGAGGTCCCCTCTCATTCTTCGTTGTTCCAGGGAATACAGATCAAGTTCCTTGAGTCTAACTTCATATTCCTTGTTATGCTTATTTTTAATCATTCTGGTCACTCTCCTCTGGACCCCTCCAACCTAACTATATCCCTCATCATATATGGACTCCACAAGGGGGAACAATAGTCCAAATGTGGTCTTATATATGCTTTATACAGAGGTAATATACACTCCCTATCCCTTGAGGTGAAGCTCTTTTTTATGCATCCCAAAATTCTATTTGCTTTACTAATAGCTAGATTACAATGGTCATGAGAAAATAAGTCATGGGAGATTAAAGTACCCAAATCATTATGTGATGTGACTGATAAAAGGGCATGTTTATTTAATGAGAATTGATAATGATTACTACATGTGCCTAAGTGCATTTGAGCACATTTGCTGGTATTGAAGGACATTTGGTTTTGTTTAGCCCAATTTTCTAATGTTATAAGATCTTGTATAAGTATGGATCTGTCCTCCTCTGTTTTTACTTTGGCTGCTTATTTTTGTATCATCTGCAAATTTGATGATAAAACTATTTATGTTCTAAGTCATGTCAGAAACGAAAATTTAAAACAATGTTGGACTCAACACAAACCCCTGTGGCACTCCAGTACTCACCGGACAAGACTCTAACATATAGCTCCTAATACACACACTCTGCATTCGATTCTGTAGCCATTCTTCTACCCAATTGACAATTGTATTATTTATTTTATATTTTCTCATTTTTTTTACTAAAATATCATGTGGTACTTTATTGAAGGCTTTACAAAAATCCAAATAAATAATGTCTACGGGGTTATTATTTTCCATCATTTTGCTAATGTATTCATAAGAAAACAGATTTCTAGATAAACAGGACCAATTTTTTTTAAAGCCATGCTGAGTATGATCTGTAAGTCCCTTTTTATCTAGATTTGCTTCTAGTTTGGTTTTAAACAGGGATTCAAAAATCTTCCCCAGGATACCAGTCAGGCTAATAGACCTATAGTTGGAAATCTCCTCATGTTTTCCTTTTTTATATACTGGAGTCACAGTCGCAATTTTCCAGTCAGTTAGTATAATACTTGATTGCAACGATTTGTTAAAGATCTGAAATAGTGGCTGTACTAACCAGTCTTTTAGTTCTTTCAGTAATCTAGGATGTAGCCTATCAGTCCCTGGTGATTTATGGATATTGATTGAATTTAATTTGTCTAGTATCTCCTCCCTAGAAAATTCAAATAAATCTTCTGTTATATATTTAGATGGGGGAGTACTAGCATCAGATTATTGATGGAAAACAGTACTAACATATTTATTGAGTTCTGATGTCATGTCCTTTGATGTAGTTATTTCTTCATTATTAACTATAAGAGGTCCAGTTGTCCTGGGTGTTTTTTTCTTATTATTCTCATAAAAGTAAAAGTTTTTGCCTCCATCTTTAATGTATGGTAGCCAGTGTTCAAATCTGTCTTTCTCTATTTTATTTGTATTTTTACATTCTCTCCTAATTTTTTTAAAGTTCCGTTTATTATAATCAGTACTATCCTTCTTAATTATTCTACAAATTCTTTTCTTAAGTTTAATCAGTCTCTGAGTTTTAGTAGTTAGCCATGGAGATATTATTCCCTTTTTATTATATATTATTTTATTAGGTACAAAAGCATCGTCCAGCTCCAAAGGTTTTATTTTTATCCTATCCCATAGCTCAGATGGGGATGGAGACCCATAATCCCAATTCCAGGTATATAATTCTTCCTTAAGTGCAATAAAATTGCCTCTATTATAATTTTTAAAGATTGCCTTACCCAAATCTCTTTTTATACAGATATTGGTATCAAAGGTTTTGGCCATGTGGTCACTATTTTGAATGGGGGTAGTAACATTTATATTATTAATCTTTTCTGGAATATCTGTCAAGAGTAAATCCAAGATATTAATTTTTCTTGTTTTTTTTTTATTAACTGGTGCAATCCATTTTGAAGACGTGTCTAGAAAAGAACTTTCTTGTTTGTTAGTACTGCCAGCTTCATTCCAATTTATACCTGAGAGATTAAAATCTCCCAAACTGTATAATTTCTTTATAATGTGATTTACTGTTAATAGAATTTAGAATATCCTGGTGTAGGGTCAGTGTGGCATCGGGGGGGGGGAGGCCTATAACAAAGTCCTATCAATAATTTGATTTGATTTTTCTCTAAGGATTTCAATCCAAATCAAGTCAGTATTTGTAATATCATTCAGGTCTGTAATTGTTTTATATTTTATACTATCTTTTATGAAAAAAGCAACCCCCACTTCTTTTTCCTATTCTATTTTTACAGTAGATTGTGTAACCTGGTATGTTAGTGTTCCACGCTGATGATTCAGTCCACCAGGTTTCAGTTATAGCAGCTATATCTATTTTATCCCTATTGAGTAATATTTGCAGTTCGTCAAGTTTAGTATTGTGTAAACTCCTGGCATTTGTAGTGAGAAAGGATAATCCATATTTATTTATATTTGGTTTATTTTTTTATGTAGACTTGTTTTTAATACTTTGATTATTATTATGTCCATTTTTTCCATACACCTGGTTAATTCCCTTTGCCCCACACTCATCAGTTTTTTGTTTGATTTTGATTTAAGGTGTTATAAAAAAAATATATCCAAGATGTCTTGAACCCTGTATACTCAGGTGTCTAATCAGAAATTTGTGGTAACTGACAGGAGGTCACCCATCACTTGCCCTCCTTATTTGCAATCTTATCCTCTGCAAATTTGTTTGAAACATATGTCTCTATTTCTACAAGTATGTCCTTTTTCCATTTACCTCTTTCCCTTCTTCTGTTTTTTTTTAAGTGAGAGATAACTTTATTATGTCTTTGTGATATACAAGTGTCAAAAGGATTAACACTGCCCTGCTTCCCTGTTTGGCCAAATGTTTGCTCTAGTTCAAGTGACTGCATCCTGTCATATTGGATACTAATCAACTGTTCTTTTACAGTTTTCATCTGCTCACTGTAAGATATGTCACTATCTGTCTGTAGTTGATAAAGAAAGAAAAATGTATTTCTTAATTCAAAATAAATTTCTTTCTTTTGTTTCCCATTTAATCTACCCATTAACTGCAAATATTGTTGAAAATATTCTTTACTGTCTTCCCACCAGTCATCAAGGGAATCATAAAGGAAACATTCAAATGTTCTTACCTCTAGCAGATACATAAAGCCTTCTTTAATTTCTGGATTTTCTAAGAAGCTTAAATTCTGCCTCCTGCACCCCTTACCCATGGTAGTCTCAGCAAAATCAGAAAGGATAACACTTAGTAGGCCATGATCAGATGTTGCTACCGGCACAACTGCCTTTGATATAACCATCAAGCTAGGAGAAATGGAGTGTTTGATATACCAAACGCATATAATAAAGGGCTTAAGGGGAATGCCATATTGAGCCAAGATGTACCAAAGGAATGAATGGTTTACATTGTCAAATGCTTGCTATTGGTCAAGCAATAAGACATATCCTTCAAGGCCTGCCACATTATTTCTCTCAAAGATTTCATGTAATAAGATCATCTGGTCAGTAATTGCATGCCCTGGTACCGTGCATGATTGTACTGGTGGGATGAGAAGTTTGGCTGTTTTCAGCAGCCTTGCATTCAGCATTTTTGCCAATATTTTAAAATCACTATTAAGAAGACTGATAGGCCTCCAGTTAACTAAATTAGTTTTGTCTCCCTTTTTAAATAAAAATATAAGAACTCCAGGCACCATTTCCACGGGGATGGCCTGCTTATTTAGAAGATAGTTAAAAACATGAGCTAGTTCTAAAAATATTTCAGAGCCTATTCATTTGTAAAGCTCAGAAGTTAGGCTGTCTTTCCCTGGTGCTTTGCCAGGGGCAGAAGATAAAATTGCAGCTTCTACTTCAACATGATCAATGGGCCATGCTAATTACCCTGTCAAATCTGGTGGTCCTTTCGGGACTTCAAACTTCTTAAATCAGTATGGGTAATTTGTTCCTACCATCTCTTTTTCCTTAAAGAGAGCAACTGCATAATCAGAGCCCATTTTCAGAATTTGTTTAACTAAAGTCTGAACCAAGCCCTGAGTATCACATATGACTGTCATTATTTTCTTTTTGGTCCACTCATGACAACTCATAAGGGGACTTACTATATAAAATGTTCCTCCTCTATCATGTTGTTGCTGCATTTTGAGAGTTACTATTTGTTTGTAATGATAATGTGGAATCTGGTCCTTAATTTTTCTGATTTGGTCTTTAAAGTTATGTTATGTGGATTGGGTCAAGGTTAACAAGTGTTGCAACGCTTCCCTGCTTTTTAAATAATCATGATATTCTCCATATCTGTTTTGTTTGCTGTATGAAATCAATAATTTCCTAAGTTCATATTTAGTGTCAGACCACCATTGGGAGGGGTTCTCATACAGATCAAATAAAGATTTCTGCTTATCAAAAAGTAAGTTATATTTTTGTTGTAACCCACTATTCTGTAATAAAGAAGAGTTTAATTTCCAGAATCCTGGCCCTTGTGGGGTATCTGAGAAACCTACTTTAATTTTTAGAATTTTATAGTCAAAATATTTTATTACACAGGTGGACACTGTTTGAATGAGGAGGGCCTTAGAAATAATAAAAAAAAAATAAAATCTTGTTGGTACGTTTGCTTTGTAAAAGGTTGCATCTGTGTGTGCATGATAAGCATCTTTTAAGTTTGCTGTCTGAATGGTTGCATTTAGGAGAGACATATCACAGGATATATTATCCATGGTTGTCTGCTTACCCATATACTTTTTACTAAGACCACAATTAAAATCCTCTCCGAAAATAACAGTTTGGGCCAAGTGGAGATTGAGGCTAATTTTTCTTAAAGATGGCTGTGCGTTCTGGCTTTGATTGTGGTGCATAAATATTAATAATGCGGTAACAGGTTCCATGAATTTTGGTGTCTAATATAAAAACCCTCCTGGGAACCAAATCAGTTATCTTCAGTATAGATGCCTGAAGTTTGTAAAATAAAATCCCAACCCCTGAGCATGGTTCAGATCCCATTGACCAGTGTGACTCCTGTTACCCATTCCTTGGTGGATTTTTGTATGTCTAAGGATGTATGCAGCCTAGTGTCCTAAAGTAAAAAAAACACCAGGTTCACTAGCTTTCAGATGATGAAACACTGCCCCTTTCTTTATATTATTTTTGATGCTATTAACTTTGGAGGTGAATAAGGCCAGGGGCTGCTGCATGTGGGTTTTTGTGGTTAGGTGAATACTGACACCGCATGGTGGCCTGGGCTTCCCTCCCGATTATTTTTTCCTTGTTTTTTTGCTCTTATTTTCTTCCTCCATTTGTAGTGCTGTTTTTTTAGTCCTTCTATGTCACTGAAGTCCATTTCAGAGTGCCTATCTTGCTGACTGGACTCTACAGATGAAGTCTCTGATTCATTATCTGATGCATCTCCCTTTGCCAGAGCCTGAAATCTGTTGGAGACTATGGTGGGAGACATTCTGGACACCTTGGGAGCCGGTTGGAACCATGTCTGCCTTTATCTTGTTGTCATTTTTGTGCTTGGATCCCCTTGTTGCACTGGAGGGCAGGCATAATTTCATTATCATCATGTTGCTGGTCAGTCTGGGGGGGTGCTATGCCCTTCTCCATTTGCCTGCCTGCCTTATCCTCCCTACTGGATGCACCATCTAGTTCTTCTGGATGGGGCCCTTTCCACTGTGCTCTGGGCCTTACTGGTATTTCCAGGCCTCTCCCCTGTTTCTGTCCCTTGTGCCCCTTGCTGTCAAGAAAGGGATACTACAGTGTTTTAGTCAAAGCTAGTTTTGTTGTGTTCCCTCTGTGCTAAAATCACTCATAGTCTCTGTACTTCAGTATTGGTGGTTGTAGTCATGCTATGGGCAGCATCAGGGCAGATAGTATATGTGTGTTCCATCCCCCCATAGAGGTTGCAGACAACTTCATTTTTACAGTGACTGCTGGTATGTCCAAGGGTATTACAAAGAACACATCTGAGCTGGTCACAAGCACTACTTGTATGCCATGGTTGCCGACATTTATAACAAGTTTTGGGTTGGCCAGGGTAGAAAAGTACTTCCCTGTCCCTGCCCAAAAAAAAGCAGTTTGGGAGGTGTGGCAGTCCTGTATAGTCTGACTTGAGAATGACTTGGGCCCTCCACCCACCAGTCCAAATACCTTCTGAGTCAAATATGGCCTCAGGATGGCCTAAAACAGTACATCTCTGCTTTAACCAGTATGTAAGATCCATAACACGGACTCCTTCATTATGAAATAATACTGTGACTGTTTTGTGTGCAGGCTTGGTCAGTGAGATTACCTCAAAGGGGGCTCATAATGGAGTGTTTTTTACTTGATTATATTTGGCCCAGAATTTGTTCAAACCACTTTCTAACTTAAACTAACATCAACTGATGCCTCCCAGGAAAAATGGATCAAGGCATACAATTCTGTAAGATTAAAATGCATGTTTTTTTTTCAACAGCATTTTTCCCATGAACACCCTGCCCGGGACAGTTTTTAAGCCCCCTTTATATATGAATGATTTGGCATTATGCTGCTTTGCAGGGTTTACTGGCTGGTGGAATAAAGAGGCATAAGGCCTCAAATTCTGCTTAGCTAAAGAAACATATGGCTTACCACTATTTAATACTTTAGCACTATCAGCTTGCATTTGTGAATTATTAACATCTTTAGAAATTGTATAAGGGATGTCTGAGACATCAGAAAAGTCACTCAACAGGTCTTAATTTTCAATACTTTCATTAGTTTGTAAGGAAGCAGGAGCAGACGTTACAATTGGTGCCAGTACAGGATTCTGTGTTAGTTTTAGTTCTGTTGGTAAAGCTAATGGGGAGTGCACATTCCCAGAGTCACTAGGTAGGATATTTGTTTCAGATACCTGATTAATGTTACAATCTGGAGGAATGGCCACTCTTGCAGAATTAGTAGTAGTACATAAGCTAACCCCGAGGATTTTGATGAGGGAGAAACTAGAGATGAAGGTTTGTGTTGCCGGTGCATGCGCTCATCCTGCAGCTTGCAAAGATTTTTCCACTGACCAAGGAGTTGAGTCATCCATGGGCATGTCTGCCCATGAAAGTTTACTTGGCTTTGTTTTCTTCTTCTTTCTTTCCAGTTGTACATTTTTTTGCCATGCCGAGAACAAATATTTGGTGGCCTTTTACTGATCATGCCCTTCTGACTGGAAAATTACCCGTGTTTTTTTTGTCGTCTGTGGTGCCACTGTGTTTGTCAAATCCATTGCCATGAGGTTACCTCCAGCTTTGGTTTGGTTGTCAGGCTGGGCCACAGCTGCCACATCTGTCTGAATTCCTGCCAATGCTTTTGACAGTTCTCTCTTTCTCTGCAGGTACTTTTCCTCCTGTATCCATAATAATTCTTGCAATGTTGCCACTTGCATTTGAGTTGTCTTTTGAATATCCATCATTACTTCCTTCTCATCATTTTGTTCTGGTCTGGTAGTAGCACAACTAGAAACCTCAGCAACCTCTGCAGCCTGCTTAATTTTTTTCTGTAGCAAACTGTTTCTTAAAGGGTATATCTTCTGTGAAATTATTCGAGGTGGTGCTTACATTTTTGTGACTTTTCATCATTAGGCTAAGCAAAATTACTGTTTACCATTTTTTTTACTGAAAGGTTTTTGGTTTGTCTTAGAGGTGTTGCAATCTCCTTCTCACATTGAATGAGCTAATTGCTTCCCTCCCACCGCTCATCCAGGGGATTAGGTGTGTAACTGGGGGGGGGTGCAGCTGACAAACTGTTAGTAACTTCCATCAGAAGGAATGGTTAAAAGGTCAGGTTAGTTGATATCTTGGAGGTGGAAGACTAGGTTTGCGGGCAAAAGCACCTAGCTTGCTTGAAAGGACAGAGCAAAGAACCTTACCACAGCAAGAAAAAGGATTAAGGCTGCTTTTGGCTAGGCAGATTTACTGTGTGTTATTATTGTTTTTTTGTACTCACAGGGATTGTTACTGTTTGTTGCTAACATTTTATTGCTTTATTTTTCTCTGATTCAAAATGTTTTTGCTGGGTATACCTTCTGCTGCATTATTACATGGTGTGCCTACAGGTGTGTGTTTACAGATTACTGCTGTAATATTCTGATTCAAATTGTCTTTTGCAAGGTATCAATTCTGTTACTGCTTTATTTTTCTCTGTAGCAAGGTATTTCTTACAGGGTATATCTTTTGTGAAATTATTACAGGTGGTGCAATACAGGTTTTACAGTTTTATCTATCATTAGGATAAGCTTTCAGGGCTACTGCATTTGTTGCTGGCTGATTGTTTCTGCACTTACCTCCTTGTTTCTTTCATCCGTGGTTCTTCTTTTTTGGCAGGGAAAGGGCCCAGCCACCCATCCCCATCCCCAACCACCTGACACTACACTTCTTTTACAGGGTAGCACAGTCATGACATTTCCTGTAGCAAAACAGGAAGGGGCGAATCAGAGGGGTCTCCACACAGTGACCTAATTTCCAGGGGCACAAGCAATTTTAACTTGTTATACAAAAGCAAACAAACAAAACATAAAATCAAACTTTTACTTTCATTTACCTCCTTCTAATTACTCTGACCAGGTTATAAACCCAGCAACTTATCTGGAATGGATATTATTAACTGCAGGTACTTCGGGACACTTTTCAAAAGGGCAGTTTTACAGGATTTAGGACACTGTCCTACATGCTTGGCCATTGGAGTGCTAAGGCCTCAGCTCCAGGCAGCATGGGCAGAGATTGTGTGCCTCAAATCACATATTCAGGAGGAAATATATTATAAGACCCGCCCAACATTTCCCCAATATCCAACAGAAGCACCTCGACTGCAAAGGGTAGTTGGTCCGGGAGGTTGGCAGGTGGTTAGGAGGGGTAAATTAGGTGCCCAATCACTTGGTGATCTTCAACATATCACCTCCATAAATCATATAAAAACTACAAACAGGTACCTGCCTCTGTCTCTGAAATCAAAGGGTCTGAGGAGACTGCAGAGCAGGACATTGCAACACAGAAGCTAGAGCAACAAAACTCACCCAAAACACTAACCAAAAGAAAAAAAAAGAAAAAAGTAAATCCAGAAAATTTCTGATCATAGGAGACTCCATGATTCAGGGAGTTGTTACCTATCTCCAGCCAGGGGTAATGGTCAAATGTCTCCCAGGTACATCAGCCTGAAGAGACACTGACAGCATTGCTAAAATTGTACAGGAAGCAGAAGAAAACATTAACATCTTGGTACACATAGGGACTAACAATCTCACCAGCCAGTCAGTTGTGGAGACCAAGGAACACCTGACCAGGCTGGGTGACAAACTATCATCCATTTCATCCAGCATCTCCGTCTCTGAGATCGTGCTAGTCTGGGAGAGGGGGGCAGATGGATGGAAGGTCAGAGAAGGGGAGATAGGACAGCTGAACATGTGGCTCAAGGGCTGGTGCCAGGAAAAGGACACACATTTGTAGGGAACTGGCAACAGTTTTGGGAGTGAAAGTTCTTTAAATTTGATTGACTGCATCTGACTATGGAAGGAGTCCATGCATTGGGGCAGAAGTTTGATGTCTTTGCAGAATATTTAAACTAGCAAATAGGAAGAGGGGTGCAGCACCCCATACATCGAATGGGAAGAACACCCTTCCCCCATTAGCTAATGGTCAAACAGGAGTTCAGCATGTTTGTAGTTCATTTGCATCACCAGGTAAGGAAAAATGTCCTGCTCCCCATTCAATGCGTAGGGGAAACACCAGACCTTGTCCAACAACTAACACACCAAAATCTGGAGAGTGGAAAATCATGTACACAAATGCTCACAGTCTGAGAAACAAGATCCCAGACCTGCGTGCAATAATAACAGAGGATAAATTGGACAAAGTAGCCATTAGCGAGACATGGTTTACCAGTAACCACACTTGGGAGACTTCAGTACCTGGCTATGTACTGTTCAGAAGAGACCAAGGTGCAAAAAGGGGGGGGGGGTGGAGTGGCCCTTTATGTCAATGAAAATATCAAAGCTACAGAAATTCAGAATACACATAATGAGCCAGAAGAACTGTGGGTATCCCTGGAAACAGGAAATGGGACAGCCATATGAACTGGGGTTGCCTACTGGCCTACAGACCACGGGGAGGACATAGACACATTACTGTTAGAAGATATACAAATCATGACAGCTAAAGGTGAAGTTCTGATAATGGGAGACTTCAACATGCCAGACACAGATTGGTCAATACCAGCAGGAACATCTGCCAGAACTAGACACATAGTGGATTCCTTGCAGGGGGAGGGCCTCAAACAACTGGTACAACAACCCACAAGAGATAGGGCTGTCCTAGATCTACTAGTGACTAACAGGAAAAGGATCACAGATCTCCAGGTAGAGGTCACCTGGGGGCCAGTGGTCATCACATGGTATTTTTCAATGTGGCCACTAGAACTAAATCATCCCATTCCAAGGCAAAAATATGGGACTTCAGAGGAGCTGACTTTGATAAGATGGACAACAGAGTTAAGCTAGCCCTGGCAAAAAGAAATACAGGTGGGGGGTACAGACAAAATGGGCAGGCATTAAGGATGCAATACTTGAAGCAACATCCCATTGTGTTAGACAGAAAAGGAAGTACAAAAGAAGAAGGAAACAACTTTGGTTCTCAAAAACAGTAGCAGAAAAGGTCAGATCCAAAAAGCTGACCTTCAGGAAATATAAGGGAATGCAGCAGGATGAAGATAGCGAGTCATACCAAACTTTCCTAAGGGAAACAGGGAAGGCAGTAAGGCAGACAAAGGCCCAAGCTGAGGAAACACTAGCACTAACAGTAAAAGAAGGTGACTGACGAGAAGGTAGAGCAAGGCCCACAGCTCAGCACCATGGGCACAGGGGAGGGAGGTGTGCACTAGTCTCTTCACAAAATAAAGAGTCCTACAAGAGCTCACTAAGCTCAGAGTGGACAAGGCAATGAGAACTGATGGCATACATCCCAGGGTACTAAAGTAGCTAAGGGTGGGACTAGCAGAGCCATTATCAGAACTGTTTATTGAGTCTTTGAGCACAGGAGTGGTTTCAGAAGACTGGAGAAGGGCTCATGTGATCCTGCTCCACAAGAGTGGTAGAGGGAGGAGGCAGGGAACTACAGACCAGTCAGTCTTTTCTCAGTAGTGGGTAAGATTATGGAGGCACTCCTTAAGGAAAGGATAGTGCAACACCTGGAATCCATAGGACCACAGGCTCCAAGACAGCATATGTTAACAACAGGAAGGTCCTGTTGAACTAATCTCACAGATTTCTTTGACTGGGTAACCAGAGTGGTGAACCAAGGGTGAGCAGCTGATGCCGCCTACCTTGACTTCAGCAAAGCTTTCAATACTGTTCCACATAGAAGATTGATTAATAAGCTGGGTAGGCTTGGGGTGGGTCAGAAGTTGGTCAATGTTGCAGCAAAGTGGTTGATGGGCAGAAAATAGAGAGTGGTGGTAAATGGTATAGAGTTAGAAGAGATGCAAGTCACAAGTAGTGGTGGGCAAAGTGGGCCAAATTCGCTCCGTGAAGTGATATGTGGAGTAACGCGTAATCCGCGAAGCACTCTACAACTCGAAGCAGAGTACTTCGCATTATAATGGGGAACGCGAAGTCCATTAAAAACAATGTCTTAGCATTACTCCACCTTCCCCAAACCACTTCTCTACCAATTTTAAGGTGAAGTAACACTGAAATCAATGTACTTCGCATCACTTCGCTTTTTTATTGAGTTCCAAAGCAAATTTGCAGTGCTTCATGGGATTGCAGGTCACATGGGTTCAGATTGTTCTGCACAGCCTCAGTTCTGTGTTGTGTGTGTGTAGTGGAAGATGGAGACAGTTTCTTCTCAGAGCTCTGCCATTCAAATCCTCTAAAAGCTGTTAAAAAAGCCTTTTTCAGCCATTTTCTTTGCTCAAAATTTAGTACATCAATTGTAGGAAACCCTCCTGTGCTCATATCATTGAGTGTTTATTGTTTATGTGTGGATTTTTAATGTTAATTTAGAACAGTCAGTCTGTGTACTGTGAAGTGTGCTTTGGGGGAGGGGTGTATCTGTGGTGTAGGTAAACTAACTGGGAGAAAAAGGCAGTCTTTCTGTTTTAGTTATATTTTTCTTGTATAACTGTGTTAATGTACACACAGTAATATTTTCAGTAATTCTTGGCATTTTTTTGTTGATTGTTGTGGTGGAGCAGTGTATAATTTCAGTTTGTTTGAAACATTTGGTTGTATTACTAAAGGTTTTCAGTTTGCTATGCATTACTTGTAGTGTGTGTGTGTGTGTGTGTGTGTGTGTGTGTGTGTGCTCGATGCATGTGTGCCATTAAATCAGATACCATTTATTGTGCCACAGAGTAATTGCAGCAGTGTGAACC
Source organism: Neoceratodus forsteri (assembly GCA_016271365.2). Taxonomy (NCBI): domain Eukaryota; kingdom Metazoa; phylum Chordata; order Ceratodontiformes; family Ceratodontidae; genus Neoceratodus; species Neoceratodus forsteri. The sequence continues at coordinate 770,490,627 of CM057449.1, read as the reverse complement.
TGCTATCCACTGCACCAGCATGAATATTTTGTACTGCTTGTGGTATATTTACTAGTAGTAGTGGACTGTTACTGCCATGCACTACCACCCCCTCCAAATGGCAAAAGGTATCCTTTTCCAAATTTGGATTTTTTATGGTGAGCACTGCTTAGGTGTTGTTGTTGTGCCTTAGTGTCTGCATCTCTTTAGTGGGCACACAATCTTAATCTGTCTGTGCATTTGTATCTCTTTAGGGCCAAATTTCCATCTGTTACTTAAGTCACAGTTGTTTCTTTGGCTTCCCTTCAGAATACTGGTGTGGTGCACAGAATTCATGATCACGTCATGAATCACAAAATTAATGTTTTGTAGTATCTCTCCAGGCTTCACCATGGTACCCACTGATATGAGTTTTCAAGCTGGTGAGTTTTGTGAACAGCCAGGTCATCAGGGAAGTACAGCAGTAGGCATTCACATTCCAAATACGCTCATCAGCTCCAAGTCTGAGAAAAATAAATTCATATTTCACGGTCACAAATGCAGTCATGATTCCCGATCACAGCACAAATCATAAAATTATTTTTTTTACTAGTTGCTTGCATCATGTAAACCTGTTTTGTAGTATCTCTCCAGACTTCATCACTGTACTCATTGATATGAGTTTTCAAATTGGGGAGTTTTGTGATACAGATCATTGTCACCGGGGAACTACTTCCGTAGGCATTCACGTTCCTGTACAGCATGTGAGTTACAGAACTTTAAGCCATGTGATGTGTGGGGGCCCAGGGGCTGCCAATATTGTTGTCACTTCTCCTTACTTCCGGTTAAGGCGGCATGATAACGAGAAGTCACAATCACAATAACAAGGCAGAGTGGGCATTTCATGCTGGCCACTCAGCGTAACGGAGTGACAACGCAAATTGCCCACTTTACGGGCACTTCACCCGTGGAATTTTAATTTGCTGCATCTCTAAGATGGGAGACTTTGCATGTCTTGTTACACTCTCATTTCACTTCGTCAGCAGCAGGGAATTTTCTGGACACAAGACAGTAGCATTTTGGGGATGAACATTAATTCTGGTGACTTTGTCTGACAACTATCCTGATGACTGAGAGACTTTGCATTTCTTGTTACTCTCTCATTTCACTTCATCAGCATTGGGGAATTTTCTGAAGACAGACAACAGTAGCATTTTGGGGATGCATATTAATTCTAGTGACTGTGTGTGTGGAGGGCTGCCAATATTGTTGTCACTCCACCTTACTTCACCTTAAGGCGGAATGACAAAGCGAAGTAATAATAACAAGGCGAAGTGAGCATTTCATGCTGGCCACTCCACGAAGTGGAAGGACAACATGAAGTGCCCACTTCAAGTTCACTTCACCGGTGAAATTTAAATTCACTGCATCTCTAATCACAAGTGTGGTACCTCAGGGATCAGACCTGGGGCAAGTCCTCTTCACTATCTTCATCAGTGACATTACAGATGAACTGGAGGGTAAGGTTTGTCTGTTTGCAGATGACACCAAGATCTGCAACAGAGTAGATGATCCGGATGGGTTGGGCAGAATGAGAAGAGGTCTGGATAAACTGGCAAAATGGTCAGAAGAGTGGCAACTAGGGTTTAATGCAAAGAAGTGCAAGATCATGCAAATAGGGAAGAAAAACCCTGAATCCACCTATAGGTTGAGAGAAGAGTTGCTGGCAGTCACAAGGGAAGAAAGAGACTTGGGCACCATCATCACAGATGACCTGAAATCATCCAAGTAGTCCACTAAAGCAGTAGGTAAGGCTAGGGAGATATTGGGGTGTATTAGTAGGGGTATCACAAGTCGAAAGAGGGAGGTAAAACTCCCTCTTTACAAGGCACTGGTTAGGCCCCATCTGGAGTATTATGTGCAGTACTGGAGGTCACACTGTCACAAGGACATTAACCAAATTGAGGCAGTCCAGAGAAGGGCAACCAAAATGATGCAGGGACTACATCAGAAAACATAAGAGGACAGATTAACTGAGCTCAATATGTATACCCTTGAGCAAAGGAGGGAGAGAGGTGATATGATCGAAACATTCAAACACCTTAAGGGCATTAACAAGGTGAAAGAGTCTAACATGTTTCATTATAATAAAAATAGCAGGACTAGAGGACACAGAATGAGATTAGAAGGAGGCCAATTAAGAGGTAATGTGAGGAAGTTCTTTTTCACAGAAAGGGTGGTGGATGCATGGAATGTCTACCTCAGGAAGTTGTGGATATGAATACAGTGCAGGGCTTCAAACAGGCATGGGCTAGGCATAAGGGAGCAATACAGATGAGTAAGAATAGATAAGCCATTGAAAGAGCAAAGGCCAATGGCACATTCGTAAGGTGGAAAAAGAAATCGGCAGACTGGATGGGCCTTGTGGTCCTTATATGCCATCAACTTCTATGTTTCTATGTTTCTATGTTCTAGCTCCGACTCACCTGGAGATAAGCCCGCTGCATCGAAAAAGATCTCAGTCTCATGATTCTCTATCGCTGAGGAGCAGACCAGCTCCTCAGCCACCCACACGTCTGTCTCTATGGCTGTCTGCCCAAAGACAGGATCTGTCATCACCTGATGGCCAGAGGTTCCCCATACAGGTCAGTAGGGGAATTTCCCTGGTGTCCTGGCCAAATTTCCCCCCATTCACCAAAAATACCACTAACAGCTTAAAATCTGGTTCAATTTCAGTTGGCTTCTATCTGTAGCCCCATCCCCTAGAACAAGGCTGAAAATAGGCAAAAAATTGTCTAGTCCTCCTTCCCATTCAACAAAAACTAACTAACTAACTAATTAAATATCACTGTATATTATTTCTGTAGCAGCTGTACCCTTCATGTATTTCTTAGATCTGCAACATGTACCTGGGAGCATGGTATCATTTGACTCATAGCACAGTTCTCTTCCTGCTACAAAGTGAAAAATGTAACCCCCTTTGTAGCAACTTGAATAGGCTACTCTAAGATTATACTACACTATTGTTTTAAAGATCAAAAGCCTCATTTTTTTCATATTTTTAATAAAAGCTTGAATTCACTTTAATTCAAATCACTGTGTCATGATTAGTGTTTCCTGAAAATTTCATGCTGTTTGGTTTTGTGGTTTTCTTTAAATCGGCATTTGTTAATGTGCTGTGCAGTAACTGAAAATAGTGAAGTTGTTTCAATGTCTATCATGGAGGCCTGCAGAGCGATTACATCATTTTGGCCTAGCCTGCTGCTTCAGCAGTTAAGTTCCTGATTGACTGAAGAAGCTGCTTCACTTCCCAGTCAGAGCAATATGTAGAGATAATTGTTTTCTCTCCAAGTTTACTACTAACTCATCTGGGTTGGGTTTAGATAGATTAGCTTAAAATCTATCATTCTGTTCCTATAAATCATTTGAGTTTCAGTGCCAAACTGATGTGGTATAAATATTTGTGAGAAATCACCTTGTCTGTATCACAGCTATTAGTTGTTTCTTATCAAAACTCTGCATTGTTTTCTGGCTATATAACACAGAGTTGTTTAATGGCTATAAGATAAATCTAAGCATTGTTCATTATAAGGAGTAGTTTGCCTTTGATGTAGCCTCCATAAATATGTTCATGTGAGAACAATTGTGTTTTTATGTCAGATTGAGAAACAGGTGTCTGCCACACTGCTATTTTAGAAACATGTACAGTACCATGGGACCAGTGTACTTACCCGGTTATCAAATAAATTAATAAAATAAAAATAAAATACCACCAGCATCATTCCAGGCCTTTCAAATGAACAGCACAGAATGATGTGGCTAATATCATGCTAAGCCACAGAAATGAGAAAAGGAAGAGAGAGCAGTAGCTGATGAGGTGAAACTAACAAAATCTAAATTTGATGGCACTGCAAATTTAGGTAATTTATCAAGTATTTCTCAAAGCATATCAAGCTATTTGCTATGCATGACTGATATGGAACAATAAGTTATTAAATAGTATAAAATAGTTCCTATCACTTTTAAAAACTTCTCTGATATTACAAATAACTTTAGAAGAGGAGCAATGGGGGGCAGTGGCTTATCTTAGTATAGCAGATTATATTTGTAATTAAATCTCATCCACCATTACTCTTACAGTTTATTTATTGAAAGAGTTTTACCAAAAAAGGCCAACTGATCCAAAATAGCTAGTTTTCAGAGGTGTCTTTATAGTCATTCGATGTGTGAGTTAAACTGTGTGCACAGGGTGCAAAGTCCTCTGAACCCTTCTCTAACCCCACCAAATGTTAACACACACACTGAAATTTAAAATATTTAAATCTAAATTAAACAAACCAAAAATAATAATCATGATGTAATTTAAAGAAAAAATCAAGACAATGCAACTTCAGCAGCCATTCTGAATAAATCAAGTGAGTCAGAGTCCAGTCAATGCTCTCATCAGTCATGAAAGGGGCTGGATTAGGGGTGGAGTTTGGGGTGTGGTTTAGTATTCAGTTTTCACCTCATCCAAAGGTGGCAACCCATCTTTGCTACCCACTGTCTTCTCCAACCGGGGCTGCTGCACCCTGCTGCCTGATGCACAAACAGTTGAGGCTGCTGCACCCTGCTTCCTTCTGTCCCTCACCCTCACAGTCAGGGTCAATGTACCCTGTTGCCCCTGTTCCTGTCTACACAGTCAGGGCTGCTGTGCTCTGCTAAGCCCTAGAGTCCAGCATGCCACCCTACCAGTGACATTTCTATGGCAACATGCATCGATCTTGACAACAGTGCCATACCACCGTAGAAGTGCCACTGGAAGAGGGTAACCACTTTCCTCAACCTGCACCCCCTCCAGAAACTAACTCTGACCTGCAGTTAGAATCCTTTAGTTCAGGGGGTGCAGGGGCAAAGCCCATCATGTGGGGGGTTCGAGGTGAAGCCTCCTATGAAAAAAATAGAGCCAAACTGTGCGGCTCCATGCCGACTGCAACTTGCAGTCAACATGGAGCCTGTCTCAGTAATGCCAGTCATAATCTTTTTTGTTGCACCAGCATGGTAGAGCCCTACAGTCCCTGGTCCCTTGCCTTAACAGTTGGGGCTTCTGCACCATGCTGCCCCAGGCCATTTCAAGCTTTCACCACCCTCTCCAAGAAAAAATATGGGATTAACACAAAAGTATGCTGGAGGCCAAAGGGGGAATTCCAGAGTTCTAAAAGGGCAGGCATGTGTCCACATGTCTGTTCCCTGCCCTCCCAGCCAGTGCAGAGTGCTGTGGTGGCATGGTGAGGAGGATTCCTCAACCCACTACAACCATCGGGTGCAAACTGAACAGGCACACAATTGATATGGCAAAATCTCTGCTGCTGTATCTTGCAGTCCCCCTTTCCTGGCACTCTGCACCTCTGTGAATGATGCAGACTGCAGGCAGACTCCCAGACATCCCCATGGACTGCCTGAATTCATAGCTGCATGACCAGCTGGGGGATCCTGTGTAGAAGAGACATGTGTCCCTTCTGTAAATTCACACAGAGAACCACAGAAGCCCAGTTAATACATTCAGATGTAGGGTTGCCTACACAAAGAGGATCTGTAGTGCGTAGGCTACCTGCCGTTTAATAATGCATAGGGGCAAAATGCTACTGTCATCTCTGCAAAGTTGTGCTGAGAAAAACAGACAAGGAAGGTACAGTTCCTTGTAGTGGAGCAACAAAATGGTTTTGTGAAACTAACTTTCAAGAGTTATACTTTCTTCATGAGAGAAACAAACAAAATATCTTTTTTCACTAGGTACTGTACAGTATGATGGCCTGGATTTTCAAAAGTAATGATGCAGCTCTTGCACTAGTTTTACAGCCACAGCTGCATTCTTGAAAATTTTCTAAAGTGTTTGTGGCTGAATTTCAAACATTCTGATTCATTCATGGCACTATTCTCACTTTACAGCAGAAAAATGATTTATTCATCAAAATTTCAATCTGCACTTCATTGTGTTGTGCATCTTGAGGTAATTGCATCAAGAAGTTGTATCACCTAATACAGTAGTCTTGCTGCAGATATCACATTTATGGCAAAACTGTGCCACAAAACTAAAAAAATCCAGTCCAAAATATTTTTAGGCTAAAGAAGAGGTAAAGATTCAAACTTTGAAGGCTTGTATAGTGCCTTTCTTCCGGTTCATTACAGTACTTTGTTCTAGTCCCTCATCTGTTAATTCAATGTCTAACATACTTGATGAAGAGGCAGTAAGCCTCCAAAGCTTGTATCTTTAACTTTTTGTAAGCCTAAGACATTTAGCAAATTTACCTAAGAGAAAGATCCTCTTTTTCTTCCCTCATGGTTTTGTGTGGGCTAATATGGCACACCCAAATCTTCATACTGTCTTCATTAATTCATCAGGTGTCTGGCTTAATGAAGAAAGTATAATTCTCAGGAGCTAGCTTTGAAACCCATTTTAAAGTGCTTTTCCAGTTTCCAGCAAATAAATTACACAAGGCCTCAACAGAAATTAAATCACATAAAATTTAAGTTTCAGTACTTGCCATTGTTTATAATTATGATAATTATTATATTTATATGAAACAAGGTTATTTGCCCATTAGACTTCATTGGTTTCTGCTGATTATACCTGACTTGAAGTCAAAATCCTCTGCATATAACATCAGAAATTTCTATGGCAACATTTTGTGATGTCATTAGCAGAGTTATGATTTTGTGGCAAGCCGTTTCTATAGCAGGCATGTGATTGCTCCCTGTCATTCAGATGACAACTGGTGAAGGTAGTGAAGTTGCCATTTGAAAGGTTTAATATGGTGGGTAGTTGGGCCTGGGAAGGCTGTTGTAGAGGGGCCAGAGTGACTGGACTGGGATGGGGAAATCAAGTCTACTGGGGGGTGGTACACCAGCCACCTGGGAGTTATGTTATTTACAGTCATGTGGGCGACTGAGGGCACAATAGACCACCAGAGTAATTTGTTAAATCACTTGGATGGGCAACTAGGGGTTGTGGTGGGACCATTCAACACAAGGGACTATGTTTTCCAGCTGGGAGATGGGGTTGTTCGCAGGGGCACTGGACATAAAACCTGTCTAGAGGAGGCAGTAGTCGGTGAGGCACTAACAGCTAGTTACCACCTCTCCAAGCCTTCTAGTTTGCCAGTGTGTCTATATGCAAGATGCAGTAAGCTGCACTGAATTGGCACACAACATGCAAAAGAAGCCAGGCACTTGTGAAGGAGGATGTCTGCCAAGGAATAACAACTGCAACTCCAGAAAGTAGATAATTAAACTTTTTACTACAGACAAGTCACTAACCCTTTTGGGAGCGGCCTAAACATACAGTGTGTCAGTGCACATATGAAATGCAAAACAAAACTCAAGTGTGCTCAGGCAGAAGAGAACTGGTGTGGGGCAGGAGCTGTTAACTCCCCTAAACTTGCCATACAACAGACAAAAGAATCCAGGCACCTGAGCAGGAGGATATCTGCAAAGGAATAACAACCATAACTCTAACATAACATTGATGTTGGTTACATGACACATTATTCCACTTAAACTTACATAGACCTTTACTTTAAAAGATGGACATAAACACTTTAGTCCTTCAGCGGGCCTTTGATTTTGTAAGTTTATGGTTATCTACATTGTTGACTTCTCACCTTAACACTGTAATGAGTGCATTTGAGTGTGTGTGTGTGTGTGTGTGTATACTGATGTATGTATATATGTGTGTGTTTTGTGTGTGTTTGGTGTGTGTTGTGTTTTTGCGTGTTGTGGGTATGGTGTGTGTGTGTGTTTTGTTTGTTGTGCATGGTGTGGTGTGGTGTGTGTGTAATGTGTTTGCTATATTTGTTGTGTGTTGTGGTTGTATGGGGTGTGCAGGTGTGTGCGCGTGCGTGTGTGTGTGTGGGGGGTGTGGTGTGGTGTATGTACACACATATGTGTGGGTGGAGCATGGCATCGGGCAATTGTTATGTGGCTAGGACACTTAGTTTTCACATATAGTGTGCATTTATTTCCTTCTATTAGTTGTCAGTGGTTGGATTACACACTGTCACATTTTTAACTGCTCATATTAAGATGCATATCTCATTTACTTGTGGGTTCATAAAATGTGTAATTCCTTTGGGTTTTCATTTAGATTGCTTAGACTGATTCTGTGCATTTTTGTTATACACAGACTCTGTGTTGAAATCTGCACTTATCAGGCTCATGGTCTCGTTTTCTTGGGGGTCCTTGATAGGTATTTTTTTATTTGGCACTTACACTTACAAGTGATATTTTCATGCATCATGTTTATACGCGTAGGTTAATTTGAGGCTTGTTTTCAACTTGCAGTTATACCTAATTTCAGGATTTTGTCTCTCATTATCTGTCCTTTAATATACCAGGACAATTGGAATGTAAGTTGTAAGCTCATCTTACATGTATTAGAGAGAATGCCACTCCGAGGTTTTTTTTTTGTTTGTTTGTTTTTTTATCACTAGAATGCTTTCTTGGCATACTGAGACATTTGAAAATGTATGTGACAAGAACTCTCTGGCTGTAGGGAACTCTTGATAACCTTTGTCCTTCTGAGGCTCCTCAGTTAAAGGCATACTGGTGTTAATTAGCTTCTCTGACGTAATCTTCTATTATGTTTTAAATGTATATGTTAAACCAATGAAAATTATTTTTGCTTTTTCTATATAATCTGGTGTTAATAGTATGGGATATTTGAAAAAACTGCCACAAAGCTTCTGAAGAAGGACCTGGTTGGTTCAAAAGCTAAAGCACTTTGTTCTTTTCTGTAACATTCATGTTGGTCCAATAAAAGGTATCAAATCATTTGTTTCTGGAACCATAACTCTAGAAATTTCAACATAGTACACAAACTGAGGAAAGAGGGGATCAGAGACCACTAGATGCCCCAAAACTTCAACATTGTAAGTCTTCCTCAGCCCCTTGGAAGAAGACCTACACGGTTGAAGCATCAGGGAATCTACTGGTCTCTGGCCCCCTCTTTCCTCATTTTGTGTATTGCCTTGGAATTTGTATTAAAACGTGTAAGCACCTGCTTTCTGGAGTTGTGGATTTTATTCCTTGGCAGGCATCTTCCTGCATGAGTGCCTGGCTTCTTTTGCATGCCACTGCCTGGCACCAGCTCTCCACTGTCTGAGCACACGTATTTCATTTTACATTGCAAAGGCACAGTGGCATACTGTATGTTTAGGCTGCTCTCATAAGGGTTAATGACTCATTAGCCATGCCATTAATATGGCATCTTTGCTTCTACCCCACTTTGTAGAGGCACAGTTGTGTTAGTGGCTATTAATAGGCATCCAATATCCTAGCATCAGTGCAGTATTTCATAAGTATTTTTACAATAATCTTACTTTTTTTTTTCATTTTTAGGATCACCTGTTAGTGCAGTTTTTTCCCTGCCCAATATTCATTATTAATTAATTATTGGTTCCAGAACCCGCTAACATCAGTTGAGTGGAAGTCTTATACAGAACACTCACTCAAGATGTCCACCAAACTGATATCAGTGGGTTCTGGAACTCATAATTTGTAAAAAAAAATATTAGATGGAAAAGACAGTATTAACCAGGGACTAAAGTATGGAGTAAATAAGATCTTTCTAAAACAAACACACAATCAATACACTGGTGGTATGAAACAGATCTCAGTCATGCCCAAATTTATAATTAGCCTAGAAAACCAACAAAAAAAAATAGCAAGGTTTCATTTCTTTTTGAAGCCGTACCTTGTAGAGTAAGACCTGGCCACGCTTAAGCACCCTTTCATGTCATTACATCTGGACTACTGTAATGCTCTTCACTTGGGCCATTCTGAGGTCTTTATGCACCACCTCTTGCTAGTGCAGAACATGCAAAAATATATATTGTGGCAAAATAAAGAGCAGTGGCAAGTGCCTTTCCCCAGCACTTCGGCAACTGCTTTCTTCAGGGGCTTCTTTAGCATATGACACTACTGGGAAATCTTTGGAAATTACACACACTTCTAGTAGTATTCCTTAATTTTCCAGTTTTTATTTTCCATTTTTATGTTCAGTTGCAAAGCAGGTGAACATATTTGTACGGTTTAAGTCAGCTGTGAAAGGGCTTTTTGGAATGTATTCCTCCTCCTCCTCCTCCACCCATCATGTCTTCAGAATGTCACATCCCATGCCTGATTCTGTCCACATTGTGCCTTTCTTATCCTTCTGTCTTTGAAGTTTGGATTGACAGCTCTCATTTTTCCCTTTTGTAAGCTGGTTTTCAGGATCTCTATCTGTTAAGCTGGTTTTGCTCAGAGATTCCTAGGTTTTTGAGTAATTTTGAGTGCTCACTTATTCTTAAAGCAGAGTCTGTCATATCATTCATTATTTCAACTGCATGTCCAGGTTTAAGGTCTATAATTCTGGAGATGGTTTATTGATGACGTATTAATTATATAGCAAGACAGTGAGGAATTGTTAAAGGAAGTCCTGTAATATTTAAATTCCAGGGACCCTAATTTGAATTTCACACAAGCATCAGTAAGAGCAAATATATATTTTTGGATGTTAGAATAATAAACACGTTCTGGTCAGAGCCAAAATGACTGTTAATGCATTAACCTGGGGAAGGAGAGCATGTAAATCAAAGTTGGTTTTTGAACATGAAAGTGATCATGATCCATGGTAGTGGGCCTGATGTAAAATGAAGGGTTTATTTTTTAACCTGGGAAGTAATCAGCATGAGAGGCAATAGGTGGGGATATGCAAGTTGTTGCTGGGGAAGGGGGGAGGAGAGAGAGCAGATGCTGATCCATATGAGCAGATTGGTAATTGGGAATATAGGAAAGTACTTAAACACTTTGATTATATAAATGTTATGCAACATTTAGAAAACATAGAATGGAAAAGGATAAATGTAATCCCTACAATAAATGAGGCCTGGCAATACTTTAAGTATGAATTTATTAACGTATGTAATCTTCATGCCCCTTTAAGGAAAATATATCTAAGCAATAAAAATTCATTATGGTATAAGGCAGATTTATATAAAAATAAAAAGCAATGAAACAAGATTTGGAAGAAGGCAATGAAGACTAATGCTCCGGCAGATTGGGAAAATATAGGGCAATTAAGAATAAATACTTAAAGGAAGTAAGAAAGGCTAAAACAGATTATTATAGGCAAGTACCCGAAGACAGCCATCAGACAAATCCAGGAATCCAGGACAATTCTGGCACCTGATTCATAAACTACAGGAACCAGGAGCAAATAGTTACACAAAAATATTTATTATTAAAGGTGAGACAGTAGAACTTGGAACTAAAATGGCAGATTATTTTAACAATTTCTTTGTAACTATGGGAGCAGTACATGATGGCTCAGATTATGTAACATCAGCTCAACAAGAAGTAGCAAATAGACAAAGTAGGCTAAATGAACAGGTGTCCCAACTTATCTTGATAGACCCCAAGGAAGTGATGTCAGAACTACTAAAAATAAATGTTAGAAAAGTGATAGGCCTTAACAGTTTGTGTAATAAGTTGTTGAAATATGCAGTCCCTATTATTCCACATCCTGTTACACTGCTTTTTAATTTAACAGTGTGTACTACAGATTTGCCAGATGAATGGAAAATGGTAAAAGTAATACCTATTTTTAAATATGGTTAAGAAATGATATTGCCAACTATAGACCCATCTCCTTAATTCCAGTGATTGCTAAAATTTGTGAAAAAATGGTTGCAAATTAAATCAAGGTATACTTAATGGCTAACAAAATTTAAAATCCTAACTAGTCAGGTTTTAGGGGAAAACACAGTACCCAAACTGAGTTACTTAATGTGACTGGGGCTATTTTATCAGCCATGGAAAACAGGATGCAAACAGGAGCCATATCTATAGATTTGTTGAAGGCTTTCAACATCTTAAATCATAGTATAGTATTACAAAAATGAAAAGTTCTTGGTTTCTCAGAAGATACAGTTACCTGGTGTTATACTTATTTGAGGGGTAGAAACCAAAAAGTGTGTCTAGATGGGTATTATTCAGAGCTTAAAAAAGTAAGACAGGGATTTCCACAAGGTTCAATATTGGGACCACTCCTTTTCAATCTGTATATGAATGATGTAGAGTTTAGTTATATAGGATTAAATATCATCTCTGCACTGATGATACTATCATCTATTTATCTGAGACCAATACAGAATATTTACAACTATGCCTATAAGATGCATTTAATAATATACAAACCTAATTTTCAACAAATAAGTTAGTTTTAAGTACTGGTAAAACAAAAGTTATGTTATTTCATCAGAGGCATGAAGACATATATATTAATAGTACATTGAATATAACAGCATCTGATGGATCTAAGCTGCAACAGGTTGAAGAGTATATATATATTTAGGGCTATGGATGGATGTTTATTATAAATAGACATTAGATGCAGATAAGTTGGGTCAACAACTTGGAATGCTCTGTAGAATAAAGAATGAACTCACTATACTAGGCATCATGTGATTAATTACATGATTACATGATACTTCCAGTAATAGATTATGTGGATGCTGTGTATGGTGGGGCATTTATAACTGATCAAAGAAAAACTGACATTATGTACAATCAATTGGCAAAATATGTGCTTGACACTCATTGGCCTACACATCACTGTCAACTCTATCGAGAACTTGACTGGCTACATCTAGTTCTTAGACTGAATGTACATATATGTAAAATAACATATAGATTATTACTAATGCTTTGCCAGAATATATTGCTCAGCATATAAAAATTAAATATACAAAATCCAGTTTGAGATCAACTCAGTATTTGGAATTTGAAATGTCTAATAACAGGACTAAGGCTGGTTGTTCTACCATTTCATGCTTTGGTCCATATGTGTGGAATAATTTACCTAATCAACTCAGACCACACGGAAGAAAAATTAGTTGGCAAAATATAAAATCATGGTATTATTCTTAAGCAGCCTGTCAAAGAAATTGTTGCTCAGTTATAGATTTAGGATAAATAATGATGTGATTATGTCTTGTTGTTGTCCTAGTACTGTTCTAATATGGAACTGTTTTACAACATTGTACTGCAACTTACTGCATAAAGTATTATAATTTTTTAATTGATGTGTATATATAGTATACATATATATGTCTTGTAACATTAACTTTTTTTCCTAAAATTATGCAACCAGGATGATTGTATGATTTCCCTTGTATATGAGCTCCCTGCTCAATGGGAATCTTTCACTGTTAATTTAAAATGAACAAAAATCATTCCTACTTAATACTACTACTTACATACGTGCTTCAACTACCTTCTGTGCTTTACAGTCCCCTCACCTGTTATGCTACATGCAGTTACCCTTCAGTGAAATCACCTCTGACTTATGTGGGAACCAGGGCTAATAAATAATTACTATGAGCTGACATTTTGCGGGGGGGATCAAGGGGACCATGAGAACACTGCCCAGTCAGATTGTGGTGAGAAGAAGTAAGGCGAGAAAGGGCCCTGAGCATGGAGAAGTTGGCATTTAAGAAATATACATAATAGAAAAATACAGCTGTATTATATAATACATCAATGCAAACCATTAAGATGGGGATTGAGCATGGAGCAGCAGGCTCTTAAGTGCATTGTTTCCATCTCTCCTCATGCCTTGAATTTATCTGTAGTACAGGGATTTACTACAGATAATTAGAAGCCTTGAGTAGAGATGGATCCAGTGCACATTGCCAGCATGCTTTTTCTGAAATCCTCACCCCATTTGTAAGAGTCTGCTGATGTGACTGCAGTAGTCTGATTTGTTATGGTGAGCAAGAAAATATTGCAGCAGGGAAGAAAAGAGTAAGAAGCCTCAGTGTAGTGAATTGAGAGTTACACAAAGAGATGTGCTTCAACTCCACTCCATGTAATGAGACAGCTGTGGTGCATTTGGTATCCGGCTGTGGCCATACCCCCAGAACTCCCTTCTCTGTAATATGTCAGCAAGACATTAGCATAGCTCTCAATACGCAGCTTTAAAAAGGGTCGTCCAGCTGAAAGAAAGGTAGCTGCTGATGCTAGGGGCAGCTGCTGAGCTGGTGCTCAGCTGAGTGTTGGAGACTGGTCCAGGTGCTGGGTGGTGTGGATAGTACAGGACTGGTGGTGGGAGGAGATGCAGGCTGGCTCAGGGGTCAGAACTCTTACAAGACATCTGAGGGTCCCCACACCCTTCAAAAAACAATGATCATAAAACAAGAATATAGTATACAAATAATCACACTGCTCCTGCCTAGCTGAAATCCTGTCTTTTGTAAACATTATTTACATTAAACAAAGCTTTTCAGTATACAGCCATAGCCCCAATAACACACAAGATTTGTTTTCTTGATATTCACAAGAAAGTATCTGGCTAGACATGTATCACCACAAGCATTTCTTTTTGAGTAGTTTAGTAACCTGAGCACATTTATTGGTCTAGGGAAATGAGTGGTTAGGCACATGGGTGTTTTCCAGAGGCTAGGATTCAGCATGTGATCTGGAGTAAAGAATAGCTGTCATGTTCGTGTTTTAGTATATGGACATCGGTTTCTGTGGAAGGCTCAATTCTGTGTCCTTGTCATGCTTGTCACATTATTATAATGATTTGTTTCCAAAGCTCATGGATAAATTGTTTGGTGTCAGAGTCAGCTGTGTGGATGTCCATCATACCTCTCAACTGCTATAAATTTGGCATAGTGTTATGAATTCTACACTCAAATTTACCTTTGCTCTGCAAAGGTTTACTGGTGTTCCTCAGAAGGTTAGAGCTATTTCTGGACACACGAACTGTCAAAAGACTGAACTAACATGACAGAAACATTACTTAGCACTAAACATGTGGGAATCACAATTTTCTACATATTACTCTTTAAAATAAAAATCTGCAACATAGTATGGCCCTTTACTCTGAAGTTTGAAAGCTAGTGTATGATTGTTAGTAGTGAGAGGTCATGCTTTAGAATATGGACATTGGTTTCTGTGGAAGGCTCAGTTCTGTGCACCTGTCATGCTCGTCACAATATTATAATGATTTATTTCTAAAGCTTATGGATACATTGTTTTGTGTCAGAATCAGCTGGGTGTATGCCCATCATACCTCTCTACTGTTATGAATTTGGCATAGCGCTATAACTTCTACACTCAAATTTTACTGTGTTGTCCATTGTTAGGACAGTTAACAGAGGGGTGTAAGGGGACATCTGGGTGTTGTAGGAGCAAAATCTGAAACTAGACAGATTTCTGAAGGGCCAAAATCTGAAACAAAAGACCAATTTGCACACACATTAAACACTGTAGGATTGCTTAACTATTTCAAACATATCTTGGTGTGACTAAAAAATCATTATTTTCCAGTACAGTACTGTGCACTGGATTGGTCTCTCCTCATGCTCTCTATTTATCTGTAATAAAGGGATTTACCAACAATTACATTTAGTTGTTTATGGCAGCATTAGATAATTAATGACCTCATGATGTGATCTGTATTTGTAAGTACTGAAGACTGCATGAAAGCATTGTTTTATCTGTAACTATGTCACACTTAAATCATGTGGGCTTACTGCAGTAGTTTATTCATTATGCTCTGTAATTATCCTTAGTGAGATACTACTAGTACTCTTTGATAACTACATACAGTGCCTGACTACTAAAAGCAGTCATCTGCCAGCATTGGCAAATCACAAGCTGCTACTCTTTTAACCCCACATCTGCTACAGAGAAGGCAAGCCTTTTACCTGCACACTAGTCATGCATTCATCAGCTCTTTAGAAAAAAAAAAAGTTGAATCGAACCCATGCAGAGTCTTTAGTGAGTCAGGAGTGACCTAGACAGAAACAAAGTACAAAGAAAAGTGCTAAAGCAGAGTTAGGCTGCTTTATCTTGAGTGGAGATGAAGAAATCGCTTTGATTCATCAGTAAATCCATCAGAATGAAAGTGCATCTCCATTTCTTCTATTTATCTGTAGTACAGGGATTTACCACAGATAAATTGAAGGCATGAGAAGAGATGGATCCAGTACACAGTATGGCTTGCTTTTCTAAAATTCTCACCCTGCTTGTAAGAGCTGCTGACCTTACTACAGCAGCCTGATTCATTATGATGAGCAAGAAAATAGTACAGCAGGGCAGGAGAAACCACAGTATACTGAAGGGAGAGTATGGAAGAGATTTTTTTCAACTCCACTCTGTGTAAGGAAATAGCTGTGATGGTTTCCGTATCCAGTTATGGCCATGCCTCAAAGTCCCGCTTAGTTGTAATCCGCCAGTAAGACATCAGCATAGGTCTCGCTATGCATCAGTAAAAATGGAGCTAAACTGGATACAACACTTTTTAGAAAACAACAGACAGGAATACAACCCTGCATGCAAGAAGCTTTCACCTCAATAGCTAATTAAAAGTATTCCTTTACCCCAGCTCCTATGTGCTAAAAGAAACTGTAGCCAGAGCAAGGATTTTCAGAAGGAGAAAAATAGTAATCACAAATAGATTCCAACAAAGGATCAGTACTGGTACATGCGCAAAACAGGATTGATAATATTCCCAGACAATGAGCAATACAAGTGGTTCTACGATGGAATACTGAAACTCAATATCCCGGAATCCACAAGACCAAGTTTGGGAGACTGAATTTCAGTATACTGCAAGGCACTGGATCCAAATTTGTGGGATTCTAAAACATTAAGTTATGCGGTGAAAAAAAAACATTGCAGTAACTGGGAACAGAACCCTGGTTCAATGAACCATGATGGCTGAGCTACTGGTGGCTAAGCCCTCCATGCCACAGAAGCAGCTTGGCTGGCTTCTGTATGTCTTCTTCTGTTGCGGTGCCTGGCCAGGGGTAGGGTAGTGGTTTCTTCGCATCCACTACCTTACCCCTGCCCTTACTGTCAGGTATGCGTTTGTCGGGACAGCGAAGCTGTCAGGTGCACGTGTGTTTGGATACTGAACTCAGTCCAGTGAGTGTTGGGATTCCAAGCTTCAGTATCCTAATAAGATACCATACAAGTGAAATCAAAAGAGAGAGGTGACTACACTAGGTTAGTGTTCTCTACTACACACTTTTCTCAAAAAGCTAGGATTAGAAAAGCTATACAGTTGAATTGGTATATTCTACAGACATTCCCAAGCACCTTGCATATCTTTCAGAATAACGATCAGTCACATCTTCAAAAGGCACCCAATTTTCACAATAAATTAATGCATGCCGAATTCAAGCCTTAAGAACAAAAATAGGCCAGTTTCTATTGGAACTTTTTAAAATGGGGTATGTATCCTTGTGGGCAGTGTGCAGTTTGAGGTCACACATTATGGACAGAAATCTTCAGGCATACAGGAAGAGAATATTAAATTAAATCTCACATCAACTGCAAGACCACAGGGTTACTTACATGATAACATGCCAAAACTCCAGCACCACCAAACATAAGAAATAGTCCAGATGGAAAATTTCAGGCAAATCCACACATTTATTGAAATACAGCAGTGTGTAACATACCTCTTGCAGGGATCCCAGAGGACTGCCCAATCCAGCTCCTACTGGTTTTGCTTACACAGCATCCTTTGGTATGTTTTCCTTTTTGGTATTTTCATTGCACACCTTAGCTTTAGGGTGGTCGTTCCTGTTGTGCCTTTATTTACATGATCCAATGTCCGTGTGACTACTTAATTTTAGAGAAAATCTTAAGGGAGATCAAAATGAGAATAACAGAACACAGAAGTGTTACAAGAAGACAAGACGATAGTTCCAGTATAGTGAGACATTCTAAAGATTGAAGATACAGTACTGCAACTCAAGGTTTGAGGACTTCAACAGTTAGAACCACAATTAAGAGGAGGGAACAACAGCAAAATGGTGAAGAGGGAGATGTGGTTTGCACATAAATTGGAGATACTGAATGCACGCTGGGGTCTATGCAAAGAAGTTAACTAGAAGGCTTGTTGGTAGCCAAAATATTGGCTAGTAGCTACAATATCAGCATGGGTAATCTATTTGGTACTTTGTACATTGTACAGTTTGAAGGTTATGGTGGGATCAGTAGTCTGTCTTAAAAAACACAAGTTAGCTATGCTGCAAAGAGGCACATCATATCTCATTGTAAACACAATTGCACATACCCCAATAATGCAAAACACCATGGGAGACATTTGCAAATCCCCATGAGAGAATTTGGACTGGCTCAACATTAGGCAGAATTGTATGGTGCCAGAAGGCCTCACAGTGCAATCAGCAAAGACTAAGTGCAGCAGGCACATACAAATGTTTCATCTTAATTTGGACTCATCAGTGTGCCATATCTGTGTCTTAGCAGGAGATACTCAGACTGTGGCTCTGTTTGTGGCTTGGAGCCATGTATACCTTGTAAAAGTGTACTGTTCCTAGCCTTGGTGTCTCTAAGTATGTATATGTGTGTATATATATATATATATATATATATATATATATATATATATACACACACAATAGGGGTGAGTGGTAAATGAGTGAGATAAAACAGTGTATCATCCACTGCAGTGTGATATTTTTACCCTCTGCTCTACCGTGATGATATCAGCCATTTACACACACAGGTCACAAAAGGTCACTGATATCATCACCACAGGCAGCTTTCCCCTCATCATGCAAGAAACACCTGTCCTGTTACCATAGACACAAATGAAGAACTACCTGAGAGGTCTCACTTCTGCCTACAGCTAACTCAGTGAGCATTACAAAACACACCTACCCCCCCCAACTTCCAGCTCATTACTGTGATGCTGTCAACTTGATGAAGCCAGAATTCCAAACAGCACAGCTTCACAGAACAGTCTAAACTACTGCCTGCAGCTAACTCAACTACCACTGAAACACACTCTCACTTGTTCCTCAAACTCTGATTCTCATCCATTACAATTACTGTGACAATCTCAACTTCACTGCAGCCAGAATCCTAAAGAGCACAATTTCATGGAACACTCTGCAGTCTGCCTGCAGCTAACTTAATTACCACTGAAAATAGTATCAGCTGTTCTGACACTCTGCCTCTCAGCTCATTACAATTACTGTGATGCTCTTAACTTCACTGCAGCCAGACTGCTAAACAATGCAGCTTCACAAAAGTATGTTTCTCACTCCTATCTAAAACTAACTCATTTAGCATTGCAAAACACACTCATGTGTCTCTCAGAGTTTATAACACTGCCAGCCCATTCAGAAATGCTCACACACAGAATGAGCAAAGACATAAACAGGAACAGAACACAAGACAGCATAACAAAACTTCTGAAACTCTTGGCCCTATTGTTTATATCGAATACATGATGGGCAGATCATATGCTATGGCAAATATTGTCACTCCTGCATCAATATCCAGAGCTCACTCTGCAGGAGGGACAATATTTGCCATATCACACTCATGCCCATCATGTATCCCTAAATATATATATATATATATATATATATATATATATTCCTGTACACATCTTTACTGTGCTTACTGTCTACTGGTTATGTTCACATGGTTCTAGTTTGACTCTTTTTACTGCCTAACTTGTGTCATGGTGTCCTCTGTATGAACCTATATATAACTGTATCTGTATCTCATTGTACTCTCCTGGGTTGTACCTGAAAATAGGCATATAACTTGTCTAGTGTACTTATGTGGTCAACAAAAGTTAAATAAATAGCCCAGGGAGAGGGAGCCAGACACCCCTTAAGGGGGATGTTATTTGTTTGGGTCATGGGGAGCCCCCAAAATAAAGAAGAAAAAGAACCACAAAAGAACCCCAGAGCAAATACCATGAGGCATGGGTTATCCGGGAGGACATTGGCTGTACAGCCAAATTTCAAAGAAAACACAATTGCACATACCAAATATTGCAAAGCACCATGGGAGATATATGCAAATCCCCATAAGAGAATTTGGACCAGAACAACTTTAAGCAGAATTGCATGGTGCAAGAAGGCCTCACATACTGAGCAGAAGTATCTATTTAAGATAGATGCTTTTCCTTGGTCCTCCTCCAAACAGTCTCCCTTAGCCATTTTGATCTTAGCAATACCCCCTCTGGACTTTCTCCTTTCACATATGTATCTATAGAAAGTCTTGTCTCCTTCTTTTACTGTTCATGCTAGTTAGCCCTGGTTTGGTCCTTTGTCTGCCTTACTGCCTTCCCTGCTTCCCGTAGGGAAGTTTGGTATGCCTCCCTATCATTGTCCCGCTTCCATTTACTTCCATTTCCTGAAGGCCAGACTTTTGGCTCTGACCTTTCCTGCTACTGTTTTTGAGAACAAAAGTAGTTTCCTCCTTTTTTTGCTCTTGCTTTTCTCCCTAACACAATGGGATGTTGCTTCAAGTACTACATCCTAAATGCTTGCCCATTTTGCCTGTACCCCCTTACCTGTATTTCTTCTTGCCAGGGCCAGCTTAACTCTGTTGGCCATCTTATCAAAGTCAGCTCCTCTGAAGTTCCATATTTTTGATTTGAAAAGGGATGATTTAGTTCTAGTGGCCAAATTGAACCATACCATGTGATGGTCACTGACCCCCAAGTGACCATCTGTCTGGAGATCTGTGATCCTTTCCCTTTTAGTCAGTGCTAGATCTAGAATAGCTGTGTCTTTTGTGGGTTGTTGTACCAATTATTTGAGGCCATCCGCCTGCGGGGAATCCACTATGTGCCTAGTTCTGGCGGATGTTCTTTCTGGTATTGATCAATCTGTATCTGGCATCTTGAAGTTTTCCATTATCAGAACCTTCTTTTTAGCTGTCATCTTTTGTATACCTTCTAACAGTAATGTGTTTATGTTCTCCCCCTGGTCTGGAGGCCTGTAGACAACCCCAGTTTGTATTGCTGTCCCATTTCCTGTTTCCAGGTTGACCCACCGTTCTTCTGGCTCCTTATGTGTATTCTGAATTTCTGTAGTTTTGATATTTTCATTGACATAAAGGACCACACCCCCTTTTTTTCACCTCAATCTCTTCTGAACAGTACATAGCCAGGTACTGAAGTCTCTCAAGTGTGGTTACTAATGAACCAAGTCTCGCTAATGGCTACTATGTCCAGTATAGCCTCTGTCATTGTTGTCTTCAGGTCTGGGATATTGTTTCCCAGACATTGGGCATTTGTGTACATGATTTTCCATTGGCCAGATTTTGGTGCATTTGTTGTGGGGCGAGGTCTGACTTTTCCCCTGCATGTCATATGGAGAGCCAGACCTTTTTTCTTACCTGGTGATGCAAATGAACTATAAACATGCTGAACTCCCATTTAATCACTAGCTGAGGGGAAAGGAGTGTTCTTCCCACTTGAAGTATCGGGTGCTGCACACCTCTCCCCCTTTGCTGGTTTAAATATTCTGCAAAGACATCAAATCTCTGACCCAATGCACTGACTCCCTCCTTAGTCAGATGCAGTCCATTCAATTTAAAGAACTTTCACTTTCAAAACTGTTGCCAGTTACCTACAAATGTGTGTCCTTTTTCCTGGTTCTAGCACTTGAGCCACATATTTAGCTCCCCTATGTCCCGTTCTCTGATCTTCTGACCATCTGCCCCCTCTCCCAGACAAGCAGGACCTCAGTGAAGGAGATGCCAGATGAAATGGATGATAGTTTGTCTCCAAGCCTGGTCAGGTGTTCCTTGGTTTCCACAACTGACCAGCTAGCAAGATCGTTAGTCCCTAGGAGTAGAAGGACATTTATGTTTTCTCCTGCTTCCTGCACAATTTTATTTTAGCAATGCAGTCAGTGTCTCTCCATGCTGATGTACATGGGAGACATCTGACCATTACCTCTGGCCAGAGGTAGGTATCAACTCCCCAAATTATGGAGTCTTCTATGATCATAAGTGTTCTGGGTTTCCTTTTTGCCTTTTTTGTTTTGATCCCTATTATGGGTGAGTTTTGTAGCACTAGCTCCTGTGCTGAGCTGATCTGCTTTGCAGTGTCCTCTGCCCCTTTGTTTAATTTCAGAGATAGAGGCAGATACCTGTTTGTAGTTTTTACATGGTTTGTGAAGGTGATACGCTGGTGAGCACTGAGTGATATTGCCCCTCCTAACCACCTGCCAAACTCCCGGACCAACTACCATTTGAGGTCGAGGTGCTTCAGTTGGATGTAGGGGAAATGGTGGGCAGTTCCTGTAATACATTTCCTCCTAAATATGCGATTTGAGGCATGCAATCTCTGCCCATGCTGCCTGGAGCTGAGCCCTTAGATCTCTGATGGTGCAGCATGTAGGACAGCATCCTAAATCCTGTATAACTGCCCTTTTGAAAAGTGTCCCACTGTACCTGCAGTTAATAATATCCATTCCAGTTGAGCTTGCTGAGTTTATAACCTGGTGCAAGTAATTAGAAGGAAAATGAAAGATACATATATATATATCTATATATATAGATATATATATATATATATATATATATATACACACACACACACATATATATACATACAGGCCTGGATATTCAGAAGGGTTGTGCCATGCACAACAGGGATGCGCCAGCGCAAGTACGGAAATGTGCCATTGTGTGATATTCAGCGGGAGGTGGCTGTGCAGTGCAATAAGCAATGCGTCAGCGTGCAATAGTAATGAGTGCATGTGCAACCGTAGGGGGTGGAACCATGAATAACATGCGCAGTGTGATATTCAATAGCATGCACCGTATGCAATAGGTGAGCTAGCGGAAGTTGCACGACAGCAGAAATCATCCAAAATAAAAGAGAGTAAGAGAGGGGCACAAGAACGCAAAAGGGAAGCCACAGGTGGGAGAGTGGTGACAGACATCAAGGGTGGTACAGAAGGTAGCAGTGTGCAGGACGGGGCAGGAGCAGGACAGGGCCCACCAGAACTGAGCCAGAAACAGGGTAGGAGTGGGGAGCCTGGGTCTCTGTGCAGGAAAGGCTGTGGAGTGCCACAGTGGACTGAGGGCAGTGGCAGGAGGTAGGACAGCCACAGCCAAAGGCCAGAGGTGTACCTGGTGCAGGGGGAACATCAGGAATGGACAGCAGGGGGAATGGGACAACAGCCGCCGGGGGGGAACACCAGTCAGGGACATGGCCAGCACCACCTTCCAGATGGAGGTGGTAATGAGGGGTGTGAGAAGGCAGGCAGCAGGTGAGCACGGCCGTGGAAGGGCCCGTCATCGGTACGCCCAGAACAGGCAGTACCGACCTTGTACCAGCTTCAAACACTGCTCTAACACAGTGATTGTGGACTAGTACCTCCTGAACTGGGAGATCCTGAGGCAGCTCTGTGAGCTGTGCAGTGATGAGATGCACTCACAACATGATGGAGCTATGCTCTGTCAGCAGAGATGAAGGTGACAGCCGTCATGTGCCTGCTTGCCACAAGCACCTTCCAGAGACCAACAGGGGACATGACAGGCATAACCCAGTCAGCCACATCACGCCTACTCACACAATTCCTCAGCGCACTGCTGCCACATGCTGCAGAGTACATCCATTTCTCCAGCACACAGGTGGATCACACAGCACACATACAGGAGTTTCACAGGGTAGCACAGTTGCCTGGCATGCTTGGGGCCATTGACAACACACATGTGGCCATCTGCACACCACCTGGCCTGGAAGGAGCAGCTTACATCAATCGCAAGGGGTAGGCAAGCATTAACTGCCAGGTGGTGTGCGATGCCAGGGGGCGAATTACCAATGTCTGTGCCACACACCATGGGGGAGCACACGATGCCTTCATCTGGCACTAGTCTGCACTGTGCCACAGGTTTGAGAGTGGGGACATCCCCACTGGCCATCTAGTGGGTGAGTATGCATATCACGCAGGACGACATGAGCAGATGTCGGGGGTGCATAGTCAGAGGTGCCATGGGTACCGGCCTTGTTGGCCCATGGCATAGCAATGCAGACCACCATACTAATGTCTACCCTTTACACACAGGTGATAGTGGTTACCCACTATGTCTCTGGCTGCTCACACAATACCAGCACCCCATGACCCCATCACAGCTACGGTACAATGCGGCACATGCCATGACATGGAATGTCATCAAGCGGGTGTTCAGGATGCTGAAGACACAGTTCCAGTGCAAGGACACCTCTGGCGGTGCCCTACAGTACAGCCCCTCAAAGGAATGCGGGCTATTCCTGGCTGACTGTATCCTGCACAACATGGCCACCAACTGTGGGCTAGCCATAGAGGTCAAAGAGGGGGACAGCGGTGGGGACAATGAGGATGCCGGTCCAGTCAGTGATGGGAATCCACCCCCTGGGTGAAGAGACCCCTGCCTGGTCCGGATGTCACAGCTGCGCTGGGACACCATTACAGAAGAGCACTTTGGTCAACACAGGTAGGTCACGGGGCCTTGCGCAACCACCAATGGCAAGGGCACAGCCCACAGCCAGGCAGGGCAGAACACCAGGGGTGGATGGCTGTAAGGGAATGGGTCTGAGTGTGGCACCGCACACGGCATCAGGGATGGGCAGGGCCAAACACGACACATGCACACAAATGCACACACACCACAATACATGCACAAGGGGTAGCCAGCACGCCAACCCCAATTGCCACTCCCACCCCCACACAGGTCCACAGATGACCATGCCCAGTGGCCGTCACTATGCATGCCTCAGACGCTGGGCACCATTGCACACTGGCAGACAGTGCAACACAGGCATCATCATGCACATGTCACAGTGGCCAGCAGCCAGGATGGTGTACACAGGGACTGTGTGTATGCAGGGCCGGGTACCCCATAGTGCATCGCACAATGCACACCACATTGCACATAGGGCAGCAGCCAACAGTGGCCGTGGTGGGAGACAGGTCAGTCATGTGGCACAGTACCATGGCCACCACGGATGCGTGGGTGGCCCCACCAAGACCTGCCAGCCATGCCAGGCTGACCATTGGCCTCATGGGGTGGCACCGATGGTCCCTCAGGGGTGATGCTGTGTGAACACGACCGTGTTCATGCAGGGGTCTACAGCCCATGGAATATGCCCGCGCCAGGTGTGCTCAGTATGCCCACAGTCGAACCTGGTGTCAACATAGCAGGTGTCGCACGGCGCTAGGAATGGGGGGTGGACATGACACTGCATGGTGTCTGTGGCAGATGGGCACTGAACTGGGTGCCCAGTGTGGCCATGACAGCTGTCAATACATTGGTCTACCTATCAATGGCAGTGGTCACATCCGCCCACTGCCGGACCTTCTCTGCCAGGAGCAGACCATTGTCCCTGCTGCTCCGCTCCTCTGCCTGGCACAGAACCACACTAAGTGCATCCATTGCTGTCACGAGCCACAACTACTGATCTACTGAAGCCTGGAGTAGATGGCTGTGCTCATCAAAGAGGTCATCCGCCGGTCCGGCATGCTGTCCCTCATGGTGTTCTTGGCCCTGTTAGCCAGCACCCCTTGACGATGGGTGCTGCACACCAGAGCCATGCTTGGGCATGTCCACACACAGTGCAGTGCCACCACCCCTGACACTGTCCCCCCATCACCATTGGCTGACTGCTGGCACTGCCCCTCTGGCTGCCAATCATCAGGGTTCACCGGTGCCCCTGCAGTGGCCACTACAGCCCTACCACCCTGGATGCACACCAGTGCTGCCCCACTGGGGTATACAGGCACAGGCTGGGACTGTGTTGTTATACAGGCCTCCATGGTGGCACCACCCATGGCAAAGCCCGTGCCATTGCCTGCTGTGGGACCATCCTGTGTCCCACACATATCACTGTCCGGGATGTGTGGTCCATCATCATTAGTGCTGGATCCGGCACCAATCCATGTTGCAGAACGCTGGAGACCATGGGCGCTGTCACGATGGGACACAGGTAGGGCCTCGTCCGCACCCGCACCACCCTCATCAGTCTGGACAGACGTGCAGGTATGCACTAGTCCGATCACTTGGACACCTGTGGAAGTGGATGGGTGATCCTCCATGTCCAGGGCATCCACCTCGGTGAACACACCCACCACCGCTGACCCATGTAGATGTTCAGGAGCTGTAAGGGAAAACATTAGCGTTAGTGGCTCCACCCTGCCCTGTGGCATTCCCTCCACCACCCACACAGTGATAGCACAGGACCTGCCATGCAGTGATGGGCTGCCATCTGTCTGGAAGCCACCACCAGGAACGCCGTCAATGACACAATGCCACATGCTGCCTGCCACCCACTCCTCCTGTGGTGTCAGGCATGGCACATCCAGCTGGCCCCCACCGGTGGCAGGACATGCAGCCCCGATGGCAGTCACCTTGTCTTTGATCCTCCTCCTGTCCATGCTGACCTTCTTCTTACACTCCTGCATGGACCACTGGTGGCTGCCATGCTGGTTCACAGCACGCGCCACCTCACCCCAAGCTGCAGCATGGGCCTGTGGTATTCCCCACTGTCCGCTGAGCAGCGGTTCCCTGTCAAGATATGCCTCAAAAAGGGCATCTGATTCAGCCCAGGTGAAGTTAGCATGGCATGGCCATCACTGTGCCTGTGGCGCTAGTGCACTGTTTGCCCATGTGGTACTCATGCCCTGGTGCACCATAGATGCCATGGAGCCACAGCACGGTAGGCCACTGCAGGGCCTCACACACAAGCACCCTACTGCACTACACACAGGACATCTCAATAGCGCTGTGGTGCTCATTGTGCGGACAGACCCTTGACCCTGGGGTCGACCTTTGCCCTCTAGGCACCATGCATCCACATGGGTGCACTCCTATCATGCAGTTCAGTGACAGCATGATGGGGACTGGCAGCACAGTACCATGCTGCCTCTGCATGTGGAGCACGTGTGCTACAGAGCGCCATTTTGATAGTGATACACGCTGAAGAATGCCACATAGGAGAGCTCAGATGTGGGACGCTATTGAGCTGGCCAACTTGGTGGGCATAGTTGAGCCTCATGCTGGTGCCCTATTTGGCCAGGATCCCCTGGACAAGCCACATAGTGCTGTGTGGCAGGAGGTGGCTGGTAGCCTGGAGGAGGCAACCGGGATCACAAGGACAGCACAGCAGTGTCACCACAGGTATGGTGACCTACAGTGGAGGGACCCTGACTGACTGGGGCATCTGCAGGCACACGCCCAGTGAGGCATCGTACCACGGTCAGGTAGGTGCTCCATCCATACACTGGTAGCGTCCCTCTGTCCGGGTATCACGGTGTGCATGTGTCCACCCAACAGGAGGGTGGGGGCTGTCTAGTGGGGGTGGGGGTGATGGTGGTGGGGGTGGATCAAGGCTGGACTGTGCGGGCACACACACACTGGGGGGCTTTGCTACTGGTTTGTACTGATGTTTCCCTCTCCATGTTTGCACCCTAGGCCCGGAGGAGCACCATAGGGTGAGGCCGGCCCATGTACAAGAGGAGCAGGACTGAGTGAGTGTGCCACTGATGCAGCAGGGACAAGGTGCAGGGGCCATAGGCCAGCAGTGCCCTGCTGGCCTGGATGCGGGTGATTGCCCTGTTTCCCCTTACATCTGTGCATGCTGGGTTGCAGGGGTGGTGGCGAGGCATGGCCACCAACACTGGGTGCCACTGCCGTGCACACCACACGGTGCACTCAGCACTGTCCTGTGGCACTGCATGTGTGGGTGGGCATTGCAGGTGGTCCGTGCGTGCACTGGGTACAGGGCTGTGCCACTGTCTTCGCACCGCCTAGCCATGTCACTGTACGGCCACGATGGTGCTGTGCTGGACATGGGCAGTGGGTGTGTGCAGCATTCTGCATGGCTGTGGGTGCCTGGGTAGGCAGGTCATGTGGGCACGGTCACTGTGGGTGGTCGAATGCCATCACAGGGGTGTGGCCCATGGCTGTATGCCATGCACAATGGGTGGGCTGCAGAGGTCTGGTCAGTCACACATAATGACTCTGCTCCCTTGTCCTAGGTGGACAATGCTGGACTGAACTTGAGCGGAGTGTGCAGGAGCTGCTACAGCTGGTGAGAGCACCCTTGAGCTGCTCCAGAGGTTGGAACAGGGTGGAGGACAGCGTCTCTGGCAGAGGCACAGAGATCAAAGTGGGGAGTGGGGTTGACTCTAAGCCCACTATGCCCCTGTTATGCATTCCCCACCTGGACTAACCCTCACACCCCTTCATCCCACTCCCAGTTGTTCACCCTTGCCCCATGCCCACCCCACCTGGTATGTGGCCCTTCCTCCCCACATTGTAAATAGTTTTGTATCTGTTTTGTATGTTGTTCACATCTAGATTACACACTTATTTGTTATGACAATTGTAGTGGTCTCTGATTTGCAGCAGACTTATGGTGCTTGGCTGCAGTGGTGTACATGGCGTCGGGGGTGGTGCAGGCCTGGGTGTGTGTGTCCGGCAGGGACCCGAATATGGTGTGGGTGGGGGACTCTGTGTTATGTGTGTTGTTCCTTGTGCACTGGATGCCTGTGTGCAGTGGTCCCTGGTGCATGCACTGTGTCCCTGGCACCTCTGTCAGTATGTCCCTGGCCTGTGCAGCTGGCACCCTTGCATGTCTGTGGTATGCATGGTCTGCTGGCATGTCATCAGTGGCTGTCCATGCTGGCCACCATCTGGCCACGGCACAATGGTGGCTTGCCTCCTGTCACTGGTATGGTGCATGTCTGCCATGGGTGGCACTGTGGCCTATGGTGTTGTTGTCCCCCCCAACATGCTGTTGTTGGTGTCTGTTGTGGGGTCTGTGTTCTGATGTCTGTCACTTGTGCTCTGGCTGCATGCTGGTGGAGGACAGCTTCATGGTGCATGCGCAGGATGGCTGGTACACCTGTGCCATGGTGGGGTGTAGGCAGTGGGTACACAGCATCAGTGGTTGCACGCCAGTGGAATTTGTTGCCCCGCTATTGTGTCCCTGTATTGGGGTGTCCTTGGGTCTGGTGTGTGTTTTTCCATGCCCTGTGTTGCATCCTGTGTGGCGCATGCCTCCATGCCCCACTGTGGGTGTTTGTGCTGGCTGTTGGGGCCAGTGCTGGGACAGGGTGTGCACTTTGGTGGGTGTGCAGGGTGCTGTTCTGCTGATGGTGGGGTCTGGGGCAGGCCTTGCCTCATGCGGGGTCCCTCGGGTACCAACACAGGGTCAACTCTCTGCTGTGCCACGGGGTGGCCGTGCAGGGTGGCACTGTTTCTGCAGTTGTTGTGTTGGTGGCTGGTGCTGCCTATTGTGGGGTGCTCACAGTGGGGCTGCCATGCATGGCTCCATGGTGCACAGGGTTGCTTTGCCACAGTGGGGGTGGTGGCATGCATTTGGTGCCATGCACTGTTGGGCACTGCTCCTGGGCAGGGTGCCTGAGGATCACTGTGCAGGGTGTGCTCTGCATTGGTCAGATGGGGTGGCATTGGGTGGCTGGCCCTCCTTGTGCTGAGGTCACTGCTTGCCAGGGGTTGTGCTGGGGCACTGTGCCCCAGCTGTGGATTCGGTGCTGGTGTTCATGGGATGGTGTTTCATCCAGCTCACGACAGGTTGTGCTGGGATCGGGGATAGAGAGGGGGAAATGCTTGACCACCAGGGAATGGTTTATCTATAATAGACAGGGGATCATGATGAGGATGGGGATACACTTGACACCAAGAAGATGTTATCCGTGTATCAGCAGGGTGATCAGGTGGAGGGAGTGAGCACTGGACACCAAGGAATACATAGTTAAATATTGGGTATGGGTGTGGGTTGGGGGTAGGACCACTAGACACCAGGGCCTACTATGTTGAGAATTGGAGGTGGGAGGCTGCTGTCCTTCCTCTGTCAACCGCTAGAGTTACGTGGTGGCAAGCCGAGGTTTCAATTGGCAGTATGTGCACTGCACAAGAGGAGTGGGCAAAATGGCCCTGCATGATGCACATATTCTGAGTATCAGACTGTGCCAATATTCATCTCACTGCCCCTTCATTTACATTGTGCCCCCCCTCTAGATATTTCCTGTGGCAAACCATGTTTGGCGACACTAACTGGGCTATTCAATATTGCACATACACGCAAAACCTGGCTTGAGCAGACAAATTAGGATTTGTGTCTAGAATTGACAAAAAGTGTTTAAACTATGTCTATTAAATAAATACAGTGTTACATTATGTTGATATTGTATATGAACTCCTCCACAATGAATCAAATTGCGCTGGACACTAAATGTTTCCTGGAAAAAGACTGGTTAGCATGAGTAGTCTCTTAAGAACAGTTGATTACACTTGTGCTGACACATTGAATGACACCCCTTGTTTTACTTTTTGAACCAATACTTTAAACATAGCCATTTTGTACTCCGTCTCATGAGCATGGAAGGTGCCATTTTCAAATCCTCCTCCAAAACCTGTTTTTGCAGTCATTCAGCAAACTCACATTTCCAGTGGCATTTGATAATAACACCTGTCATGTTTCTATAATGGGGTAGTAAAACACTCTTTTGACAATTCATGGTCACAGTCTAAGAAAATAACAATATTATAATAATAATAATAATAATAATAATAAACTTCATTTGCATAGTGTCTTTCTAAAACCAAGGGTCCTTAACAATATTAAAAACACAAAATAAACAAAACAAACAACTCAGTAACAAAATGTCAAACTGGTATAATCCAATGATTAGTTACCAAAAGCTTGGCACCATAGAAAATTTTTTAGTGCCTGCTTAAATCCTTCCATGGTCATGTACTCATGTAACCGACGGGGCAGAGAATTCCAAAAGGTGGGGATGGCATACACAAATGGTCTAGCCCCAGAAGATTTCTAACATACCTTTGGAATCTCTAGCAACCCCTCATCGGCTGAGCAAAGCAATCACCCAGGGCAGTAAGGGAACAGAAGCTCTTTCAGGTAGTGTGAACCTCTTCTTTTATCAGTCATGACAATTTCCATACTATGCAGTAGCTCATGTTATTACTTCGGTAATTTAACTGCTACTCTATCTATGCCCAGCAACTACACAACACATACACAAATGTAAACATCTGGTATTGGCAGTGCTTGTTCTTTATTACTACAGAGATGTGTAGGAAAACATTTATTATTTATTTATTTATACTTTCAGAGAGACCTTTGAGCGTGCGCTCTTTTACAAAGGTTCCACGTCATGGTGGACAAATAGGACAATACACATATACAGTTTTTTTACAAAAAGCCTGCTCAACTGGCATTCAGGAGCAATTACATCATAGTTGGACAGATTATGTACAAGAATTATAACAGAACTTGAAGGGTTTTAGTAACAGGATTAAATGCACCACTTTTAAACCAGTTTTAAACCCCCCCCTGCCCCCTACCCGCAGTGACCTCCAGGATGGGCTGTTAGACTGAAGTTGATTCTTCTGAGAAGCGGTATGAGATTACTCCGAAAGTAGTGGGCTAGTTGTAAATAAACCAGAGGGTGGGTTTGAAATCACTCCCGGAGGGGTGCAATGGGGTGGGTGTGGTGGTAGTAGCACAAAATGCCTTGTCTGTTTGGGGGTGCAGAGGGGAGAATGTGGAGAGGCCTAACTGCATACAGATAAGAGCTGAATCGAGTAGCTTACTTACACACTTGGCTGGGCTGGGAAGGGGGGAGGGTTAATTAGGTAGCCCCACTTGGGTGGGACCTAGGTTGGAAGCCTAGATTATCAAGTGACACCTGAGCTGCAGGTGCACTTTGCACATGACATGAGATGCTGCTTGAGACTCGCATTGAATTGAGATACTTTGTTTGTAAAGTCTTAGGGAGTTCATTTAGCCAGTAGGGGGCCCGGTAGGCGAAGGTGCATTGCCCTAGTGAGGTGCGGCGGAATGGGACAGTCAGTGCTCCATTCTTCTTTCCACTGATGAGGTGAGGTATAGAAGAAGACCGAAGCAGATTACCTATGCAGGGTGGGGTTTCACCAAGGAATGCCTTCTTTGCCAAGAGACAGGTTTGGTATTTGATCCTGTCTTTTAGGTTGAGCCTGTTTGTGCGCTCATACAAGGCACAAGTGTGAATGTATTTATCTGCAGACAGGATGAGGCCACATGCCTTATTCAGTGCCATTTGGACCCTTTTGAGTGCAGTATCAGAGGCTACACCGTAAATCACAAGCTCGTAGTCAATCGTAGAGAAAATGGAGCTGGAGAGAGAGGTTTTGATTGCTCCTGGGGTGAGGGATTTCTTGTGTCAATAGAGGACTCCAATTTTTGTGTTAACCGCTCCAACAAGGGAGTCTATGTGGTGTGTATAAGTGAGTGAGTCATCAATGGAGACCCCTAGGTACTTGAACACATGTACCTGCTCTATCTGCTCACCAGCTGTATTAGTGATTTAGAGCGAGGTGTGTCTATGCTTGTGGTTGGGCTAGAATGAAGCATGGCCTTTGTCTTCTTGTAATTCAGCAGCAGCTTTTGTCTACTGAACCAGTCCTCAAGTTTATTGAAGGAGTCTGCTAGATCAGATTGGATGACTGCAGGGGAGGTACTGCTGCTTAGTAACATAGCATCATCTGCATATAATATAAGTTTGGAGTCGCAGGCCAAGGGTAGCTCATTTACAAATAGGCTGAAAAGTAGGGGCCCTAGGATTGATCCTTGAGGGACTCCTAGGAGTACACCTTTGGAGCTGGATAGTGTCTGCACAATTTTGATTCGCTGACTCCTTTGTGTCAGGTAGTCATTGAACCAATTTAGAGCATTTGGTGCTATGCCCAATCTTTGGAGCTGATGTAGCATTAGTGGGTGGTTTATGGTGTCAGATGCTTTGGTGAGGTCAATGAAGATGGACCCCAGCAATTTTCCTTCATCCAGCACCTTGTGTGCAAAGTCAGAGTATTCCAACAGTGCTGTGGTGGTGCTGTGTTTCTGCCTGAAACCATGTTTGTTTGGGCAGAGCAGATTGTACTTGTTTAAGTATTCTGTGAGTTGATTTGCCACAATTTTTTCCAGTGCTTTGGATAGAGGGAAGAGGATAGATATTGGCCTGTAGTTGGCTACCAGTGCCGTATCACCATTCTTGTGCACTGGTGTCACTAGGGCTTGTTTCCATACCTCAGGAAATTGAATAGCATTGTTATGGGAATGATCATAACATCGAGAGTGAGGGATAGTATCTTCATGTGTAGTCCATCACTCCCCAGTCTGGTTTTGCCTAGGACTCCCCTGACCACCATTAGGACCTCCTGCACCGTTACCTTCCTAAAGTAGAAGGCAGAGTGGTTTACTGTGGGAAGGCTGGTGCTGCCTAAGTCCTCCCCAGGCTGGAGGTAGTCTGGAGGCAGCACTGTGGACAGGTCAGTAAAGGCTTGGTTAAAGGCATCAGCTATGGCTTGCAGATCTGAGGAGGGTGTGTTATTTATACTGACCATCTTTGGGTGTTGCTTCTCATCTTTTCTAAGGATGGACTTAATATTGTCCCGGAACCGCTTTCCGTCACCCCATGTGTTGTTAAGTTGTGTCTTATGGAAGTTAGCCTTTGTGAGCCTGATAAGCTTGGTGCAGTGGTTTCTGGCAATTTTATAGCACTGTAGGTCATGCTTGCTGCCTGAATTTAATGCTCTTTCCCAGAGGCAATCCCACACTCCTTTAGGAGGGAGAGGAGTTTGCCATCGATCCAGCCATTGACCTCCCCCGAATTTTCCATTTTGTGTGTGGTGCGTTGATGTCACAGATGGAATTGAAACCCTCAGTGAGAATGCTAAGGGCTTGGTCCAACATAGGTGCCTTACTTATAAGGGACCAATTGTAGGCAAACAGGGCTGATTTGAGGGGTCCAAGTTTGCCTTTCCACAGAACTCTGCTCTCTATGAGGCGGGGTGGGCATTTGGCAAGTTTAGCGGTCCATACAAAGGAGATTGGGGAGTGGTCACTCAGCACATCCGAGAGAACCCTAATATCAGAGAAACTTGTGGGTGAGCTAGCCAGGACCCAGTCAATGAGGGTGCTGGTGCCAGCTTTGTAGTTCTGCCTGGTGGGGTGTGTTACAAGTTGCGTAAGATTGTGTGAGAAGACCATGTCTCTGGAGGGTGCCACCTCCTTACATAACCAGTTAATGTTAAAGTCACCAGTTAAGATAAGTTCAGGGCCATTCTTGAGAGTGTTGATTTCTTCTATGACAAGGGGAAGCCCTTCCTTGGCTTTTTTTTTGGGGGGGGTAGGTTGTGGTGATAGTGATGGTCTTGCCTTTTTTTGCCCAATTGTATTTTTGCTGCGAGTAGCTCATAGTCCTCCGTGACTTTGGAGATAGGGAGGATGGAGCAGTTAAGTGAGTTTCTGGCATATAAGAGGCAGTCGCCACCTTTCTTGCTTATTCTATCTAGCCAAAGCATTTGGAATTCTTCAATAGAGACCTCATCATCCTTGACCTTACCTGACAGCCAAGTTTTGGTAGGGCAGATAATGTCAGGGGTATATATGGTCATCCAAGCCTGGAGCTGATCCAATTTGGCAGTCAGTCTGCATATGTTAAGTGATGCTATCTTAAGGCCCCCCCACAATATGGGCCCCCCTAGTCCTCTGGGTTGTTGGCCCAGGGTTAAGGTGATTATTTGCAGCAGCATAAGGATAACCTTTCTGGTTGATAGGCTGATGCCTATCATCCCCCACTTCTTCAGTTTCCTGCACTTCACGTGATGGAGGTTTCCAGATGCCAGTGTTAACTTATGGGGAGGGTTAACTCTTAGGGTTATGGTGTGTGAGGTTGGTTTGGCAATGACTGTAAGTGGGAGGGTCGGGGAGTGAGGAGCTTATCACAATTGGGTGTGGTAGTGGCCATGTGAAACCTATCCTTCCAGCAGGCATCCATTTAGTAACTGGGGGGGGGGGGTAGAGGTCCAAAGTACAAAAATGTACCAGCAAGGCCAGAGGTCATGAGGAGGATTAGTAACATGTAGTTGCACCTCATATTTTGTTTGTATGGTAGTTACTGTCTGGCTTTAAGTGCTGGTGGATTAATGTGTTGCCTTGTGGCTTTAAGGCTGAGCCAGGTTGCTAAAGAATGGTTTGTGGGGTGGGAGTGGTAATAAAACCTGGGCGTGGCTATCGCCTATTTAATAGAGGCTGGGGTCGGGGCGGGCATGGTAGGATGAAAATACACAGACTGCAGAGTTTCAGTCTGCTAGTGAGGAGAAGAGCTTGCATTTATTTCCCTGTCTGGTGCCGTACCAATCAGCTTTCCTCCTCTCCAGGCTGCAGCCAACTGGCCGTGCTGGCAGCTGATTCAAGATTGGTGCTTTTATTTTATTTTTTGGGGTTTTCTGCTCTGTGAAGCTGTGCCTTTCCTTTGGAGTTCTGAGCTGTCGGCTCCATGCGGATCCTTGTCCTTGGTACATCATCCAGCCCTGATGTATTTGCAAATGATTAGAGATGCAACCAAGTTTTACTTCTCTGCAGAATTTCCCGTGAAGTCCCCCAAATCTGCATTGCAGATCATTTTGCATAGCTCTCCTCTTTTTTAGAAAATTCACTGATTGTGACTTCGCTTTGCTCTTGTTTTTTTTTAAAGTGCAAATCACACTAAAAAAAACAAAAACAAAAAGCAAGCAAAAGAAATGTCAAATTTGCAGTAAAAGAGTATTCATTGGTGGCTAATGGCCCCTCAGCCCTCCTGAACCCATGCTTCATATTTTTGTTTTAATTCCCTGGTGTCTAGAGGACCCTCTTCCCTCCCAAACCTATACTCATATTTTCTTTAATGCCCAGGTGGCTAGTGAACCCTCCTGAATCCATGCCCATATATTTTATTAATTCCCTGGTGTCAAGTAGATCCTCTCCTCTCCTCTCCCAAACCCATGCCCATATTTTATTTTTTAATTCCCTGGTGTCTAGTGGACCCTGCCCCCCTCCCAAACCCATGCCCTGCATTTTTTTAATTCCCTGGTGTCTAGTGGACCCTCCCAAACCCATGACCATATATTTTTCTTTTATTCCCTGGTGTCTAGTGGACCCTCCATCCCCCCACCACCGCAGGTAGTGATCCCCCATCGTGCCCCCCCAAACCCAACCTCAGCGAGCAGGCCACCAGCTCTGCCCATTGGTCTCCACCATCCATGGCCAGCCACCTGACTGAGCTGTCAGTGAGTGAATGAATGATTTGAGCTCATTCATTCATTGATGGCTCAGTTGGGCAGCCAGCCATGGATTGTTGAGAGTGGTGGGCAGTGCCCATCTGCCACTCACTGGGATTAGGGTGAGGGAGCGATGGGGGGACCATTACCTGCCAGAGTGCGAGGCGGGGGGGGCCACTAGACACCAAGGAATAAAAGACAAAAACACGAGCATGGGTTCAGTAAGGGGGAGGGTCCAGGAGACACTAGGGAACTAAAACAAAAATATAGGGCATGGGTTCAGGAGGGTCCACTAGATACCAAGGGATATGGGCAGGGGTTCAGGAGGGGAAGGGTCCACTATCACCAGAAAATTAAAAAAAAATATATGGGCATGAGTTCAGAAGGAGAGAGGGTCCACTAGCCACCAGGAAATTAAAATATGGGGATAGGATCAGGTGGGGGGGAGACACCACTAGCCACCAGGTGGGAAATCAATTTTATTTTATATTATTCTTACAGTAATCAGCACTGGGGGGGGCCACAAAGCTCTGGTAGAGACAGACCGCAAAATATGGAGTCTGAACTACACTGGTAAAATTGCAAAACTTCGATGGTGGAATTCAAACTCCGCATCTTGAGGAGTTTTTTTGGGGTGGGTGAATTTTGGCTCCCCTCCACAGATTATTTCGCAGAACAAAGTTTTCCAACTTTGACCATCTCTATACATGATGTCATAATCATGTCCTTGTCATATCATAATCATTTCTCATTCATCCCCTGTGCTTCCAAAACAAAGACATGTGGCATTATGTGAAGAAAGGCCAAACAAAAGTAGATAGAGTTTGATGGACAAAGAGTCTATTTTAAGCATCTGTCCTTAAAAAAATTCAAAGGGGAAGATACATAGAGAAACTATGTAAAACAGAAACAGAATTTTTTGTAAATATGTTTTTCCATGTTTTCCCAATGGTATCAGGAGTTCTTTAAGGTACACATTTTGTACCCACTCCTTTTAGTTGGACATACTGTATCTGGTTTAGAAACACAGAAGGTGGTGGCAGAAGGTGATCACTAGGTCCATCTAGTCTGCCTGCTTTTTTGTCTTTAGCATTCTGTACTATACATTTGGTACATTAAATGTTTGTATCTATGTCATTTCAGTGGATTTTTTTACCTTCTTTTTTCCTCTGGTCACTATCACCCAAGACTCGCTCAGATGACCAGCTTGTCCCACCCAGTCTGAAATGCCCCCATCCTTAGTCCCCAGCCTGGTGCTTCAATTCCCCAGGACCCACCTGCAGCTCTTCAGCCCACTGGCTTGCACCCCCCAGGGTGGGGCCACCACCACTACTCCAGTGCTCCTTCAATCCAGCAGGCCGCAGGTAGTCCGAGGGTCAGAGGATATCAGGGGACTAGGTGGGCAGAATCCAGAAGTGGGCATGGGGCTGTCATCATCATCTACTTGGCTGATGAGGTGTTTCCTTTTTTCATGAGTGTGGTGGTACCCTGGAGGTGTGGACATGCAATGATGTCCGGCATGAGCTGAGCATGCTCCTGCACCCCTCTCATGGATGTCTGCCGATGTCTCCAACCCTTGCTTGCTTAATCCCCAGCTGACACACTCCCAAACTCCACTGGGAGTCACTGCTGCTGGGGAGTCATGAACCTACTCTCCCCAGTACAGGAGTGCTGTCCTCCAGATGCTCAAGCCTCTCCTTCCTGGCCAACTCCTGACAATCTTAGCTCGCTTCTGAGTCAGGGTCGCTGGCAAGGTGTGGTATCTGGATCCTCAACCCTCAGCACCACTGGGCTGGCTGTCATTTCAGTGTTTATAAATGCATAGTTTATCAAGCATTTGTCACTTTTTTATACTGAATTAGTATTATCTTTGAAGGTAATGTTGCACTTTAGAAAATGTGCTTTTTTACCCTGGGCCCTGACTGG
Organism: Neoceratodus forsteri; assembly: GCA_016271365.2. NCBI lineage: Eukaryota > Metazoa > Chordata > Ceratodontiformes > Ceratodontidae > Neoceratodus > Neoceratodus forsteri. Next base: position 770,452,818 of record CM057449.1, on the reverse strand, counting down.
CTGGTACCCCTGCTGGGGGGTTACATTAATTTTCGATAGATGCCCAGGAAATAAAAAGTTCCAACTGCCATGTCTCACTGAAAAACTGGTATCCCTGTGCCATTTAGAATTTCAAAACTCATTAGCCGCCATTTTGTTCCCTGCTAGCTAAATGAGTCGAAAGACCGAGTCAGGCCCACCACATATGCATGCATAGCCCTACCCAAAACTGCACTGCCATTCATTAAAAAAAATAAAAATTAACTACTTCATTTGAAACTTCCAGTAAAAAGCCACAGTTCTCAAAACACATAGTGCAGTACAAGCCACCCGTGGTACATGCCTGCCCCCCCATCCCATCAGCTATTCTCCCAAAAGCACAGACATCTTCCTGCTTTTTTGCAGGTTTAGTTTTTTTTTTTTCCTCCCAGATTGGTCGACCTCCTATTACAAAATCTATGGACCTTCCATCTGCATTTGCATGCTCCACAGTCCGGCAGCGACCCCCCCCCACCACCACCACCACTGCTCTTTGACCTGATTCCCAGTTGCATACACTTTTTTATATTGTATTCCTTCTCAGTACACCAGCTGAAAATGAATCATCAAACCAATGGAAAAGCACAAAAATGTACCTGTGTTTATCAGGCTCATGTTTGTTTGTCCTCCCTGCTCGACTGCCCACCCCCAATGCTCCTCAGCCAGTTTCCTTGATGCATTGATAAACAAAAAACTGTTGAATGAATAAATAAATAAAAATGAATGAATGCATGAATGAATGAATGAACACTTAGAGAAAGTTGTTTTAACTTAAGTCCTGTGTGTGTGTGTTGGGGAGGCAAACCAAGACATTCACCTCCAAAGTTACAACTATAGAGGCTCCAGTAGGACAAAGGTCCTTAGGTCTTAAAAAAAAACACAGCATTCTAATGTAGGCAGAGGACCTATTTTATTATAAAATAAATCAAACAGCTAACAGTCTTAAAATTTAAGCATAATAATTTTTTTTTTATACAAATGTAATACAGTGACCCATTTTCTAATCACAAAAATATGTTCCAGAGTGAGCAGTATGGGCTATACCAGACCTTTTAGGGGCTATAAGGTCCTCCACCTGCAGCGTCAGGCCTCATTACATCCCTGGGTGGTCTGGTGTAGCCCAATATCACCCACCTTTTGGGTATTATTGCTTGCATATTGTTTATTAATGTACCTTTTCAACAGCATGTGCATAGTAAGGACATATATATTTAAACGAAAGAAGGTTTGGGGCCTTGAAATTCTTGATAATCATTTTGTTTGCTTTTATTTGCTTCTTTACTTACCTTTTCATCATTTTATTTTTATTTTGCCAACTACCAGTAAAAAGAATCCTATGGAATCCTTGTTTTATGAAGTCAGAAAATCTTTATTGGCAGGAATGACACTGCCTTTCAATGGAAAAAGCTAACCTGTTTGAAGATTTTTATAGAGAAGCAAAGCTTTCTTCCACAAAAATGTCATAGATTTGTTAGAAATGTGTGATTTTTCAGATTTTAGTTGGAAAGCGCTAAACAAAAAAAGTGTAAGCAAAAGCATTGCGGAAAAATAGTGTGTGCAATAATAACGTCCCATGAAAACAGCTACGAAACAGAACAGCTAAAACAACACAGAGCACATTATATATCTCACAGCATGCACTTATTTACAGAACACAAAACAGCATGTCAGTCAACAAAAACAGTACCAAGCTTCACTATCAGCATAATGAACATAAGGAAACGAAAGAAAAAAAGTACAACACATTAATACATCAAGCGTTATCCAGCAACAGTGGAGCACCTTTATGGGCCCTTATAAACTGCAGCAGCATACCGTGGATCAGAACAGTCCTGCACTCCCAACACTATGTGCAACACCTGATTAAACACCCTATTCACACCAGCAATTCACATAACCACCCCATATAGGCACGACTCCCACTGCACACAATCAGAACATCAGCCCCTGATGAAGACCCAGATAGGGTTGAAGCACCAGGGCTAGGACTCTAGCCAGCTACGCTGGAACTGCTGCTTCAAATAATATTTTAACTGCAAAGTGGAACTTGGCTTGGGAGTTTCTTGGAGTGTGGTTACTTCTAACACCATCAGAACACCTTGTCACTCACAACTCACTACACCAGTGCTCGATCAGAACTCCACCATCCACATACCTGCAATCCATTACCCACAGAATGATTTCCCGCTACCCACAGTACACCTTCTTCAGATGATATGTGGAGGGCCTTGCCCCCACACACCCTGTAGTGGGGTTGTTGTTCAGGATACAAATTTCAGGCAGACATCAAAATCAGTGCATAAAAAATGCCAGGCTGGCATTTATCATTTTCTTATCTTTTGAAAATTATCATCATTCGTTACAGAAAAGAAGCCTGAATTCAGCAATATTCAGTGCTTTCTTATCTTAAGGTCTTATACCTCGCACAGCCAGCTCAAGACTGACACCTTATCTGCTTTTCTATCCCTAGTGAAAAGCTTCTATATGTTTTCATCAATGACATCACTGTCATGTAACATCAATTTAAATTGTATGTAATACTCTCAAAAGGTTTTATGGCTCACAACCCATACATATACAATAACAAAAGGTTGCTTCTAAGCCAGGATGAAAGAAGTAAACATTATAATGTACTTATAGCATTCTTATACATGATCTTAGTCAGTAAAATGCTCTTTCTTACTGTACATAATTAGTTTTAATTGATGTAGACTCCTCCCTCTATCAATAAACCAAGAAGCTAGAGTCTGTATAAATATAGGCCTTTAGGGGCCGCTGCTCCTCTATAGCAACAGATTGAGTGCAGAAGAAGAGCTTGTGCAGCCGACACCCTGTCCTGCTGCAGAGAAGGCTGCAGCTTATCAGGCCACCAAACAGTATCTTTTCTCCCTCTTTTTACCCTCTGCAGGACTCTTTACACACCAGCAAATTAACCTGTGGTAAGCTATTGACCCAACATTTTGCTATGGTGGGGGGGGGGGACTGCCAGTTCTTTATTTTAATTTTGTTTAAATGAAATTACTTTAGTTTTTTATCCATATCAGGCATTCCTGAATCTACTCAGTCAGGCTTGAAGGTGACAGGACTTTTAACAGAAATCCCCAATTTCTATCCACAGCTACAATGCGTACTAGGTCTTAATGTAACTTATTTACTGAATTCATTTATTTTTAGGTTGCTGCATAGTGTGCTATGTGTGACAATTTGTGCAGGCACAACAGAAGCACTATACAGACAGCATCTCTAGACACTGATACTTTTATTTCAGCAGAAAATGTTTTGTGCCTTATTGTAAGACCCAATGGCCTGCCTTTTGTTACTACTCTTTCAGGGGACATTACCAGCCATAAAGGGGGGTCACTCTTCCTATAGACCCAACAATACTGCTACTTGCTAACAGAGCATCTAATAATACTGTATCTTAATAATAGCCTACTTATGTTATCTTTGTATTTCTAGCAAGGCAGCACAGGATGCATAATAAAGTAAAGGGAAAGGGAATGCTGCCTACTGGTTTATTTAATCCTGGTCTCATTTAACTAGACACTAAGTAAAACACATATTGACACTTGTGTTTTAGTTTATAACTACAAGGTTTCCTTATGTGAACCTTTTTACCTGGACCCAGAAGGAAGAGAACTTGAAAGAGGGTTTAGACAATGAAAATGGGAGGGTGGTGCTGCTTAAAAGTAGGCTGCCTCCAGCCAAGAAAGAAAGGGATAGCTGCACTAGAAAGGAAGATAGAGGTTGCAACCATAGAAAACAGACAATGCAGATGGGTCCTTACTCAGTGGCTCGCTTTCTATAATTTTTTATTACTGCAATTAAAGGCACAGATGCATTTTATATTTTTTACTTTCTTTCTTTGTACAGAAAGCACTATTCTGGTACTTTAACCATAGCATTTAAAATATCTCAGCACTTTATTAGCTAGCACTTTTAATCTTTAATTGTTTTTAAAGCACTCCAGCACTTTCATCTATTCCTCCCATGTACTTTATATAACATAGGCATAGGGCAGGTTAATGGGGGGGCAAGGAAAGACCCACGTTTCTCCCTACCAGGGCACCTCACCAATGACAGGGGTCACCTGGTCACACACCCCAAAATTTAAGGATTCCAACTCTGACTCGCACATAACACATCAGATGCTCTGTACCAGACTGGCACTCTATTGCCCATGGTGCTGTTAATGCACCCACTGTTATTGCTTTGCAGTTATTGAGGAATGGCTCTTGCTGTGCAGTTTTGACCGGCTACCGATTTTTCATAAATTGTGATCCTTTGTTTTGATTTAGCAGATGATATGTCCTTCCTAACCAGATTTTATCTCGGAAGAAGAAAACAAAGCCAATTACTGCTAAAATAAATAAATAAAAATGGACCACGATAGTTAAAAATAAAAAAGGCAATGTTTGTTGCAGAAAAAGTATTGATTTCTCTTTAAAATTATAGAAAAATGTCTTTAGTTTCTTCATGAAATACATTGGAATCCTAAGTAGTTGGCAGTTTCTGACAACACATTACCAGAATTCTGTTGAATTCTATTTCAGTAGCATTGTGCAAAGAAAAGAGGAAAACCTACTTGTTTCACTGCATGAACAAATATTTTATTATAAAAATAGAAAGTACTGTAATTACTAACACATCACAATACAATAAATAGTTAGTTATCTGTTTATTGGAATGGGGCACATGCTTTTTTCAGTTTTTTAATGTTTCTATGCTGCTTGGGATGACTGTGCAGCTGGCCTACTGCCTTTCTCCATCTGAGGTTATGTCTGCTGCATATTTCCTCTGAAGTACAGTCAGGAAAAGGAGTGCAGTCTTCCCCTCTGCTGGAGACTCTAATCCAGATGTCCCCTGAGAGTGGCAGGCTGGGCAGTTACACCTCTGGCAGGGCTTAGTGAAACCAGTCTCCTTCCATTTTCCTCCTAATTTTTGTTCTTCCCCCAAGGCCATGGCAAACATGCAGGATGCATACACATACTGTAGAGGTGAGCATGCACTCCAGAGCTGCCAGCCCTATTTCATGCAGCCTTCCATCTGTCAGTCTCCCGAGTGTCAGCACTATCACCAGGCCTCCACCAGGTGGCAACCAACAGCTGGGACAGCTTCACCACCCCAATCTGGGAAAGGAGAGGTGCCAGGTGACTGCTCGATCCTCTCCCAACCCTTTCCCCCTGCTGACTCTTAGCAAAATGAGTTCATTTCTAGACTCAGGTCACTGGCGCAGGAGAAATAGGATGCATTACAGTGCCTCAACCATCTGCACCATCGGGCCAGCTTGTGGATACATGCTTTTTAACATTCATCTGTAACTCGGTATAAACTAGATTGTTATTGTTTATTATGTGTAATCCCATCCAGGAGGCATGCCTGGAAATGTCTTATGTCTCAGTGTGCCTCAGCCAGTCACGAAAAAGTAAATAAATAAAAAAATAGACTAAATATTGTTTGTCTATAATCTGTTGTAGTGTCCTTGATTCGTCCTACTGTAAAAGGCTCAGAGATATATGAAAGGGATACTTTAATTGTTCTAGCCTTGCCTAAAGCTGAAATCTGAATTTCAGTTCAAATAACAACTGCAACTGGTCTCTTTATGTAGAGAGAAACTTGGAGTGCATTTATTATGCTGCTTTTGCTTACTTTACATATTCGCATGAACTTAATTAGAAAACTAGCTTTTTCTTACTTTAGTAAATTTCTAAGCATGAAAATTTAATCAAACTGAGAGCTTATTTAATGAAACTGGGAGGAATATCACAGTATTTTACACTGACTATGCAAATAACAGATGTTACATATTCTGATTAGCAGACACAGAGAAGATTTTAGTTAATTACTAAGTATGTGTTAATTAAAACAAATTATAAGTGGGACAATTGTAATACTTAATGGCTTATATGCAATCATGGGTTAAACTGCAGGAGCCATCTACTCAAAATACTTTCAAGCAATGTGAACATGTATTATTTCCACCAGCTTTAAAAGAATAACCCAGACCCTTCATACTCTGCAACATTTTATCTTAAGTCCTGCTGCAAGGCTGCTAGATTCTGTGTTGCAGATCTGATTCACTATTCTAGTAGATGACTGACCAGTCATTGGCTATGATGTCATGTTACTCCAGCCATGACTTCAAATGCCAGGTCTGCAGAACATTTTTATTTTTGGTGACAAAAGTAATATAACATTTGCAATTTGTGATCACCAAATGTCAAAACAAAAATGATATGTCAAGGTGTGAAGGAAAGTATATCATGGTATAGCATTAGCCACTGCTTAGCATATGAAACATAGATTGCAATGAAAAGAAATAATTTGACCTAAGTGTCAAGATATGTCAAAGAGTAAAATATGTGGAACTTGTTCATGCAAATTAGTGGAGTTTCTTAGAAAGCCAGCAACTGAATTCCTGGGATATTTATCCTAACTATGAACATAGTTTACCACTCTCCACCTCCAAATGGGAGACTACAGAAAAAAAAATCAGAATGTCCTTACTCTGAGAACCATCTTACAGGAAATTGCATTCAGTATAGCTAACTTACTAACTTCACTCTTCATTGCAGGCACCATTCCAACCTGACACCTGGTGAGCTTACAGCCCTCTGCAATGTAGGAATGACATTGTTATCAACCCAGCTGATGAGGGAGGTGCTGTTGTGGTCTGGCAAAAGGAGCTATACATCACTGAAGCCACACAACAACTCTCCGATAAAAGCTTTTATTCTTCTTTTCCACAGGACCCACTGCTGACTATCAGACTGAGGTCATCACCACCATCATCACCTCTGCTATTGAAAACAAAAAGCTCCCTGCTGCTGCTAAGAGACTCATAGTTCAGCATAACCAGGTTTTGTCTCCTTCGCAAAATCCACAAAACAGGTAACCCTGGTCGTTCTATTGTGTCTGCCTGCTCCTGCTCCACATCCCACATCTCTGCATTTTTGGACAGCCTCATGAGACTCCTCATTAAGTCCCTGCCCTCTTATGTTAAAGACACTAAACATGGTCTCCAGTTATTCGACAGGTTCAGATTCAGTGACTCTCATCAGCTCATCTTCACCATGGACATCAAATCTCTTTACACAGTGACCGATCCCTCATGATGATGGTCTGACAGTTTTGTAGCATTTATTGAATAAGTGGGAAGTTCAGCAGCCACACACACACACACACACACACACACACACACACACACACACACTAACTCATCTGGCAGAACTTCTACTTACACTCAGTGTTTTTTCTTTTAATAACAGCTTTTTTCAGCAGGTCAGTGGAGTTGCCATGGGTACCAAGGTGGATCCCAGCTTTGTTAATCTGTTTGTGGGTTGGGTGGAGGAAAGTTTTTTTTCTCTCATTCATAGGGACTGTGCCTGAACTGTACAAATGCTACATGGATGACTGTGTGGGGCCATCTCCTGCTCCAGGTAGATCCTCCAAGTCTTCCTTGACAAGTTTACCATGGCCCAACCTTCCTTTCAATACACTGTTGAAGTGTCCTCCTCTACACTGCATTTTTTGGATATCCAACCGTCAGTACAGAACAGTGGTCTGAAGACATCAGTTTATTACAAACCCACTGACTCTCACTGTTTCCTCCTTCACAGCTTCTTCAATCCTAAACATGTCAAGAATGGCCTGCCTTATTCACAGTTTCTTGGACTCCACAGGTTATGCAGTGAAGAGGATGATTTTGCTGAACAGATCCAAATAATGCACTTTTTTTTTTATCAACAGGGGATACCCCGAAATCACAGTGGACAGAGCACTCTCCCAGGTCAGTAACATGTCCCATGACCTTGACTCCAGCAGGAAGGATAGTGTCATGCAAGAACAATGGCGAATTTCACTAGTGCTTCCTTACCATCAGAGCACACCTCCTCTTCACAGGATCATCACCAGTAACTTTCCCATTTTGCAAACTGACCCTAACATTGGTGCTTCCTTTACAGAACCACCTATTGCCTCCTACTGCCGACCACCTATCCTGTGGAATCTCCTAGTTAAAAACAGCCTACCTACTCCTAACAGCTCCTCCCAACCAGGTACCAAACCTTGCAACAGGACTCGCTGCTACATCTGCAAATTTATTTCCAGTGAGACTGAAATTCAGGGGCCTACAGGTGTTTTTCACATCACCAAGGAGTTCTCATGCACCTCCACTAATGTGGTATATTGTATTCTTTGCAGGAAGAGTACAGCTATTTACATCAGAGAGACTAGTAGGTGCCTTGCTGACCATTTCAGAGAACATTACAGAGCAGTCAGGAATGGGGACACTGCTAAACCCATTGTATCCCACTTCATCTCCAGGGCCCACAGTGTCAATGACCTTTCTGTTTGTGTCCTTCAGCAGGGCTTCTGGGATTCTGACCATAGACAAAACATGGAAGCCAAGCTGATCATCCGTCTTGGCTCTCAGCAGCCCTCTGGTTTAAATGATAGACTTCTTTTCCACTAACATTTTTTAACCACCCCTTATTTTCCCTAAAGTCTGTTTGTATCTATACACATTTAATTTTTTTTTTCATTTTCACCATAAGTTTCCATCTCTGTCTCCTTCTCACACAACTGTCACCTTTCAGCCTTCTTACTAGGCTCTGTTAATTAGTCCCCACCTGAGGACTTCTCTAGCTCTTTCACTCCTGTTATGCTTTATCTTTCCCATCATCACCTTTTTGTTTCACAAATTCTCTCTTAATCTTGCCATTTATCATTTTTTCACCCTGATCCTCCCCTTTTTTCTTTCCCCACATATATATATATATATATCCCTCATTTTACCTCCCCTGTACACTAACTTTGTTTTTTTTTCTCTTTTAAATATTTCCAGAAGATGACCTAAAGTCGAAATGTAGATGTTTAACTCTGTTTTCTATGTTCAGTGTGCATTTAATATAACCATTTTGTTTTGCTTTTAGACCACATGCTGACGCAGCACCTTGTTTTTGTTTTTACATAGTGATTGTAATGTTTTGTTCTGAAAGGGGAAAGGGTAAATGGCTTAACCAGAAAAGGCACACTAAGCTGAAGCTTGTTTCCAGGTGCGACCTGTGAGCAGAAGGAAGTTAACTGACTTGCTCACGGTGCACAATGTTAGTCTTTGTTCCATCCTCAGAATGAGGTGGTCCGACCTGGAGTTGAACCGGCACTCTTGCAAATTACCTCCTAAATAACCATTCAAGAGGCACTCTATTCCCAATATATAACAAAGTTTATTAGATGATAATGCAACTTATCCCTTCCAGGGATGGGGCTAAAAGCGTACAGAAAGACAAGAAGTAGATATTCCCCTATCCTCTGGAAAAAGCCAGCAGCGTGTTGATGTTCTGGATTCTGGATCTCTGACTCTCCCAAAGGCTCATAACCCTAAAGATTTTATACAGTTTTTGTCATGCTTGACATTCCACTATACCTTTGCTGCAGGCAAATCTACCTCCCACCACCTGCACATTCCTACTTGTTTTTAGCCATGTACACCCACCAAGGCATACTGGAATGAAGGGGGTGAAGGGTATATCTATATGTATTTTAAAACAATGGAGGCGGCAGGGTAACTTGTGGGGGAGTGCTTATTAATGTTTATGGCCAGTGACAGCCGGGGGGTACCACTAGACACCAGGGAGTGAAGGGTATATGTATTTTTTTAAACAAACAACAGGTGGTGGCAGAGTAACTTTGGGGGGTGGTTATTAATGTTTATGGCCAGTGACAGCTGGGGGGGAACCACTAGACACGAGGGAGAAGTTTGAACAGAATTTTACCATGGGAGGTGTAATTTCTCTTGCAAGGGGTGAAATTTCACCACAGGTGGCAACATTTCACCTGTGGGTGTGAAATTTAGCCCGTGTGAAGCAAATTTCGTCAGTTTGGGGGTGAAATTTCACTCACAACCATGGGCGAGATTTTGCATTTTGCCAAGCAAAATATTTCGCATAGTGCATTAATTTTCGTGAAATATTTCGCTCAGCACAATATTCCAATTTCACACAACACTAGTAGGGGGAGGATAGGACTATCATTATACCTTCGAAGCTGCTAGTCAGAAACCCAAGGAGGCATTTGGAGCATGTTTGGAATGGTTGTTCTGTTATTATGCCTTAGCTTTTCCCCCAGTAGCAGCGAGACCAGGCCGGAACCTTTCCATGTGGAACTCTGCCTATGAGGACACCACATTTAAAAAGAGATTGTTACATGGGTTGTCCAAAGCGTTAAAAGCCTTGTTAGTAGTTGATGTAGATGACAGCCAGACATTTTTGGTGATTGTGCAATGAGCGCGTAAGGCTGAGGCCATTCAGTGAGCCAGCACTCAGTCCTCCACTACAGGAGCAATATCAGCCATAGAAGGCCCAGCCAAAACCCAACAGAAGCCTAAAGGAGGCAAGAAAATGGTGAATGGACAACTTATCTGTTACTTTTGCAGCCAACCAGGGCATATTAAGCCCAAGTGTCCCATATCGAGACCTCGCCTGCCCGGACCGACTTTTGCTGAGTTACAGCAGGAACTCAAACAGGTAAAAATTGAAAATGAAGGACTTCAGGTGGCTAAGGAAACTCAGCCACAAGCCCAATATTCCGTCACATAGGAATTCTCTGACTCCCCACAGCCAGTCTTGAGGTTCTGGCTGGATGCATGGAACTGGCCAGTATTATCAGCTGCTGAGAATGGAGGCCCACAGCAGACTATACTGATAGATACTGGGGCATCCATGACCATCCTTCATACCTCACAACCATGTACTCAACCACTGCTAAAATTATTTGTTTGGCTGCCTTTGAATGCTCCAAATTAAATGCCGCTGTGGCCAAGCCAACCACCCTTAATACTGAAGGAAATTCTTTCTCATTCAATGGGTACCTAATTTGATTGCCTGATAGACAAGGTATATTAGGATCAGCTTTTCTACAGTCTCAATGTGCTATTGTTGATTTTACTAATAATTGTGTATGATTTGATGGGGAAAATGTTGAAGAAGGAAATGTGTCAATTATCTCTGATGTACATGCTGTCTTTGCTATCAAAAAACCTGAGGAGCTTCCACTCCCAATTTCAGAAAATGATATGGTATATCAAATTGTTCTTCAGTGCTCACATGCCTTTGCCAAACACAAACATGATTGAGGTAAGCTGGATGCTGAAGAAGAAATTATGGGACAGACTCACACTGCCCAGAAACAGTTTAAAATTCCTAAAGATTGTGAGGCTCATGTTGATAAGAGTATTTGCTCTTTAACTAAACAAGGCATGCTGATGGAGTGTGAGTCTACTACCAATTCTCCCAGTTGGCTGGTGCGCAAGCTAGATAGTAGTTGATGCCTCATGGTAGATTACCGAGGGCTCAATGTTGTCACACTGGCATGTGCTTCGGTGGTCCAAGAGGACCCAACCCTCCTGTCCCAGATTCCCTAAAATGCTAGGGTGTTCAGCACTGTGAGCATAGTTAGCAGCTTCTGGAGTGTGCCCATAAAACAAGAATCCCAGTATAAGTTTGCTTTCTCCTGGAGGGATAAACAATTTACTTGGACCTCAGTTACCCAGGGATTCCACAACTCCCCAACTAACTTTCACAAATGCATAGCAGCTATCTCAATCTAATTTTCTTGATTGGACAGCATTTTGTAATATTTCAATGATTTGTTGCTTGCTACTGAAACTGAAGAAGAACATCTAACCCTGTTAAAAGAACTTTTGGAAGTGTTATGCAAAACTGGCTTGAAGGTTAATCCAAAGAAATGTCAGCTGATGTGACGTGCCATTGCATTTCTGGAGCTGCAAATGACCCTTGATGGGAAACTCCTGGACCAGCATAAGGTAGAAATTATCCAGAGGCTACCACTGCCCATTACTAAAACTGCTTTATGATCATTTCTTGGCTTAGTGAATTACCAGAGAGACAGACCTGGCACAGCCCTTGTAGGATTTGTTGAAGAATTCCTCAGACTATGACATCGTGGAAGAGTGGGCTAAGAAGCATACAATGGCCCTGCAGAATTTGAAGGAAGCAGTGGCCAATGCCATCTTGTTGGTACAGCCAAACCCCAGGCTTCCTCTCCACCTCGAGGTAGCTGCTGCTGCTGCTGACACACTCTTTGCTGTTTTGTGCCAAGAACATCAGAATAAACTACACGCAGTGGCCTATGCCTCACAAACTTTAAAGTGGAAAAGGAATTTTCACAGTGTGAAAAACATTTACTGGCTACCTTCTGGGCCGTGCAACATTTTACCTATATTACTGGACTGCAAAGAACTGTGCTACATACCCCTCACACACCTCTGAACTATTTGTTAAGACCAGGAGATACTGCTATTTCCCACCAAAGATTGTCAAGATGGACATTGATGCTCATGTAGAGAGACTTGGACATTACCCGGAAGTGAACAACCATGTTGCCTACTTTTCTGTTGTATGAGGGAGAACCACATGATTGCCCCAGTGATAGTACAGTATACACTCCGTCAATGGCCCCTCCCTGGTACGCTCCATGCCTCTTTAGGTGCTCCTGACTGGTATACCGATGGTTCCTCATATTATGAGGAAGGGAGACCCTACATGGGGTTTTTCATTGTAACCCCCTAATCCATACACACATATTCTTGTACACCACACTCCTTCCAATATGCTGAGTTAGCTGCTATTACTTGTGTTCTACAGCTTAGTAATTCAATGCCTGAAAACATATATACTGATAGTGCATATAGAAACATAGAATTGGATGGAAGATAAGGACCACTTGGCCAACCTAGTCTGCCCATTTTCCTACCTAATGGATAAGCTGCAGATCCTAGTTAACCACCAGCCTACTTCCTCCTATCCCCCACTAGAATTGCCTTATGTTTGTCCGGTGCATTCTTGAATTCTCCCACTGTTTTTGTCTCCACAATCTCATCAGGAAGGCTGTTCCATGCATCCACCACCCTCTTCATGAAAAAAATACTTACATTACCTCTGAGCCATCCCTCTCCCCTGCTATCTTCAAATTGTGCCCCCTTGTTCTTGCACATATCTTTTTCTGAAAGATGCTACCCTTTTGGACTTTGTTGATTCCCTTGAGGTACTTGAAAGTTTCTATCATGTCCCCCCTTTCCCTCCTTTCCTCGAGGTTATACATATTAAGCTCCTTTAGTCTCTCTTTGTTTGTCTTTTGGTGCAGACCCTGCACCATTTTAGTTGCCCTCATCTGGACAGCCTCCACCCTGTCTATGTCTTTGCAGAGATGGGGTCTCCAGAACTGCATGCAGTACTCTAGATGGGGTCTCACCAACTGTCTGTACAGAGAGATAACTTCCTGTTTTCTACTGGTAATGCCTATCCCTATGCATCCCAGTATCCCCCCAGCTCTCCTTACTGCCTTCTCACATTGCTTGCCCACTGTTAGGTCATCTGATAGAACTACCCTCAGGTCCCTTTCCATTGTTGTTGTTGTCAGTATCTCAACTCCATTGTGTACTCTTCCCCTTGGTTTTTGTTTCCCAGGTGCATTACTTTGCACTTCTTTGCACTGAATCTATGCTGCATACATTTGACCATTCCTCCAACCTTGCCAATTCCCTTCTCATCCTTTCCATCCCAACTTGTGTATATCAACCCTGTTGCAGATCTTTGTGTCATCTGCAAAGAGACATATTTTTCCTTCCAGTCCCACTGCAATGTTACTTATAGAGATATTAAAAAGGACCGGACCCAGTATTGAACCCTGCAGTACCCCACTAGTAAGCACTCTTTCTTCACTGTGGACTCTGTTTACTATTACCCTCTGTGTCCTGTTGTCCAGCCAATGTTTTACCCAGGCTACCACCCTGGGACCCACTCCTAGGCTGGCTAATTTGTTTATTAATCTTGTGTGTGGGACTGTGTCAAATGCCTTGCTAAAGTCTAGGTAGGCCATGTCCACAGCCCCTCCCTGGTCTACTATTTTGGTCACCCAGTCAAAGAAATCAATTAGATTCATCTGACATGACCTTCCTGCTGTGAATCCTTGAGGCCTTGGGTGCTGTGCCCCACTGGCCTCTAGGTACTCAACAATTCTTTCCTTCAGAAGTGATTCCATCATTTTCCCTACCACTGAGGTCAAACTGACAGGTCTTTAGTTTCCTGTCTCTGTCTTGCTCTCACTTTTGTGAAAGGGAATCACATCCACTCTCCTCCAGTCCTCAGGCACCACACCACCCTCCAATGATTTGTTAAAAGGGGTAGTCCATGGTGTTACTAGTTCTACTCTTAGTTCTTTTAGAATTCTGGAGTGAATCCTATACTTGTGTTATGTTACCTATGTACATTAAGAACAGTTTTGCAGCCTCTGATGGCAAAGTTTTGAAACATGTAGAAATGATCCAATTTTTGGTTAAGTTATTACAAGAAAGGACCCCTCCATGGCCATATTTAAATTAAAAGAACACTCTTCTGGCATCCCACAAGCTGAGGGAAACTCTAAGGCCCATGATGCCATGCAGAAGCGGGCTAAGACGGGCCCCTGATAGACTCTGACCACTAACATACCCCCCCGATGGCAGCGGTCTCTCCAACTACTCCAGCAGACCAATGTAGTCTTCAAGCTACTTATGAACCTTCTGTCACAGCCATAAACTGGCATCTGTAGGGGCAGCCATTGCTGACCCCCTCTGACTGGGCAAAGCACACTTCCTCAAAGGTGGGGAGGATGCCAAAGTGATCTTAATGTATCAGGAGGTTCCTGATCAATTTCCAGTGGTATGCATACCACCAGAGGTTATGTCTGAAGCATGGCATCTATTTCATGCTCATCTCACAGGTGGACATTATGCTCTGAATAAGACCATGGAAAAGATTAGGGTCTCTATGTGGGCCCCCAATATGAAGGACATATGTTCCAACCTATACTCCCTATATTTTCCCTGTCTCCAAAGTAACCCCCTTGGCTAGCACTAATAGGGCTTGTTTGTGCACCACCCCTACCCTGGAGGGCCTGTGGCAACATATACAGATAGATTACATCACTGGGTTACCCAGATTATATGACAATTATTGCCACTGCCTCATAGTTGTTTATTTATTCACCAAGTAGACAGAAGCTTTTCCCACCAAGAACATGGAAGTCAGGACCGTGGCTCATATTTTACTCATTGAATTGTTTTCTAGGTGGAGACTGCCCCGAGTGGTCTCTTCTGACCAAGGTATCTCCTTCACTAGGGCTATTTTCAAACAATTGCAATGAATGTTAGATATTAAATGGGAATTGCATGTGACCTACCACCCTCAGTCCTCAGGTCAGATGGAGCTGGGAAAACTGCACCTTGAAAACAAAGCTAAGTAAATTTTGTTCCTTTAAGCCCAATCAGTGGGCACAGATGTTGTCTTTAGGTTTAATGGCCATAAGGGTGACACCCCATGCTACTACATAGATTAACTCCTACCAGGAAATGACAGGTCAATTGATGAAAACACCTGGGCACCTCCTGGTGCCTAATGCATCCCCCTTATTGAAAGAAGCCATATCAGATAATTGGATACATCAAACACATGATTACATCATGGAGGTTAACAAATTTGTTGTCACTAATATAGGCAAATCTAAGAAGCAAATGAAGAAATATTTCAATACTTAGGTGAATCCTTTTGAATGTGATGGGGGATATAGACATGATGAAAATGTTTTTGCATAAAAAACATTGCTTTATATCTAACTGGAAGGGCCATTACCACATAGCAGAAAAGGCCAGTCCAGCTTTATACCTTCTCTAAATGCCTGGGAAGAAAAATGCACCTGTATTCAAGTGGTTCCACATTAATCAGTTAAAAAGGGGAGGCAGTATAGTGCAGTGGTTTAATGCTGTGAGCTGCAAATCTGGTGACATCCAGCAGACCAGACCTGGGTTTGAATCCCACAGCTTCCACTTTCATACTGTGTGACCCTGAGCAAGTCACTTAACTTCCCTGTGCTCCCAGGTCACACCTGTAAAAAAAGCTTTCGGCTTAGTGTGCTATTTCTGGTTAAACAACTAAAAAAAAAGTGTCAAATAAGGGCAGACACTAACATGATCTTTTCCTTTCTACTAGGGTAAGAACCAGCTTACTTCCTGCTCCAACAGGATGCATTTATTTGTGTTCCTGGGGGTAGTTTCTATTACCCCAACTGTAGGCCGAACTTCACCAAATTCAGCAGCATGTCATATAAGATGGCTGCACAGGGCAGGAAATTTGATAGTAATTGCCCCAAATGGCACCTCAGTGAGCTTGTTGGACAATTTGATCCAACCTATTATCGTGCTAACTGAGCAAGAAAATCAGACTGTGAGGTTTGAATGACAATGCTTGGCATGGAAGAATGTGGCAAAATTTGAACAAACTGACACAGAATTAACAGGGGTGGTTTTCTATGCCAATCTCTCCTATATAGACAGCTGCAATATGAATCTCACCCGGATACGAAGACTTGCTTTTAATTACACTCAAACATGAACTGAGGTGAAACCAACTGAAGAGGAACTTTTTAATCTTTCAATAAGAGCAACAAGAGGGGATTGCTAGTATAACTTATCTTTGTCACCTAATTGGCTCGGTTGTGATCCCCTAGCCTCGGTCTGTAGCACCAGTTACCCCTTCTCATGCCCACTTAATGAGTCAGCATATAAGTGGACAATATTTACATATAGTATTTATATGCACATGTACTCACCTTCTAGGTGTCCAGATTTTACCCCTGGACCACCCAGTGGCTTGATGACCTCACCTCTTAGAAAAACATCTCTAAATAATGTACAGTTTATGCACATACCAATTATCTTGAATTATTCCAATTGCGATATGTGTTCTGTGGGCAAATGTGCTAAAAAGAATGAATCCAAATTTTATGTTACTATGTTATTGGATATGATAAGCGCCTTTTCCAGTTCCCTTCCTGAGAATAATAGTTGGGCAAGAAGTAAAAGAAGTACAGTGGGAGATGTTTCAGGCTTGTTTGGATCATGTATGGGTATCTGGGATAGAGTGGATACAGATGCATTATCTAAGCAAGAAGCATGGTCCCAGGAAACGATAGCAGGTGGAGGCCTGTTGCAGATGGCCCAGGGACAATTTGGATTGGCAAAGGAAAAGCACCTCACTGTGTATAATAAGCATGATATTGCCAAATTATTTAATGAGGCACAAGCTAAGATTAATGAATTAATCCAAGTTAACAATGAACAGGCCAAAAATAAAACTGTTGGTAAAACTGTCATCTGTACTGCATACGGATCCTACGTGCTTACCACCGTATTTTGTTTATTGGATCAAGTAGAGAGAGGGCAGCTGCCCAACATGGTCCCAGACAGTCAGATTATCCAATGTTATTGTCCAAAATGTGGAGTCAATGACTCAGAGTGTCTGCAGAATTGTAGTGAAGCTGAGGTCTCTAAACCTATGACAATAATGAGACAGCTATCCAAGGTCCAGGTACATGTAATCACTTTCCATGCAAACCAAACTGTTCTCTAGCACAAACCATGTTGGTTTCCTTTATAGCCAGTATTTCAATCATGGAAGTAAGGAAGCAGATATTTAATAACTTGGGTAATGTTCATTCATAAGGCATCTAGAGGACGCCTACTACAAGCAAAGATTAGCGGTCCCAAGAATATTGATTTTTGCATAATCACACCTGGGTGGCCCCAGATTTGCACTGCTGCACCAAAACTCAAAATGTTTATGTTTGCTGGTGTGACATTTTAACAGTCACCAGCCCAGTCTGTGGCATTGACAATAGCACCATAAATGGTACAGTATCATGTCCAGTGGGGCTGACTAAGTGGGCCATGGAGAAAAATGTAATAGCATATAACAGCTCTAATCATTTTTGTGTAGTAACTAACCAACAGATAATGACTCACCAAGGGTTGACCTGTAGTATTCCATTCTCTAATTTCTGTTTCACCACTAGGGAATTGACTCATTAGGGGGCCTAAAACCATTCAACCCATCCTCCAGTATGCTCTGGCTTACAAAGTACACCTCACTAACCCACAACAAGCAAATTTGATTGACCTACTGTATATGCCATTGTCTTTAATGTCCCTATCACTAAGCTTTCACTGGACCTGAGGAAGCTTTTAGAAAGAAAAGACAGACATCTAATACACATAGCAAATAGAGCTAAGGAAGTGGCTCAGGTGGCCACTACCCTAATGAAACTCCCACTCCTGGCTGGGATTAGGATTTAAGTGTTTTGTAGTATTAGTGTGTTTTGATTTTAATTTTGTTCATTCTCATTTACTGGTTAAAATGTACACTGTGCATGTATTAACAACAATTAATGCTAGCTCGTGCTATGGGTACGATAATTATGCTTCAGCCTCTGTTGAAATAAAAAGGTAAGAGGACAGGATTCTTCCCCTCTAGCATGTACTCTCCCTCTCAAGTTGGGGAACTATGGGAAAATGATGGCTTAATAAGAACACTGGGAAGCCTGAACAGGCTAATACTTTTCCTCCAACAGTATGCAAGTGGTGGCTGATGGGATTCAAACCCAGGTCTGCAGCTCAAGGCCCTTAACCACTATGCTATACTGCCTCCTACATCAAAGACTGCATTAAATCAAAGAATGCAACAACAAATCTACAGCTCTCATGTTTAGTACATTTTCAGCAATGTCGTAGATTAAAAATTATGCAAGGTTGTTGCTGCATTGTGGAACATCTGAGAAGGTAAAGCCTGCAGAGAATGTCTGGCTCTACTGGATTCTGAACATGGTAAACTAGCTTTAGGAGAAACAAAGGAGAATGGAAACAAACACTGTGGTGAAAGTTACTGTAATTAAACACACACACACACAAATGAACAGAGAGGGTGAATTCTGTTGCACTACATGAATTCCTTGGCAGGATGCCATTTCAGACATTGTAGCCCTATTGTTGAATCTGCAGAAGCACAGAGCATGAGAAACCTTGAGCATAACCCAGTATTGATGAAAAAATCATCAGAATTCAGTATAATATATTAATTGTATCCCCATATTCTGTACCAGACATGGAGATACAGGGGTTTTCACAATAGTAGATCAAAACCATTAAAAAAGGTGTTGCTGTGCTGAGAACAAAAAGTAGAATTCCTGAGAATTTATATTTTTGTAGGTGGGGTGGTCAAATTTAACAAACAAAAATTGTACAGTACAAGGAAGTTGCCTCATATACAGTTTATATATGCTATGAGGTAATGCAACATTCCTAATAAACAAATTAGTTCTTGGGAATAAGGCTGTGAGATCTGAAATGGATCATTTTGGTCATTCAGCAAGGTTGTGTGGTAATTTTGTTTTAGTTAAAAACATTTTAATTAAAGCACATTAAATAAATAGGAAAAATATTATGTGTATTGTGTATAGAATAAACCATGTTTAATAATGAAGTCTTTTTTATGCACCTGAGGTGTGTGACAGCCTCATAAAACCAGATCTGCCCAGAGTCGATAGGGCTGCAGGTGAGGAATTTGGGGTAAAAATATTCAAAGTTATGAGCTTGCATTAGCAAAATGTGGTGGAGGCTCATAAAGTTTTTTTTTTTTAATATTTTTACACTAAATTTTCAACATAGACCTCTTATGACCCCACCTCATGAACAAGGGCAGAGAAAATTTGTAACTCCTGCCTGAAAGGTGATTTCTTGCAGGGACAGCAAAATCACCTTTCGGGATGTGAAAAAAAACATGTTGTCTGGGATTAGAAAAATGATGGCTGTCACATTCATGATGTACTGTAAAGATATGGTTATGTTCTAAATTTGGAGTAAAATATTGAGAATTACCAAAGTTATGAGCCTGCATTCACAAAACTCAGTGTAGGCTCACAATGTTGTTTTTTTAATATTTTTACACAAAAGCTTCAACATAGACATTGTAAGGCCTGTGAGGGAATTTTTATATATCCTAAAGCTATATTTGTTATTATATGCCTTGAAGCTATGCTTGCTTTGAAAGCCATGCTGTAACAAAGTCATAATGAATGTAGTAGAAATTTCTGAGTTCATGTTTTTTACAGGGTTATAGAATGATACTGAGGTTACTTGAGGTACATTTGTAAAAACAGAAAGCAAGATAAAACTGAGCAGAACTGGCTGTACCAACCTGAATAACAGGCTCGGACAAAATATAAGATAACAGCACATTGAGGCATTGAAGGCAAGCTGTACGTTGCTATGGTGTGAGTGAAACTCAGTTGTTTCTCTGAGGTCAGATTGACCCAGGCATATGTATCAAGAGGTATTGGGAAGGAAATGGAATAAGCAGTGGAAAAGTACCTCATACATTGGTATCAACTTGTTTTTCTGTTACATTGCTGAAAACCTGTTATGCTGTCTTATGATTGGCTTATACTGAAATGTTGGTATTTTTTCAAGATAAGAAGTGCAAAATCTAGCTTATAAAAAGCTGCTGTAAACTTTAATCAGGGAGCTTTCTCCTTTGCAGAATCTCCCGCATGCATGTGTAAGGTTTGATCAAATAAAGCAACGTTAAGACAAAACCCAGTGGTGTGGTTTTGGCCCCGTGACGACGGGAGTGGTTGCTCAGGTAATACTTACAGTGAGAGAATTTGTGATCACATGCCCCACCTCATGAACAAGGGCAGAGAAAATGTTCAACTCCTTCCTAAAAGGTGATTTTGTGCAGGGACCATGAAATCACCTTTCAGGATGTGAAAAAAACATTTTGGAAAGGATCTGAAAAATAACAGCTGTCACATTCATAAGGTGCTGTAAAGATATGGCTACATTGTAAATCTGTGATAAACATATTGAAAATTAACAAAATTACAAGCCTGTATTTGCAAAATTCAATGTATGCTCATCATTTTGTTATTTTAATACTTTTACATCAAAATTTCAACATTGCCTTTTTATGACCCCATCTCTTGAAGAAGGGCAGAGAAAATGTTCAACTTTTACCTGAAAGGTGATTTCATGCAGGGATTATGAAATCACCTTTTGGGACAGATTTGCCTAATGACTGTGCCATTGTTCATGAGGTTGGGTGCAGAAAAAGGCATGTTGAAGATCTGGACACAACATATGAAAAAAGGTCCAAGTTATGCCACTAAGTTCAAAACAGAATTGAAATACATTGAAGTGCATACCTATTTCTTCAGTTTGCAGTCCAGTTTTGAAGACTGGAGATATGTCTACAATCCAGAGAGGATTATGGCATTGTACTCCCCCACCCAGGAGTAAGTAATGGGTCTGGGGGGTGAGGTGGTGGGTGCTGACTGTGAGGGTTGGGTGGGAGGAATGTAATGATGCAAAAGACATCAATGGGCAAATTTTTTTACAGGTAAAAAAATGAGGATTCCTGCACTGGGGCATTGGGCTCCCCTCCCCCCCAGTGCAATGTTACCTTTCCAGGTGGTAGTGGGGTTATAGTTGCTGAGAAGGAGGGAACTATACATCTATAAAAATAACATTTGGAAATAACCACAAATGCAAGGCAATACACAGGATGAGAGGTTGGAGAAAAAAAAAAGAGGATTCCTGCACTGGGGAATTGGGCACCTCCCAGTGCCACTGTTACATTTCTGGGGAGAATGGGGTGGTGGGTGCTGAGACAGAGGATCGGGTGGGGGGAGAAAAAATATATATATAAAAAAAATGAAAGGGACTGTCACCGGGAAAATGATCGCAACACTGTGGGATTGGGCACCCCCAGTGTTATTGTTTCTGTCTGGGGTGCTGAGAGGGAGGGTCTAGATAGTGTAAGTGGAATTAACACAGTTTTCACATATTATAAATCTAGACAAAGATTTAAAAATAATGAAAATGATTACATAATTTCAGTTTTTGGATTAGGGAATTTTGCTAATGAATCAAAGTATAACGTCAGAATGAAGGTAATTGACTTGTTGCAGAACTTATTAAGAGACAAAGAGCTTAAGAGGATTATAGAAGTTAAAAGATGGGAAATGGATGGATAATTATCAATTTGAGTTAAAAACTTAGCTTACTACAATTATCTTCTGGCTAAAATAGAAAGGCTTGATCATGTAGATATATACTTAAGGGGAGAAAGTGAAGAAGATATTAAAGAATGGAAGGAGCATGATGATGAATAATGGTTAGAATTAATAAAGACTAGTAATAGACTTCAAGTATTACAAGATTATGATGGTAACTGACAGCTGATAGAGAACAACAACCAAAAAATACAAAACCTTAGGTCAACAGATGCCAGGGTGCTGTCTTGGAATGTTGCAGAAATAGGCGAACAAATGGCAGATCCCTCATTTATTACATATATAACACAATTTAACTCCATTTGTATTCAAGAATCATGGAAGCAGGAGGAGGATAACATAAATGGATATAAGACATTCTATAAAAAGGCTAGGAGCCTTAAAACTTTTGGCAGATTATCATGAGGTTTAATAACATGGGGGAAAATATCAGGGAAAGTAGAATATGAGGAGATTGAGAGTGAGTCAGAACATATTCTTATAGTTTGTACATCAATGAGGAAGAGGAAAATCATGATTATAAATGTTTATTTCCTGCCAATAGGGTCTAAGTATGAAGATAATGAAGTTGGAAAACAAAATCTTGTAATCCAGAAATGCTTAACAAGAGAGCCTGGAGCAGAAATGATCCTCATAGGTGATTTGAATGCTGGGGGAAGGGGCAGAGCTTGGACCCCACCTTAGAAATATTAGATGCATATGCAGCCCAGGGTCTTGACAATCTAGCTTTGAGAAGGAACACAAAAGATTTAAAGGAATGCAATACAGGGGGAGAATTGGTAAAATTAATGCAGGATAATAACTTTCTATACAATGGCATTTGTTGGACAGTCACCCCAAACCGCCGCCTCCTCCCTAGAATCCCTTACAAATGCCCTCCATAATCACCCCCTGGGTGAGACCATCCTCCTTGGGGATTTCAACCTAAATTGGCTTTCCCCAGGTGCCTCCAAAATCAAGAATTTAGTATTGGACTCATCACTTACCCAAGCGATTGATTGCCAGCCAGGCTTAATACCAAGTCTGGAAATCACACACTACTTGACTGGGCTCCTGTCTCCTGCCCCGACTGAATACTGACTGCTGGGATTATGTCTGACTCCCTGAGCAACCACTCCCCTATTTTCTGTACCTGGTCCAATAAACCCTCTAAGGTCACAACCAGGGTTATTGAAGCAAGGAATTTCAGCCGGTTTGTACCCATTGACCTCTGTTCCGACCTTTGGAAAGTCGACTGGGACCCCATTGTCTCTCTCCCCTCACTTGAAGAGGCACTGGAATACTTCACTAAAATATTCCTGTCCTTAGCTAACCTACATGCCCCCTGGAAAAAGCTCAGGGTACAGGGAAAATGCCACAAATGGCTAAACCCCAAACTAAAGCAGACCATGCGACTCCGAGACAAGGCTTGGGGACTCTACAAATCCTCTGGCTGCAAACCAGACTGGGAGAAGTACCGGTGCCTGAGGAACCTATGCAAAAAAACTGCAAAACAGGCCAAATCCAAATTCCTTAGGGACCTCCAAACTGGCCATCTACGTGACCGAAAGAAATTCTGGGGTCACATAATCTCTCTCCTCAAAGGCCCCTCAAAAGAACATGATGATTCACTCCTAATCGGGGATTCACTTACCAATGACCCAGCTAAAGTGGCGGACACTTTCTGTGCCTCCTTTACAAACTCTAACGGATGCCTCCCACCAGTGCCTGGGACCCCCTTTCTTCCCTACATAGACAGGGTGCTACCTCACCCATTATTCCACCTGAAACTAGTTGAGCCTGAAACAGTACTCCCCCTCCGACGCAAAATAAACCCAGACTCATCTCCTGGAAATGACCTTTTAGAACCTCGGCTGTTGAGGGCTGCAGCCCCGGCCATTGCCTATCCTGTCACTCTATTCATCTATATGTCCCTCCAAGAAGGGATGGTCCCTGGTTGCGACCATTGTCACCGTCCACAAAAAAGGAACTCAGGATAGAGTGGGAAACTACAGGCCCATCTCTCTTCTCTGCACCCTGGGGAAAATTCAGGAAAGACTTGTCTATAATCAACTCCAAGACTATCTAGAACAACACCTACTACTCTCCAAAGTACAGCATATCTTTAGGAAAGGCCATGGCACAACACCACCCTTATCCATCTAACATCAGACATTCTTAAGGTCATGGACCAAGGCATCCCAATGGGCGCCCTATTCATTGACCTTCCAAGGCCTTTGACCTGGTCAGCCATGAGCTTCTCCTTACCAAACTTCATCATCTTGGTCTGGATCAGCTCTCACTCTCCTGGTTCATGAGCTATCTGACAAACAGATCCCAAAAAGTCCGCTGTCGAGGAGTACAATCTAACCCCAGGCCTACGATCTCTGGGGTACCCCAGGGCTCCATCCTGGGCCCCATACTATTCTCACTATTCCTAAATGACATCAAAGAGGATTGTGCACCCTGCAACCTCATTCTCTATGCAGATGACACCGTAATCTACTTCAGTGACTCCCAACTCTCTGTTATCTTCTCCAAACTTCAGGCCAGCCTCTCAGCTCTTGAAGTCTGGTTCACTGCAAACTCTCTAAAACTAAATGAAGAAAAAACAAAAGCAGTCCTCTTCAGGACACGACACCTGGGCAGTGATTATAGTGGGATACTCTAACTCTCATCAGCCCTAGGAAGGCAAGTAGATATCTCAGACCAGTTCAGGTATCTTGGGGTTCTCCTTGACCAGGAGTTAACCTACAAACTATGTATCGATGCCTTAACTAGATCCATAT
Source organism: Neoceratodus forsteri (assembly GCA_016271365.2). Taxonomy (NCBI): domain Eukaryota; kingdom Metazoa; phylum Chordata; order Ceratodontiformes; family Ceratodontidae; genus Neoceratodus; species Neoceratodus forsteri. The sequence continues at coordinate 770,428,072 of CM057449.1, read as the reverse complement.
ATCAGAGGCTTGGCCTCTTATATCATCTGGGAAACTCCCTCTCCAGAGAAGCATGATGAGCCATAGGAAACTGTAACCTCCTCCCCTCATTGCTATACGGTTCCCCCTTACTCCAGTCTCTCCAGGAGACAGAGTTAATCAAGCTTATCACTCTCTGTCACTGAATAACCTGCTTTGGAACCAACTCCTCCCCAAGGAGACGTCACTATGAGGCCCTTACTGGCCTACCCTAAGGCTTAAGTTATCCTATCCAACTGCCTGCCTGACCTATAAATTCACATCCCTAGGCCACCCACCTCACCTGAGAGGCCTGCTCACTCCCAAAGTCCCCTTCTGAACCCTCCAGTCCACAGAAAGTTGTCTCCTTGACATCTCCCATGTTCACACCAACCAAGAAAAGCATTATTTTCAGTACACGGCTTCCCACTTGTGGAACTCACTTCCAGCAAGCTTACTTAACAAACATTCACTCCCCAGGTTCAAATATGGACTCAAAGTGTACCTTCTTGAGCTGAGCCTCTGTGGCTGTAATCGCTAGATCATGCCCTAAACCAAATCCCTTTCTATGCCAACTGACCAATACTCCTCTCTCCTTGGATTGCATATGGTTAATGTTAAAAACACTGTGGACCTGATGTAATGAAACTGTTTCTACCAACTATTGTCTAATATACTCCACTGACTATGTATGTACTATCTGTAAATGAGTTATTGTATTTCACTAGAATCCTCACCTAATGTAAAGTGGTTGTTGTTGTAATTAACCCCGGGTCACCCCTGAAAACGGGATCTCTGGTCTCAGAGGGCTTACCTGGTCATCAAAATCTAAATAATTAAATAAATAAATTACTGAATGGTAGAACAAAAGGTGACCCTCAAGGAATATATATACTTATTTAGGACCAAGATGAGCTTCAGTTATAGATCATTGCTGGGTATTATTGAACACAATTGGATCAATGTTAGATATGAAAGTAGGGACTCAAGCTGGTAGTGAATATTATCCATTAGAAATTGTATTCAATATTGTGATTGAGTGCACTAAAGATAATAATATGCAAACAATGGTTAGACCTAAAAAAGGTATTCAATGGCATTTGTTGGATGGTCAAAAGTTGAAAGAATTATTGCAGTATTATGGAATAAGGGATTATTTAATTGAATTACATCAAGAGAAAACTCCAAATGATTGTATTAATGTGTATGAAACCATAGTTAAAAAAACTGCACCATTACTCCTTAAGGTTTTAACTATTAGAGATAGGAACGGTAGTAAATGATGTGTTGATGAATGCAACAAACAAAAAAGTGACATTAATAAAAGTTTTAAATTTACTCAAAAATATCCCACAAGGATTAATAAATATAAACTAAATAAAGCAAGAAAACATTATAACAAGTTATTAGATACAAAAAAATTCAGTACAGAAAAATTGTATGGGAAAAATTTGAACAAGCAGCATTGGCAAGAGGTAATAGAAAATGTTGGCACATGGTAACAAGCAGATGGGACAATATACCAGATACATTAGACAATTTTGTAGAACCAAATATATGGGAACATTTTTACAAGAATTTATTTCAGGGTCCCAAAATTGAAGAAATCACATTTGAACCTACTTAATGGGTCCCTTTTAAAGAATCAATAAAATCAAGCGAGATCCTGAACACCATTAAACTAGCAAAAAGACACAAGGCACCTGGAACTGATGGTATTCCTGTTGATATCATATTAAATGATACAGAAGTATGGATCTCAGTCCTTGTGGTATTATTTAATTCAATAATAGAAACTGGACAAATACCGAGTACATGGAGGGAAAATATTATCGTACCTATATACAAGAAAGGAGATTAGGGGAACACCAGTAATTATAGACCAATAAGTCTCCTAGATTCCACACAGAAACTATTTACTGTGGTATTGCATGTTAGGTTAATGTGCTGGGTTAAGAAAGAGAAGATCATTAATGAATTACAAGCTGGCTTTTTACCAAAACACTCTACAATTGATTAGTGTTTTGTACTCACACATTTAATACATAAGTACATTAATATCAAAAAGCAAAAAATATTTCGTGTTTTCATTGATTTAAAATCTGCTTTTGATAGAATAAATAGGGAATAACTATGGAGAGAATTGGCATAGTATGGGATAGACTCGAAAATGCTCAACATGATTAAAATCTTATATAGTGATAATCTAATCATGATAAGATACAATAAACAAGGAGATGTTACACCCAAGTTTAGATTTAATATAGGACTTAGACAGGGCTGTGTTCTATCACCAATATTGTTTAATATATTTTTGAATAGAGTTTTGGAGGAGTTGAGGTACCCTGGGCTGCACATGCCATCAGTGGGGTCCAGGAGATGCCCCTACCTGACATACGCAGATGACATTGTTCTTATGGTAACAAGCCATCTGGGTATTAGGAGGAGTCTACATAAATTTTGTGAAGTAGTGACAAGAGCAGATTTATATATTAATCTTCAGAAAACAAAATATATGTTTTTTAAGAAAATGATGGTACAGGGAAATGCATTATGTAATTTAATATGTAATAATTACAAGCTAGAATATGTTAATAGTTTTACATATTTGGGAATAGAATTTTCTTATAACTTAAAATGGCAAAAACATATTAATCATATCAAACAGATGATACATAGATTGGTTCCACTGATGGAAAGGTTTGCATACAAATATGGGTGTCAATCTATGAAGGGCTGTCTTCAGACATTTAATGCCAAAATTAAAAGCCAGGTCCTTTATGGATGTAAAATATGGGATAGAGTGAGCGCTGATAAATTCAAAGTTTCAGTGAATGCTTTCTACAAAAAATTATTGGGGATTCCTCAATGTGCTGCATCTATATTAGCAAGACTTGAGATAGGCCAATTACCTATAAAATGCATTGTTGAAGAAAAATTAGTCTCAGATTAGATTAAAATATATAACATGCCTGGTAATAGGCTTCCAAGGATGTGCTTAGATGAAGCAATATATTTTAGTAACATGGGTTTTAGGTACGCAAGTATATACACATTGGAAGTGATAATCAGAGCATATGGGCTATTATAATTAATAACCAATAGTCAAATAACTGAAATGAAGGATATTATGGGAGAAATTAAGACAAGAACACAGGACATCTATATACAAAAAGAAAGAAGTATGGCAAATAACCCTAAGTTTAGCTATTGGTTAGCACAGAATAATAACAGCACACAGCCGGGAATTGAATACTACCTGTATAACCTGAAAAAAAAACAACTAAGGAAAGCATTCACCAAAGCTCATTTTGGATTTTTTGATAATTAAGTATTGAGAAGTTTGTATAATAAAACACATAATGAAGAGTGTGTGTCTGTAATGCTGGTAAAGATATGTAATTTCACTTATTATTCTGTCCACTACAGAACAGTGAAAGAAGGAATTTATTGGGGGAAATACTAGCCTCACTGGATATGGAGCCAAGATATCAATTCAATCATTTACTTAGATCTAAAGATAGTAATACATTAGAAAGGGTAGCTAAATTCTGTAAAATAATGAAAGGAAAAAAATTACACATTAGAAAAGACCAGATATGAATTCCCTGATTATGATTATTGATGATTAGGCTTTTTACCTAGTTTGTTTGTTGTATATTAATATATGTGATGGATGCTGAATTTATATATGTCTAATTTAATGTGTTTTTAAATTTGTAATAAGCAATGATATGGCGTATGTGTAACATTTTTTTAAAAAGATTGTAAAGACAACATTGTGATTGTCAACAATAAAACTGAACTGAACTGAACTGAGACAGAGGGTCTGGGGGTGATAATTATAATTAAAATTAAAAAAAAACTTCAAATACTGACAATGAGTGGAGCACTTCACAGACATGGAGGCAACTGTGGTGCAACTCCAACAGGTTGTTCGGGTGAAAAGAATGCAAAAAATGCAAAGTCCTTTTTTGATAGCAAGAGGTCTGCAGGGCTTCGCACACTGCAGCCCTAACAAGCATTTGTCAATGCCGAATGTTTGCTAGCTGGCATTGGCATTGGTAGTGTAGAAGTTACAGAGCTGCATAATAGGAATGGCAGGGAAGTATTGAACTGAAGCCAACCCCACCACCACCCTGCAGAGAGTGACAGGCATTGGGGTGTGCCTTTGGGTCGTCAGGCATAACGACCACGCCATTTCACCACACCCTACCCTGCAGACACTGACAAGTGTCACGGTGTGCCTTGGGGTCTTTGGCCCTTATGCGCACCCAATTCCATCAGGAAATATGGTGAGATGGGTGCAGTATAGGAGAATGGGGTAACGTTTGGGCCCAAAGAGTCTGAGGCACACCTTGATGCCTCTCACTGGCTGCAGGGTATGGGTGGGGGTGGAAAGGTATGAGCATTACAGGCAAGAATTCCAAGTCACACCTCTGATGCCTGTCATTCTCTACAGCGTGGGGCGTTATGGTCAGAAACCATAATGCCTCAGGCATTCGTTGGTATTTTCACTCCAAATTTTCAACATGGTTTTTTTGTGACCCCTACCTCATGAACAGTGGCAATATCAGTTTGTTAGCCCGAAAACTGCTTTTGCACAGTGACTACAGCATTTGGCACCACAGGTGCAAAAACACAATCCGAACAGGATGTGAAAAATGACAGCTGTACTACTCATAAGAAGGTGTGGTAAAATGGCAATGTTGAAAATCTGGAGTGAAAATATTGAAAATTCATAAACTTACAAGCGTACGTAGGAACTGTGCAACGCACGCTCGTAAAACAGTCATTTTTTGGAATTTTTCCAACAAATTTTCAAAATAGGCTTCGTGAGAGCCCACCTTATGAACACTGGCAGTGTCGTTTCTTTAATCAGTCCCGAAAGGTGATTTTGCGCAGTGACTGCGAAATCACACTTCAGGCCTGAATAATGCCATGACAGTGACAGCATTCATGGCAAGGGGTCCCAAAAACCCCATGTTGAAAATTTGGTGCAAAAATTCCAAAAAATGCCCGAGATATGCAGCAAAGTTGAAAAAACCCTATCTATTACATTATGGCCTGGATATTCAAAAGGGTTGCGCCATGCGCAACAGGGTTGTGCATGCGCAAGTCCAAAATGCACCATTCTGCGATATTCAGCAGGAGGCAGTTACGCCACTGGCATCAGGTTGCGCAAGAGAGCAATGCAAATGAATGCATGCTCAACAGGAGGGGGAGGATCCATGCATAACCTGCGCAACCCGATATTCAGTCGGGTTGTGCAGAGTTGTGCATGCGCAACCCCCAACCTGAGCCTGCACAACCTTGAGCCCCAAAAAAAAGGCTTAAGCTGAGGGCCACCCACAGGTGAGCTGCTGCATTGCAGGGCGCAACACAGCAGCTGCCACCCCTGGCTGGCCCCCAACTCTTTCCCTGTGCCCCCCCACCAGCCCGATCGCGGGCATAGTGTGAACATGACTCCCCCACACATCTCCCACAGCCCGATCGCGGGCATGAGTGTAGCTTCTGACTCCCCACACATCTCCCACAGCCCGATCGCGGGCATAGTGACTGACTCCCCCACACATCTCCCACAGCCCGATCGCGGGCAGTACAGAACCATATATTTACCCCATATCCAGACCCGATCGCGGGCACTACGCGTGTATGACCCCCAGTGCCCGATCGCGGGCAGATATAACCCCAACCCAAATATCTCCATGGTGGTCCAGTGGACGTAAAGCCCGATGCGGGCAGAATATTCTAAACCCCCAAACATCTCCCTGGTGTCTAGTGTCCCCACCCACGAAGCCCCTCCACCCCGCTCCACCCCGCAGCCGGTGACGACAGCATCCACCCGCCTGCCGCCCGCCACCCGCCCGACTGACTGTCCAGTAGGGCTGCCGCCCATTAGTGCAGAAACTACAGCAATGACACAGCCCTTACCGTACATGACAGTCCAGGTACATGGTATTTCATTCACAAATCCTGAACTATCATAACTATAAACTACCATTAATCTAGAAAAATTAGTAAGTCATCTGCATATGATAATGATGTACAGTGCAGGTTACCAATGGGAATCCCTTTAATAGTGTTAGAGAAACAAAGGTGTGCAGTAAGGGGTTCCTTTGCTAAAATGAATAGGGAGGGTGATAGCGGACAGTATTGCCTGATACCTCTAGCTAGAGACAAGGGATATGAAAGAGTAGAGTTTGTTAGTATTCTAGCTGAAGGGAGCATATAAAGTAATTTAATCCAGGAACAGAATTTACTAGTGAAACCAAAATATTTAAAAATATGGTATAAGTAATTCCAATTTAGAGAGTTGAAGGCTTTTTTGAAGACAATAGCTATAGCAGCTGCTGGGGTTTTGAGAGATTTAGCCTTATATATGAGATTAATTAATGAGCGAAGATGATCAGAACCTGGTCTGCCCTTAATGAGGCCTGCCTGGGATTTGTATACTAGTTTAGAGATAAGTGGTTCCAGCCAGAGGGTCAGGAGTTTTGCAAATATTTTTCCATCCATGTTTTGCAAAGATATTGGCCTATAGCTAGAAAGGAGAGAAGGATCTTTGTCTTTTTTTGGTAATACAGTTATAATCACTTCTGACATAGAAGGAGGAAGTCTACCAGTTTGGGTGGCCTACTGGAAGACTTTAAAAAGCAAATGGCATAAAGTGTCAGAGAGAGTTTTGTAGAAATCTACTGGGAAACCATCTCCACCAGGAGATCTGCCTGACTTTAAAGAGGAAAGAGCCTTCTGAATTTCTTGCAGAGTGAAAGGTGAGTCTGAGTCTTTCTTCTCTTGTTCAGAAAGGTGTAGAAGATATATCTTGTCTAGAAATTGTTGCATGTGAGAGTTAGGAACCAATTTAGGTGAAGCATATAATTTTTTGTAGAAGGCTGTCATATTTTGGTTGATGGAGATAGCATCCATATGTAATTGACCTGATTGGTCTTTAAGTGCTTCAATATGTCTTTCTAACTGTTGATTTTTAAGTTTTTGGCAAGTATTTTGCCGCATTTATCTCTCTGTTCCCAGTATTTATGTTTGAGTTTAAAAAGGGCTAGTTCCATTTTACGAAATAGAAGTTCATTAATTTTAATTCTGAGATTCAGTATTTCAAAATGAAGGGGTGAGTTAAGATTTGGTTTTGGGGATTTGAAGTCAAGGGATTCTTTTTCTTTTAGTTGTTTCTCCATGGTAGCTAGCTGCTATTTCTCTCATTTTCCTTCGATGGGATGCAAAACTTATGATTTTTCCCCCGAATGGTAACCTTTAAAGCTTCCCACAGTGTGCTCATGGAAGTAACTGAAGGTTAATTAAAAGAAAGGAATTCCATTATCTGTATTTTAACCCATGGAAGGAATTATGGGTCTTTCATTAATAGAGGATCTAGACACCACATGGGAGATTTGGACAGCGGAGGACCCCATCTAAAATAATTATGATGAAACCATTTTAAGTCTCGCTCATGGCAATCTTAAGACTTTTACTGCTCCCATTTCACTTTCTTCTGTGTTCTTGAGCAGCACATCCAGTATTGTTCCTGTAACTCTGTTATAGTTCTGTGGGTGGATATTTGTCCTACTAGGATGTATAAAACATCTATAGTCATCTCACAAATTAAACTTTTTCAGAGCTCACAGCACAATTATAACAACTTTACAATTATTATGTTCAGCTCCCGCCACTGTTAAACATAATAGTGTACCATCTCATAAAATGGAGCATATTGTTTTTGGTCATTCATGCATTTACGCATTTGCACAAATTACCAATATGCCAGGTGCTATGTTCAGCTCCCTCCATTGCTGTGCAAAAAATATTTTATTCAACCAAGAATTTTCTTGGTAATTTTACTTGCAAATTGATTCTTATACTACACACAAGACACTGGGCTAATGTGGGTTAAAACAATTTCAAGACAATCATGTTATTTTGCAACTTTGCAGTATTTACCTCAGCTCACACCACAGTAAAATGTAAGGGTTTTTTAGAAAACGTTTTCAAAGCAATCATGTTATTTTTGCAACTTTGCAGTTTTTACATCAGCTCCCACTAATGCAAAACATGACAATGTAGTAAACTGGAGCTTTTTTACTCGTTATATTACAGTATTTCAAAACAATCATGTTATTCTTGGACTTAAATGATTATATAATTGTATTCTAGAAATCTTTAATCGTTTAAGTCCATAGTTGTTCAGTGTCTTGTATGTAGGAGGAAAATTAATTTATAAGTAAAAATTCTGGTTAAATAAATAAAAAAATAATTTGTGCACAGCAGTAGTGGGAGGCAAACATAGCATCTGGCACATTTTCAATATGTGTAAAATGCATATGTACTAATAACGATAGATAATATAATGAGCAAAAAACCTTCAGTTTACTCAGTTGTCATGTTTTGCATTACTGGGAGCTGATGTAAAAACTACAAAGGTGCAAAAATAACGATTGCTTTGCAATAGTTTTCTAAAAAAACTTTTGTTTTATAGTGGTGTAAGCTGATGTAAAAACTGCAAAGTTGCAAGAATAACCTGATTGTTTTGAAATAATATAATGAGTAAAAAAAGCTCTGATTTACTAGGTTGTCATGTTTTGCATTAATGGGAGCTGATATAAAAACTGCAAAGTTGCAAAAATAACATGATTGCTTTGCAATCGTTTTCTAAAAAACTGTTGTTTTACAGTGGTGTGAGCTGATGTAAAACCTGCAAAGTTGCAAGAATAACATGATTGTCTTGAAATTGTTTGAACCCACATTAGCCCAGTGTCTTGTGTGTAGTATAAGAATCAATTTGCAAGTAAAATTACCAAAATAAATCTTGGTTGAATAAAATTATTTTTGCACAGCAAAGGAGGGAGCTGAACATAGCACCTGGCATATTGGTAATGTTTGCAAATGCGTAAATGCATGAACGACTGAAAACAATATGTTGATATAACAAGCTTTATTTTATGAGGTGGTACACTGTTATATTTAATAGTGGTGGGAGCTGAACATAATAATTGTAAAGTTTTTATAATTGTGCTGTGAACTCTGAAAAAGTTAAATTTGTGGGATGACTATAGATGTTTTATACATCCTAGTAGGACAATTATCCACCCACAGAACTATAACAGAGTTACAGGAACAATATTGGATGTGCTGCTCAAGTACACAGAAGAAAGTGGAATGGGAACAGTAAGAGTCTTAAGATTGGCATGGGCAAGATTTAGAATGGTTTCATCATAATTATTTTAGATCCTTATACTACATATGAGCCTGGTTATTAGAGCTCCTTGTTTAAGAGCACCGGTTTCTTAAAATTATCTTAAATAAAATGAATGAAAACAGAATATGAGTTAAATAAGTTGTATATTTAAAAAGAATCCTGAAAGACATAGCGGCTGTTTTTTAAACTCATTTTTCAAATCACTATATTGCACTTGATTGTTTTTTTTCACTAAAGGTGTTTATATACTTCCTAGTTTTGAATTAAGTGCAATAGCAGTTTGAAGTACATTGTAACCATGGCAACCAATGATATAAAGGAATTCCTAATTGATCTATGGAATTAGCTCTGATTATGACGTCATATGCCAGAAATGTCAGCTCATAGTACATGGTTCTACCACGTAGATGTCTGTCCTAGATGCTAACATCAAATCAATAATGGCGTTCAGTAAATTTCTCTGATGTTAGCATTTTTCTCCTTGAAACGGTTTGGCAAGCAGCTTGTGTGTTTCCTCTATGGAACTAGGCAATTGAGCCAGAAGATTGACACACAAACTTTTGGAGTGCTTTGATGCACAAAAGATAAGTTAAACTATGCTGTTTATGTGCAATTTGAACTTACAGAAGCTAAGGCTTCTTTGAATTTGGCACCAACCGGACTCTCTGTATTAATAAGGAAATGGTCTAACGCAAGTTGGCTAATGTGTGGTTTTGCTACCATTGTGTGTTCGGACTGCAAGTAAAATTTTCACATGGTTATTAAAAGCTATATTGCTGGTTATTTGAGTGCACTTCATGCTATGTATGAGCTTAGGCTATACATGGTTTAAAGTTTAAAGTTTTTCCCTGGAAGGAGCACCAAGTTTTTTTCAACTTTGTTAAAATGACCTAATAATAGGTCTTATAAATTTAAAATTGACAGAAGCCCACAAAAACTTTTTCTTTTTCTACATACTTATGGGTGCATCTATCTCTGATAAAGCCCAGTTGGTGAGGTGTGACAATTTTGGGAATAATTGCTTCCAGTCTGGTGGCCTGAAGTTTGTCATATACCTTAAAGTCTGCATTAAGCAGGGAGATGGGATGGTACAAGCCCAACTGGTCCTTTGGTTCATCTGGTTTCTACATGACTATGACTCTTGTCTCCATGAAGGATCTGGGGAACTTTTCCTTTGTGTAAGTATCTTAGAAGGTGTTCATTTGGGGCCCATGAGGGCCATCACTAGCTTTTTATACAGTTCAATTGGTAGGCCATCTGGACTAGGGGCCTTACCTGATGGAAGGCTTCTCAGTGAAGTCAGCACTTCCTGTTTAGTTTTGGGGCCCTCCACCTTCTCCCTGTAAATATCCACTAATTACTGGAGAAGGCTATAAAAATCATAATTTGCTCCCTTAGCTGTGCCTGTAGGATTGCCTTTATGTGATATGTATAGGTTTATGTAGTACTTTACAAATGTCTTCTTTATTTCATGTTATTTTGTAAGTAGTACTCCCCCACTGCTCATAATGGCATCTATCCTTCTCTGGATTGCCTTTTTTTCAGTTGGAAATCTAAAAGCTTATCACATTTGTAGTGTTTTGATTGGTTGGATGTGACTATGCCAAGTTTTTGTGGCAAAAGAGAACTTCATCTTCCTCACCAACACACGTATCACCCCCAGCAGGCCTTATGGCAAGAAGACACTATAGGTTCCTATGTGGGTGGAAGAAGGCACCCAACAAGGAGAGACAGAAGTCATACACAGAGGTCTGATGTAGCAAAACTTTTTATTCAACAGATGAGGATGACACAACCACAGAGGCAGAGATGAACAATAACAACAGGCAAAAGTGGCAAGATAATAACCATCTACGCAGTAAATAAACACATGAGTAATTAATCCTTTGATCTAAAAGGTGTATCTTAACCTAAATTCTTGTATTTCTCTATTGTGCTGAGTAGTCTATGACAAATACCTGACTATCCATTAATACCAAGAGTTCTTAAATAACTATAGAATACTGTAGTGCTACATGGGGCATAAAAATCTAGTCCACTTTTGGTGTTACTGAATTGGTCACAACTACTTCAGGTGGAAGAAAAGGGAGGCACTTGGACAAATGTGAATCCTGGTTGCAGTACTGAACAGATGGTGTGGTGAAGAGCCTTCATAAGATCACCAGAATTTAAGAGAGGATTGGTAAACAGGCCATGAGTTCATCAGCAAAAAAAAAAAACTCTCTTTGGCTGTCAGTACAAAAGAACAGAATGAGAACAAACAAGTGGATCCTTCAATAGGAGCCTTTCTTTGGGCTGCAACAACAAGAAGCACAACTGAAGATTCTTTGGCAAAAGCCCTCCAGTGGACTGCTGAGATAAGGAACACTGAAGAAAAGGTCTCAGCACAAACCCTCCAGTGGGCCACTGGGTCAAAATGAACTAAAGATGCAAGGAGCAGAACTGAAGATGCAACCAGAACAATGCAGGTCTTTGGATGGGGATCCATGCTAAAGTCTTCGGACACCAGTCTAAGATGCTGATCTTAAGATGGTAACATCAAATGGTTCCTGAAAGAAAAGCAAAATGACAAATGGGGTGATGAATCTTCTGGGGACTAAGTGGGGTGATCCCTTACTGTGAGCTGGTATGGCTCCTTTGCTTACTGAACACTTTATCAGGGTAGGGATGTAGCTGGAGCAGGTTAGCAGATGGTCCTCCCTTAGCTGACAGCTAAACTAATTAAGTGGGATGAGTGCTTTGGGATGAGTTGACGAGGTATACCAGCAGGAAAATGCACATGTGGCTGACTCTGGTGCTTAGCGGTAAGATGATTCTATACCATTGAGGCAACTTGACAATACTCTAGAACAGTTGTTGACAGTTCAAGACTCACACCCAGGTTGTAGGCAAATTTAGCACAGTTCAGGGTGATTGCTAGTGGCTGAGGGTTCTTGACACAGTTCAGGGGTAATTGCCAGTAGCAAAGGGCAAGTAACACAATTCAGGGTATTTGCTGGTGGCAGAGGGCAATTAGTGCAGTCCAGGGTAAATAGACTTTTCTGTAGGCAGTGAACACACTTCAGGGCAAGTACCAGTTTCTGATGGTAATTCGTGCAGTTCGGGATAGATAACAGATTCCAGGAGTATTTAAGGAAGTCCAAGGCAATTACTGCCCTATGCAAGGGTAATTGTCACAGTTCAGGGGCAGATAGCACAGCTCAGGAGTTAATTGCACAGTAAAGGGCAAATATCGTAGTTTTGGGGCAACTACCACAGTTATAGGGAAAGTAACACAGTTTCAGGGTGGAAGTCACAGTTTAACATAGTTCAGCAGTTCATACACAGTATGAGCAGCATTGTCACTCTGAATTCCTCTGACACCAGCCCTGAGAGCCCTTTTTAACATTCTCCCCTTTTATTAGCCCATTTGCTGGGCTTGCTAGCCCACTCTAGCTCTTGACCACCTCTATGTGCAGTCCAGAGGTGAGAAATACTTGTCAATCCCTCACATCAATGCGGCCTCAGTTGCTACCACAATGCCCAGTGCTCAATTAGTCTAAGTAGGTAACAAAAGGAAAATGATAGGCTAGTCCTTTTTATGAATGGGGTTTGTCTTGGCCGTTGCTCCACATCTGGGGAACTGACTCATGAATATTAATTTCTACACAATAGGGCCTACTGCCCATAAATTGGCCCCAGTTCTGCCTCCAGGAGTTCTTACATAAATATTAATTTGTGCTGATCCAGCCAGCTGCCCTCTGTCCCCCTTGAAGGATCCTATGCAAATTAATTCACATAACTCTACCCTCAGGGGGTCCCTTTTTGCTGGGGTCTTCCTCAAACCCCGAATGGCCACAGCCATCCTTCGCTGAGCCCTCCATTCTGCTTAAGCAGTTTTTTTCTATTTTCTTTTTTTATTTAATCATTCTAGTCAGTCAGCACCTGGCTGTTGGTGCTACTGCCAATTCACTTCTCTGGCCCAGGGTGAAGACTGAGGTGCTGGGAGGTCTGCAGGCAGAGGGCCTTGCTGCTTCCAGGCGTTCTGCCTGACTCAATGTTTTTCCCAATGTGGCTCTTGGAGGCGCTGCTGGTGAGGTACGGAAATTTACTTTTTTTAAAAAATGAAAATAACAAATGGGGCTAAAGTGAGCCCACAACACAACCAAGGACTGCAAGAGCAAAACACTTTACAGAGAACAACACAGCACTAATCACATGAACCACCAACTGAATTGGCTGAAGAAAGGAAACAAAGTCAGCGGACAAGCTTCAACCACTACAGGTAAGCTTTCTCGGTCACCACTGCACTCCTGTCCTGTCCTGCCTTAGCTCCATTCTCAACTGCCCTAAGACTATTCTTTTTTAACTTTTAAAAGCTCAAGGTTCCAGTTTGTGAACCCTAAACCAGCACCAGACAGCTACTCTATTTTGAAAAAGGCACCACATGCACAGCAGGAAAGCAGTCCCAATGCGTGGTCAGTCTCAGCTCGTGCTGCATGTTAAGGGGGGAAGGGAGTTCTGAGAAGGAGCAGGCAGCCCAGAACAGAAAACTTTCTTGTTTATTATATCTGACTACCTTGCCCTGCAATGGGGGATCATATTACTGAGGGGCCCCAATACCACAGCTCCTATGCCACCCATGCTACCGAGGGGCTGTAAGGGTGCACATTATCTTATTTAATTTACTTCCTGTTGGGCCATATACTTTGGGGTACTACACATTTTATGCTCAGTTAATAGTATTTGACTTTTTGAAATGTGAAAGCCCATCTCAACTGTCTAGAGGAGATCTTGTTGTGTGACATTGTAAGCCTGGTGAGAGTGTAGTATTTTCCTGCATTGTGAGTTTGTTTCAGTTCCTGTTTGAGTTGTGTGATTAGCATTTCCAACTGTATTAGCTGCTTTCTGTTTCCTTTCCAAATGTGGGCAGCATAAGCCATAGTCCTGCCTCTAACAAAGGTGCTGAGAGAGTCCCACACAGTGTTAATCTGTTCCACAGAGTTGTGACCCAAAACTCTTTGATCTCCCTTCTGAGCTGCTTTAGTAACTCCTCCCTGTTGAATAGCATTGGGTCTAATCTCCAGTTTGGTGTTCCCTGCCTACCATCTGCCCCAAGGTGGATGGCCATTTTACAGGGTGCATGGTCTGAGATGATTGTCGAGAGATATTGGCACATCCAGACCTCCTTTATTAAGCCTTTTGAGATGCAGAACTAGTTTATCCTAGTGTAAGTTCTGTGTACTGGGAAGTAGAAGGGGTTATCCCTTACTGTGCCCTATGACATTGATATGGCTGCATGGAGGACCTATCCAGGGTGTCATTCAGTATCATGTTGAAATCACCACCCCAAATTATGTTTCCTTGATTCTGCCCGAGAAACAGCCTCAGGTTCTGATAGAACCAAGCATTGTCGTAGTTTGGCACATAGATATTAAGTAGAGTCACTTGTTGGTACAGATGGATGAAGTCCACAAATTTCGCTCTGTGAAATGTTTCACAAGATTTTTGCATTTTACTAAATATTCCATGGCTGCGAAGTGCAAAATTCCAACAGCAAAATGTGAAATTTCACCCACGAATGGCAGAATTTTGCCACTCCCTGGTGAAATTCCTCCATTCACAGCCGAAATTTTGCATTTCGCCAGTGAAATTTTGCATTTTGTACCCACTTTATATTTCACGAAATGCACAAATTTCATGAAATATTCTGCTGAGTGAAATTCCCGACTTTACCAGAATTTCGCCGGCGAAATTAAACTTCATTGAATCTCTACTTGTTTGTAGTATAGTGTGCCTTGTAGCAGAATCCATCTGCCAGTAGTATCTGACAGCTGTTTCGCTACTATTGGGGCAGGTTTCTATGGATCAGTATGGCCATCCCACTGGCATGGTTTGTGCATGAAGCATAGAATGCTTGCCCCACCCAACCTCTAACCAGTTTTAATGTTCCTTGACATGTAGATGTGTTTCTTACAGGAACACTATTTAGGTTTGCTCTATTCTAAGGTAACTTTTCTTTTTCCTTATAGGATGTTTAAGCCCTTTGACGTTTTATAGTAGTACAGTCATGCAGCCACCCAATTAATATGAGTTCATGTTGCATGCTCATGCCTAACACTTTACCGATTGTAACTTGGAATCATCAGTAGAGTGGATTGGGGGCGCCCCGAGTGTAAACCCAGTCAAGCTGCTGAAATTGCTGGATTTCATGAGAGTACTGAATGAGTGATCAATTACTGCAGAAACAAGTCAAGATTCTAATTCTAATCCAAGTTAGAAGAAGGATCCGAGTTGGATCCATGGCTGAATTTCGAATGGGTAGTTGTCCTTAAGGTCTACCTAACTACCCCTGGGAGGTTAGTGGTCTGAAGGTAGAAGAACTGAGGTGCCTTCAGACCAAACTCTCAGGGAAACCAAATTAGTCTCCCCTCACCTAGACAGGGACTGTTAAAGTAATCAGTTCCAAGGTGTGCCTGATCATGCCTCCTTGAATCACCCGAGTCACACACCAGTTTAGTGGCCCCAAGAATTACACTTTGCTTGAGTCTTGCCCTTCACCTTTGCCAACCCCACCCCATCATGATGGCCCCAGTGAAGAGGCCTTCCCCCTTCCTCTCAGGTTAACTTTGTGGGTCACTGATCCCTTGGAAGGTGTCCCCCTGACCACCAAGGGGCAGCCACAAACTTAGATATAGGAGCCCATGTATCCCAAGGTCCATATTTCTTCCTTGTCCAGCCTTCAATCTACTAAGATGTCTGGTTACTGAGCCCCACCCTCCACCGCCCCATCCCCTCCTCTCAGTCCCACCCTCCCTTAAGGCTGATGTCCTGAAGCAGCTGAACTGACTTCATAAAAATAGAGACCCCAAAAACTTCACTGTCCTACACCAATCCCCCTGTCTTCTGGTAGAGGATCCCATTATGCAGGTCTCATTTGGGCCACTTGGAAGTTAGGTGCAGGCCCTCCACTGGTCTCATCCTCCTAGTAGAAAGGTTGTCAGTTACCCAGCTGAGAAGGATGTGTCCCGTTCAATATTGTGAGTCAGCTCCTGCCCATCAAATCACTGGTGCCCCCCATGTATGCCAACCCCATGATCGTCCCAGGGTCCATCCCTTCTATTCTTCATCAGTTGGGTTCATCATGGGGTACATCACTGAGTTGCAAGCCAGGACGACTAGAGGACACAAGATCTGGAGGATGAGAATGCCACCCACCACATGCGTGCCCTACCCTCCAACAGCTTCCAGCAACCTCGCAGGCTCAGTGTTGGTTTGACGCTCAGCCATTACCCACTACATTAAGGGCACAGTTAATGGACATGGTGATTTCCTCTCACTCTTCCATTTCCTAGGTTTGGGGGGGGATCTGTTTTCTCTGTCTGCCATTTATGTGGCAGCTGCAGAATTCACAGTTGCTCACCTCCTATGATATCACCATGAAATCATTGGCCATTTCCAAAACTGCAGTCCAGTTTACTGGGATTCCCTGCCCTAGATTGGATGCAGCAGACCCTAGAACTGTTTAGTTATAAAGTATTGTCTCATAGCACTACCAGACCTCTTGTCAGAAAGTGAAAGGGTCACCTTGACAACACATTATTTAGATACACACTACCAAAGATGTGGTACAAGCAACAGCTTGCCCTACCCAACAAAGACATGAAAGATGCCTAAGATTCAATTAGTACAGAGGTTAAAACTATCTGATTTTCTAGTAAAGTAGGCATCACATACAGTATATAAAAACCTATTGCAGAATGGCTGTGGGCTTGATAGAACTTTTGAGGATATTGAACTGTGAAAGGGTAGGAATAAATATTTGCTCATGGACCTCAAAGCAGGTGCAGAAACATCCCCTAGCCATATTCTCCTCCATACCCATTAGTCACCCGGAGTGAGCAGCTGAGAATGGTAATACCCTGAGTAGCCTCAGCAGGACCCCTCACCCAGATCCACCTTCCTAATTTGTCCACCTGTTTTATGCAACCCACTAAGCTTTCTTGTGAAGCAGAAGTGAGTAAACACTGAAACTGGTTAACTTTTAACTGTGTGACCATATGTCAGCTACCTGGGTCCCTCTGCAAAGTCTCTCTCAGTGTACAGTAGACTCTTCACCATTCCTCTCTGTCCCTTAAACTTGATTTTAGGAAGTCCATGGCCCTCTTAGGGTCAGTGAAGAAGGATAACTTTACATTTAGCATAATCTAAAGTTTAGCAGACATAAGCAGAGTGAAGCAGATGTTGTACTTTTTTAGAATCTCATTTACCTCCACAAATTCTTTTCTCCCATTGTAGAGTTCAGCACTGATGTCCAGAAATATCTGGAGCACATGATTCCTGTATTTGAGCCCTTTATCCTTTCTGCCTTTTCTAAGCACCCATTCTTTTTCAACATAATTATTACATTTAATTAGCAATAATCTTGTTTTTTCTTCTGGCACATGACAGGTTCAGAGTACATGATGAGTCCTGTCTATCTCAACCTTGCTGTTATAACCCTCCAGTCTTAGATATTTAGTAAGGAGCCTGGAATAGAAGTCCTCTGGTCACTCCCTCCTGTCATTTTATGATGATGAATGACCATGTGGCAGAATAAGTTTAAATTGATGGTATGGTTGTTAGGCGAAGACTAACGTTTTTTGAAATTGTGAAATGGTATATGTAGTAACTTACATTGTTGAAATGAGTATGCATGCTGTGTAACAGAACAACTTTGTAAATAGATCTTCAGATCTAAAGTTTTATCCTGTATAAAAATAAAGTTTTAACTAACTAACTAATTAACTAACTCCAGCCCCTTTGGGAGGCAGACGGTTTTCAAATTTTCCCAGTGGCTATAATTCTCCAGCCTGTCAAATTTTGTCTGCATTGTAGAGATGACTTTTTTGTGCCCTGCTAGTAGTACTTCCATGGACCCAATTCTGTCCTCACTACATGAGATCCAGTGCTCAACCTATTATGCCCTGCCATCCAGGTTTGTGAGATGCCTCAAAAGTTTCTACACCATTAATTGAATTGAGGTAAGCTTTTTATTAATAGATGCAAAGCTTTGTTTCATTTCTTGGAGAAGGTCATCTGAGTGGATCTCTGGCTGGAAGCTGGCCATTCTGTCTGCCTGGTGATAGTACCTCCTGTCATTGCAGCTCTGGGAGTGGCAGCCTGAGCTGCTGCTGCTTTTGATGGCATCTCTTCAACAAGACAAGAAAAAGTAGTTATGTCCTGGGAGCCTGGATCCAGCCTAAGCTTCACATGCTAGTCTTTGCTAACTTTTTCTGTGCAATTTTTCCTCTCCTGGTGACCAAGGCGCCTGTCTAGTCATAGGCTTTTAGGATGTTTTAAATATATTGCAGGCTCAGAGTTCTGGTCAGTGATTGCTCACTGATCAGCAGCCATCTTGGAATCCAGAGACATTTTATAAGTGTAGTTAGCTGCTCAAGGGTGTGCATCATGGGTTTTACTGCACTTCCCAGGGATGCAAGGACACTTGGCCTTCAGCCACATACCCTACTACTACTACCCTGGGGCATGCACTAAAACCTTATAATGCCACCCTGTTGTGGCTTGTTATGTACATGTTTGATCTGCTGTGCTCCAGCAGAATGCATGGACATGTCCCGAAGCCCAGAGGAGGTAAATTTAAATGTAGCATCAGTAGATACATCTTCTCCCAAGAGGGTGGTAAATCAATGGGATCACTTGTCAGTGGAAACTGTGGACATAAAGGTTGCACATGTCTTCAAAGTGAGCATGGACACATGTTTGCTTACCAAAGGAATCTCTGAATACCTTGGGTACTACGGTGAGTTAATAAGCTCTATAATGCACTACTTGTTTGCATAGTATACTTGTGGTCCCTGCTTCTGACATAGATACATAGATACATAGACAGTGTCGGCAGATAAGAGCCTATGGCCCACCCAGTCTGCCCATTTAAGTTTGTAAGTTCATGGTGAGAGTGGTAGACTTTATAGACCCAGTGTCCTTTCTGACCTTAAAATACTATGTTACTGTGTTACTATATCAGTTTTGTTGGTAAACTGCTCCCAGATCAATGGTTATGAGTGCAATATAACTGGAGCACACGCTTACCCTCAGGGGGTTGCATGGAACTGTTCTTAAATGGTTCAGATCATACCTTTCAAGTCAATTCCCAACCATGTGAGAAACATTTCCTTGCCAGTGGCTAGGCTGTTGGAATTTGCTGTAAGCCAGTGCTGGCAATCATGTTATTCAGGGTGTATATTATTCCACTGTTCATATAGATTATTATCTTCCAACACGTTCATAGGCAAAGCCTGCAAAAAGCAAGGAAGAGTAGTGGTTGCTAGAGGAGAGTGAAATGTCTGCAGCAAGATAAAGGGCATAGAATAAATGAAAATTAAATTATAAACTTCTCAGTTTCTTATTGAATAATGCTTAGCATTATCAAAACTTGGAAAAAGCAAAAAAAAATGAAAACTTTTTTTTAAACTGTTCTGTAATTTAATGCATCAATAGAAAAAACTGGCTGATACAAAAATAGTAACAATAATATGCGTTTGCAGTTTTCTGATTGTGTTGAAAATGTAAAAAAACATGTATTGATAATATATTCAAAAAACAGTTTCAAACAGTATCAAAACATAGATTAGTGTCAATATAGTGCAACTGTATGGATAGAACTGATTCTTCATGACTAGAAATCAAGATTACATTTAAACCAAAATTAGGTTTCACCCCAACAGTTTCAAAGTTAGACCTTACCAGTAATAATTGCTTTAAAATGGGATAACTTTGGAACCATTCAGGCTATTTTTTAAATGAAACCTTAGAGTCAGCTAAGCTGATAAATCTATATATGATGTTGCTTTATCATCTACATTTGAATACATATAAACAAGAAATGGTTCAAAACATGTTTAAAGTCCTGTTATTTTGAACAATTTATTATAGTGACATCTAATAAGATGCTCAATGCATGTGAACTGCATTGTTATGCTCCATTCACGTTGATCAGACTCCAAGCCAAACAGTTCAAAAGGTACAGAAGTATAATTCTAAGCATTCTAAACTAGAAGATATTAGAAGTCATTCTGTTTAAGAATAAACATGTTCTTCTCAAGACAGAAATGGTGGTCTAAGGTTTCATTGCTGATAATTTCCAGGTCTGACCCATCACCATCACAGGCTATTCTGTGCTAAATTTGTACCTGGATTAGTTTTAAGGCCAGCTGGTGAGAAGCAGCCTTATGCTCAATTGAGACTATACTGGTTGTACAGTTGTACACTGTAGATGTGAGATCACTAGTGTTTTTTTTTATTGTAGGCTTGTATTCAGAAAGCTCTGGTGTATCAAGTTCAGTTTTGTCTAAACCACTTATCCTCCCAGTGCTCTAGTTCACCTAACTGCATAAATGAGTAGTAGCAGGACACCGCTGGAAAAGAGATGTTGCATTTCAGCTGGACTATCCTTGAATATTACATTGTGAAAAGAGCATGTTGATGTGCTAAGTGAGGGACATAGCTACAGCATGTTTTATGTAAAGTGCAGTTGAATAGGGAGAGGGACTGTTCATGCCACTTTACTCAGCTTAGCATGCCACCCTTCATTTTGGGAGAGTAGTATCAGAAATCAATAAGACATAATGGGGGAATGGTTACCCCCTCTCCCCAGCTGTGTAGTAAGGCAAGATGCACTAGTGTCGAGTACCCTCACCACCTGTGAAGTTTGTTTAAACCACAGCAACCAATACCCTGAAGAATTTATGAGAAAAACATTTTGCTTTTATATTTGAGAATAAAGTAGCTTGTTTATTGTATGCATAACCCCATCCCTGGCCTAGGGGTGATAAGCACCATCATTTACAGGGAGAGAGCCCATGAAATAATAAAATCCACTTACCTGACCTCCCAGGCTGGAGGTGACCTCCAGGGTGCTTGGACATCTTTCAGGCCACTGAATGCTGCAAATTAACTGGTTAGCAGGCAAATGCTTTGCAACTAGTAAATGAATGTCCAAATCAACAGTAAAGTTCAACAGAATCAATTTCATTGAAAATAAAAGATCATGAGCATATTATTACAAAGGGAAAAATCATATGTCCCAGCCAGCACTTCTTGAGGGCACTGGCCTTTAATCAGCATATTTGAAACTCCTTGTAGCTGCTCACAACTCTGTAGTAATAGGAAATTAACTATAGCTATAGGTTATACACCCAAAATAATAAACAAGCTCATCATAAGATAGATTTACAGACCCTAGTCTGTTAGATTTAAACAGTACAACCATGGAATATGGCTGAAGCTATGGTGCACATTACTGGGTGGGGAGCTTACCCAAGAAGATCTTCCAACCTCCTCTAGACCTGGTATCTTTGTTGGCACTGCCCCCCACTGGGAAGTCTCTGGTAGCATGAAGCCTGCCAAACATCCATGCCCCAGTGGAATTACAGCAGCCAAATCAGGGGCCCATGAGCCTAAATAAGTGCCATCTATTCCTTGCTTCTGTCCAGGCTACTGTAGGACCTGTGTGGCTTGCCTCACAACACAATTTAGATGGGTACAAACAGATATTTCTTGCTGGGGGATTACAGCTTCTGCGAGTCCTGCCACCTCACCCTATTCTCTGTCAGACCAAATGGAGAGCAAAGGATCCAGGGCCAAATGTTAGCACCACCCCATTTCAGCATACCCTATCATTACCAAGAATAGAGTGAGGCAATGCAGTACCTTAATACATTTCATTTCAAAGTCCAGAACAATTACAGTTCTACCACAGAGGCTGTACAGTTATCATTGTAAGCAAAGAATAAACCTCCTCTGAGGATCTGTATACTGTTGGGATGTACCGCATATGGGGCTCCTAGGTAAAGACTACCATCATGCTCCCAAGGCTTGGGTGGGTTTCACTTCTAGCAAGGCCACTTATCTCCTTCAGCTGCCTGCTGCAGCAATCTCCAAATCCTCTCCTCAGACTAAACTAACCCCACCTGATGATTCATTCGTCACCAAGAGCTGGTGATACTACCTGAAAACCCCCTGCCAATCCAGCCAGCAATGAGTCTCCAGGCCGGCTAAAAATAACCCTTAGAGGTCCGTGAAATTATTCAGGAGCCTCAGCTACCTAAAGATTATATAACCCCCTTTGGAATGAATGGCATCATCCCCATTTGGGGTGCACAGCAGAGCTAGACTCCCAGGCTAGATTTCCACCCTGGACCCTGGTGCATGGAGTGGCACCTTCCCTGCTCACCTGACCACAGGGTAGAAACATGACTAAAATTACACAGTTCTATGGTAGTAATACTAGTGAAAGGAGAAGATCCAGCCCAGTCAACCTCGGTACAAAAAAAATGTCTATAATGGGGAGGAGCCTGAACCAATTAAGTGTGACACTATAGAATACTACAATCAAGGTTCCTTTTGGAATTCTCTTTTTTGTGAATAATAGAGGAAATACATAGAATGGGTTGTGCTTGAAAGTAAAGATCCCCAAAACCATGAACATAATCTTTGAGAATAGGGTTAGAGAGGCATTACCAAAGAAAGCACAGTATATGAACTGGAGAAAAATATGGCTGTGAAAAGAATAGATGATTACGTACCAAAATATAATGTATGAAAACTTTCTGTCTGGACACCAAAATACATTGGTGCTGCAACTTTAAGCAGATTGCCTTCACTGAGCATGTGCAAACATCAGGAGCATCACCTGATGTTCAGTGATGATGCGTAATGATGTGAGCCCAATTTCAGCCAGAGTATAAAAGGACCAGTGTGGGGCGGGCTTGCTACCTCCATTTGAAGAGAATTCAGAGGTCAAGTCACGCTCTGCACAGCATTAAAGCAAATGAGTACTTTTCTAAAGGACACAAGTGACAGAATAAGAATGAGCAAATGAATAGCACAGCTATGGGACTAATAGGTCTAAATGAGCACTTTTATAATCTTTCCAGCCACTTCACAAAACGGAAAAGCGCAACTGCAAAGGAAATGAGGTAAAAAAGAATGACTGTTCTTACAAACTAACACAGACTATTACAGTAATTTAGCAAAGAAATAGCAAAAGAATGAATGGCAAAGAAACCTGAAAGCTTTTAAAGGGAAAGTTTATAATGAGTTATAGGAAAAACTAGCAAGAAGTAAGAAAAATGTTTTACATGTCTTACAGAATGATAATGTGGTAGCATAATCATTATTTAAGACAGTGAGTCTTCAGTGGAAATGAGATACTGATGGCAAGTGCCATTCTAATGAAGTTTGATTAAGAAATATTGTTTTTTTTTTCTAAGAAATCTACCTCTGTGGTGCTAGTATGTATTTTAAAGCTTGCTGTTTAAATTTTAAACACAGATAAAATATTTGTTAACCAAAGAAGATTAAGACTAAGAAGATTAAGTGGTGGCATAAGCAAAGAAAGTGAATAAGGAAATGGCATGGACAATTTTTTGGTCTTCCTACATATGGAGATTATAGAATGAAGGAGTACATATATATATATATATATATGTTTTAAACATATAGAGTAAAAAACTAAGATGGATTTTGTTTTTGATTTTTATTTCAAGATGCAGTTACAGCACAATAACAGCACTGATGAAGGATAGGTTCTGAAACGTTTGCTTTCTACTGTACATTTACTTTATTGACTGAACATAAGTAAAGATTTGAACCTTGATGTACTAGTTTTGGTGAATGGGTCTTATTGTAAACAATTTGTAGTATTCTATAGTAATATTAGTGAACCCATAACATGAAAGCAAAAAAGTGATCCAATAACCACCTGTGGGCCCTATGTCTAGGCACCCTGAGGCCCAGAACTGATCCCCTGGGACACTTGCATCTCTCAAGGATTATACCCAACAGATCAAAAATATGACAAAACATCATGAATTACCTCATATTTCCTACGTGGACTGTATAAACAGTGCATAATATTATTTAGACACTGTTGCTAGTATGCACCCCCTTCTAAAACTTTTACATGCTCACATCTGGATACCTGAAACAGGAACGGGATAAATATGATGGATGTACCAACTTAATTGAAAAGGTTCAGACATTAAATACTTTTCTCCCAGTGGTAAAGCCCTTAAGAAACAAATGACATAGGTCACCCATAAACTGCCACTTAGTTTCAAAATTTCATGAATATTACCAATTTATTTGTGACAGGCCATTGTTCAGTAAGACAGCACACATAAAACTTTTTTTTTCCTTTTTCAATATTTTCAGGATAATTAGGGCCATAATCGTCCATACCAGGAGACTAGATAACAAATAAACAATACCCCACCATGGTTAGCCCCTCCCCCCACCCTTCAGCAATGTCCTGGACCACTCAATCCAATACCCATAAGGGGAACAGTCAGTAAATTAGTACTCTAGTTATTTTGAAATTAAATTAAAAAACATGTGGTTTCACCCAGTCCAGCATGCAGAGACCTCATTATCTCTCTATTTGAACCAGTGGGTGTAGAAATCTTTGGAGCTTTAACTTTGGAATCATTGTGGCAAACTATACAGAGTAGAAGGGACCTCACATAGGTACACTGGCAGCAAATCACCAACTGCTTACTTGCTGGATAGCTGAGGTCCTTTGGGGGCCAAGAGGTGCTACCCCTGCTGGCTCATCTGCTTTGAGCAGCCAAGGGGGACTGCTTCTTTTCATCCTTCAGTCTCAGCTAATGATAATAAGGGTCTCCTTTCCTGCAGGGTTTCAACTCACTATAGTGGTTTTCAATTAAATATCATCATTTGCCCCTCTCCAAGTTTATAAATTGCACATGGTGTTTCGTAATAGTAAGTCCCTCATACATTTGTAGGACCATTGACCTAGCCATGCTTCATGCCTGCTCCTGGACTGGTGGAAGGGATTGTAATATTCATCCATCCCATGCTTCCTGTGTATCTTCTCCAAAGCAGCCAAATACAGCCATATTTCTCAGTTAGTTTCTGTTTCATCCCAAAGCCATTCTGGGATGTAGTGACAGCTAAGTTGTGGGTGTGGTGTCATTATGAAATGCTGAAACTTGGAATCCTGAAACCCAGGATCCCAAGCCTGACATCCTGACACTGCAGTTCCCCGACAGATTGGCATCCCAATGATGGAAAGCCTGACTCCTGAACTTGCACTGACCCAGAGTTGATTATATTAATTTAGGGGGGTGTGGGGGGGCAAAGCCTTCCATGACAAGGGAAGCAGGGAACGGAGCCCCCCTCTCACATACAAAAATGCCATTATTGCGGTGTCAGGCTTTCTACTGTCAGGCTGATGATCCATCAGGAAACTGCACTGTCGGGATGTCGGGCTGTGGATCCTGGGTGTTGGGCTCCCAAGTGTTACCATTCCATAGAAGATCTGTGAGTGTTCTTGCATGATCCTCCTGCAGACCATCCATTCTGCTAGGACCAGACTGGTATTTTCTTTACAGAGTTCCCATGGGGAGCCATTCCAGGGGCTAGCCAAATTATACTGCTGTATTTACGCTATTGAGCAATCATCATTTCATGACGGTAGATCTTCCATTTCAGTTTCTGAATTTGGTCCTAGCCCTGACCCACACATGGTTTTAAAAGATAAGTCTATTCTGGGGAAGGTCATTTTGTTTTGCTCCCATCTGTCAAGGAAAGAGGAGGGTTCAGGCTCATCTAGTGCAGTTATACTTCCATTCATTCAATTGGTACTTGGAGGCAGACCATTGTGTGGCCTAATTATCCCTGACTCAGGGCTGCTTGGGTGGCCCTGTGGGAGGCATTACCCCTTGCAGTCTTTCCAGCCCCAGCGTGCATACTAGGGTTTGACTCTGACCTTCCACCCCCCCAGTGGCAAACTTTGGGGGTCTTCAATGTCCTTCACCAGCTCCATAGGGGGCTCTACTTCAAGTTCCAATTTCCCAAAGTCCTGGGGGTCATTAGAGAAGCTGCTATCTCTCTTTTTCTTTGGGTGACCTAGACAGGACCAACAGGCTGCAAATTGGTTGACCTTAGGGTGGAAGGCTGGTCCCAAACCAGTCCTGGGTCCCTTGGCAGATTATCATAAGCTGGTGGAGATTTGGAGTGGGTTTACTGGTTACCTCCAGTGATTATACAGTCACTTATTCTGCCATGAATATCACCTCTGAGTCTGGAGTTCCATTGGAAATGGAAAATGAAAACTGATATAGAGTGGCCCCTTAGCCAGGGCCCTTTCTATAGCAGGATGTCTGATGTTTGAAGCATAAGGTTTCAGGATCCAGTATGCAGTAGGCCTTGGCCCTTCTACCTCTGACACAAAACTGGCTGATCTTTGTGTGCTTTCCAGGGCTGTCAATGGAGGCTATCTTCCCTTCCCTCTCATAAATCACTGTCAGCACAAGATGGCCAAAACATCCCCTTTATGACAGCGAATGATTCACTCTAGTGTGCACCACCCTGGCTAGGCATTAAACATGTGTGCTCACTGCCTTTTTTCTAGGGGTCCATTTCCCTTAATGTGTGCCTCTTTCAGCACTAGCCACTGTGATAAATGTTTGGGCATAGTCTTCTCACCTTCCGATCCACTCCCACTAGCTATGGTTTCTTCACTATCACTGAAAAATACAATACAGGGGCCAGCAGCCTTAATTATTTTTTTTCTCCTTGAGACCCTTTCCATTCCCTTTCTTGGTATGCTCCCATGTGCTTTACTGCAAAACAAGCAAAATGAGGAAACTAATTACTCTTAGTTCCTTTACTTGATGCCAAGTCCCTGTTTGACTGTTTGTGTTCGTATGTGATTTTAGCAGCTTGCTCCTGATTAGTAACTGAACTTGAAAACTGATTACTCTGTACACATGGTTTACCCCAGATTTGATCTCTGGTTTGAATATGCTTCTTGTTGCAACATTCACACTCTGATTCACCCCTTGCCCGCCACATGCTGCACTGATCATTACAAACTCTACCTCACATTGTTACTCATTGATTACACTTGCTAATTTCTTACAAAGTCTCTCAGTTTTAATCTCAGCTCATGTCAATTTACAGTACTGTATTTTCAGAAGCTCTTTTATTAAATGTTCAATGATACTCACTTCTTTTTCTCAATGTAACCAGACCATGTCTTCATCCTATGTGGGGACATGATACACCTTATGTGGGGATTGTCAAGCAAAGGCATCAGGGGAAAATATTAAATTGGCTATGCAAGAAAACAACTGCACACATGAGGTCTGTGTGGTACAGTGCTAAAACATTTTAAGCACAAATCCAGGCAAAAATGATGAATTGACAAAACAAAATCAAATTTTGCTGGTGAAGTTCACCACATACAATCTATACAGATACATACATTCAAAGAACCCTTGGGATCACTTCCTAAATGCCTCAGCACTTTGCTCACTAGAGCATCCTCAGAGTGTGCTCATCCAGGGTAAATGCCACACTTACAGTTAATACCCCAAACTAGGGTTGCATTATTATGATGTCATAAACAACCCAAATTTTTTTGTTCAAATACAATTTTTATTTAAACAATTTTTAAATAACTTAAATGACATCATTGATTATTTCATACATATGTAAACCAGGGGAAACTAAAATTAAAGTTCAGTAGTGATGAAAAACTGATTTGTAAAACAATAACACATAAAAATATTATAAGTGGGTACAAATAACAAAAACACAATCTCAGAATTGATATTCAATTCAATGAAAGATAACTTGAAAGATGGTAGTATAAAAGGTACCAGACCAGAGACAGTAGCTAAACATAAGAGCATGCTTGTACAGGGAAATCCTGTGCTCCACCTCATCTTCAGCCTGAAAAGAGAAGGCAAACACAAAAGTTAATAAAATAAAAATAAGAAATCCAGCACTCCAGACTCAGTCATAAAGTTCAGTGAAGGTATATTTATTAGTAAAAAATGAAAACCAAAAATACTTACAAAATGTAAATGTACACAGTGAATAACAAACTGTTGCAAATTTTGACAACCTCCACCCACATCCAGCCTCAGCACTTCGGGGCACAAACTCCCCTTCTTGAGTTAAATGGATACTTTCTAAAGAAATTGCCATAACATATTGCTAAAGATGTGTATCCTTATCATTCTGACACAATGTGCACCAACTACATAAATTATATGCATAAATGTAACCATGATAAAAAAGGTAATAATGAATAATCTCGTGGATTTGAGAAAAGCATACAACAAATTGTTAAGAATAACCATCTATTAATGAAGCAAAATCTCAAATAATAGCAATAGTAAAAGTATTAGTAAAATTTATTTGAAGAAGGTCAAAGAAGAAAGAGACGACAAAGGGTGAGGATGGGGGGATCAAGGAAAAAGATGTTAGGAAAGGAAGAACTGTGCCACTTGGAGTACCGTCTATACTTTCACAAAGTAGTACAATCTGGACACCGCCTCAAGGAGAAGGGCAGGCTTTGGTCTAGTGGTGCTTCAAGGCCTTCTCTCTTAGACTTCTGACCTCCTGCCACCTAGACTGTCCTGCTTGGGACTCGTTTCATAGGTGTAACCTGATGAAAGAGATATCCCTGAAGAAGATAGAACAGTTACGTGAGAACTTACTGCAACAGTAGATCTTCAGGAAATCTCTTTGATCAGGTCATTCAGACCCGCCCCCCCCTTTGCTTTTGAGCCTTTCCTATTTCTGTGTGCTATCACCAGGCTCTTTCTCCAGGATGACCTGTCTACTGTTCCCAGCAGCGCATATTAGAAGGGATCATTCACCCTCTTCTGGTTCCATGGAGGAGGGCTCTCATCATATGTCCCTTCTCGAGATGTCAGTGCTGTATCAGTGTTTTTCTTTTTTTCCCTTTTAGGGCTTCTCAAATGTTTTCTGCCTAATTTGTTGAGTAGAACCATAGTCCCTCTCTTGGTTCCCTATAGGGAGCTACTCCAAGTATGTTCTCTGGCAGAGAACTGAGGGGTAAGGGGCCACACATGCATGTGTAAGGATGCAGATGTCAGACGTCGTCATGGGCAGCACCTAATAGACTGCTAGGGAAAAAATGTCCATGTGGTCCTAGAACCTAAGAGCTAATGTTCCATTGGAGTGACCTGATGAAAGAGATTCCCTTGAAAAGCTACTGTTACAGTTAGTTCTTACATAACTCTTTTTTGTTTTAGTTCAACTGAGTGAGCAGCAAGTGCTCCTGGGTCCCTTCCTCTCCAACTGCTTCCCCCATGATGGCCACTGGCCTACATGCACCACACATAACTTTCAACTCAGCCCCCCTCTTTGGATTCAGAGCCAATGACAGTGCACAGACTGAGGGTAGGCAATCTCCTGGTTTTAATATTCATTAGGGCAGCACATGTGTCATCACAGATTGGTCTAGGTAGCAATTAGAATCTAGTAAACATGAACACATTACCACAGGTGATGAATAGTTAATGAAGGCTTCTGCATGAGTTGACTCCTTATCTCCGGGCACTACTCCACTGATCCCATCAATGAATTGTCTCCTATGCTAATTCTGAACTGGAGCACAAGTGCTTGGAGGCACATTCGCTGCCCAACCCTAAAACACTGCACCATAATTTGCACTTTAAATGGACTGTTTAGGTGCCATTTTGAACTCCAAATACAAGTGTTTTAAAAACTTTATAACTTTCCATGCAGGCACAGCAGGGCCCCCAGTCATGATTATTTACCCAGGGGTACATCAAATTATGGAGTTGAGCCCCATGTGTAGTCTCCTCCCCAGCCTAGGGGACATCAGTGCACTTGTTTACAGGGGAAGGAGAGCTCACAAAATAATAAATCCACTATCTCCCAGGCCTGTGGTAACCTCCTTGGTGCCTAGACAATTTTTAAACCACTGTATGCTGCAAATTAACTGGACATCAGCAAAATATTTTGCAAATAGTAACCGGATGTCCAAATCAATGATAAAGTCCAACAGAATCTATTTTAATGAAAGCAAAAGCTCATGGTCATATTATTACAAGGGGAACAATCTTAAGTCCCGGGCTGTAAGGTTTCAGGAATTGCATATCCCCCAAGGGTATGTCTTTAGATGACCTTCATTGTCTCACATCACATAGGAGGCACTTCACGAAGGTACTGGCCCTTTAATCAGCATCTTTGAAACTTATTGAGGCTTTGCACAACCCAGGGACAATAGGAAATTTCAGTAACTGTATCTATTCATTAAACACCCAAATTATTAAACAGGAGTCAGCATGAGGTAGATCTACACAGACCATAGTCTGTAAGAATCGAGCAGAACCAGTATGGAATATGGATGAAGCTCTTTGCTAACAGGATTCTAGACCTGTTGGCAAAACACAACATAGAAGCCCAGATATCACAGATAGATGTTTATTCCAAAACATAGAGAACACAACATACTTGCTGGGAGTTCAGAAGCCTCCGAACACCACAGAGTCATCATGCAACCTCAGCGAAAAACAGTTTTCCAGACATTCTGGACTACTGGACATAGTAGCAATTAGTGAGACGTGGTTTACCAGTAACCACACTTGGGAGACTTCAGTACCTGGCTATGTATTGTTCAGAAGAGACCGAGGTGCAAAAAGGGGGGGAGGGGTGGCCCTGTATGTTAATGAAAATATCAAAGCTACAGAAATTCAGAATACACATAAGGAGCCAGAAGAACTGTGGGTCACCCTGGAAACAGGAAATGGGACAGCCATAAGAACTGGGGTTGTCTACAGGCCCCCAGACCAGAGGGAGGACATAGACACATTACTGTTAGAAGATATACAAAACATGACAGCTAAAGGGGAGGTTCTGATAATGGGAGACTTCAACATGCCAGATACAGATTGGTCAATACCAGCAGGAACATCTGCCAGAACTAGACTCATAGTGGATTCCCTGCAGGGGGAGGGCCTCAAACAACTGGTACAGCAACCCACAAGAGACAGGGCTATCCTAGATCTAGTACTGACTAACAAAGAAGGGATCACAGATCTCCAGGTAGAAGGTCACCTGGGAGCCAGTGACCATCACATGGTATGGTTCAATTTGGCTACTACATCTAAATCATCCCATTCCAAAGCAAAAATATGGGACTTCAGAGGAGCTGACTTTGATAAGATGGCCAACAGAGTTAAGCTAGCCCTGGCAAAAGAAACACAGGTGAGGAGGTACAGGCAAAGTGGGCAAGCATTAAGGATACAATACTTGAAGCAACATCCCATTGTGTTAGACAGAAAAGGAAGTGCAAAAGAAGAAGGAAACCACTTTGGTTCTCAAATACAGTAGCAGAAAAGGTCAGAGCCAAAAGGCTGGCCTTCAGAAAATAATAAAGGAACACAGCGGGATGAAGATAGAGGCATACCAAACTGCCCTAAGGGAAGCAGGTAAGGCAGTAAGGCAGGCAAAGTCCCAAACTGAGGAAACACTAGCACAAACAGTAAAAGAAGGTGACAAGACTTTCTATAGATACATTAGTGAAAGGAGAAAGTCCAGAGGGGTATTGCTGCTTAATGGAGAAAAGGAGCATGTGAGGAGGAGGACCCTGTAAAGGCATCTATCCTAAATAGATACTTTTGCTCAGTATTTACTGAAGAGAAGGTAGGGCAGGGCCCACAGCTCAGCATCATGGACACAGGGGAGGGAGGTGAGCACTACCCTTCACAAAAGAAAGGGTCCTACAAGAGCTGCTAAGCCTAGGGTGGATAAGGCAATGGGACCTGATGGCATACATCCCAGGGTACTTAAGGAGCTAAAGGAGGAACTAGCAGAGCCATTAGCAGAATTGTTTAGTGAGTCTCTGAGCACAGGAGAGGTCCCAGAAGACTGGAGAAGGGCTCATGTGATCCCACTCCACAAGAGTGGTAGCAGGGAGGAGGCGGGAACTACAGACTGGTCAGTCTTACCTCAGTAGTGGGCAAGATTATGGAGGCACCTTAAGGAAAGGATAGTGCAACACCTGGAATCCATAGGGGCACAGGATCCAAGACAGCATGGGTTTACAAAGGAAGGTCCTGTCAAACTAATCTCATAGATTTCTTTGACTGGGTAACCAGAGTGGTGGACCAGGGGAGCAGTTGATGTCGCCTACCTTGACTTCAGCAAAGCTTTTGACACTGTTCCACATAGAAGATTGATAAATAAGCTAGGTAGGCTCGGGTGGGTGGAAGTTGGTCAACTGGGTGGCAAACTGGTTGACTGGCAGAAAACAGAGAGTGGTGGTAAATGGTATACAGTCAGAAGAGATGCAAGTCACAAGTGGGTACCTCAGGGATCAGTCCTGGGGCCAGTCCTATTCAACATCTTCATTAGTGACCTCAGATGGACTAGAGGGTAAGGCTTGTCTGTTTGCAGATGACACCAAGATCTGCAACAGAGTAGATGATCCAGATGGGGTGGGCAGAATGAGAAGAGATCTGGATAAACTAGCAGAATGGTCAGAAGAGTGGCAACTGGGATTTAATGCAAAGAAGTGCAAAATCATGCACATAGGAAGAGAAACCCTGAAGCCACTTATAGGCTGGGAGGAGTTGCTAGCAGTCACAAAGGAAGAAAGAGACTTGGCATCATCATCACTGATGACCTAAAATCATCCAAGCAGACCTCTAAAGCAGTAGGTAAGGCTGGGGGGTGTTAGGGTGTATTAGTAGGGGTATCACAAGTCGTAAGAGGGAGGTAATAATCCCTCTGTACAAGACACTGGTTAGGCCCCATCTGGAGTACTGCATGCAGTATTGGAGGCCACACCTTCACAAGGACATTAACCAAATTGAGGCAGTCCAGAGAAGGGCAACCAAATGGTGCAGGGACTGCATCAGAAGACATATGAGGACAGATTAACGGAGCTCAATATGTATACCCTTGGAGCAAAGGAGGGAGAGAGGTGATATGATCGAGACATTTAAACACCTTAAGGGCATAAACAAGGTGAAAGAGTCTAACATGTTTAAATATAAGAAAAATAGCAGGACAAGAGGACACAGCATGAGATTAGAGGGAGGCCGATTAAGGGAATATGAGGAAATTCTTTTTCACAGAAAGGGTGGTGGATGCATGGAATGGCTTACCACAAGAAGTGGTGGCTATGAATACAGTGCAGGGCTTCAAACAGGCATGGGATAGGCATAAGGGAGCAATACAAATGACTATGAATAGATAGGACACTGACAGAGCAAAGGCCGATGGCACATTTATGAGGTAGAAAAAGAAATGGGCAGACTGGATGGGCCTTGCGGTCCTTATCTGCCGTCAACTTCTATGTTTCTATATGTTTCTATTCTTATACTATGGAGCAGAAAGTGAATTACTAGGTAACAAACTCTTCCAAAAAGGCAGAAGAGCAAAATACAGCAATTCTATTGGTAGGCAGTGATGGGCAGTTTGCACCTAAGACAGATAATTTCTTGTTTGTAATAAGTTCCTAGCACACACAAAGCCGTAGTGGGACACCATACTCAGTAAGAAATTAAATTAACATTTTATTAAGATGACCGTCACCATGCCCAACATGTTTTGGAGTGAAACTCCTTTTTGTGTGGCTCATTTCTTGTTCTGCACATACACACTGTCAAGACTAATCTGACTAAAGCTACTTTTGGGTAACAATACAGCGATTCATAAAATACAGTAGTAGCCAAAGACATTGCCAGCTATTTCCAGATATTTCGCAAAATTTCTGAAGAGCTTCTCTCTGCTGCCCTTACAGTGGAAATGCAGAAAGCAGGAGATATTTCTGGGAATATCACAGACATTTCGGGAAATATCTGGCAGTGTCTGTGGCTGCTACTGTATGCTGATAATTGCAGCATGGCAAATAGCTGTAGGTGGCACACAAGCACTACGAAAATAATCATGTTGGATAATGGTTTCTAAGCACATAATAACAAGTGTAAATAAATACAGATGAACCTTATGCTGCAATAATGTATGTAATAGCATGCAAGGGAGCATATGGGGTGTCCAGGGGTGCCAGGTCTACATATCCCCCACCCCAGTTTTCTGAAAAAAGAGGCAACTCCAAAAAGATAGCACAGAGGGCTAAAGTTTGGTGGATTGGGTGGCATGAAGAAAGTGTACAATACTTTTGGAGAGTGCGGCGTAGGCAGCATAAGGTAATAATAAGAAAAACAATCAAGAATATTTGAATGATAACAAAACCTTTAAATGCAAGTTCCAACCAAGGTTGGATAATGCAGGACTTAAATCACCATCATGAAATAAGTCATTGAGAGAATTAACAGCTTTAGTAATGTTATTAGTACTAATGGGCCCTATGCACAAAGGTATAAAGTGGCTATGCGCCGTATAACTTGGGCACATAGCACACACCATTCATGTGCCCCCATGTGGGATGCACAAATGGGGAGTGTGTGGACCCAATGCACCCGATCCCCCCCACGGATTGCACCATGCTGGGGGCATTCTGGGGGCAAGCCAGCACTATGCGGTATTCACTAACCCACGTAGTGCTGGCCACATGGGTGAGGAGGGTGGTGCTGGGTATGCCAGCCTGGACCAGGCATAACCCAGTTTGTGCCCCCACAGATGCCTCCTGCCATACATGGCAGAACATAGACACGAACCCCCCCCTTGCTGCCATGGCCCACTGGCTGGCCCCATACTGGCATCAGGCCATCAACTGCTCAGACACATGAGTGACACACAACTGGCAGGTGTCCTGTGATCATCACAAACCACTGCAGAACATCAGATAACATAGCAACTATGATTGCCATTCACTGTTGAATTGCTTGGAGGGTATGTTCTGCAGGCAGTGTCCATGCTGGTGGGGGGGGTGCTGGTGGTGCTGGGGGGGGTTGCACAGCCCGCCACTGGGTGTGCAGGTCCTGGTGCCTGCTGTAGGCTTGCACTACCCCAGATCCACATCCCGCAACATGAGGGATCCACTCTGGGTCTCGGACAGGGCATCCCATCCATTGCCTGCCCAGGACCTCGACTCCTCCCCTGGCCACCCTGCTGAGTCCTGCACACTGGGTGGGTGGAGCCATGGACAGGTGACTGGCATTTGTGAATGCAAATATGGGTGCACCTGTCCATGAGTGAGCAGCTATGTCAGCGGGATACGTGCTTTTTTCATGTACCTGCACTCGTGTCATGCATAGGGCCCAATGCGAATAAGATGAGCATCATTTCTATCTAGTAGGGATTTGAGATTCAGGGTGAGTGGGTTGATATACACATTAAAAACTGGTAGATATGGTTTTATAGCATGGAAATAGTCAGGGTCACTATCGATGAAATCAAGTTCTGGTGTGGAAAGAGGGTGATAACTGTATGGTCAATAGTAGTGCACTCATGTGGTACAAAACAGAAGTTGAGCATGTCAACACTACAAGTGAGAGGTCCACAGGAGAAGGTTTCGTAGTTAGTCATGACACAGTATTGTCCATTGCTGTTATAGGTAACTAGAACTTGAGGAAGGCATCACTTTGTGAATTGTACAGGGCAGGTAATGGAGGCATTTTTCATCTGGCTGGTGAGGTGTTGCTGCTGCATATGCACTGTAGTAGACAACAAAGGAGGTGATGTGACATTATTAGAAGCATTTTCAAAGAGATCAGTAACAAAGGTAAATGACCAGTCTATAGAGTTTGGTGAGTAACCATACAATGGTGCAGTTACAACAAAGACATCACATTGACACAAATATTGGTAACCCATATAGCACAACAATCAGTATCTGGAGCTGCCCAGGTGTCCAGTTGAAGATGAAACACCAGCAGAGGAGGCAGGTTGATATGTTCTTGATAGATGCTGCTCTCAAGATGGCCCATGGAGTGGACTTTAGCCAGCTTATCAAAGACTGAAGAATCCTGGTCTAAAACTGGTAGGGCCATGATGAAGGTGATGTACTATGTGTCACTCATGGCATACTGGCCCGTCGTGTTGCAGGGTCCTTGATTCAGATGTAGTGTGAACTGGGTCCATCAATGGGCATTGTAAGAGTTCATCTGATGAAGCAGGTATGACTGTGAGGAAAACAGAAGTAGTGGCAATTGACTGGGTCAAACAATCATGACATATGGTGGTGTTCAAATATTGGCTACAAAAGTCTGGCCTCAGCATTGCCATAACATTGTTTGGCCCCGTATGACGTTGGTTAACCTAGTGTATACACAAAGTTCCATTGGAGCAAATGCAGGCATTTGTCCAACCTTGAAAGGATCCTTTTGCAAGGCAGGCCACTGGGAGGCTCTTTTTGGTACAGTTACTAGTTTTCAAGTTGATTTGCACAGTAGAATTGTCTGAAGAGACTTCCATGGCATTAGGATATGTATTACGCACAGTCACATGGGTAGATGGTAGTCAGATGACCACGCCTCCTTTGGGAGATGCAGAGACATGGGCTTCAGAATACACAGGATTTAGTTGATGGAGTATCTTGAGATTTCTTGGGGTTGGTTCAAGAACACTCGCTAAGGCACATAGCAGAAAGTAGGTGGCAATTAATGACATTCTGAAAAACAAAACAAGGAAAGGTAAAAATACCAGTCCCCCTTCCCCGTCCAGTGGAAGGAGCATTAATCACCTTTACATAGTTTCAATTGGTTGACATGGTACCACATGTCTAGGTGTTACTTATGGTCTGTTAACCACACCTAGTAAACTGTAGGGGTCAATTTGTTCACAATATCAAAGGGGCCAGCCCTCTTGCTCATCAGAGGGTGGGCTGGTGTGGCAAATGTCAGTACTGTGACTCTGTTGCCCACCTGCCAATTGACTTCTTTGACATCTTTGTCAAGACAAGTACATTTTGGACAATTGCTGGGCCTTGCCCAAATTTTGAGAGGCAAAGTGATGAGTTTGGACCTGGTTGTCCTTCAGCTGCTTGACATAAGTGTCAGTCAACACTCTGTCCATGGTTGAAGTGTTGAGATCTAGCCACAAATGATCAGGCCGTCTCATCTGCTGGCCTGTCATCATCTCAAAGGCTGTGCACTGGGTTGCTGCAGCAGGGGTAGCTCTGATTGCCACAGCATTAAATTAATCTGTCTGTTGGCCCTCTCCACCTGTCCAGAAGACTGAGGATGGTAAGTTATGTGGAACCTTTGTCTGAGTCCTAACAACTCCAAACATTCCTACATCAGTTCCCCTGTGCAGCTTGTTACCTTGTCGGAGTTTACCTTGAGGGATAGACCCCATCTGGTAAATACTTGTTCTACCAGGATCTTAGCAGTGGCTTTCATGGTATTCATTTTGCATGGAAAATCTTCCACCCATTTAGAGAAGAGATCCGTGATCACAAGTGCACACTTGTTGTTTTTACTAGTCTTGGATAAAGGCCCAATGAAATCGTCTTTACTTTTAGCTCCATGAATCGGAGATTTGAGCTCCATCTATATTTTGTTCTATTACTTTGGCCCAATAAAATCAATCCATATTGAGTTCCAGGGACCGGATTGCCTCTGTGGGTGTAGTTTAGCATTTTCTTACTAGGAATAGAATTATTCTGGGAACAGGTTATGCAGTTGTCCACGTAATGCTGGACAGCTGTTGGCTGGTGGGGCCACCAACCCATAGTTTTCAGTCTCTGTATGGTTTTATCTACCCCCTGGTGTTCATCTGTGGGTGTATCATATACTTGATAAAAGCAAATGAAACCAGCACCTGCTCAAAAAGGTGATACCAAAGGGACAATACATTCGGACAAAAAGAAACTGTAGTAGTCCAGGAGAATATGAAAAAAGGGCACAGGAGTTGACTGTGAGGCTACAGGATAGAGGATACAACAGTAATGTTTTTAATAAAGGCATATAAGGAAACAGATGAGATCCCAAGAGAGGCCTTGTTAATAAGCAAGGCTAAAAATAAGGATTGTGACCCACAAACAACTTTTGTTACCACATACAGCCCACAATCAGATGAGATGGCAAAAATTATTAGGAAGCACTGGCATCTAGTTTGGTTGATTTTAGAGGTCCAAGAATGGTATACCATAGTGGGAGGAATATTAAGGATTCTGTGGTCCATTCAGTTCAGCCAGCTTCAGAAAGACCTAGAAATTGGCTCACTGAATGTAGAGGGGGTTGTAAGAAATGTGGTAATTGCAAATATTGCCCTTGGGTAAAAAACACTAAATGTTTCAAAAATCATGCTATGGGGCTGGATGTAAAGATTCGAGGTTCTAATACCTGTAATACCTCAGGTGTGATATATTTAGCTGAATGTAACTGTGACGGTTTCTTTATAGGCAAAACTAAGCGCCCATTTAAAGTACCAATAGGTGAGCATGCCAGGGCAGTTTTGAACTGTGATGATACCAGTGCTCTAGCTCTACATGTGTCCAGAGCAAAAAACAGGAATGAACATAATTTTGTATTTACGGCAATTGAAAAACCTTTTCTAACTAAAAGGGGGGGGCGGTGTTTATGACAATGTGCTCCTGAGAAGGGAACAGTATTGGATTTTTGCTATGAAAGCAATGTATGCCCCAGGTCTGAATGAGAAGATAGAGATTAAACCTTTTCTAAAGCTGAGAAAAAAGTAAACGTTTTTTAAACAGTGGTGTTCATTAGCATGTGTTGTTTTTCTTTCATTTCTAAAAAACTCTTTCTTTTTCTATCTTTCAACATTGCACAGATTTGACTTTTACCAACCACTAGGAGTCAAGATTGTATGAGAAATGTGGTGCTACTTGGAATATTTCCAGCGGTGTTATGCGCAATATTATATTGGTGCTGTTATAAATATATTTCGCGCAGTTTCTTTCTTTGTTTCAAGTATGAGTTATAATTAAATGATTGAGTGTACTGTTTCTTTAAGGAATATGTTTAAATGTAATGAACCTACTCCTAGACGTCAGCCTTTGAGAAAGCTATGTGCGAAACACGTCAGGTGACGTCACGAGGGAGTGGCCCTCAGCCTTTGCTGCGAAAGTTTTTTGTGCCAGCCATTTTTCCTCACCGCTTGTTGTTTTTATGGATTATTTATTGGACCATTGATACATGGATTTAGGACACTGGAACACAATTGCTGTATCTGCCCAAATTGCATAAACTGTGAGTTTTGCTGTATGTTTTGCACAAAAAATAAAGCTTTTTTTTTCACTTTAAAAGCTTTTGGCTGGATGGCTTTGAAACTCTGGTGGAGCTAACACATAGCATTTCTTTTTGAGCAGGTGCCTGTTTTATTTGCTTTTATTCAGTCTTTGTTTAACCTGGCACTGCTCATTTCCTGGGTGCAGTCACATTCATTAACTGCATTGTATCATATACTTGACAGATGAATTCTGATCACTTAGGTCCTCTTCTGTATGGCCACTGCATGAGCCTCAGCCTGAAGCTGCATCATCCATACCCCCACCGAATGCCTGCCTTGACCAAGGTGTCTGCTTGATTA
The DNA here is from genome assembly GCA_016271365.2 of Neoceratodus forsteri. Taxonomy (NCBI): domain Eukaryota; kingdom Metazoa; phylum Chordata; order Ceratodontiformes; family Ceratodontidae; genus Neoceratodus; species Neoceratodus forsteri. The sequence continues at coordinate 770,388,612 of CM057449.1, read as the reverse complement.
TTGTACTTGTGGCATGGCTGAGTCTTTGAATGGGCTTAAACCTTATATATATGTAAAGCCTGAAAATAAAGTGCTCAGCTAGGCTGTCAATATACCTGAATAGTTTTCTGTATTTAACTGGAGTTCCTTCTGAGGAAGCATAGTCATGGGTCTTCAAAAAAGGGAGAAATTCTGTGAGAGAGTTACGTAGCCAAGATGAGTCAGAGAAAATAATGGTATCCTTCTCTTTGTCCTGGACAATCTTCAAGGCACAGGCAACAGCTGCCAGTTCTGCATACTGTGAGGATCGAATGGTACACTGTCTGGATATCTCAAGAGTGTCACCTCCTGAACAGAGGACTAGGACACCAGCAACTTGTTCTCCCTTTTGATAAGAGGAGAAGCCATCCATAATGATACAGCAGAGAGCAGGATCTGCTAGGGTGTTTTTTGTGGCAGGTAGAAAAGGGTCTGGTTCTGGCAGAGTGGGTGTCTGTAAGCCACATTCATGCAGCTCTCCTTGGTAAAGGAGTGTGTGTGCCAGAATAGATGGCATTTTTGTGGGAGGTACAGTGATATCTCCATCCTGTAGGAGGAAATATCAATGGGTAAGTCTGATGTTCAAGACATTACCATCTTTGATTCAGTCTGATAACAGACAATTGTTGTGGGTGTGGTTGGTGTACAGCACAATGGGAGAAAAGCTTATGATGTAGGTGAAGTGTTTAACAGCCCAGAATGTGGCCAGGATATTTCTCTCACAGAGAGAGCATTTTTGTTCCACTGAGGACAGAACCTTGGAAATACAGACAATGGGCCTGAGTTTCCCATTCACCTGTAGTACCAAAACTGCAGACACTGCAGTGTCAGAGGTGGTTGTTTCCAAATGGAATGGTAGCTCTGGGATTGAATTTACCAAAGGTGGGGCTAAGGTCAAGGCCTGTTTCAGAGAAGTAACAGCAGCTGTATGTTCTGGTGCCATGACCAGGGAACATCCTTTTCAGTAGTTTATAAAGGGATGTAGCCCTATGAGCAAAATCACAGATAAAGTCTGGGGAGTAATTGACTATGCCCAGGAAGTGCCTATGAGTGGAAAAACTAGTAGGCAGGGGCAAATCTTGAAATCTTTCTCACCAAAACTCTGATTTTTTCTAACTATATAACTGTGACAGAAAAGGGGACCAGAACCATGTATTCTTTTGATTAAGTTATTCTTTTTTAGTACGCATCTTCTTTAGACAAGATGGTTGCCAGATCACATGAGCAAGTATATATGGAAAAGTTAAAGTACAGATCTGATGGTTCTCATGAGAATGTTAACAGTAAAAGCCATGAGGAGGCAGTAAAGCAGTAAACCCATAAACTCAGTGGGGTATGCTTCTGGAAGACATTCCCATGTTGAACAAAAAAAAACAGGTGGACATCATTATGATAGCAAGGAGGTGCTGAATGGTGGGGGGACACACATGCACAAACACTCTCAAAGAAGGCTTTGCAACATGGGCCTGTCACTCAGAGTGAGCAGGACCCTTCCCACTTGGAGCAAGGCAATATATTGAGGGGCTTATATCCAGCTCAGTCTCTTGGACTGAAACACCTAAAGACCAGATCTCCTGCTATTACAAAGACTAGCTGAGGTAAGATAGCACAGAGAGGTAAAAAGTGCATCTTTAGCTAGGTCAGGTGAAGCTTTCCTAGGGGAGGATAACTTAGACTTTTGCTGTACAATACCTATCCGTTTATTGTGATTTTATTTGCTGCTTCTTAGAAATGTGTGCAACCCTTTTGTTTGCTGTAAATACATCCTGTTGTAAATGCTTGTAATATTTTAGTGAACAGTCTATTTTTATAGAATCAGTGACTGCTTGTGTGTTATTTGAAAGGGTAATTATATTTCTGCTGGACTCTGTTGCAGTCCGTCTCTGAGGGAGCACTCTACCCACAGTTATTGTGTTGACCTTCCTGACCTTGTGCAAATGGGAAGTCAGAAACTGGCTTCCTGGGCCCTGTTGGTAAAATACCCAGGTGGTGGCAGTGAACTGGAACTTCCCTAGTGAGGGATTTGCATCACAACTGGTAGCAGAGTGGTGGGATCCTTGTGGCAACTGGTACCAGGTCAGTTTAGAGCAGTGGACAGTGTGCTTTCCTGTGAAGCAGGAACTCAGAGAGAGAGAAGCACACTGGTGCTGCAGTGCTAGCAGAAATATACCTTTTAACAGTCACAAAAGAGGATCTCAAAAGGTTGAATTTTTTACTACTGTTTTATTTATTTCTAGACAGTTAAGTGCAGCATAGCTAGAGAAGATTAGCTCCTCAAGCTATGTCAAATTTCATGTACAGCAGCTTTGTGAGCTGTGCACAGGAAGGGGGATTGCCTATGAAAGCATGACAAAGAATACACTCATGGAAACCCTGGTCACACAGGACCAGATGCAGGAGGGGCAGACAGTCTCAGACAAGCAAGGCACAATACCTGATTAGCAGGCAGTCACAGAGGAAAGTGACTCCGGTAGTGAGACTGAGGTCACAGTGGCTGAGCAAGGGGGCACCTTGTGGCACAAACTGGGGGAGATTTGCAGCCCACTCATCCTCGGCTGGAGATCTTGAAGGCAGAGCTTGCTCTGAGGGAGGCTGAAAGTGAGACAGCAAGGCTGGAGGCTGAGGATGAGAGAGAGAGAGAGAGAGAGAGAGCCTGACAGCATGAAATCCAGATACCGGAGGAGAGTGCAAGGCTGAACGCAGAGGAAAAGGAGAGTATTCACCAGCAGGAGATCCTGATGCGAGAGGAAAGAGAGAAAGAACAACAGCATGAGATCAAATTGGAGAAACTGCACCAGCAAACAGCGCAACAAACCGTAAGTAATGGCAAAGGCGGTTCAAGCCACGAAGCCCTGATTAATTCTAAAATGTTTCCGCAATACCAAAAGGGAGATGATCTGGATTTGTTTCTAATATCATTTGAAAGGGTCTGTGGGCAATTTAAATTAGATAAGGCATTGTGGATGAACCATCTGACCCCATTACTTACTGGTCGTGCCTTGCATGCATTTTGCTCGAATGGATGAAAATGATTGCATGGGCTATGATAAAGTTAAAAGAATGTTATAAAATGTTTTGAATTTACTCCTGAGGCTTATAGATGTAAATTTAGAGAGTTAAGAAAAGGCAGATGAGACAGCTATGTAGAACTGCATGTCCAAATGTGTGCTTATTTAGACCACTGGGTGGATGGGGCTAAGGCAAGGACTGTAGAGCAGGTTAAATATTTAATTGTAAGGGAACAGTTTCTTAAAACTGTACCTGATGACCAGGGCCACTGGAAAATTGTGGATGCAATTTTTCCACAATTTCAGCAATATTCACCCTTCTCTGCACAAAATCCACAATTTCTTGCAATTTCTTACATTTATGGCATTTTTGACTGAAATTGTATAAACATATTTCAATTCTCAATGAAATCTACTCAGATATGCTAACAATTTAATACACAGACTTGGATTTGACCAAAACAGTACAGTGTGAGGTGAGAAGGGGTCAAATGTGACTCTGCTTTCATGTGATTCACTTCACTGCTTTGGTTTCAGAATCCTCTGGTCATGCATATGTAGACTTGAACACTTAAAATATGTGTTAAAGCAGATTATCAGAGAACTTTTTGCTGACACAGAGACTGAAACAATAGGTGTGAGAAGAGGTGCAAAGCGCCCCATTCACCTAAATGAAGCATTGACCACAATGCTTGTTTTTGAATGGTAGGGTAGATTTTTCTTGTATAAATACTTTGTCTAAAAAGATTTTGATTCAAATGTGTCAGGAGTTTGGGTGGCCCTGCTGATCATAAACTTGAATGTGCTTCTGAGGGGGTTTGTGGCAATGATTCCTCACATGTCAGTCTGCCACAACTGCATACTCAGGTACAAAGCCTACAAAAAGCAAACATTTCTGAAAACATGCTGAACAGGTTAAGTATAGTTAAACAGTTACTGTCAGATAGACAAAATCACTGCAACCCAAGTAAAATCATTGCAAACTGAGCAGAACAAAAGTAAAATGTATTGAAAAATGTTGTATGATGTAATGAAAAGCTACTGGTATGATTTGATACTTTTATCATGTGATTTTAAAATGTACTTACAGTGCTGATTAGGAACAGTAAATATTTTAACAAAATAAGCATTTTTCTTACTAGACCTTTATTAGGAACTCCTGTTATCTGTTTGTTTTTTTTCTTGCACCAAAACAAGTTTTTTAAACAGGCTTCATTATTTAACATCTAGAAACTGGCAAAATATGTTGTTTCAGGATGTATTCAGTACAGACTAACTGTAAATTACTAAATAAAATCTAGTTAGCACTTCATGACTTGGATGTCTTGATTTTTAGAAGACATGTTACATAATGATTAATTTGCAGTGCGTTTCAAAAACACACACATTTCTTCATATTAAAAGCATTTACAAGTGGCAATACATTTATCTAACAATTCATGTGATCAATACATGCTGCAGCAAACAATAAAAGATCTATTAGGGGGCAGCGGGGTGGTATAGTGAACCCCCGCAATTTTCCTGCAATTTCTGCAAAATAAGTCCCCGCATTTTGTGGTAACATTTTCTGCAATTTTCCAGTGGCCCTGCTGATGACCTGCATATATGGTTGCTAGACAAGGCATGCAACTCCACAAAGGAGGCAGCGGAAAGTGTTGATTTGTATGTGGTCAGCAGACCACATTCACAATGCAAGAACTATGGGGGTGGGGCAGCACCTGGTTTTAAGGGCACCCAAGGAGGGCATCCTAAAGGAAACCAGCCTGCACCTAAGCCCAAAACAGAACCCATTGGTTCAAAGGGAAACAAGGAGCTGGGGGCAAATGCATGCTGGATTTGCCAGAAAGTGGGGCATCTATCCTACGACTGCCCCAAAAATAGGAGTAAAGTGCAAAAGCCTGGGGAAGGGGGTGACCAAGACAGTACTCTGCAGTTGGTAAACTGTGCACACACTGTAGTGCCACCAAACTCCACCAAGCATATGCACCCTATTCTAGTCAATGGCACAGTAACACAGGGATTGAGGGACACTGGTGCCTCCATCTCCATGGTTAGGCAGGAGCTGATCCAGGCAGATCAGATTCTGCCAGGGCAGTTCTCCAAGATTCTGGGACTCACGAGTCCAGTGGTCCAAGTGCCAATGGCTCAGGTCTTACAGAGCTGAGAGGGTGGCCATGCGGTACAGGAGGTTGGAGTGGTACCTGATCTACCTGTGGATGTGATCATGGGGAATGATTTTGACCACAGGGAAAACCTAGCATGTGTTACTACCTGCAGCCAGGTAAAAGGCAAGCTTCTGAGGGGGAGGAGGGGGTGACAGCCTGTGCAGACCAATTTCTCAGCAGCTGAGGAAGTGGCTAGTATGGGTGAAGGGTTAGTTAGGAGCAGCAGCCCTGAGCCCCAGCTGCAAACAGAGGAGGTTGCCACCAGGAGCAGTTTTCCTTCTGAAAGGGAACTAGGGAAAGTAAGAGGTGAGGAGCTGGGCTGGGCACAGCAAGCTGATCCTACCCTTCAAAAACTTAGAGAGATAGTGGAGAGTGTTGAGTCTCTCAAGGGAGTAAAAAGTCAGTTTATTGGGAAAATGGGCTGTTGTACAGAGAGTGCATACCACAGACAGGGCTAGAGGGAGAGGTACTCCAGCAGCTGGTAGTTCCCCTGGACTACTGAAAGCAGCTTCTGTCCCCGGCCCATGACATTCCTCTTTCTAGTCACCTGGGTATTACCCTCACAAAAAAGCGGCTTGCCAACAGCTTCTTTTGGCCAAGTCTATACACAAATGTGACAAATTACTGTCAGACTTGTCCACAGTGCCAGTGGGCTGGGAAGGTTGGGGACAAAGCTAAGGCAGCTTTGGTACCCCTGCCTATTATCAATGAACCCTTCAAGAGGGTAGCCATGGACATAGTGGGGCCCCTAAGTACACTAAGTCACACCGGCAAATGATACATACTGGTTGTGGTGGATTATGCAACCAGGTACCGTGAGGCAGTGCCAATATCCTACATTGAGGCAGAAAAGGTGGCCGATGAGCTCCTGTGAATCTTTAGCTGAGTGGGATTTCCCCAGGAGATTTTGTCAGATCAGGAGATGAATTTCATGTCATCCTTAATGACCAGTTTGTGGGAGAAGTGTGGGGTAAAACAACTTCGAGCTTCACCCTATCACCCCGAGACAAATGGCCTGGTTGAGCAGTTCAACAGGACCCTTAAAACTATGCTCAGGGTATTTGCAGATCGGCACAAAAGGGAGTGGGACAAATATTTGCCCCATCTTCTCTTTGCATACAGGGAAGTTCCACAGAAATCCACAGGGTTTTCACCCTTGAAGCTCCTGTTTGGTCACAGGGTGAGTGGGCCCCTAGGTTTAGTCAGGGATGAATGGGAAGGTAACCATGCCACCTAAGGGGAGTCTGTTGTGGAGTATGTCCTAAATTTGAGGGTCAGGCTTAAGAAGCTCATGGGGCTTACCCAGGAGCACTTAGCCACTGCACAACAGCAACAGAAAGCCTGGTATGACCAAGGTGCCAGAGCCCGGGAGTATGAAGTTGGGCAGCGAGTGATGGTACTCTTCCCAGTCTGACATAATAAACTGCAGGTGACGTGGGAGGGCACATTTTCCGTAATCCAGAAGCTGAATGATTTTAGCTATGTAGTAGGGCTGTCTGACAGAATTTGCAGCACAGGGTATATCATATGAGCATGATGAAGCTCTACCATGACAGGGAGGAAATGATCCTCACTGTGTGCAGTGCACCAGAGGAGGGGAATGAGTCTGATCCCCTGGTGGACCTCCTTGGTGAAGTCCTGGAGGGATCCTCTGTGAATAATCTCACCCTCTCAGAGCAGCTGACACCGGCTCAGGCCGAGGAGATGAGGGGGTGCTGCATGACTTTGGGGACATGTTCACAGGGAATCCTGGTTACACCATAATGGCTGAACACCACATGGACACTGGGGCCCAAGTTCTGCTGAGGCAGTTCCCCTACAGGGTACCCGAGTGGGTTAAGAAGACCATGCTGGAGGAACTTAGGGAGATGATGGCCTTTGGAGTGATACAGGAGTCCAGTAACCCCTGGGCTTCACCTGTAGTCCTGATCCCCAAGAAGGATGGTACCACACGGTTCTGTGTTGACTACCAGAGGCTCAACAGCTGTACAGAGTCTAGTGCCTACCCAATTCCCATAACAGATGAGACCTTGGAATGGCTGGGGGGAGGCCAGTTCCTGACCACAGTAAACCTGACGAAGGGCTACTGGCAGGTGCTGTTAACCCCTGCTGCCAGGGAGGGGTCTGCTTTCGTTACCGCATATGGCTTATTTGAATTCATAATAATGCTATTTGGGATAAGGAATGCATCTGCAACCTTCCAGAGGCTTGTGGATTGCATCCTGACAGGGGCAGGTGAATACACACTGGCTTACATGGATGACATCGTCATTTACAGCCGGACATGGGAGGATCACAAGCACAAGCTCCTGCTGCCTCTTGCAGCTCTCAAGACCTTGACGTGATCCTCCAAGAGGCCTAAGAGGTAACTACTGACCTCCCCCTTGCACTTGTTTATGAGGGCTGTCGTCCCATGGAATGTTCTGCCTTTTTTGCCCTCTGAAGTGGGCTGATTGACTCTTTTGGACTGCATTTCCTCACTTTTGGCATGGGGATTTCACCATGACTCAGCGGAGCTTTAAGAGACTGTTCAGCTTCTGTTCTAACTCTGTTCTAGTGTCCAGATATCTTATCTCTACAATTATATGCTGCTAGTCTGTTGCTTAAGTTAGGGTAGCACTGTTTTACAGCTTGGTTTGAATGTTTGTAGTTACCTTCCCTCAGTCATGATTCTGGGGGGGGTATTCGTCATCTTGTCCCCCTGTCTCTCCCGATAGTTGGCACATGCACACTGGAGCATAAGGCAGTTCAATATGCCTAAGAGCCTGCACATGAGCAGTAGAGTGTGTACCATTCCTACTGCATACTAACAAGATTCTTTGTTCTTATCCCCTATATTAGGCCTCGCTGGATCCCCTACTCACAGCACTAGCTCCTGCTGCCTCCTGCAGCTCTCAAGACCTGGACATGATCCCCCGAGAGGCCTAAGAGGTAACTACTGACCTCCACCTTGCACTTGCTTGTGAGGGGTGTTAGCCCATCAATGCTTCACCTGGGCCATTAGGCGGGCTAAGACTGAACACTACCAGACCACCCTCACTTCCACCTGGGGCTCAGGCCGGACCTTCTGGGATAACATGAAGGAACTAAATGGGAAGTCCCGCTCCTCCCTACCATCCCAGTTCTCCATCGATGGCACCCCACCATAGACCCGCTCCTTATAGCCAACTGCCTTAACACCGCCTTCTCCAACCTAAGTTCGGTCCTCCCCAGCAACTTCTTCGACCCAATCCCTGCCTCTATCCCTCTGGTCCTGCATCACCCACCATTCTACATGCACACCCTATCCCCTCAAGAAGCCAGGCCACAGCTGCTAAATGCCTTAGGCAGCAACAACACCAGCAGTGAACCCCTCGACTCCAGGATCCTCCGTATGGTCTTGGATGAAGTCCTATTCCCCCAGACTGACCTTCTAAACTGGTCTCTTTGCTTGGGTCAGTTCCCAAGAGCCTGAAAAACTACCAAGATCACACCCATACATAAGAGTGGGGACCGGTCCATTCCAAATAACTACTGGCCCATCTCCATCCTCCCATCACTCTCTAAAGCCCTTGAGAAAGTGGTATCTATCCAGCTCTCAGAATACCTAGCCAAGTATGACATTATGTGCCCAGAGCAGCACGGGTTCTGCCCAGGACACAGTACAACCATGGCTCTCCTGGAATTCTCCCAATACCTGCACACTGCTCTCGACTCAAGAAGCCTTGCAGGGGCAGTGCTCCTCGATCTCACTAAGGCCTTTGACACTGTCTGTCACCCCCTGCTGCTCGACTCCCTCCACCAACTTAGCTTCTTGGATAGTCCCATCGCCTGGTTCTCTAGCTACCTCTCTGCTAGATCCCAGCATGTTAAGATCTGAGGCTCCTTCTCCAGCACTCTCTGTGACCACTCTGGGGTCCCTCAGGGCTCTATCCTGGGCCCAGTATTTTTTAGTTTCTACCTCAGCACCCTCCCCAGCTCCTGCACCAGTAAAATGCTCCTGTACGCTGATGACGCGGTCCTCTTTGCCTCATACCCCAATCCCTCCTCCTTCCAATCATCACTCCAACAAGCATACAACCAAGCCGAAAGGTGGTTCAGTGACTGCAGACTGGTCATTAACCTAAAGAAGACCAAGTCTATGCTTTTCTCCCACCATTAAAACAAAGCAAAAAATACACCCCTCTTGATTACTCCCAGCACTCTGCACCCGCTTGAGCAAGTAACTACTTACAAATACCTGGGCATCAAATTCAATATGACCCTCTCCTTCCACACCCTCATTAATGCCTTGTCAGCCACCATTAACTCTCAGATTGGCCTGCTATACTGACATAGGACTGCCTGCTGCAGGTTGCCCTCAGGCTGGCCATCACCTCCTCCGTCCTGTCCCTCGTGGACCATGACCTGCCCAGCTAAGCCACAGCTGACAACACTGCCCTCTCCAAAATCTAACTCTCCATCAATATGGTCTGCATGCTTCTGACCGGTGCCCCCAACTGCACCCACACCTGCATGCTATATTCTACCACCAATCTGTTCAACTTTGAGGAATGACTACAATACCAGACCTGACTTCTCGCTAAAAAAAAACCTTCTCAGACTCCCCCCCCGGGGTCTCCACCACCCTACAACTGTCATCATTGACCATCGCCACATGTAGCTCTGTTAAGACCACCTTCCAGGTGCCCAGAACAAAGACATCCATTGCCCAGAGATCCTTCCACTACCAAGCTCCCATCTGGTTCAACTTCCTGCCTAGCTGCATCTCCAATCTGCCCAAAATTGGTTTGTTCAAAACAGCCCTTTGAAACCACATCTTTAATACCCACTGTTGCAGGTGTAACTAACCGCCCTGGCCTCCCCTCATTTGTAACTTGCGTTTCCTCACCCACCTTGCTCCATTGGCATGACAACGTCTTCTGGACAGTATCCCCCTTCCTCAGACCAACTCCTCCCTCACTAAGTCCTTATAGGGATACAATCAGCTGTTCTTCTCTGAGGAACTGTCCTTCCCAAGGACCTACTATATCTATGTTTATAACATACTTCTTGCAAGATTATGTAACCTAAGTAACTTACAACTTGAAATACTCTTTAACCTAAATGTATCTATGTTAAATGTTCTATTGTTTTCTTTTACTGCACCTGTAATGTTGACCACTGTTGTTTCCTGCACCATGTCTTGTCTGTCCTGCCTGCAATGAGGTGCATTTGTAAATGAGTCTCTGACTGAAAGGTTGCAAATCTGACTTGTAATAAATAAATAAAAAAATAAAGATCATGTCAGGCATATGAGGGAGATGTTCCACAGACTGAAGGCCACAGGGCTAACAGTTAAGGCAAAAAAGTGCCAAGTGGGCATGGCTGAAGCGTCCTACTTTAGGCACTGGGTGGGCAGTGGACACATATGTCCAGAGCCAGTGAAAGGTTGGTGCATCCAGGCCTGGTCCACCCCAGCCACAAAGAAACAGGTAAGGGCATTTCTGGGAACAGCGAGGTACTACAGGAGGTTTGTCCCTCACTACAGTGATGTGACCAAACCCCTGACAGACCTGACAGAAAAAGAGAATGCCTAAAAATGTTCTCTGGACAGAGGACTGTGAGTCTGCCTGCCAACATTTGAAGGAGACATTATGTGGGTCACCGGTGCTTGCTAGCCCCAATTATGACCTAAAGTTTGTAGTACACGTGGATGCTTTGGACCATGGACTGGGTGCCATCATGAGCCAGGTTACACTGCAGGGGGAGGAGCACCCCATAGTGTACCTGAGTCAGAAGCTGTTGCCCAGGGAGGAGTCATATGCCACAGTGAAGAGGGAATGTCTGAGGATAGTGTGGGCCCTTCAGAAGCTGCAGTCATATCTGTACAGGAGGGAGGGAGTTCACTGTGGTCACTGATCATAACCCCTTGGCATGGATCTATAGGACTAGTGGGCAAAACATAAAGTTATTGACCTGGAGTTTGGTACTACAGTCAAATAATAAAAATAAACTTTATTTATAAAGTACCTTTCCAAAAGATCATGGCACTGAACATAAAATCTAAAAACACATACAAATAAATAACACCTTTTCAAACACTTCATAAAATCAAGAATAAAATCAGATATTCCAATTAATGTAATTTTCAACAGCAACATAGCATTAATTGCTAAATTCTATCAGCTGGTACTGTCAGGGGAAGCTAGACTAAATAGGTAAGTCTTGAGGGCTGACTTAAAGCTTTGGATGGTCAAATACTCCCTGACCCGATGAGGTAGAGAATTCCACAGGGAAGGGGCTGCGTAAGCAAAGGAACAAGTCCCAGATGTTTTCAAACACACTCTGAGAATCTCTAGCAATCCCTTGTTGGTGGATCAAAGTGGTCGGGAGGGGTAGTAGGGGCAGAGGAGATCTTTCAGGTTGCAGGGTCTTGTTCATGTAGGGCTTTGTAGGTCAGCAAACCAACCTTGAAGGTGATCTGCTACTGTACAGGTAGCCAGTGCAGTCTGCGGAGCACAGGTGTAACGTAACAGGTCCTAGAGGTACCAGTCACAAACTTGGCCACCGTATTCTGCACCAGCTGCAAGTGATGGAGATCAACCCCTGGTAGCCCTAGGTCCATTTTCTGTTGAGCCTAGCTCTTGGTCAAGAAATGATGTTTTGGTATGGTTGTGGCTCCAGTTTTTGATTAAGAGCTCCCTCAGAGAAAAATAAATTGAATGGTCCACACTGTCCCTTACTAACATGAGCCTGCAAAACTCTATAAATGGCACTCGCTTGTTTTCCCTACTCTCCTTTTACAATGCATTCTGACATCTCTCAAACTCTTGCTCCAACTCCTCATACTCACTCTGCAATGAATCATTCATACTCATAAGCAAATCATTTAACTGCAACACATGCCTCTTATCCTGCAGTAACCTCTCATTGTCTTCCTTTAACCTAACAATCTCTTTGTTTTTTTCCACTACTACACTCACAATTTCACTCTGATTCTCATTCCTAAGCTTTTCAATTTCTTGTTCCTAATCTTTTTGTTGCTCATCCACTTCCCTGGATTTGAAGCCTAACTCTTTTCTCAGAGCCAGGACTTCAGATTCCATTGCTTAGAATAAAGCATAAAGGGCGGCAGCAATAACACCTTTTTGGTCATGTTTCTTTGCTGCAGACTTTGCCTCCATTTACAGCTTGTCAGCATACCGTACTGGATTAGTCTGTGATTTCGAGTTCAGCGTGAAATCACTCCAACCTCCATGCAAGGTCAGAAAGTTTAATGTGTCTCTTTTGAACTCAATATTAATGGCCATTGTTGGAGGTTCTCCTTTACTGCACTAACTGAGAGCCTGAGATGTACTGGCTCACCTAGACCCCATCACCTAGACAGCCACATATTCTGGTATGGATGTCCTACTGGGCCAATGCATCAAGCTAGAAGGGGGTGGATCTTTGGACACCTGCATGATCCCTATCCTATTCTGGATGCAGGGTCCCTAGTGACCTTCTGGTAAAGTGAATGGGGGCATAGGTTTGAACACTGCGTGATCCCTATCCTGTTCACCTGTGTACTTATTGGTGTACTGGTTTGCTTCCATCCAAACAGGTCCTGCTGTGGTTGCCAATTTGTTGGCTAGCAGGATTTTAGACTTGTTGGCAAAGCACGACACAGAAGCCCAGATATCACAGATAGACATTTCTTCAAAAACATGTTAAAAACAGCGTACCTGCTCGGAGTTTGGAAACTTCCAAACACTGCAATGTCATCATACAAACTCAGTGAAAAACAGTCTTACAGACATTCTTATACTATAGATAAGAAAGGGCATTACTAGGTAATGGACTCTTCCAAAAAGGCAGAACAGCGAAATATGCAATTCTATTGGTAGACAGTGGTAGGCAGTTAGCACCTAAGACAGTTAGATTATTTCTTGTTCTGCACATACACACTGATAAGAGTAAGCTGACTACAGCTACTTTTGGGTAACAGTTCAGCACTTCATAAAATATGCTGATCATTTCAGCATGGCAAAAAGCTGTAGGTGGTGCACAAGCACTACCAAAATAATCATGCTGGGTAACAGTTCCTAAGCACATAATAACAAGTGTAAGTAAATACAGATGTACGTTATGCTGCAATAATGTACATAATAGCATGCATGGGGGTATATGGGGTGTCTGGGGGTGCCCAGGTCTACAAAGCTATGGGACATAATATTCAGGATCCTATCCAGAGATACCTTCCTTACAGTCTCCCTTAGACCTTGTACCTTTTTCACCGCTGCCCCACAGGAAGGTCCTTGGTAGCCTGAAGGCTTCCAAATGTTCACTCTCTGGTGCAATTATGGCAGCCAGTTCAGGGGCTCTTGAGCTTACATAATCTCCAATTATTTCACAGTTTGGCCACAGCTACTGTAGGACCTCAATGGTTCAACATAATTCAGAAAAGTACAGAGGGGCACTTCTCTTTGGAGGACTGCAGCTTCTGTGAGTCCTGCCACCTCATCCTCTACTCCACCAGCCTACAATAAGCAAATGATCTGGGGTCAAATGTTAGCACCACTCATTACTGGGATACCATTGCTACCCAGCAAGGGGAGATGCACCCTGGTACCTTAATATATTTCTGTCCAAGGTCCAGAACAGTTGCATTTCTATCACAGTGACTGTACACTTATCTTTGAGAGTAAAGAATCAACCTCTCTTAAGGGTCTGCATAACTGTAGGAATTCAAACCACATGGAGCTCCTAGGTAAAGGACACAACTGCAGTTCCAAGGCTTGGGTGAGCATTGCTTTTTACAAGGTCACTCATCTCCTTCAGATGCCTGATGCAGCTTTCTCCAGATCCTCTCCCCAGACTGAGCTAAGGACACCAAATGACTCATAAGTTACCAAGAGCTGGCCACACCACCTGAAATCCCCAGCCAATCCATCTAGTGGGAGTCTCCAGTCTGTCTAGCATTAACCCTTAGAGGTCCATGAACTGGCAGGACAGCCTAATCTACTTGGTGGTTACATCTGTAACAGATAATAGGTGGATCCACCTCTAGAGGGCACTTGATAAGTACTGCTACTAAAAGTGGCATTTCAGCATAGTTAACTTGTTTTTATGTTTATGTGTTTGTGTATGAATCAGTACAGCTTCAGAGAGTGCCACGAAGCAGGCACGTGTTTTATTTCAGCATAAGTGTGTGCAGTGGTGAAAATGTGGGAGAGTAGTGGGGAACTCAGTTTTTGGAGGAAAATTAAAAGTCTGACTAAGTCCCAAGATTAAAATGGGGAAGACCTGCTTTTGTGTAAAATGTGGCACCCTAAAGGCATAAAGTTGACTACATCGCAATTACTATTTGGCATTGGATGGTGAGTGAGTGAGATATCAGTGGTAACAATGTGCAGCAGAAGAGAACTGTTGATGATAATTGATGCTGGTGCTGCTTAGGAGGTCTTGTAAAGAAAGTAAGAAACAATGTATAAGGGGATTATATGTTTATTTGTAGCTAGCGGGTGTGTGTATTGTTGAGTATGGTGGTGTGATATTATTAAAATGGATGAAAATGTTAGTATGATGGTCAGTTGGGGCTATTAGTTTTTTACTATATTAACATGTCCACCAGAAACATTTTTTTCCAAAATTTCTAGGAGGCGTGGATATGTGTGTGTGCTTCACCCTCATTGCCAGAAAGATAACCTGCTGAACAGTTTATAACTCTGTAAAGAAATAGCTTAGTCTACTTCTCAGCCAATCTGGATTCAGCAATTTCCCTACCCATTTTAAAATGTTCAGTATACCCCCCCAAATTAAATATGGCCTGTCAAGTTGTATAAAGTTACTATAAAGAGCATACCCTTTACACATTCAATTACACTTTACACTGAACATGCTGAAGGAGTGTCCCTCACTTAGTATTGTTAGTATTCTTTGTATTTTGTATTTATATATTTCACCAAAAAAAAAGCTCCACTGAGTAAAGCTTATTTACAAGGAGGACCTGGTTAGGACAGATAACATAAACTAGGTAAAGAGGCAAAATCAATTTTTTTATTAAAATGTTGTACTAAGAAATGCCTACTTAGTTGTGAAAACAAGAGTGAAAGGAGGTAACCTGTGGCATTCCACAGTGGAATGTCTTATGGATGGCCCTCTTCAATATGTACATTAATGACTTTGGGCTTGGACAGCTGGGAAAAGTAGGTTTATTTGTAGATGACACCAAACTCTGTTCCTGGGTGTACAGTAAAGAAGGGATCCATTGGCTGAAAAAGAATATGGAAAGACTAGAAAAGTAATATTGCATTTGGCAGTTAATGTTCAGTGCCAAGAAAAATGCAATGTGATGCTTTACATATAGAAATACACAGATGAAGATCTGAATCAATTGGCTTAAGGCACAGCACTCCAGGGAGGAATGGTACTTGGGGATAATAATTAGTAACAGTAGAAAATGTGCCTCACAGTGTAGCAAACATATTGGAAGGCAATAAGGATGCTGGGTTACATTATTTATTTATTTGAAAATTGGTAACTGGGAGAGGCACACTGAGCTGAGGCTCGTTTCCAGGTGTGACTGGGGGGGGTCAAGGGAATGGGAGAAGCACAGTACAATACAAGAAGCATGTCAAAAGCACAGCAGCTGGTAATACACTGATACTAAAATGAATATGAAAAACAATAAAATTATATTGACAAGTGAGTTGCAGTCACAGTACAGAATGAGATGTCATGTTCAAGTGCAAGGGAAAGCAGCAATCCACAGTGTGCAGTTATTAAATGATATAGGATAGAGACCAGAAAACATGCTTAAATCTAACCCTGTGCAGATGGGAGAGCAGAGAAGATGAGGAAATGCAGTCAGTAGGCAGATAGAGGAGGCCCACCTGGAGACCCAGTCACAGAAGGTTGAGGCAAGGTCAGGGGCAGAGTTATGAGGAATGGTAACAGGAGCAGTAGGGGCATGGTTGGCTTTTCAGCTGGTGCCTGGTGAAGCCAAGGGAGGAGGGGATGCTAAAGGAGATGTGGAGTTTGTTCCAGAGTAAGGGAAATCATTTGGAGAAGTCAGATTGCCCAGCAGAGGCGCTGGGGTGAGGAGTGGAGAAAGTGTGATGATCCTGTAACAGGGAGCAGCAGGCAGGGGGATTTGGGAAAGGAGAGAAGTAGGAGGGAATGGAATCAAACCAAACCAGTATTTGCATATGAAGGTGGTGCAGTGAACCTAGTGATGTGACGGTAGAGGGAGGATGGAAAGGAAGGAATACAGGGAGCAGTGGTGAGTAAGGGGGGTCTATAACAATCTTCTAGAATGAGTTGTAGGGAAGTCTGGCAAGGGAAGTTGAGAGAGGTAGCCATAGACTGCATCCATGTAGTTGAAAACAGGGAGCATTATTTTAGTAATGAGTTCCCTACAGACCTGCAGAGGTAAGCAGTTTTGTTGCAGTGCAAGGCACCAAGCTTGGGACAGAGTTTAGCATGAATGGCATCAATGTGGACAGAAAAGTCAAGTTTCTGTTGAGCTACACATTGAGGTACTCGAAATCAATCAATCAATCAATCAAAATCTTTATTTAACCAAGCGGGCACCATTGAGCAAGGCTCATTTCCAAGGTGGACCTGGTTATGAATACATCAAAATACAGTACAGAAGCAGGTATACAAAAAGTAATAATATACAAGAAAGAAAAAGTATATACAGTGTATACAGTACAGTACAAGGTTGAAATAAATAAAGAAAACAGCTTTATTTTACAATTGAAGAAGTCAGCAGATGTACAATCAACCAAAGGCATTCAGGGGTTATAAGCAGAGATCATTTGAGTGAGATAGCCGGCAACTACACCTATAGGGGAAAGAGGCCATGTATGGGGTGGCAGGATAGAGAGGTAAAGAAGAGGAGGGATATGTTACCGACAACTGGGGGAAAAATTGATCTAAAACCACAGAAAGTGATGTTGGTTGTCTTGTACTTGTTTATTATAATAATGACGGAGGAGGGGTAGATGATTGGGACACTACTATGGATGGGGTGGGACCTTAGACAGGCTGGAGTGGGCAGGGAAGGGTGGGTGCAGCAAGAAGAGTTAATAGGGAAAGAGTAAGAGCCAGGGGTAGAAACATGGCGAGCATCAGGATAGAAATGGGGAGTTGCGGAATTAGTGGGCTAGCGGTGAGGAAAACATTTGTAAGGTGCTTTCATGTAGTGATCGTAGAGCACCTTGAAGATATTCAGTCTAACAGGGCAGCTCAGCTTCAAGTTCCTTTGTAAACCGTTCCACAATGTGGATAAAGAGAAGCTTAGAGCAGCTTTGCAGAAATTAGTTTTGACCCTTGGAACTTGGAGGGCAATTAGGGAATAGCTCCTTAGAGTGTAGGTGCCTAACACACTCCGGGGAATACACTCTGAGACATATGAGCGGAGCTTGTTGGTCACCACTCTGAAGGCCCATAGGACAGCATTTCTGTTCCTTCTATAGTGAAGGGAAGTCCAGCCTAATGATGAGTACAGGGAGCAGTGGTGTGTGGAAAGTGGAAGGCCAGTAATGAACCTGATAGCTCTATGGTAGAGGGTGTCCAACTTAGCCGGTGCAGAGGTAGTGCAGTGGCAGTAGAGCAGGTCCGCGTAATCTATTAAAGATAGGAAGGTAGCTTGAACCAGTTGAATCTTGGCCTCCTTTGTGAGCAGGTGGTTAATTCTGTAGAATAGTCCAAATCTTTGCCTTAGTTTCTTCTGTAGTTCTTCAGGATGGTGGCGAAGGAAAGTTTATGATCGAGCCAAACTCCTAGATATTTGAATTTAGCTACATACTCTAGTGTTTCTCCAAGAACAGTGGTAACTTGTGGGATAGCTCCCCCCCCCAGCAGGAATTGCCACATGCAAAGAGGGGGAGAAGAGCATGGCTTTTGTCTTTTTCGCATTGAGCAAAAGCTTTTTGTTTATGAGCTGGTATTGTAGAAGGTTAAATTCAGCTTGGAGGTCTTCACAGGCTGCTTCCAGCGTGGGACGACTCAAGTGCAGTACAGTGTCATCCGGGAATAAGTGGATGTTGGCTTTTTTGATGGGGTCATTGATGTTGTTAATGTAGACTGCAAAGAGACAATCAAGCAACTGAAGCAACAAGCAGCTCACCTGAGTAGCTGAGGAAGCCAAATCTCCAGCCTGATAACTTTCGAGGCAGCTCCCTCTCCCCCAAGCTAGGCACTCGGGACAATCAAGCAACTGAAGCAAAAAGCAGCTCACCTGAGTAGCTGAGGAAGCCAAATCTCCAGCCTGATAACTTTCGAGGTAAAGAGAGCCTCTTCTCTTCATCTGGACGCCTGCAGAGGGGTGCTACCTGATGAACACCTATATTTTATGAACTTTGTTCCTGTTCACCACTGGGTGGGCTTGTTATTTGATTCTCTTTGTGCTACTAATGCTGAAGTGTAAAGCTAGGGACTCACTGGCTTTTCTAGAGTTGCCTTGCTGATTTCATCTTAAAGCCAGATATACCAAGCAGCTAATATAGATCAGACTTGTTTAATATGGTGGTATTTGGAGCTAATTGTTGATTACATCTTAAAGCCAGATATACCAAGCAGCTAATATAGATCAGACTTGTTTAATATGGTGGTATTGAGCTAATTGTGCTTGTTACTGAAGGCATTAGGTTAGCTGGGTCCTAGTGTGACCTCATTTTGGAATAGCCCTGTTTGCTTAGAGTGGAGCTCCTTTGTGTAAGTCACAACATATTCTCCCGCTGCATAGTAATGAGAGGCTTTTTTTTCTCCACTACATAGGCAGCCCCCACCAAGCTAGGCACTCGGGACAATCAAGCAACTGAAGCAACAAGCAGCTCACCTGAGTAGCTGAGGAAGCCAAATCTCCAGCCTGATAACTTTCGAGGTAAAGAGAGCCTCTTCTCTTCGTCTGGATGCCTGCAGAGGGGTGCTAGCCCGCCCCAACCACCCTCCCACCCAGGGGCGGCTGTCAATTTAAGGATCCACCCCATGACATCACATCCGGTGACATCACGTCCTGTTGCCCAGAACCTATCTCCCCACTTTCCCATTTGCAGGTTATACCTGCTGGCCACTAGAGGGACCTATGCTCCCTCACTACTTCCTACTCCTACCTGTACAGCACTACTTCCCTGGGATCTTGCTCACCACAATGTATTGGCCCTGCCTCATGCTCTGCCTGTGCCTATCCCCACTAGCAGTGCACTTGCCCACTTACCCATCTGCTAGTCCACACTGTGCCCTGGCACCCTCCCTCCCTTGCTCCTGAACCTCCTCCTGCCCCTTGGGACCTCTGTGTGTCCCCATCCCCCTGCCCCTCAGCTTTCTCTTCACCTCAGGCACATCTGGGTGTCTTCATTCTTGCTTTCCTCCTGTACCTCCCTGCCCACCCCTGCTCCCTTAGCCTCCCTCCCTCCCTCATGTCAATCGTAGGAAAACCTCTCACCATCTCACAGCCAGGGTGTTAGTCATGCTACTACTCCTGTCAGGAACATTCATCCAAACCCTGGCCCGGTTCCCAGGAGCTCCCCAACCGCACCACAGGCCTATGCATGGTCTCCATGAATATCTGTAGCCTCCCAAAAAGTTTGACTCACTACAATGCCTGGTTACATCAATTAACCCTGATGTCATCACCCTGGTTGAGACTTGGCTGTCGAAATCCTCCTCTGACTCCCTAGTCTCCCTTCCTGGTTTCACCCTTTTCCGGTCCGACCGTGTTGGGAGATGGGACGGCGGCTGCGCTATTTATGTCAAGGACTCTCTCCCCGTACTAGCCCTGCCCGCTCCCATCCTTGACTCCAGGGCCCAGGTGCTTACGCTGAAACTAACCCCTGACCCTTTAAAGGGACCCCTTTATCTGACTACTGCATCGTGTCTCTAGGGACCAAACATGCAGGCTATTGCCTCTTTACAGAATAACTTACCTCTACCTCCTTCCGCTGATCAAATTCTGGTGGGTGACTTAAATGTCAACTGGCTCAGCCCCTCCTCCTCCTCTACCCGAGACTCCTTTTCTGCAATAGACCTAACGCAACTAGTTACCCACCCTACCAGGACTAACCCCAAGAGAGGCTCCAGTACCCACTTGATGTGGTACTCACCAACCGCCCTAATCGGATCCCCAATGTACAAGTCCTCCCAGACTCTCTCAGTGATCACTCCCCCATTCTATTCCACTGGTCAACCTCAGTCCCCAAACCCATAGGACAGTCCACATGCCGGCGGCATCTAATACCTGGTGGACTGATAAAACTTAGGAACTTCTGTCCCAAATTGACTGGTCTCCATACAGGCAACCCTGATATCGACACAGCTCTCCTTCTTACCCAAACTTTAATAATGCCTGTGATATCTTGCCCCAGTGTTGACCCCTGCTCTAAAAGGAAGAATGCCCACTGGGTTACCCCAGCTTTGATCCACCAGCTCAAACATAGGGACAACCTATGGCACCGTGCCATTGAGACTGGCTGGCCCAATGACAGGCGGTTATATGCTGCCGCCCAAAACAAGTGCACTCGGGCCATCAGAAAGGCCAAGTCTGAGCACTATCGGTCCTCACTCACTGCCTCATGGGGGAATCCCAGAACCTTCTGGGATAACATTAAACAGTTAAATGGGAGTGCACACTCCCACCCAGATCAACATTAAGGTGTGATCTCCTCAGACCCAGCCCTCATAGCCAACCACCTCAACACCTCATTCACTGACCTTAGTCCTATCCTCCTACAAATTTTTTTGACCCTCCTCCCCAGCACCTGCCATAAATCTTTCTCGCCTTATTTTCCTCCTGCCGTGTTTCTGCCCAAGAACTTAGGTCAGCACCTTTGTCACTGCCTCATGAGTAATAGTACAGGCAGTGACACCCTGGATCCGTGTATCCTACGGCTGGTCTTAGACACAATCCTTGCCCCGATCATATGCCTCATCAACCACTCTCTTTGCCTGGGGAAGGTTCCAACTGCCTGGAAAGTCGCCACTGTCACCCCTATCTTTAAAGGTGGTGATAGGACTATGGCTGGAAACTATCGACCGATCTCCATTCTCTCTCCTCTCTCCAAGGCCTTGGAAAAAGTGGTGGCCTCTCAAATCTCTGACTACCTCTCCATCTACAATGTCTTTTGTCCTGAGCAGCATGGCTTCCGAGCGGCCACAGTACCAACACAGCCCTCCTAGAGTTCTCCAACTTTTCCACCTCCTTAGACACTGGTTCTCTGGCTGGTGCTGTCTTCATTGACCTCTCAAAGCTTTGACACTGTCTCCCACCCCTCCTTCTTGATGCCCTTAGTCTCTGGTTTTGCTGCTGGCCCATCTCCTGGTGCACCAGTTATCTGTCTGACTGACCACAGCGTGTAAAATTAATGGGACCTACTCAGACATCTGTCCCATCTTTTCTGTTCCCAGGGCTCCATTCTGGGCCCTACATTATTCTCCCTTTACCTTAACACCCTTCCACGCCTTGCTCGGGAACATTCTATTGTACGCTGATGATGCAGTCATCTTTGCCTCAAATTGTAACCCTATTGCCCTCCAGGACTCGCTGCAGAAGTCCTTCACTGAAGCCGAGGGCTGGTTCAAGGAACATAGATTGGTGATAAATCTTAAAAAAACCAAAACCATGTTCTTCACTCATCCCCAAAACAAGTCCTGCAACTTCAAACTCCTCATTCACTCTGGGTCCTCATTCCCACTTGAACAAGTTTGCTCCTATAAATACCTAGAGATCAATTTTGACCTTCCTCTCCTTCCATGGACACATCGCTGCCTAGCCACTGCCACTAATATCCGATTGGGCATCTTACATCAGAGTAAACACTGCCTCCCCGAGGTTTTTCACTAGCAGTCACCTCCTCTATCCTGTCCCTAGTGGACTATGGACTGCGGTGTATGGTGCTGCTGATCAGACTGCACTCCATAAAATCTACACTACTCTGAATAAGGCCTGCAGGTTAATTACTGGAGCACCTAGGATGACACACACCTGTCTACTGTATGCTAAAGCGCTGGTACTTGATCTCGATGAGCGCCTCAAATATCTTACCTGTACCTTTACACAAAAGACCCTCCTTGGGCTTTCCCCACCAGAATTGACCACCACCATACGCCGCTCTGTCCCACTAGTTCATACTCGGACCTCTGGGAAAACCTCTCTTGTTATCCCTAGAGCTAGGACCTCTCACGGCCAAAGAGCCTTCAGCTTTAGGGCTCCCTCCTGGTTCAACACACTGCCCCCTTCCATCTCCGAAGCTCCAACTATATCATGCTTCAAAACTTCCTTACGTAACCACCTTATTAACACCGCATGCTGTAACTGCTGCCAGTCAAAGCCGCATCTCAATACTTATGACAAAGCTTATTACTAAGCTGCTAAGGACGACATAACTCTGGTATTGTTTGCATCCATCCTACCTGTACCAGCTTGTTTGTACCTATGTCTTAATTTACTGTTATACTTATGTGTTGTACTGCTATACTCTGCATTTTGGTTTGTCTTACTGTGACAAGGTACCTTTGTAAATGAGCCTATGGCTCAAAGGTTTTCCAAACTGCTGTTTAAATAAAATAAAAATAAAATAAATAAAGAGGAGGGGACCAAGGATAGAGCCCTGGGGCATACCCCTCAGCATAGATTTTAATGGAGAAAGATCACCTTCAGCTTTAACCTGCTGTTTCTTTTCTCCGAGGTAGTCTGCAAACCAGCACAGAGATTTATGGTCCAGGCCTAAGGTGCTTAGGGATGAAAGAAGCAGGCTGTGATCAATTGTGTCAAATGCCTTACTAAGATACAAGAAAACAGCACAGACATGCTTCTTGTTGTCATGGTCTAGAAGCCAATCATTGGTCACCTTAGCTAGGGCTGTTATGGTGCTGTGCTTTGCTCTGAATCCAGACTGATCCAGGCTTAATAGGCTTCTGGATTCTAAGTATACCCCAGCTGGCCACACACTATTTTTTCTAGTAATTTAGACATAATGGAGAGGAGGGAGATCGGTCTGTAATTATTTAGATTGCAGGGGCCACCTGCTTTTAATAGAGGGATGACATGGGCTTCTTTCCATTGAGGGGGTAGGCTACCCTGGGAGAGTGACATGTTGAATAGGTGGGTGATTGGCACCGCAAGCACATGGTAGGCACATTTCGGATAGTATGGCTCTATGAAGTCAGAGCCTGCTCCCTTCCTGGTGTCCAGTTGCAGCAGTAGGTCTTCCACTTCTTTTAGAGAGACAGGCAGGAGGGAGAAGGCCTCCTCGGTAGAGGGGGACTCATGGGTTGGTGGGCCCTGAGCTGTGCAGAGGTCACTGGCAGGAGAAGTATCAAATGCTAGCCCTGCCATTGCAAAATGGTTATTGAGGGCTTCCAATATCTCTGATAGGTTAGCGATAACGCTGCCACCAAACTTAATTTTTACTGGAATGGAATTACCAGCTGCATGTCCAGACATGTCTTTTAATGTTTTCCAGAGCTTTGAAGGATTTCTTGAGGCAGAGGCTAGCTCCGAACGATAGTAGGTGGCCTTGGCTGCTCTGATCAACTTGGTGCACGTGTTCTCTTAAAGAGACACCAATCTGAGTCGTTCTTGCTTCTTCGGGCCTTTTTCTATAAAGTATCCCTTTCTAACAGGGAAGCTTTGAGCTCAGGTGAGAACCAACAGCAGGTGCTGCTCCTGACCCGCACCTAACCAAGGGTGCATGCTTATTTAAAGCCTCACTTAAAATATCGTAAAAAATAGTATATGCCCTGTTAACTGTTTTGGCTAGGAATAATTCCTGCCATCACTGTGAATGTTTCAAGTCGTGGACATAAGCAAACAAATCATAGTTGAGTTTCCACCTCTTGATAGAGAACTTTGCCACAAACTGTGGGTTGTGCATGGATCTAATGGTGGTGATTATACAATGATCGCTAACATCCGAGAAAAATGTTCCGACATGAGAGAACAGGTGTGGCTTGCTAACCAAAATGACATCTAAGAAGGAGCTGTTGTTAAGGTTCTTTTTATTTGGGCGAGTAGGCTTATCAATGAGTTGCACCAGCCCTAGAGTGTCACAAAAGGATTTCAAGGGAGCTGATGCACTTGATAGGCAATCGTAGTTCAGGTCGCCAAGAATAATGGTTTCCCAAGGAACTGAGCCCCAGTACGGTACTGAGGTGAGACAGGAGATGAGGCCCGGCAGAAGGGGGCCTGTAGCAGCCTATTACACAGAGTGCACTGGAAGGAGAAAGTTCGATCTTTAGGGTCAAGCACTCAAATTCTTTGGGGGAGGATGATGTGTCTATGCATGTGGCTAAGTATTTGTCCCTTACACAAATTGCCACCCTACCTCCACTTGATTGCCTATCTACTCAGAAGAATAAATAATTTGGGATATTGATTTCATTGTATGGAGGTGGCTGGCCTAAGCCAGGTCTCAGTGATCACTAGGACATCAGGTAGGGTGTGGCTCACCCAAGCCTGGATAGATAAGGATGGACTTTTTCAGCAAACTACAGGTATTAAGAAGCATAAAAGGCATTCCTTTGATACCTGCCAGGTCTGATGCAGAAGCAAGAGTGTCTAATAGTCCTGGGTTGAGTTCGACATTGCTTGAGCACAATAGTAAAAGAAGCAGGATTCTTTTTAAGGCAGCAAACTGTAATTTGTAAACACTATTTTTTGGGTGCTAGGGGAGGTGGTGTTGATGGGTAGGCCTGTAACCACTCCTGGTGTTATACTGGTCTAGTGTTGTAGCCACTAGTGCCCTGGCAGAAATTTGCCATGAGTAGGAAGTCTCAAGTTTGGATGGGGGAGTAATCTGCAGAGGTAGCTCGGGAGATGTCCCACTCCCTGGCAGAGACAGCTGAGAAGCCCAATAGTCCAGAATGGCTACCTGAAAGTTGCTGTTGGACACAGGACAGGGAAAAGTGCAAAGGTCATTCCACTTTGGGGAGGGATGAGGGCTACGAAGAATTGAGCTCAGTGCTAGTAAAGCTAGTGACACACCGAGAAAACAGCTGTAATTTCCCATGATAGAGCTAAACGCCACAACAGCAGGCAGTAAACACCACTAGAAGTCTAGACCAATCGGTGATCAGGTGTTATAAGTTCAAAATCATTTTGTTGTCTGAGACGTGTTTTTGGCACTGAATGTACCTATGGAGCAACTCTTTGCAGCTGAGCCAGTGAGGTGGTTCAAGGCTGCAATTTGGTGTGGCAAGATTGGTCTGTAGCTTTCATTTCTGTTTCTGGCCCTGCTCCACCAGTACAGAATGGGAGTGGGGGTAGGCTTTCAAGTCTTGTAGCCTTAGTGGATGAGCATGGTTTGGCCTGAGAAACAGGCAGAAAAACCCCGGGATGGTCCTCAGAAAAAGAGGTATCTCGGGTCCACTAGAGCAGAAGAGGAAGTAGAAAATATAATGCATTTCCTCTTTAACAGAAAAGACAGCGAAAGACTGCACTACTTCAATGGTGGGGGAGTGCCATCCAGCATGGTGAAAACTGGAGGGTCTATGAGTCTGGATAGGTTCTGACTAGTTCCAAAGGTCATGGACACTGTTTTTTTAGTGCTGACCATGAGCTAGTTTTATTGAAATCGGTGCAGGATGGTGCTGACTTCCTGCTGGAACAGATCTTCAGCAGCTGTGGCAGGAGGGCCATAGCTGAAGATTCCTGTGTCATCAGTATACATGTGAATATGCAAGTTGGCACAGGCAGTGGGATGGTCATTCAGTAAAATGTAGAGAAGGATAATGCCCAGGATGGAGCAATGGGGATCTCTGGCCTGAATGGGTAGTGGAGGTGACAGGACACCTCCTACCTGTACCGATTATGTGCAAACATATGAACATACAAAGCAGCCGGCATAATTAGGCTTTCTGATCTATCATGTCTGCTCATCATGCTGGGTTTTCAGCTAATCTTAGGCTGATGTCCCTGCTCCCCCTCCCCAACTGTTTCATGACTTTCCTGCTTCCCTCCCATGATCTTTACCTTCTCCCTATATCTATCCCACCTCCTCTTGAAGCTACCCACCATCCTCTCTGAGATAACCTCTTCTGGCAGTGTGTTCTACTTGGTCACCACTCTTTCTGTGAAGAAGTGACTCTCAACCTCCCTCCTAAACATCCCAAACCCCCCAGCTTAAGGCTGTGTCTCCTCATAGCTTTCCCTGATCAGTCCCTTCTTTTTTTACCCTATTGAGCCTTTTCAAGTAACGGAAGGTCTCAATCATATCTCCCCTCTCATGTCTATCTTTCAGGGAGTACATGTTCAAGGCCTCCAGTCTCTCCTCGTGTGATCTACCCTGCTTCAATAATCTTTGTAGCTCTCCTCTGGACCATCTCCATCAGACTGATATATTTTTTATGGTGAGGTCATCAGAACTGCACTGCATACTCCAGAAGTGGCCTCAACAGTGACCTGTACAAGGGCAGAACCACCTCCTATCATCTACTGCTGATCCCCCTGGCTATGCAGCCCAAAATTCTGTTTGATCATGCCACTGCCTTACTGCACTGCACAGAGTGCTTTAAGTCACTAGATATCACTCCCAGATCTTTTTCCTTCACTGTGGAAGTTAACCAGATGCCTCCTATGTAGTACTCTGTCTTGGGGTTTTTGGCTCCGGCATGCATGGTCTTGTTCTTTTTAGCATTGAAGCCCAGTTGCCAGATCCCTGACTACCTCTCATATCTTCTTAGGTCCTCCTTAAGGTCCTGTATCTCCTCTGTTGAGTCCACCCACCCACTGAGCTTGGTGTCATCTGCAAAAAGAGATATTTTGCCCTTGATGCCATCCTCAGTATTGCTAAGGAAAATGTTGAAAAGCACTGGATTCAGCACTGAGCACTATGGGACACCAAATGTGACTGCCCTGGTACTTGGCAACTCCCCTCCAATTATCACCATTTGGATCCTGTTCCCCAGCCAAATGTCCACCCTCCTAACCAATTCTCTGAGGTTCACCAATTTCCTGATCAGTCTCTTGTGCGGTAGACAGTTAAAGGCCTTGCTGAAATCCAAGTAGAGGATTTCACTACTTGTCCCCTGTCAATCCTTTTGGTTACTCTATCAAAGAAGTCAATCAGATTCATTTGACAAGACCTCCCTCCAATAAACCCACGTTGCCTTGCATCCTGAAGTCCAGATTCCTCCAGGTGATATATCAATCTTTCTTTCAGTATAGCTTCCATCACCTTACACACTATCGAAGAGAGACTGATTGGTCTGTAGTTCTCTGGATTGTCCCTGGGGCTGCTGTTGTGAAGGGGCAGCACATGTGCCATTCTCCAGTCCTGCAGTGCCATGCCTAACTCCAGTGAACAATTGAACAGGTCTGCCAGTGGCTCCACAAGCTCACCTGCAAGTTCCTTCAACACTCAAGGGTGTACTCCATCTGAACCCGGGTGATTTGTCTGTCTTCAAAGCTAGCAGTCCTCTTTTCACATTTTCCCCTTCTATTCCCCCATCTGTCCCCCTTCCCAAAACTGGTCCCCCCCCCATTTGTACCAGTCCATTTTTCTCCTTGATGAAGACAGAGCAGAAGTATTCATTTATTAATTATTTCTCCCTATTCTCCTCCACCCACCTGTCCTCTTGTCTTTGTCTGACTGTCCCATCTTTCTTGTCTCTTTTCTTGCTTATGTAGTTGAAGAAAGCCTTTTCCCCCTCTTAATACCTTCTGCTAATTTGAATTGCTTCTGTGCCTTTGCTTTCTGAACTGCCCTTCCTACCCTCCCTCACCTGTCCTAGGTATAATTCTTGTTCCACCTACTTCCTGGTCTTCTTGTAATTCCTGTAGGCCAGCTGCTTGTTCTTCACTGCATGGGCTACCTCAGAACTGAACCAGCTGGGTGTTTTTTTATTTTAGAGTTCTTCTTTTTGTACCTAGCACACTCCTCCATTGCAGCCCCTTCTTCATTTTTTTTAATTTTTTATTTTATTTTATTTGAGTTATTCAGAAACAACCTTTGAGTTAGTCAATTTCTGGTTCACCTCCATAGTCTCAGTGATGTTTGCTAGGTGCCTTTTTATTACCTCACTCATTTTCCCAAAGTCCACCCTCCTCAAGTCCAGGATTTTAATCTCAATGGTAAAAATTTGCTTACCCATGTCTAGCCTGATCCACACTGAGCAATAATCACTTCCACCAAGTGGTTTCCTGACTATTGTATCCTGTATGTGCTCTTCATTCATGAGCACCAGGTCCAGGATTACCCCCTCTTGATTGGGTTCAGTGACACGCTGGGTGAGGAATCCATGCTGAATTGCCTTCAGTTCTTTCTGACTCCTGACACATGTTGTTGTTGGTACACTCCAGTCCACTCTGGGTAAGTTGAAGTCCTCCACAGGAGTGTAACTTACTGGGGGGGGGGTTAAAAAGGGACTTAACGCTCACCTGCTGGAGCTAAACCAATGCACATGTTATTGCTGATACCTCATTCCTGTATCTCTTAATTCAAAAAAATTGATTAGGGATTGGATATACTTCACAAATGTAAAGTACATTTAAGTGTATAAACAGTGAGTGGTTGTATTCACAAATGTACTTAAGTGTGTTAAATGTTACAAAGTTTCATGTATTGTTACATGTTGTACCTTTACCCTGTGATTATGTAAAATACTGTCTCTGTAACTCTGCAATTGTAAAATTTTCACTGTATAATAAAAAGTCGTATTTGAAAAAGCTGGAGGTCTGAAAGAATGAGGAGAACAGAGGAGAGTACCTTCACTGCATGCTCTCTACTTTGAGAAGTAGAGTACAAAAGCAGGAAAGCAATGCTTTTAAAACATTTAGAACAAGTATGCCATCATTATGTCATTGCTTGCTCTCTTACCAGTCTATCTTGTTGTGAGGATGGTTTACCAATAGTGCTGTGACATCTGCCATGCTGACATCCCCGACAGCGACAGCCGCAATGCTGAGTTTTGACATTGCACTATCGGGGATTTCTCAGTGTTGTTATCAGGGAGCTGCACCCCCCAACCCCCGTGTGGGGGGGCTCCACCCCACACCCCCTCCAGTCTCTAGGGATACAACTCAGAGTTGGAGTTGTCTTGGAGGAAGGAGTGAAACACCAGGTGAGGCTGTCCCAGTGCCAGCAGAGACCATCACAGTGACCCAAGGTTTTTGTTTGTTTGATTTCTGTCACTGTGATGGTCTTCATGCTAGGGGGTTCACTGTACTGTTGGCATACATGTGAGAACTCAACCATGCGGCTCTCCCCTGGTGTCTTCTGTTTTTGTCTAGGTGGAGGAAGGCCTGCTGTCAGTGGTTTTTGAAGCCTGGAGCTTTCCAGTGAGGTGGGACCTGAAGTAACTGCAGAAGACCGGTCAGAATGGTTCTAGCACCACGGAGGAGAAAGCACCTACAAACAGAGATAGATTTTTCTTTGCATTGCTGTCTGGACTAAGCTACTGAGGCTCTGAGTTTAAATAATGCTGGTGGGCTGGCTGATTATTGAACTGCTGGATCATGACTTTAGTGTTTTACATGCATTTTATAAGCATTTTAGAGTATCTTTAGCAGACTTACTGAATAGCTTGAAAGCGGCTTTGGAAAAGTCACACTCTTTTCATATTTTACTTGCTGACACTATTACCTCTACATTTTTATATGCTTTATATACTTATATTTTTCCTAGTAAAAGAATCTAAAGATAGAAAGTTTTATTTATTCATTTTTTTGGGAAAAACTGCCTTATGCTTATTAAAGCACGTAGAGTACAGAGATAAAAGATGCATGCCTGAAACCCTGCTAAGCCAGAACAGCTAAAACAGATGTAGCAGTCAGTCATGCTGGAAGCAGAGGTGCATGCAGTCAATGTAAGTCATGGTCTATTTTGTAGATGCCATTTTAAACAGATACTGCATAATTAGCATCCAGAAGTTGTGTGATATCAACTTGAGAAGCTTTTTTTGCTTACATTTTGCTGCCGTAATTGCTGCTGTAATTCATTAAAAAAAACTTGATTTACAGCCTTTAATCTGAGCTGTTTTTGATATTGCTTAATGCAGCCTAAAAGTAAGCGAGTAAGCAAGTAACCAGAGGACTGGAGTTTATTTGATGCAGCTTTTACTGCATGTGAGGCGTTTAAACTCTAATTCTGGAAAGTAAGTGTCGCTACTTTCATAACCTCTTTTACAATCTCTGTGAACTGCTGTGAATTATTATTGTTTTTTTGTACATTTTTAGTCTTTTTTGGTTAATTTTAGATTAAGCACCATAAGATTAAGCAGCACAAGTAGCACTCAACTTTACTACGTGTAATTCAAATTTCACTGATTCTGGTGAATTTTATGGATCTTATGAATTTTAGAGGAATTAGATAGTGGCCACATAAAATCTGAGAATTGAAGCAGTGTTTTTCTTTCTCTTTCTCTTATTTAGTTTCACCTGCTTAATTAGTCCCTTTGCTTGCACTGGTTATGTTCCAGTGAATGGAAAGAGAAGCATAACGAACAATTGTCTGTCACTAGATTCAAAGAATTACAATACTTATACCTGGGTCCAAGAGTTCTCCAATTTTAAGTGATGGAAAATAAAACTAAAAATAACAGACAGCTGTTTTAAGAGACTAGATAATCCTCTGTTTGAAAACAAGTGAAGGAAAAATTAGAAGCATCTGAGCAACAAATTCAGATTATAATGTAAAACTGAAGGAATGAAAAGAAGAGTTAAATCAAATTTTGCACAGACCATTTTGCACATGGTACTTCCTCTTGGACAATTGATTTCTATAGTGTATGATGCTTATGTTTTATAATATTTATGTTAATGGAAATGTAAAAGAAATAGCTGGTGATCCGAATCTTCTCTCTCCTTCTTTTTAGCACGTAATTGAACCAAACTGGATGCATTTATACAGTATCTTAATTTCTTGTATTCTAATCTGTCTGCAGTAGGTAATATAGCACTAGGCGATCTGACCTCTGACTACCTTGGCAGACTGAATTATTAAGCCTGTCAATCTGCTTCCATTTTGATTTTCCTATTCCCTCTGATTATATTCTCTAGTAGTAAGTAATTAAACAATAATGCACAACACGGTGTGGGATAACATCATAACTGGGGTGGTTGGAAACAAGACCAAAGGCCATGTGCATCCAACACCCCAGAAGTGAGGTTATCTCAGCACAACCCACACCCTGGAATGCATTATTCCTATTATTCAATGGCTGTTATTTACTAATATTGTGGGGATACAAATGAGCACATGTAGTGGCTATTATGCAGAGAACAAGTTTTGAAACATCCATTTTATGGAAAAGGTAAGGAAGAAAAGAGTTGCCTTTAGGAGGTACAAGAAAGCAGGGGGAGGACAGGGAGGAGTACTTGACAGAATCAAAGTAGGTGACAAGGGCAGTAAGGGGAGCCAAGGCATCTATGGAACTCAGGCTGGCACAAGGCATTAAGAAGGGGGATAAGGACTTCTTAGGGTACATCAGGGAGAAAAGGAGCTGTAAGGACCACATAGTAATGATTAGGAAGGAGGGGGGTTGGGTGGAAGCAGGGTGTGATAAAGCAGAAGCACTAAATTAGTACTTCTGCTCAGTATTTACTAAGGAGAAGAGGGGAGTGACATCCAAGGGGGGAGGAAAGGCAGAAATGTGGGGTGGTAGGTGGGGAAATCATGGAGAGCAGAATTCAGGAGAGTTTGAAGGCACTGAGGGTGAACAATGCACCAGGCCCAGATGGCATCCACCCCAGTGTACTGAAGGAGCTGACAGAGGTCCTTGCAGGACCTTTGGCAGACCTGTTTAATGCTTCACTACATTCAGGGTGCATACCTCAGGACTGGAGAATGACTCGTGTGGTGCCCCTCCACAAGAGCAGCCCCAAGGATGAACTAGGACACTACAGACCAGTGTACCTCACATCCATTGTGGGTAAGCTAATGGAGACTATCCTGAAGAAAAGGCTGGTGGCCCTCCTAGAGGCCTAAGGACTTATGGACAGCAGACAGCATGGTTTCATATGGGGCAGATCCTGCCAAACCACCGTGGTGGAGTTCTATGACTGGGTAACTAGGCAACTGGACAGGGGCCATGCAGTGGATGTCCTGTATCTGGACTTCAGTAAGGTGCCACATGGAAGGCTGGGAAGTAAGTTAGAAGGCACGGGGCATGTGCAAAGCTGGTGAGATGGGTAGGGAACTGGCTTCAGGGAAGGCAACAGAGGGTGGTGGTGGGTGGGGAGCTCTCACACCTAAGGGTAGTAATGAGCGGTGTTCCATAGGGCTCGATGTTGGGTCCACTGTTGTTTGGGATAGTCATTGCAGACATATTATTGGACATCAAGAGCAAGATCAGTCTGTTTGCTGATGATACCAAGGTAGGAGCAGTGGTGGATGAATTAGGGGGATGGCAGGGGTTGCAGGATGATATGACAAAGCTTAAAATCTGGTCAGATACCTGGAAACTGAGGTTTAATGTCAAAAAGTGGAAGGTGCTGCATTTTGGGATGAACAACCCAAGGAGGAGTTACCAGCTGGGGGGAGTGTAGCTAGCCCAGAAAGAGGAGGAGAAGGATCTGTGGGTGATCATTACAGGGTCAATGAACAACTCAGCACAATGTAGGAAGGCAGCTGCTATGGCCAACAAAATGCTGGGTTGTATTACAAGGGGTATATCCTCGAGGAGAGAGGAGGTGATTCTGCCACTGTATAGGTCATTAGTTAGACTGCACCTGGAGTACTGCGTGCAGTACTGGCACCCATATCTGAAGAGGGACATTAAGTTACTGGAGGGGGTGCAGCACAGGGTGACAAAAATGACCAAGGGGCTGGGGGACTTATCATATAAGAGGAGGCTGAGGGAGTTGAACATGTATTTGCTGGAGAAGAGGAGGGACGGGGGGACATGACTGACACCTTTAAGTACATGAAAGAAATAAACAAGACAGGTACAGAGGGGCTGTTCAAAGCAAGGGAGGGGAGGGATACCATGGGCCATGATATGAGACTGGAGGGGGGATGGTTCAGGAGGGAGATGAGGAGACACTTTTTTACAGACAGGGTGGTGGCTGGGTGGAATGCATTACCTGCAGAAGTGGTATCCAGTAGAACAGTGGACTGCTTCAAAAGGGGATGGGACAGGACAAGGGAGAGGGTCAATGAAGGGGAAGGGTGGAAGGGAGGGGCAGCTGCAGAATAAGGGATGCTAGTTACACATTTGAACAGACTTGATAGACCTTTAGGCCTTTATCTGCTGGCAAATTTCATATGTTTGTATGTTCGTAGGGACATCAATTTTATAGTATCAATTGTACAGTTTTATGTTTTAATGTAATTTTT
Source organism: Neoceratodus forsteri (assembly GCA_016271365.2). Taxonomy (NCBI): domain Eukaryota; kingdom Metazoa; phylum Chordata; order Ceratodontiformes; family Ceratodontidae; genus Neoceratodus; species Neoceratodus forsteri. Next base: position 770,355,201 of record CM057449.1, on the reverse strand, counting down.
TTTGAGGAAACACTCCCCATGTGAAAGCACTGCATCATGGGTATGCAAATAATCTATTATCTTTATCACTGTAGTGTGTTATGCAATACCAGGCAGTTGTGTATTTGCATACCCATGATGCAGTGCAGTCATATGTAGAGTGTTTCCTCATAAAACATAAAACTGAGAAACTGATACTATAAAAGAGATGTCCCTACACCATAAAGAAAATGTTCTGACACTTGTTCTCTGCCTAACCATGAAATGTTTTAGCCATGACAAAATTATTTGCCCCACACAATATAAGTACATAAGGTTTTTATATGAAACTAAGCTTTTGAATCATACTACAATTATAGGGTTTCAATCTCTCTTGGTAAGAGAAGTTGTGGCTTGTTATTCAGTCTGGCATTCAGTCATCTGTATGTCTGAACTTGATGCTGTGAGGTTGTGTTCACATAACCTCACTGTTATAAGGGCACACTCACCAATTAGAGTCCAGAAAATGTTCTTGCCATTCTATAATTGTATTTAATAGGCCACCTTTTAATTAAGTTTGCACCAAACGTGTTTGGGTTTAAACTGCTAGACATTTATTCTAGTTTTGTATGTTTATATCTTAAAATGTCTATGCCAAGCAACTTGACAAAGAAAGGTGCTAAAACATATAGTAAAAAAGACTGAATAATAATTAAAGTATAAATAAAAAGACAGATGCAAAAAGTGAGATTAATAAAAGTACACAATTTTTCCAATCTTCATCTATTCATATTGAAGGTTGTGAAATATGTTGATGCCAGTCTAACCTCTTCCCCAACTAAAAATCGTGATATATGGACATCATCAGTCAACTCCTTGCTGAAAAGAATTAAAAACTGGGAAGAACCCCATTTTACAACAAAAAACAAGGAAATGAAGGGTAAGGTCAAACAAATGGAAAATGTTGTGGATGTTAATGGTTCTGAATTACATGTATCTGACCTTGTAGATAATAACAAAAGTATTCAGGAAAGAAAGAAGGATGCAATACATGTCTTGTGCAATGACAAGGGGATACAAGTGCGGAATTCACTAAGAAATGTAATGCTATCTCCAAGAGCTGCTTCTATCTCAGAGGGTATGGATTTGGTAGAACAACAACAACAAACACAATTAACAGATCAAGGATGTTTTCTTGATGATTATGAGTCATTTCTTACACCATATATTAAACAGCATGATCTAGACCCTCCGTCTAGATATGAAATAGAAAAAAATGGAACTCAAGTATGAAATAACAAGATTGTAGAAAATAATAGAGCTTCTAGTACTGATTAAATTGATAAAGAAGAAATAAATCAACCTGAAGTTAACAACATGCCTGCTATCACTCAACAATTGATTGATGAAAAAATGAAATATGATTTGGGAATGCGTAGCTCCTGGAATTAGTAGCTCCCTATTTAGAGTATTCATTGATTGTATCGCTATTGAAGGGGAAAAACAGACATTGAGTCAGTAGTGGTACAAAAACATTGTAAGATAAACTCCCCTGATGGTCAAGAAAACAGAAATCAGTCTACTAATAGTACTATGAAGAAAGTAAGAGGGCAAGATAAGGGAAATAATAGGGTAGAAGAAAAGAAAGCAAAGAAAAATAAGTCAGTAAAAGAAGTTACAGAAGGTATTGATAATAAACAGATTAGAGAAATAGAGTTGCTAGTGAAGGAATTAAATGAAAGGAAATCTCAGATCATATGTTAATAGAAAAAAGAAAAATAAAGGATAAAAAAGATACAGTAAAGCTACACAGGAGAAGGTAGCGGTAAATAGGACAGAGTCAATAACACATAGGAATAACAAAGGGAGAAATACAGTGAATAACAAAGAACATGGGACTTAGGTGCAGGATTTGACAAATAAAGAGGCTTGTAGCTTTTGAACAAAAAGAAATAACTGAATAGGAAAAGGAAGTCCTATATAGAAATACACAGAGTATACCACTATTTTTTATACTACCTAAAATACATAAGGATTTGAGGGCAGCTCCTGGCTGCCCTATAGTATCTGGAGTCAATTCAGTTTTAGAACCCTTATCTATATATATATATATAGATCATCACATTAGACCATTTGTTGAACAGACTACATCATATATAAGATATTCAACAGATATCATAGTACAGTTAGAACAGCTTCATGAAACTGATATAGACATCCATAGGTGTAAACTGGTGACATGGGATTTGAAGGACTTGTATACATCCACACCACATAGACAAGGATGTAATGTATTACGGATGTTCCTTAATGAGTGCAGAATAAAAGAAAAAACATCTAACAATTTAAAAGTAAAATAGGCAGAGATAGTTTTAACTAAAAATTATTTTAAATTTGAGAAAACATATTATTTACAAGTTAAAGGTACAGCAATGGGGTCCAGTATGGCACCCTCCTATGCCAATATATACATGACTTACTTTGAAAAGGGGTATTTTTTAATGACAGGAATCAATTTAGAAATAAGTTGTGCATTTGGAAGTGCTTTATTGATGACATTATCACCGTTTGGACTGCAACATATGAAGAATTAAATGAATTTAATGAATATCTAAATAAATGCACAGATCATTTAATTTTTGTTATGAATAGCAGTGAGACTGAAATTTCTTATTTAGATCTATGTATTTATAAAGATGGACATAAACTAGCAGTGAAACTGTTTTGTAAAGAAATGGATAAAAATGCAGTGTTACATGCTAGGAGTTTTCACCCCAGGGGATTGATTGAATCTATTCCATATGGACAGATACTTAGAGCTAAACGAAATTGTACAGATCCAGAAGAATTTAATCAGACAAAAATAAAAATGATAGAGTGATTTCAACTAAGTGGTTATAAGCATGAACTACTATAAGCAGATAGTGCTAAAGTAGAGATGAGGGACAGACAAAGCCTTCTGACAGTGTGGGATGCTGTGGAGAAGGAGAGGGTTGAGGAGGATAGAATAATACAATCTACAATACATAGTGATGTATTTTTCAAAGTTAAAAAGACTGTTAATAAACATTGGAGGGTACTTCAAGTTACTCCAGTTACACAACAATTTTTTCAACAACTTCCCCTTGTTGTACCTAAAAGGAATAAGACTTTAGGTAATAGATTAATGAAAACAGAACATAAGAACATGTAGAATCCACAACACTTTTTAAATTTAACAGAAATGAAAGGTAATTATCCATGTGGCCACTGTACAAACTGCAATAATACCTATACAATTAAAAAGATTCAAAACACAGCTAGGGATGAAGAAGTTGTTATTAATCAATTTATTAACTGTTCTACTATTGGGGTAATATATTTGCTTAAATGTCCATGTGATAAGATTTATACAGGCAAAACAGAGAGAATGTTAAAAACACGAATAAATGAACATAAATCAGATATCAGAAGACAGGATCTAACGTCTCCTGTAGCTAGGCATTTTGTGGAACATGGACATCACTTACCCCAATTAAGATTTTTTGGAGTAGAGAAAGTTATACCAGATAGTAGGGGATGGGATTATAAAATAAAAATTCTTACAAGAGAAGCATATTTTATAGATAAGTTTGATGCTGTAAATCCCAAATTTGGTTTAAATGATGGCATAGACTGGCAACCAATAATGCGAAAGAAGATTAGATACTAGTAGGAATTTAGTTGGTTCCCTTTATAAGAATATTATTTTTTTGATCTTGTTATAATGACAAGAGAAACTATGTAGTAGTAGGAACTGGTTGAATTAAGTGTGTGAGGTGTTTTGGAGCCTTGACCTTATGACCTCCCAGCATGAAATGCATATATTTTCTGATCGTGTTAATTGTTAATACAAATATAAAAAAAGTTATTTTTTTTTTTTTACTTTTCATATGAGATTGTTATTATTAAAAGTGGCCATTTGATTCCTTAGAAAACCCCCTCGCTGCACGGTGTGTTGTCACATGTAAAGATTTGACTTTGTCCCCTTAGAATAAGGATATATGCATTAAGTCATTTTTATATATATATTTTGTAGACTGTTACTAGATAACAAAATCTTAGTATAGTGTTTATGAATAAAATGTAAAATGATCTGATTTACGCTTCAGAGTGCATCACAGTCAGGACAACCAGTGGTACACTGGTTGCTGCTTTACAAGGAGTTTTCTTTGTTGGGGTCCACTCAGGGAATTTTCTTTGTTGTGGCAGGTTGGTGCAGAAGTGATCGCAATCATCACCAGAGTTTTTTACATCTTGGGATGATGGATGATGCGTTTTGCTCCGTGCCCGTTTCCCGACTGGTAGAGTACTTAGGTAGGATGCAGAGAGGGTGATTTACCTCCTTAGACAGAGAAAGCAGGAGGTCATGCCACTCTCTGCATATTTCAGAATGTGAGTACACTCCAAAGTATCACTATGTAACAACATACATTTTTACAGTGGCTGGTTTTAGAAGAGAGAGTACTTGAGTGTGATGCAGACTAGGCCATGAATTTAATCCTTTGAAAGGGGAAAGGGGAAATTGTTTAACCAGGAAAGGCACACTAAGCTGGAGCTTGTTTCCAGGTGCGACCTGGGAGCACAAGGAAGTTAAGTGACTTACTCAGGGTCACACAGCATGCAAGTGGAAGCTGTGGGATTCAAACCCAGGTCTGGTCTGCTGGATGTCACCAGATTTTCAGCTTAGAGCTTTAGACCACTGCGCTATACTGGCTCCTAGGAAGGAATAACAGTTTATAATACTGAATTAATTTCATAAACATAGTGTCAAAAGTTAAAAAGGATATTGAAAGTCACTTTGTGGATATGAGCAGAGGGGTGTTCAAAATCAGTATTGAGTTAAACAATATGTTTTTTTATTTACAGAGAAGACTGAGGCAACAGGAGTTACAATAATAAAAATGACAGATAATTTCCTTATGTGTTAAAATCAGATATCACCCAGCAAGGTAAAAAGATGATTTTTGTGTAATAAATATATAGGCCCAGATATTCAGAAGAGTTGCGCATGGCGCAACAGTGTTGCACCATGCACAACCCACTGATGTGCCTCGGTGCGATATTCAAAAGGGAAAAGTGCGCCACACAAATCCCGATCTGCCAGAGCTCATCAGTAATGTATGCAGGCACAGGTGGGGGGGCATGCCCATGCATAACCTGTACAGCCCGATATTCAGCCCGGGATGTGCAGAGTCATGCATGCGCAACCCCTACCTGCACCTGCACAAAGTTACGCCAATAAAAACAGGAACAAGTGATGACCACCCACAGGTGAGCTGCCGCATTGCAGGGCGCAACACAGCAGCTGCCACCTGTTGGTGGCCACCCGAGTTCCTACCACACCTGGTGATGCCCCATCATGCCCCATCGCAGGCATCCTTGTAGTGAAATCCCCCCAAGTCCAATATCCCTGGTGATCCAGTGGACCGCACTGAGCCCAATTGTGGGCATCAGTAATAGAACACCCCCAAGTCCAATATCCCTGGTGGTCCAGTGGACCGATTGCAGCCCGACCGCGGGTATCTGTACTGCATAAAATACCCCTAAGACCCTGGTGGTCTAGTGTACCCTCCACCCCACCCACCCACTGAACCCCACTGCCCCGCCCCGTCCAGCCGGTGGGCAGCAGCACCCCACCCACCTGCCGTCCCGCTGCCCACTGACCGACAGCTCGAGGGCTGCATGCCCATTGGTGTCAGTGTGAGCCAATGGCAGTGTACAGCCAGATGCCATTTAGTCCAGATATGTGAATGAAGTCACTCATATCTGACTCGAGTAGTATGATGGGCTGCATGCCCATTGGCCCATGCTGTGAACCAATGGGCTGCAGCCCTACCAAGCTGTCAGTCGCGGCGGTGGGTGCTGCTACCCACCGCTGATGGGGGATGGGGTAGTGGGTCTCAGTGGGTGGGTGGTGGGGGTACATAGACCACCAGGATCTTAGGGTATTTGATGCAGTACAGATGCCCACAATTGGGCAGCAGTTGGTCCACTGGACCACCAGGGATATTGGACTTGGGGGGTTCTATTACTGATGCCCATGATCGGGCTCAGTGCAGACACTGGACCACCAGGGATATTGGACTTCCCGGTGGTTCTGTTACTGATGCCCACGATCGGGCACATAGAAGTCCACTGGACCACCAGGGATATAGGAAGGGTTTTTTTTACACACGAATGCCCACGATCGGGCTGCAGGGAGCGTCGGTCCCTGACGGCTGCTGCCTGGCGAAGTGCCAGGTGCAAGTCCTCGGGGATCAGCGCAGCTGCATGCTAATGGCATGCAAATGGGGCCATGATAAGAGGCAAATGGACCCCTGTGTGCCTTGCATAAATTATGGCCCCATTTGCATGACCCCTTTTGAATATCGCAGGTGCTGTGCATGGCGCAATGGTACCTCCATGCTCCACTCTGGCCACTTGCACTGGCACAGTGCCACTGTGCCATGCACAGTGGGGGTGGCCAGGGTGCGATATTCAAAGCTGCTGCGTCATAGTGCAGCTCCATTGAATATCACCCAGGCCACACCCCGGTGCAACAAAGTTGAGCTGCGTCCAGGCTTGCGCCACAGCCTGTCGCAGTTTGAATATCTGGGCTATAATGTATAAAAGGTGAATATTATCACTATAACAAATTTATTATGTTTTGTTGTTCTAGTTGCCCAAATCAGTCTTTAAAGTTATAAACAGAAAGGATATTTAGAGATCTAAGACAATAAGGAGGTATGCAATTTGATTTTGATCATTGTTTCTGGCTACTATCTACTGAGAAGTGTTGATAACTATATTATATTGGAACTTTTAGTAAAAGGTTTTATTTTTGGTCAAAAAGTAAAGATTTTGTTTTGTTTTGGAATTTTATTTATAGAGACCCATTTTATACATTGAATGGGATACTGAAGTGTGGCTATATTGATTTACATATATTCAAAATTAATTATTTTAAGTAAATTACTTACTTTATGACAATTAAGATATTTTTTCTATTATTGTAAATACAGTTATACACTGAAGAAGGATTTTTCCGAAACATTTGTGAATGTGATGAAAGACTGTATCTGTATATAATATATATAAATAAAAATATATATTTTTGATACACATGGGTGAGTGGGCCTATATAACCACATTTTTTGATTGTTATTTATTAACATAAATTGGTTTTGGTTGCTCCCTGATTATTATTATTCTATAAATATTTTTTTGAGGTTGGCTATGCTGGATCAAGATTTACCAAAAAAATTGAAATAACATGGCAGAAAAGAAGGCAGACTGTGTATGAAATATGGGAAACAGATAATTTGGACTCCTTATACTAAAGAAGTGATTGATAAAGTTATTAGAGAAACATATCCAAATAGATTCAAAGTGGACAATACCATATCTTATGAGGAGGCAGAGACCATGATGAAAGGATCTAAAATATTTACAAACCAGTTTGCAGTCCAGTTAGAAACAAAAAAAAAGGCAGAAAAATAAAGTAAATATTGGTTCAAAGAATCCATGGAATGATAATGAGTGTTCCAAATTAAAAAAAAAAATTGAATAGAACTGGTAGGAAAATTAAGAGCAAGAAATCCAATCCCCATGGTACTGGGCACATTAAAAAACCTGAAAGCTGAATACAGGAAGCATATCTATGAGAAAAAGAAAAAATAAAGAAATAGGTTATGGTCTAATCTGCAAGATTGCATTATGGAAAAGGACAATAAGACTTTCTGATCACTAGTGACCTTTGGCCAGGATGAAAATAATGTATGTTATAATACTCTGGGCAATATTAATGCAGTTGTATGGGTAGATAATTTTTCAAGAATATACGGGGCTGATAACAAAGATGGCACTCCTTTAGTAGCTAAAAATCATGTAAATCAAAGACCATATGGTATATTCTTGTGTACAGTAAATGAAGTAAAAACAGCAATATTAGAGTCAAAAAAGAAACAAAGCAGCAGGTGTAGATGGTTTACCAACAGAAATTTTCCTGCATAATCCAGAGTACTGGGCCCATGTCCTTGCCCCAATATTTTTTGTCATAGGCCACTTTCTTATTTTACCACAAAATTGAAAGAGAAGTATAATTGTTCTGCTCTTAAAAAAAAGGAGATAGGCATGACCCTAAGTGTTATAGATCAATTACACTGCTACCAATAATCTATAACATTTTTACCAGACTAATTTTGGACAGTTATCAATATGGTCCAAAGAGGAAAATTTTATTTCTAAATTCCAATGTGGATTTAAAAAGGAACAGAGCACACTGGATTTAATTTTCCTTCTGAATTACCTGGTGGACAAGTATGTAAATGTTAAAACAGGAAAATTATATGTCAGTTTTATAGATGTAAAAGTTGTATTTGGCTCATTAATCAATCCACTTTGTGGACAATACTGGATAATCTTGGAGTAAATGCTCATTACTAACAATCATAAAAATGCTACACCACAACACTACTGCAGAAATTAGATTTACAAAAGATATTGCCATAACAAAAGAAATTCATATAGGAAAAGGAGTGAAGCAAGTGTGTTTGCTTACCCACACATTGTTTAATCTCTACACTGAATTATTGATTAAAAATATTTCTACCATAGATACTTGTGCCCCCTCTATATATAATGAAACAATTCAATGTTATTATATGCAGATGATGCAATAATTATTTCAAAAACTCCTATAGGGTTATGGAAGGGGTTAGAAAACATAATGCAGTTCCTGGACAAGCTTGATTTAGAGATAAATGTAGATGAATCAAAAATAGCTCTATTGGGGAAGAATAAATTATCTGCTAAATATTGGACTATCAAGGGAAAAAAGTGAAATGGTGACAGAATATAAATATTTGGGTATAACTATTGATCGCAATCTGTCATGGAAGGCACATCTAAGGGAAGAGAAAAATAATTCACATAAATCAGTATGTGGTGTAAGAAGCTTTGCCAATAAATTTGCAGGAAATTCTTTCATTGCAATGAAGAAAGCTTTTGAAGCAAAAATCATTATCCAATCGTTCTACGGAAGTGAAATCTGGGGTCTATATACTGATAGGGTGATTACTGACATAATACAAAACTCATTTATAAGAATATCCTTGAACTTTCCCAGAGATTGTCCTTCTAGTTTTTTTAAGATTGGAAACAGGGATGCTCCTAATAAAAACTAGAATCCTTATTAGAACTATTAAGCTATGGGGGACAATAATAAAAATGTTGGATAAGCGTCTCCCAAAAATGTGCTGGTTAGAGCAACAAAGATCAACATCCAACCTGAAGCATGGTATTTGTTGGTTTAATAGATTAAATGTGTCTCTAAAAAAATTGGCTGCCAAGATATTTGGTATGTTGGATCTTAAAGTAATATTGATACTACTGTAAGAGAAACAATACTCAGGTTACAAGACATGGCTAGGCAGGAAGTTCTATCCAGAATTCATGATTTAGATGTGCATGGTATATACTGAAATATAAAGAATTCCTCTAGTTTGGATAATTATTTGATCCATTGTGAAAACTATGAACATATAAATGTACTTTATTTATTGAGACTGGCTATACTTGGGATACAACATTATAACTCAAATAATTAGGATATTTTTGGGATAAAGGAAACATGTAATTGCTGTACCATATTGTCACTAGAACCTTTACATATTCTCTTTGAATGTAAAAATAGAGAAAAATAGAGAAACAAATGGATAGAACAACTATTGTTCTCACAACATCCTATCATAGATGTTATCTCTCATGCCCTTCAGTTCAAAAAGATAAAAACTTGGAGTTGCACAATTATTTTGTTATTTTAAAAGCTGGAAAAGCACTCATTGATGCACTTTAACATATATACATGAATTTTAATAAATATGTAGCTGTATTTATGTTTGTCTGTATGTTTTTATATACAAATTGTATGTAACAAATCATTTGATTTTATACATTCTTCTACAATAAAAAAAAGACTTGATTGACTTGACTCTGCAATTGTTAAATTTTTACTTTATCTGTAATTAATTCTGGGTCACTCCTGAAAAAGGGACCATTACTGGACTCAGTGGGCCTACCCAGTTACCAAAATTAAATAAATAAATAAATTACATCCTCCCCCTTCACTGTAATCCTTAGAATTTGTGAACTTAGATCTTTATTCATTTCCTCATCCTGACTGGGTGGTATGTAAACCACCCCCAGCATCACTTTTCTCACCCTACTGGTCTGTAGTTGGACCCTGATCGCTTCCACCCTCCCTTCATCCGATTCCTCTGTTGTGCTTATTATGCTTTGAATTCCCTAATGAATACTGCTACTCCTCCTCCTTTGCTTACTGCTCTGTCTCTTCTGTACAGCCTATACCCTGGAATCTGTAGGTCTCAGTCATGGTTATATGTGGCCCAAGTCTCAGTGACTGCCGCAATATCTACCTTCCCTATTGCAAGTAGTGCATGCAGGTCATCTATCTTGTTTCCCAGACTACATGCATTCAGGTACATCACCTTCCATTTTGCATCTGCTTCCTCAAATTTCCCCCTGCTTTCTGCTTCTACTTTGTCCCATTATGCCTTCCCCCCTCCTGCATTTCCAGTCTGCCCTGCTACCCTTTCTCCCTGCAGTCCTCCTCTTCTGTTATGGGGTAAAAATCCATTCACTTCTACCTCTCCTGGTCATTTGGTCCCTAAGCCCACTTGCACCCCCTTTAATAGTTTAAGTTTAACTTATGGATGGTATACCCTCCCTCCCAGTTTGTCCCTTAGTAATTTCTATCCCTTCCTGTTAAGGTGCAGTCTGTCAGGTGCATAGAGAGATTTGTCTGACCAAGTGTCCCCCCATTCTCCTATTACCTCAAATCCCTTGTCCTTGCACCACTGCCTCAGCCATGTGTTGAACTCCTCTATGCTAGCTTTCCTTATTGTGCTAGGACATGGCACTGGGGATCACCTCCAATAATGCTGGTGAACCTGCCACTTCCCTACAGATCACCCCTAATTCCCTAAATTAACTTTTTACCACCTCCACCCCCTCTCCCACTAGGTTGTTGGTTCCTAGGTGAATTATTATGCTTTTTTTCCTCTTCTTCCTTTTACCACCTCCACTATTTTTGGGCCAACCATTCCTGCTGTCATCCTTGGCATACACATTGCTTTCATTTTGTCATCCAATATCCCATTCTTTCCCCAGTAGATGCCCTCAATCATAGAGTACTGAATGATTGTCACTGTACCTCCCCTTTCAGCAATGTACCCCTCCCTCTGACACTTACTACTGCAGAACCTGTCTCCTTGTCATTATCCATTACATTGTTTAGTGCCCCCCTGCTGTCTCCACTTTTCTCCTTAACTGTCCCTTCCTTTCCCTCTGAGCACCTTCCATTCCCCATGGTTGTGTTTACCCCCACTATCCACTCTCTCCTTCTAAACCTAGTATTTTTAATCCTTTCTCCATCCCAGCCAACAGGTTTGCTTCTTTCCCCAGTCTCCCATGACTTTCCTGCATTACCTCGACTCTCCTCTCACATCCCTCTGCCGTTGCATTCCTCCTGTAAGAACCCCCTGTTGGGGATGCTCACTAATGAAGCTCTGCCTGCTTTTTTTTCCATTTTTGGGGAGCTCACATGTTGGGTCTTGCTTGTGCCCTGTTAATGATTTAAGTCAGTATTTGGTGCCATTGGAGGAGGCCAGCAGATCAGGAGATTGGGGAAGCAAAGTTGTGCCAGGGTGGCATTGGCCACAGCCAGGTTGGGGTCTCAGCAGTCATCAGAAGGAAGTCCACTTGGGAAAAGTTTGAGATTAGTGAATGGGGTATGTTGCAGCCTAAACTGGAGACAGGCCAATTTTGGGTAATCATGGCCTGGGCAGAATTGGTTGGCTCACCTGCATGCACCGCAGCACTGGTGGGAAGGTCTATATTCAGCTGGAGCCTGTTTGGCAGTGGGGTTGGAGCAGTGGTGGCAGCCTGCATTGTGGGGAGTGCAGAGGTGGCAGCCCACCTCCCCTACTCATATAGTACTCTGTCTGTTAGCTATTGGCCTGCAGGGAGCAAGAAAGTGTGATTGGTGGGTCTGCTGGGTTGTCTGCACCATGGGATGTGTATGGACACTGGGATCCTGGCCATCAATGCCCTATTTTGCAGTTAAGAGGATTCAGGCAGTGAGAGGAGCTGTGATGACTCTGCATCTGCAGTTCAAGGAGCAGGTCAAGTGGCCTGTGGGAGCAGAGCCAGGTGGTGAAAGAAGGCCTGGAAAGTAGTTGTATGGTCTGTGTCTGGATGTGCTGCTGCTATCATGTCTTGGGAGTCTACTCAGCTCTGTTGGGACCCTGAAATTATGGCCAGTTTGGCCACAAGTCAATGCCATGACTCTGTGCAACACAGAGTAAAAGCCTGTGCCCACTGTAAAGTCATACCCCCTGCTCCTGGAAGAAGTTGTTTGTTGTTCTACTGATTTTAATTATATTTTTTTAAATTTATTTTAATACATGGAATGGACATTCATCTTCTTTTTTCCATTAAATATGCTTTTAATAATTTTCAGTAAAACAACAATAACAAACCACACAATAGCCAAACGAAACAAAAAAAAGCTGACACTATGACAACAACTGTAACAAGAACATCATAACAAAAAGAGACAATGCAATCCACTCACTCCCAACCCCAGCCACCGCCAGGAGCTCAATATTTGCATCAAGAAAACATAAGAGGGAATCATATTGCAAAACTCTGTATGATATATAAAAACCTAGAAGAGTGGAATCAAAACACATGGCAAAACAGGTCTCATACATCAGATCAAACAGGACATGGCTCTGTGGATGGAAGTGAAAGCAGCATGTATAATTGAAAGCATCATGGGCTGCATATGCAAATCACCACAGAATGTTATGTTGGTTCAACTTTAAGAAGAATTCCATGATGCCGAAAGGCCTCTCACACAGTTTGCAAAGGGTGCTAACAGATGACATAGACACGTGTTTCATCCTACCAGGACTCATCAGTATGCCTCGTCTGTTTGACACCCCAGTGGAATGAACCAGCTACCCTAAGACGGTCTGTCTGGGTTATGTTGTGGTGAACCCATTAAAATAAAAAACTATTTAAAAGACAAAGAACCTCTGTGCACAAACACTGAGGCAAGGGTTACACCAAAGGGCATTTGGCTGGGAAGCCAAGTTTCAAGAAAATACAAAATCACACATGCCCACACAATGCAAAGCATCATGGGCTGCATATGCAAATCAACACAGAATGGTATGCTCGTTCAACTTTAAGCAGAACTGCATGCTGCTGAAAGGCATCTCACACAGTTTGCAAAGGGTGCTAACAGATGACATAGACACGTGTTTCGTCCTAGCAGGACTCATCAGTATGCCTCGTCTGTTTGACACCCCAGTGGAATGAACCAGCTACCCTAAGATGGTCTGTCTGGGTTATGTTGTGGTGAACCCATTAGAATAAAAAACTATTTAAAAGACTTGGCTTCCAAGCCAAATGCCCTTTGGCGTAACCCTTGCCTCAGTGTTTGCGCACAGAGGTTCTTTGTCTTTTAAATAGATTTTTATTTTAATGGGTTCACCACAACATAACCCAGACAGACCGTCTTAGGGTAGCTTGTTCATTCCACTGGGGTGTCAAACAGATGAGGAATACTGATGAGTCCTGGTAGGATGAAACACTTGTCTATGTCATCGGTTAACACCTTTGCAAACTGTATGAGAGGCCTTTCGGCACCATGCAATTCTGCTTAAAGTTGAACCAGCATAACATTCTGTGGTGATCTGCATATGCAGCCCATGTTGCTTTACATTTTGTGGGCATGTGTGATGTTGTATTTTCTTGAAACTTGGCTTCCCAGCCAAATGCCCTTTGGGGTAACCCTTGCCTCTGTGTTTGCGCACAGAGGTTCTTTGTCTTTTAAATATTTTTTTATTTTAATGGGTTCACCACAACATAACCCAGACAGACCATCTTAGGGTAGCTGGTTCATTCAACTGGGGTGTCAGACAAGGCATACTGATGAGTCCTTTTAGGGTGAAACATGTGTCTATATCATCTGTTAGCACCCTTTGCAAACTGTGTGAGAGGCCTTTCGGCATCATGCAATTCTGCTGAAAGTTGAACCAGCATAACATTCTGTGGTGATTTGCATATGCAGCCCATGATGCTTTGCATTATGTGGGTATGTGTGATTTTGTATTTTCTTGAAACTTGGCTTCTCAGCCAAATGCCCTTTGGGGTAACCCTTGCCTCAGTGTTTGCGCACAGAGGTTCTTTGTCTTTTAAATAGTTTTTTATTTTAATGGGTTCACCACAACCTATGAACAGACCATCTTAGGGTAGCTGGTTCATTCCACTGGGGTGTCAAACAGATGAGGCATACTGATGAGTCCTGGTAGGATGAAACACGTGTCTATGTCATCTGTTAGCACCCTTTGCAAACTGTGTGAGAAGCCTTTCAGCACCATGCAATTCTGCTTAAAGTTGAACCAGCATAACATTCTGTGGTGATTTGCATATGCAGCCCATGATACTTTGCATTGTGTGGGCATGTGTGATTTTGTATTTTCTTGAAGCTTGGCTTCCCAGCCAAATGCCCTTTGGGGTAACCCTTGCCTCAGTGTTTGCGCACAGAGGTTCTTTGTCTTTTAAATAGTTTTTTATTTTAATGGGTTCACCACAACATAACCCAGACAGACCGTCTTAGGGTAGCTGGTTCATTCAACTGGGGTGTCAAACAGATGAGGCATACTGATGAGTCCTGGTAGGATGAAACAAGTGTCTATGTCATCTGTTAGCACCCTTTGCAAACTGGATGAGAAGCCTTTCGGCACCATGCAATTCTGCTTAAAGTTGAACCAGCATAACATCCTGTGGTGATTTGCATATGCAGCCCATGATGCTTTGCATTGTGTGGGCATGTGTGATTTTGTATTTTCTTGAATCTTGGCTTCCCAGCCAAATGCCCTTTGAGGCAGAATAGGGGCAAAATTCAGCAGAAGGGCAGACAGCAAGGTGAACCAGAGATAAAGGACAACCAAGGAAGGGGCTGGAGTAGAACAGTGAAACAGTCTAGGGAGGTCAAATCATGGAAAGTCATGTGTGCAAATGCCAGGAGCCTTAGCAACAAGATGGAAGATCTGGAGGCTGTCATGGTGCAGTCAGACCTGGACATTGTGGCCATCACTGAAACCTGTGTAATGATAACCACGACTGGGAGTTGGCCATACCTGGCTACAACATATTCCAGAAGAGACAGGGCAGGCAGGAAGGAGGAGGGTGGCACTGTATGTGAAAAATGACATAAGGGCCACAGAGATCCAGGAGGAACAAAATGGAGAGATACTGTGGGTTAAGCTGGAAAGGAAAATGGGGCCAGCCATCCGCACAGGTGTGGTCTATAGACCACTAGCCCAGGAGGAAGAAACAGATAGGGAGCTGATGCTAGCCATCCAGAGGATGGCAGACAAGGGTGAGGTAGTACTGGTTGGAGACTTCAATATTCCAGACGTGGACTGGAGCATCCCAGCAGCAGCATCAACTAGGAGCAGATATGTCCTGGACTCCCTTCAGGGTACCTTCCTCAAGCAACTAGTCATGGAACCAACTCGGCAGAAGGCAATACTGGACCTTGTGCTCACAAACAGGGACAGTGTGATGGGGGTAAGAGTGGGGGAGCACCTGGGGAACAGAGACCACCAGTCACTGTGGTTTGAAATCACAGAAAGAGCAGAACCAAACCACACAAAAACACGTATCCTGGATTTTAGGGGGGCAAACTTTGGAAAAATTGGGAGATACTTGAAAGAGGCATTAAGGGGAATGGGGCAGGAATCAGGGGTTGAGGAACAGTGGAAGTATTTAAAATGGGGATTACAAGAGCAACAGAATTATGTATTAAGCAGGTTAGCAAGAGGAAAAGAAGAGGAGACCATTATGGTTTTCCAAAGAGGTAGCAAGAAAGTGAAAGCCAAAAAGATTGCATTCAGGCAATACAAAAGACACAGGCAGAAGGGGATAGGGAGAAGTACCAGGAGAAGCAAAGGGAGGCAGGGAGGTCAGTAAGGGAAGCCAAAGCTCAGACAGAAGAACACATTGCAAAATCAGTGGGTAGAGGGACAAAATCTTTACAGGTACATAGCGAAAAAGAAAGGCAAAGGAGGAGATAGTGAGACTGAAGGGGAGGATGGGGCTGTGTGGAGGATGACAACAGTAAAGCTGACATATTGAACAGGTATTTCTGGTCAGTCTTTACTGAGGAAAGAGGAGGGTAATGGGTCTGAATGGAGTACAAGGGGTGAGAATGGTGCAGAAATGGACACAAGTCCCTTTACATGAGAAAGGGTCCTGAAGGAACTGGAAATAACAAGAGTTGATAAAGCAATGGGGCCAGATGGGGTGCACCCCAGGGTCCTTAAAGAACTAAGAGAGGTGGTGGCTGAACCTCTTGCTATCCTGTTTAGCCGATCACTAGGAACAGGGGAGGTACCCAAAGACTGGAGGATAGCAGATGTAGTCCCCTTATACAAAAGTGGGAACAAAGAGGAAGCGGAGAACTACAGACCAGTCAGCCTCACCTCAGTAGTGGGGAAGATCATGGCAGCACTACTGAAGGAGAGATTGGTGGAACATCTGGTTGTCAATGGACTACAGGACCCAAGGCAGCATGGTTTCACCAGGGGAAGGTCATGTCAGACCAACCTCATTGAATTTTTTGACTGGGTGACTATGGAGGTGGATCAGGGGAGGGCAGTGGACATGGCCTATCTGGACTTCAGCAAGGCCTTTGACACTGTGCCACATAGAAGACTATTGCACAAACTGGGGAATATGGGTGTGGGCAGAACAGTAGTGCGGTGGGTAGGTAACTGGCTGGGCAGCAGGACACAGAGGGTGGTGGTAAATGGCTGTCACTCCACAGAGGAAGAAGTGACCAGTGAGGTACCACAGGGATCAGTGCTGGACCGGTACTATTCAATATCTTCATCAGTGACATTACGTAGGACCTAGAAGGCAGAATTTCACTGTTCGCTGATGACACAAAGCTCTGTAACAGAGTAGACACACCAGAGGGTGTAGACAGAATGAGAAGGACCTGCAGAAACTTGAAGAATGGTCAGGGTTTGGCAGTTGAAATTCAATGCAAGGAAGTGCAAGATAATGCATATAGGGCACAAAATCCTGGCACAATATATCAGTTGGGGGTGAGGATATAGCATGCACCAAGCAGGAAAGGGATCTTGGAGTTATCATCTCTGATGACCTCAAGGCAGAAACAGTGTGACAAGGCAGCAGGTAAAGCAAATAGGATGCTGGGATGCATAGGCAGGGCATCACCAGCAGGAAAAGGGAGGTCATAATTCCACTATACAAGACACTAGTGAGGCCGTACCTGGAGTACACTGTGCAGTTCTGGAGACCTTACCTACGTGAGGACATAGACAGGGTAGAGAAGGTTCAGAGGAGGGCAACAAAGATGGTGCATGGATTGCATCACAAGTCCTATGAGGACAGGTTGAAGGCACTGAACATGTACTCCCTGGAGGAGAGGAGGGAGAGGATATGATAGAGACATACAAGTATCTTACAGGGAGGAACAGGGTGCAGGAATGCACTATTTTAAGCGAAAAGATGTTCCAGGACTAGAGGCATGGGATGAAGTTGGAGGAGGACGATTCAAGAAGCGTGTGGAAGAATTTCTTCACAGAATGGGTGGTGGACAAGTGGAACACCCTGCCAGAGAAGTGGTGGGGGCTGAAACAATCATGGGATTTAAGAATGCATGGGATAGACATAAAGGAATTCTGGAGGTCAGAGGAAAGGGGCAACAGACTTCCTGGAAAACATAAACTGAACTTACAAACTTAAATGGGCAGACTGGGTGGGCCATAGGCCCTTATCTGCCGACACTGTCTATGTATCTATGTATGTATGTATCTATGAGGTAACCCTTGCCTCAGTGTTTGCACACAGAGGTTCTTTGTGTATAATTGCTCCCATCTTGTCCAATACTGGTTGGTACACCCCAGAATGGAAACAATATGTTTTTCCACTATCAGAGAAAATATAATTTCCTGGTTCCACTCTCTAAAAGATGGTACAGAGGTATCTGACCAGTGCCTCATTATGACTAGTTTCACTGTTAGCAATATCAGCGATACATGCACATTACGTGCACCAGGTAAACCTGGTGGAAATATTCCTATCAGACAGATCTCAGGAGTAAATAACTCCTCTAGTCCAAAAACGGGATCTAATGAGTCTTTTATAGCTTTCCAAAATGTGGATAATGGTATGCAATCCAAGATTACGTACTTCAATGAGCCATCTGCAAGGCCACATCATAAACATAACGGAGATGACAATTTCTTCATTCGATATAACTTGAGTGGGGTATAGTACATATTATGTAATATACAAAATTGTATAAGCCCAGAATCTGTCTTGCTTGACATATTTGTAGAGAGCCCACCAAACAGAACACCACAACTCAGCATCCTCTGAAAGGCCTAGTGCCTGTGTCCAGTGGTAACAGACACCAATATGGCTTTGAGAGTCCATGCCTTGAAGCCGTCTATAGATTTTTGATACACAATGTGGTTGAACCTCTGCATCCAACACTGGTTGAAAAGCACAAGAATCCCACCAAGATCAAGGTCTCAGGCCCAAGAAAGTAGATATTGTATGCTTTGTTGGAGGTATTTAAAACTGGCCAAATTAGCGAGGTGCAGCCATGACTGCAGAGAACTAGGACATTCGCCTTCTTTAGAGACCTACATCTACGTATGCAACTAACAACTTACCCCCTCAGCCTCCGGTTGGTAGCCTTAAGGCTGCACCCCCTAAGCAGCGAAGAGCAACCACCTGCTTGGAGAAAACATCGGACCCAGGTATGTGGCATCTCTTTGTTTCTGCTGGATGTGTTTTCTGCAGACATGAGCCCCCCTCCTTTAGACTTTAACATCAGGCACCTAGACAGCTGGGAGGGGGGCTCACACTCCCAAGACCTCTCACATTGCCACCTGCTTCCCCTATCCCCTTTCCAGAAAGGGGGCCATAAATGTTCGATAAGGGAACCCCCTCAGGAGTTCTCCCTTCTTTTGCAACTCTTGAACTCCCAGCCCTTCCTTTTACCACCTGCCACCCCCTTCCCTGGGTACCCTGGCCCTCTGAGGAAGGGATACCTCTGAGTACAGGGTGTCTCTGCCAGGTCTGTTCCATTTTCTGATACCCTCATTCCCCAAGGTGCCTCCTCCGTCTCCCTCCCTACTGTCTTGCTGTTTCAATCCACCACTTTCTTTTTCTCAGCTCCTATCTGAGCTGCCTTATTGCTGCCCTTAATTGTACAATGTTCCTACCTACTAGACAGCCGTCTCTAATCCAAATGGTTCCCAGAAAGACTGCCGCCCCACAGTTGCTGCAGCATACCACCCTCCCAGCTCAGTCCTGCTGTCAGTGCATTCCCTTTTCTCCCCACATTCCCTTGGCCTTGTTCCCTCACCTCTTGAATGTTTCACTGTTTCCTGTCTTTCCTATTTGTTCCTTTGAAATCCCCCCCTTGTCGCTGGTTCTCTTCCTGGTTAGAGCTAAACTGATTAATCCTATAAAGGGTTTTGCTGCTATTCCCTTACCCTGTTTGATAATGCAGCCCTAACTGTGACCCCCAAATGGTACTTCTACCCTCCTATCCCCTACTCCTGTGTGTACTCAGCTTACATTTCTTGCCCAATGTGGCCTGTGGCCTGTGGTCCTCCCTGTAGATGTCCTGCTAACACCCTCAGATGCCAGTTAGTCACAGACACCATGTTCCTGCTTTGTGGAACTCATGTTTCGAGGTTGCTCACACAAGGTGTTGCTTGGCCCTCTGGGTAATTAATAGTGACTACAGCTGCTCTATTGGCCTGCTGCAGCCATGTGGTCCACATCCCCCTCCAGTGGCACTGGCTCCTCTGTGCATCACTCTCCCTCTTTCCGACCTCTGCTCACAACCTCCCTCTTTCCAGACCCCGCATCCCACCACAGTACACAATCAAGATTTTAAACTTAAGTAAACATATTGCAGTCCCGTTTTCAACAGAAAAAGTATTAAAGCCCCACTTACATGATTGTCTGCCAAGCAGCATCTCTGCACTGCTTGACTAAGAAGCAGATAACAGAACTGTCCCTTTAAAGCTACAAGGACTACACCCCTTTGTTTGACACATGAGGTAGAACAGACCCAATCAAAGGTGGAAGCTAAGAGGCCAGCAGAGCTGAGCTTGTCCAGGAGGAATGGATTGGACACTAAATTGAAGGCTTTACCAGATTGATTAAAATGGCTGCCCTAATGTGCCCTTGATCCATCCTGGTGAAGATGAAATCAGTGACATGCAGCAGGGAAGAAACAGTAGAATCATAATTCCAGAAGCCAGACAGGAAGGGGGAGAGGAAACTGGAGAAGGAGAGGTAGTCAAGGTGTCTGGAATGGACCAGTTTCTCATACAGTTCTGAGACAGAGGGGATGAGGGAGATTGGGCAGAAGTTGCCAGGGGAGGAAGGGCCACCTCCCTTGTGAAGTGGAATAACTTTGGCTAACTTCCAGGATTAAGGAACGCCATAAAGGGAGAAGGAAAGATGGGTTGAGCAGGTGAGTTGGGGGAGCAGCAATATCAGGAGTTGAGAGATAGAGGAGCTTGGGGTTCAGCCCATTTGGGCTAGACTTGGACTGGTTGACTGACAAGAGGGCAAGCAGGGTTTCCTGGGTGGTGACTTGATGGAAATGTAACCCATGCAGGAACTTAAGGGGGAGGAGAGGAGTCAGGTAGGGGAGAAGAAGGGATGGCACTGGTTGTGAAGAAATCATTGAAGCAAGCAGCAACATAGAGAAGGTCAGTCACAGGAGAACCATTAACCATTAGGACAGGAGAAGTGGACTGGGCAGTGGGTTCAAAAAGGCAGTTGATAAACTTCCAGAATTTTGCTGAGGTGTTAAGGTTTTTCTGGAGGTTGGCCTTAAAATAGTGTGATTTCACAGCCCTGACAGCCTACTTGTATATACAGTTGTTCCTCAGAGTCCTTTAGGAGATGAAGTCAGGAAGGGAGTGGGAAATTGCAGGAGAGACGTGATGCTGCTGCTGTATGGGTTACTGGTTAAACCACACCTGAAGTACTGTGTGCATTTCTGGAACCCACACTTGAGGAAAAACTGGGACAAATCATGGGCAATCTAAACGAAGTGCAACAAAAATGATCCATGACCAACTAGGCAAGACCTACAAATAGAGGCTGCAGGACTTCAATGTAATACACTCCCCCACTGAGGAAAGATGCCATTCCTAATCCTCTGTTCTGTAAAAAAAAAGCTAATAGCGTAGATAGTGAATAGTTATTAAAAATTGAAGGTTTTCAGTAAGCTTCTGGGAGGTGCCTAAGAGTATAAAAGTGAAAACAGCTGGCATCTTGGTGGCAGGTCCCCTTGAAGTCTCAGCTAGAGGAGGTTTCCCTAGAAGGCTATGGGACCATTGCCCTGTTAGCTATGTCATACCTTGGTGGTAGACCTTAGAGCATTATGCAGTCCATGGAGACTAAAGAGAAGCTGAAGGTCAGTGCTACAGTAGTAACTGTTCAATAGTACCATGGGGGCTTATGTGGAAAATACACACATTTGTATGTGAGGCACTGACACAATGATCAAGGAGTTCCAAATGACTCTTGTGGGACCACTTGGATCAGAGTTTCTAGTAAGAGGAAGAAGTAATTCCCAAGCAGCAGTGTGACGTGCGAGGGGCTGCACTACATGGCCTGAGGATCTGTACTGATAGTGGGATGGGTGCTGAAGCACCACAAACTCATTTGTTTGCACCAATTGTAAGACAGCATTTGTCAAAATCAGTTGTGTTACACCACAAAACAAAGAAAATGATGCAATGTTGTGGGCAAAATTTAAAAGTAAAGATTATGCTGGATGTAGTTCAGCTACGCTAGTGTCCTTTGTGAAATGCTAACTCACTTACTTCCAAGCAGGCATGGAATGCAGGGTAGAGGCCTTAGAGCTGAAGCTGAAGATTGTCTGGGGACATAAAGGATGCTTGATATCCCCTTGTGACAAGCTGGTAGGGGTCCAGTAAGAAATCAAGGGCCTGATGTAACCCACGAACCTGTCTACACTCAGTAGGACCTGCACACTCAGAAAGTTGATACTGAAATATAAATATTTGTGGTGTGCACACCTCACTGAGAGCCATGCATAATCCATGAAACCCTTTATGCAGGTGAGGTGGGCTTACATCAATATGTACTCGACAGAGGCTAGAAGAGCGAGGGAATATACTAGACAGTATACTTTATTTATTAATTCATGTATGTATGTATGTATTTATTTATTTATAATGTGGATGTAAAAATACTTTAAGGGGTACAGTCTACTTATTTATTGATTGATTTACTTGCATTCTTATATATGTATGTATGAATTTATGTATGTATGTATGAATTTATATATTTCTTTATTTATTTATTTGTTTACAGAATAGCAGGTGAACAAGGCCATGTCAAATGGACCAGAAAATTAGCTACAGAGCAGTGTACAAAGAAGACAAGAGTGAAATAAAGTGCATGGTACCTGTTAAAAAGTGTCATTCCTTTGGCAGAAAGTAAAACAGGCAGTTTCAGTTCACAGGTAGGACCCAAGATCATGGTATGGTAGGGGCGTTTGCTGAAAGCGATAATTGAGTGGAATATACAGAACTGTTCAAAATGAAGAATGGTTCTACCACTAGGGGTCATGCAAGCAGGCAAGCAATGGTGAAGTTACAAGAATCATCAAGAAGCATTTGTTTTACAGAAAGCTGTCTGGACAAATGGAACAGCCTGCTTTCAAAACTCAATAGAAGAACATCAAGGGATCACCAGAAAGGTGTAGGGGTAATAACTGGTTGGAGAGCAGTGGGTGGGGGGGTGGTTAGTAGTGCTCAGAACTACTGTAAGGTAGAACATCAGGGCAAACTAAATGGACTTAAAAACTTATTTTGTCCTTACTGGCTCTGTTTCAGTTAAGGGTGTGTGAGTAACAATTAGTATTTACTAAATTCCACACATACTACACTATTCTTTATTTGGAACCAATTAATGAATAGTGGCACTAGTCATGTATATTTGTATTTGGGAACCAACAAAAAAAGGAAAAAAATAGCCCCCCACCCTCCTCCCCAGTCCAATCATCTTAAAAACAACCACTCATTACCCTGTCCTCTGCAAGGAGCAAACTCTCTCCATCTTCCCCATCAGCACCACTGATTTGGATGCCATCTCTTCTTGCAATACTTGTAGTAAATAAATCTCCCCCAGAAGTACCCAAGTCCACCCTTCCTCCTCCCTCAACCACATTTCATATACAGTTATAGAATCAAAGTCTCCCTCGGGTGCGAGAAGGTGACTGGCACAATCCGCTCTCCTCCTTAGCCAGCTACCTTCTTGTGAACCACACAATAGCATTTACTCACATTGTAGAACAGCTGATAATGTGATAAGCTGTTTTACTGTGCAAGCAAATGAGGGAGAACCATTCACAAGAAGGTGGCTGGCTGTGGAGGACGGCATGTTGTGTTAGTTGCCTTCTTGTGCCTGGGGGAGACTTCTATAACTAAAATACATATGAAATATGGGTGTTGGGGAGGAGGGTGGGACTTGAGTGCTTGGGGAGTGAGGGACATGGGTGCTGCTCCTGGGGTGGGGTGATGGGGGTTGATTTATTTAGAGTAAGTATGGCAAGTGGAGATGGCAGCCGGCCATGGAGATGGGCATGTTGTGCCAGTCACCCATCGTGGGAGTTTTTTCCTCCCAATCTTCAGATCATGGGTGCTTGGTGGAGGAGGGTGGGAGTGGGCTCCTTGCAGAGGGTGGGGGGATAGGGGGTGTTTTTAAGATGATGGGGCTGAAGAGAATGGTGGGGACATATTTTTTTTCCTGCCATCACAACTATTGAAGCCAAATACCAAAGTTATTAATATTTGGGCTCCGAATATGAATACTTGACTGTAAACTGGGCAAGCATTAAACTGGCCAGGTTCTTCTGCTTCTCTACCAGACAGAGGAACTAAACTGGTGTATGTGTCATTCCAAGTACTGTATAAATTGTGGCCTTTTTTCACTTCACTACCTGAGGGTAATTTAGCATCACAACACAGAGGTAACTCCTTGCAAGATGGGTTCCACAATGCAGTGCCCAAGACACCAGTGTGACACTGATGTGGAAGCTGATGTCCTTAAATGGTGTATAACTATATACCACTGACTTCATAAATTACCAGGTGCAGACAGACACCAGTGTGAGCCACAGCAGTGTGTAACAGCTTGGTCAGTTTAAAAGGGACTTATGTATGCTGTTTTATGGTACAGCTATAGTTTGAGACTTCAAAGCTTATCGTAATTCAGCTGGCTCCACAAAGACTTTCATCTAAATAATGCCTTTGTGACTTTTCTAACTGTTTTAGACCCTGAGGCAGGCACCACCCTGGCATGGCTTGCCAGCCTTTATCATGTCAGCAGCTCTCTCAGAATGTTTTCATCATATAAAAACTGACACAGCATCACCACCATTACTTTCCTACTGCTAACAATCATAGGTGCCCGAACCTATGGGTGAGGGGTGTAGAGGGTCCCCCCCCCCACTTTTTCCCAAGAGCATTCAAAGTGCCCCTTTAATACTTGCAAGGTCAGAAGGGACACAATCATGGTCTCTTGCATTATTAGTACAGCCTGCCCCACACACACTGTTTCCCATGTTCCGACACCTCTGCTGACAATGCAACACTAGGGCATGAGTCATCACTTCAAGATTATAATATTACAATGCCTTCTATACTGCTGCACCTGGGAAGTCTATTTTATGTCATAAATTGGTCCAGAATACTGGATGGTGACTGGTACAGGTAATTTTGATTATTTATTAGTCTTGTGCTGAAGGCTGTGCACTGGTTTCCTATGATGTCTCAGACTAACCTTAAGGTGCTTGTACACATATAAAAGACCATTTGCGATGTTGAATCCCATCTCAAAATGTGCCCTCTTGAACCTGCATTTACTAGTTAGAGTCCTTAGATCTACCAGTGAGGATCTAGCAACAATGAGCTTGCACCATATTTAATCCAAATTATTAGAGAAAGGGACAGAACATGTTTGACTGTTTATACAAGTTTAAACATAATTAACCAATTTCAAGGAATATGACAAACTGAAATCAGCATCCCAGGTACTGAAGACAGGGAATGAAATTACTTACAGGAAGGGTTTGAGGTTCCAGTCATTATAAGACCATTGGATTCCAGGCTTTTGATTGAAAAAATCCAACTGTTCTCTTTTGGTTTCATACACAAAATATGGACAGAACGCACAGAACTCACCCATGCTGCTTCTTACTCGGGGACGGCCCTGCGCAGGTCATCACTAATAAATCCTAGCTGTAGACTATGATCCCACTCTCATGGTGGGCTGCCGCATGGCTGAGAAACATGGCAGTGTGGGGGCAGAGTGGAGGCTGCAGTACAGCATCCAATAGGATGCTCATCCTGGGTCCCATAGTGGATCCTTTGCACAAAAGCGCAGGGGACCCTGGGAAGACATGTACCTTCCTGGGAATAAACCACTGGCATTTATCCAAACAGCCACCCCTAGTCCACCCTGTCAGCCCAGTGGGTTGGGGCATTGTTGCAGCAGGAGTCTCAATGACACCATCACCAGTTGGTGTCCAAGAGGGGGCACATAAACATGCAGGAGAGTTAGGGCACGGTCCACCCAGTGACCAGCTTTGAGCACCTTTGAAAATAGCATGCAGTGCTAGGCAGGCCCCCTGGCATGCTCCTGGCACAGTTCCTTGTGGCTGTCTGGGGTATCCAGCATGAAGAGCGCTAGTGTGCCCATGGTAAATGCCACTGTGTGTGCACTGTACCCCACTGAGTGGCATTTGGACATAGGAATGCCTACACACTGCCTCTATGGGACACATAGGCATTCATGCATAGAAACATGGAAACATAGAAGTTGACGGCAGATAAGGACCGCAAGGCCCATCCAGTCTGCCCATTTCTTTTTCTACCTTATAAATGTGCCATCGGCCTTTTCTGTCAGTGGCCTATATATTCATACCCATCTGTATTGCTCCCTTATGCCTATCCCATGCCTGTTTGGATCCCAGCACTGTATTCATAGCCACCACTTCCTGAGATAGGCTGTTCCATGCATCCACCACCCTTTCTGTGAAAAATAATTTCCTGACATTCCCCCTTAATCGGCCTCCCTCTAATCTCATGCTGTGTCCTCTTGTCCTGCAATTTTTCTTATATTTAAACATGTTAGATTCTTTCACCTTGTTAAAGCCCTTAAGATGTTTGAATGTCTCGATTATATCACCTCTCACCCTCCTTTGCTCAAGGGTATACATATTGAGCTCCATTAATCTGTTCTCATATGTCTTCTGATGCAGTCCCTGCACCATTTTGGTTGCCCTTCTCTGAACTGCCTCAATTTGGTTAATGTCCTTGTGAAGGTGTGGCCTCCAGTACTGCACGCAGTACTCCAGATGGGGCCTAACCAGTGTCTTGTAAAGAGGGATTATTAAATCCTTCTTATGACTTTTGATACCCCTACTAGTACACCCTAACATCCCCCTAGCCTTACCTACTGCTTTAGAGGTCTGCTTAGATGATTTCAGGTCATTGGTGATGATGATGCCCAAGTCTATTTCTTCCTTTGTGACTACCAGCAACTCCCCTCCCAGCCTATAGGTGGCTTCAGGGTTTCTCTTCCATATGTGCATGATCTTGCACTTCTTTGCATTAAATCCCAGTTGCCACTCTTCTGACCATTTTGCTAGTTTATCCAGATCTCTTCTCATTCTGCCCACCCCCATCTGGATCATCTACTCTGTTGCAGATCTTTGTGTCATCTGCAAACAGACAAGCCTTACCCTCTAGTCCATCTGCAATGTCACTAATGAAGATATTGAAGAGGACTGGATCCTAGACTGCTCCCTGAGGTACCCCACGTGTGACTTGCATCTCTTCTGACTGTATACCATTTACCACCACTCTCTGTTTTCTGCCCGTCAACCAGTTTGCCACCCAGTTGACCAACTTCTGACCCACCCCAAGTCTACCAATCTTATTTATCATAGGGCCCATTTTGTGGATGTTCAGTGAGCCTTCATCCCCCACCTGCCTACTGAAACCCACAGCAGGCTCATAACAAGTATATAATTGTGATTACAGTTGTTAACTTTACAAAAATCAAGCCCAAAAGGGCTGCCATGTACTCCTGTTATGTGTTGGCATTCTAACACTAACAGGGGTATAGTCTGAACATACATTTTGGAGTAGCTGCATTGCGGGATGCACACTACAAACAAAGTAAAGTAATTATTGAACTCCCTTATTTAAACATTTTCTGAAGATCCCTCTAGTTCAGATATCTTACCTTGCTGGTAGTATCAGTTAATACTGCACTGCTGTGTCCACATTCATGTTAACAAGTGCCAGGCAATGGTACAGCAGTTCACACAGAGTTGATCTACAGGACTCCAGCTCAGGTGGGGGTTATAGACAGGGAGATAGAAGAAGTAATATATGAAATGGCAACAAAAGAGGAGGTGATGCTGCTGGGTGATTTTTTTTTTTTGTTCCATACATGTTTTTTCCTCCTCGAGCCCTGACAGGTGGCTTCTGCCCTCCTGACAGAGGCACACTTTCTCCAGTCCCATCATTCCCTGCACTTGCTGACCCTGGTAGTTCTCCCATGGAATGCCCCCTGTGGCAGGGCCAGGAAGGAGTGGGACAACCCCCCTCCCTGGAGACCCAGTCCAGAAGCTGAGGTTTGCCCTCGGAGTGCAGCGGACCATCATTGAGCACTGCCAGGATCAGTTTTCCTTCATGTTTCTCCCATCCCCCTCTCCCACTGATATAAGCACGTAGGAGCATGCACCGACCCATACTGCCCTCCAGCCACTGCCAGAGGGCAGTCAGTGAGCAGGACAACAGGTTTTCCTTCCCCTGAGAGAGGAGAGCAGTCCTCTGAAGACTTGATCCTTTTGCCCCCTGCTGACCCCAGGGCCCTGGATTCATTCCTGAACCTGGGTCGCTGGTATGGTGTGAGGTGTAGTGATCAGCAACTCAACCACCAGCCCCACTAGGCCACTGCTGGGTGATCTTAACATGCCAGATATGGATTGGACAATCCCAGTGGCTGCCTAAGCCAGTAGCCATGACATCCTGGACTCCCTGCAGGGTGCAGGCCACAGGCAGTTAGTGCTTGAACCCACTAGAGACAAAGTAATTCTAGACCTAATACTGACCAGTGGAGACAGAATCACAGAAGTCTGGGTGGATGGTCACTTGGGGTCCAGTGACCACACCACAGTATGGTTCAACATTGACAGACAGTTGCAGTAGAGTCACACCAGGGTAAAAGTCTTATATTTTAGGGTGGTGAATTTTGAGGGGATAGGGATAGATATCAAAGAAGCCCTAGCGTGGAAGGATGGAAGATTGGGTTGAGGAGCAGTGAGCACACCTAAAAGGAGTGATAGTGGAGGTGACAAACTAGTGCATTAGGCTGAGAAGCAAAGGAAAGAGAAGGAAGAGGCCCCTGTGGTTCTGAACAGGGGTAGCAAGGAAGATAAGAGCCAGAAAGAGGGCTTTCAGAATATATAAAGGGATGCAGAAGGACAAGGATAGGGAGGTGTACCTAAAGAGTCTGAGGGAAGTGGGGAAACCTGTCAGTAGTGCAAAGGTGAAAACAGAGTTATGATTAGCACAGATGGTAAAGATAGGGTATAACATATTCCATAGGTACATTAGTGAAAGGAGGAAAGCCAGGGATGGGATTGTATGGCTTAGAAGGGGTGAAGGGGAATGTTTGGAGGGAGACTCAGAAAAGGCAACAAACTGAATAAATACTTCTGTTCAGCTTTCACCAAAGAATGTGAGGGACAGGGACCACCGCTAGGTAATAGGTAACAATGGAAGAGGGAGGTGAACACCAGCCCTTTTACAGTGAAAGAGTCCTAGAGGAGCACACAAAACTTAAGTTATATAAGGCAATGGGTACAGATGGCATACATCACAGGATATTAAAGGAGCTTTGGATGGAGCTAGCAGCACCATTGGCAGCCCTTTTCAGTGAGTCTCTCAGGACAGGAGTGGTTCCAGAGGACTGGAGGAGGGCACATATGGTCCCACTGCACAAGAGTGACAGCAGGGAGGAGGCAGGAAACAATAGGCTGATCAGCCTCACATCAGTAGTGGGGAAGATTATGGAGCAGTAATTTAAGGAAATGCTTGTGAAACACTTGGAATCCATTGGAGAACAAGATCTGAGGCAGCATGGATTCATAGCAGAAAGGTAATGTCAAAAAATCTGATAGATTTTTTTTGACTGGGTGACTAAGAAGGTGGATTGGGGGGTGCAATAGAAGTTGCCTACCACAATTTCAGCAAGATCTTCAACAAAGTTCCACACGGGAGACTGCTAAATAAGTTGTGTAGCCACCAGTGTTGGTCACAGGGTGGCAAACTGGTTTGAAAACTGGCTGAGGGACAAATAGCAGAGGGTGGTGGTAAATGGAATCCAGCCTGAAGAAACGGAG
The DNA here is from genome assembly GCA_016271365.2 of Neoceratodus forsteri. NCBI lineage: Eukaryota > Metazoa > Chordata > Ceratodontiformes > Ceratodontidae > Neoceratodus > Neoceratodus forsteri. Next base: position 770,325,626 of record CM057449.1, on the reverse strand, counting down.
TGACCAATGTGGTGCCTCAGGGGTCGGTTCTGGGGCAAGTCCTTTTTAATGTCTTCATTAGTGACATTGCAGCAGGGCAGAAAGGGAAGGTTTGTCTGTTTGCAGATGACACCAAGAGCTGCAACAATGTGGACACTCTTGATGGAGTGGAGAGGATGAGGAGGGACCTGGGGAGGCTGGAAGAATTGTCAGAAGTGTGTTAACTGCAGTTCAATATGAAGAAGTGCAAAATCATGCAACTAGAGTGCAGAAGCCCCACAGAGAGCTACAGAAGGGGGATGATCGCTGGGGGTAACCAGGGAGGAAAGAGATTTGGGGATTAACATCTCAGATGATCTAAAGGTGGCCAAACAGTGCACAAAGACTTAAGAGGTACTAGGTTAATATGGCGCTTAAGGAATAGCACGGCAAGAACTGTGCTGTGGAAAGTGCAAAAGCATTTAGAGAGACAGGGGTATAATAGCGATACAGAATTACAGCTACCCAGTCACTCTGCACTGATACCTGGAAGGGATGAAGTTGCCATGTGTGTGATACCTGGTCAAGCCGCTCCCATGGTGGAGCTGCTAAGGCACTGGCACATGGCAAGTTGGAGATATGTGACCACAGTTTGGTTCCCCCAGGTCTCCTGGTGTTGCAATTTTTTTTATGTTAAACAATTGAATTTTCTGCCCTCCTGAGTTTCACCCCATCCCCAAACTACACACCTTCTCGGCGCTGATTATTTTAAGTCTGGGGAGGAGCACATGGGGGCAGATCCCCCTGGCATTTTACCTGACCTTATTTCAGAGGACGGTGTTTTGCCTGCATCATTTATTGCTGTGTTGTTTTTATTTGCAACACTATAATCCTGTGCCCTGTAGGGAGGGCCAGTGGCATGTTTACAGTATTAATAATAATTTTTATTTATACAGTGCAGTTCAAAATATCCAAGCATCACTAGCAGAAGAAGGGAGGTGGTGATTCCACTATACCAAGCACTAGTGAGGCTGCACCTGGAATACTGTGCACAGTTCTGGATGCCACATCTACGCGGGGATGTAGACAGGGTGGAGACGGTTCAGAGAAGGGCAGCAAAGAGGGTGCAGGGCCTGCAACAAAAGACAAATGAGGAAAGATTGAAAGACCCCAATATGTATACACTGGAAGAGAGGAGGGAGCATGGGGATATAATAGAGACTTTTAAGTATCTAAAAAGCACAGACAAGGTGCAAGAGGGCAACATCTTTCAATATAGGAGGGGTATAAGAACAAGGGGGCATGATATGAGATTGGGGGGCAGTTAAGAGGCAACATGAGGAAGTTTTTTTTTTTCATGGAAAGGATAGTGGATGTATGGAACAGTCTACTCCAGGAGGTGGTGGAAGAGCAAGCTCAGTGGGGATTCAAGCATGCATGGGATAGGCATAAAAGAACATTAGAGCTTGGAAGGAGGGGCTAAAGCTAATGACTGAGTAGGGTCAGAGGGCACCTACACAGGTAGGGCATATGGGCTGACTGAATGGGCCTAGTGGTCCTTATCTGCCATCAGTTTCCTATGTTTCTAAGTGGGGTATAGAAGGAACTTTTTTTTAATAAATATACCTTATCAGAATTTTAAATAGAAGGATCTAATTTCTATAGGGTGTTTCATCGTGTTAATGGTAAACAGCCTATGTACAAGTTTGTGTCTTAGGTTTTTGTACCTGTGAAATGTAATTCTGGGGGCTTCACCTGTTTCTTCTGCTAGAATGTGATTTACTAGCAGTATGGGCCATTTTTTATGTTTGCTTGAGCATGCGCAAGAAACATGATGTGACAACTTAGGAGAGAAGCGAGTTGTGGAGGTGCGGCAGTGTTACAGCCAAGGGAGGCACTGCATTTGGGGGCTTGGCACTGGTGGACCAATGGAGGCACAGTGTGCCGATGACACTGGTCTCCAAAAAGTGCACCAAATTGCAACGTTTTCACCGCAGCAATCAGGGGCCGCCTCATCATTGCAGCATCAGTCATTGTGCTGCAATGAGGGAGTGACCCGTCATTGCAGGGCGGAATGTTAGCTAGCCTAATACTGTTTGTGAACATGGTGGGTGGCTTGCCGCCATGTTCACAAACAATATTAGGCAGCCTCCCATGCTGAGGGGGTGCCCAATCCCCTTCGGCAGCATATGCCCCCCCAAACCGTCTTTGTTGGCCGATGGGGGCCCCAATCCCCGCTGGCTTCGGGGGCCGCAAAGTGTTTATTCAGCCAACGGGGAGCCCACTACCCACCAGCAAGATGTAACCCCCCCACCCGCTTTCATTATCTGCTGACAGGGGAGCCCACTCCCCATCGGCATGATGTAACCCCGGTTTTGTTGCCTGCCGGCCAGGGTGACCAATCCCTGTCGGCATGATGTTTCTTCCCCTTGTCTTGTGTGCAGACGGGATGCCCAATCCCCATTGGCTGCAGCTGGGAGCCCACCCCAGTGTGCCAAATTCCCCTATAAAATTAAAAACTGTACCGTGTTGTCTTTTTGTTTTTTTTCTTCCCTGTAAAGGAAAAACGTCCCCTCACGGTCTGCCACACCCCCCTCCTGCAACTCGCACCCACCCACGGGGCACCCTGCCTCCCCCACATCCCCCTCACCCCATACTTACCTCCAGAGTCCAGCGTGATGATCTTTGGTGGACCGGGAACATGTCTGCACTCTTCAAAGCCGACCGCGAACTGAGGAAATGCCTGTAAGCTGTATAATGTAATAAACTGTTTTTTTTCAACTTTGCTGCACATCTCAGGCATTTTTTGGAATTTTGGCACCAAATTTTCAACATGGATTTTTTTGGACCCCTCCTCATGAATTTTCTCACTGTCATGGCGTTAATCGGAGTCAAAGGGTGATTTTGTGGTTACTGCACAAAATCACCTTGCAGGACCAATTAATGAAATGACAGTGCCAGTGTTCATAAGGTTGGCTCTCAAAAAGCCTATGTTGCAAATTTGGTGAAAAAATTCCTAAAAATTACTGTTTTATGAGCGTGTGTTGTGCAGTTCCTTCGCACACTTGTAAGTTCATGAATTTGTAACATTTGCACTCCAGATTTTCAACATTGCCATTTTATCACACCTACTTATAAGCAGTACAGCTGTCATTTTTCACATCTCACCCAAAATGTGTTTCCGTGCATGTAGCGCACAGTGGTGCAGTCAGTGTACAAAATCAAAGTTTGGGACAGATTAAGAAAATCACAGTGACACTGTTCATGAACAGAGGTCATGCAATTGCTATGTTGAAAATTTGGTGAAACAATTCCTAAAAATGACTGTTTTATGAGCGTGCGTTGTGCAGTTTTTACGCATGCTTGTACCTTCGTACATTTGCAATATTTTCACTCCAGATTGCCAACACTGCCATTTGCCCACATGTCCTTATGAACAGTACACCTGTCATTTTTCACATCCCAGCCCACATGTGTTTTTGCACTTCCAGTGCAGACAAGCACGGTCGTTGTGGGAAATCCGTGTTCGGGGCACATTAGGAAAATCACACTGACACTGTTCATTAGCAGAGGTCCTAAAATGGCTATGTTGAAAATTTGGTGACAAAAGTCCATAAACTAACTGTGTTACGAGCGTGCACTGCGCAGTTTCCACGCACGCTCGTAACTTCACACATTTGCAATATTTTCACTCCATATTTTCAACATTGCCATTTTTCTGTACTTTCTTATGAACAGTACGGCTGTCATTTTTCACATCCTGGCCGAAATGTGTTTCTGCACTTCCGGCACAGAATAGCACAGTCGCTGTGGGAAATCACTGTTTAGGACACATTACAAAAATCACAGTGAAACTGTTCATTAGCAGAGGTCCTAAAATGCCTATGTTGAACAGTTGGTGATGAAAGTCCATAAAATGACTGTGTTACGAGTATGTGTTGTGCAGTTTGCATGCCCGCTTATAACTGCACATTTGTAATATTTTCACTCCAGATTCTCAGCATTTCCATTTTCCCACACCTCCTTATGAACAGTACAGCTGTCATTTTTCACATCCTGGCTGAAATGTGTTTTTGCAGTTCCGGCATAGAATACCATGGTTGCTGTGGGAAATCAGTGTTCAGGACACAGTAACAAAATCACAGTGACACTGTTCATGACCACATGTAGTTAAATGCCTATGTTGAAAATCTGATGATGAAATTCTATAAAATGACTGTGTTACGCACATGCATTGCATGGTTTCCACGTATGCTTGGAAGTGCAAGCATTTTTAATATTCCCACTACACATTTTCAGCATTGCCATCTCTTCATACCTCCCTATGGATGGTACAGCTGTCATTCTTCACATCATGCCCAATCTGTGTTTTCGTACATGTGGTGCAGAATGGCACACTCACTGTTGGAAGTCAGTTTTCAGGACACATTGACAAAATCACACTGCCACTGTTCATGACAAGAGGTCCCAAATGCTTTCATGAGGTGGGGTCACAAAAAGGCCATGTTCAAAATTTGAACTGTGAATACCAACAAATGCCTGAGGCATTATGGTTTCTAACCATAACATCCTACCCTGTACAGACAGACAGGCATCGGGGTGTGCCTTTGAATTGTCAACTGTACTACTCATGCCATCCCACCCCAACCCCCAGCCACTGACAGGCATCGAGGTGTACCTTGGACTCTTCATCCCAAGACTTCACCCCATTCTCCTATGCTGCACCCATGTCAATGTATGTCTTTATGGAATGGGGTGACCGTAAAGCCAAACACCCTAAGGCGCAGCTCAACATGTGTCAGTGTCTGCAGAATAGGGTGAGGTGACATGGCTTGACCGTCATGGGTGATGACCCAAAACCTTACCCCAAATCTTGTCCATCTCTACAGGAAGGAGGTGGGGTTCATGTGAAGTTCAGTACTTCACTGCCATTCCTATTCTGCATCTGTCTAACTCCTGCATTTCTAATGCTAATACCAGCAAGCAAACAATCGGCATTGACAAATGCTTGTTTTCTGATTACGCCTTACAAACTTGCCTGTTAGATTGCAGACCTCATTGATAAAACTGATCCATTCCTTATCATTACCAATTTTCTTTTAAGGGGTAAGAAGTTACAAATTTTCAAGAATTCTAGCATTGAAGTATGCCTTATCGAACAGTGTATCACTGTAAACCCTTTGCCAGAATCTTGCAATGAGTTCCACAGCTTGTATTTCAGGATCCATAATGGAGCAGCTGTTCCTGCTAATGCAGCAATGTATCCACAAGGAATGGATGCAAGCAAAGATCCCACATGGTGGAGGAGTGAGTCCTCATAAAAGATTATTGGTGGCCATAGTTTTACAATAACTATTGCTGTTTTGTTGGTTGTAGGTATCCTTTGACAGGGTAATGTCCACAAAATTGAAAAATTCCTTACTGATGTTGCTATTAAATAGTAAATTAATATGGTTATTGTTCAACTAAGTCATGAATTTGTATGCCTCCAGCCCACTGCCTCTCCACACACAGACTACATCTTGAATATAATCATAAAACCTGGCAATGCGGTCCATGTGAGGGATGGCCTAAAGACTGAGTAGTATGCACTGTTCCCATAAACCCCAAAAATCTTGGTTAAGAAAAGTGTCATGGACTCCCCCATGACAGTGAAACACAGTTGTAAGTAAAATGGTCTATCAAACTTGAAAAAATGGTAGTTGTGTTTCAGCACAAAATCTAAATTTTCCATAATGAATGGCATTGAAAAAATGCTACTGTTCAAGTTTTCCAGTAAGAAATGGTTACATAGTGCTGGTTCTGTAGCGCCAAACAATGGATGTTCACTCTGAATGCTGGTGACCTGGATTTGTGCCCTCAACCCAGATGTCAGAAGCAGAGTCTGGCAGAGGGAGAGTTTACAGTATCCATTAGACACTTTCCTCCATGTGGGGAGTTGGTCCTGGACCACTGTTTGCTGGCTAATGGTGGGGGCTAGTGGCTGGCGTTCTTGGTGATGTGTGGCCTTGACATGTCACTGAACAGCCTGCTCCCAGGACGCCGTCACAGCTAGACCACTATGTGGGAGTTGGGGGGGGGGACACTGGGGAGAAAGCCATAAAATTAGCCACTCAGCAGACTGGATGACAGTGGTGGGTTCTCCTCTTGCCATGAAGCCCGGAAGTGTCAGTGCCAACCCTCACTGCACCCAGGATATAGTTGGAATGCCTGCTGATGACTCTCCTCTTCTGGTTCCCCTCCATGAGGGAGGGGCCCTCCTGATGAAGGGATTTATTGGGTTACTGGGTAGCAGCATTAATGGGGTGGTGGATGATGAAGGACAGGGTGGTGGAATGGGGGCCTTGGCAACCAAAAGGAGTGGCCAGCCGAGGGCTTGGGAGGAGCAAAAATAAAACAAAAGAAATGGTTACATGCTTTCATTCCATCAGCAAGGGTGATAGACATCTATACATATTCTGCTTCCATCCCTAACCATGAAAAATAATCATGCTACTCAAAATCACTAAATTTCTGTAGCACGTATATGTTGTTCCTAAGCTAAGATCTCAAGCATGAAACATGGCCATTATGAAAGAAATATACAAATTTGCAGAAATAGTAAGGGACTGATCCCAGAGACAATTAAAGGACTATGTAGCAATGCTAAACTTTTATGAATCTTGGACAAGATGTGTAGTATAGGAACAACTGGGGATTCATTCCCGAGATTGCTCCATTCCTTCCCCCACATGCATTTACAACTTTATCTTTTGACTTTTTGTCTTTTTCCAAGTTTCCATCCTGTCCAATGTGGTACTGGTTTTTCACATTTACATCATAAAGCTACTGTAGCCATGGATTATACTTTTGAGTGATCACAGCATCCCTTCTCTGAGACAGGAATGGGTCTTGCTGGGGGCACTTAATTCTAATTTCCAATCCAAAGATGTTATCAGCCATTGACTGCTCTATTGCCCTGAATTATTTTTTTTGGGTTTTGACATGGCCCACATCTTTCCTCAAGGGTATTTGTAATTTCAGCACTCACCATGTTGTTATATATAATTTTGCCTGTTTTATATTTAATTAAGCTGTCTTCTTCCTTGTATTAATTGGGTTTGTACTCATTATTTTTAAAGTCTTAAATGTATTCACTTGTTTATACCTTTCACTTTGTTTGTGTGCTGGGTTTGAATACCTCCCTGGTCCCCTGATTACGGTATGTGGATCATCAGTTTAAATTGGCTCTTATAAAATGGTTCTTGTTAGTTATCTTAGTAACCAACCTGTGATGTATATATCAAGAGGACCATTGAAACAGAGGGGACATTGTCCAGGGGACTAACCCCTGACAATGCTCATGAGAGCAAAGTGCCGGGTCACCTGGTCTTTGGTTTGGAACTTCCACAGGCTGTGGAGCTTGCACCTCTGTATCTCTGCATGTCTTGTAGTAGTTTTTGCTTGTCTTAATTTTAGTGTATATCACTTTTCTGCACCTTTAATAATAAATTGACTGTACAGTACTTTTGAACTGCATACCGAAATCTCAGTGCAATTCCTGTTTGTAGCCATTTTCGTGCAGTTGTGTGCTACAAAGTTTTGTGTTTTGTGCATCAGGTAAGCATTCCACACCACCCATCCCCCAGTGTCATAAGCCTGTGCTGGTACCTAATATCTTGAATTGACTTTAAATGAACTTCCTCAAAGCTTAACTTATCCCCAAATAATTGTTGCTTCCTGACAAAAACATTCTGTCCCATATGAGCATAGCACATCAATATCTTTGATATGTATCATTTCTAAAATCATTGAAAAAAATTTGTTTATGAGAAGATTCTACATGATGAGATTAATCTGTGAGCTGAGAATTTGAAACAGTGCTCCAAACTCCAGCTTCTAATTAGATTAAGTGTGAAAGCCATAGATATAGCTCTGATAAATTTAAAAGTAAAGTTGTTGACCCATTAAATATAATGTACATTTTGCCAAGTTGCTGACATTAGGTGTCCATCCTTCATTTATTAGATGGACTTGTGCTTTTCTTGTTAATAGAGTACAGTATGTTAGGTAGGGAAATAGGGCAGATTGGGCTGGGGTTAATTGTGAAGTCCCCAAGGACATTGTCTGGGTCCCTTTTTAGGACTGCAGTGGGAGAAGCCCTGCAGAGCTCTTGCTTTCAGAAAGGTCTCCTACATTCCTTGCATTCTTTGTGAACAAACAACATGCCATACTTAAACCACAGTCACTTCCATGTCTGTGATGCACTCTGCTCGCACTGTCCCATTGTGTGCTTGATTGGCAGTGCTGATCAGAACACTGTAGGATTGGGCACCCCCAGTGTCACTCGTATCTGTCTGTGGCAGGTGTGGGGGAGGATCTATAGTTTAAACTGTTTATTTCTGGTAATCATGGCAGAGCACTGTTTACTCCTCTGTAACAAAGATGGCTGCTGCACTCTACTGCGCATGCATGACCACTAGCACATGCACAGTGTACTGTGGCAGCCATCTTGGTCATGGCAGAGTGTGCAGTATTCTGCAATGACAGCTGAAAATAAACAGTTTAAACTATAGATATCCCCCCCACCTGACCCTCCCTCTCAGCACTCACCACCCCATCCCCACTCAGAAACATACCAATGACACTGGGGTTGCCCACACAAATTGTCAGGGATTGCACTGATGTCTTGATTTGCTGTAAGTCCTTGAAGATGTCGGCTATTTTCTCCTGTAGTGGCTGCATAATCTCCAAAAATCTTTCTTCTGAGAGAGCAGCTGATGTAGTGGGAGGTTTAGGTGACTGGCAGGCTGGTATTTAGGGCGCATAGTGGCCTTGTCTTTCTCTGGAGTTGGTGGAGGAAAATGCCTTGAAGGTGAATTTTTCATGTAAACCTCGGGATTATTTAGTGTTTTTAGAATCCAGAGGCATTCAGCAGTCAGTTGATGTGGTTTACAAATCGCTATTATACGTGGAAACAGAGCAGAAAGACTGAATTTGATAGCAGAGGCACAGAGCTGTGGAAGGCTGCAACTGTTCCTCAAGCTGCCATCAAGTGACCCCTCATATAGCCATTTCTTTACAGCACCTCATGAATGTGATAGATGTCATTTTTCAACTCTGGCCCAAAATGTGTTTTCGCATATCGAAAGTTGATTTCGCTGTCCCTGCATGAAATCACCTATCGGGCAGGAGTTGAACATCTGCTCTGACCTTCTTCATGAAGCAGCATCATCAATCAATCAATCAATCAAACTTTATTTAACAGGCAAAATCATCCTTGTGCATGCTCATTTGCAAGATGGTTCTGGACAAGTAGGACATATACAACTACAGCAAATTTACCAGACAAGCAGTGTACACACAATGAGCAAATAAAAGACAGTTACAGAGAAACAAATAAGATCAGGGCTGGGGAGTACAAATGGTGAAGACTATCTGGGTAGATAATTGACTGTATACCTAAAGAATTCTCTCAAGACATGGGATTATTCAGACAAAGGTCACAACGTTACAATAAAACGAGGGATACCAGGTAGGGTAAGTGAGTGAACAACAACTGAAGGTTTATGGGTGGGGGAAAAACAGAGGAAAGGGTTGGTGAGGGGTGGAAATAGATGTAATTAAACAAACAGGTGGGAGTTGTCAGAATAATCACAAGGTGGAAAGAAGAAGAGAAGTGCTAGGGGAATACATGTAAGTGCCAAGCGTTTGGGGAGCCACAGGAGATGGAGGAGGTGGTTATTTGTGGCATACACACAGGGCTCTCAGTTTGAGAGCGATCTGCCTCCTGAAAGAATGAGGCCCTGGGAGGGAGGACAGCCTGAGAGATTTTTGCATTACATTCTAAAGGGTGGACAGAGAAAAGATGAACCATTTTGTGTCCTTATTTTGGGTACTTTAAGAGCGACAAGAGACAAACTCTTTAGACCATATGTTCCCTCAATACGCTGAAACAGGGTAGAAATATAGGTTGGTAATTTATCAGTTAGGGCCCAGTATGTCCACATGAGGGCATTGTTTTCCCTCCTTAGAGTGAGGGAGGGCCAGTCTTGAACCTAATAGAGCCGGCAGTGGTGGGTGCATAATGGCATGTTTAGGATAAATCTCAGCGTGCGATGGTAGAGGGTGTCAAATTTAGCACCTGAATAGAATAGTGACTAAAGAGAAATTCAGCATAATCAAGCAGTGGTAGAAAAGTTATTTGGACAAGTCGTTTCCTTGCTTCAAGAGTAAGGTGGTGTCTTATCCAATAAAATATTTCTAGACATCTTAGCTTTTTAGATAGTTCATTAAGGTGAGCCAAGAAGTTGAGCCTGTTATCCAGCCAGCCAAACACCCAGGTACTTGAATTTTTCTACTAGTTCCAAGGCTTCGCCAAGCAAGGCATAAATCTGGAGGCTCGAAGATGGTCCTGCATAGTGGGCAGTACAAAGTGAGATAATCATAGCTTTGGTCTTTTTGGTATTAAGCAGAAGCTTGAGCCTTAATAAGTTGCATTGAAGGATGTCAAAGTCTAACTGAAGCTTCTTGTGGGCTATGTCTAGGGAGGTGTTAGTAGTATAGAGCACGGTATCATCAGAGAATAGATGAACGTTACTTGTGCGTATACAGGAGTCTCTATGGTTTATATAAATAGCAAAGAGAATAGGGTCCAAGATGGAGCCTTGTGGTACACCACATGGCAGAGTCTTTAACTGAGACAGTTCCACTTGATATTTGATTTGTAGTGTTCGGTTGGTGAGGTAACAATCAAACCACTTTAAGGCAGTGTTGTTTATCCGATGCTGCTCAAGACATTAAGTAGAATATGGTGATCCACTGTATCGAAGAACTTGCTAAGATCTAGAAAGAGGGCATAGATGTATTGCTTAGTATCCAGGGCAGTTTGCCATTCATTGGACACTTTGGCAAGGGCTGATACAGTACTGTGCTTCGGCCTAAATCCCAATTGGGTGGGGTTTAAGATGTTTTCGATGTCAAGGAACTCTCTGAGTTGAGAGTTAACAATTTTTTCCACGGTCTTTGACAGGATTGGGAGAAGGGAAATCGGGCAGTAGTTGTTCAGGTCAGTTGGGTCACCAGATTTAAAAAGAGGAATAATGTGTGCTATTTTCCAAAGTGGTGGCAACTCACCATGAGCCAAGGAACTATTAAAAAGGTGAAAGATTGGAGCTGTTAGGTGATAGCAGCCAAGTTTCAAGAAGAACGGTTCTAAGAGCTGAGCACTGGCACACTTTTTAGTGTCCAAGACTAGCAGGAGGTCCTCCACCTGTTTAAAGGTTACTGGATGAAAGTTAAAGGAGGAGCGCCCTGGGATAGCTGTGGTGACAGGGCTAGGACTATCATTGTCATCACTGCAGACACTCACTTTACTGGCTGGTGAGGCATCAAATGCAAGGCCTGCAGTGGCAAAGTGACTATTTAGATTTTCTAGGATGTTCACCCTGTCCGTGTAGGAAATGTCTCCTATCACAATCTTGGCAGGCAAAGGTGAGGCTGACGAGTGACCTACTACCTCTCTAAGAACTTTCCAGAATTTACCGAAGCAATTTTTATTTTCTTCGAGAGTGGACTTGAAATAACGTGATTTTTCAGTTCTAACAAGTTTGGTGCAGGCATTCCTGGCAACCCAGAAGGCCAGCCAGTCAGAATCCAATTTTGTTTTCCATGCCCTTTTCCACAGTACATCCCTGTCCCTCAGAGCTTTCTTTAGGGTGGGTGTAAACCAGTCAGGTGACCTTTTCCTAGATTTGATTTTTCTAAGCAGTGCATGTTTATCAATCACCTTCAGTACCAGGTTTTGGAAGATATTACAGGCTTCTGAGACAGAGGCTGCCAGGTAAAAATCCTTCCAGTTAATATTCCCTAGGTCTGCCAGGAAGGCAGGTTGGCAGAAGTGTTTTAGACTTCGTTTTAGTTTAAAAGTGGATATAGGAGGCCGGGAAGGGGAGCTTCTAATACAGGCAGTAGCACAGTGGTCACTCAGATCACTGTGGAAAACCCCTGTGTGAGAGATATTGTGTGGCTTGTTAATCAGCATAAGATCCAGTGAGCTGCGGTCAGTGGATTTCTTGTCAGGACAGGTATTCTCCAGGGTAATCTGGGTTAGGCCACGCTCATCACAGAACTCCTTAATTTTGTTGTAACAGGCATCATTCCAATTAAGATTAAAGTCCCCCATTGTTATGCATTCTGAGTTTGTTTTTTCCAACAGGGAGTGAAGGTGACCCAGTATGCCAAACCCTGCAGAAGGGGGCCTATAATAAGCAGATATTAAGAGGGCCACTCCAGAAGATAAGGTCAATTTCACAGCTAGGCAGTCAAATTCCTTTGGTATAGAGGTGTAAACAATATCAGACACAGAGATATTGCTTTTGGTATAGATGGCAACTCCACCACCCCTTGTTGGCCTGTCACACCTGAGTAAATTATAACCATGGATATTAATGGTTTTGTTGGGAATGTTGTTCGTGAGCCATGTTTCTGAAAAAAATAGCAATATCTGGAGCCGTATGTAGTATGCAGGCTTGTACCTTGTTGAATTTTTTAGGCAAGCTATGGATATTCATATGTAGAAAGCTGAGACTTTTTAGCAGAGGGAGGTCTGAGGGTGCATCTATAAAAAGGGGTTGACCAGGGTTTAATTCCACACTCTCTGAGCAGAACAGAAGAAGAACTAATAGTTTCCTAAGGTAGTTTATAATAATTTTTAATGCAAGTTTATTCCAATGCTTAGTGTGTAATGTTTTGTGGTTTGCATTGCTGGGGGTAGTAAAACAATGAGAGAGATGCAGGGGATAGATCACCACTCTTACTGGGAGGAGAAACGATAAGTGGGTATGGATGGAAGATCTGGGCTGGAGGGGAGATACAGTGAGTGTGTGGAGGTCAGTACCTTTGGAGTAGGATAGATAGTGAGCTAACACCATACCATGCAGCTCTTGGTACTTGGGCATGTCTTGCCGGACTGTATTCTCTGTATGTTTAACAATGAGGTCATAAGGGAGGAGTAGGAAGCAGCTGAGGACAAGAATAGTTGTCAGTGGAGCCATTAGATTAGAGGTGAAGTAGTATGCAGGTAGGATGGGCATGCAGTGCCAGTCAAGTACAGGGGGAGGAGTATCTCTTTAAAAGGGGAGGCGGCTTATAATCTACACCAACACAGTTTGGCAGTGACCTAAAAAGGAAGATGTCTTTAAGGGGAGGACAGGACAAGTGTTAGGCCTAATGGCTGCACTCTGTATTTTTAAGTGTAGTTGCAATGTTAGTGAGAAGGAAGGAAGAAGATTGCATAGGGGTGGTGCCAAGGAGGAGAGTATTTTATAAAGGCCGGAGGTGGGGAGGGTGGGTGGGCATAAAAATTCAAGCAAGGAGGAGACAGTAGGATAGAAAGTGAAGAAGAAATTGAATTATTTGCAGGGCAAAGCTTACAACTGTGACCCATATGAAATCTAGTCTAAACAGAAAAAAACTATATCACTTTAAAGTTAGTTTCTGCTGCAGGGTAGATTAGCACTGGACCTTAAAACAAAGAGATCTGTAATACTTTAAAATCTACAAACCTGCAGCCTAAAAGAACTTGCACTTCAAACTAACCTTGCAGTGCAAAATTGCTGTAAACAGGCTTAGGTTCTCATATAGATTAGGATTCACAGAACAATTTGGAGGGGCTTAACCAGTACCACAACCAGTAACATTAGCTTAAAGTCCAGAAGGAGATGGAGTAGCAAAGAAATGAAAGAATTCCAGCAGCCTGTCAGCAGGCAGAGACGATGGTTCTGGCCAGTCAATTTTCAGCCGCGTACCTTCAGTCTGGTGATCGTAGGGCAGTACAGTGAGGAAGGCAGCCAGCAGTCAGAAGAGGCCCGCCCGGCTGCTTACAGCAGCAGAGGTACCCATGCAAAGGGTGAAGCTTCAGTCTGGTGATCGGAGGGCAGTACAGCGAGGAAGGCAGATGGCAGTCAGGAAGAGGCCTGACCGGCTGCTTACAGCAGCAGAGGCACCCATGTCAAGGGTGAAACTAAGGGCATGTTGAAAATTTGGTGTACAAATATTACAAAACAATACATTTTTGAGCTGACATTACATTTCCATATTGCAAGCTTGTAACATTGGTAATTTTCTATATTTTTAACCCAAATTCCCCCCATGTAGCCTTATCTGCTCCGGTCAGAGGTTTTTTTTTTCTTATGATGATTAATGATTATTGATCTGGACCTGGGAGCCAATTGATTTGATACCACTGTATGTAACCAACATGACAAGCAAGAGGAGGATATGTTGCAAATATTTTGCAAAAATGAGCTGGATGCAATACAATAATGGTCTGATACAGTATAGAAAATATAAATGTTAATACACAAAATAAATGATGTAAGTTAATTACCCTAAGCATAAAAAGGGAATGAAAAAGTACTATGTCCAGGGAAAAAAAATCATAGAATTTGCTAACACAGTGAAGCTCCAGAGGTTACACTGCCAAATGAACTGTCCTGGGCTCATCAAGTGGAATACATGTTGTCAGAGCTAATATGCAGGAGTTGTGTGCTTTTTAAATGTACTGAGGTGGGCTGGCCTGATTAAACTTGATCATTTCCAGTTGTATTAGACCATGATAAGCTCTTTATTAAGACAGAATTGTGTAGTTTGATATTTGGGTTGTACAAGGGTGATATGCATTTGTTGATATATTGATTGATTGATTTAGTGACTTATTAATTGATTTATTTGTGTTTGAAATTAGTTATCAGAAAAGGTAAACTGAGCCAAGGCTCGTTATCACGTGTGACTCAGGGGAAGTGAAAATGAAACAATACATCATATACTGCAAGAAAAATAAAATAACAGTATACAGTGGCCCAGATATTCAAAAGGGTTGTGCCCCGACATGATATTCAAACAGGAATTGTGCCTGGCACAAATCCCGATGCCCCGGAGCGCATCAGTAATGTATGTGGTGCAGGTAGGGGTGGCATGCCCATGCATACTCTGCACATCCCAATATTCAGCCCTGGATGTGCTGAGTCCATGCATGCACAACCCCTACTTGTGCCGCCCAAAGTTGATCCCCAAAAAAAAAAAAAACTAACAACGGCTGGCCACCCACAGGTGAGCTGCCATATTGCAGGGTGCAACACGGCAGCTGCCACCTGTGGGTGGCCACCCAAGCTCTGGCTGCATCTCCGTGGCGGCGACCCCCCCCCATTTGCCCGATCGTGGGCATCTGTTCAAAAAATCAAGTCCATTATCCCTGGTGGTCCAGTGGACCGTTGTCAGCCCGATCGCGGGCTTCAGTATAAATAAAATGAATCCTATATCCCTGGTGGTCCAGTGGACCGCTGTCAGCCCGATCGCGGGCTTCAGTATAAATAAAATGAATCCTATTTCCCTGGTGGTCCAGTGGACTACTGTCAGCCTGATTGTGGGCTTAAGTATGAATAAAATGAATATCTATATCCCTGGTGGTCCAGTGGACCGCTGTCAGCCCGATCATGGGCATTTGTAATAAAAAAAGAATTACGTCCAATATCCTGGTGGTCTGCATATACCCCCCACCCTCCTGAGCCCCACCACTCCGATCTCCCCCTTTCAGCAGTGGCGGCAGCACCCCACCCACCTGCCGCCCGCTGGCCCAGTGACACTAGTGGACTGGCACCCGATTGGTCCACAGCGTGAGCCAATGGGCGTGCAGCTCATACAGTACCCACATTCAGATATGTGAATGGATCCATTCACATATCTGGAATGTGTAACGTGCTACCTTATGGCTCACGCTATGGACCAATGGGCGTGCAACCCACTCGGGTGTCAGTCGGCGTAGGCTGGGCAGCAGGCGGGTGGGTGTTGCCGCCCCGCTGACCAGGGGAGCGGGTGGTTGGGCTCAGTAGGCGGTGGGGAGGGGGTACTGCTAGACCACCAGTGATATGGGATGTAATTCTTTTATTACAAATGCCCACAATCAGGCTGACAGTGGTCCACTGGACCATCAGGGATATAGGATTCATTTTATTCATACTGAAGCCCGCGATCGGGCTGTGGGGCACATTGCCGCGCTGTGCAGGGGGCATCGGTCTCCCGACGGCTGCTGCCTGGCAGGGCGCCAGGCACAAGTCGCCGGGGATCGGCGCACCTGCATGCAAATGGGGCCATAATGACATGCAAATGGCCCCATTTGTGCCTTGCATACACTATGGCCCCATTTGCATGTGCACTTTTGAATATCGTGGTTGTCATGTATTAGTCAATAATATACTGTGCTGTATATTGCATTGTTATGCTGACTTATTTCTTATAAATTTGTACAAACCATAACCCCATTTGAAGTTATAATAAATACAATAAAATGAATTGAGGTAATTTATTTTTTTGTACATATGTATTTTTTGTCTTTGGAAAGGAGGCAGCATGTTCTAGTGGTTGTGGTACCACCTTGGGAACAGTGGCCCAGATATTCAAACTGCGCCAGTTTGTGACGCAAGCCTGTGCACCACTCAAAATAGTTGCGCTGGGGTGTGGCCAGGGCGATGTTCAATGGAGTTGCGCTATGGCGCAACTGCTTTGAATATCGCCCCCTGGACACCCCACTGTGCATGGCGTAGTGGAACTGTGCCAGTGCAAGTGGTCAGAGTGGAGCATTGAGATGCGGTGGTGCAAGTTCCATTGCGCCATGCACAGCACCTGCGATATTCAAAGGGTGACATGCAAATGGGGCCATAATTTATGCAAGGTGCACGGGGGGCCATTTCCATCTGATAATGGCCCCATTTGCATGCCATTAGCATGCAGGTGCGCCGATCCCAGACGACTTGAGCCTGGCCCCTGCCAGGCAGCAACCGCAGGGGACCAACGCCCCCTGCAGCCCGATCGCGGGGCGTCCCGTGAGGGATGTCTCTAATCCTCGTGGTCCAGTGGACGCGACTTAACTGATAGCAGGCATAACAGTGTCTCTGGTAGCCCGATCGCAGGGCAACATTATCCAACCCCTCGAGTAGCCTGATCGCGGCATAACTTACCCCCCATTAGCCCGAATCCGGTCAGTGTCCCCCAAAGCCCAATATCCCTGGTGGTCCAGTGGACCGAATGGAACCGATCGCAGGCGGCATTCCTCACCCCCGAGTCCGAAATCTCAGGTGATCTAGTGGACCCCACCCCACCCGCCCACGGAGCTCCACCACCCCCTCCCCCATCAGCCGGCAGGCAGCAGCACCAACCCACCTGCCACCCCACCGCCCGCCAACTGATAGCTCGGTATGGCTCACATATCACATATCTGGACTGACTAGTATGGTATGGGCTGTATGCCCATTTGCTCATGCTCTGAACCAATGGGCATGCAGCCATACCGGCTGTCAGTCGGCGGGCGGCAGGACGGCAGGTGGATGGTGCTGCCACCACCGCTGACGGGGGCGGGTGGTGGGGCCCGGTGGGTGGGGTGGGGGTCCACTAGATCACCAGGGATTTCAGACTGGGGTGGAGGAATTCCACCCGCATTGGGCTAAGTTGGGATATTGGGCTTTGGGGAATACTGATGCCGCGATCATGCTAATGGGGGTAAAGTTATGCCTCGATGACACATTGAGGGGGATGGATAAAGTTATGCCCACAATCGGCTACTGTGGTCCACTGACTACCAGGGATATTGGACTTGGGGTGGTACTGCGTGCCCGCAATCGGGGCATGGGGAGCCAATTAGGGGAGAACAGTCGAGGCCACCCACAGGTGGCAGCTGCTGTGTTGCGCCTGCAATGAGGCAGCTCACCTGTGGGTGGCCTCAACTTGTTCCTTTTTTTGCCATATTTTAGGTAGGAGACAGGTAGGGGTTGCCTGCATAACTCTGGCGGCCCAGCTGAATATATAGGGCTGTGCAGTTATGCATGGGCACACCCCCTTCCTGTGCCTCATACATTACTGATGTGCCCCGGTGCATCGGGATTTGTGCAGCACACTTTTCCCTTTAAATATCGGCAGGGCACATCAGTGGGTTGTGCATGGTGCAACACCGTTGCACCATGCGTAACCCTTTTGAATATCTGGGCCAATGGGTTTAAAGGTTCAGACCCCGTTAGAGGCAAGAACTCTATTGTGTGGCCTTGGGCAAGTAATTTAACCTCTGAGTGCTCCAGTTCACTTAGATGCAGAAATGGGTAGAAGCAGGACCCTACTGAAAACAAGATGTTGCATCTTAGCTGGACTATACATAGTAAATAAATTCTAAAACAAATTATTTCTTACTGCCTTTTAATGTGTGGCTTGTAAACTGCACTGCTTCTGTAACTTCAGAAAAGGAGTTGGCTATCCCAGACTGTCAAATAGCATATCAGAAAAAGGTTATACAAAGCCTAAACATTAAAGAACCCCTGATATGTTTAAATAAAGCCTAAACCCCCTGATATCTCTACCTATGAATGACATACATGTTTTTAACACAATCCTGTATTGATGATAAGATTTCACAATGTTCTATATTTTCTTTCACAGTTTTCTTTATATTTGAGGAAAGTAACATACAAAAATAGTTCACTGTCTCGTAAACATTTTTTTTCTATGGCTACATGCCTACAACTCACATTACAATCCTTTACTAGTGACATGTTAGTCATTTTGTACTGCAAAATATTGTGATGTCATAGACAAAAGATAATGATGTCAGGTACAGGAAAGCAGCAGGGCCAAATACAGTCCAAGAGGCAGGAATGCTATTTTCCACTGAGTTCCCATAGTTGTAAAGAAAAAGGAATGCTTCATATTGAAACTGCTTGTATATGAATGATAAATGAGACATCTTTCATGTCTTGTGTAACCACATTATGGAATGCATTACCAGACTTCTTGTCTCTTGTTTTTTTGTATATGTTCAAGAAACACCTAAAACTTCACTGTCTGTATCTTATGAAATATTTTTGTACTAATCCTTGAAGAACTGTGCATTTGAATTGTAATCTTATATTTTGTAATATTTGGGTCATTCTTGAAAATGGGCACTTGATGCTCTAGGTGTTCACCGATAAACACATTTTACATAAAATAGATACGCCGACTTGTACCTTAATATTGTTTTTCAATGTTTCCCTCAGACATCAAGGGTGCCCTAATTCTGATGTTCATAAGCAGGTGAAGAATGATTAATGGAACATTTAATTACACTCCTGAATTCAGCATCTGCTTCACTAGTCAAATGTTTCTATTTGCTTCATCCTGAGTCCAGCACCTGACCAGCGTCTTCTATGATTTCCTTACCTTTGCCATCTTTTACAATTGCTTGTTGTATTCCACAACAAAATGACCACATGTCCTATTCACAATCAGGCTGGCATATGAAGGATTTGTGTGCAGCTGGTCAATACTACTTCATACCCTGATTCAACTCTTTGTGTATGTGTAGAGCTCCACAAGAAAGGAGGGATGGCACAGAGGCAGAGACTGGCTGGGCAATGGCCTAACTTTTTTATGATGAAAATATTTATGGTTTGACCAGGTACATTACAATAAGCAAACCAGAGAAAAAAATGCATCCGACAAAAATATGTAGTATTCACACAGTGCAAGCAGTAAATGGTTTTAACTGAAAGAAAGCAGGTTTTGTTGACTTGCATAAATTTGTTTACAATCAAAAGTCCCAACTAAAATAGGAGGCACAAAAGCTTAGGTATTCCATTGTTGGAACTGTGGGTGCAGACCGGTTAAAATAAAGATGGTAACCCACTCTCTGCAGTACTTGAAGGGGAAGAGGGATGGGACTTTGCAGCATATTTCATCTAAGGTTCATCTTGGGCATGACCATGCATAGGTTCTGTATTTAAAAAAATCTATTTGTTTTCCATCAGCTAAATTTTCAAACCAATGTAGCTGGATACACTGGACATTCAAGTGCATTGAAGCTCTGCAGTGCAGTAGATACTTGTTCAGAATGAGCAAGTGATTATGGAATGTAGCAGTTTATGGTAATGACTTCTGTATGTTGCCAACTTGCCTGGACTGAATATATTTGTCTGTAGCTTTACTATCATTAAGCTGTATCCCATTAGGTCTCAAAACCTAAGCAGAGGAAGACCTGGTCAGTAGTAGTATAGGAGACTGCCACTGAATATTGGATGCTGCAGGAAGTGGTATTAGTAGCTCCTCAGCAGGCATGCTCCCTTTGGTTAAAAGTATTTCACCAGTGCCCCAGAATGTTGTCTGTGGGATGATGCCCTGTCAGAGAAGCCACTTCTCAGATGAAATATTAAGGTGAGGCCCCAACTGCCTGTTCTGGTGGTTGCTAAAGAGGACGTTACAGATTCCATGGCACTTCTCAAAAATAGTCTGGGAATTCCTCCAGTGTCATGAGCAAATGTCAGCAGTCACTAACAACTGCCAATGCCTTAACCTGGTTTCAGAATCAGTCGGTTTGCAGCTGTATCCCCTTACCCCAGGGAAAAGGCAGAAAACAGAAGTGTTCCCAGATAACAAAAAACTAAATAAAGGAATATCCTGCTATCCCATTTCTTCAGTGGCGGGGAGGTGGGGCAGGACTGGCCTTTCACAAAGATCTCAGCAAAGGGGTACAGGTGAGCTACTGCCAGAATCGTAACACATATCGTTTCCTCCAGGCATGACATGAATGTATGCCATCACACAGAGCTTAACATCTATCATTATCCAATCCAGTGAACCATATAACTCTGTGAACAGAGTTAGACCAGGTTGAGGGCAGTCATATACAGCTGGAAGGCAGGGTAATTACCAAGGGGTTCACTTTGACACCTCAGTGTGTTACTTATGGTCCTACTAATCC
This sequence comes from Neoceratodus forsteri, assembly GCA_016271365.2. NCBI lineage: Eukaryota > Metazoa > Chordata > Ceratodontiformes > Ceratodontidae > Neoceratodus > Neoceratodus forsteri. Next base: position 770,304,913 of record CM057449.1, on the reverse strand, counting down.
TTATGTACCATGTAAATGTGGCACATATGCTTCATTCTATATAACTTTACTGTATTGATTTTATCACTGCATTTGTTGCATTATAATGTCCCCCCCTTTCCCCTTTTCCTAAGACACATCTGGAAATGAGCTGCTAATAGGTTGGTATGCTTTTCCCAGTAAAACTACTGAAACAAGCATTTGTCAATGCTGAATGTTTGCTTGCTGGCATTGGCATTGGTAGTGTAGGAGTTATAGAGCTGTATAATAGGAATGGCAGTGAAGTATTGAACTGAAGCCAACCCCACCAGTATACTGCAGAGACTGACAGGCATTGGGGTGTGCTTTTGGGTCATCAGGCATAACGGCCATGCCATTTCAACACACCCTACCCTGCAGACACCGACAAGTGTCATGGTGTGCCTTGGGGTCTTTGGCCCTTATGCGCACCCCATTCCATCAGGAAAATATGGTGAGATGGGTGTGGTATAGGAGAATGGGGTGAACTTTGTGGCCAAAGAGTCCAAGGCACACCTCGATGCATCTCAGTGGCTGCAGGGTGTGGGTGGGGGTGGAATGGTATGAGCATTGCAGGTGACAGTCCCAAGTCACAGCCCTGATGCCTGTCAGTCTCTACAGGGTGGGGTGTTATGGTCAGAAACCCTAATTCCTCAGGAATTCATTGGTATTTTCACTCCAAATTTTCAACATTTATTTTTGTGACCCCCACCTCATGAACAGTGGCAATATCCATTTGTTAGCTGAAAGCTGCTTTTGCACAGCGACTACAGCATTTGTCACCACAGGTGCAAAAACAAATTATGAACAGGATGTAAAAAATGACAGCTGTACTGTTCATGGGGAGGTGTAAAAAATGGCAATATTGAAAATCTGCAGTGAAAATATTAAAAAAAATGGTGAAGTCACGAGCATGCATAGAAACTGTGCAACGCACACCTGTAATGTAATTAGTTGGGGATTTTTTACAGCAGATTGTCAACACAGGCATTTTGAAACCTCTGATCATAAACAGTGTCACTGTGATTTTCTATATCTGTCCTGAACAATGATTTCCCACAGCGACCACACATTTCTGTGCTGAAAGTGTGAAAACACATTTTGGTCATGTTGTGAAAAATGACAGCTGTACTGTTCACGAGGAAGTGTGGAAAAATGCCACTGGAGAAAATCTGGACTGAAATATTACAAATTCATGAACTTACGAGGGTGCGTGGAAACTGCACAATGCTCACTCATAACACAGTCATTTTATGGACATTAGTCACCAAACATTCAAAATAGCCATTTTAAGACCTCTGCTTATGACCAGTGTCACTGTGATTTTCTTAATCTGTCCCAAACTTTGCTTTTGCACACCGACTGCATCATTGTGTGCTACATGTGTGGAAACACATTTTGGGTGAGATGTGAAAAATGGCAGCTGTACTGCTCATAAGGAAGTGTGGTAAAATGGCAATGTTGAAAATCTGGCATGCAGATATTAAAGATTCGCAAACTTGTGAGCATGCGTAGGAACTGCGCAATGTGCACTCTTAAAACAGTCATTTTGGAGAATTTTTTCACCAAATTTTCAACATAGCCATTTTAAGACCTCTGCTCATGAACAGTGTCACTGTGATTTTCTTAATCTGTCCCAAACATTGATTCCGTACACCGACTGTGCCGTTGTGCACTATATGCACGGAAACACATTTTGGGTGACATGTCAAAAATGACAGCTGTACTGCTCATAAGGAGGCGTGGTAAAATGTCAATGTTTAAAATCTGGAGTGCAAATATTGAAAATTTGCGAACTTACGAGCATGCATATGAACTGTGCAATGCACGCTCATGAAACAGTCATTTTTAGGAATGTTTTCACCAAATTTTCAACATAGCCATTTTAAGACCTCTGCTCATGAACAGTGTCACTGTGATTTTCTTAATGTGTCCAATACTTTGATTTTGCACACCGACTGCACCATTGTGTGCTACATGTGTGGAAACACATTTTCGGAAAGATGTGAAAAATTACAGCTATACTTCTCATATGGAGGTGTGCTAAAATGGCAATGATGAAAATCCAGAGTGCAAATATTAAAAATTCGCAAACTTACAAACGTGCATAGGAACTGTGCAATGCATGCTCGTAAAACAGTCATTTGTTGGAATTTTTTCATCAGATTTGTAACATAGACTTTTTGAGAGCCCACCTTATGAACACTGGCACTGTTGTTTTGTTAATCAGTCCCAAAATATGATTTTGTGCAGTGACCGCGAAATCACCCTTTGGGCCCGATTAACACCATAACAGTGACAGAATTCATGAGGAGGGTCTCAAAAATCTCATGTTGAAAATTTGGTGCCAAAATTAAAAAAAATGCCTGAGATATGCAGCAAAGTTGAAAAACCCTATTTATTACATTATACAGCTTACAGGCATTTCCACAGTTCACAGTCGGCTTTGAAGAGTACAGACGTGTTCCTGGTCCACCGAAGATCATCGTGCTGAGCTCTGGAGGTAAGTATGAGGTGAGGTGGGGGTGTGAGGAGGCAGGGTGTGCAGAGATTGGGTGTGGGTGGTCAAGGAGACCGCTGAGGGAACGTCTTCTTGTTTACAGGCCTTTTTTTCATTATTAAGGAGATGCAGGACGTTTGCCACGCTGGGGTGGCTTCCCAGTGTGGCAGCTGGAAAGGCTGTTTGGGGGGGCCTGGAGCTGACAGGGGATTGGGCACCCCCGTTGGCCACAACAAGCTTTGCCACGGTGGGGTGGGCTCCCAGCGTGGCACTTGGAAAGCTTTTTGGGGGCGTGGAGCCAATAGGGGATTGTGCACCCAGTTGGCTATAATACTTTAAGCACGCTGGGTGGGCTCCTCAACATGGCACCTGCAAAGCTTTTTTGGGGGCGTGGAAGCAGACGGGGGATTAGGCACCCTTGTCGGCCATACACTGTGTGCGTGAGGGGGGGAGGAGCATATGAGCATGCAATATGCATGCTTGCATACATGTGTGTGGGGTGAGAGTACTGCTCACTGAAGCAGTGCTCTCCCTTTCAACTGCATGGCACTGCATTTTGGATTATGGCACTAGGTTTCTTGCACATGCGAGCAAGCAAACATAATAAATGAATACTGTTGCAGATAATCATTATGCTAAATAACTCTTGTTTTCAGTAATAATAACAGCAACATTTATTTCCTGCATGTCTGCATACTGAGAAACAGTTTTCTTCTCAGAAACAATTCAACATGAATATAATTAGTTTTACTGTATAAATAAATGATGATATCTATCTTTCTGTGTCATACTTTGCTTACATTTACGGTATCTCCATATTAAATGCCAGTATGGGTTGAAGTGCATTTAAAAATGATTCCCTATTTGCATATTGAATCTGAATTTGAATCTAAGTTATGATCAGATACTGGCAATGTATCAAACAGCAGTCTCAAAATGAATCATCTGCATAGTGTAGCTGGCAAATACCTAGAAAACTTTATAAATATGGGCATACAAAGTTCCTTTAGTTATTTTTTCCCTCCTTGTGGTTTAATAGTGGGTATGTATATTATTGATATATCCTACACAACTCTTTCCCCCACATTTTATTTTCCACTTTGGCAACTGACAGGCCACACAATGCTGAGCACAGCACTTGCTGTTAGGAACCAATAAAAAGTCAAAGACTTGATGTCAGACTCTCTCAGACTTATTTAATCACTATGAGTGGAAAAGAAGACAGATTTTGATTAAGACCAGCTAACCGATCAATAATGTCCTTGAACTTGCATAAGTCACTGCTGGCTACTTTCAATATTAGTGATAGCCCATATTTATTCAGAGAGGTCTTCAAGCAAAATGACCTACAATAACAAAGGTAAGCAAGTGATCACGGGATGACAGATAGACTTAGGGTGTCATCTGAAAGGAATGTGTTAGACTTACATATTCTATAATAGGCTCTATTGCACATAGGTATAGCTAGTTAGTGATATTCCATCAATATCAACAACAAACTAGGTTTATATTAACATGGCAGCCTATGCATGAACCAAGAAAAAATAGCATAGAGTAAGTAACATGCAGGTTTTGTATGCAGTTTTTAGTGATCATATTCTTTATATACTAGTCCAAGTTCAAAAAGGGGGGAGGTCAGGGTGGTAGTGCACTGATTCAAAATTCTCAAGATCCATTGGATATGAGAGTTAAACAAACAAGAAATTACTTTCATTGATTGAATGTAGATTGAATTAGTAGAGAAAATGACAAGCCCAGCTAAGGTTATGTCCTTCAGTCATTGTTTAACTCAGCTTGACAGATTCAATCTGCTGAGCCCAAAGGAAGGCCAAAGATGTCACTCATGGACTTCACACAATGCTGGAGCATTAGAAGAGAAAAATCAAAAAGTTGCACTTTATCAAGTCACAGCCTGAAGCCACTGCTCTCATTCGGGCTTGTGTTAGCAGAACAATGCTCTTACAGCAGGCACAAGGCTGCTCCGCATAATAATTATAGGTATCCCACAGGCAGAGCTGTTGTTGCTTTTAAGACTTGACAGAATGCATCTTGTAGGCATGACCTAGCAGATGGGGGATTTTTATATTTTATCTTTTCCAGAAAGCCACCTAGGATAAATGTATAAAGCACTTTGATGAGGGATATATTTTCTCCTATAGGGGTTAGTTGATTACTTTAAGCTATCCCCCTTTTTGTTCACCATAACAATCATTGCAAGTACCTTAGCAGAAAGTCAAGCATAGCAACAACAGTCACAGAGCAACAGTGACAGGCCTTTTGCCCGATCCTGCTTATCTGTGTCATCTACTGTTCAGCCTTATGTATTGATTGTAAAAAAAATGAAGCAGAAAATTAGGTCTGAAAGGAGTTTTTGTCACGCTGTCAGTCTGTACATCATTATGTTCAGCTGACATGACACTGTGCCTTTTGTTCCATAAAATCTTTCGTATTGTCCATATTGTCCCCTTCTGGTCAGAAAGAGATGTTTGGCCAAATCGATATTTCTTGTCAAGACTGTCAAATTATGAAGACTATTATAAAGATACCATGGTAAATATAACTTGCAAAACTCATTAGGACATTCAGATTAGCAAAATCATCTAGAAATTCTTTCCAATATGAATGAATCAAGAAGAAGGAAACAATTATATTGACCTTTTACTACTAGCCCAATCTCAAAAAAAAAAGAGATCTCACTGAAGAAATAAATACATGACTCCGAGCAGGTGAAAGTACTGCATTTGACATTTCAAAAATTTCATTATTCATAATTTATATTTCTAGATGCAGATTTCAGAACATAATACACTCTAAATGTATGAACTAATTACATTTTAGTTTGCAACTAATGCATGACACTTAAAACAGATTAGAAAATAATATAATTCAAACAGTTTACCTGATGACTGATGTTACTGAAAACTACAGTACTGCATTAAAACACTGCTTAAAGTATTATGTATTATAACTTTAATGTAATGTTCTTCCTTTAACCTTATGTGGTTAAAAAGCAAATACTTGAAGAATAGTTAGTGATATTAAAACACTATATCTGACTTCCAAGAATAAATGTAAGGTGATACTATATGTACAGCTGAATAAATATGTAAGTAGCCATATATAGTAAATACTATTATTAATAAAACCATATATATTATATGGTATATATGTATACATGCTTGCAACACTGAATATTATAAGTAATAAATGGTTTACAATGTTAAACTGATCAGCTTAAAGCTGATATTGTGTCTTCATGTATGATATACATTCAGCAGAATTTCAACCATAGGCTTATTCTTTCTCAAGTAGGCCTATTTAAGACATAATTGACTGCCCTTGCAATTATTGTGAATAGCAGCTGTCTGCTGGTACAGAAAGGCACATATATAATGAGAGGGAAAGGATCAAATCAGGACACAAGTGATAAGAAAAGAAAGGAAGAAAGACAATATCTATATGAGGCATTTCAGTCTATGTTTTGTAGCCAAAAGGCACAAGGCCTGTTAGCCATTTCCAATTAAAGACTATCAAAAAAACTGAAAGAAGGTGCTCATCTATTTATGAAAAGCAGCTGGGGCTAACCTAAATATAAAACCTGCTGAAGTTTATTTGTTCTGAAATTGTTACTGCTAACAACACTTCATTTATTTCCAGTGGCCACGTTCGATTTTCTAAAATCCTTTGTTGTACCACGTCCCTTGTGGTTCACACAAAACACCTTGCTTTGTTTTTCTCCAAAATAGCAACATAATTAGATGGATTATTTCATGTATCTGCGAGTGTGTTTGTCGAACAGAACAAGCTAGATAAATTAGCACTCAGCAGAACTCACAATAGAACATAATATGCCCTTGTATTTCGCATAAAGCATTATTTGTCATGTGGGGCTGGTTGGCAAAACTGACTCTACTCTTGAAAATGACAGGTGGTATACTTGTGTGTTTTGTATGAAAGAGAGAGAGATAGAGAGAGAGAGAGGCAAACCCTACCAAGACAGACAGTTTTTGTCAATAGCACCCGTGATTTAGTATTCAATCATGGGCTACATGTCTTTCCTCAAGTTTTGCTTTCATTGAAGTACACAGGGGCTAATCTCAACAGTCTATTTTGGAGCTTATACTAGATGAATTCAGTTCAGACATCCCTTCCCCCAGTCTCCACCCCCACCTCATAATAAGACAGGTGAAGTTTGGTATATTTCAGTAAACCTCTACATTCCATGTCAGGAATCAATACACCTTCCTTTCTTTTGGAGTTATTAAATTGCAGCTGTAACATTAGCCTCCTTTATCTAATTGATTGTCTTTTCACGGGGCTAAAAAAATCAATGGCAATCAATAGGACAGCCCTGTTTTTACCTAATAGATGTTTTCCCTTAATTGGCTGCTCGGGTGGCTTCACTGAGCCCAGTGTGTGTTCAGAAAACTACAATATGTTGCAACCCTTGTAAACTATTTTACCATGTGCAATGGTTATTGATTTTATAATGAAATCTCAAAAAAATCAATAGCAATCAGGGATATAGATCATGATTCCTAGATATCTTAAAGCAGAGGGCACTTTGCTAGCACTTCTGGCTGTGATGAAATTAAATGTGTCCTTAAACTATTGTTATTATATAGACTTCCTCATCAAAGTCATTTAGTTCATGGAGGAAAATCTTCTGCATGACACAAGATGTCTCTTCTAACATGGCATTATTAAAAAGAGGGTTCTTCTCAACAGTTATAAGGAATAAATAATGCAAATATATTAAATGTGTTGAAAGTAAGCCTACTCAAATGTTTCTGAATATGCCATACTGTTTGTGGTGGGAACTGGAGATCAAACCCAGGCTTCCTAATAATTTAGGAACCCAAAGCAGGGCTGCCATTTAATTTATCTTCTATTAAAATTAGCCAATTGACTGCTATATATTAAATACTGAGGTGTCGACATGATTTTTTTGAGAACTGGGCACTGGTCAACACCTCTAAGAGACATTTGTCCAGAAAACTGGAAAGAGCCTATGTTTTTTTTTTTCTCAGAACGGTGTTGAAAAATGAGATGAAAACTTATACAAATACTGTTACATTTTATGGAACTCTAATTTGGCCCCACTCCACCTCCTATCTTTTGTTTTTATCTTAAATGTCAGCTAACACTCAGAGTCATTTTGTTTATTCTGTGGGGGTGGAGCTACTGAAATAATAATGTCAAAACATTAGATTTTATTTGAATGATTTCCTATTAATCTTTCTTGGCAGTTTATTTTTGTGTCCCAAGTTTTCTTTTTAGGTTTCTGCAAAATACTTTTGATGCCCATAAAATTCCCTCTAAATATCCTTGCTCCCCTGGACTTGTTCTGTATTCGTTTTGTCTTCTCTTTTAAAGTTCCAGAGTATACACCCTCGTAAGCAGGTGCTGTCCTCCAATCACCCAGATATATTTAGTTTTTTTTTTCTCCAATTATTTGCAATATGCAACTCTTGTTTTTTTTGTTTTGTTTTTTTTTTTTCCCCCAAGACAAGGTTTAATGGTCAAGAGGCAAGGGGTAAAACACTGGAGAAAAACAATTTGCTTACAGTACTATGCACAAAGGCTTAATTTTGTCAGGCAATAGGGACTAGGCTCCAGTTTACTGTATAGTAGACCAATTTTGCTATAACAATACGCCTTGGATAGAAAAGGTTCTCCCATACAAAGGGAACTGATTTTCCCCACAAAGACCCCCTTATCCTATCTCCAAGGACACCTGATTTTCCTCCCTTATTTGCCAAAATCTTCTCTTTTTTTCTTCCTTTCTCTTTTGACCACACTGTCTTCATAAATATTGTTTGTCAATCTGTTACTGCTGTAATTCAGCTACTTTATTCTGTATAATTTCAAATCAAATCAAAGTTTATTTTTAAAAAGCACTATTCAGAAATTATCATAGCAATTGCACAATAACATTTTAAAACAGATTAAAACAGCCATTAGTAAATAAAATACAGACATACAGATTTAGTCTTTTGCTATATTGGTCCTTGTAAGAACAGATCCAGAAGCAAATGATTTGATTCCTTTTATTGGACCAACTTAGATGTAACAAAAAGAACAAAGTGCTTTAGCTTTAGTACCAACTCAGACCTACCTCAGAAGCTTAATGACAAATATTTAGAAAATCCTATACTTTTAACACCCAGATCATGCAGAAAAAAAACAGAAAAAAATCCCATTGGTTTAAAATACTCATTTAAAAAATAACACAAGACGCATCAGAAAAGCTGAAAAGTACCAGTTCAGCTTCAGCTGAAAAGGCCTAAAGGTCAGATGTGCTTAGAGTATAATATCATGCAAGGAGTTATGCTCTAAGCACATCTGACCTATAAGCCTTTTCAGCTGAACTGATACTTTTCAGCTTCTCTGATGTGTTTTGTGTTATATTTTAAAATGAGTACTTTAAACCAATGGGAATTTTTTCTTTTTTTTCTCCTGCATGATTTGGGTGTTAAAAGTATGGGATTTTCTAAATAACTGTCATTAAGCTTCTGAGGAAGGACTGGGTTGGTCCAAAAGCTAAAGCACTTTGTTCTTTTTGTTACATCTATGTTGGTCCAATAAAAGGTTTCAAATCATTTGCTTCTGGATCTGTAAATAAAGTACAATCATACGCATTCATTCCTATTCCAACTCAGGAAAAGACAGATTAAAAAGATACATTTTTAGTGCAGATTTAAAACTCTCCATGGACAGGCACTCTCTTATTCAATGAGGTAGAGAATTCCACAGGGTCAGGGCTGCGAATACAAATGCTTGAGCCCAAGAAGTCTTCAATTGGACCGTGGGAACCTCTAGCAATCCCTCGTTGGAGGAGCTGAGAGGGTGGCAGGAACAAAGAAACTTTTGCAGATAGCATGGTCCCTGTCTGCGTAGGGCTTTATAGGTCAGCAAACCGACCTTGAAGGTGATCCACCACTGAATAGGCAGCCAATGCAGATTGTGCAGCACAGGTGTGACATGTCTAGATCAAGAAAGACCAGTCAGCAACCTGGCCACCGCATTCTACACTAGCTGTAAGCAACAAATATCAACCCCTAGTAGCCCTAGGTATAGGGAGTTGCAGTAGTCAATGTGCTTGTTATATCATTTTATGTTGTTTCTTTGATGTGGAACCTCTGTAAATGAACTCATAGCTCAAAGGTTGTAATCTGAGACTTGAATAGATAAAAATAAATAAATACAGTGTTTGAGTAGGGAAGTTAAAAGCTCCATTTTATTTCACCCAGGATTGGGGGGGCACATTTCTCTGTTGCAATTGGAGAGGTGCAAACCTTGACCTTTTGCTTACTCAGTTGCCCTTCTCCTGTCTATGTTATGCCCAGAGGATGTCTCTTATACTGAAGGGGAAGGGGTTCCCCATAGCAAGTGAGTTTCATCAGAAATTGGCTGTTCAGATCTCAGCAAATATCCCAGTGACTGCTCACAGATGTTGCAGGTAACACTGCACAGTGCACTCAGTGCATATTGTGATGCTTCAATGAAACATAGAACACATTAGCTAATGTTGGACCCAATCCAGTCCCAGTACCTCTCAATTGTCATACATCATGATGTATAGTACGATACTCATTTTACCTCTAGGAAACCTCTGTCCACAATGAGAAGGCTACATTCCACATTCTCACTGAAATATTAAAGCAGAAATTGATAATCTAAATTATCAGAATACATTATAAACCTTAATGTACATATATTCACAGTATTCTGAGCTTGTAGTGTCATGTTTGAAGATATGTCACACATTTTGCCCATTTGTCACACAACTTTTTGCACATTTTGTCCAGGGAAGGTTGCTAGGTATGCCAGTCCCTATTCCAAGTGCTAAATGCTATCAAGGAGCACCAAAACCTTCCCCATTCATATTCCAAGCGCTTCCATCTTTTCCTTTTTACTTTCTGTTTTTGAATCCATTTCTCCTCACCAGCTATCATGTCCTCATTACACCTGTCCAAGCCCTTCTGCCCACTATTGTAGTCTTCCAGTGATTTAACCCTACCACCATCCTCTGCTTGACATAATTTCTGGAATTTCAATTGTAACCCACAGCTTGTGTCCCATGGGTGGAACCTCCACAGTTCCCTGAGCCAGAAGGAGGAGAACATGCCATTCAGTAGCTGAGATTCATGAGAAGAAACTGATGAGGCATGAGAAGAGGCAGTAAGGCCCTACTGTGGGGGGGGGGCTTGTGATGTAACTTCATCTGTCGAGGGATGCAGGAGTATATTTCCGCACTAAGCCATCCCATATCCCTCCCCTGGGCATGATACTGAGGACCCACAGTACACCTGTCAGAGCTGCTGGAAGGGTGGTTAAACCTCACCCTACATTTGGAACTCCCCTGCCCCCACCACTCTGGGCATGTGATGCTTACTCATCACTAGCCAGGCAACTGGGTGTGTGTCTGTGTAAAGCCACTGCAGACTGACCACATATTCCTTCCTGCATGACATGCCCCCACCTGAGTGACCAGGTGGCAGTCATAATGCAAAAGAATGTGCCCTTCTTTCCTGAGTCAGTAGTTACAGATGTCAGAACTACACATTGCTTTTTTGTTGGGAGCACTAACAAAAAAGGCGCCAAGTTTAAACGGGGTCTCTGCTATAAAGGCAGAGACACAAACCAGATTATAGTGTATGGGTGCTGCCTATTGTCAATGGATTTCAGCAACTACTGAAATCTTGTTGTAGTACAGTTCAAAGGTCAGAAAAGTTGTTGTACTATCGTTCTGACATCACATTGATAGTACAACAACTTTTTACCCTTGACCTGCTGCCTGATTGGCTCAGACAACGCTCTCTAGAAAGAAAAAAAAAAAAACATGGCGGGATTTAGCGAGCGCAGAGCAGTGGAGCCACCGACTTAGAAGTCGGGAATTGGGACACAGAGAGCCATACATGGCTCCCTTTCCAAAACAATTGCTTTCTTTTTTCTCCCCGATTTAAAAAAAATGATGTGCTGAGGAGTGGGATGGAGCATAAGCGGGAACGGCGCAAGCAGAAGCACCAGAGGGAAACGAGAGCAGCGCCTACGGCAAGTAACGAAAAAAAAATGTAAAACAAAAAAACCCATATACTATAAAAAGAGGAACATCTGACATCTAGCTTCTGCGTCTCTATTCTGGCAGTTGATGATATCAACAAGACCTCTCGAGCTTCACTCTCAAGGTCTCTGTGATGTCATCAACTCCCTCGATGGAAACACAGGCTGGTTTTGGATGTTCACCCGTCCACTATTCTATATGTTTTCTGAATTTGTAATTTCTCTCACTCCCCCACCCCCACCCCCTCCACTCATTAAATAGACTCACTGTGCTATGCCCAGGGGAGGCTACCACCAACAGGAGGGGACAGGAGGTGAAGAGAGTTCAGCAGAGGGAGGGCAGTGGTCACTAGAAGAAATTATTTTTTTTCTGCAGGAACAAAACTTAACACAAACTGGTTCCTGGCAAAGACTTCCTATACTCTTTTATCTATGAACATACGAAAATGCCAGCAGAAGTAGGTCTCACAGTTTATCGAGTCTGCTTGATTGTGCAGCTAGCCCCTCAACTTGCAGCTGCCCCACCCACTCCTCCCCTCCTCACAAATAACCCCTCACTCTGTCTCATCCGCTCTTAAAACCATCTACCATACTATGGGCTACCACCTCATCCGGCAGAGTATTCTACTTATCCACCACCCTCTCAGTGAAATAATGTCTCCTGACTTCCCTCCTGAATTTCCTCCTCCAATCTCATCTGGTGCCCCCTCATGATCCACCCCCTTCTAATCTGGAAAATTTCTTCTTTACTAGCCCTGTTAATTCCCTTCAAATATTTAAATATTTTGATCATGTACCCCAATCCCTCCTCTCCTCCAGGATATACATGTTCAGCTCACCAAACCTCTCCTCATAGGAGTAGTCCTCTAACCCCTGGATCATCTGTGTCATCCTCCGCTGTACACCTTCCAACAACCAGATGTCCTTCTTCAAGAATGGGCACCAAATACTGCACATAGTATTCCAGGTGCGGCCTGACCAGTGACCTGTAGAGGGGCAGGATCACCTCCCTATTTCTGGAGGAGGTTCCCCTCGTTACAGACCCCAGTATCCTGTTGGCTTTTTCTGCCACCCACCTGTACTCAGCTGAATTGTTCATCCTCCCCATTATAAGCACCCCTCAATCTTTTTCTTCCTTGGTGCATTCTAGTTCTACCCCACAAGCTGATAGTTTCTCCCCTGGTTGTTAGATCCGAAGTGTAAGACCCTGCACTTTTTGGCGTTAAACCCCAATTGCCATACATCCAACCACTCCTGCAATTTGGTCAGGTCCTCCTGCAGCCCCCTCCACCCTTCGATGTCATCAACCATGGCACCCATCTTTGTGTCTTCTGCAAAGAGACTGCTCTTACTCTGAAACCAGTGGGAGATGTCTGCTATGAATTTTCTGAACAGCACTGCTCTCAATACTGATCCCTGCAGCACCCCACTTGTCACATCCCTTAGTGATGAGAACTCCCTCCCCCCACCACCACCCTTTGCTACCTTCCCTTCAGCCAATTGGTGATCCAGCTTATCATCTTTGATACCACCATATATACTCCAGCTACCCCCACAGCCTCCCATGAGGCAAGGAATCAAAGGCCTTGCTGAAGTCCAAATATAGGACCTCCACTGCATGTCCTTTGTCACCCAGTCACAATACTCAATCAGATTTGTCTGGCAAGATCTTCCTGAGACAAACCTGTGCTGCTGACCATCCTGGAGTCCATTGATCTCCAAAAAGGAACATCCACTCCTTTAAGATTATCTCCATGAGTTTCCCCACAATCGATGTGAGGCTTACTGGTCTGTAGTTCACTGGTTTGTCCCTAGGTCCGCTTTTATGGATGGGTACCACATGGGCCATCCTCCAGTCCTGTGGCACACATCCAGTGTCTAAGGACATATTGAATAGGTCAGCCAGTGGTCCTGCCAGGACCACAGCCAGTTCCCTAAGTACCCTAGAGTGAATGCCATCTGGACCAGGTACCTTGTCCCCCCCTCAGAACCCTCAATCCCTTTAGCACTCTGTCCTCTGTAATCCCTGCATCACTTACCTCCACCCTCCTGCCCACTCCTCCTCTTCCAGGTGGTATCTTCTACCCTTTCTCCTTAGTGAACATAGAGTGGAAGTACTCATTCAGCACCTCCGTCTGGTCATCCACCTTCTCCACCCAGCCCCCACCTTTCTTAATCCTCACAAGCTGATCCTTATTTTTCTGTCTTTCACTGATCTGAAGAAGTCCTTCTCTTCATCTTTTATGCCCTGTGCCAGTCTCAGTTACCTGGATGCCTTGGCTGCTCTGACCAGCCTGATAACCTCCCTGGACTTCTTCACATACACCCCCCCGCACCATCTCTTGAGTCTCCTAAATGCCTTTTTATTGGCTCTGACTCCTTCCATGACCTCCTTTGTCAGCCAGCTGGGGTGTTTTGCCCGTCCCTTCTTAATCCTTGTTCTTGTATATGTCCCAGTTGCCTCCACTAGGCCTTTCTTAATGTTATCCCATTTTTAGCTAGCATCCATGCATGACTGAATTTCCACCAGATGCTTGCCCAAAATTTCTTCCATCCTTTTAAAGTCTGCCCCCTTAAAGTCTATCACTTTGGTTGGTACCCATACCTCCTGCTGCCCTGCCCATGTTGAGCATGACCCAAACAGAGTGGTAATCACTCCCAGCCAGAGGGTCTTCCACCTCCAGATCCCTTACAGCCTCACTATTTGATAGAACCAGGTCCAGAGTCCTATCCAGTCTACCTGGTTCACTGACCAGCTGCACCAGGAAGGTGTCCTGAAATGTCTCTAGTAAAAGTTGCTCCCTTGTACTCTTGGTGGTTGGGGTGCTCCACTCCATCACCACTAGGTTGAAGTCCCCTACCACCACAGTGTTCCCCTTCCTACAGATCCTTCTGATTTGTTCTTTTAACTCCTTATCCAGATCCTCTCCTTGGACTGGTGGCCTGTACACCCCGCCATCCTCAATGTCCTATCTTTTGAGTCTTGAAGCTACATCCATAGGGCCTCTGTTCTGCCTTCTTCCCCCTCATCCCTTATGCATCTTATCCCCTCCCAAACATATATTGCCACCCCCACCCTTTTTCTCTAGCCCTATCTTTCCTGAATATCCTATACTCGGGGACCATCAAGTCCAATTCCTGGTACTGGGTGGCCCACATTTCTGTGATGGCCACAAGGTCCACCCTCCAATTGCCAAGAAAGCCTGTAATTCCACTAATTTGTTACCAAGGCTTCTTGCGTTCAGCGAGACCACCCTGCAACATGTCCCTGCCCTCCCCCTTCCTAAATTGCCCCTTTCCTAGTCTCCCCCTGTGCCACTGCTCCAAGTTCCTCCCTACTAGCCTGGGGGGTAAGCTTGTTTGGCTCTCCTCTCTGGGAAGATCTGTGAATCCCAGAATTAAAATGTTTGACACAGTGATTTTAGAATAGTATTTGCTGTACAAAAAAAAAATTAAGGAATTCAGTATTGTCTGTATTGCTTGGCACAGTAGAGTCATAGAGTAGTATTTTAAGTACAGGAAATTGTTTTAGTGTCTGGAGGGAGGTGGCATTCTTCCTTTATTTCTGTAAGACAAGGGTTCAAATGGACAGGCAATGAAAATGGAGATGCAGCCTGAGAGGGGATCAGGCAGGTCTTGAGTATGGTCTCTGGACTGCTAGGGCACGGGGAGACTTTGGGAGGGTGGGAGGGTGCAGTGGGTGTGGGATGGCCATGGTGTTGAATATAGCATGGAAACTGGAGGGATGCAAGATGTGTAGACAGCTTACACAGCTAAGAGAGGAGTTGAGCTGGTTGAGGTGGGCATTAAGAAGGATAGGGGTATGGGGAAGGGGAGAGGGTTGGAGGAGGTCCAAAGAAAACACCAGTTGGGTGGGGGATGAAAGAGTGAACAAAGTAGGAGCTCCAGGGGTATTAGGAACAGGTGCAGAGGTAAGTGCAAGAAGAAGGGGAATGGACTGGATGAGGTCCAGAGGATACACCAGAGGGATGAGAGAAGAAAGGTGGAGCACAAGAGAGGCAGCAGGAGACTTAGGCACAAGAGAAGCAGAGGGAAAGAGAGGCCAGGACAAGTGGCAAGTGGTAATATCAAAAAAGACACTGCAAGCACCATTGGGGAAATTACAAAGAATTATGGAGGACAGCATCAAGCACCAGGCTGTGAAGCAAGGGAGCAGAGAGGGAAGACAGATTTGCACTCTTGGGGGCACTTGAAGAGGAGGACGACAAGGAGTGTGGCAGTGAGGAATTCATAGGAGATGGATTAGGGGCTAAAGAGATAGAAGGATCGGGAGTAGGGGATGCACCTTAGGGAGGGAACCTGGAGGAAGTAGCCAAAATGAGAGAGCGGAGGGGGTAAAACAATCTCAAGGGGGACACAATGCACAGAAGAGATAGGGAAGAAGCCTACAGTAAGCTCAAGAAGGGAAAGGATAAAGGGAGGGGGGAAGGAGAGGATACCTGTACACAGAGGGATTCAAGCAGTAGAGAGGAAGGTGAGGAGTAAGAGGAGGGGGAAGAACCTGCGAAAAGGGAGGCTAGGATGATGGGAACTAGAGGGAACACTGGGGTGGGAGGGAATGAGAGATTTAGTCCAAGGGGGGAGCAAAACTCTGTGGAAGGAGATGGACAAGGGGGAAAATGGGACCAGGAAGGGAAATGGGATGCCAAAAATGGGGTATAATCTAGAGAATCAAAAGTACAAGCAGGAGGAAGAGAGTAGCATGGTCATGCTCATAGGGAACTCAATACTAAAGTTAATCAGATGAGGGAGAAATGGAAGCAGGAGCAGCACCATCTGGGTTGAGTGTATGCTAGGAATGACAGCGCTAAAAGTGAGGCACAATATACCCTCATACGGCAAGCATCAAGATGAGAGGTCATACTTGGTGTTCCACATAGGCACCAATGCTCTGAAGGGGAGTAGTCTAATGGAGGTACAGGCTAGGTTCAGGGAGCTTGTTAGGTTCTGCAGTAGTGTAGGGTTCCATTCAATTGCTTTCATGGAGGTACTGCCTGTGCCAAGAGCAAGCACAGAAAGAAAGCAGAGGACTGAAGAATTTAATCAATGGCTGGGAGGTAGGTGCAGACAAATGTGGTTTGGGTTAGTGGGAGACTAGGGAGCAAAGAGGGAGGATGAGAGCCTATTTGCTCTGGACAGGCTACACCTGAGCAGGGAGGGACAAGCAATGCTAAAGAGAAAGTTAGGGGACTTTATCAAAAGAAAGTATAATTAAACTGATTTCGGGGGTGACCAAGAAAGGGGCGACTCAGAATGGCAGAAGTGATGGGAGGCCATCAGCCTCCTCCCAGGATGGAGATAAAATACTGGTAGAAAGCAAGAACAAGCAAAGGTCGGTTGGGGAGAGCAGTGAAGAGAGGTGGTACTGGTGGAAAGATTATCACCCAACGCCAGTAGTTTGGGGAACAAAATGGTGGACTTGGAGGCCATCGTGGTGGATGAGGGTCTGGACATAGTAATGGTAAATGAGATATGGTGGACAGAACATCATGCCTTGGAGACAGTTATCCAGGGCTACAGACTGCTTAGGAAGGACAGGGATGGTAAAGGTGGTGGTATTATACATCAAAGACAACATTAGGGCAATGGAAGGGCAGGAGGAGGTGGAGGAGACAGAATTCATGTGGGTTACTTTTGACAAACAGATTGGGGAATCATTGAAAATAGGGGTGGTCTACAGACCTCCGATGCATGGGGAGGAAGGGAATAGGCAACTGATACAGGGAGTTAAAAAAGCTGGCTCTCAAGGGGGAGCTTCTGTTAGTGGGGGACCAAAACCTCCCTGACATGTGCTGGGGATCCCAGCTGTAGTATCAGCTAGGAGCAGAGGAATCCTAGAGGTTGTACAAGGGGTATTTATGCAAAAGCTGGTCAGTGTGCCAACTAGGGGAGAAAACTTGATGGACGTGGTCTCACAAATTGGGAGAGTTTGGAAGAGGTGGAGGTGGGTGATGGACTAGGTACTAGTGGCCACAGGACTGTGTGGTTCAGGGTAAAAACAGGGAGGGAGACAAATCAGACTAGAACAAGGGTGATGGACTTCAGAAAGACAGACTTTGACAGAATAAGGAAGAAATGGCAGGGAAGGGGAACATAAGGGATGTTGAGGAGCTATTGAAGGCCTCTGAAATTTGCATTAAGAAGTCGAGGAAGAACAAAAAAAGGA
Organism: Neoceratodus forsteri; assembly: GCA_016271365.2. Taxonomy (NCBI): domain Eukaryota; kingdom Metazoa; phylum Chordata; order Ceratodontiformes; family Ceratodontidae; genus Neoceratodus; species Neoceratodus forsteri. The sequence goes on along the minus strand of CM057449.1, from coordinate 770,287,163 downwards.
GGAGACCACTCTGGTTTACAAGGAGATGGCAGGGGTAGTCAGGGAAAGAAAAAGAGCATTCAGGGAATATAAGGCGACACCAAGGGGGAGGACAGGGAGGCTTACAGAGAAATGAGGAGGGTGGCTGGGCAGAAGATAAGGAAGGTTAATGCAGAAACTGAGGAGAACATAGCTAAGTGGGCCAAAAGGGGAAATAATCTTTTCTTATGTATGTTGGAGAAAGAAGGAAGGTGAGGCAGGGGGTAGTAAGGTTGCAGGGGGAGGGAGGAATACAACTGGAGGGTGACTTTGAGAAAGCAATGGTGTTGAATAACTGCTTCTGCTTGGTCTTCACGGGGGGGGTTATGGGACAAGAGCTCAGTGGGAGGGGAAGAGAAGGCAGAAAGGTGGATCCCAGTATGTTCAGCACTGGCAGGGTAAGGGAGGAACTGGGGAGATTAAGGTGGACAGGGCAAAGGGCCAGAAGACTTGTACCCAAGGGTACTCCGGGAACTAAGGGAGAAGCTGGCAGCACCACAGATGAGACTGTTTAACTTGTTCATGGATACAGGGTATGTGCCAAGGGACTGGGGGAGGGTGGATGTGGTGCCACTGCACAAGGGGAATAGTAAGGAGGTGGCGGAAAATGATCAACTGGTCAGCCTCACCTTGGTGGTGGGCAAGGTAATGAAGGCACTAATAAAGGAAAGGGTGGTGGACTACCTGGTGGACAGCAGACTGCAGGACAAAAGGCAGCATGGTTTCATGAATGGGAAGTCATGCCAGATAAACCTGATAGAGTTCTTCAATTGGGTGACGTAGGTGGTTGACCGGGGGGGGGGCATGTCCTATCTGGACTTCAGAAAGGCATTCAAAATCATTTCTCACAGAAGGCTAGTGAATAAGGTGGAAAGCTTAAGGGTGGGACAGAAAATAACTAGGTGGGTGGAAAAGTGGTTGGCAGGCAGAAATCAGAGAGTGGCGGTAAATGGATGCATTCCATGGTGAGGGTGTTAATGAGTGGGGTGCCCCAGGTGTCTGTGCTGGGACCCCTCCTTTTGAATATATACATCAGTGATATAGCAGAAGGTCTGGAGGGAAGAGTGTACCTGTTTATTTATAATATTAAAACCTAAAATAATGTGGACAACCCAAGGGGGGGTAGATGCCATGAAGCACCACTTAAGGACTCTGGAGGGGTGGTCAGAAACTTAGCAACTGAAGTTCAGTGCCAAAAAGTGTGTTGTGATGCATCTGGGGTGCAAAAATCCATAAACAGCTTACACTCTAGGAGGGGAGGAAATCGAAAAAACAGAGCCAGACAGGGATCTGGGGATTATAGTATCAAGCAACCTTAAGGTAGGTAGCCAGTGTAGCAAGGTGGTGGGGAAGGCTAATGGAATGTTGGCATGCATTGGGAGGGGCATAACTAGCAGAAGGAGGGAAGTGCTAATGCTTATTTACAAGGCCATGGTGAGACCACACGTGGAGTACGGGGTCCATTGATGAAATGGAAAGGGTTCAGAGAAGCACAACCAAGATTGTATACGGTATGCAGGGGAAACCATATGAACAGAGGTGTAGGGAACTGGATCTGTACCCATTGGAGAGTAGAAGGAAGATGGGAGACATGATTGAAACTTTTAGATATGTGAAGAGGATCAATAAGGTAAAGGATGGTAGCTCTTTGCCTGACCCCCAAGTCTTGAGCTGTTGTGATCATGGGGAGGAGTTCCGGCCCCACTTTTCTTCTGTGCTGAGGACCACTCAGATTAGGCCGGAATCCCCAAGCTGAAATATCTCCCTTCACAGCATGCCTGTCACTGATGCAGCAGGGCCAGTCCCATCCTCAAAGAGAAACCACGGCTATCTTGCTTCCCAGTGCCTATTACATTGTACTGAGGGATCTACTAAAAAAGGGCACACTCCCCAAAACATTTTAACTAACAGGTGCCATGCTACTGGAAAATACTCTATAACATTGGACACACTAGCAGATCCACTTCAAAGTTACAGATTGCTGCATCAACAGTTCGAATAGCAGCCACTGATAGTATTCACTGTATTGCTCAATAGACTGAAAGCCCCTTAGAAGAATGAGTCAGTAATGTGGGACTGGTGAACATGTGAACCAAAGATAAAAGATTACTTCATAGCATCGTTCCCACTCCCAAGAGAGCTTAGGAACCACACTCTTAAAGCTGGACCACCAATAAGCAATCAAAGTTCTAGTCTCACTACCAAATACATTTTGTGTAAATGTCTAAGAGAAACAGATTTGTTTTTACTGCTGTGTGTTCCCTTCACTGACTGTATGGCTACTTGTGCTGTACTCATATTTTCTGCGCCATCTGTGGTGATATTGCACCTCACCAACAAGATGTCTCAACCTCTTCCTTACCCTGCTATGGCTCCTAATGACATAGCCCATATCTCTGCAATGCTCTCATGAATCCAAAAAGACATGTCAGAACTCAGAGTCACCAACATGCAGACAAACAGTGACCTAGCAGCTTTAGGGGGCAGGATGGCAACTGTGGAGGAAAAAAAAATCAACACACAGAAGGCTCGGCCCACAGCAATCAGGGATACCTCTAACAGCATGACCAGCAAATAAAATATCTACTGCAAAAGGCAGAAGACATGGAAAACTGAGCCAGGAGTGAACCAGGAGAAAGAACATAAGACTGGTGGGCATTCCGGTGGGGGGAGAGGGTGGAGACATGATTGAATATTTGCAACACACTATACCTCTCCTTTTAAATGCTCCGTACTGCCCTTCACTAGAATTTGAATGGGAACACTGATCCCTGTCCCCCAAACCTCATCAAGGGGAATGTTCTCGACTGATTCTTTGCAAGTTTCTCTGCTACAGGTACCTGGTAAAAGAAAATGTTCTTCATCTGTCTAGAGAACATGGTCCTCAATTGTAGGATGGCCACAACATTCAAATATTCCAAGACTTTTCCCCTGACGTAACGAAGCACCACAGAGCATATGCCTCAGTTCAGTCAGAATTTACCCAACTCTCAGTACCGCGATCTCTGTGTTATCCTGCCCTGCTTTGAGTACAGATTATTGGCACATAAATCACATTTCAGTCCCCAATAGAAGTGGAACAGTTTATACAGCAGCATTGGCTAAACCAACACCTTCAACTCTATCCTCTAATATGCAGCCTTCTATCCATGTGCAGCCCATGGAAACAGCTGCTTCAGACACACCCAGCTCCCGGCTGGGTTGAACATGGCCCCTGCAGACACTGAGCCCTGGTATCAAGTTAACAGAAGCAGAAACTGGAAGAAATACTTAGCCCAACTGGGACAACAACTGCTGCCATGCAGACACAGATCCAGGAGCAGAAAATGCAGTCCACCCTCCTCAGCCCTTTAGCAGTAGCTCACCAGTCTACCATCCAGTTGGAACTCATAGTAGATTTTCTGCCTTTAGGGCAACTTCACAAGAGCCCCATACCCCCAGAAAACCCCTCCTCAGGAGGGGCCACTGGGTGCATCAGCTCAACAGGCATTATCAACCGAAGATCAATGCTCAACATCATGGGCAGACAGAGTGGCGGAGGTAATAGTGGAATCAGACAAGTTCTAAACTCCCATGGCAACCTTGCATTTACCGCCATCTCAGCAATCTCTGGAGTCCTGCCAGCAACATGACCGGTCACAGTGATTCCTTTCTCTTTTGAGATTCATGAAATATCTGACATCTGTGCTGGGTAATGTCATTCAAGGGGGACTGACTGGCACCTAACTGTTTGCTGCCACCTCTGTGGCCACTCTCTGTGAGTGACACAGAGTATTGACAGAAACTGGGTCCTTTAGGATGCTAATAGTTTATTTATTTATTTATTGAAATGTTTCACCAGGAGGGCACACTGAACAACAAGTTGCTCATCTCACGGTGTGACCTGGGGGGAGAGGTTACACAGGGTTGTGAAGGATGATCAGTTACAACAGTATGTGGGTAGTACAAACAATACAACATTGTAAGATTGTGCAACAGTTGGAACACAAGGTATTGTACAATAAACAGTAGTGGAACATTGGGTAAATTACAATACATGTCCAAAATCATACAAAAGTACGTATAAACATACAAAACAGTAATAATGCGATAGAACCATTAACAGTGCATGAGTGTACCAGGAGCAGGCTTGAGGTAGTACGCAAGTGCTGTTGGAGTAAAAAGGATGGGGTTAGGTTGTGCACACTGGTGACCAGAAGGGCAGGAGGAGGAGGAGAAGAGAGGAGGAGAGGCAAGAACTGAATATGAGGAGAAGGATGGCCATTTCCTAATTTCCCCTTCAGGATGTTGAGAACCCTGCCGGGAGGGGTCATGGTAGGAAGGCAGAAACTGGGGATAGGTATTAAGGTGGGTTAAAGCAGGAACAGCTGAGGGAAAAGTAATTGTGTAAGACAGAGGTAAGAGAGTAGTTGGAGGAGTAGTGTCATATTTCAGGGGGGAAGGAATTCCAGATTTTAGGGAAATGATGGGTTAAACCAGTCTGATCAATGAGGGTGAGGGTGGAGCAGTGAGGAACCGTCAAGGTGCGAGTATCATTTGATCTGAGAGACTGGGTGGGAGGAGGTAGAGTGGAGAGAGAGGATGCGAGATGGCAGGGGAGCCCCCCCCGAACCAGAATTTGGAGGTTAGTTTGGCACAGTGAGAGATGATTCTGTAAGACAGTGGAAGAAAGGTTAGAGAGTGATAGAGTACACAGTGGTGGGAGCGGGAAGGGGAGTTGATAGCAAAGTGGCAGAAGGAGTTAAAGAGAGTGTCCAACTTGGTTAGGGAAGATTTGGGAGCAGCACCATAGACTACGTCACAGTAGTCAAAGATGGGGAGTATCATCTTCACCTAATGATCAGTTTTACCTAAGTCAAATCAGTGTAGGGGTACTGAGGGGCTTACCCCCTTTCCTAATGAAGGTTCTATGCACGCAATCATCTTGTATGAACATACATGTTACTAGCATCCTTGTACAACCGTGACTGTAGTGCATTTAATGGTGCTGACTATATTTCCTGACCCTGGTCAGTGGCTGTGAATATGGTCTGTGAAGTGTTGGTTTGGTAGAGGCATTGGGCAGATGTTCCCCCTCTCCATATCCCTACCCTTCCCCACTAAATATCCCTGCCTCCACCCCAGCAGCACCATATTCTCCTTTCTTCATCTCCTTGTACCATACTATTGTATATGCAGCCCTAGTATAGGCCTGCTTGACCGGTCTTAGGCATGTCTTAATGCAGTGCATTCATGGATGCTCAGACCACATAATAATGGGGACTTAGCATATCCACACAATTGTAGTATCTTGCTTCTTTCCTCAAGTTAATCCTGATTCTGTCTCACCAGGACCTTGCATAGACAGGGTAGCTAATGAACCAGACAGAACAGTAAGGATTCAGGCAGCACTCAATGAGGTTCTCTGGCTGTTTAAGGACAAGTGAAATCCTTTGTCTCCAGGTAAGGCACCTGCAGTGAAGTATGCTATCACAGGTCATAGGCTGCATCTCATGCGTGATAGGTGTTTCCACCCCCCCACCCTCTTCCTCCGTCTTCCTTCTCCCCCAATCCCTTTTAAGCTGCCTAGCCATTTCATAAACTGATGTAATTTACCAAGTTTCATTTCAGTTTTACAAAGTTCTTCAGTTTTCTCTTTTGAAGGTTCATGAATATCACAAAAATGGTTCTTTCTTCTCCCTACTGATTGTAGCCACTGTATTGAACAGTAATGCAGCAAATGTTGAGTATTATAATAATTGCTTTGCTTTGTAATGTTCTGCATCCCTTGGTAGTTGCAGCAAAGCCTTTGGGGGATTCTGCTTACTGGGACAATTATGCTATGCCATATCCATGGTGCCTATGGGGGTCAAGTCTATAGTTTTGTTAGACTTGCCGAACAGGTGTAATATACTCTTGCATCCCAGGTATCAACCTCATTTTTCCTCCTTAAATGATATTGCATTTCAATGTGGTATAGATATTCTAGAGTGTATACTTTCTAAATGTAGTCCATATTACATGTAGATTACAATGTATTTGGTAACAATCCAGTTTCAGCATATATTAGGAAAGCTCTATGGAACTACATACCTCCTCCGCTTCAAGGTATTTTTTTGCTGATATCACAATGCAGCATGCACCATGTATCTAAAAATGATTGTTGGTGAGCAGGGTAAGGCATATGAAGGGAAGTTGGGGGCCCTGAGCACGTACTTTCTGGAGAAGAGGAGGGAGAAGTGGACATGACTGAGACCTTCAAATACTTGAAAGGGATAAATAGGGTGGCTAAGTAGGGTCTCTGTAAGCTAAATAGCAATCAAAACTTGAGGGGACACAGTCTTAAGCTGGAGGGGGGAGGTTAAGGATGGAGGATAGGAAGCACTTCTTCATGAAGATGGTGGTGGCAAGTTAGAATACACTTCTGGATGAGGTGTTCTAGTTGAAGGCAGTGATCAGGGACTTATGGTGCAGCAGCTGATCAAGGTGGTCGCAGGAAAGTGAGCTGCACGGCTTGTCACTTAAAACTTTTGCTGCAAAGTTATAAAACCCTTTTACATTTAGTAACCGACTGGTTTTTAGTCATTTGCACTTTTATTTTAACATTATGTTGGTTTGATTACTCTCTCATATGATGGCAAAACAAGGTTACAATGAAGTCATGCAGTTAAGTTCCCCACCACCAAGCCCAGAAGAGCACCAACCACTGAAGTGCCACAGATTTGATTTTGACACTAGCTGTCTTCCACCTATTTCAGAATACATCAAGAAACATGATCCAGTTTCGCATGTGCAAGAATTTGCATCAATAAAGTCTATGTTGACAGAGCTAGTGATGGATATTAAGTCAATGCATCTTTTGGTGGATTCTCTCATGACCCGGATCGGGGATGTTGAGGCCTAGGTCAGTTTTTTAGAGGAGCACGCTGAAGTGGAAGAACTGGATGTAGTGGTCTTAAGGAGGAAGGTGACAAAGTTTGAAGATAAAGTTGATGATTTGAAGAACAGAAGCAGGAGGAACAACCTGCTCCTGAACAGAATACTAGAGGGCGCAGAGGGTCCAAACCATGTAAAATTTATTTTGTCAATTAGACGGCCTCCCGGCATACAGCCAAGGATATGCTATAGAGTGAGCACATAGGGCTCTTTGTTTGACCCCACAGCCTGGAGAATGCCCTGAGCCCTTATCAGCTGATGGTTGAACTTACAAGACAAATTGAAAATTCAACAAGCTTCCAGAGCGCATCCACAACTCTACTGGAAGCAACACTGGTACTTTATCATCAATGATTTGAGTCAGCTGATCCAAGAGAAGCAGAAGGCTTATGAAGATATTAAACAATGGCTTTGTCTGGGAGGTACACAAATTTAAAATTCAGTTCCCTGCCAGACTTGTTTTGTTGCTCCCACAAGTTATTTTTAGCTTTTACTCTGCAGGTGCTGCGGAACAGCACCTCCCTTGTGTTCCTCCAGATTTGTTTGACAAACTGTGGAATAAAGATTCTTTGGGAAAAATGGATCAGTAACAGCGCTGAGATTTTCAACGGTGTTCCGCTGTGAATATAAGAGTGTTTTATGTTCACACTGCTTTGATTCTGACTTGGGTGGCCTGTTTAACAACAACTTTCAACAGATGCACAGATTGCTGTTTTTTTGAAGATGTTTGTATTTGCACCAGATCGACAGCTTCAGAATGGCACTTGGGGTGGCTTTCCTCTGGGACCCAGCTCTCTGGCTTTATTTTCTTAGGACCTCAACTCCAAGGATTCTTTCTATTTGCCTATTTGATCTCATTGGACTCATTAGTTGACTTACAAGACTTGATTCTGGTACCAGAGTGCATGGCAGCAGCAACCCTGGAGGGTTTAGAGAGACATGCTATTTGCATTTGTACAGGGCAAGTTGGAAATCTGTTTGATTTTGTTTTGCTTTCTTGCCTCACATTTGCTACATCAGTTGCATTTCCTGTAACTCTTGTTTATGGTTTTAGCTTCTTCCCTCACACGGGAACTCTGCTTTGGTAACTTTACATGGAACTTGAAGATACAGCAGTGGCAGTCACTATTTGTTCAGCATAACTGAGTCCATTATATATTGTTCCTATATCAGAGCTCCCAGTCTTCACGGAACATTACATGTCATATTGTTACACTACTGGTTGTTGAGATGCGATGCATATTTCATATTTCCTTTTATTTAATGTGTGACTGTAGCTCTTATTGATTTGTATTGATGCATGCTTGCCTCAGGAGCAGGTTGAATTTCAGCTGATGTTTTAGCTAAATCTGCTGTGACAAGCTTTGTTTAAAGATATATTCTTGTCGTAAGAGGTCCTTACGGGGAAATCTATACTCTGGCTCAGTTTTGCCTTTCAGCTTTGGGGACCATCTCCCATGAGCTAATTACCATTTATGGTAATCTCTGTCTACTAACTCGTGTTTTTGCTTTCATCAATGTAAGAGAAAAGAGGGAGACTGCACAAAGTGATGTGAGTGGATCCACAGTGTACTTATCAATCAGTCATGCAGAAGCTGGTCTCAAACACTCAGCCCAGTATAAAATAGAAGTGCAGATTCTTCGTCAGTCGTCAATCATTTATTCAAGATGAACATATGAAAACAGTAAAAAAACATATCAAAAAGTACTACCTCTACATTTCAAGCTGCCCTAGCTCTTTTTCAAGAAGGCCTTCATTTCAGTCTTCTTGAAACCTGGTCATGACCCCACCAAAGTGATCAATTACCAACCCATTTCACTGTTAAATGTAGATTTCATGATTTTCGCTAAGGCTCTAGCTTTTCATTTACAGCAGGTATGGTCCTACTGTATTGGACCAGAACAGGTGGGGTTTAAGGCAGGATGCCTGTTTTTTGATCACCTGAGAAAACACTAACATATAGTATTATTTCTGTGCCTAGGAAGGCAGGACACCTGCTGTCCTAGGCCTCCCTGGATGCAGAAAAAGCATTTGACAGGGTCTCATGGAAGTATCTCTTCCAGGTCCTTTATTAATTCAGCATCCCTGAGGCATTTATTCAGTGGGTGAAACTGTTATACCTGTTATACTCACATCCCACTGCCTGGGTGCACTCCAACAAGGTTCTTTTCCCCAGCTTTCCCCTTAAAAACAGGACCCATCAAGGTTGCTCACTCTCCCCATTTCTTTTCAGTTTACATTTAGAACCCCTAGTGTGCCATATCAAGTCTCATCCCTCCATAAAAGGTAATATCCTAGGGACAAGTCAATACAAGATATCAAACTATGCTGACAATATTCTTTCACATCTTGTAAATCCTGTTACTTCACTTAAAATAGCCATGGAGAAGATTCTAAATTTTTGATCCATTTCCCTTTATAAACTAAACCTAGAGAAAATGTAGGTGCTCCCGCTCAATGACTATGCAAGGAAAGGTGATCTTGTCAACATGGAGCTTAGCTGGGTCACCAGGGACATTACCTATCTAGGCATAATATTAACTACCTCTCTTACAAATTTTATACAAAACAATTTTACAGACTTAATCCATACTGTAAAGGTTGGTTTCGCATGATGGAAAGGGTTACCATTATCATTATAGGGTTGGGTTAGCATATTTAAAATGAGCATCTTACCTCATCTCCTCTATCCCATGACTCTGTTAACAGTCTGGCTACCTTTGCACTGGTTCCAAGAACAGCATGCTATGCTGTCTTCCTTCATAAGAAAGTGAAGCAAGCCCCAGCTTCGGTACCTTAAACTGGTGGCACCCAAATTATGAGGAGGCCTGAACACCCTGGATTTTCTAGGATACTTTCACACTGCACAAGGTGCTAAGTATTTTAGGTGGACATACCCAAAAGATGAACAACCCCCTTCATATGTTCTGCAGAGTATTATGTGATAATAGTGACTGTAATACAGCGCCAACCACAACACCGAATGAATAAAACTGAATGACAATGCAGCGAGCAGCACTATAGCGAGCTGCATAATACACTACTTCCACCAAAACTCCCATAAAATAACATTAGTGTCTCTTGTTTCTCCGGGGGATAATCCTCTTGACAAAGCACGCAAGTGTGAAACGTTGGGGGTCCAGTCTGGTTTGGTAACCTGACTGTTGGTTAGCACTGGTATCTGCTAAATAAAATAAAGGAGCAACACTGATCAGTATCCTGTGTGTTGCCTTTCCTTTTTCTTGGACTGCATGAATGTGTGTAGATGGCTTTGCACTAAAAGTATTGAAAGTTTGCCGTTAGCACCATGCACTGTTGGAGCAATTGTGATTGCTGGGACTGTATATCATATTACACCATTGGATGGACCAGACTACTTGATTATTTGTGAAATAGTATAAGGAAATGCTGGAAATTATGAGAGTAGAATGCACTTTGGCTGCCATGTAGAATTATTACCAGTCGTACCTAAAGCATTGGGCCCCCTTAGATTCATAGGATTCACAGGATTGCAATAAAGTATATTTAATTTAAAAAGAAAATGGTGATCATCTTCAGGAAAGGCTGGGATAGATATATGGGAAAGCAATGGTCCTGGAAGAGGTAGATGAAAAGGATCAGAGGATTGGGGAGAGGGGCAGGGTCAGTAGCCTAAGCTATGGACCCTACAATATGAGAAGACTAGCTAAACTAAATGGCCTTATTTTGCTAGCTTCTTCATATATACTAGTATTTTATATGGTCAGCATGAAGCTCTTGAGCCTTACTATCTGGAATGTGAGAGGACTTTACTCTCCCATAAAGAGGAAGAAAATTCTTGCTTGCCTCAAAAAGCTGCGATCCTAGGTGCAATCCAATTGACCGTGCACTCTGGCAAAATAAACATGGACTGCAGCGAACTGTAGATACAGAATGAGTGGATGGCATTTTTCTTATTGCAGTAATGTATTGTAATCTGTCTAGACTTCAAACTGAGGCATTTGTGAAGGTATTTCATGTGGAATTAATAAACTATGTATTTGCCTCCAGTTTGTTGTAGTCTGTGTTTCTTTTACCACTGTGCCCTATCAATTGGATTGTACTGTAGTTGTGGGCTAGCAGCCCTAATAAGCTGCACCACACTACACCAGCATTCTGCGGCGCCTGTATGGAGCAAGTTGCAATCTCAGGTAACCTTCCAGCAGGAAACTAAACAAATGCATGAAGAAGCTTCCAAACGTAAGAGGGAGTGGCTGGTTTGGAAGCACACCACTGTACCACCACATATAAACTTGGTGTGTCCATTCTCCATCTCCTACACAGAAACATTAAGTGGACCCCAATCCAACAATTAGGGGATAGAAACTGGTACTGGATTCTTGTCAAATTCTCTGTGCCCATGAGGCCCCTGATTTTATCTAATATGTATGCTCCCAACTAGGATGAACCAAAATTTGCTGATAGAATCTCACAGGAGCTAATGGACATGGTCATCGATAATCCTGAGATTATTATATATGGGCATCTCAACTTAGTGTTACACACTGCCTTGATAGATCAAATGCATGGATTGAACCCCACAAGAAGGCCTTAACAATCTTTCAAAATTTAATGTCACTGCACCAACTCTCTGACATGTGGAGACTGCTACATCCATCAGAGAAGGACTTTTTTGTACTTTTCAGCTACATGTAAGGTTAGCAGGTTAGATATGTACCTAGCCTCCCCTTCCATCACTCAGGCAGCTGTGGAGGTAATCACAGCCCCCTTTACCATGGCACTGTCACCGTAGCATCTATCTGAGACCCTCTTTCACAGAAATCTACTCCTGGAGGCTAGATCCCTTATTACTAAAAGATAACCAGTTTCAGGAATGGCTTCAACAGGAGGCTATGACATACTTTGCACTAAACCCCCCTGGTTTTCCTTGGCAGCCACACTATGGGAGGCTTTTAAAGCATCCATGAGAGGAAAATTTAGAGGGTATGCAGGCCACAGACACTATCTCTGAGATTAGGAATTCTCACAGTTGGAAACTAAAGTGAAAAAAAGAACAGACTTACAAGTCTGATTTGTCTAAATGCAACAATAATGCACTGCTAGTTGAGATCACTAAGTTATGTATACAGTTAAACTCCCTTCTTTGCAAGAAGGCTGAGCTCAATATTCACAGAAAAATATATATATATTTTGGGACTGCAGTGAGAAGTCAAGCAAATTGCTTGCACATTGCTTAAAGAAATGACAGGCAGAGCACCATATAGCACATCTAAGAAGTCCAGATGGACACATTCATATGAAATCCACTGCTTCAACAAAAGCTAATAAATAAATAATATTAATCAGATTATGCATGATTTCTATGTTAAACTGTATCAATCCTGGGGGACCTTAACCCAAACAATTTTGCAAACTTCATAGGACCCTTTAACCTTCCAAAACTACGTGATCAATATAAACATCAACTAGAGGCACCCTCCACCCTGCAGGAGATAAAACAAGCTATCAACTCTTTGGCACCACGTAAGACACCGGGAGCTGATGGATTTCCAATTGATTTCTACCACCTATTAGTAAATACAGTCTGTCATTCTCTCCTACACATGATGACTGGAGCACAGGGACACTCTAACTTGCCAGACACCCTCAGAAAAAACTATCAAAGTTCTCCCCAAGGAAAGCAAGGACTTATCCTTCCCAGCCAGCTACAGACCTATCTCTCTGATTAATGCCAATGCAAAAATTATTGCTAACTCCTTGCTTCCAGGCTGGAAGGGATACTTTCTACCTTAATTCATCCTGTGTAAGCTGGCTTCATAAAAGGAATGGTTAGTTTGGATCACCTAAGAGCCCTGGAGCAGGATTCACTAAAAAACACAAAGTGCCATGCAAATGTTTGCGTGGCACCTCGTGGTTGCACTGAGGGGCAATTGTGCTATGCACAGTTGGATAATGCAGTCCACTAGCTGGCTGTTAATAGGGGCCAGCAGGGACAGCAATAACCCAGGAAAAGTAGTGGGATACCCAGTAGCACTGCCTCTATAGCCAGCCAGGAAAATAGCCCCGCAGTCAATAGCATTCACACGCTAAAGTGCTACTCACAAAAGTAGCCATGCAAATGAATCCATTGGGCATGCAAGGACTAGTTGCCATTAGCATGCCAATGATGGGCTCATTTGCATGACATTAGTGTGCCATTGTATGGCCACTCCACCAGCCCATTCCCCACACAGCCGCAGTCCCCAAGTGTAGTGCCCCCATCCTCCAATCATCGTCCTACCCTACATTATTGTAAAAACGTTTTTCCATATCAGGTGAGAGATTAGGGAGGGGGAAGGGACCCTACGCTATGGAAAAATTTATTTATATTATCAGGTGGGAAATCTGGGACCGGGGAAGGACCCTACACTATGGAAAAATGTTTTGAACATTTTGGGTGGGAGACCGGGGAACAGTGGGCCACAGTACTACCGCGAACCATTTGGATTGTGTGTATTACTGCCATGTTTTTGGCAGCAGTATTGTTTCCATGCATAGGCCGTCGCAGATGGCCTTTGCGTGGATCGCAAGTTTTGTGAATGGGATTGTGTGGGGAAGCAGGTTCCCTTCCCCTCACTTGCATTGTAGCCCCCCTCATTGCATTGCCCAGGCACAAACCCAGTTTGCCTGGGCAAACTGGGCTTTATGAATACCACCTCTGGGCAAAACCCAGTTTGCCCCGTGAAAACCCAGTTTGAGCCTGGACAAAGTTTTGTGAATCCTGCCCCTGGTATCAATTTTATAGGTTACCAACTCAATCCCACCCCAACCCAACAACAGCTACAGTATTACTATAGGCTTTGAAAATGTTTTCAATTCGATGGAGTGGGGATATCTCCACACCTTGCTACAGCATTTAAATTTGGGCTCAACTTTTAGATCTTGGCTCAAAATCCTAAACCTGCAGCAATCTGCCTGATTACATATGAATTGTACTATCTCTCTGCCCTTTCAGCTCAGCAGGAGCACTCTCCAAGACTTCCCCCTCTCTCCCCTTCCATTTATTTTGGCAATTGAGCTGGTAGCAGTGGCCATATGGGCCCACCCACAACAGGAATTCTAATTGGCAATGTGAAAGATTAAATGTAGGAAAGATCTGGAATGCCTGGGAAGACATCCCGTTGTGTTCTATGTGTCCTTTATTATGTTATGTGGATGTCTGTACATGGACTGTCCACCCATGTTTAAATGTCGTCGGTTGGTGTTTCCCCTTTAATCATCCCCCCCTTCCTTTTGTGTCTTTTCCTCTCTGTAGCATTCCACGTCTGTAGGTCCCTAAATAATGTAAATGAAACTTTAATATGACTCTTTAAAATTGTTATATTAAAATATACCCTCAACTTATAGTTTTTGAATGTATAGGATAAAAGAAGGTCAGGACACATGTGTTGCTCTTTATCTCATTCGTCGAGAGTTCTTTTCTAAATATTAAGAGGGTGAATGGTGTGCTTATGTATCTCTGGACCATCCTTTTTTGTTTGTTCATTCCCCCTGCTTGTTTGTTTCACCGCCATCTCGTTGTATTCACCGGTGAAACAAGAAAATAAAAAAAAAACAATCCTACTTGTTGTTTCTGCTAAAAGTACACTCCATAAACATGTTGCTAAGGCTTAGTATTCTACATTTCGTAGTTTAGCCTCCTCAAAGCTTGCCCTTGTTTAGAAACGCTATCCTCCGCTTTCTCCTAAGCTGTTTACCTCTCGAATGTGCACACTATCGCAAAGGTATAAACGGACGAAACGGGAAAGTGCCTTCTGAAGTAACCTAATACATTTAGCCCTAGTAGCTCTTTTAAAACAGGCTACAAGTAAAACAAAGTAAATGCCTTTAGTAAAGATTTAATCGGTTGTGTAACTCTGTTTAAGCGTCTTCCTGTATACAGAGTGATTTAGACAGACGCTCAACCAGACATTTACTGAAGTCAGAAGCCAGAAAGAAGCTAAGAATAAAATACTTTAAGCTTACAAGATAGGAAGTAAAGAAAGTAATGCTTTCAGCGTAAGTATAAACTTAAAATAAACAGGGTTTAAATTTAATTTGTACCTGGATATATGTGCTTGTTCTTTACAGGTATCCTCAGCCTCCTGTGAGCCCTCCCTCTCTCTCTTGTTTCCTAAGAGCCGACTGGCCTCAGTTTCACTATTCTTATTTCCAACTAGCATAGAGGAGGGGTCCAAATGTGGCTTGTCTGACAAAAACTTCATTAACTCATGTTTAAACTAAAGAATGTTTACTTCATAAGTTTTGTTACAGTATTTAAAGAATGGGAATGCTTATAAACAAAGAAATACAATTTTTTTTTAATTTAAAGATACAAAATTTACTTTTGTTAATTGATTGACATACGAATGGGCCAATGAGAAAAGTATAAACCCCTATATATTTGGTCAGCTAATGGTTCCAAATCAGATTTGAATTGGGTGTTGAAGGCTCAACACCTGAGCCTAGAGCCTACTAGTGCTGTTGAGACCAAGGTGCTTGGAACCTACATGGAATATGATCTACTTTATTTTATTTTAAGTAGTGTACAGTCCGTTAGTTCCTTTATGTTGCTGCAATAAATCTTTGGTTTGGAATCTTATGGTGCCAGTGTCCATCTGTATATCCCACCACCCTCCGACAGGCAACACTATTTACCATACTAAATTGTATGCGGATCACTGTCTGATACTGGTCTAAGATGCACCTCATAGCATCCCCCCAATTATGTAACTATTGATCAAGTCTAAAACTCTCTCAGGACTCAAGATCAACACTTCTAGATCTGAAATTCTTCCTCTCATCGCCCACTGTCAAGAGTAGTTTGTCCACCGTTTTGTTCTAAGATGTTCATCACAGGTGCTCCAATATTTAGGGGTTAAAATCACTAGACATTCATGAACTATGACATGCAAACCTTTCTCCTTTTCTTTCTAAACTCTGAGAGGAATTGGACAGATGGCACTCCCTTAATATTTCAATGGCAGGAAAGGTGGCCACCATTAAAATGGTGTTGGCCCCTAAACTGCTACACATCCTTGCACACTTACCCGTTATGATACCAGTAAAATAGTTCCAAAAGTTGGATACCCTCATAGACCATTTCCTCTGGGAAGGGGCTCAATTATGATACAGTAGGACAAAGCTTAGGAACCACTGGCCAAGGAGCAGCTAGGTCCTCCCTAATTCTTTTGCATACTCCAATGCTTTTCTTGTGGCCCATACTGCCCAACTTTTTCATCCCATTACTGCCCATTCTTCTGCATGAAGGGCCGTAGAACTAGTACAACTGGGAAACTGCCCCTCTACAGCTTACTTTGGACAGCTATTTCCCACGACACACCAAAGAAGTCTCACCACAGAGGCCTCACACAAAGCTCTGCATAAGGTAGGGAAAGTAACCAGACTCTGTATTGCTCTTCTTGGGACTTGGATTCCATTGTGGAACAACCCCTTTCTCATGTATCGAGGTGAAGCTTTTTTACTTAGAGGACTGGGAGGATGGGGGCATTCACACAATATAAGACTTACTCACACATGGGGCTGTCAAGTGGATTCATTTGAAAATGTACAGGCATGTTATATGATCCCATGCTCAGATTTATGGAAATCTCTTCAGCTGCATAATTTGATCTCTAATTAGAGGCAAAGAAGGTATGTTTGTTCCAATCAGTTTAAGGGCTATCTGATCCAGGTGAATAAACTTCCTCTAACTATGTGGTGTAAGTCCCCAAAATGTTTAGCGTGCACCATCTATAGAGCTGTATGGGATACAGCCCCTGACACTACACAGAGAACCAGACAAAAATGACAAAACTCTCTGCAGATTACAGTCTGTGATAACACCTGGTCTCAGTGTTGGAAGCTCTCTCACCAGGCCCGCACGCATGCTAAGAGCTTGCTAATCTGGAATAAAATATTACTTCAATGGTACCATACTCCAGCACAACTAAAATCCCTGGGCTTACTGTCTTATGATAAGTGCTGGCACTGCAATGCCCTAGGTGCAGATCTGCTGCATATACTATGAGCTTGCCCAGTGTTTCACATCAGTTCTGGTCCCATACACAACAGGAATGATCCTCTACTCTAAGCAAGAGTATCCCCATTGCTCCAGGGTATTTCTATTCAGAATCCCTACTGATAGTACCACACTTTTCATTTCCCAGCAGCATTGGCTTCTTGTAGCCAATATAGAGGCAAAACACCTGGGGCAGGATTCACAAAACAGATATGCCCAGTGCAACCCAGATGCAGCGGGGCAAGTCAGAAATGCACCAGAAGCCAATACAGGAATAGGGTGAATACACTAGCCCAAACAAGATGCCCTGCACTGAACAACATGTGCCATAGGTGCAATGTAATTACATGCAGCTCATACACAGGGGGCGCACCCATGCATACACAGTGCAACTCGATTCACAGTGCAGAACCATGGCACATAAAAGGGGCAAAGCCAAGATGCGCCATAGAAAGATAAGTACAAAAGAAGGAGACTTATGTCCAGCACACCTGCAGGTTGTGAATAGAACACCCGCAGCAGCACATTGCCAGAGCCATAGAGGAAGAGGAAGAGGAAACCAGAGACAGGGAGAGACACAGCCAGCCAGCCAGCAAACAACACCAGAGGGCCACACTGACAGCAGAAATGAACCCAACAGCAGTTACCATAGCTGGTGCCCAAATGAAGAGGAGGAGGCAGGGTGCTGGAAAGGCACCGTAGGTGACCAGCCCCATGGCAGTATCGTGCCCAGCTGTCCTTCGAGCAGCTCACAGAAGTGGAGACAGTAGGGAGATACCACCTCAACAGGGCCATACTGAGGCAGCACTGTGAGCTGTGCCTTGATGAGATGCAGGCACCCACCGCATGAGGTCATGCCATCTCGGTGGAGACCAAGGAGACAACGGTCATGTGCCTGCTTACCATGGGAACCTTCCAGAGGCCTACTGGGGACAGAAGCTAATGGGCAGACTAGGTGGGCCAAGCGATCCTTATCTGCTGTCAAAGTCTATGTTTCTATGACACCTCTGGCATGTCACAGGCCTCTACATCCCGCCTCCTCACACAGTTCCTCACCGCACTGCAACCACATGCTTTGGAATACATCAATTTCCCCAGCACACAGGCAGAGGGGACAGAAGCCATGCAGGGGTTCTGCAGAGTGGCATACTTGCCAGGTGTCATAGGGTCCATCAACTGCACCCATATGGCAATCCGTGCACCACCTGGTGAGGAGGCAATCACATACATGAACCTGAAAAGGTACCATTCTGTCAATTGCCAGGTGGTGTGCGATGCCACAGGGTGCATCACCAATGTCTGCGCCACACACCTTGGGAGTGCACACAATGCTTTCATATGGCTCCAGTCAGCACTCTACATGATGTTCGAGGCTGGAGACATCCCAAGTGGCCATCTGAAAGGTACATGTGACAGGGCACCAATAGCACAGGGGGGCATCAAGGCTGGGACACATGGGGTGGGCCGTGGGCAGTGTGAAGCAGGCGCATGGGCCCTGGGACAGCAGGGGTGTGAACAGGTACAAAGGTGGACACAGGGTGGCATGCAAGCACTGTGCACCACACGCCAGATGGGGCATGCATGTGCAGTAGTGGTAGGGATGCAGGACTGCCAGGTATGTGGATGCATGGGCGAGAGTGCGGACAGAGGAACACACCACAGAGGGCAGGGATGAGGACAGGCACATGCCACAGTGTAACCCAATGTACTAATGGACACACGTCTACCCCTACAGGTGATGCCACATACCTACTGAGGCCCTGGCTCCTCACCCCCATCCGATGACTCAGAACAGTGGCGGAAGAATGCTACAATGAGGCACACATCGCAACATGCACTATCATAGAGCGTGTCTTCGGCATGCTGAAGATGCGATTCCAGTACCTGTGTTGGTCAGGTGGTGCCATACAGTACAGCCCTGAGAAGGCCTGTGGCATATTCCTGGCCTGTTGCATGCTACACAACATGGCCCATGAACGTGGGATACCTGTTGAGGTTGGTGAGAGTGACAATTCCGGGGAGGAGGAGGGGGTGGGGAAGGGATGGACAGGGCACCCCTGAGGTCCAGAAAGGTGAAGCCAAGTAGGGATGCAGGGATCCCAGGCTGACAGAGATGGCATGGGAATACTGCATGCATGTGGTGGAGGAACACTTCGGGCCCTGCAGATGAGTATGCAGTTATGTACTGTATGTGTGCAGGTGTGAGCACTGCAGTGTAGGGACTGCATGACGTGGGAACAGTGGACACCGAATGCTGCACAGTGGTGCACACACAAGCGCATGCACATGGTGCATGACAAACAGACACACAGACACCAGGCATGCATCAACCCAGCATAACCCAGGCCATGTCATACACGTCACGGGTCAGTGCACACTGTGGCCTGCACACGAGCACTGCAGGCACCATAACACGCTCATCATTCCATGACACATAGCACAACAGCGGTACACACAGACCCACTGGTCAGCCTGCACAGGTAGCACAGGGTAGTGCCAGGACAGCTGTGGGGCAGACGACCACCACACACACTGCCACAGGCACCACCCACAGGGTGTCTGGTACGCACAGGTGTGCCAACCTACAACCACAGACCTGTGGACATGGGCATCACAGGGTGGTCCACAGACCACCACGGACATGAGGCAGACTCTGCCATGGCTGGTGGTGGTGGGGGGTGCCACCACCAGCCACAGGGATCATTCTCAGTGACCCCACAGGGGTGCTGCACCAAGACCGTGACTGGGTGTCCAGTGGAGTGGCCATCTCACACCCACCGGCTGAGCCATGGATAGTGGGTTTGGAAGCTGGTGGCAATGGAGTCAACAGTTGGGGTTCACCTGGCTCCACCACCGTGATGTACAGGACATGCTCCTGGGTGTCCAACTGGATGCACAATGTCCACGGCATGATGTGGATGCAGCCACTGCCTCCACGGCTGCTGCAATCCACTCCCAAGCTGCAGTCATGCCCTCCAGCATGATGCATGTCTCTGTCAGCATCTGAGCATGCCATGCAGCCGCTGACTCATGTTTCTTTAACATCACAGCCCTGTGTTTTCTCTGGAACTCCACATGGAGGGCCTCCTGACCCTTCAAGGTTGCCTGCAGCTGGTCAAGGTAGATCCCTATTTCATCGGCGGGTGATGCAGCATGGTGACATCGCCGATGATCTGGGGATGGTTCAGCCTGACCAGGTGCATCCACAGGTGGTGGTTACATCCTGGCAGGCTGTGACATGGGATGGGCTTGGCAAGGCACTCCTGCTGGCTGCCCATGGGTGGTGTCCTCCAGGGCCATTGGAGGGGTGCGTGCACATAGGCACCCTGGCTGGATGACACCGATGTTGCCAGCACTGCACTGGGCAGTGGTGCAGGGAGCATAGCACCCACAGCCATGGGCAGCTGTACTGCATCTGCACTGGAACCCAGCACAGTGGGAATATGGTGGCACCCAGGGACCCATAAACAGGCAACCCTGTGACATGTGCACCACTGTCGGCCATTTCTGTGGCACTGGTGTCAGTTGTGCATGTGGCAGTGCCAATACCCTCCCCCTGCATGTCACTGGTGAGCACGAGGAGTGCATCTGCAATATCCACCGCATCATCTGGGTCAGCATCAGTCAACCTGGATAGGCTCCCTAACCAAGCGATGTACCCGCTGGCTGTCCCGCCATCTCTCACCGAGGGGCCTGCAGGCCCTCCATCATTGGGGCCATGACCGGTGTTGCACGGGATGAGGATGGTGCAGGTGCAGAGTCATCCACAGTGGTGTCATCATCCCCATGTGATGGGCCCACATCATTGCCTGCTAGGGCTTCACGGTCAGCCATGGCCATGGCTGCACCCTGGAGGTGCGATGGTGCTGTGGAGAGAGGAAGGGAGACCATGGTTAATGCACAGTACACACATGTCACAGTGGTGAAGCACAGCAGAACACACCCATCCACAAGATGCCAGGGCCACACACCTGTCCACAACAGGGCCAGGGTGCAACGGCAATATGCAGCCCATGTTGTGGTCGAGCCTACCACTGTCCCATCATGCACATTGCGTAGCAGTGGCCTCACATGCCACACGGGTGCATAGCAGTCATGTGCCCTCCTGCACTGTGGCCTAGCACCCACGGCACCACGGGGCTGGACATACCATGCCAGGTCCAACCATCCCAGGTACGCTGTGCCTGGGTGTACAGTGACAGTGCTCAGCATGCAGGGACAGGCATGCCTACCATGGCACATGGGTGGGTGAGTATGGCCAAGTCACACAGCTATGCACCATGCTGTGATGGGCTGCCTCTCATCTGGAAACCACCACCTAGAACACCATGCATGGCTCTCCTGGACACACTGGTGGCCAGTAGGGCCTTGCTGGGACTAAGTCATTCCACCATGCTGGGTCTGCCCCCTGTCAGAAGCAGGGATGCCTGGATGCTGACCACCTTCTCCTTGGCCCTCCTGCAGCCATCGTTCCAGTGCTTGCGGCACTCTTGGACTGTACAGTTGTTTGGTGCCACTGCAGTCACCTGCCAGGACACCTTCTCCCAGCCTTCTGCATGTGCCGTCTGGCTGTCTCCCCTGCCAGTGAGGACATCCAGGCATAGGTGGCATGCTTCAATGAGTGACCTCTCCTCATCCTTTCTGAAGTTGGGATGCCGTCTGCTGGTTGCACCTGCTTCCTCCGACATACTAGCTACTGTGGGGGGGGGGAAGCATCCAGGTGTCAATCATGCCTGTGGGTACACATGTTGCCGCACACATCTTCCTCAGTCTGTTGCCCCCCATGGTCCATGACACTGTTGTACTGGGCCATTGCCCGTGGGTGGCCAGCCTAGCACAGGTGCCCATGCACCATGGCACGTGGTCCACGAGGGACACTGCATATGCCATGTATGACACCCAGTCCATGGCTGGGGGAAATCTGCAGTCGCCCCAGAGGGGGGCACACTGTGCCGTCTGCCATGGTCATGTCCTGGTACCTCTGCAGTGTGTGTGTGTGTGTGCCACCACCGTGGTACTGCCTCCATCCTGGGAGATACCCATGCGACGGCAGAAGGGTGGGGGGCAATGGACATGTGGCAATGGAAATGGTGCAGCTGGCAGTGGTGTGCAGCATGATGACACTGCCATCGTGCCTGCACGGGTGCTGCTGTGTGCCTTGGACCAACCTGTTGCACATTGCTGAGTCCACCACACATTGCCAGTGCCATCCAGTCACACGTACCTCCCCTGTGTCCCTGTGTACAGTGGACAGCTCAGCTGTTCATGTTGCATGCCCCCATTCCACATTGCAATGCCTAGGCCCACTGATGACCGTATCATCACTCAGCAGAACTGTGTCATACATGCTGTGATGTGTATATCCCAGTTCACAAACAGCCATTGTGGACATGATATGGAACAGTCCATTGGTGCTCTGTGCACCTTCTGTAGTGCCCTTCCTCTGTATTCCACATTATGGCCATGGGTTCCACATGTTGGTACTACTGGTTCCACATCTCAGGTACTGGTGCATTGCCTGGTGTGCACGCTCACAGTCAGTCAGTCACCCCAGTTTGTTCTGTTGCCCTATAATCATGGCTGTGTACTCACCCTCGAGGCACTGACTCCTCTCAGTAACCTGGTCTCAGCCTGCTGAATTGGGAGCATTTATGGCTCAGGGCATGCAAATGAGGCCTGAGCACCTGCTAATGAGATGCTAATCAGCTGAGTTTCCCATGCATGTTAGATGAGGCTGTTTTGGGCAATTCTCTGTGAATTGCACAATTGCCCCCAGCTTATCTCACTTTGCACGACATCTGTGGGATGTGCCGATGACTGTACAGTGCATCTCCAGTGTATGTGCGTATCAGTAGGCGCATGCTCCTGTATCAGGGCAATCTAGTCAGCGCTTCTGTTGTGCATGCTGGGTCACCCTGTCCGATGGCACATCTCCCATGATGCACTGTTCCACTGCTACCCTGATGTGCCATTGCAGGCCTGCTGGCCAGGACGCCTACCATGCAGAATATTTCACTATACACCATCCATGCTGCACTGCGCTTGTACTGCCCATGGATCACGCATGGCACGTGGTAGCTGTTTGTAGCACATGCCGTGCACAACATAGCACTCACTCGCTCATCACGCATGTGCAACAGGGTCCTGGCCTTGCCTTGCCATTGCGGACTGCATTGCGCATGCGCGGGCATGCTGGCGATGACCATCGCTCTCACCCAGTGCGCACTGTGCTGCACATGCCTCAGTGTTTCACGTGGTGCATAATGACCACTCAACTGCGCATTGCCTTTTTGCACCTTGTCACTGTCAGTTCCCATTATAAGATGCCTAGGGCAGGGAGACAGACACCTAGGGCCTTGAACTGGTCACAGGTGGAGCTGCTACATCTGGTAGCACTTGTTATGTCTGTGGAGGGGCGCCTGTTTGGCCAGGATGACCTCCATGAGCCCAGGGCCCGAGTGTGAGCCTCCATTGCTACTAGGCTTGTGCGCCATACAGGGATGCCATGCACAGGGGAGCAGTGCAGGCATCATTATGGTGACCTCCAGAGGTGGGACCCAGAGAGGCTGGTGCAGCTGCGGTGCCATGCATGCAGGGGTGCACTGCCAAGACCAGGTAGGTGTTGTTCATCTGGCTCCTTTTGTGGCACATGCTGGGTGTGTGTGTGTGTCAAGGCCCTCATGGGGCACCCTCATGGGTCTCACAGCATCCTGCACACACGGCAGTTGCTGCACCTGTGCCATGCTGCCATACCATGTGTGCCATGGGGGGGTGCTGGATGTGGCTGTGTCTGCCTGCAGGCTGCTGGGCATTTCATGGCTGGTCACTACTGTCTGCTGCATGGCCACAGGCCAGTGAAGGGGGGGCACTGTGGCACTGCATCCTGCAATGTGGCAGTGGTCGCTCATGGTGCTGTCTGTTGAGTTTTCCAGGACCTGATGCCAGGCAGTGGGCCACAGATGGAGCTGAGGTGCGTTTGCAGAGGATCATGGCTGCCAGGCATGGTGCCCTTCCGGGGCAGGTGAGCACTGCATTCTGCAATTGTTGAATTTCAGATACTGTAGGGTTACTGGTGGGTGGGGGTGTAGTCCACGTTCAGGCCCTAGGTGTGTGTTCTTTCTGTCATTGCTGTAGGTCTGCAGGATCACCACGCTGTTGCTGGGGGTGGTGCCCCTGTTGACATGGACCAGAGGATCTGTGTGGCCATCCAGGCAGCCCTGTGCCCACTGTCCAGGACTGTTCAGTGCTTGTCAGCTGCTCTGCAGGGCATCCTGCTGAGTATCCCTGTCCGTGGCCATGCCAGGGTGGTGCGTTGCAGGGCATGGTGATGCTAGTGGCCCCCTGCCTCTTCCTGGGGCCATCCCGTGTACATAATTAATGTTCACCATCCACTGTTACTGTCCCTTTCCTACCCTCCTTCCCATCCCTGCTCCCACCTTTCCTCTTTTGATATTGTTGTTGTGCTTTGCTGTTCATATCTGTTGTACAGTTTTTATTATCCTAATCTTTTATAAACGTTTTTCTCAGCACTTGTGTCCATGGGTGTGTTTGTTCTAGCTCTGTGGTTGCTCCTCATGCCCTGCTGACCTGCTCCACTTGCTCTGCATAGCTCCCCTGTGTGGCTACGGGGCATCCAACTTGCCCTGGCAAATCTCAGGTTGCGCTGGCACTTCTACAGTTGTGCTGTTGTGTTTCATGGTGATTCACAGTGGGGTTGGGCTCTGCACTTCCCACTGCACATGCCTCTGTGAATGGCTCTGTCTGTGCTCGGTGCATCTGATTTGCGCCGGTGCATTTGTGATGCGCCAAGCACCTCCTCTTTGTGAATCCTGCCCCTTATCTTCAGTGATGGTGTATTAGTGACATTCTGACTTCTGCAGAATGAGAAGCCTCATTGGAACCCCTGGCACTGCTTTCCAGGATGTCTCATTATGTTAATAACTCTCAGTGATGATTTGAAGATATGTGGATTCCATACCTCACCTAGGTCCACAGATTGTCTTCACTCAATCTCCCAGTATGCTCTTTGGACCTACTGAGACTCCATAAATATGGGATACCCCACTTTATTTTTCCACCCCTTCCTACCCTCTACCATAGAGGTCCTAAGTTATCACTACAGGCATAAGAAGTAGCTCACTAAAGTCCCAACTAAGTGTGCTCCACCTGACTGTAACCACCCTTCCCAATGCCTACCCTAGTCATCTCTACACAAGACTGTTTTTTTCTTTCATCAGTTACTGTGCATGAATGGCATGTTCTCATCTGTTATCAAGTATCTGGCCACATATGTACCCAAATCTGTTTTTTTGTGTATCCACATGTAATTGTAACTGTTTGAAGTACAAACTTTAAGTTGCATGACTGTATCTCTTTTGTACTGTTTGTGTTTGTTAAAATTGAAAATCTATTAAAAAGCCTTAATGTAGCAAAAAAAAAAGTATAGAGCCTTACAGTAATCAAGTCTAGACAAAATCAGGGCATGCACCAGTGTTGCTAGGTTAGTTGGTTCAAGAAAGTGCTTGATCTGGGAGCTGTTTCTGAGATAGTAAAAGCCTTGCTGACAACAGCCAACACCAGGTATTCTAATCTCAATGTGGATTCCACAGTGACCCCAGATTCCTCACCCTGCCTGCAGCTTCCAGTACAACACCATCCAAAGAAGGTAAGACAGTGTTACTACTCATCGCTGGTGAATCAGACTGACCTGGCTGCACCAGTTAGTACCTCCATATTTGATGGTTCAGTCTAAAGCAGCTGGCCACCATCCAGTCCTGAATTTCCCAAGGGCACTCTCTCAGTTCTGAGACAAGCACCCTGTCATTGGGAGCACAAGAATCATACAGCTGGGTATCATGGGCACAGAAATGAGAACCTAAGCCATGGCATCTTAAGATCCCCCCCACCCAACAGCAGCATATAGACAGTGAACAGCATGGGAACCAGAATCTACCCCGAGGCATGTCACAACGAAGTGTAGCACTGCTCAAGATGAAAGATTCAAGTGCCACCTGCTGCACCCTGTTGGATAAGTAGGACTTGAGCCACTAACACTATCCCTGTGAGTCATATATATTGCCTTAGTTATGTCAACAGCACCCTATGGTCCATTGTGTCAAAGTTTAAAGAAAGGTCAAGCAGAACCAAGATGGAGCAATGTCCACTATCCCTTGCTCAGAGGAAATCATATTGCATCCTGACCAGAGACGTTTCTGTACTATAGTGAGACCAGAAATTGGATGGGAAAGTCTCATAAAGGTCATGTTTCTCCAAATGTTCTTCCAACTACACCAGCGCTAACTTCTTAAACAATTTTCCCAAAAAGAGGAAGGTTCAAGACAGGCCTATAATTTCAAGAAACATCAGGGTCAAGAGAATTTTTTTTGAACAGGCTTCACCACTGTCCTTTTCAGCTTACAGGGAAAAATCCCTTCCCTAAGAGAACACCCAACAATCTCCATAAAAACTGGACTAAGTGATCTCCAGCACTCTAAAAGAAGCTGGGTCAGCCTAGGGTTCAATATTAAGTAGGCGGGGTGCAGTCTAGAAACTGCATGAAGAACACCATATGCCAACACTGGCACAAACTCCACCCATAAAGACAAAGTGCCTCTGTTAATCAAAGATTGGGCACTGTTGGCTGACTATAAGCTGTTTGAGGATATCTCAGCTCGAATACAGGACACCATGTCCAGAAAGAACCGAACTCATAAAATTTATCTGTGGAAAAGGCTCTGTAGGACTGCAGACAGATCAGATTTAATAAGCTGTCCACAGTGTTAAAGAGCTGAACAGGTTGGTTCTTTCCAGCAGCAATCACCTGTGACAGGAACACTGACTTTTTCAGAGTGATTGCCCACTAATACTCATTGTGATGAGCCCTCACTACAAATGTATCCTCCTCTGACAAGGAACCCCGCCAACAGTGCTCCAACTTCTCCCCTTTGTCTTCAGCCTCCTCAGGTTACCATCAAACCATTGTGATCTACAGCAGGAAATAATGGGGCATAGATGGAGAGGACCAAAGAAGTCAATAGCTATAGCAAGAGTCACACTGTAGCCCTCCACAATGGCCCCAGCTCCCATCACACAAGCCGTATCCATGCCCAAGAAGTCTAATGCTGCTTAGAGACCATGAGGCTTCAGATTTCGAAAAGAGTGGTAACTGACCATCTCCACATGGGAGGTTAACAGAGGAGCCCTGCAAAGAAACTGCATGGTGTGATGATCCTACCAAATAATAATAATGTCTTTATAATGCGCCTTTCTAAAAATCAAGGCTCCTCACAATAAGACAAAATAAGATAAAACAGGATGCAATAAAACAATTAAATACAGGATTCCATAAAATCAGATATAAATAACATCAAAAGAGTAGGCTTAGTGCCATAAGTTGGTCTTCAAGGCCTGTTTAAATCCATGGTCAAGCACTCCCGAAGCTGATGGGGTAGAGAATTCCAAAGGGTTGGGGCCTCGTACATGAATGCATGGGCCCCTGAAAGATTTTAAAGAAACCCTTGGAGTCTCTAGCAACCCCTCATCAGCTGAGCGGAGCAATCACCCAGTGCAGTATGGAACCAGAAACTCTTTCAGGTAGTTCGGGCCTAGTCCGTGTAGGGCTTTATAAGTCAGAAGTTCGACTTTAAAGGTGATCCACCACTGCACCGGCAGCCAGTGCAGTTCGCACAGCACCAGAGAGATGTGACAATTCCAGGAAGTTCCTGTCAATAACCAGCAGCAAGCGGCGGATATCAACCCCAGGTAGCCCTAGATAAAGGGAGTTGCAGTAATCAAGGCACGAGGTCACAAAGGCATGGATCAATATAGACAGATCACCAGGCGGAACTAGGTGCTTAACTCTGGAGATGTTCTTTAGGTGGTAAAAGGAAGATCTGATGACTGCAGACACCTGCCATCGCAGTGTCAGCCCATCATCAAAAATCACCCCTAGGTTTCACACCCATTCAGAGGTAAGGAGCTGGGAGCCTCCAAAAAAAATTCCCGATGGTAGACCAGCCCCCAACCCCTTTATTCGATGACATGGGTCCACAACTAGTACCTCGGTCTTCTCCGAGTTCAACCTCAGCCAGCTCGAATTCATCCAACCCTGGATTTCAGTGAGGCAGTTGTTAAATACGAGAGAGCTCTATCCTAGTCGGGGGTGAAAGAAAGGTAGAGCTGAGTATCATCAGCATAGCAGTGAAACCTCAGTCCATACCTTCTTACAATGTCTCCAAGGGGCAGCATGTACACTGCGAACAACATGGGGGACAACACCAAACCCTGAGGTACCCCACATGACAGAGATACTGGGTCAGAGGAATAAATCCCTGACACCACCCTCTGAGTTCTGCCAGTAAGGAAAGATTTAAACTACCTGAGGACTGTACCAGACAGGCCACAGATGAACCTCAGGCATTCGAGAAGAACCCCATGGTCACAGTGTCAAACGCTGATGAGAGATCCAGAAGAACCAAGATGGAACAGTTGTTCCAATCTCTCACCATCAAGAGATCATTGAGCACCCAACCAGAGTGGTCTCGGTACTATGCCTCTTTTGGAAACCAGATTGGAGAGGTTCATAGATGTCATGGATGGTCAAATGGTTCTCCAGTTGTAAGGCCGCTACTTTCTCAATCACCTTCCCTATAAAGGGAAGATTAGAGATTGTTCTGTGGTTGTCAGGGTAGTCTGGGTCCAGAGAAGCTTTTTCAGGAGGGGTGTTACCACTGCCTCCTTCAGGGAGCTAGGAAACTCACCCATCTTAAGGGAGCACCAGACTATCCATGCTAGGACCGGGCCAATGGTATCACAACAACCCATGATCAGGGTAGTTGGGCCCGGATCCAAACTACAGCATGTAGGGTGCATACCCTGGACAATCTGCATGACATCAATGAACTCCAGCTGGTCGAAGGTACTCCAGGAGAACAGAGGAACAGTGACCGAGCGCCGATCTCTAGCATCTCCCATAGAGTTTGCTGGTTGGAGGTCCACCTTGATGTCAGTCACCTTAGCTGCAAAGAATTGAGCAAACTCATCAAACTCCACTTGTGAAAAGGCTCTATGAACTTGCAGGCATGCAGGGTGCACAGTCTGTCTACAGTTTGGAAGAGCTGAGCCAGTCAGTTCTTAGCAGCTGAAATCTCCCTGGACAGGAACTCTACCTTCTTACTGGTGATTGCAGATTGATAGATTTGATAAGGTTCCATCAATCTAAGGTGGTCGGCATCTAGGGCTGATTTCTGCCAGCAGTGCTCTAATCTTCATCCTTGTCTCTGCATCTCCTTCAAAGTCCCATCAAACCAGGGGGACCAAGGATGAAGGGAGAGAGGACAAACACGGAAAGGGCAATGAACATCCAGAGCTGTGGATATGGCCCTATTACAAGCCAAAACCAAGGCATCTGGATCACTGCTTGCTCCGGGAAGTACCAGTAGGTTGAGTACCACTACCAGGCCTTCTGAGCTTACTTCTTGCAAAGGGCGGTACCTGACCATCTCCACAGGGATGGGCCTATGAAGGGGGGCATGAAAATTGAATCCCACAGTGTAGTGATCGGACCATCTGACGGGTTCCACCCTCAAGTCAAAGGCTTCGATCCCCAGCAGGAAGACTAGGTCAAGAGAGTGACCATGTTTATGAGTGGCAGAAGTAACAACTTGTGTAAGGCCCACAGATGTAATCAACTGGAGAAAGTGTTGTCCAAATTGTGAGAGTTTGTCATCGACCCAGGTGTTGAAGTCACCCAGGAACATCAGCCTGGGCAACTCAAATGTAATATCGGTCATGAAATCCACTACTTGCTGAAGGAAATGCTTCTCATACCCTGGTGGACAGTAGATTAGAGTGATCCTACAACCTACACCTGCCACTGCAGTAGACTTAAATGACCCAGCCTCCTCAACTGGTACACTTGTGAGACCCAGTTCAGTACTAAGACAGATCGCAACTGCTCCCCCCGTGATCCAATCTTGAGTGGTGTAACACCAAGTACCTGGCTGGAACAGTGGCCTCTAATATGGGGCCAGCTTTCTCATCCAGCCAGGTCTTGGTGATGCACGCCAGATCCACCGATCCAACAAGATCTGCAATAATTTCAGTCTTATTTTTGATGGATCCGGCGTTGCCTAAGACCGCTTAAGTTGGACAAGCTTCTGGGGCCACCTGAGCTGCTTGTCCATCAATATTGGTGGTGCCCATGGGTATGGAAACTAGACATGGGGGGCCACGATCCAGGTTCCATTTGCCCCAGGGCATCTTTTGGATTTTACTACCCTGATTTGATGGCTCCACTCATTCATTTGCCACTGTTCACACTCCCCAACCCACCCAGCCCCCGCTAACAATACCCAGTGCTCTGCAGTGCTGGTAAGTTGAAAACTACAATGGGGGAAGGATAAAATGACCAAATCAGCCTTGACATTGCTAATATGAAGACCCTAAAAGAAAAACAGGTCCAAGGCATGGACATGCTTGTAAGTACTGGTAACAATTACCTGTACAAGCCCAAGGAAGACATTATCTGAAGTAACTGATTTCCAAAAAGAGATGCTTCATCATTCACCCAGGCATTCAAGTCACCCAGAACAAGATGTCTGGATGACTGAGCTACCAGGTTGGCCGTGAAACTCAGGTTCCTGCAAGAATGTGTGCCCATATCCTGGAGGATGGTATACAAGGACAGTTTTACAACTTGTACCCAGCCCACCTTTCGCCATCACCCATTCAAATGACTTGGTCTCTCCTGTGGAGTATGCCATCAGTCCCAATACAGATCTAAAACAGGTGGCTGCATTGCCATCTCTGCACTCCCACCTAGGAGAGTGCACTACAGAATAACCCAGCAGAATAAATGCCTCAAGTATTTAATAATAAGTCACAGGACAAATTAACTGAACTAGGAAGCTCGATACCTGGTACATTTACAATTAAGCCCCATGAAGTTTTAGATAAACTTAATACGATAAATATTAATAAGTCCCCGGGCCAAGATGATATTCATCCAATGGTAATAAAAGAACTTGCTTATGAAATTTATATGCCCTTGACTAATATATTTCAACTCTCATTAGACAGTGGTGAGGTCCCAAATGATTGGAGAACTGCAACAGTTGTACCTATACACAAAAAAGGTCCTACCAACAAACCGGAAAATTTTAGACCCATAAGTTTGACATCTCTGATTGGTAAAATATTCGAACAGTTTGTTAAGGAAATTATATTGAACACCTGAATAATAATAAACTTATAGATAAAATCAACATGGATTTACAAAATCAAGATCATGTTTGACTAATCTCCTGACCTTTTACAATAAAGTAACGGAAGAAATGGATAAGGGTAACTCAGTTGATCTAGTGTTTATAGATTTTGCTAAAGCATTTGACAAAATACCCCACTTTGAACTTATAAATGCTTTAAAAGAAGTTAAAGTGAACCAAAATATAATTAACTGGATAGCGATGTGGCTTAGTGATAGGAGGCAGACAGTGGCCATTAATGGAGAATTGTCAGATTGGGCTAGTGTGACAAGTGGTGTCCCCCAGCGATCTGTTTTGGGGCCATGCCTATTTAATATTTACATTTCCTCCCTAGAATCAAATTTAAATGAGATTTGGTTACTAAAATTTGCCGATGATTGCCGCATAGGTTCTATTGTCAACAATAGTAACGAATACAGTACCCTGCAAAATTTCTTGGATGAAGTTACTATATGGGCCAAAGAAAATAAACTGGTACTAAACAATGATAAGTGTAAGGTGATGCATATGGGTAAACGTAATCATAAATTTATATATAAACTGGCAAACCAGGTATTACAACAGACCTTGGAAGAAAGGGATCTTGGGCTTATCATCACCCCAGATATGAAATTTAAACTCCATTGTTCCAAACAAATTAAAAAGGCAAACCAGAACTTAAATTGTATATTTAGACATGTGGCAAGTAGGACTAGATAGGTTATGTTGCCGTTGCACAATGCCCTGGTGCGACCCCACCTTGAGTATTGTGTCCAAGTGTGGTCCCCATATACCAAGGAAGAAATTAATAACCTCGAAAGAGTGCAGAGACGATTCAGTAGGACAATAACAGGAATGAAAGGAAAAGATTATGGACATAGGCTTAGGGATCTGAAATTGTACTCCCTGAAATACAGAAGGCTTAGGGGTGACTTATGCCTTATATATGGTTTACTACAAGATTCTATACTCCTAAATGGAATGGGATTATTTAAATCCAAACTTAGACAAAGCAACCATAGACACAATAAACAGTTATTGATTGGTAAATGGTATTCATTAAGGAGAAAAAAACTGGTTTAGTATAAGATCAATTGCAACATGGAATAATCTTTCTACAAATGTTGTGGATAGTTCAAGTATGGATGCGTTCAAAACAAATTTGGATTTAGCAATGATAGATGATTATAAATATAATTAAAAATGTGGAAAGCATTATGGACACTGTCCTCTGGCTTGAAAAACTTATGAAACTTATGAAACTTATGAAGTACAGTACCCAGGTCATCCCCGACCAGGTCTCTGTGGTACATACCAGATCTGCATAGGAATCCACGATAGAAGCCTCCATCATGGTTGTTTAATTCCATAGAGATCTGGTGTTACAGAGAACTGTCCTAGGGGTAGGAGCTGAGTCAGCCAGTCCATTGGCAATCTGCTAACCAGAGATCTCAGTAGTTTGGGGACTAGGGATCAGACATGGAGGATCCATTGCCTGGTAAAGTTTGCTCCTGTGGTGCCTACTAGACACCACACTCATGATCCTGTCCTCCTTGTCTACCAACAGAGCTGATTTACATTAAAAGCAGCACTCCCCAGGGAACCCCCCCCAGCCCCCTACAGTGGTCAGTCATGACTGCAAAAACGGTAAAAGGGATCCTTCTGAAAGGACACCACTCTCATAGTTGCTCCATAGAGCAGACAAACATGGGTCTGGCTGCAGTGCAACACATCACACACAATCCTTTCCAAAAGAAATGAAAATAAATAAATAAGATACCCACCCACAACAAATAAAACTACCCCTCACCTCATACAATAAACCAAAAAATAAAATTACTCATACAAATAACAGACACACCACCATTCAAACCAAATTACACATGTAAACAACCAACTAAACTAAACAATCACTACTTCATACACTGCAATTAAATTAAATACTGAATAACACAAGCTCAAGAATTAGTAGTGAGGCTCCACTATCAGTTGTTTCACAAAATTACTTTATAAATGTAACATATATTACAGCAAACTATTCTCCAAACACCATACCCAGACTCTTATTACAGTGTGTAATACCTCATGTAGCCCACAATGATCTGAACCTGTCCCCACTTCATTTCATCCTCAGTTACAGATGCAATTAACCAATACCAATGAATCCCTCTCATCATCCCTGGTATTTTTATTTATTTATTCTTTTATTTATTCATTACAAATCGGGTTTACAACCTTTGAGTCAGAAACTCATTTACAAAGGCACCTCATCGCAGGGGGGCAGACATCAAGACAGTTAATCACAGTGCAGATTAAAACAGAGAATAACATTACAGGTACAGTAAAAGGAACATTTAACATAGATACACTTAGGTTACATAATTTAGTAGTTTGTATGTTACTTAGGTTACATAGTGTTACAAAATTGTTGTGAGTTACACTCATGGATATAGTAGGTCCTCTTAGAAGACAGCGGGTTACATCCCTGCTTGGGCCTAGTAGGAAAGAAGTCAGTCTGGGGGAGGGAGAGGCTGTCCAGTGGACATTGTCGAGTCAGGATGCAAGGTGGGTGGGTACCACAGGTTACAACAGGGGGTTAGTTGCACCTACAACAGCAGGTATTAAACATATGGTTCCGAAGGGCTGTTTTGAAGGAGCCAATTTTTGGCAAGTTGGAGATGCAGCTAGGGAGGGAGTTGAATAAGGTGGGGGCTCAGTAGAGGAAGGATCTCTGGGCAAGAGAGGTCTTGGTTCTGGGCACCATGAAAGTGACCTTAACAGAGCTATGGGTGGTGACATACAATGATGACTGCTGTAGGGAGGTGGAGACCCCCGGGGTAGAGTCCTAGCAGTGATTTTTTAGTGAGAAGGCAGGTCTGGTAGAGCAGTTGCTCCTCAGAATTGAGCAGATTGGTAGTATAGAGAAGGCAGGTGTGAGTGCGGCTAGGGGCACCGGTCAGGAGCCTACAGGCCTTATTGATGGAGAGTTGGATTTTGGAGAGGGCAGTGTTGTCAGCTGTGGGGTAGATGGGCAAGCCATAGTCCATGAGGGACAAGACAGAGGAGGTGATGGCCAGCCTAAGGGCAACCTGAGGCAGACAGTCCCTGTGCTGGTATAGCAGGCTAATCCAAGAGTTAATGGCAGCTTACAGGGCATTAATGTGGGTGTGGAAGGAGAGGGCAGTATCGAACGTGATGCCTAGGTACTTGTATGTGGTCACTTGTTCTAGCAGGTGCAGAGTGTTGGGGATAATCAAGAGGGGGTCATTTTTAGCTTTATTTTGGTGGTGGGAGAAGAGGATTGATTTGGTTTTCTTTAGGTTAATGACCAGTCTGTGGTCGCCGAACCACCTTTCAGCTTGGTTGCAAGCTTGCTTGAGGGATACTTGAAAGAACTGGAAGGGGACAGGATCAGTTGTGTTCCAGGACAGTAGCTGCTGCTGTTGTTTTCACAGGGTTCTTGTGGATTTTACTTGGTAGGTTAGTTCTTTTCTTTCTTACTTCTGAGGGGCTAGCAGGGTGTTGTTTTGGGGTATGCTGGATGTTTGTAAACTGATTTGGTGGCTGTAAGTGGGGCTTTTTTTGTGGATGTTTCACTGTGTAACAGGCTGCGCTGGTAGAGGCCTATTTCTGCTGATTTAAAACCTATTTGGTGGGATTTGCTTGGAGATGGTTATTTGAATTGGAGACCTATATCTGTTCATTTCAAGCCTATTTTGATGTGGTGTTAGTGAAGCTGATTAAATTGGAGACCTGTTTCCTTTGGCAGCAAACATATTTTGGGGGCTTTGACTTGAATTTTGATTCCTTGTGCTGACTCCATTAGCTGTAAAGGTTAGTTCATAGTGGGGAGGGTGTTAATGGTCTGGCCAGGTCTCACTCAGCCAATTGACTGGAGGCAGGGCTGAATCAGGTTGAGGTGCTAGCTGCTTTGTCTTCTCAGAAAGAACTGGAAGGGACAGGATCAGTTGTGTTCCAGGACAGTAGCTGCTGCTGTTGTTTTCACAGGGTTCTTGTGGATTTTACTTGGTAGGTTAGTTCTTTCTTCTTACTTCTAAGGGGCTAGCAGGGTATTGTTTTGGGGATGCTGGATGTTTGTAAACTGATTTGGTGGCTGTAAGTGGGGCTCTTTTGTGGATGTTTCACTGTGTAACAGCTGCACTGGTAGAGGCCTATTTCTGCTGATTTAAAACCCTATTTGGTGGGATTTGCTTGGGCCTGGTTCTTTAGCTGCAGGGCTTGGAGGAGACACAGGGCTGATACACTCTCTCTTTGTCAGGTGTCTGCCCAAGACCGCCTCCCCACCCTCCTCCCCAGAAGTCTGCAAATTTATAGGAGCACCTGCCCTGCAATTGAGGAAAAGGCTGCTGGTGCAGCTCATGTAGTTCTAGCCACTGGGGTTGGATTAAGGCTGGGAGAGGAGCTTAGGAGTTCATTTCCCTTATAAGTTTAATGTGTTGTACTGCACCTAGTAACAGAGTTACTGGTGTACAGTGGACTGTCTCTAAGATTAGTGGGTGACCTGATTAGCAACAGGGTATCTTGGACTAGGGGAACCTGGTGGCTCACCCAAGGAAACCTATTTGGAAGGGATGGAACCACACATCATTAGGGCCGGCATCTTTGGGAGGGTGGTGGGGTGCACAGGGTGTGGAGCAGCCATGATACTGGACTGGGCTTGGGAGTTTGGTGGTTGCCCAGTGTGCTACCAGCTAGCACAGCAGGGAGGAGGTTGGGGATGAGGAGAAAGCTGGAGAGGGGTGTGGTATGGTTGGGGAAGGGGCTGGAATCTCCCACAGGGTTGCACCAAGCACTGGGGTGGGGTATAGGAAAGGAGGTGCAGGAGAATACTCAGGGTCACATAGGGACCCTGGCAGAGGGTCCAAAAGGACACTACCAAGGAAGCAGGCAGGTAACTGGGGACCCTCACAAAGGGGGGACGGAGGGACAACATTCTCAGGGAAGTAGGCAGATGGCCAGTGCTGGACAGAAGGAAGCAAGGCAAGGAGGTGGATCAGACCTTACACTCAGTAACCGCTTCAATTCTCTTCTTCTGCTCAAGGATGAGGGGGGTGATGTAGCCACGACAGAGGTGGTTAGAGACGGAAAGGGAGTTGGAGTGGGAGGCAGGAGGCAGGGGCCAGATAGCAGGAAGAACGAGGGGGACCTGGAATGCAGGAGAATGGGGGAAGCAGTGAATCAGAGCAGGATGGGCAGGGGGAAGAGGGAGGAAAGCGCAAAGGAGAAGGACCAGTTGGGAGGAAAGGTAAAGGAGAAGGACCAGAAGTACAAGGAGGATTCAGTAAAGGGAGCTGAGGGTTTAGGCCAGGGGAGCACGGCGAGGAGGAACTAAATGGAGACAGGAAGGAAGGAGGATGAGCCAGGCTAGTTTAGCAGATGGGAGAAAGGACCAGTTGCAAGCAGTGAGGGGAATTAGCAAGGTACAGAAGGATACTCAGGAGGAGAAGAGGCATAGGATTGGAGGGAGGGTGGCCATGGTAAATAAGGAGGGGTGGCATGTGGCACCCAGATGAGGAGGAACAAGGAGCTAGCTGGGTGGAGGGCCAGTAGAAAGGATGAGGGACATGGAAGGAGATGGAGGAAAGGAGTGGTCAGAGTGCTCCTGCTGGTTCTATGATCAGAGGTATCAAATGGGATAGGGAGGAGAAGCCTGGCCAGTTAGAACAAGATGCTTCCTGGATTAATGGTGCACAGGGCTAAGCACGAGGTATATCAGCTGGCAAGGACTGTGGGGGTTCCCCAGACATACTGGTCCACCTGGGTACAAATGACATTGAGGGAAATAGCGAGCTAGAGATACAGGCAAGATTCAGGAGCTCACCAGGGTCTGTCATGACATAGGATGCACAGTTTCTTCTCAGAAATCCTGCCAGTGCCAAGGGCTAGTGGGGAACACAAAGGAAAATTAGGGAGATAAACCAGTGGCTCAGGGGTGGTGTGAGGCCAGAGGGTATGGGTTGATGGGGGATTGGGGGAGACCTGGGAGGATAAGGAGCTGTATGCTGAGATAGACTACATCTCAATTTGGAGGGAGGGAATCCTTAAGTTGAAAATAGAGGAGTTCATTGGTGAAAAGTGGGTTTAAACTTGTGAGAGGGGTGGGATGGGAGAAAAGGCTGTCAAGGGGTGCGATAAGGAGGACTCTGTCTCCACCCCTGGGGACCAGGAGGATTGCAGAAAAAGGCCAACTGGCAAAGTGCAGACCAGGAGAAAACAGAATCCCATGGGAACACAGGCAGGGAAATGGACTATAGGAAAGAAGTGGAAGGTAGTCCTGCTAAATGCCAGGAGCTTGGGCAATAAAATGCCTGAGCTCCAGGCGATGTTAACTGAGGGAGCAGTGGATGTGGCAGCGGTCACTGAGACTTGGGCCACTGCAAGACATGACTGGGACCTGAACCTGGAGGGTTACACTATATTCAGGAAGGACAGGGGGGAGGGAAGGGGAGGAGGGGTAGCAATGATAGTCAAAAAACTGCATTGGCATAGGGGGAGTAGAGGAGGCGGAGGGAACCGTGGAGGCGATTTGGGTCAACAATAACAAGGGGGCAAGAGGTAAAAATAGGACTGGTGTATAGACCCCCTGCCCTGGCGGAGGAGCTGGAGGACAGTCTGGTGGCAGATGTTGGGAGACACTGCAGACTGGGCAGAGGAACGGTGGTGGTGTTAGGGGACTTAAACATGCCAGGAACAGACTGGGAGACTATGACATCCTCTGTGACCAGGTAACAGAGGTTGTTGGATGTCTTTCAAGACGCGTTCCTAACTCAGCAGGTGAGGGAACCGACCAGGGAGGCATGGGTACTGGATGTGGTCCTGGCAGACAGTGACCAGATTGGGGGCCTGGAGGTAAGGGACCCATTGGCGGGGAGTGACCATGCCACGGTCTGGTTCTGCCTGGACCTAGGAGGGGTAGAAGGCTGCACAAAGACGGAAGTAACTGACTTCACGGGGCAGATTTTAAGGAAATGGGAAGGATCCTTAAGGAGCATTTGGATGGGATTGGGTCAGACATGGACGCTGATAGTAGGTGGGAAATCATCAGGAGAGGGGTGCAGGATGCTACCAGCACCTGTGCAGAGTAAGGCGAATCTTGGTGAGGGCCCAAAAACCCTGTTGGTGGACCAGGGAGGTCCAGGAGGTGGTGCGGGAAAGAAAGCAGCCTATAAAAATTCAAGTGCTCAAGGAGTGAAAGGGATCGAGGGGAGTACGAGCTGATGGCTAGAAGGGCCACTAGAGTGGTGAGGGCAGCTAAGGCAAGGAAGGAGCAGAACCTGGCCAGGGAAATTAGGAGAGGGAAAAAGGAGTTCTTTAGATACATTGCGGAAAGATGAAGGGTGAAAGGGCAGATTAGCAGGATTAAATCAGGGGAGAGATGGGCACAAGACCTGGGGGAGCAGGCTGAGGTACTAAATGAGTACTTCACCTCAGTTTTCACCAGGGAAAATGGGGATGCTGCATCATACATGGGAGGAGACAGAGATAATGAGGAGGGGACCCTTACCGATCGGGCAGGTCTGGGGAGAGGGAGGCATCACTGGCAGGTGGGGAGGGCTAAGCAGGAGAAGAGGTACCAGAAGTGGAAATCACAGCAGAGAGAGGAGAAGCCCTCAGCTCCCTTAAGACGGAGAAAGCACGGGGCGGATAAATTACATCCTAGAGTGCTGAAGGAACTTGCAGATGTCCTGGCGAAACCCTGGCAGAGCTTTTCACCATCTCTGAGGACAGGGTGGGTGCCCAAGACTGGAAGGTGGCGCATGTAGTGCCTATCCACAAGGGGATCAAGGGAAGTGGCAGGGAACTACAGGCCTGTCAGCCTGACATCGGTGGTAGGCAGGTGATGGAGGGCATTGTCAAGGAGAGGCTAGGGGGACCTGGATAAGTCAGGGTGCCTGGACAATAGACAGCATGGATTCATCCCAGGAAATCATGTCAGACAAACCTGGTGGAGTTCTATGACTGGGTGACAAGTGCCTTGGACCTGGGTAGACCAGTGGATGTCCTCTTTCTAGACTTCAGCAAGGCATTTGACTCTGTTCCTCACGTGGGCCTGTTGGATAAGCTAGGACAAATGGGGGTGGGAAACCAGATGATCAGATTGATAGGCAATTGGCTCCAGGACCGGACCCAGAGGGTCATAGTTGGTGGGATAGTCTCATCCCCAAGGAGGGTCATTAGTGGGGTCCCACAGGGATCAGTCCTTGGGCCCCTTCTGTTCAACGCCTACCTATCTGACATAAGGACAGGAATCAGGAGTGAGATGAGTCTCTTTGCAGATGACTCGAAACTGGGGGCGGTGGTGGATGGGGAGGAGGGGAAGGTGGCTCTGCAGGGGGACCTGGAGGCTCTGGAAAGATGGTCTAGAAAGTGGAAGCTGAGGTTCAATGCAGGAAATGCAAGGTACTCCACCGGGGCCAGAAACCCAGGCCAAGTGTACACCTGGGAAATACTACAAGTCTCAATGGCTGAGAGGGACCTGGGGTGGTGGTGGATGTCAAGATGAACAACTCTGAGACTTGTGGGAGGCAGCAGCCAAGGCCAACAGGATGCTGGGATGCATCGCTGGGGATCACCTCCAGAAGGAGGGAAGTGATACTCCCTCTGTAACTCTTGGTGAGGCTGCACCTGGAGTACTGCGTGCAGTTTGGAGCCACTTAAAGAGGACATTAACCTCCTGGAGAGGATCCAGAGGAGGGCAACCAAAATGATTTGGGGCTTGGGGACAGGACCTATGAGGAGAGGCTCAAGAGCTAAATATGTACACATTGGAAGAGGAAGGGACCGGGGGACATGATGAGGTCTTCAGGTACATGAAGAGGGTAAATGGGGAGGAACAGTCAGGGTGCTTCGAAGGAAGGAGGAAGGGCCACTAGAGGGCATGGGTGGAAGCTGGAGGGAAGATTCAGGGAGAAGGAGGAGGTGCTACTTCACTGAGAGGGGGTGGAGCCATGGAATGCACTACCTAGGGGCTGGTGGAGGCAGAGACAGTGGAGTGGTTCAAGAGGGGTGGAACAGGTACAGGGGAAGGGTTCTGGAAGCAAAATCCAATGCAGCAAGAATATCCGGAACTGGGAAGGGAGAAGCCAGAGAAGGCGAGGGGGACAGCAAGGTCAGCACCCAGGGTGGGGGCTGACCAAACGATCAGACACGAAAGACCATTAGGCCTATTCTGCTGGCATTTTAGTATGTTAGTATAATTAGAGGGAGGTGGAATTGGGATGTGAGACAACAAGGACTGCATCACTGGTGTAGAGGAGCATTTTACAAGTACATGAGCTGGGGAGGGTGTTGAGGTAGAGGCTAAAAAGTATTGTACCCAGGATGGAGCCCTGAGGGACCCTGGAGCAAACGGGGAAGAGTTCTGGAGAGGGAGCCGCTGATCCATGCTGGGATCTAGTAGAGAGGTAGTTAGAGAACCAGGAAATGGGACCACCAGAGAAGCCGAGTTTGTGGAGAGAGTTGAGTAGAAGGGGATGACAGACAGTGTCAAAGGCCTTGGAGAGGTCAATGAACACTGCTCCTGCAAGGCTGCCAGAGTCAAGAGCAGCATGCAGATTTTGGGAGAATTCCAGGAGAACCGCGGTTGTACTGTGTCCTGGGCAGAAACCGTGCTGCTCTGGGCACATAATGTCATACTTGGTTAGGTATTCAGAGAGCTGGAACAACACCACTTTTTCAAGGGCTTTAGAGAGTGGGGGGAGGATGGAGATTGGCCGGTAATTGTTGAGGGTGGACCGGTCCCCACTCTTATGTATGGGTGTGATTTCAGCAGTTTTCCAAGCACTTGGGAACTGACCCAGGCATAGAGACCAGTTTAGAAGGTCAGTCAGGGAGACTAGGACTTCTTCCAAGACCATAAGGAGGATCCTGGAGTCAAGGGGTCACTGCTGGGGTTATTGCTGCTTAAGGCTTTTAGCAAGCATGGCCTGGCTTCTTGGGGTGATAGGGTGTGCAGGTAGAATGGTGGGTGATGCAAGACCAGAGAGAGAGAGGTGGGGATTGGGTCAAAGAAGCTGCTGGGGAGGACCAAGCTTAGGTCAGAGAAGTCAGTGTTAAGGCAATCAGCTATAAAGAATGGATCTGTGGTGGGGGTACCATTGATGGAGAGCTGAGATGGTGGGGGGGAGTGGAACTTCCCCTTTAGCTCTTTCATATTATCCCAGAAGGTCTGGGCTGAACCCCAAGTAGAAGCGAGGGTGGTCTGGTAGTGCCCTGCCTTGGCCCACCTAATGGCCCAAGTGCACTTATTGCATTCTGCATTGTAGACCTGTCTATCAGACGCGTTTCCAGATTCTACAGCAATGTGCCAGAGATTGTCTCTGTTTTTGAGTCTCTGAAGGAGGGGTGGAGTGATCCATGGGGTATTGCATTTTTTGGAGTGGATCCTGGTGGGGGGGGTGAAAAGGTCACAAGCCTTACAGAAGGCATTTGTGAAGTGGTTAAGAGCTGAGTCAATGTCAGGAGTGCACTGGATAGGAGACCAGTCTAGCTGGGCTAGGTATTGTTTTAATTTTCTGATGCCACTGAGGCATAAACGGTGGCGTAGAGTGGCCTGGGACACTGGCTTCAGAGTAGAGGATACCAGAGACAGAGGACTGGGGAGTGATCGCTAAGAGAGTCAGAGAGAACTGTGACATCCCAGATTTTATAGGGGCAGTTAGATATAACAACATCTAGGAGAGTGCTAGTGCCAATAGAGTGGTTGAATCTGGTGGGTTGGGTGACTAATTGGGACATATCCAGGGCAGAAAAGGAGTCCCTTATATGGGAGGCAGTGGAGGCAAGCTAGTTAACATTGAGATCACCTAGGATGACTTGCTCCACTTTGTGGGGAAGAGATGTGAGGTAGTCAGTGAGGGACTGGACCGCTTGGTTTTGATTCCTCGGAGTACATAGGAGACCATGAGGAAGAGAGGGCCTCGGGCGGGATCAGGTGTGATTTTAAGGTGAGGGCTTGGGCTCCATAATCAAGTTTAGGAGCTGGAAGTGCCTGACCTGTAAGGGAGTCCCATACAAGTAGTGCTCAACCACCACAGCTTTTGCCTACTCAGTCCTCCTGTAGGTGGTATATCCAGGGAGGGTGATAGCGGAGTCAGGGGTGGATTTGGAGAGCTAAGTCTCTACCAGTGCAATTATGTCAGGTTGATGTTGAACGAACCAGCACTGGAGGGCAGCAGATTTCTTTAGGAGACTCAAATGTTTAAGGATGCAAAGCAGAGGCCAGTTGCAGTACAGGGTTTAGAAGGGCTGGAAGCCATAGGTACTGGGTTTGGGTGTACATTAAGAGAAAATAATAATAGCAGTGTAATTATTCTGGTTAGAGGCCAGTGGAGATGGAGACCCTTGGGTCGACACCCAGCTGAGGACTTTACGATCAGGGTGCATGGGATAGATAAAGTGCGAAGGGTGGGAATGGCGGGGAAAGCTGGATCCAGGTCAGGCCTTGGAGGGCGGAGGGAGTGGGGGTGTTGGCAGGGTGGGGATGTTGGGGGGTTACGGGTGTGTCGAGGGTGGGGGAGGGCCGAGTCACTGTGGGGTAGTCTGGGGATGAGGTGCCTAGTGTGGAGGAAAGGTGCTCCAGTTAGTGTGAGGTCTGTACCAAGAGGGTGAAGGAGAGCAGACTTAGTAATGGAGTGTAGGTACCCATTGCAGCTGAGCAGTAAAGGAAGAGTGTCCAGAAGTAGTAGAGAATAAGGAGCTGTAGAGCAGCTTTGGCACGGTTGGGGGAAAACCCCTCCAGTGGGCGAAGAGTATAAGCTGCAAATGGGAAAAATCAGTCTCAATCAGTAGAAGAGGGAAGGGGCAAAGACTGATGAATAATGATAGAATGACCACACAATAAGTGAGATGAGACAGGAACTGTATTGTGTTGGATTGGGTAAGTGCGCTAATGACTGGGCCCTCTAGTGGCTAAAAGATATAATCTGCTAATGGAAAAGTCAGCCAAAAAAAAAAAAAAGACCAGGCAGGGAGGTTCTGAAGTAAGTTTTGGGGAAGGGTGACACTTGGCAAAGAAAAACAGAGGTAGGACATATACACTGTGTGGGGCACTTCTTGCTGCAGTAGGGAAGGAAAAGGACATGTGGTTCATAACAGGCAATGGACTGAAGCATGCCAAGTGGTGGGCAGCCACTGTCAAGCATGTTGGAAGTATTCTGGGGTGCAACAAAAGGATGATGACCAGCAGAGCAGTGGAGGCAATCTTACCATTTCACAAGGACCTGATCAGGCCCCACCTGAAGAACTGTGTTTAGTTCTGAACCGCTTATGCAAAAAGGCTATTTAGGCAGTCAATAGGGTGCAAAGTAGGGCCACCAGAATTATCAGGAGTATGGAGGACATAAGCTATGTGTTGAGGTT
Source organism: Neoceratodus forsteri (assembly GCA_016271365.2). NCBI lineage: Eukaryota > Metazoa > Chordata > Ceratodontiformes > Ceratodontidae > Neoceratodus > Neoceratodus forsteri. The sequence continues at coordinate 770,243,587 of CM057449.1, read as the reverse complement.
GAGGGCCTTTCACATGTTCATCCTGGAGAAAGAGAGGTACAGAGGGGAAATTATCTAACTGTTTTTCATATATTTAAGGGTATCGACAAGGTGGAAAAGCATAGATATATTTGACCTAGTGTACTTCTGCAGCATGCTTTGACATGCTATGCAGCTGAGATTTCAAAAATGCAGAGGTAACATTGGGAAGCACTTCTTCCTCCAGAAGGTAGTATACCTATGGAACAGTAAAGATAGTAAATGTCCTTATTGTAAGCCAGAACAAGTTTCTGCTTAACAAGAGAATCATAGGTTACTAGGGGTAGTAGTATGGGTGGGGAATCCTAATTAATTAATATAAATTTGTACAGCATTGTTATTAAAAAGGATGACGTGAACCCACAGGAACTGTTTCTCCATGTCTTAAAAAATGATGTGAGAGTTTTTGCAAGTCTGTTCTCAGTCTTCATTAACTCCTATTGGATAGTCTCACCATCTAGAGATCACTGTTCTGCCACCTGCAAATGTAGATGTAAGGACTCCCGTACCTAATCTTTCCAATTTAATCATTGCTTAGTTGACCCTGCTTATGAAAGGAGGGAGGGTGGAGGCAAAGATGATGGACCTGCTGTAGATGTCCTTCCAATTTTAAATTACTGTTTTACTATGTTACTATATAGTATATACCATGATGCAATCTCTCGCCCCTCCCCCAGCATCTCTGGTGTCCAGTGGTCAGCTTCCTCTCTCAGTTCATCCAACAATCCTCCAAATTACTTTCCCCCAGCTCATACCATTGTGAGTGCTCTCACTGAGTGACTACCTGCGCTTGTGTTTTACTGATTGATTCAAAATATTTTACTAGGGAAATGAAGTTGAGCTGAAACATCTTATTATTAACAGTGTCCAGCTGGAATCAAACAATAACAGGTTACATACTGTAGAGTAATAACAAAACATACAGGCACTAACTCAGGGAAATACAGTACCCTGTGATCTAGGTTGTAAGGGATGCAATACTCTGTGACTCACCCTGCAAGCGATTAACGTTATGTTCCCTGCCCCCACCCCTTTTTAAATCCTCCTACCCCTATTTATTTATTTGATAGCAGGGTAGGTGCACTGGTCTGAAGGACCATTTAGAGGCATGACCTGGGCCACATAGAATGGCACAGGAATACAGCAAGTACATGAGCAGATGATACAAGGCACAAGGAGACATCAATAAGAAGAGCTGTGAGAGATATTGCAGTACAATAATACGAGTAATAGAATCACACTATAACTAGCAGGCAATTTAAATACTGTTAAATAATATTTAAACACTATGGAATGCATGACAGAGAATGAGCTACAAGAAGAGGGTTACTTAAAATGTGAGTGGACAGGGTTGGGGGAAATGGAGCTCCCTCAGCCATGGGAGCAGGTGCAAGTGGAGGAGGACAATAGGTGAGACCTGAGGAGAGAAAGGAAATGCCATGGGGAGTCAGAGGTTCTGATCGGGAGGGGCATTTAATTTGTGTTGACTAGGTAAAATGGTTAGGCAGTTCAGATTATTTTCAGTTTTGAGTGGGGGGGCAGGTGCAAACTTACATACTAAATTAGATTAAGCTGTGGTAATTTTAGTGAATGGGAGAAAATGTGGCCAGGACACAAGGGAAAGTCTTATATTCTAATGTGTGTATGTCACCGACAATAGAGGAATGCTTTCTATAGCCGACAGCTTGATGAAAAAGTATTTTAATACAGTCCCTGATGTAGATGTAGATACTAATTCTCTCTTCTCCTCAAATTTTCTCCTTTTCCCTCACAGGCAGTTCAAGACTTGTTAGATCCCATTTTTGAAGATAAAATTAGGTAGGTTATATCAAGTTTTAAATATCATGGGCTGTATTTTCAGCCATTCTGGGTCTAAGTCCCACTCCACAGCCACTGGTGCTAAAAAAAATATATTTGCACCTTTGGACATTCCCATTTTCAGCCTATGCTTTACAGTGGCAGCAGGCACAGCTGTGGAGGATGTTATGCCTGGTCCAACCAGGTGTAACATTCTGGTGCAGCTGTGCCAAAAACTCCTACAAGCTTCTATAAATCATGGAGCGGGTCATAAAATGGCTCCATCTTTGAAAATGCAGCATATGTGGGAAAAACTGTGGCTCTATGACCCACATGTGCAAGCTATTCCCATGCCTGCTCCAGTTTCGGTGGTGATTAAGAATCCAGCACCACGTCCTCCCATGGGATTAATAGGATCTCTAATGAATTGTGTAAATCATATATTGAGATTCGGTCCTGCTTTTTACTGAAAGTTTTCCAATTTATGTTTGATTCTTTCACTTCCTTGCCTGCCTTTGGCTGTGCATTATTGATTTTTCTGTTTAAAATGGGAGAAATCTTTCTTTTAAGAAATTGCTGGACTATAAGTCTGCTAAATCCAGCTTTTGAAATATTATCTAAACTGCTGTGCAGTAGGCTGCAAGTTGTGGCACAAAAACTTATAGAAGCTGGTCAAACTTGAGACATTCTTAATAGGGCAATTCAAGAAAATGTATATATACTTACAGATGTACTGGGGCAGGTGAATAATAATTGTATCAAAGGGTATTTTCTTTCACTAGACCAAGAGAAAGCATTTGATAAATTATCAAGCTTATCTCTTCACAGTTTGGGCAAGTATGTGATGCCATCTGATTTTCTTGTTTGGATTACAATATTATATATGGGGGCTACAGTTATACCAGTTATGATTGGCACAAGGGGTAAAGCATTTGTATCAATGTTGGCGTTTGGCAAGGGTGCCCGTTAAGTCCTCTTATATATGTATTTTAAGTAGATCCACTATCAAAACATATTATATGGGAACATGATATTGTTGGTATTTCTTCCCCTTTGTATACTGCACAGTTAAAAATCACAGCTTAAGCAGATGATGTCTGCCTGTATCTAATGGATGTCACCTTGGGTTACGATGTGAGACACGTCTTCCATTCTTTTTCCAGAATTTCAGGAGCCCAGTTACATACTTCAAAAAATGTCAGTCTCCATTTGGGTCAGGTACCTGTTGAAATAAATAGTATTGCTGGAATTGGTGCCTGTTAAAGTAATGGGTGCAATGTTTGGTCCTGGAGATTTACCGCTACTTTATTATGATGAAAAATTGGAAAGCTATATGTCTAAAGTTTCCATTTGGAAAACCAGGACACTGTCTAAGCTGATAAGGGTGCATGTTATCAAAAATGTTTTCTTGATAATTTTTACATACTTTAGTTATGTCTTTCCTCCACCTATGGTATATGTCTTGAATCTCTCGATTACTAGTGCTTTTTTGATTTTATTTGTTATGTGGTTGCTGTCTAAACCCCATAAAAGGGAATTGTACTTATTTGTCAGAAAAGAATGGTGAGCATAATAGGATAAACCCGATAGCTTTTTTTATATACACCTTGTTTTAATTTCTCTCTTAAATAGATTTTCAAGATAGAAATAGATTATGGCACAACTGGTTTTGGTACAGGTTGTATAGATCTTTTGCTGTTTGGCAAACTGCTTCTCCCAGAAATCTATAGGCCTTTCAGGTTTCCACACATGCAGTCCCTGCCTTAAAGAAACTTTATGTTTGGAAGATTACTAAACAGTCAATCTTTTCTGCAGCTAGGATGCAATGCTGTAAGTAGAGATGGCCGAAGTGGCCTCAATTCGCTCCGTGGAGTGATTTGCAGAGTGAAGGTGAATTTGCAGAGTGCTCTGCAAAGCGGAGTGCTTCGAATTATAATGGTTAACGAGAAGTCCATTAAAAACAATGACTTTGCATTACTCCACCTTCCCAAACCACAACTCCACCAATTTTTAAGGTGAAGTACATTGAAAACAATGTACTTTGCCTCACTTCGCATTGTTTTTAAGCTCCAAAGGCAAATTTTGCAGTGATTCATGGGATTTCAGGTCACATGGGCTCTAGATTGTTCTCCACAGCCTCAGTTTGGGGTAGTGTGTATAGGAAGCCATATGAGACTGTCTGCTCTGAGAGCTCTCTGTAATTCAAACCTTCTAAAAGCTGTTAAAAAGTCTTTTTTGAGTATTTTTTTTAGCTGAAACTTTAGTTCGTCGATTGTAGGAAACTCTCCTGTGCTCATATCATCAAGTGTTTATTGTTTGTGTATGGATTTTGAATGTTAATGTACAACATTCGGTCTGTGTACTGAGAGACAGTGGAAGTGTGCTTTGGGGGGGCATATCTGTGGTGTAGGTAGATAAACTTGGAGAAAAAGACAGTTCTTTCTGTTTTGGTGATATTTTACTTGTATAACTACTGTTAATGTACACACAGTAATATTTTCAATAATTCTTGAAAATTTTTTTGATTGTTGTGGTGCAGCAGTGCATAATTTTAATTTGTTTAAAATACATGGTTATATTATTGAAGTTTTCAATTGCTATGCATTACTCAGTGTGTGTGTGAGTATGTGTGTGAAGTGTGTCATCAAATCAGACATCTTTTATTGTGCCACATAGTAATTTTAGCAATGTGAACCTGCTATCCACTGCAACTGTGTGATTTTTGTACTTCTTTGTGGTATCTTCACTGGTACTAGTACTAGTGACTGTTATTGCATACACTGCTCCCTCTCCGCGGCCCACCCCAACCGGCAAAGGTATTCTTTTCCAGATTTCAATTTCTGATGGTGAGCACTGGTTAGGCATTGTGCCTTTGCATCTGCAGCTCTTCAGTGTGCAGTGCAATCTTAATCTGTCTGTGCATTTGCGTCTCTTTAGTGCCCAATATCCATCTGTAACTTAAGTCACAGTTATTTCTTTGGCTTCCCTTCAGAGTACTGGACTGGTGTGATGCATATCTCTGCATGAACATTGTACTCATTAATATGCGTTTTTAAGTCATGGCCATCATCATGAGTCACTCATGATACAAATCACATTCTTCATCATCATGGTCACAAATGCATTCACGATTCACGATCATGTCACGAATCACAAAATTAATTGTTTTACTGGTTAGTTACTTAGATGTATTGTAATCCTATTCTGTAGTATCTCTCCAGGCTTCACCACACCACCACTGTACTCATTAATAAATAAGAGTTTTCAAATTGGGGAGTTTTGCGCTACAGCTCATCAGGGAAGTAAAGCTGTAGGCATTCATGTTCCCATACAGTTTCATATTGGTTATCTCACACCAAATCACGTTCTTCATCATCATGGTCACAAATGCAGTCACAAATTATGATTCATGAATCACAAAATTAATTTTTTTACTAGTTACCTGGATGTATTGTAATCCTGTTTTGTAGTATCTCTCCAGGCTTTACCACCCCACCACTGTACTCATTAATAAGAGTTTTTAAATTGAGGAGTTTTGTGCTACAGCTCATTAGGAAAGTGCAGCCGTAGGCATTCATGTTCCCATACAATTTCATATTGGTTATCTTACACTGAATCACATTCTTCATCATGATAGTCACAATGCAGTCTCAAACCATGATTCATGATCACGTCACGAACCATAAAATTAATTGTTTTACTAGTTACTTGCATGTATTGTAAGCCTGTTTTGTAGCATCTTTCCAGGCTTCACCCAATCATCACCGCAGTACTCATTAATAAGAGTTTTTAAATTGGGGAGTTTTATGATACAGGCTCAGCTCTTTGGGGAAGTACAGCCATAGGTATTCATGTTCCTTCCTGTACAGCAAGTGAATTACAGTACTGTAAGTAGTGGTGGGCGAAGTTTCCCCAATTCTCTCCACGAAGTGATTCATGGAGTAATGCAGAATCCGAAGAGTACTCCACAAACCACAATGTGAAGCGGAGTACTTTGCTTCATAATGAGGAATGCGAAGTCCATTGAAACCAATGACTTTGCATTATTCCGCCTTCCCCAAACCACTTCTCCACCAATTTTAAGGTGAAGTAAATTGAAAGCAATGTAATTCGCCTCACTTTGCCTTGTAATTGAGCTTCAAATGAAATTATGCAGTGATTCATGGGACTGCAGGTCACATGGGCTCTAGATTGTTCTGCACAGCCTTAGTTCTGGCCTGGGTAGTGTGTGTGTAGTGGTACCTTGAGACAGTTAGCTCTCAGAGCTCTGCAATTCAAAACCTCTAAAAGCTGTTTAAAATGCCTTTTTGAGTCATTTTTTTTTCTCAAAATTTAGCACATCGATTGTAAGAAACCCTTCTCTGCTCATATCATCGAGTGTTTATTGTTGTGTGTGGATTTTGAATGTTAATTTAGAATGGTCAGTCTGTGTACTGTGAAGTGTTCTTTTGGGGAAGGGGCATATTTGTGGTGTAGGTACATTAACTGGGAGAAAAAGGCAGTCATTCTGTTTTGGTTATATTTTTCTTGTATAACTGTATTAATGTACACACAGTAATATTTTTAGTAATTCTTGAAATTTTTTTGCTGATTGTCGTGGTGCAGAAGTGTATAATTTGTCTGTTTAAAACATTTGGTTATATTACTAAAGGTTTTCAATTTGCTACACTTCACTTGTAGTGTGTGTGTGTGTGTGTGTGTGTGTGTGTGTGTGTGTGCAATTAAATCAGACACCTTTTATTGTGCCACAGAGTAATTGCAGCAGTGTGATCCTGCTATCCACTGCACCTGCATGAATTTTTTGTACTGCTTTGTATTATTTTTACTGGTAGTAGATTGTTACTGCCATGCACTAATCCCCCAGCTTGTCAAAGGTATTAATTTCCAGATTTGGATTTGTGACTTGTGAGCACTGGTTGGTTGTTTTTGTGCATTTTTGTGTGCATCTCTTGAGTTCATAGCGCAATCTTAATCTGTCTGTGCATTTGCAGTGCACCATTAATTCTGGGAGACTGCATTTCTTGTTACGCTCTCATTTCACTTCGTCAGCACTGGGAAATTTTCTGGACACAAGACAATAGCATTTTGGGGATGCACATTGATTCTGGTGACTCTGTGTGTGACCACTGCACACATGACTGAGTGCGCCATTAATTCCAGGAGACTTTGCATTTCTTGTTATGCTCTCATTTCATTTCGTCAGCACTGGGGAGATTTTTGGAAACAAGACAGTAGCATTTGGAGTTGCACATTAATTCTGGTGACTGTGTGTGGGGTGCTGCCAATATTGTTGTCACTCCGCCTTCGCCTTAAGGCGGAATGAAAATGCAAAGTAATAATCACAAGGTGAAGTGAGCCTTTCCTATGGGGCACTCCGCGCAGTGAAGTGCCAATGTGACGTATCCACTTCACGGACACTTCAATGGCAGAATTTAAATTCACTGCATCTCTAGTTGTAAGAAAGTTATGGTTCAGCTTTATATCCAAACTTCAGAATTTAAGCAAAGTTCACTGGCTAAGGTTCCTTTAGGTCTTGTCCAGTTGAATAAAAGAAGGGTCCCTCAGAAGATGTGGGATGTTTCATGGTTGTGCAGCTTTAGGTGACTTGGTGTAAAAGGGAACATGAAGTATACATCTTTAGAAGAAATAATGGGCCCGTTTCACAAAGGGCGATGCAGAGCTTGCATCAAGACCTGCGTCAAAACTTTTTTTTTTGCAGTTGCACCAAACACCTTGCAATGAAGTGTGCCCATTTCATGAAGCTTGGGTGCATTTCTGAATTTTCCTGATTTACAGTAGCTTGTGCCAAATATTTGGCACAAGGGTGCCCATGATTGCAACAAGTTAGACCAGAAAAAGTGTGTTTACCTTGTGGTAACTGGTGCACAGGATCAAGAATCCTGATCACCAACCACAGAAAGCCAGTAGACCCATGTTCCCATTTATCAGGGCACCTGGGGCTTGTGGCATTCCCAAAACCTTTGTGAATTGGATCCAATATGTCCATTCCCAGGATATGACTTACAGGTTGAAACTTTGATGCATGTTTTTTTTGAACTGTCCTTATGTTAAAGGGTTCTGGCTTTCTTTAGGTGTCGAAGGAAACTTCCATGGATTGCATGCTTAAAGCAGCAGTGCAATGAAAATATGTAATTTTATAGTCATCTATAATTTAAGTTTAGTAACTTGCCACATAATGTCCATTTTAGGTTACTGTAAATGTTTTCTTTGGTTCTTTAGTGTTTGTAATTTGTTCTATAAAACATAATTAATGTAGGCAAAGTGATGCACTGCCTAGCAAGTCACATGAAGAGAATGAACATGCCGCACAAATTAATTACAGAATAATAAAGAGCCAAAAGAAACCCTTTGAGTAACTGAAAATGGACATCAAGCAGCATGATACTAAAATAAAATTACAGATGAAAAAATTACAACTTTTTGTTGCATTGTTGCTTTAACTTATTACAATTTGGTTTTAGGTGATGTTCCTCTATAGTACAAAAAGTACAATAAAAGCGCACTTACTGTAGTCCTTGCCTGTCTAAAACTTTACCTGTGGCAGGCAAGGTGCCAATAGGTGTTGCAACCATTCCAGTCAACTATCTTTCCAAAGCAAAAGTGACAGAAGTTTCAATTAGAGAGGTATTTTTGGAAGAGAATCAATACTTGGATAGACAGTTGTTTTGTACTCTTTGGAAATGTATTTACTGGATATGAATTTATGTTCATTCTCTTTTTCTCTACTAATTAGTTTAAGATGCTTTAATAGAAACATAGAATTTGATGGCAGATAAGGACCTCTTGGCCCAACTAGTCTGCCCATTTCCCTACCTAACTGATAAGCTGCAAATCCTAGTTAATCAACAGTCTACTTCCTCCTACCCCCCACTAGAACTGCCTTATGTCTGTCCCATGCATTCTTGAATTCCCCCATGTTTTTGACTCTACGACCTCCTCAGGAAGGCTGTTCCATGTATCCACAACCATCTCTGTGAAAAAATACTCCCTCACATTACCTCTGAGCCTTCCCCCGTCTATCTTCAAATTGTGCCCCCCTTGTTTTTGCACATCTCTTTTTTTTTTTTTTAAAGATGCTACTCTCTTTGACGTTGTTGATTCCCTTGAGGTATTTGAAAGTTTCTATCATGTCCCCCCTCCTTTCCTCGAGGCTATACATCTCTAGTTCCTTTAGTCTTTCTTCATATGCCTTCTGATGCAGACCACAGACCCTAATATTTTTGCGTTATAGGTTTGTTAGACAAAATGGTATGTTTTCTGATTTTGTTTCAGGAATGGAACAGCTTTCCTTATTTAAGCTAGACTGTTCCAGACTGATTTTAATTTTTGTTTAGTCTGTAACCTTGTATTTTGTTTATATTTCCACATGGTTTATTTTTTGCTATGTCTTTGTTTATTTTGTTCTGCATCTTTATATAAGTTCCCCAATGATTTTATTTCTGCTATGTCTTTTTTTTGTTCTATCTTTTCATGTAAATTTCCCAACTCTTTTTGATAAGTGCCATGGGATCTCTAATGTCCTCCCGAATAACTACCAAAACAGGCAGACAGGATCATATAGTAGTTTAACATTTCATATGAAAGATGGCACCTCAGGAGAGCAGCACCCACCTCATGCTGCACTACATTGTCAGTATTGGGATTTTACTCCAAGTTCTTGGTGTGGGGCTAGAACCCATGACCTACCAATCTTCCAGCCTCAGAGATAAATGTGCAACCTGCTGAGCCAATGACACTGTCTTATTTATTTATTTAAAAGGTTTACCAGGAAGGCATACTGAACAGAGTACTGCTCGATTCCAGATGCGCCCTGGGGGTGGAGGACAATGGAGAAATACATCAATACAGAATTCCAGAAAAAGAGCAATCACGTAGCTAATTAGGACAAGAACATTACAATACAGCAGTAGGTAATAATACATATAAATACAGGGTAAAATGGACACTCTAGGGTGCATAAGTGCATAGGTAATTTACAATGGATAACTATATGACCCCCACATAGATCCTCTGGAATTGGAAGCACAGGGCTCGATTCTCAAAATATTTGGAATTCCACAAGCCCCAGCTATGCTGAATACATGGCTCATAGGGTTTGTGAAATTCCCTGGCCAGCAATTTGGATTCTCTATTCTGTGCACCACATGCTACGAGTTAGACCAGTTTTTGCAGTTCTAACTTTGTGGAACTTTTAAGGGGCGTGCACTAAATATTTGGTGCAAACCATGATAAAGAGGGTAAAGTGCAGCAAACGCACTGGACTTTTGAGAATTGGGTACATGGTGCAGCATTATGTTTGGGGCAGTGCAAGGTTTGACACAGGGCTTGTGCAAATTCTGTGTCAGCCTTTGAGAATTGAGCCCACATTAAGTGTGGACACAAATGAAGATTCCTAACAAGTACTGTACATGCATATACGAGAGAAACTCCCTTGGTACCATATGAACATTGTTGCAATACCATACCTTCTGCACAGTGGAGGCCACCAGCATGCAACACATTCATCATTGTTTTACAGATTCTTGCTAGAACTGCAATCTATTAAGACGTCCAGTCCCAGACATTTCATACTGAAACATGACTTTTCACAGTGCTATTTGTATGGACAGCAAATGCAACACACTTCTTTTCTCTAAATAATCAGAACTAAAACTGTTGTGAGTGTTTGAGGTTTTTTGTTACTCATATTGTTTTCTAGTATCTAGAGGTATTTAATTTAGGTAATGAAGTATTCTGATCTACTGGAGGACAGAAAAAAGCAATTGTTTATAGTTTAAGGTTAGAATATTTTGATTTTTTCCAGTTTTTTGGCAGGGCTGTCCCGATAAAGTCAGGCCTGGTGGTAACCCTAACTTCCTATATGAAAAAAACAGATTTATTGCTGTTGAAATTTCATGGTTTTCTGCAATAATTTTGCTGAATTCTACAGTATTCTGTGTTGCATTCTGGCAGGCCTCACTGTTGATATTTGATCAGTTGGTTGCCTAGTTCTAGCTATTAGAGATATTTGAATATTAGAACCAAAAAGTCAAGTTGCTGGTTAATAATAAGGTGCCACCAGAAATGGAAATCTTTTATGATTGTTATTTTTGGGCAAGGAAAAGGCTTGCCTTATGAACAGAAATCTAAGAAATGCATTTCAAGAAACTCACACTTGAGTGCATTGTCACAGACCAGCTGATTGAGTACTTGAAAAAGTACCAGATTCAATGCCCTCAGCAGCATGTTTTTTTGTCGCACAGCACCACCACAGCATTGCTGGAGTTCACCACTTTCATTCACCATGCACTTGAACATGGTCAGATGGTGGGAGTGGCCTACATCAACCTCATCAAAATATTTGATACTTCAATCACTCATTACTACTCAAACAACTCAGCACTGTGGGGCTATCGAATTAGTCTGTGGGGTGGTTTAATAGCTTGCTAGAGAAAAGAACCCAACAGATTAAAATAAAGTCCTATCCGACAGTCATGAGGTAGGCTCAGGAGTTCCACAAAGTTCTGTGTTCGGCCCATTGCTCTTCAGCCTCTTCCTTGACTGCCTCCCCCCCTTGTCTTTTCTGTCAAAATACTTCTTTATGCATACAACACTGTTATATCTTCCAGTAGTCTGGACCCAGTCACTCTGGAAAAACAATTCCAGAGAAACTTTACTGCAGTTGAAGCCTGGATCATGGAGCATAAACTCCCAATGAACAATAAAAAGATGAAGGTCATGTTGTTTGCAAACCCTCACAATAAACTTAAATCCCATCAACTAACAATCTGTAATAGTATCAACACCCCGTTAGAAGTAGTTCAAGCCTTTAAATACTTAGGGCTAATACTTGACTGCTCCCATTCTTTCACCCACCGTGTTGACCACATCACCAAAGCAGTCAACACTAGAATAGGCCTACTGCACCATTACAAACATTGCCTGAAAACTGAGGCACTTTGTACTGCTGTCTACAGGTTCTAGCCGCCACAAGTCAGGAGAGAGACCAGGGGCTATCATTTCTGATGACCCAAAGTCATCCAAACAGTGCAAAAAAGTAGTGGGGAAAGCAAACAGAATGCTGGGGTGCATAGGATGGGGCATAACCAGTAGGAAGAGTGAAGTGGTGATGCCACTGTATAGATCACTGGTGAGGACTCATCTGGAATACTATGTCCAATTCTGGAGATCGGATCTCAGGAAGGACATAGACAGAATGGAAGCAGTCCACAGAAGAGCAACAAAAATGATACATGCACTGCACCACAAGCCTTATGAGGAAAGATTCAAGGAGCTTAACATCTATTCACTGGAAGAGAGAAGGGAGAAAGGGGATATGATAGAGACTTTCAAATACCTCAGAAGAATAAACAGTGTACAGAAGGGGAGCATATTTCAGAGATGAAGGAGCACAAGGACAAGGGGACATAGCATGAGGCTGGAGTGAGGGAGTCTTAGGGGGAATGCTAGGAAGTATTTGTTCACAGAAAGGGTGGTGGATTCATGGAACAGCCTACCAGCGGAAGTGGTGAAAGCAAAAACAGTACAGGGATTCAAAAGTGCATGGGATAAGCATAAAGGCACCCTACTGTGCAGCAGAGCAGGGAAAAGGCAGTCCAGATAAGACTAGGAATAACCAAGACAAAGAGGGAAATGGGCAGACTAGGTGGATTGGATGGTCCTTATCTGCCATCATATTCTATGTTCTATGATTCTGACAGCAGCATAATCTCCACCATAGACTATGTTCTAGTCATCTATAGCACCGCATCAGACACCACACTTAAAAGAGTTACCACTGTGTTAAGCAAAGCCTGAAGGCTAGTCACAGGTGCACACCGATTTACACATACATGTGACCTATATGCTCAGTCCAGTTGGCTGCACCTTAAAGGCAGTGTAAAGTACCTGAACTGTCTACTAGCCAAAAAAAAACAACTCTCTAGGTCTAACCTCCCCCAGACCACCAGCACCTGCTCACCCCAGCATCTAACCCCCACAGGACTCGGGGCAATTCCATGCAGTCATATCAGGTCCCATTCCACCGTACATCCCAGGGACAAAGGACCTTCACCTACCATGCCCCTGACTGGTTTAATGGTCTCCCCGGGACATCCTTGCTGAAGCAAAGATTGGTCCGTTTAAACGTAAGCTTCGCCAACACCTCGCAGCTCTTAGTGGCTGTGACTGCGCTGCATACTACAACTTCTCACTAGTCACTAGTAACTATCAGCACTTACACTCTGCTTGTCCTTGGTTTTGACCCCCTCCCCACCACTCTCACCCACACCCTATCCTCTACTCAGCTCGCCCTCCCCCTCCCTCAATGCCCCCATGCTTCTCTTTCAAACTGACAGTACTACTTTTAACTCTCTATGTGTCCTGTCATTTTTCATCCCGTCTTGTCATTATTGTATGTTACCTGTTTTGCTCAGATGTGGAACCTTTATAAAAGAGCTTTTAGCTCAAAGGTGTTGTAATCCAAGATCTCAATAAAAAATAAACACTGAGTGTGGGGACACACACTGTATGCATCCATACTGCTGCCCAGCAATACTCAGATGAATCCAAATTTTTAGTAAAACATTTTATTATATGGATCAAGTGGAACAATACGGTAATGTTCTATGGGAAGCAGGGTGCCTAATGGTTAGAGTGCAGAGGTGTGAACCTGGAGACCCATATTTGAATCCAACATTTGCCTTTTCATTGCATGACCCTCTGCAAGTCCTTAACCTCTGTTTTCTAAACTTCTCAATAATTGTTTTAAATGTTAATCTCTGTATAAACAATAGCCATTTGCAGCCTTGTAACTGGGAAAGTCTTTTTGTTTTATTTAAAGATGGAAAATTACAAGATAAGTTTCAATCAAAACAGTCTCTTGTGCAGTACATCCCACGTCTTTGGTACAAACACAACAGCAATATGAAACTAAAACATCAACAAATAATACACAAATTAACTAGCAGAACAATTCCAAGTCCTAAACCTTTTCTTAATATTGGATAGTTCTGACATAGGAACTTCAGACTGTATAGCTGCAAATGACAAGTTTCTATTTTGCTGTTGCCTCGTGCACTAAAAGTGAAAGTCACAAGCTACAGAGAGCCAGCGGCACCACTGCAGGTACAGGGAGACTAGCAATTAGAAAAAAATATGTATATCAAAGAAATACAACACAAGTGTACTTACATCATAAGAGTTGAAAAACAACACAGTGTGAGTTGCCAGTTGTTCCAGGGTCAGGGCCCCTCCTTCGGTATAGCTAATACTGTTGACAAACAGACCTACTGTACCTCGGAAAGCTTTTGCCATAGATTGCAATTAAGTATGAGCCAATGCTAAATTTGTATATGGTGAATGTGCTGAAATTTGGCACGTTTGCCTTTGATTCAGTGTAGTCAAACTTTTGGGCCACCTTGGACAACTTTGACCTTCAGCCAAATATTTTTTTCCCATATAGATTTGTATCCAAGTTCTAGTCCCATTTTTCACCCATCCCCCAGCCTTGGGTGTGCAGGTATGTGTGGAGGCACGTACACGCCACACCTTGAGGCACCCTCCTGCTACTTGCCACCCCCTCCTGCCTATGCTGCCCATTGTACCTTCTCCCGATGGAAGCAGAACTACAGGGTGGGGGGTGACAACCTCCCAGGGAGAGGAGAGCTGCCTTATGGCTGCTCAATCCTGCTCCCTCCCTACCCCCAGTGCCAGCTCTCCGACAACCCAAGGTTGTTCCCAAATCTGGGTTGCTGGCATGACATGAGGTAAGGTGTCCAGCACCTCAGCCCTCTGCACCACCGAGCTGGCTTCAGCCAAATAATTAAAGGAAATACTCTAGACCTTCCCAGATAGGCAGGCTGGGCCTAGCAGTGGTATAGCTAGAAAATAAAGTCTGTAAGCCCTTTTGTGCCTTTTTGGTGCCCCCCTTCCCCCACCAATTGTAGATATTCTCTTATTTGTTGTTCAGCACTCTTGTATACTCCATATTGTACTACAGGATTTGCTTAGTAAGGGCAAGAAGAAAACAGCAGTACTTATTTATTGAAAACTTCAGCAATTACCGTTGAGCACAAATGCTCATTTACAAAGGTCCAATGTTAAATATATAGTCACAAAAAACATTACAATAAGCAGTTCCAGAGTAAATGCAATTCAGGCAGGCTCAAAGCACTTACAACAAACACTTACACAATATACAGTATAAAAAAAATCCATAAAGATCATTTTATAAAAAGTCATAAGTTATATACAGATAGAACCCGAATAAAACAGTCTGATGGTTACAAATGCATTGGACTACAAAGGCAGATAACTAAAATCTCTTAAACTGATTAAACATGAGAAGATTCAGCAATGTATCAAGCAGTTCATTTAACCAGAAAGCAGCCCTGACAGCAAATAACCACTTGCCCAGTTGAGTATGCTGGAAAGAAGGCTAAAGGGCATTCCTGGCCATGTTCCTGGTGATTGTATTGGTTGGAGACAGTGCATAAGCAATATTTTAAAGGAGAGGGTGTTAGGCCCAGTAGTGCCTTTTTGGCTAGCACACATGTCTGGAGCTTTATTCTGCTGGGTAAAGATAGCCAGTTAGTGATTATGTAAAGGGTGCAACTATGAGTGTGGTGATCTGCACCAAGTACAAAGCAGCATGCCTTATTACAGATCAGCTCTACTCTGTTTAGTACTGCATCACGGGCAGCTGCATAATCAGAATGGAGCTGATCGCAGCAAGATGTCCAGCATCCTGGTTAGACTGATCCATTTACAGAACAAGGCATCCAGTCTTCTGTTAACTAATACAACAAGATTGTCAACATGGGGGATGAAAGTTAAGGTGTCATCCAGAGTTACTCATAGAAACATAGAAACATAGAATTTGATGGCAGATAAGGACTGCTTGGCCCACCCAGTCTGTCCATTTCCCTACCTAATGGATAAGCTGCAGATCCTAGTTAACCAGCAGCCTACTAATTCCTACCCCCACCCCCTAGAATTGCCTTATGACTGTCCCATGCATGCTTGAATTCCACCACTGTTTTTGACTCCACAACCTCCTCCGGAAGGCCGTTCCATGCATCCACAACCCTCTCTGTGAAAAAATACTTCCTTAAATTACCTCTGAGCGCCCCCCTTCTATCTTCAAATTGTGCCCCCTTGTTCTTGCATAACACTTTTTGAAAGATGCTACCCTCTTGGACTTGTTGATTCCCTTGAAGTACTTGAAAGTTTCTATCATGTCCCCCTCTCCCTCCTTTCGTGAGGCTATACATATTAAGCTCCTTAAGTCTCTCTTCATATGTCTTCCAGTGCAAACCCTGCACCATTTTAGTTACCCTCCTCTGGACAGCTTCCATCCTGTCTATGTCTTTGCGGAGATTGGGTCTCCAGAACTGCATGCAGTACTCAGATGGGTCTGACCAGCTGTCTGTACAGAGGGACAAACTTCCTGTTTCTACTGGCGATGCCTCTCCTATGCATCCTAGTATCCCCCAGCCCTCCTTGCTGCTTTTCACATTGCTTACCCACCTTTAGGTCATCTGATATGACTACCCCCAGGTCCCTTTCCATTTTTGTTGTTAGTATCTCACCCCCCATTGTGTACTCTTCCCCTGGGTTTTTGTTTCCCAGGTGCATTACCTTGCACTTCTTAGCATTGAATCTAAGCTGCCATACATTTGACCATTCCTCTAACCTTGCCAAGTCCCTTCTCATCCTTTCCATCCCACCTTGTGCATCAACTCTGTTGCAGATCTTTTGTCATCTGCAGAGACATACTTTTCCTTCCAGTCCCTCTGCAATGTCGCTTATAAAGACATTGAAGAGGACCGGTCCTAATACTGAACCCTGCGGTACCCCACTAGTAACCCCTTTCTTCAGAGTGGACTCCATTTACTATTACTCTCTGTGTCCTGTTCTCCAGCCAATTCTTTACCCAGGCTGTCATCTTGGGACCCACTCCCAGGCTGGCTAACTTGTATATTAATCTTTGCGTGGGACTGTGTCAAATGCCTTGCTAAAGTCTAGGTAGGCCATGTCCACAGCCCCTTCCTGATCTACTACTTTGGTCACCTAGTCAAAGAAATCTATCAGATTTGTCTGGCATGACCTTCCCGCTGTGAATCCATGCTGCCTTGGTTCCTGTGTCCCTCTGGCCTCTAGATACTCAGCAGTTCTTTCCTTCAGAAGTGATTCCATCATTTTCCCTACCACTGAGGTTAAACTAACAGGTCTATAGTTTCCTGCTTCTGCCTTGCTCCCACTTTTGTGAAGGGGAATCACATCTGCCCTCCTCCAGTCCTCGGGTACCACCCCATCCTGCCATGATTTGTTAGAGGGTAGTCAGTGGTGTCACTAGTTCTACCCTTAGTTCTTTTATAATTCTGGGATGAATCCCATCAGGCCCCACTGATTTGTCCACCTTCAGTTTTAAGAGTTCTTTCAGAACCCTTTCTTCTGTAAATGGGCTGGTATCAACTTCTGTATCCAGAGTGTTTCTACTGTTTGTTTTAGGTACCTCCCCCACTTCCTCTGTAAACACCGAGCAAAAATATCTGTTCAGTATCTCTGCCTTTTCACAGTCACCCTCTGCCCAGCCTCCCTCCCCTTTATTAAGCCTCACTAACCCTCCCTTGGTCTTCCGTCGCTCCCTGATGTACCTATAAAAGGTTTTATCCCCCTTCTTAACTGAGTTGGCTATCTTTTCCTCGGTTTGGGCCTTTGCTGTTCTGACTGCTTTCCCAGCTTCCTTTTGCTTTAACTGATACAGTTCTCTGTCCTGCTCCTTCTGTGATTCCTTGTACTTCCTGAATGCTTTCTTTTTCTCTTGAACCTTCACTGCCACTTCCTTTGAGAACCATAGTGGTTTCTTATATCGTTCCGGTTTGTTTATTTGCTTCACACAAAGGCTTGTTACCTCTGTGGCAATTTTTATTATTCCCCATTGTTCTTCCACCCCTCCTACTCGAAGGTATTTAAAGGTCTCTACCTGTTCAAGGTTTGCCCTTGTCTGTTTTGGATTACAAATGGTGGGATTTTCCTCATCTGTAGTAGGCTAGAGAAGAGCATGGTATTTTTTGTTTTTGTTTATACACTAATTGAGAACCAGCTTTCTATTGACCTAAAGTTAATAGGAAGAGTGGAAGTGAGGCTGTCCAGGTCAGAGTTTTTGGAATAAATGACTGCATCATCGGCATTGTGGAGTACATTGGCTGTCTGACAGGCATCAGGCACTTGATTTATGAAGAAATCAAATAGGAGTGGGCCCAAGATGGATCCCTGTGGGAGAGCAATAGTTACTTCCCTAGTGTTGGACAAAGATTTATCAATCTTCACATGCTGGGAGCGACTGGTGCGATAAGCTATGGAATCAGTCAACTGTGCTCTGTGACAAACCTAGGCCAAGGAGTCTTTTCAGTGGGAGCTTATAGTTGACCAGGTCAAATGCCTTAGTAAGGTTCATATATACAGCTTCTGGTGCTGTTGAGCCTCTGGGAGTCATGCTGCTTGAACAATCTATTTTTCTGAGGTATGTGACAAGCTGGTAAAATACTATTCTCTCAAGGGCATTGGACAGGGAGAGGGAATAGAAATGGGTCTGTAATTTGCAGGGTTAGTATAATCTCCACTTTTCAAAACTGGTGTGACTGGGGTGGGTTTCCACTTCTTTGGGATCTGTGAGTAGCACAGAAGCAAGTTAAAACCTCTACAGATGGGGTGGGAAAGCTCTTCTACCGGCAGGGCAAAACATTTCATATCAATTAAATCCCTCTCACACTTAGTTTTGTCAAGTACCCTACTGAGATATTCAAGGTGTCTTTAACTGAAACAGCCTTAAAGTAGAATTTAAGGTATCTTAGTTCAGAGCCCACCATCTAGGAGGCTTCAGGACCAGGTTTACTGTAGTGGGTCTGTGCAGACTCAGTAGGGATGATGGAACTGAGGTGAGTAAAGGCTGTGCTGAAGTAACTGACAATTTTGGTGGGATCAAGGACCTCTTGACCCTTCACCATGAGCATTTGAGTAGTGTTTTTAACTCTCTTGCCAAGGAACTCCATGACATTGTCCCAGAATCTTTTTCCATTGCTTATGTTCTGTGTCTGACAGGTTTTACATAAATCAGATTTGGCCTTTCTAATCAAAATAGTGCACTTATTGTTGGCTTCCTTGTACTTTTTAAGGTGGACAGAGGACCCTCTTTCCCTGTCCAGTGCCCACAGATTTTTCCCTCTTCCTCATACAGGCAAGGAGTTTGAGGATTATCAATCTGGATGGTGTTCCTCTTGCCTTGCATATCTCAAGGCAGTAGAACAAAGAAATTGGGAACAAATTTGACCCCACTTGTTTCCACTATAAAAGATTTCAGGCATTTTCCAGTTTTATTTGGTGGTAACATTTTCCAGTTACACCAAAATTTGAGTATTTTATAAGTGTTTTAATTGATTCTTTTTTCTCAAGAAAAGAAGATGGCCACCACATTTTGCACTGAAATAGCACTGTAGACCTGTCAAGGGTTAGGATTGATAAAATAAAAAAAGGACTCATGGTGCACAGAACAGAAAGTTCCAAAAGAAGTACATTTGACAGGTGTGCTTATATTTTTCTTAACTGCAGCTGACATTAGCTTTGTTTGAAAAACATGTTTTGTGCACTACTGCTTGAAATGGTGCAGATTTAGTATAGGCATGTGTGAACTTGGAGACAAATAATTCTAGTTTCATGCATTTGTCATTATGTTTAATTCAAACAGAGTACAATGTTTATATAGTGTATGGTTAGCCCTTACTGTGTATGGATTTCCATACATATAATTTTCTTGTTATGGTTGGGTGCAAAGGTCACAAAAAGTTGTAATTGTATTGTTTTGATGTTGTAATAATACCAAAACAACTTTTCGACTTTGAGCTGTCCCCTGAATGTTTAATGACATGACTCACAGCACAGAACTTGGAGAAAAATGGCAACATCATTTAGTGAGTGGCAAGCAGTGAACAGAGTCCTCTCAGGCTGATCAGAGCCCACTGGGCTGGTACCGCTGATGCGGCCCCCTCCACAAGCAACCCACCTGCCTAGGACAGGCCGAGAAGGTGCCTGCTGCCCATGCTCCTCCTTGGCCCATAAGGCTGATCAGAGCCCACTGGGCTGGTACCACTGACGCAGTCTCCTCCACAAGCAACCCACCTGTCTAGGACTGGCCAAGAAGGTGCCTGCTGCCCATGCTCCTCCTTGGCGCAAAAGGCTGATTGGAGCCCACTGGGCTGCTACCACTGACGTGGTCCCTTCCACAAGCAACTGGCCTACATAGGACAGGCTGAGAACGTGCCTGCTGCCCACACTCCTCCTTGGCCCATAAGGTAACACCTGGTCCTGGGCCCAGAACAAGGGAAAGAGGATTTTTGAGTCTTCCTCCCAGTGGGAACTGAAAGGTTCCAGATGGCCCAGAGCACTGACATTGGTGTCCTGCCCAAAGCTGCAGCCAGTGGTGAAATCATTGGACTAGGGCATAAGACTGCAGAGAAACAATGACCTTTGTTTCTTCCTTTAGCAGCTGTGTAGTGATGTCCTGATTGTTTTGCTTTCCAACTCACTCAGTTGCACACTTCTGTGAGCAGTGCAGTGCAGAGCATCATTTGCGTAACCTGCACTGGCCTGTCAGTGATTTGTTGACTTTTTTGTCTACTTTTCCATTTGCAAGTTATACTGTAAAGCCACTAGAGGGCAACACCACATGTAGGTTGCAATCCTCTACCCACTGGTCTCCCCTAACACTTCTAGTCATACCTCTCAACTTCTTGCCTCATGAATCAGGGACAAGGCTAAAAAATCAGGGACAAAGACCCCAATATCAGGGACACATCTTAAAAACTGGTATAATCTGCTCAGAAAGCTGGTAGAAAAAGGGATTTGTGTTAAGATACAATTTTTGAAGAAGAACAAGTCTGTAACTTTAATGTTTGACATTATTTTGTGCTTTTCATCCTCACTGTTCTGTCACGACAACTCAGATTTTATGAGGGACAGAGGCAAAATCAGGGAGGTCCCTGAAAATCAGGCACAGTTGACAGGTATGCTTCTAGTCCAGGGTCTTTCATACCTAAACCAAATTATCAATGTCCTAACATTCAGTGGTGTGATCTGAACTTGTAAGCCTGTACAAAGCCTCTACTACCCTACTGAGAATGGTTTCCATCTCCCTCTTATTCACAACCTTCCTGGTTCTTACTCTTATCCCAGTCTCCCCCTCTACACCTATAGCCACTTCTCTCTCCCCTTCCCTTCCAGATACCTCCTTCATTCTGTCACTCACCCCTACAGATCCCCTGGTAAGCAGACTCCACTTTTTCTACTACCCTCCAGCATCTCTGTTTTCTCTTCCTAGTCACTTTGCCTTTCTTTGTTTCCTTATCTCCTTCTCTCCATCCCTCCATCCCTCTTCCCCTCACTCACATATTTCCTACTCCAGTTACAAAAGTCCTAAACTTCACTATTTCATCCTTACCCTCCTTCTTTTATCAGGGAACATCCACCCCAACCCTGGCCCTATTTCTTCTCCTACCCTGGCTCCTTATCCAAATGACATGTCTCCAAACCCCACTCCCACAACAACCCTCCCTAATGGGTTGAAGCTCCTCCACCCGAACATCTGCAGCCTGCTACCTAAAATCGACCTCCTACAAACTCTTATGATTTCACATACCCCTGACATCCTAATTATTACTGAGACATGGCTCAAAAAAAGCACCCCAGACATTGCCATTGCTAACCCTGGGTATTCAATCACTGGACAAGATCAATCGGGTCATGGAGAGGGAGTGGCCATGTATATCCTGTCCTCACTGCAGTTTACTACCACCCTATTTACCTCCATCACAGCTACCTATGAAGCCCTTGTCACAGCAGTACCCTTCCTTTCTCAGTCTCAGTCTTTGTGGCTGGCATCTATTGCTGCCCAAGCAGTCAACCCTCAGTCACGACTGAACTCTTAGCCAATATCACCTCCCTCTCGCAATCTGGTGAACTTTTCATAATGGGTGTAGTGAATCTAAATTGGTTGTCTCCCAAGTTAAACAAGCTATGCAATGACATTGCTGGTCTAAACCTCACTCAACTTATACTTGAGCCCACATGCCCTAATCCCAAAACACAAAACCACATCTGCTTGACTGGGCACTCACAACCCACCCACACCACATCATTAAATCTGGTTTCCTCCCTAATGCCCTTAGTGACCATAACCCCATTTCCATTGTACAGAAGTTTCATCGTCCCAAACCTCCACTAAAATCATACAGCTCCAGTTCTTTCAATCCTTAGACCTTACCCCAATCAGCTCTGCACTCACTTCCATCGACTGAGACCCTCTCTCCACTGCCATTTCTGTCGACCAAGCACTTGACTGTTTTAAGGATAAATTCATTGCCACCTGGAATGCCTTTGCTCCTTTCAGACAGACCAGAGTCCATGGGCTTTACCTCCCCTGGATCACCCTGAACTACTGTCCTGCTTCAGGGAGTGTGATTGGGCCTGGAGAAAACACAAATCTACTAAACATCCAAATGACTATGCCAAATACAGAATGCTATGCAATTCATGTACTAAAACTACTAGACTGGCTAAGTCTGATTATTTCAACTCCTCATTCCTGACTAACACTAACTTTCCATCTAAATTCTGGAGGGTAGTTCATGCCCTATTCTCTCCACCCTCTCACCCTCCCCCTCCAGTTCTCAAAATAAATAACTCCCTAGATTCTGACTCTGGCTCCATGGCCAATGAATTTAATGCCTACTACACCTCATGCACCACATCTCTTCTAAATTCCCTCTCCCCATTGCCACCTATTAACTTCAGCCCTTTGCCTCAGGCAGTGCCTACCCCTCCCCCATTTTCCTTTTCTATTATTTCCTCTGATGAAGCTCTTAATGCTTTCCTATCCCTCAACCCCTCTAAAGGCTCCTCACCAGATGAGCTTGATCCTAAACTTCTCTACCTTTCTGCTCCTGCAATTGCTTATCCTATCTTCCTAATCCTTAATCTGTCCTTTATTTCTGCCCAAGTACCCTCATCCTGGAAACATGTTGTAGTCCTTCATCTCCCCAAGGGTGGTGACACATCCACTCCTGGCAACTATTTTCCCATTTACCTCCTTCCTACCCTTGCCAAACTTCAAGAACATTTTGTTCTCTCTCAATTATCACCCTTCCTCTCTGATTCCTCCTTCTTCACCCCCCTTCCAATCTGGTTTTCAGAAGAACCACTCAGCAACCACCTCCTTGACAGGTTTACTGACTCCATCCTTTCAGGGATGGACAACAGCCTGATCACCGTGGCCATCTTTGTCAACCTAACCAAAGCATTCAACACTGCTTCCTATCTCCTGTGTAACCCCTACACCCCTGCCTTTTTGCAAATGACAGGTGGTATTCTGTTGAAGCTGACAGCAGTACCAGGTGGGGGACTGGGTTCAGGGAGGACTAGGTTACTCAGCACAAGGGCTAGGTTTGGCTACTCTGAACAGGGGCACCCAAGTAAATCTGAACACAGGAAGCAATAACTGTAATGTCCAATACCAGGAATGGGATTCTAAAGTGTGGCTTTTATTCACATCCAAACTGAACAAACAAAGCATAGACGCACCCCCATGGGACTACTTTCCTGGTAATGCAGATAAGAGAAACAGAACACTTCCTCGATACTTTAACCCTCAGGCTCTGGACCCACCAGGCACACAGTCTTGCACGCTGGTTTGGGTACACAGCCCGACTTGTGCACTATTTGGGGTTTTCCTGGCTCGGCTCCCCGCTGGCCACTTGAACACCTTCCATGTAACATGGACACATTTTCCGGTGGCTCCCTAAACCACCTTAGAGCCTTCGACTCCATAAGGGAAATTTCCTTTCAATCCCATGTCTGGGTACTTCCCTCAGCACTGGCCAAGTGCCTGAGGCAAAGTAAAAGGGCCACAGAGCAAATCCGTAGAGGTGAACCTGGTTACTAAAGATGGGGGGTCTCCCACCTCTAGCTTTCATAATCCGTACCCGGCCATTTCTGTGGACATTAAACAACTCTTTATGAAAAGCTTGGCAATGTAGATTAAAGGGTGAACGCTTAGCACATTTCCTCTACATGTCTTGACTTTCCCTTTGTACTAGACTCGAACATACTTAAACATCTCTTTCTGATAAGCTTGGCAGTGTAGATTAATGGGTAAATGCATAGCATATTTCCTCTACATGTCTTGACTTTCCCCTCGTGCTGGACTTGAACATACTTTTACTTTGGCTTAGCCTATTCCTCTAGGCCTCCCACTAATTAAGCAGTCCAATCCCCACTTTACAACAGTTCAGGTGAACCATAGGCCCCATGTAAGAGTAGAACTCACCCTTTGGTTGCAGGTGCCCCACAGGCAATTCTTGACAACTTCTGGTGCTGCAGCACAACTTAGAGAAATAAGGCAGCTTCTTCCCTAGCTAGAACCAGGAGATTGCCCCTGGAATAACAGGCAAATCTTTTACCCCCATCCCCTCAGGGTTGGGACACAGAGACCAGTAACAGCGGTCTCCACCACTTCACGAACAGCTTACTGTTTTCCTTTTTTGGAGGAAACACACACCTCTCCCTAAAAGTAGCTCTATATCAGAGCTTTAGGCTCCAAGAGCCTGTGCACAGACTGCTGTGGTCCTCTCTTCAAGACTGCTCACACACAACTGCTGCCCACTGTTCAAAAACTCTCAACATTCTAACCTAACTCCCAACTGCAGATTCCAATGTGGCTCATGCAGCTGCGATAGTTCTATAGTGATGTCATCCCTCAGTCTCAGCTGAGACTGAGAACAGAGTGAGACAGTATGAAATCCATTTAACTGGAGTTTCACAAGCTGCCTTCCCTGCCTACCACTAGGTCTTACTGGGATTCTAGTAACCCCGGGTAACAGGGGGGTTACACCTGCTTCTTGGTTCCCTCTCCTCAGCTGGCTTTGCTCCATCAGCCACTAACTCGTTTAAATCCTACATCATTGGCAGGACCCAATCAGTGAAAGTCCTTGATTCCATCTCCCCTCCACTGTCCATCAAAACTGGTGCACCTCAGGGCTCAGTGCTTGGTCCCTGACTCTTCCCCATTTTCCTTGATGATCTTCCCACAGCCTGCTCATCCTCTTCTATCTGCATGTATGCTGACGATACTGTTTTGTACAGTTTCAGCAAAAATCCTGCTGCTGTGCAAACCAGCTTACAGCATGACTTCAACCAAGTTCATCTCTGGTTTGCTTCTCACCAACTTTTTCTAAATGCCAAGAAGATAAGTCTCAATGACCATTGGCACCAGGCAGAGACTCTCTAGGCTGCCGACCATACCCACCTTCCACACCCTTGATGGGACCATCTTGGAGGAGACCTCCTCATTTAGATATCTGCGAGTTTGGCTGGACCAGCACCTCAACTTCTCTGTGCATATACAGTAGATGCTATCCTGAAGAAACTGCACCCCAAGCTTGGTGTTCTGTACAGGAATCATAGTTGCATCCTACTGACTGTGAGGTGCAAAATTGGCCAGAAGATGATACTCCCCATCTTTGACTACTGTGACGTAGTCTGTGGTGCTGCTCCCAAATCTTCTCTGACCAAGTTGGACATACTCTAACGCCTTCTGCCGCTTTACTATCGACTCCCCTTTATGCTCCCTCCACTGTGAACTCTATCACTCTCTAACCTTCCTTTCACTATCTCACAGACGCATCTCTCACTGTGCCAAACTAACCTCCAAATTCAGGTTCGGGGGGGCTCCCCTCCTATCTCTCATCCTCTCTCTCTCTGTCCAATCCACCCACTCTCTCAGATCAAATGACGCCCGCATCTTGATGGCCCCTCGCCACTCCATCCTCATTGGTCAGGCTGGTTTTGCCCATCGTTTCCCTAAAATCTGGAATTCCATCTCCCCTGAAATATGACACTCCTCCTCCAACTACTCCCTTACCTCTGCCCAACACAATTATCTTTCCCTCAGCTGTTCCCGCTTTAACACACCTTAATGCCTATCCCCAGTTTCTGCCTTCCTACCATGACCCTTCCCGGCAGGGTTCTTAACATCCTGGAGGGGGAAATCAGGAAATAGCAGCCCCTTCTCCTCATATTCAGTTCTTGCCTCTCCCCCCTCTTCTCCACCTGCCCTTCTGGCTCACCATTGTGCACAACTTAACCCCATCCTTTTTACTCCAACAGCACTTGCATACTACCTCGAGCCTGCTCCTGCTACACTCATGCACTATAAATGGTTCTATTGCATTATTACTGTTTTGTGCATTCATATGTTCTTTTATATAATTTTTGGACATGTATTGTAATTTACCCAATGTTTCACTACTGTTTATTGTACAATACCTTTTGTTCCAGCTGTTGCACAGTCTTACAATGTTGTATTGTTTGTATTACCCACATACTATTGTAACTGATCATCCTTCACAACCCTATGTTATCCCTCCCCTCAGGTCACACCATGAGATGAGCAACTTGTTGTTCAGTGTGCCCTTCGGGTGAAACATTCCAATAAATATAAATAAATAGAGTCAGATTTTACATCTACAGCACCATGTTTCCAAACAGTATGCATTAATCTTTTATTTTTTTTTTTAAATAATGAACAATGTTGCCATGGATTGCAGGTTTCTAGAGGGAAGGATGCTGGGGAGCAGGACATGGGTCATTGGTAATCTGACAGTGACACACTATCAGATGGACTTGAGAAGTGAGTGGCAGCATAAACTCAAGGCAGGAAACCTGGTTAAAAAAAAGTATTTTACATACAAGGGCTAACTGTACACTATATAAAACACTGGATGGGTAACCATCCACAACTAAAGCTGTGTTTCCATCTCAGAAAAGAGACCTCTCCCCTCTATGAGGACAACACATAAACTCTTTACATTACAGCATCCCTCAGAAATATTATATCCCTCAGTACTTCTTTGGCATTGATAAAACCCCTGGAACTGTACTGACCACCCAGCAGTGCGTGACTTGATTATTTTGTATTTTATTTTTTTTATTTATATACATGAAGGAATAGGAATTACAACCTTTGAGTCAAGGACTCCTTTGCAAAGGCCCCATGTCAGATATACATACATTGCAAGATTCAACAAGATATACAGTAAGAAATATACAGAGAACACATCAGATACACATACTGTACATTGTAAGAATAGAAACAGGATAAACAATAAGAAATATACAGAGAAACAAGTTACAAATTCAAGGATGATATAGATCAATCCAAATCAATAGTGGTGAGGCAAGTATATACAATAACAACATACAACAGTCAACAAGTTACACATTAAACATACTCTCACTCCCCCTTCTAATCTCTCCTCTCAGTGGAGTATCTGTCAGTGTCTTTTTTGTTCTGGACTTCATTGACCCAAGTTGTGCATCCTCATTCATTCTGGCATTAATTACTGCTCCCATAAGTCAACCCTCTGACCCTCTACCTCCCAAGAATACTTATCTATATAAAGCCTTTCATTCTTTTATCGCCCTTCTCTACTAAGTAATTGAGAGACCATGACCACTCTTGCTTATTTTCAACAATACGATACCTGGAACTCCTTTCTGTCACTGCAGTATGTTACTGCAATTGTAACTTAGTTCCACAATGGTATATCTTTGGTTATGTTAAGTAACTGTTCATGTTTCTTGCTTGCAAGTTGTTTATAGCATGTCTTATTCCTTATATTAGAACTGTATCTCAAAGGGGAATACTCTTGCATGGTTGATGTAATACTCTGCTTTTCCTGTTCTTTATACTAAAAATTCAATAAACTTTTAATTTAAAATAATATAGACCTCTCAAGCTTTGCTCTCAAGGTCTCTGGGACGTCATTATTTCCTTTAATGGAAACATAGCCTTGTTGTGGATGGTCACCCATCTGCTATTCTAACATTAGTAATGTGGCTATTGGACAGCAGTAGTAACCAAAATCAATGATCAGTACCTTAAATGATTCCACCCATCTCCAATCAACTTGCAAGCCATAGCTAAGAAGGCATATGTGTTCTTACACCAATGTGACTTAGTCCTTTACTCACCATTTTCACACCCCTGTCACTTTCTACATTCATTCCCCCTCCACGGACATTTTTTGTGCTAGGTATGCACTAATTATATTTTGAAACAAACTGACTGGAGGTACTGAGGAAGGTGGAAGAGGTTGTAACTGATGAGGGAGGGGTGATGGGTGGAGGAGGAATGCATCTTTCTCTTATTTGTAGCCACCTAGAAGACCTGAATACCAAGGACCTAAAGTTTATTTTGCCAAAGTTTCAAAGCTAAACCAAAAGTCAGGGGGTCCAAAGCAAAGCTGAACTTAAGTTGCCACTTTTCACTTTTGCTCACCCTTATTTCCAATTAAATGTAATTCATATCTATTCTAATCTAATTTATATGCTATTTTACTATTTGTATTTTTAGATATGCAATGAATGCTTTTGCAAACCTCAGAGATGGTCTTTTTGGTTCAAGACACCTTTCCATTGAAAAACACCCTTATACAGTACTTTCATTTTATTCTTTTTTTCCTCCTTTCTACTGTCTTATTTTTTTCATTTCTTATTTTCTGCAAGTGTGTAGCAATCCCCCCCAAGGCAACTGACATCTGGGTCTGTGGTGGAGTCCTATCTACCTACAGGTCAATGTCATGACCTGATAAGAAGCTTACAAATTAAGGGAATGGTCTGCTCAGTACAAGTGCCCTGTTAAGAGATACAGAAGTAACAGACCCTGCTGAGCCATGTAATCTCCCACTGGGAGTACAAATAAAACAACTATATCCTGTTTTAAAGCTCTGTTTCCCCACCTATAAGATTTGGCAAGAGAGCAGAGCCATGGAAAGAGCCAATGGGTTTTTGTTAACACAGCACAGCAGTCTTGTAAAGTTTCAGGTGTCTGAGAAGAGAAAGAAACCAGTAAGTTGCCTGAATAAACATGAATCAGGCTTATTTTTAGCCTTGATGGACTGCTCACTGACTCCCAGAGCAGCAGGTCTGGTGGTTAGCAGGGATGAAGAGGGGGAAGCCCCAAATTGTGAGCTTTTACAGCATTTATCAATTCTGGGAGCAAGTGATGTCATTATCCTGAGCAGCTGGCAACAAAAAATGGTGCTTGTCTTTCATTTCTCCCACAAAAGGGAGTTATGAAATAAATAATAAAAGTACTGCCCCTTTTTCTTCTTAGACTCCTGACCACAAGCAGAGTCAGACAGCAGAAGCGGAAAAACAAATGCAAGCCATGTGCTCAAAATTGTCTAAAATGTAAAAACCTTGCTTCATTTGTGTAAATATCAATATTTGTTGTACAGTACCTCAGGTGGAAAAATATTGCTGCCTGGGGGGTCACAAACACCCATGTGATTGTGTATATCTAAAATGTTTGAGCCACATATGATGCACACACATTTCCCTATCACACTGCTAAACACGCATTTGTCTGTGCTGGTATAGAAACACTGGGGTACTAGATGCATTATGGTGCACTGTGTGGGTTATGTATTAGCAAAGTTAGGAGCCTGCATTTGTACATTTCAACGCAGGTTCATAACTTTGTTATGTTTTAATATTTTTGCCCCAAACTGTCAACATAGCATTCTTATGATCCCACCTAATGAACAAGTGCAAAGAAAATTTTCAACTGCTCTCCGAAAGGTGATTTCATGCAGGGACTGCAAAATCACATTTTGGAATGCAAATGCACATTTTGGATAGGATCTAAAAAATTATAGCTGTCACATTCATGAAGTTCTGTAAAGAGATGGCTATGTTGAAAATTTGGTGTAAAAATATTGAAGATTACCAAAGTTTAAACCTGTGTTCACAAAATTCAACATAGGCTCACAACTTTGTAGTTTTTTTTAATATTTATATGCCAACATAACCTTCTTATGACCCCACTTCATGAACAAGGGCACATAAAATTTTGAACTCCTACCTGAAAAGTGATTTCACGCAGGGGCTGCAAAATCACCTTTCGGTATGCAAAAATACATTTTGGCCAGAATTTGAAAAATGACACCCATCACATTCATGAAACGCTGTAAAGATATGGCTATGTTGTAAATCTGGTAAAAAAATATTGAAAATTACCAAAGTTACGAGTCTGAATTCAGAAATGTTAATGTAGGCTCATACCTTTGTTGTTTTTAATATTTTTAAACCAAATGTTCAAGATTGCCTTGTTATGACCCTGACTCATGTACAAGGGCAGAGAAAATGTTCAACTCCTACCTGAAAAGTGATTTTGTGGAGGGACTGCAAAATCACTTTTCGGGACAGATTTGCCTAAATTCACACAACTGTTCATGAAGTGGGGTCCCAACAAAGGCATGTTGAAAATTTGGGACACAAATATGCAAAAATGGCCAAGTTATGCCACTAAGTTCTGAATCCTGTTGAAATACACTGAACCACATACATGTTTCCTCAGTTTGCGGTCTGGCTTTGAAAAGTGAAGACATGTCTGAAGTCCACAGAAGATACGGCAGTGGTTCCCCTGTGGGTAAGTAAAAGCTTGGAGGGGGGAGTGTGGTGGTCGGTGCTGAGTGAAAGTGTTGAGTGGGAAGACAGTGATGGCCGCAACAGACATCAATGAATGTTTTTCATTTTACAGGGTTTATTTTTTTTTAAAAACTATGAAGGAAGATTTTCTTTATTTCAAGTTCTGAGACTGGGGGAATTGGGATTATGTTTGCGGGGCTGAGGTACAGGGTGCTGAGAAGGAGGGTCAGGTGGGTGGGACAGTAACAAGGGTGAAAATAACTGAGTTTGATGGATGACTGTGAATGAGCCCTCTGTCACTTCAGTGCCATTTAGAGATGTGACTACGTATCGGGAGCAGCATGGTAGTTGATCACAAGCGTTTTGCTTACAGGATGATGACACTTGGGGATTGGGCACCTACAGAGTCAGTATTATGTTTGGGGGGGCTGAGAGGGAGGGTCAGGTGTGGGGCACAGTTACATGAGTGCCAGTAAGAGACAGCGATGGGTGGTTTTCTGTTAGAACTGGCCTGAGCTACTGCATGCTTGACATTCCAGGCATTCCAGGCAGATCATGATGGATCAGTTCTGTTTGCTGGATGGCTTAGATCAAAGAGAAAAGCCTACCCTGTGATTGGGTCAGCTTTTCCTTTTCAAGTCCACTATGTCTCTTCCCAGCAAGCCAAAATTCAGTCATAATCAGGCCAGCTAATGATTGCTGTTGCACTGTCGCACCCCTAAAACACTACTCTGCATTGGATGGACAGAGTCACACCTCTCAACAGCCAGCTACCATAGCATGATGTCCTCTGCATGTGCACATGCGTGGGGAACATAAAAATGAAACATTAGTTATATTTTTTACTATAATTCTGAAACCCCAAAAAGAAATAAAATATGTTCTCAAAAATACTGAATAAATAGTTGAAATCTTACATGCCACCATATACTAACCTGAAGAAAGGTTATTTTAGATTTCGGTTCACCTCACTCTTCCATCTTTTACAGGAGACCCCAAGGGGTGGATGAACTAGGGAGTAGCCAAGAGAAGGATCTTAGTTCTTGCCTCTTGTTAAGCATTTTTTAACAGGAATTTAAAAAGTTCAGGAGATATAGAAAATGTTCCTAAATTAATGTTTCAGTCACCTAGAATTCCATGTCTAGAACTGAAGTGCTTGTACTGGTTTGGAATTCTTGCAGTGTTTTTTTAAATTCTTGCAGTGTTAACATTTTGATATAAAAGTGGCTTACATGATCAGTAGTAGGGGTATAAAAAGTCACTGAGAGGAGAGGTTTATTAGATTCAGTCTGACCCTGGAAAGAACACCCCACCTATAGCTTTTCAGTTGGATGATGGACTCCTAAATTAGAAGCTCTGTTTCAGCTTAAAAAAGGGATAAGAGTCCTGTGCTGAAGAAAGCACTAGACTTCGTTACTGATGACTGCTTATTATTTTAAAATAGACAGGTTTTCACAGGTGATCTGTGCTCTGAAAAAGAACAATACCATATACCTTGACATCATATGGAACATTATGTGCTGTTTAAATAAATGCACACCCCCATGACATTTAAGCCCTAAAAAACATCTTTCTGTATTCTCATTCACGTGCAGCGTACCACACCAATGCATTGTCAGCTTTTAAAAACAATGCAAAACCATACCATGGGTGTGAAAGATTAATGCCAGTCATACTCTGTTAGGCTATAATGGCACCTTGATATTCTGGTGACAAATATACACCACTCATGCTTCACACTGATGATTTATAAATGTCCCCAGAAACCATTCAATGCTGTTATACTTACGTTCCTTATTACTGTATGTACACATGGCTGTACCAAACTGCTTATGTAATCTCTCTCTCTCTCTCTCTTTCCTTTTTACCTTCCCTATGACTGACAAATAATGTCTACATTTTGTTTGATGAAAACCATTTAGCCTTCTGATTATATCATTGCATTTATTTTTTGTTTGTTTTAAGTGAGTAACTGGACCTAAGCAGCCCATTTTCAGGAACATCCTGGGCCAGCTGGCAGTAGTACAAGAATGAACAGCAGCTGTGTCAACAAAACAACTGTACAGTTTAAGGGTGCATGAATAGTTGTAATTGTTTTAATGTATTGTATCATTGGGTGCTTATTTTGTTTTGTATTTTTTACCTGCATGTGGCATAATTCATATTTTCTGTCATTGTTTCTGTGCATTATATGTTGCTGTTTTTGTACTCGTGGCTCTGGGTTTCTCTAGAAAATCAGCCTTTTTCTCAGGGAGCGTGTCTGGTTAACAAACAAATAAACTTTTTTTTTTAAATACTTTCAGCTAAATATTGTATTTGAGTGCCCCAAATATTCAGGTCCCTGTTATTTGTATTCATAATTCAGGATGAAAATGCTTAAATGTTTAATGTTTAATGCTTAAAATGATGTAATCATTTAATTTATTGGCAAATAATTATTTTTGTATTTGCATTTTTCTTAGTTTAATGTATTTTTATTTACTTGTTTCTATTTATTGTTTTGATTGTATCTCCTGCCTGTCTATAGATGTATGGCTCCATGAAACTCCGGAGAATGGCACCTTTTAAATAAAATTACTACCACTACTAAAAAAGGCTTGAAAAATCCTTTCCTATTCCACTGATGGGCAGTACTAGTCCAACTGTTGCTCACACACCACTCAGTTGTCTCTTGCCTTCCAACCTCTTCTCATTTCCTTCCATAAAATTAGGAAAATATACATAATGCCCCATCCCTTTATGGACCTCATTTATATGCAATTCTTCAATAGCACCCCCCCCTTCTGACCCCCAATCCATGATTCAGGGCATTAGTTGTAGTGAAAATCCAGGCTAAACTCAGACTTTCCTACCTGAGCATGCTGCCTCCTCATTAGTCTTACCTCAGCTGACAGCCAGAGCCCAGGATGGAGGGAGGGATTGGACTGGTCTATAAATCACTGCCTGTGCTCCTCATTGATAAATCCTCCCCTTCCCTCCTTCTGGGTACAATGTGACCGTCAGCTGAGGTAACACTGATTTGGAATCAGTTCAACCTGGATAAGAGTGGGGTTGAGTTAACCTTGATTACACCTGCAACTTATTCTCCACCAATCCCAGATCAAAGGTTGGAGGGGGAATAATTAAGATATATGAGTACTTTGAGGGCAGGAAATGTTGGGATGGGGAGATCTTAAAAAGATGTACAATATACTGGAGCTGGCACAATACCAGCTTTTTGTATCTTTTTTCTGCTAGTGTTCTAGAAGAGAATATAAGAATGATGGGTGAAAGACTACTGAGTGGGATGGAAGGTGGCCAACCATGGAATGATATAGCAAAAAAGCAGCTCATGAATTATCTGAAGGGAGCCACTGGCAAAAATGTAAAGTCTAACAAACAAAAACTTAACACTTCCCACTCACCAAAAAATGCCATGACACAACAATTAAGTACAAACACTTACAGTATGTAACAATTTATTAAACTTACAAATGTAAGTTGAATAAAAATGCAAGGCAGTAGCAGAGATCTCTGAGGTATTTTGTTGCTACCCTCTTGCATTTGTATCTATCTTACATGTGTAGCTTTAATAAATTGTCACATAATTATTTGTACTTTATTTCTGTGCTGCACCATTTTTGGTGGGTGGGGAGTGATAAGTTTTTGTTTGTTTTATAACCATGGGAAAAGCCTTGGCTACCAAGGAAGGACTAGATGTTTTGTTAATTATAGTTTTGCAGCATTTTAATATTTTTTTCTTATGTTCCCAACATAAATACTATGAGTACTGGACTATTTGGTTTCCATGTACCAAACTGTCAGTTATTTGTAGTATTCAGGAATTAATATTCACTTTTTACACAGCCCTAAAGGAGATTTGAGAATGCCCCATTAAATTTTAGTTAAACTGCACTTCAAAGCCTTGTGTGGGAATAGAGATTTAACATATCTTGTTACAAAATATAACTTAATACACTACAGAATAAAATAAAAAAATGTAGCCTTACAGCTTACAATTAAGATGATTTTCTTTTGCTTCTTGGTCATACTGTAGTATCAGCAAAACTAAGCTTCATTAAATCTTAATGAATTCTACATAAACATTCCAGTATCTGTCACTTTCACTTTTCAACCATTAAGTCACTGGTGATGTAATACCAAATATAATTCAGTGCTGCAGTGGTCAATAGCTAATTTAACATGCTGACAAAGCAGTCAGTAACAAACAATTCTTCTTGCCAACTTTGCCCTCATGCATATGTGAAACAGTAAGCAACAGGTTGCTCACAGAATAGGGACATGAAATACAAGTATTATATTTCTTAATCATTATTCATTTGCTACGTTTAATGATCATGCACAGTACATGGAGATATTACTATACTAAAAATGTGTCTGAAATGTGAGAACCATCATTCACAATGGTTTCTTTAACATTTCAATGATGACAACGTAAGTGATGTAATTCAGAGATTGGAGACAATTAACCATACTGTATATATTGGTAATCCTAGCTCATATAAGATAAGAATGCCAAACAAATGTGATCAATTTCTTTGACTGGGTCTGGGTTACAAAAGCAGTTGACAAAGTCCAGGAAGTGGACATACTGTAGCAGATCTTCAGCAAGGCCTTTGACTAAGACCCCCCCACATGAGATTAATAAAGAAGTTGGAGGACTTGGGGGTAGGTGAAAGGTTGTCTAGGTGGGTGGCAAACTGGCTGGGCTGAACCCAAATGCTGGTGATTGTGGTGGTGGGGGGGCACTCAGTGATGTTCCACAGGGGTCAGTGATTGGTCTGGTGTTGGTCAATGTAGTCATACAGTAAATTACAATGGGGACATTACAAAGGGCAAATTCTGACTCTTTACAGATAACTGCAAGTTCTGTAGGAGGGCAGACATGATGGGAGTCAGGGATCTGAGGGAAAACCTTGGACATGGTGGGAGTCAGGGAGGAAGGAGAACCTGGTGAGGTTAGAAAGATAGTCTGAAGTCTGTTAAGTGGGGGTCAACAGAAAAAGTGAAAGGTCATGCAGTTAAGGAGCAGGAACCTCAATTCGGAGTACAGACTAGGGGGTATAAGTGTCACAGTAGCTGAGGGGAAAAAGACCTGTGGATTGTAATCACAAGCAATCTGAAACCCTCGATGCAATTCAACAAGGCAGCAGCAATAGCAAATAGGATACTGGGCTGCATAAAAAGAGAGTTCACCAGCGGAAGGAAAGAGGTCATATTGCAGCTATACAGATCTATGATGCAACCACTCCTTGAGTACTGTGTGCAGTACAGGAGCCCCTACAACAAAAAGGACATCAGTCAGCTGGTGGTGGTATAGAAAAGGGCCACAAAGATTATTCAATGTCAACAGAGACTCTCATATACTGTTTGCAGAGGTTGGACAACTATAACATGTGCTCATTCAAGGAAAGAAAAGATCAAGGTGACATGATGGAGACCTTTATGTACCTCAAAGGTATAAAAATAAGTCAATCTTGGCGATCTTTTTAAGTTCAGCAAAAGAAAAAACAAAGCTGAACAGTTGCAAATTAGTGGCAGGAAGGTTCCTGAAGGAGGAACGTCTTCACAGAGAGAGTGGTGGCACAATTAAATGGATTACCAGAGGAGGTTGTAAACCAAAAAACAGGTTAGGGTTTAAGAAGGGGTGGGAAAAAGTCAAGGGGAGGATAAAAGTGCCAAGGAAGGGGGTGGCAGAGCATTATGTTAGACCAGAAGTATAAGATCCGCATTGAGCAGTCTCGATAGACCATACTGGTCTTCTCTGCTGGCAGTTTCATATGTTTGTTTAGTTTTTTTTTTATATTCCATAACATAAAAGACAACATTAGTAACAGAAGGCAGATGCAAATTAGATCTGTGTGATACATTCCCAAAAACTGATCCTTAAAATATTTGCTGTGACAACTAAAAGTGAAAAAAACCCACTAATTTTAATTTAAAAAGTTCAGCTGCAAACAATGGCGGAAAAAAAATTAAGAAAGGCAGTTAAATTTCATTCAAGATATTGAGAAACATACCTCTTTTAATATAAATAGAGAGAAATATGTTTTTAGCTGTGTTAACTGGAGCTCAGCAAGGCAGAAAAGTTATATAACTGGGGGGAGGCAGTACTAGCCCCCGAATCCAGTAGAATTAAAAAGCTAGTGGAACTAAAAACAGTTGACAGGAAAATGTTACAGATTTTAATAAGCAATCAGTTGCAACTGTTTATTTCTGAAGTATGTTTCTTTTTCCTTTTGCACATTAGAAAGTTGTCTACGTGATAGTGTTATGCTGGATGCATGGAATAGCACTCTTCTAGGTAGCTGATATATTAGTAGTAAAATCTTTATTTTTATACAGGAATATGATGGTACTATCACATCATTAGGACCTAGGTCCTATTTTTGACGTGGTCCTGTTGACAAGTTAAAATATAGTTATAAGTAGTTATATTCCTCAAACTACACAATCAGCACTGTGACCTCACTGACTGACATCACAGGTGACTGGCCCAGTAGCTACTGTGTGGCTCTTCCTAAGCAGCTGTGATGTTGCAGTCAGTGAGGTCACAGCACTGATGATGCAGTGGGAGGAACAAAGCTAGATATGTCAGGTGGAAGGCAGAGTGCCGCCTCACACATCCCAGTTACTAACATCAGGTAATAAATCTTCTAATTAACCAAAGGAAAAAGGAAAAAATACCTCAGATATATGAGGTAATAGACTGTTTTTAAAATATAATACTACTTTAGGCAGTACACTAGTTCTTTAAGAAAGGACATAAATTCAGGAATGTGTAGAAGGTTTAATCATGTAAACTCAAACTACATGGAGAGCTACAATACTGAGTATAGCTTTAATGCTTTGTGAGGGGAGGGAAGAGACAGTGTGCTTCATAGCAGAATTTGTATGCCCAGAAGAAACTGCATATCATGTGATCTGTGGTTTCCAGATGTTTTCGCCCCTGACACTTTTCCTTTTCATAGTGTCAGTATTAGCTTAGAATTCAGAAGGCTGAGAGAAGACCTCATAAGTAAGCAAAATGACATGATGGGATGGTTGCTGTTCATTTATTTATTGAATTTAATCAAAAAGTGTTAATTTACAAAGGGTCCACGTCAAGTAGACCATCACAAAAAAAAAAAATGCAAAAAATTAGAAACACAGAAACATAGAATTTTCTAGCAGATATGGACTGCTTGGCTCACCTAGTCAGCCCATTTTTCCCTGCCTTTAGTATCACCGCAGACCCTCCTTGATCTCTTGCCCATTCACCCACTCTCCCTTACCTTTACTTAAAATGTCCTTATGCCTATCCCAAGCATTATTGGACCCAGCACTGTGTTTCCCCCACCACCTCCATTGGAATAATGTTCCAGGAACCCACTACTCTTTCTGTGAAGAAGTATTTCCTCACATCTCACCTGAATCTACCCCCAGCTTCAAATTGTGCCCTGTTGTCCTTGAGCACCTTTTTTTCTAAACATATGCTTCCCTTCCGTACCAGATTTACCTCCATGAGATATTTAAAGGTCTCTATGATATCCCCTCTCTCTCTCTCTCTGTCTCTCTCTCTCTCTCTGTCTCTCTCTCTCTCTCTCTCTCTCTCCCTCCTTTCTTCCATGGCATACATATTTAGGTCCTTAAGTTTCTCTTCATAGGGCTTCTGATGAAGACCCTGCACAATTTTTAGTTTCCCTTCTCTGGACCACCTCCACTGTGTCTATGTCCTTCCAGAGATATGGTCTCCAGAAATGGACACAGTACTCTGCACGGAGTCATACTAGCAATCTATACAGAGGTAATACTACCTCCCTCTTTCTCTTGGTGACACCACTCCCTATGCACCCCAGCAGTCTCTTAGCCATCCTAACTGACTTGTCACACTGCCTGGTCATCTTTAAGTCATACAATATGATCACTACCAGGTCTCTTTCCTGCTTGGTGGTCATCAGTGCCACTCCTTCCATTTTGTACTCTGCCCCTGGGTTTCTGGGCAGCAAATGCATCACTTTTTTATGTTGAAACCCAGCTGCCTTACCCTTGACCACTCCTTGGAATTTCTCAGGTTTCTGCTCATCCATACTAGTACAATAAGATGTTCCAGAAGCATTTAAGGCAGAACAATTGCATATAGTTTTATACGGTTTTGAAAAAATCCATACAGATCATTGTATAAAAAGTCACAGGATATGTACAGAGTAAAAATGAAAAAAAAAAAAAAACAGTTTAATGGTTACAATTACATTGGACTGCAAGGACAGACAACAGAGATCTCTTAAACTGATTAATCTTCAGGAGATTCAGCAGAGTATCAGGCAACTAATTTAACCAGTTAGCAGCCCTGAGAGTAAATGACCACCTGTCCAGCTGATTACACCAGAAAAGAGGCTTAAGGCAATTCTCTGGCCATGTGATTGGG
Source organism: Neoceratodus forsteri (assembly GCA_016271365.2). Lineage (NCBI taxonomy): Eukaryota > Metazoa > Chordata > Ceratodontiformes > Ceratodontidae > Neoceratodus > Neoceratodus forsteri. Next base: position 770,204,820 of record CM057449.1, on the reverse strand, counting down.
GTTGTATTTGCTGGAGACAGTGTGAAAGCAATTTTTTAAATCAAGGGGTGTTAGGCCCAGGAACACCTCATTTTATCTAGCAAACAAGCATATAGATTTATGCTGCAGGGTAAAGGAAGCCAGTTAGTGAGTGCAAAAATGGTACAACTATGAGTGCACTTATTTAAACCAAGTACAAAGTGGCATGTGTTATTACAGATCAGATTTAATCTGTCTAGCACCATGTCACAGGCAGCTGCATAGACAGGGAGGCCATAATCTGTAAGTAACAGAATGGAGCTGGCCACAACAAGGGATCTAGCATCTCAGTGAGATTGTTCCAGTTTTGGCACAGGGCATCCAGTCTTCTGTTAACTATAGCCACCGGACTTCAACATGGGGGCCAAAAGAAAAGGTACCATCTAGAGTTACTCCAAGGTATTTGAAGATCTCCACCTATTCAAAGTTTAGTCCCTGGCCCTTTTGAATGACAAAAGTAGAACTTTACTATTCTGTGGGAGGCTAGAGAAGAGAATGGTCCTTGTTTTTTATTTTATTTATTTATTTTGGTAACTGAGGGCCTGATTGCTATTGGAGAACCAGCTTTCTAGTGATCTGAAGATACTTTGTAGAGCTGTAGTCAGGCTGTCAATGTCAGGATTTTTACAATAGATGACTGCTTCACTGGCATACAGGATTATGTTGACTATCTGGCAGGCACGGGGCAGTTTATTTGTGAAGCAGCCAAATAAGAGTGGTCATGGTTGTCAAACAGGTTGTCATGGGTTAATGCACACCCAGCTGCATAGTGAGGCACAAGACATTTTCCCCGAATGCCTTCAGCACCTGGAATGGCAACCACCACCCCTGGATTGTCTTACAGCTCTTAAAAATGGGTCCTATGCTAAAGAAAATTTGAATTCCCACCAACAAATAACATATATAAAAAAAATAATTACAACTACAGTGTTTTTTTTTTTTTTTTAGTTTTAAAAAATAGTTATTGGGTGAGCCAGGTGGTATGATTCTAACAGTGAGCATGTGGGGGGTTGGAGGGTCAGTAACGGACAGCCCCAGATGGAGTAACAAATGCCAGACTACATGACAAGCTAAAGAGGAGGCATGAAGGTCTGTAAAAGAAAAGATGTAACAAATTGTACAAAAGGTAAGTGGTTGTGTTTAACTTTTTTGGTTTTATATTGATATGCTATATAGGGGTTGGAGGCGGGGAGTTTTAAAAATGTGTTATAATATACTCTTAAATGTTTCAGAAAGTCAGGGTATTTATTTATTTATTTAAACAGCAGTTTGAAAAACCTTTGAGCCATAGGCTCATTTACAAAGGTACCTTGTCACAGTAAGACAAACGAAAATACACAGTATAACAGTACAACACAGTATAACAGTAACTTAAGACATAGATACAAACAAGCTGGTACAGGTAGGATTGATGCAAACAATACCAGAGTTATGTTGTCCTTAGCAACTTAGTAGTAAGCTTTGTCATAAGTATTGAGTACGGCTTTGACTAGTGGCAATTACAGCTTCGAGTGTTAATAAGGTGGTTACGTAAGGAAGTTTTGAAGCACAATATAGTTGGAGCTTCAGAGATGGAGGGGGGCAGTGTGTTGAACCAGGAGGGGGCCCTAAAGCTGAAGGCACTTTGTCCGTGAGAGGTCCTAGCTCTAGGGATAACAAGAGAGGTTTTCCCAGAGGTCCGAGTATGAACTAGTGGGACAGAGCAGCATATGGTGGTGGTCAATCCTGATGGGGATAGCCCAAGCAGGGTCTTTTTTGTAAAGGTACAGGTCAGATATTTGAGGCACTTGTCAAGATCAAGTACCAGCGCTTTAGCGTACAGTAGACAGGTGTGTGTTAGCCTAGGTGCCCCAGTAATTAACCTGCAGGCCTTATTCAGAGTAGTGCCAATTTTATGGAGTGCGGTCTGATCAGCAGCACCATACACCGGCAGTCCATAGTCCACTAGGGACAGGATAGAGGAGGTGACTGCGAGTCGAAGAGCCTACGGGGGGAGGAAGTGTTTATACCGATGTAAGATGCCCAATTGGATATTAGTGGCAGTGGCTAGGGCAGCGATGGGTCCATGGAAGGAGAGGGAAGGGTCAAAATGGATCCCTAGGTATTTATAGGAGCAAACTTGTTCGAGTGGGAAAGAGGACCCAGAGTGAATGAGGAGTTTGAAGTTGCAGGACTTGTCTTGAGGATGAGTGAAGAACATGGTTTTGTTTTTTAAGATTTATCACCAATCTATATCCTTGAACCAGCCCTCGGCTTCAGTGAAGGACTTCTGCAGCGAAGTCCTGGAGGGCAATAGGGTTACGACTTTGAGGCAAAGATGACTGCATCATCAGCATACAATAGAATGTTCCCCGGCAAGAGCGGAAGGGTGTTAAGGCAAAGGAGAACAGTAAGGGCCCAGAATGGAGCCCTGGGGAACCCCAGAAAGATGGGACAGATGTCTGAGTAGGTCCCATTAATTTTTACACGCTGTGAGTGGTCAGACAGATAACTGGTGCACCAGGAGATAGGCCCAGCAGCAAAACCAGAGAGACTAAGGGCATCAAGAAGGAGGGGTGGGAGACAGTGTCGAAAGCTTTAGAGAGGTCAATGAAGACCGCACCAGCCAGAGAACCAGTGTCTAAGGAGGAGTGGAGAAAGTTGGAGAACTCTAGGAGGGCTGTGTTGGTACTGTGGCCCGCTCGGAAGCCATGCTGCTCAGGACATAGGACATTGTAGGTGGAAAGGTAGTCAGAGATTTGAGAGGCCACTACTTTTTCCAAGGCCTTGGAGAGAGGAGAGAGAATGGCGATTGGCCGATAGTTTCCAGCCACAGTCCTATCACCACCTTTAAAGATAGGGGTGACAGTGGTGACTTTCCAGGCAGTTGGAGTGGTTGATGAGGCACGTGATCGGGGTAAGGACTGTGTCTAAGACCAGCCGTAGGATACACGGATCCAGGGTGTCACTGCCTGTACTATTACTCTTGAGGGCAGTGACAAGGTGCGGCCTAAGTTCTTGGGCAGAAACACGGCGGAGGAGAAAATAAGGGTGAGAAAGATTTACGGCAGGTGCTGGGGGAGGAGGGTCAAAAAAATTGTAGGGAGGATAGGGCTAAGGTCAGTGAATGAGGTGTCGAGGTGGTTGGCTATGAGGGCTGGGTCTGAGGAGATCACGCCATTAATGTTGATCTGGGTGGGTGGGGGAGTGTGCACTCCCATTTAACTGTTTAATGTTATCCCAGAAGGTTCTGGTGTGCCCCATGAGGCAGTGAGTGAGGACCGATAGTACTCAGACTTGGCCTTTCTGATGGCCCGAGTGCACTTGTTTTGGGCGGCAGCATATAACTGCCTGTCACTGGGCCAGCCAATCTCAATGGCATGGTGCCATAGGTTGTCCCTGTGTTTGAGTTGGTGGATCAAAGCTGGGGTTACCCAGGGGGCATTCTGCCTTTTAGAACGGCGGGTCAACATTGGGGCAAAGATATCACAGGCATTATTAAAAGTTCGGGTAAAGAAGAAGAAAGCTGTGTCAATGTCAGGAGTTGCCTGTATAGGAGACCAGTCAATTTGGGACAGAAGTTCCTTAAGTTTTATCAGTCCACCAGGTATTAGACGCCGCCGGCATGTGGACTGTGCTATGGGTTTGGGGACTGAGGATGACCAGTGGAATAGAATGGGGGAGTGATCACTGAGAGAGTCTGGGAGGAATTGTACATTGGGGATCTGATTAGGGCGGTTGGTGAGTACCACATCAAGCAGGGTACTGGAGCCTCTCTTGGGGTTAGTCCTGGTAGGGTGGGTAACTAGTTGCATTAGGTATATTGCAGAAAAGGAGTCTCGGGTAGAGGAGGAGGAGGGGCTGAGCCAGTTGACATTTAAGTCACCCACCAGAATTTGATAAGCGGAAGGAGGTAGTGAGGAAAGGTATTCTGTAAGAAAGGCAATGGCCTGCGTTTGGTCCCTGGGGGGCACGTATGTAGTAGTCAGATAAAGGGGTCCTTTTAAAGGGTCAGGGGTTAGTTTCAGCGTAAGTGCCTGGGCCCTGGAGACAAGGATGGGAGCAGGCAGGGCTAGTAAGGGGAGAGATTCCTTGACATAAATAGCATAGCCGCCGCCCCGTCTCCCAACACGGTCAGACCGGAAGAAGGTGAAACCAGGAAGGGAGACTAGGGAGTCAGGGGAGGATTTCGACAGCCAAGTCTCAACCAGAGCAATGACATCAGGGTTAATTGATGTGACCAGGCATTGTAGTGAGTCAAACTTTTTAGGAGGCTACAGATATTCATGGAGACCATGCATAGCCTGTGGTGCTAGTCGGGAGCTCCTGGGAACCAGGCCAGGGTTTGGATGAATGTTCCTGACAGGAGTAGTAGCATGACTAACACCCTGGTTGGGAGATGGTGAGAGGTTTTCTATGATTGACATGAGGGGGAGGGAGGCTAAGGGAGCAGGGGGTGGGCAGGGTGGTACAGGAAGGGAAGGCAAGAATAAGAAGACACCCAGATGTGTCTGAGGTGAGGAGGAAACTGGGGGAGTGCAGGGAGGACCGAGACACACAGAGGTCTCAAGGGGCAGGAAAGCAGGTTCAGGAGCAAGGGGAGGAGGGGTGCCAGGGCACAAAGTGGAGTAGAGATGGGTAAGTGGCAAGTGTACTGCTAGTGGGGATAGGCACAGGCAGAGCGTGAGGCAGGGCCAATACATTGTGGTGAGCAAGATCCAAGGGAAGTATTACTGCACAGGTAGGAGTAGGAAGTAGCGAGGAGCATAGGTCCTCTAGTGGCCAGCAGGTATAACCTGCAAATGGAAAAGTGGGAGATAGGTTCTGGGCAACAGGACGTGATGTCACCGGATGTGATGTCACAGGATGGATCCTCAATTGACAGCCTCTGGGTGGGTGGGGGTTGGGTGGGCGGGACAGACGGCGAAAGCGCTGGCTGGCTAGGCACCTCTGCAGGCATCCAGACAAAGAGAAGAGGCTCTTTTACCTCAAAAGTTATCAGGCTGGAGATTTGGCTTCCTCAGCTCCTCAGGTGAGATGCTTGTGTTGCTTGTGCTGCTTGTTTGTCCCGAGTGCCTAGCTTGGGGGGGGGCTGCCTATGTAGTGGAGAAAACAAAGCCTCTCATTACTATGCAGTGGGAGAATATGTTGTGACTTTCACAAAGGAGCTCCACTCTAAGCAAACAGGGCTATTCCAAAATGAGGTCACACTAGGACCCAGCTATCCTAATAGCTTCAGTTACAAGCACAATTAGATCCAATACCACAGTATTCAACAAGTCTGCTCTATATTAGCTGCTTAGTATATCTGGCTTTAAGGTATAATCAGCAATTAGATCCAATACCACCATATTAAACAAGTCTGCTCTATATTAGCTGCTTGGTATATCTGGCTTTAAGGTATAATCAGCAAGGCAACTCTAGGGCACCCAGTGAGTCCCTAGCTTTACACTTCAGCATTAGTAGCACAAAGAGAAGCAAATAACAAGCCCACCCAGTGGTGAACAGGGAACAAAGTTCATAAAATATAAGTGTTCATCAGGTAGCACCCTCCTGCAGGTGTCCAGATGAAGAGAAGAGGCTCTCTTTACCTCGAAAGTTATCAGGCTGGAGATTCGGCTTCCTCAGCTCCTCAGGTGAGCTGCTTGTGTTGCTTGTGTTGTATTAAAAGTTTTAACTTTATAAGCATGGCTGACAGAAATCTTTTTTTTCAAAACAGTTCTGGGAGGCATGGATATTTACAGTAGGTGCACTGCATCATGCTTGCTGAAAGGGTTCCCTGACCTGATCATCGACACTTTGCAAGGCATGAGTTTCTGATACCTCTCAACCAATCAGGACACAAGAACATCTCCACCCATTTTATAACAGCATCTAAAATCACAAAATGCAAAGAAGGAATTAACTATGAGAAATTAGGACACAGGTGGGGATGGTCAAACAAGGTGTCTTGAGTATAAAATCAAAGGTTTAGATTGGGTATAGAAAACTATTTATTTAGTGAAAGAGTGGTCAGAGAGGAAGAGCTTATCACCAGGGGTGATACACACTAACTGAATTTTTGCTTTTAAACATGGATTGGGTATATTCCTCAGTAATAAACCAAGTGCAAGTTACACTCATTAAACATGACAGAGGACATTGTAGACGAACTGAAAGGGAAGGTATGCTTTTTTGCAGATGATACCACAACTTGTAATATGGTGCATGATAAGGAAGCAGTGAGAAGACAGTGTAGGAATCGTGGGAAACTCAAGGAGTGGTCAAAAGCATGGTAATTGGGGATTAATGCCAAAAAGTGCAAAATCATGCACCTAGAGCAAAGGAACCCAATAAACTCAGTATAGAATTGGGTAGAGGTATTGTCAGTCACTAAGCAAGAAAGGGGCCCTGGGTTTATCATATCTTATTACCTCCAAGTGTCAGGGCAGTGTGATAAAGCTGTGGGTAGAGCCAGTGGGATGCTGAGATGCATAGGGAGAGGTATCTCCAACAGGATGAGGGAGGCGGTGTTGCCACTATAATGCTCATTGGCGAGATCCCATCTGGAGTACTGTGTCCAGTTTTGGAGTTCACACCTCAGAAAAGACATAGAGAGGGTGGAGGAAATCTAGAGGAGGGCAACTAAAATGGTGTAGTGGTTGCACAAAAACCTTATGAGGAGAGACTGAGGGATCTCAGTATGTATACTTTGGAGGACAGGAGAGTGAGAAGGGATATGATAGAGACCTACAAGTACCTCACAGAACAGGATTCTCTTTCAAATAAAGAAGGGTGATAGAGCAAGAGGGCATGTGTTGATACTTGAGGGGGGAACACTGGGAGGGATGTGAGTCACGTAATTAAAGAACAGCCTGCAGACCTTTAAATTTGGCATCTGTCTCCTGCAATTGAGTCCCAGAGTCAATCAGAAGGCTGAAGCTACACAGAGGAGACGTTCAGACTCTTCTCACTTTTTTTTCAATTGTTTGAGTTGGTGATTCCTAATTCAGTTGTAACATCCTCTGCTGGAGCTACAAGGGGATGAGAGGGCTGCTGCTACCAAATGCAGCCATACCCCCAAAAGTCTTTCAAGTCCCACAATTAAAGAATTGCCCGCAGACTACTGAATTTTGTGGCAGTCTCCCACAAATCAGCCCCAGAGCCAATCAGGAGGCTATAACTGCACAGATGAGCTGTTCAGACTCTGTCCATCTTTTTTTAACTTATTTGAATCTGTGATTCCTAACTCAGTTGTGATGTTTGCTGCTGGAGCTGCAAGGGGATTAGAGGGTGGCTGGTGCCAATTGTAGCATCTGCTCCCCAACGGTCACTGGTGTCCTGCAATTAAAGAACAGCCTGCAGATTTTTGAATTTGGCACATTTCCCAGCAATTCACCCCCAGGAGGCTGAAGCTGCACAGGGAAGATGTTTAGATTCAGCGTGTTAAATTCTGAATTGTTTGAGTTGGTGATTCCTGTTTCATTTGTGTCTTCCACTTGTGGAACTGCATGGGGACAAGAGGGCTGCAGCTGCTAACTGTAGGCCTCCCCCAAAGAGTCAGTGGAGTCCCACTATTAAAGAACAGCCTACAGACAATTTAATTTGGATCCATTCTCCTGCAATTCAGGCCCAGAGCCATTCAGGAAGCTGAAACTGCACAGAGGAGACTTCAGATTCTGTCTGTCAAATTTTAAATTAATTCAGTCAGCGATTCCCGATGCAGTTATGTTGTCTGCCACTGGAGCTGCAAGGGGATGAGTAGGCTGCTGCTGCTAACTGTAGCCTCCCCACCAATGGTCACTGAGTCTTACAATTAAAGAACAGCCTGCAGACTTTGGAATTTGGCTCCAGGCTTGTGTGATTCAGTCCCAGAGCCAATCAGGAGGCTGAAGCTATGCAGAGAATATGTTTAGACTCTGCCCAACATATTTTAAATTGCTTGAGTCAATGATTCCTGACTCAGTTTTGTCATCCCCCACTGGAGCTACAAGGGATGGGAGTTCTGCTGCTGCTGCAAACTGTAGCCCTCCCACTCAATGGTCATCAGGGTCCTGCAATTAAAGAACAGCCTGCACATTTTTTAATTTGGTGTCAGTCTCCCACGATTCAGGCTGTGAGTCAATCAGGAGTCTAAAGCTGCATAGAGGAGACTTCAGACTGTACCCACAAGATTTTAAATAGTTTGAGTTGGCGATTTCTGACTCAGTTGTATCACCTGCCACTGGAGCTACAAGAGGATGAGAGGGCTACTGCTGCCAACTGTAGCCCCTCCCTCCACTCATCACAGGAGTCCCACAATTTAAGAACAGCCTGCAAACCTCTGAATTTGGCTCCAGTGTCTCGTGATTCAGCCCCAGAGCCAATCAGGGTTCTGAAGCTGCAGAGAGAAGATGTTTAGACTGTCAGCCAAATTTTAAATGGTTTGAGTTGGTGATTCCCAACTCAGTTGTGTTGTCTGCTGCTGGAGCTGCAAGTGAATCAGAGGGCTGCTGCTTCCAACTATAGCCCTTCCTCCAAATGGTTACCAGAGTCCTACAATTAATGACCAGCCTGCAGATTTTTGATTTTGGCTCTGTTTCAAGCAATTCAGCCACAGAGCCAATCAGGAGGCTTAAGCTGCACAGGGGAGATGTTCAGACTCTGCCTGCTAGATATTTAATTATTTGAGTCAGTGATTCCATACTCAGTTGTGTGCCTGCCACTGGAGCTGCAAGGGGATAAGAGGTCTTCTGCTTCCAACTGTAGCCCTCTCCCTTACAGTCATCAGAGTTCTTGCAATTAAAGAACAGACTACAGATTTTTGATTTTGGCTCAGTTCCAAGTGATTCAGCCTCGGAGCCAATCAGGAGGCTGAAGCTGCACAGAGGAAATGATAGCTTGATTGATTTGAAGGAAGAACCCTGGGTCATCACTATTTGAGGCATATATGTTATTAAGAATATCTTCTCACCCAGAAATGAGAAAAGGGCTATAATCCACCTGCCTTGTAGGTCTGTCTTGATCATCTCCAGTTTCCAGGAAAGAGCTCTGTGAAGCAGTATAACTACATCCCAGGATGTCAAACAGGCAGAGCTGTGGAACACCTGACCCTACCAGGTGTTATTGAGCCATTGAATAGTTTTGTCTGTGAGATGTGTTTTCTAGATCAAGGTGACCTCCATCCTTAGCAATTTTAGATGCTGCATAACTTTGGTGCATTTGACCAGATGTTTGAGCCCCTTGCCATTTCAGGAAATACATTGGATATCTTTACTTCTGCATGAGAAAATATTAGGACTTCAAAAGCAATGCTTGCTTAGAGAAGGGGTGGGACCCCTGTTGTGATCCAACCAAGGGTAGATGTCCTTTCCTCAGAGTTCTGTGAAGCCCTGTGAACCAGGGATGATGGGGGATGGGAGGGTCCTAACACTAGCAGACTACTGCAGTAGTTAGGAGGACCAGGGAGAACCCAAGTGGCCTATTAGAAAAAGAATGTTGAGTATAGCCCAGTATCTAATCCCAAGAGGTGATCGGTCCGTTGTCCAATAAATACCAAATCATAATTTTTGTGCCCAGAACCTAGGTCTTGAACTGTTGAACAATAAATGGAAAAGAGGTAAAATAGTAAACCAGCAATAATGAACTTTCAAACAAGTAATAGAATAACAGTAGTAGAGTCAAATAGGAACAACTGTTAAAACAATTAAGTACCTAAAGCATATGCAAGAAGGAGAAGCTATTGCTCTCCAAGCCTTGCCACAGAGGTATTAGGTGGGGGAGAAATAGGAGTACTTAATTCAGGATCCCATCTCAGTCCCTCAAGAACATAGAGGGTACGCACTGTTGTGGGCTGTACCAGGTTAAAACAGCATTTCAAGAACAGCGCAGTGAAAACCACTCTTCAAATGCAGTATAAGCCTTGACAGTGACATGGGTAGCATAGCGCATGTTAATTACTGCTACCCCTATCGCTGTCAAGGCAGACTGGAAGAAAATGTGAAGTAGGTAAAAGTGAGGTGCCTAGTCAAGCTGCTTCCATGATGGAGAGGCTAAAGCACTAGCACAAAGAGCAGAGAAGACCTGGAAACCTGGGTTCTGTTCCCAATCTCCCAATTTGTTGATTTTTAATTTTATTTCAATTATATTTTCCACCACCCCTACATGTGATACTGTTGTTCCCTGACTCTTTTTTGTTGCTTGTTGTTATGGTAAGTCCAGTTTACCATCAGATTCTTGTATGTTGGATTGGCAAGAGTAGCAATAATACCTGACAGGGTGGTAGCAATATTGACCCATTTGGGCATAATGAGGCCCGACGCCGAGGACGGGAGGGCCTTATAATTCTTGAAGTTCCCAGTATTGCCTAATACTGCTCACCCTGGAGGGTATTATTGCAGTTAGAAAATGGGCCAGTGTACTTTTCATGTTTTAAAAATATACTGTTTATGTAAAATGTTAAAATATTGAGTTGTTTAATTTTTTTTGTAATAAAATAGTTCCTGCACCTGCATTTGGATACTGTTTTTTTTTTTTTTGCAGAGGGGTTAATCTAGAGACATCTGTTCTACTGAAACCTCCATAGTTTAATAGTTTTTTGTGGTTACTTGTTGACAAAAAAACTTATAGGTCTTAAATTTTAAAGCTATGCTCCCCTCCAAAGATTTTAATGTTGTGTTTAATTATATCCTTCCTTCGCTGTTCATGCTGATGTCTGTGAAGTGTGTGTAACCCCTGCCACCACCACCACTCTCATAACCCCAGCCATTTGAGTAGATATTTTAAAGTTTTGTTTGTTGCTTTTCTGGATTTAAACTCTGGATTTACAAAGAATGGTGATCGGGTAAGCAAGTGAAGCTTGTAGTGGGGCGCTTGAGGAGACCGGGAGAGAGTCTGTAGAGAGCTGCAGGCACTGGTAGGGACTAGGGAGTGATTATGTCAAAATCAGCTTTCAGTGTCAGATGTCAGACACGTAGGATGTGCCTGGGAGAGATAGTTTCGGCTACTAATTTTATTTACTTGCAGGGGTAAGCCAGGCAGCACAGGCAAGCAGCATATTTCACTGCTATGGAGAGGCCGTTGTGAAACCTATGCTGCTTACTGCCACTGACATGAACTTGGAGCTGATGGGACTGATGACTTTTTCATTTGCCTCATTCTGTTTTTCATGTTTGACACTCACTGTATAGCTTATTTATATTTATGCCCTTGGTCGGTTGACAACTCGCTGGATGACTTATGTGCTGCTACATTAGGTGGGAAGCACAAGTAAAAAGTATTCGGGAGAAGAGAAGGAGATGCTAGCGGGCACTGTTTATTGGCAGGAACAATCTGAAAGTAAGATTTTTTTAAACATGTCAAGCATTCTGACCAGAGTGCACGAGTCTGGTGGTCACACCATTTTACTGGCTCAGTTTAATAATGAATTTGGAGGGGCAAGCGGGGCAACGCTTGAGTCGGTGAAGGAGTTTGTGTGACAGCAGTAAATGGTTGGAAATTTTAAAAAGAGTGTTTTGTGGACTAAAATATTTAAGGAACTGGAAAAACTGAGTGTCAGATCTCGTATTTGGGGAACAGTAACACTCGCTAAGCCTAGGAAAAATTGCGGTGATTTCAAATTTGGTGAGGATCTTTTGTCCAATGACTAAGCAGAGTGGGCAAAGGGATATATTAGGTGGTGATGGGGTCAGGTGAGTGGCACTTTTTATTTGCTGGGCATCTATTGAAAGTTAATGTACCCCCCTGGCAGGGGTACTAGCCAATCAGAACCCAGAAAATAAAAAGGCAATTTTCTAACCAAAGATTATACCACAAGCAGTATGTAATACAAAGCAGTTGTATTACAGATACTCACATCAGAAATGTAACAAAGCAATCACAAGGGAGCTGATTTCCCACCATTCCTCGAGTATGATCTGTTTTCCTCTGAGGAAATGGTGTGCAAGCAATTATATATGCCTGATAACAGTGCAGTTACAGATATGATAAACATACAACATTGGACAAGGCATGTAAATAAGGTGGCTCCCTTGGGCAATTACATAGGAAATAAAGTTGCAAAGTTAGTAAGAGTCTCGGAACAAAGAAAATCCATTATCAGCTATATGTTATGAACAAAGAAAATGCAGCATAAGCAGAAATGCACATGGCATGGGGGTCATGTGATGCAGGCAACTTAGTGGCAGCAGAGTTACAGGGCTCCTGTCCTCAACCTTACATCATCATCTTTTGTAACACGATTTCAGCTGAAATCTCTCTAGCAATTAACGCAGCGAGGAGAGGGTATCTTCAGCATTCGATATCACTGCAACTTACATCACAATTGGAAGTTTTTCTTCCACAATGGATGCAGATATGAAGACTGCCCAGCTTAAACACACGCCTCCTCCCTCACCTGAAACGTTACCCAAAAAAGTCAGACCTCAAGGGGGAGCCTCCAACTCCAAAAGCCTTACAACTGTACCATCAGTCCCACTCAAGGAAGATAATTTTTTACAGGAGCTACTGCCATTCCGGGAGACCTAACTTCACAATTCTATGGAGATTAAATCCATTAGAAGTGATATGGTAGAACTCACTAAAAGAGTTGGTGACACAGAAGTCAGATCCTCCTCCTTGGAACGATGGAGGGATAAAGTGGATCCAGAGATAACCCAGCTCCGACAGCAACACAAGCTACAACTAAAAATGGAGGATCTTGAAGGTAGGAGCCGGAGGAATAATATCCTAATAAAGGGCCTCCCTGAAAAAGAAGAGAACCCCAACATTATAGCATTTGTTCAGAAGTTATTGCAGAAAATAGTGGTTCCTTCTCCCTTCGGGGGTAGCTATCAAATTGAAAAGGCTACCCTTCACTTCGATCTCGCCCCCAGCCTGGATCCCCACCAAGACCTCTAATTTTAAAATTCCTGTGCTATGTGGGGCAGCAACATGTCTTAAACAAAGTCAAGGAGCTCCAAGCAATCATGAGGGAGGGCTGCAAACTCTGTTTCACTCAAGATCTATCTTTTGAGACATGTCAAAAATGCACAGCCTTCCACCCCACAGTTACCAAATTCATATCAGCAAGTATCCTGTTTAAAATGCTATACCCTGCCAAACTTCAAGTGTCTTTAGTTGGTTCTTGGATCTTCTATGATTCTTCAGCCCTAACCATGGCTGACTTGAAGACTATACTACCAGAACTATGTAAGGATGGCTGATCTACCTGACTGGACTTAATTCTACATGAGAATGTAATCTCTCTGAACATAAATAAAAGTTTTTGTGTGATTTGGAGTTGTGCCTACCCATCGTTGAACTGTATTCCTGCCTAGGACTTGGCACACTTTTGGTGGTTGGGCCTGTTCTCCTCGACAGCAATTCCATTTTTCCAACCCAGAGGGCAGCCCTCTGCATGGGACTATATAACTGTGTAGGAACTGTTCATTCTGCATATGGAAAGGGGGGGGCCATTATCACTTGGGACCACTGTTAGTCTGTGCGCTTATTGTTTCCCCCTTTTCACTTTCTTACTCCAACCTTGAGGGCATACCAGGACCCTACCACTTCAAGTACAGTCTCTTTTTCCTTTTTATTTCTAGTTCCACATAGGATTTTAACAGCTAGTTAATGTTTTCTCGCTAGTTATGTTAAGATCTGCTTCCATCAGGGAACGGGGATATGATAACTCCCTTTTCCATTTGCTTCCACCTTGTGGGGACACAAGGCTTGAACCATTGGCTGCTGATTTCGCTAGGCCACCAGACCCTCCCAAGGGAAATGGGTACATCTTTTGCTAAGCAGAGGACCTGCTTCTAGGCCCTGTGTTACATGTTTAAACTTGTTTAATTAACCTTGCGGGCCTCCAAGATGTTATTATTAGCTCGCTATTTGATTAACAATGCTGAGGATTATAGTGACTGTATTAGTTTACATCTTAGCACGATGATATGACAGGGAGGGGGAGAGGATTGCCCTGGCTCGAGCAAGCTCAGGGTCAACTGCACAACTCGTCAGTATATGCGGGGTTTGGCCCCTTCACGTTCCTTTTATTTGAAGCCTGATGGTTTTGGCTATTTTGGTTGACAGCTTCTAGGTCTGTACAACACCAGCATACCATATTATTTTTATACACCCCACTTCTCTGGGTGATGTGTTTAGGAACCATATTGGGGGGGTCTCCCTTATGGGTGTTTGTTTACCAGTAACCTTGGAGATTTTTTACCTAGGAAGACATGTGTAAATAGTTGCTGGAGTTGGTTTGGAAAGGGTGGGGGGCTTTTACTTCTCTATGTGCTGTGGTTCTTTCTCGCTGAAATAGTTTTGAGTCCTGAGTCTACTAATATTTTGGTACAGTTAGGTTTAGTTTAAGGACAGCGGAGTACGGGGGCAACCTCATCGGTTTCATTGTATTACAATAGTATGCTAGTTTTCTCACTCGGTATGTACCTTTTATTACCAGTCTTCAAGTTGTATAATACTGTTGTGGTCGGGGGGGGTTTGGAGTGTGCCTCGTGATCAGTTACTCTCACTTGCTTTTTATTTCTCTAGAATGACTACCTGGTTTCTCATTAGGTATGGCTAATAACTCCTGTAAAATAGTTACCTGGAATGTCAGGGGAGTCAGGGACCCTACAAAGCAATATCAAGTACTAAACCATTGTGCCCTACTCAGTGCAGATATAATTCTGTTACAAGAAACTCATCTACTGGCAAGAGATGCTATTTGGCTGCATAGACTTCGGATTTCCCAATTTTTTGCTGCAGGGGTTTCCTCATCAAGTAAAGGGATAGCCATTCTAATTAAAAACTCAATCCCTTTTCAAGCAGACTCCACAGTAATGGATCCCAATGGTAGATAAGTTTTTGTTAAAGGTATTCTTCTGGGCACCACAGTGTTACTAGGTTCCATATATGGGCCGCCAGGTGGCAAACCATCATTCTTTATGGAGCTTGCTAGTAAGATTGCTCCGTTCCTTCCTATATCCCTGATCCTGGGGAGTGATTGGAATGTCCCCCCCACCCAGGATCTAGTCAGGACCCATCGGCCCTTAAAACCCCCTTTTGCATCCCAAAGAGAACTAAATGACTTAATGGACACACTTGGGCTTTTGGACCTGTGGCGTTTATTTAACCCATCACAGCAGTTGTTTTCCTTTTATTCTAATGTTCACCAATCATGTTCCAGACTGGACTATGTTCTAATTAGTATTCCTCTCTTAGCCAGTTTATGTCAAACAGGTATTGAACCAATAGTACTCTCAGACCACTCGTTGGTCTAGGTAGACCTATCCCCTTCCCCCGCTAGACCCAAAGATAGGTCATGGAAGCTGAATACTCAACTATTAAAAGATACAAATATTATCTCCAGAATTCAGACTACTATCCAAAGTTTCATAGACACTTACTGTATATGGGTACAATTCAAAGGGAGGACCTACTATGATGCACCTTCAAATGTTATATTCGTGGAGAATTCATTAAATTAGCCTCTAGAAGGAAGAAAGGAGAAAAATGGAAGCCTTATCTCTATTAGCTCAAATAAGAATGACAACGCTTTCCCTATCATCTTCAACAACTCCCAACTCCACTTCAGAGCTTCTGGGCCTTAGGAATAAATATGCGGACCGCTTAAGAGAGAAAGCAGAATATGCAATCTTGAAAAGTAAATCTACATATATAGATCAATGAGAAAAGGCAGGTAAACTTTTAGCTCTCCAGCTTCGCAAACTAGAAAGCTCAAGACTTATACCTTCCATACAGGCTTCAGATGATACCATAAAAACTGCCCCCAGAGATATAGCTCTTACCTTTGAGAACTTTTATTATTTCCTCTATGGGAAAAGAGCCTCAGCAGCATCTTCTTAAAGCACTGAAAATTACCTAGACTTCCTTGTCCTCCCCTCCCTACCTGAACACCTCCAAATCTCCTTGATGGCACCTATTACCCTGGAAAAGGTAGTGGAGGTTATACAGGACCTAACCTTAGAAAAAGCTCCAGGCCCTGATGGCTTTCCCACCAACTTTTATAAATCCTTTGTCAAAGAACTGCCACCTTTACTGCTCAAATTATAGCAGTACATGCTTGAAGCTAAACCCTTAGATCCTACTTTATTGGAGGCGACCTTAACTCTTCTCTTAAAACCCGACAAACCTCACCTGCTCCCAGCAAGCTATCGGATGATTTCCCTTTTAAATTGTGACATCAAGATCCTGACCAAAATACTCGTTCTATGCATCTGGAAAGTTTGGTCCCAACTCCTTAATATGGAGCAGGTGGGATTTGTTCCAGGTCGGTCTTCCGCAGGTCATCTTCGAAAACTCACCCATATTTTCCAGGCAGCCACTTGTCCCAATCTCCCATGGCCCTAATCTCAATGGACACTGAGAAAGCTTTTGACAGAGTGGACTGGGAATTTTTCTGGCTGACTTTGCGTAAGATGGGCTTCCCTCCCCTCTTCATCAGGTGGATTCAGGCCATATACTCCTCCCCTTCAGCAAAGATTCACTGTAATGGTGTCTTCTCTTCTCGGTTCCCCCTTCACTCAAGTACGAGACAGGGTTGTCCCCTCTCACCCTTCTTATTTAATCTCTACTTACAGTCCCTCTCACGCCACATTAAACTGTCTGCCAAATACAGGGGATCTCAATACTCAACTATACCCTTACCCTCTTTGCATATGCGGACGACATTCTCCTTCATTTAGAGAATCCCGCTACCTCTCTGAAGCATTTACAGGATGTGGTATCCCAATATAGCTCTCTATCCAATTATAAACTTAACCTTAATAAAACTGAAAATTTTCTTCTAAACCATTTCACTCATAAAGCTGACTTCAGAGGCTTTGATAGTAAATGGTCACCTCATTCACTCAAATATCTGGGCATCTACCTAACTACAGACCCATCCCTTACCAGAAAACTGAATCTGGATGACCTAGTGGCAATTCTTCAGCTAGACCTCCAAAGAGGGAAGTTCCTTCCATTGTCTCTCTGGGGACGCATCACCATAATAAAAATGAATGTTCTTCCTCAGCTTTTCTATCCTCTAAATATGCTGAACATTTGGCTCCCCCTTTCTTTCTTTCAGAAAGTCCACTCTCTCATCTCCGGCTTCATATGGCTACATAAATAACCCAGGAAATCCTATATCAAATTGAGCCTTCCCAAAGCATCAGGCAGTCTTCGCTTTCCTAATTTTCTTTTTTACTATTTGGTGAGCCGCTTTTCCAGGATTGGCAGATGGCTTACTAACCCCATGAGCGACTATACTCCCACTTGGTTACAATTGGAATCCCAGATGTTACTACAACACCATCTTCTCTCCCCTGCCATCTTCTATGTCTTTCCAAAGAAGTTACCAGACTCAATTTCTCACTCAGTAATTGGGACCTCCCTAAAGGTTTTTTCTCAGTTTTGTTCCTTTAATAAATTTTCCCCATATCAAGACTTCGCACAACCTCTTGTCTTTAACCCCAAAAATAAGTTAGGTGGCACCCACCTCACTCACAACTGGTTGCCTTCATTACAGAATGCTAGAGTAGCAGATATTTATTCCCATGTTTCTCTTCCTTCCTCTCCTGAAATCCAAACTAAATATAGCCTAACCTTTACTCATACCTTTAAGGTTTTCCAGTTGAGACAGTTAATTGGACAAACATTCGGTACTTCTCTGCAAGAATCCACGCTACAACACATTTTAGACAGCTTCCACGAGCTATCCTGCAAACCACATTGTTTATCTCTCTTATTAAACTTTCTCCTCTCCATCAGCCACCCAGATTCTATACTCTGCTCTAAAATTTGGACCTCTCTTTTGCCAGGAACAACCATAGACTGGCCCAGAGTTTGGCAAGATATATATATATCTTTCTCATGATAAACTCCAACTTACCCAATACCATATCTTACATCCTACATACCCTATACTACATGCCTGTAAAATTAGCTAAAATTGGTCACCGTCCTACTTCTACCTGTTCTAGATGTGGCAAAGATGAAGGGAATTTGCTACACGTTTTTTGGTGCTGTGACAAAATTGTCCCTTTGTGGTGTTCAATCAGATCTGGTTTGGATACCTTACTTGGCCTAGGGGACTTCTTCACTGTGGAGACCTGTATTTTAGGAATCTATTCTAATATCTTGGTTAAGGAATGTAAATACCATAGAGTTTTAATTTCCATGGTGGTCAAGAAACTAGTGCTTAAACATTGGTTGGACCAACTTCCTATAACCTATAATGAATGGCTAAATTACCTCTCAGCCTATTTCAGGGTTGAACGCTTGATTGCTGGATCCCATAATGACCTTGCAGTATTTGATAAAAAATGGGGTAAGCTGTATGCATTATATCTGCATTGATAGCTGTTAACTTGTAGACTCCCCAGGTTCATCTCAAGATGCATCCATGAATTCAACAATGTATTTAAGCTTTGTATAGTACTTTATGGCACTCTCTGGAGGGGGTTGGGGAGGAGGGGAGGAGGGGCTAGGGAAGGGTGGTTTTCTTTTCCTTTCCTTTTCTTTTTCTTTTACTGGATTTTGACACCTTTGTATTATACCTGTTATGGTTATTACTGTGTTAATATTATAAAACCAATAAAAAAGTTGAATTTCAACAACAACAAAGAAATGCACATGGCATGCTACTTTGGTATAAGACACAAGTTACACATGATTATATGACTATATCAGAACATGAAAGGAACACACATAATCTAGGTAACCTAGGTAAACACATTACAATAAAAGATATGCATATCTGGTGTAATACAATATAAAACATGTATAAAACCATAAAATGGTGCAAACATAATTTACAGCAGCAAATATCAGTGGCAAGCTTAGTTCTAGTACCCATGCTTGTATGATGTATACCTATTTCTATATGTTAGTTCAATACAACAATATCACAGTAGAAATAAACAAGATTACTTATGATATGAGCACATGGGTCAGTAGATGGTGAGGGACCCAGGCATAACAGCTCCCTCCTTGTTGCCTTGCAGAAAAGGCAACACAACAAAAAGAAGTTAGATAGGTACATATCATTTACAAGCCTGAGGCGTGAGCCTTGGAAAGGAAATTCAGCTGTGCATGATGTTGTTTAAAAGTATGTGTCAGATAGCAAAGGGTTAGTAGTGGATGAGTTATAAATTTCTATCAAGCTTTAAAACATCGATTTGAATATCTGTTTTTTAAAGCACATAAAAACTCATAATGTAAATGAATTACATTTCTATAGCATACAAATAGTCAGGTTAACTGTGGAATTATTCATATTCAGTAGTTGACACCGGGGTAATCACAGATGGTTAGATCATAAAACACAAATCAGAAACTAGGAATGTCAACACCACAGTGGATATGTGTATAAGAAAAATTGTTGATGTGTATTATCACAGAACATTGTTAGTAAAAACAGTGTTGAAGTCATTGTCCATTCATAAACAGCAATCCATATTGAGAGTGGAAAAGGCAGATAATGGTGGCTTATGGGATGGCAGCGTACGTTTGTCATTGAAGAATCTAGTAACAATGTCCTTAAAGAGGAACCAGTCCATAAGGGTTGAGTTGATAACCACAAAGCAATGCAGTTATGTTTGAAATGTCATTTGTCAAAAGTTCATAACCCCACATTGCATATGGGGCTGTGCACACATGTACCAGTGTGGTAAGAAAGGTCATGTTCATGTAGCTGGCTGCGCATTTGCTGCATAGGCAAAGGCCTTGGCAAGGCTTGCATGAGATTGTCCATTGAATGTTTCAATACAATAGCCACACCTACACAGGCATAGCCTTTTTGTAAAAAGAGCACATTTTGCGCAAATATTGACAGTTCATAACAGAACAATAAAGTACCCAATTCATGAAAGAGCAACCAAGAGCACAGTCCATAAAAGAACTTTCAAGAACACCTTCCATAAGAGAACAACCAGTTCATATGAAGTGCCAGCCAAGTTTGGAAAACCAGCCATGAATAAAAGTTGCATGTTTTGCTTGAAGATCTTACCAGTACCACTCTGTGGAAACCTAAAAACTTGGAAAACTTTGGTAAAAACTTAGTTTTAAAACACACATATAGTTGTTCTGAAAAGGAAAAGAAAAATGGTATGGTTATTAGCAATGACTTTGCTTATGATGTGGTGTGACATAGATAAGTGATGGTGTTGGCCATGCACTCGGTGGTACAGGTCGAGGTCCATTATTAAGAATATACCATTTATTCTTCTGTGAATACTCCCTGTGTCTACGTCTCCAAAGAGGTTGTGACAGTAGGGAAAAAAAAAACATAGTTTCCCTGCTTATGTGTGGCTGTTTGGCCAAGTTTAGCCTTATCTTATAAAATGAAAGTGTGATATTATGCCTGTTATATGCACTTTGAACCTTTATCTCATGGCAGTATGTCATTTTCACCATGTAACACAGGGGTATACAACAATTCGTCTTGCGCCTGTGATATTTGAGAAGGTCCCTTCTAATAAGTCTGTTATCCATGGTAAAATACTCCAAGGTAGTTAGTAGTGTGGCACACTGATACTTGGTCTTGAGTGAGTATCAGTTCCATTGCAAAGGTGTCTGGTAACATGGTGCTATGAAACCTAGAAGTGTTTGTATTGAAGCAGAATATACATTCTGCCATATTATGTGTGTACAGTACTACACATTATTTACAAGGGTACCTGGGAGTGATGAGGCAATCAGACCACTAGTTGGTCTGGGTTTATGCTTGGAACATTGGGTAGTCTTTTCCTCTCTTTTACGGTAACAACAGTTGGAAACATAGCAGTGCTAGCAATGGAACGAGGTGTACAATACTATGGATGTACGAGTACAGTACAGGTGTAGAAACCTGTGTGTTGTGCATGAGCCTGGCATATAGATAGGATGCCAGTTGGTGACCTTCTGGTGTAGAGCCTACCTTGGAGTGTGCCATTAGCTAGGTGGGCCTTAGGGATTTGTTGTTGATTGCTAGCAGTCTGTCATTTATTCTATGATACTGGTTAGGGGCCACCACTATGGTGCTCAGGTGAGCATGGCTATCATGTTGTAATTAATCTGGATGGGACAGCAATGCTAATCGCTTTTGTTGGGGAGTAAGAATGATGGCACATAACCTATAAGAAAGAAATAATCATTGATGGTGGTGTTGTTAGGACATTTTAGCTTGTGAAAACAACCAATTTTTCGTGAAAGTGGTTGGTACTTGGTACCCCCCATGTAGGTCTAACAGATGTCACCCAAATGGGCTTAATACACCGAAACATCCACTGATGTGGAGCAGTTAACTGAGCTTATACTTGAAACAATAGTCATATTAAGCACATTGCAGAAAATACATTTTAAACATTGATCATATTTAAAATGAAGTTGGTCGTCAGAGTCCAGGAATGACTGTTGAAATAATATTGGTAGGCAACTGGATCTGGTTCCAGCTGTGGGTAATCTGTGTTGATGTTCTCAAAACATTTTTCTGTTGTTTATAGTGTCCCACCCAGAGTACTTATTTGAATAGCCCACTACTCCATTTCTTTTTTGTTTTCCCAAGGGGCCTGGTTGTTTCGTTAGCCAAGCAGAGCACTGGGTCTGTAGGGTCCTCCAGGACCCTTGGGATTTATTATTATTAAAGATTTGTCTGTTCTTACAGAAGCAGTGTTTCTGTACCCATAGCCCTTGTGGCCAATGGGAGTGTTCTTGTCTTTTAAAGGAGCTGAAAAGACAAAAGGGATATGTTAAAGAATATGGGAATGTACACAGTTTCATCCCCCCCAGCTCAGCTGATTAGTTGTTGAGGGCCAAGGTCCTTGCACCTAATTGGTGCTGGTTGGCATAAAGTGACTTGCAAACAGATTATGTACATTTGTGCTAGATCGCACAGGGAAGGAAGAGATGCTAAGCTAGTTTATAATGTTAGAGTACATTTTATGTATATTTTTTAAACTTGTAAACAACAATTGAGTTATTAGCAAACACTCATATTTATTTTTGTGTGCTCTTACTTGAGGGACAGTGAGTTTACCTCCCTCATATCTGGATCTGATAGCTGTAGCTCAGTCAGGTCCAGAAGGACTTTTATTTATTTGCAACTACCGTAGGTGTTGCACTGCAAGGTGGTATTGTTCAACTCCCCCCTCCGAGCTCCTTGTATAGTTCAGGAGGCTTGGCTTAAAGTATATCATATCCATGGAAATTTCATAGACATGGTGAATCACACTAAGAATGGTTACAGCTGCAGCATTATACATACCCATCACTGATGAACCATAAAAGCCTTCTATCAGTGAGTGCAGTCTGTAATTAATAGTGCACATACAGCCAACACCATTCCTAGCTGTTATTTGTTAAACAAATAGGCATGCAATGATTTGTTAGTCTTTAACTATGTCATTAATAGTTACAACAATTATCTGCCCCTTATGGGTACACCAGTTGTTAAACCAGTTGTTAATGTAAGAGATCAGTTAATGGGGGGGTGGGCATATATAACCCCCCAAGGTTCTCCCCATCCCTGAGTTCCACCCTCTCATGGAGTTGGCTTTGTAAATATCGGGGGTTGTAGGGGCCAAAGTTTCATTTTACTTCTTCACCATGGTAGTGATCCTCTGTGTGTTTTTGGACCACTACCATTGGTGCTATTGTTACATGCTGCATTATTCCTGGGTGCTGTTTTTGATGGTGTCATTTTTACAGTGGGGCCATGACCGTGCTGTTCTTCAATGCAACACTTTGATGTAGTGCCATTTTGGGTCCATCAGGGGACAGATATGTGATTCAAGGTAAGCAGCAATTTAGAATAAGGAAAAACCTGTCACTTTGGGTCTTTCAAGGAGAGCTAAGCCTGAGAGAGGGCAGGATAAAGGACATCCTGGTGTATGCACTCTGCTGGCCTGTAGACCACCCCCACAGGCCAAACTGGAGCTTAAAGAGTTTCATTGATATCAAACTGAGGGGGGAGCTGCCCCGGCCCCGAAGTGGGCTTTCCATAATGCAGTAGGTAGGGTACCAGGACTGGGTGTGGGGCTAAGTCTAACATGCACAGGCAGGGAGGTACATATGATAATTAGTGGCAGGGCTTAGCCCATGGTTCAATGCGGGGAATAACTCCACCCCCAACACTACTTTAGCACGCCTCCAAACTCACTCAGCACTTAGTTCGTTTTTGGACTGAGCTGCTGCATGGTTTGTGGTTGTGCTTTTGTCCTTGCTTTCTACCTTGTTCTTTTCTATTCTATTCTTGTTCTCCCATGTGCTCCCTGGTTTGCTTGCCCCCTCCTGTTTCCTCTCCCTCTTCTGCCACCCATGTTCACCCGCTGTCCCCTCTCTCTTTCATCACGTTTGCTGGCCTCATTCCCAGCTTCCCCTTTGTATTTTCTCTGTGTGGCCCGCCGCCTCTACTCTGAAGAGCTCCTGCCTTCCCCCAGTGTGCCGCTCCATAGCCACCAGTTTCTGTCTCTTTGTTCTGTCCCTCCTTCCATTATACCTTACTTGTTTTCTTCTCTACATTGGGATTGGTATCTTTGTTGCTGCCCATCTGGCTTCCCTACTTCTCTCTCTCTCTCTCTCTCTCTCTCTGCCTCCTCTCAGTTTTGCTTCCAGGTGATGCATGCTGCAGTGACTGCCCTGCCATTCTCTCTGTTTCTCCTGCTTCTCTCTACCTCCATCTTCTCCTACTGTGCAAACACTAGCCCATGGTGTGCTCATCCCCATTTCTCTGGAGGATCCTCTCCTTCCTATTCCGCTGCTGTTCCTGGTGCAGCTCTCAACACCCTGCATTTATTGTCAGCATACCCTTGAACTTGGATGCAACATTTCTTTGGACCATGACTTTTCGTTCTGTTTTTGAGACCAGCCTTTTCCATTTGAGCCTGGACTGCATTTAAAGACACAGTTTACTATTTTCCTGGGACTTCATTTCAGCTTACATGGGGCTAGGAATAAACTTTATTCTGACATGCCTGTGCTTGGCCTAGCCCTTCCTGTTCATGCAAGGACTGTATTAAAGGCACAGTCCCCTATGTTCCTGGCTCATCAGCTTCAGTCCTTTCTTACCTAAGTGATTGAGTTCCTCAGCACTGCATTGCTTTCCAAGCCTCTGTTATCACCTGTCGGTCTTGATCCCAGATTGTTTCCCCCATCCCCGCATGGTGGTCCGCATGCTACTGCAGACCTAAGCAGGACTGAATTTGCAGCTGCCTCCTATTTCACAAGGATACATACAAGGATAGGCATAAGGGAGAAATACAAATGAGTATGATTAGATAGGCCATTGACAGAGCAAAGGCCGATGGCACATTCATAATTTAGAAAAAGAAATGGGCAGACTGAATGGGTTCTTGAGGTCTTTATCTGCCATCAGCTTCTATGTTTCTATACACAAATCCCTGGGAACTCGGGCTTCTCCTTTTCCTTCCAATTCCATAGAAATATTGTTCTCTACCACCTCAGGCCATCTGCCAGATCTTTAACACTTATGGAGATCTCCGGGCTCGTTGTCTGACATCCACATTGACAGAGTCACTCTCCTGCTGTTGACTTTTCAGACTTGAGAAGGATGCATCTGCACACCCTCCTCCTTTGCAAGACCTGCCAGTTCTTGGACAAGGCTCCCTAAGTCTCGTTACAGCTTGATGGACTGGACTATCCCTTGTCCCCTATTGGAGCTCAAGAGGCTGGGCATTCCCCATTCACTATCTGTGAAATAGCAGGAATTGTTTAAATTGCTTCTCCTGGCCACTGCTGGACACAGCATGACTCCTTCTCCCGTAGCCTCACTGCCCCAGCCTGGACTTGATGCCTACACTGAAATTAGTTTATTCCTGAATCCTCTGACCAGATGTGGGGAAGCACTCTTTAATGATTACCAGTGCTCCTTCTCCATCAAAGCAGCTGCCGCCTTAGCCCATTTTATTATGAAGACTGACTGTTCCACCCTGGACAATGACTTTTTTTGCCAACATTGTGCTGGCTAACAAGCTCTTACTGCCAGCTGTGCTACTTCACATCACTTGTCCACTCTCCGTATCTCATTCTATGGATCCTCATCATTGAATCTCACACAGGGACATTCACTCCTACCTACATGGACATTGCAAGCACTGTGCCCATTCAGAGAGCTTTCCTCGCCTGGCCATGATAGCCACAGTTGGCCGATGACCTTCCTGGGACATCCAGCAATTTGCAATAACTACAATAAATCCAGCAGCTTCCTCTGCAGGTGTTATTACCTCCATGTATTCAGTTTCTATAGGGAAACCCATCCTAGGGTCAACTGCCTTCACCTATCTCACTAGTGGTGCTTTCCATTCATCCCGCCCATTCACTCCTTCCCTACTTGCAGCTTCTCTGGCCCTGCAGATATTGGCTTCCCTCAACCTTGATACTCCTACAACTTGCACTTCTTGACAAGAATTCTGGACTCTTCATTTGATGGCCCTCTGTGGAGATCCCACCTTTCAGCCTCACCCACACCAGGCTTGGTTCACTAATCATCTAACCTGAAACTTCTCTGGTGGTGGACCTACATGGAAGTCCTGCCATTCCTGACTCAGCTTATGTGGGGGCCTTGCTCATTTTTATTTTTATTTAGTTTTTGTTAACTGGGTAGGTGCACTAGCCAGCAGGTGACTAATTTTAGACATGACCAGGGAGGTATAATTACAATACAAGTAGTACAGTGCAAGTTATACAGTATATGGAAAGGTACATTGATGCAAGTAGACAATTATTACAAGTAGGTAGTGCAAACAGAGGGTACTGGTGAAAGGATAGACTTCGGAGCAGTTGGAGAAACTAACAAGGGGGGATGTGAGCAGGGAAGGGTAAGTGCACGGCTAAGTTCGTTGGGAGGTGGCGGGGCTGGAGATCAAGGTAAGAGAAGCCCTGCCAACTAATTGAGCTGTAGGGGGAAAGGGGAACATGGTACCAGAGATAGTTAGAGGGGGAGTGTCCAGGGCAGGTCAGGTGGCGGGCAATGGTAGGGTGGGATGAGCGAAAGTTACGGCTTTAGTGGCAGGAGGCAAAAGTCTGTAACCGGGCTCATGGAACCGATTCCCGGTTTGAGAAATGGGCGGGGGGATGGGGTAGAAGATGGTAAGAGGCTAACTGGCAGTAGCAGAAGGCAGGGGAAAGTTTCCAGGCCACTGGTTCATTATGACCGGGCATAGGGGTAGAGCTTCTGTGGGAGCTGTGCTAGAGTTTGGCAACAGCGAGCGAGATTATGGCTTTAGTGGGAAAAGCAGGGGGCAGTGACCGGACTCGCTGAACCGTGAGTCAGTTGGAGGCAGGAGGCTGTGGCCAGGCTGGCGGGTGTCCTAGCTAGACAGTGTTGGCGACTTGGACGTGCGAAGTGTACCCAGCCTAATGGGTTTCTATCAACGGGCAAGGAAACCAGCGAGGAGGTCAACGATGGGGGGGGTGAGGTAGGCAGGTGGCTAGGAAGCATGGTTTATAGCACTGCGGCAGAAAACCAGAGTCATGGAAACAGGACGTGGTAAAAGCAGGAAATTACGGCAAGAGAGGTAGATTGCTACAATCTGCATCCGGGCTCATGGAACCGTATTTCCGCTAGGCAAGTGAGGGAGCTCAGTCTCTGAGGTGAAAATACAGCAATAGGTGGCTTTAGCTCAAAAAGGTGCGGCAGAGACCCGGTGTCATGGAACTGAAAGCGGATAGTATATCTGGGCTAGTTGGCGTGTTGGGGGGGGGAGAAAGATGAGGTTAAGAGATTTAGGAAGAACCAGTACCTATTACAAAAAAGTACATCAAAGATTAGTGCAAACAGTAAGTTGAGAAACAGGCACAAAACAGTAAGGTGATTGGTATTTGTCATACACAAGGCAAAAAACAGTGAAGTGACTAGAGGCATTTATCATACACATAGGTATTAGGAAGGCAAGACAGTTGAGCCATATAAGTTTCTAGTCTCTATAATAAAAAGTGCAAGTAGTCCAACTGATATGTAAGGCAATTGGGGGGAATGTAGACATTAGGCATATACAAGGGATAAGGAGGTGAAACGTAGACAGGGGGAGGTTTGGAAAGGTGGGCATGAAGAATAGCTTCAAGTAGGATCATAACAGGCACATTGGTCCATAAAAGTAAGGTGATTCCGTAGTCTTCGCTTGAAAGAGTAGTGTGAGGAAGCTTGTCTTAGGTCAAGTGGTAGTAAGTTCCACGCTTGTGGGGCAGCATGCCCAAACGCACCTGAGCCCTTGGAGGTGTGGCAGAGGGGAACTTTTAAGAGAGATTTGTCAGACGATCTCAGCTCACGCAAAGGGATAATAGGCTGGAACAGTTCCGATAGTGAAGCAGGTCTAACCACTCTGATGATGGAGTCAGAGAGGCAGCATAGGTAGTACAGTCTGGTGGCAGAGGGGGAAAGCCAGCCTAGGTCTTTGTAAAGTTGGCAGTGATGCTTGAGGCGGGGGGCCTTTGATGCATATCGGCAAACATTGTTGTAGGTGATATCCCACTTTTGCAGTGTTGTTTTGTGCGCCATGGTGAGGATGGGGGCGCAGTAGGTTAGAGTTGGCAGGAGGATTCCCCTGGCAATGGCCAGTTTGGCAGTGGGTGTGAGCATGTAGTTAGTTCTGTAGGCAGCCCCCAGTTTGCAGTTAACAGTTTTGCAGGTTTCTTGGATGTGCAGGTTCAGGTCAAGGGTTTGATCGAGCAGCTACCAGATAGCGAACGACTAACAACCTCGAGAGGGGTTCCATCAAGGTCAAGTACATTTAGGGAAGATGAGCAGGATCTAAGTTTATGAGTCGCACCAGTAGCATGGCTTTTGTTTTGCTGGCGTTAAGGATGAAGCGATGAGCGCTTAGCCAGTGTTGAGCAGAGTGGAAGGCAGATGTCAGAGTGCATTTAGATGGTCAATACTACCTGAACAAGCATAGATGACCAGGTCATCTGCGTAGAGTAGTGAGGCACCAGATGCTGTACTGCTGGGAAGATTATTTATGAACGGTGAGAAAAGGAGAGGGCCTAGTATTGAGCCCTGCGGTACTCCAATATTGATAGTGGTGCTGTCAGAGATAGCAGAGTTGAGTTTGACAGCTTGTGTCCTGTTAGTTAGGTAGCTTCTGAACCAGTTCATTACAGGAGATGAGAAGCCAAGATTCTTAAGGGTAGTCAGTAGTAGGGGGTGATCCACAAGGTCGAAGGCCTTGGTGAGGTCGATGAACACAGCCCCAGTAAGATGACCTTCATCCATGTTTGTAAGAGTATCAGAGGTAAACTTTGCTAACGCCGTTGTGGTGCTGTGATGTTTCCTGAAACCATGTTGTGCTTCACAGAGTAAGTTTGAAGATTTGAGGAATTCGGTGGCCTGGGTGGCTACTATTTTTTCTAAGATTTTGCTGAGGACCGAGAGAATGACAATGGGTCTGTAGTTCGATATTTCATTTTTGTTTCCTTTTTTGAAAATGGGGGTGATTCTAGCAGCCTTCCATATCCCTGGGACTGTGCCAGTGGAGAGGGATAGTGTGAAAATCCTGGCTAATGGATAGGAGATGAGATGGGCAGCAGCTTTCAGTAGTTGGGGTTCCAGTGAGTCGGAGCCAGGGCTGGTGTTGTCGGATATGGTGTTTAAGAGTTTAAGAACTTGTTTTCTAGACACAGCTTTGAAATAAAAAGTTTTTGTTCCTGTTTGTATGGGGTTGTTTGTCGAAATATTGGCTTTCTCTTCAGTAGAGAGTGGCTGAGGAGCAGCAGGTGCCATTGTTAGGTGGACGTATAGGGAGATAGGTCCGAGAACTGTTGATTGAAGGCGTTCGCTATGGTAAGGGACTCATTGCAGTGGATACCTTGAAGAATCATTTCAGAGGGGGTGACTGATTGAGGGGTGCCCAGGAAGGTTTTGATGTGACCCCAGAATTTGCGTGGATCGTTTGCAGAGCTGGTTAACAGATACTGGCAGTACTTGCTTTTTGCTAGCCTGATTTGTTTTTTGCAGACGCTTCTATGCTGTTTGTAGATTAGGTGATCCTTGGGTAGGCCAGTAGTCTTGAACTGCTTCTAGAGTTTATCCCGGGTTTTGAGTTGGTGGAGTAGTTCTTTATTTAGCCATCTCGTTTGTTGACCTCTGACCCTTCTCTTTATTTTAGGTACATGCCGATTTTGTACTTCACGAAATCTGGTCAGGAACACATCTAGGGCATCCTCAGCAGTTGTTGCTAGGTAGATTTCAGTCTAGTCTGTGTTGGCTATGTCAAGGAGAAAGGCATGTAGATCCAGTTGAGCAAAGTTAGTAAAGGTGACCAGGTGGGACCGAGGAGCGGGTGGTGGACAGGAGCGGCAGTGGCAGATCGTGGACGAGTGGTCAGTTATAGTGTCAGCCAGCACGGATGCCTTAGTTACATGGTCTGGTCTATTTGTGAGGATCCAGTCTAACAGTGTCCCTGATAGGGAGTTGGTCATTCTCATATTCTCAGTTATTAACTGGTGGTAGTTGTGACTTTGAACTAGTGATGCCAGAGTGCTATGATTCGGGCCCAGCCAGTTTAGGTTAACATCACCTAGCAAGATGGTCTCATTCATGTTATGTTAACGACTTGTGATGAATGTTGTAGTAGTTTCTGGAGACTTTCCAATCCACCAGTGGGTGGATTGTATAGACATATTATGTGCAGATACTTCGCACCTAGGGACAGTGTTATATGCAGTGATTCGCAGAGCAGTTGGGGACTAGGGGTAGGGGCAGCTTTTAGCATAAGGTGGTTTTTGTAGTAGATGGCAACACCCCCACCCCACTTAGAACCAATTCTATCCTGTCGGGTAATAGCATATCCAGGCAGGGTGCATTGGGCATCCAGGATGCAGGGTTTTAGCCATGTTTCAGTGAGGCATAGGATGTCGGGACCAACCATTTGTGTCCAGGCCTCAAGCTCAGTTAAGTGACCTAGAAGACTTCTGATATTCATGTGAGCAATTAGAAGGCCTTTGCTCTGTTTGGTAAAGGGGGTTAACGGGGTGCTGCTTTGGTGAGGGCCTGGGTTAGGTTCAATGTCACCAGCCAGCAGTAGTAGCCGCTGAGCTAGGAATTCAAGCTGTGCCATGAGGAGAGAGTTATATGTTTTCTGTTTTTTCCTTTATGTCGAATAACTCATGAGTAACAGGTATGTGCATCCTTTTTTTTGAAGAAAGTAATGAAAGGCAGGATTTGGGTGGTGGTATTAGAGGAGCAGGTTGGAGAAACTAAAGTCACTGAGTGATGGTACATCTTGTTGCTGGTCATGAGGTAGAGACAGAGAGATACTGTTTAGTCCAAGCAGGAAAAGCAGTCAGAGCAAAAGGGTCAGTCCTTTTCGACTAACAGACAAGCACAAGGGACTCTTGTGGAGGAGGAGCATGATAGTATTGTTAGGGGAAATAGCAGAGTTTAAGAAGGAGCAGTGGAGAGAGAGAGAGGCAGGCAAGAGTCTATTTGAAAAGCCACGTTGGACTGTGACAGACTTGGGAGTACAAGTATTTAGCAATGGAGAGTCGTTCTGGAAGGCGGCATGGGAGAAGTGGTTTAGGATACAGCAAGGTTCCGAGTTCTGACCGTGTAGTTATAATGGGAAGAAGCGCTATCCACTGGAGAAAGGGACTAACGCCCCCAGTGGTAGTAAAGTATAAGGAGCCAATGGAAAAGTGGACACTTAGTCATATGACTAACAGGAGCCTATATAGCTAAAGGGTCGACCAGGGTGGGTGAGGTGGGGTGTGGGTGGGGAGCTGGCGCGAAGCACCGGCAGGACGAGTGTTCACCGAGGGAGCTGTATCACTTAGCCGCGGAGACGGCGTTCACAGTCCCGGGGTCATTTAGGAGGTCCAGAAATCCAAAAATCAAGGTGAAAACAGCCGCTTTCAATGAAGGGTGGAACCAGCTAGAGCCCCCAACCCAAACTGGAGAGAGCCGGAGGGAGGAAATTGGTGGAACGTACCTTACGGCTTTTGTGCCTTTGGTGGTACAAGGTACCAGTGAGTGGTTGAGCCCTGGTTCCTCTCGGCGAAGGCAAGTGTGCCCCTGGCAACAGGCATTCTGGAGGAGCGCGGGCTTTTCTTCTGTGGGGGCTGCTGAGCAAGTGGGGACCCCAGAGGCTTCTTTGGGTGCAGCAGTGGGTCCTTTTGTCCTGGGAGGAGTGGGTCAGAAGCCCCAGCGGGCTTGGAGAGGTCTTAAGGAAAGTAGCAGGGAGAGGTTATTAAGTAGGCGAGGTAGGTAAAGCAGGACAAAAGGAGAGGGCGGGAGGTGAGAAAAAGGTGGAGATTAGCTTACAGGGAGGCAGTATCAGAAGCTAGGCAGGTAGATTTACAAGATTCAGGTAACCAGTACAGCTTTAAACAATAGAGAGCAGAGATTCAAACAGAAAAAGGCGGGAAGAGAGTGGAGGCAGCAGAGTACAGTTTTAAATTAATTTTAACAGGTTTAATGTACTTAGCTTAGGACTTTACAGTTAGGAGAGGTTGAGATAGAAGGTTTTACCAAAAGCATACTAAGAAATTAGGTCTAAAATGATTCACCGAGGGAGCTGTATCACTTAGCCGTGGAGACGACGTTCACAGTCCCGAGGTTGTTTAGGAGGTCCAGAAATCCAAAAATTAAGGTGAAAACAGCCGCTTTCAATGAAGGGTGGAACCAGCTAGAGCCCCCAACCCAAACTGGAGAGAGCCGGAGGGAGGAAATCAGTGGAACGTACTTTACGGCTTTTGCGCCTTTGGCAGTACAAGGTATCAGTGAGTGGCTGAGCTCCTGGTTCCCTTCCTCGGCGAGCGTGCAGCGGTGTGGCCCCTGGCAACAGACATTCTGGAGGAGCGCAGCTTTTCTTCAGTGGGGGCCGCTGAGCAAGTGGGGACCCCAGAGGCTTCTTTGGGTGTGGCAGCAGGTCCTTTGGTCCTGGGAGGAGCGGGTCCAAAGCCCCGGCAGGCTTGGAGAGGTCCTTACAGCTTTTACGGCTTTTGCGCCTTTGGCGGTACAAGGTACCAGTGAGCGGCCAAGCTCCTGGTTCCCTTCCTCGGCGAGCGTGCAGTGGTGTGGCCCCTGGCAATAGGCATTCTGGAGGAGCACAGCTTTTCTTTGGTGGGGGCCGCTGAGCAAGTGGGGACCCCAGAGGCTTCTTTGGGTGCGGCAGCGGGTCCTTTTGTCCTGGGAGGAGCAGGTCCAAAGCCCTGGTTGGCTTGGAGAGGTCCTTAAGGCTTTTCTGCCTTTGGCGGTACAAGGTACCAGTGAGCAGCCGAGCTCCTGGTTCCCTTCCTCGGCGTGCGTGCGGCGGTGCGGCCCCTGCAGCAGGCATTCTGGAGGCGCCGTGGGTTTTTCTTCGTGGGGCCGCGGAGCAAGCGGGGAACCCAGAGGCTTCTTTGGGTGCAGCAGCTGGTCCTTTGGTCCTGGGAGGAGCAGGTCCGAAGCCCCGGCGGGCTTGGAGAGGTCTTAAGGAAAGTAGCAGGGAGAGGTTATTAAGTAGGTGAGGTAGGTAAAGCAGGACAAAAGGAGAGGGTGGGAGGTGAGAAAAAGGTGGAGATTAGCTTACAGAGAGGCAGTATCAAAAGCTAGGCAGGTAGATTTACAAGATTCCGGTAACCAGTACAGCTTTAAACAATAGAGAGCAGAGATTCAAACAGAAAAAGGCGGTAAGAGAGTAGAGGCAGCAGAGTACAGTTTTAAATTAATTTTAACAGGTTTAAGGTAGTTAGCTTAGGACTTTACAGTTAGGAGAGGTTGAGATAGAAGGTTTTACCAAAAGCATACTAAGAAATTAGGTCTAAAAGATTCACTAAGGAGCTTGATCACTTAGCCGTGAGACGGGCGCTCACAGTCCCGAGGTCGCTTAGGAGGTCCAGAAATCCAAAAATTAAGGTGAAAACAGCCGCTTTCAATGAAGGGTGGAACCAGCTAGAGCCCCCAACCCCAACTGGAGAAAGCCAGCGGGAGGAAATCGGTGGAACGTACCTTACGGCTTTTGCGCCTTTGGCAGTACAAGGTATCAGTGAGTGGCTTAGCTCCTGGTTCCCTTCCTTGGCAAGCGTGCGGCGGTGTGGCCCCTGGCAACAGGCATTCTGGAGGAGTGCAGCTTTTCTTCAGTGGGGGCCGCTGAGCAAGTGGGGACCCCAGAGGCTTCTTTGGGTGTGGCAGCAGGTCCTTTGGTCCAGGGAGGAGTGGGTCCAAAGCCCCGGCGGGCTTGGAGAGGTCCTTAAAGCTTTTACAGCTTTTGCACATTTGGCGGTACAAGGTACTGGTGAGCGGCCAAGCTCCTGGTTCCCTTCCTCGGCGAGCGTGCAGCGGTGCAGCCCCTGGCAATAGGCATTCTGGAGGAGCGCAGCTTTTCTTCGGTGGGGGCCGCTGAGCAAGCGGGGACCCCAGAGGCTTCTTTGGATGTGGTAGTGGGTCCTTTGGTCCTGGGAGGAGAGGGTCCGAAGCCCCGGCAGGCTTGGAGAGGTCCTCACGGCTTTTGCACCTTTGGTGGTACAAGGTACCAGTGAGCGGCCAAGCTCCTGGTTCCCTTCCTCGGTGAGCGTGCGGCCCCTGGCAACAGGCATTCTGGAGGAGCATGGCTTTTCTTCGGTGGGGGCTGCTGAGCAAGTGGGGACCCCAGAGGCTTCTTTGGGTGTGGCAGTGGGTCCTTTTGTCCTGGGAGGAGTGGGTCTGAAGGCCCAGCGGGCTTGGAGAGGTCATGATTTGACCATGCAGAACTCTACCCAATGGTGGACTTACATGGGGGTCCTGCCATCCCAAGTTTGGCCCATGTGGGGGCCCCATTCACAATTCAAACAACCTGAACTCTTTCCATTGGCAGATCTAAGCGGGGGTCCCATCATCCATAGTCTCACCCATGTGGGGGCCTCTCTCACAACTCAACCTTTCTGAACTCTACCTAGTGGTGTTCCCACATGAGGGTTCCCACCATTTCTGGCTTTGGTCTGTAGGGGGATCCTTGCTCACGACTTGACCATTCAGAACTCTACACAGTGGCAGGCCTACATGAGGGTCCTGCCATCTCTGGCTTTGCCTGTGGGGGGTCCTCTCTCACAACTCAACTATTCTGTACTCTACACAGTGGTAGACCCATGTGGGGGTCCCACCATCCATAGATTGACTCATGTGGGAGCTTAGTTAAGGCTCATTTCCTCTGGATTCCTACCCATAGCAGACCTATGCGGGGGTCTCACCATCCCTAGCTTGGCTCACTTGGCAGCTTAAGCTCACGGCACATTCTCACCAGATTTCTGCCTATGGTGGACTTATGTGGAGGTCCTGTCATCCCTAACTTGGCTCATGTGGGTACTTAGCCTATGTCTCATTCGCTCCAGGAATCCTGCCACGTCTTACCTATGTGCAGGTCCTGCCTTTCTGGCTTGGCCTGCATGAGGGTCCCAACCTTGACTCGATCTCTACCCTTCTACCCATGGCAGACCTATGTGGAGGTCCCAGCCAGGCCACAAGGGGCCTTACATTTCTTGTATACAATTTCCTGGCTTTTTCTCTCTGCAGTCTTACTTAGGGATCCAAACAATTCCAATATGGCCTGCACAGGATTTAACAATCTGCACAACTAATCATACTTTCTTCCTTGGCCGAAGCATGCAGATGTCACTCAATCCCAGCTCGTCCCTCGAGGGGCCCGAAAAAACTCTGAAACACTCCTTAGGATTCTCTGCTCCATAGTTTATCTCCATCTGTGGAGAAGGACCTGTTTCACAACAGAGAACTGTTCAACAGCTGTCTGCCTATGTCACTTGGATCATACTCATCACCCTCATTGAAGAAGATGCCAGACAAGAAGACGTCAATGACCCATATCCTTCTGAGATGGCAACACTCAGACATTCCGAGTCTGCATTTATAGCATATGAATATCTCCTCTTAGTATGCCCAGAGGAAGGGCAGTTCGACAGCCATGGTTCCTCAGAGATTCCCCCACAGGGTTTTTTTTTTCCTCTCCTGCGTACTGCCATTCACAATCTCCGAGTTGGAGGAGGTCTTCACAAAACTTCTTTTTGGGCCTTAATTTTCCCCTGATCCTAGCCTTTCAACAAAATGGGGTGAGAATGAATAAAGCCAAAGTAATACACATCATAAGTTTACACAAGCACATTATTCCCTCACATTGAATGGGAGGGCTTAGACCGTGGTTCAATGAGGGGGAATAACTCAACCCCCCAACACTACTCTAGCATACCTCCAAACTCACTTACCGTTTAGTTCATTTTGAACTATCTCTATCGTCCCCACCTCCTCCTCCTCCTCCTACTCGGCGCTCTTCTTACCCCTTCTCTGGGCTTTAATTTTCCCCCTGTCCTGGCCTTTTGACAAAATGGGGTGAGAACAACTAAAGCCAAAGTAATATATATCATAAATTTATACAAGCACGTTATTCCCTCACATTGAATCAAGCAGTTATAAACAAGGATGGGAAACACCTTTGACTGAGCATGTATACCAACAAAACAGATGCTCATCTCTAAATGTTGAAACCTACTTATGAATCTCCAGTATTGGGTACGTACCCTTTTGTTAACCTGCAAAGAGGGGGTGGGGTTGGGGCTTTGGAGTCTAACAGTATATCTAGCCTTATGTTTAATAAATGAACTGTACTGCTAACACTATCACATTAAGGTGATTCCAAGCACCGTCATATTCAGTCCCCCTTACATAAACAATAATACATATAAGTCTTGAACTATAAAGGGAAGGGAGAAGAGCGAGAACCCCCATGACTCTGATTGTCAATTCCAGATTATTATTGTTGGGTGAGGTGCACTCTGCTAAGACTTCAGTGTCGGTGTGAAAAATGTTAAAAGAAAGTTGCATGTTGGCATGATTTACTGTACAAAGGGTGCAGACAGCACAATGGTTAGGATGCTTGCCTTTGGAATATGAAGGCAGTCCATGAATAACAGGTAGTAGCATCTAGTTGACCAGTGAGGCAGGTTCTACATCCTCCCCTCCCTTTTATGCAGTAATGTCAAAACAATAACCCCGTAGATCCAGCAAACCACCTAATGATGCTGGTTTGCTATCAGCCCTGGAAAAGAGGGTCAAGTCGGGTGGGTGGGTGGCAGCAACCTTTACAAAGGATTGGGACCCTGGGTGGTTTTCAAGTGCCTGTTTTTCATGGGTGTCTATATCCAGGGAGTCCTCAATTTCTTTAGCCCAGGACTATGATGTAGGTGAACCTTCAGTAGGCTGTTTCAGAAGCTGCCAGTCAGCTGCAGCTCTAGACCCTCGAGCATCCTGGGAGGAGTCTCTCGCTGAAGGGCTCCATAGGATTTCTAGCAGATCTTTGGCATATACTTTGGGAACATTGGTGGTTCCGTATTTGCCTGTTCATATGTTGCTCCCTTTGTCCTCTCTGTAGGGCTGCACTGGTGTCCTCTTGTGGAGGCTTTGCAGGTGCAGAAGCTGAGTTGATGGGTGCTGCCATGTTGGAGGCAGAAGTGTGATGTGTTGCTCATTACTTCTCACTACTGTGACTGATATTATTATTCTAAGGGCTCCAAGATGAAAGGGACCTATCTTCCCACAGTTTTCTGGGAGTGGTAGTTCCAAGATGGACATCTGGCCACTGGTGCTGTATCAAATTTGTCACTTCTCTAGGGGTATTGCAAATAAATTCCTGCCCATTCCAATGCACACACAGCTGAGTAAGTCACCAGAATCTATAGTGGATGCCTGCTTCTCAATGCAATGTTTAAGGGGACTGAACACTTTCTGTTGCTGTAAACTTTGTCTGATTAGTCCTGATACAGAAATACTGTTGGTCCATTCTAGAATAAGTCACATTCTCCTGTGCTGCTTTCAACAAATGTTCATTAACAGAGTATCTGAATGGGTATGTGATGATAAGGAAAGGACTGGAACCTGGGTGCGATGGGCTCTCTCAACATCACTGTCTCTCTGGCCATCTGGGCCCCACACATTTCGGCAGCATATCTCTAAGATATCGTTCCATGTTGAGTCCCTTTGCCCTTTCAGGGATCCTCAGGATCCTGATGTTGTTTCAGCAACCTCTCTTCTCTTGATCCTTGGCCCTTTCCCAAAGCTGATCCAGTTGCTGTTCATGTTTGTCCAGGCATTGCAGTATCTTATACAGCATGTCCTTGAGGGCTCCCATCTGTTGCTGTGTCATGTTGAGCCTGTCTGACAGGACTTTTACCTCCTCCAAGGTGGCAGATGGGGAAGCTTTGAGATCTGCCATATCAGCTACCAGAGATTAAAGTAGTTTGGTTATGTAGTCAAACAATGTGAGTTGGGAGTAGCATGTGCCCATCATCAGTTCTGGCTATGTTACTGACAATGAAAGGTAATGACGTGCAGCTGGGAAACAGTAGCAACCAGTCCATCCTGCAATCGGTGTATTAGAATTCGCTGTCACCAAAAGCGCTGCTCTGATGTCAAATGTGTTCCACTATTCAGAGAGAAGACTTAGTTCACTGTCGTTTGGTATAGAAATTCTCCCCTTAAACCAAACATGCCTACATGAAACAGCAAGTTTACATGAAGGGTGAGACAGAGTGTCAAGCTAAAGTGGCCATAGTCATCGGAGGCTAATTCAGCCCAAGAGCTAATCAGGAGGCTGAACCTGCATACAGGAGACGTACAGACCCTGCCAACCAGATTTTAAACTGTTTGAGTTGGTGATTCCAGACTCAGTTGTGTCATCTGCCACTTGAGCTGCAAGGGGACGAAAGGGCTGTTGCTGTCAACTGTAGCACTCACAACCATCACCAGAGACATGTAATTAAAAAGAGCCTGAAGACTTTTTAATTTGGTGCTAGTCTCCCATGATTCAGCCCCAGAGCCAATCAGCATGCTGAGGCTGCACAGAAGAGATGTTCAGACTCTGCCCAACAGATCTTAAATTGTTTGAGTCAGCAATTCCCAACTCAGTTGGGTAATCCATAACTGGTGTTGCAAGGGGATGAGAGGGCTGCTGCTGCCAACTGCAGCCTCCCCCCAATGGTTGCCAGAGTCCTGCAATTAAATATCAGCCTGCAGACTTTTTAATTTGGTGCCAGTCTCCCACAATTCTGCCTCAGGATGCTGAAGCTGCACAGAATGCACAGAAGAGACATTCAGTCTGCCTGTCAGATTTTAAATTAAGTCAGTGATTCCCAACTCAGTTGTGTCATCCACCGCTGGAGCTGCTGATGTTTGTTTTTTAAAAATCCCATCAGTTTTATGTGTTTTCCACATTTGTTGCTTCATGGAAAACATGAACAGGATGGTGTGACACGTGAACAGCCAGTTCTGAGTACACTACGATTTTTTTGTAATACAAAAATGTGTTATGGACTGTCTCTCATGAGAGATGCTGAGACAGCATGTTAGTTGACACACACACACACACACACACTCACACACAGGTTTTAGATACAAGGTGTTACCTGGAAGGCCAGAAGCTAATTACAGGCTACAACAGGCCTTAATCAAGGATCTCCTATTTATCTAAGTTAATTATAGCTTCAGTTTGCTAAGAGGAAAATCATAAACTTTTATGGCATTTAGGGGAAGAGTGCAGGTTATATGGCACCCTGGTGCAAAATCATAAATGCTTTGATGTCTGTGTGAGAGAGGATACTGCTTATAGATGAAAGGACATTTACAGACTTGATTGGGGAAGTCACATGGGGAAAGGAGTTTCTGCTGATGTAACCTTAATTATCTTACCTTCTAATATGATAAAATATCCTGGGTGTATGATTTTTCATAAACAGAAGAGTTATGTGACTTCACACAAAGGGGTTGGCAAAGGCAATTTTTTTAAACAGATTCTGTTTTCTTCCAGAGACACTTTCATCTACACTCTGACAAAGAAACTTCTTTGAGCACTTTAAGCAACTATACAGGTAGAGAGAGACAAAATCTAAGTACTGTAGTAGGAATTGCACTGTTAAGCCCTTGTTCTTTTAAAAGATTGTATGGTTCTTGTGATATAATGGTTCTGTATTTTATGTTTTACATACTTTTATCTATTTTAGTAAAACTCTATTTTTAGAGCCTACGTGGTCTGTCTTTGAACTTCTTTTCTTTAACAAGTGAAGTATATATGGTTAAAGCAGACACTGTGCATAAGCTTGAATGGTGATACCAAACTGGAAAAGGTAAGAGTAATCTGAGGTATTTATTAGAGTTTTTAAGGGTTCATTTTGTGCACCTGGTTAGGTGCCCATAGGCAAATATATCTGGCTCCCCGAAGACAGAATTACCTGAGCCTATGCATTGGGTACGCTAACAAGAGGTTCACAGTTTGAATCCTTCCAGAACTGAGACCAAAGGTCGATTCAAACCCACAAAACAGACAGGAGGGTTACCCTGTTTCTGTTAACTGTTCACAAGACTGTGCTCAGAGGTTGGCACTTTGGGAGCAGTGGGCTGACCTGCTGAGTGGGTTTGTGACATATGGCAGTTGGCATGGCACAAAAAAATTGTTTGATGCCATGCCAAACAAGTGGCCTGAAAGGAAAATGATAATTTGCGTCATCACAATTTTACTTTTGTTGTAGAACGTTATGTCACAAAGCCTTATCACAGATGGGAAAGTTGGAAAACACTAAAATTTAAAGCTTTTTAACTCTGTAACCCTTTTATATTTTTTCACCATATTTTTCAAAGGCGCTACCTTGGGACACGACACATGTTCTCTGCAAGTTTGGGGCAACAGTTTCTTTCCATGTATGGTGTAGATAAGAGCAAAAAAGACAATGTTAAGTATAGGAAAAACATTTTTTTTTCTAGAAATGACACACGTGTATCTCAGAAACCACACAAGCTCCCATCACAAACATTTCCACACATGAAGATCTTGGCTCCTAGACAACACATGCAAATGATCAGCTCATTTTATCAAAGGGAGCCAAAGATATTCATTTTTAAAACTTATATATTTATAGTGATTTTCTCCATGCTATTTGGATATTTCTTTTACACTTGTAAGATGAATTTAAACTAAGTTTGATTTGGTTTGATTTTCTTACTTTCAGTTGTGCTCATTAGTTGTTAAGTTGTCGACTGCAATCCTGAATAAAAATTTCTCTACTCTTTTTAAGAAGTGCCATGGGATCTTAATGTCCACCTGAAAAACCACCAGAACAGGTACACAGGACCTCAGCCTAAAATCTCATCTGAAAGGAGGCATCACAGGAGTGCAGCATCCCCCTCATACTGCACTCCAGTGTCAGTATTGAATTTTATCCCAAGTTCCTGGTGTGGAGCTAGAGTCCCCAACCTTCTGATTTTCCAGCCAGTGGTAAGATAGTAACATGCTGAACCACTGACACATCTAATGTATCTCTTTATAAGGCCTTTCAAGGCATGAAAGCAAGCTGCACAGCAGACGTTTTTATTGCCATATCTTAATTAGTACATGGCGTATATAGTCAATGGTATTTTTTTTAACCCACTTCTGGAGTCTAAGTGCACTTTTCCAATCTAGGGATATGGGGTAAATATCTTTGCTGTATCAAATCTGTCCATAGGCAGAGGTTAGTTGCAAGCACTGAACTAAAATTCAGGGCAATAAAAACACTAGCAATACCATATCACTTCTCCCTCAGAAACAGGCCTATAAGTAACCTTTTTTTTCATTGGATTCAGGCTAGCTTCCCATAAGGACTGAACAGAGGCAAACGGGGGGGAAGGGGTGGGAGCTAAGAGGGCTTTTGGCCCTCCAAACCTCTCTTGAATTTATGCATTGCACAATGCTCACTGGTGCTTTCATTTTATTATAAGAAGCCCTGCAAAGCAGTCTGTGACTGGGCTGAAGAGGGACAGGGTGCACCACACATGTATGAGTGCCTTTTTTGTGGACTCACCGGCACTGTCATCTGCTGGTTTGAGTCCTATCTCACAAACATGAGGCAATGGGTAGTGATGGGGAATTTCTCCTCCTCCCCTAGCATCCTACCTTGTGGAGTCCCTCAGGGTTTGGTCTTGTCACCAATGTTATTTGCTGTGTATACGCTACCCCTGGGTGAGATCATTAGGAAGTACAGTCTGGGCTTTCATTGCTATGCTGATGATACTCAGCTGTATCTCTCCTTTGCCCCTGGAACATCTGGCACAGTGGAAATGCTAAATAACTGCCTTGCTGAGATTAGTTAACTGGATGGCCTCTAGCTGGTTGTGACTTAACCCAGATAATATAGAGGTACTGGTGGTAGAGTTGA
Organism: Neoceratodus forsteri; assembly: GCA_016271365.2. Taxonomy (NCBI): domain Eukaryota; kingdom Metazoa; phylum Chordata; order Ceratodontiformes; family Ceratodontidae; genus Neoceratodus; species Neoceratodus forsteri. The sequence continues at coordinate 770,163,744 of CM057449.1, read as the reverse complement.
ACAGAAGGTGTGATAGAGTGGCCTCTGGTACAGGGACAGGTTTATTCCTGGGTTCTGTGCCACTGAAGGCCTCCTCTAGGGTGTGCGATCTTGGTGTTATCCTCGACAGTGGTCTGACATTTGAAGCTCAGGTGTCATCCATTGTCCGGACAAGCTTTTTTCATCTGAGGAATATTGCCAGGATCAAGCCCCTAGTTCTGCCCATGGACCTCTCCACCTTAGTGCACAGATTCGTGACATCCAGGCTTGATTACTGTAATGTGCTATACCTCGGGGTCTCTGGAGATATCCTCTGTTGGCTGCAACTGGTGCAGAATGCTGCTGCCAGGCTGTTGATGGGAGAGGCAAAACACTGTCACATTACCCAGGTGCTGCGTGAACTGCACTGGCTGCCGGTCAGGTGGAGGATCCTTTGTAAGATAGGCTTGCTCACTTTCAGGGCCCTGCATTTACTTGGTCCTTGCTACCTGTTGGACCTTCTCAATCCTGCCACCTCGGTCCATTCACTCCGATCCTGTTTGAGGGGCCTCCTTGTGATTCCCAGGATGAGGTTAAAAACTACCAGTGACAGAGCATATAATGTCACCGGCCCCATTCTGTGGAATTCGCTTCCACCCGCTGTTCAGGAGGCCCCATCAGTAGAGGTTTTTAAGACCCACCTCAAGACTTTCTTGTTCAGCCAGGCTTTTCCGGATACAGTTTTAAGATAAGTGGCTCATGAAGGTCTTAGTACCTATTTTAGTCCAGGTGCCTATTTGGGGGGTCCGTTTTTATATTATTGCTGGAATTTATTTATTGTTATATGTATTTTACTGTGTTTATTTACCTAATGTGTTTGTTATGTTTTAATTGTATGGTGCCCAGAGCCTCTGGTATTGGGCACCATAGAAATAATATTTGCCTTGCCTTGCCTTGCGTGTGCAAAACACAGTGCTCCTCAGTACAGAGATTGCAGATTTGTTTTATTTTTAGTCAATTCAGTTTGTTCAAGATGTTCATGTTTGTGTAAAAAGTTCTTTCAATAGCTAGTGAAAAAATTATTGAGAGAGTTGAGAGAAAGAGGGAGAGAGTCAGGGAGAGCTGGGCTGGCTCTGGATGGGAGGAAGGGAGCAGCACCAGCGACCTGCAGAAGAAAATTGGAGCTGGACTTTATAACTAAACTGTGTGGATGTTGCCTGGTCTTGTTGAGCCGCTTCTGTTTAATCTGAGACTGTAATAACTGACAGTAATTTGTAGCCTATTTTGAAGCTAAATAACTGATCTCTGAGCTCTCCCCCATGGTGGAGGAGAGCTCAGATATGAGTTAAGTAGCTTCAAAATAAGCTATAAAATGTACCTCAGAGTATCTAGTACCCAAGGGCTTCCCAGACCCTGGCATTTACAGTATAAAAAGGATCCCCCACAAAATGCCTAGCCCCTCCCAAAATTTCATGCTGGTTATACCCCTGGGTCTGAAAATGGGATTAAGCAGTCATGTTTCTAATACAGTGGGGGGAGGGGGAGCTAACCAAGATGAAGAAATTGTGGAAAAAATAGGGTTTTAATAAAACATATTTTTTTTTTTTTACTGGAGATCACTCTCCAGATGGAATGCTGGACAAAAGCTGCTGTCAGTCTGGATTCCTAGTCGTGAGCCGCATTACTTGCCTGTCTCACATGAACATCTAATATGAGTATCGAGTCTACAACCTGAATTCCAGCTACTTCAGTAATTAGGGGATCAATAGTATGTGTACCGATACACAAAACCTTGCTTTTCCTTTAATTAATTTGTTCTCCTGCCAGGTCAGAAAATCTTTGCAATGTAGATTGTATTTTATGCTTACCAGTATGTTATACAAGAAATTTACAAAGATCATCTGCATAAGCAATGGCTATTAAAGGTGGAGAGTCAGGACTCACTGCTATGCTTGGTCTGTTTCCTTGTTCTTGCAACATGCATAGTAATGGGCCAATGCTGAATACATACAGTAGAGTACTGTGCTTAATAGGCAGCCCTGTCTGATACCCCCTAACACTCTCCCCACCAGTCCTAGATGCCCATTTACATTAGGGATAGCTGCTGCTGCTGCATATGAGGAGCATATCCATGATACAAAAATATGTAGTGTTCCATAAGTCTGAAGAAACAGTCATATAGAAACTAGTCAAAGACTTTCTTATGATTAAGGGCCAGCCTGATACCTTTAACTTGTGCTTAGCACTTCTTTCTACCAACTATCTAACCAACTGGATGGTAATCAGATTGTCAAATATGGATCTACAGTATTTGGGATAGCACAGGTTTGAGATCTGGATATCAACACCTCTGCAGCATGTGGTAGTTTTTCAGTAAGGATCCGAGACAAAATGTTTAAATCATTATTAAGAAGAAATAATGCTCTCCAATTTAGTATGTCGATTTATACACTTTTTGTAAATAAACCAAAATGGCTTCATTCTTAGAGTCAGGGACTGAATTGCTTGCTAACATGCTACGATATAATTTAGTTAAATAATGGGCAAAGAAATCTGAAAATATTTTGGGAGCAAGCCGTCCTTAACAGGGATTGACACAGAAGTCAGGAATCTGATGGCCTCTGTCACTTCAGGTGCCCTAGAAGATGAAACCAGGGAATGGGTCAATGCAGGGGAGAAAGGAGGTATAGTGGCATCTGGGAACTCAGACGACTTCCATTTATTCTCTGGAGTGATACTGAACATCTTTTCTTCTGTCGTCTCTTCAATTTTCATAATGTTCTACTGGTCTGTGTAAGGGGAAGATCGAGGGCATAGGGTCAAAATAAGCAGTTTAGAAATCTTGTCTATGGTCTTGTGTGCCATACTGCATTTCACATTTTAGTGATAATGCCCTATCATATTGATACTGACACGTGATTTGTTTGTTTCACAACCTGACCACTCACATCAATTTTGTGTTCAGCTGACACAGATATTAATCTGTGTAGGTGTATTCTGGATTGTAAGTAACCAGATAAGGCCCATTAGGGACAACTGCCAGTTTTCAGGGGTGACACAGGAGTTCTGGGGAAGTTAAATGACTTGCTCAGTCACACAGTATGCATGTGGAGGTTGTGGGAATCAAACCTAGGTGTGCTGGATGCACCAAGCTCATTTACAGCTCATTACTCTAACCTCTAGGCTATACTGCTGGACCTCAAACATTTTTTTTCATTCTTTGGTGTAGGTATTTGAAATAAGCATTATTTGCTTTATAAATACCTATCTTCATAAAGTATGTCCTAAAGTCTTGTTTAGAGTCCCCACACCACTTGATACATCTTCATAGGCATATTATACAGATTTATGAGCATAATAAAGGTCATGCCATCCTGACTGTATCATAGGAGCCTGTAATATACTAGACTTTAGTTTCCAGAGACTTGACATAATGTGTTCTACCACCAGCTGTATCAGTACAGGAAGTACTATGTGGTTAAAGAACTCTATTGCAGTAATGCATGCCTTAATTACAGTAAAAAGGCTGGGGAAAAAAACATATAATCAGCACGAGTGGCCAATGAGGCTTGTTAATAAAGGACGGGCCAGGTTGTCCTGGGAACCAGCCAGAAATGAATGCTGAAAGGAGGAAGGGGAGGAGGATGAGGGAGGGGGAAGAGAGAGAGGGAGAGGAAGGGGTCAGTAGGACAGGGGGAGGGGCTATGATCTCACAATTGGTGGTCATACGACCAGGTCGGAGCTTGCTGGCTATTGGCCATGGGGAGGGGCCAGTAGGGGTCCTGAGCAGGAGTCCTTAGGTGCTATTTAAGGAGGGCACGTAACCCTCAGCTAGCCCTCTTTCTTGTTGTAAAATTCACATCTGGATATAGAGCACATCATTGGCAATATCAAGGTAAGGCATTGAAGGACTGGGGGTGCTGGCCCCTGGTCTGAGATGCATTTTGACCTGCTTAAATTGCATGTTAGGCTTGAAAACAGTGCTGTGGGTCAGTGGGTAGACATTTCCCTTTTAAACAGGGTGGTTATTTCTGAATACAGAGATGCAGTTTATCATAGGTGATGCTGTTTTGAACTGTTTAAATGCAGGCTAGGTTTGGAAGTATTTCTGTGAGTCAGTGGGAAGGCATCCCCCCTTTAAAACAGGCTGTGTTATTTCAGAATGCTGGGAATTGATGGTGGGCCCAGCTATGGAGGCCTTGATTGTCGGTGGTAGCAAGGAGTTTTTGTGCTGTGTGGTATGGCCAGGCAGCACTGAAAGCCTGCAAGTTGGTGCAAGGTAGCAGGCCTACACTTTACTGTCTGGAATAGCGTGGGGAGCGGGTGAGATGGCATGCTGCTGCTGGGCCCAGGAGTGGTGGAAGCGGGGCCACGATATGGCTTGACATGTGCAAAAAAAAAAACAGCAAAAAAAAAAGCATTCACTCGTTGGGCAGATCGAGCTTTTTATGGATTTCTGCAGCATGCTTGGATGCTTTAGGAGCATGGGAAGGCTGCAGGGAGGCGTGGAAAGGCATGTGCAAGCAGAATCCTTTGGGTCAGTGATGTGGTAGTGACGGGCACAGGTGGCCTGTGAGAGAGCTGTCGGGGGAAACCAGGGACACAGGACCAAGGCTCCTGTGTGGGCTTGCAGCAGAGCTGTGTGTGGGGGAGCCGTGGTTTGACCAGAAGAGACTTTTCAGCATGATGGGGGGGTGTGGGCCTGTAGCTGAGGCCTACACAGCACAGGGGTGCTTGCATGGATATGGAGCTGGGGACAGAGCCCTGGGGGTGAAGAAGCCTATCGCGTGTGCGGCTGTATGTAGGCATGGATCATGGCCAGGACAAAGGCACCAGTGTCTGGCTAGTGGCACAGCAGTGCAAGGGTGGCACTGTGGTCAGGCAGCAATGTTTTGTAGCATGCTGGAATGGCATGGGCCTATAAGAGGAGCCTGTACAGCATGAGAGGGGCTGGCCTGGATTGTGCACTTTAGATAGGCAGAGTGGTGTGACTGCTATGTTTGGGGGCAAGGGGGATGCTCATCGGTGGGTTCAGAGGTGGTAAAGGTTTTGTTTGGTACAACGGCCACACAGGAGATGAGTACACAGGCAGTGAGCATGGCCAGGAGGCATTCAGTTCAAGGGCCTCCCTGAGAGCAGCAGAATATGGCTGTTTTTGCAGGCCAGGGTGTGGAATGACCTTCTGTGTGGTACCCTTCATGATGGAAGCTGTGAAACAGCAGCAGCTGGCAGCTAAGGGGATTTTGGCCGGTAGGCCCTGGGGGGCAGGCCGGGGTCCGGTAAGGCCTACCACATGTGGAGGCCACCATGCTGGGGCAGGGGGGGCACATGGGCATTTACGTGGGGGAGGTCACATGGTGTGGGCCTGCTAAAAGATGGGAGCAGTGGCATCAGCCATTTTCTAGAGGGGCCAGAAGGCCACAAGGCAGATGGGGGACCAGAGAGTCCTACTAAGTGGTGTGTCTGCCCTGTGGGGGCCGGGGGGGTGCCCAGCGAGTTTCGCAGGCTGAAAGGGACCGGAGTGAGCAGAATTTTGGAGGCAAGAGGCAGGTCATGGTGCAGCACCAAGGGAAGGGTTGAATACTGGCTGAAGGGGAGAGCGCTAAGCTGCAGAGTGGGCCAGAGGTCCAGTAGGCCCCAAGGATAGGAGACCATGACCAAACTGGTCCAGAGGCTGAAAAGGGGCCTGAGGAGTCAGGCAGGATCCTTTTGGAAGGGTGCCAAGCACCAGGAGAGCAGTCACCACTGGGGTACGCAGGGCTTGTCCACGTGGGCGGCCCCACTCCAGGATGGTGGGCAAGCAATGGGGTTCTGGCCAACCAAGGGGGTCACGCTGGTGGACTCCGATGGGATGCCAGGGTGAGAAGCCATTGTGGAGGCTGCTTTAAATGGGGGGAGATCAGGTGCTGAGGTCCTGTGGGGGCACTCTTGGGGTATGGATAAGCATAGTACCAAGGGGGAGGTACGGAGTGTAGTGATGGCTGCCGGTGGTTGCAGTATGATCATGTGATTTTTGTGTGCAGCCTAGGCCCGCCAGATGGAATGGCACCAAAGAGAGCTCCAGTGTTGAGCACAACCATGTTGGCGAAGGCGGCAAAGCTGATGACACATATGAGAGAGTTGGTGGAGGCTGCGAAGAAGAGGGAGGAAGAGGAAGTGGCCCAGAAGAAAAGAAAGAAGTGAGACAAGAGGGCTGGTTCTGGGAAGGGGAACAAGAGGCCAAAGCAGTTGATACCCAGCCCACCAGCGACCCTAGGGGCAGGTGTCAAGCCCACCCCAGGCCTGGTGGGGCCTCTACAGGATGGAGGTAAGGACGACATGGATATGAATAATGATTCAGATTTAAAAGAGTATATTGAAGGATTGTTGGGGGACACAGGGGTGGATGGGGTTTCAAAGTTGGAGTGGGCCTTACAGGCCATCAAGGATGGAGGTAAGCCGGGGAAAGAAGGGGCGGGCACCACAGGTGGGGTGCAGAAGCTGCATGAGGGGCTGCCTGGCTTCACGTGGGGCGACTGTGTGCAGGCCTCGATAAAGGAAAAAAATATGGAAGGGGAAGTATGTGGATATCTTTGATTTGGTAGACGAGGAGACTGCCAAAAAGTATGAACAAAGGGAGTCAGTGGGCAAGTTGGAGATGGCAGTAGCACTGGCAGTGGTAGAGCACAAGACAGAGGTGGCCCAGTTTAAGGGGAAGAGTACAGATATGTGGCAAGCAGGTTTCCTAATTTATAGCGCGCTTGTCCTGGAGAAGCAGCCAGACCTGGCGATCCTGCTACTGACACACATGACAATTACCAGGGACACATATAAGGCTAAGCTGGGTTTTGGGTGGTTCAAATATGATGAGGCATTCTGAAGGAGGATGGCAGTGAAACGTGACCTGAAATGGGACTGTACCCATGCCGAACTGTGGGTCAGGACACTGTCGGTTTCAATGGGGGGGTATGTGGTGGACCAGGATAAATGGATAGCCCTGCCTCAGGGGGCCAAGGCACGCTGGGCTTATAATTGGGCCCCATGCACATGGCCTAGATGCAAGTTTCAGCATACATGCTTGCGAATGTGGGGGATCACATCTGGCAACAGCCAGCAGGCGAGGGGGTGACAAGGTGGGGCAGGCCAGTGGACAGCTACAAGAGTTGCCCTTTTGGGGAGGCTGGGGGAGCTGGGGGGCCCTGGGAGAGGGGATATACTTCCAACTATAGTTGGAATTAGGTCAGGACTAGGTGATGTGTGGTGGGGCTTTGCCATGGCCCACACCCCCATCAATCTAGGGGTGGTAGAGGCCTGGACAGAGGGTTACCCCAACAAGAGAGGGGCAGACCTGCTGAGGGTGAGTTTTAAGGAGGGTGTTGCCTTGGAGTTCATGGGGTCATGGATGGGGATGCGGGCTAAGAATTTGGGTTCAGTAAAAGGGAAAGACGTCATAGTCCAGGGAAAGACTGGAAAGGAAGTCAGGGTGGGGAGAGTGGAGGGGCCAATGGATGAACCCCCCCTGCACACAGTTCCGGGTATAACCCTTGGGGGTGGTACCTAAGAAGCAAGCGGTGGAATTCTGGCTGCTACATCACCTGTCTTACCCAGAAGGGGAGGTTGGTGAATGCTGGGTTCCCGGAGATGCTGAGCATGGTCTCTCATGCATCACTCGATCGGGTGGTGGAATTGATAAGGGCAGCCGAGGGGGCATGGCTGGCAAAGACAGACACTGAGTCCACATTCCAGCTGTTACCAGTCTGCCCGGCGTACTGGAACCTACTCGGTTTCCAATTCGAGGACTGCTTGTATTTCAACAAGGCTATGTCCATGGGCTGCTCTGTGGCATGCTCAACGTTCGAGGCATTCAATTTGTGGGTGAAGTGGGTGTTTGGGTCCCAGTACGGGCACAGGAGGGTAGTCCATTACTTGAACAATTTCCTGTTGATAGGGGCCAGCCAGGTGGAAGCCCAGAAGATGTTAGGGGACTGCCAGAACATGTGCAGTGTCATAGGGATCCCCCTGGCAGCGAGTAAGACTGAGGGCCCTGGCCCGCAGGTTGGAGTTCCTGGGGATCGAGGTAGATACCGAACAGAAGTGTTTTAGCCTGCCAGGAGACAGTGTCCCATTTAAAGGAGTTGCTGACACTAGTGGGGGGGAGGAGCAGGGTGCCACTGGTACAGGTACAGCAGCTACTGGGGCACCTTAATTTTGCCTGGAAGGCCATAAGCTCAGGCAGGGCTTTTACAAGAAGGTTGGGGAGAGTCACAGGCAGGGCGAAGCAACCCTATCACTGGTGGACATTAGTAAAGGAGTGAAGGAGGACCTCTAATTCTGGGAGGTATTCCTGGAATCATACAATGGGGTGACATTCTGGCAGGAGGAGTGGGCCTGCAATACAGACATTGAGCTGTATACAGACATGGTTGGAGGTTTTGGGATGGGGGCCTACTTTCAAGGGGATATCACATTTCTTGAGATCTTCCCCATATGGGTGGCTTTGGAAATCTGGGGAGACCGGATGGCAGAGCGGCACATCTCATTCTGGTGTGATAACAAAGGGGTCGTGGAGGTGAGTAACAGGCAGAGTGGTCACACAGAATCAGTGGGCCAGGTACTGAGGTGCTTGGTGTTGTTGGGGCTGTGTTTGAACCTGTCTTTTAAGGCACCGCATATTGAAGGGACAAAGAATGAGGTGGCTGACTGTGTTTTTCATTTTCAGATAGACCGATTCCAAGAGTTGGATCTACATGCCACACCTTCCCAGACCAGAGTCCCGGATTGGATGTGGGAGATTGGAGGGAGAAAGCCTGGGCTTTGTACAGAGGGTCCGTGGAGTGACCAACACCTTGAAGGCCTACGAAGGGGCTTGGGAAAGCTTTCAGGCCTTCCAGTCCCAGATGGGCTGGGGGACAGGGGAGCTAGTACAGGAGGAGCAAGTCATGAGGTACGTAGTGGAAAAATGAGAGGAAGGAGTGGCCCACACTTCCATGGTGGTACAGCTAACAGGGATCAGCTGGACTTTCCAGGATCGGGGGTGGGTGGACACATTGGGAAGCCGGGCCATCCAGCGGATGGTCATGGGATGTCAGAGGGGGCAAGGCAGGAGGCAGGATGGGAGGAGACCCATAATGGGCCTCCTACTCATAAAGGTGGTAAGGGCATTGGACCAAGTCTGTCATTCAGTGAATGAGGCCTGTCTGTTCCTGGCCATATTTGCAGTCATGGCAAGAGGGGCTATTAGGGTCGGGGAAATGGTGGAACCCCAGAAGGGGGTAGCTCTGGCAGGCCTGCAAGAGAACAATGCGTGGGTGGAGGCAGATAAGGTGGTCATCTGGTTCCAGAGGTCCAAAATGGACCAGCGGGTCAAGGGCACCATGGTGGAAATATGCAGACAGGCAGATGGGGGAGTCTGTGTCGTACAGGCCATGATGGAGTATAGTAGGGTGTGGGGCCGCATGACTGTTGCCAGGTTCATGCATGGGGGCAGTTCCCCAGTGACAGGGTTTCAGGTGGGGGTGGTGCTGAAAAAAGCAGTGACATTGGCAGGGTAGAACCTCACTGAGTTTGCCCCACATTCCTTCCAGATTAGGGCGGCAATGGAAGCAGCTGCCATAGGAGCGGGGGAAACTGAGGTCAAATAGGTGGGTAGATGGACATTAAACTGTTACAAGAGATAAGTGAGGTGTTGACAATGGCTAATTGGTGTCCCTTTTTCTTTCCCCAAAGCAGGTTCCAAGAGACAAGTGTGGATCGTGGGGCACTTGTTCATATACTGAGCAGAGAGGTTTGCAGCCGCCATGAGGATAGGGACACAGCTGTGCCCAGGAGCAGAGCACACCAGAGTATAATGAAGGGGCCTGAGAGGCATGAGGTGGTAGCAATTGTTACCCCTGCTGGAGGAGCTACAGGTGCATTGGGCCAGACTGGACTATATTATTGTGCATCCGGGGGGCAATGACTTGGGGACATTGCCTTGGGGGTCCCTGATGAAGGACATATTTGCAGATCTGGAGAAGGTGAAGAGCTGTTGACCTAGGGTGGTGATCGGATGGTCGGAGATCACCTCCCAGAGGGTATGGAGAGGAACAAAGGGGCTGAAAGTGATAGAGGTGGCACGGAAATGACTGAACAGGAAAGTGGCGAGGGAAGTATTGAGATGGGGGGGTTCACATTCAGCATAGGGACATCTCATATGAGCAGGAGGAGATGTACTGGGCGGACGGGGTTCACCTGACGGAGTTCGGCATGGCCTGTTCCTCCACTCCTTTGGGGAGCTAGTATGGAACATTAACAAGAAAGGTCTGAGGGGTTAACCTGAAATGTGGGGAGCCCCATCTTCCATCACAAGCTAGAGATGGGTCAGTGGAAGGAGTGGGAGGAAGAGGGAAAAGGGGGGCAGGTAGAGGGGGGTAGGTACTATGGGCTTGGGACAAAAGAACCCAGGCGTAGGAGTAATGGAGGAGGGGGGAGGGATATAGTATTAGTCCACACCTTTGTTTCCTCACATCTTGATTACTGCAATGCTCTATATCTAGGGTTATTGGGGGTGGATCTCCGTCACCTGCAGCTGGTGCAGAATGCTGCGGCCAGGTTGTTGATGGGACTCCCAAGAATTTGCCATATCACACCCGTTCTGTGCGAACTGCACTGGCTCCCAGTGCGATGGAGAATCACCTTCAAGGTCGCATTGCTGACCTATAAGACCATACACAGTCAGGGACCAGACTACTTGCAAGATCTTCTACGGCCTTACCACCCTCTTCGCTCACTCCGCTCTGTCGACGAGGGATTACTAGAGGTTCCCAGGGTTCTTCTGCAATCATCTGGGGCTAGAGCTAGCGCTTTTTCTCTTGTGGCCCCAACCCTGTGGAATTCTCTAACTCATCGGATTCAAGAGTGTCAGTCCACAGAGCAATTCAAGGCTTCTTTAAAAAGTTATTTATTTGAGAAAGCCTTGATTAGGCCAACCTATTGTTTTTTAATTGTTTTTAAATGTATATTTATTGTTGGCTGTTTTATCTGTATTGTATTCGCGCTTTGATAATTTTGAAAAGTGCTTTATAAATAACATTTGATTTGATTTGATTTGATATAGAACTAGGGGGTGGATCGCCATCTCCACAACTAGTGGGGGGGTGTGGCCCGGGTAAGTGTGGTACCCAGTTGTGGTGATGAAAAGGGGTGGCCGGATCATGGTGTCCTGACCCTGAGCAGCAATGGCGAAAGAGGAGGAGAACAAGAGGAAGAACCATGAGAGGGAAGATGGGACTGTTATGTCCTAGAAGTGACATGGGACTGTTATGTCCAAGTTGTAAATACTGAATTGTTAGAAATGAACTGGGATGTAAACGTATGAATATAAATTGTGCCTTTTAAATAAATATTACCAGTGAGCATCCAAAGTAGCAAAGCAGTGGCCTGAGTTATTTCTGGGTTGGGATCCAGGGACAATGAGGCTTGCCAATAAAGGGCAGGCCAGGTTGTCCTGGGAACTAGCCAGAAAGGAATGCTGAAAGGGGGAAGGGGGAAGGGAGAGGGAGGGGGAAGAGAGGGAAGGGTCTGCAGGACAGGGGGCCGGGCTATGACCTCACAAGGGGTGTCATACAACCAGGTTGGAGCTTGCTGGCTACTGGCCAAGGGGAGGGGCCAGTAGGGGTCCTGAGCAGGGGTCATACCCCTCAAGTGTCCCTGATTTTCAGGGACGTCCCTGATTTTGCCTCAAAATTTTACTTTGTCCCTCCTAAAATTTTTGTTTTTGTGGCTAAACAGTGGGGACTGTAAGCACAAAATAATGTCAAACATTAAAGTTACAGACTTGTTCTTCTTTAGAAAATGCATTTTGCACTAAGCCCCTTATTCTACCAGTTTTCTGGGTGGATATCTCTAATTTTGAAGATGTATCCCTGATTTTGGTCCTTTGTCCCTGATTTTTTTAAGCCTTGTCCCTGATTTATGAGGCAGGAGGTTGAGAGGTATGGCAGGGGTCCTTAGGGGTTATTTATGGGCATGTAACCCTCAACTAGCCCCCTTTCTTGCTGTAAAATTCCCCACCCACCCTTCCTGCAAAAAAGAGGGAAGGGGAACATGGAATAGGCACTGACATGGTAGAGGCACAAGGTGTAAGTGCCTCTAATTGGGCTCAGAACAGGCCAGGTGGGGGCCGCAGATGGGCAGCCAGGGTCTGGGGGGCTAGGTGGAGCCCTGCTGGAGGGTATCAAGACAAGGGAGAACAGTTTGAAGGAAGGTGAAGGGGTGTGAGCAAGAGGGAAAGGGGGGTAGGTAGATGGGGAGGGGGTCACTTCTGAAGGAAAGAATAGTTGAGTACCTAGAGGCCAGTGGGGCACAGGACCCAAGGCAGCATGAGTTCACAGTGAGAAGGTCATGTCAGATGAATCTAATAGATTTCTTTGACTGGGTGACCAAAGTAGTAGACCAGGGAGGGGCTGTCCCACACAAAAGATTAATAGTCAAATTAACCAGCCTGGGAGTGGGTCCCAGGGTGGTAGCTTGGGTAAAACATTGGATGGACAACAGGACACAGAAGGTAATTGTAAATGGAGTCCACTCTGAAGAAAGACGGGTTACTAGTGGGGTACCACAGGATTCAGTATTGGGTCCAGTCCTTTTTAATGTCTTCATAAGTGACATTGCAGAGGGACTGGAAGGAAAAGTATGCCTCTTTGCAGATGACACAAAGATCTGCAACAGGGTTGATACACAAGGAGGCATGGAAAGGATGAGAAGGGACTTGGTAAGGCTGGAGGAATGGTCAGAAGTATGGCAGCTAGGATTCAATGCAAAGAAGTGCAAAATAATGCACCTGGAAAACAAGAACCCAGGGGAAGAATACACAATGGGGGGGGAGGTAGTAACAACAACAAAAATAGAAAGGGACCTGAGGGTAATCATATCAGATGACCTTAAGGTTAGCAAGCAATGTGAGAAGGCAGTAGGGAGGGCTGGGGATATACTGGGATGCACAGGGAGAGGCATCAGCTGCAGAAAACAGGAAGTTGTTATCCCGCTGTACAGACAGTTGGTGAGACCCCATCTGGAGTACTGCGTCCAGTTCTGGAGACCCCATCTTCACAAGGACATAGACAGGATAGAGGCAGTCCAGAGGAGGGCAACTAAAATGGTACAGGGTCTGCCAGAGAAGCCTTTATGAGGAGAGACTAAAGGAACTTAATATGTATACCCTTGAGGAAAGAAGGGAGAGGGGGGACATGATAGAAACTTTTAAGCATCTCAGTGGAATCAACAAAGTCCAAGAGGGTAGCATCTTTCAGTAAAAGAGACGTGTAAGAACAAGGGGACACAATTTAAAGATGGGGGGGGCCGTTTAGGGGCAATGTGAGGAAGTATTATTTCACAGAGAGGGTAGTGGATGCATGGAACAGCCTTCCTGAGGAGGTTGTGGGGTCTAAAACTGTGGGAGAATTCAAGAATGCATGGGACAGTCATAAGGCAATTCTTGTGGAGGGTAGGAAGAAATAGGCTGTTGGTTAACTAGGATCTGCAGCCTATCCTGTAGGTAGGGTAATGGGCAGACTAGATGGGCCTAGCAGTCCTTATCTGCTGTCAAAGTCTATGTTTCTATGTTTCTATGCTCAGTGGCTTGTTGAAGTAGCAATGGTAGCAGATTGCAATGGATAATCATACTCATGGAAGGAACAGTTAAGCTGCTGACAGAAAATCTGATACCCCTGGCTTCAGACCCTGAATAGCGAGGCTGCCAAATGACCCTGGCCCTTTATCCTGGCTCATCACTACTGCTTCTCTCTTATTCCTTCTTATCTATCTTCTGTATAATTCCAATATAAGTGTAGACTAGTAAGTCAGGTACAACAGCAACCATGAATAAGCAGGATGACATTGTGCAATCAAATTGTTTGTAAAGTTGTTAGTGTGTTTGATACTGAACATTTGCATTTTAGATGCTCATGTTATACCTGTTACTGCATATAATTGTAGGATATTCTGTCCTGGAAGATATCCACCTATTCTGATATCCTGTTGTTATCTCCATTTTGATGAGTCAGCATTGTTTCTGGTTGTATTCAATAGTGAATTATATTTCACTACATAGCCACAAATGGTGTTAACCCTATGAAGGTACAGTGTTATCATCTGTGATAAACTATTTTTACCTGTATAAACAAGTTTAAAAATTAATTAAATATTTTTAAACAAAAAATAGAAAATGAATCCTGGGGGACTGACTGCCATCTCAGTTGCAAAAAAATTGCACAAAAGTGTTGGCATAGTACTTTTGTAGCAGTTTTGTGCCTGTCTCTTGCTTGTGACCTCTAAGCTACTGTATGCTCAAAGTAGGTTGCAGCCATTTCCCTCTGAATGCTAGCTCTACTGCAACTGCGTGGAGAAGGGGATGTAAACTGGGCATAGTGCCATATACAAAGATTGGTGACCCCTTAATTCCTAGTCACAGCTTTAGTTGCATTCTCTGCCGGTCAACTGTTACATGCAGGTGTACATGGTGTTGCTGATGTGAGAATGAGGACCAGGGAGACAGCTGTGGCTGGAATCAATTAAGGGGCTGTCTTGTAGGAATGGCAACATGGGGAACTGGGCTGTGTTTCTTTGTGATGCCAGGGAATGTACTTGGGCTGGAGAGCAGGTGGAGGCCACAGATCCACCAGAAGTTCTAGAAGTAGGCCCCAACACACCTGTGCAGAAATAGGCTTAAAGATAAGGGTCAGGCTGGTGGGGAAAAAAACAATCAGCAGTAGCACTGGTGCCTTGGAGTGTGATCAACAAAGCAAATTGACTGCTGACCCTTTGGTGTTAGCTTGGCATAATGCTATGTGACTGGCACTATGCTATGCACTTATATTTGTGGGTCTCACACAACAGGTGTTTGTGCCCAATATTGTCTGGTGACACTCATTTACATTCTGCCTTAGTTGCAGTGGGAACCCCCCCGTGCCTAAGTTAATCTTTCGTGTATAGCCATTAAGTGTGGTTGGTGTAACAAAGAGGCTGTTTGCACTCCACTTACTGCTTCTGCATGTTATGGATAAGAATCAGGCCCCAGTTTTCAGCACCTGTTCTCAGAAGTAAAGAATAAGATAAAAAAATAAGGTCCCAAAATGTACGATGTACAAGCCCAATGTGTCCAAACACATAACATTGTTCGACGATGTCAATAGTGTAGTTCTTAAAAGTGAAAAATATTACATTTGGATAACTGTTTCTGAGTTATTGATATAAACATTGTTCTATTTATCTGACATGAGCAGCAGAAAAGTCATTTGCATATAATGTTTCTGTGAGGAAAATCCAGTGATGAAAATTAAACTCAGGCCAGCTTCTTACAGTTTGTGCCCATCCTTACTGTAACTACAGTATCATAATTAGGAGCTCACTGTTGGTGTACAACTAATCCTTATTCTTACATGTCAGCTATACCTGGGTTCCAGGATTTAAAATAATATTAGTTGTTGATAATTAGTAATCAACTTACTCTTGGGAGTGTCCTTCTAATTCTACTTGATGTAAGTACTGTGTGTTGGTTTGAAGTCTTTAATGTTGTAAGTATGACATTAAAATATGTTTCAAATAATCAAATCTGCACACATTGCAAAAAAAATGTTTAGTGCACACATTTTGTATGTTTTATGTTTGCTTAGCAAATTCAGTGCTTCGCATGTTTCATACATTTTATGTGTGCTTAGACAAGTGCACTGTTTAAGAAAATCAAATATTTTTATATCAGAATAGCAGGACTTGGATGGTAAAGAACAGTAAAGCACATCCACATTGACTGCCCAGTGGACCACATAGTACATGTCACCCTGCATACTAGGGGAACTGGACATGGGTAGCTCATTCCAGAGTTGCCTAGCTGGTGAAGCATTGCACATGTTAATATTTTCCACCCCAAGGAGGGCAGGCAGCATGTTCTGCTGCTGCAGTAATCTCCCGTGCTGGGCCAGGGAAGTTTTGTGCTGCACAGGAGTCTGTCTGTATGCATGCAAGAACATAGGGGAGCATGTGTGCAGCACCATAGGTGGTGTGGGGGGAAGGGTCAAAGGGCAAATCCAGATGAAAAATGAAGGCCACCAGAATGATGTCACCAGCACACTCAGGCCCCACATTTGTCACATGCTTCCATGCTATTTATAATGTCCCTGTTTACTCCTACCTGCCCTGCCTCATGGGGGAGCTGTGGCAGGACTCTGATGCACAGATGAGTGGATGATGGATTTGGCCAGTAGACAGCAAGAGACTGAATGAGGGCACCAGGTCCGAGGATCATAAACACTTCAATATGCCACAACAAATTTCTTATTAAAGAACCCCAGTACCCACTTGCGAAAGGTGCAATGCCTAAATGTGGCAGAGAGAGAGAGAGAGAGAAACTGTAAGTAAAAAAAATGTATTCTAACATAACATTCAAGAAACATATTTTTGTAAATATTACTCTCTGAGGTTTATTGTATTACAGATATGGTGGTACAACCATTCCAACATTGAAATTAATTTAGTTGATCTTGAAGAGTGTAAAACTCCCATAATGGAATCCAAGGGCTGTATTTTCAGAGTTGTATCATGTTGTAATACAACTGTGCTACTTGTGAAATAAGTGTAGACCACCTAAAATGTGGTCTAATGTTTTGCCACAAGTGCTGTAAGTTGTCCCCAAAAATAACACGTGCATAAAAATAATGATGCATGTTTCCTTTTTTGCCATAAGGTGATGCAATGCATGTCAAAATGTTTGATAATTGCCTGCAATTGCCTGCAAACATTTTAGCATAGTTAACATGATGCAGCCTACATCTCAGATATGCTGGGTGTCAACATGGCTCAGTTGGCAGCACATCTGCTTCTGAGGCAGAAAGTTGTGGTTTCTAGTCCCACACTGGGATATGGGCCCAAATCATAAATTTTGGCACTAGACTGCAGTACTAGGGAGGTACTGTATGGTCATGGTTTGGATGAGATGTTAAATTGAGGTCTCATCTGCCTATCGCTGGTGCTGTCCTGGTGAGTTTCTGGGTGGAGGTAAAGGAACTCATGTCACTTTTCACAACAGTAGTGGATTTTCCCTGGATTCCTGGCCAACATTCCCCTTCTCATAAAATGAATTCATGCAATTGTCCATGGCTATCTGTGGGTATTGATGTGAGATATGTTTACCACTACACAGTTAATGTTACTTCACTATCAGTCACTCATTGCTTCTAAAGCACTTTGGGATATGATGTGGGTAAAAACACTTCATATATGCTAACTCTTCTTCTTCCAAAGTTGAGAACTGCTCCTGCCTCATCTGTTTTGAAAATCCCACAGCAATTGTTGAGGGATGAACAGGTTTTCTTTCACAGCCTAGCCAGTCATGATGTGCTGAGCATAGAGTGGGACTTCCAATCAGGGAGTGCATGACAAGTCAACAGCACTGCCAAGGTGCATGAATCAGTCATGGGAGCAGCCAAGAAGGAAGGAGGTAGGAGGTGAGTAAAAGTGTTGGTGTGGTGCAAGTAATAAGGCTTGGGACAGTGGTCATGCAGGGATGAGCATTCAGTGGTATCAAAGGGAGTGCTGCGTAGGGTAAGTAACATGGTAACATATAGTAGACACATAAAATATCATAGTAATTTCAGGCTGGAATGAACACTAGGTCTATCATGTCCACACCACTCTTCCCCCTTCATAATCAGTGAATAACAAAGTATGTGGTGGAAACAACTACTAAATTACAGAGATTTCCCACCAACCCTACTATGAAGGTTATTCCATGACTCCTGTGGTAAGCATACATTTGTCAGTATTCCAGTACATTGAAGGCCTGTACTGTCTTCATGTTCACTGTCTCAACTGGAAGACTGATCTGAAGGTTCCCTAGCTTCTGAGGGAAGAAGTGATTTCTAATATTTACCCTGAATTTCCCACCTTTGAGCTTCAGGGAGTGTTCCCGCTTCCTGCTAGAGTGCTCCAGACTTAAAACTGTTGGCCCTGAAGTATGCAAACGACTGAGCTCATGATAAAGTCATGCAAGATTATAACAAAAGGCCCACCACTTATTCCTTTAAAACAGCAGGAACAATTGTTCGTTTGTAAGCAGGAGTATGGTAATGGGAACATTTCTACTCCCATTTTTCCATTTTCCCATGCCTGGCAAACCCCTCTTTGCTCTCTCCAGCAGACTTTTCACCAGCATGCTGCTATCTGCCCAATCCCACACCTGTCTGTCAATCCCAGACAGAACCATTCCCGTTCCCTCCATTCTGCTGCATTCTTAAAGTCACCCTGCTCTTCCCCTGCCACTGATCCCCCCCCCCAAAAGATTATGGCTGTCCTGTGGTTCCTGCACCCCAGTTGCAACTTTACCACAGGACTGTGACCAATGGGCACAACCCTCCACTCACTGTCACAGCTGTCTGCTTTCTGAAGTGAACACTGTAGCATTGCATATTAAATGCACTACCACAGTGTCCTCATTAGATGGTGCATGGAGGTGAGTAGAGGGCGGTGCCAGTTGCTGTCTGACAGGGGAAGAGAGGTGAGTGGGATGGACATTGGCTATGAATGAACAGGGGGTGAAATAATCTATTTGGAGGTAGAAGTAAACTGAGTGACGGTGTCCACTGGACACCTTGGAATACTTGCAATGAGACAGAGATAGGACAGAGTGTGCCACTGAACATCTATGAGTGTTTGGAATTGAACTGGTGGTTCACTAGATGCCAAAGAGTGGTTGCAATGGAACAGGAGTTGGAGGAGTGATACCAGACAGCAGGAAATGCATGCAATGGATAGGTGTCGGAAAAGGCCACTGACCCTTAGGCAGTATTTGTAATGGTGTGGTAGCAGAAGTAGTAAGGGCTCAGGGCATTGTACAGGTATAGACAGGAAAATAAAACCAAAACAATAAACAGATAAATATACCACTTAAAATTAATAACACATATAACATTTCAATGTGAGCAGAGGGAAGGGGTGCTTTTGTCCAGCAAGGAGTAACTGGAATAAAATGAGGAGGATGGGGTGGCATTGAATGCTAGGGAATACTGAGAACAGAAATGGAAAGGAAGTAGCAGTCAAGTAAGAATGTCCAGATTTGTGCAGAAAGGATAAGGATGCCACTGGACATCAGGGAGCGCTAAAAATGAAATAAGATGGGTGGTACTGCTTGTCACAAGGAAGTATTTGGAATGTGTTAGGGGAGAACAGAGGGTGTTACTGTGCACCTTGAGGTGTTTAGTATGAGACAGTGAGGGGATGCCACAGCAGAACAGGGAGTGTTTCAAATGGCATTGTCAGTGGAAAATAAGGAATGCCTACACCTATCAAAAAGGAAAGGCGAAGTCACAGAATATCACAGAGGTTATAACTGGACATGGAGAGGGAGAGGGTGCCGTGGAACATCAGGGGTTTCTTAGAATGGAAAAGGGAGAGGTAAAAAGCTGCCACTGGACAGCACAGGGTTATTATGTCGCACGGCAGAATGCCATGTGGCACAATCATGTTGTGCAATTTCTTGCAGTTTTTGTTCTGTGGGGGGCTCTTCCCCCCACACCCCCCATTATGGGGGGCTGTACCCCCAGGACTCCCCCTACTAAAGATTCTCAATTCTGGGGGGGCCAACTCAGAGAGCGCACAGTTCCATGCTCACAATGATGTCATACGCTATTATGCATGCAACATTATGACCCGGTACGCCACTTGGACAAAGGAGAGCAGTTGGAATGGGAGAGTGGAGGGGCAAAGATATCACAAGAAACTAGGCAGTGCTTGGAACAATATGGGTTAGCACAATACTCTTCAACTTATTTGGAAATGAACTAGGCTTCATGGACTGGTAAACTCTACCTTTAATTTTTTTATTCAGTTTTTCCAATAAACATTGAAAATGTTATGTAAAAATTGTTGGTATTATCCAACTCTTGTTCGAAAGTGGTAAAAATATGTTTTATGGTAAAGAATTTATATTGAATTAGAACCATAGAATTTGTCTTCAGAAAAGCCCACCCAACCTTTCAAGTTTGCCCTTATGTTCTTTGTCTAGTCTGTCTCCAAAGACCCTAAATGATCTCCAGTGACCCTTCCTCCTCCTTGCCAAATTACTAATATTTCCACATGTCTGTCCTAATACATGCTTGAAGCCCCCTACAGTTTTCTTCTCCAACACTTCCACTAGCAGTTTGTTGCAGGTGATCGCACCTCTCTCAGTGAAGTAGTACTGTACTTCTTCACATCCTTTTTAAACTTTCTCCCTTCCAGCTTCATCAGATGCCCTCTGGTCCTGGTGCCCTTTATCCTTTGAAAGAGACTCCCATCTAGTACCTTGTTGCCCCACTGTAAGGTACTTGTAGGTCATTGCAGATTTATCCTGGACTCCCTTCAGGGTGCCTTCCTCAAGCAACTGGTCATGGAACCAACTCGGCAGAAGGCAATACTGGACCTTGTGCTCACAAACAGGGACAGTGTGATGGGGGTAAGAGTGGGGGAGCACCTGGGGAACAGTGACCACCAGTCACTGTGGTTTGAAATCACAGAAAGAGCAGAACCAAACCACACAAAAACACGTATCCTGGATTTTAGGGGGGCAAACTTTGAGAAAATGGGAGATACTTGAAAGAGGCATTAAGGGAATGGGGCAGGAATCAGGGGTTGAGGAACAGTGGGAAGTATTTAAAATGGGGATTACAAGAGCAACAGAATTATGTATAAGCAGGTTAGCAAGAGGAAAAGGAAGAGGAGACCATTATGGTTTTCAAAGAGGTAGCAAAGAAAGTGAAAGCCAAAAGATTGCATTCAGGCAATACAAAAAGACACAGGCAGAAGGGGATAGGAGAAGTACCAGGAGAAGCAAAGGAGACAGGGAGGTCAGTAAGGGAAGCCAAAGCTCAGACAGAAGAACACATTGCAAAATCAGTGGGTAGAGGGGACAAAACCTTTTACAGGTACATAAGTGAAAAAAGAAAGGCAAAGGGAGGGATAGTGAGACTGAAGGGGGAGGATGGGGCTGTGTGGAGGATGACAACAGTAAAGCTGACATATTGAACAGGTATTTCTGCTCAGTCTTTACTGAGGAAGAGGAGGGTAATGGGTCTGAATGGAGTACAAGGGTGAGAATGGTGCAGAAATGGACACAAGTCCCTTTACACGAAAGGGTCCTGAAGGAACTGGAAGTAATAAAAGTTGATAAAGCAATGGGGCCAGATGGGTGCACCCCAGGGTCCTTAAAGAACTAAGAGAGGTGGTGGCTGAACCTCTTGCTATCCTGTTTAGCCAATCACTAGAAACAGGGAGGTACCTAAAGACTGGAGGATAGCAGATGTAGTCCCCTTATACAAAAGTGGGAACAAAGAGGCGGGGAACTACAGACCAGTCAGCCTCACCTCGGTAGTGGGGAAGATCATGGAAGCACTACTGAAGGAGAGATTGGTGGAACATCTGGTTGTCAATGGACTACAGGACCCAAGGAGCATGGTTTCACCAGGAAGGTCATGTCAGACCAACCTCATTGAATTTTGACTGGGTGACTAGGGAGGTGGATCAGGGGAGGGCAGTGGACATGGCCTATCTGGACTTCAGCAAGGCCTTTGACACTGTGCCACATAGAAGACTATTGCACAAACTGGGGAATATGGGTGTGGGCAGGACAGTAGTGCGGTGGGTAGGTAACTGGCTGGGAAGCAGGACACAGAGGGTGGTGGTAAATGGCTGTCACTCCACAGAGGGAAGAGTGACCAGTGGGGTACCACAGGGATCAGTGCTGGGACCGGTACTATTCAATATCTTCATCAGTGACATTGCATAGGACCTAGAAGGCAGAATTTCACTGTTCGCTGATGACACAAAGCTCTGTAACAGAGTAGACACACCAGAGGGTGTAGACAGAATGAGAAGGGACCTGCAGAAACTTGAAGAATGGTCAGGGGTTTGGCAGTTGAGATTCAATGCAAGGAAGTGCAAGATAATGCATATGGGGCACAAAAACCCTGGCACAATATATCAGTTGGGGGGTGAGGATATAGCATGCACCAAGCAGGAAAGGGATCTTGGAGTTATCATCTCTGATGACCTCAAGGCAGGGAAACAGTGTGACAAGGCAGCAGGTAAAGCAAATAGGATGCTGGGTGGAATAGGCAGGGGCATCACCAGCAGGAAAAGGGAGGTCATAATTCCACTATACAAGACACTAGTGAGGCCGCACCTGGAGTACACTGTGCAGTTCTGGAGACCTTACCTACGTAAGGACATAGACAGGGTAGAGAAGGTTCAGAGGAGGGCAACAAAGATGGTGCATGGATTGCATCACAAGTCCTATGAGGACAGGTTGAAGGCACTGAACATGTACTCCCTGGAGGAGAGGAGGGAGGGGATATGATAGAGACATACAAGTATCTTACAGGGAGGAACAGGGTGCAGGAATGCACTATTTTAAGCGAAAAAGATGTTCCAGGACTAGAGGGCATGGGATGAAGTTGGAGGAGAGGCGATTCAGAGGAAGCGTGAGGAAGAATTTCTTCACAGAATGGGTGGTGGACAAGTGGAACACCCTGCCAGAGGAAGTGGTGGGGGCTGAAACAATCACAGGATTTAAGAATGCATGGGATAGACATAAAGGAATTCTGGAGGTCAG
Organism: Neoceratodus forsteri; assembly: GCA_016271365.2. Lineage (NCBI taxonomy): Eukaryota > Metazoa > Chordata > Ceratodontiformes > Ceratodontidae > Neoceratodus > Neoceratodus forsteri. The sequence continues at coordinate 770,141,192 of CM057449.1, read as the reverse complement.
GGGTAAGGGGCAACAGACTTCCTGGAAAACATAAACTGAACTTACAAACTTAAATGGGCAGACTGGGTGGGCCATAGGCCCTTATCTGCCGACACTGTCTATGTATGTATGTATCTATGTATGTCATGTCCCCTCTTGCCCTCCTCTCTTCTATTGTGCACATGTTGATGTCCTTCAGTTTCTACTTGCAGGGCTTTTGATCCAACTGTTGCACCATTTTAATTCAATTCAATTCAATTCAAATTTATTTATAAAGCGCCTTTCAAAATCAAGGCGCTGTACAAAATTTCAAAATAATAAAATCACAACATTTAAAAGACAGCCACAACTAGCAGAGATACGCTAATCCAAAAAGATATGTTTTTAAAGCAACTTTAAAATGTTCAACTGTTGGACATTCTCTCAACCAACGAGGTAGAGAATTCCACAGGGTCTGTGCTGAAAAAGCAAAGCCACCCTCCTCTGGACTGCTTCCACCCTGTCCACGTCATTTCTGAAGTGTGGCTTCCAGAACTGGACACAATATTCTAGGTGTCTGACCAGTGAGCAATACAGTGGTAACACCACCTCCCTGTTCCTGCTGGTGTAATATCTCCCTGTGCATCCCAGAATTCCACTGGCCCTACCCACTGCTTTGTCACAGTGCCCTGTCACTTTGAGTTCATCTGATATGATAACCAGGAGGTCCCTTTCCTGCTTAGTGACAGTCAGTACCTCCCCACATCCTGTACTCTGCTCCTGTGCTCCTTTGCCCTACTTGCATGATTTTGCACTTTTTTGCATTGCGCTGTAAAATCTCTAAAATAAAAAAAAAATATTATAGGCCTATATTAATTACAAATAACTCTGTTAATGCATCAGTTAGGGTTTAAATTAACCCCACAAAAGTAGGGAAATGTGGTATTAGGGTTTTCAACCCTAACTCCCCACTCCCCAACACCAAAAGGACGAAACCACACAAATATGTAGAAATAGCCATAGAAACATAGAATTTGATGGCAGATAAGGACCATTTTTTCCCTGCCTATACTGTTACTGCAGACCCTACATGATCTCTATCTCACTCCTCCCTTGCTTCCCAGTAAGGTTCCCTAGTGCCTTACCCATGCATGCTTGAAGCCCACCACTGTTTTTGTCCCAATCACTTCCACTGTAAGAATATTCCAGGCAACTATCACTCTTTCAGTGAAGATATACGTCCGCATATATTTCTTTTTTTTGTAATTTCTGTTTGTGCACCCATCACTCCAGCCCCTCCAAGACCCTCAGACCCTGCTTGCCACTCCTCAAACATCCCTGGCCATGGTCACCCACTCCGATGGAGCTCTGGCTTCACCCTTCAGGTGGGGTCAGATTGGGGGGGTTTCCCCAAACTTGTACATTTCATTAGGGGGGTCCCATGAACCATAGAGAGGTGGAGGCCCAGGGAACTCCAATGGGCCATCATCACAAAGGTGCCATAGCCATTTTCTGTGGTTTTCTCCCCCCCCCAGGAGATATGACATATGAGGATGCAAGACTACCTTGCCCATGCCATGGGTGCATCTGGATGTTGGCGTCAGTGGCATCTCCTCCCTCCCAGTGTTCTCCCTGACACTGTCACCTGTGGTCACTCCAGGTGACGGTATTGCAGCAGAAGATGGCACCCCCGCAACCTGGAGGAAGACAGTGTCCTCTGAGATGCTCAATCGTCCTCCCCTCGGCCAGCTCCTGACAACCTGAGCCCATTCCTGAACCTGGGTTGCTGGTGTCATGGGCGTTAGCACTACCTCTGTGCTGATGTGCCATCCCCCTCACATCTTTCCTTAATTTAATGCCTTCCAGCTTCATTGCACCTGTATCTTATTTACTCCAGTGAGGTATGTATAGGTCTCTTTCATATGTCCCCTCTCCTTCCTTTCTTCCAGGGTGTACATATTGAGGTCCTTCAGTCTCTCCTCATAGGGCTTGTGATGCAGACCCTTCACTATTTTAGTTGCCTTTCTCTGGACTGCCTCCATTCTGTCTATGTCTTTCCTGAGATGTGGTCTCCAGAACAGAACACAGTACTCTTGTTCTGGTCTCACCAGAGATCTATACAATGGCAACACCACCCCATGCACTGCAACATACCACTGGCCCTACCCAATGCCTCAACACCTTGAGTTAATCATATATGATTACTCTCATGTCCTTTCACTGCTTGTTAACCATCAATACCTCTTCTCCCATGTTGTACTTCACCTCTGGGTTTCTGTGCCCTAAGTGCATGTGCCATACCCTTGAATAATCCTTGAGTTTTCTCATATCTCTTCACATTTTCCCACCCTTTCTGAAGTGTACACTCTATTGCATATTTTGATGTCATCTGCAGAAAGGCAGACCTTCCCTTCCAGCTCATCTGCAGTGTCACTTATAAAGACATTAAAGAGGACTGGTCCCAGCTCTGAGCATTGTGGCCCTGCTTGTCACTTTTCCAGAGTGAACTCTGTTTACCACCACCCTCTCTTACTTATCCCTTAACTAATTTGTTACCCAGTATTCCATCTTTGGATGGATCCCTAAGCTGCCCAGTTTCCTTATGAGTCTCCTATGTGGAACGATGTTGAAAGCATAACTGAAACCTTAGTAGGCCACGTCCACTGCCCCACCCTGATCAATTTCCCTGGTCACCCGGGCAAAGAAATCTGTCAGACTTGTCTGACATGACCACCCCACCATGATTCCTTGTTGCATTGGGTCTTGTGACCTACTAGGTTCAAGATACTCCACAATCCTTTCATTTAACAATGATTCCATTAAGTTCCCTAGCAATAATGCCAGGCTGACTCGCCTGTAGTTGTCAGTCTTCTCCCTTCTGTCATTTTTGTGAAGCAAGAATACATTTTCCTTCCTCCAGTCCTCTGGGATCACTTCAATTTCCAATGAGTTGTTAAAAAGGACTGTCATAGGGGCCTCCAGTACCTCCCTAAGCTTCTTCAATACCCTTGGGTGCCCCCTGTCTGGTCCCATTGCTTTGTCCACTTTCAGAGCTATGAGACACTTCAGGACTCTCTCCTCTGTAGAGGGACTTGCATCTACCACCCTCCTACAATGCCCCTGTTGCTTTCATGTGGCCCATCCCCTTACCCTTCCTCTGTGAAGACTGGGCAAAAGTATTTGTTTTTTCCTGATATCCTCTTCTACAGAGACCCATCCTGTCTTTCTTAACCTCTCAATCTCTCCCCAAGTCTTCCTATTTTCACTTATGTACCTAAATAATATCTTGTCCCTTTTCATTACCCCTTGAGATACTCTTTCCTCAGTTTGTGCCTTTGGGCTCCTCAATGCTTTCCCTACTTCCTTTTGCTTCTCCTCATACACATCCTTGTTCTATTCACTCTGTGTCTCTATACCTCCTGAAAACTATCCTTTTAGCCTTCACCTTTTCAGGCACTTCTTTTGGAACCATGGTGGTCTATTTTTTTCTCTTGTTTTTGTACAGTTCCTTTGTGTAGAGGTGTTTTTTTTCCATTTACTATGTCTTTTCTTAGCTTAGCCTACTTTTTGTCTACCACACCCAGGTCACACCCTCCTTGTATGGTCATCTCTTAGGCATTCACTCATTTTTATGAAATCTGCCCACCTGAAGTCCAGGATCCTCCTTCTTATGTGGTTCGCTTCCACTGCTATCCTTATGTTGAGACCCACTGTACGTGATCACAGGTCCCTAGGTAGACTTCCGTTTTAATGTATGCACCACTGTCCCTGTTAGTGTGCACCAGGATCAGTATCACACCATCATGAGTGGGCTCCCTGACTAGTTGCCTGAGAACTATAATTAATTGAGAATTAGGAGGCAGTATAGCACAGTGGTTTAAGGCTCTGAGCTTCAAACCTGGAGACCTGGGTTTGAATCCCACAGTTCCCATTTGCATTATGGTTGACCCTGAGCAAGTCACTTAACTTTCTTGTGCTCCCAGGTCACACCTGTAAACAAGCTTTCAGATTAGTGTGTCTCTCCTGGTAAAAAAAATGTCCCTTGCAGGGATTCCAAGATGTCCCTGCTTTTAGCTGAATTAGCAGGTAAGACAAACAAAATACAACTGTTTCCAGGTAACACAAATTCAGCAGCATGCAAGCTACAAGATAAACACACTCATTTCTGGCTGCAGATAGAAATCCACAATACTCAAATCACACCAGTACTTCTGTCTGCAGCAGCACAGGCCCCTGCAGGCACAGATGTAAATCTAAGATAACCAAAATATAACAGAACTACTGTCTGCAGAAGTGCAGGCACCTGTGGACTAGTGCTTTTGCAGCAATAGATACACATGCACAGTGTTGAATATACACACTGACTTGTGGCTGCAGAAGTGCTGGCTCATGTGAGACTTGAATTTCTGCAGCAACAGATCCATGATACCCAAATTACAGCATGACTTCTATCTGCAGAAGTGCAGACCCCCTGTGGGGTCAGTGTGTTTGCAACCACAGGTACCCATGCACCCTGTAAGATATACTCTTCTGCACCCAGAGGTAGAAATCCATGATAACAAAATTGCAGCACAACAGATGCAATACAGTTGAATATTAACTGCTGCATTAACACAGTTCTTCATATTGAGTTTCCTTTCTTTTTGAGCTAATGGAATAGTATCCTCATTGACACAGGTCCCTGTGGGACCTGTGTGAAAAGATGCAGACATGTAGGGCCCTCTGGGTCCTGTTCCAAGGGAAGAGTCCTTCTCCCTTCAGAAGTGCAGGACCCTCCAGGCCCTGCACATCCATGCTGTTATGGATGCAAAGAATATGTGGGACTGTGTGGTGGGGGGCAGTGAAAGTGCAGAGCCCTTTCTGTTTCTATGTGACTAAAGATGGAGATGCATTGAGCCAAGAGTCCATCTGACTGCAGAAGCACAGTAGTCCTGTGTTTCTGTGCAGCTACAGGTGCAGTGTTGCAGGGGCTTCTAGGGTCTATGCCAAGAACAGACTTCTCTTCACTAGATGGTTACTTGTTTTCAATGTGGCCAACACTACACTGTCCATCCTCAGGCCATTGTGGTGCCGCACGGCGAAGCCTCCTCCAGCCTTGGTGCAACCAGCTGGCTCACTGTGCTCACCCCTGAGCTCAGCTCACCAGCTTGGGATCACAACACACTACTAAAGGCTGTCTCTGCACATAGTATTTCTTCATAACATTTATTTGACATTTTGACACTAAATTTTCAACATAGTCGTTCTATGACTCCCCCTTATAAACATGACAGGTGGTATTTATAAAATATTGTTTGAAAAGTCATTTCTATGCCACAGGGGCAAAAACATGTTTTGTCTAGGATTTGAAAAATGTTACTTATCACATTTATAAGGTGGTATTGTAAAAAATGTCTATGCTGAGTATTCGGTGTCAACATTTTAAAAATTACCAAATTCATCAGCGTGCATTACAAAACATTCCAATGTATGATCATAACTTTGTTGTTTCTTAATATTTTATTTATTTTATTTATTTATTTTTATTTATTCTAGGATTACAAGTACCTTTGAGCCAAGGTTCTTTTACAAAGGTTCCATGTCAGAAATAACACACAGCAAGGAAGCAACAGTGAAATAACAGTAAACAATTCATGTACAACAGTGCTATTGAAAGGGGTCAATTATAGAAACATAGAAACATAGAATTTGATGGCAGATAAGGACCGCTTGGCCCACCCGGTCTGCCCATTTCCTACCTAATAGATAAGCTGCAGATCCTAGTTCACCAGCAGCCTACTTCTCCTACCCCACCCCTAGAATTGCCTTTATGACTGACCCATGCATGCTGAATTCCACCACTGTTTTTGACTCCACAACCTCCTCTGGAAGGCCGTTCCATACATCCACAACCCTCTCTGTGAAAAATACTTCCTTAAATTACCTCTGAGCCGCCCCACCATCTTCAAATTGTGCCCCCTTGTTCTTGCACACCTCTTTGTTTGAAAGATGCTACCCTCTTGGACTTTGTTGATTCCCTTGAGGTACTTGAAAGTTTCTATCATGTCCCCCCCTTCCTCCTTTCCTCAAGGTTATACATATTAAGCTCCTTTAGCCTCTCGTCAAATGGCTACTCTTGCAGACCCTGCACCATTTGAGTTGCCCTCCTCTGAACTGCCTCTTTCCTGTACATGTCCTTGTGGAGATGGGGTCTCCAGAACTGGACACAATACTCCAGATGGGGTCTCACCAACTGTCTGTACAGGGGGATAACAACTTCTTGTTTTCTGCTGGTCATGCTTCTCCCTATACATCCCAGCATTCCCCCAGCCCTCTCTACTGCCTTATCACATTGCTTGCCAACCTTAAGGTCATCTGATATGATTACCCTCAGGTCCCTTTCCATTTTTGTTGTTGTTACTACCCCCCCATTGTGTAATCTTCCCCTGGGTTTGTGTTTCCCAGGTGCATTACTTTGCATTTCTTTGCATTGAATCCAAGATGCCATACTTCTGACCATTCCTCCAACCTTGCCAAGTCCCTTCTCATCCTTTCCACGCCTCCTTGTGTATCAACCCTGTTGCACATCTTTGTGTCATCTGCAAAGAGGCATACTTTTCCTTCCAGTCCCTCTGCAATGTCACTTATAAAGACATTAAAAAGGACTGGACCCAGTACTGAACCCTGCGGTACCCCACTAGTAATCCCTCTTTCTTCATAGTGGACTCCATTTACAATTACATTCTGTATCCTGTTGTTCAGCCAATGTTTTACCCAGGCTACCACCCTGGGACCCACTTCAAGGCTGGTTAATTTGACTACTAATCTTTTGTGTGGGACTGTGTCAGATGGCTTACTAAAGTCTAGGTAGGCCATTTCCACAGCCCCTCCCTGGTCTACTACTTTGGTCACCCAGTCAAAGAAATCAATTAGATTCATCTGACATGACCTTCCTACTGTGAACCCATTCTGCCTTGGGTCCTGCACCCCACTGGCCTCCAGGTACTCAACAATTCTTTCCTTCAGAAGTGATTCCTTCACTTTCCCTATCACAGAGGTCAAACTGACAGGTCTGTAGTTTTCTGCCTCTGTCTTGCTCCCACTTTTGTGATGGGGAATCACATCAGCCTTCTTCCAGTCCTCAGATACCACACCATCCTCCCATGATTTGTTATAAAGGGTAGTCAGTATTGTCACTAGTTCTCTGCTTAATTCTTTTAGAATTCTGGGGTGAATTCCATCTGGCTCCATTGCTTTGTCCACCTTCAGTTTTAGGAGTTCATTCAGAACCCTTTCTTCTGTGAAAGGACTGAGATCAACCCCCCCCCCGAGTGCTTCTGTTAATTGGATTAGGCACCTCCCCCACTTCCTCTTTTGTGAATACTGAACAGAAGTATTCATTCAGCATCCCTGCTTTTTCACTGTCACTCTCTGCCCACCCACCATCCATTCTATTCAGCCTCACTATCCCTCCCACTTAGGATCTGCAGAGACAGACTAGGCGGGGATCAGCTAGGCAGACTGGGTGGTCCAAGCGGTCCTTTTCAGTCAGCAAATTCTATGTGTCTATGTATCTAGTCATCTTTAGTCCATGTAATACCTCCTCAAAAGTTAGACTATCATCCATCCCCACATTCTGCAATCTAGATTAAATAGTTTGATCTTTTACTGCAACAAGCACTTGGTGTCAGCTTCTACTGTAATCTTTGAAGATAACACAATCCTGGGCAGTTTTGCACCATTATCAAGGGCCTTCATTCTAAGAGCAAAATAATCATTTGAACTCAGCTTGTAGGTGAACTGGGAATTAGAGTCTATGTCAAGATCTGAAGCAATCTCCAAAGGAATATGGATCCTCATAGTAATTTGCTATCTCTTTAATTTCTTTAGAATCATTGGTCCATGGAAGCCCAGTAACTTGTAATTTGCAGTACATTCAGTATCTCCATTTTCACACAGTGTAGTTCCAGTGGATTTTCAAGTAGCAGCTGCAAATGCAGAACACATGTAGAGCCCTGGCCACAGAGCTGTTCTCTATTTCTTCATCCACAACCTGTGCTCTGTCCACCAGATTTACTATAAATTACTGTTTGCTGAAATCAGAAACAAATTGTGGATTCAAGCAGAAATTGTGGGGGTAGGAGTAGCATGGTTGGTTTGATGGAGAACAGACAGCAGTTTTTGAGTTGAATCTGTTTTTTTTTTATTAAAAAATTAATCAGAAGATGTGCAAAATGAAACTTTCTAATTATAGATGGTTGTCTATGATTGGTGTGTGTGTGGAGAGGAAGTTGGGAGGTTCCATTCACACTTAATGAAATATGTTTCAGCATAAAATTACTGAATGAGAGACTAATAAACAGTTATGATTTACATTAGAGCCCTTTATATGCTTGTGCTTGTGCAAGCTCCTCCTCCTGGGGCTGTGTGGGTGGATGTTTGTGCTTGTCTGTGTCTGTAGGTTAGTTTTTGTTCATTTACATGTTTTTCTACTGGGAATACCTGTGCCATTGTTGCACACAACATTGGTGAAAGTCTCCTGGACTGAATTTCTGCAAATCGCCATCATAAGGTATCAGCTTTTAATTTTAAATCAACTTTCTTGAAGCCTCCCCAAGGAAGCATATGCCTTACAACTAGTCTTACAAACATGGTGATGCTGGGTCCTGCAACTGAATCAACATTTTCAACATTCTCATCTGACTACTCTTAAAGCAGCTGCACTTGTCGACTTTAAAGAACAAAGGAATTTTAACACATTTTGTGACTGAATCAACATTTTTGTCTGACCTTTTCCAAAGGGATTGTACTTGTCTCTGAGGACTTTGAAGATCAAAGGAAACATACAGACAAAAGAATTTCACACATTGCATATGCCTACTGTCTGACCTACTCCCAAGGTATTGTACTTATCTCTGAGGACTTTGAAGAACAAAGGAAACATATAGACAAAAGGATTTTACACATTGCATATGCCCAGGCCACATTTTATCACCGTTCAGGAACTTTAACATATTATGTGATCCTGGATCTCAACAGTACTATAGCACTTCTCTTAAACCCTCTGGCACCAAACCCTCCCAGTCTTTTTTTTTCATTTTTCTCTGTACTTCACCATAGTGCTTAGCTATCCACCTTAGCCCACTAAAAGTACCCCACCACCCTCTTATTGCTCGCCACCCCCCCGACTGCCTAGCCCACACTACTTCTCGGCTCTCTCCTGCCTCGCTAAAAAAATGCTTTGCTTAGTCCCCACCACCTGTTCCTGCTCACCCTCACCCTCCTTTTCCCTTTATGCCAACTCACCCCCTCCGCTTACCCTACCCCTCCACCTACTCTCACCTTTCTATACTACTACTCGAAACATTGTACCATGGCTTTTACTCTGGAAGTCTTAAACAAACATCACCCAATTAATACCTGGGTGCAAAGAGCCATATTTCCTAATTGGAAACTGCCACTTCATTATAACTCACTAACGATCACCCTCTACTGGGACTCCAGAAGACAATCCAAGCATCTTAAAAGTACAAGCAGAAACTCACTCCAACCTATTATGAACTACTGAATGGCATCGCTGAAACTCCTGCTCCTCCTACTTTTAATATCTGGTGGGATACACCCAAACCCTGGTCCTGTTGCACTGAAGCTGACAAAACAGGGAAAGTTGGTAGTGGTCTCTCCATTATCACTCTAAATATCTGCAGCCTCCTTCCCAAATTGGCATCTCTTCAAACTCTCGCTGGACAAAAAAACCCTGATATACTAGCCATTGTGGAAACCTGGCTATCTCCCAGCACCCCGGATCATGCGGTCTCGCTTGAAGGCTACAATCTTTTCAGACTTGACCGGGCAAGCAAGAAAGGTGGGGGCTGTGCTATCTACATAAAGGACAACCTCTCCTGTCAACGCGGCAGCTTCACCCCCACAAATATGCAGATGCAACTCCTCCATATCAAACTGCTTCTTGGTGCACAAAACAAAGTTCTCACAGTGGCCGCAGTCTATATCCCTCCAAAAGACCACCATGCCAGTATTAAGTCTGTACTTGATTTTGTTAGTCTGCAGCCCTCTGAAAATGAGCTCCTCCTCCTCGGGGATTTCAACATAAACTGGCTCGCCTCTGACACTGGCTCTTACAAAGATGACATCCTAGCAGCAAACCTGACTCAGATGGTAACCTCCCCCACCCTGAAAAATTACAAAACTGGTACAAGCACCCTTATTGACTGGGTCCTCATAAATCACCCTGACCGGAAAAAAAAACATTAAAGTCCTCCCTGACTCCCTCAGTGACCACTCCCCAGTGTCCTGTACCTGGTCTAATAAATTTCTCAAGCCACCCCCAAAGTTATAACAAGCAGAGTATTGCCTTATGGGAATCTTATCAAGTTGAAACCCATCTCCTACAACAGGACTGGACGCCAATCCTTGAATCAACTGATATTAATACCGCACTAGAATACTTCATTAAATCTTTCAACTCTGCATGCGACTTATTCGCCCCAGTAAAAAAACGTAAAATCAAAGCGCTATCAAATCCATGGATTACTGCCAAACTACTTGCCGAGCTCAAGGTTCAGGACCACCTCTGGGCAGTTGCCAGAGACACAGGCTCACCTCATGATACCCTAAAATACAAGCAGGCATGAAATAGATGTACCTCACAAATTAGGCAAATGAAGAGTGCCTATTTCAAAAATGCCCTTGAATCCACCTGGGGTGATGGAAGAGCTTTTTGGGACAACATCCGAAACATAATGGGTAAACAATCAAAATCGTCACCTACCATTATGAAAGTTGATGGATCCACCACTCTTGACCCAAAGTCTATTGCAGATGCGCTTAATAAGACATTCACAGACCTTAGTGGGGTCCTCCCCCAGATTTCTTCTCGGACTTACCTGTGCCTAGCCTAGTATCACAAAACACCCCTCATGACAAACCACAATTTTACTTCAAGAAAATCAAAGTCGCAAGCACACAAGTACATAAGAAAGGCCTGCTCCAAATCCAGAACAAGTAGTGACACGCTAGATCTAAAATCCTGTCTCTCACCCTGGATGAAGTAATTCACCTCCTTGCAAAAATTCTTAATCTGTCACTTTGCCAAAGTCAATTTCCCAACAAATGGAAATCTGCCATAGTTACGCCAGTGCACAAAGGGGGGGACAAAACCTCAACAGGAAACTATCTACCAATATCAATACTCCCTCCCCTCTCCAAAGCACTTGAACAAATAGTGGCAGACCAACTCTCTGATTACCTGGACAAATACAATCTACTCTGTAATCAACAGCACGGCTTTAGGAAAGGACATAGTACAACAACAGCCTTACTTGATTTCTCTGGAGAAGTCCACTCAGCCCTGGACAAAGGGTGCCAAACAGGTGCAGTCTTTATCGATCTTACAAAAGCTTTGACACAGTCCATCATGGCCTTACCTCCCTACTTTCTAGCCTAGCCCTGGCGAAGGTCCTTGTGCTTGGGTAAAAGTTACCTGTCCAATCGGTCACAGGCTGTAAAAATCTCTAATGAACTCTCCGACTTCAAACCAGTTCTCTGGTGTACCACAGGGATTAATTCTTGGACCGCTCCTCTTTAGCCTGTTCCTTAACTCCCTCCCAGATATCTGCCAGGAGAAAATAATCTTATACGCTGATGATGCTGTAATTCTCTCTTCCCACAAGGATCCAACACCCTCTAAAAAAAGCCTGCAACTTGCTTTCTCTAGTGTTGAAAGGTGGTTCCTGGATAGTAAACTTGTGCTAAACCACAATAAAACAAAAGCCATGCTCTTCTCCAATCACCAAAACAAAAATAGGCATACTCCACTCACCATACAAACCTCTGTGGAATTACACTGGACCAAGTAAATACTTTCAAATACCTTGGCATCACTTTTGACCAAGGGCTCACCTTTGCAACCCACATTGACAACACTGCGAAAACAGTGAACCAACGCCTTGGAATACTATTCCGTAACTGTCAATTTCTAAATCAAGCGGCATTGAGAATAGCTATACAGAGTTCCATAATCTCAATCATTGACTATGGCCTTATTATTTATGGCTCAGCTACCTCCACTGCTCTAAGGCGTATCTCAATCACTCTAAATAAGGCCTGCCAGCTCCTCATGGGGCTCAAAGACTGACTCACACGTGTGATCTGTACTATGAATCAGGCTGGTTGAACCTATCAAATCGTCTTATTTATCTCACCTGCACAATGGCAAAAAAATCTATCTTGGGACTGACTCCATTATGTATTCAAAACCTACTCCGACCGAATCCTGGCTCACGACTCTCCACCAGATCTGAACGCCAACCTTCCCTGGTTCCGAGATGCCGGACTGCACAGGGACAAAGATCTTTCGCATACAGGGCCCCGACATGGTTCAATGCGCTTAGTCCACCTACTCTATCCTCAACCTCGCTTGAAGCTTTCAAATCCATGCTATATGCCCACCTCACCACCACTAGCAACTGTGATTGCGCTAGATAAAGACTACTACTCCTCATGTCCATCCTCACATCTGAGGCCTCTTCCTCCCTGACTAATGAACCCTCTGGTACCTCTACTACTTCCTGTCTCCCACCCAAACTCACTCCCCCCCTTTTTTCCTGTCCCCTCTCACTTACTCTCCCGCCACCACCTTTCCTCCTCTCTAGCCTCCTTTTGGTGCCTAATGATCACCCTCTCCTGGAAGTTTCTTAACCTCGAAATTGTCTACCGCTTGAACCTGTTAAAGCTTGTTTTTCTATGAAACTTAAAACGTTACTGCCTTAAACTGTTAATAGCAAATTTATGATGTAACTTTCCTGTCTGGTTTTACCTGTAATGTGTATCGTGCTTGTTAAATGTTCTTTGTGACGTGGAACCTTTGTAAAAGAGCCCTGGCTCAAAGGTATTAATTCCTAGACTAATAAACTAAACTAAACAATGCAAAAATGTTACTTTGATGGTGGATTTGAGGGGTGTGTCATTGCCGGTCCAATGCAGGGCAGCCTGCAGTGGGCTTTATAGTGTCAGACCAATCATTAGCCAGGCTGATCATGACACTCTTCTGTGCTTGCTGGGTGGAAACATTGTGACCTTCAAAGAAAGGAGTCACCTTTATCACAGTGCCGCTCTTTGCACTGATATACAAGATGTTGCCCAACAAACAGCTGATCAGCATAATGATCAGCCTGCACCTTGTGCCTCCAGCAGTGCAACTGACTACACCCTATCAAACAATTCCACCCTCAGTCAAGTATCCCTCCTGACTCCTAATTGCTTCCCATTCCCCTTTACAACAATCCCACCATCTGCCAACTATCCCTCTGACCTCTCCATTTGCTTCCTGTGCCCATGCTATGCCCCTTCATTACAAATCCCACCTTCTGCCACAAATTCCTCCTACGTTACCATCACTTTCCATGTCCCCCTAAGTATGAACCTGTTACTGGGTTGCCCAGTCCCCAGTGTCAGTAACTAAAATAAAGAAAACTGTCCCTTAGTGTCTTTTTAATATATTTTTATGCCCCCTATAAAAAATGAAAACAGTCCATCAAGGTCTTTGACCATCGCTGCTAACCTCACTGACCTTACCCTCCTCCACTTGACCCCTCCACTCAGCATCCACAACCACAAACTCCACTACTCCCTACTTACCTCCATGAGTCTAATGTTGTAATCGTCTCTGGAATTTTATTTAGTTTTTGTTGACAGGGTAAGTGCACTAGAAAAATTCTGCCTATTTTCAAGGGATGACCCAGGGAGGGGGAAACATGTCTACACTCTTCAATACTGGGCCGGAAACTAAGGAACTTAGGTAAGCTGCAGTCAATTTATTTTAATGTGTTTTTAACTTGTACTCATAACTTGCTCCTTTTTTAATGTTTTTCCCGCAAATTTTTAACATAACTTTTTTTGGACTCTGCCTCATAAAAAAGGTAAGTGAAATTCATCAATTCCATCCTGAAAGGTTATTTCACTGTCACTCTGCAAAATCACCTTTTGGTCAGGATTTGAAAACTTTCACCTACCAGATTCATGACATGGGGTAATAAGAAGACTGTATTTAAAATTTAGGTTAAAAATATTAAAAAAATAAAATAAAATTATGAAGATATGTTGACATGTTTCAATGCCCGCTCATACTTTTGGTGATTTTCAATATTTTGACTCAAAATTTTCAACAAAGCCATTTTCACACCACCTCATGACTGTGAGAGGTGTAATTTTTCAAATCCTGGCCAAAATGCATTTTTGTACTTGTGATATGAAATGAAGTTTAGGACATATTTTATAAATGACATCTGTCATGTTGAGGAGGGGTCATAAAAAGATATAGGCCCAGATATTCCGAAATGCGCCAAATGCTGGCACAAGTCAGGTGCAGCACAAATCTGATGCGCCATGGTGCAGCAGGAGCCATATTCAGAGGTTGTGCAGGCTGAACTGCACCAGAGCAACCTGGCTGAATATGGCACAGTTGTGCCATGGTGAGAACAGAGATGCTCCAGAGCAACCATGGGAGCAGAGCAGCAGAACAACTGAAGGAGGCATGGCACAGAGAACAGACCCCAGAACAGAGCCAGGAAAGCACAGTGACAGGCCACAGGAGGCCTCCACCAGCAGGGCACAGCAGGGCACACACAGGCACCCAGACACCTATCCTCAGAACACAACAGTGGCACAGATAGCAGGCAATGGGAGGTGCCAGTGGCCAAAGGAGGGGCAATAAGGGAGCCCCCCCACAGGCTGCTGGCCATGCCCCTCCTCCAAGACCATACCAGGCCACATCAAGGACCATGTAGCCTAGCACACACACACCACACAGGCATGTAGAAAGCCCACGCAGTAAGCATTGAACATGCCTGGAGGCAGGTAGCATGGCAGAACATATAGGACAGGCCACATAACACCAAGCAGGGGCCCCAACACAGTGTGCAGCCAGTACCTGACCAATGGCCATGGCCGTGTGCCACCACCATGCACACATCTGCCACACACCCCTGACAGCTGCCCCATGGGCACCCCAAGGCACAGTCACCAACTGAGGGGAAGGACACCACCACAGTAGGACACACTACAGCACACAGCAGTGAACCACAGAAGCACAACCCGCACCCCTACACCTGCACACCACACGGACAGACACTGGGCCACTGCAGCATGGCTCCACAAGCCACCTGCAAAGCAGACACTGACACAGGCAGGTAAGTCAAAAAATATATATTAGTGAACAAAACCATATACAAAAACAAGAGTCTGGGAAAAGGTAGGAAAAGCGAAGGAATGGGACAGGGAACAGGGACTGTACAGTGGGAAGGTGGACAGTAGGGGGAGGTAAAGCAGGGGAAATAGAGGAAAGCTGAGGCCAATCTAATGGCAGCCAAGTCCTGCCACCCCTTGGCAGAGTAGCCACCTCCTCTTTGCCAACAGCAGGTGCTGGACCTGGAACACTGTCTCCATGGATGTTGAGGTGATCAGGATCAGCTGCTGGAGCAGTCGTCCGTACAGTGGGTGTCGAGGCCTCCACTGCTGGATACCTATAACAAGGATCAGGACAGGTGATCAGTGCAATGTCCCAAGGAACCATGCCCACCCACAGTGCACAATGGGCAGTGGGAACACACACCCATGGAGGGTCCATAACAGCCACCCGCAGGAGGGTGTGCCAATGACAACCAGCAACTCGGGGCACCATGACATTGCACAGAGGCAGTTCCCACCTCACAATGGCCACCAAACTGCACAAAGATAGTCACATGGCACAGTGCACCGGTAGCACCACAGCAACAACAGTGGCAGCTGGGCAAACACCCACCCAGCCAACAGCCAGCACACGTATCCAATGGACATGCCACAGTGGCATGCACCACGCACAGTGCAATACACACAGCTGCCACAGCACATGGCACAGGTGGCCATGCCTGCACCCACAACCCCCTCCACCCCCATGTACAGTGTGAATGTCCATGACAGTGCCTACCTGCCCCCTGCAGCCCTGTTGGTGCTGGTCCTGCACTGCCTTGGCCCACTGAAGCCTGTTGTGCTGCTGCAGCAGCCTGGGCCCTCCTCCGGTTCTCAGATCCTGTGAATGGAAAGAAGACAGGTGCACATCAGGACATGTACATAGCAGTTGTCCCCTCACCCCCACTCCATGCACAGGGTGTGCCCCTGCCCCACACATCCCTTAAGGATGCACAGCTGCATCACACCACAGGCGGAGGCTGGCTATGCCACTCCACGATGCACACGATGACAGTGTACCCCTCTGCAGGGCATGCCAGGCCAACACCACAGTAGAGCACCAGGGCACACATGCAACTTGGGATGACTCACCTGGCTGTGGCACAGCCCCTCACCTGGCATGCACCTGTAGCCTCCTCATACACTCTGTGTCCTGCCACATCAGGTCCCCATACCAGTGGTGGCACTTCTCCCCTGTCCTGGCCACCCCAGTTCTCTTCTGCAGCATGACAGCAATCCTCTGCCAAACTGTGACCCTGGGCTGCAACAGGGGGACCTTCCCAAAGAGTGTGTCTGTGTGTGTGTGCAATGCGGGGAAACATGCGCAGTGGCCGCCCATCGCACAGTGCCAGAGATGCATGGAGTGGGCGTGGCTAGGTGGGGTCCCAGGTTCAGAAGTCCCAGGGTTCAGGGGTCACCCATCAATGCTCACTGAATATGTGGGCAATAGGGCATGGTACACCATGCGCGACCATGCACATAACAGGCCTGACGCATCATGCGCCATGCCACTGCATTGTGCTGCTGGCACACAGTGCATGATTGACACCATGATACTATGATGTGCATGCACATTGCAAGCCTGCACACTGTGCATGCATGCACATTGCACAGTGACTTGCTCTGACACAATCTCATTGCGCATGGCGCAATACTGTGATATTCAGACACCACATACAAATGAGCTTATCAGCCAATGCGTGATGCACTGGGTACATTAACATGTCATTACAGTTGCACAAAACCTCATTTGCATGTGTTTTACCTTATAGGTGCCATGGAACAGCACAGACCATGGACCAGTATTGTATCCTATCTAGGTAAGTTGTGCATGCCGCTGCAACTCATGGGGAGCAGACAGCACTGCAGGGTGGAATGGAACAGGGAGCTGCTGTCACTGACACACTGTGCTGTTCATGTCCACAGACAGTGAAATGTTGGATCATGAGGAGGGTGAGGCATGTGGGCCTGCTCAGAAGCACAGGCCCAATTTCATGAAGGCAGAAACAGATGTCCTGTTCGAGACCTTCTTGGAAAGGGAGCCCCTGCTGAGTGGTGCCACAGGCACACCACAGGCCAGGGCTGCTGCATGGGTGGAGGCTGCAGCATTCATTAACCAGCATGGCAGCCACCAGCGGTCAGCACACTAGTGCAGGAAGAAGGTGGTCATGGACAGGCATGCACCTTTCCTTTACACATAATGGAGCCCCCATAGCATCCGCCATCCTTCGGGGCCGCTGACCTTTCTTTATTAAAATACAGTTCATGCTGCAACATACTTAAAAGGCTTAACCGGAAGGTAAGCCTTGCAAGAGGCAGGAGCTCCTGTTGCTGACTGCTTCCCTTTAAATACATACATACACATTCGGTCATACATACTCCTTATTGCCCTGCTACTATAATCCAGTGCCTCAGTAATGTTTACTTGATGTTATGGAGTAGTTGTGGAAAAGATGGTGTAAGCAGTGCAAGTATGATGTGCTAAATTGCATGTGTGCCATCAGTGTTGTTTCCTGTGTGTGTGCGTGACATCTGACATTGTGCAGCTTCTTGCAAACATATATTGCTGACTTGTTGCAGTGTTTATGGTATAAAGAATAGCGAGCAGAATAACATATATTTTATTGTCACCATCATCATCAGCGAACTAAGTGATACAATACTTTTTCAGAGGTGTCTGGCCCAGAGTGCACATAGAAGGATCACCTCCCTATTCCTGGAAGAGATGCCCCTTGCTATAGAAACATAGTCACATACTGCACACATGACTTTTAGGAGAGCATGTGTTTTTTGTGCCATGATCTCTGCAAAGTCATGTGTGCACTGTGAATGACTGAGGTGCACAGTGACCCAATACCTCTGAAGACATATATCACTTACTCCGCTGGTGCTGATGGTGCAAATAAAATATATGTCATATATTCTTTCTTATCTTTATTCTTGAGATACTGCAACAAGTCACACCATATATATGTTTGCACAAAGCTGGACAATGTCTGTACATACAGAAAAAGAACACTGACAGCACACATGCAGTTTAGCACAACATACTTGCACTGCTCAGTCATGCTTTTTGAGAAAAACATCACATCATGAGTCCCGACACAAAGTAAACATTGCTAAGGCTCCAGAAATATTTCTTTTTTGAAATAGACATTAAAGAGATTCACCAAGTTACATTATTGCACCCGATATATGGGTGCCTTACCTCCAGGGGAATCTTTCTTGCTCCTCATGTCCTTACATAGTGCAATACTTTTCTGGCAAAAACGATCGTGATTTTGGTAAACCAGGTCCCGGAGGACTTCCTGTTCTGAAGAGCTGCCCAAGTTCTGCCCCCATGCTCAGCAATGTTATGAAGTGATGCCAGGGAGAGAGCAGGGGTGCACTCCATTATAGTGAATGGCCAGCAACTTTCTGAATGTTTCTTTATGTTATAATGGTCAGTTTATGTTGAAATGTGGGCACGTTTCCACTAACAAGGCTCTTGTTAGTTGACTTGTATAACACTATTCTTTCCAGTATTGGAGTCTGATTTAGTATTTGTTTTTCATGTCTGAAGTAATAAAAGGAGAACTCCTTTTAATATGGTGTGGACCAGGTCTTCGTCAGTATTTTCCGCTGTTTTTCTCCATCAGTTATTATATATTACTTCTGTTGTAAAATTAACAATTATGCAGCAGGCAGTGTTTTATGACCTCAGAAAACAATACTTATTCAAAAACAGCTGAAAATAGTGATGAAAACCTGGTCAGAGCCATATTAAAAGGTGTGCTTCTTTTTTTTTCCAGACCAGAGAAAAGGCAGTAAAGCAGGCATAAATTGTGAAAAGAAGGGTATCATACCAGTCAGGAAGTAACTAGTGGCTGGCAAAGTAAAATAGCATAAAAAAGTATAGGTCAAAATTTTCACCACATTGCTGCACTGTTGTTTTAATTTATAATTTAAGTATGACAATATGTGCTTACAATCACAACACACAAAATGCATCTGTCTTGTGTCCAGAAAATTGGCAAGTGCTGAGGAAGTGAAATGGGAACATTATACTACACGCAAAGTCCCCCAGAATTTATTACACAGTCACTCATGCACGGAGTGGTCACACAGAATCTCCAGAATTTTTCTGCATCCCCAAAATGCATCTATCTTGTGTTCAGAAAGTTTACATACTCTGTGATGATGATGTACTCATGATGCACAGCGCCTTGCCAAACTGTATGAAGGAGGGATAACATGACATGAATACATTCAGTGTTAGAAACATAGAAACATAGACTTTGACGGCAGATAAGGACCGCTTGGCCCATCTAGTCTGCCCATTTCCCTACCTGCAGGATAGGCCGTAGATCCTAGTTAACCAACAGCCTATTTCTTCCTTCCCCCCACAAGAATTGCCTTATGTCTCTCCCATGCATTCTTGAATTCTCCCACAGTTTTAGACCCCACAACCTCCTCAGGAAGGCTGTTCCATGCATCCACTACCTCTCTGTGAAATAATACTTCCTCACATTGCCCCTGAACTGCCCTCCTTCTATCTTTAAATTGTGTCCCCTTGTTCTTGCAAGTCTCTTTTTCTGAAAGATGCTACCCTCTTGGACTTTGTTGATTCCACTGAGGTACTTAAAAGTTTCTATCATGTCCCCCCCTCTCCCTTCTTTCCTCAAGGGTATACATATTAAGCTCCTTTAGTCTCTCCTCATACAGCTTCTCTTGCAGACCCTGCACCATTTTAGTTGCCCTCCTCTGGACTACCTCTATCCTGTCTATGTCCTTGCAGAGATGGGGTCTCCAGAACTGGACACAGTACTCCAAATGGGTTCTCACCAACTGTCTGTACAGAGGGATAACAACTTCCTGTTTTCTGCTACTGATGCCTCTCCCTATACATCCCAGTATACCCCCAGCCCTCCCTACTGCCTTCTCACATTGCTTGCTAACCTTAAGGTCATCTAATATGATTATCCCCAGGTCCCTTTCCTTTTTTGTTGTTGTTACTACCTCCCCACCCATTGTGTATTCTTCCCCTGGGTTCTTGTTTCCCAGGTGCATTATTTTGCACTTCTTTGCATTCAATCCTAGCTGCCATACTTCTGACCATTCCTCCAACCTTGCCAAGTCCCTTTTCATCCTTTCCACGCCTCCTTGTGTATCAACCCTGTTGCAGATCTTTGTGTCATCTGCAAAAGGCATACTTTTCCTTCCAGTCCCTCTGCAATGTCACTTATGAAGACATTAAAAAGGACTGGACCCAATACTGAACCCTGCGGTACCCCACTAGTAACCTCTCTTTCTTCAGAGTGGACTCCATTTACAATTACCTTCTGTGTCCTGTTGTGCAGCCAATGTTTTACCAAGCTACCACCCTGGGACCCACTCCCAGGCTAGTTAATTTGACTGTTAATCTTTTGTGTGGGACTGTGTCAAATGCCTTGCTAAAGTCTAGGTAGGCCATGTACACAGCCCCTCCCTGGTCTACTACTTTGGTCACCCAGTCAAAGAAATCTATTAGATTTGTCTGACATGACCTTCCCACTGAGAACCCATGCTGCCTTGGGTCCTGTGCTCCACTGGCCTCTAGGTACTCAACTATTCTTTCCTTCAGAAGTGACTCCATCACTTTCCCTACCACAGAGGTCAGACTGACAGGTCTGTAGTTTCCTGCCTCTGTCTTGGTCCCACTTTTATGAAGTGGAATCACATCCGCCTTCCTCCAGTCCTCGGGTACCACACCATCCTCCCATGATTTATTAAAAAGAATAGCCTGTGGTTTCACTAGTTCCTCCCTTAATTCTTTTAGAATTCTGGGGTGAATTCCATCAGGACCCATTGCTTTTTCCACCTTCAGTTTTAGGAGTTCTTGCACAACCCTTTCTTCTGTGAAAGGACTGGGATCGACCCCCCTATCAAGAGTGCTTCTGTTAATTGGATTAGGCTCTTCCCCCTCCTCTTTTGTGAATACTGAGCAGAAATATTCATTCAGTGTCCCTGCTTTTTCACTGTCCCCCTCTGCCCACCCACCGTTCATTCTATTCAGCCTCACTATCCCTCCTTTGTCTTTCTTCCGTGATGTACCTATAAAAGCTTTTATCCCCCTTCTTAACTGAGTTGGCTATCTTTTCATCAGTTTGGGCCTTTGCTATTCTGACTTCCCTCCCTGCCTCCTTCTGCCTTAACTGGTACAGATCTCTGTCCTGCTCCTTCTGTGTTTCCTTATACTTCCGGAATGCTATCTTTTTCTTCCTGACTTTCACAGCCACCTCTTTTGAGAACCATAGTGGCTTTTTCTTTCATTTTGATTTGTTTATTTGCTTCACACAAAGGCTTGTTTGCCTCTGTGATGGCAGTTTTGATGATTCCCCATTGTTGCTCCACACCTCCTTCTAGCCTGTTTGCTAGTGCTTTTCTGAGGCACTCTCCCATCTTGCCAAAGTCAGCTTTCCTAAAGTCCAGTACCCTCACTTTTGTATGGCTTGCCTCTGTAGCTGAAGTTTAACATGAAGCACACTGTTTGATGGTCACTTGCCCCAGATGGCAACCCACTTCTAGATCTGAGATCCTCTCTCTGCCCCCATTTGAAGTACGAGGTCTAAGATTGCTCCTCACAGTGGGTTCTGAAACTAGCTGTCTAATGCCTGCCACCTGTAGGGCATCAAGAATGGCCCTGCTCTTGGATGTGGCTGCAGCAAATGTGCTCCAGTTAACATCTGGCATATTCAGGTCTCCATCAATAGTATCTCCCTTTCTCTGCCATTCTAAGAATGCCTTCTATTATATTCTTGTCCATTCCTCCCTGACATGGAGGTCTGTACACAACCCCTGTGCGGATTGTGGTGCCCTTTCCAGTCTCCAAGGTGACCCACAGTGCCTCCTCTCCTCCCTGTTTACTCTTTTGTTCAGTTGCTTTTATCCCTTCCTTTACATAGAGAGCTACTCCTCCCCCTCTTCTCCCCTGCCTGTCTCTCCTGTAGGTTTCTGTGTTCCGTCAGAAATGATGACCATGAGAGAACTGTTGCTGGTCCAAAGTGTGCTGTGATTCCAGCAAATGTGATCGATCACCTCAACGGAAGGAAGGGTGCCTTTGTGTGTACACTAATAGTAGCCTTGGTGAGTTGATATATATATATATATATATATATATATATATTTGTATTTTCTAGGTGAGGGGTTGATATATATAGACATGTACTCATTGGCCCGGATATTCAAACTGCACCCCAAAAGTGTGCAACAGCAGGAGCAAGTGCAAGTACACTGCGCCCATGCGCAAGAAGTGCAATATTCAAAAACTGCGCAGGCCTAGATGCGCCTAGGGCACACGACTGAATATCCCACCACCTGCACCATAGCGCAACCAGGGATGTGCAGTGGAGCAGTCCAGATGTGTCATAGCGCAACCAGGGATGCCCCGTGGAGCAGGGTAGCAATGCAACAGCACAACCAGGGATGCACAGAGACAGGATGCAGGGACCCACCACCCATGCCACAGATGGGCAGAGGAGCACACAGCAGAACAGACATCACTCCCCACACCCCATGCACTGCACAACTGGGGGAGAACTGCAATAACCACCAGCCCATGGATACCAGCAACCAACCCACAGCCGGGGCATGGTGCCCCAGCACACCCCCTGGCAAGCTATGACCGACACACAAGGAGGGCCAACCACCCCATGCCACACCATCCCACCAATGCAAAGCACACCCTGCACCATGATCACCATACACCCTTCCCAGGAGTAGTGCCCAGCAGTGCAGGATACCCCATGCATGCCACCACCCCCACTATGACAATGCAACCCTGTGCACCATGGAACCATGCAAGGCATCCCAACAATGTGCACCCTGAAGTGGGTGGAAGCAGACAGCGATGCAACAACAGCATACACAGTACCACCCTGCACATCTGCCCCGAGGTACAGCTGAGAGACTGACCATACTTCGGCTCATGAGGTACCCCACATGCGACAGGGCATGCCCTGGACCCCACCATCAGTGGTACAGCACCCTGCACACCCTCCCAAGGACACATCCAATCCCAGCACTGGCCACAACAGCCAGCACAGACACACACAGTGTTGCATGGAAGCATGTGCCACACAGGATGCAACATAGTGCATGGACAAACACCCACCCATACCCAAGGGCACTCCAACACAGGGACACAGGAGTGGGTCAACCAAGCCACTGGTGTGTGGCCACAGCAGCCATGTACACACGTCCAGCACCCCTACATGGCTCAGGTGTGCCAGCCACCCTGCGCAGGCACCATGAAGCTGTACGCCACCAGCATGCAGTCAGAGCACAAGTGACAGACACTGGAGCACATCCCCTGCAACAGACACAAGCGACAGCATGGAAGGAGGGACAACAACAGCAGAGGCCACAGTGCCACCCAAGGCAGACGTGCACCATACTGGTGATGGGAGGCAACCTGGCATTGTGCCGGGTACATCGGTTGTCCAGCATGGACAGCCACCACTGACATGCCAGCTTACCGTGCATATCACAGACATGCAAGGGTGTCAGCTGCACAGGCCATGGTCAGTCTGACAGGGGTGTCATGCACACAGTGCATGCACCATGGACCACTGCACACAGGCATCCAGTGCACAAGGATCAACACACAAACTACAGACAGTAACCAAGTCCCCCACCCACACCATAAGTGGTTCCCTGCTGGACACACACACACGCCCATGCCTGCACTGCCCCTGATGCCATGCACACCACTGCAGCTGAGCACCTGTAGCCCGCTGAAAATCAGAGACCACCACAGCTGTCATATCAAAATGCATGTATTGAAATGAGGAAACAAAAAACTATTTACAAGTATTTACTAGGTGGGGGAAGGGCCACAAACCAGGTGGGGTGGGCATGGGGCAGGGGTGAACAAATGGGAGAGGGAAGAAGGGGTGTGAGGGTGGGTCCAGGGGGGTTAGTCGAGTCAGGGGGCATGGAGGGCCTATTGCCTACCTCGCTCTCTACTCCTGTGGTGCCTATGGCTTCTCCTTCTTCCGACCCCATCCCACTCCATTCGTTTGAGTACTGCAAGGGACGCCCTCACCAGTTGCAACAGCTCCTGCATTCCCCTTTGCAAGGCCATCCAGCGATGTCCACCTAGGACAAGGGAGCAGAGTCAATACATGTGACTGTCCAGCCCACTGCGGCCCTCCCATTGTGCATGGCATACAGCCATGTGCCACGCCCCTGTGATGGTGTGCAACCACCCACAGTGACCGTGTCCACAAGACCTGCCTACCCAGGCACCCACAGCCATGCGGACCACTGCACACACCCATCGCCCATGTCCCACACAGCACCACCGAGGCTGTACAGTGACTTGGCTATGCGGTGTGAAGGCACTGGCACAGCCATGTACCCAGTGCACACTTGGACCACCATTGATGCACTCCCAGACATGCAGTGCCACTGGACAGTGCTGACTGTAACAAGTTGCGTGCATGGCAGTGGTGTCAATGGATGGTGGCTATGCCCCGCTGCCTGCCCTGTTACACGGCATGCAATAGTAATCATGGATGTAAGGCACTCCCCATCATCATGCTGATCCCTGCGCCTCTGTGGGCCTTTGCCCCTCCCGGCCTGCTGGTCCTCCTGTCAGCGCCTCTTCTCTCTCACCAGCCTGCGCTCCTCTGGGCCTAAGGTCCAAACATGGAGAGAGGAACATCAGTACATCCCAGTAGCAAAGTCCCCCCAACCCCATATGTGTGCAATCCCACACAGCCATACCCATCCACCCCCGACCCCAATACCACCACCACGGCCAACACTGGACAGCCCCCCCATGTGCCGGACACATGCAACCATGATACCCATATGGACGTTAACAGGGTATGGATGGGGCACCTACCTGGCCGAGGCACCATGCCCCTCCTGGCACATCCCAGCAGGCGGGCAAGCATGTCCAGGTCC
The DNA here is from genome assembly GCA_016271365.2 of Neoceratodus forsteri. Taxonomy (NCBI): domain Eukaryota; kingdom Metazoa; phylum Chordata; order Ceratodontiformes; family Ceratodontidae; genus Neoceratodus; species Neoceratodus forsteri. Next base: position 770,116,082 of record CM057449.1, on the reverse strand, counting down.
CTGTGCCTGAGTTCCCCATACCTGTAGTGACACTGCTTGGCCATGTGCCCAATTCCCGTGGCCTCCTCCAGCGCATCCACCACCTCCTGCCAAACTGCACTCCTGGCCCTGTCCAAGGGTGCATCACCATCTAGTGCCCCAGCATGGGGCTCTACAATGGCAACCAACTTGGCCAATTCAACCTGGCTCCACATAGCAGCCCTTCTCTGTGCCATCTCAACAGATAGTTGGAGCCAAAATGGTGCTCGGCAGTGCGGTCCACCACTTGCAGATGCTGCGCGGTACAGCACTGCCATTCCCTATTGTGCTGTCACCAAATAGCACGATAGTAGTGCACCCGTGCTGGATGCATGGTGACTAGGGGCAAAGGTCAGGCACAGAGTCAAGGGTCTCTCGCGCATGGACAGCCACAGCATGATTGGAACCCAATGCGTGTAGCATGATTGGGTGCCTGTGTGCCACCTCCTGTAGTGGCCTACAGTGCTGTGGCCCCAGTGCACCTACGGCGCCCAAGTGCCACAGCGCCATATATGTGAACAGCATATTAGCGCCACTGGCACAATAGTGGCCGTGCCCTGCATTGCCTCCCGTGCACAGCACATCAGCAGCATGGCAGGTGTCTGCGTCTTCACCCTGGGCATGCACAGTTCGGTGTGTACTGTGCATGTCACAGAACTGCGCCCTTGGCTGAGCACATTCAACATAATTGCGCAAAGCGCAACAGCGTGATATTCAGCTGGCATATGCAAACAGCTAATCAGCCATTCAATGGCGCAGACACTGCATTTGCATCCACTTAAAAATGCTCCTCACCTCATTTGCATGCTTTGCGCTATAAAAATACAACATTGGGCTGCACTGGCCATAGTCGGTTACTGCAGTCTATTGTGGTGAGTTGCATGCTGTTTGGGAGTGTGGACTGTGGTGTGTGGGACATGCATGGGACTGTACAGTCACAGGTAACATCTGTCATTCTCACAGGATGAATAATGACCGATCGTGAGGTGGAGGAAGAGGAACAGGGACGTGGGCGGAAGAGGAGGTCTAACTTCACCAAGGCAGAAACAGATGCCCTGTTTGAGGCCTACCTCGACCAGGAGCTGCTGCTCAGCGGATGCCAGAGAACATCACAGGTCCGTGCTGCTGCATGGGAAGAGGTGGCGCATGCTGTCAACCTGCATGGCAGCCACCAGCAGTCTGTTCAGGAGTGCAAAAAGAAGACGGGCATGGCCAGGCGGAGGATTAAGGAGAAGGTGTCTGCCATCAGGGCAGCATGGTTTGAGACCAGTGAGGGACAGCCGGACATGCAGCGCCTGACCCCACAAGAAGAGTGGGTTGCTGGCATCATGCAGCGTTGTGCCATCGAGGGTGTTCCGGGTGGTAGATTCCAGATGGGTGGTTGCCTGTCACTACATGGTAGGTCCTGGTCTGTCAATGGGGGGGGGAACAGGGTAGGTCACATACAGTAATGCTATGTTTTTTTCCTTACAGCTCCTGAGCATCTACATGGGTCAGCGGTGGTGGGCTTGTCCTCTGAGGGCAGTAGCATGGAGATAGAGAAGGGTCCGTCCACCTCCACAGGCATACGAGGGTCAGGGTGACAGTGGGACCACCTGGACATCCGGACTGATGTTGATAGAGCAGGTGTGGAGGAGGCCCTACCCGTGTCCCAGCATGCCAGCGTCCATGGATGCCAGCATGCTGAGACTCGGGCTGGTGCCAGATCTGTCACTTATGATGATGGAGCTAATGTCATGGGCCATGATACATGTGGGCCGCAGGATGGCCACACAGCAGGTAACATCACGGGCATGGCCGTGGGTGGTGCCGCCGTGGAGGCCTGCGTGACATCACAGTCCCAGCCTGTGCCTGTCTGCACCAGTGGGGCAGCACTGGTGTGTGTTCAGGACAGTGGGGCTGTTGCAGCCACTGCGGCAGCACCGTTGAGCCCTGGAGAGCGGCAGCCAGAGGGGCAGTGTCAGCAGTCGGCCAATGGCCAAGGGAGTACAGTGTTAGGGGGCGGCATCAGTGCACCACCTGTGGATGTGCCCAGGCCTGGCCCTGGTGTGCAGTGCCCACCCTCAAGGGGTGCTGACCATCAGGGCCATGAACACCATGAGGGACAGCATGTCGATCAGGCAGATGACCTCTTAGATGAGCACACCTGCATACTCCAAGCATCAGTCAATCAGCAGGTGCGGCTTGTGATGGTGGTAGATACACTCCAGTGCGGCTCTGTGCCAGGCAGAGGAGTGGTGCAGCAGAGACACCGCTCTGCTCCTGGCAGGGATGGACCGGATGCGGGAGGATGTGACTGCTGCCATTGACAGACAGACAAAGGCAATCACAGCTGTCATGGCCACAATGGGCACACAGTTATTTGCCCATGCATTGCAGACACCATGCAGTGCATTGTCCACCCCCATTCCCGGCATCGTGCGACACCTTCGTTGTCAACACCGGGTTCAGCTGTGGGCATCCCGATCATGCCTGGCGCAGGCATGTTCAGTGTGCTGCAGACCCCTGCATGAGCATGGTCATGTTCACGCAGTGGAACCCCTGAGGGACCGTCGGTGTCACCCCATGAGGCCATTGGTCAGCCTGTCACTGCTGGTGGGCCTCGGTGGGGCCGCCCATGCATCCATGGCAGCCGTGGCACTGTGGCACACGACTGACCTGTGTCCCAGCATGGCTACTGTCTGATGCTGCCCTGTGTTCATTGTGTTGTTCAGTGTGCAATGCACGGGTGGGGTACCCGGCCCTGCATGCATGCACACGTTCCATCTGCACACCCTCCCGGCTGCTGTCTGCTGTGGCGTGTGCATGATGATGCCTGCATTGCGCTGTCCACCACTGTGCAATGGTGCCCAGCATCTGACACACACACACAATGACAGGCACTGGGCGTGGTGGTCTGTGGACGTGTATGTGGCTAGGGGTGGCGGTCGGGGTCGGCGTGTCTCCTACCCTTTGTGCATGTCTTGTGAGGTGTGTATGTGTATGACCGTGTGCCATGTTAGACCTTGCCCATCCCTGGCAGCTGTGCGGTTCCATACTTGGCCAATTCCCTTAACGACACGCACCCCTGGTGTTTGTCCATGCGTGTTTGTGGGTTGTGTCTTTGCCACTGGTGGTTGCACATGGCCCCTTGACTTACCTGGGTTGGGTGAAGTGCTCTCTGTGATGGTGTCCCAGTGCAGCTGTGCCATCCGGATCAGTCAGGGGTCCCTTTGACCAAGGGTGGGCTGCCCATCACTATCTTCACCAGCTTCTTCATCATCCCCATCGCTGTCCCCCTCTTCGACCTCTACGGTTATCCCACAGTCGTTCGCCATGTTGTGCAGGATGCAACAGGCCAGGAATAGCCCACAGGCCTTTGAGGGTCTGTACTGTAGGGCACTGCCAGATGTGTCCAGGCAACAGAAACATGCCTTCAGCATCCCGAACACCCGCTCAATGACATTGCATGTGGTGGCATGTGCCTCATTGTAGCGTTGCTGCGATGGGGTCGCAGGCTGCCGGTATGGTGTGAGCAGCCAGGGATGGAGTGGGTATCCACTGTCACCTGTGTGTAGAGGGTGGAAGTTAGTTTGGTGATCAGCATCGCCCTGCCTTGGGCCATCTAGGCCAATACCCATGTCACCTCTGACTATGCCCCGCCCAAGCTCCATGTCTTTCTGCGTGCTTTGCATACTCACCCACTAAGTGGCCAGAGGGGATGTCCCCACTCTCGAACCTGTGACACAGTACTAACTGGTGCCAGATGAAGGCATCATGTGCTCCCCCAGGGTGCATGGCACAGACATTGATTATGCACCCCCTGGCATCGCACACCACCTGGCAGTTGATGCTTGCATACCCCTTCCGATTCATGCATGTGGCCCCTTCAGGGCCAGGTGGTGTGCGGATGGCCACATGGGTGCAGTCTATTTCCCTGAGCACGCCAGGCATATGTGCTACCCTGTGGAACTCCTGTATGTTTGCTGTGCTCTTCGCTGGTGTGCTGGGGAAATGGATGTGCTCCGCAGCATGTGGCAGCAGTGCACTGAGGAATTGGGTGAGGTTGCATGATGCGGCCAACTGGATTATGCCTGTCGTATCCCCTGTTGGTCTCTGGAAGGTACCCGTGGAGAGCAGGCACATGCAAGCTGTCACTTTGGTCTCCACTGACAGAGCATGGCTCCGTCGTGTGGGTGCCTGCATCATATCACTGCACAGCTCACAGAGCCACCTCAGAATTGCCCAGTTCAGGCGGTAATGGCCCACGATCTCAGCATCAGTGTACAGCTTGAAGCTGGTGTGGGCTCAGTACTGCCTGTTAGGGGCATACTGCCGATGGGCCCTTCCACGGCCGCGTCCCCCTGCTGCCTGCCTTCTCACCCCCCTCATAACTGCCTCCATCTGGATGGTGGCACTGGCCATGTCCCTGGCTTGTGTCCACCCCCAGCAGCTGTTTCTGTGTTCCCCTCGCTGTCCTTGCTGCTACTTCCCCTGCACTGGGAACACCTTCCTGTAGTGGTCTCAGTGCTGTGTGGCACTTCCCCCTTTTGGACTGCACTGTGGCAGTGGCTCCCCATACCTTCCCTGTTCCTGGGGGTTCCAGGTGCTCTGTCTCTGTCCTGCCCTGTCCTGCTCTCAGTGTGTGTTGCCTGTGTGGCTGCCTATGGTTCAGCAACATGTGCCTTCCCTGTAGCTCTCTTGCCTCTCTCTTGTTCCTTTTATTTTTGGCTCATTTCCGCTATCGCGGCAACTTCCGCTTGTCCTCTATTGCGCATGGCGATGTTGTTGAATATCACGACGCCATTTATGCATGGTTCCTCCCCCTTCAGTTGCGCATGCATTCATTATCATTGAGCTCTTGTGCAGTGTGATTTGGGGGGTGTATCTGCCTCCTGCTGAATATCGCAGAATGGCGCAATTTTGAACTTGCGCTGGCGCATCCCTATTGTGCATGGCGCAACCCTTTTGAAAATCTGGGCCATTGTATTGTTTTGTATCACAGGTCACAGATACTGCTGGTGTACACATTCCAGTGCTTGATGAGAAATCTTTTTGCGTTGAAATTGGAAATGGAATACTCTCAATCCAGTGAAGGTAAGTATTTTTTTTTGGGGGGGGAAGCATATTTGCAAGTAGGTCTCATTAATGGTTTCTTATTTGGTTACTTCTTCACAGATTTCATCTGCATCCTTCTTGAGTCTGGTTGGTAATGATGGTCATGGTCATCGATTGAAATTACTTCTGTGTGTTGCATGTCTGCCCCAGCCCGGGGAGGGGGCGGGATGGGGGGCTGATGTTGACGAACTTCTTTGGATAAGGCAACTATGACACAACAAAGCATCTGGAAGTTTCCTAAAAAAAGAAATGAAGGACATATTGAAACTTGATTGCAGCAGTAACACATTATGTTTATGCTGTAGCTGTTCCACGGGTATCTAGATTAACACAGATAGCAAGCTGTCCCACTGCAATCAGCAGATCAAAACATACTTTATTACCAGGTTGTGTAACACATACACTGTGTCAGTGTCCCTGCATCTCAACTCAAGTTACATTTCAAAACCACATCTTGTCAAGTTAACACAACCTGGGTCCAACTTTTTCAACACTGTCATGGCTGCACAGCTGCAATTTTGGAATACAGTGCATGATATGTTGCAGAAATATTTTTTTGTGATGTACACATCACCTAGTTTATGAATCCTCAGTCAGATTTGTTGAACTCTTATGAAAAAAAAAGAAACAGATGAAATAAAATATATGCTTACTAGTATGGATTGGAAATAGATATTCCATAGGTTCCTGTGCACAGTACTGCTGCTGTACCATTGATACTGACTTTCAGCGGAGAGTCATTTGTTGTTAACCTGTAAAAATACAAAATAAGTTTACCATATGTGTTTGACCATCGCAGCTCAGAAAAACAATAGAAAACAAAACACACATCTAAAGGAAGTTGAACAGCATAAAAAACATTAGAACACATACTCACTTTATAGTTTTAATAGTAAGAAGCCTTGTGCCTGTGGCTGATGGATGTGGTCTCCTGTTCAACTCCCTCTGCCTTGTCATGGTGAATATAATGGAAAAACTGTCAGAATGACACTGGTGGTAGGTGCTGGTGGTCATAGCTGCAGCACATGATGAAATTCCCTCTGACATCTTCCTGCATCTGGTGGTGGTGGCAGTGGCTAAGAGTGGTCTTTTGGTGGTGGTCCAGGAGGGTACATGAAGTCATTTCCTCTGGTGGTAGTGGCTAACAATGGTCTTCTGGTGGTGGTCCGGGGGCACACAAAGTCATTCCCTGTGGTGACAGTTGCTAATGGTCTTATGGTGGTGGTCTAGGGGGGCACACAAAGTCATTCCCTCTGGTGGCAGTGGCTAACAGCAGTCTTATGGTGGTGGCCAGGAGGCACACAAAGTCATTCCCTCTGGTGGCAGTGGCTAACAGCAGTCTTCTGGTGGTGGTGGTCCAGGGGGGCACACAAAGTCATTCCCTGTGGTGGCAGTGGCTAACAGCAGTCTTCTGGTGGTGGTCCTGGGGGGCATACAAAATCATTCCCTGTGGTGGCAGTGGCCAACAGCGGTATTCTTGTGGTGTTCCAGGGGGTACACAAAGTAATTCCCTCTGGTGGCAGTGGCTAACAGCGGTATTATGGTGGTGGTCCAGGGGCCAGGATATATTGTGCTCTCTGTTACAAATGTAATGTGACATGTGGAATTTGAGTCACTCTAAGTGGGACACTCATTTAACCTATGAAAAAGAAAACATGTATCATACAACAAATGTGACATCCTTTTAACAACTTAAGTTAAAAGCTGCCAACATTAACCTCATCATCATCCTCATAAAGAAAGCTGCCCTCACACTCATCTATGTCTGAAGTCTGACCACTGGAAAATTTTTTCTTGATTGTGTCATCATCTGCATCAGTGGTAGGCCGTTTCATGCTGCCACTGCCAGTGCCACCAGGATGGGCTACATCACCAAAACCATGACTAGGCAGGGGTACGAATACTGAGGTCGCAGTCTGAGCTGGTATGTGCCTCTCATTCATTTTTATGAATGTTAGCAAACTGACATTTGCAGGAGAGAGAGAGATTTATATGATGATACTGAACTATTGCACCTGCTGATCTGAATACCCTCTTGACACTTACACTGGAGCGTGGGCATGTCAGGTACTTCAGTGCCACTGCAGTCAGCTCTGGCCAGTCACTGACCTTTCTGTTCCAGTATAAAAGAGGATCATTTGTTATTGACAGATGCCTGTTTTCAGACAAATATGACTCAACCATTCTCTGTGCTGCACTAAGTCCAGTGGTTGATGCATCATCCTGTTCTCCAGAATCATTTGTGTCACAAACCCCACTTGGGACAAAGCCTCCAAAAGTGGGTTGATGCCAACCACTTTGGATGACAGACCACCTGGAACTGCAGTCCCCTTCCCTTTACAGGATATGCTTGATACTCCTCCAGGTTCACCTTCAGCCTGATTATGCTGCCGAGGTTTGCTGACCTTGGCACATGACGTCTGTGCCCATGAACCAAGTGCATCAGTTTCCCACTGACACTTGTTACCTGTTCAGACCCTCCCTCCAGTACTGAGGTAATTCCACGTTTGTATCATGGGTCCAGCATTGTTGCTATTGCAAAGTTGTCACTACGCTGAATGCTCAAGATGTGACAATTCTGGTCGAATACTGTCAGCATGTGTTTCAGCAACATACTGCTAGCTCTGTCTCCAGCAACATCAAGGCTATGCTGTACATTCACCAATGTCTGCCTCAGCACTCAAAGCAGTGGAATTGATTGGCTAATGGAGGCAGACTCGCCACTCACTGCCTGTGTGGTATGTTCAAAAGGCGGCAAAATTATTATTACAGAGTCCATGAGGCACCACTGTTCAGTCATCATAGACATGGAGGCCCCATAACTGTCACAGAAAGTGTGCATGACAAGATATTCTGAAATGGCTTTGTATTGTTCACACAACCTCTCTGCCATGTATAAAGTGGAGTTCCACCAGGTGACAATTTTCATCTTCAAGTGGTGCTGAGGGAAGCTGTATCTGATCTGCAACTGCCGAAGTTGGTCACTAGCCTTTGCAGATTGTGAAAGTGAGAACAGATATGGCATGCAACTGTCAGCATTTCCTTTACATCAGGGTGCTGCAGAAACTCCTGCACCACAAGATTTAAACAGTGGGCTATGCATGGAACATGAACAAAGCCACCATTTGAGATGCATTTCACCACATTTAACCTATCGTCACTTGTTATGAACCCAGCTCTTAGGTGCAGGGGGTTCAGCCACTTGTCAATTTCCATCAGTACCAAGTCCAACATGTTTTCAACATGCGAACAGGTCACATTGTGAACAGGTCACATTGCACATACTAATCATTGCATGCTGTCAAATTCCTGGAAGATTGCTACCATGACACTCCACCTTACTGCACTGATTATTCACACTACCAACAGCACAAACAACACCCGGCACCTGTGCCCAATGTGCAGTTATACACAAATATGAACTCCCCGCTGTTTTGCCACTTGTCCACATATCCATACTTAAATGGATGAATGGAGAGGATGAATGTTGAAGGGCATGTCTTATAGAGTTGGACACAGTACGGTATAACTCAGGGACAGCACGGGTCAAAAAGTATATCCTGGATGGGACTTTCCATTTTGGACAGGCACGTGCAGCAAACCACAGGAACCCAGAATTCTCCACAAAGGAGAAGGGCAAAAGATCAATTGCCAGCATTTCAGCTACAGCAGCATTAAGTTCACATGACACTGTATGATTGGGTGGGTACTTCAGCTTATGCGCAAAAACACTCTGCAACATGGGCTGACTTAAACGTTTTATATGGGGTGTAATGACAAATGGTTCTGCTCTGTGAATGGCAGGGGGTTGGGTGTGGACTTTTAATGAAGGTGGTTGCAAAGGTGATGATGACAAACCCATAAATGCAGTTATTTTGCCAGATTTACCAACCGGGGTTGATGTACCATTTGCACTAGACATACTGCATTCACCACCACCACCACCACCACCAAAACTGCTACTCTCACCAGCACTGGACAACATTTCAAAATCATTATGCTCCTCCACCTCATCATTCCTGTAGTAATCCTCTGCTTTTATTTCATCAGTACTGCACACATTTAATGTCCTACTTGATTTAACAGTCATGTAAGGGGATAACATGCTCGTTAGGTTGATGATGAGGATGAATGCCCCACTGTGGTATTAGCTGCCATCTTGTTCTGGATCCACAGTGCCAAGTGCCTGTTCTTAAGATGCATATGCTGTACTCCTGTGCCCAGATAGCTCCCCTTTTTACCTCGACTCACACACGCATGGCAAACCTGGCAGATTGCAACTGACTCATCATTTGCATCTTGCACAAAAAAATCCCAGACAAGGGATTGCGATGCTCTAGTTTTAACATGTCACTGATTCTGCTTATTGGACTCCATTCTTTTAAGCCATGTGGGGGTGCTATGTGATTTTTTGGGCAGGACACATTTGGACTGCAACTGACCACCACGACTACTTATCATTATTACTGGGTCATCATCATCATCATCATCATCACCATCAACTTAAACTGGTAAATCACAACTTTTTATGGGGGTAATGCAAACAGACCTAGACACTGCGACCTTGAATTTCTTATTTTCCAGTTCCCAACTGGAGTCACTTACATCATCATCATATTCATCAACATCACCCATATCCACATCTTCTGCTTGGTTGCTGGCATGTGGACTGCATGTTGCAACCACAGCAACATCATCATCATCCGATTCATCATCATTAACATCACCATCACCTGACATTTTTTCACCACACTGTGAATCACTGCATTGCAAGTGCATGACCTGAACCGTGTTGGAAGAAATGTCACATTGTATGCTATCATTGACACGATGATCAGAATCCTCATGTTCAGTTACTGGGAAGTATGATATCATCTACACTGCCACTCACTTGCACTGCTTCACACTCCACTATATTTTTGGACACGGTAAACTGGTCAGAAGTGGAACTTGAGGCAGCAATACTCATACCACCACCTGCAAGTGCACTAACACCACCAGCTGGGATAACATCATCTCCTCCAACTATGAGTGAAGCTACTGATTGGGCTGTAAAAAACATTGCAGGAGAAATACCTTTCCTCACACCAGCAATGCACTTCTGCATCTGTGTACTATCACACCCACAGCCAATCTTACCACTAGCAGCAGTGCCATGGTGAGAAACAGCTTTGCTTGCACATCCCTTTGTGGGCATTTTGGGGGATCAACAACAATATTCTAAATAAATTTAGGTTTTGGAACATTCACTGTAGTTGGGGGGATGCTGGATGTGAAGCCAAAAAAAAAACAACTGTGGCTTCAGCAACAGATACAGATGCAAAGTCACAAGTTCAACAACACTTAAAAAAACAAAAAGAAGGTGCTGCGTCAGCATGTGGTCTAAAAGCAAAACAAAATGGTTATATTAAATGCAAGCTGAAAATAGAAAATAGAGTTAAAAATCTACATTTCGACCTTAGGTCTTCTTTAGGAAATATCTAAAAGAGAAAAAAACAAAGTTAGTGTAGAAGGGATGTAAAATGAGAGATATGTACATGTGGAGAAAGAAAAAAGGGGAGGCTCAGGGAGAAGTGATAAATGGCAAGATTAAGAGAGAATCTGTGAAACAAAAAGGTGAAGATGGGAAAGATAAAGCATGGTAGGAGTGAAAGACCTAGAGAAGTCCCCAGGTGGGGACTAATTAACAGGCCCTAGTAAGAAGGCTGAAAGGTGACAAATGTGTGGGAAGGAGACAGAGATGCAGACTTATATTGAAAATGAAAAAGAAATTAAATATCTACAGATACAAACAGACTTTAGGGAAAATAAGGGGTGGCTGAAAGATGTTAGTGGAAAATAAGTCTATCATTTAAACCAGAGGGCTGCTGGGAGCCAAGGCAGATGATCAGCTTGGCTTCCATGTTTTTTCTATGGTCAGAATCTCAGAAGCCCTGATGAAGAACACAAACAGAAAGGTCACTGACACCATTGTCCTTGGAGATAAAGTGGGATAAAATGGGTTTAGCAGTGTCACCATTCCTGACTGCTCTGTAATGATCCCTGAAATGGCCAGGAAGGCGCCTGCCAGTCTCTCCGATGTAAATAGCTGCACACTTCCTGAAAAGAATACAATATACCACATTAGTGGAGGTACATGAGAACTCCTTGGTGATGTGAAGAACACCTGTAGGCCCCCAAATTTCAGGCACACTAGAAATAAATTTGCAGGTGTTGCAGCGAGTCCTGTTGCAAGGTTTGGTACCTGGTAAGGAGGAACTGTTAGGAGTAGATAGGCTACTTTTAACCAGGAGATTCTGCAGGTTAGGTGGTCAGTGGTAGAAGGTAATAGGTGGTTCTGTAAAGGAAGCACCGATCTTAGGGTCAGATTGCAAAATGGGAAAGTTGCTGGTGATGATCCTGAGAATAGAAAGTGTGCTCCGAAGTAAAGAAAGCACTAGCGGAATTCGCTGTTGTTCTTGCAGGAAAGACCTGGTGACACCACTGACTACCCTTTTTAGCAAATCATGGGAGGATGGTGTGGTACCTGAGGACTGGAAGAAGGCAGATGTGATACCCCTTCTCAAAAGTGGGAGCAAGACAGAAGCAGGAAACTATAGACCTGTCAGTTAGACCTCTGCGGTAGGAAAAGTGATGGAATCACTTCTGAAGGAAAGAATTGTTGAGTACCTAGTGGCCAGTGGGGCACAGGACTTAAGGCAGCATGGGTTCACAGCAGGAAGGTCATGTCAGACAAATCTAATTGATTTCTTTGACTGGGTGACCAAAGTAGTAGACCGGGGGGGGGGCTGTGGACATGGCCTACCTAGACTTTAGCAAGGCATTTTACACAGTCCCACACAAAAGATTAATAGTCAAATTAACCAGCCCAGGAGTGGGTCCAAGGGTGGTAGCCTGGGTAAAACATTGGTTGGACAACAGGACACAGAAGGTCATTGTAAATGGTGTCATTCTGAAGAAAGAGGGGTTACTAGTGGGGTACTGCAGGGTTCAGTACTAGGTCCAGTCTTTTTTAATGTCTTTGTAAGTGACATTGCAGAAGGACTGGAAGGAAAAGTATGCCTCTTTGCAGATCACACAAAGATCTGCAATGGGGTTGATATGCAAGGAGGCATGGAAAGGATGAGAAGGGACTTGGCAAGGTTGGAGGAATGGTCAGAAGTACGGCAGCTTGGATTCAATGCAAAGAAGTGCAAAATAATGCACCTGGGAAACAAAAACCCAGGGGTAGATTACACAATGATGGGGGAGGTAGTACCAACAACAAAAATGGAAAGGGACCTGGGGGTAATCATATTAGATAACCTTAAGGTAAGCAAGCAATGTGAGAAGGCAGTAGGGAGGGCTGGGGTGATACTGGGATGTATAGGGAGAGGGATCACCAGTAGAAAACAGGAAGTTGTTATCCCTCTGTACAGATAGTTGGTGAGACCCCATGTGGAGTACTGCATCCAGTTCTGGAGACCGCATCTCCTCAAGGACAGAGAGGATGGAGGCAGTCCAGAGGAGGGCAACTAAAATGGTGCAGGGCCTGCAAGGGAAGCCATACAAGAAGATACTAAAGGAGCTTAATATGTATACCCTTGAGGAAAGGGAGGGAGAGGGGAGACATCACAGAAACTTTTAAGTACCTCAGTGGAATCAATAAAGTCCAAGAGGGTGGCATCTTTCAGAAAGAGAGATGTTCAAGAACAAGGGGACACAATTTGAAGATAGAGAGGGGATGGCTCAGGGGCAATGTAAGGAAGTATTTATTCACAGAGAGGGTGGTGGACACATGCAACAGCCTTCCTGAGGAGGTTGTGGGGTCTAAAACTGTGGGAGAATTCAAGAATGCATGGGACAGACATAAGACAATTCTTGTGGGAGGTAGGAAGAAATAAGCTGTTGGTTAACTAGGTTCTGCAGCTTATCCTGTAGGTAGGGAAATGGGCAGACTGGGTGGGCCAAGTGGTCCTTATCTGCCATTAAAGTCTATGTTTCTATGTTGCATGGCAGCATCTTTCCTGTGGGGTTCAAGGTTACGGGCATGTTACTCACCCAGGAGAGTGCTCTGTCAACTGTTGATAAAAAAACAGTGCATTACTTGGGTCTGCTCAGCAAAATCATCCTCTTCAATGCATAACCTGCAAAGTCCAAGAAACTGTAAATAAGGCAGGTCATTCTTTACATGTTTAGGATGGAAGAGCTGTGGAGAAGGAAACTGTGAGAGTCAGTGGGTTTGTAGTAAACTGATGTCTTCAGACCAGTGTTCTGTACTGACAGTTGGATATCCAGAAAAGGCAGTGCAGAGGAGGATACTTCAACATTGTATTGAAGGGAAGGATGGGCCATGGTAAACTTATCAAGGAAGACTTGGAGGGTCTCCCTGGAGCAGGAGGTGGTCCCCACACAGTTATCTATGTAGCGTTTGTAGAGTTCAGGTGCAGTCCCTGCGAATGAGAGAAAAAAACATTCCTCAAGCCAACCCACAAACAGATCAACAAAGCTGGGACTCATCTTGGTACCCATGGCAACTCCACTGACCTGCTGAAAAAAACTGTTATTAAAAGAAAATGCATCGAGTGTAAGAACAAGTTCTGCCAGATGAGTTAGTGTGTGTGTGTGTGTGTGTGTGTGTGTGTGTGTGGCTGTTGGACTTTCCGCTTATTCAAGAAATGCTGCAACGCTGTCAGACCATCATCATGGGGGATCAATGTGTAGAGATTTGATGTCCATGATGAAGATGAGCTGATGAGAGTCACTGAATCTGAACCTGTCAAATAACTGGAGAGCATGGTTACTGTCTTTAACATAGGAGGGCAGGGACGCAATGAGGGGTCTCATGAGCCTGTCCAAAAATGCAGAGATGTGGGATGTGGGGTAGGAGCAGGCAGACACAATAGGACAAACAGGGTTACCTGTTTTGTGGATTTGGGAAGGAGCTAAAACCTGGATGTCTTGGTATGTTGAACTATGAGTATCTTAGCAGAAGCAGGGAGCTCTTTGTTTTCAATAGTAGAGGTGATGGTGGTGGTGACCTCAGTCAGATAGTCAGCAGTTGGGTCCCTGTGGAAGACAAGAATAAAACCTGATGTTGGAGAGTTACTATGTTTCTTCAGTGATGTATAACTGCATTTGCCAGACCACAACAGCACATCCCTTATCAGCTGGTTGATAACAATGTCATTCCAACATTGTGGAGATCTGAGGGTTGCAAGCTCACCAGGTGTCAGTTTGGAATGGTTGTGCCTGCTATGAAGATTGAAGTTAGTGGTCTTTTCCATGCATTGGTTAGCAAAATAATTAACAGTAGCAAAATGTCCTGGAGGGGGTGTCCGTGCACGTCACTGGGGATTGATATCGTAGATTGTTCTGGTGATACTGTCATTATCTGCAGAAAGAGGAGTATCATTAGAGAAATGAGCTGTAAGGCATACTCTACGATAGAAGCACTGCAGATTAACTTGAACCTCGGGTGCATCAAAATATCTGGGTGTGGGCACAAAAGAGAGACCTTTGCTAAGGAGTGATTGCTCATCTTGTGTCAGGGGAAGGTCTGGAGGAATACAAAATACCAAATTGTTAGGTTGTGTCTTATTCGAGGGCTCATGTTGGTTGCAGATCTGCTGGATGAGAGACTAGAGTTTTGCAGATTTGGTGTCCTTGAGAAACTGAAAGAGAGTGGAGGTAAGGTTTGGATGTAGTGCTTAATAAAAGGAAGGTTATATGAAGCCGTTCGCTGCAGGAAATCCTTTTGTCTTTGAATGGTTTTGTGCTCAGAGATCAGCTGTGTATTAATGGATAGAATGGTGTTTGTGATAAGTTTCCTAGAGAAAGTTTTCAAAAGTTTATTAGTGGAGGAAACATGTATCTCAGACCCAAGTGAACAAGGATGGAATTTCAAGCGGAAACCTTTAGGAATAATACCCTGGTGGTGGCATTTGGAAAGAAACTGTGACTGCAGAGTTTAGTCTTAGAGCAAATGACAGAAAATAATTCAAGAGAAGACTTAAAAATATGAGAAGGGAATGTAGACATAGATGAAATGAAGGAGCATCTTAGAGAATTCAGAAGAGATTTCAGATTAGGCATTGTGGGTCGCAGCAAATGTAGCATACAAAATGTAAAAAACAAAAACAAGGCACTGCGTCAGCATGTGGCCTAAAAGCAAAACAAAATGGTTATATTAAATGCACGCTGAAAGTAATAAATAGAGTTAAAAATCTGTGTTTTGGCCTTATTTCTTCCTCAAGAAATATCTAAAAGAGAGAAAAAAAATGAAGTTAGTGTAGAGGGGAGGTAAAATGAGGGATATATATATTTTTATATATATATATATATATATATATATATATAGCTAGCTAGATAGATAGATAGATAGATAGATACATACATACATACATATGTGGGGAAAGAAAAAAGGGAAGGCTAAGGGAGAAGAAGTGATAAATGGCAAGATTAAGAGAGAGAATCTGTGAAACAAAAATGTGATGATGGAAAAGATAAATCATGATAGGAGTGTAAGAGCTAGAGAAGTCCCTAGGTGGCGACTAATTAACAGGCCCTAGTAAGAAGGCTGAAAGGTGACAAATGTGTGGGAAGGAGACATAGATGCAGACTTATATTGAAAATGAAAAAGAAATTAAATATCTACAGATACAAACAGACTTTAGGGAAAATAAGGGGTGGCTGAAAGATGTTAGAGGAAAATAAGTCTATCATTTAAACCAGAGGGCTGCTGGGAGCCAAGGCGGATGATCAACTTGGCTTCCATGTTTTTTCTATCATCAGAATCTCAGAAGCCCTGCTGAAGGACACAAACAGAAATGTCATTGACACTGTGGTCCTTGGAGATAAAGTGGGATACAATGGGTTTAGCAGTGTCACCATTCCTGACTGCTCTGTAATGTTCCCTGAAATGGTCAGCAAGGCACCTACCAGTCTCTCCAATGTAAATAGCTGCACAATTCCTGCAATGAATACAATATACCACATTAGTGGAGGTGCATGAGAACTCATTGGCGATGTGAAAAAGACCTGTAAGCCCCCAAATTTCAGTCACACTGGAAATAAATTTGCAGGAGTAGCAGAGAGTCCGGTTGCAAGGTTTGGTACCTGGTAGGGAGGAACTGTTAGGAGTAGGTAGGCTGCTTTTAACCAGGAGATTCCACAGGATAGGTGGTCAGCAGTAGGAGGCAATAGGTGGTTCTGTAAAGGAAGCACCAATGTTAGGGTCAGTTTGCAAAATGTGAAAGTTGCTGGTGATGATCCTGTGAAGAAAAGGTATGCTCTGATGGAAAGGAAGCATTAGTGGAATTCACCATTGTTCTTGCCTGACAGTATCTTTCCTGTGGGGTTCAAGGTTACGGGGCATGTTTCTGACCCAGGAGAGTGCTCTGTCCACTGTGCTTCTAGGGTATCCCCTGTTGATAAAAAAAAACTGCATTATTTGGGTCTGCTCAGCAAAATCATCCTCTTCACTGCATAACCTGCTAAGTCTAAGAAACTGTGAATAAGGCAGGCCATTCTTGACATGTTTAGGATGGAGGGAGCTGCAGAGGAGGAAATTGTGAGAGTCAGTGGGTTTCTAATAAACTGATGTCTTCATACCAGTGTTCTGTACTGACAGTTGGATATCCAGAAAGGCATTGTAGAGGAGGATATTTCAACAGTGTATTGAAGGGAAAGATGGGCCATGGTAAACTTGTCAAGAAAGACTTGGAGGGTCTTCCTGGAGCAGGAGGTGGCCCCCACACAGTCATCTATGTAGCATTTGTAGAGCTCAGGCACAGTCCCTGCGAATGAGAGAAAAAAATGTTCCTCCACCCAACCCACAAACAGATTAGTAAAGCTGGGACCCATCTGACCTGCTGAAAAAAACTGTTATTAAAAGAAAAAGCACTGAGTGTAAGAACAAGTTCTGCCAGACGAGTTAGTGTGTATGTGTGGGTGGCGGCTGGACTTCCCACTTAATCAAGAAATGCTGCAAAGCTGTCAGGCCATCATCATGGGGGATCACTGTGTAAAGAGATTTGATGTCCATGGTGAAGATGAGCTGATGGGAGTCACTGAATCTGAACCTGTCAAATAACAGGAGAGTATGGTTAGTGTCTTTAACATAGGAGGGCAGGGACTCAACAAGGGGTCTCATGAGGCTATACAAAAATGCAGAGATGTGGGATGTGGGGTAGGAGCAGGCAGACTCAATAGGATGACCAGAGTTACCTGTTTTGTGGATTTTGGGACGGAGCTAAAACTTGGATGCCTGGGGATGCAGAACTATGAGTCTCTTAGCAGAAGCAGGGAGCTCTTTGTTTTCAACAGAAGGGGTGATGGTGGTGGTGACCTCAGTCAGATAGTCAGCAGAGGTGTCCTCTGGAAGAGAAAAATAAAACCTGGTGTCGGAGAGTTGCTGTGTGGCTTCAGTGATGTGTAGCTCCTTTTGCCAGACCACAACACCACCCCCCTTATCAACTGGTTTGATAACAATGTCATTCCTACATTGTCGAGATATGAGGGCTACAAGCTCACCAGGTGTCAGGTTGGAATTGTTGTGCCAGCAATGAAGATCAAAGTTAGTGGTGTTTTCCATGCATTGGTTAACAAAATAATCAACAGCAGCAAAATATCCTGGAGGGGGTGTCCATGCACTTCACTGGGGATTGATATCACTGATTGTTCTGGAGATACTGTCATCATCTATGGGAAGAGAAGTCTCATTAGAGAAAGGAGCTGTAAGGCATACTCTACAACAGAAGCACTGCAGGTCAACTTGAACCTGGGGTGCGACAAGATATCCGGGTGTGGGCACACAAGAGAGACCTTTGCTAAGGAGTGATTGCTCATCTTGTGTCGGGGAAGGTCTAGAGGAATACAAAATACCAAATTGTTAGGTTGTGTCTGACTCAAGGGCTCATGTTGGTTGCTGATCTGCTGGGTGAGAGACTGGAGTTTTGCAGATTTGGTGTCCTTGAGAAACTGAAAGAGAGTGGAGTTAAGGTTTTGGATGCAGTGCTTAATAAAAGGAAGGTTATGTGGAGCCGTTGACTGGAGGAAATCCTTTTACCTTTGAATGGTTTTGTCCACCGAGATCAGCTGTGTATTAATCTACAGAATGGTGCTCGTGATAAGTTACCTGGAGAAATTTTTCAAAAGTTTATTAGTGGAGGAAATATGTATCTCAGACCCAAATGAACAAGGATGGAATTTCAAACAGAAACCTTTAGGAATAATACCCAGGTGGCGGCATGTTGGAAAGAAACTGTAAGTGACTGCAGAGTTTAGTCTTAGAGCAAATGCAGAAAATAATTCAAGAGAAGAGTTAAACCTATAAGAAGGGAATGTAGACATACAGTACATGAAATGAAGGTGCATCGTAGAGAATTCAGAAGAGATTTCAGATTAGGCATTGTAGGTTGCAGCAAATGTAGCATACAACATGTAAAAACAAAAACAAGGCACTGCGTCAGCCTGTGGTTTAAAAGCAAAACAAAATGGTTATATTAAATGCATGCTGAAAATAGAAAATAGAGTTAAAAATCTATGTTTCAACCTTAGGTCTTCTTTAGGAAATATCTAAAAGAGAAAAAGTTAGTGTAGAGGGGAGGTAAAATGATACATATACTGTGTATATATATATATATATATATATATATATAGGGAAAGAAAAAGGGGAAGCTCAGGGAGAACAAGTGATAAATGGTAAGATTAAGAGACAATCTGTGAAACAAAAAGGTGATGATGGGAAAGATAAAGCATGATAGGTGTGAAAGAGCTAGAGAAGTCCCCAGGTGGGGGCTAATTAATAGGGCCTAGTAAGAGGGCTGAAAGGTGACAAGTGTGTGGGAAGGAGACAGAGATGAAGACTTATGGTGAAAATGAAAAATACATTAAATGTGTACATATACAAACAGACTTTAGGGGAAGATAAGGGGTGGCTGAAAGATGTTAGTGGAAAATAAGTCTATCTTTTAAACCAGAGGTCTGCTGGCAGCGAAGGTGGATGATCAGTTTGGCTTCCATGTTTTTTCTATGGTCAGAATCCCAGAAGCCCTGCTGAAGGACACAGCAGAAAAGTAATTGACACTGTGGTCCCTGGAGATAAAGTGGGATACAATGGGTTTAGCAGTATCATCATTCCTGACTGCTCTGTAATGTTCCCTGAAATGGTCAGCAAGGCGTCTACCAGTGTCTCTGATGTAAACAGTTGCACACTTCCTGCAAAGAATATAATATACTACATTGGTGGAAGTGCATGACAACTCATTGGTGATGTGAAAAACACCTGTAGACCCCCGTATTTCGATCACACTGGAAATAAATTTGCAGGTGTAGCAGCGAGTCCTGTTGCAATGTTTGGTACTTGTTAGGGAGGAACTGTCAGGAGAAGGTAGGCTGCTTTTAACCAGGAGATTCTGCGGGTTAGGTGGCCGGTGGGTGGAGAAAATAGGTGGTTCTGTAAAGGAAGCACCAATGTTAGGTTCAACAACACCTTAACTTACCAGTGGTGCTGAAGTCACAAACAATCCGATCTGGAAAATAATTCCTTTTGCGGGGGCACCGACTGCAGAGTTTTACAGCATTGTAAGCAGCAGAACAAAGAAAAGATGCCACAATGGCAGTACAAAATCACGCAGCTGCAGTGGATATCAGGTTCACACTACTGTACCTGCAGTTACACTGTGGCACAATAAAAGTTGTTTTATTTTATGTCATGCACCGCACACACACTCTCTCACACACAATTTGTCTACAAATAATGCATAGCAAATTAAAAACATCAGTAATATACTATGTATTTTAAACAACCTGAAATTATGAACTGCTGTTCCAGATCTACACAACACACAATCAGTAAAATAATGTCTACAATTACTGGCAGTATTACTGTGTGTACATTAACATAGTCAGTTATATAAGAAAAATATAACCAAAAAACAAGTAACTCCCTATTTCTCCAACTTATATCTACCTACACCACAGATACGCCCCTTCCCGAAAGCACACTTTCACTGTCTTTTACTACACAGACTCAATGTTGTACATTAACATTCAAAATCCACACACAAACAATAAACGCTTGATGATATGAGCACAGGAGTGTTTCTTACAACAGATGAACTAAAGTTTGAGCAAAAAAAAAATTACTCAAAAAGGCTTTTTTAACAGCTTTTAGAAGGTTTGAATCACAGAGAGCTCTCAGAGCAGACTGTCTCCAACAGCTTCCTATACACACTACCCTGAACTGAGGCTGCGCAGAGCAATATAGAGCCCATGTGACCTGAAATTCCATGAATCACTGAAAAAATTCACCTTTGGAGCTTAAAAACAAGGAGAAGTGAGGCGAAGAACGTTATTTCAATGCACTTCACCTTTAAAATCGGGGGAGTAGTGGTCTGGGAAGGCGGAGTAATGCGAAGTCATTGTTTTCAATGGACTTCGCGTTACCCATCATAACACGAATTACTCTGCTTCGCATTGTGGAGTACTCCGCGAATTCACCTTCCTTCCACAAATCACTTCATGGAATGAACTGAGCCCACTTCCACCACCACTAAACACAATGAGACCACACTAAACCAGCAGCTTTGCATTATTCATGTACTGCAGCTGCTGCCAGTGGTGGTACATTTTCATGTTAGTGTGTGTCTAGATTTAAACTAAATGATAGAAATGAGATACAGAAATGTTGTAAATGCACAAAAATGTCATAAATAGAGTCTGTCATAAAAGCCCTCTTAGCTCTGAATCTTTGCTACTATCTGCTGTTGGAGAACTGTGGGCAAGAATATTCCACATTCATGCAGGGACAAACAGTGACCCACAGAATTAAGAGATCACATCTACATGAAATTTTATAATTCATATAAATACATAATGTAAAAAGTACTATTTCTAACAATGAGAATAAACTTTCTCCAGTTTTGTTGCACAGGAATTTAATGCATAATGGGCCCGATGCACATAGGGGTAGGAAGTACATGCCAGAGGCATGTATCCTGCCGGTGAAGGGCCACACCTGCAGACAGGAGTGCACCCAGGGGTATGCATTACCAGTGTGCACCTGTCTATGGCCCCACCCCACTGGTGCACGGGAGCACAGAGGACAGATAAGAGGACTGGGTGGGCATCCAATAGGATGCTCAACCTGGTTTGAAGGTGGATCCCTTGCGCCCATGGGCATGGAGAAATGGCCACCACTGTGCCACACACAGCAACCAAGAAGTGGGCTGGTGCCCAGTCTGCCATCCCCAGACCACCAGTCATTGCCCATGGTGTATGGTGGCATGGCGTAGGGGAAGGTATGCCCCACCTAACATTTGGTGACTGAGGGGGTGGCATCCTGGGGGGGAACACAGACCTTATGGCTGTGTTTCCCCCCTGCATACTGTGCACCCCCCGTGCCCAGTACTCCACAACTCTATGAATGTCACGGAGTGCGGGAATGCCCCCGGCATGCCTCCTGCCCACCCCGAGTGTGTTGCCTTCTGCACAGTTTGGCAGAAAAGGTTATACACCCCATCAATGAATACCATGGCCTGTTGTGCAGGGGGTGCAATGGGTGCAGAGTGGCTATGCACCACAGATACATGACATGTAGTCACTCAGCACCATAGTGCATAGGGTCCAAAGTTCAGAGCATTTCAGTTCCTACTTAGAGGAGAAAGTGTGCAAGCTCTGGACCAGCACATTCTTTTAAGTCTTTAGTGAGAGGTATGAGCTCAGTAAGGTGCTAAATGGTGACTGACACACTCACACTAGTTATTGTTATGGGTGGTTTACTACATTTAAAAAAAATCAGTTGCCATGCATCTCCCTCAGCACTATTGCACTAGTACAGATTGGTTGCTTAAACAATTATATTCACTTAGATCACGTACCTGACTCATGGTGCCTACAAAACCAAAACCAAAATAACTAAAGAAAAACAGACAACATAGAAATCCAAACTCATTGTGATTTTACTGACTAAAGGGTGGGCTTTTATGTGAAATACTTCATATTCTGCTGTGACTCCACCTGACGTCCTCTTTAAGTGTGAGCTGAAAGTTCTTTGGTTGCAGCACTTTATGTCCAACCAAACAATTCTTGGCTATCTACCCAAAAATCAGCCCACTTCCTAAACTGGGCAATCAGGATTTTGTGGATGCCTGGAAAATATATTTTTTACCTGAGTTTCAAAAAAACACAATACTCTAAATAAATGGGTCCTGTTTTCCTAAGTTCAGGTAGTTGTTTGTTGAAAATATATTTTTTTTATGTGTTTTACATGTTTTGACAACAGCAACAAAATATGGTGACTGTCATAATCTAAAATTGTTTTCTTGAGACAAAAAAAAAAGAAACATTTGCAACCTAAAAACGGCTCGTGAAAGAAGAATGTGTGGGATGTATGTATTAGAGGATCATCCTAAAAATTCCACTGATTATGCTTAGAAGCCAAATGTCAAAACCTTGTAACTCTAGAACTGATTGATATTTGTTCATGAAAGCTTAGGAAGGCACCCCCCTAGCACAAGCCCCTTCTGTACTTGAAAGTTTTAGAACAAAATTCCAAACTGCCTTAGCTGTGCGTGAGAGCAAAAAAAGAAAGAAAAGACAAAAAGTGGTGCTTTTGTGAATTTTTGATGTGTCTGGATCTCGAAATCTGGGTAAGCGCACATTACAGACTTCCCATGTCTTGAGAATTTTCCACCAGGACTGTGCATGCCATATTTTTTTATTTATTTAGCTTTTGATGACCGGGTAAGCACACTACACAGAAAATGCCTATGTTCAGGTGCGACCCGAAAGGTTACAGTAAGATGTACAGACAATGTAATAGGGAAAATATGCAGACAGAATTGGAGGACATTTACATAAGATGGGACTTCAGTACAGTAGGTTAGGTGTTTTAGCAATGCATACATTGCATTACATGTACATACATTGTATTACATGTACATACAAACATACAAATCTGCCAGCAGAAACAGGCCTTATGGTCTATCAAGTTAGTCTGCTCGAATGCTTAGCTAGCACTGTTATATTGCAGCTGTTCCACCCCCCCTTCCCCCTCACCTTTACCGCCCTCACTGTGCTACAGGATACCACCTCCTCGTGTAGAGTGTTCTATTTCTCCACCACCCTCTCTGATGAACAAAGTACAACAATAAGTGCAATCAAAATACCAGTTTCTTAGATTGCCACTTGGGACAGATTTTCCATAAGTCTGCAATGCAGAAAACTGTGGCTGAGAGGAAAACAGTCAGAAAATAGGGGCTCAGGGGCAGTGGCAGTCCAAGAAGGTGCTCAAATGCTCCCAAAGGAATTTTTTTTAAAACTGTTATGTGTGCCAGCACATTGGGCAGTCACAGGAAGGATGTCCCAGTGTCTGGGAGCACAGACATCAAAGGCCCTGTCACCTGTCAAGCAGCAGGACTTAAGTGCGGTGATGTGGTGGCTCTGACCTTCTTGTCAATAAAGTAGCCCGGGGTATAGGGAGCGGTAGCTGGAGGGGGACAGCTAATCAAGATTATTGTACAGGTCATAGCGGTGAGTGAGTCAAGGACCAGTAAAAGCAAAGTGGCAAATATTATTACGTGCAACATCCCACTTAGCTAAGCTAGACTGTGCCACAAGGAGGAAGGCTGTAAGTCCATAGCCAAGTGTAGGTGGTAGTACGGCTTTGGCCAGGGCAAGGTATGCAGCTACATTAAGAGCTACTCTGAGCCTATAGGCTAGGCCCAACTTGGTACTTGCAGTCTTACACACATTACGGATGTGCAGCAAGAGGTCCAATTGAGGGTCAAGAGTGACTCCCAGGTATTTAAAGGAGGAGGTGATACCTACCAAGGATCCATCAATACCCTTAATGCACATGGGGGCGGGGCACAGTTTTAATTTAGCTGAAAAGCCAAAGAGCATAGTCTGGGTTTTTTTCAGGTTAAGAATTAGCTTTTTTGACAGGATCCAGGATTTTGTCCCCTTGCAACTGGGAGTTTATGACACAGATATCCTTCGAGCTGGCGAGCAGTACCAGATCATCAGCATATAGAGTAGGTCTGCAATGAGAGGTCGCCAACAGGAGGTCATTGACAAATAGGGAGAATAAGATGGGGCCCAGAATAGAGCACTGTGGTATCCCAACATTGACAGGTGTAAGCTCCGAGAGGGCTCTGTTATACTTGACTAGCTGCTGCCTACCATTAAGGTATTTAGAGAACCAAGATAAGGCTGGGAGGGACAGTTCAAGTGTGCAAAGTTTTGAGCACAAGAGGGTATGATCAACCAAATCATAGGCCTTCAAGAGGTCTACGTAAATTGCTCCAGATAACATACCAAGATCAGTGCAGTCCTAATGTCAGATGTAACCTTGGCAAAGGCTGTGGCTGAACTATGGCCCTTGCGAAAGCCATGCTGCTCTGGGGTCAGAAGATCATGCTTCTGCAGATATTCCAACAGCTGAACTTAAGCCGCCTTTTCTAGTAGCTTGCTAACTGCAGAGAGAATAGCTGTGAGCTGGTAATTATGAGTGCACTTTTGATCTTCCTGTTTGAAGACCAGTACTTTCCAGACAGGGGGGGACCACATTAGTATTAAGAGATAGGTTGAAAATGTGGGATACAGGGAGAGCAAGAAAGGGGGCTCCCAGTTTTAGGAGCTTTGGCTATTATGTCCAGCATTCGTATATGGAGAGAGGGCAGATAGCAGCTTTCAGACACTATGACAAATTTACAATAAAAGGGGGGATGGGAGACAGTCTTAAGTGGGAGTTACCAAGGGGAGGTTATGCATTAGCAGTAGCAAACAGGGAGGTGTATGCCGTAAGGTAAGAGAATTGGGTGTTAAATGCATTAGTGATGGTTACAATGTTATTGCAATTTATGCCCCCCAACCAACATATTAACAGTTTCACACCTGCTGCAACTACCCACTACATTTTTATTAGTCTGCCAAAAATGATGGGGGCCAGTGGCAGACGACACCAGGGCAGCAGTAAAGAAATCACTTTTTAAAGCCTGAATGTCTCTTTTACAGGCATTTCTAATCCACCAGTATTGCTAGTAGGCAGACAGATCATTTGCTACCTTAACTTTTTTCCACAGTTTATCCCTGGTTTTCATAAGAGACAGTAAGCCAACATGAAGCCATTTGGTGACAGTCCCCCTGACTCTTCTCTTTGTTACAGTAGCATGCTTGTCTTGTAATGGGGAAGGATGTCAAGAAGATACGGTAGGGCTCAGCAGAGTCAGCAGCCAATAACACTGGTGCCCAGCTAATGATCGCAAGCTCTTTAAGGAAGAGTTAAGGGTCAAAGCGGCAACAATTCCTCACATATTTTGAACTGTTTCATCAAGTGCGACCAAAGTTATTAAGGTTTGCATATCCAGCTCAACCTTAACTATGCTTGCACTGCTGTGTACATAAGTTACACAGTCATGGTAGTGCCTGTATATTAGGGTTGAATAAACATTTTAATGTTAAGCCCCAATTTTTGCACCTTAACGTTGCCACCATTCAACAGCTTTACTTTAAATTTGGAATGCATAGAAATGGTACCAGGTTCTCTAGATCCAGAAATTTGCATTGTAATCAGTTCACAGAGGTAACGTTACAGAGGGGCAAAAACACAGCAATCACACAAATTAAGGCTTTTTTATTTGCTGAACAATAACTAAAAAACTAGGAACATTTGAAACCTGAAATTTGCAGGTTTGATAGAGTTTGGTTTAAGGTGTGCTTTTGTGCTTTTTATCTCCAAACTTAAGTAGTTTTAAGAATATTGAAGAAAAAAATCCTGTTTTTGATCATGCACAGGGAAAAAAAAAATTCTAAAAATAACAGAATTATTACAACCACATGAAGTCATGTGATCATATTACAAAATGAACACATTGATAAGGTGGCAAGGCTGGTTCCCTGTCTGCATATGCCATCCTGATGCTTTCATTCAGAAGGGACAGGGCTATTTGTCAGTATGTTGCCCCATCCCTATTGAATGTGCTCTGCATCTGACTTTTTTGTTAATTGTCCCCTGAGCTCCTCCCAGGAATGATGGACGCTACATTTATTACTTTGGTTGCTTGTTGCAATATATAATTTGGCACAAAGAATATTTACATCCACAATGTTATTACTCCAAAATTTCCACACATCAATTCATTCAAAGTTTTCTTGGTTCCAGCCTTTTTCCTTCTTCTGGTCATTCCTCCATCTTGATTTTCAGGGCCCGGACACCGTGAATCCAGTCCCCTCTTCCACACCAGAACCAGGCCGGTTCCACCTACCCTGGCTTTCACCTTCCAGGCTCAGACACTTCTGAATCCGGTGCCTGGACCTATCCTCCTCCCCACTTTAACATCAAGACTGGGTTCCTTGTCCCCAGCCTGTGTATCCTCCCCCCTTCCCTTCCCCCTTTTCTTTCTTCCAACTCCTATAGGCCTCGCTGCCCCCTCCCAGGGAACTATGACCCAGCCCCTTGGCCTGCAGTTGCCTTCCTGCAGCAAGCATACTGGCCCCTTGCCCAGGGCCCCTAGGGCACTCAACCTGCCCTCTTCCCATTTTTGTGACAACCATGCCTCCTCAGAGCCTTCCTTAATAAGGGAATAAGGGTGGGAGTGTGGGAAAATTCCCAGCAAAAAGAGGTCATCCTGCATGTGTCCAGGTCTGATATACTCCTATAGGACCCACTGGGGCTCTTCCCCCTAGCCACTCCCTGAAGCTCCGGTGTTGCCCTGTCATATTACACCTCTACCTGCTTGGTGATGTCACTAGCCCTGCCCCTTCTACCTAATCTTTCCCTCCCTCTTCCCCCCACCCCTCTCCCTCTTGTGTTCCTTCCTTGCAGCGGTCACCAGACAACATGGCCTGCCTTTTAGTGGTAAGCTCCATTGTCCCCATAACCCCTCCCAGGAATGATGGATGCAACACTTATTTTACTTTTTGGTTGCTCGTTGACAATATTTATTTTGGCAGAAAGACTATTTACATCCTAATGTTATCACTTCAAATTTCCACACATAAATTCATTGAAAGATTTCTTGGTTCCGGCCTCTTTCCTTCTTCTGGTCGTTCCTCCATCTTGACTTTCAGGGCCCGGACACAGTGAATCCGGCCCCCTCCTCCAACAGAACCAGGCCGGTTCCACCTACACAGGCTTTCGCTCTCCAGGCCCGGACACTTCTGAATTCGGTGCCTGGACCTATCCCCCTTCCTGCTTTAACACCACCTCCGGTTCCTTGTTCCCATCCCATGTATCCTATCCCTCCCCCCTTCCCTCCCCCCGCTCCCCATTTTCTTTCTTTCACTGCCCCTCCTTCAGCTTGCAATTGATGGAGGGGCTCCCCCCTTGTGGGTTAGTATCTCAATCCTTTGCTGTCCACAAGCTCCCTAATTGGCCTCAGGAATAGGCATGTGTCAAATTCTGACAAGTGTGCCCCATCAGACCTGTACCCCACAGCCTGATCAAAGGGAATGTCCTGTGCTGCAGGTGCACTCCTCCCATTTTGATTACTGCCCTTGCCACCCTTCTATTCAGATGCTTCCTGACTTTTTCAATCAGCTGGATGTCTTTGACCCCCCTCCAAACTTGCCGGGATGTAATGTCGGACAGCCAATTGTCACCCTCGGCCACCACACTTTTAGCTTTTCTAAATCCCCCATGATGTTCTGCCCCAATTCACCCCATGACAGGTCCCCCAATTCATTGCCACCCGGGTGTATAATAATGCAATCTGGCATGCCCCACTGCAACCTTAACTCCTCCATTAGTGGCAGGAGCTGCGTCCACCTCATACCCTTAATGCCTTTCCACAGCATCCTGGTGTGCTCAGTATTGTATTCCAGTTCTGCTCCTCTGGAGGTGGTGACAGCAAACGTTTTGGTCCATTAGACGAAGGAATGCCCCATTATCCAAATTTTCCTCTTGCAACCTGCCATGGAAACAAGATAAACAGTGTGAGTTGTTGTTGTCAATACCTGACATACCTCCAATAGCAGCTGGACTTCCAGTGCCCCACCTTCTTTACCTCCTCCACTGCAGCCTCTTTTTATGCTGCCCCTGTGGCTGCCCCAATCTGAAAAGAATGTGGGGTAAATTCACCCTGGTCTTCCCCGATGAAGGTCAGGGCCCTCCTGAGTACTGCCCTTTCCTGAAAACTGGTGACTTGGGGAACCATCCCCAAGTTGGAACAAGGCCCCCCTCAGCCCTCCCTCGAGTGCTCCCGTATGCCTCCAGTGTGCGCACTGTGCAGTTGGTGGACTGCGGCTGCCTCACCAATGACACCTTGGTCCCCTTCCCCTTTTGGTCTGTTTTAGACATGGCCAGGTTAATGACCACTCTGTCATGTCCCCACAGGATGTCCTCATGTTGCAGAGCCTGCCCAGCTGCTGTCTTTTGTGGGGCCACCATTTCCCCCACCTGGAATGCCCCTGCTGCCTTGTCTGAAAATATGGCCCTAAATAGTGCCTCCTCCTGGGCCAAGGTGCATACCTACTGAGTTGCCCCTAAGACCTTTTCAAGCAACTGCCCTCTTATGGGGCACCTCCCATCCTTCCTGGCCACCTGACCTCTCTGCCAACCTGAAACTATCCTTTTTATTGTCTTGTTGGCCACTACAGTGGGCTAGCCCCTGTCCTGACATACCCAACTGATGCCAGCCAAGTGCACCACCATTGTGATATGGGCCAGCCTGTCTTCCCAGTGCTCCACTACAAACTTCCTTACCTGCTCATCCCAGAAGGGCAAGAGTAGCTCTCCGGCCCCCTCTAGCTGCTGGAGGTCTGCCTCTGAGCAAGTAAGTGGTCAACTGAGAAATATAGGATATTCTTGTCTCAGAACAGGACAATCAGGAGCTTAAAGGGCACACAGGCAGAAAGTAAGGAGAGAGAGAAAAAAAAAACAGATGAAAGAGTAAGGATTGCAAACAGTTAAGGGGCCAGAAATAAGACATGATTGGAGTGGTGCAGTGCAGTGGCTGTGGAGCAGCAGTCTTCCGGGAGACATTCTGGAGGATGCAGTATTGTCCCATCAGCAGGCACCTCTCTGGGCTGAGGGAGGAGGTTGCTCATCTCCAGGCTGAGTTGGCCAGGATTTGTGGGATCTCCTCTTCCATCCAGGGACCACCAGTGCCACTGCCGTTGCCTCAGAGGTTGCCAAGAAAAAGGAGCGGTTGGACCACAGTGGGCTCAGGGAGGGTGAGGGTGGTGGAACAGAGGTGCATCCCTCCAGTTGTACCTCTCCACAATCCCTATGCCATTCTGGCAAAGCGTGGTTCCTCTATGGAGGCACCCACAGTGGAGACCAAGGAGGATGTTGGGAACCTCCACAAAGGAGACCCACAGGAGGGTGGCAGGGGACCCTGCAGGGAAGGAAACAACCCTAGTGGGGACTCCATTGTTAGGAAGGTAGAACTGGGGAGGAAGGGAGAGGGAGGTGAGCGCCTGCCTGGTGCCATGGCTTGGAGGGACAGGGAGTGAATCCTCAGGATTGCTGGAGCAGCTGCACAGGGGAGGGAGCTAGATGGCATTGTCCACCTAGGGACAAATGACCTGGCTAAGAAAGGGATTAGAGAAGTGCAGGAAGAGTTTGTGGAATTGGGGAGGGGTCTTAGTCAAGTAGCATGCACGGTAACCTTCTCGGAGGTGCTGCCCATCTATGGCATAGGAGAGGCTAAGGTGTTCCGCACCATGGGATTTAATCAGTGGTTGAAAAACTGGTGTGGAGCTCAGGGATTTTGCTTCATTGGGGATGGGGGGTCCACCTGGAGTGATGCAAGCCTATACTGGCATGATGGGCTGCATCTGTCCGGGAGGGGAACCAGGATCCTAGGTGATAGGTTTAAATGCTTCATTGGCAAGCTTTTAAACTAGCCAAGCGGGGAGGCACTGGAAAGGAGCAAGGAAATCCTATCCCCCCCAAATAATCATGGTAGTAAGTGCGGCAAACACCAACATAGAGGTGTCAATAGGGAGAAGGGCAGGGGTAAATGGAGAAAGTGACAAAGGCAAGAAGGACAGGGATGGGGCAAAAAGGGGTAAGGCCATCAAAAAATGGAGGGTAATGAGTACCAATGCCTATAGTCTAGGTAATAAGCTCCCTGAGCTGGTGGCCTTGATGGAAAAGGGATGCCTGGATATCGTAGCAGTCACAGAAACATGTACACAGAGAACCATGACTGGGATGTTAACATACCAGGGTACATAACCTACAGGAGAGACAGGCAGGGGAGAAGAGGGGGAGGAGTAGCTCTCTATGTAAAGGAAAGGATAAAAGCAACTGAACAAAAGAGTAAACAGGGAGGAGAGGAGGCACTGTGGGTCACCTGAGACTGTAAGGGCACCACAATCCGTACAGGGTTGGTACAGACCCCATGTCAGGGAGGGAATGGACAAGGATATGATAGAAGGCATTCTTAGAATGGCAGAGAAAGGGAGATACTGTTGATGGGAGACCTGAATATGCCAGATGTTAACTGGAGCACATTTGCTGCAGCCACATCCAAGAGCAGGGCCATTCTTGATGCCCTACAGGTGGCAGGCATTAGACAGCTAGTTTCAGAACCCACTCATGAGGGAGCAATCTAAGACCTGTACTCTCAAACGGGGCAGTGAGAGGATCTCAGATCTAGAAGTGGGTTGCCATCTGGGGACAAGTGACCATCAAACAGTGTGGTTCACATTAAACTCAGCTAAGAGTCAAGCTATACAAAAGTGAAGGTACTGGACTTTAGGAGGGCTGACTTTGGCAAGATGGGAGAGTGCCTCAGAAAAGCACTAGCAAACAGGCTAGAAGGAGATGTGGAGCAACAATGGGGAATCATCAAAACTGCCATCACAGAGGCAACAAGCCTCTGTGTGAAGCAAATAAACAAATCAAAACAAAAGAAAAAGCCACTATGGTTCTCAAAAAAGGTGGCTGCGAAAGTCAGGAAGAAAAAGATAGCATTCCGGAAGTATAAGGAAACACATAAGGAGCAGGACAGAGAGCTGTACCAGTTAAGGCAGAAGGAAGCAGGGAGGGAAGTCAGAATAGCAAAGGCCCAAACTG
Organism: Neoceratodus forsteri; assembly: GCA_016271365.2. Taxonomy (NCBI): domain Eukaryota; kingdom Metazoa; phylum Chordata; order Ceratodontiformes; family Ceratodontidae; genus Neoceratodus; species Neoceratodus forsteri. Next base: position 770,084,956 of record CM057449.1, on the reverse strand, counting down.
AGGAAAAGATAGCCAACTCAGTTAAGAAGGGGGATAAAACATTTTATAGGTACATCAGCGAGTGTAGAAAGACAAAGGGAGGGATAGTGGAAGCCAATAGAATGAACGGTGGGTGGGCAGAGGGGGACAGTGAAAAAACAGGGATACTGAACGAGTATTTCTGCTCAGTATTCACAAAAGAGGAGGGAGAAGTGCCTAATCCAATTAACAGAGGCACTCTTGATAGGGGGGTCGATCCCAGTCCTTTCACAGAAGAAAGGGTTCTGCAAGAACTCCTAAAACTGAAGGTGGACAAAGCAATGGGTCCTGATGGTATTCACCCCAGAATTCTAAAAGAATTAAGGGAGGAACTAGTGAAACCACTGGCTACTCTTTTTAATAAATCATGGGAGGATGGTGTGGTACCCGAGGACCGGAGGAAGGCGGATGTGATTCCCCTTCACAAAAGTGGGACCAAGACAGAGGCAGGAAACTACAGACCTGTCAGTCTGACCTCTGTGGTAGGGAAAGTGATGGAGTCACTTCTGAAGGAAAGAATAGTTGAGTACCTAGAGGCCAGTGGAGCACAGAACCCAAGGCATCATGGGTTCACAGTGGGACGGTCATGTCAGACGAATCTAATAGATTTCTTTGACTGGTTGACCAAAGTAGTAGACCAGGGAGGGGCTGTGGACATGGCCTACCTAGACTTTAGCAAGGCATTTGACACAGTTCCACACAAAAGATTAAAAGTCAAATTAACCAGCCTGGGAGTGGGTCCCAGGGTGGTAGCCTGGGTAAAACATTGGCTGCACAACAGGACACAGAAGGTAATTGTAAATGGAGTCCATTCTGAAGAAAAGAGGGGTTACTAGTGGGTACCGCAGGGTTCAGTATTGTCCAGTCCTTTAATGTCTTCATCAGTGACATTGCAGAGGGACTGGAAGGAAAAGTATGCCTTTTTGCAGATGACACAAAGATCTGCAACAGGGTTGATACACAAGGAGGCATGAAAAGGATGAAAAGGGACTTGGCAAGGTTGGAGGAATGGTCAGAAGTATGTCAGCTAGGATTGAATGCAAAGAAGTGCAAAATAATGCACCTGGGAAACAAGAACCCAAGGGAAGAATACACAATGGGTGGGGAGGTAGTAACAACAACAAAAAAGGAAAGGGACCTGGGGGTAATCATATCAGATGACCTTAAGGTTAGAAAGCAATGTGAGAAGGCAGTAGGGAGGGCTGGGGGTATACTGGGATGTATAGGGAGAGGCATCAGCAGCAGAAAACAGGAAGTTGTTATCCCTCTGTACAGACAGTTGGTGAGACCCCATCTGGAGTACTGTGTTCATTTCTGGAGACCCCATCTCTGCAAGGACATAAACAGGATAGAGGTAGTCCAGAGGAGGGCAACTAAAATGGTGCAGGGTCTGCAAGAGAAGCCATATGAGGAGAGACTAAAGCAGCTTAATATGTATACTCTTGAGGAAAGAAGGGAGAGGGGGGACATGATAGAAACTTTTAAGTACCTCAGTGGAATCAACAAAGTCCAAGAGGGTAGCATCTTTCAGAAAAAGAGACTTGCAAGAACAAGGGGACACAATTTAAAGATAGAAGGAGGGGCGTTCAGGGCAATGTGAGGAAGTATTATTTCACAGAGAGGGTAGTGGATGCATGGAACAGCCTTCCTGAGGAGGTGTTGGGGTCTAAAACTGTGGAGAATTCAAGAATGCATGGACAGACATAAGGCAATTCTTGTGGGGTGTAGGAAAGAAATAGGCTGTTGGTTAACTAGGATCTGCGGCCTATCCTGTAGGTAGGGAAATGGGCAGACTAGATGGGCCAAGCGGTCCTTATCTGCGTCAAAGTCTATGTTTCTATGTTTTTATGGTTCATCTCTGCCCCACCCGTGCTTCCTTCTGAACTCCTGAAATCTCACCCACCCTGCTTCATAGGCCCTCAATGTGTTTGCTGACCAGAAACCCTGATACAGTGCCCTGGCTGTGTCCCTCCAACCTCCCATAACTGGTCTGGGAACCTGGTCCTGTGTGGTGCTGCCTAAGGCCTCAGCTCCCAAAACCTGTTGAGCTGTAAACGGGAAAGACTGTCAGCCACTTTGTTCCTCAACCCATCAATATGCTGCACTTTGAAAGATAGGTTCAGTTGCAGCCCCAACAAGACCATGCACCTGAGCAGCCTGCCTACCATCTCTGTCTTCCCCCCTTGCCTATTAATGACCTCCAGTACCCCTTTGTTTTCACACCAAAATAAGATACACTTCCCCTTGATCCTATAACCCCACACTTCTAGGGCCACCCATATCGGGATGATCTCCAAGAATGTGTTTTCCTTCAAGAGTCCCCCTCCTGCCCATGATGCCAGCCAAGGTTCTGACATCCATTCCCCTTGAAAGTATGCCCCCATTACCAGGGCAACCGAAGCGTCCGTGAACAGCTCCAAGTCTGTGTTCCACTGCCACTCCTCCTGCCAGAATGTCACCCCATTATAGCTGTCGAGAAACTCCTCCCATACCTGGTAGTCCTCCTGAACCCCTCTCAACACATCCACCCAGTGGTGTGGGAGTTTAGCCTTCCCCATGGCCCTTCCCAGCCTCCTTGTTAATGCTCTGCCTGGGCTGATGGCCTTGCAGGTGAAATTAAGGTGCCCCAGCAGTTGTTGCATTTGTACTAGTGTCACTCTCCTCCTCCTACCCATAACCTGGGCTAGCAGTCCTTTAAGGGGAGCCACTTTTTCCCTGGGAAGCCGGAAACAGCCTACCTCCATGTCCACCTCTATGCCCAAGAATTCTAATCTCCGGGCGGGGCCCTCCATCTTGCCCTGCGCCAGTGGTATCCCTATCCTCCGGTACATTTTGTTAAAATCCCACAACATCCCCTGCACCCCCGTTTTCGATTCCAAGATGAGGAGGAAATCATCCAGGTAGTGCACCACCCTCTTGTGCCCATACATGGCCCTGAATACCCACTGCACCAGGTGTTGAATGCTTCGAAGGTGGAACAAGCCACTGAGCACTCCATGGGCATGGCTTTGTCGAAATATATGCTCCCTTGGAATTGAAAACCCAACAGGTCCCAATCTGCTGGCATGACGGGTAAGAGTCAAAATGTTGACTCGATGTCCGTCTTCACAAGCCATGCCCCCTTCATAAACCTGATCAGTATTATGGCCTGCTCTAGAGAGGCATATGACACTGCTCTAAGGTGATCTGGTATGCTCTCATTCACTGACAAGCCCTCGGGGTAGAATAAGTGATGGATCAGGCGGAATTCCCCTTCCGCCGTCTTGGGTATGATACCCAATAGGGAAGCTTGGAAATGCGCACATGGGGTCCCTCAATTGGGCCCTTCACCCGGCCCACCTTGATCTCCTTTTCTATCCTGGTCCTTACTATTTCCTCCTTCCCCTTCACTGACCCGAGATTCCTGGCCACATCTCTGCCCACCCCTGGAACCCCAGTGGGAAGCCTGTCCTTAAAACTTCCCTGAGCAGCTCCAATACCCCCTTATTTGGGTATTCTGCGGTCCACTCCTCCACCACTGCTAGAGAAATGGGAGTACATGCCAGCATGTAACCCCACTGCCCTCCCTTGGGTGCCTTGTCAATGCCAACCTCCTGGGTGTAGTGCTTCCCCCTGTGGCTACCCCCTCAGCCCCAGCCTTGTCCCCCCCGGGCACCCCTAAAGGATTGCTCATAGTACTGTCCCTCATTCGGTACTCCTCTGTATCCATTTTGTAGGCAGATGGAGACCGGGTGCGACCTCCCGCATTTGGAACAGGCATGCCGGAACTTACAGCTGCCCCATGTGCAGGTGGCCTTGTTATAACACCAGCAGGTCTTGGACCCTGTGGCAAGAGTGATCCTCCTTGCTTGTTCACTCCCAGTCCCGCCCCCCCAGAGACGGTCATCAACCACAACTCTGAGTGGGTACAGTCCCATCTCAGATCCCGTTTTGCTGCCATCCTCTTCCAGAATTCCTCATCATATTTGAGCCATCCGTACCCGACCTTTGCCTTGTACGCATTTCTGATGATGGACATGTACATCAGCAAGGGGATGGCTAGCTCCGGCTGCTTCTCCAGCACCAACATGACATAGATGATGAAACCCCCTTGCAAATTTTTGATGGTCTTTCCCTTGTACTTCACCTCCTCTGTCTTGTGGCCTATCACTGCCATGGCCACCACCATTTCAGACTTCCCCACCTACTCCTTCTGTTCATATTTCATGGCCATGTCCTTGTCCTTGTCCACCAGCCTGAAGATGTTGACATACTCCCCCTTCTAGATTTTTTCCTTGATTGAAGTCGGGATGTGGTACCCAACTGAGCAGCCTTGGGGTCCTTCGGACAATTTCTGGGCTGTCATTTTGGCCCCCCCCCCTTTTCCGCCCTGCCTCTTTACTTTTTAATGCCTTTATTGCCAACTCCATCTTTTCGATCCCTGCGTCCCCCATGCTGCCCAGCAACCCCTCTAAGTAATCCTTCAGACCGCTTTCATCTGTGAGGTCCATGTCATTCTTACCCCCATCGGGGTTTCCATTGTCCAGTTCCAGTGTGGGCAGGAGCGTTGGGTTGGGCGTGGGGTGTAGCACTTCCTGTCTGGGTCTCTTGCCTCCTTTTCCCCTGCCCAGGTGCTTCTCTCACTCCTTACACTTTCTCTGCACCTTTTCCTCTGCCTCCCTCGGCTTCACCGCCTCCACCAGCTCTGACATCTGCCCCATCAATATCAATGCTTCCTACATCATCTTCTCGCTGGACATCTGGGCTCACTTGGGTGCCATGGCTGCTCCTATGTTACTCCAGGCAGAGGGGTAAAAAACAAACAAATGCTCAGCCTTGCATACTACAACAAGACCACCCCCTTTTACCCAAGGTTGCATGGCCCTTCTGGGCTGCCCCACCCATGTGCTCTGCAGGCCGCTCCCGTGTCCTCTGGGACTGGGCCTACCATCCCAGTGAGCTGCTCGGTGCTCTGTTGCACAAGTCATATGTGCTTTTTTTTTTTACCCTACTTTTTGCCCACTTTGCCCCGTGGGGTTTTAACTCTCCCCCAGCAGCACAAACATGGAGGTCTGTAGCTGGCTTCGTATGCACACTGAACATTTTAGTATATCCTCCCATACTTTGTACATGTGTGCCAGCATTTTTTTTTAGCTCCCATCTCCCGCGGGCACTATACCTCACAAGCATCTGTTACTGAGGCAGATGCACTACCCCTTGCACCAGGATGCCGCTCTGCTGCATGTATCCTCTTTTTTTGAAATCCAATCACCTTTAGTAACCTGGCCTAACCACCTGCAGTGCCCTACCAGTTTTATTAAACTGAGGGCCCTGCAACTGCCCACTATAGGCATTAGACTCAGATCAAATTTTGCATGCCTTTCTCCCCCAACCCAAATCTGACTGTTTTGGTTTCTTGCTGCCCAAGCATGGTCACACTATCCATCCTGCCACTCAGCCCCCATGAGTAGAATGCCACCGACTGCCACCCCACATGCCATGTAGCCCTTTTCCCCATTTGTCGGGCTGGAGCCCTGGCCTCACAGTCCCACTCCTGCACCTGCCTAACAGTTAGGCCTCAAAAGGCTCCTTCGCACCGGGCCCACCCGGGTCTGCTCACATGCTCATGTCCCCCCAACAGTGCCACAAAACTCATTGCCAAAAAGGAAAACACACCTCCCCCGCTTGTTGCTGAGATAATTGGTGGCCCAGGATCGCTTTCTCCTGCTGTTTGTTTGTTTCTATTCTGCTTTTTTATTTTTGTTTCTCTGCAATTTGATCCCCATAAACAACGCACCAGCCAGCTCTAAACCACTCACAGCCTGCTGCATCAGATGCCTCCTAGGCTGCAATCCCCTCATGCTGGCTGCCCTGTAGGCCCGAGCCTCGCTCACATCTAGCAGGCCTAGTAACAGTGCCTCTTGGTCTCCTACATGGCGCCAAACAACTTCTTCCAACACAATACCCCCCCACTCAAAAATGTTGCGTGGCTTCAGCACACTGCCCAGAAAAGAACCTTGAGGTGCCCCAGCAAGAAAATGCCTCCTCAACAAACTGCACATCTGGTTCACCCCATGGCCCCCTGTAGCAGTCTCCCAGAGCACCAGGGCACTGCCCATCCACCAGCACCATTGAGAAATGAGCAATCCTGCTTTGTACACATTTTTGTTTTGGTTTTGGTTTTATTTTGTGTTTCCTTGCAAGCAGTTATAAAAAGAAAGAAACCTGCCCTCAGCTGGGCTAGGCTGCAGAAAACGGCCCACGTGGCCTCCTGCTCCCATCACGCCATCAAGTCTGCCACAGGGCCCTCCCTCATACTTGCACTACCACCAGCCAGATCTAAACCACACGCACTGCATGTACCATCTTCAGAAACTGACTCAGAGTACAGCTCAAAATACCCAGCTCATGCCTCACGGAGCCTGCTCTCAGTCTCTCCCCTTGAGATGCCCTGAGAAGCACTACGATCCCTGCGCTCTGCTTCCAAACCACAAATTTCAACCACACAGATGGGGATACCCCCTCAACTGCACCGAAAGTCTGTTCATTATGCAGGTCATCAATTTTCCTGCAACTCGCTGCCTGGAAAACTGCAAACCACCCACGATGGTCTCTGCAGCACAACCACAATCAGAATGGAATAGCGATCACTCCAAATAGACAATTGCAGATATAATATGCCTGCCTACCACTTGCTCACTGATTCAAGTTTTCTTCTAATCCCATAGCGCCTTGAATCGAAACCAGACCACCCAAGAATGAGTTCCCTTTCTAAACTACACCAGCAGCCTACACAGGGAAAACATGTCCTTTTTTAAACCAGTCTTTCTCTATATATTAAACGCAATGCAATAAACACAATATAAATAGAAAGAACTTAAAACCAGGCTTTTTCTATATATTAAGATGCAATGCAATAAACACAATACAAACAGAAAGATTTAAAACCAGGCTTTTTCTGTATATAAAACACACTGGGATATGTGACCTAGCAGGCCTAGTCACCCCATGCGCCTTACCAGTTGATTGCCAAATGATGTGCTGAGATCTCAGTCTTGAAAATTCCCAACAAAAAGAGGTTATCCTGCCTGTGTCTGGCCTGATATATTCCTACAGGACCCATGGTCAGGACCTTTTGGAGCTTCACCCCCAGTCAATCCCTGGAGCTCCAGCATTGCCCTGTCATATTACACCTCTATCTGCTTGGTGATGTCACTAGCCCCACCCCTTCTACCTAATCTTTCCCGACCCCTTCCCCTCCACCTCCCCCTCTTGTGTTCCTTCCTGGCAGGGGTCATCAGACAACCTGGCCTGCCTTTTAGTGACAAGCCCCATTATCAAAGTGGCATCATTAACACCTGAGTGGCTTCATACATTTGAACTGGACACCAGGTTGCCTAATGCCCAGTGCCAGCTAAGTGTCTTTATTGTTTTTAAGTTTACTGACACCAGGGTGCCCATTCCCAGTGCCAGTTTATCCCCACAAGTGATTTATTTTCAAACCCCACCTCACTATGTTAAACAACCAACACTGGCTTGCTCAATCCCCAGAGTATGGGTACTCCAACCTCCCCAACCCTGCCAGCAATCCAGGAGACCTGAGGTGCCAAACCCTCAGTTTTCTAAAAAATTTTACCGACATTAGGATGTCCAGTCCCCAGTATCAGAGGTACACTTGGTAAAACAAAGAAAGCCATCCCTTCCCCCTCACTTCTGTAATGTCCCCCCACCTCCTCACTTTCAGCTTGCCAACACTGGAATACCCTATCCCCTGTGTCTGCATAGACATCTTTCCTCCCCCTGAGTCAGCATTCTGGGAAACAAGATTTCCCACCCCCAGTTGCCTCCAACTGTCATACCATTATAGTGTAGTTGTTAAAGGCACTGAGCTGCAAACCTGGAGACCATTTTTTTTTTTTTTTACCAGGAGAGACACACACTGAGCTGAATGCTTGTTTACAGGTGTGACCTGTGAGCACAAGAAAGTTAAGTGACTTGTTCAGGGTCACACAGTATGCATTGCAAATGGGGGCAGTGGGATTCAAACCCAGGTCTCCAGGTGGCAGCTCAGAGCCTTAAACCACTGTGGTATACTGCCTCCTAAATGGAGTTTGATGGGTTTGTATCCCCTCAGCCCCCACTTGAATATTGTGTGAACCTGAGCAAGTCACTTAAAATCTTTGTGCTCTCAGGTCACACCTGGAAGCACACTCCAGCTTAGTGTGCTATTCCTGGTTTCACAATTTCCCCTTTCCCTTTCCTATGCTGATACTGGAGCGCTTAGTTCCCAGTGTTTGAAGTACCTTTAAAAAAACTGTCCTGTTATGTCTTTTGCTTTTTTAACCTGAAATAAAGATATTAATCCCTTGTTGTCTGTCACCACCCCCAGCTCCCATCCCAACCCCAACCCCACACTGAAATGATGTAACTCTGGACCAAAAGGTGAATTCAGGGTCACTGTGCAAAATCACCTTTCAGGCTTGATTTACATAATTTCACCACTTTTATTCATGAGATGGGGTCTAAAGAGTCGAAGTTGATGATTTGGGCCAAAAATATGAAAACATGTCCAAGTTGTGAGTGTATGTTCACTCATAACTTTGGTAATTTTCAGTATTTTGACCCCAAATTTTCAATATAGCCATTTTTGACACCACGTTCAGCTGTTGTGTTTTACAACATGGCCAACATGTGATTTATCTTCTGTGGTGTGAAATGACATTTCAATGGTGATTTAAAAATGTTCACATACTAGATTTATGAGGTGGGGACATAAGAAGATTATGTTGAAAATATGGGGTCCAAATATTAAAAACAGCAACGTTGTATATAGGTATGTCACATTTTTTTATGCACGCTCATAACTTTGGTAATTTTCAATATTTAAATGGACACTATCAACCCCAAATTTTCAGCATAGCCATTTTGCCACACTACCTCCTGAACATGACAACTGTTGTTGATCAAATCCTGGCCAACATATGATTCCACACTTTTGGTGGGGAAATTATATTTTGTCCAGTATGTTATTAAATGTCAGCTGTCATGTTAAGAAGGAGGAGTGTCATTCTGAAGTTCACACAGTATTCAAGTGGGGGCTGATGGGATTCTGTTGAAATTTGCTGTCAAAATGTCACACAAAAAATATTCTGAAGTAGCATTGTTTGCAGAAACATCCATTGGCCCTGTGGGAACCACATTGTCTGCCCATGTTAGTAACCCAAATTGGGAGCAAGCTCAGTGAGCCAGTTTAATGCACCAAGGCTGGGGGAATGATGCTACAGTGTGCAGCACCAGTCCCATCCTGGTAAGGGATGGAACAGTGTTCTGATGCACACACAACATCTTGTGGTAGCCATGGAGCTTTCCCTCACAAGGTGTTGACATGCGCATCGAGGTCTGATGGGCAAATGCACTGGGTCAGGACTATCTCCAGTATTCTATTTATTTCATTTTGTGAAGGTCCCTAAGGACCTAAAATGAGTATATGATTTCACTATCAGAAAAAAGGGAAAAGAAGGAAAGTTAATTGCAGAAAACAATGTTATTGCAGATATTAGGATTGAAGAACCCAAAGTGCAAAAAGTAGGGAAATGAATAACATGAGAGTTTTGCATATTGTGAATCAGTGGTTGGGTCTTCTGTGGGATTATCAACCCTAATGCCCCTCCCACCCTGCCAGTAACCTCCAGTCCAAAGCACCAACTACAGCTCCAAGCCAGTTCTTTATAGTGATACACTCTTCAAAGGTAGAGAAGTATGGCTCACCACACCAAAAAGAGTAGGAAGTAGTTCTCACAGGTGTTGGTGAGTGTTTGGAATAGTTTACCAATGGAAGTGGTTGGAAGTAGGAATGTAGAAGAGTTTAAGGCTGAATTAGAAAACTGTTGTCTAGAAAATAATAGTTAGGAAGAGGTTACAACCTCTGAGAGGATAAGAGAAGCAAAAGGGCAAATTGCCTATATATGCTCAAAAACAACCAATGAAACCTTTGGAACATGTTGCCAACAGCATCTGTCTTTGCTTTCTTCATTTAGAGCCCTGCATGAACAAAAGGGATCATGTCTACCTTGTTTACTCAGAAGAAGAAGTGGGCATTAGTGTTGACAACCCCAAGGAAGACCTTACCACTGATTTGACAATACTGCAAAGACACAAAACCCGAATGTTTTTTATTCCCCTATTTTTTTACACTTTTCGCTCATCAACCCTAATGTCTACATTAGCATATGTTTTTTTTTTTGCAATTAAATAGATAGGGTTGTGTATGCAGTTTAATGTTAAATCCCTAACTTTGCACTTTAATAGCTTCACCATCATTTAATAGATGTGCACAAATCTTTGTAGGCATGTTCTTGGCACTAAGGTCTCTTGAATTGTTAAGTTTTGTTCTGGTTAGATGTGCAGATTCTGAGATACAGATAACAAACAAAGTAGAAGGAATTGGGATTTTCTGCTGTTTTTCTGTTATTGCCTAACAGCCAGATGGTTTGGAATTTTGCTTTTAATTTTTCAGGGTAGAAAGGGATTCATCAACAGTGATGCCTTTCACTGGTTTGGTGAAAACACATCAATCCATTCTAGAGTTGTAAGGATTTGAAATTTCAGTTCTAAGCATGCTCAGTACAGTCTTTTGTATAGCTCTTTAATATGGAAAAAGAATTTGGTCCATTAGAAAAAAGATTCTGTTTTGTATGGGGATAATCTTTTTTTGTGAGAAAAAAAATATTTTTCATATGGCCTCCATCTTGTTTTGATTTAAAAAAAGTCATAAAAATGATATCATGCAGAGACACCAACACATGCATCTTGCTAATTGGGATCCCTTTATGTGGATTCCGCAGTTTGTTTTTGGCAAAATCACACAAAAATATATTCTTAACACATTTTAAAATAAATCTTTTTTCTTGAACTAAATTTATTTTTTCACATTGCCATATGAAAAAAGAACGGGGCATATTGAAAAAGATTCAGTTTATACAAAAATAATGGCTATTTTTTTCACATTCTTTATTCATATAAGTGATGTTTTTTTAGTATGAATGGCACAGCCTCATGAACAAAAATTACTTCATAGGAAAAAAGAATTTGGACTTAGATTGTTTTTCACATTCTTTTTTCATATGAAGCAGTCTTCTTTCATATGAATGACACAAACTCACAAAAAAATCCCTTAATATGAAAAAAAAAATTAAGACTTAGGTTTTCTTTCCACATTTCAACTTTAACAAGTCATAACTCCGTCACAGTATGCAGTTATAGTATAATCTATATATCAGAATAAAGGTCTTAATAAGTACTACAAACCAAACACATACACACTCCATAACTTTGTGGGGCCACATGAAAAACACACACACAAAAACATATATAATTCCCGTAGGATAACATCATAACTTTAACAAGCTGTAAATCTGTCAATTCTTGGAGCTGATGGACAGTGTATACAGTATAGCAATAGAAACTAGTACAACACTAAGCCCCTAAGAAATAAGAACTGAAAATGATCGATCCCTAAAAAAAAAAAAAAAACTGAATGAAGCACATACATTGCTTTTCTGGAGGAACAGAAGTGCATGGCCATAGAACCCTGCACATCCACACCTATGTACACATGTTGGTAAATGGAGGAATGGAAATGCTGTGCTGAGAGGGCTATGTGCTTCCACAATTACATGGATGTGTTCATGCAGGTCCTAATGATAATACAATTCTACTATCTCAAAAGATAAGGAAATTCATTGCAAAAAAAAAACCTTAACTAATGCATCTGTGAGGGTTAAACTGACAGAAGTAGTGAAATGTGGTGTTAGAGTTTCCAACCCTAACACCCCACCCCCACCACCCTGCAAGCAGCAAAAAGAAAATTTTTGGCTGTCCTGAGTCTTGGTAAATCAGATATGGAGTCTTCCTTGTGCTCACCCCATCTTCATATAGTCTGCACATCTGAGCTTATTTGCTGATGGAATAGGGGGATGTTAGGGTTGATAACCCCAAGGAGACCCAAGGCCTGATTTGCAAAGACACAGGATAGCCAAAATCATAATGTTTCCTTTTTTAATTTTTTGATGCTTGAAGAGTGGGGGTGAGTGTTATGGTTGAAAACCCAAACACCACATTTCACTACTTTTGTCAGTGTATCCTTATCTGGTGCATTAACAATGTTATTTGCAATGACTATAATATATAGATTAAATAGCTAGCTAGCTAGATAGATAAATAGGCAGACAGACAGACAGACAGACAGATAGATAGATAGATAGATAGATAGATAGATAGATAGATAGATAGATAGATAGATAGATAGATAGTATATGCAGGAACATTTAGATAACACTAATTACACTGTAACTACTGTATAACTATACTGTAAGTGCACTGTAACTACTGTACAATTACATGTAACTACTATGTAGCTGTTAACTAGTTTCATAATTGCAGGTTATGTGCTTACATAATTTGCATGAGGAAATAGGTACAAGTGCAACTACTACTTTATCCCTTTCAGCACATATCAATTAATTCTGACAAATATAACTACACATTTAATAGCTGTTGCAAAGTGTAACAGAAAATCTATTTTGCAGCTACCACTGTATCTCTTCTGGCTTTATGCAATTTGTTCTTGCATGGGCAACTATATATGTAATAGCTAATGCAAATTGTAACAGCAAATCTATTGTGTAACTACTATGTTACTACTTTTGGCATTATTAAATTAGTTCTTAGAAGTGTAAATACATATAAATGCAGGGCTTGTACACTGTTTTAACATTATCTCTATTTAACATTTATTTCAAAGGTAATCACATAGAAAAATTTAAGTGTGTAATAAGAACAGTAGATAAAATATGATTACAATTTAACTTCAGTTTGCTACACTTTAATGTACTTACTGGCAACTATTTAGAAGATGGTCCATGTCTCTAATCCAGTTGTTCATGAACTTACAGGATAATAAACATGCAGTCTAATATTGTGAATTGATATAAAACTGTAAACTAAAATATTTTATTTGTATAATTACTAACTAGAGTTGTAACAATATTGTAGCTAAGAAATAATGGCATTGTTTTTACAGTTAATGCCTAGTTGTAACATGGCATAAAAAAGAAAAACGAAGCACTCAGATAGGTGCAAACACACCATGTGGTACAGTAGAAACCATGATCTGATACCATAGTAGATCATGGTTTGTGATGTAATACCTTGGCAATCCACTACAGGCAAGAAGCAGTATACACGTGAAAGCAATATGCAAATAGTTTGCAGTGTGTAGTTGTCCCAGCTTGTAGTTGCTAAGGTTTTTCCTGGCACAGGGTTTTTGGCATTTTCAAGATTGTTCTATGTTGTAACTGCCACAGAAGTTCATGAGTTACTAAAGATTGTACATTTAAACTCCACATATACTGTTAATTATGCTGCAACAATATTTCTTTAGAAGAGAACAGTTACATACTGTTATCATCCCTTCTGATCTACTGCTTTCTAAGCAACTGTGGGTGCAATGCATTATGGATGACTGAATAACATTATCTGTCCTAGCCTTTTCTTGGTGAATACACAGTGGTAAAGATGAGCATGCAGCTCTATAACTGAAAGCAAAAATAACAGACATTGAGATAAACAAAGCAAAATTAAAGAGAGAGGATACTTCTATGGGTGAAAATAATTTGAGAGAAACAAAAAGAAATCAAAGAAACAGACTAACAATAGTAGTCAAAACAAGTATTTGAAAGGTGAAAGCAGTAAACGCTATGTTGTTCTATGTCCTGCTGAGTTAGATAGTTTAGAGGGGAAAAAAAAGTGAAAATAATATTCCGCAAAATAGTAGTTGTGCAATAAAGTGTTTTTCAGATTGGCTTAATTCAGTACATTTGGAGAAAAGGTGCTTGTGCTACTAGGATTGTTTGACAGCCACCTATTGGTCTGCAAAGGAACTGCAGGAAGAAAACTAAAATGTACCATAGCACACTCCCATCATGCAGTGCAGCCCATATCTTCTAATACACAGAGAGGAAAATCAAAGCACCTAGAATAGAAAGTGAATTGCAAGTTTTTGAAAAGTTGCAAAATATGTTTTGATGTTAGAAAGCTTAAAGCTTGTAATGAAATTTATTTTAACAAAAGTGAAATAGCAGCCACAATATTTCCAATAGGTGTGTTCCAATTGTTTTCAAGTATATGTACATCATGTTTAACAGCTCAACATACAATATTCTGAAAGCAAATCAGTGTGATTATACTCATTTATTCAAAGACTATTAGTCGTACACTCATTGCCATGTTACAAGCGGATTAAGCCACTCAAAGGATGGGTCTACAGTTGATTAATCCATGAAATATGTTGGACTCACCATTTTGGCCCTGTGGTCCAACCCCCAACCATGGATTAATTCCACAGTAGACCCATGCTTTCTCATGGCTTAATCCTTACTTAACATGTATTTGCAAGTGCACACACTTACATTTATCAAATGGTAGAACTACAGCCATGATGTAAGTTCTCATTCAGAAATTACTCCCTCATGAACTTACTGCTTATTAAACATGCAAACTAACATTGGACCCTATTCACACAGGTGGCAGGGAATTATTACACTTTAACATTTTCTATGTGATTACCTTTGAAATAAATGTCAGGTAGACATAAACTGTTGAAGCAATGTACAAAACCTGCATTCATATGTAGTTACATTTTTCAGAACAAATGTAATAATGCCAAAAGTAATAACATAGAGGATAATGTATGGTCCTCTATTGGTAACCATCTTGTTAACCATCGAGAGGTTGCCAGGATGACCATGTAAACCTCAAGAGTGAAGCTCAAAAGGTTTATGTTGCCATGGCAACGTCGAGATGTTACACAAACCGGTTACCGATAGAGGGACCATACATTATATGTTATAGTGTATGGTCCCAAGAAAAATGAAAAAGGCAACTTACTCTTGAAGTTTCAGTCACCATCATGGCTGTTCTGGGTCATGCTCTCACTGTGCCCCCTCCTAAGGCTGTTGGTTTGCGTGAAAAAAAGGTGTGCGCATGCACAGATCATTCCCATTTGTTAACCCATCGATGTGACATACCATCGGTGGGTTAGCAACATCATGATGTTACATCGATGGTAAAATGTTGTTATAAAAATTTAGATTTCTACATATAACAATGTTCTACCATACATTATATAGTAGTTGCATAATATTTGTAGTAGTTGCACAATATCTGTAGTAGTTGCTCAATATTTGTAGTAGTTGTCTGGAGCAGGAGCTGTGCGACAGCCAAAAGCTGTGAGACAGCAATATCCTGCTTATGTTCTGTCTTGTATTATATGAAACAGTGTCTGCAAATATTTTGTATTGTGTTTTATTGAGGCTGAGTTGACTTCAGGGCAGGAGAGTTAGGGGAGGAGGTATTGCAATAAGGAGGAGTGTGGGAATTTTGTCTTCAGATGAGCATTATGGACTACAGGATCTGAGAGGCAGAACTACTTGCCATGAAATAGACTTTCTATTACACTGCAAGCAGCAAAGTGATCCCTACAGGAGCATACTCTGCAGCAGGCAAAAGAGTTTTAAAACTTTTAATAACTTTTAGTGAGTACAGCACAACACTGGGACTGCAACTTCTGGGTTGCAGCCTGTAACGAGCAAGCCCCCTTAGTGAGCAGGTCAGGCACGCAGCTCTGCATGTGGAGACCTGGGCTGAGATAAGTGCATCAGCAGGTACCTGGCGTGTTCAGCGGGATTGGGGGACAGAGGCCAGGGAGGATACATGAGAAATAAGCATACATCTAAAATACAACAATATACTGTAAGGTAAGTGCCCAAATACATGAGCTGTGCAGCAGGAATATCTACCCAAACCACAACAGAGTGTGCAAGGGCAGGATCTGTTAAAGAACAACACAGTATGTGCCTCCCTAAGAGATGGTGTTTGAATTCAGCCACAGCATCAACTACTAAACATTAGGTGTAAATAGAAAAGGGTGACTACATAACCAAGAAAAGAAATCAGGAAATATAAGGCTGCAATACATTTAAGAATGGACAATCTGGTAACTTTGACCAATGCTACTTTGAGCATAAAATGCATTAAATGCAACAAATTCAGTATAGAACCAGACACCTACCTGACAGAATTTACATGTGGACAAATGCAAAGAAATAAGTAAATTAAAAAACATGGTATGAGCTATGGACATGGAGCTTTCAGCACTAAAGCAGAGGGGTTGCAGGTTTAACAGATGTAAAGCAGGACGGAGATGACATTAGGATTAATAAGACAAAACCTATAGGAGTGGAGTCAGGAAGGATGAGACAGTGGGGATCAGATGAACTACAAGATATGCTGGAACGCTCAGAAAACTCCAATCCATTTCTGGAAGGGATTAGCATAAGAAAAGAGGCAGCTAGTCAATAACACAGTATTTAACAGTGAAGAAGAAGAAGAAGAAGAAGAAGAAGATTGGAGTTTAGCAACGAATAACAAATACACAATAAAAAGGGATGAAGCGGAGCACACTTTGACATTGAGACCAAGAACCGGTTTGAACCATAGAAACATAGAAACATAGACTCTGATAGCAGATAAGGACCGCTTGGCCCACCTAGTCTGCCCATTTCCCTACCTGTTGGATAAGATGCAGATCACAGTTAACCAACAGCCTACTTCTTCCTACCCCCACCAGAATTGTCTCATGTCTGTCCCATGCATTCTTGAATTCCCCCACTGTTTTTGACCCCACAACCTCCTGAGGAAGGTCATTCCATGCGTCCACCACCCTCTCTATGAAAAAATACTTCCTCACATTGCCCCTGAGATGTCCCCCCTCTATCTTCAAATTGTGTCTCCTTGTTCTTGCACATGTCTTTTTCTGAAAGATGCTACCCTCTTGGACATTGTTGATTCCCTTGAGGTACTTGAAAGTTTCTATCATGTACCTCCTCTCCTTCCTTTCTTTAAGGGTATGCATATTAAGCTCCTTTAGTCTCCCTTCATATGGCTTCTTTTGCAGACCCTGCACCATTTTAGTTGCCCTCCTTTGGACTGCCTCCATCCTGTCTAGGTCCTTGTGGAGATGGGGTCTCCAGAACTGCACACAGTACTCCAGATGGAGTCTCACCAACTGTCTGTACAGAGGGATAGCAACTTCCTGTTTTCTACTGGTGATGCCTCTCCCTATACATCCCAGTATCTCCCCAGTCATCCTTACTGCCTTCTCACATTGCTTGCTTACATTTAGGTCATCTGATATGACTACTCCAAGGTCCTTTTCCATTTTTGTTGTTGTTACTACCTCCCCCAATTGTGTACTCTTCCCCTGAGTTTTTGTTACCCAGGTACATTACTTTGCACTTCTTTGCATTGAATCTAAGCTGTCATATTTTTGACCATTCTTCCAACCTTGCCAAGTCCCTTCTCATCCTTTCCACCCCCCCTTGTGTATCAACCCTGTTACACATCTTTGTATCATCTGCAAAGAGGCATACTTTTCTTTCCAGTCCCTCTGCAATGTCACTTAAAAAGACATTAAAAAGGCTGGCAGTATAACCTAGAGGTTAGAGAAACGAAGTGTGATCGAGCTTGATATAGCCAGCAGACCAGACCTGAGTTTGATTCTCACAACCTCTACTTGCATACTGTGTGACTCAGAGCAAGTCACTTAACCGCCCAGTGCTCCCAGGTCACCCCTGAAAACAGGCACTTGTGCCTTATGGGCCTTACCCAGTTACCAAAAGGCTTAAAAGAAAATAAGGAACAGACCCAGTACTGAACCCTGTGGTACCCCACTAGTAACATCCCTTCTTATGAGTAGACTCTGTTTACTATTACCCTCTCTGTCCTGATGTCCAACCAATTTTGTACCCAGGCTACCACTCTGGGACCCACTTCTTGGCTAATTTCTTTATTAATCTTTTATGTGGGACTGTGTCAAATGCCTTGCTAAAGTCTAGGTAGGCCATGTCCACAGCACCTCCTTGGTCTACTACTTTGGTCACCCAGCTAAAGAAATCTATTAGATTCATCTGACATGACATTCCCATTGTGAAACCATGCTGTCTTGGGTCTGGTGTCTGAGTCTAGGTACTCAACAGTTCTTTCTTTCATAAGTGATTCCATCATTTTCCCTACCACTGAGGTCAAGCTAAAAGGTCTGTAGTTTTCTGCCTCTGCTTTACTCCCACTTTTGTGAAGGGGAATCACATCCACACTCCTCCAGTCCTTCGGTACCACACCATCCTCCTATGATTTGTTAAAAAGGGTAGTCAGTGGTGTCACTAGTTCACCCCTTAGTTCTTTTAGAATGCTGGGATGAATCCCTGTCAGGCCCCATTGCTTAGTCCAACTTCAGTTTTAGGAGTTTTTTCAGAACCCTTTCTTCTGTGAAAGGACTTGTATTGACCCCCCCTATCCAGAGTGCTTCCATTGATTGGATTAGGTACCCCCTCCTCTTCTTTTGTGAATACTGAGCAGAAGTATTCATTCAGTATCCCTGCTTTTGCACTGTCCTCTCTGCCCACCAACCCTCCCCTTTAATAAGCCTCACTATCCCTGCCTTGATCCATCCTCACTCCCTAATGTACCTATAAAAGGTTTTATCTCCCATCTTAATTGAGTTGGCTATCTTTACCTCGGTTTGGGCCTTTGCTATTCTGACTGCCTTCCCTGCTTCCTTTTGCTTTAACTGGTACAGTTCTCTATCCTGCTCCTTCTGTTTTTCCTTATACTTCTTGAATGCTATATTTTTCTCCCTAACCTTTGCCACCTCCTCATTTGAGAACCATAGTGTTTTTTTTCTTTTAATTTGTTTATTTGCTTCACACAAAGGCTTGATGTCTCTGTGATGGCAGTTTTGATGTTTACCCATTGCTCCTCCACCCCTCCTTCTTGCCTATTTGCTAGTGCTTTTCTGAGGCACTCTCCCATTTTGACAAAGTCAGCCCTCCTAAAGTCCAGTACCCTCACTTTTGTATGGCTTGACACTGCTGCTGTGTTTATCATTAACCACACTGTTTGGTGGTCACTTGTTCACAAATGGCTCCCCACTTCTAGATCTGAGATCCTCTCTCCATCCCCATTTGAGAGTACTAGGTATAGGATTACTCCCTCATGAGTGGGTTAAAACAATAGCTGTCTGAGGCATGCCCCCTGTAGGGCATCGAGAATGACCTGCTCTTGGATGTGGCTGCAGCAAAGGTGCTCCAGTTAACATCTGGCATATTCAGGTCCCCATCAGCAATATCTCCCCTTTTTCTGCCATCCTAAGGATGCCTTCAATTATTTCCTTTTCCATTTCCTTCCCCTGAAATGGGGGTCTGTATACAGCCCCCATGCGGATTGTGGTGCTATTTCTGGTCTCCAGGGTGACCCACAGGGCCTCCTCTCTTCCCTGTTTACCCTTTAGTTCCATTGCTTTGATACCTTCCCTTATGTAGAGAGCTACTCCTTCTCCTCTTCTATCCTCCCTGTCCCTCCTGTAGATTGTGTACCCTGGTATGTTGACATACCAGTCATGGTTCTTTGTGTACCATGTTTCTGTGACTGCCATGATATCTAGGTGTCCCTCTTCCATCAAGGCCACCAGTTCAGGGAGCTTATTACCTAGACTATAGGCATTGGTACTCATTACCCTCCATTTTTTGATGGCCTTACCCCTTTTTGCCCCATCCCTGTCCTTACTGCCTTTGCCTTTTTCTCCATTTATCCCTGCCCTTCTCTCTATTGACTTCTTTATCTTGGTGTTTACCTCACTAACTACCCTGATTTTTTTTTTGGGGGGGGCCTAAGATTTTCCTGCTCCATTTCAGTGCTGCCCCCCTTGGCTAGATTAAATGCTTGCCAATGAAGCATTTAAACCTATCACCTAGGATCCTGGTTCCCCTCCTGGACAGATGCAGACCATCACACCAGTATAGGCCTGCATCCCTCCAGGTGGACCTCCAGTCCCCAATGAAGCCAAAACCCTTGAGCTCTGCACCAGTTTTTCAACCATTGATTGAATCCCATGGTGCAGAGCACCTTAGACTCACCCATACCATAGACAGACAGCACCTCTGAGAAGGTTACTGTGTGGGCTTCTTGTCTAAGGCCCCTCCCCAACTCCAAAAACTCCTCCTGCACTGCTCTGATCCCTTTCCCAGCCAGATCATTTGTCTCTAGGTGGTCAGTGACATCCAGCTCCCTCCACCATGCAGCTGCTCTTGCAATCCTGAGGATTCACTCCCTGTGCCTCCAAGCCATGGTACCAGGCAGGCACATTACCTCCCTCCCCCTTCCCCCAGTTCTACCCTCCTAACATTAGAGCCTCCCATCAGGAGTTGTTTCCTTACCCTATGGTGTAACATGCCACCCTCCTGTGGGTCTCCTTTGGGGAGGTTACCAGCATCCTCCTTGGTCTACACTGCAGGTGCCTCCATAGAGGAACCACACTCTGCCAGAACAGCATATGAACTGTGGAGAGGTACAACTGGGATGCACCTCTGTTCCACCACCCTCACCCTTTCTGAGCCCACTGTGGTCCAACCACTTCTCCTTCTTGGCAACCTCTGAGGCAGTGGTGGTGGCCCTGGTGGTCCCAGGGTGGGAGAAGAGGTCCCCTGAATCCTGGCCAACACAGCCTGGAGATTACCAACCTCCTCCATCAGTCCAGAGAGGGGCCTGCAGGTGGGGCAACACTGCATCCTCCAGAATGCTTCCCCAATGTCTGCTGCTCCACAGCCACTGCACTGTACCACTACCATCATATCTTATTTGTGACCCCTCAGCTGTTGTTTTGTATGCTTACTCTTTCTCCTCTCTGTTTATTTATTTTTTTCTCCCTACTTTCCTACTGCCTCTGTAAACTTAAAGCTTCTGCTGTTCCTGCTCTGGGACAGGAAGTTCCTGTATTCCTCATTAGTCTCTTTCTTACTTGCTCAGAGTCAGACCTTCAACAGCTAGGGGGTGATGAAGAGCTACTGTTTTCCTTCTAAGATAGTGAGTCATTTGTGCCTCTGTGATCACTCCCTTCCTGCTCCCAAACAGGAAGCTCCTGTTGTCAGTTCAATCCTGTGCCTATAAAAGTGGAACTGGTGAAGGGTAGGGGAGATGGAGGGGAGGAAGGGAGGGTTATATAGTTCTAGTAGAGTAGTGATGTTCTAACAGCACCTCCTTCCTCTTGCTGTTTTCTGCCAAAAGCTATCTAGGGAAGTTTTAAATCCAAACACCCGGCTTCCTGCTGCCTACGCCACACCCCGTAATCTACAATTCCCTTCTTCACCTAGCTGACTGCACAGATAATAGTTCCCTTTACCCAACTCAAACAAACACACTAACTCTTGTTTCTCTTTTGTTGTTTTTACCCTAAATTGAAGGTCCCAGTAGTAGAGTTCTAGTTCTTAACTCCCAGCAGAGTAGTAAAGTTCTAACAGCACCTCCTTCCTCCTGATGTTCTCTACCAGAAGCTATCTAGGGCAGTTTTAAATCCAAACACCTGGCTTCCTGCTGCCTAATCCACTCCACATAATTCACAGCTCCTATCTTCACCTAGTTAACTGCACATATAAAAGTTCCCTTTGCCTAACTCCGACAAACATACTAACTCTTGTTTTTCATTGTTTTACCCTAAATTGAAGATCCCAGTAGTATAGTTCTAGTTCTTAAGTCTCAGTAGAGTAGTAAAGTTCTAACTGCACCTACTTCCTCTTGCTGTCCACTTGAAAATCTGATAGATAAGATAAAAAATCAATCAGAAGAGATTTTAGGCATAGTTATTGACACTGATGTACAGCAAACTATATTTGATGAGGAGTCTGACATTAAAATTAATCAAACAGACCCTCCAGAACACTGTGAATATAGATAACAAACTTGGAGGTTGATAGACCTAACAAATCTATTGAAAAAGACATGGAAAATGGTAATAGCATGGATGATACAGGTTAATTTATATTTTGGGTGACACATTATCTAAATTTACTGACATATACACTACAGTATGCGACAAACAATTGTGGCAGCTAGTAGTTTTTCAGTAGCCACAGTTAAGGACAGCAACAATATGCTGACTCTTTTTATCAGACCCTGTAATAACAAATCACTTGATTTGATTCATGCTCGTACTAATAATTTAGGAAGGCAAACTGAAAAAGAAATTCTTGAAGAATATGTGGCTGCTAGAGAAATCCTGGAAAAACTTAATTGTGAGGTTATCTTTTCAGAAATCGTACTTGTACCTAGATCTGGATGGAACAGGAAGGAAAAAATAAAAGAAGCAAATAACATGCTAAAAAAATGGATGTTAGAAAATAACATCAAATATATTAAAACATGGGAGATCTTTATTGTAAGGGATGGAATGTATTGCAGAGCTGGACTGCACCTAAACAGATTGGGGAGCAGATGTCTAGGGAAAATCTTCCATAATATCATAACAGGGAATCCTTTAAACTGAAAACTGAAAGAAAAAGGTAAATAACAAATTTAGCAAAAACATGCAGATAAAAAGGGACAGTATACAAGACATGAATGTGTTATTAATCAATGCTAGAAGCTTAAATATTGTAAAATAAAAGAGACAGAATCTATCATGGCTGAGGAAGATATACACTTAGCAGCCATAACAGAAAATTGGTGGAGTAAGAACTCAGACTGGATAAAAGATACGAAAGGTTACACATTAATGCACAAAAATAGGAGAACAAAAAGGTAGGGGGTGGTAATCTATATTAAAAATTACACTGAGTCTCATGAAATCAGAGCCACACCAGAAGTTTATAATATTTTGGAAATAATATGGGCTGGGATTACAGTAAAAGATTAAAAAAACTATGCATAGGAGTATGTTATAGACCATCGAATATTGGCTAAGGCGAACACCGGGAAATCATAAATTGTATCAATAGCATGGCAGAAAATGATAACATAATACTAATAGAAGAGTTCAGTTTGCTGGGAATTGATTGAAACAACTTAACAGTGAACAGTACAAATGATCAGGTATTCTTGGATGCCATAATCAACAATGGACTTACACAATTAGTGACCAAACCTACTAGAATAAATAATATATTAGATCAGATCATCACAGATAGGGGGGACTTTATTGAGAACCTAGAAATTCTAGAACCATTAAACAACAGTGACTAAACACGTTCTCATTTAAAATAAAAAATAAATAAAATAAAAGGAAAAACATCAGTTAAAAATTATTCAGGCGCCAACTACAGGGTAATTTAGTGCTGTCCAGATGTGGTAATGGACTACTCCTAATAACAATCAATCAGTGCACACACTCTGCAAAGCTTTAAAGATAAAATTCATGAGATAGAGGAACAATACATACCAAACAAAAAATGTTATAATAAGAAGGGGAAAGTACCACTCTGGTTCAACAGTAGAATTAGGAAGCAAATAAATAAAAAATGATCAGCCTACAAGGCAATGAAAATCATAACAGCCAGAACAACATGGACATTTCCAAAAAAAGAACTAAAACACAACAAGCAAATAATTAAGGAGGAGAGAAAAAAATTGGAGTTTCAGATAGCTAACACCAATGACAATGGTAAAATGTTCTTTGCATATGTTAATAACAGATCAGCTAATAGAATAGTGGGCCCCCTAATAGTGGAGAAAGGAGAACTGTCTGAACCCCAATCTATGTCAAATGAATTTAACACATAAGTTTGCTCTGTTTCCAATAACACACAATACAAACATCTGGAACAAGAAATAACTTTGAACATTAAGCTAAACAAAGGGCCAACTGTATTAGATACCCCACCCATTAGTAGGGAGGAAATCGAAGAGCAGCTCGATAAAATAAAAGTTAATAAATCTTCTGGGCCAGATGACTTGAATCCAAAAATACTTAAAGAAATCTTTACCTAATTAATGGAACCACTTACTAAAATCTAAACATGGGAGATATGCAGGATGAATGGTGGGGGGCAACAGTAGTGCAGATCCACAAGAAGGGAAACAGACAGGAGCCAGGTCATTACACAAGCAATAATACCCAACAGGGTGGGCAGTATGGGGCAATACCGGACCACCCAGGGGTGTAATGAGGCCATACGCCATAGGCAGAGGGCCTTATAGCCCCTGAAAGGTCTGGTATTGCCCAATACTGCCCACCCTGGAGGGTATTATGGCACTCAGAAAATGGGCACTGAGAAAACAAAATTGTTTAATAAAAAAATGTTATTTGAAAATTAGTTTAAATTTAGTTTTGTAATAAAATAGTTCCTCCGCCTATATGACAATGTGTCTTTTTTTGTGAACACACACACAGCACACCCTGAGTCCAGCTTCTTTGTGGACCCCAGTTGACTTTCTCTCCCGCAAACACACAGAAAGACATACAGGATGTGATGCTATTTTCTGTATACCGGTATGTCGGTTGCCCGCCCCGTAAAATTGTTAAAAAGTCAGTTGTGACAGTGGATTTACATAGAGGGAAAGCTAAGCCTGCATAAAGCAAGTGAAAGCACTAGTATCTACCCTCACAATTCTTGCCCCTTTCTACTCCATCTGCTTCCTCATGCTGATGAGCAGTTTTTTTCTAAATAAGACTGTAACCTGTAACCCCTTCCTACACAGTCATTCTCCCTAGAGGCCACGTCCATGAGAGCAGAGATGTGGTGCTGCATGTAGCATTATTTTAAAACTTTAAATGGACCCATTTGCTCTTTGGCTGGAGTGACATATCTACATCACAGTCAGAATAGGGAGTTCACCAATGCTGTTATCTAGAGAGAGACCCGACAGGATGTCCCCAGCAGTCCCGAGAGGTTTCATGACTGGGGAGCCTCGCAGAGCTCCGAGTAAATTGGTCAACTGAAAATAACTTCCTGTCGTGAGGTCATAAGCTGGTTTACTTTTTATTTCATTTTCTCACTGGATAGGGTGCCATAGATGGAGTCACGCTACTGGCTAGTGGACTTTATAAGAGCGAGAGAGGATCAGAGGTCGGGGGTGTTGATACTGCTGAAATTGGGCCGAGTTTTATTAAAAAAATAGTATTTGTGATCACTGCGGTGGTGGGAATTGGAAAAGTTGAGGGTGGGTTCATGGAGACAATTTACTTGACAGACCTGTTTGCTCGCTAACAGACAGTCGGTGCGGGGCTGCCAGCTAACCAGCTTGATCATGTGGAAAATGTTACATTTTGTTTACACTGCATTTTAAGATTTTTCCTTTATGACAGGGCAGCCTCTAAGTTTGTCGTCTGCTAAATGACAGAAACAAATGGCGGACATTTGGAATGCAAGTGAGGGGTTTCATCCAATTGGAGAGCAGGCTGGGCACCAACATCCTGGTGATGGGGCAGGCTAGGCTGTCCCTTTTAATAGGTGGGCATCTATTGTCTGATAGATGCCCACCTAGGGAAGCGTTTAAGCCAATCAGATGGCTCAAATAGCTTTGCACATTTTCTAAAGACCTATTAGACTCATCTCGGCCCTTGGAAAAATAATGGACAACTTGGTAAAAAAAAGGTTTGAGGAACATGTATTTAACAAGACCCTAGTGGACAGCACCCTGCATGGATTTAAAACCAATAGATTGTGCTCGACTAATACATTAACCTTTTATGAAAATGTTAGCCAGGCCCTTAGTGGGAATCAGCCAGTAGATATGATATATTTAGACTTACAAAAGGCATTTGATATAATCCCTCATGCCATCCTACTGGGAAAACTTCTTAGTAAGGGAATTGATATAAATATTATGACATGGATCGCTGCTTGATTAAAGGATAGGATGCAGAGGGTAACTGTCAGAGGATACCTTTCAAACCCTGGCAGAGTGACCTGAGGAGTGCCACAGTGATCGGTCCTGGGCCCTGCACTTTTCAACATTTTCATCTCAGACATGAATGATAATGTAAAAAAATGGAGTATAAAGTTTCCTGATTATTCCAAATTTTGAGCAGCAGTTCAAACAGAGGAAACATTTGTCTTAATAAACCAGGACATCTGTTCAATAGAAGACTGAAAAAACAAAAACAAATGAGATGCAATTTAAAAAAGAAAAAGGTGTAGTATTGCACTTTGGGAGTAAAAACAGGTGTAATGACTACCATCTAAATGGACACAAATTGAGTAAAGTTGAAAGGAAAAAAGTCCTGGGACTATACATCCAAAGAGGTCTAAACTTCAACGAGCACTGTAACAGAATAGTGGGAACAGCTAACAGGATACTGGGGTATATAAGGAAAACATTTGTGTCGAGAAATAAAACTGTATTTTACCCACTTTATGAGATATATGTTCAGCCCCACTTTGACTATTGTTCCCTAGTATGGGGCATTTAGCTAAAGAAGGATATACACAAAATAGAGCAGGTACAGAGCAGGACAAACAAATTGATTAAGTCAGTAGGTAAAAAAAATATGAACAATGAATCGAGGAACTGGGCCTATATACTTTGGAGAGGAGAAGAGAGAGGGGAGACATGCTAATGATGTTTAAAATTACTAGGGACAGGGACATAATGGAAGGACTTGTTTTCAGATAAAACCACAGAGAGGTAGACTTGAGATGCCACAAAAAGCAGCTTTACCTTGAACCATAAAGCAGAAACAGCAGAACAGGGTATTGTACTTTACTTAAAGAGTATCACTCATGTGGAACAATCTACCTTAAGAAGTTATTACTCAAAGGACCTTAAACTCATTTAAAAATAAGCTGGTCTTTTTTCTTTTGGCTAAGAAATAGTGTGATGGCCCCACAATTTTGGGAGACAGGTCAAATGGGCATTTAGCCTCCTCTTGTCATCAAACCAAGTACTACACAAAGTATTGTACAATAGATTTGATGTTATAATTTGCAGTAGCTATTACATGTATAGTTGTCCTTGCATAAACAAATTGCATAATGCCAAAAGATATACAGTTGCAGTTCCACAATAGATTTCCTCTTACACTTTACTACAACTATTAAATGTGTAGTTACACTTGTCAGGCTGAATTGATTTGTGTCAAAAAGGGGACAGTAGCAGTTGCACGTATAACTGTTTTGCCATTACAGTATAGTTATACAGTAGTTACAGTGTAATTAGTGACACTTAAAATAAAGTGCTACTATTAAATCTTGTAATAGTTAAGTGAATTGTTATTAAAAATTTGCAGTAAAGTCCCCAAATCTGTAGCCAAACCCAAACATTTTATTTAGTGTAGCTAGACACACACAGCATTCATCAGCAGCACAATCCTGAAATAAATAACAAAATATGATTTGGTGCATAGCAGCTTAAACACTGTAGATATAGATATAGATACTATAAAGATGCAGTATGGCTATGGGATATAGAAACAGAAAACAGATGGATGCACACACACACACACACACAATATATATATATATATATATATATATATAGATATCTAGATATATATATATATATATATATATATAGATAGATAGATAGATAGATATATTATCTATCTATCTATATATATATACAGTATGTATATATGTATATATATATATATATATATATATATATATATATATATATATATATATAAACATATGCATGCTGTGGATAAAATATTGAAACCACAGTACATTATGTGCTGCATGATAAAAGTGTACAAATATACGATTTGCTATCCATACTCCTGACCTTCTTAACCTATTAAGCATGATTTCTTCTGCACTTTGGTCAAGTTAAAATCTGCACTAAAGTCCCTCACATTTCACAAATACCCATAAAATCCAGATAATGACTACTCTCTCCACTCTTTACTAGAGTAAAAGAGTAATGCCCCTATATTCATAATGGTAATTGGAAGAAGTACAACTTTATTATGGTACTTACATAATTTGAAGAGGTCACTGTAGTCATTATTATTCCCAAGGCAGTTATCAGTGGAAGAACAATTGAAGGACATATTGGAAATGACCAGATGGTGAACCAAAATGAAATCTGATCCAAAAGTTACAGTGGCTAATAACGAGTTATTTCTCTAATGCACACTGGTAAATCCCATGATGTGAGGGAGTTCTCAAATGTAGAAAACATAGCTGTTGCTCTTTCTAGTGAAACAACCTATAGATTTTAAATGACACTGCTTAATGGGATTACAAAAAGGTCAGTTTTCTGAAATGGTATCCAATTCATCCTTCAAGCTTAGCATCGGTAACCTAGCCATGCATAATAAAATGCTATGAAGGAGACTTTTAAATATGCTTTAATGTACTGTACCTGTTTGCTATTGTCATCTAATATGTTATATTTGGAAATGTAGTAAGGGTTCTTATTATACTATTATTCTGTTTATATGGCAGAGATGTATGGTTTTATTGCTGGTTATGCTATACTAGTAATAATATAAAATAGAACCACTGATGGTAAATACAGCTGGGCCATAAAATAAACGTGTATAATATTTTCCATGCACATAACTAATGTGTTCTCTAGATGCCCCCCTCAAAAAAAATAGCCACTTGACTAACACATACTTTTTGTAGCCACTTCCTGTTTTGTTTTAGCAATTGTAGTCATTTTAGTCAACAGCATACAGGGCATAACCTCTCAGACCTGCTGTGCTCTGTACTACCGATTAGAGTAGTACTCAGTGGCACAAAAGATAGAGAAGAATAACATTTTTACGACAACTGCGCTATACATTTTTGGCAGCTATGTTACCAGGTAACTCTCTTGCTGCCTGTTGTCTCACCTGCCTGAGCCTTAAGTGACCTCAGCCATCCCAGTAGAATTAAGGTAAGGGGAAAGATACATCTTTTTACAACTGTGCTGGGTGGGAAGGGTATGTGTTGTGGTCAGATTTCAATTCTTCTAAATTTTTTTTTTTTTTTTTGGAATTGGATTTTTGGCCTTGAATATGAAAATTCCAAATTTAAAAACCACATAGAATCTAGGGAATCTGATTCTGTAATTCCAAACAACCCTATGCTCTGTCACTTATTCAGCTTCCAGAAGGTTCAGAGAGTCACCCTTCTCCTATGTAGTGGTCCCTTGAGTGGTTAGGTTCCATTGCAGGACCTACACAATGTGACATCTTGGGGGGCATGCAGCAGGGTGTGCTCACCCACAATACCAAGCATGCCTCCACTGGTCTAAAAACAATGAGTCCTTCTAGGAATGGTATGTGCCAGATTCTCTATCCTTGAAAGGAGAATATCCAACTAGATGCTTTGTCTCCCACTTTGTTAGTATCCACTCCTGTCCTCCCAAGTGTAGGCTGTGAACTGGGATCGCCAGCATTCAAGCATGCACCTCACCACTCTGTGCCATTGCTAGCACACATTTCAAATGGTAAAGAGCACAGTATCACACACAAGTATTTATTTATTTATTTATTTATTTATTTTAATGTTGGGCATGGCAGGAGAGCAGTAATGTTTGATAACTTCAAGACAGCATCTTAGTTTATGAATAAAATACAGTAAAATTAAACATATGATGACATTTTTTGCTAACTAATGTATTCTGCTCTTTTCAGTTGTTACAACCACAATGAGGACAATTTAATGATTTGCTTATACTATCAGTTATGTGGTAACTGATAGATGGCTAAAATACCCATGCAAAGTAGTAAAAATAAGTTTAGTGGCTTTTACGTCAACATTTTTGCAAAAATCTCTGATTTAGTCAGTTCAGTGAAAAAAATGTTATGGAAAAAAGTTGAATTTGTACTTATTTACATGATCATTTGCATAACTACAGATGCAGTATAGCATAGCATAGTGGTTTAGGGCTCTGAGCTATAATCCTGGAGACCTGGGTTTGAATCCTAGAGCCCCCCAATTACATACTGTGGGATCTTGAGCAAGTCACTTAACTTCCTTTGCTCCCAGGTTACACCTAGAAACAAGCTTTGGCTCAGTGTGCCTTTCCTGTTAAACAGTTTCCCATTCCCTCACATAAAGCCAGTATGTAGTTTCTACAGTCCTCTTGCAGAATATTCTTTTTGTTACTACAGTGAACCTGCCAATTGAAGCAGTTTGGGGGGGGCAAAATAACTGTGTTTTTATGTGTATTAAATATTGTGTTTGTTCTCCTGTATGATGATTACAGTTTTTCAGGATATAATGATATATTTATTGAGATGTTACAAAGTAAAGCTGTGCTGGTAAAGATGTGGCAGCAAAGCAACAAACTTCACCCTTTGAGAAACAAGCATTTGTCAGCACCGAATGTTGTCTTACTGACATTGGCATTGGTAATGCAGGAGTTAGAGATGCATAATAGGAATGGCAGTGAAGTACTGAAGTGATGCCAACTCCACCCCCACCCTGCAGAGACTGACAGGCATTGGGGTGTGCCTTTGGGTCATCAGCTATAACACTCATGCCATTTTACCTCACCCTACCCTGTAGACACTGACAAATGTTGTGGTGTGCTTTGGGGCCTTTGGGTGTTATACTGATCCCATTACATAAGGAAATACGTTGAGGTGGGCGCAGTATAGGAGAATGGGGTGGACTTTGTGGCTGAACATTCCAAGGCACACCACAGTTCCTGTCACTGGCTGCAGGGTGGGGGGGAGGTGGAATGGCATGAGCATTACAGTCGATGATCCCAAGTCACACCCCGATGCCTGTCAGTCCATAAAGGGTGGGGTGTTACAGTTGGAAACCCTAATGCTGTAAGCATGTGTTGGTATTTTCACTCCACATTTTCAACATAGGCTTTTTGTGACCACCACCGCATGAAGAATGCACTACCAGTTTGTTAGCTGAAAGGTGGTTTTGCACAGCAGCTATGCCATTTGGTGACACAGAGATGAAAACACATTTTGGGAAGTATGTGAAAAATGACAACTGTATCGTTCATGAGGAGGTCTAAAAAAATGGCAATGCTGAAAATCTGGAGTGAAAATATAAAACATTGGTGAAGTCATGAGCATGCATAGAAAGTGTGCAATACATGTCCGTAGCCCAATTATTTTTGGGACTTTTTTTAACCACATTTTCAACATAGACTTTTGAGACCTCCCCTCATGAACAGTGGCATTGTGATTTTGTTAATTTGCCTCAAAAGTTAATTTCCCACAGTGACCACACCATTGTGTGCCACAGGTGCAGCTGTACTGTTCATAAGGAGGTGTGAAAAAATGCCAGTGTTGGAAATGTAGCATGAAAATATTGCAAATTTGCAAATTTACAAGGGTCCATGGAAACTGCGCAATGCACGCTTGTAACACAGTAATTTTATGGACTTTCATCACCAGATTTTCAACATAGTCATTTTAGGACCTCAGCTCATGAGCAGTGTCATCATCATTTCCTCAAACTATCCCTAAAACTGATTTCGCACAGTGACCGATTATTCTGTGCCAGATGTGTGAAAACACATTTTGGCCAGTATATGTAAAATGACAGCTGTACTGTTCAAGAGGAGGTGTGGAAAATGGCAATTTTGAAAATCTGGAGTGAATATATTACAAATTCATGAAGTTACAAGCGTTTGTGGAAACTGCACAACGAACGCTCATAAAACAGCCATTTTTTTTATTTCTTCCACCATATTTGCAATATAGGCTTTTTGAGAGCCCACCTCATGAACAGTGGCACTGTTGTTCCATTAATCTGTCCTGAAAGGTGATTCCATGCAATGACCGTGAAATCACCTTTAGTGACCGAATAACGCCATGACAGTGACTGAATTCATAAGGAGGGGTTCCAATAATCCCATGTTGAAAACCTGGTGTCAAAATTCCCCCAAATGCCCGAGATATGCACTAAAGTTGAAAAAACCCTATTTATGCCATTATACAGGTTACCGACATTTCTTCAGTTCGCGATCAGCTTTGAAGAGTGCAGACATGTTCCCGGTCCACCGAAGATTGTCATGCCAGACTCCAGAGGTAAGTATGCGGTGGGAGTGTGTGGGGAGGCAGGGTGAGCAGTCTGTGGATGCAGGTTGTGGGAGGGGGCAGGAAGACCACGAGGGACTGTTATCTTTTTACATTGTAAAAAAAGGGAACATCGCGGAACAGTTTTTGTTTTTTCAGGCACATTTGGCATGCTGGGGTGGGCTCCCAGAATGTCACCTGATTGTTTTGGGGGGGCTGTAGCTGATGGGGGATTGGGCACCCCCATCAGCACATGGGTGGGCAAGAGCCGAGGAGGATTGGGCACCCCCCTCAGCACACAACAGATGGGGGGGGGACACTATGCCAATGGGGAGTGGTCTCTACCATCAGCTAAATAAACAAGGATGGGGGACTGTAGCTGATGGAAACTGAGTCCTCCATTGGCAAAGGAAGACTGTTGGGGGGAGCGAATGATACCAGGGGGATTGGGCACCCCCTAGGCACACATTTGGGGGGGTCATTATGCCGACAAGGGGTGGGGTCCCTCGTCAGCAAATGAAGTGGGTCGGGGAATGTGACAGGGGGATGGGGCACCCCTGTCATCATGTTTACGTGGGGAGACTGTGCCGCTGCAATGAGAAGCTTGCTTTTCATTGCAGTGGACGTTTTCTTAGATGTGGTCACCATATTCCATCTTGCTGGTGTGGTGTCTGCATGCTGTCTTACTGGGGAATGAGGGATGCATCTACTGATGTGTGCCTTGCATTTGCCCACAGTGATCGCACCTCCAAATCTGCTCCTAACGTAATATATTGGCTGGCGTGCAAGTGCGAGTCAACATAAAAATTGTACATTTGAGCTCCAGGCATGTCAACATCAGCTACAAGAGCAGAAGCACTTAATATACCCGAAGACATGGGAGAATAAATTGTGTTCTTAATGGCTCAATTTAAATAGTTGCTTAATAAAAGTAGCAATACTAATTCACAGATAAATTATAGACATATGCTGCAGGAATTAAGAAAAAGATGTGCTAAGTTCCACATGCATGCAATTTCCCTCTCACTATATTGGAAAGATAAAAGAATTCCAAGGGAACATCACATCCAGAAGTCGCCCTCGTTTGGACTAAAGGATAAAGATTTAATGGCTGACTACTAAAAAGTTTTAAATAAAGGCAGTCTTGATTTGATGCAGCTGGTAATTAAAAAAGTAAAAAAGGAATGTGATGTGCTTGCAGCACAAATTCAAGAATTAGAATCCAAAATGAACATTAATTTTACTGCAGATCAAATAAGAGACCTTAAAAATAAAATTGATGCTCAAATAGACAAGTTTACGAATGAACTGAGAATACATAAGCAAAACAAGAACAATAGAGATGCTACAAATTATGCAATGGCATGGCAAAATGAAAAAAAAACATTATAAACCAATTTCACAGGACATGAGGGATGGTAATATCTAGTCAGGTGTGGACAGTGATAAATCGAATAAAGAAAGCGGCACACTACAGGACAATGTTTTTAGGTCAAAATATTAGAAAAGGTGGAACAGCAAATCAGATGGGAGGAGGTCAACAAGATGCACAAGGTCAAAGAGGATGAAAAGAGGAAGCATAGAAAGAGTCAGGAGAGGGAACAGAGAAGGAAAAGAACAACCACGGTGGGGTCAGAATCATTAAGTAAGCAGATCCCAATGACACAGAAATCCCAACTGGAGATTGTGAATCTTAATATCAGAAACCTTACCAGCAGATCGCATTTAGGTTTTGAAAAAAAAGGTTTGTCACTTGTTTCCACAAATATCTCTGATAAGTTTAACATTAATTTCAGAAGTTTTTTAGTACTTTACAACTTAAAGTTGTTTACAGTGAATCTAATCAGTGACAATATTATAACATCTAGTGAAGGAAATTCAATACGAGTCATCTAACTTGAGTAATAAATCCTCTTTTTGCCCAATGACTAATAATCCAGCATTGCTGGCATACATGAGAATTGTGTTAAGAGAAGTTGATGAGTTGTTAAAAAGTCTTTGCTCTTGTAAAATCCTTTCATTTAGTTGGTCACCGGGGGTCGGCCAGGGAGGGAGAGGATTGAACATCCAGAGGACAGCTCTCCTCTCCTCTCCTGGGGAGGGGTGGGACTGGAGATCAGTGCATTCCTGGCTCATAGCAGCAGCAGCAGCAGCTGGAGGCTGGAACACTGGCTCCATAGACAGGTGGTGGAGATGTAGCAGATGTCTGGCATGCCACATACGAACACATGCATAGCTCGGCCTTTGGCATCATTGCATGCTGCCACTCTGCACTCAGGGACAATGAGAAAAATGGAGGATGAAAATCCCGCTGACCTATGAGATGATGCCAGCCCTCCGCAGTCTCTTCCTCTGGCCAGCTGGTGCCTCAAAGCCCTGAGGTGAGTTCTGGTGGATGCTGGGGTAACAGGGCATGGTGGGCAGTTGAAGGGGGCTGGTCAGTGGAGGGAGATAAAGAGAATAACTAAAAAAAAAATAAAGAAAATAAATTCATTTAATTTTCTTTTTTCACATGTCCACTTTTATGCCATCCAGCATACACTGGAGACAGTCCCATGGGGGCATGGATTGTGCCCCCACATCCCAGGACAACAGCCATCTATGGTATGCTTAGTTCTCCTTCCCCTAGCTAGCTCACAAGTAAACAAGGTCCATTCAGAAACTCAAGTCACTGGAACAGTTAGCAGTACTGGTACAGAGCTGGATTTTGTTTTTTCATTTTGAGAAATCAAAACGTCTTTTTCTTTTTCTTACATTATTTTTACCCTCCATGTGGTCCACAGTGGATATACCCTGTAATCAGGAAAGGATGTAACCAAATCAGACAAGGGATATACACTGCCCTGCAGTCAAACAGGGGATTCGATATACCCTGTTCAAGCTCTCTAAGTCATTATTGAGACATCAGGGAGGTTTTTTTTTCAGTTATCCTCATCAACTGACATGGCAATCCAACTCTGCTCTGGTATCTGGTCCAATCAGGGCAGCCACAAAACCAAAATATTTTCATAGCTCCATGTTGGTCTCCTAGTAGATTGGGGATCTCTGTGAGCAGACCAACATAGCGCTTCATAAAAAATGTTCTGTGAGGCAGTGCCTTTGTTGAAAATTAAATGAAAGAATATAAAAGAGCATTAAAATGAGAAATCCTTTTTACGGCTGCCATCACTGTAGTAGAACAGAGGGTTGCGATCAGAATGCGACCATATGTACTCTTACAGTGATGTGGCAAAATCTGGAAGGTGCTGTCTCCAATGGCGCTGTCCTCCATGACAGAGTTCCCCTCCACAGCATGGTCGCCACCCTTCCCAAGTGTACACTACTTCGGGAGCGAACTTCTGGGAAAGCTGCACATGGGCGAGTATCACTCATGTTCAGTTTCATCGCCACCACCATCTTGCGAATGGCCCACTGTCACAATTCTGAAAGCTGTGCCATCCACACAGAAACCGCCACTGCTGCCACTCAGATATAGCCGCCGCCCGAAAAAGAGCCATGTTGCCACTTTCCAAGTAGTAGCTCGGTTCAGCCATATCAGCTCTGACCAGAGTTTGTTTATTTGTGTGGTAAATTGCAGCAAGCAAGAAAGGGATAGCAAAATGATAAAAACAGTAACACACTCTCCTAAACAACCCTATCAGTGTAATGCTGAAGTTAATAAGTGTGGTTTTAATGGTAAAAAATTAACAACTCGAAAATATAAATGTTCTTTATATTTGGCTTTTTTTTTTTTTACTCTTTTTTTACTCACCCCCACCCTCCACACTGCGACTGGTCCCTCTCTCCAGGCATCCCAATACACCCAGTCTGCGAGGATGCTCGCATAGGTGCCCTGTTCCTGTATATGTCTCTCTAGAGACCCAGTTGGCCACTTGGGCAGGGCGGAATAGTCCCTCCTACTTCCTCCGAATCCTCAGTGGAACCTGCACCCGAAGCTCCTTCTAGGTTCCTCCATGATCGCAGCGGCATGGGAGCCCTTCACCTAGATCAGTCGTGGGGTGTTTTCCCTTTCTTCTGGTCCATCCCCTGCTGATGTCAGCGCTCAAGGAGGACCAACTAGATGGAGGTATGCTGAGACGTGTCTCTGCTCTGGTTCACAGCTGATGTCAGCCCCTCCCTGCATATCTGCTTTCCCCAATCACACCAGCACTGCCTGTGATCACCCAGGCAGTGGTGGTATAGTGGCGGGGCCAGCATCCCACCCCTCCCTGGAGAAGGAGAGCAGCCATTGGGCACTCAATCTTTCTCCCCCCTGCCAACACCCCACAACCTGAGTCTGTTACTGAACCCAGGTCACCGGCGTGGTGTGAGATGTGGCATCCAGTGCCTCAACTCTCAGTGCCACCAGGCTGGCCAGTGTATTTTTGGCTTTGAGCAACTTGCAACTGCTGAGTAAGGACCTACTCTGTCACACCTAAGGAGATCCTTTTTATCATCATGCCAATATAAGGAGGATTTGCAAACCTAGCTCACCTTATTTACGCTGGTGTCTTGCTTCTTCATTTACTGTGTCTTGTAGTCATTAACCCTTGTTCAAGTAGCTTTTTTGTATGCTATTTATGACTTGACTGCAGCAAGGCATTATTATATTACTGTCAAATAAAACACCTTTTCACATAGGCCAGCATGGTCTGTCACACTCATGAATGTCATTGCCATTATTCACATTTTTATGGAGGGCCACCAGAGTGATTCATGGACTGCATAGTAGGACATATGAGGACAGACCAAGGGATCTAAATATATACTGCATACAGGAAAGGAGGTAGAGGGAGGGACATGATTGAGACTTGCAAATATCTAATAGGGGTTTAACAGGGTATAGGAAGGAAACTTATTTCAGAGGAAAAAAGACTCAACAATTAAGGGGCATGGCATGAAGCTGGAGGAAGGAACATTTAGGGGAAATGTAAGAAAGTACTTTTTCATGTAAAGAGTGGTGGATGCCTGGAATGGGCTGCCAGACACAGTAGTAAGGCTGAAACTGTCTTTGGGTTTAATCATGCATGAGACAGACACAAGAGGATCCTTAGAGTACAAGGGGGTGGATTTGTCTTAACTGGGGGGTCAAGGGGCAATCAGGCAACAATCAAAGGGGGACAAGGGGATTCTCATTAGATAAGAGTAACATAGGGCAGACTAGGTGGGGCACATTGGTCCTTATCTGCTGGCAATTATATGTATGTATGTCCCAATGCTAACTAGCAAGAAAAAAATAAAAAGCATGTGTCAGGGGCTTGGCAAGGGAATCACTCCACCATGTTGAAACAGAACCAAATTGAAACAACATACTGTAAGGGAACAAAGAGGGAGAACTCAAGAATCTGAAAGAGAGAACTCAAGAATGAAAGCACCGGACATCAGTTGGTGGCAAATTGCTACTACCTCCCTATGTCAGAAATGCAAAAGTTGTAGAATTTTATCAAAAGATAAAGGCCTAACCTACTGTAACTGTTTAGCTGTCTAGTGGCTGTCTTCGCCTTTTTAGTGTATTAATTTATTTTGTTAATTTTTGGCTGGGTAAGGCACACAGAACTGAAGTAAATTTTGGGTGTGTACCAGGCTGGATCTACACTGCTGAGTCGACAACTAACTCATCGACCGGCATCAAAGCACCAGCCTCCCTGTCAACTGTGAATTGCAGTCAGCAGGGAGCTGTGGACAGCAAGGACTGATTTTTCTTCAGGGGGCTTCGTCCCCTGAACCCCCCACACCACCCATTTCTATAGATACCAACCCTGAGTCTGAGTTAGTTGGAGGAGGGGGTGCAGGATGGAGAAAAGTGTTGTCAGGTCCTGGACATAACCCCTACAGTGACATTGTGCTGTTGTCGGCAGCAACATATGTCACTGTAGGGGTTTCACCATGGGAGGTGCATAACTACCAGGATCACAGAGTATTTAAGTGACATGGTCCACTCTGGGTTACATAGTATGCCAGCTTTTGCCATACTACATCACTGTGCATCCAGCCCACCACTCTAATGATGCCACTGCCCTGCCTACTCTTGTCCACCCCCCAGCTAGCTGTAGCTGCTCATCCTTGCATACTGCACCACAGGGAGAAAACCAAGAGTTTGAAGGAAAATCAGAACCCCCCAGCTGGTTTTTGAATGAATGACACCACTGGCTGGTGGCCACCCACAAAATACCAGTCCTGGAAAACTGTGATGGATAACCTGCAAGGTTGTGAGATGGTCAGTGATGGGGCTGGGTGATGGAGTGCCTCCAGAAGTCACCAAGCGGGAAAAAGCTGTATAGAAAAAAACACTGCTTTAAGCTATTGAAGGTATCACTCAAGAGTTTGATACAAAGCAATCTTATTTATTTTTAAACTCTGGCTTAGCATTTGCCACTAAATAGGAACATGCACAAAACACTGTTATTTAATATGCACATGTGACTGGTTGCATGCAAAAAAGAGTGCACAAAAACTGTCAAAATCTTTATTCTTTTAATGTGTAACCATGACTGACTGCAGAACTAGGCCTAGTAGTTCAATGCTACCAGTACTTTTGTTTCACTTTTAGGAAAACAATAGCAGTTCTCCAGAGAAGCATTGAAAATTAACACACAAAAGTGTAAAAAAAGAGCCTCTCTAGCTTGAGACTTAGAAAGGGAACCAAAACTTTCAAGATTTCTGCTGTTTTGCAAATTTTAGTTAGTGGATTGAAATATATTGCTCTTTCACAGTAGCTTTGACATCTTTCTCTTTTGCCAATGCCTTCTGCTTTTGTTGGGACACATAGGCTGCCTTTTCAGTGAGCCTCCAAAGTGACCTTGGATTGGATAGGAAGTCTCAGAGGATTTTGAACTCTCATACACTGTTCCAGCAACAAAATTAGTTTAGTTTAGTTTAATTTATTTATTTCACCAGGAAGAGACTCTAATGAGCAAGCTCATTCACAAGGAGGTCCTGGGTAAGGCAGCATGCAATTCAATAAACAATTAAAGATCATGTGCAAAGCCCAATTATGAGGATTAGCCTATATTGCTAATACATGAAGATTTGGTACCTCTGCTGTTCATATTGTCACATTGTTCTAGCGTTTTTTCTTATTTCCATTCCATTTAGTAGATATTTTAATTGTTTTCTGACATACATTGCCACTTGTCGATTGGACTGTCTGCCCAGATGCTTTCAGTGCTGTATGTGCTTTGACGTCATTTTAGCATTCTATCAGATTGGAGGTTATAGGTCAAGCCTTTCAAGTTGTGGTTTCCCTGCAGAATTGTGTGAAAAAAAATTTCCACAGACGATGAATATGACCTGTCTTGCATTTTTCCTAAGACAAGCACCATTGCCCCATATTCATTTGAATCCCTTGTGTCCCAATCTGCTGATTTTGCATCCGATTCTGAGACCGAACACTACCTGACTGACAATGGAGTATGACAGTTCTATTTAGAATGTCAGATCCAAGAAAAGCACACGCACACAAAAACAAGCAGCTCACGTTTACAATATGTCACACGGAATCACTCAGCAGATGACGAAAAACAGCTGTCAGACGAACCCAGTCTGCTGAAGTGTCAAACAAGTAGAAAGCGGGAAGAAGTACCGTGACACACTGACATGTCAGGAATGTTTACTGGGATCGTGCTGCCATTGGGAATCAGCCACATATATAAGGCTAATAAAACAAGGAAGTAGCGCTAAGTGGACACCTTTCAGGTTCAACAATGAGGAGAATTTAAATGGGATACAAAGGTCATGGGGTGCTGACTATGCAGAATGACAGTAGACTTATTGAAAAATAGAAGGTTGAAAGATCATTTACTGTTACAAGCCAGTCAGATTGAAAATTGCAGATAAGTTCACATTACGCTGAAAGCAGTAGCCTGGATTTGAACACTAAATATGGCAAATTCTAAGTTTCAGACAAATGTAATATTCATATTGTTCTACAGTTCAAATTTCCGGATTCTGGAAGGTTTCTCAGCACTAACAATTCATTTAGGAAGCCTGTGTTTGTGTTGTACTGAACTCCACGACAGCAGTTTATCGCATTCTCGTATATTTTACTTTATTCCCTTCACCTCTCACTGGCTTTTATTGCGTAGGCATGAGAGTGCATAAGTCTTTGTCGACAAAAAAAGAAAGTCTGTAAGGTCGTACATACTAAAGCAGTGTAATAACAATTAGAATGTTACACAGCTTGTCAGCTGAGATTTGAGGCTATCAATTATTCACTGTGTCATTCACATATTTGGGATTAATAGAGATGGATCAGTATGTGTGGCTTTGCAGGAAAATGAGGCACACTCATGCTGCTGAGTTATGCAATCTTATGTCCACACAACAAAAGCCAGTGAGAGGGGAAGGCAATAAAAGTAAAACATAGGAGAATGTGAGAAACAGCAGTTAGTGCAACATGCACAGGCATCCAAAATGAATCATGAGTGCCTAGAAACCATCCAGAATCCAAAAATTTGAACTACATAACTAGCTGATATAACTCTTCACTAATGGGCATTCATATGACTTGTGGTTAGATAGAAAACATGTAATACAAATCAATAAGCAAAATGATAAGATGTGCATAAGATTGCATTTCCCAGCTACTCTGTACATGGAGTGCTGCCGCAATGCAAAAATGATGTCATTGGTGGCACAGGCTAGCTGCCAGCCCTAAAAACAGCATGAGTGATCACAGATGAAAAGGGCCAGTTATATCAATGTGGATTATAAAAAAATGACTGAGAAGACTAGTTTAATCTTTTCAGGAATAAAACAATACATAACAAGGACCTGCAATACTGTGTTTATTTTAAGAGAAACAAAATAATAAAATGTTGCACATGATTTTTAAACACAGTGGAAAAAATCAGTGTGGGAAATTACAGTAGAACTGACATACACAAAAAATAATGCAATAGAGGTATAGAAATTAAAGCAATACATATATAGAAACAAACTAACATGTTAACATAGTATAATATTAATGCAGAGATCACAAAGAATTTTATCACATGGATTGTCCACCAGTAATTCTACATCAAGATGACAGCAAAGATAAAAATACTAAGAAGGTGATCAAGCACAATTATATACAGAGAGTCATTATACTATATCCACATTCATGTCATTCAGTTTAGGAGGGCTTTAATCACATCAATACTTACAAGACTGGTAAGTTTAGAGTATTTTGTAATTCATTCCAAGTCATTGGAATGGCATGACTAATGACTCATTTTCCATATTGGGTGGCATATCTCAGGGTCTCTAAGAGCATGTAATTGCATTTAATTTATGTATAACTGCAATGGGACCATATGGTGAAGTCAGAAAGGTAACAAGTTAGATTTTGGTTAGTGCTTTGTAAATCCACATATACAGGTTTTTTGAGCCTTCTTAAATTTAGTTATTGCCACCCAACCATTGTATATAAAATGCAATAATGTGTTATGGGTACAGAATGTGTGACAAAACAAAGGGCTCTGTGATAGAGCACATTAAGTTTATTTAGGGAAGTGTTGGTACAGTGAGTATAGATAAGAGTAACATAGTCCAACAAGGGGAGGAAGGTAACTTGCACCAATCTTTTTCTTATATCTAGGGGAAACAAGGTCTTGTTCCTGTGGGAAAAAACAACAACCTAATTCTCAGTTTTTTACAGAGTGATTCTATATGTGTACTGAAAGATAAATGATTATCTAGCCAAATTCCAAGATAATATATGTTATCCAGCACTTCTAATAATTCCCCTGTTAAGGTAGTTATGATGGGCACATGTATTGCACAGAACATTGAGGTGGAGGAGTAGAAGAACATAACTTTTTTTGGTTTGCATTTAGTAGCAGTTTAGAATGAAATAGCTTCATCTGCAATGAATTGAATTCTGCTTGTAAGTCGGTGCATACACTGGATAGAGTAGATCAGGAAATACAAAGGGCAGTATCATCAGCAAAAGTATGGAGTTTAGCAATATTGATATTTCAAATAATGTAATTTATGTAGATCATAAATAGCAAAGGGTCTAATATCAGACCTTGAGAAACTCCTCTCATTAGTGGTGTTAAGGAAGAGAATTCTCCATACACTTTAATTTGTTGTAGTCTACCATTAAGATAATTTGAAATCCAGGAGAGTGCGGAGGTTCCCAGTCTGATTCTTTTTAGCTTGTTTATTAATACGCTATGATCTACCATATAGAAGAAATTGCTGAGATCAAGAAATACCACTCCACTATGTTGCTTGCAGTTTAGAGCTATGATCAAGTCATTGGCTACTTTAGCTAGGGCCAACACTATACTGTGTTTAGGTCTAAAGCTAAATTGCATTGTGTTAATGAGATTAAAATACTCCAGATGATCCTTGATTTGAATAGTTATTATCTTTTTGAAAAGCTTAGAAAGAATAGGGTGAATGGATATAGGTCTATATTTGTTTAAAAGTCTCTGCATTTGAAAACGGGAATGGCATGCACCTTTTTCCAGATTATAGTCTAGGATGAGCCTGGGTCTTCAGAGGTTGGCTGGGGGGAGGGGAAGGGAAGGAACGGAGGGAGGGAGGAAGCTGAATTGAGCAGCAGAATAGATATACATTGCAAATAACTATGTTAATGCATCTGTTAGGGTCAAAGTCCCATCAAAGTATGGAAGTGTAACTTTAGGGTTTTCAGCCCTAACATCTATCTACTTTCCCTATTACCTACCCTTGTGACCCTATGCCCAGATACATATCTGGGACCATGCCCATAAGTGTCTTATTTGATTTAAGATCATATGCAAAGTAGCAGAATCAAGGGGCATGACCAAGAGCTGTAGATTGCTTTGCACTGGGCCCTAGAGCTCATAAGAAAGAACATACTCATAGTGCATGGCCCAAGACCTGTAGCTTGCTTAATGCAGGGCTCTGCAGGCTGCAGTTCAAAGCAGATAACTGTGATGCAGGGCATGGACATACAGCTTATTTCATGCGGGGTCTTGACAGATCTATGTCAAGTAGCATATTCATGTTGCATGGCCCCATATCTGTAGCTTGCTTTGCATAGGGCACTGTGAACCCTAAGCAAAGCAGCAAACTAATTAAGTAGGGTCCCAGACCTCCAGCTTACTTAGTGCAGGGCTCAACTCAACCTATTTAAATTAAATCTGTGTGGCGTAATTCCAGACCTGAAACTTGGTCTTAGGTCCCCAAGACGGGAAAGGGGAAAGGGGTGGGGGTTAGTGTTGAAAAACCTAACACCACATTTCTGCACCTTTGTGGCTCTTTATATCTTATAGATATCATACCATTTGTGTTTTGCAATTAGTGTTCTTACTTTTTGAAAAGATATATAACAATGGACAAATAGCTTTCTTTACAAAGGGCCACTGGAGAGAGGCATGGACCTCTAACTTTCTTTTTGCATGGCCCTGTGGCCCCTATGACAAGCAACAGACCAAATGGGTATGGGCCAGATCTGCAATTTGATTTGTATAGAGTCCTAATGGCCCTGCTCAAAGTAGCAGACCCATCAGTAATGGTTCGGGACCTGTATCATACTTCACCTAGGGAGCTGTGGCACTATGTGAAGTAGCACACCCATAGGGAATGGGTCCAGATCTGACCCCATGCCTCACACAAGGCCATGTGGGTCCTCCATGAACTGGAAGACTTGTTGGGCAAGCCTGAAATTTGTCATGTGCATGGTTATGTGGGCTGGTAATTAGCTAACCTCTAAAATTTGGGTTTAAAATATTTAAAAAAGTGTAAACACATTTTAGGACTTATTTGTTTTTGTATTTTTTTGGGGGGGTAGCATTACTTACCCATTTCCTTGTCATAAAAAAAAAGCGTTTTTCC
Source organism: Neoceratodus forsteri (assembly GCA_016271365.2). Lineage (NCBI taxonomy): Eukaryota > Metazoa > Chordata > Ceratodontiformes > Ceratodontidae > Neoceratodus > Neoceratodus forsteri. The sequence goes on along the minus strand of CM057449.1, from coordinate 770,041,362 downwards.
CAAATTTGAGTGGCAGGGTTTTTACCACCCTCCCTGCACTACCACCCAACTGACAGTTCTGAGTTTGATCCCAAAATACATTTTCATGGACAATGAATTGAGCCCAGTTGTTGGCTGAAAAAAATATACTAAATTATCACACATACATAGTGAAGTTTCTTCAGCCACTTTTTTCTCTACAGCAAACAGATTGAAACATAAAATGGCAATTGTTTGAAGTGGAAGGAGGAATTTATTGATCAACCAATGGGACATCATTCAAAAGTATGTACAGGGGTAGTAGTGGAGGGGAGAATTGTGACGTTGGTAACAGAGGGTGGTGGGCTACTTTCCAGCAAAGATATTGGTGGGGGTAAGATTTTTTTTGGGTAGGCTATTCAACAATGGGCTGGAGGAAGGCACTTCATTTAGAATTCTGGAACTGGGGTTGGGATCCCAGTATCAAGGATGTGTGTTTTGGGAGGGTGGGAATCCAGCACCAGGATGTGGCACCTGGTATCAGCATCAAAGCGGGGGGAAGGGGCAGAGTGTTAGTGAGCCACCGGGATTAAGTACCTGGGGACCAAAAAAAAAAAAGAATCCAAAACTGTGATTAGGTACCTGATGTCAGAACAGATGAGGAGAGGTGTCTGACACTGGTTTGGGCATCCAGAGTCAAAACATATAACTTTTTGGTTAGTTAGTCATTAGTGAGGGGAAAACAGGCTTGTGTGTTTCACTTATTTTTCTGGCTTTTTTTTTATTTCTGCAGATGCCTTCTGAAGCTTATGAAGCAGTGTGACTCAAAGTGGGCCGACTATAAAGCTGCCCCATCTGCTTGCCATTGGAATAGCTACCATCACCTGCAAAATATCTTCAAGCGCCGTATACAATCTAGGAAGTTGGCCCACTTCCAATCACTTCAATACAGTCACTTTGGCAACTGCAGGCATTTCTGGTCCTCCATTAATGCCTTGCTCCCATCCCCACCGAGCAGACACCTTCCCCCTAAACACACAATAAGTTCCCTTACTAACCTTACTGACATTGCGAATGCACATAATGCACATTTATCAAAACTTAGCAGTTCCTGGCTAAGCTCCACCCCCTTGCCCCCTCCTGTGCCTTCCCCTCCTACTAGCTCCCCTTTTTACATTAAGACCTTCTCAGCCTACTATCTCAAGGGAGTGCTGGTAGTGATGGTCTATCCCCCTGCTTCTTAAAACAGTGGCCCAGGACATTGCCTATCCACTCACCTTCATCTTTAACCTCTCCCTTACTATGGCCTCCTGTCTGGAAACAGGCCAAAATTGTTCCCATTCATAAATCAGGTGACCCTAGTCATATGGACAACTACCATCCCATCTCCATTCTGCCACATCTTGGTAAGCTACTAGAGAAGGCAGTAAACTACCAAATTAAAGAGCATATCTCCAAATATAATCCCCATTGCCCTCGCCAACATGGTTTCCGGAAGAGGCACAGCACTACCATAGCCCTTGCCCTTTTCACGGACCATGTGCTGAGGAATATAGATGAAGGGAAGCTAACTGGTGTAGTGTTTGTTGATCTGTCCAAGGCATTTGACCATGTAAATCACAACATCCTGATAGCAAAACTCGACACCCTTGGTTTCTCCACAGCCTCCACTGCCTGGCTCACTAACTATTTCTCTGGTAGAACACAGATGCTCTGCCTTGGTGGTGTCACCTCCCCCTTCTTGCCTGTCTCTGTGTTCTTGGCCCCCTCCTCTTTTCCCTTTTCATTAACTTTCTCTCTTTGGAGGGCCTATCCTGTAAATTACTCCTCTACACCGATGACTTAATACTATATTAAAGTGACCACATCACCTCCTCCCTAGCAGCCATTCTTACTGAAGATTTCTGCAAGGCACATTCTTGGCTCTCCATGAACAAACTGTTGGTCAATGCTGCCAAAACAAAGGCCATGCTTTTTGGTTCCGAACTGAAGCTCTCTGCCTTAGCCCACACTAATGGCTTTCTCACTGTCAAATCCCCAGATGGATCTCCCCTTGACACTGTTCCTGCCTTCAAGTATCTGGGGGTAATCCTGGACCTGTCCCTATCCTACACTGACCTCATTGCCTCACTGATCAAGCACATCAACCAGAAAATGGGACTCTGATATTGCATGATCGATCACCTCTCCCCAGAAGACCACCTTGCTATTGCCCATGGCAACCTCCTTCCCCTCCTTGACTACAACTGCCCAGTGTACTCACTCACCTCCATTACCAAACTTAACCACCTGGATGCCACATACAATTGTATGTCCTCCGCACCCCTCTCCTCACTCACCAATGCACTCTTTACCAGTCCATTAACTGGCTCCCTCCACAAGCACAATACTTCTACCTGCTGGCCTGGACCATTGCAGACACTTTGCACAATCCATCCTACTCTCCACTATCCCTTCTTATGCAGCCTAAAACCTATTGCTGCAATCTACATCAGTCTTCACATTTTCAACAAGAATGCCCTAACATAACTACAAGGATGGGCCTAAGAGTCTTCACTGCAGCCGGAACCTCTCTATGAAGCAACCTCCCCTCCTACCTATGTTCCCCTGACCCAGCTCTAAATCTTAATTCCCTGTTAAGAATGCACTTTCTGGAGTGTCACGTGATACCTCACCTGGAGTAGATGCACTTCACCTCATTTTAGTTTTATTCCATTTCATGTGATATTAGTGACAAATTATGAATTATTTTCATTTCCCACAGTTACTGGTCATTCTACCCACTGGATTGTAGTGATTTTCAGCAAAAACTTTGGGGATATGGAGGCCAATATGAAGCAGGTACCTCTGCACTATATACCTCCCCAGACTCTGGACAAGGCTGCTAAATGGCCTAAGGGCCAGGGACCGAGTGGTAATAGATCCTATTCAGAGTCATCCACCAAAAAAACCACTATCAGAAGATAAATTCCGTGAGGAGTTTCAGCCACTTAAAGAGTTGATCAAAACATTAGCAAAACAACTGTAGTGTTTGTGTTCAGACTTGCTGGAACTGAGCTGCTGGGTCAGTGACCCTGAAGCCCAGACATCCTCGTTCAAGCGTTGGAGGGACCACATTGATCTTGACCTTACCTCCATTTAGCAATGATTGCACAGAATCGATGCTAAACTGGGGGACCCTGAATCTGATCATTTTTGGCCTCCATGAGGAAGAAGAAGTTTCCTCTCCAATTTAATTAACACAGAGGCTCTTGGAGAAAATAGCGGTGCCCTTTCCTAATAACTCCCTTTACATATTAGAGAGGGCTCACTGCTCACTTTGCCTGAAGCTGCTAAAAGGATCCCCCCCCAGACCCCTGATTCTTTGGCTCCTCCTATCTAGACAAACAACACATTCTGACCAAACTTAGAGACCTTAAAAAGACAACATGGGAGGGCAACAAAATGTGTGTTACTCAAGACTTACCAGCTGTTACTAGGCAGAAGTGGCATCTTTCCACCCTATCATTTAGAAAATCAATGCAGCCAGAATGCATTTCAGGATGCTGTATCCAGCAAGGTTACAAATATTGGGTCCTCTGCACTATTGTGCAGAGTGGCTATGTGCTGCTTTTCTGTGATGCATAGCCACTCCTGACCCATTAGGTACCCCGAGTGGGATGCACTAACAGGGGTGCACAGCCCCTATGCAACTGAACCTCCAGCCATGTGGACACCAATGCGCTGGGGAGGGAGAGGGGCATGTCGGGGGCTTGCCAGCACTGTGCACCATTCGCAAACGTGAGTTGTGCTGTGCACCTGTGGATGTAGGAGGGCACCAGGTATGCAAGGGAGCACCCTGCCATAACCCCCCTATGCACCCAGCCCCATGCACAAGGCCCACCGGTACCTGTCTGTAACCTCCCCAAATACACAGCTGAGCCCCCACCTGTGGAAGCAATAGGCACCCACCCCCAACACACAGGACACAGGTGACCAACACCCTGAGACCATAGACTGCAGCCACCCACCCCAACCCACAGTGGTGCCCTGAGCTCAGATATCAATGCCATCCCTCCATCACCACATATTGCTGCCCTATCCTGGTGAATGCACTGCTCCCCCCTCCTGCATGCACTGTACTGCAGTGCCAGAATGTATGACAGGGACAACTGCCCCAATGCTCTAGCATAAACCTCCCACCCCCACAATGATGGGCAGTGGGTACATGTCAATACGCTCCTGACAATTCGCTCCTGCTATATTAGTTCCCAACAATTTATTTAAATGAAAATTCACACTGTGATAATGCTGTCCCGATGAATGCAGTACATAAGTAAACATTGTGTAGCAAGCATATTAATTACTTAAAACAGCAGTATGTGTTAGTAGGTAAAAAAATGCATCATATAGTTTTTTTTTGCATAAATGGATTTCTGACAACCTAAGATTCATATTCAGTATTTTTTTTTGTTTTCTCAGGTGTGTTACAACTTTTTTTTAAGCTGATCTTGTAACTAATGACTCTTGTCATTAAAGATGCCCACCATTCACCAGTTTTTTTAAAATCTCTTCCCCTAGCATTACTTGTTGATTGTGCATGCTAGATTAATGCTGTAGTTGCATTAGGATAATTCTTCTACATGCTTCTGATAGTAAACAGCACAAAATATTTAATTGTATTAATGGTGGGTGTGCCATGGGTGTGGCAAGGGTGTGGCATGGGTGTGGCAACTTTTAAAAACTTCAAGGCCCCATATCTTGGTTCAGGAATGAAAGAAAATGAGAAGAAAATGTATCTTGATATTTTTGCCAGACCAACTTTATTACTGAAAAATGTGTATTTTTATTAACAAGCACTGCTGCTTTAAGTAATTGCACAGTATTACACATTATTTGTTACACACCACCACATAGTAATTAGCTCTGCTAATTGGTAGTAAGCAAACTGCCCTGTCTCCAACCAGAAAGCTCCATAAAGATTGCAGTTTAATGGTGTGACAGTTTGTCACTGTCTCTGTGAATTATGTCTTGGCACTTTCTTACTTCACAGCGGCAAAAGTGAACGTTGGTAGATGAAAATAACTTCATCTACACTTTTCACAAACATGAGCATAATGGCAAGGGAATATGGCAGTGTGAGCATGCTGTGCAGAAGATCAAGGTGTGCAGTGCACACGTTCACACCACCTCCTACAACGACCCAACTATTGTACACCGCTTTTCAAAACATACCCACACACTGGACCCTGGTGCTGTAGAAAAATCTGATGCAGCTATCATGGCTAAAGTAAGAACTGCCTCAGCTCAGAACACAACAGCTCAGGTCCTGCTGCACTCAAAGTAACACATGTCCCTTGCTGCCACAGGTAAACTTATAGACTGCAGTCTAAAGAGAACCTTACAAAGGGCCAGGGTAAGAGATGCAGTGAATTCAAATTCTGCCTTCTAAATGCCCGTGAAGTGTGCACGTCACATTGGCACTTTGCTACATGGAGTGCATCATAGGAACAGCTCACTTCGCCTTGTGATTATTACCTTGCATTTTCATTCAGCCTTAATGTGAAGTAAGGTGGAATGACAACAATGTTGGCAGCACCCTCCACACACACAGTCACCAGAATTAATGTGCATCCCCAAAGTGCTACTGTCTTGTGTCCAGAAAGCTTCGCAGTGCTGATGAAGTGAAATGAGAAAGTAACAAGAAATGTAAAGTCTCCCAGAATTAATGGCATACTCAGTCATGCACACAGTGGTCACATACAGAGTCACCAGAATTAATGTGCATCCCCAAAATGCTACTGTCTTGTGTCCAGAAAATTCCCTAGTGCTGACAAAATGTTACTGTCTTGTGTCCAGAAAATTCCCCAGTGCTAACAAAGTGAAATGAGAGTGTAACAAGACATGCAGTCTCCCAGAATTAATGGTGCACTGCAAATGCACAGAGTAAGATTGCGCTGCTCACTCAAGAGATGCATATGACAAGGCACAACAACATTTAACCAGTGCTCACAACCAAGTCACAAATCAAAATCTTGAAAGGAATACTTTTTGCCAGTTGGGGGATTAGTGCATGGCAGTAACAATCCACCACCAGTAAAGATACCACAAAGCAGTACAAAAAATTAATGCAGGTGTGGTGGATAGCAGAGTCACTGCTGCAATTACTCTGTGACAAAATAAAAGGTGTCTAATGTAACTGCACACATCATACACACACTCACACACACACTACAAGTAATGTGTAGCAAATTGAAAACCTTTAGTAATATAACCAAATGTTTTAAAGAGACAAATTATACACTGCTGCACCACGACAATCAGCAAAAAAAATTTCTAGAATTACTGAAAATATTACTGTGTGTACAATAACACAGTTATACAAGAAAAATATAACCAAAACAGAAAGACTGCCTTTTTCTTCCAGTAAATGTACCTACAACACAAATACGCCCCTCCCCAAAGCACACTTCACAGTACACAGACTGACTGTTCTAAATTAACATTAAAAATCCACACACAGTAATAAACATTCGGTGATATGAGCACAGAAGGGTTTCCTACAATCTATGTACTAAATTTTGAGAAAAAAAAAAGACTCAAAAAAGCATTTTAAACAGCTTTTAGAGGTTTTGTCTCCAGCTACCACTATACACACACACTACCCAGGCCAGAACTGAGACTGTGCAGAACAATCTAGAGCTCATGTGACCTGTAATCCCATGAATCACTGCAGAATTTCATTTGGAGTTCAATTACAAGGCGAAGAGAGGCGAATTATATTGATTTCAATGTACTTCTCCTTTAAATTAGTGGATAAGTGGTTTGGGGAAGGTGGAATAACACAAAGTCATTGGTTTCAATGGACTTCACATTCCTCATTATGAAGTGAAGTATTCCACTTCACATTACGGAGTACTCCGTGGATTCCGCATTATTCTGTGAATCACTTTGCGGAACGAATTGGGGCCACTTCGACCACTACTACTTACAGTACTGTAACTCACATGCTGTACAGGAAGGAACGCTAATGCCTATGGCTGTACTTCCCCGATGAGCTAAGCCTGTATCATAATAGTCCCCAATTTAAAAACTCTTATTAATGAGTATAGTGGTGGTGATTGGGTGAAGCCCAGAGAGATACTACAAAACAGGCTTATAATACATGCAAATAACTAGTAACAAAATTAATTTTGTAATTCATGACATGATCATGATTCGTGAATCATAATTTGTGACTGCATTTGTTACTGTGATGATGAAGAATGTGATTTGGTGTGAGAAAACCAATATGAAACTTTATGGGAATGCAAATGCCTATGGCTGTACTTCCCCAATGCGCTGTAGCACAAAACTCCCCAATTTAAAAACTCTTATTAATGAGTACAGTGATGGGGTGGTGAAGCCTGGAAAGATACTACAAAACAGGATTGCAGTACATCCAAGTAACTAGTGAAAAAATTTATTTGGTGATTTGTGACATGATTGTGAATCATAATTTGCGACTGCATTTGTGACCTTGATGATGAAGAATGTGATTTGTAAGTGACTCGTGATGATGGCCCTGACTTAAAATGCATATTAATGAGTACAATGTTCATGCACAGATATGCACCACACCAGTCCAGTACTCTGAAGGAAAGCCAAAGAATCAACTGTGACTTAAGTTACAGATGAATATTGGGACCTAAAGAGATGCAAATGCACAGACACATTAAGATTGTGCCGTGCACTGAAGAGATGCAGACGCAAAGGCACAACACCTAGCTGTTGCTAACTTTGCTTGTAAAGCAGAAAGCAGCTAACTAAAAGAAGCTACATTTTCTTATTAATTTAACACTTATATCTCAGCAGGAGTCAGGGTCTGTTGAGACTAAGCAGACAAATACTTTATTAGAAGTAGAATGGGTCTTATTTAGGGTTAAAAAAAAGAAAGAAAGTGTGTGTTCTGTGCTGTGAAGGGTACTGTATCAACTTAATTAGCTAAACCAGTAGGAGGAGAGAGAGCTTAATTGGGGGTATGGCTTAGACACTATAAAAGCAGGGGACTCAAATTACAACTTCTTGTTGCTAGCCTTTTTTCTTACTAATTGCCCCTCCATCCCACCCACCCTAAGCCAGTTCTACTTTTATAGCCACTGAATTTGACTGTCAACAGGAACTTCCTGTTTGGCAGTAGGAAGGGAAGGATCATAGAGAAACATTGGTTTTGTCAACCCTGTGTGGTACCATTTGCTTGTAACTGACTCTTCAGTGAATAGCAGAGCACTGTGGGAACCTGGAGGACTTGCAATAGGCTAGTATACCTCCTACCCCAAAACAACATCTCTCTGTTAAAAGCACTGTTGCCTGGTGGTTCTCTTGCCCTTTTAAGGGCTTGTAAACCTTCAACTCACAGAATCTTGCTGAATTTAAGTAAATATTGTTATTTTTACTTCACACCAAAACCAGAAGTGAACGGATGCTTACTTCCAGTTTTTCAGCTCAAAACCTGCCCCTCTAGTGAGCGGGGTGTTTAATAGTGGCATTGCTGCTGATATAGTGAACCTCTGGTGAGAGGTGGAGTAGTGCAGTGCACCAGTATACTTTGATATGCCATTAATATATTTGTTTTAACTGTTGCTGTATTGTGTGGTACCATTTGCTTGTAACTGACTCTTCAGTGAATAGCAGAGCATTGTGGAAACCTGGAGGACTAGCAATAGGCTAGTATAGCTCCTACCCCAAAACAACATCTCTCTGTTAAAAGCACTGTTGCCTGGTGGTTCTCTTGCCCTTTTAAGGGCTTGTAAACCTTCAACTCACAGAATCTTGCTGAATTTAAGTAAATATTGTTATTTTTACTTTGCACTGAAACCAGAAGTGAATGGATGCTTACTTCCGGTTATTCAGCTTAAAACCTGCTCCTCTAGTGAGTAGGGCAAGAGTGCACGGAGACGCGTGCAGAGACACACGCGTTTGCACATGTCTGCTGTGTCCGCTGGGCACGCTGAAACTGCTGGCATTAGACAAACTTGGGTAAGATAATTTTAGCATATCCACTACTTAGTAAATATACACCTTTAATAATGGAAAAAGAACTTAGTAAGTGTATGCAATGTTTGATGTATAGTGAGGGAAAGTATGGGAGCAAGTATGTATGTGCTAATTGCCATCTGATTACAACTCTTGAAGCAGATATAGTGTTTCTGCTTAATATTAAACCAGTTTCTACTGATATTAGGGAATTGGAAAGTTACATTGATCTTATGGATGAACAACTTCATTCTAATGAACAATTTCCTTCACATTTAGGTAGCATTTCTATGCCTCCTGATGAGGAGACAATTGTAATGACTAGTACTAGTATACCTGTTGCCTCTGCCCCCTCTTATAAGGTGAATGATTATCCACCCTCTTCTCTTGATAATGATGACTGGACCATTGTCACAAAGCCTCTTAAAAAAAGGAGGGGTGGTCAAATACACAATAGTGCCCCTATTGAAACTTGTAATAGGTTTGAGCAATTGACTCTATCAAATAATGAAGTGCTATATGATTTATCCTGTGCATCACCCTCTGTTGATAACAATGGTTTAAAAAATACTTTTCAATCAGAAGTTAATGCCCATGAATATTTGTCCTAGTAAGTCTCAAGCTACCAAATCAATACCTATTAAGTTAATCGCTCCAGAGTGTATTAAACAATCACCTGTTTCTGATTCTTGTACCCCTACTGTCTCAAAACAAGTGTTAGTCCTGGGAGATTCAATCATTAAGCACATTGACAGGGTAGTATGCAATAGTGACAAGAGCAACCGCACTTGTTCTAGCTTCCGTGGGGCAAGGGTATCTGACATTACCTCCATGATGCCTAAAATTTTTACAAAATGGGGAAAATCCACTGGTTATCGTACATACCTGTGTTAATGATATAAACAACACCCCATTTAATCAGTTACAACAGGACTATGTGGCGTTATGTAACCTGTTACTTGATAGGGGATGCTGTGTATGTATGTATATCTGAAATTCTACCTGTCCCGAGAGGAACATCTACCATGACACAGAAAATCAAAGCCCTAAATGAATGGCTGAGAAAGTGGTGTTTTAAGCAGGATATACCCTGTATTACCCACTGGAAATAATTTTCAGATCATTCTTCCTTGTTTTGCAGGGAAGGTTTACATCTCACTCGTAGGGGTAGTACACTTATGAGGAAAAGTATCACTAAAATCATAAATCATTGTTTAAACTAAAAACAATGGGGGAGAATGGGTCTATTCCCAAGTCTCTGAATACTTAGCAAATTATTATTACAACTAAATGGAAATTCCTAGCTTTGAATGCAAGATCTTTAAACCAACTCAGATTAGCAGAACTCAAAGCCAAATGTAAAACTTTAAATATAGGTGTGGTGGGAGTAACTGTAACTTGGTGGGATGCATCCTCAATTTGGTTCAGTGAAATTCCAGGTTATAAGTTATATCATAAAAACAAATTAGATAAGCAAGGTACTGGAGTTTGTATTTACATACAAAATGATATTCCTTCTTTTGAAGTGTGTTCTCCCTTTCCTTTGGAAAGTATATGGGTTAAAATCTTATCGAAAGAGCAGTCCTATATAACTGTTGGTAACATCTATAGACCTCCATCTGCAAAGTCAGATTACACAACTGATATGTTTAAAGAAATTACACATTTTTCAGAATCTCAAGATACTGTAATATTTGGTGACTTTAACCTCCCTCATATTAACTGGAACTCATTCTCAGGACAGTCCTATGCCGAGAAAGGACTAATAGATGTGGTAGTACATGCTGAATTACAACAACTTGTTACTGAACCCACTCGAGGTCCTAATATTTTGGATTTATTATTTACTAACATAGAGCAACAAATTAGCAATTTACAAATGTGGGATCCATTTGGGACCAGTGATCATTCATCTATTCTTTTTGAAATTCAACAGCTTAAAGCTACACAAAGGAAGTTATACTGTACAAAAAATTATAATAAAGCATTTTTTTCTAAAATCAATGAATATTTACAAAACATAAACTGGGAATCTAATCTTCTTAATTGCACAACACAACAAGCTTGGGACTTTTTTAAAAACGTTGTACATTATTTGGAAAATACCTTTATTCCATCTAAGAGGAAATTTAATAATTAAGGAAAAATCCCCCCCTTGGTTCAACAAGACAATTAAAAATCAGATTAAAATAAAAATTAAACTTTTTAGGAAACTTAAGAATAGTTCTGTTCCATTTAAAACTACTCTATTACATAAATACAGACTATCTGTGAAAAACTTAAAAAAATCAATTAAATTGGCAAAAATAAGCTAGAATTTAAACTAGCTCACACAAAAGACTGTCACAAATCTCTTTTCTCCTATATAAATAGTAGAAAGGTGTATTAAGAGCCATTGGTCCCATCATAACCAATGGCTCTTCTCTATCTGATATAGAAACCTTGAATCTCTTTAATAAGTACTTTTGTTCTGTCTTCTCTCAAAAATCACCTATTAGTACATTTAAAGTTTACCACGTAAATTATCATAGGTTCTATCCAACTGACATTATACAGGCTATCAAAAAACTAAAAAAAAAATACTAGTCCAGGCCCAGACGGTATTTATCCATGGTTTCTGATCGAAACCTCTATAAATATTTCTATACCTTTGTCAATTATCTTCAACAAATCCTTACAAGAAAGCATTGTACCAAATGATTGGTGTTTAGCAATAGTTACTCCCATATTTAAAAAAGGCAATAGAGGTTCTGTGCAAAATTATCGTCCAATTAGCCTGACCTCAGTGGCTGGTAAATTAATGGAACGAGTAATGAAGTCTCTAATAGATCAAGATTGTAAAAAATTAGGAATTTATGATTCAAATCAGCATGGGTTTACTCCCAAGTATTCCTGCACCACCAATCTGATATCTTTTTACACTAATATAAGCACTCTACTAGATGTGGGTTTCCCTACTGATGTAATTCTTTTGGACTTTAGTAGAGCTTTCGATAAAGTTTCACATGAAAAACTCATTAATAAAATGCACAGTCTAGGTTTGTCACCTGATATTGCCAACTGGACTTTAAACTGGTTGACAAATCGTTCTCAGAGAGTTAGAATTAATGATATCTTGTCTGATTCGGGTAGTGTGACAAGTGGTGTACCACAGGGGTCGGTCTTGGGACCAACATTGTTTAATCTCTTTATCAGTGATTTACAAACAGGGCCAAATAACTTCATAGTTAAATTTGCAGATGATACTAAATTTGGGAGCAAGGTTAATAATCAAGAAAATATTTTTGCATTAAAGAAGGATTTGAAAAAATTAACACTTTTGGCAAATGAAAATCATATGCAGTTTAATCAAAACAAATGTTTAGTAGTGCATTTCGGTGTAAATAATCCAAAAACGATATATTGTATAAATGGACTACCACTTCACTCATCAAATTGTGAAAAAGATTTAGGGATATATGTTAATGATAAACTTACATCAAATGATCACTGTGTTAGAACTGCTTGCATGGCCAACAGACTTTTGAGGCAAATAAAATGCACTTTTGTTAATCGCACTGAACAATGCCTTATTCCATTGTATAGGGCATACATTAGACCGTATCTAGACTATGGCTCCCCTTTCTGGAATCCAAACCAAAAAAAAGACAGCAATTCTTGAACAGGTTCAAAGGAGAGTAACTAGAATGATTCCAAGATTAACAAACTTGGATTATCAGAACAAATTAAAAGTTACTGGTCTCTTCTCTCTTCAAACTAGAAGATTAAGAGGTGATATGCTTATGGTTTTTAATTTAATAAATTCACCAGATCTAATGGACAAATGAGGTCTAACACTCTCCAAAAGGAGACAAGTTCCGAGACTGCATAATAAACATCTTGAAGAAAAAAACTTATAAAACCAGCAAAAGGGGAAACTTTTTTCCAATAAGATCATCCATTGTATGGAACACATTGGTACAAGAATTGGTAGAGGCAACTAGTGCCACTGTCTTTAAAAACAAATTAGATGTTTAGTTGAGGTATAATAGATAAATAATGTCCCACATAGTGTGGGGAACAGTCTCGATGGGCTCTGGCCTACTTCTGTTCTTTCATACCAAGTAATATCAAGTAATACACCTAACCAGTGCTCACTGTCAGAAATTCAAATCTGGAAAATAATACATTTGCCAGTTGGGGCGGGCCGTGGGGGGGCAGTGTACTGTAATAACAGACACTAGTACTACTACCAGTAAAGATACCACAAAGAAGTACAAAATCCACGCAGCTGCAGTGGATAGCAGGTTCACATTGCTGAAATTACTATGTGGCACAATAAAAGGTGTCTGATTTGAGGTCACGCATCACACATACTCATACACACACTTAGTAATGCATAGCAAATTGAAAACTTCAGTAATATAACCGCGTATTTTAAACAAACTAAAATTATGCACTGCTGCACCACAACATTCATCAAAAAAAGTCAAGAGTTGTTGAAAATATTACTGTGTGTACATTAACTCAGTTCTACAAGAAAAATATCACCAAAACAGAAATAACTGTCTTTTTCTCCAAGTTAATCTACTTACACCACAGATACAACCCTGCTACAAAGCACACTTCCACTGATTCTCAGTACACAGACTGAATGTTGTACTTTAATATTCAAAATCCATACACAAACAATAAGCATTCAATGATATGAGCACAAGAGGGATTCCTACAATTGATGAACTAAAGTTTCAGCAAAAAAAATTACATACAAAGGCATTTTTAACAGCTTTTAGAAGGTTTGAATCACAGAGAGCTCTCAGAGCAGACTGTCTTCTACAGCTTCCTACACACACTAACCGAACTGAGGCTGTGCAGAACAATCTAGAGCCCTTGTGTCCTGAAATTCCATGAATCACTGCAAAATTCACCTTTGGAGCTTAAAAACAAGGTGAAATCAGGTGAAGTACATTGTTTTCAATGTACTTCGCCTTAATGATTGGTGGAGTAGTAGTTTGGGAAGGCGGAGTAACTCAAAGTCATTGTTTTCAATGGACTTCGTGATACCCATTATAGCGTGAAGTACGCAGCTTCACCGTGCAGAGTACTCCGTGAATTTGCCTTCACTCCATGAACCACTCCGCTGAGTGAATGGAGATCACTTCGCCAATCTCTGGTCAGGGTACATGGGGCTCTACCAAACCCAAATGATCTTTTTGACATGATAATTCCAGGCCACTACAAAACCTATCAGCATGACTCTGGAAGTGACCATGTAACATTTTTGTTACATGATAGTGGGCCAAGATTGGACAGAATATTAATTTTTGGTACTGAAAAAAATATAAATTTCTTGGAAAGAGTGAAGATATGGTATGCTGATGGTACATTCAGTGTAGCACCCTCATTATATCATCAACTGTATGTACTCATGGGTGAGCAATTTGATAAAGTTCACCCAGCAATTTATGCACTATTGCCAAGCAAGAGAAAAGAATGCTATGAAAGAATATTAAACATGTTGAAGCAGATGAATCCAAACCTGTGCCTTGAAACTGTAATGAGTGATTTTCAACTAACAAGTATCAATGCATTTAAATCCGCTTTTCCAGATGCATAACAAGTAGGATGCTTTTTTCATTTTATGCAATGCGTGTACCGCAAATTACAAATGGAAGGTCTAGCAGTGCAATATTCACAAGACCTGGAGTTCACACTGAAGTGCAAGTATTTGCCATCACTTGCATTTTGTCCCCCAAGCCAAGTAACAGCATGCTTTGAGGACATAACAGATGACAGCATGAATATATTTCCTAAGGAACTAACGCCTGTCATTGATTATTTTGAGGACATTTGGATTGGGCATCCTAATAGGAGAGGCAATGGTAGAAGACCACCACATTTTGACATTGAGCTTTGGTATCATGTACAAAGTGTTATTGATGGAAGAGCTAAATCTAACAACATGGTAGAGGCTTTTCATAGAGGAATGCAGAGTATACTATGTATGGCCCGTCCAACCCTGTGAAAATTCATAGATGGCCTATGTGGGGTGCAAAGAAAAAGGGATGAAGAGGTGGAGCAATTGATTGCTGGTAGTGCACCACCTGTCTCTAGAAAGATATATCGGGACAATGCTGAACGGCTAGCATGCATCCTAAGTAAAACCGAAAAGCATACCCCCGAAGAGTTTCTGAGAGGAGTGGTACACTGCCTGCGTTTAATAATAACTACTTAATAAAGTTTTTGTTTTTAACTCACATTCTGAATTTGTCACTGCCTGTATACCTAGACACACACCCGCTACATCACTTGCTGGTGTAACATCGGCTGACAACTTACTGCATAAACAGGTCTGTTTAAATTTGTGAGCAGATGAGAATGTGATTTTTGAACTTATACTTTACTAACAATATAATTTGGGATGTGGGTTTATGCATGTATTTTTTATGAAACCTTTTGGTGGTGTTAATGAAGTGAGGTACACCTAAAATGGTGAAACAGTGTATAACACATTTAAAAGATGCAGTCCACAAGTGTTATTTAAATGTTTCACAGCGCACACATATTGCTGTAGCTTCTGTTCGAGCTATGTGTTACTAAGGGCCACATCATGGCGTTTGTTCTTAACTTTACTTGGAACTCATTTTTGATGGTCTTTATACTGATAAAGTGAAATGCTTTAGCTTTAAACTGTAGGAGAATTATATGGATTTATTTATGATTTAGAATGGGGCAATCTTGGATGAACAGGGTATTTTTGGTACTGTATTTCTATCCTTTATGAAACAGAACAGGAGTTGATTTATTTAAGAGCAGATGTAAAAGTTGTTCACAATGAACGTACCTGCTGATTCTATAAATTCAAAGACAAAAAATTATTTTTCTTTACATTGAGGAAACAGGAGGATTTATTTAAGTAATTTTGGAGGAATGGTATGTAGGAGACATTAGACAAGATGGGTAATAGGTGAGACAATGTGTCACTTTAATTTAGATATACTAGATTTTGAGTTAGTATATAACAAACACAGTTTCCTATTTATGTTTATATTTTGGTACAGATGCAGTGTACTTCACTGATGAAGAGCTGTTGCTTGAAACATTTGAATTGATATGGTGCACTGCACAGTGTCTTTGCTTTTTGAATGAAAAGAAAAACATACTGAGGATAAAAGAATAAGAAAAAATATAATAAAAATATTGTTTTTACCATTTACATTGGGTGAGTGAGCTTTATTGTCTACCAATCAGCATTTGGGAAAGAAAATACATTCACACTTTATGGTGGATGGTAAGGGATGAATTAATCATTTTCATTTAAAAAGCAGGTAATCTGAAGTATGTAGTATTCAACTTATAATTCTGTAGTGTGCATAGTGAGTGAGTTGCTCATTGAACTTACAGCTCTTCTGTAGTATGCATAGTGAGAGAATTGCTCACTTAACTTACAGTTCTTCTGTAGTATGCATAGTGAGTGAATTGCTCATTGAACTTACAGCTCTTCTGTACTATGCATAGTGAGTGAATTGCTCACTGAAGTTACAGTTCTTCTGTAGTATGCATAGTGAGTGAATTGCTCATTGAATTTACAGTTCTTCTGTAGTATGCATAGTGAGTGAATTGCTCACTGAACTTACAGTTCTTCTGTAGCATGCATATTGAGTGAATTGCTCATTGAACTTACATTTCTGATCAAGCTAGCAGACCAGTTGAATAAGGAAGAGAATAAGCATAATCGACAATTAATCGGGAATGAATCGGGAGTGAATTGTCACAATGTTATGACATGGGAGCGATTTGATGCTGTAGTGAAATGCCAGGAGCATAAATGTAATGAGCGAGTTGTCGGGAGATAATTGTCATGCTCCCGATGGGCAGCACCCCCGCCCCATGGCACTAACAACCCCCATCCCCCATTGCCACCTGTCAGTGTCGTTGCCAGAAACAGCCAGCGGCACAGCCCTCCACACATCACCTTGGCTGCCAGCCATCTTACCACTGTTGAGAGTGTGCTGCCTATTTATAGGGCATGCTCCCAGCATCATGTGGGTGGCTGAGGCAGTGTGTGGAAGGCTGTGTCACTGGCCATCCTGGGAAGTGGCACTGACAGACTAGAATGTGGTCAGGGGGATAGCTGTGCTGCAGGGAGGGGGTTGATCACTGGCTAGTAGGGGACAGAGTCAGGGGAGGATGGGTGGGTGTGCAGTACTGGGCACTGCCCAGGTGCAGCTGCACTGCAGTGGGGAAGGGTGGCTTCTGCTGCAGACCGTGATGGGGGTATGGGGGTGCAGGGGGATTGCTGTACTGCACCAGGGTTGTAGCCTGACGTGTGTGCATGGGTGGCTGAAACAGTGGCACTGGGCTTAGGGTGGACCAGCACTGTGGCAGGGTGGGAGGGTGATTGGCAGGCTTGGGGATGGAGCTCTTTTTTTGTGGGGGCAGGGAGTGCCCCTGGCCATTCAGGGATGGGGCTTTAGGGTGCTGGACTGGCATCCGCAGTGGGGGCCACAGTGCTCAGTGACGACCAGCTCAGAGGACATGGTACATATGGCTGTGCTGGTCCAGATACCTGCGGGGTATATTCACACACCCAGACCTGCACCCTGATGTGCAAGGGATCCACTGTGGAACCCATGCTGGGCATTGCATTGGATGCCCAACTGGTTCCATGACTCTGCCCCCTGCTGCCCCGTGGAGTACTGTGTGCTGGAGGGGGCATCACACACAGGTGCCAGCCGATGGTGAATGCCAGCTGTGAGCATCTGTCCACAGATGAAGAGCTATGTGAGAGGGTTACACGCTTCCAGCACATATTTCCTGCCTGATCGTGCATAGGCCCCATTGATTGCTGCCACCTGGCATTCTTTCGAGGATTCAGATCAAGCATAAATGGAGCTTAAAAATTTATTACCAGTTCTCTTCACTGCCCACTGAGAAATCCAGCTGATTTTATTTTGCTTTGATTCAAGATTGAGAACTGAAGGTGAGATTTGGGTGCCTGATTACTATCTGATTTTTGATTTGAAGTTTAGATATAAAGAGAGATTGATACATTTTGTCTGAACTCACTCTCTTCTTTATTGCCTGTGAGTTGTTGCTGACTGTACCCCGCATGATATCTGACAATTTATCGACAAACTGTTTTGGCCCTTCTCCATTCGATAAAGAATCCCTGGTTGAACACAGGAGAACTCTAGAAGCTTTTACTTGTCTGTGGAAGTGATTTTACTTCACACTAGGATCCCTATTCGGTCTTGAATCCTTGGCCACTTCTGGATATGGGACAGTGGTTGGAGTAAATGTAAATAACGATTGCTGGTATCCAACTACTCCCTTTTGGCTCTAAAAGATCCAATCTAGTTGTGAACGGAAATTAAAAGCTACTCCACACCTCTTTACTGCTTACTGCGGAGTTTTAATAAACTCGATCCTGCATCCACCCCGGATTTAGAAAAGAAAGTTGTACACCTCCACTACCAATCCATTTGACAGAAGCCTGAATTGACGGTGAATCCTGGGTTGAAACTGGGGGGATTTGAGTAGCTTTCTGCAGACCACTAAATTGCTCATGCTTCAGATAAAGATTACACTCTGGCTGTAAATCCCTGTATAGACCTGGGGCATGTGGTAGTGGACTCCTCATGGTGGCTTTACATTTGAGACAGCCTGGTGGATCACT
Source organism: Neoceratodus forsteri (assembly GCA_016271365.2). NCBI lineage: Eukaryota > Metazoa > Chordata > Ceratodontiformes > Ceratodontidae > Neoceratodus > Neoceratodus forsteri. The sequence goes on along the minus strand of CM057449.1, from coordinate 770,022,752 downwards.
TACCACAAGAGAGGCTTTTGTCTTGATCTTTTTGGCAGTTCACTTCATGGTTCTGTTCTCCTTCATCTGATAATCTTTGTTTTCAAAAAACAGACTTTAGACCCACACCGCCTGTGCCTATGGAAGACACCGTGAAGCACCAGCCATTTTTTTTCTTTTTATTAAAGCCAGAATATTAAACCAATACAGGACCACACTTATTGAAGGGGAGTTGATGTGGCTATTGGGAAGCTCGACAATAGTACTTTCAGTCTTTAATATTTCAGCCCGCAGGTTCGATTAAGGAGGACATGTCCTTTGGAGTTCCCATACCGTGGACTCAGAAGCTCGGCCAGTGGATTTCATTGGACAAAACGTGGTCCCTTCTTATAAATACAATTTATCCCTCACACTGGCCAGACTAGACAGTTCATTTACAATACAGTATATTTGATTACGTTTTGATTGACACATTTTTGGTCTATCTTTTTGCTGAACCTAGGTTTATTCCAGGGTAGTACTGTTTTTCTTTTTTTCCTTTTTAATTTGAGGAGATTCCCAGAGCATGGTGGAAGGGTTCTTTTCAATCATCACATTTTTAACTGTGACTTTCTCCTCTCCAACAGTGATTTTGGTACTGGCCATGGGAAGGATCCATGGTAGCAGTCAGAGCATTACATCTTTCTTTTTCTTTTTTTTTTTCCTTTTACCACCTCCCCACCTGTTTCCTGTTAAGCTTTCTAAATGCATAGAGTTTACAGTGCTATCTTGTTTAGGTTGACAGTACCAACATTGAGTGTTCTGTCTGTGAAATGAGTAAGCATTTACCCATACACTCAGATTTTATTATCCACATACAAGATGGAGGTGGGGTCCTGATTCCTTGTGTTTCTTAGACGCAATTTATCTTTGATCACCTGTTGAGGTATGGACTGCCAAATGGGGATCTCCTTCCTTTTTCTTGTAGCATTCTGAAAGTTTTTGGGATTAACATATGCTTACTTATTTTTAATAGCTGAAATGTTTAGATATAGCAGTTTGTGATTTCATCACTGTTTTGCAAATAGGTAAAGTAGCTCAAGATTGAGCTGCTTAATTATACATATTTTGGAGGACTGTTCCTTTATTTAGATGGAAAAGTTGCAGATTTTGGATTCCTCCTCTTTTGTACTACCATGTATTATTATTCTTTTTCCTTTTAGGGGCTGAAGTGGGAGAGTGAGAGGGTGTGGCCTGCTCAAGATGGAAGGTGTTGTTCACCGGAGTGTGAGGGTGGGCCCCGACAACTTGCTAGAGGGGGACATTATAAGCAATAAGAGAAAACTTAAGTTTCGACTTTATCATTTTACTGGAATGGGACCATGGCTAAATATTGTCTTTTTCTTTTATGCCATTGACCCTCTGATGATTCCTATTTTATTACAGTTCCCTTTCTGGCTCATAGAGCCTGGAGTATATCTTAGAACTGCCATGCACACTGCAATAGTTATGAATCAAAGACTTTGTTTTTTTCACACTACTGTTCAGTTGTGAATTAGATTGAGGGGGAATCTTTCGGGGTGGGATTTTGGTGGTGTGTGTGGGTGGGGAGGTTGGACATGACTGGCTGGGGTTTCCTGTTTTTTTATCTTCTATGTCAGAGACTTTTGTGAATGGATTTGGGGGAGGGGTAGTCCACCACTAGAGGCTGGGGGTAACTTGTATGGAATTCATATACTCAATTCCACTACGTATTCAACAGGGTATTTTCTATCAGCTCATATATCATGGAAGTTGCCTATAACTTCTGGTCATGGAATATAAAGGGTGCTCAGTCTAATGCAAAACTAGCCAAGGTTTTGCTTCATCTACACAAACTTCAAGTGGATGTTGCTTGTCTACAGGAAACCCACCTGCTCCCATCCCACATTTCCCTTCTTAGGTCAACCTGGGTGGGGCAGGCCTTTTGGGGCAGGCTCTGAGTCCTGTAAAAGGAGTGTCACTATTCTGGCGGCCAGGAATGTGCCATTTCATCTGCTTCAGGAGAAGGCAGATCCTCAAGGCTGGTTTATCATTCTGCGGGTCTTGCTTGGCCATCTAGAAATTATTCTGGGATCCATTTATGGACGCACTGTGGATGATCCTAAATCTTTCACCACCTTAATATCACTACTAGCCCCCTGGACTTCCCTTCCCATACTCCTTGCAGGGGACTGGAACATAATCTACTGTAATGACCTTGACAATTCCAGTAACCATCACCATTTTCTATTGTGAGGGCAATTGGCTCTTTGGGAGTTCATGGATTCCTTGGGCCTTGTGGACCATCGGAGGACTTTGTATCCAAGCCAGAGGGAATATTCCTTCCATTCTCTTCCTCATGATTCCCTTTCAAGGACTGATTATTTTTGTTGGGGATTGAGCACCTTTCCGGTGTTATTTCATTTCATTACACTGCTGAAGTTGTATCTGATCATCATCCCACTCTCGTTCAGCTGTGCCTTTCTCCTTCACTGGAGCATAACAAAGTAATGAGACTTAATAACTAATTGTTTAAATCCAAATATTTGACAGAACATATCCAATGTTTTGTTACCTCTTATTTGGATCTCAGTTCCAAATCCATGACCAAACTTAACCGATTATGGGGGCCCTGAAATGTGCTCTTCGGGGAGAGCTGATTCGCCTGGCCTTCAACTGGAAAAAGATTGCTTCGAGGGAATCAGCCTCCCTCTTGGATCAAATTAGGTCCTTGGAGAGGCATATTTCTTTGACCTCATCTAACCCCATATGGGAATGTTTGAAAGGTCTTAGGTCTCAGTATACTTTATTGGGAGAGAGGGTAGAGCACTCATTGATGTGCTCTAAGGCAAAATATTTTGACAATGGCAAGAAAGCTGGGAAACTCCTTGCATTATGCCTGTGATCTCAAGCTATGGATAGGATAGTATCCTCCATTCATACTGATTCAGGCCAGCTTCTCATCTCCCCTTGAGATATAGTAGCTTAATTTCAGGACTATTATCAAGCATTATGCAGTCCGCCTTCCTCCCTTTTCTTCTTGACCTGACTGGAGGCCTTCCTTCAAGATATAGATTTACCTCATCTGGCTGAACCATATTCAGAAATGTTGCAAGCTCCTCTGACTTTAGCTGAGATTCAACATGTCAGTGATTTCCTGGCATCTGATAAGTCCCTGGACTGATATACTGCAATTTATATTTTTTTTATTAAACATTTTTTCAACTTTACAACATGTGGTCCATACATGAGATGCATAAATGAGTGAGTAAAGGAGTGCAGCATTTTCAACAGCTGAGTACAGACAATGCCAGTGAATCAGATGACAGTGGAAGATGTACATATAGAGGTATCTATCGAGGTGGGAGGTGAAGCCCTTGAGATCTCCCAGGTATTGGTTAGGCTTTGGTTTTGTGGTATATTGACCCACATGTTCATGGCCATGTTCATTCATTTGGAACAAGTTGGCAGAGAAATGGGGTACAGATATCATTGCATGTGTCCATTTTGTTCACTGCCATATGTGAGAGGCATTCCATTGTTGATACTTGGCTAGTTGATTCCAGCCATTCATGGAATGAGGGTATGTTTGTGGAGTGCCAGTTCCTGAAAGGGAGCCTTTTAGCAGCTATTGTGACACTGGTGCACCACTGGACAACAGGATTGCTGGAGGGGTAAGCTGAACTTGTTTTGCCCAGTGTGGCAAATGGCTTGTCAATAATGAAGTTATCCAGAAGGAGTTTGTGGCAGTACTTTGTCACTTGGGGCCAGATGGGCTGGATGAGAGGGCAGGACCATAGTATATGAAAGAGAGATCCTTGGTGGGCATTGCATCTCCAGCATTTGTTGTCAGGGAGAATAGATCTCTGGTGTAGGAATTAGGGTGTTATCTACCATTGGTGCAGAATCTTTAACTGGATCAACTTGGCATTGGTATCTCTGCATGTGGTATGGGCCCTTGACCAACATTTCTACCTCTCTATATCATTTATAGTTATATTTAGTTCTTGTTCCCATTTCTTCCTATTTTGCAGTGTGGGGTCTGGTCCTATGTCCCTTAAGCTTTTGTATATCTGCCCTGCACACCCTTTCTTAGTGGTAAGCCATATCCTGTTAATAACTGTATGGAGTAACCCTTGTGGGGTCATGAGGAGGCATATCTGGGTTTGGATTGCTGCCCTTATTTGGAGATATTTCCCAAAGTCAGTTGAAGGGAGCTTATATTCTCTATACAGGTCTTGGAATGTCTTTAGCACTGTGATATGTGGGAGGCATAGATCCTGTGCTTTCAGTGTACCCTGGTGTTGCCATATAGGCCATAGTATAGGGTATTTGTCTATCTTTATCAGTGGGTGGCCCCATAGTGGGATTTGTGGTAGAGGAGGTACTGAGATGTTAAGGGTCTGTTTTATCTTACACCTGTATAGTAGGGAAACATGCAGTGTGGGGGATTTCCAAAGTTTAGATGTAGTAGTAGTAGTAGTACTGTATATAATAAGAACCACTAGGATCCTGCCCCTACTGTGTATCCTTCAGTCTGTAACCACTACGGGGTGTTGAGTCCTTGAGGAGGCACCATTGAAACACTTGGGCCATGATGAATGCTTTGTGGTATTTAGTAAAATCTGGTAGGCACCAACCCCCGTTTTGCCAGTGTCTTTTTAATTTAGAGCAGCTAATTCGAGGGTGCTTCCCCTTCCATATAAAGTTCCCCTTAGTTATATTCAGGAGGGAGAACCATTTGTCTTGGATGTAGACAGGTAGATGAGCCAGTCATATAGGATTTTGTGGGCAAACATAATTGTAAGTGCTGCAATTCGGCCAGTGAGGGAGAGGTGGAGTACCTTCCATCTGTCTATTTCTATTTTAAGTTTTGCTAAGAGGGGCAACAGATTGAGCTTAGCTAAGTCAGCCATATTAGGTGTGATGAGAATTCCTAGATATTTAATACCCTCAATGGCCATTTCCAGCTGGTGTTTTGGAAGTGGCTGACCTGGCAGAGGGCATTGAGGGGTACAGCTTCGGATTTGGTATGATTCACCTGTAGCCCCAGACATGTTTTTCAATGCTATGGGGGCCTTGCATAGGGGGTTGATGGCCTTTGGGGCATCACTGAGGACAACTAGCAAGTAATCAGCATATGACAAGGATTTGTATTCCTGTGGGCCTACTGAGATACCTGGAATAGCCAGGTTATCCCTTAGTGCAGCTGTGAGAGGTTCAATGGCTAAGAGGAATAGGAGTGGGGATAAGGGACATCCCTGTCTGGTTCCCCGGGCTAGAGGAAGGGGGGAGATAATGCACTATTTGTGAGGACTCTGGCCGTGGGGGTGCTGTATAGGGTCTGTATCATCTGATAAAGTAGGGACCTAATCCTCATTGGTGTAGCACTCCAAAGAGATACTTCTATTTAATGGAGTCAAAGGCTTTTTCAAAATCTATTGTGAGGGCTGCTGCCAGGGTGTGCAGGGACTTGGCTGTATGACTTCGGTTAATGAAGGATCCAAGGTGGTCTTAACTATGTCAAGTCACACATGCCCCCACAATGCAAAGCATCATGGGCTGCATATGCAAATCACCACAGAATGTTATGCTGGTCCAACTTTAAGCAGAATTGCATGGTGCCGAAAGGCCTCTCACACAGTTTGCAAAGGGTCCTACTAGGACTCATCAGTATGCCTCGTCTGTTTGACACCCCAGTGGAATGGACCAGCTACCCCTAAGGCAGTGTGCCTGGGATATATTGTGGTGAACCCATTAAAATGAAAAACTATTTAAAAGACAAAGAACCTCTGTGCATAAACACTGAGGCAAGGGTTACCCCAAAGGGCATTTGGCTGGGAAGCCAAGTTTCAAGAAAATACCAGTCACACATGCCCCCACAATGCAAAGCATCATGGGCTGCATATGCAAATCACCACAAAATGTTATGCTGGTCCAACTTTAAGCAGAATTGCATGGTGCCGAAAGGCCTCTCACACAGTTTGCAAAGGGTACTAACAGAAGACATAGACACGTGTTTCGTCCTACCAGGACTCATCAGTATGTCTCATCTGTTTGACACCCCAGTGGAATGGACCAGCTACCCCTAAGGCAGTGTGCCTGGGATATTTTGTGGTGAACCCATTAAAATAAAAAACTATTTAAAAGACAAAGAACCTCTGTGCATAAACACTGAGGCAAGGTTACCCCAAAGGGCATTTGGCTGGGAAGCCAAGTTTCAAGAAAATACCAAGTCACACATGCCCCCACAATGGAAAGCATCATGGGCTGCATATGCAAATCACCACAGAATGTTATGCTGGTCCAACTATGTCTTCTGTTAGTACCCTTTGCAAACTGTGTGAGAGGCCTTTCGGCACCATGCAATTCTGCTTAAAGTTGGACCAGCATAACATTCTGTGGTGATTTGCATATGCAGCCCATGATGCTTTGCATTGTGGGGCATGTGTGAAACCGGTATTTTCTTGAAACTTGGCTTCCAATAAATGCCCTTTAAATTAACCCTTGCCTCAGTGTTTATGCAGAAGGTTCTTTGTCTTTAAATAGTTTTTATTTTAATGGGTTCACCACAATATATCCCAGGCACACTGCCTTAGGGGTAGCTGGTCCATTCCACTGGGGTATCAAACAGACGAGGGCATGCTGATGAGTCTAGTAGAGATGAAAACACGTGTCTATGTCTTCTGTTAGTACCCTTTGCAAACTGTGTGAGAGGCCTTTCGGCACCATGCAATTCTGCTTAAAGTTGGACCAGCATAACATTTTGTGGTGATTTGCATATGCAGCCCATGATGCTTTGCATTGTGGGGCATGTGTGACTTGGTATTTTCTTGAAACTTGGCTTCCCAGCCAAATGCCCTTTGGGGTAACCCTTGCCTCAGTGTTTATCCACAGAGGTTCTTTGTCTTTTAAATAGTTTTTTATTTTAATGGGTTCACCACAATATATCCCAGGCACACTGTCTCAGGGGTAGCTGGTCCATTCCACTGGGGTGTCAAACAGACGAGGCATACTGATGAGTCCTGGTAGGATGAAACACGTGTCTATGTCTTCTGTTAGTACCCTTTGCAAACTGTGAGAGAGGCCTTTCGGCACCATGCAATTCTGCTTAAAGTTGGACCAGCATAACATTCTGTGGTGATTTGCATATGCAGCCCATGATGCTTTGCATTGTGGGGGCATGTGTGACTTGGTATTTTCTTGAAACTTAGCTTCCCAGCCAAATGCCCTTTGGGGTAACCCTTGCCTCAGTGTTTATGCACAGAGGTTCTTTGTCTCTTAACTATGTCTACCTGTTAGAAAGTCTACCTGGATAGGGTGGATGATATTAGGTAGGATCAGTTCTTTATGGTTTACTAGGATTTTGGCCAGTACTTTGGCATCTGCATTTATGAGTGATATAGGCTGGTAGCTGGAGTGGGTCGTTGCATTGTTTGGGGAGGATCATTATTATTGCTTCCTTCATTGTGGGCAGTAAGATTTGTGCAACTAGGGCATGAATAAACACTCTTTGCAGTAGCGGGGTCATGTCATTCTGTTTGTGTTGGTAAAAGTCTATCGACAGACCCTCCCCCCTAGTAACTTGTTCTTACTGAGTCCCATTATAGCCTCAGTGACCTCTTCTAACAAAATTGGTCGGTCTAAATCTGCAGCTTGTTGTGGGGATATCTACTACAATTTAAGAGTGGCCAGGAACGAAGGGTTATGGCTACTGTTAGGGGGGGTTGGTTGATTGATATAGTTTATCATAGAATGAGGACATGATTTTAGATATGTCCTTCTGGGATGTGCACACCCTCCCCTGAGAGTCTTTTTTTCTTACTTTCTCTTGGTTTCAGCCCAGAGGAACCTTTTTCCTTCCATCTTGTCAGCTGAGCCCCAACATACCAGGAACCCAGCAACATGATGCTCGCTACCAGGAGATTTTTTTGCCTTTTGTTTATTTCACCCAGTTAATCCCTAATCCCTGAGGGTACTGATGGGAAGGACTTATGTCCACATGAATGACGTGATTGTGCACACTGCTGCAAATGTCCACAGCTCCCTCCACACGCCAACACTCTTGAGGAGCCATTGTGCCTTGCTGCCCATGCTTCCACAGGCAGCAACACTATGAGCATCCCTGCCCAGTAGCTCCCCACCCCCCTCCCCGGAGGAGAAGAGCATCCATTGGGACACTCAATCCTTCCTCCCCCAGCCGACCTCCAGTGACCAGGGTCTATTCCTGAACCTGGATCACTGGCATAGCATGAAGTGTGGCATCCAGTGCCTCAAACCTCAGAACCACTGGGCTGACTCCCTGAGAGTCTTTTAAGCCAAGAGTATGCCTTTTAGCCTGTTGTTTCCTAAGCCATTACCCTAGTATTCTGCTCAGTTTCTCAACTCCCCTCCCAAAAATTGTGTTTTAGCCAAATCGGTGTGAGCTCAGCCTTCCTGGCATACATAGCATTTAGTTTTGTTCTGATATCCAGCAATTCCTTTGGATCTGCCTGATGTTTAACCTTGTGTTTGCACTCAAGGCTTTGGAGTTTGACTTCTAGGTTAGCCATTTATAGCTCCCTGGCATGCCTTCTGTGTGCAGCAAAGCTGATGATTCTGCCTCTCAGGTAGACCTTATGGGTTTCCCACAAGATGCCATCATTAATAGTTTTTTTTTGTCATTGAAGCTTAGGAATTCCAGTATTTCTCGTAGTGCCCACTTTAGAAATGCTGTCGCTTTTAAGTGTAGTGGATCTAGTTTCCAATTTGCTGATTTGTTTTGGTGAGGTCACCAGTTTAGGTTATTTGAAGTTAGGGCATGGCCTGATATGACTATCAGATGAATGTGGGAGTGTATAATTGCCAGGGTAATGTGGGAGTTGGAAAGCCAGAAGTCTATTCTGCTTTGGGTAAGGTGAACACTGGACTGATAGGTGTAGTCCTTTGTCCGTGGGTTTAGTAGATGCCAGATATCTGTGAGACCATGTTCAGATTTAAGATGGTGCACTGCTGCCAATGATCTCCTGTGTGTCCTGTGGGATCAGTCTAATTGAGGGTCCTGAGAGAGACTGAAGTTCCCCGTGACCAATATGGATAATTGGCATGACATATGCTCCGCTAAGTCATCCAAAATCTGTGCAAAGAAGTCTGGGTCATCTGTATTGGGGACGTACAGGTTCAGCAGTATTAGGGGGCCCTCTGGAGTGGTTGCTTTTGTCATGAGCTATCTACCTTCTTTGTCTTTTTGAGTGTCAGACAGTACCCAAGATAAGGATCTCTGTGTCAGAATAGAGACCCCTCTTTTCCCCTGTCCAATTACAAACTGAATGCTAGCAAATTCTCATTCTTTCCATTAAACCATAAGGTATTCAAAAATGGCATTAGTCCCTTAGGTCTATGTTGGACTCCCAGGTCATTTAAATACTTGGGCATTAAACTATCCCGTAACCCCCAACATGGTTTAAGGAAAATTTCGAATCTCTCTCACAGCTTATAATTCACAACCTTGATAGGTGGTCCAAACTTCCCATTTCACTATGGGGCCGGATCAACATAATTAAGATTAATATATTCCCTAGAACAGGGTTTCTCAAATGTTGAGGCCAGCCTCCAAGGGGAAGCCCCAACCTGTTCCAAGGGAGGCTCAAGCAAGCCTTAAAATGTACTATATTTAAATGTCAAGTTTTGGATGCTTTGTGTGAAGGATGCAGAAAAGTGAAAGCGAATAATGGCTTGCAAATTTATGTACAAAATGGTTTCCAGGAAAGAAACGCTCAACAAACACTTGTTTCCTGGTATGACATGGGGGAAATACAATTCTTGGAAACTGTGCAAAACAATGCAAATGAATGGGAACAAGGTAACAATTGACCCATTATACTGGCTGAAGAAAAACACAAATACAAAGGCTAAACAGAGAGATACTAGGAGCAAGAGCAGGAGGGAGAAAAATGGTCCCTGAGAAGGTGAGAGCAGAGTAAAACTGACAAGTAAAACAATCTGACTCATGGAGGTATTGCAATGAGGGGTAAACAGAGTCCAAAAGTCAGAAGTGTGGAGCGAGTAGGCTGAACTGGGGAGGGGGGTTCTAGAGAGGGAGAATAATAAGTTCAATAAAATGAGAATAAACTCAACTACTCACATGCACTTCATTGTGTTCTTCCTGTAATGTGCAAAATATGATAGTTGTTCTAACTATGGGGAGGCCCCAAATTATTTCTATATTAAGGGGAGGCTCAGGATCTTTTCCAAGGCTTGGGGGAGGCTCACTATGACAAAGTGTGAGAACTCTTGCCCTAGGATATTTTACCCTTTATCTCTTCTCAATACTTTTATCCCGCTACTCTGGTTTAAAAAGTTACATGGCATGTTACTAGATTTATTTGGGCTGATAAGTATCCTCGATTGGCCTATTATAAATTGGCATCTCCAAAACTTGAGGGGGGTTTGCGGATTCCCCATCTGGCTATATATTATTGGGCCAGCCATTTAGCAAAATGTTTGAGATGGGTATCTCCCGGCATGGAAAAAGAACAGCCGGCTTGGCTTAGGATTGAACTGGATGTATTTAGGGCTAAGAATCTGGACCCCCTAACCTTATTCTATCTTAAAATCTCCCAGGTGCGTATGGCTGAGGAATGCCCTATAGTAGTTACCTCATTAAAGGTATATGCACAATTATGTTCATTTTTGCACTATACCCCTCAGTTGGATTTGGCCCAGTCTATCTGGAATTCCCCATCTTTCACCATTAACAAGAAGCAGATTCCCCGTAAATGGTTGTCCCAATTGGGGGATGGGAAAGTGCTCTCTTTCGTGGATGAAGAGGGGCAATGGTTGTCAGTAGGAGATACTATTAGGACATTTCTTATCCCGGCTCCCTCTCATTTCAAAGTTGTACAGTTAAGGCACTTACTTACAATAGTTTTTGGCAATACCCCCCGTCCCAGACTGTCACAGCCCTGATACCTGAGGTTTCTTCACTTCTTGGATCTTCAGGTGTCATGACTTGTTTTATAAAAGATATGGGGACTCTTTTGGACCCACGGGATTCTGGAACTCTATCCTTCTTCAGTATCATCTGGATTGGCAATCCCTGTGGAGATCCTGTCATAAGTATGTTTCTCAAGACAGATTGCATCTCATGCAATATCACATATTACATAACATGTATTGCTCCCCGGTAAAATTAAAGAAATGGGGTCTCTTGAACTCCAATTTATGTACGAGGTGTTCGCAGGAAGAAGGAACACTTCTTCACATGTTCTGGTCCTGCCCTAAAATTTCCCTTTTATGGGATTCAATCAAGACTTCCCTGGATCCTTTACTGGGCCTTCAGGAGTGTTTTACTCCTGATATTTGCCTTTTAGGGGACCTGTCTTCTATCATAGTTAAAGTAAGAAGGGTTCATATTTCTATGATTGCCTTATCTGTCAAGAAGCTTATTTTACGTCACTGGAAAGACAAGTCCTCCCCAACCTTTCAAGATTGGGTGAATAAAATTCTTGCCAATCTACGTACAGAAAAAGCGATTGCCAGTCTTCACAACAGATTGGCAGTGTATACCAAAATATGGGATCCCCTTCACTCTCTAATTTTAGTGGCTCAGTCTTAATCATGTCACAGTCTAAAATGCCCTGCAGGTTCTCAGGTAATGAGCTTAATATTTAGAGGATACATGGATTTGTTACTGCTGTAAGGGGAGGGACGGGAGGGTTAGGCAGTAATGTCTTTATAAGTGGCTGTACTTACATCTCATTTTCATTGTAACTGCCTTTTATTGTGGAAAATGTACTAATAAAGTTTGAATTATAAAAAAAAAGAGACCCCTCTTTTCGCAGTGGTGTGGGTGCTATGCACCTCTGTTCCTACCCACTCCCTTTTAAGTTTCTCCACCTCAAGATTGGAAAGTTTGGTATCCTAGAGGAAGGCTACTCTAGTATGTATTTTTTCAGGTGTGTTAATACCTGTTTGCATTTTGCAGGAGAATTTAGACCTCTAACTTTCATGATGTAAGGGTTCTGTCAGCCATTTAGAATTTGGTATGAAGTAGTGGAATGTTTTTATAATTTGGAATTTAGTGGACATTCTCCAGGAGGCACACTCCCACATCCTAGGGGTAACTAGTACGTTCAGGTATCACATGAAAACAGCGAGTTTAATACAGTGAGTACAAAAGAGTGATTCAAAATGAGTGACAGCAATGACAGCAACTGGCACAAAATGGTGATCAGGTCATATGGGCGAATTAGGTGCCTCTAGGATATCCCAGTGTCAATGTGCATTGTGGAGTGGGAATCCTAGAAATGGGGGGGGGGGGGAATAGCCCTCTGCATGATACAGACAGGAGTAGGCAAACCTAACAATCATATACACCTATGGAACTGCTATTAAAAGGGTGTGTAGGCAGGTGCAGCACATACCTGAGTGGTAGAGGTGAGGATGGCGATAGAGTTCTTACGCAGTCAGAAAGGCATGCCCCTTATGCTGCATGGCAGCTCACATATAATTTTCAGTTACAGGTATGAGCTTGTATTGTAGCTGCTTTGTGCATCACTGTGATTGGATATTGCTGTATTTGCGATCGTTCATGTGAATTCACCCATTTGATGGTCGCCATTTAAACGTCACTGTATTGACATGGAACTATAGGTTCAAGCTGTCATAGTACATTATTGTGTAACTAAGATACTCATACAACAACATAGTTATGATCATAGCCCAAGAGGGGCAACTATATACAAAAAACATTGCATTGGTGAGAGAACAATTTTCTTGGCACATCCCTAGTGCCAGTATGTTTTTTCTAAGAACAGGTTCCAGAGTTTGCAGTGCTACAAGGGCAGAATGCACATGGTTTCTGTTCTGGCATGGCGTCCCCTTTTTCTCTGACCTTATTTATGTATTACATAGAAACATAGAAACATAGACTTTGACGGCAGATAAGGACCGCTAGGCCCATCTAGTCTGCCCATTTCCCTACCTACAGGATAGGCCGCAGATCCTAGTTAACCAACAGCCTATATCTTCCTGCCCCCCACAAGAATTGCCTTATGTCTGTCCCATGCATTCTTGAACTTTCCCCAGTTTTAGACCCCACAACTTCCTCAGGAAGGCTGTTCCATGCATCCACTACCTCTCTGTGAAATAATACTTCCTCACATTGCCCCTGAACCGCCCTCCTTCTGTCTTTTAAATTGTGTCCCCTTGTTCTTGCAAGTCTCTTTTCTGAAAGATGCTACCCTCTTGGACTTTGTTGATTCCTTGAGGTACTTGAAAGTTTCTATCATGTCCCCTCTCCTTCTTTCCTCAAGGGTATACATATTAAGCTCCTTTAGTCTCCTCCTCATGGCTTCTCTTGCAGACCCTGCACCATTTTAGTTGCCCTCCTCTGGACTGCCTCTATCCTGTCTATGTCCTTGTGGAGATGGGGTCTCCAGAACTGGACACAGTATTCCAGATGGGGTCTCACCAACTGTCTGTACAGAGGATAACAACTTCCTGTTTTCTGCTGCTGATGCCTCTCCTATACATCCCAGTATACCCCGGCCCTCCCTACTGCCTTCTCACATTGCTTGCTAACCTTAAGGTCATCTGATATGATTACCCCAAGGTCCCTTTCCTGTTTGTTGTTGTTACTACCTCCCAACCCATTGTGTATTCTTCCCTGGGTTCTTGTTCCCAGGTGCATTATTTTGCACTTTTTGCATTGAATCCTAGCTGCCATATGTCTGACCATTCCTCCAACCTTGCCAAGTCCCTTTCATCCTTTCACGCCTCCTTGTGTATCAACCCTGTTGCAGATCTTTGTGTCATCTGCAAAAGCATACTTTCCTTCAGTCCCTCTACAATGTCACTGATGAAGACATTAAAAAAGGACTGGACCCAATACTGAACCCTGCGGTACCCCACTAGTAACCACCCTTTCTTCAGAGTGGACTCCATTTACAATTACCTTTTGTGTCCTGTTGTCCAGTCAATGTTTTACCCAGGCTACCACCCTGGGACCCACTCCCAGGCTGGTTAATTTGACTAATAATCTTTTGTATGGGACTGTGTCAAATGCCTTGCTAAAGTCTAGGTAGGCCATGTCCACAGCCCCTCCCTGGTCTAATACTTTGGTCACCCAGTCAAAGAAATCTATTAGATTCGTCTGACATGACCTTCCTGCTGTGAACCCATGCTGCCTTGGATCCTGTGCTCCACTGACCTCTAGGTACTCAACTATTCTTTCCTTCAGAAGTGACTCCACCACTTTCCCTGCCACAGAGGTCAGACTGACAGGTCTGTAGTTTCCTGCCTCTGTCTTGGTCCCACTTTTGTGAAGGGGAATCACATCCGCCTTTCTCCAGTCCTCGGGTACCACACCACCCTCCCATGATCTATTAAAAAGAGTAGCCAGTGGTTTCACTAGTTCCTTCCTTAATTCTTTTAGAATTCTGGGGTGAATTCCATCAGGACCCATTGCTTTGTCCACCTTCAGTTTTAGGAGTTCTTGCAGAACCCTTTCTTCTGTGAAAGGACTGGGATCGACCCCCATATCAAGAGTGCTTCTGTTAATTGGATTAGGCACTTCCCCCTCCTCTTTTGTGAATACTGAGCAGAAATATTCGTTCAGTATTCCTGCTTTTTCACTGCCCCTCTGCCCACCCACCGTTCATTCTATTCAGCCTCCTGTCCCTCCTTTGTCTTTCTCGCTCGCTGATGTACCTATAAAGGTTTTATCCCCTTCTTAACTGAGTTGGCTATCTTTTCCTCAGTTTGGGCCTTTGGTATTCTGACTTCCCTCCCTGCTTCTTTCTGCCTTAACTGGTACAGCTCTCTGTCCTGCTCCTTCTGTGTTTTCTTATACTTCTCGAATGCTATCTTTTTCTTCCTGACTTTCACAGCCACCTCTCTTGAGAACCATAGTGGCTTTTTCTTTCATTTTGATTTGTTTATTTGCTTCACACAAAGGCTTGTTGCCTCTGTGATGGCAGTTTTGATAAGTCCCCATTGTTGCTCCACACCTCCTTCTAGCCTGTTTGCTAGTGCTTTTCTGAGGCATTCTCCCATCTTGCCAAAGTCAGCCCTCCTAAAGTCCAGTACCCTCACTTTTGTATGGCTTGACTCTGTAGCTGAGTTTAATGTGAACCACACTGTTTGATGGTCACTTGTCCCCCTATTTATTTAAGAGTTTAACCTGGAAAGCATACTGAGCAGGGAGCTACTCGATTCCAGATGCGTCCTGGGGGACAGGTCCCAACAATTACATTTTCATTACAAAACAATGCAAAACAATCATGGGCATTTAATACAGAGAGACAAATGTAATACAGTGTACAGTGGATAATACAAACAGTTCCCAATTCTAGTTGAAAAATGTCCATACTGGTATAACGGCTCAGCAACTAAGCTTGTGAACGTACATAACCCCATGTTAGTGAGGGCCAGATGATAGTGAGTACTAAGCTAGAAGCAAGTGCAGCTGATGGAGAAGTTGGCACTGAGGAGGAGGTAGAGGTGCTGAGAGTTAGCTGTGTATCTAATGTCAGCAGACAAGGCATTCCAGAGTTTGGACATGTGGTGTTGGAAAGCAGATTGACCTTTGGTTGTGCCTATGAAAGGGACATGGAGAAGCCTGGAGTCTGTGCTTCTGAGGGAGTAGACAGGTGAAGATTGCTTTGAAAGGGCAGATATGAGGTATGGGCAAAGGGACTGAGTCCAGAATTTGGCTGCGGTCCTAGCGCAGTGAATCTGTCTGACAGCCTGGAGTGAGGGCAGGGCTAGGGAGCTGTATAAGTTGCAATGGTGAGTTGTTTGTGGGCAGTCCAGAATGAAGCGACAGAAGGAGTGGAAGAGTGTGTCCAGGCTGGCTAGGGAGGAGGGGTGAGCAGAGCCAGTGACTACGTTGCCATAGTCAAGTAACGGGAGAATCATCTTTTGAACAATTCCCTTCTGGGACAGTGTCGGGATACTACCCTCGTTGCGGTATAGGGTGCCAAGTTTAGGGTGCAGTTTCTTGTGAATAGATTCGATGTGTGTGGAGAAATCAAGGTGCTGGTCAAGCCAAACCTACAGGTATCTGAAGAAGGTGCACACTTCCAGGGGGTCCCATCCAAGGTTTGGAAGGAGTGGCAAGCAGCTTGGTAGGAGAGTCTTGCCTGCGAGCCGAAGGTTAGCGAGACGGTTTTCTTGGAGTTTAGAAATGGTTGGAGCGGAACCAGTGCTGAACTGCATTGAAGTCTTGTTGAAGTATGTTGGCCACTTCCCCGGCGGAGGGCCTGCTGCATACAGTACTGTGTTGTCCGGGTACATGTGGATGGATGAGTGTAGGCAGGATGACAGTAGATCATTTAAGAAAACAGAGAAGAGTAATGGTCCCAGGCCTGAGTCTTGGGGGACACTAGCAGTGACTAGCAAGGGATTAGAGATGTGGGTGCCGATTTTTACAGACTGGCATCTACCTACCAGGTATGCATGAAACCAACTGGAGGTCGGGCCGGAGAGTCCGGCAGCTTTTAGCTTAGATAGTAGCAGTGAGTGGGAGATGGTATCGAAGGCCTTGGCCCGATCAATAAAAATGGCTGAGATGATGTGCCCTTTGTCCATGCTGGTGAGTATGGCATCGGTGAGCCTTAGTAGGGAGGTGATAGTTGAGTGCAATTTGCGAAAGCCTGATTGTTAGGGGGTGAAGAAGAAGGAGAGTTGGGCAAGAACAAGATGTTCCTGCAGTTTGGCCAGAATTGGGAGGAGGGAGATGGGGTGATAGTTTCCTGGCAAGGAGGGGTCACCACCTTTGGGGAGGGGGATAACGGTTGCCTGCTTCCAGTTGGCTGGTATTTAAGCTAGTGAAAAGCAGAGGTTGAAATGGTCAGCCAATGGGGTGGCTATGGCGGGGGAGGACAAGTATAGCATTTTTGCGTCTAGGCCCTTGGGGCATTTACCTTTGTTAGGGATGAGAGCCCGCAGTGATTTTAGTACTTTGGCCTGGGAGACCGGATGAAAAGTGAAACTGAAGGGCTGGCAGGTGGGCTGAGGATGCGGGGGGAACTCAGTGTGGATGGGTGCTGGAGAGCATATAGAAGAGAGTCCGCACAGCTGGTGAAGAAGGTATTGGAGGCAGAGGCAACCTCACTGGGGTCAGTGACGGTAGCACCCTGGATGGTTAAGGTCAGAGTCAGTGGGGAGAGGAGGGATTTGATTGTTTTCTAGAAATTTGTTGGGTGGTTAAGGTTTGAGTTGAAGGCCGTCAAGAAGTAGTTCTTTTTGGCCTGATGCATAAGTTTGGTGAAGGAGTTGTGGAGGGCACGGTAGCATTGGAGAGATGATTGGATGCCCAATTTTTTGTGTGTTTTCCATGCCTGGTCCCTGGAGTGGCATTGGCTAATGATAGTGGCAGAAACTCAGTGAAGGTAGGTGCCTCTGACCCTTTTTTCACTCAGAGGGGCATGGGAGTCCCATACTGCAAGGAATCTGACCTTGAAAGTTTCGAGTGTGAAGTCAATGGAAGGTGCCTTCAGTATGAAGGACCAGTCTATGTGTGCTAGGTCAGGCAGGATAGATGCTAGATCTAGAGAATTGTTGGACCTAGTGAACAGTGTCCTTGGCGGGGTGCAGTGGGCCTGTGTACTTTCCTGACTATGAAGGTCATATGGTGGTTGCTTAAGGAATCTGGGAGCAGACCAGCACTTATAATCCTGTGTGGGTGTGAGGAGAGGGCCCAGTCCGAGAGAGTGGTTTTGTATTTTATGGTTTAGACAGGTGGGGTGCGAGATTAGCTAGGAGAGGTTTAGGGCATTTATTATTGTGCATAGCTTAGCACTGTCTTTGGCTAGCCAGTTGAAGTTGAAATCACTGAGGATATGGAGCTTGCCTGCTGATGTTGAGGATTTTAGCGCTCCCAGGTGTTCTAGGAGGTTGGGCAGGGGGGTGCCAGGTGCACAGTAGGAACCAGCAACATACAGTGGAGAGGAGTACAGAAGTGAGAGTTTGATTTGTAAAGAGTCAATTTCTGCCAAAAGTGAGGGAATTTGCACTAAGGTAAACTGTAGCCTGGTGGAGATAAACGTGGCCATACCTCCCCCTTTTTTTTTGCCTTGGCAGTCGTGCCTAATGATTGAGTAGCCAGGGATGGATAACTCAGAATCTGCATGATAGGGCTTTAGCCAGGTCTCAGCTATGATCAGGACATCTGGACATAGTGATAGGATGATGGGTTGCAGTGTGGTTATTTTGTTTAGGATGCTGCAGATGTTGAGGTGCAAAAATCTGAAACCTCAGGGGAGAGAAAGTGGAGCAGAGGTGTTGGAAGGGGTGGGTCCAGGGTTGGCTTCGATATCCCCTGCCAGGAGGAGTAGCAGCACTATAAATTGTTTGGATTTATGCCAGAAAGATTGGGTGTAATGAAGGAGGTGGGTTCATGAGGGGTAGGTGGATTGCCGCAAGGGGCTGTGAAGCAAAGGACAGTTTGCCCCTAGTGAAAAGACAGGGGCAGAAAGGTTGCACTAATAACCCAGTTGTGAAAGTGGTCATGGGGCAGCTGTTGTTGGGTGTTGGTAGAGCAAAGGGTCTAGGGAGTTGTGCAGGGGAAGATAGGAGGGGGGTGTGGTTGCCGTTGCGGGTAGATAGCTGTGGGGAGGGAGACTTGTGGAATTGACAGGTAAAATAACGAGAGACAAAAAGGTAGCATTTTATCTAACTGACTGAAACAAGCAGGAGCTGAGTGTAGCGGCCACTGGAGGTTGCCGCTGACAAGCTGCAAATGGGAGAGTGGGCTGATAGACTGTGGCAAGTCACGTGGACCACACTATGTAACTCAATGTTGACTAAGGGTGGTGATGGGGGGGTGGGATAGCTGGCGCAGAGCGCCAGAGGGGCAACACTCTTGCTAATTGCAACTGCTAGCGCTGAGAGTGCTGTCTCAATCATACCTTTCTGGGCCTCACTTTGGGGAGGGCAACTTCTCCAATGCACTCGCGACCCCACTCTGCTGTGTATGGAGAGAGAGAGTGAGGGGGGAATTTAAGCAAGAGTCTGCGGAGGAGGAGCAAGTTTAAGGTACGCCATAAGTTAATTCTGCCCTCTGTTAATAGTGCCTAGATCTGTTACTAGCAATGCAAACTGCGACCTTCTAGAGGGGGGTGTCAAGGTATAGGTTAGTTTCCCTCTCATGGATAGAGGGTCTGGTTAATAATGTACAACCGTTTGTTATTTATTCCTGCACAGCCAGGTCACAACCTCCTGGAGGTAGTGTGGGGGGGCACATATATGTCTGCATCACTGTGGCTCTCTATACATTTCTAAGTGTAGTGCTTCAATCAAGGTGTCAGACCTATGAGGGCCTTGATGTGTGTCCCATGGGTGCCTCAATGACATCCCTTTGCTGCCCTCTTAAGGTTGTCACCAGCAACTAATCCAGAAGTCATGACTTAATATTGCTTCTGGTGCTACAATGCCCCTAAAATTGGGGTCTTCTAAACAAGGTTAGATATGCAGGACATTTTAGAGCTCTGCTGGAGTTCAGGTGTAATAACAACTCTGCCCTTGACCTCTTATTGGGGTCCATAAACAGTATAACTTTAAACCAGAATGCAAAAAGCTTGTAACTCTAAAGTATAACTTCAACATGTAATGTGGGCTACATGCCCAGTAATAATAGCCCTTGAGAGAATCAGTTATATGTGTGGGTGGTTCCCCTGTTCCTTTGACTCCAACATGGGGGGGGTGTTCTTCCGGGCCCCATGCATATATACTTGCCTATAGTGCTTGCTGTAATGTTGGCAACAGTCATTTTATAGGGCCGCATACCATCCCTGTTTTTGGTCACAGTGGGAGATGTTATATAATGAATACCCTGTGTACTGGACAATATGCCTGTATCCTCATTATGGTTACAGGGTTGGGGGGTTAGCTATGACAACAAGGGGATGCTCCTTATCAGGCCAACATAGGTGTGATCCAACCCCACTTTTAGGCCACAAAAAGAGGAAACATAGAAAAAGTGCAGTCACACCCAGATTGACTACTAGTATGCCCATTCATCAGTTGTAATTAAAACTTGAGCCTGCGGGTCAAGGGGTGTGGTAAGAAAACCCCAACCCCGTGACAACTGAGATATGTTGGGAATGTTCAGCATTATAAAGAGCAGATGCCTGTTATGCAGAATTTATTTACATTAAGCAGAGGTTATGCTTGGGTCCCGTGGTTCCCCTCGGGGATACCATAATACAATATGCTGGCACCTTGGTACAGTCAAGGAGCAATGAGAAAATAAAAAAAGAAATGTGTGACCCTTTAAGACTGGCCAGTGGGAGTGGCCAGCTACTGAGGTAAACAAAAGGCCCTCACTAGATTGGAGCGCAGGACTGTACCTGTGCTCGCAGTTTGAAGCTTTCTGCAGAGAAGCTCAAAAGAGGGATCACCCCAAACCTTGCATTGGTGTTAAGAGCAGCCACAGAGGATGAGGCCACTACTGCAGTCGCATAAGTCCTAGTAAGTCCACTGGCTTGGTTCAGGATCTCAGTTGGATGGCCGTGTCTGGAAGATGGATCAGATGAGCTCCTTGCCCCAGTTTGCAAATTTAATAAGGCACTGTGTCTAGGGTTTCAGCTGTTGTTTAGGGGCCAGTTCGGTGACTCCAATGGGCAGATTGCACTCCACATAAATGTTTTTGTCCAAGCTCCCAGAGGAGGAGGACTTGTTCCTGCTGTGGGGGGGGGGGAGGACCCAGCTCCCTCGTTTGACTCCCCTTGCCGTGCACTTTAGTGTTGCCATGGCCCCTTTTTCTGGATGCTGTTTGCCAGCCATCACCAGGAGAGGTTGATGCTGTGGAGAAGGCCTTGGTTGCTGCAGGGGCTGGAGCTCTATTGACTGCAGGGTAGGGGGAGCTAGGTGTGTGCTCTATGGGGGAAGGTTCTCTGCATCTGTCCAATTCTGGTAGATTGGAATCCAGCCATGATCATTTAATAAATGCCTCAGCACTTTGCAGGTCATGAAAGGAGTGTTGGATTCTGTTTTTCGAGATCCTTAGGGGGCTGGATAGTGGAGGTTGTTGGGGATCTGCAGGGCCATTACGGCATGGTAGGCTGAGGAGTAGAATTTGTGGTGCTCTGACAGCACAGAGGACTAGTCTGGGAATATAAAGATGTGTTGGCCCTGTCATTGCAGGGGCCACGTTCTCTAGCCAGGGACAGGATTCTATCTTTAACTCGGAATCAAAGCATTTTGACAATAATCAGACATGGTCTTTATTCTTACTTGGGGGAGAAATCAGTGTGCCATTTCAAATTCCAGTGGGGCTGGCCACTGATGTTTCAGAAGGTTTGGGACAAACTTTTGCATAGAAAAGATAATGTCTCTGCCTTCTGCCTCTTCAGGAACCCCCACAAAGAGGAGATTATTTCTCCTGCTCCTGTTGTCTAGATCATCTATTTTGCCCATCATGAGCTTAAATCTAGTGTCTTGTTCCCCAAGATAAATTTCCACGTAGTCTGTATTGTTACCTTACATGCTGATGTGTCTTTCTTTATCAGATACTCTTTGGGAAATTGAAATAATGTCTTGCTTAGTCATAGAGTTTTGCTCATTTATGTCTCCAATGTCGATTACTAATTGGGCAAACATTCCTCATCTCTTTTAGGTCATCTGAAGTTGTGCTGCAGGGCTCTTCTGAGTCTGAAGCCATACTGCTGTGTCACTTCGGTTCCCTTGATGCTCAGGGCCCCCACCAAAGCCTTAGCCGTAAGGTGAGTAAAACTACTGGTTTTCGAGACATGAGTAGTCCTGCTTCTGATTCAGGTTGTACTTTGTATAGAATTCATTCAATTTTTAAAGCATTTGGTATAGTCTATACCTACAGGATGCTGAAGGATAGGCAGTGAAGATAGGGAGCAGAAGATTTAAGCTGTCTCCATCTTGGCTGCTAGGCCACACCACTACTGCTAATTTTTACAAAACATTTAAAACTTTGTTGGCCCCCATACTTCTAAATACTTTTAAATATATTTTTAAGGAAGGCCTTTCAGACCCCTCTCTTACTGAGACCATTATTTTAGTCCTACTGAAACCTTGCAGAGATCTTTTACTGGTTTCAAATTACAGGCCAACATCGCTCCTTAACGATGACTTTAAAATTCTTGGTAAAGTATTGACCTATAGGTTGAACCAAGTTTGGGGCCCCCTTATAAGCAGAGAACACGTAGGTGTTATGCCTGGGAGGTTTTCTGCTAACCAACTATGCAAACTCTCCCATCTTATTTCTGCATCCAGGGATTCAGGTACTCCTGCAGTGTTTGTGTCCCTGGATGCAGAAAAAGCATTTGATAAGGTTTCATGGGATTATCTGTTTAATTTGTTACCTAAATACCATATTCCAATGATTTTTATTCAGTGGGTCAAGGTGATCTAATCTCGCCCTACAGCTTGCATACTTTGTAATGGAGACCTTTCTGAACCTTTCCCATTACAGCAAGACACCAGATAAGGATGTCTGCTCTCACCTTTCTTGTTTACCTTGTTTTTGGAGCCCTTGATTAGGAAACTTAATACTTCCTCACAGGTTCTTGGCATATCTTTAGGGCTGCAGCAATACAAACTTTCAGTTTATGCAGACAATATCTTGCTACATGTTTCCTCACCTGCAATGTCCATGTCTGCTGCCTTGGACGTTACTACTCAATTCAGCCGCATTTCTGGCTATTAACTGAATCTAACAAAACAGAAATGATGTCACTTAATGGCACAACCCTTAGGGCTGAGTTAGACCACCTGGGACTTGTTTGGATCTGACATAAACTAAAATACTTGATTATCTATTTGAGTGTTTCACCCGACGAATTGAAACAGAATAATCTTCACTCAGTGATCACTTGAATAAAAATAGACTTAGAGCATCGGTCCCTATTGTCTATTTAAATGTGGGGGCATGTGAATATTATAAAAAAGGAACATGCTACCTCACCTTTTTTAACCCCTTCAGGTGTTCAACTATGTTTTGCTGAATTCCTGGCTAGCTCAGTTAAACAGAATATTATGTTCTTTTCTGTGGCGAGGCAAAAAAACCCAAAGACCCCTATCCAAATTATTGCGCTATAAGGAGAAGGGCATCCTTCAAGCCCCTAATCTTTTCCTACATTATTTGGCCATCCATTGTTTTAGATTTTTTCAAGGGCTCAGACCAAAATCTGAGAACAATATCAAGCCTTCAATGGCTGGACGTAGAGCATTTTCAGTGTTCACAACTAGTGGTGGGTGAAGTGGGCTCAATCCACTCCACAAAGTGATTCACGGAGCAAAGGTGGATTTGTGGAGTGCTCCACAACATGAAGTGGAGTACTTCGCTTTATGATGAGTAACGCAAAGTCCATTGGAAACAATGACTTCATGTTACTCCACCTCCCCAGACCACTACTCCACCAAATTTAAGGCGAAGTGCATTGAGGGCAATGCACTTCGACTCACTTCGCCTTTGTTTTGAGCTCTGAAGGTGAATTTTGCAGTGATTCATGGGATTTCAGGTCACATGGACTGTATATTGATCTGCACAGACTCAGTTTAGGGTAGTATGTGTAGGAAGGGGTAGGAGACAGGGTGCTCTGAGAGCTGTCTATGATTGAAACCATCTAAAAGCTGTTAAAAAAGCATTTTTGCATTTTTTGCGGGCTCAAATTTTAGTTCTTTGATTGTAGGAAACCATCCTGTGCTCATATCCTCGAGTATTTTTGTTTTTGTGTGGATTTTGAATGTTAATGTACAACATTGAGTGCGTAGTGAAAGACAGTGAAAGTGTGCTTTGGGGGAGGGGCATATCTGTGGTGTGGGTAGATTTAAGTTGGAGAAATTGTGATTTATTTGTTTTTTGGTTATATTGTTGTTATATAACTGACTGTGTTAATGAACACACAGTAACATTGTCAGTAATTGTTGAAATGTTCTTGCTGTTCGTGTGTTGTGTGGATCTGGTGTAGCAGTTCATAATTTTGGGTTGCTTACATTACAAAACGTGGCATTTTACTGAACTTTTGAATTTGCTACGCATCACTCATTCAGCATTGTGCACAAACTGTACTGTGTGTGTGTGTGAGTGTGTGTGTGGTGTTGGGTGACATCAAATAATATACCTTTTATTGTGCCACAGACTAGTGTAATTGCAGGTGCAGCAGTGTGAACCTGCCATCCACTGCAGCTGCCTGATTTTGTACTGTGATTGTGGTATCTGTTCTTTGTTTTGCTGCTTGTACTGCCGTGAAAATCTACAGTGAGTTCTCCCCCCCACCCCCACCAGCAAAAGGAATTTTTTACCAGATTGAATTATTTTTGTGACCTCATCACCACCACTGGTTACTGAAGTTGTTTTCATTGCGTGACAGACTAGTCTCTTATCTGTTGCTGAAGCTACAGTTGTTTTTTTGGCTTCACATCCAGCATCCCCCCCAATCAGAGAGTGAACGTATCAAAATCTAAATTTGGTTATGATATTGTTGTTGATCCCCCAAAATGCCCGCAAAGAGATGTGCAAGCAAAGCTGTTTCTCACCATGGCAATTCGGGCAGTAAGATAGTCTGTGGGCATGGTAGTACGCAGCCGCAGAAGTGCATTGCTGCTGCTGTGAGGAAAGGTATTTCTCCTGCAGTGTTTTTTTACAACCCAATCAGTAGTTTCACTCATAGTTGGAGGAGATGAAGTTTTCCCAGCTGGTGGTGTTAGTTTTATTGGTGTTAGTGGTGGTGGTAGTATTAGTATTGGTGCGTCAAGTTCGAATTCTGACCAGTGTACAGTATCCAAAAATACTGAGTGTGAAGCAGTGCAAGTGAGTGGCAGCATAGATGATGTCATACTTCCCAGTAACATCCCAGTAACTGAACCTGAGGATTCTGATAATCATGTCAACAATAGCATATAATGTGATATTCCATCCACCGTGGCACTGGCAGTTAATGTCAGGCATTTTCCATGCAGTGATTCACAGTGTGGTGAAAAAATATCAGGTGATGGTGGTGTAGATGCAGATGATGAATGTGCTGATGACAATGATGTTGCTGTTGTTGCAACATGCCGTCCACATGCTAGCATCCAAGCAGAAGATGTGGATGTGTGTGACACTGATGAATATGATGATAATGTAATTGACCCGAGTTGGGAACTGGAGAAAAATCAATTCAAAGTGGCTGTGTCTGAGTCTGTTTGCAGGAATCCCCCACCCTCCCCCGGTAAAAACTTGTGATTTACCAGTTTTAGTTGATGATGATGACCCAGTATTAAATATGATAGGTAGTCATGGTGGTCAGTTGCAGTCCAGGTGTGCAGTGCCCGAATCATCATGTGCCCCCCCCCACTTCAGTGTTTAAAATAACAGACTTAAATAAGCCACCTTGTGGACATGTTAAAAGCAGAGCATCACAATCCCTTGTTTGGGATTTTTATTTTCAAGATGCAAATGATGATTCAGTTGCAATCTGCCAGGTTTGCCATGTGCATGTGAGTTAAGGTAAAATGGGGAGCCATCTGGGAACAGGAGGACAGCATACACATCTTAAGAATAGGCACTTGGCACTGTGGACCCAGCACAAGCTGGCAGCTAAAACAACAGTGGGGCATCCACTCTTGTCACCGGCGGAAACCATAGTGAGCATGTAATCCCCTTCCATGACTGTTAAGTCCAGTACTAAATTAAACGTGTGCAGTACTGAGGCAATAAGAGCAGAGGATTGCTACAGGCATAAGGAGGTGGAGGACCATAATGACTTTTAAATGTTGTCCAGTGCTGGTGAGAGTAGCAGTTTTTGTGGCAGTGGTGGTGGTGAATGTAGTATGTCTAGTGCAAGTGGTACATTAACCCCGGTTGGCAAATCTAGCAAAATAACTGCATTTATGGGTTTGTGATCATCACCTGTGCAACCATCTTCATCAAATGTCCACACTCCACCCCCTGCCAATTCCATTCATCACAGAGCAAAACAATTTGTGATCACACCCCGTGTAAAACTTTTAAGTCAGTCCACGTTACAGAGTGTTTTTGCGCATAAGTTGAAGTACCCCCTGAATCATACAGTGTCACATGAACTTAATGCTGCTGTAGCAGAAATGCTGGCCATTGATCTTTTGCCCTTCTGCTTTGTGAAGAATTCTGGGTTCCGGTGGTTTGCTGCACATGCCTGTCCAAAATGGAAAGTCCCATCCAGGACATACTTTTCTACCGGTGCTGTCCTTGAGTTGTACCATACTGTGTCCGACTCTGTAACACATGCCCTTCAACATTCCTACTCTCCATTCATCCATTTAAGTATGGATATGTGGACAAGTGGCAATACAGCGGGGAGTTCATATTTGTGTACAGCTGCACACTGGGCGCAGGTGCCGGGGGTTGTTTGTGATGTTGGTAATGTGAATAATCAGTGCAGTAAGGTGGATTGTCATGGTAGCAATCTTCCAGGAATTCAACAGCATGCAATGATTGCTATGTGCAATGTGACCTGCTCACACACTGGTGAGAACATGTTGGACATGGTACTGACTAAAAGTGACAAATGGCTAAACCCTCTGTCCCTGAGAGCTGGGTTCATAGCAAGTGACAATGGGTCAAATGTGGTGAAATGCATCATGAATGGTGTTCTTTTTCTCATGTTCCATGCATGGCCCACTGTTTAAATCTTGTGAAGCAGGAATTTCTGCAGCACCCTTATGTAAAGGAAATGCTGACCGTTGCACGATGTATCTGCTCTAACTTATCAAGATCTGGAAAGGCCTGTGACCAACTGTGGCAGTTGCAGATACGAAAGAGCCTGCCTCAGCACCGCTTGAAGCTGGAAGTAGTCACCTGATGGAACTCCACTTTATACATGGCAGAAAGGTTGTATGAACAATACAAAACCATCTCAGAATATCTTGTGATGCACACTAGCCGTGATAGTTCCGGGGCCTCCATGTCTATGACGACTGAACAGTGGCTCCTCATGGACTCTGTAATAACAATTTTGCGGTCTTTTAAATATGCCACACAGGCAGTGAGTGGTGAGTCTGCTTCCATTAGCCAATCAATTCTACTGCTGTGGGTGCTGAGGCAGACATTGGTGAATGTACAGCATGACCTTGATGTTGCAGGAGACGGTGGTAGCAGTATGTTGCTGTAACACATGCTGACAGTATTCGACCAGAATCGTCAGGTTGTGAGCATTCAGCATAGTGATAACTTTGCCATAGCAACAATGCTGGACCTACGATACAATCAATCAATCAATCAATCAAAATCTTTATTTATCCAGGTGGGCACCATTGTGCAAGGCTCACTTGCAAGGTGGACCTGGTTATGCATATATCAAAGTACAGTACAGTAGCAGGTATACAAAAAGCAATAATATACAAGGAAGAAAAAGTATATACCGTGTATTCAGTACGAGTACAAGGTTGAAATAAATTAAAAAAAAACAGCATTATTTTACAATTGAAGAAGTCAGCAGATGTACAATCAACCATAGGCATGCAGGGGTTATAAGGAGAGATCTTTTGAGTGAGGCAGCTGGCAACTGCACATATAAGGGAAAGAGGCCGTGTATGGGGTGGCAGGTTACAGAGGTAAAGAAGAGGAGGGATATATTACCGACGACTGGGGGAAAAATTGAACAAAAACCACAGAAAGTGAAAATAGCTGGCATGTGCTTGTGTATTATGATAATGATGGAGGAGGTGTTGATAATTGGGACACTACTATGGATGTGGTGCGACTTTAGCCAGGCTGGAGTGGACAGGGAAAGGTGGGTGCAGCAGGAAGAGTTAATAGGGAAAGAGTGAGAGCCAGGGGTAGAAACAAATGTGGAATTGCATCAATACTGGAGGGAGGGCCTGAACAGGTAAAAAATATCAGTGGTCAACTAGTGCACATGGTTCATGGGGCACAGAAGTCACGTGCCAAGGTCAGCAAACCTCAGCAGCATAATCCGGCTGAAGGTGTACCTGTAGAACTATCAAGCATATCCTACAAGGGGAAGCGGACAGCAGTTCCATGTGGTCTGTCATCCAAAGTGGCTAGCATCAACCCGCTTTGGGAGGCTTTGTCCCAAGTGGGTATTTGTGAAATAAATGATTTGTGAGAACAGGATGATGCATCAACAAATGGACACAGTGCGGTTCAGAGAATGGTTGAGTCATATTTGTCTGAAAACAGGCATCTGACAATAACTAAAGATCCTCTTTTGTACTGGAGTGGAAAGGTCAGTGAATGGCAAGAGCTGACTGCAGTGGCACTGAAGTACCTCACATGCCCACCCTCCAGTGTAAGTGTTGAGAGGGTATTCAGCTCAGCTGGTGCAATAATCAGGGATCGTCGGACAAACATGTCCCCTGTAAATGTTAGTTTGCTAACATTCTTTAAAATGAATGAGAGGCACATACCAGCACAGACTGCAACCTCGGTATTCATACCCTGGCCTAGTCATGGTGGTTTTGGTGATGTGGAAATGGACCATACTGGTGGCACAGGCAGTGGCTGCCTGAAATGGCCCACCACTGACGTAGATGGTGACACAATGGAGAAAGAATTTCCCAGTGGTCAGACTTCAGACATAGATGACTGTGAAGGAAGCTTTCTTTATGAGGATGATGATGTGGTTAATGTTGGCAGGTTTTAACTGAAGTTGTTAAAAGGCGGTGTGCCACCGCGGACAACCAACACCACCACCAGGACTGATGTTAGCTACTGCCACCACTAAGCATGAGTCTGTCTGATCCCCGGACCACCACCACCGGGACTGATGTTAGCCACTGCCACCACTGAGCATGAGTCTGTCTGACCCCCAGACCACCACCACTGGGACTGATGTTCACTACTGCCACACTGCCACCATGAGTCTGTCTGACCCCTGGACCACCACTGGGACTGATGTTAGCCACTGCCACCACAGTACATGAGACTATCTGACCCCCAGACCACCACCACCGGGACTGATGTTAGCCACTGCCACCATGAGTCTGTCTGACCACCAGACCACCACCACTGGGACTGATGTTCACCGCTGCCATCACTGCCACCATGAGTCTGTCTGACTTCTGGACCACCACCACCAGGACTGATATTAGCTACTGCCACCATGAGCCTGTCTGACCCCCGGACCACCACCACAGAGACTGATGTTTGCCACTGCCAACACTGCCACCATGAGTCTCTCTGACCCCCAGACCACCACCACTGGGACTGATGTTAGCCATTGCCTCCACTGAGCATGACTCTGTCTGAGCCCTGCATCACCACCACCGGGACTGATGTTAGACACTGCCACCACTGAGCATGAGTCTGTCTGATCCCCGCACCACCGCCACCAGGACTGATGTTAGACACTGCCACCATGAGTCCATCTGACCACTGGATCACCACCACCATGACTGATGTTAGTCACTGCCACCACTGAGCATGAGTCTGTCTGACCCCCAGACCACCACCACCAGGACTGATGTTAGCCACTGCCACCAGTGAGCATGAGTCTGTCTGACCCCCAGACCACCACCGCCAGGACTGATGTTAGCCACTGTCACCACTGAGCATGAGTCTGTCTGACTCCTGGACCAGCACCACTGGGACTTATGTTAGCCACTGCCACCACTGAGCATGAGTCTGTCTGATCTATGGACCACCACCACTAGGACCGACATTAGCCACTGCCATCATGCATCTGGCTGACCCCTGGACCACCACCACCACCAGGACTGATGTTAGCCACTGCCACCATGAGTCTGTCTGACCCCCGGACCACCACCACCACCAGGACTGATGTTAGCCACTGCCACTACTGAGCATGAGGCTGTCTGACTCCTGGACGACCACCACCGGGACTGATGTTAGCCACTGCCACCACTGACATCATGAGTCTGTCTGATCCCTGGACCACCACCACTGGGACTGATGTTAGCCACTGCCACCATGAGTCTGTCTGACCCCCGGACCACCACCACCACCAGGACTGATGTTAGCCACTGCCACTACTGAGCATGAGGCTGTCTGACTCCTGGACCACCACCACCAGGACTGATGTTAGCCACTTCCACCATGAGTCTGTCTGACCCTCGGACCACCACCACCACCAGGACTGATGTCAGCCACTGCCACCACTGAGCATGAGTCTGTCCAGACCACCACATCCATCAACCACAGACACAAAGCTTCTTAATATTTAAACCATAAAGTGAGTATATGTACTCATGTTTGTAATGCTGTTTCACTTCCTTTAGTTGTATGTTTTGATTTCTGTAGCTTTCCAGAGCCGCAATGGTAAAACACATATGGTACACCTATTTTTTTTTTACAGGTTAACAAAAAAAGTCTCAATTGCTAAAACTCGGCTCGGTGAGAATGGTACTGCAGCTGTACCGTACAGAGAGAAACCTATGGAATATCCATGTGAAATCCATTCTGGTAAGTACGAAGATTTTATTTCATTCATTTCATTGTTTTGGAAAGAATGCAGCAAATATTGAGCACAGGTTGCGTTAGTTGACAAGATGTGGGTTTGAAATGTAACTTGACTTGAGATTGAGAACCAGGGAGGGACAAATAATAATTAAGTTGTAAGAAGCCATTCATTTTTTTTTTTTAGGAAACTTCCAGTTGCTTTATTGTTCTGTCAAAGTGGCCTTATCCAAAAAAGTTCTTCAACATCATCAGGCACCCCCCCTTCCCTGGGACTGGGCATACATGCAACATGCAGAAGTCATTTCATTAGATGACCATGACCATCACTAAGAACCAGACTCCAGAAGGATGCAGTTGAAATCTGTGAAGAAGTAACAAAATAAGAAACCATTACAGCAAACCTGCAAATATGATTCCCCCCACCCCCCCAAAAAAAATACTTACCTTCATGTGCTTGAGAGTTATCCATTTCCAATTTCAATGCAAAAAATTCTCATTGATCACTGGAATGTGCACACCAACAGTTTCTGTGACCTGTGTGTTACACAGAACAATACCATGAGTACACGTCCATGTCATTCCCCCATCTCACCTAAAAAATACACAAAAATATATCTATATATATCTACTCACCAAGGCTACTATTAGTGTACAGCCAAAGGGCTCCCTTCCATCCTCTTAAGATGATCACATTGCATTTGCTCGAATCGCCTCTCAGAACACATTGGACCAGCAACAGGAGGCTCATGGTCATCATTTTATTCTGGGGGACTTTGTATGTGCTGAAACAGTCTCATTTCACTGTGTTACCACTTGTCAATTTTCTGCACACAAGGAGGATGCATTTTTGGCCTTCAGGAAAAATCTGGGGACTCTGTGCCACCACTGCGCGCATGACTGAGTGAGCCATTAATTCTAGGGATGCATTTTGTTTATTGTGTGATTTTTGTGAGCTCATGATGTCTTACTGACATTATCAATTAAAGCAGCACTGCAAGAATGTCATGACAATTTTGAACTGTACTTTTTTATGCTACTTTACTTTGCCACAACCACTAGTTACTCCGAGTTGTGACATGAATGATACGCTTCTTTTCACAATTTCTGTCTGCTTTACTTAGTTGACTACTTTTTTTCATGTATGATAAAAAAAAATGAGCACGCCTTTCAATATTGTTCTGACCAGGTTTGTATTTATTCACAGCTGCTTTGCAATAAATATTGTTCCGTGGTGTCATAAAACACTGCCTGCTGCATAACTGTTAATTTACAACAGAAGTGATATATAACAACTAACTGATGGGATGGAGAAAAGCAGAAGAAAAAAATGACAAAGACCTGGTCAGCATCAATTTAAAAGGAATGCTCCTTTCATTATTTCACACATAAAAAAAGGTAGTACAGCAGACTCAGCTACTGGAAGTTCTCGTATCATTCCAGTCAGGATGTAAGTAAAGGAAGTTGTAACATAGCATTAAAAAATATAGGTCAGAGTTCTCAACAGATTGCTGTGCTGCTGCTTTAGAAATTCACAACGTTACATAGTTATGGTGATGTACATAACCTAATATGTGGGGGCCTTACTTCCAGTGGAATATTTCTTGCTCCACAGAGTGCAATATATTTCTTAGAAAACCGCCTGTAATTTCATTACAGTGTGTCATGTGACAGAGGAATTCCTGTTCAGAAAAGCCACCCACATTCTATCCCCCCTTTCTCAGCAAAGTTAGGATGTGATACCAGGGGGAATGCAGGTGCATGCTCCACTACAGTGAATGTCCGGCAGCTATCCCAATGTTTCGTTATGTTATAAGGTTCACTTTGTGGTGAAATGTGGGGACGTTTCCACTAACAAGGCTTTTCTTACTAGAAACATGCCCACACGTTTCACCACAAACTGACCATTATAACATAAAGAAACATTCAGAAAGTTGCCTGACAATTGGACATTCACTGTAATGGAGCACGAACCTGCGATCTCCCTGGTATCACTTCCTAACATTGCTGAGAAGGTGGGCAGTATGTGGGCGGCTTTTCAGAACGTGAATTCCTCCGTCACGTGACACACTGTAATGAAATTACAGGCAGTTTTCACAGAAATGTATTGCACCATGTGGAGCAAGAAAGATTTCCCTGGAAGGGAAAATGTGTATTATTAAACAACAACAAAGGAAAAACACAAAAACAGTACAATACAGTAGTAGGGGGGGGCAGAAAACAATCCTTTACTGTGGTCGTGGGATGCCGTGGTGGTCCAGCAGCAGGTGCAGCATTGTCAGTTTTTGCTGCTGCTGTTCTTGTATTGTGTTGACCTGCTGCTGCAAAGCTCTGACCTACTGATTACTCTCCTCCAGGGCCACCCACACCAGGGTGAGGTTGGCCTCTGTGCAGGGACTGTGGTGGGGTCCACTGCAGGTGGAAATCCAGGTAGTGGTGTTGGTGCAGAGCATGGTGCTGCTGGCAGTGGTGGTGGTGGTGGTGTTGCAGCTGCTGTACTAGCCCTCCTCCTGCTGCACCGAGGCACAGCTTTGACCCCAGCAGCACCCTCAGCCACTGCCACAGAAGGGCCAGCAGGTGGATGCCTGGCCCCTTCCGTGGCAGCCTGCCACTCCACCTTGTGGTGGTTGAACATGTGGCTGCACAGGCCACCAGTCCCCAAATGTGTCCCCCGGGGGCCACGGTGCACCAGCACACCACACAGATGACACACCATGACTGTGCTTTCTCCCCCCACAGAGTTAAAAAACTCACACACTGGGGAGCTGCAGAGGAACCAGACACAGTGCTCACACCATGTATGGTTTACAGGGGCACCTCCTGTGGCTGTGGAGGTGGTGGAGAGGGTGCTGCTGGAACCCCTACAGCTGCTACCAGTGCTGGTGGTAGTGGCAAGTAAGCTGGATGCACAGTAGCCACCAGTGGCACTGGTGCTGCAGCTGCTGCTGTTGCTTCCACTGGGGGGGAAGCAACACCCAAGAGTCGGGAGCAGTCCAGCATCACACGACCGCCCCCATGTGTCCAAACTCTCCTCCTCTGACCCAGCCCATGGGCCAGCGACTTGCCTTCTCAGGTCCATGTCCATCCCTCCCACAAAAGTCCCCAGCACACACACACACACAAACACACACACTCACACAGTCACACACACACACAAAACAAAACAAAGCTTATAAAAAGAAATTAACTACCAAAAACAAACACAAACACAATACAAAAACTAAATAAAGATAGCTTTTAAAAAAGCTATTGTTTTATAAAGGCAATAAAGCACTTTGTCACAGACTCCTACACTGCTTTCTCAGAAAGCCTTCTTCTATGAATGCAAAGGAGAACGTGAAACTGCATTTCTGACTCATTTCCTTCCTGCCTGGCTAAAGCATGTACACTACAGTACTGTAAGCCATGTGATGTGTGGGGACTGCCTATTTACTTGTCACTTCACCTTACTTCATGTTAAGGCATAATGGCAATGAAAAGTATTAATGGTAACGCACAGTGAGCACTTTACAGTGCCCACTTCGCGTTCACTTCGCCAGATTAAAAATTCGCTGCATCCCTATTCACAACTAAGTCTGGATATTCAACCACTTTTTTATGTTCCCCACCACACACTCCATTGACCATTACAGGGCACCCCTCTAGACTCATCTCTACAAGTAAATTTGCAACTATGACCCTTGGCCAAAGTAAAACCATATAAGGACACCACACAGCCCTTATTAGGGAACCCAAATTTTACAATTGCTGGTCAGTTGCTCACAAAGACTTTTTGGCCTTATGCTGAAGTGGATGCAGTTGAGGTAAGGCAAGCCA
This sequence comes from Neoceratodus forsteri, assembly GCA_016271365.2. NCBI lineage: Eukaryota > Metazoa > Chordata > Ceratodontiformes > Ceratodontidae > Neoceratodus > Neoceratodus forsteri. The sequence continues at coordinate 769,988,602 of CM057449.1, read as the reverse complement.
AGGCACATTTTGCTTAAAAGACGCCCATCCCGGAGGCTCTGGGCACTGAACATATTAAAACTTCATACAACAAATCATAATAAATACAAAACAACATACTATTAAACATAAATATACAATACGAGACCAGAAACTTCTTACCTTTCAAGTGGCTTGGGAAAAACACTACTGGCCTATGGCTTGGGAAAAATACTACTGGCCTACCTCATTGTGCTTCACATACTTCCAGCTGACACATATGCTATTGCATCATTTTGGCAATGGCCAATGGGTCAACCCTTATGGAACTTGTGTCCTCCCCTTGGCTTCCTCTGTTTCTACTTCTCATGTTATCTCCCATTATTATTTTAGACTGCATGAGCTCTTAGCTAGTAAGGAAGGTCCAACATTATACTACTGGGACCAGGTTTTACCTGAGAATAGTTTTCCCTTGAATTGACCCCGAATTTGGAAGCATTTATATAAATATATAAAATGGGACAGATATCGCTTTCTGCAATTTCAGGTTCTACATAATTTATATTATACATCGGCTAAATTATATTCAATGGGACATTTTCCCTCCGATATCTGCTCCAGATGCAATAAGGAGCCTGGCACACTGTTTTACACCCTCTGGTCCTGTGAAAAAGTGCCCCCCCTTCTGGGAATCAATCTTATTACATTTGGACCCCATGCTTGGGCTGTCTGACACATTTCTCCCCAAGGTATGTCTATTGGGGAATATGAGAATACACTGATTGGTAATGAAAGGACACATATGGCTTGACCAGCATATCCCTCAATTTATCAAATAGTACAGGGAGATACTCTTCACTATACAAGCAGAATGGTTAATAGCTAGCATGACAGATAGGTTAATTAGATTTCAGAGCTTCTGGGGACCACTATTTGCTCTGTTAACTATTTCAGTATCTTTCATTTTCTACTTTCTCCAGATTTAGTCTGTCTTTGGTGACAACCTATCTCATTCAGTGTTATTATTTAGTTTTCCATGGTGGATTCCTATCAGGCTGCTGTGTATATTTCCAGCTGTTTTTTTCACTATTTGTATTTACCTTTATGTCTACCTTTCTGGTCATTATATGTTCTGTATCTTCTAGTGGTGGAGGAGGAGGGGTTGGCCAGGTGGAGGGTGGGAGATATTGTTTTTGATTAGTAGAAAAATATATGTGGAATTGTGTTGTCGACCTTGTTTGGTTAATCTCATACAATCTAATAGGCTGGTATCTTTCTGACAAGTTTTTACTAATTTGTGTATTCCTGTTGTTATCAACTAAACTTTTTCAATTTGAAAAAATGTATGCACTTTCTGTCCACCATGACCTGCGACTGCTCACAGGCCACCAGCATGGCTTCATCTCCCATGAAGCTCACCCTTACCCACTCCACCCTCTAGTGCTCTGCTCTCCTCTCCCACCCTGAATACTATTGTTATTCCTTTTGTTGACTGATGGAGCAACCTTACACTGTTTACCTAAATGTTATATACCTTGTTTGCTCAATTGCTGATGTACCTGGTGCTGTTTATCATATATTTTCTCTGTTCGCTTGACCTACACAACTGTTTATTTTCATGATTCACTTGCTGGTGGGGAAAATAAGTACTGATCTTGTGGGGAAAAGAAATGATTGTTGTGAAAAACTTCTGAGCAAGATGGCTACCCCTTTTTTGTTCTTTTCAAACTCACAAACATTGAAAATACATAAAAATGAACTCTTAAAAAACCTGATCCTATCTAAATGGCACCTGTTTAGCTAGATTCTGCTGTTTTTTGTTTTTTTTTGAAAAGCTGACAGAAATGTATTTTCTGGGCACCCCAAAATCCATGGTATCCAACGGTAGTGGGAGGAGCCATTCATCCATATTTTCTCTAAGAGAACAGTGGGTCTTTCTTGAGTTCTGCAGCTGCAGCTGGAAGTTGTGCTGCAGGCTGCAGTGAGATCAGTGAGCCGCTGATCCCCTGCTCTATCTGCCTGTCTCTGTCTTTCACTTTGTCTGTCTCTATGTCTACATAGCAAAAAAACTGGGCACAATAACAGCCTCACCAAATCAAGAAAAAGTTATATGCTGACTCCAACGATGTTCAGGCAATCTTTATTTCATGCCAGAATTCCAGTCCATTAACACAGCAAAACAAACAGACGTCACCACCGAAGGGATACCCACTCAACCTTTAGCACATGTGCATGCACTGTGTCAATACTTACTGCAACCTGTGGACAAACAATATTTATTGACAGTTAAAAAGCAATTATTAAAAACAAATTCCAAGCCAACTGGGCACTCTGTCCACAAAGATGAAGCCTCTTCTCTACTGCGATTAAGAGATATCTCATCTTAAACCACATACCCCTATTGATGTGTTTTTTGAAACACACAATGGCCCATATAATAAGGCATTTTCCCAAAAAAGTTTAACTCTGTTGGCAGACATCACATGTGATCATCTTTGAATGCAAAAATCCAGCATAATCACAGATCTTACCATCACTTAGTTAAACAAGCATTTGTCAATGCCAAAAGTTTTCTGCGTTACTTAAGGAATAGCACAAAGAGGCACTCCATAGAGATTAATGAGGGCAATTTGTAAAAGCTTGTTTTTATACTTTCCAGTGATGATTTTGTCAAAGTAAGGCAGTCACTTATCTAACAAGGACCTTCTTAGGTAAGTGACTGCATTTCTTTGGCAAAATTGCCACTGGAAAGTATAACAAGCATTTGTCAATGCCGAATGTTTGTTGGCAGGGGCATTGGCATTGATAGTGCAGGAGTTAGAGAGATGCATAATAGGAATGTCAGTGAAGTATTAAACTGATGCCAACCCCACCTCCACACTGCAGAGACTGACAGGTGCTGGGGGTGTGCCTTTTGGTCGTTGGCCATAACGTTCATGCCATTTCAATTTGCCCTATCCTGCAGACATCGACAGGTGTCATGGTGTGCCTTGAGGTCTTCAGGACTTACACTCACCCCATTCCATAAGGAAATACACTGAGATAGGTGCAGTATAGCAGAATGTGGTGAACATTGAGGCCGAAGACCCCAAGGTACACATCGATGCCTGTCACTGGCTACAGGGTGAGGGTGGAATGTCTTGAGCATTATGGCCAATGATCTCAAGTCACATGCCCAACACTCCAAATTTTCAACATTGCTTTTTGTGACCCCACCTCATGAACAGTGGAACTATCATTTCATTACTCAATCCTGAAAGGTGATTTTGGACAGCAATTGTGCCATTTGGCACCACAGGAGCAAAAACACATTTTGGGCAAGATGTGAAAAATGACCACTGTACTGTTCATGAGGCGATGTGAAAAATTGCACTGTTGAAAATCTGGAGTAAAAATGTGAAAAATTGGCAAAGTTAGAAGTGTGCATAGAAACTGTGAAATGCACACCTGTAATGCAATCATTTTTGGGGAATTGTTTCAACAAATTTTCAACATGGCCATTTTTGGACCTTTCCTCATGAACAGTGACACTGTGATTTTGTTACTCTGTCCCAAAAGCTGATTTCCCACAGCAACCACGCCATTCTGCACCACAGGTGTGAAAACACATTTCTGTCAGGATGTGAAAAATGGCAGCTGTTCTGTTCATAAGGAGGGTAAAGAAAAATGGCAATGTTGAAAATCTGGAGTGAAAATATAAAAAATTGGCAAAGTTACGAGCGTGTGCACAAACTGCACAACACACGCTTGTAACACAGTACAGTTTTGGAATTTTTTTCATCAAAATTGCAACATGGGCCTTTTGGGACCTCTCCTCATGAACTTTAGCAATGTAATTTTGCTAATCGGGTCCAGAAGGTGATTCTGTGCAGCACCCGTGAAATCACCTTTTGGGACCAAGAAACGAAATAGCAGTGCCAGTGTTCATGAGGTAGGGTCTCAAGAACCCCATGTTGAAAATATGGGGCCAAAAGTCCTACAATGGCTGAGATATCAACCTAAGTTGAAACCCCTCCTCCCCCATTGACTTCCATTATAGGGCTTACCATGATTTTCTTCAGTTTGCAGTTGGCTTTTGAAGAGTGCAGATGCATCCCAGTCCACAGAAGATCATTGCTCCCAACCTTTGGAGGTAAGTATAGGAGGTGTGGAAAGGTGGGTGCGCAGAGGGAGGGTCAGGATGGGGGAGGTGGACAGACAAAACGATGAAGGACTGTTTTCTTTTTTTGCGTGTTAAAAAAAAGACTACAAGGGATAATTTTCTTTACTTACAGGTAAAAAAAATACTTTAGACACACTGGGGTGGGCTCCCATTGTGCACATGAATTTGGGGGAGCCTGATGCCAATGGGGATTGGGCACCCTGTTGGCAAAGAAATTGAGCTTGGGGGGGTGGGGGCATCTGACACTGGAAGTGGGCATTCCAGTGATGGGAAAACTGTCTTGACACACACTTATGTGGTCTGTTACTGTGCAATATTGTGAGGGGAAGGTATATACATGCTACAAGGGGATTGGGCACCCCGATGTTGGCTTTCCTGGAGAGTGTGCAGTTTTTGCACATGTGCAGAAGCAGTGGCTCTACTGAGCATGTGAGGAATTGGCTGCATTCCACACATATTTGTTCCATGACCGAACAGCAATCAGCAGTTCGGATTCTTCTTTTGACGTTTTCGCACACACTACTCATAGCAATAAGTTCACAGTGCACAGGCATGGTGAACTTAAAAAAGATAAAGTTCAACTCTTTCATTCAGTTCTCAGTATTGTGATGCCCTCAATTTGTAAATCCAAAATAGTTCTCTCCATAACAGCAAATTATCCAGATTGCCCCCCCCGTGACAACTATATTTTCTCGATTCCATAAAAATAAAAATAAATATTTCCTTCATTCATTCTGATATGCTGAAATAGTGCATTATCCATTTGTCCCCTCTCTGAGTCACCCAAATGTTCCCCTATATGGAGTTTAAATTTACATAGTGTCTTACCCATGTAATATGCTCCACATAAACATTCTGCATGTATACAATGCCTGTTATGGAGCAATTAATAAGGCTCCTAATTTAATATTGTGTCTTATCTCTGGGGATATCAAAGCTAGTCATTTCTTTAATAAACCCACAATGTATGCAGTTCCCACATTTATGTGAACCAAATGGGAGGGTTGTGGTATCCATGTCTATTCTCTCTATAGTGGTTGAATGCTCCTAACCAACCTGTCCTGTATATTGCACCCTCTCCAGATACTGCTCTAGGGGGAAGAACTGTAAACCTAATTAGTACAGGATCAGATTCCGAGATATGCCAATATTTTATGATCTCAATGACCTTGTCTATTTGTATACTATCTATAAGTGCTCACAATATTTAATCTTTCTGCCTGATTTCTACATTGTTGTGAATGTCTTTGTATCAAACTCTCTCTACTTCTGTTTTCTGTTCTATGTAAAGCCTCATTAATAAATCTAGGGTAGTACCCTCTATCTTGAAGTCTTGTTTCCAGTTCCCCAGCTCTCATCTCAAAATCTTCAGGCTCACTGCAATTATGTTTCACTCAATAGAATTGGGACAGTGGGATACAACTAATCATCTGTCTGGGATGACAGTTGTTATCAAGAAGGAGGGAATTACGGTCTGTTGCTTTCCTAAACAAATCTGTCTTCAACTTACTTCCCTCACACTTACATATCCTGAGGTCCAAATAATCAATACTATCTGAACTATATCTGAATGAGAATCTAAGATTTTCATTGGTCATTTCCAGATACATCTTAAACACATTAAATTTGACTTCAATATCATTCCAAGTAAAGAATAAATCATCAATAAATTGGAGATACAAAACAATATGTTTATGATAAGGGTTCATCTCTGGATCATGAATAACATGTATTTCCCACATCCCAAGATACAGATTCACAAAATTCTGGGCCAGAGCCACCCCCATAGCAGTATCTTTCACCTACAAAAAATGTTTACCCTGAAATGTGAATGCACTGCATGTTAAAACCATCTCTGTGAGTTTTAAAATAAATTCACCAGAGGCTCTGAAGGCAGATCACATTCCCTTAATGCAGTTGCTAGCAGCTAAAGTCCACCTTCATGGGGAATATTGGTATACAAGGGTTCCACATCCATAGTAACCAATAAAAAATGAGATATTACATTTATTTCTGTTAGTGCCTGGAGAACCTCCATGGTGTCATGGACAAAGAGGGTAATCCTTCCACAGTTCCCTTAATATAAGAATGTACTAATTTAGAGAGGGGCTTTGTAAGGCTCCCAGCTCCAGAAATGATTGGGAGACCCAACAAGTTTTGTGTTTTGGGTAGAAGATACCCAACAGTTCAGATGGGAAAATCTACAGTCAGATAGTCAAACACCTGTTTAGTAATATCACCATGCTGCAGAGCTTCAGCCAGAACAGTATCTACTCAAGTTTTTAACAGATCAGTAGAATCTGATCCCTTATGGTGCTCAGAGCACTGGCATTATAGTGCTAGGCAATCAGGGCTCCAAATGTGGGATTTGCTGTTCCCTCCCTGAGGTCCATCCCCCAAGGAGTAAGAATCTATATGTAGGTGTGGTGTGTGGAGCACAGCCCCCCCACAAGGGTGAGTGTGGAGGTGCATCCCCTGCAAAAAAAAGTGATTAGAGGCATTGCTGATTGCTGTCCTAATTGCCCGGCACCAGAAGGCTGGAGTCTTATGAGGGTGGGACCAGATCTGATAGAAATGGTTGATAAAAAAATGCATTATTTAACTGTCTATGGACCTCCACAATATATTTGATGGTGTCCATAACAACCACTGAGCCCCCTGTCCACCAGCTTTATAGTTATTTCCTGGTTGTTTCTCAGTGTTTCCAGTGTTTCGAACTATGGTCTCATAGAATTAACAAATCCAGGTTTGTCCAATTCTCTAATTAATTCCTCCTGTTCTTGTATGCAAAGGCATTCAAAAACCTGAATGGAATTGTTAGCAGGTGGGCAAAATATAGCTCTCCTTTTAAAGTTCTGCAACAAGCCCTCAGGTGTATACTCCCTCATCCCTTTTACATAATGTGGAGATATCAAGTTGAAGAGGAACAAGACCACTGTTATGGTGGACTTGATTTCCTTGGTCAACCAGGTTTGAATCACTGAGATTTGGCTGGGGATGATGCTAGGCCAGTACTGGAGGCATCAGTCTCCACCGGGTACTCGGTGGTGCACTGCCCAAGGAGGGAATGCCAGGAGGGAGTGGCCATTTGTTTTGGATCCAGCCTGAACTACTCCATGCACCCAGTGGGTTCTACCTCATTGTTTGAATGTGTGGCAGTGCATGGGGTCCAGGTACTGGTTGTAGGATTCTCCTCATTTACCATCCCCCTGGACAGGGGGAGAATTCCTGCAGGAGGTAGCAGACTTCATCGTCGAAATGGTGTTGGAGTCCTCCAGATGGTTAATTCTGGAGGATTTCAATGCTTGGATCAACAACAAATCCTCACTTTTTGGTTACAACCTCCTCCAGACAATAAAATATCTAAGCCTGACACAGGTATTTACCTCTGTGACCCATCAGCACAGCCACATCTTAGACTGATATTCTCACTGGGGCTTGATGTCATTGACATCATGATTGACTGAGTCATTTGGTCTGATCACTTCACAGTGGAGTTTTCGTTTGGGCTCCCCCCCAATAGTCCCTCCCCTGTTGAGATGGTCCACTACTGCCTTTTAAGGGGATTGCCTCCAGAGGGACTTTTGGTGGTGGTAGTAGATTTTTCTGGTGTAAGTGCTGCATGTGTGATTGGCATGGGTGAGGTGATGGGAGCCTATAATGGAGACATTATCAAAGCACTCTATGCCATTGCACAAGTCTGTATATGACCCAGATCTTCTCACTTGATGGGGCTCTCAAGGAGATGAAGACCAAGGGTCAGAAGTTGTAACATTCTTGATGGAGGCCCAGTCCATGGAGCACAGACTGACCTTAAGAAATCATTGCAATGACTATCAAGGGCAATCAACCATAAGAAGGCAGAGCTTCTGTCCAGGGAGATTGCTGCTGGGAAGAACAGACCAGCTCAGCTTTTTTGGGACTATGAACAGACAGCTATGTCTATTCTGTCTACAGCAAAAAAGAGCATTTTCAATCATGTTGTGTAAAGTTTGCTGTTTTTCTCAGACAAGGTGTCCTCCATTCAGGCAGGGATCTCCCCAGTGGGATGTGATTTGTCCTGCAGTGGTCAGCCTCATCAAAACAGAGGCACTCCTATTGTTTGGGGAGGGAGTTTTTTCCAGTGGAGGTGGATGAGGTCATTGAGGTGATTTCAAAGCTAAGGCCCACATGCTGTGAACTGGACCCTAGTCTGATCCATCTCCTAGTGGGAGGAGCCGAGGCCATTGGTCCAGTGTTTGCCAGCATAGTCCAGAGTTTGCTTTCAGAGGGGTGCTTTCCCAACACCTTGAAGGAGGCATCGGTGAAGCCTCTTCGGAAGAAACCATCACTCAACCCTGATGTCCTGGCAAATTATAGACCTATCTCCAACCTTCCATTTCTAGGGAAGGTTGTTGAGAAATTGGTGGCTCTGCAACTCAAGCTGCATGTCCCAGTGTTTGACATCTATGAGCCTTTCCAGTGCAGTTTCAGAGCTAGGCACAGCACAGAGATGGCATTAGTTTGGATGCAAAGTGACCTCCTCAAGGCAAGGGATAGAGGAGAATGGTCAGTTCTCATCCGCCTCAGTTTCTCATCAGCATTTGACACTGTGGACTACATCGTGCTTTTGGATCACCTTAAAGTGTATGGTGGACTCACCAGAACAGTCATCCAATGGTCCGAGTCCTATCTCTGACAGGAGGCAATGAGTGGCGATGGGGGATTTTTCCTCCTCCTTGAAGACCCTGTCATGCAGAGTGCCTCATTGTTTGATCCTTTCACTGATGCTATTCACAGTGTATATGCTGCCCCTGGGGGAGCTCATTAAACAGTACAGTATGGGTTTCCACTGCTATGCAGATGACACCCAGCTGTATATGCAATTTGGCCCTGGAGCTGAAATTGTCATTGAAGTGCTAAATAAACACCTGGCCAAGATTCAGGACTGGATGTCCTCTAACTGACTGAGGCTGAACCCCAACAAGTCGATGATGTTGGTGATTGATCCTAGTTGTGGGCATGATGGAGATTCCTCCAGAGCAATGACAGGTTTTGTCCTGGGATCCACTCTGCTGATGGCTGCCCCCAGGATGAAAACTTTGGGAGTCATCCTTGATGACAGGCTGACTCTTGAAGTCCAGGTGTCGTCTGTTGTCAAAAGTAGTTTCTACTACTTAAGGAATGTCACCTGAATTAAATCCCTGATTCCAACGCAAGACTTACCATCACTGGTACATGCATGGCAGTGTTAGGTACCCATCTAAGAGCAGACATGTGCATGATGCCTCTGGTCTTATCTGCTAAAATTAGATCTTTAAGTTATTGGCAAAGACTAGTAAAAAAACTCCTGATATTACTCTTAGATATGCATGTAGGACAGAAGTAAAAAGATATAGTAAAGGGATAAGATATGACTCTTGATTTAATAAACTAGATGATGAAATAAGAAAGTGAGGAATGAACTCACTTTTCAGTAATAGAGCATGAATGGATATTGACTCTTATGTTGAAAAAATTTAAACTAGATGGAGTAATAAAATTCAGAGGTATGCAGTAACGATTGCTACCTTGACCATCTTCACACTACACCAAATCATAAATCTGAGAATTGGTAGTCAGGATTATTTGACATAGTGTCAAAACTCCTTACATAGAAAAACTCTTGTTAGAATGAGGTTTTATATACATTTGCATTAACGAGCACAAATGATAATGTGGGAAAAAATTAAAGAGCAACGGAAGTGTAGCTGTGATGAAACTTATTTATCTACTAGCCACCTATTGTTAGATTGTGAGCTATTATCTGACCTTAGAACAAAATGGATTAACCCCTTGACCTGCAATATTTCTGGTTAAAAAAGGAGGATATTGTACAAAGTTTATTAAAGGTAATGACATGCTATATTCCTATGCTGCTATTTGTTTTCATTTGGGAGCATGCAATATTATGAAATTCTAGATTCATTTTTGATGAAAATAATGAATGTATCTGATTTTAAATGAGTGGTTGTATCTGTGTATTTTGTATTTTTTTTAAGTGTTTGTCTTTTTGAATATACACTTGTACTCAATAAAATATACTTATTTACTTACATTAAAAATTAAATACACTGGTACATGCCTTTGTGACTTTCAGGCTGGACTATTGTAGTGCTCTGTACTTTGGAATCAATGGAGGGATCCTCCGCTGACTGCAGCTAGTGCAGACACAGTGCCCAGGTTGCTGGCAGACGTGCTAAAGTCATGCCATGTGATCTCAGTCCTGTGAGATCTGCACTGACTGCCTATCAGGTGGAGGATCATCTTCAAGGTGGGCTTGCTCACCTACAAGGCTCTGTATGGCTGGGGCTGTGGTTACTTTTCTGACCTCCTTACTCTAGCCATACCGATATGTTCTATCCCCTCCTCCATCAAGGACCTCCTGGTGGTTCCAAGGGCCAGACTGAAAACCCAGGGAGATCGCTCCTTTGAGGTGGCCAGCCTGGCCATCTGGAACTTGCTGCTGAAATCTTTGAGGGAGGCCCCATCAGTGGAGGCATTTAAAAGGGGCCTGAAGACCTACCTTTTCAATAAAACATTTGTAGATAGCTTTTAAACTGACTTCATATAAGTTATTGAATTATTTATTATAATTTCATTATTTATTTTATACTGTCTATAACCCTGCTTTTTATCTGTAATTGCTCCCACAGCCTCTGGGATTGGATGCCAAATATAAACTTTTACTTGCTTACTTACTTACTTAAGCAGACCACATGCCCACCCTCAGTACTGCTACATTCTCCCCCTCTCTCCTCCAGTTCACTCACCCATCCTTCCCAATATTTTGTAATATTTATGTATTTTATAAGCAGACTGAGGTGCCCATTTCCAATATCACTTGTCTTGACCCCTTCTCCCCTCAAGGTCTCCCACACCATTCCCGTTTTCTAGGTGATGACACCAGGGTGCCTACCCCAGGTGCCACCGAACAGTCACTTAACACTGGAGTGCCCAATCCCCAGTGTTAGAATGTAAGTGTCATGTCCCCAGAAAAGAAGAAAACCATCTCTCATTGTTTTCTTTTTCCTGCAAAAAAGAAAATGGTCCCACACTGATGTAACCCCCCCACGATGACCCCCCACTCAGCACAGCCTACACACATACACACACACCATCACTCACTTGAGCATGTCCCACAGTGAATATCCACACTCTGATGGAAGACATGACTTGCTGCCGGAGACTGCAATATGAGAAACTAAGGGATGTGTAGTTCTATGTATTTCAATGGGGGTTTGAACTTTGATGTATAACTTTGCAATTTTTGCATATTTTGACCACAAATTCTCAACATGGCTTTTTTGGAACACCACCTAAAGCCCAGTTGTGGTGGCATTATGCAAATCAGGCCAGAAATTTGAATTTGTGGTCACTTGTGAAAATCACCTTTTGAGCAGGATTCAAAATTTTCACTACCCTTGTTCCTGAAATGGGGTCATAAGAAGGCTATGCTGAAAAATATCTATTTACTTATTTATTAGTTTATTTTTATTTATTTATATGTCAATTTATAATACCTTTGAGCCAGAGGCTCTTTTACAAATGTTCCACGTCAGGTAAGAGACAAGCACAGTTTACATAGCAAGTACAACAAACAGGTAAGATGAACAGTGCATTGAGATAAACAAAGTTTACATAGTAATTTAAAAATAGAAAATAAATAAAATGTACATATCATGTTGCAAAAAAATCACACAGGCAAAGTGAACAGTGCATGAGAAACAAAATAAAGTGCAAACTTCATGAGAATACAGAGTAAACAATGCAGCCTGGCAAAGGCCATATCATGATAGAGGGAGAAGTAGACTAGAAGTGGGGGGGGAGGGATTATGGGAAGGGGTATTAGTTAGACAGAACAGGGAGGCTTAGCTTACTGGAAATGAGGATAGAGGAAGGGTAGAAGGGGAGAGGGGCTGTACAGGAAAGGAGAGGGTGAGGAAGAGATGAATGGGCAGAGGAAAGGTGAGGGACATGCAGGTGGTTGAGGGAGCAGGAAAAAAGCAGTAGGGTAGAGAGAGGGGGGATGAGAAAATAGAGGTCCAGAGTGGTCAGTTTCCCAATAATAGGATAGGATAGCTTAGGTCAGACAATCACACCTGGACTGTGTAGTGAGGTGCTTTCAAAGTTTGTACTTAAAGGGGCCAATCTTGGACTGGTCACGGAGTGATGGGGGGGTCATTTAGCCAGCTTGGTTCCCTGTCCCTGAAGAAGTGCTGTGCCAAAGAGATGCAACAGAACAGGATCTGTTAGGCCAGGTTAGACATTCCATGGGTATGGTGAGGGTTAGTTACCCAGTTAAGAAGCTTTAGAAATACTGGAGGGGTTAGACCAGGACAGATTTTTTTGCAAACAAACAGGTCTGATACTGTATCTGGCCCTTTAGGCGAAGCCAGTTAGCTCGAACATGCAACTCATAAGTATGAGTGAGTCTATGAGCCCCAATAGTTAGTCTGCAGGTTTTATTAAGGGCAAAGCTGATTCTTTTAAACATGGTATCCATGGTGGTCCAATATGTAATTAGCCCATAGTCAATTAAGGAGAATATTGAGCTAGTGATTGCAATGTGAAGAGCATCAGGAGTGAGACAGTGGATATTGTGGGATGGATTACATCCTAAATTTATTAGAGTTACGACAAGAATTAATAGGACCACTAACTCTGTTATTTAACACCTCACTGAAAGAAGGTATCACTATTCCAATTTGGAATGAAGCCACTATAACCCCAATTTTTAAATCTGGAAACAAAAAGGATGTCAACAGCTCTAGTCTGACATCAGTCATCTGTAAAATGTTAGAGAGGCTAATCCAAATGAGGGTAGATAAACATATTTTCCAAAATAATCTAACAGATCTTAATCAATATGGTTTTCAGTTCGGTAGATCCTGCCTAACTAACTTAATTCATTTTTTTGAACCAGTAAGTGCAGCATTGGATAATGGTTTACCAATTGATGTTATTTATCTTGATTATTCAAAAGCATTTGATACAGTTTCACACAAGATCTTGATAGAAAAATTCATCAGTATTAATTTGCATAACACTTTAATAAACTGGATAAACTCATGGTTTTCCAATAGAATTCAATGAGTAGCCATCGGGAACACTATTCAGAATGTGGACAGGTGACTAGTGGTGTTCCCAAGGCTTGGTACTGGGCCCTACATTATTTAAACTTTTTATTTCATACATGCAAAATACTGGTGGAACCTGGGCAGTAAAGCATGTTGACGATTGTAAATTGGGATGTATAGTAAACAATTTACAATCAGCTCACAACATGCAGAATAATTTAAATAAGTTAGTATTATGGGCATACAATAATAAAATGAGTTTCAATATTAAAAAATGCAAAGTAATGCATCTGGGGCATAATAACAATAAAATATTTACAGGATTAATAACATACAATTGCAAGAGGTTGAATCTGAAGTTGATTTGGGAGTAATAATCGATAATAAACTAACTTTTGAGTCACCTAATCGGTCACAGTTAAAAAATGTCACAGTATCATAAGTTGCATCCCAAAAAATGTCAAGAGCAGGGATCCCAAAGTTATAATACCACTCTACTCAGCATTACTGCATCCACATCTTGAATACTGTGCTCCACTATGTACACCAACTACAGTCAGAGGTAAAAAACTGGTTGAAGGAGTGCAAAGGAGAATTACTAAACAGATCAACAATGTTAAAGATCTGAACTATGATCATAGACTTAAAGACTTGGGACAATATTCTTTAAAATACAGACAGTTAAGAGGGGATTTATGTTTCACTTACAGAGCAGTTAAAAATGAATATCTCCTTGAAACATTAGGACTGGTTAAATATTATGGTAACTCAACCATGAGATCCCATAACCTAAAACTTAAAGGACATACAAACCATACTAGCAAACGTAACAACTGGTTCACTCAGAGAATGACTTCCGCATGGAATTCATTACCCATTTATGTTGTTCAGAGTGATAGCATGGCCGAGTTTGAAACCAATCTTGACCACTATATGGGTCAAAATAAGATTTCTTTCTGTAGCTAAGTTTTCCACCAGTACAGGAGATGAGTTTTCTATGGACTAAATGTCCCCTTAACTCGTAATATTGTATGATTCTATGATATGCCTATATAAGAGCCCAATCCTAGTGTTTACTGCCTTGGCTAAATGGTCAAAATGTGGATGGCAAATGACATGGAATTATCTAGGGTTATACCAAGATCTTTGAACTGCTGGACCTGTTCAAGGGGTGAGTTAAGATTGTTAAAGATGGTCAACTGGTATAGCTTGTTCCTATTGTGAGGACTAGTGAAAATCATAGATTTCATTTTTTAGTAATTAAGAAGGCATTTGTGGTCAGAGAACCATTCCTCAACAGTCAATAAGTTGTCCAGTAGTTGTTTTTCAAAGGGGAGGGTGTCAGGGTGACTTGTGGAAATGATGACAACTTTTACATAGAGAAGTAAGTTAGTCGAGCAAGCCTGAGGTAGGGTATTGAGGAATAGACTGAAGAGCAGGGGACCCTGGATTGATCCTTGTGGGACACCAGATCACACATGGTGGCTGTTGGAGAATGTATTACTTATTTTGACTTTCAGGGATTGGCCACCAGCTCTCAAACCAGACCATTTCCTCAGCTGATAGTCCCAGGGCATGGAGTGAGTTGAGTAAAAGGGTGTGATTGACCTTATCAAATGTTTTTGGGAGGTCAATATATATTGCCCCCACTAGGTGATCTTGGACCAGAGCACTGTATAAAGCCAGTGTATTCAAGTAGCCCAGTGGTGGTGCTATGCACATTCCTAAAACCATGCTGTTGCAGGCATTGTAGTTGACATTTCTCAAAGTGTTCCATAAGCTGATCTGTGACAATCAGTTCTATGGCTTCTGAGAGGAAGGGGGAATGGAAATAGGGTGCTAGTTAGATGGCTGAGTTCAGTCACCACCCTTGTGGATAAGTATAACCACAGCAGCTTTCCATAGCATTGGGAATTGCCCAAGGCAGAGGGATAGGTTCAGCAATTTAGTGAGGTGTAGTAGGACTGCATCCAGGGTTAGATGAAGAAGTTTCAGATCAAATGTGTCACTACTGGAGCTAGTATTGCCTAGCACCAGACCTAGGTATTTTTTAGCCTCCGTTAAGTTGACTCTCCTGAAGTGAAAAAGGGGGGCATTTGAAGGGGCAGGCATTAATGCCTTGTGCTATACAGGTCAGTGTATCAAAAAGTCATGGGGAAGAATGCCTCCAAGGTCAGAGAAGACATTGTTGAAGGTATCAGTAATGAGTCTGGGGTACTGGATGCTACCACCCTCAGCATCAATAATAGTGGGTGAGGATTTTTTGGGTGTGCCCATCAAATCTTTAAAGTTATCCCAAAGCCTCCTACCATTACCCCAGGAGTTTTAGAGCTCATCCTTAATGTGCTGAGTTTTAGCTAGATGGATTTCATGGGTATAAGCATTCCTGGCTGTTCTGTACAGCTGAAGGTCAGCCTGTTTGTTGGTGGCATGGGCATGGTGCCAGAGATTGTCCCTGGAGGCCATAAGCTTTAGAAGAGAAGGGGTAGTCAAGGGATTATTAGCCCCCTTCCTCCTCCATTTTCTGATGGGGTCATAGATGTCACAGTCACTAATGAATTTGGTTATGAAATACTTAAGTGCTTGGTTGATGTTATATGCAGAGCCAACAGGAGAACAGTCACAATTTAGAAGATGGGCCTGGAGGTTTTTCAGCTGCTCTTTCTTCAAGAAACAGTGCAAAACCATTTTAGCCAGAGGCTTACGGGACCTGTTAGTCCATAAACAGAGAACAGGGAGTGGTCACTAATAGCATCCATGAGGACAGCAGCACCTAAAATTCTGTCTGGTTGGTTAGAGATGATCCAGTCTAGGAGGGAACTGGAGCCCATCCAGTGGTTAGTTCTCATAGGCAAGTTGATTTACTGGGCTATATTGATTGAGGTGAGGGCATCCTTGAAGGGGAGAGCCTCAGGGGCCAGTCAATTAACACTGAAGTCACTTAGTGCAACTACTTGAATGTAAAAACAATGTAAAAATGGCAAAGTAATGAGCATACATTGAAAATGTTCTATGCTTGCTTGTAACTTTCATAATGTGAAGTACAGTATTTTGACACCATAATTTCAGCATAGGAATTTTTCCACTACCTCATAAACGTGACAGCTGCCACTTTTCAAATCCTGGCCAAGATGTGATTTTTTGCACCTGTGGTACGGAATCACAATTCCGTGGCACAGAACGATGTTTTGGCAGAGATTTGACAGTTTTACTACTGGGTTCATGAGGTGGAGTAATAAGAAGGCTTTGCAGAAAATGTGGTGTACAACTATAGTAAAATGCCTAAGTTATGAGTAAACATTGTAGCATTTTCCAGGAGGGGAACCAGGATCCTAGGTGATAGGTTTAAATGCTTCTTTGCCAAGCATTTAAACAAGCCAAGGGGGAAGTCACTGGAAAAGAGCAGGGAAATCCTAGCCCCTCCCCAAAAAATCAGGGTACTAAGTGAGGTAACCACCAAGATAGAGATGTCGATAGGGAGAAGGGCAAGGGTAAATGGAGAAAATGACAAATGTAATAAGGACAAGGATGGGGCCAAAAGGGGTGAGGCCATCAAGAAATGGAGGGTAATGAGTACCAATGCACATAGTCTGTTCAACAAGCTCCCTGAGCTGGTGGCCTTGATGGAAGAGGGATGCATGGATATTGTAGCAGTCACAGAAACATGGTACTCTGAGAACCATGACTGGGATGTTAACATACCAGGGTGAACAGTGTGCTTCACAATGAGCACAACCATGGAGATAAGCCATACAAAAACAAGGATACTGGACTTTAGAAGGGCTGACTTTGGCAAAATGGGTGAATACCTGAAGAATGCACTAGCAAATGACCAAAAAGGAGGGTGGAAGAACAATAGAGAAAAATCAAAACTGCCATCATAGAGGCAACAAGCCTTTGTGTGAAACAAATAAAGAAAACAAAGCGGAGTAAAAAAACACTATGGTTCTCAAAAGAGGTGGCAGGGAAGGTTAAGGAGAAAAAGGCTGCATTCAAAGAGTATAAGGAATCACAGATGGACCATGACAGGGAACTGTATCAATTAAAGCAGAAAGAAGTGGGGAAGGCAGTCAGACTAGCAAAAGCCCAAACTGAGGAAAAAATAGCCAACTCAGTTAAGAATGGGGATAAAACCTTTTATAGGTATATTAGGGAGCATAGAAAGGTTAAGGGAAGGATAGTGAAGATTACTAAAGGAGAGGGGAGGTGGGCAGAGGGAGACAGTGAAAAGGCAGAGATAGTGAATGAATACTTTTGCTCAGTATTCACAAAAGAAAATGAGGAGGAGTTACCTAAACCAGACAATAGAAGCACTCTGGGTAGGGGGATTGACACCAGTCCATTCACAGAAGAAAGAGTCCTGAAAGAACTCCTAAAACTCAAGGTGGACAAAGCAATGGGGCCTGATGGGATTTACCCCAGAATCCTAAAAGAACTAAGGGAGGACCTAGTGACACCACTGACCATGCTTTTTAACAAATCATGGCAGGATGGGGTGGTACCTGAGGACTGGAGGAGGGCAGATGTGATTCCTCTTCACAAAAGTGGGAACAAGGCAGAAGCAAGAAACTACAGACCTGTAAGTTTGACCTCAGTGGTAGGAAAAATGATGGAATCACTTCTGAAAGAAAGAATTGTTGAGTACCTAGAGGGCAGCGGGGCATAGGACCCAAAGCAGCATGGATTTACAGCAGAAAGGTCATGTCAGATGAATCTAATTGATTTTTTTGACTGGGTGGCCAAAGTAATAGACCAGGGAGAGGCTGTGGATATGGTCTACATAGACTTTAGCAAAGGCATTTGACACAGTCCCACACAAAAGATTAATAATCAAGTTAGCCAGCCTGGGAGTGGGTCCCAGGGTGGTAGCCTGGGAGGCAAACTGGCTGCACAACAGGACACAGAAGGTAATAGTGAATGGAACACATTCTGAAGAAAGGGGGGTCACTAGTGGAGTACCTCAGGGCTCAATACTGGGTCCAGTCCTCTTTAACATCTTCATAGGTGACATTGCAGAGGGTATGGAGGGAAAGGTATGCCTCTTTGCAGATGACACAAAGATCTGTAACAGAGTTGATACACAAGAGGGGGTAGAAAAGATGAGAAGGGACTTGGCAAGGTTGGAAGAATGGTCAGACATATGGCAACTTAGATTCAATGCAAAGAAGTGCAAAGTAATGCACCTGGAGAAACAAAAACCCAGGAGAAGAGTACACAGTAGCAGGGGAGGTACTAACAACAACAAAAATGGAAAGGGACCTGGGGTAGTCATATCAGATGACCTAAAGGTGGGTAAGCAATGTAAAAAGTTGGTAAGGAGAGCCAGGGGGATACTGGGATGCATAGGAAGGGGCATCACAAGTAGGAAAAGGGAAGTAGTTATCCCTCTATACAGACAGTTGGTGAGACCCCATCTGGAGTACTGTGTGCAGTTTTAGAGACCTCATCTATGCAAGGACATAGACAGGATGGAAGCAGTCCAGAGGAAGGCAACTAAAATGGTGCAGGGTCTGCAGCAGAAACCATATGAAGAGAGACTGAAAGAACTTAATATGTATAGTCTTGATGAAAGGAGGGATGGGGGGACATGATAGAAATGTTCAAGTACCTCATGGGAATCAATAAAGTCCAGGAGGGTAGCATCTTTCAGAAAAAGAGATGTTTAAGAACAAGGGGGCACAATTTAAAGATAGAGAGAGGACTGCTCAGGGGTAATGTGAGGGAATTTGTTTTCACTGAGAGAGTGGTGGATACATGTAGCAGCCTTCCTGAGGAGGTTGTTGGGTCTAAAACAGTGGGGGAATTCAAACATGCATGGGACAGACACAAGGCAATTATAGTAGGGGGTTGCAGGAAGTAGGCTCTTGGTTAACTAGAATCTGCTGGTTATCCAGTAGGTAGGGAAATGGGCAGACTGGGTGGGCCAAGTGGTACTTATCTGCCATCAAAGTCTATATTTCTATGTTTCTACACAACACACAGGAGAGACAGGGAGGTGAGAAGAGGGGCTGGAGTAGCTCTCTATGTAAGAGAAGGGATAAAAGCAACTGAACAAAAGAGTAAACAGGGAGGTGAGGAGGCACTGTGGGTCACCATAGAGACTGGAAATGGCACCACAATCCTCACAGGGGTTGCATGCAGACCCCCATATCAGGGGGAGGGAATGGACAAGGATATGATAGAAGGCATCCTTAGGATGGCAGCGAAAGTGGAGATACTGTGATTGGGTACTTTAATATGCCAGATGTTAACTGGAGCACCTTTGCTGCAGCCACATCCAAAAGCAAGGCCATTCTTGATGCCCTTCAGGTGGCATGCCTCAGACAGCTAGTTTTGGAACCCACTCATGAGGGAGCAATCTTAGACCTCATACTCTCAAATGGGGACAGTGAGAGGATCTCAGATCTAGCAGTGGGTAGCCATCTGGAAACAAGTGACCACCAAACAGTGTGGTTCATGATAAACTCAGCTACAGAGTCAAGCCATACAAAAAGTGAGGGTTCTGGACTTCAGTAGGGCTGACTTTGGCAAGATGGGAGAGTAACTTAGAAAAGCACTAGCAAACAGGCTAGAAGGAGGGGTGGAGCAACAATGGGGAGACATCAAAACTGCCATCACAGAGGCAACAAGCCTTTGTGTGAAGCAAATAAACAAATCAAAATGAAAGAAAAAGCCACTATGGTTCTCAAAAGAGGTGGTGGTGAAGGTTAGACAGAAAAAGATAACATTTAGGAAGTGTAAGGAAACACAAAAGGAGCAGGACAGAGAACTGTACCAGTCAAGGCAGCAGGAAGCAGGGAAGGTAGTCAGAATAGCACAGGCCCAAACTGAGGAAAATATAGCCAACTCAGTTAAGAAGGGGGATAAAACCTTGTATAGGAATATCAGGGAGCTTAGAAAGAATAAGGGAGTTATAGTGAGGCTGAACAGAATGGATGGTGGGTGAGCAGAGAGGGACAGTGAAAAAGCAGGGATACTGAATGAATACTTCTACTCAGCATTCACAAAAGAGGAGGAGGGGAAGTGGCCTAATTCAATTAACAGAAGCACTCTGGATAGGGGGTCAATCCCAGCCCTTTCACAGAAGAAAGGGTTCTGAAAGAACTCCTAAAACTGAAGGTGGGAAAAGCAATGGGGCCCTGATGGAATTCACCCCAGAATTCTAAAAGAATTAAGGAGAGAACTAGTGGCAACATTGACTACCCTTTTAAACAAATCATGGGAGGATGGTGTGGTACCTGAGGACTGGAGGAAGGTGGATGTGATTCCTCTTCACAAAAGTGGGAGCAAGATAGAGGCAGGAAACTATGGACCTGTCATTTGGACCTCTGTGGTAGGGAAAGTGATGGAATCACTTCTGAAGGAAAGAATTGTTGAGTACCTAGAGGCCGATGGGGCACAGGACTAAAGGCAGCATGGGTTCACAGAGGGAATGTCATGTCAGATGAGTCTAATTGATTTCTTTGACTGGGTGACCAAAGTAGTAGACCAGAGAGGGGCTGTGGACATGGCCTACCTAGACTTTAGCAAGGCATTTGACACAGTCCCACACAAAAGATTAATAGTCAAATTAACCAGTCTGGGAGTGGGTCCCAGGGTGGTAGCTTGAGTGAAACATTGGCTGGACAACAGGACACAGAAGGTAATTGTAAATAAAGTCCACTCTGAAGAAAGAGGGGTTACTAGTGAGGTACAGCAGGGTTCAGTACTGGGTCCAGTTCTTTTTAATGTCTTCATAAATAACATTGCAGAGGGACTGGAAGGAAAACTATGCCTCTTTGCAGATGACACAAAGATCTGTAACAGGACTGATACACAAGGAGGCATGGAAAGGATGAGAAGGGACTTGGCAAGGTTGGAGGACTGGTCAGAAGTATGGCAGCTTGGATTCAGTGCAAAGAAATGCAAAATAATGAACCTGGAAAACAAAAACCCAGGAGAAGATTACACAAGAAGATTTCACCACCCCGAGGAAGACCCCACCAAAGATTTGCCAAGACTGCAGAGACTCCAAACCTTAATATTTTATCCTTTTGCTGCTTGGGGGGTTAGGGTGGGGAGTTAGGGTTGGAAACCCGAATGCCACATTTCCCTACTTTTGTGGCATTAAGTTACCCAAACTGGCATAGTAACAAAGGTTTTTGCAAATAATACATATACCTGCACAGTAAAAAGGACATTTAATTGTAAAATGTTTGGCACTACACTGGGTTTTCATAACAGCACTTGACAGGACTTCTTAGACTTGTACGGTATTATTATTTTGGTTCTTCAACTTGCACTGATATGATATAATGTGAATGTTTCTTTACGCATGATTTGGCAAAATCTGTACTTTTAAAACAGTTAACATGAAAAAGATACCTGAATAAATCTATTATACTGTATTTCATGCACTGTTCCTTTTCACTTTGTTTACATCAAAATACATCTTGGCAGCAAAATTGCAACACCGTTTAGAAAAAACACAAGACTATATATTGTACTGTGACTAATGCACTATCACATTAATCTGCAGTCCATTAATGTCTAAAATTAAAAAGTTGCAATATACATTTGAAATAAATAGTAAAACAGACTGGCATTGTACAAATGCAGACACTAGACACCATTATTAAAATAAAAGTCCATTTTAAAGTTTCTTAGTCTGCCTAACATCTTCTGCCTGGACTTAATGAAAACAAAACAAAAAATAAGAAACACATCCGAGAAACAATGAATGATCTAACCCTCAAACCTCAACTGATGCTATATTATAGGTCCATGAGAAAGTTCTCCTATCTGATGAATGAGGAGGATCTGGCTGTCCTAAAAGGAAATGATCAAGCCTGACTAAGGCTTTTTGTATGTATCCTGAATGTCCCAGAATAGCAAGCTAAAAACATATCAGATGAACTAGTTGCTCAAGATGGGGATGTGCATTTCCTTCATTTGTTGAAATACATTCTAGCAGCTTACCTGATGGAAACAATTAAGCACTGGAGTTTCTCCTTTTTGTAAATGGACAGGGCATGATCAGCAATAAAATAAAGAAAACACACACACACAAAATATATATATATATACACACACACACATATTTATGCCATACCTGTGAATATATTAAAGGGCACAAATCTAAGTTGTTTTTTTTTCCTGCAGACCTAGAGGGAGAATATTGAAATATTCACCCTCTAGGTCCACTGTGGTTAAAATATACTCACAGTAGATCCTGATTGGCTATAGCCAGCATCAAGAATAGCATTGTTCTATTTTTATAACTCCACTGCTCACTCACATACTGGCTGCTGAAGCAACACTTTTGTTTTCTCATCCATCTCTGTGTTATCATATTTCATTAATTTAAATGAAAAAAAAAAAAACAATCCCTGCAATAAACTATCACTTTATTAACTGCTGATTCTCACCCCTGGTAGTCCAACACAAAACCTCGCAATATGTCCATTTCCCCAACAGGCATTCTTGCTCCTTCATGACTGAGACTTGCATTCACCTTTACCTGGTGTGCAGTAAATCTTTCAGCCCCAGTTGAGTGAGCTTCTCCCCAGCACTACATTAGGCCACTGCTGACTTGACAGAAACATCCAGTTCATAAATGAACACAAAAATGTAGTGATGCATTAATGCATGCATAGCATCATGTGCATCAACTACAAAACATCAGTCTGCAGTCCTGAAGCACCACACAGTGATCTGAAAATGGCATAAACAGAAGTAAAACTTAAATTAAAAAAGAAGAAAGCAACTTAATCAGGGCAGGTATGGCATAAATTAAATATCATATGGCCCTATCAGAAATATCTGTAGTATTTTTTCTCTTGTGCAATTCGACCTTTGACATCACTCATGGCTTTGCCACTCATAATGTCATAAGGTCAAACTCCACTTGAGAAAAAATATGACAGATATTTCTCATAGGGCCATGGCATGTCCCTTATTTATGCAATGCTTGTGAGGATAAAAAAAATGGAAAATATTTTCAATATCCCTAGGCTCCCCAGTCATAGAGTGAGGATATAAGTTTACCCTTACTCTAGGTCCCCAATGGCTACATTTTTTCATATTATAAGTAATGACTGGTTGAAGACGGCAGCACAAGCTGCCAGCTCTTGCCAATCACTTTCACTTTAAAATCTGTTTTCTGTAGCACTACAGTCACAGCTCAGTATTTTTATTTTGTTAAAAGTCAAAAATTACCACCAAACCATTACTTAAGTAAACTGACTAACCACCTTTAAACTTCAAATAGCAACCAAAAGTTATTTCATCCCTCTTCTCTCCCCGGAATCATGAACCACAAAACTGCTGTGCACCATACCTCCCTTCATTTCCCAGAGCAGCAACCTTCATGATCCACTGGTACTCCCTTGATTTTTGATCCAGTACTAAGCTACATCATGCAGCCTGAAGCCACTCAGAGCTTTCTTTACTTTCCAGGTATCACTCACCTGACTCCCTCTCCCAGCATGCACTGAACTGACACCTAGCATCAGCACACTAACCTAAACATTAGCCCAGGCTCCATGTTCATTTATCCTGAAGTGCTTTAATGAAAACAGACACTTGGTCATCCTGAAAACTTAAATATTAAAAAAAGCACAATTTAAATAAAAAAAAAACATAAATAACACAGCCTTGCATACATGAGATGTTCCACGACCAGTCAGGGAATATCACTGACATTTTTCCTCTCATACTGCTTGACCTTTGACATTTCTCATGGCTCCACCACTTGTGATGTCATAGGGTCAAACTGCACTTGAGGAAAATATTAGCGCTATTCTCTGATGGACGTTGGCATAGCCCGTATACATATAAATAAATATATTTATACAACAGGCTTGGAAGCAACTTCTCAAAATGTCACTACTATTTCACTGCCTACAATGAAGATAGTAGAGGTGTCTTTTCAAATTGAAAGATCACATTGAAATAATGGAATACTGAAGCAATCTGACAGCAGATTTAACAATGCTGATGACATCACAACAGTTATGTACAGCACTGAAGCCAGCAGAAGTTAGATGCTTTGAGGAGCACAGTCTAAATTTGCACTTTTTAAATTGTTTTGCTACTTCTATTACAAAGCCACCTAAACACCTGTTGTGCAAACCAAACTGCCATGGGTGAGTGTGAGGTGTTTTGAGTGGCCCAGTTTGCATATTGTACATTAATATATATCCTTGCATGTCCTTTCCCTGTGTATGTAACTGTGATGAAAGTTAACAATTCAATGTATTATATAAACTAACAATAGCCAACTATGATGTACAATGAAATATACAGTCAAGGGTATGTAATGGGATCATTATTACCACTCAAGCTTCAGACAAATGACTAATGACCTCATGTAAAGATATATATATATATATATATATATATATATATATATATATATATATATATATATATATATATACACACACACATTTATCTATATTATATATGTAGTTATATTCTTAAGAAATGGTGTTAATGTGTCAGAGTTTAACTTAACACCACAAAAGTAGGGAAATGTGACATAAATTTTTCAACCCAAAATCCCCACCCCTTCCCCACAAGCAACAAAAGGACAAGCCCACACAAGTAACCACAGACGGCAATCATCAGCTAAGACAAACAACATACAACTGTTTCCAGATTACACAAATGCAGTAGCACTGATGTGCTATCTTTGTGGATTTCTATCTCTGGTATGCACACCACAAGGCATATACAGTTACTTCTACCAGCAGATAAAAATCCACAATACTCAAATCAAAACACTGTTTCTCTGTAAAGAAGCACAGGTCCCTGCAGTCACACATACACATCCATAATACCCAAATTACAAGAGTTATTTTGTCTGCAGTTGCATAGGCCTCTATGGGGCCAGAACTTCTGTAGCCATAGGTGCTCATCCACACTGTCAGACATAAACACAGAAGTGCAGGCCCAGACACAGTGTAAAACATACACACCAATTTCTGGTTGCAGAAGCACAGCTACCACAAAATGCATGATAGCAAAACTGCAACAGTACTTCTGTCTTCTGATGCGCTTGTAAGATATACACATCAGCTTCTGTCCACAGAAGGGCAGATCCTTGTGATGCCTGCACTTACACAGCTTCATATAGGAAACCATGCAATAGTAGATCCAGATATGTTGGGAAGTAGCACCCTCTACCTTCTTAGGCCAGAAAAACTAGCTGTTATAACCTGATATGATCTTTCAAAGGTAACATTTTACTTTTTCTGGGAAAGTGGTATCCTGAAACACAACTGCTGCCCCCTTGAAAAATGTCTCTATCTGTTGCTGAAACCATGATACCCACATTGTATCAGTATGTCTGTCTGCAAAAGCACAGACCCCGATAGTGTCTGCACTTCTGCAGCCACAGGTACTCATGCACACTGAATGACGTACATACCCAGGTATGGCTGCATAAGCACAGGCCTATGCAGCCACAGACACAGACACAAATCCACAAAGGTGGCACATTTGTACTACTGCATTTGTGTCATCTGGAAACAGTTGTATTTTGCTTGTCTTATCTGATGATTACTGTCTGTGATTGCTTGTGTGGTCTTGTTCTTTTGCTGCTTTAGGAAGGGGGTGGGGAGTTATTAAACAATTATGAAAAAATTAAGCAATAGCACTATTAAGCAATAGTGGCTGATAATATCAAGAAGGAGATGGAGGCAGGTACGATAGAAGACCTGTGTGACAAACCACCACTCAGAGGACTGAGAATATCATTACTGGGGTTGGTGCTAATAAAGGCTATAGGAAAATTCCAGATGATACGCCATTTGTCATCAGCATCAATATATTTTATTGTTTGACTGTTTAGTCATTACAAAAATAATTTTTACAGACAAAACATAATTTCAGACAAACACATTGACATAAAATTTCATATACAGAGTTTACACGTATCTTTAAAAACTACTTTCCTTAAACTAGCTCATCAAATATTGCAGTTAGCCGAAACTTCACTTTACGCTATTAAGCACCACTATTTTCACAAGATGGAATTCTTGCACATTTTTTGAATGTCCAGTTTGCATAGTTTGCCAGATCTTTGGCAATGAACTCAAGTGATGGGTTCATCAGAATTCTCAATACCTCATGTTCTGTTAGTGTATTTGTTGAGAAATAAGGAGATGCAGTCTTATCTCATAGTTCTACATATTTTGGACAATATAATATGATGTGCTCTAATGTTTTCAGTTGTTTTAGACTGCACTCACAATTTATATTGGGAATTTCACTCTTATCTTTATCATACAAATATTGCTTATATTTCAAGAGGTATAATTCTAATATGAATTTTGTAAATAAAAATCTCAAATTTTAAACCATTATTAAAATTTAAATAGGGTTCCAAGGTGTGGTTGATTTTATTTTGGGCATGTCAATGATGGGCCTTCAGAGACCGTATTCTTGCCATATCTTCCTCAAATGAGATTTAAATAATTGACTTTTAATTATTGGGATAAACGGCGATGAAATTTTAATACCTTTCTGTTGTTCAGTCCACAAATGGTTAAACCCTATTTTATTTAAAGTAGAAACTACTTGCTTTAGCCATGGTGAAGGTGAACCCTGCCTTATTCACTTCACTTTTTCTCCAAAACATTTATTTGCTAATCTATTAGAATCCAGATTTGAACATCTGAGCCAATACCACAATTTTGTTAAATGCGCCAAATATTTAATTTGATCCCTGCCTAATTCTGCTCTTGCCACCATTGCCAGGGTGGACCTTGGTAAGCCCAATATATTTTTATACAATGTATAAAATGTTTTTTTCTAATTTTGTAACATATTTATCGACCCAGATTTCAATAACATATAGGGCTATCAGGTTCATTTTCATCTCCACAGCTCAAATTACAGCGGCAATGGTGTTTCCTCCAAATTAAATCTAATTTTTTTTTTATTTAGTTGTTTAACCAGGTATAGCACACTAAGCTGAAAGCTTTTTTTACAGGAGCAACCTGGGAGCACAAGTGACTTGCTTAGGGTCACACAGTATGCAAGTGGAAGCTGTGGGATTCAAACCCAAGTCTGGTCTGCTGGATGTCACCAGATTTGCAGCTCAGAGCCTTAGTCCACTGCACTATACTGCCTCCCTTTTAACAATCTTAATCTTAACAATGTATTTTTAGACTGTGTTAATTGGTTCAATGCATAAGTTCTTTGTTTATGAAATTTACAATTACTAGAAACTTGGAGTCCAAGATATCTGTAATCTGTAATGATCTTAAGAGGTATATTATTAATATGCCATTTATACTCAGCTGATTGCTTTCCAATTGTCATAATTTGTGTCTTGTCTGTGTTTATTGTTAAATCATTCTCAGTACAATACATTTGCAAAGGTTTCAATTGTCTGCCCATTCCAATGGGCAAAAGCAAAATTAGGGCCAGATCATCGGCATAAATAAGGACTGGAACCAAAGTGTCATCTACTGAGAGGGAATTATTTGAAACAGCATTTAATTTTTCTGGAAAATCATTTATGTAAAGATTAAATAAAGTAGGGGACTAAATACCATCTTGTTTGACACCTTTGTTTGAATGAAAAGATTCTACCAGATTACCAGCTAAATCATATCTTATGTATGTATTTGGGCTGGCAGTATAGCCTAGAGGTTAGAGGAATGAGGTATGAATGAGCTTGTTACATCTAGCAGACCAGACCTGAGTTCGAGACTCCACTTGCATACTGTGTGACTCTGAGCAAGTCACTTAACCACCCAGTGCTCCCAGGTCACCCATTAAAACAGGCACTTGTGCCTAGTGGGCCTTATCCGGTTACCAAACAATAAATAAATAAAAATATTTTATTATCTGAGTAAAGATTTATTATTATTCTCAGTATAGTTTGATTTATTTGTACATTTTTGAGTTTTTGCCATAGTTTATTTCTATTTACTCTATTGAATGGCCCTTTAAACTCTACAAATGTGATATTCTATATATATGTAAATGTTTCTTTGTGTGGTATTTCACTCTAATATGTATCAGTACAAAGCATTGATCTACTGCTGAGTATTTTTGTCTGAAACCTGCCTGGAATTCATTAATTATATTTTTCTCTTGTAACCATTTATTTATTCTGGACAGTATTATTCTTGTGAAAATTTTGCTTTTACAACTGGAAGAGAGTCATTGAACAACTACATAGGGAGGAAACTGTGTGCAGTGTGTCACATGGGACACTGGACTAGGCAGAGGTAGACATATTTAAGATAAGAAACTACCTGTGCCTGGCAAAAAGTGATACTGAGTTGGCTTTCCAGCTGCTGCAAATCAGGCCTGAGGACTGAGATTTGCTGAATTGTCAATTTGAAAGGAACTGCTACTTTGACCAAGCATTGCCAAAAAGGTGCTGTGTAGCATGTGCCACATTTGAGGCTTTTAGCACATGGCTGGAGTGGGCATTAAAGAAACAGAGCAGCAGTACAAGTGGCCCACTACCTGGATGACTTCCTACTTATAGAAAAGGGAAAGGAAGGAGCAGGATGAATTTTGGAGGCGTTTAAAGGAATATGTGTGTGTTTAGGTATTGAACTGTCAGCAGAAAAAAATGGTAAACCAGCAAAGGTAATATAATTTTTGGGTATCGGGCATGAAATGGCTGAGGAACAGTTCAGACTACTGGCTGTAGAGGTGCAAAAACTGAGGGAACTGTTGTCTTGGGTGAGGACCCGGAGGAAGCTTCTCTTGTTAGTGGGTCAGCAGCTGCTGGGGCGCATGAATTGCACATGCAAGGTAGTAGTGCCATGCTGGGTAATCAGCTATATGCTAGCCAAGGCAACAGGGAAAGTGAAGGGACCATATAATTGGGCTAATTGGGTTAATATGTCCAGGGAAGTAAGAGAGGATTTGGAAGTCAGGAGATGTTTCTAGAAGTGTAAAACAGAGTGACTTTTTGGCAGGACAAGAGGATATGCAAGACTGACATTGAATTATACACAGACACAGCAGGAGCACATGGACTATGGGCATGTTTTTAGAGCAAGTGGATTGTGGTAGAATAGATGGCAGCCTGAAAGGAAAGAGGATTAACCAATCATATTACACTGCTGAATTTATTTCCTGTATGGGAAGCTGTGATGGCATAAAGTGAGCAGCTGCACAACCAGAAGGTCTTTTTATGCTGTGACAATAAAGCAG
The DNA here is from genome assembly GCA_016271365.2 of Neoceratodus forsteri. NCBI lineage: Eukaryota > Metazoa > Chordata > Ceratodontiformes > Ceratodontidae > Neoceratodus > Neoceratodus forsteri. The sequence goes on along the minus strand of CM057449.1, from coordinate 769,959,214 downwards.
TGATGGAGGTCCTGAGCAGACAGTCAGGGAACTCTGAGGGTTACAGATCAACACATCTTTTAAGGTGCAAAACACTGAAGGGCAAAGAATGTAAAGGCTGATAGTCTTTTTCATTGCCAGCTGGATAGGTTTCAGGTTTTAGCACCAGGGGCTGATGCGGAAGAGATTGCAGTGGTTTTCCAGCTATGGGGAACTGGGTGGAGAGACCCCATTTTCCAGAGGTCCTGGCTGACATAGACTATAAGAGCATATGAGACATCTTTGAGTCCATTCCAGGAGTTCAGAGCAAGTGCAGGCATGGAGGTAAGTGGATCAATAGGGGTTGGGTAAGTCATGCTTTTTGTGGTAGAAATTTGAGATGAAGAGAGGGCGCATTCTGCAGTGTCCAGACATCGGACAGTCCTTTAAATGACTAGTAAGTTGAAACTTTGAGAAACTTTGAGAAGATCCTTGTCTTGCCAAAATGATGAGGATAATGATGCAGAGATGGCAGAAGGTACTGGTAATGTAGCCTAAAGGTTAGAGTAACGGGTTGTAAATGAGCTTGGTAAACACAGTAGTTATGGGTTTGATTCCCATAACCTCCAGTTCCATAATGTGTAACACTACACTGGTAACTTAACCTCCCAAGTGCTCCCAGGTTGCCCTTGTCAACAGGCCTTGTGCTCGGTGGTCCTTACATGGTTACCAAAGAAACAAAATAAGTGAAAGGGAAACGTCCGGATAGCAAACATTCAGTTTTGGAGAGCTTCTTACATGGGGTAGTGGGGTCACTCAGAAAGATGTTTGAAATGCCATAATAGGCATATTTATTCACAGCAGTATTCCTGGTAATGTTTCAAGCAGCTTTCAGCATGAGCAAGGTTGTGGCAAAGACAGATTGAAATGAGGGGATTAGCCCTTGGTGCCATAAAAGTGCAGGAGAGAAAAGTATTTTTGTTAGGTAGATCAAAAACGCACCAAGGCGGAATGGCATGTTAGTGGACAGGACAAAATATGTGCTGTCTGTGCATTGTTGCTTTTCATGGGGTTATGACTCTTAGGGGAGACCTCTTTTTATCCACAGGAGCAGCCATCCAATTACCCAGAACCAGGTGATGGTGATCCCACAGTAGGCAATGGCATTTATATGTGAGGATGCAATGGCCTTTACATCACACTCATTCAGAATCAGAGCTGCTTCCATGGTGGCCACAAAGGGGTAGTCAATTGACAAGGTATGGGTGTGGGTAGATGAATGTCAGGAAGATATAAATTGTACATCAGGGATTTGGTAAAATGATTAATTGTTGTCTCCTTTAGAACTTGCAGAATGAAAAAAATGTTTGGATACACGGTCCTTTGTTTATATACTGGGTGGAGAGAGAAGCAATTGTCTGGCCAGGAGTATGGCAGCTGAGATTAGATGTCAGGGCAGTAAAAGTCCATTAGAAATGAATATGGGGAATGAGGTGGGGTCAGTTAGTACTGTTGCTAATAGATATGAAGGTGAAGGTACCAAAACCAGATGTACCAATTATACATTTTGGGGGAAATGATTTGGGGGAGAGGCAATGGGTTGATATATTGTGGGAAATAAAGGTGATCTAGAAAGGATTAGGAGCATGTGGCCAGAGGTACTAATTAGATGGTCCAACATGATCCTGAGGTGGGTTTGGTGGAATTTGAGGAAACATAAAGTTATTTATTGGGCAAGAAAGAGTCTAGATAGAAGGCACCTTTGAAGAATGTTCCTGGTTATACAGGTGAGATGTGGTTCATTTGTCAGAGGTCAGTTTGGACATTTTCAATTTGCAGTTGGAAAGAACATTGAAAAAATGGGTGTAGAAATAATTTGAGGGTAAGCCCACCTTCCATAACAGATAGCAGGAGATGTGCTAGTGGATGGAAAAAAAGGGGAAGGGGGACCAGGGAGGAGGAGGAGGAGGAAAGGACATGGTCTGGGTGTGCACATAGTCTGAAGAAGATTTTAACCCTCACCTCCCACCTGGTGTGCATTCGGGGCAACAGCATGCTCAGGTGTTCACCTAAGCAGCACTGACTGAAGCAGCAAAGGTTTGCTCAGACCATTTTGGGAATGAAAACATGTACAGTTGAAAGTAAAAAGTTGTGGAAGAGATGTTTAGTGATAAATAAGAAAAATGGAATTTCTGTAGATTTATGCCATCCCCCAAAACTTTAAATTCATGATAATAACTTCCAAACTGTTGAGCAATGAAGTGAAACTAGTGATTAATGTAAACATGTAAATATAGAAATGTGATAAAGAAACATAGAAACATAGAAGTTGATGGCAGATAAGGACTGCAAGGCCCATCCAGTCTGCCCATTTCTTTTTCTGCCTTATGAATGTGTCATCGGCTTTTGCTCTGTCAATGGTCTATCTATTCATACTCATCTGTATTGCTCCCTTATGCCTATCCGATGCCTGTTTGAAGCCCTGCACTGTATTCATATCCACCACTTCCTGAGGTAGGCCGTTCCATGCATTCACCACCCTTTCTGTGAAAATGAACTTCCTCACATTTCCCCTTAATCAGCCTCCTTCTAATCTCATGTTGTGTCCTTTTGTTCTGCTATTTTTCTTATATTTCTTATACATGATTGGAATTGTATTGGTTACTTTATGACCTGTTTCACCTCCACTAGAAATAATTCTTGGATACTCACTCATATTGTGGACTTTGCCTAGTAATTTACAGATTTTGTTTAGTGAGTATTTTACTTTGAATAGATTCTACTATGTTATGGAAATACAATGCTTTCAAAATATAAGCAAACATACACTATGCACTTATATGCTGTATATTATGAAAATCTAGTAAATAAAAAAATATAAAAAAATGGAAACTGTATGTTTAAGTTTTGTTGTAAATAAAATTTTGCTGACTGACAACCAAATGGTGCCTATAGAAAGGGAGAAAGGGATCCAATGACCAAAGTGGGTCACCAGCTTAAACCAGTGAGAGGATTGCCATTGGCCACCGATGGGTGCTAATCAGGAAAGAGGCAGGGAAGAGGGAGAGACCAAAGTGTAACAGTCATCGTATACCTGTTCCACTAGTAAATTAATTCTACTTCATAGTTGTGACTGTGGTTCACCTGGTAGCAGGTCAAACAGAGATAATGGGATGATCATGCTATGTAGGATATCAAGAATGTAATAAAATAAGAGTTTTAAGCATATCATTTGAACCCTGAGGCATCAAGCTAAGAAGGGGGAGTGACTCCCAACACACCACAAATGCCTGTATATAACATACTGATTACGCTGGTGACTTGCACCATTTTTGAAAGAACAAGATATGCACAGAATGTTAGTAGTCATAGCTAGTAGCATCATGCCATGGTTAGCAATTGCTCTGTTGGCCTAGTGGCAAAATGTAGACAGGACCAGTTAGTGGTGTATTAATATATAATAAATAAAACTTCACCACTAACACATATATCAGTAATCATTTTTAATTATTATAGAGAGCTTATTTAATAGAGCAGTTATTCTTATGTAAGGTTGTGGAGTAGCAGCTGCATGACACTAGAACCTGTGAAAAGAAAGAGACAGACAGTAAAACTCAAAGAGGGTCAGCTTTAGCACTACCATGCTATGTGTAGAGGGTAGGTCCCAGGCAAGAATGCCAACTAGGGGCTTTGCCAATCACTACCACAACTACAAAGCAGGCTGAAGACTGTTGAGAGTGAGTGCTTTCTGCAACAAAGACTGACAGTTACAGTAGAGCACACACTTAGCACCAGGTTGTAGTGTTAGGGACTGGCTGCAAATACAAAATGAAATATAAAGATGGGGGGGTGAGATAGAGAGACACAGATTGTGTGTGTGTGTGTGTGAGTGTGTATGAGAGAGTGAGAGAGAGAGAGAGCCATGCTATGGAGGTGAGCTGACACCGGAAAAATGGGTGCCTTCTTAAAAGCAGCAGCAGGCTGTGGAGGATTTAGCACAGTGACAAACACTCCATGTAAGCAAGAGCACTAATAAATAAACATGTTTGTTTCACCAGAAATATTTAGTTTTTTTAGAACAGAGCTGTTTAAAGAAAGATTGTTTGAGAGAAAAGTGAAAGCAAATTTATACTGTAGAAATATGAACATTTTTACTAACCATTTTATCTCAGCTATTTCTTTTTTGTGTTATCTGTTTTTCTCCCTACTTGCTCAGGGCGCAACCACTCCTTCAAGCTGCCAAGGACTCCTACACCCCTCCAATTCCACCCTGAGTCTCCTTACCTCACATAGCAGCCATCAGGGTAACCCAGCATATCCCTTTGCTGGACGGGTCCCTCTCTTCCGAGGCGGAAGGCACCGTGGAGGGGTCCGGCACACTCTCAATTGGCCCCATGCTGTTGAGGTGGACATGGCTTGCAGGAGGTCTGGAGGAAGTGTGCAGAGTCTGGCAGTCTTCATCTGGCTGAGCCCTGAGCGATTTTCCAGTTTTCTTGGTCCCCCAGCTATTGACGTCCTTTTGCAGTGCTCTCGGTCTCCACCGGGGGCTACTGCAGAGTGATGCGTGCCCAGTACCCACCCCAGGAGACGAGAGCAGTCCAATAGATGCTCAATCCTCATCATCCACTGCTGGCCTACAGCAACCCAAGTCCATTCCCAAACTCGGGTCGCCGGCGAGATGTGAGGTGTGTCGTCCAGCACCTCAACCCTTTACGCCACCAGGCTGGCATCTCAGCTATTTCTAAATAGAATTTTACCAAACTTGATGTACTTATGGTTTAAAAAGTGGGATATCAGTGAAAAATAATCAATGAGTCATAGTATCTTGGAAAGGGGTGTTGCTGATTCTGATCTGCAAAGGTTGAGTAGTGGAGAAAGCTAGAAGTCCAGAATCTATGCTGGTAGACAGGGAAAGTTAGAGGAAGAGACCAGAGAGAGCGTGTGCTCTTGGATAGGAGTATCAGATTGAAGTCCTTTGGACAGCCTATGGCAGGAATTTTAGACCACCACATTAGTATACATAATATTTCAGTTGCAGACTAGTGAAAGAGATTTATTTGAAGTGGATATTATAGTCAGGTGGCTTAGAGACAAATATGATGAAAATCGTTACACGCTGGACAAAAGTGCCAAATTTGGTAAAGATGTAGACCTAGTTATACAGATTCAGAAAATCCTAAGCTCCAAAGAAATGGAAGAACAGGAAGTCATTATGATGTCATAATTTCCCAAATGGCTGCCTAAATTCCCTATGTGACAGATCACATGATTGGAATTCTGGAATTCTTTTTTTTTTCTTTTTAATTTGTTCTTTATACATTTTTCCCCATTTTTCTCCTGATGATCTGGGACCCCAGTAGATATAGCACTGTGTGTACATGGAGGTACACAAGTACTCTGGGTACCATCTCGGCCCCTTCTGTTCCACCTCTGGTTATCGCCAGGCTCCCCTGTTGCCCAAACTACCATCTGTCCTCCACTGGGTGGCAGCCAAGGGCCAGGGAAACCCCTCATCCCTCCCTGGAAGAGGAGAGTCACCCCACAGCAGCTCAATCCTGCTCCTCGCACTCAACTGGACTCCCATCCCATGACAACCTGGGCTAGTTCCCGAACCTGGGTTGCCAGCATGGTGCGAGGTGTGGCATCCAGCACCTCAATCCTCAGCATCACCGGGCCTGTCTGAATTATGAAATTCTGCACTGTTTTTCTGTGAATTGTTAACAGGTTGTTGGCAGACAGCCTGCTCTTGATGAAAAGAAGATATAAACTAGATTCGCATCTGAAAAAAAATTATTTATTGGCCTGATTTACAGCAAACAGTGGTCTACTTTTGGCACTTGCAACACCAAAGTTCGGAACATAAAAGAGTGGCTTTTGCACAGTTACATTTAACACAGTTATGCTCAGATTTGCAACCACATTTGATCAGTTCACTGCAGGCTTGTGTTGCCTTAGGCAAAGTCATACAAATAGGCTACCAAAGCATGTCCTGCATCGTCCACCCACAATTATCTGGCAAAGTAACCACAAGATGGGCTTGCTGACAGGTTGTCCATATGCTATAATGATAGGCAATTCTTTTTACATGCTGAATCAGTGCACCCTAAAGAGAAAAGACATTATTTAAATTTGGGAAATGACATATTTTTTTAACTTTCTATTTGTGCTATGCCTGCCCTTTGCACACCACCGCCTCATCAGGAGTTGCCAAAGCATTTGTCCTCTCCCTCTTACCTGGAGCCCACAGTGATCCCCCATGTAGCCTCGGTTATTCCCCCAAGGCAGGTGAAGGTGGGGCCCATACACCTGAGATTCTAGGTTTCATTGGGACACTGAACACAGGACAAGCAGGGAAGCTGAGGATCTGTGCTGGGCACTCCATCTTCCTGGCATGCAGGGAGCTATTTTTATTGCTTTTCTGTGGGGGTGTAACGTGCACTATAACGTCTAGGCACACTTGCCGATGTCCATCATGCCTCCTCCCTTCATCATGGCTTGGTGCTTCCTGTACCTTTTGCATCTGGCAGAGGCCAGTCAAGTGCAAAACCTCACCTCCCCCTTCCTTCTCAGAGAAGGAGAGTGGTCCACGGACACACAAGCCTCCTCCCCCATGCCAGTGCTTTCACTCCCTTGGCACGTTCCTGAACCCAGGTCACCAGTGTCATGAGTGGTAGTGCTACCACTGCACTGGCTGGCCAGCAGGAAATAACAATGTTACAAAACATGTTATAATATTTAAAGATCGATGGCAACCATTTTACACATTGTTAAAAAAAGCTTGAATTCATGTCCCTGTGTCATGAGTAGTGTTTCCTAAAAATGTCATGCTATTTGGTTTTGTGGTTTTGTTTAAATCAACATTTGTTAACTTGTCCTGCATTAACTGGAAACAGTCAGGCTGTTTCTGCCCTTCTGACTGAGCCTTGGAGAGTGATGACATCATATTGCACTAAGCTACTGATGCAGTAGTGAAAAGTCCCTGCTTGACTGAAGAGCTCTTAACTTCCTAATTAGAGCAGTCTATAGAATTCATTGTTTGCTGTCCAGAGTTTTTACTAACTCAGTCTCTTTTGTGTTCAGATGAATTAGCTAAAAATCTATCATTCTGTTCTTATATAAAGCTGATCACTTGAGTTTCAGTGCTGAATTGCAGTGGTATTCATTTGAGAAATCAGCTTGCCTGTATCACAGCTGTGAGTTCTCTTCCATCAAAACTCTTGTGTTTTTTGTTTTTTTCTAGCTATGTAACACTGGGTTGTTTATTTAATAGATATAAAATAAATCTAACATCTGTTAATTCATACAAGTAGTTTGTCATTGATGTAGCCTCAGTAAATCAGTTTATGTAAGAAAAATTGTTTTCCTTTCAGATTGAAAAATAGGTGCCTGCCGCACTCTGCTGTATCAGGCGCATGTACTATATAAACTCACAAATTTCAGTTATTTGATGGTTTCTGTGTTAAAATACATCATGTATATGTATAACTAGAAACACTGTATGCCATCCTGATGCCCTCATCTCCTGCCTACAATTGAAGAAGCTGAACTCTGCTGCCCTCTGTCACCTGCTCTACAAGCACCCTGTCTCCTGCCCCACATTAGAGGATGCTTCACCCTGCTGTCCACTATCTTCTCCCATAGTATCAGGGCTGTTGCACCCTGTTGCCCCCATCTCATGCATGAACAATCAGGGCCACTCCAACCTGCTGTCCCTGCCTGAACAGTTTTGGTTGCTGCACCCTGCTGCACTTTGTCACCCCCCCCAGTCAGGGCTGCTGCACCATGTTGCCCCTTGTTTCTATCACCACAGTCGGGGCTGCTGTGCCATGCTATGCCCTAGAGTCCCATGTCCTCTGCCTCCACATTTGGGGTTGCAGCACCATGCTGCCCATGCCACTAGAGGTGGGGCTTTTATTGCAACCTGCTACCAACTTCCACTTTCCCCAAATGGTCAGGGCTGCTGTACTGTGTGCATCCTCTCCCATAGTCAGGGCTGCTGTACCCTGATGACCCCCCCATGTCTTGCCCCACAATAAAGGCTTCTGCACCATGCTGTAGTATGTCCCCTGCCACCATAGTCAGAGGTGCTACACCCTGTTCCTGTCTATGCAGTCAGGGCTGCTGTGCCCTGCTGCACCCTATAGCCCCATTCCTCCACTGCCCCATGACTCCACAGTTAGCGCTGCTGCACCATGCTGCCCCCTACCAACAAAGTCACTGCCCAAAAGAAAAAAAACAGAAAAATACTTTCATCTTGTGTTATGGCATGAAGGACAGAATGCAGTAAGGTGCAGAAGTCCTGTCTGTTCAGCCAGGAGACAAGGGTGCCATTAGGGTACAGCAGCCCAAACTGTGATACAGGGTGCAGCAGCCACACCTGGGTGGAACTAACACAACATTGGGGGCAGAGGACAGGGCACAGCAAATACCATAACCCTTGTGGCAAGTGGCAGCATGGTGCAGCAGCTCTAACTGTGGAGGTAAGGGGCAGTAGGGCACAGCAGGCCACAGCAGCCCTGCCTAAGTAGGCAGGAGCAGGGTGCAGTCATCCTGGCAGTAGTGGCAGGGGACTGTGGACAGAAAGGTACAGAAGCCTTGACTGTGGGGCAGGACACAGGGAGGCATCAGGATACAGCATCCCCGACAGTGGGATGGGGTACACATGGTGCAGCAGCCCTGACTATTCAGGCACATGAATGAGGATGAAGTTTACCCTTGTATTTGGGTTTTGCTAGTTCTGAGCACCAGTGTGCTCCACCATGGCAGGATGCCACATTTTATACTTTAAATACTATGCCATATGAGAACTGTTCTAAGTTATGGCCGAGTGCCACTTCCAGGAGAATTTGTGTGTTTCGTCATGACCAGTGTGCCACATTTACAGATATTTAATCCTATGCTGTATGGGAAGTTCAGTTTCTGTGATCTACAGATGTGGTTCGGCATTGCCTTGTGCCATGAAGTGTAAACCCTTGATCCATCTTTGCTTTTGTGTACGAAATGTTTTGGAATAAAGCCACACTCTAGAATCCCAGCCTGGTATGGACACTCTAGTTACTGCTTCCTGTGTGGATTTACTGTGTACCCATGTCAGAAGTACAAACTGAGCACAGCCCTTAGCAAATGTTCTCTCCTCAGGACCTGGGCTTTGGTACAGGTCTGTTTGTGTCTTGTACACACTTTGTGTTTCTGTACAATTGCTTTGTACCCCCACCCTTCTCTTTTCCCCTAGACAGAAAAAGTATGGGAGGTGTGCTTAATAGTTAAACAAGTGGCTGGTGGGGGGTTACACAAGCATAACATTCTTGCCATCAGACTGCTCTTGCAATCCCATGTCTGCAAAGTGTTCTAGGAGTTTTTCTTTTAAACATGTCTTGTTGATGTAGATATCTTGTCCAAGGTCAGTCACATGGTTCTCATACATATTGTTGGATCTACAATGCCAATTTGACACACTTTTGTCTACTGGCATCACAGCGATGGGATTTATGTGGTCGACATAAATCTCTTATGTCTCCCAGTCCTGTTTTTTTTTCTGTGCACTTTGAACAATCTGCCCCCCCACACCCCCCATACTAAAAATTGTCAGCTCTAAGTCAGAGTTGATTTGGGGAGAGGGTGCAAGACTGGGAGACAGTGTGCCCTGTCTAAGGCATAGCAACACAGCAACCTGTCAGCAAAGTGTTGATTTTGCAGACAGTGAGGAATGTCGCTGTGCTGGCATTGCATTTTGCGAGGCAACCCCAAATGGATGAAATCAGAAAGCTTGAAAGGGTAGGATCCATATTTCACTGTGGCCTCCATGTCAGATACAAGCTCAGCAAAAGCTCTACAGTAGCTTTTACTTTATCTATTTCTGTAGTTGAAATTGCATTTTGTTGCTAGAGATATGTGCCATAACGATTTCTGTACCATGTTGGGCATACCAAATAGTATTTAGCTTCAATGGTGACCAAGTTTCCACCTGAAATTTTAGCTATAAGTTCAATATCTTGCATGTCCACAGCCATATCTCTTAGAGATCTGGCAGACGATGCTGTTGAGTATTTGTGGACATTATATGGCTTTTCAGCTCCACAGAAAATACTAAGCATGCTGCTTCAGGGTTCCACCATGCCGTGGCAACATGAAATTTGCCAACCATCAGCACAGCAACAGCACAACACCGCCAATTGGTGGTTGTGTTGTCGCTGGGGGAACTAGTGTTTTCTGTGGGGGGCTTCGCCCCCCCTACACCACCTGCACTTAAATTAACCAACTCCGAGTCAGAGTTTTTTCAGGGAGTGGGTGAACACCCCAGAGGCAACAATGTTGGAAACCCAACAGACCATCATAGCGAACTGCTAAATATATTGCTGTGATGGTCTTCGCTGTATTCCCATCACTGTTGCAATGTGATACCCTGCTGCTGCCAATTGATAGTCTCTTTGAGCAGTGCACCTCTGGGTTCTTGAGCTCTGTCTCTTTTTACCTTTTCCTGTTTTTTTTTCCTTTCTAGCTTTGAGCTGTTAATATTCTGGTGACATGATCAATACCACGAGCCATTCTTTTCCATGAATATCATTGGTGTTCCATCAGTTCCAAAGTCCACATGAACTGCTAAAGCATCTAGCTCTCGAAATTCATTGATGTTCTTGAGGAAGTCACTGTATACTTGCAATGCATCACAGATTCTTCATTTTTGTAGGCATTTTAATTCCTCTGAAGTCACTTTCTGGCAAATAATACACACAGTCCAATCCATTGTTACTGTTTGGCAATGGGGGTAAATATCTAACTTCACTGTTTGTGCGACATGGAGTTAGATATCTATAGTGGAGGGGTGCTGGGGTGCAGCCCCCCTACAGTGAGTTTAGCTCTGTTGCTGGTTGTTCTGGAGATGTTTCGGGTTGGGGGTGTCAAAGGGTTCCTGACACAGTCGAAGACATCAGTGTATTTGATGTTGCACCAGTGTCATGGATCCAAATACAGTAATATTACAGTACAAAGCTGAAACAAACTGAAATTGAAGATAGGTCTGTCATAGACATGCTTTGGGTTCTATTACCAGTATTCAATATTTGTAAATACTGGTACATAGTGAATTTAAGTGGCCATTTTGAATATGATGACATCGTAACAGCTTTCGGCTGGTCCATTTTTTTGGACTTCAGGATTTTTTAAATCTCCATAGCTATGCCAACCTCTTTAACAAATTTGCCACTTTTGTTTGGCATGTCACTAAGTCACCTGACTATTAGTAATTTAAGCAGTATTTTCTCCTCAGTGAAAGTGGGTGAATGAAAATAACATACTATCAGTTTTCACATAGTATGGACTTCAGTTTAAAGCAACTTTAAGTTCCCTTTACACAGTGTTACTACAGTATACAAAATACAGCTGAAAGACCAGAATGCCAGCTTTTCAGCTGGGGAAGTGTAAAACTGTTTACTACTAATTTCAATACATTTTATTATGATTTATGGAATGCATATAGAATTCAACCCAAGTTAATAGAAAAGAACATGCACAGAATTTTCAGGGCAGTTGGTTGGAAATTCAAACTAGAACATTCAATTTTGGCTTCTCCTGTTGCAGAATTCCAAGCTAGAATCAGAACTGATTGATGTTGAGGTTTGAAACAGGGTAGTTGTCCACTGAGAGACCAGAACTGGTGCTTGAGAGAATGTTCAAAAGATATAAATGGAGCTGAATAGCTCACTTTTGGGGAAACTGTGCAGCGAGTCAGACCTGAAGAGACCAGACCAGATGGAGCCCAGCCTACAGAGGCCTACTACCAGATAGGGACCCAGGGAACTAGCTCTCATTATGTACACCTAGCCTAGTGATTATCTGTATCCCAATGCCAGGGTCAGTAGGACAGTAAGTGAGTACAGTGGTGTGTGAGTGGCACAAGTACCACTCAGAAGAAAAATTTACAGCGAAATTATATTAAGCTACTGCCTGAAAAAGGGATTTTAACAAATCACGGATACGGGCTTGTACGTTAAATTTATTTAACTACAGTGTTTAGGTTTAAAGCTGATATGACTGACTGTGATTTAGTAAGTAGATTCACCACATAATTAATCACTGTTGTTTGCCTGGAATGACTTGTTTATACGGGCCGCTCCAGAGAGCCTTAAATTGTGTTTTATATGCCGAAGTTTGAATTTCAACTAGAACGTATGTTTTACTTCTAAATTGAGTAGCTAATTTATTCTTTTCCAGTTAGGATTAAGGTAGAGATTTTCTATTTTGTGAGGCAAAATGTTGAACTTTGAATTTTAACTATAAAGTAATTGTTTTATTTAAATTGAGTGGTTAATTTATTCTTTGCCTGTTAGGATTAGGACACAGATTTTCTGTTTGCAAGGCAGTTGTCCAAGTTTCTGTTTTGACCTCAGAGCCACAGTGTCCAAAAATGCAAATTTTAAATAAATTGATAGTTAGTGTAGTGATGGGTATATAAATTATGGCAAGTTTAGCTCAATATAAAGTCTTACCTAAAAATCAAGGTGATCTTTCGAAAGTCTTGTGCATCTATACAATTAAATCAAATAGAGGGATGATTGGGTAGCTTGCATGAAAGGAGAAATTCATGTGCTATAATAAAGCAGGCACTACTGTATAAAAAAATCCAGATATTAAACTAAAGACCCAAATAGTAAAAAATCAAGTACAGTTAGCCTTAATATTAAGTGGAGATTTGGAACAAAATCCTGGACCCCAGTATACAGGTAAGATGAAAATATTGCATGACAATGCATGAATCTTGAAAAATAAAGTAGATCTTTTCGGATTTGGATTACAACACAATCCCCAGAAATTGTAGCCTTAACAGAAACTTGGCTTACAGCAATAGAAGATGAGGAGATTGAACTGGAAGGATTCAATGTTCACAGATTGAACATGTACAATGAAAGGGGGAAGGGGAGGAGTTCTATTATATACTAAATGGGATTTGGGTTCAACCAAAGTGATATATAAAGGGACTATAGATAAGATAGATTGTTTACTGGTTAGAAATCTGAAAATTTGACTTGGTAATGGGGGTTATCTATTCACCACCCAAAATGAAAACAGAAGTGTTTGAACAATTAGCTCAACTGATAATGGACCATACTATGGGCAAAAAGTTAACATTAATTGGAGATTTTAACACAGCCTTGGGTTGTCCCAGGGGAAGAGCTTTACAGGATAATTTTAAACACTTGAGTCTGACCCAAATCATTACCAGTACAACTAGGAAGAATATCCAAAAGTGTGCTGGTAGCATATTGGATTTAATATTCATATCTCAGGATATCCAAGCGCATAGTGTCCAGGTAAATCAGCCAGTTTTGGCAAACCATAACTCTCTTAGTTGCGAAGTAAGCCTGGACAGTTACAGCAGAGAGGATAGGGAAAACAACAACATTAAATGGGTCAGAAACTTTAAAAAAATACCCTATTAAAAGGTTTCATGACAAATTAAGGCAGGTAAACTGGTTCAGACTGTTTCTTATACCATATATAAACTTGGCAGTACAAGAATTCCAGAATTTGTTCTTGGAAGGTTGTAATGAAATAGCCCCATGTGTGAAAATTAAGCAAAAAAATAATCATGTACCATGCGTTACTGAAAAAAGAAAAAAAAAGAAATAAGGGTGAAAAATAGACTATGGAAGAAAGCAAATCAAACGTTGGAGCCCTTAGACTAGGAAAATTACAAAGTTAGTAGAACTGTCTTAAGACAAAAATAAAAAATGCTAAAAAGTAGTTTTATACCAAAAAAAAGTGAGAAGACAAGAGGGACAGGAAAATACTGGTCATTAATAAAACTTTGGAAAAAACAGTTAAAAACCAGGTTCAAATACAAATGGTAGAAAATGGGGTAATGGTAAATAAGTTAAGATCAGCAAATATTCTAAATAACTATTTTACTAAATTACCAGATGTCATAGGTTTGAAGGAAAATGAAAAAAATGTAATTGAACCAAATGATCAGAACATCCCCAAATTTAGATTTAGGAGACTAACTTGCAGGGAAGATAAAAAGGTAATAAAGAAAATGAACAAAAATAAATCTCCAGGCATTAATCAGTTGGAAATAAGGTTTTTAAAAGATGCAAATGATATAGTAGCTCCAATCCTGACAAAACTCTTTAACTGGATTTCATGTGAGGGGGTTTTTCCTTCAACATGGAAAAATGCTAAAATTGTCCCAATCTTTAAAAAAAGGTGACCCATCAGAAGAAGCCAGAAGGGGAAGGAAACATGTTCATTTCAGTGCTTTACAGTAACTGGTAATTGCTATTTTTGTTATTAAACTTAGATTGTGGGCTTTTAATGACCCTAATTTCTTTGCTGTCTTTACTTAGAATTGTTTTTGGGCTGTTGAAAATTTAAAACCTAGTGGTGGTGTATTTCTTTGCTGTCTTTAATTGCTGCAAAATTTCACCCCCCCTTCCCCAACTCTTAATTATATGCCCTGTTAAATCTGATTGTCAGGAGCCAAACACAGGGGATAGTAGTGGTGTGGAGTAGGAGGGGCATAAGGGGAAGCCCACCCTCAGCACAAGTGTTTCGACTCATTTATTTATTTTATTTTTTTAAAAGAAAAGTATCAGGATCAGTGGCAGGATTTTTAGGACAGTAAATTAATAAAAAGGGAACTAGGAGAGCTTCAGTAACAGACAAGTAGTGGAATGGCAGTATAATTGCAGTATAATGTGGGGATTGGTGCAATGCAGTGGCTGCAGGGCAGCCACATTCAGGCAGACCTTCTGGACACTGAGGTGCTGCCCTATCTGCATGCATCTCTCTTGACTGTGGGATGAGGTAGCCAGACTCAGAGTGGAAGTAAACGGGGTCAGAAGTACCATCACCCCTATCCAGAGACCACCCAGTCCAATGCCGCTGACTCAAAGGATGCAGAGAACGAGGAGCACTAGGATTACAGTGGGCTCAGGGAGGGTTAAGGTGGTCAGGCAGAGGCACATCCCAGATCCTATTCCACTCAAGAACTCATATGCCACACTGGAAAATGGGGACAACCAAATAGAGGTACCCAGAGAACTGGAAGGGAAGGATGTGGAGGTTAGCCAAGGAGGTAACCTCAGCGGGGAGAGCAGTGAACCCCAGCAGAGGAGGAAGCGAATCCTGGTGGGGACTACATCATAAGAGGGATCCAGCCAGGAACACAGGAGGGGGAGGACAGGGAGGTGAGGTGTCTACCAGGTGCCACGGCATGGAGGGATGGAAGAAAGATCCTGGGGATCGCTTGGAAGGCAAGACAGGAGGGTGAGCTGGATGTCATTATCCACCTAGGTACTAATGACCTGGAAAATAGGGAGCCAAAGGAAGTTCAGGAAGAGTTTACAAAATTGGGGAGAGGTCTCAAGCAAGTAGCTACTTCTGTCACCTTCTCAGAAGTACTACCTGCGAGAGGCATGGGAGAGCATAGGGGTGCATGCACCAGGAATTTTAACTCATGGTTGAAGAACTGGTGCTGCAAGGAAGGGTTTGGATTCATTGGTGACTGGGGACCCACCTGGAGAGATGGATGTTTGTTCAAGCCAGATGGCCTGCATCCATGCTGGAGGGGAATCCAAGCACTCAATGATAAGTTTACATGCTACATTGACAAGCATTTAAACTAGCTAAGTGGGGGTGTCAGGCCAACAAGGAGGGTACCTACTTGCCCACCCCCCACAGCTAGCAGTAAAACCAGTGAACTGTAGGAGTGGATATCTCAACAAAGCAGTGTGCAAACAATGGAGATTAGCACCCAAGATGTGGATAAGCAGAAAAGGGGCAAAATTCAGCAGAAGGGCAGACAGCTAGGAGAACCAGGGATAAAGGAAAACCAGGGAAGGGGCTGGAGTAGAACAGCTAAACAGTCTAGAGAGCTCAAATCATGGAAAGCCATGTGTGCCAATGCCAGGAGCCTTAGCAACAAGATGGGAGATCTGGAGGCTGTCATGGTGCAGTCAGACCTGGACATTGTGGCCGTCACAGAAACCTGGTGTAATGATAACCATGTCTGGGAGATGGCCATTCCTGGCTACAACATATTCAGAAGAGACCAGCCAGGTAGGAAGGGAGGAGGAGTGGCACTATATGTGAAAAATGACAAAAGGGCCACAGAGATTCATGAGGAACAAAATGGGGGAGAGATACTATGGGTTAAGCTGGAAAGGAAAATGGAGCCAGCCATCCACACATGTGTGGTCTATAGACCACCAGCGCAGGAGGAAGAAACAGATAGGGAGCTGATGCTAGTCATCCAAAGGATGGCAGAAAAGGGTGTGGTAGTACTGGTTGGAGACTTCAATATTCCAGACTTGAACTGGAGCTTCCCAGCAGCAGCATAAACTAGGAGCAGATTTATCCTGTACTTCCTTCAGTGTGCCTTCCTCAAGCAACTGGTCATGGAACCAACTCGGCAGAAGGCAATACTGGACCTTGTGCTCACAAACAGGGACAGTGTGATGGGGTAACAGTGGGGGATCACCTGGGTAACAGTGACCACCAGTCACTGTGGTTTGAAATCACAGAAGGAGCAGAACCAAACCACACAAAAACACGAATCCTGGATTTTAGGGGAGCAGACTTTGGGAAAATGGGGAAATACTTGAAAGAGGCATTAAAGGGAATGAAGCAGGAATCAGGGGTTGAGGAACAGTGGGCAGGATTTAAAATGGGGATTACAAGAGCAACAGAATTATGCATTAAGCAGGTTAGCAAGAGGAAAAGGAAGAGGAGGCCATTATGGTTTTCCAAAGAGGTAGCAAAGAAAGTGAAAGCCAAAAAGATTGCATTCAGGCAATACAAAAAGACGCAGGCAGAAGTGGATAGGGAGAAGTACCAGGCGAACCAAATGAGGCAGGGAGGTCACTAAGGGAAGCCAAAGCTCAGACAGAAGAGCACATTGCAAAGTCAGTGGGTAGAGGGGACAAAACCTTTTACAGGTACATAAGTGAAAAAAAGAAAGGCAAAGGAAGGGATAGTGAGACTGAAGGGGGATGATGGGGGCCATGTAGAGGATGACAACAGTAAAGCTGACATATTGAATAGGTATTTCTGCTCTGTCTTTACTGAGAAAGAGGAGGTTAATGGGTCTGAACAGAGTACAAGAGGTGAGAATGGTGCAGAAATGGACACAAGTCTCTTTACACGAGAAAGGGTCCTGAAGGAACTGGAAGCAATAAGAGTTGATAAAGCAATGGGGCCAGAAGATGGGCACCCCAGGGTCCTTAAAGAATTAAGAGAGGTGGTGGCTGAACCTCTGGCTATCCTGTTTAACCAATCACTGGAAACAGGGGAGGTACCCAAAGACTGGAGGACAGCAGATGTAGTCCCCTTATACAAAAGTGGGAACAAAGAGGAAGTAGGGAACTACAGATCAGTCAGCCTCACCTCAATAGTGGGAAAGATCATGGAAGCACTGCTGAAGGAGAGATTGGTGGAACATCTGGTTGTCAGTGGTCTGCAGGACCCAAGGCACCATGGTTTCATCGGGGGAGATCATGTCAGACCAACCTAGTTGAATATTTTGACTGGGTGACTAGGGAGGTGGATCAGGGGAGGGCAGTGGACATGGCCTATCTGGACTTCAGCAAGGCCTTTGACACTGTGCCACATAGAAGACTATTACACAAACTAGGGAATATGGGTGTGGGCAGGAGAATAGTGTGGTGGGTAGGTAACTGGCTGGGTGGCAGGACACAGAGGGTGGTGGTAAATGGCTATCACTCCACAGAGGGAAGAGTGACCAGTGGGTACCACAGGGATCAGTGCTGGGACCAGTTCTATTCAACATCTTAATCAGTGACATTGCGCAGGAACTAGAAGACAGAATTTCACTGTTTGCTGATGACACAAAGCTCTGTAACAGAGTAGACACACCAGAGGGTGTAGACAGAATGAGAAGGGACCTGCAGAAACTTAAAGAATGGTCAGGGGTTTGGCAGTTGAAATTCAATGCAAAGAAGTGCAAGATAATGCATATGGGGCACAAAAACCCTGGTACAATATATCAGTTGGGGGGGGGGTGAGGATATAGCATGCACCAAGCAAGAAATGGATCTTGGGGATATCATCTCTGATGACCTCAAGGTAGGGAAACAGTGTGACAAGGCAGCAGGTAAAGCAAATAAGATGCTGGGATGCATAGGCAGGGGCATCACCAGCAGGAAAAGGGAGATCACAATTCCACTATACAAGACACTAGTGAGGCCCCACCTGGAGTACAGTGTACAGTTCTGGAGACCTTACCTACGTAAGGACATAGACAGGGCAGAGAAGGTTCAGAGGAGGGCAACAAAGATGGTACATGGATTGCATCACAAGTCCTATGAGGACAGGCTGAAGGAACTGAATGTATACTCCCTGGAAGAGAGGAGGGAGACAGGGGACATGATAGAGACATACAAGTATCTTACAGGGAGGAACAGGGTGCAGGAATACACTATTTTTAAGTGAAAAAGATGTTCCATGACTAGAGGGCATTGGATGAAGTTGGAAGGAGGATGATTCAGAGGAAACGTGAGGAAGAATTTCTTCACAGAACGAGTGGTAGACGAGTGGAACACCCTGCCAGAGGAAGTGGTGTGGGCTAAAACAATCACGGGATTTAAGAATGCATGGGATAGATATAAAGGAATTCTGGAGGTCGGGGGTATGGGGCAACAGAGTTCTAGGAAAACATAAACTGAACTTACAAACTCAAATGAGCAGACTGGGTGGGCCATAGGCCCTTATCTGCTGATACTGTCTATATATCTATGTATCTATGTATTAAATCCCACAAACTATAGGCTTATAACTTTGCTACCTGTGGTTTCTAAGGTTCTGGAATGACTGGTACATGGACAGCTTTATGACTATATGGAAAGATCTGGTCAGCTGTCCAGGTACCAGTCTGGGTTCAGAAAAGGGCATTCCACGAGCACTGCACTCACTGACATAATTGACATCTTGGTTTCCTCCCTTGATGGGGGGATGTTAGTGTGTGCAGTGTTCATGGATTTGTCAAAGGCCTATGATACAGTGCATTATCAAATACTGATGAGAAGACTTCAAAATTCAGGAGTGTCGGAAGATGTGAGGAGATAATTCTGGTCTTATTTAACAGACCAAACACAACAGACTGTGGTGGGTAAAACTATCAATAAAAGCAGAGGTGAAATGAGGGGTGCCCCAGGGATCAATCCTGGGCCCTCTTTTGTTTCTGGTCTATTCAAATCCAGTAGTCCAAACAGTAAAAGTTTCAGATATTCGTCTATATGCAGACGACACTGTTTTAATAGTTAAAGGTAAAGATGTTTACCAAATACAAACAGAATTGCAAGCAGATTTTAATAGAATTCAGGAATGGTTTGGGAGGTCCAATTTAGTTTTGAACAGCGGAAAATCAAAGATCATGTTTTTCACCCAGAAAGTTAAGGATATGGTGAACTTGAAAATTATATCTAAGGATGGTAGGGAGTTAGAACAAGTGAGTGAATATAAATATTTACACTTTTGGATAGACCAGAGACTGACCTTTGAATATCACATCAATGAGAAGGTAAATAAATTGAATGGAAGACTTGGGGCCCTGCGTAGGACAGGTCATTGCATAAATGAATCTATGAGGAAGTCCATAGTAAACCATATGCTGGTACCAGTATTAGAATATAGAATAAATATTTATATGTTTGCCAGGGTCTGTGTAATAAAAAGGGTCAAAATTATGTACCACAGGCTGGCAAGATTTGCTTTGAAAGCAGATAGGACCCTCCATTGTATACTATATGAGAAGTTAAATTGGCTCACCTTAGAAAGTAAACAAAAAACAGTTTGGGTTACTATGACAAGACAACTTTTGGATTCAGGGAGACCATTTTACTTAAGAGAGAAATTACAGAAAGTGAACACACCTATGGTTTAAGATATACAACAAAACTGAGGGAGTTCAAAATAACTACACCAAGAAATAGGATAGGAGAAATGTCTTTTGCCTATGTAGCAATGAAATTCTGGAATGAGTTAAAGATTCAAGGAAAAAACACAGATATATGTTTGCATGAATTTAATACTGCCTTGAAAGATGAACTAGCAGTTAGATGTACCTGCTTTGATTATATATAGAAGGTTTTATGTAAATGTATGACTGTAATTATTGTACTTTGGATATATTTGATACATGTAACTGATATCCAACATCTAAGACAGAAACGCCTTGTAAATAGGATTTTGTCCTAACGGTGTAATAATGAGAAGTCATTTTGTATCCTGTATAAAAATAAATGCTTTTTACTACTATTATTACTACAGGGAAATAATAATTATTGCCTGCTGCATTTGGTACCTGTTCTTTTTTTTTTTTTAAACCATCTTCATTCAATTTTCATGGAGAAAAAATAAACAAACAGACATACACATACCTGGCAAAAAAACAGGGTACACAGTCCAAAACTGACCATGCCAACTATGTACAACCCCCTTATATACATACACAGCAGGTAAAACCACCCCGAGGACAGTAGCAATCTCCTATATCATCCATACCCTAACGTAATGGGTCCATATATAAATTTACTCTACCTATAGGTATCTCAAATCCCATTACATCTATAACCTCACAGACAGCAACAAAGGACCATTTCCCACATGGAGCCTTCCCCTCATAAGGTAGCATCCTGCTGTGTCCCCTGGAAAGAAAGAGAGTCCCCCAACCCCATTTTAACCCAGCAGACCTTTACCCTCATAGAACTACCCTTGCAAATAAATCATAATCATCCCCACATAACTCAGAATAGAACCAGAAATAACAATTTCAGACTCCAGCATAATTACCATCTGCTAGACACCATCTGACAGACAGACCTGTATTTGAACATTTGTGACCTGCAGCAAATAAATCGCATCTAACGCTGCCCATCTTTTAACGTATAACCCTTTTCTTCCCCCAAGTATAGATATCTCTTTATTTTATCCAAAGTCCTCATTAAGTCTCTCACCCACTGATCATAAGCATATACCTGATCATCTTTCCAATGTTTTAATAAGAAGGCTTTGACTATTGCCACAATCAAGGAGAGGCGATATTTAGGCAAAACTGCTGAGATTTGGGAAAAATTGCCCAAAACACATATCTCTGGTGTTATAAATTCCGAATAATCCAGCATTGGGTCCATGTGCCTTTTCATTTCACCCTACAGAGGCGTTATCTTACTACATCCCCACATCACATGCAGGAGGTCACCTGTTCCCCTCTCACATCTAAACACAAGTCTGTCTGTCTAAGGTTTCTATCACATAGTTTCACAGGGGTAAAGTACATATTAGGGACAATAAAAAATTGTATACTCTTATATTTGGGTATAACATTATACTTGCTGCTTTCCCAAATATTATCCCAAGCTAGATTCTGAGGGGCCATCACTTTATCCCAATATGGAACTCTTCTAGGAGAGCCCGGGCTAAGGAAATCCAGAAGCACTTTGTATATTTGTGATAGGGAGTTAGCTCTCGGATCCACTTCCTTAAGGAAAAGAAAATATTCCATGACACCCCCCAGCTTCTTCATCACACCTTCTATCATATGCTTAATTTGTAACCTTCGGAAAAAGGACATTTCGTCACATCGTGTCGGAAGGGCCACTGTGTTACCCTGAATAATTTCCCTTCATTTCAGACCCAGCATCTGATTAGCCCACTGCGAGCTAGAAACCCAATCCCCAATTACCAAATTAGGGTTACCCAACACCGGCTGGTCTCCAGCCCTCATTTGACCCTTTCTCTGTGCAGGAGTAAGAAATGACCACCAAGCTTCTGTTGTTTTCGCAATTGGGTTCCCATACCCTTTTTTGAACGTTTTCCCAACATTGGCATACAAAATTGCTTCCGGAGTAAGGCCAGAGTCTCTTAGCATTTGTTTCTCCATTTGCAGCCAAATTGGAGTGTAATTCTCCTCATCGAACTCTTTAACCCACCGACTCATCAGACCCAGCTGGCCCGCCACATAATATATATGAAGGTCAGGTAGATTAATCCCACCCACTTTATGCGATAAACGCAAAATATTATGCTTTAACCTGGGGATTTAGCATTCCATAGAAATTCCAAAATTAGTTTCCTAATTATACTAAACCATTTTTGGGGGATACTATATGGGGCTAAATACACTGGGTATAACAATCGGGGTAGTAAATTCATCTTTATAAGCCCCAATCGAGCCATAGAGTTTAAAGGTAGCTTATTCCACCGTACTATATCCCCTTTAATTGCTGATATAATCCCCCCCATATTTGTTTCCGCCCCCCCTCCATAGTTGCAGTGATCCAAATACCTAAATACTTAATTTTATCTGTCCTCCATTGTAATCACAGTGGTGCAAAGTCTGCCCTGCAGACGTATGGTGTCAGAGGGAGAATTTGAGTCTTATTCAAGTTTAACTTATAGTTAGAGACCTTAGAAAAACATCCTATTATTTCTTTTACTCTCTTAAAGCTAGATGCTGGATCCTGCAAGTGCAGCAGTATGTCATCTGCAAAAACTGAGAGTTTCAGCTCCCTCCCCCCTATTTTAATCCCCTTAATATGTACATCCCTATTAATTGCTCTCAAGAGGGGGTCTAGATAAATATTAAATAATATCGGTGAAAGAGGGCATCCTTGACGGGTCCCATTCTCCAAGTGAATTCCGCACGAGACATAGCCATTGCATAACACTCTAGCCGTTGAAGCAGCATATAGATTCTTAATACTCCTAAGAAAACCCTCCTGGAATCCCATCTTCTCCATTGTAGCAAAAAGAAAAGAATGGGAGACCCTGTCAAAAGCCTTTTCCGCATATAAAGATATCAAGGCTAATGGTAACTGAGAATCGGACGTATAGCTTAACATATGATGTAACTTCCTAAAAGCATCATGTGCACCCTTCCCCGGCATAAATCTCACTTGCTCCTGACTAATTAGCCTAGGAGCGATGCACAAAATTCTATTTGCTAAAATTCTTGTAAGAATCTTAATGTCCTGATTCATTAGGGCTATAGGCCTGTAATTTCCAAGCACATCCCTTGGTTTATCTGGTTTAGGAATTAATGTAATATATGCCTGATAGAGTGGTGGATAGAGTGGAGGATGAAGCACCCCTTCCTGCATTATAGTACTAAATAATTCCTGGAGCATAGGAAGTATAGTTTGAATATGTACCTGATAAAATTTAGCCGTAAGACTGTCCGGCCCCGGGGTTTTACCAGCGGGCAGAGATTGCACCACCCCGATAATCTGAGATGCCCTTATTGGAGCCGCTAACTCTCTAGCCTGTATTGGATCCAGGACCGGTAAGGGAATCCCCTCTAAAAAACTCTCGATTTCCTTCTCCCCGGCCAGATCTCTAGCCTGGTAAATTTCTTTAAAATATGACGCAAAAGCATCCCCCATCTCCTGAGAATCAGTTAAGAGTTTTTCCTCATATTGAATAGAAGTAACCATTCTACTTGCTTCCCATTCCCGAACTCTAGCTGCCAGTAGCCACCCCGGGACATCTCCTTGCATTAGGCATCTAGCATTAATCTTTTCTAACTGAAACTCTATTTTACCATTAACAATATCTGCCAATTCCTCTCTCAAATTTTTAAGTTCTGCATCAATCTCCCCCGAGGATCCTTCCAGTGGCATCAGCGAGTCAATTGCCCCCAAAATAAACTCCTATTTTGCTCTTCTCTCCCTACTCCTTTAAGCTGCAATGCCCTGGGCAACCCCCGCATATAACACCTTGTAGGTGGGCCACGCCAGCTTCCTATTTTGTAGTGTGGGTATTTGTTGCTGTATAATCTCCAATAATGCATCCTCCAAAATATCCTGCACTGAAGGCTCTGTCAATAAAGAATCATTCAGCCTCCACCTGTATGACCTAGGAGAGATGGATTTAGGTTCCCACAACAACTGGATGGGAGAGTGGTCTGAAAAAGTTCTACCCCCCCCCCCCCCGTTGTCACCGCCCTAATCTTCCTGTTCGCCTCCCTATTTACCAAGATAAAATCAATTCGAGATTGGCTCTTATGGGCTGCTGAAAAAAATGTTATACTGCTGCCCCCTTTCGAATGCGTCATAATCAGATCTACCAGTGTCATCACATCCAGTAATCTGTTTAGGGAAATCTGAGCCTTGGTCAAAGGCCCCTTAGAGAGTGGTATTCTATCCTCCTGGTTACTAAGGTAGGTATTCCAGTCACCCGCCAGAATCAGAGAATGTGATGAGAAAACAGCTATATCCCTTTCTACTGAGGCAAAGAGCCCAAGATCAGGGGGCATTGGTCCATATATAGAGGCAACCGAGATTGCCTTACCCAACAGTGTGCCCGAGATATATATCCCTCTGTTATCTTCCCTTGTGATCACTTGCACAACCTCATATGGGCATGATTTCTTTATTAATATCACCACCCCTTCTGTGGCTTTTTCCCTACCTACCCCATACGCTTGTCCCACCCATCGTCTCTTAAGACCACTCAGTTCCTCCGTCAGCAAGTGTGTCTCCTGCAAAGCAGCAATATGAGCCCCCATTTGCTCAATATGTCTCAAAATCAGCATTCTTTTACGTCTACCCCTGAGTCCCTTAACATTCCAAGAAATTATTTTAACACTTGACATTAATAAACATCAGAATTATTTTGATTAAACCCACCCTCTTCATCCATTCCAGGTCTGCATCCACCTTGCTTTCTGTATCGGACTCTCTCTCTTTCCTGCTCCCAATAACCCCTCTGCCCCCTCAGCCCCCGATCCCTAGATCGTCCACCTGTCAAATATCGAATCATGGATGAACCCGTTCCTGTGCTACCTCCCCAACCTAAACCTTATCCTAGTGACTCCAAGACCTCGCCCACAGCCCAAAGAACAACTAATGCTTATGAGCCTTTCTTTCCCCTATATCCTTGCTTCCTCTTTTCCTATATTTCCCATCCCGTGCACTACACATTATCCACAAAAACTTAGGGAATGCCCCTAGTTTCTACATAATTAAGTTGAATTGACATCCTCCAAACTCCCACTTATTAATAACCTAATGAACCTAGGCAAAATTCCCCTCCCTTTCCCCCACTTTCCCGGGTAGTCCCCCTTACACTCTAGGGGCTACCAGAGGACTCTTAATCCATTATCTCTCTATGTATACTTTCCAAATGGTTCTACCCCAATAGCTTTGCAGTGATATACCATATACTTTACCCTACCTAAAGATGCAGAATTAGTTTGCACCCCTTAGAGATGATGCCCTCTAAAGGCGAAAATATAAACTGTTTGCCCCATATATATTGAGATATATTCTGCCGACACATTGTTGCAGCTCCCATGGGGCAACCCCTTCTCTGAGAGAGAGCATTTATTTAAAAAACAGCTCAGGCATATTAGCTCTTACACTCTTTTCTGCCAGGTTCCCCCACTTCAAAGATGGCTACCGCCATTGTTCACATTCCCTGCAAGAGCTCTCCAACTCCCCTCTACCCAGCATGGATGAATTTCCCCCACCTTTCTGCCCACCACCTCGTGGTATCTGCTCATCAGTCGTCCCTTATAAGCATTGCCTCTCCCCCCCCCCGAGCACTTGTAATAACAACCCTCACTCCCTTTCCATTAGCATTCCTGTCTTAACCTCCACGGGGCAGGTCCCCTTCAAATGCCCACCTATACTCATTCCCTTCTAACACTTCCCCCTTCAATCCCCTGGCACCCTACCCCATCCCTCTAAATAGCTATTAAGCATCCGCTCTATTCAGCCCTACTACACGGAGTCAAAACCCCCACTTCCCCCATCCTGAAATAAATCCTCTGTACCCTCCCAACCCCAATGGACCCCTTAAATCTGACCTATATATCAATAAACCAATGAACCAGAATAACAAGAGAAACATTATAAACTTTTAGCTCCCTTCAATTTCCCAAAGTCCCCGTCTTTCAAGTTAGCATGACCCCCTTCTCTTCAGGGTCCATTCAGGTTGGCGACTTGAATAATTCAGGGAGCTCCGAGCGCAACCCTTCTAGAGCGTCTTTTGCAGTTAGAAACCTCTTCTCCCCTGATTGCAGCCGTACAACCAGGGTTGCTGGGTATTGCAGGCGGAACTTAATTCCTGCCAAATACAGCTTCTTCTTAATTTCTGAGTATTCTTTCTGTTTCTCTCTAACCATGGGTGTTTGATCCTGAAATAGCCACAGTGAAGCACCTTTCCACTGCAACGTCTTCTTTTGTCTAGCCATGAGCAGCACATGGTATTTTTCCTTGTAGTTAAGAAAGCGCATGATTATCACCTGAGGTCTCGCTCCAGGGGGTGGCATTTCCCTTAGTGCCCTATGAGCTCTCTCTAAGTTGTACACTTCACCAAATGGAGTGGGGCTCCGCAACTTGAGCAACAAGTCTTGCATAAATGAAACACAATCTGGCCCTTCAGCCCTCTCCAGTAGCCCTGCTACTATCAAATTATTCCTCCTGCTTCTTGATTCTTGATCTTCTATTGTTTCTTCCAGCCTCTTAACCTGCTTTCTGACCATCAGCAACTCCTGCTCCATCACAGATGCCTTCCTTTCCTGCAAGGAAATCTGAGCCTCTGCATTCCCCATTCTTTGTACTAGTGAATGTAACGCTGGTTTTATTGCTGCAAAATCGGTCACCAGTCCCTGCAGCATTGCTTTAATTTCTTGGATATCCTCATTGGTCGAACACGAACCTCCATCCTTTCCTGGCTCATCCTCCTGATCGTTTGGAGTGGAGGAATGGGGCTTTGGTCTTTCAGTAGCTGGGGTTCTCACTGCCAGAGGCTCCACAACTTCTGCTTCCATCTCAGTGCTGTGAAGCAGCCTAGTGTTACAGCCAGACACTCACTATCTGCTAGATCACCTCACTTCCTCCTCTCACAAACTTTCCATGCGATCCTCCAAAATCAAGCCCACAGCACCTCGCAGACCTGTTAAATATATTTTAATTCAAACTGAGCTGATCCCAGAGGTTTTAATGCCTTTTATTTGTTGTAGGGCTTCAGAGCAGCACAGAAGACGTCTAAACAGATTCAGCTCGTCACGTGATCCCAGCCTGCATTTGGTACCTGTTCTAGCAAAGTTGTTTTCAGCCTGCATCCAACAAGTACAGCAACAGGTTTTCAGCATCCAGGACATCTTTAAGAATCAGAATGACCAAAGATTCATTGCTTATCTGCAGAAGGTTCAGATTTTGTCATCAAATTCCTGAGCTCATTCAAGAAAACTGGTTCAAAAATTTAAATTTATTGTGGGACTTGTTCAGGAGAGACGTTCATGCTATTCTAGGACTGCTGTCCAGCAATTAAAGAGGATTTGCTCAGAGATTGAATGGGGGGGATTATATGTGAATGTTTAAATTGTAATTGTTAGCCTATTACATATAAATGCTATAATGATTTAAGAGATCATTACAAAAGTTAATACTGTTGTAATTTATTTCCTATATGGTGACGAATCGCATTTAAAGTCAGCTTGTTAACTTTCAAAGCCCTTCATGGCCAGGGTCTGGCCCATCTGAATGAACTTCTGGTTTCTCACTGCCTTGGCTGATCATTCCGTTCGGCCAATGAGGGGTTGCCAGAGATTTCAAGAATGAATCTTAAATCATCTGGGTGTAGGGCATTTTCTTATGCTGCACCCACTCTTTGGAATTCTCTAACCCGCCAGTTACGGGAGTGCACCACCGTGGAGGAATTCAAGAGGGGTCTGAAAACCCACCTCTGGAAAATGGCCTTTTTAGAAAATTGACTGTTCTGAAGTTGCTGATTGTATTATGGTTTTTATCTGTGTTTGATATTGGATTTTAAAGTTTACTCTGTATTGTTTTAACTTGTACAGCACTTTGAAAATTGAAAGGCGCTTTATAAATAAAACTATTATTATTATTATTTGCATGTTGTGTCTGTCATGTTGACAGATCAGCTAAGTAAAGTTTTACCTTTATTTCACTTGAAAGCTGTGTCTGAGTCATACTTTGAAGTTGTTTGAGTTTCACAGTTCCTCTTGTCTTCGGTGAGGTTCCCACAACTACCTGATTGGGAAGTTAGCCAACCATAACATCCCATCAAACCCAATCCAGAGGTGGTGGGTGGTAAGAGAAGTATAAATACATAGTGACTCTCTTGCAAATAGCAACCAGACTTTGAGTGTGTGCAGTGTTTTACAAAAGGTAGAAGGGATGTAGGTTGGTACAAGAATGAGCAGAGTTTGGTAGGGTGCAGGGACTAGTGTACAGGGAAATCTGCAAAAAGGTTTTAAAAGGGTGGACTAGAACAGGTGGGTTCTACCACTTTTGTTATTACAGTTTTGACACATCATACTTTCAAAACAGAAGTGTTTGCATTGGGAACTTAGTGCAATGAATTTTAGATTGGCCTGGTAGGTCATGCTGAAGGTGGACAGCAGTACATGGTCAGTCCCTAAGGTGGCAAAGAGGGAAAATCCACAGGTGAAAGGATTGAAAAAGGAGGAGTAGGAAGAGGAAGGGGCATGATCTGGGTATGCACCTAGGCCAGAAAAGATTTTAACCTTACCACCCCCTGGGTGTGCAAGCATTTGGGTGGGGGGGCAACAATATGTTAGGGTGTGTACTGAAGAAGTGCTGAGGGGAGCAGCAATGGTTTGCTTTGAACAGTAAGAGAATGGGAACATGTAAAGTTAAAATTAATAAACTGTGGAATTAATATGTGAAGTGATATGTAAGAAATAATTGAAATTGTATATTTATGTTTTGAGATTTATGAAATGTTGCCAACTGAGCACCCACAATTTTGAATAGTAGGTTATTATTTGGAAGGAGAAGGGGATGCTTTAATGACTTTTGAAAACCCCACCAGACATAACTATAAGTTTGGCAAGTTTTATGACTTTTAAAAATCCCACCCATTTCTTCTGAGGCTCTTGTAGTTATATAAATGATTAATTGCTTGTATCGTTAATCATTGTAAGAGTACAATTTTTGCTTTAACGTCAGGGTTAATCAAACTGCCTTTTGTTCCTCCACTTCTTCAAGTGTCACAAATATTGCTGTCTTCCAGCCAAAAGTTAGCATGTTCTTTCAGGCTGATAAACCCTGTTTTATAGGTCACTTTAGATCCACTCAAATCATTGTTTCCCCTGCCATTATCACTCATATTCTATGGAGAAAAAGGGGAGATTTTCTCCATGCTTTATAGGAGTTTTTACCACTGCAGTTGGCATCCTGGCTGCTCTCCCTAGCTTTCAACAAGGTTGTAGGCAAAAAACAGAGGGAAATGGGAGGTGTCAGAGAGATACCACTGACTAAAACTCCTGTGTGAAGCCCATCTCTGAGCATTGAACAATCACAAATCAATTCAAACAAAAACAGTGGAAAAAACAGGAGTAAAGTGCTTACATTGATGTATTAAATATGACGTGCAGCAATCGGTAGGGGTGAGTCCAGATATGGTTTCAGCCTACCTGGCTTCTGATGTTCTCCCTGCATGGCATCTCTTTCTCTGGCTATCCTTTCATGCACTGCTAATCATCCTACCACAGAATCCTTCTGGTTTTGTAGACCAGAAACTTGGATGTGCTCCTTCTGCCAATGAAGCCTTCTCCAGTATGGTGAGGCCTTTATTAAGAAGGGATCTTTTTTGCTGTGCAGCTTGACTATGTGGCACCTCTTGGCATCCACCCCCCCTTCCCAGCATCTTGGGGGTAGAGTTTTTACCATGGGTGTACCTTTAGCCATGTAGATTGACTTGGTGGCACCTTCAGAGACTATATTTATGGCTTCTGCTTCCTGAGGGGGAGGCCCTCTACATTGCCTCTCAAGTCATGGAGATCAACTTAGTAAGACCTCGCAAAATAATCCCCCCTGAACTGACCTGCAAGTCACCTGATCTGTTTGTCTGTCTGTCTCTCTCGCTCTCTCTCTCTCTCTCTCTGTTTCCCCTTCCCTTTAGATTTCATTCAGTGTTAGCCCCTGGCAGTGTTCAGGCTGGATAACCTTTGGTCATCATATGCTATTCTCCCCAAACCATGCCTTGAGTGTGGGATTACTACTTGAGAGGGAAGAGGGCCCCTTTAGCCTTGTTCAAACACTCAGTAGCCCCTCACTGCCTTATCTCAGAAGGATAGAGTGTCAGCCCTTTCTCTGAAGTTTTCTCCTGAAGTGAATGTCTAAATTGAAGCAATTTAACCATCACTAGCATGGAGGGATGGCAACTTAGGCCATGATTCACCAGAGGTTTCTTCCACAAGGGTTTTTTTCCTCTCCTCCACATCAAAGGTCATAATAAATTTAGTTCCACTGAAAGCTGTAGCTGGATGAGGGTTCTCCTTGTTTTCAGTCTGCCCCAGTCTAAATACATCTCTGGCTTCATTTGGAAAAAATGTGTTAATCTGTCACTGAGGTCTTTTTTGCCCTTGATCTTGAGGACTTCATCCCTGTGATGCCTGGTATCCTGTGATGTTGGTGACCACAGTTGGGTGCCTACCAAAAGGGTGACTCAATCGAGGTGCCTGCCATTGGGATGACTGGGGAAGGTGGGCGACCAGATGGGGGTGTGTGCGATATAGCGATGTCCTGTTGCTACATGCCGGCATGCATGGGGGGAGCAAACATGCCGAGTGTGGGGTAGGAGGGGACAGATAGGTTGTAGGGAGTGATGCCGTGGCAAGCTGCTGAGCTGCTTCCATGGTATGGTAGGTGGGAACAGGGCTGCAGCAAGAATGGTGTTGGGTTTGGATCCGGGCACAGGTAGTTTTTGTTGCGCCTGGCCCCAATTTTTATTTGTTTTGCATTTGCACCCCTCAACATGCACCCCCTGAGTTGAAAATCTTTATATAGGGGGTTCAGGGCTGCCCCATGGGGGGTGGAGTGCACAGCCTCACATAAAATGAAAATCCAACTCTCTGGCACTGTTCTGCTGCACACCGGGGAGCACATCACTGAAATATTTATTTTGCGATGTGCAGTCACCCTAACGGTGATCACCCATCAGCAATCGCCATTATGACATAGATCTGTGAAACCTTGAGGGATTGGAACACTTTCTTGATGGTTCCTGCATGTTTATGGCACCATGACAGGTCAGTTCTCATGCTCACTCCTGAACCATAACTATATAGGAGCCTTGTGACATGTTGAATTGAAGGGCTCTGACTGTGGCTCAGAGGGAGAGTGGAAGAAAATTACCATGCCCACCTCTGAGCAGTATTAAAACTATGCACATGAAAGTGTGCATCCTCAGATGCTCAGGATTTTTTTTGCAATCATTCTCTGTTCCAGCTTCTGTAATGGTTCTCTTCTTGGCGCTAAGCCTTCTCACCCAAGGTGCCTTTGGTGTCAGGGACCTCATCCCTGTGACATCTTAACAGGCTGGAACTCTTTCTTGATGGTTTCTATATCTTTATAGCACCCCAAAAGGTTTGTATCCCCTGCAGCATACGCATGAAAAGTGAAGCCAAAGTACTGTATAAAAAAAGTTGCACAAGCATTCAGGTACTATTTCAGTCCTAATCCTCAGTCCTAAACCATACCTTCAATAATGTTCTGTACAAAGGAGTCCAATGGCCCTTTGAACTGATGTCAATAAAGTATACATTTTAAACAAAAACAGATTTCTTTATACAAAATGTACATTTATAATTCTCAAATGGATCAAAATGCTAAGTATTTGGAAGAACAAAATCCTTCAAGAGTAGTATTTGCCCCTATATTTAAATAGGTTGCATCATTTTCCTTCATCTAACACTTTATTAAGGTGGTTTTGGGTTACAGTATGAGAACAATGCTTCACGGTTACTATACTGTAATCTAAATCCAGGCTTAAAATACTGCTTCTGGTATCTAGTACATATTCACAAGACATGCATCAATATCAGTTCCTGATGCAGTCCACATCACCCCCCTCCCCCCCCACCACCATCACTGACACACAAACAAATATCTTTATTGTAGCAGGGTCAGATGTATCAGAGGAAAGTGCTGTCTTATTTGCTGCCAAGTTTTAATTGAGACATTGTGATAAATTTCACTGCCAGGTCAGATGTTATTTTTCTGGTTAAACAGAGGTCAGGCAGGTCTCACAAGAGGAACCCCTCTGATTTTATTGTGTCCACTGATTTGCTTAGGGAAGTTGATTTACCACAGAAGCTGCCTGATCTTTCTGTTGACCTCAACTATTGCTGGGGCTGCCAGGTACAGCTACATTCGTTGGAGAAAAGTATTTTATTACTCTGGGTTTAATTTTATGAGCGGAGAAGCTGATCTTGTCAGATCAATGAGACAGAAAAGCATTCACCTTATTGCTTTAAGCACAGGACCTAGGGGTCACCCAATATAAAGAAAGACTTTGCCAGTCAACTAAAACAATAATAAATAACTAGACAACTATTTTCACTGCAGACAGCAAATTTGATGAGTTTTACATATGAAAGAAGTATAAATAAAGCTTTATTCTGCTCAAAAAAGCAATCTATTTTAAAGGATAAAAAACAAAAAAGAATGAAAATAATGTGCCTAGCTTTTATGTGTGGGGTACAGTTTAGGCAAACTGTATTTGGAGCTATGTCTGATGCCATGTGAAAAACTGCAAGTTAAAGTAACGTTCTCTCTCTCTCTCTCTCTCTATATATATATATACATATACAGTAAATTGGATTTGCATTTTAAAAACACTGGCTGGCTGGCACCTTTTCAGCTTTGTGAATCCTCCAGAGTACCCACTGAAAAAGGTGCCAGCCACCACTCCAGCCACATCAGGAACTCCTGACAAATTAAAGTAACATGTTCTCTCTCTCTCTCGATATATATATATATATATATATATATATATTATACACACACATATACAGTAAATTGATTTGCATTTTAAAAACACTATTTTTTTGAAAGATTGTGCTAGTTTTTGCTTTTAACTTAAAGGCTGATCATACTTTGTATTCAGTGTTTCTTCTATCAAGCTGTCTTCAAAAAATATTAACTTACTTGAACTTTCATGAATACATGCCATCCATTAAATACAAAGGATAATGACAATAATCGTGAACTATTAATAATTGTAAACGTAATAAATGAGGGCTGTTTTTTTCCGTAATAAAAACTGGTTATAATCTGCCATTATACAACGGGCACAAAAAAACGGACAGAATCCTGCATTTTAATTGGCTGGCTGGCACCTTTTCAACATTGTAAATCCTCCAGAGTACCCACTGAAAAAGGTGCCAGCCACCACTCAGCCACATCAGGAACTCCCTGACAAATCCCTCCGTTGCTCCCAAACACACCGCTGCCAAGCACATGGACATACGGCAAGATTACCTAGTCATTAACCCGACATCCCATACTCCGTCACTACCCTCAAAACTTCACAAAAAGTGCTGCACCATTCCAGAAAAGTGACACACTCAAAATAAAAAAAGGAAAGAAAATCCAGTTCATTCTCTCGACAGCAAATAAGCTGAAAAAATTGTAACGGTAGTGGTGGCAATCAGCGATCCATGCGCAGAACTCGCAAAAAAATCCAACCAGTGCGTCCACAGTGAAAAACAAACAAGCAGCAACTTTGAAAAATGAATGGACATTGAAAACATTTTTTTTTGTACAGAAACAAACAGGGCCTTTGTATAATCACAATATAGCCCTCCAAGAAATGGGTATAATGGAGGATTTACCACTATTGATGTGGTTAAGTCCCTCGGCTGCACCTCGTGACTGAACCACACCAGCCGTGGTAAATCCTCCAGTATACCCACACCCTGTCAGGGTATATTGCTTTATTATAACTCGTGGGTTATAACAACAAACATGTGCCAACTTTCCCAGTGGAAAGTGAAAGTGACAGTTTGTGCTTACTGAACCACGTGGCAAACTTGTAAGAGTACAGCAAAACACTTTTCTGTGAAACTCCTTTCTTTTAGCACAAATTCACCTCAGCCAACCACAAAGTACACCATCAGTCAGTTTTAAACTACTACTGCAATGGTAGGACAGATTTCCCCCAGTCCCTAAGGTGCTCTAATGCTCCCTATACTCTTTTTTTTCTCCAAAGAAACTGGCGACAAGTGAACTCCATTCATTAAAGGGAAACTATCAACATTCCCCAATTAAAAACACAGTACCTATAGGTCCTGATTTTCTAAAATGCACTAGCTATAAATGTTTAAATACCTGAGATGACTCAAGTCTTAAGTTTATCTGGTTAATCCTGTAACCCTTCACCCACCATTATTGTGCCAGATTCCACCATGTCCAGCCCTCTGATGAACTGGCTAATGGGCTAAGTCACAGGGGACTCCTGGTTAACAGTACAGTTGCCATAAAATATTAACAGGTAGAAGCACATGTTTATGTTTCTACAGCTGATGCCAATCAACTAAGGAAAAGTACATTCCTCATTTTCCTCTGTTGATTAGTACTAGCTTTAGAAGTGTAAGCATGCATTTCTCATCTATCAATGTTTTACAGCAGCTATACTGGCAGATAATAGTTCTCCCATGGCTGAGCCTGTCATTTGTGTCATCAGAGGGCTGGCCATGGGTGACTCCTGCACAATAATGGTGGGTGGGGGGTGACATAATCAACCAGATAAACTTAAGAATTCAGTAATCTCAGGTATTTAAGACAACTGCAGCTAGTTCAATTTAAACAAACAGGACCTGTAGGTCCCATGTTTTAAATTGGGGAATGCTGACAGTTCCCATAAAATGTAACTGTACATAAACCAATATTTGGAGCTCAGCCTTCTCACAAGTTATCTTTAACATTTTACACCATAGGAAACAGTTCTTTATTTAAATATAGTTGGCTGTGAGTAAAAAAGTTACAATAAAACACACGTTACAAAAAAATCACAGCCCTCAACAATTACACAGAACAATACATTGAAGGATGCTTTGATTAACTACTCTTGCTTCATCCTCAGGGTTTATTTTGCATCCCCCACCTTGGGTGTATATACAATTCTCATACACTTCTCCCCATGGATTATACTATATTCTGTTTTGGTTTTTTTATTATTATTTCTCCACTGAGGATAACTCTTTAAGATGCAGCATCTTGTTTTCATGGATGTCCCAGGGAGATTAACAGCAGGCAGAGGTATGGCTTAATACAGTTGAAAAGCAGTTATAATTCCTCTAGCCCAGTCTCTCTGTCATGAGAGGTACCGCAGGGTTCGGTGTTGTCCCCCATGTTGTTTGCAGTGTATATGCTGCCCCTTGGGGACATTGTAATAAGGTATGGGCTGAGGTTTCACTGCTATGCTGATGACACCCAGCTCTACCTATCTTTTGCACCCAACCAGGATAGAGCTCTCTCATCATTCAACAACTGCCTCACTGAAATCCAGAACTGGATGGATTCGAGTTGGCTGAGGTTGAACTCGGAGAAGACGGAGTTATTGGTTGTGGACCCGGGTCACTGGATAGAGGGGAGGGGAGCTGGTTTACCTTCAGGACTTTTTCTTGGTGACTCCCAGCTCCCCACCTCTGAACAGGTGTTAAATCTGGAGATGATTTTTGATGATGGGCTGACACTGCGATCGCAGGTGTCGGCGGTCGTTAAATCTTCCTTTTACCATCTGAGGAACATCTCCAGGTTTAAGCACCTTGTTCCATCCGATGATCTGTCGACTTTGGTCCACACCTTTATGACCTCGCACCTTGATTATTGCAACTACAATTATCTAGGGCTACCAGAAGTTGATATCTGCCACTTGCAGCTAGTGCAAAATACTGCGGCCCGGTTATTGATGGATACTCCCCGTACCTGTCATATTTCTCCTGTGCTGAGCAAACTGCACTGGCTGCCAGTACAGTGACAGATCACCTTCAAAGTTGGACTTCTGACATATCAAGCCCTACACGGACTTGGCCCAGACTACCTGAAAGAGCTTCTGGTACCTTACTTCCAGAGGTGATTGCTCCGCTCGGCAGACGAGGGGTTGCTAGAGATTGCAAGGGTTTCTTTAAAATCTTCGGGGCCCTAGCTGTTATGTATGTGGCCCCAACCTTTTGGAACTCTCTACCCCATCCACTTTGGGAGTGCATGTCCATCGAGGAATTTAAACAGGCCCTGAAGACCCATTTGTGGTATCAAGTGTATAAGACTTCAAGTTATGTTATTGTTTTTTATGAATTACTATTTATTGTATGTGTGTATTATTATACTGTTTATTTTAATTTTTGTTAAAGCACCTTGATTTTCAGAAAGGCATGGTATAAATAAATATTATTATTATTATTATAAACAATATACAAACATAAGGTAAAATGCAATGTAAAGCAAATAAGTCATACACAATACATAATTCATTCCAATTGTTATAATTTATTTATTTTTCTTGATCCACTGTACGTGTGCTACTACTGTTCTCTGCTAGACTAGACCCTCTTTGAAGTTAGGTCCTTAACCTAAATGAAGCTCTCCTTGTGTACAGACAACTGCAGTAAGTAAAAAATTAATTTTGACCATGACAATGATTAATTCTGCATCAGCATTAACAGTGAAATTTCAAACAGTCCAGTTTGTGTTCTTATTTGAAATGTCCTTGTACATGTTATCTGCATTGTCAAAGGGAGTCCTCCTCTTGTCATATAACACAATGCAAGCATCATTTTGTTTAGCATATTTTTAATTATGTGTTTAAGTTGTTAGATATGTTACACATTCTCTTATTAACATTAACATTCTCAACATTAACATTTAAATAAAAGTATTATTCATAATAAGATATCTCTCTAACCCACCAGGGGATAAGAATCATTGGGTGATTTTATTTTTTCTTACATTTATGTTCTGATGCTTTCAGTGGCAAAGCCTGCAGAAGTGCAGAATGATTAGAGTAATGTAGAGAACTAATGAGATGTGAGCTACACTCTTAGAAACACTAGATGTGGGAGTACTGTATGATTTGTAAATGCAAATAAATTATCATTAAATAGGTTACAGTTGAATCAAAAATGAGAGTTTAAAAAGTTATATATTTTTTCAAATCATGAATACAGCCGCTGCAGATGAGCCCTTGAACCGGGCTCATCTGCAGTGGCTGGAGCTCTGCTCCTCTTGGTCAGTGGGCGATCTCACTCAGTGCCGCCCTGAGCGCTGCTGCCGTTGGGACCGGAAGGTCTCAGCCCTTGAACTGGGCTCATCTGCACTGTCTGGAGCTCTGCTTCTCTGGGTCGGTGGCTGCTCTCAGTCAGTGCCTCCCTGAGCGCTGCTGCCATCGGGACCCGAAGGTCTCAGCCCTTGAACCGGGCTCATCTGCAGTGGCTGGAGCTCTGCTCCTCTTGGTTGGCGGCCGCTTTCACTCGGTGTCGCCCTGAGCACTGCTGCCGTCGAGTTCTGAAGGTACATTTCTCCAAGGACTGCCCAGCTTCTTTCACCACTAGCCTGATTGGCTGCCACCTTCGTGCCTGAACAGCGATTGAACCTTTACCGTGCCTCTGCTTGCTGACATTGGCCGGTCTCTTTAATCACTGCTGCTGCTTAGCTGAGGTGGGCTTTTCAGCCTTTCTGTTTGATTTTTGGGGACAGTAATTTTTAACTGATTAAGCATGACTGTTTTAGAGCAATTTTCAGGAACTGTAATTTGTAACTGATTAAGCATGTCTGTTTAGAGCAATTGTTAACAACTAAATCTGCTAGCCTAATTGCATAGTACTGCAAGTGTTTTCTTCACTGCTTAGAAATAATTGTTTGTACATTCAGGGATCCTCCTCTACCTTTCCTAGCTACTACTGATCTCTGTTTACCCTCCCACACCTCCTTCACCCTTTGCTCCTGCCTTTCTAAACCTCTGCCTGCTGTAACTTCTTTTCTTACAATACTACCACTGCCCTGGATGCTCAGTGATTTCGAGCTACACCTTTATTTTGCCAGAAGCTGTTTCCTATATGTTAGTTACAGTCTGCTTCTCTCTGCGCCTGTTTGACCAACCCTCCTCCTTCCACTGTTCTGTTAATCACCCTTCTTGATTATCTGAGACCTTCTACCCCTCTTTTATCCTGCTAATTTCTCTGGTGCCCCCTGCCAACTGTCCCTTGTCCTCTCTCTCGATTGCTTTCCCCACTATCCCCCCAGACCTCTCACCCCCTCCCACTTCCTTTGTGTAAGACCACTCCCACCCCGAATTCCAGGACTATTTCTGCCGTAATGCTTTCTGTCTTTTCCCTTCCAGGTCTCAGCCCTTGAACCGGGCTTATCTGCAGTGGCTGGAGCGCTGTTCCTCTTGGTCAGTGGCCGCTCTCACGCAATACTTCACTGAGCACTGCTGCCACCAGGACCTGAAGCTACATTTCTCAGGGGACTGCTCGGCTTCTTCCACCACTACTCTGATTGGCTGCCACCTTCATGTCTGAACAGCAATTGGACCTTTACTGCACCTCTGCCTGCTGCCATTGGCCGGTCACTTTAATCACTGCTGCTGCTTAGCTGAGTCAGACTTTTCAGCCTTTCTGTTTGATTTAATTTCTCCTGCCCTCCACCCCAACCCTGACCACTATTAAATACACTAAAGCTCTGTCCTATCCCTCACCTATTGGACACCCTGCCCTTCCTCCTCTGCTGTTTGCTCACACACCTTTCTCTCTAGGGCTCAGCTCACCTTCCCCCTCCCTAATGAAACCCACACTCAGTCAATATGTCTCAGTGGCTTTTAGCCATCATGTGCTCATGCATGCAAGCTGGTCTTCCATATCTTTTTATTCTCTCCGTTATCTTAAGCAACACTAATCACCTGCCCACAAATAACACTCAATTTACCAACAAATGTGTGGCTTGCGACCCTTACTACACTATTGGCTGCACAACAGGAAATTTCTTCACTCTAAATTGCTGACCATGGTCCCTCTTTTTTTCACAACCTTTACTCCGTAACTGGCAAAGCAATAACAAGCATACCTGCCACCACATTTGCCTGGATCTCTACCTCATTCTTGAATAAAGTAAAAAAAAAGAAAAATTGCCTCCGACACAGAAGACTCACCAAACGCTTAACCAGACTTCAAAGACTGTACCTTTATAGCCTAGCCCTCTTGCTGCTGATGCTATTGTAAACATACACCCAAACCCTGGACCTAAGAAGATAATCCTAATCAATGGGCTCCCCAAACAAAGTTCCATTATGCTGGCCACCATCAACAGAGTAGATGTCAGGATAAGTATGCACGTAATTGCCATACACTTTACTTTCCAATATACACATGTATTTCTTGCTTACAAGATGCTAGGACACCTGTGTCCTTGTAATGATTATGATATATGAGTCGGCATTGCCATCTTCTGATGATATGTGTTACTACACAGCTATGTAGAAACTGTACCTCTTTATTTCCACAAAGTGGTGACTATAACAAACTTGTATAAAGTTATCTAGGACTGAGGAGCCACCTCTAATTTAGCCAACAGGGCTTGTCTCTGTAACTAGAAATGTTTCTATCTTACAGTAACCATGGTAATTATCTTAGGCATATAATGCAAGACATTACGTCTTCTACCTCGGAGACCCCAGGATACACAGAGATTCCTCAAGGTATAGGGAACGCTTAGCATTGACTCCCAGTTCCTAATGGTAAGAACTGCTTAGGGAAACTGTGATTTTTCTTTTGGTAGTAATAAACAAGTTTTATTACTCTTACGCAATATGTCTGTGATTCCTTGCCTGCCCATTATTGCCAAGAACTTGAGAATGAGGTTTAGACCTCCTGACACCACCAACAAAAACACAATGGACTGGATTCTCAAATGGAGATGCAGGGCTTGCATCAAGGCCTGCACCAAATCCAGTGGTCTGCACAGCTGCACCAATGACTTTGCCACAAGCTGCACCAGATTCAAGAAGATTGTGTGCTTTTGAACAAAATACCATCAGTAGCTTAAAATCTTGTTCAATTTCAGTTGGCATCCATCTGTATCATCCTCCCCCCCAGGATGGGGATGAAAATAGGCACAAAATTGTCTAGTCCTCCTTCCCGGTCAACAAAAACTAAATAAAAAAATAAATTATGAAAGTATACTTGATTTATGGCAGCCTGCAAAAAAGATTTGGCACACGCAATGTAAAAAGGGTACCTGAGGTTGCCACAAGTTAGACCAGAAAAAGGCGGTCTAACATGTGGCAATCAGTGCATGGGATCAAGAATTCTGATTGCTGGCTGGGTGAATGCCACATGCCTTGTGCGCCACATGTTTGGTGTACCTGGGGCCTGCAGCATTTCAGATCTTTGTGAATCTGGCCAAATATATGTATAAGGGAATGGACAGTCTGGGATGGATAACTTGGAAGTGGGAGGCTCAGGCCTACCATCCTGGAGTCACTGAATGAGTAAAGATAGTGTTCATAGAACAGGACCTCATGGAGGGGATATTTTATTCTACTGAGTAGATCGGGGATGTACAGAGTGCTGTGTAAATCTTATTTCTATAATATCTGGACAAGAGAAAATTTTACAAGTGAGTCAGGGAGCTTTCAGTGCTGTTTCTTCTCTTAAAACAAGAATCTGTCAATGCTGAACGTTCACTTGCAGGTATTTGCAGTGGTGTTTGGTACTGGTACTGGCTTCAGAGGAGCAAGAAGGCAGCAGTGAGAGCAGTGGGTGCTGCTTAGGGGAAGCTGCAGAGTAAATGCAGGAAGGAAGAGAACAGGACTAGTACCAGGACTGATCACAGAGATACCTCGCAGGTCAGTCCCCTCTCCATGGATTGGTTCCCATTACCACCACCCTCTGCCTACTGTCACTATACTCTCAGCTTGGGGATGATACAATATAATAACACTATCTTGTAATCAGGTAGAGACTAGTGGTGGGCATAGTTCTAGGGGTTCCCTCCATGCGTAGTGGCAGAGGTTCATTTCTCACCAGAAGCATCTTCTGACCACTATATCATCACTGCAGTGACTACGACACCACAAAGACCGTCTCAATGACAGGACTAGTGCAAAACCCGCAGGTCGCTGTGATGGACTGTGCAGTGACCGAGACTGCCTTGCTGGGTGTTTTGCCCCCCGCCCCGGTCCAACTCTGACTCAGAGTTGGAATCCTAAAGACCGTGGATGTGTGGGGCACAGCCCTCACATGGAGGGTTGGGGGGCACAGCCCCCCAGTGGATACACAGAGGCATCCCCAACACCACAATGCTGACAGTCGGCACTGCGGCAGTTGCTGTCAGGGATGTCTCCATGATAGCTGTCGCTGCGGCATAGTAAAACCTTTCTGACCCAGTAAGCAATTCTGAATCGTAACATCCTTTAAAAAAGTTTTACCCCTTACACATCTCTTACAGTAAATCTACAACTTCTCTTGTTACTTGTAATTCACCAGCGGGTGAGGTCATTTCTCAGGACAGCATCATTCCTATTCTACCTTTGGAATTTCTTACGTCTCCCACCTTGCTATGCACATTGGGTTCACATATTACTCACATACTACCGTGACACTGCAACATCAGTTCACCTAGTGCACAGGAGGCAGCACTGTTGTAGGGACTTTCAATCATGCACTCCTGGCTAATGGCCAGTCTTAATCTGGGCACATCACATCAACTAGGTCTTTACTCATACTGGATAGTGTGCTGGGCACCAGCTCACCAGCATATACCTCAGCATTCCCTCTGGCAGCAGCTGGCAGTCTCCCCAGGCCCCCTGCTGGAGACAATATTTCCAATACCCATACCAGTCTGTGATTTCCCATACTAATACTAGGCCCATCTTCTAGCTATTTCAGCAGTACAGACTATGGCACCTAATGGCTCAACATCTTCAGCACAGCTAGCAGCATGTCCTGGGCACTGACAGGACCACAACTGCCCCCTGCTAGTGAAAGAAGTCACTTTGGTGAACTCATTTGTCCATCTCACTCCCTTCAAGTGACCCCTTACACTCCCACCAAAATTACTGGTGATCTGCAAGAAATAGCCTTCAGTGTCCAAGATCCCAATATTATCACCACTGTTCTGGCAGCTGTCCATGGTGGCTACTAAGTAACTAGACAATGAGTTCTGCTGTTTTCACACTCTGGATCCCCAGAAAGCTGTTACAAGTGAGGAACTCTTGCCTCCTCAATGGACTGGAAATAGTCTTGAGTTAACGGTGCACTGAAGGATCACCTGTGCCCTCCTACCACTCTGTCATTTTGATGCTTCTCATGCCATCATCCAACTGGAACTTTAATCTCCCCCACTAGCTCTCAGAGATTCAATCCTCCATGATCTGGCATTTTATTAGAAGACAAGCTTTCCGACTCTGCCAACAGGAGAGGGTTGTTACATATTGTAGGTGCCGTACAAAGGTTTTT
Organism: Neoceratodus forsteri; assembly: GCA_016271365.2. Classification (NCBI taxonomy): domain Eukaryota; kingdom Metazoa; phylum Chordata; order Ceratodontiformes; family Ceratodontidae; genus Neoceratodus; species Neoceratodus forsteri. Next base: position 769,917,009 of record CM057449.1, on the reverse strand, counting down.
AATTAGTGCTGAAGATCCACATTTAAAAACATAATGTTTAATTACCTATTAAATGCTAATATGTTAAGATTGACATTGTAACATTTGTGAGGGAGGAGTATAGTGAGACAATGGTCTCGATTTCAAAGCCTTCTGTGCACCAAAGATATGGCACATGGGACTTGAGGCAATCACCTGGCCAGAGATGGGGAATTTCGACCCATGTGCTAGGTGCCACAAGTTAGACCAACTTCTTCTGTTCTAGCTTGCAGCACTTCTAGGGCTGTTTCTACAGAGCATGCACCAGATATTTGGAGCAAGCTGCCATAAAATGAGGAGTTCCATGCACTACCAGAACCTAAGTGTCATGGCACCTTGCACCACACTTTGAAAACTGATCCCAATGTGTTTTTTATATATATATATAACTAGCAATCTGATATTTTTTTAATTAAACAGAAAACATTCATAATTTCACAAATAAGTCCTTCACAGTGATTTTGAAATTCTACATGATGCATAAAAATTTTGAAGATAACTATTGTGAAAACGTTTCTAAATCCTTCATGAATGAAATGCTTAAACCTTAGAAACAAGAAGCAGTCAGGAATATGAACAAATAAAAAGCATTGCATACATTCTAGACTACAATTAAAGTCATAATTAAACAAAATAGTAAGAAATGTATGTCTCATCTCATGCTTTTTGCAGGACCAAGATAGATAGAGAAGCAGACAGACAAAGAAAGACAGACAGACGGATGGACAGACAGACAGATTTTGCAAACAGATATATTAATGCATCAGTTGGGTTCCATAGTCACAAACCACAAAAGGATGGAAATATGAAAATAGGCTTCTTCAACTCTAATGACCATCTTCCTCCCCATCCACTAGCCACATGACTCAAAGCCAAGCTTAAGGTCCTGGGCCAAGCACCTTGCGTCTTTTTCTTCAAGCTATAGGCCTGAGGTCATGTCCCAAAAGTGTGCTGCTCTAAGTAGGTTCTGCAGGATCAGCCAAAGCTTTCTGCACACAGTGGCCCAGATATTCAAACTGCCCCCAAAAAGTGCGCAATAGCAGGAGCAAGCGCAAGAGGTGCGATATTCAAAAACAGAGCAGGCCAAACTGCGCCTACAGCCAATGACTGAATATCGCACCACCTGCACCATAGCACAACTAGGGAAGGGAAGCTGAGCAGATCTGATGCACCATAGCGCAACAAGGGATGTGCAGCTGAGCAGTCCAGAGGTGCCATAGCACAACCAGGGATGCCTCCCAGCAGCAGAGAAATCCAACTGCACAACCAGGGATGTAGGGACCCACCACACATGCCACAGATGGGCACAGGAACGCACACAGCAGAACAGACATCATCCCCCCACACCCCATGCACTGTACAACTGGGGGAAGGCTGGAATAACCACCAGCCCATGGAGACAATCAAACAACCCACAGCTGGGCCATGGTGCCCCATCACACCCCATGGCAAGCTGTGACTGGCACATGAGGAGGGCTGACCACCCCGTGCCACACCATCCCCTCAGTGCAGAGCACACCCTGCACTGTGAACCCCAGACACCCTCCCCAGGAGCAGCGACCACCACTGCAGGAAACCCCATGCATGCCACAACCCCCACTGTGACACTGCAACCCTGTGCACCACAGAACCGTGCAAGGCAGCCCCACCATGAGCACCCATCAGTGGGTGGCAGCACACAGCAATGCAACAACAGCATACACAGTGCCACCATGCACAGTCCCCCCGTGGTACTGCTGAGAGACCAACCATGCATCGGCACATGAGGTACCCCACGTGGGACTGGGTTTGCCCCGGATGCCACCACCAGTGGTACAGCACCCTGCACAGTATCCCAATGACACACCCCAACCCAGCACTGGCCACAACAGCCAGCACAGACACCCACAGTGGTGCATGGAAGCATGCACCACACCGGATGCCACACAGTGCATGGACAGACACCCACCCATACCCAAGGGCACAACAACACAGGGACGCAGTGGCGGGGCAACCAAGCCCCCAGCATGGGCCCATGTAAACTGTGTACACACAACCCACAGTCCTCCATGGCACTGGAGTGCCAGCCACCCTGTGCAGGCACTGTGGACCCGTACACCACCATCATTTGCTCGGAGCACAAGTCACAGACAGTGGTGCACATCCCCTGCAACACACACAAGCCACAGCATGGAGGTGGGACAACAACTGTGGAGGCCACAGTGCCACCCAAGGCAGACATGCACCACACCAGTGACAGGAGGCAACCCAGCAGTGTGACGGGTACAGTGGCTGCCCTGCAGGGACTGCCACCACTGACATGCCAGCGGACAGTGCAGGTCACAGACATGCATGTGTGTCAGCTGCACAGGCCATGGATGGACTGATAGGGGTGCCATGGACACAGAGCACACACCATGAACCACTGCACACAGTCATCCAGTGCACAGGGAACAACACACACACCACAGACACTGACTGATAGCTACCCCCACACCGTAGTCACCTCCACTCAGGCACACACACACCCATGACCGCACCACCCCTGACGCCATGCACACCACTGCAGCTGAGCACCTACAGCCTGCTGCAAATCAGAGACCACCACAGTATTCATATCAAAATAACTGTATTGAAAAAAACATATAAAAGTTAACTATTTACAAGACTATTTACAAAATATATACAAGGTGGGGGGAGGGCCACAAACAAGGTGGGGGTGGGTAAGGGGCAGGGGTTGGCAAATGGGATGGGAAAGGAGGGTTGTGAGGGTGGGTCCAGGGTGGTAGGGGATTTCAGGGGCTGAGGGACCCCTAGCAGAAGTGCCACTCTCCACTCTTTCTTCATCTCTGTCGTGCCTCCGCAGGACCCCAGTGTCATCAATCCTGCGGACGATGTCCAGCGATGCCCTTGCCACCTGGAGGATCTCCTGAAGCACCTCCATGATCTCCCAGAGATGGCGTGTACCTAGGACAAGGGAGCACAGTCAATAGGTGTGAATGCACAGCCCCATACAGCCCACCCACTGTGCATGGCATACGGCCTTGGGATATACCTCTGTGATGGTGTGTGACCACCCACAGTGATCACATCCACATGACCAGCCCACCCAGGCACATACAGCCATGCGGAACACTGCACACACACACCGGCCAAGTCATGCACAGCACCACCGTGGCCGTTTAGTGACATGGCTATGTGGTGCAAAGGCAGTGGCACAACCATGTACCTGGTGCATGCATGGACCACCATCGACACACTCCCAGACATGCATTGCCACTGGACAGTGTTGACTGTAACAAGACGCGTGCATGGAAGTGGTGTCAATGGATGGTGGCCATGCCTCGCTGCCCACCCTGTTATACAGCATGCAATAGTAATCATGGAGTTATGGCACTCATCATCATCGGGCCAGTCCAGAGGGCGGAGAGGGCCCTCGCCCCTCCTGGCTTCCCTCTGCTCCTCCTGCCACTCAAGATTGCTGACAAGGCGGCATTCCTCCAGGCCTGTGGTGCAAACATGGAGAGAGGAACATCAGTACAATCCCATAGCAAAGCCCCCCTGCCCCCAGGTGTGTGACCTCCCTCCACCCAGCCAGACCCACCCACCCTACACCCTGATAACACCACCACAGCCAACCCCGGAAGGTCCCTCCTCCATGTGCTGGACACATACAACTGTGATACCCATATGGAAGATAAAAGTGTGTTGATGTAACACCTACCTGGCCGTGGCACCGTGCCCCTCCTGGCATGTGCTGGCAGGTGGGCTAGCAGCTCCGGCTCCCTCTGCTGCAGGTCCCCATACCTGTGGCGGCACTGCTCTGTGCTTCTCCCCCATACTGTGGCCTCCTCGAGTGCAGTGGCCTCCTCCTCCCACACCTGGGTCCTGGACCTGTCCAGGGTGCTTCCCCGAACAGTGGTCCATGGTGTGGCTCCACAATGGCCACTAGATTGGCCAGCTCTATTGGTGACCACTGAGCAGCCCTCCTGCGTGCCATGATCTCTGCTCAATTTGCAAATATGGTGCTCTGCAGCACGGCTCCCCACGTGCAGATGCTGCGCGGTACAGAGCTGCCATTCCCTATCGCGCTGTCACCGAACAGCACAATAGAGGTGCACCAGTGCCTGATGCATGGTGCCTGGGGGCAAAGGTCGGGCACAGGGTCAAGAGTCTCTGGCGCACAGACACGCATAGTGACATTGGAACCCAATGCGTGTAGCGTGATTGGCTGACTGTGTGCTACCGCCAGTAGCGGCCTACTGCGCAGTTGGCCCAGTGTGCCTATGATGGCCCAGTGCCACAATGCCATGTAGGTGACCATCGCTATAGCGCCACTGGCACAATGGTGGCCGTGCCCTACATTGTCTACCACACACAGCACAACAGCAGCATGGCAGACGCCTGCGTCAGCAACCCAGGCATGCGTAGTGAGGTGTGTACTATGCATGTCACAGAACTGCGCCATTGGCTCAGCACGTTCAACACAATTGTACAAAGTGCAAAAGAGCGATATTCAGCCGTCATATGAAAATCATCTAATCAGCCATTCAATGGCGCAGCACTGCAATTTGCATCCACTTAAAGTTGTGCCTCGCCTCATTTGCATGGGTTGCGCTATAAAAGTGTGACATTGAGCTGCACTGGCCATAGTCAGTTACTGCAGTCTATTGGTGAGTTGCATGCTGTTTGGGAGTGTGGACTGTGGATTTAGGGATATGCATGGGACTGCACAGTCATAGGTAACAACTGCCATTCTTACAGGCTAAATAATGACCGAGCAAGTTGTGGGAGAGGAGGAACACAGTGGTGAGAGGAGGAGGAGGAGGCCTAACTTTACCAAGGTTGAGACCAAAGCCCTGTTTGATGCCTACCTGGATCAGTAGCGCTTCTCAGCGGACAGCAGGGAACACCTCAAGCATGTGCTGTTGCATGGGAAGAGGTGGCACGTGCTGTGAACCTGCATGGCAGCCACCAGCGCTCCATGCAGGAGTGCAAGAAAAAGATGGGCACAGACAGGATGAGGATAAAGGAGAAGGTGGCTGCCATCAGGGCAGCATGAGCTGCAACAGGTGGGGGACAGCCGGAGATGGTACACCTGACCCCACAGGAGGAGAGGATTGCTAGAAGCATGCAGTGTAGTGCCATTGAGGGTGTTCTAGGTGGTGGCTTCCAGATGGGTGGTGGCCCATCACTGCATGGTAAGTCATGGTCTGTCTATGGGGGGGGGGCAGGGTAGGTCACATGCAGTAATGCGACTTTGCTTTCCTTTACAGATCCTGAGCATCTGCATGGGTCAGCGGTGGTGGGCCTGTCCACTGAGGACAGTCAGCTGGAGATGGAGGAGGGTCCATCTACCTCCACAGGTATACATGGCTCAGTGCGACAGTGGGGCCACCTGGCTGTCCACACTGATGTTGTTGTAACAGGTGTGGAGGAAGCCCTGCCAGTGTCCCAGTGTGCTGGCATCCATGGATGCCAGCATGCTGTGCCTGGGGCCGGTGTAGAGTCCATCACCGATGATGATGTCGCTAACATCATGGGCAGTGACACACATGTGTGCCATGGGATGACCACAAAGCAGGATACATCGCAGCCATGGCTGTGGGTGGTGCTGCCGTGGAGGCCTGTGTGTCATCACAGTCACAGCCTGTGCCTGTCAGCACCAGTGGGGCAGCACTGTTCTTTGTTCAGTATAGTGGGACTGTTGTGTCCACTGCGGCAGCACCACTGAGCCCTGGGGACTGACAGCCGGAGGGGCAGCATCAGCAGTCAGCCAATGCACTTGGGAGTACAGGGTTCAGTGGTGGCATCTGTGCACTGCCTGTGGACATGCCCAGACCTGGTCCTGGTGCTCAACGCCCACCCTCAAGGGGTGCTGAGCATCAGGGCCATGCACACCCTGAGGGACAGGATGCCGAGGAGGCAGATGACCTCTTGGATGAGCACACCCGCCTACTGCAAGCATCAGTCCAGCAGCAGATGCGGCTTGCGATGTCGGTGGATGCACTGCGTGCGGCTCTGTAGCGGGCAGAGGAGTGTTGCAGCAGGGACACCACTCTGAAACTGGCAGGGATGGACCGGTTGCTGCCATTGACAGGCATGCACAGGCATTCACTGCTGTCATGGCCACAATGGGCACACAGTCATGTGCCCATGCATCGCGGACACCACGCAGTGCACTGTCCACCCCCCATTCCCAGCGTCATGCGACTCCCTCCCTGTTGACACCGGCTTCAGCTGTGGGCATCCCAAGCATGCCTGACGCAGGCATGTTCAGTGTGCTGCAGACCCCTGCACGAGCATGGTAGAGTTCACCCAGTGGAACCACTGAGGGACCATCTGTGGCACCCCATGAGGGCAGTGGTCAGCCTGTCAGTGCTGGCGGGTCTCGGCGGGCCGCCCACACATCCGTGGTGGCTGGGCCACTGTGTCGAGTGACTGACCTGTCTCCCAGCGTGGCTACTGTCTGGTGCTGCCCTATGTGCATTGTGTCTTTCAGTGAGCAGTGCACGGGTGGGTACCCTGCCCTGCACGCAGACACACAGTCCACCTGCACACCCTCCCAGCTGCTGTCTGCAGTTGCATGTGCATGATGATGCCTGCATTGTGTTGTACACCAATGTGCAATGGTGCTCAGCATCTGACACACGCACATGGACAGGCAGTGGGCGTGGTGTCCTGTGGACATGTGTGTGGCTAGGGTTGGCATTCTGAGTCGGTGTATCTCCTGCCCTTTGTGCAAGTTTGGTGCATTGTGTGTGTGTGTGTGCGCGCGTGTGTCCATCCACATGGCATGTTAGTCCTCACCCATCCCTGGTTGTGTGTGTTGTTCCGTGCTCTGCCACTTCCCTTGACAGCATGCACCCCTGGTGTGTGTCCATGCGTGTTTGTGGGTTGTGCCTTAGCCACTGTTGGCTGCACATGGCCCCATAACTTACCTGGGTTGGCTGAAGTGCTCCTCTGTGATGGTGTCCCAGTGCAGCTGTGCCAGCCGGATCAATCGGGGGTCCTGCCGCCCAAAGGGGGGCTGTCCATCACCATCGTCACCGGTGTCCTCATCGTCCCTAGCGCCGTCCCCCTCTTCAACCTGTATGGCTATTCCACATTCGTTGGCCATGTTGTGCAGGATGCAAAAGGCCAGGAATAGCCCACAAGCCTTTGAGGGGCTGTACTATAGGGCACCGCCGGAGGTGTCCAGGCAATGGAAACATGCCTTCAGCATCCCAAACACCCGCTTGATGACATTACGTGTGGTGGTGTGTGCCTCATTGTAGTGGTGCTGCAATGGGGTCATGGGCCGCCGGTAGGGCGTGAGCAGCCAGGGATGGAGTGGGTATCCACTGTCACCTGTGTGTAGAGGGTGGAGGTTAGTTTGGTGATCAGCATTGCCCTGCCCCAGGCCATGTAGGCCACTACCCATGTCACCTCTGGCCATGCCCCCCAGGCCCATTGATTGTCCATGTGGTTTGCATACTCACCCACTAGGTGGCCAGTGGGGATGTCTCCACTCTCGAATCTGTGGCACAGTGCCGACTGGTGCCAGATGAAGGCATCGTGTGCTCCCCCAGGGTGCGTGGCACAGACATTGATTATGTGCGCCCTGGCATCGCACACCACCTGGCAGCCGATGCTGGCATTGCCCTTGCAATTGATGTATGTGGCCCCCTCAAGGCCAGGTGGTGTGCGTATGGCCATATGGGTGCAGTCTATTGCCCCTAGCAAGCCAAGCACACATGCTACCCTGTGGAACTTCTGCATGTTTGCTGTGTGCTCCACCGGTGTGCTGGGGAAATGGATGTACTCCACAGCATGTGGCAGCAGTGCGCTGAAGAATTGGGTGAGGTGGCATGACGTGGCCGACTGGGTTATGCCGGTGGTGTCCCCAGTTGGTCTCTGGAAGGTACCCGTGGAGAGCAAGCACATGCAAGCTGTCACTTTAGTCTCCACTGACAGGGCATGGCTCTGTCGTGTGGGTGCCTGCATCACATCACTGCACAGCTCACAGAGCCACCTCAGAATTGCCCTATTCAGGTGGTACTGGCTCACAATCTCAGTATCACTGTACAGATCAAAGCTGTTGTGGGCTCGGTACTGCCTGTTGAGGGCATACCACCGATGGGCCCTTCCACGGCCACACACCCCTGCCGCCCGCCTTCTCATCCCCCTCATAATGGCCTCCATCTGGAAGGTGGCACTGGCCATGTTCCTGGCTTGTGTTCACCCCCCCGGCAACTATTACTGTATTCTCCCCACTGTCTTCACTGCTACTTCCCCTGCACTGAGAACACCTTCCTGTGGTGGCTTCTGTGCTGTGTGGCACTTCCCCCTTCTGCACTGGCTGTGGCTCCCCACACCTTCCCTGAGCCTCTGTGTTCAGGGTGCCCTTTCCCTGGCCTGCCCCATGGGTCCCGCCTGCCCTGTCTGTGTGGCTAGAGTTCTGCCTCATGTGTATTCCCTGTAGCGTTCTTGTGCCTCCGCCTTGCTCCTTTTTATTTTGGCTCATTTCCGCTATGGTGCAACTTCCGCTTGCTCCCCTATTGCTGATGGCGCAAGTTGTTGAATATCGCACTGTGCCATTTATGCATGGTTCCTCCCCCTTCAGTTGTGCATGCCTTCATTATCATTGCGCTGTTGCTCAGCGTGATTTGGGGGGCGCAACTGCCTCCTGCTGAATATCGCAGAATGGCACAATTTCGGACTTGAGCAGGCGCAACCCAATTGCGCATGGCTCAGCTCTTTTGAATATCTGGGCCAGGGTCTTTAGGGACAGGTACAAAGTAGGAGATTACTTATACTTTTCTTTGCACATGGCCCCAGACCAGTAGCTTGAAGCCACAGTTCCATGTTGCAAAACCCCAGACCTGTAGCTTCACCTTTGTTCACAAGACTAGGCACTGTGGGAGGTGGATGGGTGTTACAGTTGAAGAAATCCTAATAACACAATTCCAACCTTTTAAGGCTATTGAACCCTAAGTATGCATTAACGTAGTGTTTGCAATTAATTTTCTTACTTTTTGAGAAGGTTTAGTTGTAAATTGCTTCAAGCAGGACCTTAATTGTTGAGTTCTAACTTGGTTCACACAGTGCCCCTTGGACTCTGTGAACCTGGATGCAAAGGGCCTTTTGAGTCTGGGCAAAGCAGGACTTGAGCTTTGCTTTATGGTTTGCTTCATGCAAAGTACATTGGGCTCTGCAAGAAGCAGGAGCTGAGCACTAACTTGTCCTTAACAAAACAGGATGCATACGGTCCTTTGGATTCTGAATAAAATGAGCACATAACTTTCTTATTATTTTGTTTCTGTACCATTTGAATTGTAGTACAAAATATACACAAGGGTTTTTATGTTGTATATGGGATCATTGTTTGTGTTTCTCCCTTTTAAAAATTTTCTTCATGAAAGCCCAGAAAATTATCTGTGACCATTTTGCTGCTTTAAAGATTTTTTCATGTTGGATTTAAAACATTTTAGATGATTTTTGTGTTTTTTGTTTGTGCTTAAAAGCTAAGTTCTGAAATGTAAATGCTACCCATGTGCATTGACATAGGCATTTTTTCCAATTGTTTATTCTTTTAATCATAATTTTGCAAGTTTTGGCAATTTTGTGCCCAGCATTTCAGGGTGGTCAAGTTACCACCCCACCTCATGACAACATAAGTGTCACCTTGTTTATGCCCTCAGAAAAGTGTTTCAGAGGGTTGACACCCAAAACACATTTTTGGGTCAAATTTACAAGGTCACACTTATGTATTTGTGAGGTGGGGTGACCTCTTGGCCACTCTGAATGGCCCAAACTGGCAAAACTATGAGTAAAAAAAAAACAGGAATCCATAATGATGGATTGGAGGTAGGCACCAGTAGGGGTATGAGGGTGGTGTGGGTACTAGAGTTTTTTGTTTACAGCAATAAAATGAGGGGTTTGCAGCAGCTGGTTTGGCAACCTCCACTGGTCTTTTATTAATGTATATATTGGCCTGGAAGGGGTACCACCAGTGGCTCGGTTGGAAACCCAACAGTAGACTTTGTTTAGTGATCAGAGTACAGGAGAGAAGGAAACTGTCAGTGGGATTGGACACCCATCACTAGAACATATTTATTGATTGGAGACCAGGATAGAGGGGGCTGGGGTTGAATACTTGATGCCAGAATTAATTCATAGATCAGGGGGTGAGGAGGGAGGGAGGAGGTATCCGTGATAGGGCTGGGTACCAGCTGCCAATGTCTTAATTTATTATCAGGCAACCAGGAGACCGGGAATACTGGTGATGGGGTTGGGAAAATTTTGCCAGTGTATTTATTTAATAGTTTAAGCAGCCTCATGGGGAATGCCGGTGGCGGGGTTGGGTACCCACCACATTTGTAGTTCTTTACTAAATGTAGCAGCTGGGGTGTCTTGCATTGGAGTTGGGCACCCAACTCCATTGTATTAATGTACTGATCAGACAGCTAGACAGGATGGATACTGGCAGCAGAGAAGGGCACCTGTTCTGGTGTTTCATGTAGGTACTTCTCAGGCAAAAGAGGAGATCCATCTAGGGGCTAGACATACCCTTACAGCTTATATAGATATTCAGCAAGTGGAGGGAGAGAAACACTCATGAAGCACAGTTTTTCATTAGCGACTAGCTAATTAAAAATGAAAAAAAAAGTTTTTGTTTTTTTTTCAACTATTTGTTCGACGTACCGCACATGCGCCTTTCTTATTTTTATTGTACAACCCTGTAAGTTAAAAACTACACATTACTTTTTTTTTAAACAATAAAAAGATTGCATTCTCATTGAGATCTAATGAACCTGCAAGTTTCATTATTTAAATTGGTCTAATTTTTGCAATATCCCAGTGCAAAAAAGTCTAAATTTGGGCATTTTTATACAATTTTACAAATTAATAAATTCCCAGCTGCTGAGTCAATTTGCACCAAACTTGCCAAAAATGATCCCTTACGATTTTCAGTGAACACACAAAATTTCTCTAGGAGCTAAGACTGGACCACAGATTAGTCTGTGGAACTGTTTTTCTTGATCTCAGCAAAAGCTTTTGGCACTGTTGGCCATTAAATACTATTGCAAAAAATCTTTATTGCAAGAGTCTGTGCCACAGCCCTCCCCTGGTTCACCAACTACCTTGCTGGGCACCAGCAGCACATAAAGATAGATGGCTTTTCCTCCTCCTTTGCTTCTGTAGTCAAAAGAGACAAACAGGGTCCCCAGGGATAAGTTCAGCTGCTGGTTTTCCTAATCTACATAAAATGACATGGGGTGCAACCTCATACACAAACTTACATTTTTATGCTGATGACAAAGCTCTTTACCCTACTAGGCCTAACAACTGAACAGTAGTGAATGACCTACAGACAGCCTTAAATGAGCTACAGTTTAATCTACAGTACGCCATTCAAAACTGCTTCTCAGTGCATCAAAAAGAAAGGCTATGATTTGCACTCCAAATGGCAACAAAGCCATGACTGACCCTTTTGTCTATTTAACCACTTTCCTGGGTGACAGACTTGAGATGGGGTGCAACTATAAGTATCAGGGACTCTGGTTAGATAATAGGCTCTCATTTATCACACACATCTAGAACCCCTGTAAAAAAACATCATTCCAGATTGAGGTTCTACTTCAAGAACAGATATTTATTTGTAGCTGAAACCCAAACAGACTTGCCCATGCCACCTTTCTACTTATCCTAGACTATTCTGATCTGACATATCAATGCAATTCCAATACCTATCTGGCAGAAACAGATGTGCTGTACCACAGGGTCCTCTGACTCATCACTAGTCTACCCCTTATAGCACACCATTGTTCTTTATGTACAGCAGTTGTTTGGCCTCTGCAATAACACACGGTGACTAAGAAACTCATATTCCTGGACTTATATGGCCCAAAAAGTGACCTCCCACTATACATCACTGCCCTATGCTGTAGGGCTAGATGTCCATATACCTTGAGGAGAAGCAAGGTGTTTCTCCTACACATACCCAGAGATGTGTCTTGCTATGGTTATGTTGCGCTCAGCTGGCTTGTACCCTCATTATGGAGCAAACTTCATCTTTTACTGAAGCTTTGCACTCTAGTTAGTCATAATGCCTTCAAAACACTGCTGGATTACAACTGTGTTGATGTGTGCAACTGTAGTTACTACAGTGCTCCATGTGGGCACGAAACTCTTATCTGTCATAAGGATGGTCTTTAACTCTCTTTAGTTCTGAGACCATGTTCACTATGCGTTAGATTGTTTGATTGCTAAATACATCATTACTATATACAGTATATCCTTTTTACTTCATTTTATTTTTATGATTACAGTTTTTAGGCCAGGAAAGACACACTAAGCCAAGACTTGTTTCCCAGTTTGCAAACACTTCAAATTGGGTACATACCACTGCAATAAAAAAATAACCAATCCCACTACTGTAAATGGCAAAAACAAGTTTTATTGAAGTGCCATGGATTAAAACCTGATGTGTTTCAGATTAAAAAAAAAATCCTTTATCAAAGGCCATAGACAAAGTAAAAAGTATGTTTTTAAATAAGGCACCAATTAATGACATCATCTCTGGGTGCCAAGTGCAACAACAACATTAATTAAAAAATATAAAAAACAATAAGTGACAATACAGACACATAACAGCACCATACAAATCAATATGTGAAATAGCCCTCAACAACAATGAAGAATTCATCCCTCTGTTAATATTAATGTAAGGCTTGTCTTATTAACATGTTAACACTATACAAGGAACTACATACTAAATCAAATAATCAAACTGTTAAAGTGCAGTCACCATGAATTCTATGCTGAAAACAGGTTAAATAGCTTAACAATTTTGCTAAATATTCCATTTGTGAACTCTCATTCTAAAATAATCCAGAAACAGGGCACAAAAATGTTAATGGTATTTCCTAAATGGAGATAAATCAAAACCAGAGTTTAAACCAGGAGATTCCAATGCTCTCAAACTGAAGATCCAAAATGTCTCAAAATGTAATTCTAAATTGATATAATCACCTCCCCCCACTCCCCCCAGTCATGGGCATGCTCTATCAATGGCCTTAAAGGTAAAAGCATGTTCTCCTGTGCCTTAAGTGTCTAATATATGTGATGCAGTGGCATATGAAGGGTCCCATCTTTCAATCGCTCTGCGATGCTCCCCAATTCTAGTTTTAAAATTTCTGTTTTTCCTATATAAAAGCCCCACAAATACATTCTGCTGAATAGATAACTACCATGCTATGACATGTAATAAATTGACAGATTTCAAACTATTTATTTATATTAACACTGCTAAATGTAGTGCCAGCAGCTACATATTTACAAAAGGAGCATCATTTACACTTATAGCATCCCTTCATACCTGTCCTTGGCCAAGTGGTAGGCTGAATGCTTCTATGGGTGCTACATACTAACATACCCTTTAGAGTATTGACTTTCCTGTCGGCCATTCTGGTTGGACAAGAATTAATCTCATCCAGACCTCTATTTCCAGTTAAAGCATGCTAATGTGATTATATAATCCTTTCCAACTCCCCAGCATGAGCTGAAAATGTAGTAACAAAATTAAAGCAAGCCACTTCTGCCTCACACCCACCAGTGTCATTTCCATGAATGAGCATTAGTCTGTCTAGATTTTTAGCAAACTCCATCTCCTCAGAGACATTTTGCCAGTTGCACTCCCTTTCCAAAAATCTGCCCCTTAATTCCACTGACCTCCTCTCTCAAATTTTCCAAATTGCTGCAGTTGCATCTTAAACAGGGAAACTGTCCTTTTGGAATGTTACTAACAGCGTGGTGTAGGTAGTAACTGGACACCTGTAACAACCTATTCCTGTTACTATCCTTGTGAAACACATTCTTCTTTACTGTGTCATCTTTTCCTTTCATTATAGTTATATCCAGGAAATTTACTTTTTAAGTTTGCCTTGCCTGTGCACTGCAAACACATTGCTATGAGTGGCCAGTGCGAAAACATAAAAAGAAAAAAGCCACCAAGCAGCTGATCACTGTTCACTCATGAAAGAAATATGTGTGGAATGTAGCTGATTCCGTACATGTGCAGTACTGCCACTGCATCTGTGCATGTGCAGAAATGAACAGCGCGGGGATGAGCTACATGCAGTTTAATGGGGCACTTTCTAAAAGCTTGTTTGTTAGGTGTGCCTTTCCTGGTGAACCATTTCAATAAATAAATAAATGAGCCGCAGCACAGCTTTCCACATTGGTGGCTCCTGCCACCCGCCACACACTCCCCGGAAAGCCAACACTGGGATGCATGTACCCCACTCCCCCCATTAATGTGGCACAATGAGAACTCATCTCAATGTTCCAAAATCAATTTTTATATTTCCTACGCCAGGATGCCCACTCCCAGTGTCGGATGTGCCCCCAAACCCATCTATATTATTTGCTGACATTGGGGGTGTCCAATCCTCATGTCAGCATGTATCCCCCCTTCCACTTAACTGTGGCACACTGGGAGCCCACCCCAGTGTGCCAAAAGATTTTTTATTAATTTATGTTTTTTTGACACCAGGATGCCCACTTCCAGTGTCAGATGGCCCCCCACCTGCAAGAATATTTCAAGTGCCGACATCGGGGTGGCCAATCCCCATGTCGGCATGCCCCCCCCCACACACACACACATACACACACACACACACACACACACACATACACACACACACACACACACACACACTATTGTGGCACACTGGGAGCCCACACCAGTGTGCCTAACTATATTTAATTTTTGGTAACCTGTAAAATAAAGAAAACATCCCATAAGTCTTTTTTTCCCCATTCCTCGCATCTCCCATTCCTCCTCCCCATCCCCACCTCCCTTGTAGACCCACTTCCCAACTCCTCCCTTACCCCATACTTATCTCCTGTGGTCAGGAGCAGTGATCATCTATGGACCAGGACACATCTGCACTCTTCAAAGCCAACCAGCAAACTAAAGAAATGACAGTAAGCTGTTTAATTGGAGTCAATGGGGGGTTTCTGCTTAAGTTGATATGTCAGCCATTTTTAGGAATTTTGGCTCCAAATTTTCAACATGCGGTTCTTGTGGCCCCACATCATGAGCACTGACACTATCATTTGGTTACTCAGTCCCGAAAGGTGATTTCATGGTTGCTGCACTGAATCATCTTTTGGGACTGATCAACAAAATGACATTGCCACTGGTCATGAAGTGGGGTCCCAAAAACACAATTTTGCAAATTCGGTGAAAAAATTCCAAAAAATGACTGTGTTACAAGTGTGCATTATGCAGTTTCTATGCATACTCATAACTTCACTAATTTTTTATATTTTCAATCCAGATTTTCAACACTGCCATGTTTTCACACCTCCTTAGTGCTAATACCCTCCACCACCAGCACTGATCTGCTGGTGACCTAAGCATTTACAAAACCTATTACCCTGTTGATCTAGTTCTCCCACCACCTTGATATGCCGTAATGTAAATTATGATAAAAAAAAGTAATTCTCTGGTGATCTAGCAGCTCCTCCCATCCCCAATATGCCCCTTATATAAATTATTATTGAAAGCATGTCATTCTCTGGTTATCTAGTTTCCCCCAACCCCAGCCCTGGTATGCCTATAATACAAAATATTACAGCACAACAGTCATTTACTTGTGAGCTAAGATCCCCAACTCCAGCCCAATATGCCAGAATATGAATATGCTGATAACATCCCTTCCTGGTGGTCTAGTGCCCCCCCACCCCAACATTTAGTGCCCACCACCCCACTCACCCCCATCCTGAACCCTGATGGGTTGACTGGCACAGACCTCCTCACATCACCACATCTGGCCACCAAATGAACTGTCAGAGTGCTTACTGTACACAGTACATGCTATGACAGTTCCTTTGACTGCTGTCCATGGTGGAGTGAGGAGGGCTGTGCCAGTTGACCGACTCAGATTTGGGATGGTGGAGTGGGGTGGTGGGCACCACCTGCTGTGGAGGGAGCCAGTAGACCACCAGGAAGGGATGTTCTCAGCATATTTGTAATCAGGCATATCAGGCTGGGGGCAGGGACCATAGCTCACAAGAAAATGACTGTTGTGCTATAATATTTTGCATTCCCGGCATATTGGGACTGGGGGGGGGAACAAGATCTCCAGGGAATGACATACTTTCAATGATAATTTACATTGTGGGCATATCGGGGATTGGGAGGAGCCTCTAGATCACCAGGGAATGACTTTTTTATCATAATTTACATTTGAGGCATATCCGGGAGTGGAGGGGGGGAGCCGCTAGATCACCAGGGAATGATTTTTTATCATACTTTACATTAGGGGCATACCCGAGAGTATGGGGGGAGTAGCTAGATCTCCAGGGAGTGACTTTTTTATATTATGCTTTACATTATGAGCAAATTGGGAACTGAAGGGTGGGGGGTTCATTAGATCATCAGGGAATTACTTTCTGTTATCATAATTTACATTATTGGCATAACGGCATGGTGGTGATTACCAGTAGATCACCAGAGAATTATGTTTTGTACAGTTATAGGTTACCGGCGGATCAGAGCTTGAGGGGGCACAGTGGTATATGGTTCACAACCCTCCCAGTGGATGTCTAAGTACTGTTAGACCAGCCCTTGGCTGGTCTAACTGTACTTAGACCATTGTCCTTGGGGACAAAGTGAAACTTCGCTGCATCTCTATTCACTGTTAACAGTCACATTCTTGCTGTGTGTGTTATTTAAAATACTTTCATTAATTCCTCTACTGTGGTTCCTTGATCTTCCTCTGCACCTAGAGGGAGTTCTTTCAGTGTTTCTTGCTACCAAAAATGCTCTATCATTCTCATAATCGTGTTGGTCCTTCCTTAATTTATTTTGTTTTCTTGTTAACACTTCTTTCTCATGCATCAGGATTTTGTTTTTCAGAGCCTTATCAAGTTGTAGGAATTCACTATGTTTCTTGTAACTTGCCAGCTCTTGTTTTGCTTCTTTAAATTCAATATGCATAGCTTCAGACTTTTTTTGCATTTTCTTAAATTATCAGTTTAGTGAACTTGATAAATGCTTCCTCAGCTATCTGTAACCATTCCTCCCAGTTGTTAAAAGAATCACTCCCACATGAAGGAGCTTTCAGGACTCTTAATCCCCTTGGAACTTGCTTTTTTATGTTGTTTGAATGCATGTGCAAGAAACATAGTGCCATCATCCGTGTTTTCGGAGGTGTGGCACCCGTCTTCCAATTCAGTTAGTGTGTTTGCAGGCACGGCTCCAGTTCCCCAATCACTGCTGCAGATGTCTATGACAGCAGCTGAACATGCAGTGGTGGTACAGTTGAAAGGGAGAGCTCTGCTTCAGTGAGAAGAGCTCCCCCCTCCACACACACACACACACACACACACACACACATGCACGCACGCATATTGCATGCTCATGTGCCTTCACCCTCCCCCCACGCACACACTGTATGGCCAACGGGGGTGTCTAATACTCCGTCGGCTCCACGCCCCCCCGAAAGCTTCCAGGTGACATGCTGGGAGCCCACCTCAGTGTGGCAAAATTTGTTATGGCTGATGGGGGTGCCCAATCCCCCTTCAGCTCCAGCCCCTCTAACAGCCTTCCAGCTGCCATGCTGGGAGCCCACCCCAGAGTGGTAAAGGTCCCTCATCGTCTTGATTAAAAAAAATAAACCTGTAAATACAAAAACTGTCCCTTGGTGCTTCTCCCTGTGCCCCTCCCACAACCTGCACCCACCTACTGCGCACCCTACCTCCCCACACCCCCCTCACCCCATACTTACCTCTGGACCTCAGCGCAATGATCTTCGGTGGACCAGGAACACGTCTGCACTCTTCAAAGACGACTGCGAACTGAGGAAATGCTGGTAAGCTGTACAATGGGATAGATAGGGTTTTTTAAACTTTGCTGCATATCTCAGGCATTTTTGGGAATTTTGGAACCAAATTTTCAACATGTGGTTTTTGGGACCCCTCCTCATGAATTCTGTCACTGTCATGGCGTTAATTATGCCCAAAGGGTGATATCACTTTCACTGCGTGAAATCATCTTTCAGGACAAATTAATGAAATGGCAGTGCCAGTGTTCATAACCTGGGCTCTCAAAAAGCCTATGTTGCACATTTGGTGAAAAAATTCCTAAAAATGACTGTTTTACGAGTGTGCATTGCCTGTTCCTATGCACACTTGTAAGTTCACAAATTTTTAATATTTGCACTCCGGATTTTCAACATTGCCATTATACCACACCTCACTATGAGCAGTACAGCTGTCATTTTTGCATCTCACCCAAAATGTGTCTCAAGCAGCGTAGCTATTAAATGGCTATCAGTGTGCAAAATCAATGTATGGACACATTAAGAAAATCACAGTGACACTGTTCATGAGCAAGGGGTCTTAAAATGGCTATGTTGAAAATTGATTGGAAAGATCCCTAAAATGACTGTGTTATGAGCGTGCATTTCGCAGTTCCATGCAGCGCTTGCAAGTTTCGAATTTTCAATAATTTCACTCCAGATTTCAACATTGCCATTTTACCATGCCTCCTTATGAGCAGTACAGCTGTCATTTTTCACATTTTGCCCAAAATGTGTTTCCACACATGTAGCGCACAATGGCACAGTCGGTGTGCGAAATCAATGTTCGGGACAGATTAAGAAAATCACAGTCACACTGTTCATGAGCAGAAATGTTAAAATGGCTATGTTGAAAATTTGGTGAAAAAATTCCCAAAAATTACTGTTTTATGAGCATTTGTTGCACTGATCCTATGCACGCTTGTAAGTTTGCGAATTTTCAATATTTTCACTCCAGATTTTCAACATTGCCATTTTACCACACCTCCTTATGAACAGTAAAGCTGTCATTTTTCACATCTCGCCCAAAACATGTTTCCGCTCATGTAGTGCACAATGGCGTAGTCGGTGTGTGAAATCAATGTATGGCACACATTAAGAAAATCACAGTGACACTGTTCATGAGCAGAGGTCTTAAAATGGCTATTTTGAAAATTTGGTGAAAACATTCCTAAAAATGACTGTTTTATGAGCATGCATTGAGCAGTTCCTCCGCACGCTCATAAATTCGCATATTTTTAATATTTGCACTCCAGATTTTTAACATTGCCATTTAACCACACCTCCTTATGACCAGCACAGCTGTCATTTTTCACGTCGCCCAAAATGTGTTTCCGTGCATGTAGCACACAGTGGCACATTCGGTGTGCGGAATCAATGTTTGAGACAGATTAAGAAAATCACAGTGACACTGTTCATGAGCAGAGGTCTTAAAATGGCTATGTTGAAAATTTGGTGCAGAAATTCCCTTCAGACGTTCTGCAATGTTACTAATGAAGACATTGAACAGGACTGGCCCCAGGACCAATCCCTGCAGCACCCCACTGGTCACCCCCTCTCCCTGGACTGCACATCGTTTACCACCACTCTCTGCCTCCTGTCTGGTAGCCAGTTTCTAACCCAGTTTACCACCCTTCCCCCATGCCCAGCCTACCCAGCTAGTTTATCAGCCTCCTATATGGGATGGTATCAAAGACTTCGCTGAAATCAAGGTAAGCATTGTCCACTGCCCCTCCCTGATTCACTTTCTTTGTCACCCAGTCAAAGAAATCAACCAGATTTGTCTGACATGATGTCCGCACTGTGAATCCATGTTGTCTATGGTCCTGGGCTCTGATGGCTTCTAGATGCCCCACTATCCTTTCTTTAAGCAATGTCTCCATGATCTTCCCCACTACTGAGGTGAGGCTGAATGGCCTATTGTTCCCTGCCTCCTCCCTGCTGCCGGACTTGTGTAGAGGGACCACATGTGCCCTCCTCCAATTCATTTGTGTTGAATTACTCAGTGAACAAGGCTGCCAGAGATACAGTTCTTTAATATCCTTGGGTGTATGCCATCTGGTTCCATCGCTTTGTCCACCTTCAATTTAGTGAGCAGGACTCTTTTGCCTTTGAATGGACTATTGTCCACCTCTTCACCCCCTTGGCAACTGCTGTACTGCTGTGGCCCTTGCCCCTCCCACTGTTCTGTGAATACTGAACGGAAAGACACAGTGGATGTCTTGGGAGGAAGGCATGGAACTATCACTTCCAAATACCTAAACAGCACATACAAGCAAGCAACATTTCGCATTGAGAAATGCTTGTTTCCTAGATATGTTTCAAGTGTAGTGATATTATAAGTAATGTTAATCTTCTGTGTTAACTTTTCAAGCATCAGAAAGGCAGGTCAAATATTACCTTCATTATGCTGCTTAGTGATTGCATAAGCTGTAGCACTTTCTTGCAATTTTGCTTTCACCTGTTCCCTTCTCCATTGTACAGACAGTGTATCCATGAGGCTGAAGCTTTTCTCAGTATCCCAGCTTGAGTTTGCTTCTGCTGCACTCATTCTTCTTCACTAAGTTGAAAAAAACAGCAGCCCAATGTCCTAAATCAGGACACACTTGTAGAACCCAGTTAGATTCAGATTCACTCATCTGCTTCTATGAGGCAAGCTACTCTTCTTTTTCCATTTCATTTGGGCAAGCTGGGTCAGACCGGAAAACCACTCTGTCAGGTGATTACACCTGTCCCCATTCATGGTCATAGCAATGTCACCAAATCATAAAATCCAAGTGAAGCATGCCACACTCAAGGGGATGAACATGGTACGTGGTGTGGGGTTGGAGCTAACCCCTCCTTTGTTGCAGAGAAATCCACACGGACCATGCTACTCACTTATAGAAACATAGAAACATAGATGTTATCGGCAGAAGGAGATCACCAGGTCCATCTAGTCTGCCCACTGTCTTTTAACCTAGCCTTCTAACTGTCCTTGGGTTTGAGGGCTCCCTTGTATCTGTCCCAAGCATTCCTGAAACCTACCATTGTGCTTGCCTCCACCACCTCTGCAGGCAGGCTGTTCCAGGCATCCACCACTCTTTCTGTGAAGAAAAACTTCCTGGTGTTGGTGGAGAACTGCCCTCCTTGCAGCCTTAGATCATGTCCCCGGTTCTTCTGCCCATCTTAAATTGGAAGAGTTTAGCTATCCGCACCTGGTTTATGCCTTTTATTTACTTGAATGTTTCAATCTTATCACCCTTCTCTCTTCTCTGTTCCAGGGAATACATGTTCAGTTCCTTCAATCTATCCCCGTAGGACATCTCGTGCAGTCATTGAATCATTTTCGTTGCCCTTCTCTGCACCGTCTCCTCTCGGTCAATGTCCTTTTTGAGGTGGGGTCTCCAGAACTGGACACTGTTCTCCAGGTGAGGCCTAATCAGTGATATGTACAGCAACAGGATCCCTTTCCTCTTCCTGCTTGTGATTTCCCCTTCCAATGCATCCCAGCATACCGCTGGCCTTTAATGTTGCCTTCTCACACTGTTTACCTACCTTCAAGTTGTCTGAGATAATGATTCCCAAATCGCGCTCTTGGGTGGAGGAAGCTAGTCTTTCCCCTTCAAGGTAATATGTCTTAGTAAAGGTTTCTTGTTAAAAACCTTTACTAAGAGCCAAAAATCACCTGTGAATCCCTTTTATTAATTTAAGAAAATTACACATACAGCCCAGGAAGGACTCAGACACCCTGTGAAATAAAGCCCCAGCACTTCACCATAAGGCTTTGTCAGAAGGCTTGAACACAAAGAGGACACACCCCAAAATTTATATACTATTTCAGTATGACATCATTGTTTGGCTGTCCAATCAATTACTTGCCATTCTTAAGCCCCTTTTTAAATCATTAACTGGTACATCCTCATAAGTAACTGGTGCAAAAAGCAACACAATTACATGCAATAGTGCAATGCAATATACCTAATAAAAAGGGAAAAAAAACTTTATACACTTCAGAGAAGGGTTACAGTGAAAATGTATATATGTTTCCACTTTATGGTGTAAGAATCATCTCACTAAAAACATCAGAACCAAAACTCCTGAACAGTTGTATGCCCAAGTTATATGGTGAAATCAACCATCTTAATTGCATGGTAATCCCTTGGGATCAGCAACCACATTTCAGGTACAATCAACCATCTCATTCACAGGGTTGTCCCTAGGGATCAGCTGCCATTTGGCTAAGATGCAGAGCAGTCAGGTGTATGAATATCCATAATTTGGGAAGTATGGATCACAGAAGAACCTAGAGGAAACATAACACAGGAGTTATAGCACCAGTCACAGTTATATCTTAATACACTAAAGAAACCAGACTAGAAACAACAGCACATAAATGGAACATGAAGAGCTTAGTGCAATAAGGTGATTAGTAAAATAGCATAATGAAGTGGGAAATGGAGGGAAGAAATGGCTTTCCTTTGAAAGGGGAAAATGAATGCCAGAAAAAATAGATAAAAGTAGAGATCAAATAATGTTAAGAAAGGAAGAGTGAAGGTAATGTGGGGACGGGGGAGGGGAAGGGTTTTGCTTGGGGGCAAGGGACCGGAGGGGGAAAGGAGAAGGGGAGTTTTGAGGGAAAAGAAAGATATATGAAAAAATAGGGAGTGATGAAAACCCCTTTTTAGCCCAAGACATGAGGACTCTAATGCTGTAATACCATAAAAACGGTATCATAAAAAGAGATATAAGAAAAATTAATCTCTCAAAAATGGTTTAAGGTTCCACATTTCATTTTTTTCTCACCTGTATTTTAATATTTGTCATTTTCAAATCCTGGCCAAAATGTGTTTTCGCATCTCTAGGGTGAAATAATGTGTCAGTGTGGATTTGAAAACTTTCACCTACCGGGTTCATGATGTGGGATCAAAAGGAAGCTATGTTGACAATTTGGTGTAAAAATATGGTAAAATGACCAAGTTATGAGTGAACATTGAAATATTTTTTGTGCTTCCTCAACCTGATGAACTGCACATTTAGAACAAGGCAAAAAAAGCCCTGCATATCTGCCTCTGTAGTTGCACAGAAATGCAGGTCCCCTTCCACAACCAGATGGACACCTATCTTGGAGCAGGCCAGAGCCCTGTACATCTGCATCTGTAGCCACATGAAAGCACAGGGCTTTCTTTGTGTAACCACCCAGTCTCTGGGGTTACTAGAATCCTATGAGTATTATTATTAGGAAGGCAGCAGGTAACTGGTAGGGAGCTGATTAGGGGCTCCTTACATAATGATATGATTGTTTACTGAGCTAGCCTGAGGGAGGAATGATTAGGTCATTTAAAACTCTTACAGCAGCATAAGCCAAACACTGGATAGTTGCTCAAGGGTGCTTAGAATGCTCAGTGTTGTTCAGTCTGTTGTGGAGTGAGGAGATGAGAGTGGCAGAAGGACTGCCAGTGGGCTTTAACAGAGGGCCCAGGATTTCTCACCCTAGTTGAATGTCATTTCCAGCTTCCAGTTCAAGTGGTGGAGATAAGACTACAGCAGGATTTCCTGATTTCTACTCCCTGTGAAGTGAAAGGATCTGCTTGACTCAAGGGGCAATCCTCTGACTGCTCTGTGGTGATTTCAGCTGCCTTGGATAGGACCTGAAATAGGCTGTTTGGATTGGCTACCCAGAAGAGTGCCTTTCCTTTTCCTTTTTGGTTGATCCATGCCCAGTGGATGGAAAAGGTTTCTGTGAGTGCTGTTGTGGAGACTAGATCACCTCATGTTCTTAGGGGAGTGGATAGTCTAGGGTGCATGTGCCCATTGATGAGGCTGGATCGCACCTGTCAGTGCCCCTAGTCTCACCAGTGTGAGTGAAGAAAGTTAAACTGTGGACCCCAGTGAGTGCAGTTTATTTTCTCTCTGTCACCCCAGTATTGTGACAAGTAAAGTATGGGACCTCTAGCATTTCAGTGTGGAATGGGGGTTTCAGTGGTGTAATACCGAAGAATGGCAGAGACTGTTAGTTGGGGCAAAGGGTGAGAGGAGCGCCATCTAAGTGCTTACAAGGCAGGGCTTCCTGATTCATAAAGGGCACCAGTATTTGTACCTGAGCAAGTGTCCAAGCTGCAGGTTAAGGTGTGTGACTGAGTTTCACATAATTGCACCTATGTCCAAGAAGCGTTCTGAGTGTGTGGTTTGGATTCACATAATAACAGTCACGGAAAGAGAAATGTTCATATGCGTGGCCAGGTGACAACTAATGCACTTTTGGGAATTTGGGAAAAAGATGTTTCTGTTGTCATTCATGAACAGTACTGCATGCAAGGAGAGTTCTTGAATTTTGTACCTGTCCATCCTGGGTGAACCCTTGGGGTTCCACTACCTGTCCAGACTGGACCAACCGTTATGGGTCAACTTCAGCAGTGTCAATGACTCAGCAGGTAGCATATTCACCTCTGAGGCCAGGAGATCAGAAGGCTGAGGGTTCTATGTCCACACCAGCCACTTGGGTTGAATCCCAATACTGACACTATAGTGCAGCATGAAGGGGTGCTGCACTCCTGAGGTGCCGTCTTTCAGAAGAGACATTAAACCGAGGTCCAAACTGCCTGTTCTGGTGTTAGTTCAGGTGGATGTTAAAGATCCCATGGCACTTCTCGAAAACAGTAGGGGCATTTTTTATTATAACTACAGCAACAAATAATTACAAACAGTGTTAAGTCATACAAAATAATAAACAAATCAAAAGGCAAAAGAAATCAAGTGAACATTAGTCATACACTCTCTAGTTTTCTGTCAAATAAATATTTAGAACCCAAAAATTAAATCATAAAGCTAAAAAAAAATGACCCCCCCCCCCCACACACACTAAAAGAGTAGGGGAATTTGGGGCTTTGTTTTTTTTTATATTAAGAAAAACAATACTAGAATATTCCAAAAGTTCATTTGTTTACAGACTTCTTCATAAACCAAAATAGAATCATATAAAAGAAGCCTAATTATTGCATATCCATTAAAGAGATCTATCTTACCTCCTCCTCCATTTCTTTATTTATATTTTATTATAAAGGAGAAACCCTTCCACCACATTTTCACTTTCCGTAGTGGATGTACTACTAAGTCTGCTTCATATACTTTTTTCAATGTTTTTTCAGCTATGATTTGAAAAACATAAACAGCATGCATTGCTCTCTGAGGACCCATTGTACCCTTGCTTGCCAGAGATAGTATTTTAGGATAGTAAAAAATGCTATTAATGTTCTTTTATCATACTGCTTCCATCTATTTGTATAGTCACCAAGAACCAGGGTCTCGTATGTCAAATTCCGTAAACAGAGTGATTTCCATTATCCAGCCAAATAGTTCCATAAATACCGTGAATACTAGCAACGTAGCATGAAATGTTCCGTATTCTCTTCCAGTTCCAATCTGTATATGGGCAGGATCTTTCCTCCATACTTTTGTTTTTATTATTTCCCTGTATATTTAGTCTCCCATAACAACATAACCATATTACTTCCCATATCCTACATGGTATTCTAGGTTCGTTTAAAATTTCCAAAACTTATGTAACTTCGGAAGGTGCACAACCATGAAATTCTGATTCACTTGGGTATACTGTACTAAAGATGTTTTATACAGGTGCTTTCTTTGCAATAACTTAAGTATATCTTTGCTTATATGTCATTTATGTAATTTTTGCATAGCTGGCTTAAACCATAGCAATATATGCAAATATCTTATAAACTTTTCTGGTTCATTTTTCCATTTAGGCAAAAAAATCTCTTAAATTGTTTCAGATCCATAAACAAGGTACTGAGCCAAGTCCTCTAATTGCTCATTTCAATGAATACCCCCCAAAAAGGGAATGGGCGAACACAAACGGTTCTATCATACTTACCCTCCCCCTTTTCCTTGTTAGATATGTAAAACTTCTCTTTATGGGGTTTAGCCTAATCCCCCACAGCATTTGAAAAAATATGTTGTATCATTTAGTTTCCATTTCTAATGGTAATGGAAAAATAGCTCCAACATATGTTACACAGGGTAGTAAAAACCTTTTAATTATAAACAATCTTTTAAGTTTTGAAAGTTTCCAAAATTTCCATACCAGCACCTTGGCCTCACATGTTTTCAAAACTCTTTCCAAATTATATTTTGCTATATCAGTATGTCCAAACCAAATTCCCAATATTTTGATAGTAGTTGTGGCTACTGAAAAATCAGCAATATGTTTTTCATGGGTCTGAGAACCTAAATGAAATATGTTGCTTTTCTCTATACTCAGTCTAGCATTTGAGACCATTGAGAAATACTGCAATTATTTTTTCACTTCTTGGATACTTTCTAGATCCTTTAGCATCAGACAAGTGTCGCCTGCATAGGCTACTACTTTTACCTGGTCCCCTGAATAGTTGCCAGCTAACCCCTCTATTTTCCAGTTCAGATGAAGTTTTTCTAGTAGTGGGTTTAGGGAAAATATATATAATAGAGGGCTAAGTGGGCAGCCCTGCCTTACACATATCTGGAACCGAATGACCACCCCCCCCCCCCAATTATCGACCTCAATAAAGCTGTGTCATATAAAAGTTTTATTTAATAAATTCTAATGGTATACTATTGGTCTGTAATACAAGAAATAAGAAGTTATGATTAACTCTGTTGAATGCCTTTTGTTGGTCTAGGGACAGGAGAAAACCTGACAGCCCTTTATTTTTATAGAATTCCCATACCTCTCAAAGTATAATCAATGGGAGCAGTATATTCCATTTTTGTAAGCCACAAAACTGGGTAGGGTGTATTAGTGCTACCGCTATGTTCCACAATCATATATGTAGTATGTTGGCTAAAATATTAAAATCGGTATTTAGGAGGCTGATCGGCCTCCAGTTTTGGATACTATGTTTATCACTTTTTTGTATAGGAACACTATTAAGCCTCTGTTAAAATATTCTGAAATGGGGGACTGTAAGAAATGTATAAAGGCTGCGTGCAAGAAAACCAACATTTCAGTTATGAAACATTTATAAAACTCTGCTGGCTGCCCATTTCCCTGGGTATCACTGAAGAATTCAAATATGTAATTACTGCTCTCACTTCTTCAACTGAAATGGAGGATATAAGTCATTTGATCTGCTCTGCACTTAGTTTGGCTCTCTTAAGAGAGGAGATGTACTGTAATATAACACTCTCAGAAGGAGGATTTGTAGAAAAAGAATTTAGATTATTAGTTATGATTGCCAGGAGGTCCTTCTGTGAAGTCACTAGGGTTGCCACCTGTCAGGTTTTTTACCTGGTGATCAGATTTTCAGGGTCCCTATCAGGTAATTCGGTTTTGCTCTGTGCTGGTCAGGTTTTTGAGCCATTTTGAGTGCTCACATACTTTTGAAACAGATTTTGTCATATCGCTCATTGTTTCAGCTACATGTCCAGGTTACAAGCAACTTTTGTTGTCAGTGTAGCCTTTTGTTTGTGAATGCAGTCACCCTGGGAGGTGTAAAGTTATGGCCATTAACACCATTAGCACTTACTTAAGCTAATCTTTCCACTGCATCTTAAAGTGGCATAGCAGCAAAGCTGCCCGACCTTTTGTAACAGTAATACAGCCAGTTGTCCTCCACTTTCATTTGCTGGCAAACATTTTCATCTCTAACAGAATTTAGGCATTTTTAAATGTTTTAAATTATTTTTTTCCCACAAGAAAAAAGTATGATCACTTCTTTGGCTTTGAAATAGTACTGTGGACAAGAACAGGAAATGGAGGCAGAAAAAGATATAAAGTATGTACTGTAAACTGTTGTATGCTATTTACGGTATTTCCCTTACTACCCCCAGATCATATCTGTAAATGAGATTTATTTTATCTCTGTACATTTATCTGGTTAACCAGTGTCAATAAATACATAAAAAATTAGGAAGAACCTTGGAAAGTATCTTTAACAGGCACAGTACAGTATCGTAACATTTTTATTTCACTGCTGCTTTAAGTGTTGCCTTTTATTGGAGGAACAGTGCATGATGAGTCATGAAAAGGGGCGGAGCTAGAGGCAGAGATTAGGATCTGGTTTTTGCCTCATCCAAAGGTGGCAACCCTAGAAGTCACTAAATCTCCATTTTCAGTTATGAGGCCTTGAATTATGGAATTGACATTTCCCTGCTTGCATGCCTCACATGGATCCAAAATAGGTGTTTTATTTGTCCCATATTCTAACTCTGTCCATAAAGAAGAGGCTCTATAATACTGCAGAGTTTGCATTTCCTTTTTTAACTCTAAGATTTGAGATCCCAAATATGCTGACTGTTTTGGAACCAAAGACATCAGACGCTGCAATTGTGTATACAATTTGAGATATTTAATGAAATTTGACTGAACCACCCTTTTCCCTTGGTTTTGAAAAAAATATTCTAATGTCTTTTTTCAAGTCCCACCACCATTCGTCTATATCGTCATATAGGTCAAACACTGAAACTTGGACATTTAATAAATCCTTAACTTGTTTCTGTATAAATTTGTCTGATAAATGTGTGATGTTTAGTTTCCATCTTGATTTTTTTAGTGGCATGACTTTTCCTCTTTCATTTTGGGTATAGACCATTAGATGATCTGAGAACTCTACTGGTATAATTTTAGTGGAAAAAAATGTGCCAGTGCATAGAAAGAAATATGTAATCTATTTGGGTAGTGTATTTGGCCCTTAGGTATGTGAAAAGTGATGCTGCTTCATAGATTCTAAACTATTTTGGAGTTCTGCAGTTTTTATACAGTTTTTAACTTTGTGAAAATCACAATAGTCTTCTTTTTGTTGTTCATACCCCTTTGGGAGTTTGATTGAACAATTAAAATCTCCCCAAAAAATGATTAATTTAGCTGTTGCCAAAAAAGGGCTGTATGGTTTTTATGGTGTTAACTCTCTCTGCTTTGGATTGGGGGGGGGGTAAATGTTGATTATCCGATGTGGTTCATAATCCCAGTAGCCATCTAATATTAATACTCAACCTGGCCGGAGATCTATTAGTCTAAGAAGAGAAAACCTTGACCCAAAAAATAAAATGCCAACCACATTTGCCTCATCTGTTCCAAAGGACCAGTATGATGTGCCCCAAATCCAATCTGACCTAAAAAGTCCTGTATGCACTGAAGATCCCATCCAAGTCTCTTGTACTAACAAGATATACATTTTATTGTCCTTAACATATTGCAAAACCGTGTGCCGCTTTGTCTGATTCAACAGACTGTGGCAATTTAGCAATGCTACTACTGTATGGTTTGCCAGATTTATTTAGTGTAATTTTTTTCCTTTTTTTCCTTTTGCTAGCATACTGTTCATCTCTCACAGGTAAATCTTCTGATTGTACAGACTGCATATCTGAAACCTCTTCATCTATTATTGAGTCTCCCCAGGACGTTGTGGAGAGAATCTCAAATGGATTTTCTAGTTCCACTTTAACTTGCGTATCTGCCAGGTCTGTAGCCCTTGTCACTCACCTAGTGGATTTTACAGTTGAACATTGTGGAAGTTGTGGTATATCTACTTTTTTTGATTGAGGATTTTCTTCACTGGGGTCAGTGTAGCAAACTGCTGTTAATGGAGCTCTGTCAGTGGAGGTTGTCTGTTGTTGCGGGGGGGGGGGGTCATGGATTTCTTCAGGTTCCAGTGAGGTTGGTGTATGGAGAGATATTCCTATGGATTTGCTGGATGCTTTTGTGGGAACCGTGGGTATGAGCCATAATTCTGAATGAGCTTTGCCTATTAAATCATCTGGATTCAGAACATCATGTTTATTTGCGTCCGCCTATAGGCAATCTTTATAAACGTGGCCATGCTCTTCACACAGATTACAATGGGTGTGGTTTGCACACTGGAAGCTGTTATGACCAACCTCGTTACAGATGCTGCATCGTATCTTATCACGCACATTTGATAAATGGGTCTGAGACTCTCATCTATAGCAGGCCTTTGGTTGGCCACTATAAAAACAAACTCCTCTGCCCAGACTTAAGACAAAACTGTTTCATAGGTGACTTATCCCATCTTCTGTCTGCCTTAATTTGATCTTGAACTTCCACCCTCCTGTCCCAAAACTGTTCTGTATCCGGAATGGCTTCAGGAGGGCTTAGCATATCACATTTTTTTGTTACCAGTGATGAATGTTATCCACTGGAACACTCTTGTTTTGAAACATGATAGTCACCATTTTTATTAAGGGCTTTGTGAAAGGAATTACCAGGAAAGGGGTCCATAATGGGAAGAAGATTGTATCTATTCAAAAAGGTCTCAAGCAGCAGTGGTGTGCAAAAACTGATATCAAATGTATCCTCTCCCAAGATATGAATGAAGGCAAAAACATCTGTGGGTGTGAAACGTAGAGTCTCTTTAATAAGTTGCTTCCCCATAGAATGTCTATCTGGTGTGTCTTCTAATTCTCCTTTATATTTTAAACGAACCACATGTCTCCATGGCAAAGGTTCTGATTTACTTTTAAACAATTCTGATAATAGTGATCGGGTATGGGGTGTTTCTATATTTGTCCAATCCTCCTGTTCTCTGGTGTTTTTGTGTCTCTGGTTCTCTTGCCCTGACTGTACTTTTTTCCACTTGCATCAGGTGAGACAAGAGTGTCTGGTAAAGCAGGTATGGTAACATCAATGTTCTTGAGTGTATTTATGGGAAGATCTGGAGATTTCATCGCTTTCCAGTGTGTTAGCCCTTGTGGCATACTGTCCTCATTCCAATCCAGGGTCCACACTCCCTGTTCATCTGTTTCCACCCTGCTTCTCTCAAAGCTTTTTCTGTGGACAAGGCCGCATCCTGTGTTCCCCCTGACGTAACTCCAAAGGCCTGTTTTATGGCTTCTGTCACTGTTGTACATTTAATGTGAATATGGTCTTTTTTTAATCAGACCACTTTCTATTGTTGTGTTTCCCATGTGGACAGTGTCCTCATGTATTTTTCCCTTTTTTTCCTTCAGTTAAATCTTCCTGTACCAAAATATTCAATTCCTTCTTTGTTTCCTTAATGTCTAAATTTAAAATGTCTTCAGTCCACTCTTTTTCTGACTTCCCATAGTCAGTAGGCCTCCCTCATATGTCAGGATGATTTTGGGCTGGTCTTAGGCCAGCATCCATTTGTCCTGTTTTTGAGAGTCCCGACTCTGCCCCCATCCTGCTTTCTCCAGGTTTTTGCATTATTTGGCCTGTGCCAGGTTTTACTCCTGACCGCTCCTCTGTAACCATAACATTTGTCCTTGACAATGACTCCCCTGGTTTAATTGCAACCTCAAGTACATTTTTCCCATCTTGTTTAATTTTATGCCAAGCTGACAACATCTCTTTTCTATTCACCAGCAAACAGTTTTTCTCTTTTACAGGAGTTTGTAATTAGTTGGGGACATGGAGGGCCGAGCCTCTCTCCCATCCTTGCATGCAGAAAACAAAAAGACTGTAGCATTGTCCTGTTCATTTTTATCAGTTTGGTATGTTATAGTTGTACCTGAAAATGGTTGTCTTGGCTGCTCTTGGGATTTCTCCTGGTTTCTTATGTTTTCGAGGGGAGTATTGATGGGTGTTACATATAGTTCTAGTGTCTCGGGGGGGCTACATAAAACCAGGCAAATTTTACCAATTTCAGAGCAGATTTCCTGCTGTCGCCTCTCAAATCTAGATCTCTTTTCTGGCAGCAGAGCCTGCAGAACATCATACTTTTCTCTTTGTTTCTTTTCGCCATTCACGATCACAAGTTCTGCTTCTGTTGCAACATTTTGATTGTGCTTTATTAATCTCATTTCCTTTTTACTCCCCAACTTCTCTGTTGTGTCAAAAAATACTTTGGTCTCCATCGGTGTGTCGAATGGGGGGAGACCTGCTCCCCAGCCTTCTCCACATCCATCTTATCCTGCTACACCGTCTGGGTACAGCAGACAAAGGGGTCTCCTCTGCTTATAGGAAGCAAGGCCCCCTGCAGGAAGAGTAGGGAAATGCATCAAGAATATAATATCTCAGGAATATCACACAAAAAAAGAACAGGAAAAATCACAGATGTATTACAAAATTGATGAAAAAAATTAGGTTAACAGCCAGAGTAAATAATGCATAAACTATATAACATAAATGTAGGTCATGCTATCCAAGAAATATGTCTCCAATAATTAAGAAAATGATTGTTTAATTAAAACAAGGTTAGGAATAACAGTATGCTGTAAAGAAAATTGGTATCTAGTTTGCCACATATAATATTTTATGCAAACAAGTATGAGTGTCAGTGTACTACAGTGATACCTCCCCAAAAACCCAGAATAATCTCCAAGAACCAGACTTTGATAAGAAATGTGTCGTACAATATTCCAGTTCCAATGAGATGCCAGATCTGTCCAAAACTTAACAGTAAATGAACACTATAAGAAGAAATGCTCCTGTGTTTCAACTAGCTCAGTACTCTCTGGTCTAATACACTGCCGTTCCATGATAGGTTTATGTTTTAAGTTACCCTTAACACCAAGCTTGCCATGACAGCAAAGCCATCGAACATCCCACATTTGTAATGGAATTCTCTTTTCAGTGAGAGTATGTAATGCCTATGGTATCTTAATAGGGACACATAGTGGAAACTCAAGTTGTACAAAAATACATTTCCCTTAACTTCAGTATAAAAATATTTTCTAGAAATACCCTGTAGTTGGGCTTTCCCTTATTTCCATTTTCACAGTTTCTTAACTGCAGATACTGCAAAGCCTGGGATGTCCAGTGTCACTGTAAGCTTTGGTACATGGCCCCCTCCATTTGCTTATGAATTTTTTAAATAAACCACGAGTCCACATATTTCAGGGATGATGATCAGGAGATGCTGAAATTTGAAAAGAAGACAACTTTAAAAAATGAATGGTGGAACACTAAAGGATTAATCATCCCTATGCCACCCTGAGAAACAGGTAAATAAGTAAAAGCTCATTTAATGAGGTTCAACCGACTGCCCCAAACCATTTGAAAAAACAACTAAATAATCTGGTTTCCAAAGAGCTCAGAATGGGAAATACATAGAAAATGTATAAAAGAACAGGAAATAAACGTTTTTTAATAATCATGACTCTCTTCTGTTTTGAAAACCCCATGATTTCCATTGCTGGATCTTTTGTTCGTCCACCAGTATCTGCTGTTCCCAGTTTTGATAAGCCATATCCGGTCCCCCAAACTGAATTCCGAAAACCTTGGCTGTAGTAGTAATACAAATAGCCCCAATACCTAAGTCAGGAGAAGCACTACCTATAGCAAGGTCCACACATTTGTCATAGTTACAAATAGTGCCATTTAAAGCTGAAAACGAATCAAATTTCTGTAATGCAACTTGACCAGAGAGAACATCCTTAACCAACAGACAAACATTATCAGCATAAACCGATATTTTTTGTGCCGGGATAGATAAAAGTGGAGTCAAATCACATATGAGCTGGTCATGAACAATTTCCCTAACAATGGGGTCCAGAACAAAGATACATAATAGTGGACTAATGGGGCACCCCTGTTATACCCCTTGCCTCAAACTAATCCCCATACCCATATAGTTATTAACAAAAGGGTATAGTGTTGCATTATTATATAATAGTTGGATATGGCTGATGAATTTCTGGGATATGCCATATTTTGTCAAAACTTGAAATAAAAAAGCATGTGAAACCCTATCAAAACTTTGGACTGATCCAAAGCTAGTACATACCCAGACCATTTGTTTTGATTTCCACATTCACAAACATCCAAAAGGAAGTGTATATTTTGATGAATAGATCTCTGGGGTACAGAACAGGTTTGAGCAGGGTGAATTACTATCTGTGCAATGGCCTGTAATCTTTTACAAAGAATAGAGGATAAAATCTTATTATCAGTATTAAGGAGGCTTATCGGTCTCCAATTACCTAAATCCGTGCTGTCACCTTTTTTGTACAGAAAAGTGAGTATTGCCGAATTAAACTTGTCAGCCCCTATTCCAAATTTCAGGATATCATTATAAAAGAAAGGCAAAAGATCACTGAGATCTTCTTTAAAGGCTTTATAGAATCATTTGTGATACCATCCTCTCCAGGTGATATTCCGGTTTTTAAAGCATTAATAGTAGAAAGTACTTCTAGCTTAGAAATGGGTGTATCAAAAGTGTTCAGGACAGAAATAGGAACCATGGGAATAGGAAAATGAAAAACATCATTCCATGCAGTAGCTGAGCAAAAGGGAGTACCAAACATCGACTTCAGATGTTGGTCTAAAAGAGTTAGCATTTTCACATCAGACGTCCTGACTTGACCTGCTGAATCTTTTAAACCTGTCATCATTTTTTTTTATAGTTTCTGTTTACAGGCCATGTAAGGATCCTTAAAACGCTGTTGCTGTGTACAATAATGCATTTCTGCAAACGTAGAAACAGCCCTATCATACTGATATTGCCTCATATTTTTTTTAATGTCCTCTAATTGTCTTTGAATGTTAGAATCCGATACCTGAGGACTGGAAAGTAATTTATTAAAACTGATTCCTAAACTGTAAATATTGTAAATAGTCAGAAGTGCTTTTTCTTGTGCCATAATTAATAAATAAATCTTTCAAAGCAGTTTTTGTGTCAAACCACCAAGAAGACCAGTCATCATACATGTCTACTACTGACCTCCTGGAATGTAGCAAACACTTTAACTGAGTCAGAACAGCCTCATTTCCCAGCAGCTGAGAGTTCAGTTTCCATCTCCTCTGTAAAGACGGAAACCTAGGCGGGACATGTCTAAGGCCCAGCTGACAAATTAATATAATGTGGTCAGAGAATTCACAAGGGTGAAGAGAAAAATTCTGTGCCACTAAATGTTTAGAAATAAAAAAATAATCGA
Source organism: Neoceratodus forsteri (assembly GCA_016271365.2). Classification (NCBI taxonomy): domain Eukaryota; kingdom Metazoa; phylum Chordata; order Ceratodontiformes; family Ceratodontidae; genus Neoceratodus; species Neoceratodus forsteri. The sequence goes on along the minus strand of CM057449.1, from coordinate 769,882,327 downwards.
TCCTAGTAGAGGAAGAAGCTCTCTGATAGGTGTACCCTCCCGTTTTGTGTAAAGACCTATAAGCATCTACAAGGCCTGCAACTGAAACTGTATTTTACAATGCATGAGACTCGCAATAAATTTTCTGTCGTACAGCATCTTTAAATCGCAGGTCTAAACCGCAGTTCATATCACCTCCCCAAATGATATGTTTGGAAGTAAATAGATAAGGCTTAATCAAATGAAAGAGATCAACTCTAGCAGTTTTAATCTGTGGGGCATAAATGTTAATCAGTTGAAGGGAATATCCCTTATAGATACAATCAAGTACCAAGGCCCTACCAGAGAATAAATCAATGAGCCTGGTAACTTGCACAGTAGTATGGTTGAAGAGGATCCCCACCCCATCAGCAGCATCTGATCCAAAAGACCGGAAAGACAAACCCTCCCACCAAGCCTTTTTTGCTTGTGAGACATCAGTTAAATTAGAAAATCTGGTTTCCTATAAAAAGACAATATCTGTCTGTAGATTTTTACAATACATCAAACAAATCAGTTTTCTTCTGTAATTCTTGATACTACAGCAGTTGAGAGATATCATCTTTAGACAGGCCATTGTGATTTTAAGGTGGCAGCAAGGGTTTATCTTGTTTTCACTTTTTACCCTTTTTTTTCTTAGTGTCTGGGAAGTCTCTGTCTCCTTCCTCCTCCAGTTCCATTTCAGATAGGGCTTCTGGTCTAGAGGAGGCTTCAGATCCAGAATCCCCCTCTAGATCAGCCAGAACCTGGAAAGCATTTTGAACATCACATATAGGTTTATTCCCTTTCAACCTACTAGTAGCCAGAGTCACCCATCTGGAATGGGGAGTCTGAAAATCAGTATCAGAGGAAGACCTAGCAGAGGTATGAGGTTTCATCTGTGAGGGGTCTGGTGCAGAATCAACACCTTGCTCTTGAGAAGCAGTAGATGTAGTAGTTTAATCCTGTGCTGCAGGACATGACCTTAGTATTGTCCCCCCCCTTGTGGTGGATGTGATGTAGAGTCATGTGTAGCTTGTTCCTCTCTCCTGATCCCTATGTTCTGGTCATCAGCCGAGGCATCCTGTGCCTGAGGCCTATATCTCTCTTGAGCCGTATTTATCAAGTGTTCCTTATCTAGGCCCCCTTGTCAATTTTGTCCTGCCCAAGGACACTGATGATATGCATGGCCAGTCTCATCACATAAATTACACTTAAAGACATTCCTGAAAACTTCACTACCATGGTCCATTTCCCCACATAGAGCGCATTTAACCTTGTCACAGGCACTGTTTAAGTGGCATCTGCTCCCACATTTATAGCTGGCCTTAGGTTGCCCAGAATAGAAGCAGGCACCCCTGTCTTTCCCTAGAAAAAAAACTATTAGAGTATGAAGAACATCATTCTCAATAATATGTAATTTAACTTTAAAGTGCCAAGCCCCTGTCCAGATTCCCTCAGTATCAACAATGGGCTCATGAGGCCCTAAGATAGTACATTTCTTCTCTAACCAATTCTGAATATCACCCACACTTACCCCTTCATTATGAAACATTTTTATTTATTTAGTTTTTGTTGACCAGGTAAGTGCACTAGACAAATCCTGCCTATTTTCAGGCACGACCCGGGGGAGTGGGATACAGATGAATGCCAACTGATCTTGAACCAGATTAAGCTGTTGGTGGTATTTTTAGTGAATGAGGGAAATTTGGCTAGGACACCGGGGAAATTCCCCTACTCTTTTCGATAGGTGCCATGGGATCTTTAACATCCACCTGAACTACCACCAGTCCAAGCAGATGGGACCTCGGTTTAACGTCTCATCGACATTTTTAAATAAAGGCTTTGTGATTGGTATTGCACAGAAATGGAGCCATAAAGGTGATGTTTTACAGGACTCATATTTATGCCAAAACCTGTCAAGGCCTGAAAAATGTTTAAAACTAATGTCAAAGGTGTTGTCTCCCCGTATATTAATTAAGGCATAGATGTCTGAGGCCAAAAGGTTCATGGAGTCTTTCAAGAGTTTTTTTTGCCACAAAAGCTCTATCAGGATGCTCAGATAAACCTCCATGATATCTAAGTCTGACGGCATTCTGCCTAGGAGCCTGCTCCAGCTTGTTATTTCTGAAAAGGTCCAAGAATCTAGAGCCTTGTCTGGTATCCCCCCCCCCCGGGAATGTGGTGGAGATGTCCATGGAGGGGCCTCTGAAGCTATAATAGCTGCATAGTCTCGTGCCCCAGTTTGAAAAGTGTGACCCATATGTGAATTTGAGGGTTGAGAAAAAGTTTGCTGACCTGAAGTGGATGCCTGTTGTTGTTCCATCTCAGAGTGACAGTCTAATAGTGCTGGGGAAGAAAACGAAATCCAATTCGAGTCTGGGATCCAGCGACTGTCAACTTGCTGCATCCATCCCACTTGAGACAGTGCTGTTTCTTTCGTCCAAAGCTCCTGTTTATCCAGAGTAGAGATGTGCACTTCGGAGTCAGCAGAGATCTCAAGTAGTACACTGACTTCCTCATTCCTGTCGTCAGCTGTGCAGATGACATGCTCTGCATCAGAGGCTTGGTGTTCTTTTGACAAGCAAACCAGTGGAAAAACTATTGATACATCAGAAGCCAAATCCAGAGATTCATCAGGAGTACAAGAGACACTATCGGTGGTCAGGTTTTTGTCATCGCCCAATTCAGTTCACAAGGCTCCCGCTGCTCGCTCTCGGGCATGCAAATCACCGCTTAACCTCTCTTGTTCATTGTGTGGAAAACATTCCTTTGATAACTCCATTTTGCCCACTTCAGTAACCTGCAGAGCAGCAGTCTGTACAACCTTCTCTGTCGCTTGTCCAACACTGTCTGCCATCACTGCATCAGGACAGCATCTCCCCCTACGGCAGAGTAGGGGAATTTCCCTGGTACCCTGGCCAAATTTCCTCCATTCACTAAAAATACCAACAGCAAAATCTGATTCAAAGTCAGCTGGGATTCATCTGTATTCCTCTTCCCCGGGTCGTGCCTGAAAATAGACAGAATTTTTCCAGTGCACTTACTCGGACAACAAAAACTAAATAAAAGTAAATAAATAAATACTTCCCATCTCTTGAATAAAGCCATACTGCACAATCCCAGTAACTGTTATGAACATTCTGATTTATTGCTTAGAGTTGTCTGGATTTATTGGGGCCCACTCAGCAGGTTAGATCAAGAATATGCCTAGCAGCTGCCACCCAGGACCAGGGTTGTGTTATTTACACAGGGTTCTAGTTGTTTGTTTCTGTACTCCCACTCCTCTGTTCCTGTAGAAAATGTGCCAGTTATACATCCTAATGCCAAGGGTGGTACCTAACTATTAGTAAAGTAACTTGGTATGGCAGCATATGGGCACCAGTGTTTCCAGATATTTAATGGGGGGGTGCACACTAGTTAAAGAAGTGGCCTAGGGGTTACATTTGCCTTGTGCATCTGCAGCTAGATGCATTCCTCACTTGGCGTAAAAATACAGTGCCCATAGGACCCTGTGCATCTGCATTCAGATGGACTCCTTAACTGATGCAGCGCCTAGAGGGCCTTGCACATGTCCATCTGTAGCTGCATAGAAGTGCAGTGCCCTGATGGTCCTGCAGCTCCACTGCCTGATGGACTGCACATTTGACACATGGTCCAAAGGACCCCGAACATCTGCATCTGTAGTTGTATGGAAGCACAGGGTCCAGAGGGCTCTGCGCTTTCACAGTCAGATGGATCTGTTTATGCAGGTCCCAAAGGCACCTTCATGAATGAGTATACAGTTCCACTATCTCGAAAAGAAAGGAAAGTCATTGCAAAAAAATGCATTAATGCACTAGTTAGGGTTCAACTTAAAGCAACAAAAGTAGGGAAATGTGACATTAGAGTTTCCAACCCTAACTCCCCATCCCCCTTAGCAGCAAAAGGATAAGATCACACAAGCAAATACAGACAGCCATCATCTGGTAAGACAAGCACGATGCAACTGTTTCCAGAAGAGACAAATGGAGTAGCACCGATATGCTACCTTTGTGGATTTATATCTGCAACAGCATAAGCACAGGAACCATAGGGACATATGCTTATATAGCCACACCTGTATGCATGTCATACAGTGTGTCCTGCAAGCAGAGGGCCATATAGGGCCTGCATCTCGGCAGAGAAAGCTACGCACGCACACTATACAAGGTAACTCACTACATAGCATGAGCCACTACTGCATAGTTTTCTATAGGTATCTGTGTGACTGAAACCCTGCTAGCACCTTGAACAATTTCTAGATGTGCTACTGAAACCATGATACCCACGTTGCTGCAGTACTTCTGTTTGCATAAAAGCAGGCCCCACCGGGGCCTGCCAGTCTGGAGACAAATGTCGGTGTGCATCTTCTTCACTTGTAGTGGAAGAGGGGCAGGCTCATTAGGGGCCTGCACTTCTGCAGACAGAAGTACTGTTGTCATTTTGGTATCATGGATTTTGTGCTTCCCATACTTCTGCAGCCAGAGGTTGGCTTGTATGTTTTACACATGCGACTGCATAAACACAGACCCGTCAAGTGTGTGTACAGGTATGTCTTCCAGTGTGCATGAGTGCCTGAGGCTAAAGAAGTGTTGGTCCCTTGTAGGCCTGCACTTCTTTTTGTTTTGGTTTATCTATTTATAAGCCCCATGACCAGCCCAGAAACCTACTCCTTTGGGCAGCCAAGTCTCACCACACCACTCCTCTGATCACTGTCTGCTGCTCCTTCAGGTGCCACCTCTCGATCGACCTGATGTATCCCTTCAGCGGGGGCCCTACCCATGGAGGGGGCTGGGAGGGGAGACTGTCATGTGCTCATAGGCACACCTTCAATCCTCACTGAGGACAGAAAGGGTGCAGTTCGGGGCCTGGCTTCATAGCAATGGGGGGTGGGCTGCCAACATCTGGTGGCTTGGTCAGCCATTTTCCTTGTTCCTGGTTATCCCCACCACACAGGAATGTATGCTGCAGTATCCTGGTGTTCATGCATGTGAAATGTGGTCACACATGCCGCAATGCGTGATACCAAAACTGGCTACCAGGAGCCACCAAAGGGTGTGATGCGCCTTTGGCCCTCCCCCCAGGAGGAGAGTGCCCATAACATGCTCTTGAGCTCTACCTGCCAGCTACCACTGCTGTTATCCTGGGCTTGGGTGTGAACCTGGGTCCCCAGCATGCCAGGTGATTCCCTATCACCTGGCGCCATAGGGTCGGCCCAGGCCTGCACTTCTACAGACAGAACTCTTGTAATCTGGATATTGTGGATTTACATCTGTGGATACAGGGGGACTGTGATTCTGCGCACTGAAGCAGTGTTGTGATTAAGGTATCCTTAATTTCTATCTGCAGTGAGAAGTGAGTGTGTATGTCTTATGGTGTGCATGTCTTGTGGTGTGCATGCCACAGATACAAATCCACAAATGTAGCACATTAGTGCTACTGTATTTGTGTAATCTGGAAACAGTTGTACGTTTTATATTTGAATCTACCTGCAGCACTAGCTGCAGGAGGTTTCATGTCATGATCACGACTGCAGAATGGTGACCCATGACAAGGGCTCTGAACCCACAATGCTACCGGTTTGGAAAATATGTTTTTTTTTCAGGGGGGCGCAAAGTCACCTGCACCCCCCTTGTGGGGGGCTTTACCCCCCACATCCCCTTCTTTAGGATTGTAACTCCTGGGGGCACCAATCGGGGATGGGGAGAACTGTCGGTTGTGCAAAGGTGTTGGCACCGTGATTCTCTCGCAGCTGTCATGGGTCGCCTTTCAGCAGTCGCAGTTTTGATGGGTTACTTCTGTGGGAGACACTTTTATATCAGCACTGCTCAGAATCACCAGGAAACTTAGCTATTGTCCAACCTGATAATCTTTAGTTAATTCCTTATTCAAACCTCACACATATTAGAGAAAAACATATATATTAATACCAGTCAGTTGATATACAGCTCTTAGTCACAGTTTTTATGGCTCAATTGCCAATTTCCAATGTTTTTAAAGCACTTTTTTTCATCCAATTCAAACCAATCTTTCAGCTTCAGCAGAACATTGCTGCTTTTCTGTTTTATCAAGGTCTGATACAATGCTGATAAGCATGCTCACAAAGTTGCTGATGTTTTGGAATGGGAAACCATTCCATCTTCTCCTGCTAACAGACCTTGTTGAACTGGCCAGTGTCAGTATATGTTTTTCTCTAATATGTTTGAAGTCTGAATACGGAATTAAAGATGATCACATTGGACGGAAACTAAGTCTTCTGGTGATTCTGGTCAGTGCTGATATGACAGTGTCTCCTTCAGCTAGTGCTGCAGGTGGATTCAATTAGAAGACTCACATGTTCCTGGTATCATGCACTCCTAAAAGTCTTAGCACCCAGGTGTAGGAGTCAAGTTGAGTGGGAGAGAGACTTTTGTTTCTAACAGTTGTACGTTGTTTGTCTTACCTGATGATGGCTGTCTGTGGTGGCTTGTGTGGGTTTGTCCTTTTGCTGATGGGGAATTAAGGTTGGAAACCATAATGCCGTGTTTCCCTACTTTTGTTTCTTTAACATAAATGCTAACTGTTGCATTAACACAGTATTTGACAATTACTATATATTATGCAAGCATGGCAATGCCTGTATATTAGGTTTACATTGGGATTTCTTAACAAAATGTCCGTTCTCAAATACTTAAAACGCATCCATCTTAGACCATTGGACTGCAAAATTCCACATGCATCATCTCATTCCTAGTGTCTACTAATGTGACAAGTTTTATAGACATCTGTTGGTCTGTTTTGGATTCATAAAGTGTAGAATTTATGAAGTTTTGCCCATTTGTGAACCAAATGTTTGCCCAAGGAAAGTGAAAAAGTACATGTAGATATATTATGAAATTTAGAGGTTTGTTTAGATGGTCCTTTTTCTGGTTTGGTGAAAAAAATGTTTATTTTGTAATTGTTTTATGATATTTGTTTGCACATGCTCAGTTCACTAAAAAAAACTTGAAAAATCTACAAAGAGATATGTTTTGAGACTTACAGGTTGGTTAAACATTATAGAGCTATAGGTCCTTTTGGTGGTTTGGTAAAAAAATGTTAATTCATTTTGAAGTTATTAGTGATTGATTGCACATGCTAAAAGAAAAGAAATGTTGCTAAATATCATATTTTATCAAATAGAAGCCAGACTAGAATAAAACACACCATCAAAACCAAGCTGCAGGTCAAACTGAATACTTTTATTAAACGCCCCCCGCCATTACAAGCAACTCAGGGTTTAAGTTATGTCAGATTAAACACCATAGGCTTGCTTCTCATAGATTGATGCAGAGCTTCCACAAGCCCTACATTAAAACCTGTGCTACACTGACTGTATTGGCACACCTTGCACATGATTCTAAAAGGTCATGTGCATTTGCAACTCTTTACCCTGTTTACAGTGGATTGCACCAAATATTTGGTGCAAACCACATAGAAAGGTCTACAAAGTTAGACCAGTAAAAGCTGGTCTAACTAGCAGCATGTGGCACATGGAGGCTAGGGGACTGTGAATCAGGGGTGTAGCTAGGGATTTCAGATCTGCACACTAAGTGGACACACTGCTACCCCACCTCCCTTGTTAGGGTGAGCTACCCCCAGTGTTGCCAGACAATATACAAATGTACACCAGGACCATGTTTGTTGCCTCATTTGGCACAATAAATACAACTTTCGTATCTCATGACAGTGGTTGTTCTTGTTGCCATGCATGAGTAAATACAAATGCCATGCATTTTTCCCTAAGACACTCACATGCCAGCCAGAGCCTGTAAAGTCGTATTGTCCTTGGGATGCAAAGAGAGTATTAGGGACCAGTCCTTCTAGTTTCGACTCCCATGAATAAAATTACAGAAAGGTTTAGTATTTTCTTTGTTAGTTTTCATGGAAAAAGGAAGCAGTTCAGAGCCTATTTGCTATCCCCTTAAATAAAATTGCACACCATGGAGTGCTTGGAGTATGTCTACCTACACCCATGCTGTGAATCCTGATTCCTGGTCACAGACTGCCAAAAGCCTCATGTGCCCTATGTTCAGCACACTCAGGGCTTGCTGCAGTCTAAATCATTTGAGAATCGAGACTCATGGGTGGGACTCTGTGATTTTATCACTGTAAAAAGGATAATTATTTTATTTACTTTAACAAATAATCTTATTTGATGTTTATTTTATTTATTTTAATATAAACTAGACCAACAATGGTTAACAACCAACAAACATGGTCAAATCCAGAATGAGCATCATTTTTTTTGTACTTAAAATTGTAACTTTGCAAAACAAACTGCCCTCAAATACAACTCACCCTTGAATACAACCCACAAGCAAAAATACTAAACTTTAATAAAAGTTATACAAAGTAGTATTTAGATATATTTTTTCTATAAAGCTATATATTCACCTTGTCTGGAGCATGCTGGCTTCCTTAGGATCTGTCCATGTTTCCCTAATCAGCAACCACCTTCCCAGGACTTCCTTGTCACTCATGTTCCCACATGGATTGCCTCCCATGGCTGGTCCAGTAGGGGGAGGGCTATACTTCCCACTGGGGACTTTCATCCAGTTGTTGATGACAGGGATCCTGACAGTTGAGCAAGTGAGGTGTGATGCACAGAGCATCGTGTACACCTGTCCACCATCCATTTTTCTTGGCTTTTTTCTCCCCTTCCTGTAGCTGGGGCTTGCATGTTAGTGTGTGTGTGTGTGCGTGTGTGTGTGTGTGTGTGTGTGTGTGTGTGTGTGTGTGTGTGGAGGCATGCAGTACCTCAGAGTCCCATAGCTCCCTCTCTTCATGCTACTGCAGACCCACACTACCATTAGGCCTTGACCTGGTGGCTGTTCTGCACCACAACCAACAAGTCATCCCTCCCCAGGATAGGAGAGGAGTCCACTGGACACTTGATCCTCTCCCTGGCTGACCCCCAGCAATGCAATACAATGTCTGATCTGTAGTCAGTGGTTTGGTAGGTGGTAGCTCCACTGCTGTGCTACTTGGATGGCCTGTATTTCGATATCTTTAATTAATAAACAAAATGTTTGAACACAAATCTCTCACAAATGATTTTGAAAATCTACCTGCACCGCAAACAGTTTGAACATTTACACAATGGTTTTCAAATTATCTATGCTGAAGTATGCTTTTCAAAATCTACATACAGCACAAGGATTTTCAAATCTGTATACTGCACCGTGGTTTCCAAAATGTTCGGGCTGCATTATCATTTTAAAAATCTACATGCTGCACAATGTTTTCACAAAACAGGAAATCCTACAGTATATGAAGGTTTTGAAAATATACTGGCTGTGTGACAGTCTTTTTTTTTTAATCTACATGCTGCACAATGGTTTTCAAAATCTACCTGCTGAGTGAAGATTTTTATTTAATGTTTCAGTTCAGGGAGACTAAAAAGTTTAACGTAAGATAACTCATTAATACTTAAATGCTAAGGGTACCACTTTAGTGTTTGTAAGGGAGATGTAGAATGCCATGCACAGTGCCCCCCATATTATAAAGTTTAGCATAGCATTAACAAGCATAACGCCAAGCTAACCAGATTCATTGACTCTGGATGGGTGGGGAACATATCCAAAGTGTACCTGGTACTGCTAACAGTTGACAGTGCTGATGCAGAGACTACGCTGTGACCTTGCAAATGTGGGTGCCCTCTTGCACACAGAATGCAATGGTATAGTCAAAATCTTTTGTAAGTGGAAACAGGCAGCAGGGGCAGCCCATATTAATGCTAATGAAACCCTGCTATATCAATGTGCACCGTGATGTGTGACTCCTGCCCCCCCAGCAGCACTGGTGCTGACAACTCCCAATTCCAATCGTTACATCCCTGTTAGTACAGAGCTATATTCCAGATCCCAACCATGGCAGTTTCATGGTTTCCCCACCCGAATTGCTGTCAGTTCTGTGCAATGTTAAAGATTCAAACCCTGGCAGTCTGACGGATACCACTCCCTTACCCAATTGCTGACAGTACTGTGGAACTGTACTAAAACACTTGCCTGGCAGTCTAGTGGACACCCCTTTAATTGAACCCTGTTAGTGTTGTGGAACTGTATTAAAGCTCTTCCCTTGCAGTCTGGTGAACCCTCTTTACTCGTCTTATTGCTGTCAGTACTTTGGAATTGCACAGAAGCCCTTCCTTGGCAGACTAGTGGCCCCCCTCTCTTAACCAATCTGGTATTGTGGAATCATACTGTGGCCCATCCCTGGCAGTAAAGTGTCATCCCCTGACTGACCACATTCAAAGTCCCTTCCCTGACTCTCCCACTGAGCACCCACCACCCACACTCCTTATCAGCTCCCTAATCACCCAACTGTACATGGGTTTGCTGTAATCTGGTCCTCAGAAGAAAACTGGCACAAATCCTCTTCTCACCACCTCAGAAAACCATTGTCTGACTGATAAGGTGTATTCTGCTGATAAAAACTGTTTCTACAGTATGTGCACACTTCCTACCTATCGATCAGATGGCAAATAGCCTAGGTGCTGAGTGAGGTGGTGATAGCCCATCAGTGTTTGAAAAACTGATGGCAGCTCACATACAGATAGATGGTTGACTTAGGGACTGACAGGGGATGGACCTGGTAGTTGCTCAGTGGGTAGGGTGGGGAGGAAGGCTTTGACAGTAATTGGGTGGGGATGACACTAAAGTACCATAAATGGGCATTAGTACATTCCCATTATACCAGGTGAAGGAGAGGGTCCACTAGGTTGCCAAGGATGGGATTTAGTACAAAGCCACAATAGCAACAGGGACTGAGTGAGGTAGGAGGGTCCACTAGATGGCCAGGGAAGGATTTTTTAACAGTTTCAACAAGCCAACAGGAACTGGGTGTAGTAGAGGGTTCTGCTAGGCTGTCAGGGATAATGGGGGTGGCAGAGACTCTAAAATGCCTCCCAGATTTGTACATAGACACAATTATCATGCAAAAGGCCCTTAGCATTGTGTACACTAATGGGAGGCAGTAAAGCACAGTGATTTAGAAAACTTTGAGAACTGTGTTTGAATCCCACACATAGCAGTTGCATAGTGTGTGACCATGAGCAAGTCACTTAACTTCCAATGCTCCGAGGACACAGCTGGACACAGTCTTCATCAATGCTACAATACGGGCTCTATTTGGACCCTGGACATAAGTCAAAACCTTAGGGTACTTTAAAAAAAGGTTTTACCCTTTACATGTCTCTTACAGGAGCCCCTTATCTCCTTCTGTTTCCTTCAATATATCTGCGTGTAAGGTTTTACCTCAGTGCAGAGCCTGTCCTATGCTGCCTTCTGAATTTTCCATAGCACCCACCTTGCTGTATACGTTGGGTTCACTTATTTTTCATTTACTACCATGTCACTGAAGTGCCAGTTTAGCTGGTTTGCAGGAGGCATTATCCCTGTTGAGACATTCATAATGGTTCTCCTAATATCCACCCTAGCTCTAGGCACCTCACATTAACCAGGTGTTTACTCTCACCAGATAGTGTACTGTGCACATATGCACCAGCATCTTCCTCAGCCTGCCCTCTAAAAGTGTCTGGCAATTTCTCCAGGCATTCTGGTACAGGTAATGTCTTAAATATCCAAACAGTACCAGCTTGGGAGTCACCATATAAATAGAAGGCCCACCTCCTGCATGTCTCAGCAGTTAAGTCTTTGGCAACCGATATCTCACCATCTTCAGCACAGCTGACTGCATCTCTTGGTCACAGACAGGGCCAAAATTCCCATTCAAAGAGAAAATACCCACTTTAGTGAAATCCTCATGTTATCACAAGGCCAACATGGAGGTCTCTTGATGGTAGCCTCTTAGGATCATCATCACTTCCTTCCAGTGATCCCTTAAACTCCCACGCAAATTAAGTGATCTAGACTAAATGACCTTTAGACTGCAAGTTTCCTCTGTCATCACTGTTTGTCTGGTGTCTATCATTGGAGGCTACAAGATAATTAGGCAATAAGTTCTGGTGTTCTCCCACACTGAAGGGCCCTGTGCATCATGCCCTATGCAAAGAAAGTTAGAAGGCACAAAGAAAGCCACCAGTCTCCTTCTCCTTTTCACAGGGCCTCAAAGCATGCTGCCACGCTACTACCTCAGAAGCTAAAGAATTTCATTATAAAAATCTACATTAATGCAGAGTTGGAATGCTACAGCACAAAATTATATCCATCAAAGCTGGGAATGTACAATTATGGTCTTCAACCAATTGCCCAAAAGGTGTGGAAATGTGCTATTAGGGTAATCCAGCTTAAATGCCACCCCCTCCACTTCACTTCCCCTTTTAACCAAGGTCAAGCAGTGTGGTACCTCATACAGGGCCAACAAAATCAAAATTTGAAAAATAGCAACCCTTATCCCCAGCCTATCCCTACCCTTGCAACCCAAGGCCTAGCTACAGATCCAGCTCCATGCTACAAGGCTGTGCTGGTTCATGACAGCCTCTTTTGGTCCAATGCTAAGTTGCACAGTTCCCACACTATTCGTATATTGAATGTGTATGGCATTGCAAACCCTCTGTGTAGTGTAACATACATTTAAGAGAAGCGTTGTGTTTTACTTTTTGCCCTGTAGATATGTACCATCCACTTGTAATTTGTTTCATACAGTTTTTAGAAGACACCGCAAAAAAATTCTATACATATCCCAGACATGTTACATACTTTGAGAAGTTCCACGTATGTGTCTTAAGGAAAGAAAGAAAATGTGCAGCATGTATAGCACTGTACTTACAAATATGTAACAATTACGTTGCTTTTAAAGGGTCCACAGTATTGTCTGCAAAGTGAGCCACATTATAAATGGATGTAAAACTGTTTAGCTGTACACCACAAGTATTCTAATTAGAGACCTAAAATGTGTAGGAGGTGTATTAAACACCAGAACTGTATGGCATGACTCCAGACCTCTAGCTTGGCCTTGGTTTGTGAGGGGTAGGTCATGGGGTGGAAACTCGGGTTGCTATTTACAAATTTTGAATATGTTGGTCTTCTATTAGGTACGACACCATTGATGCATGGCCCCATACTTGTAGCTTAGTCTTGGGTAAAAAGGGGAAGTGAGGGTGTAGAAGTTAGGCTTGACTACCCTAATAGCACATGTCCAAACACTGTGAGCATTAGGTTAAAAACCATAATAGCACATTCGCAACTTTGAGGGTCTGAGTTTTACGTGGTACCAACCATAATCTACACTAATGTATTTTTTTTTCAATGCGAGTGTGTATGTGTGTGTGTGTGTGTGTGTGTGTGTGTGTGTTTTACAAAAATTATGCCAATGCATCTGTTAGGGTGAAAGCACAAAACATTGAAAGTATAGAAATAAAAAGTTAGGGGGAAAGTCCCTTCAGCCTTGATTTGATGCAAGTTAAACTCCCCCAACCTCTCTTCATAGGGCTTTCCTCTCATTCACTTTATAATTGTGGTCACCCTTCCTCTGGAACCTCACCAGGAGTTCAATGTCTTTCTTTAAGTAGGGGTGCCAGAACTGCACACAGTACTTTAAGTGCAGCCTCACCAGTGACCTGTATAATGGCAGGATAACTTCTTCACTTCTGGAGGTGATCTGTCTGGCAATACACCTCAACATCTTGTTGGCATTTGCTGCCACCCTTCTGCATTGCTCTCATTGCTTTCACCTCCCTGTTACTATCACCCCCAGAATAGTTTCTTCTTCAGTGACCCTTAACCTTTCCCTTCCCAAATGGTATATGTACTTGGGGTTTTTGGACCCAAAGTGCATGATCTTGCACTTTTGGCATTGAAGCCCAGCTGCCAAGTCTCAGACTATTTCTCTTGAGTATCCAGATCTTTTTGGAGAACCCACCCCCTCCTACTGCACCAATTTTGGTGTTGTCTGCAAACAGGCTCAATTTGCTCTCAACCCCTCCTGTTATATCAGCTATAAAGATGTTGATGAGAACAGGTCCCCAGGATGCAGCCTTGTGGGACCTCACTGATGACTGCTTTAGGCTTTAAGAGTCCCCCCCCCACCACCACCCTCCATTGCCTATCCCTCAGTCAGATTCCTGTTCATCGGACCATTCTTTCCACTGTCTCAGGGTCCTTAGTTTACACACTAGACCACCATGTGGCACCAAATCGAAGACTTTACTGAAGTATAAGTACAAGACATCAACTGCCTGCCCTCCATCCAATGCCCTAGTCACTCAATCAAAGAAATTGACTAGGTTGGTCTGACAGGACCTCCCTTGAATGAACCCATGCTGATGTTCATCTTGCAGGCCATTCTCCTGCATAAATGCCACCAGCCTTTCTTTCATGATGGTCTCCATCCATACAATAATGAAGTATTACAAACAAGCATTTTTCAATGCCGAATGTTCGATGTTTGGTAAACAATTAGTTTTTTTTTTATTTTGACCCCAACTTTTGAAGACACTTGTTTTAGGATTCACCTTATATGAACATATGAACATACAAAATTTGCCAGCAGATAAAGGCCTATAGGTCTATCAAGTCTGCTCGAATGTGCAGCTAGTACCCCTTATTCTACAGCTGCCCCTTCCTTCCACCCTTCCTTTTCATTAACCCTCCGTCTTGTCCTGTCCCATCCCCTTTTGAAGCAATCCACTCTTCTACTGGATACCACTTCTGCAGGTAATGCATTCCACCCAGCCACCACCCTCTCTGTAAAATGTGTCTCCTCATCTCCCTCCTGAACCTTCCTCCCTCCAGTCTCATATCATGGCACCTGGTGTCCCTCTCCTCCCATTCTTTGAACAGCCCCTATGTACCTGTCTTGTTTATTCCTTTCATGTACTTAAAGGTTTCAATCATGTCCCCCCGTCCCTCCTCTCCTCCAGTGAGTGCATGTTCAACTCCATCAGTCTCCTCTCATATGATAAGTCCCCCAGCCCCTTGATCATCTTTGTCGCCCTGCACTGCACCCCCTCCAGTAACTTAATGTCCTCTTCAGATACGGGTGCCAGTACTGCATGCAGTACTCCAGGTGTGGTCTAACTAATGACCTATACAGTGGCAGAATCACCTCCTCCATCCTCGAGGATATACCCCTTGCAATACAACCCAGCATTTTGTTGGCCTTTGCAGCTGCCTTCCTACATTGTGCCGAGTTGTTCATTGACCCTGTAATGAGCACACCCAGATCCTTCTCCACCTCTGTCTGGGCTTGCTGCACTCCCCCTAGCTGGTAACTCCTTCTTGGGTTCTTCATCCCAAAATGCAGCATCTTGCACTTTTTGGCATTAAACCCCAGTTGCCAGGTGTCTGACCAGATTTCAAGCTTTGCCAGATCATCCTGCAACCCCTGCCATCCCCTAGGTCATCCACCACTGCTCCTTCCTTGGTATCATCAGCAAACAGACTGATCTTGCTCTTGATGTCCAATGCTATGTCTGCAATGAATATCCCAAACAACACTGGTCCCAACACCGAGCCCTGTGGAACACCGCTCGTCACTACCCTTGGGTGTGAGGGATCCCCAGCCACCACCACCCTCTGTTACCTTCCCTGAAGCCAGTTTCCTACCCATCTCACCAGTTTTGCACCCACCCCTGTGCCTACTAACTTACTTCCCAGCATTCCATGCAGCACCGAGTTGAATGCCTTACTGAAGTCCAGATACAGGACATCCACTGCATGGCCCTTGTCCAGTTGCCTAGTTACCCAGTCAGAGAACTCCACCAAGTTGGTTTGGCAGGATCTGCCCCATATGAAGCCATGCTGTCTGCTGTCCTGTAGTCCTTTGGCATCTAGGAAGGCCACCAGCCCCTCCTTCAAGATAGTCTCCAATAGCTTACTCACGATGGATGTGAGGCTCACTGGTCTGTAGTTTCCTGGTTCATCCTTGGGGCCACTGTTGTGGAGGGGCACCACATGAGCCATCCTCCAGTCCTGAGGTACACACCCTGAATGTAATGAGGTATTAAATAGGTCTGTCAAATGTCCTGCAAGGACCTCTGCCAGCTCCTTCAGTACCCTGGGGTGGATGCTATCTGGGCCTGGCACCTTGTCCACCCTCAGTGTCTTCAAACCCTCCCGGACTCTACCCTCCATGATTTCCCCATCTGTCACTCCTCCCAATCCCTGTTTCTGCCATTTCTTCCACCTTGGGTGTCACCCCCCCTCTTCTCCTTAGTAAATTCTGAGCAGAAGTACTCATTTAGTGCTTCTGCCTTATCGCACCCTGCTTCCACCCAACCCTCCTCCTTCCTAATCCTTACTATGTGGTCCTAACAGCTCCTTTTCTCCCTGATGTACCTAAATAAGTCCTTCTCCCCCTTCTTAATGCCTTGTGCCAGCCTGAGTTCCATAGATGCCTTGTCTCCCCTTACTGCCCTTGTCACCTCCTTCGATTCCGTCAAATACTCCTCCCTGTCCTCCTCCCCTCCTCCCCTCCCTGTTTTCTTGTATTTCCTAAAGGCAGCTCTTTTCCTCCTTACCTTTTCCATGACCTCCTTGCTCAACCAGCTTGTTTTTTTTAGCCCTAGCCTTCGTGCTCTGGGCCTTGCAGCAGGTTTTGGTTGCCTCCACTATCCCCAGCTTTATGAGCTCCCACCTCTGGTTAGTGTCCATACTAGATTGAATTCTGGCCAGTTACCCTTTTACCACTTCCTCATCCTCCCAAAGTTGGCCTTCTGGAAGTCCAGCACTCTTGTGCCATATTCCACTCCTTCCTTGCCCATATCCAATGTAAGCCATACTGAGTTGTGGTCACTCCCTGGCAGCGGTTCCTCCACTGTAAGTTCTCTCACAAAGTCCCCATTTGCCAGCACAAGGTCAAGGGTATTCCCTAACCTGGTTGGTTCACCGACCATTTGCAGCAGGAAGCTGTTCTTGAAGGCATCCAGCAGTACCTGCTCCCTTCTGTTCCTGGTTGTTGGGGTACTCCGGTTCACTCCTGGCATGTTGAAGTCCCCCACAATCACCACACTACCTTTCTCGCAGGTCCTCCTGATCTGTCCCCTAGTTCCCTGTCTAACTCCTCCATCTGAGATGGTGGCCTGTATACCACTCCCATTCTAAGAATCTTATTCTTGGAATCCTGGATTTGCATCCAAAGTGACTCCTTACTATCCTCCTCCCCTTCCTCCTTCACACACTTCAGTTCTTCCTTCACATACAGTGCCACACCCTTTCCTTTTCCAATCACCCTGTCCCTATGAAATAACCTGTACCCTGGTACAGACAGGTCCCAGTCATTGTATTGGGTGGCCCATGTTTCTGTGATAGCTGCAATGTCCACCTCTCCCTCTGACATGAGCACCTGTATCTCTCCAGTTTTCCTCCCAAGGCTCTTAGTATTAAGGGTAACCAACTTCCACCCTCCCCCCATCCTGCCCTCCTTTACTAGCATCACCAGTAGTACTTGCCATTTGTCCCTTGTCACTGTTATTGGGGGTAAGCTCATATGGTTTCCCAACCTGTGGTTTCTGCATGTCTCTTGCCCAATTGCCACGCCCCGCTCCTAGTTTAAATTCCCAACTTCCTCTATGTACTCCTCCATCTTCTGTTTTAACACTTTCTTTCCCTCCTCACTCAAGTGTAGTCTGTCCCTGTCATAGAGACTACTGTCCTCTCAGGTCCCTCCCCAACCCCCCAACAGCCCATACCATTTAGCACAACACCAGGTTCTCAGCCATTCGTTAAATTCCTCTGTTCTCAGCTTTCTTGTTGTGATTGCCTTGGGCACTGGAAGTATCTGTGAAAAAGTTACTGATCTTCCTGCCCCCTCACGTAATTGTTCTAGTTCCTCAAACCTCCTCTGAACTATATCTACTGTCTTGTCAGCCAGGTTATTCGTCCCAAGATATATAATTAAATGAGGCTTGTCCCTACCCCTTCTAGCATATTTCAGAACAGATTGTCCCACCCTTTCCACTGTCATTCCTGGCATGGCCTCCACCCAATTGCGACTATGCTTCTCGTTACCCCACCTGACTCCTCTTAGTATTGAGTCCCCCAGCACTAAGATTCCATCACTGTTACTCCCTGCTCACTTCCATTCATCTCCCTCTCTCATTTCCAGATCCTCTTCTTCCTCCTGCACATTATTTCCCCCTTTTGCCCCTGTTGCAATTCTCCCAGCAGAACTTCCCCCCGCTCCGGTTTGATCTAGGCATTTATCAATTACTCCTCTAATTTCATCATTTCCCTCCTCCACCTTCTTCCTCTCTTGCAGTGCAAAACTATTTTCTGAAGACCCTTCACAAATGCCTGCTCCCGCTTCTTCATAGTAACCTGTTCTCTCCTTTCCACTCCATGACTTTTGCCACTTCTTCGCCTCCCCTCACAAGTCCCTATCTCCTCCTTCCATTTGTCTTTTGTCTCCTGACCTGGTTTCCCCAGCAATCATTCTTATAGGCATGACATGTATCATTTATAGTATACAGAACAGAGGGTGAGGTTGGGACAGCACACACAGGTAGGGAGTGGGAGGATTTTTTTGTTTGTTAATAAGTGGACACAGAAAATGGAGGGTGGGGTCAGACAGCACACACAGAGAGAGGAAGGGTTCTTTTGGTGTGTCTGAAAGCGGACAAGGAGAGGAGAGTGGGGGTGTGACAGCACAAAGAGAGAGCTGCATGAGGGTTTTTGGTTTGTTTATATGCGAACATGGAAAAAAAGATGGAAGTGGGACAGCACACAGAGGGAGGAAGTGGGAGGGTTTTCTTTTTTCTGTTTGTTTCTGCCAAGCAAGCAGTGTGAGTTTTTTTTTATTTTTTTATAAGCAGACAGAATGGAGGGTGTGGGTGGGACAGCACACAGAGGGAAGGAGTGAGTGTGAGGGTTCTTTTGTTGTGTCTATAAGTGGGCATGGAATGGAGGGTGGGGGTGGGACAGCACACAGAAGTGGGGGAGTGGGACGGTGTTCTTTTTTTCAGTTTGTTTCTGCCCAGCAAGCAGTAAGTGGGCTTCTGATGATAAATAACGATCAGCTGTTTGCTGATGCGGCTCCATGCAAATCAAAGGACCAAAGCCCCTACTGATTGGAGCTGCTTTGGTGCTTTGAAGCACACAAAATTTACACCCACCGAGCAGAGAGTTGCATCAAGACCACAGTGGGTGGTCATTGATGTAGACTGTCAAGCCCCTGCTATTCTGAACTGCAATGGGCTCAGTAGTGACACACCTCTGACATCCTGTATCACTATTCACAAAATGTTTGATGCGCAGGCACATCAAACATAATGAGGTGGGCCTGGATGGTATGTTACAAATATAAGTTACTGGTGAGGTTTGTTCTTTAGTTTAAGAGATTCTTTTTGATTGCCTTTTTCCAGTTTATGTATCTGGAGATCTCCTGTCTCAAGCACTCCTTTTACATAATATGGTCTATTAGTTCTGTGCATCTCATGTCAAAACTGGAGCTTGTTACAGTCTAAATGCTTGGCTTCAATGGATACTTTTGAAAGTATGGTTTGGATGACAGGAATCTGGTAACCAGTACAAATGTTTATTTGTGGGTGGGAATGTAAGTCTGTTTCAATTCTAATATTTTGCACTGTAATTAGATCATCAAGAAAGTTTTTATGTGTGGTTATGTACTATAATTTGTGATGAATTTAATTGTTGGGTGTGCATTCTTCAGCCAGGTGTAAAATATAATCCATATGATTAATTACTAATCTTGTGTTTCAGAACTGAAGGGACAGGATAATGAATCAATAACAAAGCATTATTTCCTGATAACATTTTGAAGCCAGCCTGTCAGCACAGCAGTAGCACTACTGCTTTTCTCTCCTGTGACCTGGTGTCAGGAAGCACCCTGGGTCATCTGTGAGTCAGTCTAGAGGGAATAGTAGAGCATCCCATCAAAGATTCACTGCCTCCAAGAGGAATGGCTCCTGGACTCCACTGTAGTACTGCTACAGTACCTGGGTGATCATATGTGCAGTGCAGGTAGGCACTGATGATCAAGTGTGGGGGTTGTTGCAATGTTCTAACACATGCTGTATGCTTCTGCATGTATTCATGTACCTGGCAGACATTACATAACTTCCACAGGACTTAGAGAAAATAGAGAAAAGCATCTGACTGCAGTATGGATGCTATCCACCCCTTGATGCAGGTCCTGCACTGCTGACCATGGCACTGTGGCTGTCAGCAAGCTCTAACTCTACCAGGGTGGGAAGGAGTATACCTTCAGTGGACTGGTTCTGGGGGATCCAGCAAGGAGCATGGCAATGTGGTGCATTCTGGAACAGGTGGGCGATGGTTCTGGGCAAGGTGGCAAGACCAATGGTAGGCCAGTCAGGTGGCAGTGGAGAAGAAGTATACTAAATAATAAAAAGAGAACATTTGAAGTCATTTGTGTTTAACTAGGACACATAGAATTGACTCAGTAACCATTGCCAAAGTACAGAGATGCAAAATGCCTGTTCTGCTAACTGTTGTTTGCTACCTGCTATATATGAAGTGCACACATTGGGCACAGATAGAGATTTTCCTTTAATCTAAAATTACTGAGTTTTCTTTCTCTTGTGCCCTCCCCCAAGGTGGTGAGTGGTAGTTCTCTTAGCTTCCACTGACATATAGAATTGGATATTATTCTCCATGAGTTGGTAGTATGCAACATCAAATCCAAAAAGTATTACTAAACATACAATATGAACAGATAAATCATTTCAAAGGAATAGATTAAGGCAGCAGTTCTAGTTAAATAGGAAGTGTAAATCATTTCACAGATTTTTTCACTGTCCAATAGTTAAAAACTTCAGATTTAACTTTTGCTGTCTACCACTTCTTTCTGACAATTGGTTCCCTAGATTTTTAATACATTCATAATGTTGTGTGGATCCACAAGAAATATGGCAGCCCACATGTCATTTCCTGCTTTTCACCCTTTGTTTACATTACTTGTCCTATAAATACTCAGCAGACAAAGGAGGAGGTGGTGCATTCCAGTTACATCAGACAAAATAATGATTGAGAGAATGGCAGCATCCCATTTCCCTCTGAATCCAATATGTCGCTCCTGGCAAGGTTCTGTACTAATCTGTCAGAAAAAAATAAAGAATATAAAGAAAACAAAAAACAATTAAAAGCAAGTGATTCAGGTTTCATCAGTTGTGGGACTTGTTTGAAATAACTATTTTAAAAAGAACATGTTTAGTAACTAGTGCTTCTGCTTTAAGTAGTAGAAAATAAGTTTAAGGACTAGATCATTTTTGCTCTTCCCCCTTTAAAAAAAATAGGCATAATTGTAGTGAAATACATGGTAAAATATTTCTAGATATTTTGCAATATTTCTAAAAATGTTCTCTCTGGTGGCCTTAAAGTAGTAAGGTACTGCAGGTAGGTGGGGAATTTCTCTAGCGATATCACAAAAATTTCAGGAAATATCTGTCCATGTCAATTAAAGGGACACTGTCAACCCCCTTAGGTCTCAAAGTGTCCCTAGTTTGAAAAATAGTAATAATAATAATAATAATATTCTTTATATTGCGCTTTTCAAAAAATCAAAGCGCAGTACAAGTTATGGAATCACAACGTAATAAAACATTAATATAAAAATACAATAAATAATTAGTGCATTACAACAAACTTCATAAAACAACAATAAAATCGAACCCAAATCAGTCAGTCGCTTCCCTATAGGCCTTAATCCATAAAAAGGATTTTAAGGCTTGTTTGAACCCCCCAAAAACATACTTTATGACTGCCAACATACTGTAAAGATTGCTGATGTATCTGGTAGTTTGATTCTGACTCCTTTTTCCTTTTAAAAAAGTGAAAAACAGACTGCCCACCATACTGGTGTTACCACATAAATGCAGGTTTGTTTTCATTCTTTGATCAGCTCCAACTGCATCTTTCCTGGACTTAGGAACACCCACGACACAGTCTAGGCCCTCATAATGCAGTGGGAGTTTAGGAAGCTACTGCGTCATTAATGACTGCATTGTTTAGATAGGTTTGTAATGCTCAGGAAGTATGTAATAAGAGCAGAACCAAGATTGTAGAAAAATAAGGCTGTTTATACAGTATATTAGCATGCATTTCAGTTCTACTAAACAGGCAGGCAGACAAAACAAACAGCAACATCAATGAATGTTACAGAAGGTAAGTAATCATAAAAAGTTGTTTTTTAACTAGAAATAATATGATGAAAAACAGGTTGACAGTGTCCCTTTAACTGTAAGCATACATGTAATTCCATTGTGCCAGAAAATAGTCTTATTCTTAACCCAGCACATACACCCAGTTATCAAATAATTAAATAAATACATAAATAAATAAAAATGAGTTTGCATTTCATTTAATATACACTGAAATAGCATGAGTAAAGGTTTATAAAGGAATTGCTGTTTTTACTTCCTCAAAAATCTTAAACACTATAAGGATAATGTTTGTTTAATCAGGCAAATTGATAGATATTGGGACTGAAAAAAACACTGCATATGTCAGGTCCATACTCCTTCAAGAAAGTGATAAATATGGTGTTCACCAGCTGGAGGTTAATCACAAACATTGTCCAAGAAGCATTTTGAGTCGGTGCATGAAATATCTTTGCTGGTGAATTTTCCATGCAGATAACAATTGCCAGGAGCACTCAGAACTCCAAACATGTTTTGGGTCTCCCAGCTTTTTCATAGAGTCCCTACTCTTGCAGATTGCTGAGTCATAAGCAGTTCAAAAACCAATTTTTAATTCAACCCACATTTTTAACCTTAACACTGAGACTCCAGCAACTTACATTTTCTAGTCAATGAACTAACATTGATCTATGTCAAATCAAGTAAAACACAAGAAAATGAAATGCACTATATTTTTGAAAATGCTTACATACATTTCTCTAATTTGAGGATACTCACACAAAGACAATTGTGCTTACTGTGGGCACAGTATTAAGAAATATTAATCGATTGCAGTATATGGAATGACAGAGGCTAATCTGCCTGTTTAAAATATTCAGATTTACTACTTAATCTTTGACTGACATTACACAGTTGTCTCATTGCTTTTTTGCTCATGAATGAGTAGTTTTGATATAATGAATGAAGTCTCTGCTTCTTTCTCTGTGATCTTTAACAACTGTCAGCTGTCTACAGCAAGCAGGCTTTTTTCTGTACTTTGATGATCCATCATATGTAAACATGGTACAATTACCTTAGTTTCACCCAGATTGATCACCTTAAACAAGTGAGACCAACTGTCCTTTATGGCATCATCTGCTCCAAGGAGGTTAACGTTTTTGTCATTGAGAACAAGTCCCTTTTTTACTAGGTAATTAACAATAATGACATCTTGCTGCTTTGCTTGGTTCGATAACCATTATTTCTTACAGATTTGGATGGACTTTAAAAGGCAAACAGTGAGGAAGACTTGTACTTACAAGCTCGGTGGCCTGCATATCAGCTGGCCCAGCAGGCAATTCTCTGCTTAATTATACCCCCCCTTTTTTTACAATGGCAACTACATAAAGGTCATGTGCAAATTGTAATAGAAAGTGGTTCACACACAAAAGCAAAAACTGGAACTGTATATCCCTAACAACAATGACCATTTTAACTGCTAGCATGCAATCTGCCACTGAAAAAAAAAACTGACTGATATTGTATGTCAAAAACTTTGATAATACACTCTTGCAGTATTAACCACTTTGATCATGGGTGCTATAAAGTCTGGCTGATCACTTGATTACAAATGCATACTCCAGTAGCTGTTGGGTGCTCATAGTCTTTCATAGACATTTATGAAGAAAAGTGTTGTAAAGTTTCAGAATTGAGTGAAAATAATTTTCAGTTGTGAAGGTGCTATATGATGGAGAATGCATTTAATTTATACAAATTTTAATCTACATATACACTACCTAGATGTGGCTTATTCTACTGAAACAGAGAAGTTTCTGATACTGACAATATTTGATCCAGAGATTTTAAAACCACGGGGGTGATTATTGTGCACATGTAAACCTTAATGGGCTGGATATGTGTTAGTTTTGTCACATCCCCATTGCTGAAGCCTATTCTTCTATGGTCCCTGAAACAGCATTGACCTCACTAAAAGGGATTAACTACCTCATTACAGTAAAGGAGTCAAAAATACATGGTAGAGGAACCTAATTAACATAGGGATGAGCACACCTTTAAGTCCCTGTACACATTATGTCTTATAGTGTTTTAAACCCACTTAACACTGTTTACATCCAAATTACATGCCCCTTAAAACATTTTACCCAAAAACATTTTTAAAACCTGCTAGGTATCTAGTCTTATGACCATTTTTATAAAGGTTTTAGAGCTAGCAAGATTTCACTGTCATGTTAGGACTGGGGTAAACATAGTTTAAGCTGTAACAGTTTAATTAAACCAGTTCTAACTGCACTTTGGACTGGCAAGCACAGCTCTATGTTTTGGAATTAATAAGAAATGGTTACAGGTAGAACATATTTAACACCAGTACTGTGAATAGTGTGGATGCACCAAACCAGTTTCACTAAACTGGTTTTGAAAACTTTGTTCAATAACAATCTATAGTGTGGACAAGGACAAAGGGGTTCAACCACAGGTCAAAAAATGTTTCAACATTTTTTCCAGCAATTTATTTCCATACAATGAGTACACAATTATTTTTAAGCATACAGTATGTCAGTCATGCAAATTGCATCAATATTCAAACAAGTATTGGACAAGAAAATCTTTCTTTTATTAGAACATTCCTAACAGTATCAGCAAGTACTGTATATGAGTGTGTGGGCGGGCAATGCTTGACCCATTCCTATCTAAACAGGTAAGCTAACAGACTCAGATACAATTATTTTTAGCAATTACTGTATATACAAGTGGCTAAAAAAACAAAGATGTTTGAATCTGGCTGAGCAGCACAATTGGCTGTGTAATATTGATACAATTCCTTAATAGCGAGGACTTAAAATGCAGCCAGAGTAGACTGCAGTTTAAAAGTGAAGAATATAGATTTATTTAATTAGCTGCATCTTATAACCAACCTGATTTCTGGATAGCCACATGTAATGTGGTATTTCATTCATGGGGATCATTACTTGCTGTGTTACTGTCATTTCTTGATTACAACTGAAATTTGACATTTAGTATTCCTTACTGTTAAACAGTTGCAGATGGATACTATTTTTGCAAAGATGATTCCATTTTCAATGTGGCAAAGTTATACTTTATATATACGCAGCATATACATCCAGGCAGTATTTGAAATAGAACAAATTTACTGACAGTATGCAGCACCATTGATGGAGGATTGACCATTTAGTACCTGACAGTTGTCTGAGGACACATTTCCTCATTATGTGCTACATTTGTATGCTTCATTTAGTCAGTTACAGTATATGCCTTTGGAGGGTACAGTTTACTCAGAAGCATTTTTCTCCATTTTGCTTTTGTAGCTGAGTTAAATTTTTTATTTCACTCCTTGAACAGGGTTACCCTGTGCACCCCCCAACAACACCACCATTTTGATCACTGTGTCCAGAAACTAAATATGTCCCCAGCATATTCAGCACTCAGTGGGTTAAGTGAAAATTGTTGCACATGATCTTCATGGATTTCGAGAAAAGGCTATACTATTAAAATACAATGCAGGATATATATACAAATATGTACAGTACATAGGATTTAGGAGTACAGGTTTAATGATGCTGCTGCAAGTAGGAAATGTATTCTTTTTTAATTCCCTTTTTATATCCCTTCCATGTGATTTCTATCTCTAGACTCCAGCTCTTTAGTCTCAGACTGTGACGTGCCAATTGAACTCATTTGGTACTGTCGCACTTCTCTGACCAGACTGCCAGCACATAGTTTACCATGAAAGGAAAGCCCCAGCAGGCCCAAAGGAAAATATATGTGCTTACATTTCTTTGATCCAGTGCTGGGAGGAGCTAAGGAGCATGAAAATGGTAGGTGGCATGAGTTTGTGCACTTGACTTTACATATGTAAGCAGCTTTAATAATCTAACCCTTCACTCGTCACAATCAGTGACCTCATCCACATTGTCTGGAAAGGGAGGTGAAACAATGTGGGGTTACCAATAGCATTCAGTGCCACCTCTGGCCAACAACAAGTGGCATTTGACAGCCCATCTTGCTCCTTGGGTTGGGACAAGAAAGAGCTGTAGATCAGGAATGGTCTGCAGTAATAGTGTAGGTAGACAAAATGGGCAGACCAGAGGGGCCAAATAATCCTTGTCTGCCATCAGATTCTATGCTTCTAGATGTTTGTATGTTCCATGCCTCTGCCCTGTTCTCTTCTTCAGGATTCACACCTGTCATTTTACTCTCCACTTACTTATCCACTGTGGCTCTCCCATGTTAATACCTGACCTAATAGGGGATGGTATCATGTGGTCATGCATAATGTCAACGCACTCCTCCAACCCCCAAGAGGAGGCAGTCACAGGGCAGTGTGAGTGAAACTATTCTCCCAACGTCCAGGTGTGCTACCTCCACAGTGACCCCACCACTCCAATGAAATAGCTAAGGGAGTAAAGTTCAGCTGTGGACCCAGTTAGCCTGCAATTGTCACAAACTTCCCCCAAACTGAAAGACTGTTTGACATAGATGTTTTTTTTTTCTTGAAATGGACAGGTAAGAAAGTGAATTAGAATGACACTGTGCAATAATAAATACTCTATCTGATTAGACACATCAGTAAAAGACATAGGAGGAAAAGAAATACAGTATGTAAGTGAGCAGAGAACTGCATGTGGCTGGGGACCACACAGTGTTCTGCCTCCCTTTCTGTGACTAGGAACCACTGCCAAAGGCCATTTACATTGTCAAATTCAGAAAATGTTGCTCATCAGGCACCAGCAATGTATGAGTTTCCCAGCTGGTGTGTGTTTAATTTAAATGAGGGGATTGGCCTTTCATTCAATTGTACAGTAATTGCAGGGATTAGTGAGTACATATGCGTACAAATTGAAAAGTATTAGTGACCACGATATGCATGTTGTTCTCCAATGGCTCGTTAGGACACACTACTGCAACCGATGGTATATGCTACATAGTCTTGGCTTTGGCACATAGCACTTTTGCAGCTACACTGCGGGTGTTTGTTGTACAAAGGTGACAATAACTCCATTCCCTCAAAATCTGGCAACTTTACTCCAGCACTAAATCAGTACAGTGGCAGACTATAAAGCAACACATAAACAAAACCCACATTTAAAAAACTTGCAGGAGCAAGCATGCCTTGACTTTCAGAGCACAATGGGACTAAAACAACCTTCCCTCAGATGTCAAATCTACTAGCATCCTTGCTATTTTACATCCAAGCACCACTTCTACGAAAGTCTCACCAGCATAAATGGACACACTTGTATTATATATATAGTTTATCCCACTGTAGTCCTATCACCAACCTTGCTTTTAATATGCTAAAAACAAAACAGCCCATACTCATTGCAACATTAGGCATGTCTAAAGCCTTACATGTTCCTTTCACTGCACAATAAGATTTAAAGAATGTGTTATGCATTAAACATTTGCACATCTGCATGGTTGTTTATTGTGACAATATTATACTGTACTATACTGTACTGAAGGCTTCATTATATAAATGGATGCACTTTGTCTAAATGTCACGCTAATGTGCTATCAATCACTTGCACACCATAGCTATAAGGGAGATTTTACATCTCACATGCCTTTTCCTGTGGAACACTATTGCAGATACGTAAATTAAAGCCAGTTAGTAGGCCTGATTCAATCAATTAATTAATGTATTTATTTAAAATCATTTTATCAGGAAAACAACAGATAGAACAACAGACTAATTTAGAGACGCAACCTGGTGGAGGGAAGGATAGATGGGAGGGACAGGAAGACAGGAATACGAACATATGAATTTGCCAGCAGAAACAGGACATGATGGTCTATCAAGTCTTAAGTTCACAGCTCATTTAATTCCCTGGAACAGCTCCCCCTTCCCTACTTCTCCTGGAGTCTTCCCCCACTATCTCCTTCCACTCCCCCAACCACTTCCCAGTAGTGCCTCCTTCCATCCTAAATTTTTTCATTACCCTGTCCCACCCCCCTCCTTGAAACTAGCCACCATCTTTGCCACAACCACTTAGAAACATAGAAGTTGGCAGCAGATAAGGACTGCAAGGCCCATCCAGTTTGCCCATTTCTTTTTCTACCTTATAAATATGCCATCGGCCTTTGCTTTGTCAGTGGTGTCTCTATTCATACTCATCTGTATTGCTCCCTTATGCCTATCCCATGCCTGCTTGAAGCCCTGCACTTTATTCATAGCCACCAGTTCCTGAGGTAGACCGTTCCATGCATCCACCACCCTTTCTGTGAAAAATAATTTCCTCACATTCCTCCTTAATCGGTCTCCCTCTAATCTCATGCTGTGTCCTCTTGTCCTGCTATTTTTCTTACATTTAAAGATGTTAGACTCTTTCACCTTGTTAATGCCCATAAGGTGTTTGAATGTTTCGATCATATCACCTCTCTCCCTCCTTTGCTCAAGGGTATACATATTGAGCTCCATTAATCTGTCCTCATATGTCTTCTGATGCAGTCCCTGCACCATTTTGCTGCCCTTCTCTGACTGCCTCAATTTGGTTAATGTCCTTGTGAAGGTGTGGCCTCCAGTACTGTATGCAGTACTCCAGATGGGGCCTAACCAGTGTCTTGTAAAGAGGGATTATTACCTCCCTCTTATGACTTGTGATACCCCTACCAATACACCTTAACATTCCCCTAGCCTTACCTACTTCTTCAGAGGTCTGCTTGGATGATTTCAGATCATCGGTGATGATGATGCCCAAATCTCTTTCTTCCTTTCTTTGTGACTGCCAGCAACTCCCTCCCAGCTTATAGGTGGCTTCAGGGTTTCTCTTCCCTATGTGCATGATCTTGAACTTCTTTGCATTAAATCCCAGTTGCCACTCTTCTGACCATTTTGCTATTTTATCCAGATCTCTTCTCATGCTGCCCACCCCATCTGGATCATCTACTCTGTTGCAGATCTTGGAGTCATCTGCAAACAGACAAGTCTTACGCTCTAGTCCATTTGCACAGCCTTACCCTCTAGTCCATCTGCAATGTCACTAATGATGATATTGAAGAGGACAGGCCCCAGGACTGATCCCTGAGGTACCCCACTTGTGACTTGCATCCCTTCTGACTGTATACCGTTTACCTCCACTCTCTGTTTTCTGCCCATCAAACAGTTTGCTACCCAGTTGACCAACTTCTGATCCACCCTGAGCCTACCCAGCTTATTTATCAATCTTCTATGTGGAACAGTGTCAAAGTTTTGCTGAAGTCAAGGTAGGCGACATCAACTGCTCCACCTTGGTCCACCACTCTGGTTACCCAGTCAAAGAAATCTATGAGACTAGTTTGACAGGACCTTCCTTTTGTAAACCCATGCTGCCTTGGATCCTGTGCCCTTATGGATTCCAGGTGTTGCACTATCCTTTCCTTATGGAGTGCTTCCATAATCTTGCCCACTTCTGAGATAAAACTGACTGGTCTGTAGTTCCCCTGCTTCCTCCCTGCTACCACTCTTGTGGAGCGGGATCACATGAGCCCTTCTCCAGTCTTCTGGGACCTCTCCTGTACTCAGAGACTCACTAAACAGTTCTGATAATGGCTCTGCTAGTTCCACCCTTAGCTCCTTAAGTACCCTGGGATGCATGCCGTCAGGTCCCATTGCCTTGTCCACCCTGAGCTTAGTGAGCTCTTGTAGGACCCTTTCTTTTGTGAAGGGTGTAATGCTCACCCCCCCCCCCCCCGTGTCCATGGTGCTGAGCTGTGGGCCCTGCCTGACCTTCTCTTCAGTAAATACTGAGCAAAAGTATCTATTTAGGATAGGTGCTTTTACAGGGTCCTCCTCCTCCTCACACAACCCCTTTTCTCTTTGGAGCTTTGCGATACCCCCTCTGGACTTTCTCCTTTCACTAATGTATCTATAGAAAGTCTAGTCACCTTCTTTTACTGTTTGTGCTAGTGTTTCCTCAGTTTGGGACTTTGCCTACCTTACTACCTTTTCTGCTTCCCTTAGGGCAGTTTGGTATGCCTCCCTATCTTCATCCCACTGTGTTCCCTTATATTTCCTGAAGGCCAGCCTTTTGGCTCTGACCTTTTCTGCTACTGTATTTGAGAACCAAAGTGGTTTCCTTCTTCTTTTGCACTTCCTTTTCTGTCTAACACTATGGGATGTTGCTTCAAGTATTGTATCCTTAATGTTTGCCCACTTTGCCTGTACCTCCTCACCTGTGTTTCTTTTTGCCAGGGTTAGCTTAACTCTGTTGGCCATCTTATCAAAGTCAGCTCCTCTGAAGTCCCATAGTTTTGCCTTGGAATGGGATGATTTAGATGTAGTGGCCAAATTGAACCATACCATGTGATGGTCACTGGCCCCCAGGTGACCTTCCTCCTGGAGATCTGTGATCCCGTCCCTGTTAGTCAGTGCTAGATCTAGGATAGCCTTGTCTCTTGTGGGTTGTTGCACCAGTTGTTTGAGGCCCTCCCCCTCCAGGGAATCCACCATATGTCTAGTTCTGGCAGTTGTTCCTGCTGGTATTGACCAGTCCATATCCAGCATGTTGAAGTCTCCCATTTCCTCCAGCAACTCATTCCATTTCTTCACCACCCTTTTTGTGAAAAAGTGCCTCCTCATTTCCTTCTTGAATCTGCTCCCCACCAATTTCAGGGTATGTCCCCTTGAGGTACCCTCCTTTCATAAGGTAATGATGCCCTCTGTATCAACCCTGTTTATGCCCTTAAGGTACTTGTAGGTTTCAGTCATATCCCTCCTTTCTCTTCTGTCCTCCAGGAAGTACATGATTAGCTCCCTCTGCCTTTCCTTATGTTTTCTATCTCCCATGGCCTTGAACATTTAGGTTGCCCTCTGCTGGACCTCTGCCAGTAGTTTGATATCCTTCATCAAGTAAGAGCACATAACTGAACACAGTATTCCAGGTGTGGTCTCACCAGTGACCTGTACAGTGGCAGAATAACTTCTTCTTTCCTAAAGGTGATTCCCCAGGCGATGCAGCCCAGCATTTTTTTTGCTTTGGCTGCTGCCTTTCCGCACTATACTGTGTGTTTCATATCAGCACTGACCTTTACTCTGAGGTCCTTATCCTCCTCTGAGACTGTCACCTTATTATTGACATCTTTTAGTAGACTGGGCCTGTCTAGAGATGTTGGATGGTTCAAGAGTTACTTGAGCCACCACGTGTAGGTGACAAAAATCTGTGATCAATACTCTCTATCTGTTTTTATTTCACTGGGTGTTCCTCAGGGGTCTTTTCTAGGTTCTCTTCTTTTTAGTCTTTTTTGAACACTCTTCCTTTGGTTAGTACTAACTCTCAGATCTTACTTTATGCAGATGATGCAGTGATCCTCACGAGTGGATCAGATCTCAAATTAGTCTAGGAAAATTTGTCTTGTGACTTCCTAGCTACCCATGATTGGCTTATCAATAACAGATTAGTGTTAAATGAAAAGAAAACAAAATCAATTTTTTTTTCACCTTTACAAGAAGAGTGAAGGAGGATGCTACCCTCTATTTACATACAGTACTGGATGTGGAAATAGAACAGGTCCAATAATTTAAATACCTTGGCCTTAAAATTGATGAAGGCTTGACATTTGATCCTCATATCACCAATATGATTAAAGTTACTCATCAAAGACTGGGGCACTCTGTCATTTAAATCTACTTTTGGTTTCTTCCACTAGAAAGCTTCTTGCTCAAGCTTCTTTATTCCACTTATAGATTATGGCTTGCGTTATTATTATTATTCAGCTGGAGAGGGGTTACTGTCTAAAGTTATAGTATTATTGAAGCAAACAGCTAGGTTCTTAACACAGATGCCTGGAAGGACCCACTATTGTAACCTGTTAAGATTGGCAGGTTTACTGTCTCTTGATAATTATCATAAATTTTAAGCTAGGACTCTTTGCCAAGAAAGTAACTGAGGGTAAGGTTCCCACAATCTTATTCTCAATATTCAATTTTCAATTCAATTTGATGGGCTTCTGAAGAAGGACTGGTTGGTCCAAAAGCTAGAGCACTTTGTTCTTGTTGTTACATCTATGTTGGTCCATTAAAAGGTATCAAATCATTTGCTTTTGGATCTATTCTTGCAAGGACCAATACAGCAACTACTAAATCTAGATCTCAATATTCAAGAAACATTTTAGTACTGTATCTACTAGGTTATCTGATAACAATGTTTTTGCAATACCAAGGATGAAGACATCAGCTGGTCAAAAGTCACTTCCCTATGTACCCCAATATTTGTAGTTCTTTACAATCCATCTTTAAAGCTTAAATAACTGGTTTTTGACTTTTACAATGAAGCTAAAAAGGTATCTATTGGATGAATGTGAGTGTAAAATGCTTTGCCTGAATGTACTGTGGATGCATAACTATGCCATTTTTTGTGTGTAATATATCATGTTGTATCTTATCTTAAATGTATGTATTGTTTCTAAGTATACTGGTCGACCATGAAAACAGGTCTTTGGCCCATGGACTCTACAATTTAAAAAATAAACCAAACAAACAAACCTGTATTCCCCCAGACAGTTGCTTGCCTTGGGTTTCTGGCTCCCATGTGCATTACCTTACATTTCTTAGCATTAAAACCCACCAGTCATATGCCCAACCATTTCTCCTGCTTTGCCAGGTATTTCTTTAAATCCTGTCTCCCCTCCTCTGTGCCCAACCTACCACAGAGTTTAGTATCATCTGCAAAAAGGCAGATCTTACTATTGAACCCCTCTGCAATGTCACCTATACATATGTTGAACAACACAGTTCCAAGTACTGAGCCCTGTTGGACCCTACCAGTTATAGTCCTAGGTTTGGACAGTTTCCCCCCTACCCCCACTCTCTGGTTCCTGTCCCTTAGCCAGATCTTGGTGTACCCTAGCATTTTGTTCCCTAATCCCAGGTCCCTCAGTTTGCTGATCTACCTGCCATGTGGCACTGAGTCAAACACCTTGCTGAAGTCCAGGTACAGCACATCCACCACCTTCCCCCTGTCCAAAGACCTCATAACCCAGTCAAAGAAGTCTTTCATGCTGGTTAGACAAGACCTCCCTCTGAAAACCTCATGCTGCCTGTCATCCTGGAGACCATTCTCTTCAAGAAAGGACACCAGCATTTCTTTTAGAAAGGCCACCATTATCTTACCCACTATGGAAGTTAGGCTAACTGTAATTACCTGGCTCATCCGTGGGTCCACTCTTGTGGAGAGGTACTGCATGAGCTCTCCTCCAGTCCTATGACACACACTCCTTCCCCAACGAGATGTTAAATAGGTCCATCAGTGGGGCTGTCAATACCCCCACCAGGTCCCTAAGGACCCTCTGGTGTACCCTATCTG
This sequence comes from Neoceratodus forsteri, assembly GCA_016271365.2. Taxonomy (NCBI): domain Eukaryota; kingdom Metazoa; phylum Chordata; order Ceratodontiformes; family Ceratodontidae; genus Neoceratodus; species Neoceratodus forsteri. Next base: position 769,848,973 of record CM057449.1, on the reverse strand, counting down.
GGCCAGGTGACCTGTCCACCTACAGCCCTCTTACTCCTCTTAGGACCCTGACTACCCCAATCTCCCCCTCATACTCCTTCCCTCTCAGGGTTCCTGTCAGTCTTCACCTGCGGTATAGGCCCATCCACTTCTTTGGTGAAGACTGAGCAAAAGTACTTATTTAGTGCCTCTGCTTGCTCTTCCTCCTTTCCTGCCCACTCTCTCTCTCCATCCTAATCCTAACTACTGCATCCCTTCTGCTTCTTCTGTCCTTGATGTACTGGAAGATGTCCTTCTCTTCTTCCTTAATCCACTGCACCAGTCATAGTTCTTTCTCAGCCTTGGCTGCCCGGACCTCTCTCCCAGACTTGCAAGATTTCTTGGTGCATTCCTCTGTGTCTTCCTCCCTCGAGGTATGCATGTACTTCATCTAGGCCACCCACTTTTCCTTTAACTTCTCAACCACCTTCTTGCTGTACCAGCTACATCACTTGGTTCTGGAATTCTTTTTATGAGCCCCTGTACAAGTGTCAGAGGCCTCAATTTTCCCCATCTTAATGACAGCCCATTTCTTGTCTGCATCCATCTCTGGTCAGAGCTTTGCCAGGTGCTTTTGTACTATGCTTCACAGCCTATTGAAGTCTGCCTTTCTAATGTCTACCACCATCATCCTTGACATGGCTGCTTCCTTCCCCATGCAGATGGAAAACCACACTGTGTAGTGATTACTGCTTGCAAGGGAATCGCTGACTTCAACATCCCGGACATGCTCCCCATCTAATAGCACTAGATCTAGTATGGCCTCCTCCTTTGTTGGCTCTGTGACTCCCAGTGACAGGAAACAGTCCTGAATAGCATCCCAGAGGACTTGTTCCCTGCTTCAGTCTATGCCAGGTAGGTTGAAGTCTCCTAGTATTACGGTGTTTCCTCTACCCTCCTGATCTGTTCATGCAGCTCCCTATCCTACTCTATTCCCTGTGAAGGTGGTCTGTACACCACCCCCACATGGATCCTTCTCCCAGTGGTGTTCTGGAGTACCACACATAGGGCTTCGGCAACACCCTCCTCTCCCTCTTTCCTGTTCCACATTATCGCTTCCCTTATGTACAATGCCACTTCACCATACCCCCTTTTCTCTGTCCTTCTTATGCATTTGGTATCCAGGGATCTTGAGGTCCCAGCCATGGTTCTGAAATGCCCATGTCTATGTGATGGCAGCTATGTACACATTCCCTTCTGCCATCAGTGCCTGTATTGCAGGTCTGCTGCCTTGTTAGCCAGGCTCCTCACCTTCAAGGACATCACCGTCCAGAGCAACCCCTGTCCCTCTTTGCTCCTGTTCTTTTGGTGGCTCTCCTCCCCCAGTCCCTACTAACCCTTTTCCTTGTTCTCCCCTTTCCTTTTTTAGTTCCTTCAGTGGGGAGGCTGGGGGACTCCCTCTCCTGGTACTGAGTGTCTTGCCCTCTACTGCCCCCCTTCTTCAATTTAAATTTAGCATGTCTTCCAAGTATCTTTCCAAGTCACCTTTCAGTACTTGGAGGTATACAATAACATGACAGCAGTAACAACAATTCAAACATCAGTTAGCAACAAAACATTGAACTCAAGAAGCTTAAGATACATTCCATAAGTTCAAAGGATTGTTCAAAACTGCAACATGCACTTGCCATTATACATGTGATTTGCTAGGGCACGTGAGAAGCAGATTGTTTGTTTTATTTTTAGATGTTTTGCAATGTTAAAATATTGTATTTATTGCAAGGAATATGTGCCTGCTGACATAACATTTCTTTGATTATACACAAAATGAAGATGAAATGTTTGCATTCACTTTTCTTTTATTCTTGCTATTGTGGAAGCCAAAGGATACAGTTTTTGACTGTTAGAAGCATACAGTTTTACATTGAGTACTATTGAACCAGAAACATTCCTGGCAGCAGTCTGCAGTTCTTATCTCAGTTCCTGATCCACTGTATCTCTCAAACATATAGTACATGTTTTACATAAATATAGTAAATTGTATTTTTCATTTGGTGGTCTAGAAAATAAAAGGGCTGATTGCTGAACATTTGCATTGCTACCATTTGCCTATTTCCTTTCATCAGTACCTATAATGAGCATACATTTTAACTTGCCCAGTCATGTGAACCCATCTGAATTTCACAAGTGGGCATACACTCTGTTTTTTGGCTGGGTGAAAGCACACATAGATTTCATATGTCTTTAAGAGCATAGTTAGACAAGCTGTCCATTTACAGCTCACCTTTATCTCAAAGGCTATATCCTCCAATTTTATACCTTTCATAGTATTTGTGTAATTTTCTTTTAAACTCCTCCATTGTCCTGGTGCCCACCATTTCTAATAGAAGACTATTGCATATCAACACCACCCTTTGAGAGAACAACATTGTCTTTTTCTTAGTATGACTCAACTCACCCTTCAATTGTAGTTGACTTTGAGTCATTTCTGGAAAGAAATGTTGTGATTTTGTTTTCTGTTGAAGAAATTTTAGTACAGTTGCAATACCCAGAGAAAGGATTTTTGCTACCCAAGAAAACAACAGCTCTTTTTGGCCCTACAGTAATGTTAGATCTCAATAAAATGATCACAGCCAACTTGGAATATATAGCCATTATCGCATGATGCAAGTCTGTATTTTTCCAATAAAGTTATTCCAATTAGTGTCACTTACAAGTAAATGAAAACTTAAAAGCAAGAATGTGTCAGTCCTATATAATGTATAAAATGTACTGTAAGAACAGACATTTTCAGGACATGCTGCAGGGGAGTTTATGCATTACAGTAAATGAGATTTGAAAGGGTGAATTTTCAGCTCTTTCAAAAGCAGGTCTTTTGATTGCAACTCACTTACATAAGAATAGGCTCACTATGTGTTATTGTTGTCACACCACTTTGCTGTTTTGATTTGGATTTATATTAAAATCTCAAGAGTGATAAATCTCATTAAGTACTGTTTTTGCCCTCATCTTTCACTGTTTTTTGGAATACATCTTGCTTATCATTTTTACTCTGAGACTTTGATAGCCTGGTAAATACCTCTTAGAAAAAAAAACAGGTATTTTGTTGCTGCTTTTTCAGGCTGCCTGCATTGTTTCTTAGTGTTGAGGTAAAAAAGCACTGTGAGATGAGCAAGCACTGGATGCTTCATTAGTTAATGTTCAGAGCACAGCTCTTTTGGGATGAGTAAAATAAGGGGCATTTGCTGAATGACCCATGCTTATCATGCATATTATGGCCTAATGATGCTAGTAATGGTAGGAGACTCCTGGAGAGTCATCTGTCAAATTAGTACACTGCCTGAATTATTTATTGCAATAGAGTAAACTTCTTGTGAGGTACCAGCTGCGGCAGCTTTTGAAACCCCAAAATGTTTGAAATGTGAACCAGTAAAACTGATACATCTGCTCTGTGTATCTGTTAGCTACACTCTGTGATTCCAGAGTTACCAAAACAACTTTTAAGGCCTGCAATGGGGGTAATGACTTTGTAGCATTAACAGATTGTGATCTTTCTAAAAGCCCATCATATTACCTTAAGAGCATAAACTCCTACTCTCAGTAACCGTTAACACGGACTCTGTCACTCTCTTTTTGTTTTCTTACATTTTATCTACTGTACCAGAAATATCCCAACCGAGAGGCAACATTGAAGTCCTGCATGCACTCAGTTTTATGAAAGTGGTGTTACCTATATACTGTGGAAGTCAAATAACTTACTCAAAGATAATATGAGCCACTAAGACAGTAGTTCTCTCTCTGCATCCCTAGATCCTGACCTGCATGTGCAGCATATCAGTGTTAGTTTCATCCTCACTAGTACTGTAGCCATTGCTGTATTGAACATTTGTGATCATAGGTCTCTTCAGAAATTGGAAGACATACATAGCTATATACGAGTCTTCACAATCTACAGTATTTTCTCCAAAAACAGATTTATGAATGAATTTAATTATTCAATGGCTGCATCATTAATTTCACAAATTCAGTAGCATAAATTTAGACTATAGCTTGAAAGCACAAGTAATGGGAACAAGGGAAAATGATTGAGGCTTAAAAAAAAATTAGTCCACCATTGCAATTTTGCCTCCTGTAACAGTGGTCATAAGCTTTTAGACCTAAAACAAACATGCCAGCATATAGATAATGGTTACTTGAATTATAACAGCTATGCAGTTTTACCACCAGCTCATAGTAGATAATGAACTATCACTGCCTTATGTTATTAAATAATGGTTATGGGTGGGGTCAGAATCTCCTGTAGGGATTTGCTATCCAAAGATGTTATCATTAAAATAAGATCAAGATTTTATTTGTGCAGTGCCTCCACAAAGGAAAAGATGAGTATGCTAGATTATGTTCTAGTACCTGTACTACCCAGTGGGAAACAGCAACAACCCACTATGGTCCCCACTGGCACAGCCCAAACTAACTTCCATACAGTACAGTGACAAAAAAAAAAAAATCACACTTCAAATAATATGCTCTTTATCCAGTTATACAAAAACAATAACAAGGGGTTCATTGGGGGTAAGCAGGATCAGGGTTTTGTGTAAAGAAAGGTCAATGCAGAAAATAATTATTCACAATGGAAACATTGGTAACTTGCCAGACTAGCAGTCCTCAAACAGCCAAAAACCCACTTCAGCTCTGTGCCCATACCCAACTGTGCTGTTGAGTAACTATTCCCCCTTCCCCACTCCCTACTGGCACCAGTATCAATGACTCCTAGTCTATTAGAGAGTTCTCTGGTGCTTTGCTGAGTACTCAGCTGTTGGATTGGTGTATGCCCATCGGCAGTCACATTGCATGTACTGTCTGGTATTGTCAGGCTTAACATCTTTTTGTCCTTACCTAAACTATTTAAAGATAAGTGTGCCGTAGGAGCTGAAAGCCATAGTAGTTTATATTAGATTTCATACTGGTAATTTAGGACAGAAGATGGAAAGTGGCCATAATTTCTGTCCCCTAGTGCTCAGTGGAAATAACTTTCACAACTGACCCTATCCAATAAGATGTCTAATGAGTTTTTAAATGCATCTTTGCTAATGTGCTCCAGCAAATGATTTGGCATAGAGTATAATGGTGGGACCAAGACTAAAAGTGGGATTCTGAGACTAAAAAAGGAAGGAGGGAAGTGTGCAGAGGGGGGCCAAGAAAAGCAGAAATCCTGAACAAGTATTTTTGTTCAGTATTCACAGAAGAAGTAGAAGGGACCAACGTTAGGCAACAAAGGCACCACTGGAAGGGGAGGTGGACATCTGTCCATTTAAGGAGGAGAGAGTCTTAAAGGAACTCACTAATTTGAGAGTGGACAAGGTAATGGGGCTGGATGGGATACATCCCACAGTATTAGAAGAACTCACAGAGGTGCTGGCAGCACTACTGACAGCCATGTTCAGCAGTTTGCTGGAAACAGGTTTGGTATCAATAAACTAGAGGAGGTGAATGTAGTCCTTCTCCACAAAAGTGGGAACAGAGAGGAGGCTGGCAATTACAGAACAGTCAACCTGACCTCACGGGTGGGGAAACTAATGGAATCACTATTAAAAGAAAGGTTGGTGATATATCTCAAATTCAAAGGAGCACAGGATCCAAGGCAGGATGGATTCACAGCAGAAAATTCTTTTTAAATAAATCTGATAGATTTCTTTGACTGAGTGGTTAAGGAGGTGGATCAGGGAGGGGTGGTGGATGTGGCCTACCTGGAGTTCAGCAAGGCCTTCAACACCGTCCCACATTGGAGGCTAGTAAACAAGCTGGGCAGCTTAGGAGTGAGTCATAGAGTGGTGAACTGGGTCAAAACTGGCTGAGTGACAGGACACAGAGGGTGGTGGTGAATGGCGTTCAATCCGATGAGATGATGGTGACTAGAGTCCCACATGAATCAGTGCTTGGACCAGTCATCTTTAATGTCTTCATAAGTGACATTGCAGAAGGGCTAGAAGGGAAGGTGTGTCTCTTTGCAGACAATATGAAGATCTGCAACAGGGTTGACACTCCAGAAGGGGTAGAGAAAATGAGAAGGGACCTAAGCAAGCTTGAGGAGCGGTCAAAGTTGTGGTAGCTAAAATTCAATACAGAGAATTGCAAGATCATGCACTTGAGGCAGAGAAATGTGGGGAAGTTGTATATGATGGATGGGAAGTACTGATGGCCACCAAACAGGAAAGGGATCTGGGAGTAATCATAGCTGATGGCCTAAAGGTTAACAATGTGAGCAGGCTATGAGGAGAGCCAGTGGAATGCTGGGGTGCATAGGGAGAGGTATCTCCAGCTGAAAGAAAGAGGTGGTGATGCCACTGTATAGAACACTGGTGAGACCTCATCCAGAGTACTGTGTCCAGTTCTGCAAGCCGCATCTCTGGAAGGATATAGAGTAGAAGTGGTTCACAGAAGGATGTCAAGAATGTTGCAGGGGCTGCTCCAAAATCACATGAGAGGAGACTGGAGGATATCAATATGTATTCCCTAGAGGAGAGGAGAAAGAGGGGGGTATGATAGAGACTTTTAAATACCTAAAGGGTGTAAATAAGATTCAAGAGGGTAGCACCTTTCAAAGAAAAAGATGTATAAGAACCAGGCGTCATGATATGAAAATGGGGGGTAGACTTATGAGTAATGTGAGAAAGTAATTTTTCATGGAAAGAGTGATGGCTCCATGGAACAGCCTCCTAACAGAAGTTGTAGGGCCAAAATGGTAGGGGAATTCAAAAATGCTTGGGACAGACATAAAGGAAACAAACTGTAGTGATAGGAAGGAGAAGGTAAGTTGCAAATCATTTAGGATATGAGGTATATGAAACAAGTAGAGAAAATGGGCTAACTAGATGAGCCAAGTGATCCTTATCTGCTGTCAAATTCTATGTTTCTATTCTATGAGTCGTCTCATAGATTGAACATTTTTTTGGGGGGGGTTCTCTTTATTTGTCTTAAATGTATTTGTCATCATTGTGCTTTTTTGGCCTTTAATATGGTAAAAATAGATTTTTTTAACTTACACCAATGATGATTGCAAATCAAGATGATCAATTATTTTGAAGATTAGGAAAAGGCCACCCCTTATTCTGTGTCTGCAAACTATCAAGCCCCAGGTTTGACAAGCTTTCAACAAAAGATACGTATTTCAAAGTACAACAAAGTTTGTAGTCCTCTTTTGAATTCTTTCAATTTGTCTACCACTGCTAATAGATACTGGACCACAGAACTGATTGCAATAATCAATATGTGATCTCATATACATTCTGTACAGTGTAATAAAAAAAACTAGCTTGCATGACTGAAAAAAGGATGAGCTGATTTTTTTATATTGCTTTTTTCTCCTTTGGGAAGAGGGTAGGATGTCAGCCCTGTTCCGGCTCCCCACAACCAGCATCCACCTTCCCTGCCCTACCGGAGCCAAGTTCCTGACTGGTTCTCCACCCATGGTGGGGCCAGGAGGGGAAGAGCTGTCCTTCTCTCACTGCACAATCCAGAAGGGCTCCATATGCAGGTGGCAGCGCAGGACTTGGAAAAGTGGTCAGGGCTTCATGGAGCCCACCTTCCTAAACTTTCCATTTTCTTCATTCTCCTGCCACCAGAACACATCAGGATGTGCATGTAGAGATGTCCATGCCCTGCAGAGCTGCAGCCCCCCCCCCCGAGCTGCTTGGGTCCTGCACTACCTCTGGCCCTCCACCTGGAGGCAGTCATAGTTCAAGTCAGCTGGCCACCCCTCTCCAGAAGAGGAGCGCAGTCTCTGGGACACTCACTCCTCTTTCACCCAGGCCAGTCACCAGTGACAGAGTCTGTTCCCATACCTGGGTCACCTATGTGGCAGCATGTAAGGTGCCTTGTGCCTTCACCCTCCATGCCACTGCATCGACATTGGTTTGATTTTTTACATACTTTATCACATTGCTTGTTGCTGTTAAGGTCATTGGTTACTATTACCCCAGATATCATTCTCCTATGTTTTTAAACGAATGCACATCCTAAGATGTAATTTTAGTTTGATAATGTTTTTACCAGCATGGTCTTGCAGGGGTCATTTCCGGGCCCCACACTTTTCAACATGTACATGTTAATAGTATGAGTGAAATAAAGATTATAGTCATTGACATTTAACAAATGTTTCAGTCTCACTTATGGTGCCCCTCCACATGCAGACCACATTGTCAATACATGTATAGTATATAATATATTATATATGGCCACTTACAGGAAGCTAGCAAGCACTTATTGAACTGCAGTCACTGCTCCTGTCCCAGAGAATAGCTTTCGAAACAAAGAAACATAGAACATAGACTTTGACGGCAGATAAGGACCGCTTGGCCCATCTAGTCTGCCCATTTGATGATATATCTCAAATTCGATATTGTCCCATCACTCCCTCCATCATTCCCAGTTGTTACCTACCTAAGGCACAGTGGAACTTGCCTTGGCAGTACCCTAACAATCCCCTTATTTCATGTTTGTGATTGCAATTCTATGTTGTTGTTTAACAGTATAACCTGCTGTATATAACTTTGCTGTACTATGTAATTATGTACTCTGTCTTAACTGTAATCCTGTATGATCTGTCCAGAAATGTACTATCTCATTTTATATGCCTTACTATATGTAACTAATTCTGGGTCGCCCCTGAAAAAGGGACCTTCAGGGCTCAGCAGGCCTATCCAGTTAACAATATTTAATAAATACATTTTATTATATACTGTATATATATATATATATATATATACCACTCAACAATTTGGTCTTCGTGTGGTTTAGCCAAGTTGTGAAGCATCAAAATATTTTCCCAATGGCGGCTAGAAACAGGTTCATAAGTGAGGGGGCTATATCCTTCCCCATGGATGTTTCACAACACCGAAAGCAAAATTTACCACCAAACTAAGTAGTTGTGTATGAGTATGAACTCTAGGCCTTCTGAGATAAAATTAATTGGAAAAGAGTTACTCACAGGATGATTACAGAGGAAGAACTTACAAGCTCTTATGCTATCAATGTCAGCTATGGATGAGTATAAAGATTCCATGTTAATGCCCAGCTACAAAAAAGTCTGGTTTGCACTGAAATCCATCAGATCTCTCCAACACATGCACTGTGTTCCTAAGGTGGGACCCCAAATCTGCAACATTTTCCTGTAGGTGTCAGTCTAGAAATTTGCATAGATTCTAGGTAAGCAATCTCAGCCCGGACAAAATCGGATGACCAGGTGGATTACTAATGTCCTTATATGTCTTTGGGAAAGAGTAAACTATGGGCGTGAGTGGGAATTCACTCCAGATGAAAACTGAACTGTTTGAGATTTCCCTTGTATTACATGCTCTTTTATGTAAATTATGAAGCTCTACCTTAAAAACATGAATGCGTCAGAGGGCAATTTTCTGTAGTTTTTGGCTTTCTCTAGTAACTCAAGGTCCTTTTCTCTATAAATATATTTAGTCATAATGACTATATCCCTCCCATAACTGCTGTTTTTCTCACCATGTCAGATAAATTGTTGAGATCATCCAGAACATTCATTTCCACTGGTCTTAAGTTTATTTAATATGGTGGAGTATATTCATTAAACAGTTTATCAATCTTACGCATGATCATTGTTTTTGTATGTAGTAACTGCTGGAATACAGTTTGGAGAAAAAAATGGGTTTAGGTTTAAAGACTTACTCTGGGCTTGAAATTTCTGCCCTCAAATATTATAAATTAAACTTTAATAATTCAATATGTCAGTAGCCTACTCACAGTTTTCATTAAGTAGTGCCTTCAGCACATAAAGATTTAGTAGCTCATGTGACATCCAAATAAAGTCATTTACCCCATTTACAGTATACAGTATGCTATTCAGTATTGTGGTCTGATAAACTTGATTACATTACCCCTATCCAGTTCATCTTCTGCTGTTGCACACTCATCCAATATCATTTTATTTGCTTGTGAGAGAGGGTAAATCATCACTAGTAAATGAGACTCCCCATATTTCTTTTTTTCAGGTGGATTTTTCAAATAAAAGCCCCAAAGTAGGATTTTAGGAAAAAGTTTAAATAGGTTCACCTGTACCTGGAATTTGCCTAGTGCTGAAGTGAGAACAAATGAAAGCCCACTTGATGGCAAACTAAACCTTTAATGGACTCAGTTTGTGTGAAATGTAGTTAAATAATTCAGTGTTCTGTTTGTCCCCAATCTGCTTAGGCCGGCTTGCTCAACTCTTTCCTCTTTCTCTCTCCCTTTTGGTCTTAAGCTCATGTTTTTTTTTTTTTGTTTTTTGTTTTATTTACTGTTTTTTGTGTTTTAGTCATTCCTCTTTGGCCTGAAAAAGACACTGTCCACAAATCAGATGCCCCTGCTGTTCCTTCTGAGGTGCTACTTCAGCGATCACTCTGTTTGCAGTATTATTTAAGAGCCTATGTGTTGGACTGATTTCCACCCTTACCCCATGATTTAGAGCAACCTCTTCTTGCAGACCTTCTCTCCAGATCCATTGTCCCTGCACTGTTTGGACTGCTTTCTCTTTTCCAGATCTGCCTCATATTTAGATGGTTTATTTTGAAGCTCTTTGTCCAGCTTTCCAAACTGTGGGGTTCAGATACTTTTGAAGGTCTTTTATTAGTTTCAGAGATCACACTTGTTATCTCTATATGTTTGGCACTGTACTCCTTATTAATAATAGTAAAAAATGTATTGAACTTCTTTTGCTGTTTCATCCCATTCTGTTCTATTTAAAAAAAACTCTTCTAGGCCTCCCAAGGGGACTTTATTTACATGTAGGCGTCTTATGGCTTGTTTAAGCTCAATCTAACTTTTCAAGAGATAATATTACATGTACTTAATAACTTTTCTAACCCACACTCAGATCACACTGATAGTGAGTATAGATATATTGATGATGTGGAGTGGTATGCATATACATATGAAGGGATACCATAAGTGAGGCTGAAGCACTTGTTAAATGGGTAGATGTAAGCAGCATAAGCAGAGGACCCTGCAATACATGAAGACTAGATATACTGAATGGCCTTTTGCTGCTGGCTTCTTTGTGTGTTTGTATGGCAATGGCAATAATCTTAATTTCACATGTAATATTAACAACAATTAACTGAATTTTCTAGGCAGCACACTCTGTGTTGATGCCAACAACACAGTGACCACTAAGGGCTTTAGAAAATCCATAGCTACTAAAAGCCTACTTACGGCTGACAGTGCTCACCTCAGGACATAGAAAAGCGTTACTCCTTAAGGGTACTTTATACATCTTAGATGTAACTAGTGCAAGTTAGAGCATTTTGAAAACTAGGCAGAGGATCTCAGAAAGAGATTGCTGGAGAGAGGGTAGAGTTTAGGTATTGCAGAAACTGATATTGAGAAAACTAGATTATTGGAATGGTCACAGTTACTCAAACCTCATCAAAGAGATATCTTACCACAGCATCCAGTGGGTGTTATTACTGAATATAATGTAATGACTGGATAAAGAAGCAGCACTGACACACAGTATGTGTCCATCCTAATGGAGGATGCCATTTAAGCTGAAACACTAGGTAACAGCCCTTGGGTTACCTTTAGCAGAGCACTAAATCTAAGGGTCAATGTGTTGCTTAGCCAGTTCAACAGGGAAGAACAAAAAACAAACCACATTAACTGGCTACCAGTGTACCCTAATGAGATGCATAAGAGTGGTCATTGTAATGTTTGCCAATACTGTGACCAGGCCAATAATCTACGTTTGGATGGCTATTGTCACATATCAGAGATCAGGGTACCCATTTCAAGCAATATTAGCTTATTAGTTTACACATTATGGTTCAACTGTCCTAAACATTACATACGCATAAGAATACATAATTGAGACAAAGAGTGCAGGAGCATGTCAGGGATATTAAAAAGCAAACCCTTGACAGTCCTATGGAAGAACATTTTCCAGCTACTCATAATCATGAAACTGATGGGTCTTGAAATGATGAAACCAGGGAGATGTGGTGACAATAGACTGATGAAACATCCTCAGAAGTACATTTTCTGGATTTTTTTTAACAAGAGTAATCTGCAGCCAAGGAGTTTCAATATTAACTGGGACTGTAAGCCTTTGTTAAAAAGCCTTATTGCTTATATTCATGGGAAAAATCATTTAATGCTAGTTGTTAGTTAGCAACAGTGATGAATGAGACGTGTAGTGAGCTCTCTAACCCCCACCCACTCCTCACTCATCTTCCAGAGACTGACAGATACTGGCATGTGCCATGGGGTCATGTGGCCCAGCTCTCAACCAGTTTCATGTGCAAGTAGGTTGACATGCTACAGTAAAGAAGAATGGACTGAGAGTTAGGCCTCAGAACCCCATGGCACACCGTTGTGTCTGTCAGTCTGTGGAGGATGGGTGGTTGAGGTTGAGGTTTAGGGGCTCAACACTAACATCTCATTTCCTCACTTTTGTTGCTTTAACTCTAACTGATGCATTAAATGTAGTTTTTTGCCATGAATTTCCTTACTTTTTGAAAAAGTGTAATATAACTAGTAAATAACGTGTTTTTGGGAGCATGGGGCCCAAACCAAGCTGCTCATTTGTGCATAAGGATATACATATGTTGAAATGTGGGCCCTCCAGGCCCTGTGCTCCCACCTACACGTAGGTATGGAGCCATACAGCAGTCCTATAGGGCAAGGAACCCTTGTAATACTAGTTTGCCAATATGGCAGGAGATGTAGCATGGATTAAAACAATGTAAGTGTGGTTGTAATCATGACAGCAAGTCAGCCACATGACATAAATTGACCGAATCCATATCTTGCATCGTTTACAAGATATGGCCACTGAAAAGTGCTGTAAACGCACCCTTATGACACTACTTTGACCATATCTCATGAGCCATACGAGCAATGAAAAAAATTCCACTGCACTTGTAGTCTACGGTCTTCAATCTTAACAGTGATCTGAGCCATCAGTAGCAAAAAGTCTGTATCTTGCTTAGTTTCCGAGATATGGGTGCCAAAAAGCACAATGGGTGCTACAATGTTATCCTTTGGGAAAAATCTCAAGTTCGTGATGGCATATCTGTGGAACTGCTTAATTCCCCAACACCTAAACAGCATAATTCTCACCTGGAGGGCATCCCCTCAATACCCTGAAAATTGCCAGTAAAAAGACCAAACCATTCATTAGCAATGAGATTTTGACAGCTTGTGGACCCCAATTTTGTCACCTCATGAAAGAGGATTCAAAAAAACAATCCTGGTCCACAAGCTGACAAAATCCTAGTCCGCCAGCCAATCCTCTTTCGTGAGGTAGCGAAATCCTTGATCGTCAGCTTGATCCTAGTCTGTGAGAAGGGCCATCTGGTCACAAACTGGTCACAAACTGATGGACAAGGATTTTGTAACTTTGGAACGGATTCATATTTTTTTACCAAACCAATGATGTGTTGTTTCTTGACCCAAACTCTTTCTATGTTCCAAATTTCAGACCAAAGACCACATGTTGTGGTCACAGCGCCATGGGCAAAAAACATGTCAAAAGCAGCAAAAAATGCATTTTTTAGCATATTGCTGTGCAGAAACCATAAGTCTAACCAAAACATAACTTGGTAGATCAAGAGATCTCCCGTACCAGACCGCACATTCCAGATTTTGTGCAACTCCGGTGAACAGTTGCAAAGTTATTAACATGCAAAAATTGATGTTTAATGTTATGTGCCTACTCAACCCTAACTATAGGGGTACAACCAGGCCCCTATAATTTAGGGGCATTGTGGCATGGTACTGCAAAATCCCTATTCCTTCTACAAGTTGCAATTCTGCCTGAAACAGCTTTGCCCTCCCATTTGCACGAGGAAATTAATAAAATGATAATTTCATTTATTTCATTTTTTTTAAATATTGTTTTGAATGATATTTAGTGGTCCTTTGCTTATGTTTCGTAATCAGTTATCTGTTCCTTTGGTTTGTGATTTTCATTTTGCATTATTATTAGGGCTGGGTGAAATGTGTCTTTTGCCTGTAGAATTCTGGGAAAATTACAATTTGTTTCCTTGAAAGTTTGTGAAATGTCTGAAAAACCTTTTCTGAAATGTTGCCAGTATTGTAATTTCAGTTATTTTCATCTAATTTTCAGCTTTTTGTATTTACTTTAACAAGTGTTCTTCCACATTGCACCAAATTTGGTATGATAGCTCCTAAGGAAGAGTATGAAAAGTGTCATACCTCCATTGTTAATTGTGACTGAGTTATAAGCCTCCAAACATTCAGAAATGTTAGAATTACATTTTGCAAGTGAATAAGCTGTAGAATTTTAAGTCATTACAGCTTTAAAAATAGAAAACAGAATATCACCAATGTTGTTAGGTTCATTGACCCTAGAAAAGGCTGTATCTGTGTGTCAGCTATCCAATCTCTTGCTCAAAGGCTGGCCATGTTAAAAGGAGCCAATGACTCCAAAATAACATCAGTAAATAAAGTTGAATTTCATGAGCCTTTATAAAACTGTGGAATTCTGAGATACTTCTGGTAAAGTCATACCTATGCATTCTGCCCAGCCATATACTTGTGCTGCCATTACAGATGATGGAAAAGTCTAAGTAGAGTGACAATAAGGTTCAATCACAGAAAGTTCCATTGTAAAAGTACAGTGGTGCAAGCATCAGGTTAGTGTCTTGAATGAAGAATCATGGAGAATAGTCATGGATAGCACTGTGTACTAGCCTGACTTCTTGCAATATACCAGCTAACCACTAGAGATCACTGACTAAGTAACTTATTGAACCACCTGCATGCATGCACAGCATTGTTTCTGTATGATGCCACCTGCTGACTGTTTAATAACCCTGCTGATAATTCAGCATTTGAAAGCAGTGAATCCATGTTACACCAGGCATTACAACTAGTTGTGATCGATGCCCTTATGACAGTAGTATCTGAATATCTTCAGTCAGGAGTGTTGTAGGAGCACTGCAGGGTTGTGATTCTCATGCAGGTAAGGTGATTTGCCTGTCTGCAATACAAGTCAATTGAATGTGATCAATAGCCAATCAAAGATGGTCAGAAGTTCTTCATAAAGGGAAGGTATGGTCATGTCAATGAAAAGGGAAGTCAGGAAGATTTGATCTATAGGATAGGGGAGGTGGCTTGTATAGGGGTCCCCAGTAGCAGGAGTTACATGCATGTATTTACTTAGCAAGGGGTATCTGGGTTGAGAAGCAAAAGAATGGTAGGCCACCAGCTGGAGCAAGTAAACATATCTGACAATCTCACTTGAAAGCAGGACGTATGAGATTACATTTAGGTAATTGGTAGTAGAAACCTGGCTCACTCCTAATGTCCCTGACACAGCAATCCTACTTCCTGGCTACACAGTATTTAGGTGGTGATCGCCTTTCTCAGCATGGTGGTGAATGTGTGATCTACGTAAAGGACACTTTGCAGGGCCTGGGGTTTCCCACTCCTGGTTGTGGTGATTTTTTTTAACACGACTGCTGTTTCCACCCCCCAACAGCCCCCTTCTGCCAACACCCCCAGCTCCATCCACCAGAATTACCAGGACTTACCTTATGCCTGGTCTAGGAGCAGAGCCTGCAGGGAGTCAGGCATCATCCTGACACCAGAGATTTTTCTCAATTTCACTCCTTTGTGCCCATGCACCATGCAGTTGGTGCAGCAGCTGTCTCCATCTCTGCCGAGGCAACCAAACAACCTGGGCAAGAGCGAGTCCCTAACTGTGCCATTCACAGCACAGACCCCCCACCTTGAGGAAGGAGAGCTATGATGCTCAATCCTTGCCTCACCCGCTGGCCCCTGAGCAACCCGAGTCCATGCCCAAACCTGGGTGGCTGGCATGCTGTGAGGTGTGGCATCCAGCGCCTCAACCCTCAGCACCACTGGGCCAGCTGTCTGTGGTAATTTAATCCAAATGCTGGCCGTTAAGTTGCTTCTTGGTGCACACAACAAAACACTCACTGTGCTTTCTGT
Source organism: Neoceratodus forsteri (assembly GCA_016271365.2). NCBI lineage: Eukaryota > Metazoa > Chordata > Ceratodontiformes > Ceratodontidae > Neoceratodus > Neoceratodus forsteri. Next base: position 769,833,037 of record CM057449.1, on the reverse strand, counting down.
TTACATACCTCCAAGGCACGCTAAACCTGGCTTTGCTTCCTTCATAAATGCTTAAGAGGGATGAGCCTTTACTCAGAATTTCTAATGCATGGAGATTTTAATATAACCTGGCTCTCCCCTAATACTACTGATGCCAAGGAATCATTATCTGCTATCCACCTTTAGCAACTTGTTGAAGCCCCAACTAGAAGGAACTAAAAAAACTGGGATCAATACCTTACTGGACTGGGTTCTATCTAACCAGCTGGATAATATTAAAGGCACCTCTGTTCTACCCGACTGTATTAGTGATCACTCCCCTGTCAAGTTTTACTGGTTCAATAACTACCGCAAGCCCCCTGCCAGTACTGTCACTACCCAGGTCCTCATTTCGGGACACCTTGAGCTACTGAAAATTGATATGAGGATCACCGATTGGTCTAATGTATATACAGCCAGCACTGTTGACACTGCATTGGAACTCTTCATTGACCTTTTTAATGCAACCTACAATAAACATGCCCCCTTCAAAACTACAAAAAAATCAAGGGAACTCATGATCACTCTGGCTCTTCTTGCTCTATTAAAACACAATGACCACCTCTGGCATATCTCTCAAGCACTGGGGGCACAAGCTAACCTACAGAGGTGCAAAGCAGTGAGAAATTAGTTTACCCATGCTTTCTGTGCTGCTAAAAGCCAGTATTTCAAAGAAGCCCTTTCCACCTCCTGAAACAATAGCAGGACATTCTGGAAGAACATCCAAGACATCACTGGTAAAGACCCCTAAACTACCCCTAACATGCTGAACATCTATGGCACCACTACCATGGACCCAAAAGCCATCGTGAAAGCTTACAACAAAACATTTACAGTCCTTAGCAATCTTCTCCCCCCCCTGACTACTTCATGGTTACCTCCTCAGTTATGAACACTGCAGTCCAGAACCTACCCCAAGACCACCCACCATTTTACTTTAAAGCAGTGTCTATAAATAAAGCCAGACATTATCTTAAGGAGGTACTGGGGAAAGCTAGATTCAGTGGGGACTCCATGGACTTGAAGTTTGTTGCCCTTACCCTTGAGGAAATCCTTACACCTATTACCAAAATAATCAACCTGTCACTCTTTCAGTCACAGTTTCCATATCTTTGGAAATCAGCAGTGGTCACCCCGGTGCATAAGAGTGGCGACCAAGCACTGCAGGGAAATTACCACTTGATCTCTATTCTTCCCTCCAATCTCTAAGGCCCTGGAGTGCATTGTGGCTGACCAACTTGTAGAGTATCTGGATAACTACCAACAGCTTGGGCATAGTACCATCACTGCACTCCTGTAGTTTACAGGCTTTATCAATAACTCTCTGGAACAAGGGATCTTGGAAGGGACAACTTTCATACACCTTACCAATGCCTTTGACACTGCCAACCATGATCTCCTCATCAGACAACTCTCCTTAATTGGTCTTTCCTCCATCACTACAAGCTGGTTTTCCAGCCACTTAAACAGCCGAATACTGCAGGTAAAAAATTGTTAATGCCCTGTCTGATAGTAGGCCTGTATGCTCTGGAGTCCTGCAGGGATCTGTCTTGGGTCCATTGCTTTTTAGCATCTTCCTCAATTCACTACCAGGAGCTGGTGCAACCACACACTTCTATATACTGATGATGTTGTACGTTTTACCAGCAACATGGACCCTCACCTTCTCCAGGACTGACTTCAGCAATCCTTTACATCTGCAGAGAAGTGGTTTCGAGATAATAAGATCATCCTTAATTATAACAAGACTAAGACAATGTTGTTTTCGACCTCCCAAAGCAGACACAACAATTTCCCGCTTACCATCATTAGTGACACTGGCTCCCCCCTTTAACTGGTTCACCATTTCAAGTACCTGGGTATAACTGTTGACTCTACCCTGTCTTTCTCCCAGCATATTGACCGAACAGTCAAAGCTATTAACAAGTGTTCAGGAGTTCTATACAGGAACAAACATGATCTCACTCCAGAAGCACTGAACATGGCTGTTCACAGTTCTGTGGTCTTTATCGCGGACTATGGTATTGTTATTGCCAGTGCAGCTACAGACACTGCCCTCCAACATATCAAAATGGCCTTAAATAAAACATGCCACCTTCTTACTGGTGCTGCACGCTTAACACACACCTGTGATCTTTATGCAAAAGTTAGCTGGTTATAATGTGACAGCAGGCTCAAATACCAATCGTGCCTGCCTGCAAAAAAAGTCACCTTGGAACTGCTATCCCCGGCATAATGGCCCTTCTTTCCCCTGCACGTAACCCATGCAGTACCAGAAGCTTTGGCAAACAGGCTTTCAGAATCCCATGGTGCTGCACCACCTTTGTCAACATGCATTCACATATAATGCTCTGCAGTGGTACAACTCCCTGCCTCTTGACATAACCAATGCTACTTTGCTAAGCTCCTTTAAAAAAAAAACTCCATCAGCATCTAATCTCACTGGCAACCTGTGTCTGCTACCACTAATTTGCCTTTACCTTGCTCCTACCATTTGTAATCTCTGTGATCTCTATTGATAAGTAAATGTTATGCTTCATGTTCATTTCTTGGGCCCCTGGTCAAGTTAACACTTTCATGGACTTTCTACCTCTGCCTAAATTATTTTATTTTACCTCCTACCTCCCTTCACCTCCTCTTCCCTTTCTTGCCCCTCCTTTATTCCATACCTCTTTCCTCCCTGTCACCTTAATTACATCTTCATAATCACCCCACTACCTACACCACCTCTTCCTCCCTACTCTCCTCCACCACTCCTTTCCCCCACCCTCCTCCCCCTTATTCCACTTAGACTACATAGCTATTCTTCCATTTCCCTCCTATCTATCCCCATCCTATCCTCTACCTATGCTTGCCTTCTCCCTCCCCGCACTTTCTTCCTCCCTCCCCTGTCCGTCTCTACTGGTACGAGACCTTCCTTCCATCTTTCTTTGACTCAGGAACAATATAATTATCTGCCTATGTCGTTAGTTGTACAATTTGTCAATTCTCCTTTTTAAACATGTGTCCTCATGTTATGTTACCATTATCTGGTGAAACGTTTGCCTTTGTTTTGACTCTGCACCCTGTACATGCTTATATTGTGTAACTATTACTAGAATTTATGCCTGGAGACATTTTCAATTGTTTCTTGCTGTATCTGTATCTGTGGAACATGTCTGTATTCTTGTTTGTGTCATACTTGATGTGAAACCTATGAAAGTGCTTTCTACTCAAAGATCCAAGATCTCAATAAATAAATAAATAAATACTGAATGTAGATCTGCAGCCTGTAGAACTGCAGTATCATTTTAGTTACATGAACAATGCCATTTGCAACTGCAGTACAAGTCACATTAAACTGTTCCTCCAAAGAGTTGTTTCAGCATTTCTGAATGAGTTGTATAAATGTTTCTGGATCCAGCACAAAGCCCTGTGCAAACTGTTTCTTAAGAATTAAAACTCAGTTTTGCATTGCATTGTGACTGAACTGCAAATGATTTCCAACTGAGTTGCAGAAACTTTTTAAAAATGTTGCTCTTTAGCTGGTTAAGCACTGAAAAACACTGCAATATGAGTTGCCACCGCATTGCCAACTGTAAAAAACAATGCTAATCCAGCTCATTGGAGGAAGAGTAATGTGACTTGTACCATACTGTACAGGTAAATACATTTTGCAAAATCAACTGGTCTCAGGACCAAATACACTTGGATGTTGAAAACTTAGAAAAAGTTACAGAGACTTAGTGAGGGACAAAAATGATTGGGGGACCAAGAAGGAGATATTCAGACTATTCCAACAGGATAGGTCTTAGAGGACAGGGAGTATGTAGCAGTCTGTTGAAGTGAACATCTCTGTGAAAAATAATGAAGAAATCAGTGTGACAAGCAGGTGCACAAGTCCATCTGGTCAAGTTCACAGGAAAAGGCAGGGGACAAAATAGTCACCAAAATGAAATCTAGGACTGTAAATAGCTCAGCACAGCTAAAAGGATTCAGTGGCAATAAGTGCTCTGTGAAAGTGAAATTCTAAAAGTGGAATCCAAGTGACATTACCTCTTATGTATCCACGAATTTTTGAGCAAATTGTGCCAATTAGTAATTTCTGTAGTAAATTTTAACCTTCTAAACCACATTTATACAGGTTTATTAGATTCCAGGACCTACAGTATTTACATTGGGTATGCATGCCACATTTTGGGTGTATACCAACAATAGCAGTGGAGCTACAAACATCCAAATATTTTGAAAAATTTCACACAATTGAATAAATAATTAACCTGGGAAATTTTGAACTCCTGTAACATATACATATGCATATACATTTTCAATTATCTAGCTCCAATGGTGGCTAAATCTTAAACAGAGACATATTTTAAGAAATATTCACAAAAATAAGAAATCATCAGACTTTGAACCCATATATGTTCCATGCCCCTAATTCAAATATCCTGAAACCTGGAATCTCTTTAGGGCTGTACACTGTAAATATGCATACCAAACATTAGGTCTCTAGCTATATGAATGACTATGTTATTGTCAATTAAAGAGTTTAAAAAATCCATAAAATCCCTTAAAATTTCACATTTATGAATTTGATAATTTCACCCAGGCCTAATTTATTTTACAGTTGTAATATAACCAGTGTTTCTGATATATTTTATCATTATGACTTTAATGTTTTTTAACTTTTTTTTTACTCTGTCACTGTCTCTTTCTATAACACTATTATTTCCAAGGTATTTAAGGAGTGTGATGGAGTGCAAGATGTCTGTCACCCCAAGTTTTTCATTCATGTCCCAGAACTATGATGTCACTTTGGGAAGCTCCAAGCTCCAGATGCCTTAACTTCTTTCTGTCTTTTTTTTGCACAGGTTATGATTTAGCTCCAGGATTATTTCCCATTTAACTGTGAGATGCACCTAAGTTCCGTACCATTGGATTCTACAGCTTTGAATTTGAGTGGCACAGCATTTTTGTGCTATATATTCTTTCCATTACAAGCAGTCTCTATTCAAGTACTTTTTAAACATTTTTTTTAATTATTATAGTAAAGATTCATTTTATAGTGTGTAAATTAATGTCATTGTTAGATACATAAGACATAACTCTCTGAGTGCACTGTTTCAGTCTGTTTTATTTACTATAGTGTTCTAGGTTCAAATTCCCTCAATACCAAATAGACAGGCCTTCAACAGGAGGGTCATGTCTAATCTTTGCTTCAAATTGTCCTGTGGGATGTAATGGAGGATGGGACTTGAGGGAATAAGCTTCTTATGTGAAGGGTTGCTCAGAAATTGTGTACTGTACATTGCCTCTCAGGTGGCTGTCCTGATGAATGACCATATCCTCTCACCATTTTTGCTAAATGTACCAGGGCAGCCCCCTGGCCAGAAAAAATGTTGAGGAAGCATGCCATTTTTCAGCACCATGACTTAGGAGGCACTGCATAGTAAATAAACACTGAGGATCCCTTCAGAGATGAAACTTATCTCTCTTTATAAAATGGGCTAAGAAATCCCAACTCACTGATTGGCTACAACATCATCTGAGCCGTGTCCTTATCAGATGATATTGTAGCCAACCAGCACTACCACCCAGCAACATGCCACATGACGAGAAAAAATCAGTGAGCTCTGCCAACTGAAAACAATAACGCTGACTGGCAGAGCTCACTGATGCCACAGCGGAAACGTATTCCCTCACAATCGCGACTGAATCGCAGTATCATACTTCACACAAATGTAGCACAGCATAAAACAAAAAAGAAAGCTACAGAAACAACCAAAACAAGCCACAATCATAAAAAAGGAAGAAAACAAAACCTGTCACTGACGGCAACCACTCTATTGAAACATAAACCGAAGTGTCATCCTGCTTAAAAGTGAACCACAGAAATCCTTCACAGCACCTCTCACATCACAGCTTCCACCAATCCACCTATTTTCCACACCAACTAAAAATACTTAGCAGTTTAAACAAAATCACAGTCCCAAGTCACAGCACCATAGACGTAGCATCCACCTCGACGACTGGCACAGCTGCAGATTCTGTCACCCCGCAGCACAAACTCCCACGATCTGTCTCCTGTAAGTTCACTTATCACGCTGTTAGTCATATAATTGAAAACAAAGAATTATTCAATCAAAATCCATGTCAAAAATACCTGGACAGCTATAACCCATGATGCGACAGGACCTCTGAAGCATTTCTTTTCGTTCCGTTTCAAACAGGATGACACTGCATTTCTTTCGTTTGCTTTTAAAGAACCTGACACTACCAATCTATCTCTAAATACCGTCCTTTGCCATCAGTGACAGGTTTTCTTTTCAAACTATTTTTTAATGATTTGCAAGTATTTTCAGGACCTCTGCACCATTTCTTTCGTTAAACAACATGACACTTCATTTCTTTCATTCATTTTTAAACAGGCTGACACTTGCAATGTATGTTTAAATACCATCCTTTGCCGTCAGTGACAGGTTTTCTTTTAATAGTATTTTTTAATGATTTAAAATATTTTCTTTCTTTCTGTACCCTACAATTCAATAACAAATAATATATTTAAAAATCTTCAACTACTCATTTAAAACAAGTAAGCATATTACTATCCTAATGGCAATAATACCATGGAAAAAAGGGACTATTTTTTTCCTACAATCTCTTCTTCTATTATTTATTAAAATACCAATAAAAACTTTCAAAACTACAAATGTTGATTCACTTTACAGTTGCCCATTTTATAAGGCATAATAACACTCAGGTGTAGGTGCGTGATGAAACGCACTTAGGCATAAGGCACTCAGCGCAAGCGCTCATGCCTTAGCACACCCCAGGCGTGCTCTTATCAGCACGTAACCCACACCTCGGTCATGTGTTTTTGCTTACCTATTACATCCCCAAAGAGTTTTCTGACTAGTGAACATCTTTGTGTCTAGCATGCATGATCAACCAGTTGGGAATAGAAATACTGTAGCATACATCTTTTTATCTGACACTTTTTTCAGTGAGTAGGTCTTTATACCTGCTAATGTCTTTGAGGTTGGGGGAGGGGGGATGCCAAGCTAACCTTTAACTGAGAGCCAGACTATGATGCTCTTATTTTAACATCATTTATATTCTTGGGTCCCCTTCCAGGAATATAATTAGCTTTTCCACATGAGAAACAGCACTTCCTTACTTAAAAAATGTTGCTGTCTGCTTTTCTAGTCTGTTCCTAAGAGGGAATATCAATGGTGTTACTTGATTCAGACTGGCATTGTCTGCACTCATTTCCCAAGTGTCTGCCTCAAATGACTGATGAACGTGACACAGTTGTGATATCAGGATCCACTTGCTTGAACAGAACAAGGGCTGAGGTGCACATGGCAGACGCCGGTCAGTGAGAGCACATGAGAGTGGCAGTTGGTGTAAATGCTCCGATTAATACATGATACTTTGAAAGCTAACTCAGTGGAGATTTGGAGTGTTAGGGATGGGTAAGGCTGCTAAGGTTGCTGGGGGTTGTAGTCCACTGTATTTATCACTGTAGACCACTTGGACACTTAGCATCTATGGACAAAGCTCTGTTAAGTGATCTAGAACAATGGTTCTCAAATGGTGAGGCCAGTCTCTCAATGGAGGCCCCAAATTGTTCTGGGAGAGGTCCAGTCAAGTCTGAGAATGTACAGTATTTAAATTTTAAGTTTTAGATGTTTTATGTGATGAGATGAAGCCAGTCGAATATGGATAATTGCAGGTGGATTTCTTTACTTATGCACACATTTTTGTGACTGAGTTATAAGCCTCCAAACATTAAGAAATTGTAGAATTATATTTTGCAAGTGAATAAACTGCAGAGAAACAACAAGAAACAAGCCTTAACTTGATGTGCATTTCCCAGTCATTAATTAAGCAATAAGACATGACAGGGTGTGTGTTAGTGTGTAATAACGTCACTCCTGGGGTGGGTAGAAGCACGAGGCAAAGCGAGTGCTTCCACCACCCCAGGAGTGATATACACAATAACACACACACACTGGAGTGCCTTATTTCTATTATACAATGCTCATTGTTAAGAGAAAATAAAAACATTTAAAAAATGTTTTTAGTAGATTTTAGTGTGGCAGTATATCTTTGTTTCTTAAAAAAATGGCTCAAGCGTATGCTCAGCCTTACAGTGATGTTATTGTGTAATAACATCACTGTCTCAGGCATACACTGACCAATCAGAGTCTAGGATTCTTTCTTGCCATTGTGTCATTTGCATATAAACATCTACCATAGAAACAAGCCTTGACTCAGTGTACCTTCTTAGTCACCAATTTATATATAAATACACAACTATAACCAAGCTCTGGCTCAGTGCCATCTTCTAAAAATCACATCAGGTTCACAGGTTGCATGCTTGACATGAGTGCAGCAGTTAAGCTGGTGTGAACCTCATTTAAAAATCACATCATGTTCACATGTTGCATTCTTGCCATGTGTGCAGCAACTAAGATGGTGCAAATCTCATCTAAAAAACACATCAGTTTCTATTTCTCCCACTGTGACTAGCAATTGCAGCCATTAAAATACCTTTTTCATTGATTTCCAAATAAATTAGGTAAACTCATTAACTCTGATCCTTTTAGAAGTTGTTTAATGGTTTTTGATTTTTGTCATTAAATTGCCATTCATTTGTAAAGTATTGTTTACTTACTGTGTAAAATGCCTAGGATGTAGTCAGCCAACATCACCCATTCCAGGTGTGAGAAGAGCGGCCTTTGTATTGTGAAGTCTGACCTTTTTGTTTTGGGCCATGCAAATCTCCTTATGCATATTCTGTATGGAGCATATACACTATGACCATGCTTAGCACTCTTTGTGCTGAATAGTGTCTTGGAAGCATGCACCATACCTCACATTTTGTCATTGAAATGAGGGACATGGACACTCAAAATGAGGGACAATAAGGGACACTAACCCTCATGATGATCAGGACACATCCTGAAACATGAAGATGCAGTACCTTAGAACACAGTGGAATCCATTGTATTTACTTGTACTGATGTTAGCCCCAGAAAATTAATTTCTACCATAAAGCAGGGGTAAAATTTAAGTAGAGCAGAGGGGAGTCAGTTGCCCCCATTTGTGCCTTTGTTGTTCTTATGGTGTGGCAATAATGGCATAGAAACATAGATTTTGATGGCAGATAAGGGCTGCTTGGCCCATCCAGTCTGCCCATTTCCCTACCTAATGGATAAGCTGCAGATCCTAGTAAACCAGCAGCCTACTTCTTCCTACCCCCCCCAGAATTGCCTTATGACTGTCCCATGCATGCTTGAATTCCACCACTGTTTTTGACTCCACAACCTCCTCCAGAAGGCCGTTCCATGCATCCACAACCCTCTCTGTGAAAAAATACTTACTTAAATTACCTCTGAGCCGTCCCCCTTCTATTTTCAAATTGTGCTCCCTTGTTCTTGCACACCTCTTTTTTGGAAAGATGCTACCCTCTTGGACTTTGTTGATTCCCTTGAGATACTTGAAAGTTTCTATCATGTCCCCCCTCTCCCTCCTTTCCTCGAGGCTATACATATTTAGCTCCTTAAGTCTCCTCTTCATATGCCTTCCAGTGCAGACCCTGCACCATTTTAGTTGCTCTCCTCTGGACAGTCTCCATCCTGTCTATGTCCTTGTGGAGATTGGGTCTCCAGAACTGCATGCAGTACTCCAGATGGGGTCTCACCAACTGTCTGTACAGAGGGATAATAACTTTCTGTTTTCTACTGGTGATGCCTCTCCCTATGCATCCCAGTATCCCCCCAGCCCTCCTTGCTGCCCACTCACATTGCTTGCCCACCTTTAGGTCATCTGATATGACTACCCCCAGGTCCCTTTCCATTTTTGTTGTTGTTAGTATCTCACCCCCCATTGTGTACTCTTCCCCTGGGTTTTTGTTTCCCAGGTGCATTACCTTGCACTTCTTAGCATTGAATCTAAGCTGCCATACATTTGACCATTCCTTTAACCTTGCCAAGTCCCTTCTCATCCTTTCCACCCCACCTTGTGCATCAACTCTGTTGCAGATCTTTGTGTCATCTGCAAAGAGACATACTTTTCCTTCCAGTCCCTCTGCAATGTTGCTTATAAAGACATTGAAGAGGACCGGTCCTAATACTGAACACTGCGGTACCTCACTAGTAACCCCTCTTCTTCAGAGTGGACTCCATTTACTATTACTCTCTGTGTCCTATTCTCCAGCCAATTCTTTTACCCAGGCTGTCATCTTGGGACCCACTCCCAGGCTGGCTAACTTGTATATTAATCTTTTGTGTGGGACTGTGTCAAATGCCTTGCTAAAGTCTAGGTAGGCCATGTCCACAGCCCCTCCCTGATCTACTACTTTGGTCACCCAGTCAAAGAAATCTATCAGATTTGTCTGGCATGACCTTCCCGCTGTGAATCCATGCTGCCTTGGGTCCTGAGCCCCTCTGGCCTCTAGATACTCAACAATTCTTTCCTTCAGAAGTGATTCCATCATTTTCCCTACCACTGAGGTTAAACTAACAGGTCTGTAGTTTTCTGCTTCTGCCTTGCTCCCACTTTTGTGAAGGGGAATCACATTTGCCCTTCTCCAGTCCTCGGGTACCACCCCATCCTCCCATGATTTATTAAAGAGGGTAGTCAGTGGTGTCACTAGTTCTACCCTTAGTTCTTTTGGAATTCTGGGATGAATCCCATCAGGCCCCGTTGCTTTGTCCAGCTTCAGTTTTAAGAGTTCTTTCAGAACCCTTTCTTCTGTAAATGGGCTGGTATCAACTTATGTATCCAGAGTGTTTCTACTGTTTGTTTTAGGTACCTCCCCCACTTCCTTTGTAAATACTGAGCAAAAATATTTGTTTAGTATCTCTGCCTTTTCACAGTCACCCTCTGCCCACCCTCCCTCCTCTTTATTAAGCCTCACCAGCCCTCCCTTGGTTTTCCTTCGCTCCCTGATGTACCTATAAAAGGTTTTATCCCCCTTCTTAACTGAGTTGGCTATCTTTTCCTTGGTTTGGGCCTTTGCTGTTCTGACTGCCTTCCCAGCTTCCTTTTGCTTTAACTGATACAGTTCTCTGTCCTGCTCCTTCTGTGATTCCTTGTACTTCCTGAATGCTTTCTTTTTCTCTTGAACCTTCACTGCCACTTCCTTTGAGAAGCATAGTGGATTCTTACATCGTTTCGTTTTGTTAATTTGCTTCACACAAAGGCTTGTTACCTCTGTGATGGCATTTTTTATTATTCCACATTGTTCTTCCACCCCTCCTTCCTGCCCATTTGCTAATGCATTCCTTAGGCACTCACCATTTTGGCAAAGTCAGCCCTCCTAAAGTCCAGTACTTTTGCCTTTGTATGGCTTGACTCTATTGCTGTGTTTATTGTGAACCATACTGTTCGATGGTCACTAGTTCCCAGATGGCTACCCACTTCTACATCTGTGATCCTCTCTTATCTCCATTTGAGAGAACCAGGTCTAAGATTGCTCCTCTCGAGTGGGCTCCAATACTAGTTGTCAAGGCATGCCCTTGTAGGGCATCTAGAATAACCCCATTCTTTGAAGTGGCTGCTGCAACTGCACTCCAGTTAACATCTGGCATATTCAGATCACCCATCAGCAATATCTCCCTTTTTTCTGCCATTCTAAGTATTCTTTCTATCATTTCCTTGTCCATTTCCTTCCCCTGAGAAGGGTGTTTGTATACAACCCCTGTGCGGATTGTGGTGCCATTTCCAGTCTCCAAATTAACCCACAGTGTTTCTTCTCCTCCCTGTTTTCCTTTTTGTTCTGTTGCTTTGATTCCTTCCCTTATGTAAAGAGCTACTCCTCCTCCTCTTTTACCCTCCCTGTCCCTCCTGTAGATAGTGTATCCTGGTATGTTTATGTCCCAGTCATGGTTTTGTGTGTACCATGTTTCTGTGACTGCCACGATATCCAGCTGTTCCTCCTCCATCAAGGCCACTAATTCAGGAAGCTTGTTACTCAGACTACGGGCATTGGTACTCATTGCTCTCCATTTTTTGATGGCTTTACCTTCTTTTGCAGCATCCCCCACTGACCTGTCTACCTTGGTCTTTTTCTCATTTAGTACCCTGTTTTGTAGGGAGAGGCTGGGATATTAAATTTGGATTTAATCTTAGGAACAATATGTGCCCTCCTAGCCTGGGTTGTGCTCACACTGCGGGTGCGCTCCTGACTCGACTGTGTTTGTATTGTGTTGTCCACTCTCTTCATCTATTAGCAGTGGCACCATCACATGTGACATGGTGGAGCTCCAGCCAAGCAACAGCACATGAGTCACACGAGTGGGACACTGTCTTTCCTTACACAGAGTAGACAGGCTGCATACTGCAGCTCGGAGAAGTCGGTAAGCACTGAACTCTCAATAGCAGTATTGTGGCTGAATATTATTGTTGGTCTAGTCTTACTGATTCTTCATCTTCCTTGGTGGCTGAAGGGGCTGGGGGTGAGCTAGAAGTGAATTCAAGACTAGGCTACATACTTACTCTACTAGGCACACCTAACAAAAAAAAACAGTGCAGGCCCCCATCAGCATCAAGCTAGGCCTCACTGCAGCAGTGACAGTGGTGTGGGCAGCCTTCATAAGCCATGATCAGTGCAGTGTGACAGCAGCCATAGCATTAGCCAAGCACAAAGGCAAGCAACACAGGTTGAGTGGGTACAGTTAGTGAGGTGACTTGATTGTAGACCACACTGGGGACCTGAGATGGTCAGTTCTAGCATCTAGCTTCTGGCAGAGGGATGAAGGAGGCGCAGACTGAAAACTGGGCTAGGCCACAGGTTCTTGCCAGATGGCTGGATAAGTAAAAGTAAATAATTGTTTTACAGCCAGATTGGAGAAGGAGGGTGGCCCCTTTTGCCTGACACCCTGATGGAGAAACATGGAAAATGACCACTACAGCAGCAGTCACTGTAATGGTCCATTTCCATGTTTTGCCTTCTCCCAGTGTCCAGTCCCCTCCCCAGAACAACTCTGACCTGGATTTGGAATCCTAAAGTCCGGGTGCGGGAGGCACAGTACCGCTGGTGAAAACACTTTGGCTTGGGGCACAATAACTGCATCGGGTATTGTGTCACGCCGCTCTGTGGGAGGTCAAAAGGTTTATTGTCGACCTCAGTTGGTGCTTCCGGAAGGAGGAAGGACTGAAATATTGATGTGTTTTCCACAATCCGGCTCCTTTGAGTAGCTTTACAACTCATGTGGGATGAGTATTGAATGGAGTGGAAATTGGGACAACTTTTTTTGGGGGGGGAGTCAGGACTTTAGGCAGGAAAAACATTTGGATAATAACTGGGTGGGTTTAAGCCCAAGTCTGATGCACTCCTCTGGGGTATAAACAGGTGAATCTTGCACATTTGAATTTTTTCCTGCTTTGCATATCACTTTTCAGTCACAACAAATAAGTTGTATCTTTTAGAGATGTTCCAGACATTCCAGAGCTTGCAGGCTAGGGGATAACTAGCACCTGGCCTCCACTGGTTGTTGGCTTCCCTCCTGCTGAAATCTGAAATGGTGCCCCTGCCATAAAGTCTAAATTTACACGACATCCTCTGTGTGAGCAGCATGTTTTCCATGAGGGATGGATGAGAGGCAGAGCAGTTTTCAGGGGTAAAGTGAGGGCTTTCCTATGCACTCAGGGACAGTTGAATGGTATGGTATGTACAAACAATTGGAGTCCCACTGTAGTCAGTCAGGCTTATGCCCCCCCCCAGTGAAGTTGACCTCCACATCCCCACATTCAGGCACATTATAACATAGGGCAAGGGAGAGTGTTGGGGCATGCCCAATTGAAATGAATGAAGGTATTCTTCTATTTCTATTTTATACATTATTGATGGAGAGTTGTAGATTAATGAAGGCCACCACTCAACTAACAAGGGCCTCGTTTGTAGAACAGTGGCCTTAATTATTCTCCAACTCACCATCATACTGTATGAAACAGTAATAAAAAAATAACTCCATTCATTTCAAGAAAATTCACCCCAGCACTCTGACCATTCAACATCATCTCTTGAAGACTCCCACCTCTGGCTCCCTAGTACTCGGGTAAGAGACTCTTGACTTATATCTCTACTTGGTGAGATGTCTGTAGCAGTGTGGCTGCACCCATTACAGTGTGTGTGCATGGTGGGGGGACTGGCCGTGTGGGTGGGTGTCGAGTTATTGCTACTTTTGTGCTTGTCTCTTAAAGTCTGTTTGGATGGAAGCATTCAAAACTATTGGGAGAAAAATAGTAGGAGTACAGGCCAGAGAGAAGTAATTAAGCAGTTCTATGGGTAAGTGTATGTGTTGGGGGTGGGAAGAACCACATTTGTTTCCATTGGTATGTGTGCTACAGTTCAGCTATGCATCTGAGATGAGGGGGGGGACAAGAAAAGTAAAAAGTATTGGTATCCTGTATATTAGACAACTGCAATTGAGCACTTTCAAAAAGGGCGACTTAATCACGGCACTTCTACACAGGGCTACCAGGCAGGGAGGGCGACCGAATAAGGGGTTTGGTGACTGTAGCGACAGGATGTCACTATGTATACACACACATGAGGGGTGAGGAGGGACCACACCATGCGACAGGTGGAAGGAAAAGGAGGGTTTGTGGGGCATACTCTGGTGGTGGCAGCTGAGCTGGCCGTGTGGTGTGGTGGGTTGGTGGCAGGCTGGGGCTGGGAGGGTGCCAGGTTCACTTCTGGGAACACTTGTTTTGTGGGTTGTGGGTTTTCTTTTTTTTTTGTTTTGCACCCCCCCAGCATGCACCCCCGCCTGGAGTTGAGAATCCTTTAGTAGGGGGGTGCGGGGCAGTGAAGCCCCCTTCATAAAAAAATAAAATGGAAGTTTCCAGCACCTTCTTGATGTTCGCCGTGAGTCTACATCGCTGAAATTAATTTTTGGCAATGTAGACTTGCCCAAATGGCTATTGCTATTATGCAGTCACCTTTATCACACGGAGTCATACTATATCAATGGCTATAAGCATGCTGCATGCATTCACATCTATGCAGATTTGTACTGAAGTACACTTGAGCCATATGTATGCAGGCAGTATAGCTTAGTGGAAAAAGGCACTGAATTGGAAACCTGGGTCTGAATCTCATCAACCCCCACTTGTATACTGTGTGATCCTGAGCAAGTCATTTAACTTTTATGTGTGCAGTTATCAGTGACCACTTGCTTTTTGCACGCATGCCACATGCATGCAGTCTGTTCCAATTTAATATAAAAAACGTGCTGTCCACACTTGCTTGCTGCACGCATGCCACATGCATGCAATCAGTTCCAATTTAACATTTAATTCATGCTTGTAGCATGCATATCACATGGGTAGTTTTATGTGTGCAGCATGAGAACATTTCATATAATTATTTCTATAAGGGAAGAATTAAACAGAATTGTAGTGAATAGGAAATTTGACTTAAAGAATCATCAGATATGTGCAAAATATTAAGTAGAGGCTATTAACCTGGAGTCCTCTTACATGCTTTAGAAACAGTAAATAAAAAAAAAAAACTGAGTTATTAGAAAAAAAAAGAATAACTGAGGGAGAAAATGAACAAGCATGCCTTTGGACAAACTATGATAGAAACATACAGTAGAAACATAGACTTTGATGGCAGATCAGGACTGCCTGGCCCACTCAAACTGCTCATTTCCCTACCTATTGGAGAAGCTGCAGATTCTAGTTAACCAGCAGGCTACTTCCTTCTACCCCAACTAGAATTGCCTTATGTCTGTCCCATGCATTCTTGATTTCCCTCCTGTTTTTTTGAACCCATGACCTCCTCAGGAAGGCTCTTCCATGCCTCCACTACCCTGTCCATGAAAAAATGCTTCCTCATGTTGCCCCTGAGCTGTTCCCCTCTATCTTCAAATTGTGCCCCCTTGTTCTTGCACATCTTTTTTTCTGAAATATGCTACCCTCTTGAACTTTGCTGATTACCGTGAGGTACTTGAAAGTTTCTATCATGTCCCCTCTCTCGCTCCTTTCCTTAAGGGGTATACATATTAAGCTCTTTTAGTCTCACTTCATATGGCTCCTGGTGCAGACCCTGCACCATTTTAGTTGCCATTCTCTGGAATGACTCCATCCTGTCTATGTCCTTGCAGAGATGGTGTCTCCAGAGCTGCACTCAGTACTCCAGATGGGGTCTCACCAACTGTCTGTATAGAGGGATAACAACTTATTGTTTTCTACTAGAGATGCCTCTCACTATGCATACAAGTATCCCCCTAGCCCTGCTTACTGCCTTCTCACATTGCTTGCCCAACTTTAATTCATCTGATATGACTACCTTCAGGTCCCTTTCCATTCTTGTTGTTGCTAGTACCTCATTGTGTACTCTTCCCCTGGGTTTTTTTTTCCTAGGTGCATTGCTCTGCACTTCTTTGAATTGAATCTAAGCTTCCATACTTTTGACCATTCCTCAAACCTTGCCAAGTTCCTTCTTATCCTTTCCACCCCCTTGTGTATCAATCATGTTGCGGATCTTTGTGTTGTCTGCAAAGAGGAATACTTTTCTTTCTAGTCCCACCACGCTGTTACCTATAAAGACAATAAGGAGGACCAGTTCCAGTGCTGAACCATGCAGTACCCTGCTAGTAACCCCTCTTTCTTCAGAGTGGACTCAATTTACTATTACACTCTGCATCCTGTTGTCCAGCCAATTTTTTACCCAGGCTACCACCATAGGACCCACTCCCAGGCTGGCTAACTTGTTTATTAATCTTTTATGTGGGACTGTGTTAAATGCCTTGCTTGAAAATAGTTCAGCAACCTGGCTAAACTCTCTCAGTGCTGAGTTGCAAAATGCAAGCAGGCTTGGCCCTTTTAAAACTAAACTTAGAGTGTCCCTAACATGGGATAGTATTTGTGACTGCTACACCTACCACCCCAATCTACCGTTCCTCTAACCTTACCATAATCTTCTCACCCCCCTCAGTTACTTATTACTGTTTCCATTGTTCCCCTGCCTTCTCAAACACCCCTCCTGCTGCCCCCTCCTGCCCCCACCTGAATCCCCCCATACCTTGCATCCCCACACCTACTCTATTGGACTGTTAACTAACCCTCCCTGTTCTCCCTGATTCCCCACTGCTCCCACCTGACCCCCACACCTTCTCACCCCACACATACCATACTGGACTATTAACTGGCCCTTCATGTTTTCTCCTTCCTTTCCCCCTCATGCCCACTGACTCCCTCTAACTCCACGACCTGCCACCCCCCCTTAATTCCCACTCCTCTCCTGCTGCCCACCCCAGTCCTGCCAACCCATGCCACCTAACCCAACCCTCCAACACATGCTCTTCTACTCACTCTGCCTCCTCCAATCTACTTCCTATCTCTTGCTCCTTCTACCTCCCCCCCACAATCTCTCTTTGCCTCCCTTCTTGATCACATCCGCTTCCCTATCCCCCCTCGGCTTGAGCACCTATCTTTTCCTTCCTCTCCCCCCTCCTGCCCCTGCCATCTCTCTCCCTCTACCCTGCTGCTGGCCCCTGGCCCCTACCTACCATGGCAGCACTTATTGCACTATTCCTTTTATACCCTGACAACAGGACTGCTTTCCCTGAAACAAATCCTGGCTTCTATCAATCTTATTGTGATATTATGTTTTGGTAATCTAACTGTTAACCTTGCACTGTCACCTATGTGTATTGCATATACTCTATCTGCTTCTATCGTACTTCATGTGAAACTATGGATGAATATGATGTTTGTTTCATCTTCTGTTTACTTGACATGGAACCTCTGTAAATGAGTCTGTGACTCAAAGGTACTTCCAAGATTGTAATAAATAAATAAGTAGAAAGTCTTGGTAGGCCATGTCCACAGCCCCTCCCTAGTCTACCACTTTGGTCACTAGGTCAAAGAAATCTATTAGATTTGTCTGACATAACCTTGCTGCTGTGAATCCATGCTGCCTTGGATCCTGTGACCCGCTGGCCTCTAGGTACTAAACAGTTCTTTCTTTCAGAAGTGATTCCATCATCTTCCCTACCACTGAAATCAAACTAACAGGTCTTTAGTTTCCTGCCTGTGCCTTGCTCCCACTTTTGTGAAGGGGAATCACATCTGCCCTCCTCCAGCCCTCAGGTACCACACCATCCTCCCATCACTTGTTAAAAAGGGTAGTCAGTGTTGTCACTAGTTCTCCCCTTAGTTCTTTTAGAATTCTGTGGTGAATCCCATCATTACTCATTGTTTTGTCCACCTTCAGCTTTAGGAGTTTTTTCAGGACCCTTTCTTCTGTTAATGGACTGGTACAGTATCAGCCCCCCCATCCAGAGTGCTTCTATTATTTGGTTTAGGTACCTCCCCCTCTTCTTCTTTTGTGAATACTGAGCAGAAGTATTTGTTCAGTATCCCTGCTTTTTCATTGTCACCCTCTGCCCACCACCCTCTCCCCTTTATTAAGCCTCACTATCCCTCCCTTGGTCATTCTTCACTTCCTAATGTACCTATAAAAGGTTTTATTCCCCTTCTTAACTGAGTTAGCTATCTTTTCCTCAGTTTGGGCCTTTGCTATTCTGACTGCCTTCCCCACTTGTTTCTGTTTTAACTGGCACAGTTCTCTGTCTCACTCCTGTGTTTCTTTATACAGTAAATGTTGGTTGTGTGCACATGCTCGGGGATCGCAACTCAGGTGCACACAACTGAAAATTCACTTATCTGAAACAATCAAAAAACATTGCAGCTGATGCTGGAATTGCAAGAATGAAAACCCATAAGCTTCTTACAGCATTAAAACAATTTATTTAATATATTATGTCATGTACTATGAGTAAATTACTGTACTAAAAAATACTGTACTGTACTGTTCTATGCTGCAAGTAGAATGGTAGGTAAAAATCATGCATTGTGACTTTTGGTGACGTCACAGAAAGCAATGACAGCTTAATAGCGGAGCTCCCTAACCTGCAGGCAAGAGAACGCCCCACAAGATAGTCATCCAGGGAGTTTTATGCTAAAAACGAAAAAAACTAATAGTAGAGGCTCTCAGAGGCACAGATCTCATTCTAAAATACAAAAAACAATGCATACCAGACTGGATTCCCTCCGATGCAACCACCAGACAATGGCAGAGAGCCCCCTCGAGTATGGCGAGTGGAGATATGGAAGTTGAATTGGAGACCCTATCAAAGTCTTGTTTCGAGATATTACTACGTAAGATTAAGCAATTTCGGAGTGAAAACAAAGCAGAATTTGATAAGTTACATGTTGATCTCACCAAACTTGAGACCTGGGTTACTGCAACGGAAGACAGGATTTCTGGAGCAGAGGATGACATTGCTAGGCTTTCACAGGCCATTGAAGTAATTAGCCAGCAAGAAGAAAGCACAGCGGCTAAATGTCTGCACCTGGAGGCCTATGCTAGAAGGGACAACCTGCTGATCTATGGTCTCCCGGAAGACTCTGAGGTGGGAGAAATGTTTGAATTTATAACTGATATGCTCCAACATGGTTTAGACCTGCCACAAGCTTGTAATTTTTGTATTGAAAGAGCTCATAGAGCCTATCGGCTAAACCTACCTCACCATCAGCTCAACCTAGATCAGTGGTGGCTATGTTTTCAAGTTATAAAGATAAAGAACCAATACTCTGAACAGGTTGGTGCTAACAGAAAGTCGAATATAATGGATCACACCTTTTTCCAACCAAGACTACCCCCCTCATATCCAACAACATCCAATGGCATATGCGCCAATTCTCCGTGTCCTGAAGTCTTTGGGAGTGAAATTCCAAACGCCTTACCCTGCCCGATTGCAAGTCAGATGGGAGACCGGGGTAGAGCACAGCAGAGGAGGTGGCTCAGGCTTTAAAAGAGAAAGGCCATGATGTAGTTTTGGAATCGCACCAGTTAGGCCAAGGTCGGGAATTCCCGCGACGGTGGCAGATAGCAACCTCACTCAGCACCAGAAGATGGGAAGGGGAGCGGCTCAGAATACCATGCAGGACATTAAGGGACTGCTACATCAGTTAACTAACCAGCAACAAGCAGTACAGAAGGAGAATCATGCAGCAGTGGATGCTTAATTTGGGACTTGTGAGTTTCTCACTGCTTCTGTACATTTGGTTACTTACCCCGCTCCTCCAGACTACAGGGCCCTATTCGGCTTGTTTAGCCATCATAGCACCTGAATTGGTCCTCGGTGATAGAGGGAAGGGGAAAGAAGGGTAATAGTAGGCCTTAGTGTCTACACTTGGAATTTGCACATCCCTAATTTGATATACCACCTGATCGAGATTTCAGAGATCAGGGTAGGCAGCAACTGGAATTGAAGGGCAGTTGGGGTGTAACTGAACACATTGTATTAGCTTAAAACCCTTATTGGTAGTACAACAATAGATATAGGGAACTACCATGAAGTGAGATGTGTTGCTGTTCACGTTCGGGAGAGAGGGAGGGAGGAGGTTATATTTTTTTCTGTCTTTCTTATTCAACTTCGACCTGATTTGGAAGTGTTGGCAAATTTAACTATGTTAAATGGAAATGACATAAAATGAAGAGGGAAATGGACTGAAACACCAAAAGTACGAATTGATAGAAGCTGTAGAGTACTGTCATACTTGGCAGCAAGTTAACCTGGGAAGAAGGGATAAATATGTTATTATAATGTTAATTGCCTATGGGGGAGGAGAGAAGAGAGCATATGTTACTCAGGGGATGGCAATATTTCTTCGGAGTTGCACTGCTTTTAGGCCATGTGGGAGATCAGGCGGTCTCTGAGCTCTCTTATTCCACCTACGAGAGGCTATTCACCCTCAGGTGGAAGCACCTAGAGGAACTGGTGATGCTTTTGGGCCTCGATATCAGGCCAGGGCTCACAATTAATAGGGTCCAAGAGGACAAAATTCCTAATGGAATTCCATTTCTTCTACCACTGGAAATACCATCTCAGGTTTACAGAGGACAACAGAGTTGGTTCCCCTTCCTTGGAGGTCTAATTGTACATAGTTTGGCTACAGTGGGGATGCGTCTCCTTGAGGGAAAAAGTTTAGAGTTACAAGTTATATTATCTGTTAGTTTTCATGTGTGTTTTATAGATGTTTTGAAGGGCAATTTAATACAAGTGTTGCCCCGGATGTATGATGAGGGAGGAGAGGGGTTTATTACTGATTTTGATCAACTGAAGCATAGTGAGTTATTCTATATCTATCAATTATGGTGGGCAAGCTGGGGATATAGTGTCACACAATGTGAATGGGTTGAATAGCCCTGTGAAGCACTATAAGGTGCTGTCACATATTAGGAGACAGAAACCATCATTTGTTCTCCTCCAGGAGATACACTTGAGTAGATCTGAACATGTTAAGCCGGGAAAGTTCAGTTTCTTTCAGGTAATTGCCTCATCACATGGAGGGGGTAAGAGAAAAGGCACTGCCATTCTGGTTCCCAAGGGATACACATTTAAAATGCAGGAGAAATATACTGATCCTGAGGGCCGGTTAGTGGTGGTGTCCGGGAACATGGAGGCATCCCCCATTACACTGGCATCTCTCAACCTCCCTCCGGGCTCAGGGGTGGCAACGGCATGAGGGTTGCTTCAGAAGATTGTGGAATACCATAGGGGAGTCTTAGTGGTGGGGGTGACCTCAACCAGATTTGGGATCAGCTGGACACCTCGAGAATGGGCCCCATTTGACCCTCACCCAGGGGCAAAAACATAGCTAGGTTTATGAAGGGTGCTGGTTAGGTGGATGCTTGGCACTCAAATCATTCTACTCAAAGGGAGCTTACTCATTTTTCCCCACCACATGGTTCCTAGGCCTGCATTGACTACTTTTTGGTTTCAGGTGAGCATCAATACCAAATAAACTTCTGTGAGCACAATCACTCAGTCCTTTCAGACCACACAAAGATCTCCTTATGTATTGACTTGGGAATTAGGCAAAGTCAGGCATTATGGAAATTTTATAACTATTTCCTAAATTTGAAGGATTTTACTGATATGGCTAAACTTAGATTACCACAGATTATCTGGGAAAACACCTCACCAGATATATCCAGTGCCACTTTATGGGATACGGTAAAAATGGTTATGAGAGGGGAGATTATTAAGTATGCAGCTCATTACCATGAACAACATAAGACCTTGATGGCAAATCTCCAATTGCAACTAAGGGAGGAGCAGTCCCTCCATGCTGGGGAGGGGTAGAGTACGGCACTGCCTCAGATTTTAAATCTGAAACAACAAATTCAAAAACAAATTGATGTCAAGATAGAACAAACTCTGCAACATTTAAGGCAGAGGTATGGAGAGGTGGGTCCAAGGGTAACTAGACTCTTTGCACACCATCTTTGATAACAAACACTGCAGTCTACCATCACTCAGGTTAGGGAGTCAGAATCTGGTAGACTAGTGAGAACACCCGCGTATATTCTATAATGTTTCAGAACTTATTATCAAAAGTTATACACCCCAGTGTAATCTTGCAGAAGACACACATAGAGGCCTATCTAAACAGACTGGTGCTGCCGACCCTAAGCCCGGAGGCCAAGATTAAACTGGACTTCCCTATTACGCAATTAGAAGTAACTCAAATGAATAAAGGCCTGAAAACCTGTAAGGTCCCAGGTCCTGATGGTTATATCCTTGAAATGTTAAAATTTTTTTAAGGGGGAAATGGAGGGGTCACTTCTGGCAGCCTGCAGAGAGGTGCATCGGGGAGAGGGTTTCCATGACACATGGAATTATGCATTGATCTCTAGTATTCCGAAACCCGGAAAAGACATTACCCAATGTGCTTCATATAGACTGATAGCGGTTCTTAATGCAGATTATAAAATATATGCCAAAATTCTAGCACAGAGATTGGAGACCATACTACCCTCTCTTATTGATTTTGACCAAGCAGGCTTTGTCCCGGGAAGGCAGACCGAGGATAATATCAAGCGAACATTGCATATCTTGCACCATGCTGCCCAGTCAAGGTCTCCCCTCCTGATTTTAAGTCTGGATGAGGAGAAGGCCTTCGACCGGGTAGCATGGAATTTTTTAGGGTCTATGCTAAGACATTTTGGCTTCACCGAATCCTTTGTGAAAGCCATCAATAGTATTTACCATAAGCCTAAAGCCTATATTAAGATCAATGGCAGGGTTTTGGAGACCTTTCCTCTGCTGAGGGGTACTAGGTAGGTGATGCCCCCCCTCTCATTCCTTCTTTTTGCCGTATATTTGGAGCCATTGGCTGCCATCCTACAGCAAACAGCAGAGATTAGAGGGATTAGATTGGGTGGCGAACAGCATAAATAGCACTTTATGTTGATCTTTTAGTGTATCTGGGAAAACCTGAGAGATCTTTATATCACCTGTGAGACAGTTTAGAGGAATTTGGCAGAATAGCAGGATATAGGTTTAATACAGCCAAGACAGAAGTATTACAGATCCAATACGAACCTTCTGAGGCAGTAAAAACACAATTCCCCATTCGTTGGCACTTAAAACACCTGAAATATCTGGTGGTACAAATGGGGCCTGAATATGAACAATTGTTTATGCTTAACTATTCCTCCCTAGTTGACAGAATTAGGTCAGACCTTGAAAGATGGCAAGGAGTATTTATGTCCCTACTACAAAGAGTTCAAACAATAAAAATGGTGGTCCTCCCCAGAATTCTGTATTTAGCACAGACACTACCCACTTTGGTACCTGACTCTTTCTATAATCTTCTTAATAGAAAGATTGCCCAGTTTATCTGGGGTCTGCAAAAACCGAGGATCCAGTTATCGATCCTTCAGATACCAAGTACAAAGGTGGGTTTGGCTTTACCCAATTTTAAGCTGTATCATAGGGCAGCTCAGCTTAGAACAGCCTTATATTGGTTTAATGGAGGCTATATAGCCAAATGGAAGACACTAGAGCTGTCTGAGGGACACATGACTGACCTACATAAGACCATGTTTGGGGATGGAAAGGACACTCCTGGGGAGGAGTTGTTGAACCCCTACACAGAGGTGAAGCCTGAATTCTTGGTATTGGGTTAAAGGGGATAAGAGCCTTTGGAAATGGAGTTACATTATTTGCTCACTTCCTTATATGAAGGGATTTCCTCCTGCTAAATGGGATGCCATATTAAGAGCCTGGTAAAAAAGGCCTATATTTGATAGGGCACTTCTTGGAGGGAGGGAGGTTAAGTCTTTCCAGGATCTGGTCTCTGGTTATACTCTCTCTTGGACAGATAGGTTTCAATATTTTCAAACACAAAACTATATCAGGGCATTACAATTTGTACAAGGGGATGAGGTTTCCTCCCCACCCCAAACATAGAAACATAGAAACATAGAATTTGACGGCAGATAAGGACCGCTTGGCCCACCCAGTCTGCCCATTTCCCTACCTACTGGATAAGCTGCAGATCCTATTAACCAGCAGCCTACTTCTTCCTACCCCCACCCCCTAGAATTGCCTTATGACTGTCCCATGCATGCTTGAATTCCACCACTGATTTTGACTCCACAACCTCCTCCGGAAGGCTGTTCCATGCATCCACAACCCTGTCTGTGAAAAAATACTTCCTTAAATTACCTCTGAGCCACCACCTCTATCTTCAAATTGTGCCCTCTTGTTCTTGCACACCTCTTTTTTTGAAAGATGCTACCCTCTTGGACTTTGTTGATTTCCTTGAGGTACTTGAACGTTTTTATCATGTCCCCCCTCTCCCTCCTTTCCTCGAGGCTATACATATTAAGCTCCTTTCGTCTCTCTTCATATGTCTTCCGGTGCAGACCCTGCACCATTTTAGTTGCCCTCCTCTGGACAGCTTCCATCCTGTCTATGTCTTTGCGGAGATTGGGTCTCCAGAACTGCACACAGTACTCCAGATGGGGTCTCACCAGCTGTCTGTACAGAGGTATAATAACTTCCTGTTTTCTACTTGTGATGCCTCTCCCTATGCATCCCAGTATCCCCCCAGCCCTCCTTGCTGCCCAAATATTAGAGATTTTTAGGGTGGCAGTGGAGAATAAAGTACAGTCGAGCCGCCTGATTTCTTCTCTTTATCAGGCACTTCTTGTGTGGAAGTGGGATACCATGGACTCTGTTAGGAGAGCATGGGCCTGGGATTTGAATACTCAGATAACTGATGAGACTTGGACGTGGACACAACAGAGAATGTACTGGGGCCTGTCAAATGTGGGTTGGAGAGAATTTTCTTGGAAAATGTTAATTAGATATTTTCGAACCCCAGCCATACAAGCTAAATTCCCAAAAATCCCAAGCCTCAGTTTGTTAGAGGGGATGTGGGTTTGCCCCAGCAGCCATACATCATGTGATGTGGGCTTGCCCTAGATTAGCCTCTTTTCTTCAAGAATGGGAACAAGCTTTACAGTCTGTCTTTGATATGGACCTTCGGCTAACTGAAGCCATGTATTTCCTATTTGAGATTCCAAGAAACTATAGAGATCTTAATAAGGGGAAACTATTAAGATATGCCTTACTGGTGGATCAGAAAGCTATAACCAAGCAGTGGCTTATCCCTGGGGTGCCCACAGTGTCCCATTGGCATGAAATTATGATCTCTATTTATAGGGTGGAGGCTATTACAGCCACTCTTAATAAGAGGCAAGCTAAATTTGAACTTATTTGGAGGAGATGGATTCTGTATATGGATCTTGCTCAGCCAGATTTCACTCCATAAGGGGGAAATTCTAAACAAAATGTCTTTCCGGATTTCCCAACCTCCCTCCTCCCACCCCCCCCCTTGAGATGCTTGGTCAGTATGGTTTCCTAAGGAATTCCTCCACAACTGAAACTGATACTTACAAGCATTGTAATATATTTAACCTGATAGATCCGGAATAACTAAAGTTATACCCACTGTTTTTATGTTGTCTCTTTTTTTTTTCCCTCTCTGTAGGCAGTGTGTTTTTATTTGTCCTGCATGGTCCTGTGTCTATATTGTAAACGTGTATAGTATGTCTTTGTGTAATTAGCTGGAAATTAATAAAGACTGAAAGTTTTAAAAAAAAATAATGCATTGCAGTTGGCAAGTCATTTCACAAAGTCTGTAACTTGGGGCTCACTCGTTACTGAATGATGGACAGCCTGAAAAGAAATGTTCTATCCTTGGGGCAAAAGGTTAAGTTCCTCAAGCATGCAGAAATGTCAAGCCACAAGAATCTGGCTTCAGAAATCTGCGTCTCTGTGATTGTTTCCAAAGGCACCGATCCCAATTGTGAGGAAGATGATGAGGAGGACAAGCACTGGATGATCAAGAAAGCCTGATCCCTTTACATTTAAAAAAAAAAGTCACTCACTTAATACAGCAGCAAATCAACAGGAGGAGTAACGTTCCCGTATGTGGTATGTGGTTCCTGTGTACAGATTACAGTACTGGGATAGAAGTAACCAGTGACAGCTGCAAGGGTTGGTCAAGACTATTTTTGTTATTTTTTGCCTATTAACTGTGGCTGCAATATCCCGGGGGGGGGGGGGAGTGAAAACCTCCAGTCAGGAATTTGTAGACATTTTTTGGGTGATTAACTGTAGGGAGGGGTATCAGTTTGCAAAACAATCACCAGACAGCACCTGCCAGCTCATTTGCAAGTAAAATTGCAAGGTGATTCACACCTCACTCACTCCTGGCTGCTCTTTCAGAGACTCTCAGTTACAGCCGTTAATACATACTAACACACAGGATATGTGCACACAACCGAAAATCTCTGTGCAGGCATCCAATTTAAATAACATTGACAACATATAAATGGAAAATGGACCAGAGGAATGTGTGCGCATAACCGGAATGTGCACACATCTGAATTGCACACAAGTGGAACTGACTGTACTTCCTGAATGCAATCTTTTTCTCCCTAACCTTCCCTGCCACTTCTTTTGAGAACCACAGTGTTTTTTACTTTGTTTTGTTTTGTTTATTTGCTTCACACAAAGGCTTCTTGCCTCTGTGATGGCAGTTTTGATTTTTCCCCATTGCTCCTCCACCCCTCCTTCTTGCCCATTTGCTAGTGCTTTTCTGAGGCACTCTCCCATTTTACCAAACTTAACCCTCCTAATGTCCAATTCCTTCGCTTTTGTGTGGCTTGACTCTACGGCTGTGTTTATCGAGAAAAACACCATTTGGTGGTCGCATATTCCCAGATGGATACCCACTTCTGAATCTGAGATCGTGTTTCTGTCCCTGTTTGAGAGTACCAGGTCTAAGATTGCTCCCTCCCAAATGGGTTCCAACACTATCTGTCTGAGGCATTCCCCTGTAGGGCATCAAGAATGACCCTGCTCTTGGATGTTGCTGCAGCAAAGGTGCCCCAGTTAACATCTGGCATATTCAGGTCACCCATCATCAATATCACCCCCTTTTCTGCCATTCTAAGGATGCCTTCTATCATTTCCTTTTCCAGTTCTTCCCCCTGAGATGGAGGTCTGTATAAAAACAAAGACAAGGTGCTGCGTCAGCATGTGGTCTAAAAGCAAAACAAAATGGTTATATTAAATGCACGCTGAAAATAGAAAATAGAGTTAAAAATCTACGTTTCGACCTTAGGTCTTCTTCAGGAAATATCTAAAAGAGAAAAAAAACAAGTTAGTGTAGAGGAGAGGTAAAATGAGAGAGATATATATGTGGAGAAAGAAGAAGGGGGAGGCAAAAGGAGAAGAAGTGATAAATGATAAGATTAAGAGAGAATCTGTGAAACAAAAAGGTGATGATGGGAAAGATAAAACATAATGGGAGAGAAAGAGCTGGGGAAGATCCCAGGTAGAGACTGATTAACAGGGCCTTGTAAGAAGGCTGAAAGGTGACAAATGTGTGAGTAGACAGAAATGGAGACATATGGTGTAAATGAAAAATAAATCAGTACAAAAACAAATTGACTTTAGGGGAAAAAAAGGGGAGGCTGAAAGATGTTAGTGGAAAATAAGTCTATCATTTAAACCAGAGGGCTGCTGGGAGCCAAAGGCGGATGATCAGCTTGGCTCATGTTTTTCTATGGTTAGGATCCCGAAGCCCTGCTGAAGGAAACAAACAGAAAGGTCATTGACATTGTGGTCCCTGGAGATAAAGTGGATACAATGGGTTTAGCAGTTTCACCATTCCTGACCGCTCTGTAATGTTCCCTGAAACGGTCAGCAAGACGCCTACCAGTTACTCCGATGTAAATAGGAGGTGTTCAGCTATAACCAGATAGTAAGGATTAAGAGGGAGGGGGGATGGGTGTGAAAGGGGATGAAAAGGCAGATGCACTTAATGACTATTTCTGCTCAGTGTTTACTAAGGAAAAGGAGGGGATACCCCCAAGGTGGGTGGGATGGTAGGAACAGACAGAGAGGGAGTGATAGGTGTGGAAATTGCAGAGAGTAGAGTGCGGGAGGATTTAAGGGCACTAATGGTGGAAAAGGCACAAGGACCAGATGGCAGTCACCCCAGGGTACTGAAGGAGCTAGCAGAGGTCCTGGCAGGGCCCTTGGCAGGCCTATTTAATACCTCACTGGTCTCTGGATGTGTACCCTGGGATTGGAGAATGACTCACATAATTCTCCTCCATAAGAATGGCCCCAAGGATTAACCAGGGAACTATAGACCAGTGAGCCTCATGTCCATTGTCGGAAAATTAATGGAGTCAATCCTGAAGGAGAAGCTGGTGTCCCTGTTAGAGTCCAATGGGTTGCAGGACATCAGACAACAGGACTTTGTCAGAGGCAGAGCCTTCCAGACCAACCTGGTAGAATACTATGACTGGGTAACTAGGCAAATGGACAAGGGCCATGTGGTGGATGTCCTGTACCTCAATTTCAGTAGGGCATTCAACTCAGTGCTGCATGGGAGACTTGGAAGTAAGCTTGAAGTCACCAGGACAGGTCGCAAAAATGGTGGTGTGGTGGTGAACTGGCTATATGGAAGGCAGGAGAGAGTGGTAGTGGGATGGGAACTCTCATCCCCAAGGGCAGTGATGAGCAGGGTTCCACATGGCTCGGTGCTAGGACCAGTGTTATTTGGGATATTTATTGAAGACATTTCGGTGGGCATCAGGAGCAAGATCAGTCTATTTGCAGATGACACCAAGATGGGGCAGTGGTGGATGACCTGAGGAGGTGGCAGGGTTTGCAGGAGGATCTTACAAAGTTGGAGACCTGGCTGGATACCTGGAAACTGGAGTTCAATGCCAAGAAATGCAAGCTGCTGCATTTTGGGGTAAAGAATCAATGGTGAAACTACCAACTAGGAGGAGAACAGCTAGTTGATACTGAGGAGGAGAAAGATTGGGGATGCTCATTATGAGAGCAATGAACAACTCAGCGCAATGTAGAAAGGCAGCAGGAAAGACCAACAAAATGCTGGGTTGTATCACAAATGTATAACCTCTAGGAGGGGAAGGTGATTCTGCCATTGTATAGAGTGCTAGATAGACCTCACCTGGAGTACTGTGTGCAGTACTGGTGTCCGTACCTAAAGAAAGACATTAAATTACTGGAAGGGGTGCAGCACAGAACAGCAAAGAGAATCCAGGGTCTGGGGGACTTAACATATGAAAGTAGGCTGACAGAGTTGAACATGTACACACTGGAGGAGAGGAGGGACAGCGGGGATATGACTGAGACCTTCAAGTATATGAAAGGAATAAATAACACTGGTACAGAGGGACTGTTCAGAGCAAGGGTAGGGAGGGATACTCAGAGCCATGAGATGAGATAAGAGGGTGGAAGGCTCAAGAGGGAAATGAGAAGACACTTTTTTACAGAGAGGGTGGTGACAGAGTGGAATGTGCTACCAGCAGAGGTGGTAGCCTGTAGAACAGTGGGATGTTTTAAGATGGGCTGTGACAGGATAAGATGAAGGGTCAAGGAAGGGGGTAGGGAGGGAGGAGGGCAGCTGCAGAATAAGGCTGCTAGCTGCAAAATCTGCAGATTCATTAGACCAATTGGCCTTTTTCTGCTGGCAATTTTTGTATGTTCATATCAACTATTCAAGTGAAGGTGTGATATATATGCTGATGTGCCCTTGTGCCCTTGTGGTTCAGCATATATTGAACAGATAAAAAGGGCCTTCAAAGCAAGGATAGGTGAGCATAAAATTGCCATCCACTACCAGAACCTAAAATATGCTGGATATGCTGCCTCCCTAACCCATATTGGACTAGAAAATATCCAAGTGCCAAATAGAGGTGGGAACCTGAAAGATTTGTTACTACAGAGAGAAGCCTACTGGATCCATGAACTTCAAACTCTCTGGCCCAAAGGGTTAAACAATAATGCAGGGTATAGCAGTTATATTTAATTCCTTGTGCTAAAGTTCAAACACAGTGGTTTTAACATTTTAATAAAAAAATGTTTTGCTATTTATTCTTATCACAGCCCTGGTTTGTTAAAAAGGGAGATGAAATAGGCAAAGAAGAGCAATTTGATATTTATGCATTAACTAAGGTTATGTGCTGTGTTAGATCATATAAGCACTTGCACTTTATATGTAGAAACATCACGAATAGTATGAGCACTTTATAATAATGAAAATAGTTATTAAATATAAAATATAAAAAATAATATAAAAAAACAAGTATTGCTTATTAAAGCAGTACTTGAAATAATAAAAGGGTGCACTAGGAATTTGAAGGATATATATATATATATATATATATATATATATATATATATGTGTAAAATTGTATAACTAAGACCTTGTATATAGGAAACTAAAACAAAGGCAGATGAATGACAACTAGGTTTATGGTTGCCTAGAAACAGAAATGTATATATTGGAAGCAATTCCTACAGTAAAGCAGCTCTGAGGATGGGGCCAATTGACTCTGAAATGTCAGCATGTATGAACACCAGCTGACCACCTGATGACCACTGGAGAACAATCAAAACTAAAGCAGCACTGAGCAGGAATGGTATGGAGTCATAATGTCGCACGGCAGAATCGTGTTGCATGATTTCTTTTTATTTATTGTTCTGTGGGGGGGCTTCACCCCCACCCCCCCCATTATGTGTGACTGCGCCGCCCAGACCTCCCCCACTAAAGATTCCAACGGGGGGCAACTCGGAGTGCGCACAGGTCCAGGTTTCACCATGCTGCCGTATGCTATTAAGCATACCACATTATGACCTGGTGCGAGCAGGGGAACATACCCTGAGCTAGGGATCTATAAATGATTTTACACTGCGTACTATAAAGGGAATGAGTCCTAGGAGCTGCAGTCAGCTGCATTTCTACTTTTATGGAGGAAGAGATAGACTCTCAGTGAGGATTAGGCAATTGAGCCATGAACAAAAGAAACAAACATGGTCTATTGATCCAGCATAAACAAAATACTGGGTATAGTGACTTTTAACTCACTTGGGTAGTAAATTACGTTTCTGGGGGAACTGGATGTATATATGACAGTGTTCTAAAAGAAATAACAGTATGCGCTTTAGTAAAATAAAAAAAAAGTTTTCTATCCAACCACTATGAGGAGGTTTGATTCATCACTAGTCATAAAGAGTGTGCTGATAGAGCTGTTCAGTTTGTGAATATAGACACTAAATATAATTAAGGGTTTGGAAAAATAGTCATATGTACAGAGATTAGGTAGCTTGGGATTATATTCATTGGAAAGGAGAAAACTATGGCTGGATTTTATTATAGCGTATAAAGCTTTAAAATGTGAGGATATGAAAATTTGTTTTTATTTAGAACTAAGTTCCTTCACTAGGGAAACAAGAAGACAAAATAAATCTCAGCTGCAGAACAAACACTTTAAAACTCTGAAGAGAGGACATTGGTTGACTCAAAGGTGGTCAATCATTGAAACAGCTTACCCAAGGTAGTAGTTAGCAGTGAAAATCTGAACATGTTTAAAGACAGTCTGGATCATTTCTTGATTGAGGGAGGGTTTGGTGGTCTATATCATTGAAATATACATGACAGGCTAGATGGGCATAATGTTCCCTCCCATCTGTTTTGCGTATGTTCCTATGCTCCTATGAGTGACATAGCTCCATCCCCTGGTGAGTGATCCATCATGCACTGATGCACTGCTTAACCCTGCTCAAGAAGATATGGTACCATTTAAAAGGTGGAATTCTACCTGGTGACCACCTTCTGTTTTAGCTGATGTTGTGAAAAGTCATTGTCCTTTTGCAGCTGCTGCAACTTTTCTCATGCTTTAGCAGAATGACTAAAATGTCCACATATTTTGCATACAACACTCACTGCATTCTGAACACTTCTGTCATCTCAAAAGAAAATCATGTACTACAAGGCAGAGGGTACAAACAAAGCAAGGTATGATATGTGCACATACCCTCCATCCTTCACCGCACATATGATGTTAGCTCCATTATTGGATACCAAAACTCCTGGAGATAGGCCAAGAGGAGTAAGCTATTCAGCAAACTGTCTCTTAATTCCTGAAGGATCACTGCAGCGTGATCTTTTGACTTAAAACTAGTAATACACAAGGCAATCTGCTTCTTAAATGTTGTAGTGGTTGTGCTCAGGATGAGGTAAAGGAACTCCTAAAGAATGCTCAGTAACTAGTGGCTGTCATGTAGTCTTCAGTTTGGCCACTAGTCAAAATATTAATTACTGTATAATATGTATATGTTGCACTGCTGTGAGCTTTAAGGCTGAAGTCCCTTTATCAGATCAGGCTGGAGGGAGAATGGCTCAGGGGGAATGTCAGTAAGTTCTTTTTCAAAGAAAGGGTGGTGGATCTGTGTAACAGCCTTCGAGAGGAGGTGGTGGGGGCTGAAACAATATGTGGGTTCAAGAGCACATGGGGTAGGCATAAGGGTACCCTAGAGATGGGCAGAGGAGGAATGACACAGATCAAATAGGATCTGGGCTGTCAACACTGAGTAGGGAAATGAGCAGACTAGGTGGGCTTTATGGTCTTTATCTGCTGTCAGATTCTATGTTTCTATATAAAGCAATTCACAACAGACATTTGGTATTGTTTTTTTTTTTGGTAAAATATTTTCTAGATGTCATTTTATATTGTAGAATTGCAATCTGCACTATTTGATCAAACGCCACAGATTCAACAAAAGAAGAGATGTAGCTCAAGAACTATCATTTGAACTATTACCTTATTTGGTTTTTGGACATTTAGAGGAATGTGATCCTATTTACATACTCTTCGAAATTACTTTTGCATGATTGTTTTCGTTTGGGGCATGATCTGTTGGAACAGGAATGGATAGCAAGAAATTCAATGGAACTGTTAGCTGCAAAGTTATCAGATGGGGATGGTGACTAGAGATTCTGCTAAGTTTTCATTTGCCTGTGAAGTTGGTGCAAGTTCATGGAAATTTGCTCTTCAGGACTTTGTCAAATTTTCTAGTGGTTGCACCAACTTCACTGTGTCAATTACTATTTTTTTAAAAACCCACAAAATGTAATACAAAACTCCCCACCCATTTTGCTATAATACCATTCCCTACCACCTCACAAAAGCTTTGCAGTCATAAATACCTCCTTCCATCCCATGCTGGCACACTTCTCTCTGCCATCCTAGCAAATTTCAACTCAAACTAATAACATTTATCAAGCAAGCATGTGAGATACAATACATAGAGTTTTACACCAGTGAATTGCAGAAATTTGCACAAAAAACTATGGGCATTGCCTAATTCACTCACAATGTGCCAATTTGTGAGTGAATATGTCCAGAGGAGGGCAACTAAAATGGTGCAGGGGCTGCATCAAAAGCCCTATGAGGAAAATGACCTTAATATGTATACATTGGAGAAATAGAGGGAGAAGGGGATATGATAGAAACTTTCAAATACCTCACAGGTATAGGTTTAAGAGGGAAGCATCTTTCAAAAAAAAAGATGCTCAAGGACAGGAGGTCATGCTGTGAAGCAAGAAGAGGGTAGACTCAGGGGATATGTGAGGAGTACTTCTCCAAGGAGAAGATAGTGGATGCCAGGAACAGCCTCTCAGTGGCGGTGGTGGGGGAAGAAACTGTAATGGGGTTCAAGAAAGCATGGGATAGGCATAATGGAACCTTAGTGATAAAACAAGGGGTGGGGATAAGCTGAAGATCCAGTAGGGTCTGCAGTGATTCAGTATGTAGGGAAAAATGGGCAGACTAGGTGGCCCAAGTGGTCCTTATCTGCCATCAAATTCTATGTTTGTATGTAATTCATATAGATTCACCACATGGATTTGGTCAATTCACCTGGTGAATAACTATGAGAACTATGGTTGTCGATGAAGTGAGTTTGCCATAGTTAGTGAATTATTTAATGGAGTGATTTTGGCAGCTTCTCTTACCTCTAATGGTGACAGAGAGGAAAGATCACGTTGTTTGCTTTGTAGTTAAGAGGCGTTGACAAATACAGTAGTTGCCTATACTCCACTTTTTGATAAGGAATAAAACAGCTTCTAGGACATTGACACTTGCCTCATCCTCTGACTCACCAGACAGTGGCATACAGTCTTTCCTTCTGCATGCAACTGGGTCTCTTTAAGTGTCTTATCAAGGTGGATGTGCCAAGGTGATTTTCCTGTATTTCCCTGCTGCCTCTGATTCTACAGATTGTGCATATTTCATGATGAACTTTGAGGGAGTCACTAATAGTAGTTCCATACAAAGGAAGTGGCCTTCGTAATTTTACCTCCTGATATAGATACCTGTTGGCTAGTAATAGTAGTGTTTTCATAGGTTATACTATTATTTATTTATTTTTTTGTAGACTTTGTTTCTCTCCACTGACACCTGAACTCTCTTGGGCTACCCCAATTCACTGGATCGCTCTACCATCCACCGTGGTCCTGCTCCTCAGAGATTAGCTGTCCTCCACCAGTCCTGAACCAGACTATCCCCTCAGCTCTGAGCCACTTGAGGTAGGGCTACCTTCATATACTGGTGCTTTATTTAGAATCCAGGGCATCTGGTCAGGTCAGTGGAGAGGCAGAGGTGGTGGAGACAGACCCCCGGTATTGGGCATGTGGCATCAGGCACTGTGGGGTGCCATCACCTATCAGGCTCAGAAGGGGGTTTCTCTCTCTTGTTGTTGTTCCCCCCATTGGTCTGATGGTGCTATGCTCACCCATGCCCAGCAGAAGTGCTTCCCTGGCCACTCCCCTGCTTAAGCTCGGTCCCAATTGCTGTGTGGCCCCTAGTCTCCACTAGGGGTTGCCAAACACACAGGACCGATCCCCTCTCCCTCTCAGGAAAGGAGAACTATCCTCTGGATGCTCAATCCTTTCTTCCCCTGCCAACCTCCGACAGCCGGGTCAGGTCCCACACCCAGGCCTCCAGTGTGGTGCAAGGTGAGGCATCCTGCACCCCAATCCTCAGCGTCACTGGGCTGGCTGGTTATACTATTATTATCAGGGACATATTCCTGCTCATGTAAAGTAATGGTGTCAGTAAGGGAGACAGTAGCCTCCTTGCCACCTCCGTTTGTGTTGTCTCATGTCCAGGGTTTCTGATGGGATATTTATCTCACATCAGATCAGTTTCAGAAATATCTGATCACTCAAACTCAAGCATATTGTGTATAAAGTTGCTACCACTCTATAATTGTCTGTGCTGGAGTCTGACTCATGAGATGATTGGGCAGCCAACTTTGAAGACATAATGTGTGTAGTCATCCACTCAGTGTGCCTCTGCAGGCAATGCCCCACATGACCTTTGTTTTTGTTTTCTTGTTTTGTTTTTAAATAACAAGACCTGTACTACCTTGACCCTTACTCCTCTTACAGGGTTCAGCAACTCAGCCTCCCTTTTTTTGGCTTGATGTGCCAAGAAGTGGATCACAGTAAGGAAAGTAGATGGTATCACAGGCTGTTTGGATTATGTTTTTCTTTCTGTCAAAGATAATTCAGCAGAGGCAATAGGAGAATGCCTGATAGTGCTGCTTATAGCGGTTGATTTATAATTTTGCTGCTTTTTACTGCCTTTTATTGGAAAATTGTCTTCCGAGTACAATTACCCTCCATCAATCTTCCTAGTCCTTCTTCTGTCCATGTTTGTTTCTAAATCAAGGTGCTCCCAGGTAGCTCCTGTAAAAAAGCTTTCAGCTTAGTGTGCTATACCTGGTTAAACAACTAAATAAAAAATAAATAGTGACTGAGCTAAACAAAAAACTTTCGGTTCAGGCTAGCCATGGGTCTTCTGCTTTGCATGATGGCCAGGGTGAGGGTAGACAAAACAGGTCATAAAACAGCAGGATGATTTGGAAAACACACAGGAATATTTCTTTCAATTAGATTTTTTGACAAAAGTGACCAGCAGGCTCAGCAATGGCCCACTAGCCATGGGGATTCTGTTTGTGGAATGGTCAGGTCAACAGTGAGGCAAAAATGTTTTTTTAAACAGCAGGATGATTTTGGAAACACACAAGAATATTTCCTGTAATTTAATTTCTTGACAAAAGTGGCCAGACAGTCCAGCAGGCTCATAGCATATAAGAAACATAGAACTTGACTTTGACGGCAGATAAGGACCGCTTGGCCCATCTAGTCTGCCCATTTTCCTACCTAACAGATAAGCTGCAGATCCTAGTTAACCAACAGCTTACTTCCTCCTACCCCCCACTAGGACTGCCTTATGCCTGTCCCATGCATTCTTGAATTTCCCCACTGTTCTTGACTCCATGACCTCCTCAGGGAGGCTGTTCCTTGCATCCACAACCCTCTCTGTGAAAAAATACTTCCTCACATTACCTTTGAGCCGTCCCCCCTCTATCTTCAAATTGTGCCCCCTTGTTCTTGCACATCTCTTTTTCTGGAAGATGCTACCCTCTTGGACTTTGTTGATTCCCTTGAGGTACTTGAAAGTTTCTATCATGTCCCTCTCTCCTTCTTTCCTCAAGGGTATACATATTAAGCTCCTTTAGTCTTTCTTCGTATGTCTTCTGGTGCAGACCCTGCACCATTTTGGTTGCCCTCCTCTGGACAGCCTCCACTCTGTCTATGTCTTTGCGGAGATGGGGTCTCCAGAACTGCACACAGCACTCCAGATGGGGTCTCACCAACTGTCTGTACAGAGGGATAACAACTTCCTGTTTTCTACTATTGATGCCTCTTCCTATGCATCCCAGTATCCCCCCAGCCTTCCTTACTGCCTTCTCACATTGCTTGCCCACCTTTAGGTCATCTGATATAATTACCCCAGGTCCCTTTCTATTTTTACTGTTGTCAGTATCTCACCCCCCATTGTGTATGCTTCTCCTGGGTTTTTGTTTCCCAGGTGCATTACCTTGCACTTCTTTGCATTGAATCTAAGCTGCCATACATTTGACCATTCCTCCAACCTTGCCAAGTCCCTTCTCATCCTTTCCACTCCATCTTGTGTATCAACCCTATTGCAGATCTTTGTGTCATCTGCAAAGAGACATACTTTTCCTTCCAGTTCCTCTGCAATGTCACTTATAAAGACATTAAAAAGGACCGGTCCCAGTACTGAACCCTGCGGTACCCAGCTAGTAACCCTCCTTCCTTCACTGTGTACTCCATTTACTACTACCCTTTGCGTCCTGTTGTCTAGCCAATTTTTTATCCAGGCTACCACCTTGGGACCCACTCCAAGGCTGGCTATCTTGTGTATTAATCTTTTGTGTGGGACTGTATCAAATGCCTTGCTAAAATCTAGGTAGGCCATGTCCACAGCCCCTTCCTGGTCTACTACTTTGGTCACCCAGCCAAAGAAATTTATTAGATTCTTCTGACACGACCTTCCCATCGTGAACCCATGCTGCCTTGGGTCCTGTGCCCCACTGGCCCCTAGGTACTTAACAATTCTTTCCTTCTGCTTTGATTATCAAGTCAACATGCACACAGTGTAATTCACATACTCTGTCTCCAGTGTGTGCAATGACAGTGTGAGGATGTTCTCATTTGTTTTAACCCAACTTGCAGCAGATGTGGCACATGCTGTGAGATCCAAGATAAGCCCCCCTCCACCCTTATCTCTCTGTCTCTTCCTTCTCTTATTTTGTTTGGGGGGGGCTTACTTTTTCCTTTATTTCAATTTGATTCTTTATTTTAAATCTTCCTTCAGTGCTATGTGTTCCTGTGGCAGGCTGTGAGATCCCAAACCTACACACTGTCTCCCCCCCATGGTTTCTGCTCCACTTTTTTTAATCTATATTTCTTTTAGAGTTTTTTTTTGTCTTCCATAGAAACATAGAAACATAGAATTTGATGGCAGATAAAGGCCGCTTGGCCCACCTAGTCTGCCCATTTTCCTACCTATCAGATAAGCTGCAGATCCTAGTTAACCAACGGCTTACTTCCTCCTACCCCCCACTAGGACTGCCTTATGTCTGTCCCATGCATTCTTGAATTCCCCCACTATTCTTGACTCCACTACCTCCTCAGGGAGGCTGTTCCATGCATCCACAACCCTTTCTGTGAAAAAATACTTCCTCACATTACCTCTGAGCTGTCCCCCCTCTATCTTCAAATTGTGCCCCCTTCTTCTTGCACATCTCTTTTTCTGAAGGATACTACCCTCTTGGACATTGTTGATTCCCTTGAGGTACTTGAAAGTTTCTATCATGTCCCCTCTCTCCCTTCTTTCCTCAAGGGTATACATATTAAGCTCCTTTAGTCTTTCTT
Organism: Neoceratodus forsteri; assembly: GCA_016271365.2. Lineage (NCBI taxonomy): Eukaryota > Metazoa > Chordata > Ceratodontiformes > Ceratodontidae > Neoceratodus > Neoceratodus forsteri. Next base: position 769,794,505 of record CM057449.1, on the reverse strand, counting down.
CATATGTCTTCTGGTGCAGACCCTGAACCATTTTGGTTGCCCTCCTCTGGACAGCCTCCACTCTGTCTATGTCTTTGCGGAGATGGGGTCTCCAGAACTGCACACAGTACTCCAGATGGGGTCTCACCAACTGTCTGTACAGAGGGATAACAACTTCCTGTTTTCTACTATTGATGCCTCTTTCTACGCATCCCAGCATCCCCCAGCCTTCCTTACTGCCTTCTCACATTGCTTGCCCACCTTTAGGTCATCTGATATAATTACCCCCAGGTCCCTTTCCATTTTTACTGTTGTCAGTATCTCACCCCCCATTGTGTACACTTCCCCTGGGTTTTTGTTTCCCATGTGCATTACCTTACACATCTTTGCATTGAATCTGCCATACATTTGACCATTCCTCCAACCTTGCCAAGTCCCTTCTCATCCTTTCCACTCCATCTTGTGTATCAACCCTGTTGCAGATCTTTGTGTCTTCTGCAAAGAGACATACTTTTCCTTCCAGTTCCTCTGCAATGTCACTTATAAAGACATTAAAGGACGGTCCTAGTACTGAACCCCACGGTACCCACTAGTAACCCTCCTTTCTTCACTGTGTACCCATTTACTACTATCCTTTGAGTCCTGTTGTCTAGCCAATTTTTTATCCAGGCTACCACCTTGGGACCCACTCCAAGGCTGGCTAACTTGTGTATTAATCTTTTATGTGGGACTGTATCAAATGCCTTTCTAAATCTAGGTAGGCCATGTCCACAGCCATTCCCTGGTCTACTACTTTGGTCACCCAGTCAAAGAAATCTATTAGATTCATCTGACACAACCTTCCCATCGTGAATCCATGCTGCCTTGGGTCCTGTGCCCCTCTGGCCTCTAGACACTCAAAAATTCTTTCCTTCAGAAGTGATTCCATCATTTTCCCTACCATTGAGGTCAAACTAACTGGTCTGTAGTTTCCTGCCTCTGTCCTGCTCCCACTTTTGTGAAGAGGAATCACGTCTGCCCTCCTCCTGTCCTTGGGTACCACCCCATCCTCCCATGACTTGTTAAAGAGAGTAGTCAGCGGTGTCACTAGTTCTACCCTTAGTTCCTTTAGAATTCTTGCGTGAATCCCATCAGGCCCCATTGCTTTGTCCACCTTCAATTTTATGAGTTCTTTCAGAACCCTTTCTTCTGTAAATGGACTGGTATTGACCCCCGTCTTCAGAGTGTTTCTCTTGTTTGGTTTAGGTACCTCCCCCTCCTCTTCCTTTGTGAATACTGAGCAGAAATATTCGTTCAGTATCCTGCTTTTCACTGTCACCCTCTACCCATTCCCTCCCTTTATTTAGCCTCAGCATCCCTCCTTTGGTCTTTCTTCACTCCCTAAAGTATCTATAAAGGTCTTATCCCCTTCTTAACAGAACTGGCTATCCTTTCCTCGGTTTGGGCCTTTGCTATTCTGACTGCCTTCCCAGCCTCTTTCTGCTTTAACTTGATACGCGTTCTCTGTCCTGCTCCTTCTGTGTTTCCTTATATTTCCTGAATGCTATCCTTTTCTCCTTAACCTTCCCTGCCACCTCTTTTGAGAACCATAGCGTTTTTTTCCTTCGTTGTGTTTTATTGATTTGCTTTGCACAAAGGCTTGTTACCTCTGTGATGGCTGTTTTGATTACTCCCCATTGTTCCCCCATCCCTCCTTCTTGCCTGTTTGCTAGTGCTTTTCTGAGGCACTCTCTCATTTTCCCAAAGTCAGCCCTCCTAAAGTCCAATACTCTTGCTTTTGTATGGCTTGATTGTATGGTTGTGTTTATCGTGAACCACACTGTTTGGTGGTCACTTGTTCCCAGATGGCTACCCACTTCTAAATCTGAGATTCTTTCTCCGTCCCCATTTGAGAGTACCAGGTCTAAGATTGCTCCCTCCCAAGTGGGTTCCAATACTAGCTGTCTGAGGCATGCCCCCTGTAGGGCATCAAGAATGACCCTGCTCTTGGATGTGCCTGCAGCAAAGGTGCTCCAGCTAACATCTGGCATATTCAGGTCCCCATAGAAACATAGATTTTGATGGCAGATAAGGACCACTTGGCCCACCCAGTCTGCCCATTTCCCTACCTAATGAATAAGCTGCAGATCCTAGTTAACCAGCAGCCTACTTCTTCCTACCCTCACCCCCTAGAATTGCCTTATGACTGTCCCATGCATGCTTGAATTCCACCACTATTTTTGACTCCACAACCTACTCTGGAAGGCCGTTCCATGGATCCACAACCCTCTCTGTGAAAAAATACTTCCTTAAGTTACCTCTGAGCCACCCACTTTCTATCTTCAAATTGTGCCCCCTTGTTCTTGCACACCTCTTTTTTTGAAAGATGCTGCCCTCTTGGACTTTGTTGATTCCCTTGAGGTACTTGAAAGTTTCTATCATGTCCCCGCTCTCCCTCCTTTCCTCAAGGCTATACATATTTAGCTCCTTAAGTCTCTCTTCATACGTCTTCAGTTGCAGACCCTGCACCATTTTAGTTGCCCTCCTCTGGTCAGTTTCCATCCTGTCTATGTCTTTGCGAAGATTGGGTCTCCAAAGCTGCATGCAGTACTCCAGTTGGGGTCTCACCAACTGTCTGTACAGAGGGATAATAACTATCTAGCCACTGGTGATGCCTCTCCTGCATCCCAGTGTCCCCCAGCCCTCCTTGCTGCCTCTCACATTGCTTGCCCACCTTTAGGTCATCGGATATGACTACCCCCAGGTCCTTTCCATTTTGTTGTTGTTAGTATCTCACCCCCATTGTGTACTTTCCCTGGGTTTTGTTTCCATGTGCATTACCTTGCACTTCTTAGCATTGAATCTAAGCTGCCATACATTTGACCATTCCTCTAACCTTGTCAAGTCCCTTCTCATCCTTTCCACCCCACCTTGTGCATCAACTCTGTTGCAGATCTTTGTGTCATCTGCAAAGAGACATACTTTTCCTTCCAGTAACTCTGCAATGTCACTTATAAAGACATTGAAGAGGACCGGTCCTAATACTGAACCTGTGGTACCCCACTAGTAACCCCCATTTCTTCAGAGTGGACTCCATTTACTATTACTCTCTGTGTCCTATTCTCCAGCCAATTCTTTACCCAGGCTGTCATCTTGGGAGCCACTCAAAGCTGGCTAACTTGTATATTAATCTTTTGTGTGGGACTGTGTCAGATGCCTTGCTAAAGTCTAGGTAGGCCATGTCCACAGCCCCTCCCTGATCTACTACTTTGGTCACCCAGTCAAAGAAATCTATCAGATTTGTCTGGCATGACCTTCCCGCTGTGAATCCATGCTGCCATGGGTCCTGTGCCCCTCTGACCTCTAGATACCCAACAATTCTTTCCTTCAGAAGTGATTCCATCATTTTCCCTACCACTGAGGTTAAACTAACAGGTCTGTAGTTTCCTGCTTCTGCCTTGCTCCCACTTTTGTGAAGAGGAATCACATCTGCCCTCCTCCAGTCCTCGGGTACCACCCCATCCTCCCATGATTTGTTAAAGAGAGTAGTTAGTGGTTTCACTAGTTCTACCTTTCGTTCTTTTAGAATTCTGGGATGAATCCCATCAGGCCTCATTGCTTTGTCCATCTTCAGTTTTAAGAGTTCTTTCCATCAACAATATCTCCCCTTTTTCTGCCATTCAAGGAAGATTTCTATCATTTCCTTGTCCATTCCCTCCCCCTGAGATGGGGGTTTGTATACAACCCCCATGCGAATTGTGGTGCCATTTCCTGTCTCCAGGGTGACCCAGAGTGCCTCTTCTGCTCCCTGTTTACTCTTTAGTCTGTTGCTTTGATCCCTTCCCTTACATAGAGAGCTACTTCTCCTCCTCTTTTACCCTCCCTGTCCCTCCTGTAGATTGTGTATCCTGGTTTGTTGACATCCCAGTCATGGTTCTCTGTGTACCATGTTTCTGTGACTGCCACAATATCCAGGCAACCATCTTCCATCAAGGCCACTAGTTCAGGTAGCTTGTTACACAGACTACGGGCATTGGTACTCATCACCCTTCCATTTGTTAAATTCCATCTGCAGTGCCACATTTTCCTCCATACGCACTGTGAGAATCCCTGCCCCAACAACCCATCCCACTGTTTCTTTCCCCCACACTAGTCTTCCTTAAACTGTATTATTTTTCTTATTTTTTTTTGTCAATGTATTTTTTCGAAAATGTTCACCTAGTCTTGTTCCTTGTTGAGTTGCCTTGCTCAGCCCACTGTTGCTCCTAAATCCCTCATCAACCCCAGTCTCTGGTAGTAAAGTCTTTTTGAGTGTGTTCTCTCCCTTTTTATTTGTTTATTTTATATTTTTTCCTTTTCTTGGAGTGACGCAGTTGTAAGGGAATGATCTCACATGCCTTCTCTCACAGCCCAAATTCATTAATATCCCTCCTTTCAGCTCACTACCCCAACCCCTACTTTCAGTTTCTTTCTCTTTTTTCTCTCTTTTATTATTTTATTCTTTACTATATTCTCTTCATCTTAGTACAGTACTCTGTAAGTATAGTTCTTGTGAGTTCTTATGTCATAATAATAATAATAAAACTTTATTTTTATGGTGCCTTTTCAAAACCAAGGTGCCTCACAGTTATAAAAACACATCAAATAACACACAATTAACTTAATCATCCCTTTCAGCTCACACTCCACCCTCATGATTGTTCATCACCTTCCCTCTTTTCAACTAACTGTTTCAACCCCCGCTTTTTGTTTCTTTCACTCCATTCTTTCATGTGCACTGTTCATTCTCTTTTATATTTTTTTCTTGGTATTTTCTCCCCTGTCCTCTGGTTGGCTCCTCTTACCTGGCATCCTGAGTTCTCCAGCCGCCATCCATCCTGCACACTCTTCCACCTTTGGACCATCACTGAGCTACCCCCATGACTTTCCCTTCATGGAAGGGTGGTGGGGAGCCCCCAACTCCCCACCAGGAATGGATCCAGTATTTTGTGATGCCCTCTGGAGGTGGCACATTCCCAACTGAAGGCCATCAAACCACTCAACCAGAGCCTCCATTTTTCCATTTTTCAAATGGCAGGTAGAGTGTACAATTCCAACAGGGGGTGTGCCATGCATGTGTCCAGACTCAGCAAACCTGCCAGCTTCTCTGCCTCCATGCCCCACTGTGCAGAACCAGGCATGCCAACAACCAGCCTCTGCTAGGTGTCAGGCAATCGCTGGCCTCTGTTCCTCCCCTCCCCAGAAGAAGAGAGCTGTCCTCTGGATGCTGGATACTCTCCCACCCTGGCCAGCCCCTGACGACCTGCTCGCACAGTGAACATGGGTCACCAGCATGGCAGGAGGTAAAGCATTGCTGCCTCAGCCCTCCACACCACTGGGACAGCTTCTTTAATGTTTTTACTGCTCGGTTTTAATCATCATCACCGTGTGACCTCCTCTGTCCTGACTAAGTCCCCACACACTCTCTCTGTTTGACTGAGATCAGCAATGGTACATGCAGTCCTGACCTCCCTCCCTGAATGACCCTCCTCCTCCCCCATCGGTGCTCAAATAGTGCTGAACTGCAGCACAATTCCCTTTGTGTCTCAGTTTGTGCATGTCCGAAATTGGGAATGTGACTGGGACTGCAACTGTGTGATCTGCACCCTTTCACCCCTCCCTCAGATTTCAAAACCAGTCACATGGCTGGCATGTCTGACAAACAGGCTGGAAGCTGGTGGAGGAAAAACTGAAAAAATATAGAGATGATCCAAACTTGGGGCTTGCTGAAGCTGACCCACGTGAGTTTGGAGTGCCTTGATTTTGGGTGAGGGGGCTTTTCCCCATTGTTAAATTGTTAAGTTATAGTTCTTAGGCAGTCCATACTAGTTTTAAAGCCACTGTACTACCAGCTAGCACTGATGTATACTAGATACACAGAGCTGTTTCAGATGAATAAGGTGATGTGGATATAAGAGATAAAAAAAATGTATGGATGAAGAAGTTGTTTAAACAGATTTCATAACAAAAGAGATGTGCCATTGACTGTGTTTTATTATTTGAAAAATAGGTAATTCATTTCCTAACATGCTCCTACAATTAGCACTAAAGCTTTAGATGTGGGACAGAGTGGCAGACAGCTTTCAAACATGTATCTGCCACTGGGGACCAGGAACAAACATCAACAATTTACATGGCAAATAATGTTCATATGGTTACAACTCATGTCATCTTGTACCAGACAATGGAATTAATGCTCCCTTATGGCCCATACTGAGCACCAGACATGTGGCTTTAGAAAAAGGAAAATACCTCTCTTGTCTGTACTCTCTGTGGTGCTTTGTTAGTTCACAGCAAGGGTCTGACTTTATGCCCTGATCCTCTTAAGAGGAAGTCCAGCTAAATTCAATTTTCCTCTCTGCCTTTTAGTGATGAAGCAGTATGCATGTGAGCATGAAGCCCCATGGTAATGTGGAACAGATGGGCACATTTCTGTTGATTGTACTCTGGGCAGCTTGTTTACTTGTGGTAATGTGCACATATATGCAGATTTCACACCTATTATAATGACAAAAGCCCAGATGAGAAAATGAGCAGAAACCTTTAGTGATGCTAACTGCATGCTCCTTTATTCCATTATTATTAGTTATGTGCTTCAAGATCAACTATTTCTTCATATCAGCAAACCTTGGTCACATTGTTAGCCACATTGGGATTTATCATCTTCTTCATGGGTCAAAGGGCATGAACTTTGTGTACCTCAGACATAGTGCTTACAGACACATGTTTTTTTTTTTCTCCTTGAATCAGATAATTGACAGGACAAGGATTAGAATTGTTTGTGTCACCTTTGGCTTCAGAAAATTAGTCAATTGTCCTTTTGAGTCTTGTTAGTAAGCACACTTCCAAATGAGGTAAAAAAAACAGACACTTTTTTTCTGTCAGTACAAATAGCAGTCATAGTCTGACTACATGTGTTTTTTATAGTCATTATCATTCTAAATGGATGTCACTCTCCTTGGGCATAATGGGGACCACCCAGACCCAACACTTCTGCAACGCAGTTTTCATGCAGCATGCAGCACAAGAGGACTAGTGGTATTAGGTTCAGTGATGACTAGGGTTGGGATTTTCCTTGATTTCCTCCCTTGTTCTAGTACCTCCTCTGCTAGTGTCATGCAAAGTCAGTTGCTGATCTGGTAGGCACACAGCAGCTCCCAGAGAAGGAAGGTATCCCCATGGCTATCCACAGGGGTTGCTGCTGCTGCAGAATACAATATCACTCTCTCCTGGCTGAGAAATTTCAAACGTCTGGCTCTCTCACAAAGTCATGTCACCCATATGGTAGGGCAAATCACTACCATTAGATTATCAAGCTGCACCACCTTCATGCTTTTTAAAACACTATCATTGTAAATTGACAACAAAGATAAATGTATGTTAACAGCCCAACTTCAGAGTTTAACTATGAAAGGCAAATAAGCCTTTGAAATAGTGCCACTTTCTTAACATCTTATTTGTTTTTGTTATAATGATAGACATAGAATGTGAGGTTGACACTAACTGGCACCCTTGTTGGCAGTCTCATATGAGAGGCCAAGGATTGAATGGGCATGGAGTCTGAACTACCCTCTCACCTACGTGGTGGTCCATCCATAACAGGACTGAGGCACATTGGTGGGACAGTGTGGGGGAAGCTTGTAGTGTGACTGCCTATACTGTACCTGTCATGGATAAATAGAGGACTTCAGGTTCCTGTGCTGTTAGTCCAGCACCTTTCTCAAGAAGTAAAATTCACACAACAAGAAAAAAAAAAGGATTAAGAAACTTCAAAGAAAATGTGTCAATTGTCCTTTTAAGTATTTGATAGTGTGAACATACTTCCAAATAAGTTACAAAAATAAATAAATAAATTCAGACACTTTTTTTTTCTAAATAGCAGTCATAGTCTGACTGCATACTTTTTATATTGATTGTCATTCAAAAAGGATGTCACCCCCCTTGAGCATAATGGGAACCACCCAGATCCAACACTTTCGCAAAGCAACTTTCATGAAGCATGCAGCACAAGAGGACCAGTAGTATTAGAAAAAGAAGAATCAGCATTTATATAGCTCTTTTTAATACATATTGTATCCCAAAGCACTTTACAGGCAATACTACACTGGTAGTGAAGTGGCTGAAAGTGTAGTGGCAGCAATTTTGTACATCAACACCCACACACAGCCTTGAACAATTTCATGAACCAGTTTTATGGGGAAGGGAAAATTAACCAGAACAATGAGGAAAGTTCCCTACTGTTTGCAAAAAGTGCCTTGGGTTCTTTTATTTCCACCTGGACACCACCAGGATGGGTAGAAGGGATCTGGGTTTAACATCTCATCCAAAGGATGGCACAACCCAACAGTGCAGCACACTCCCTAATACTGCACTCAGGTGCCAGTGTTTTTTTAGGTAAGAGCCCAATCCCCATGTGGGACTAGAACCCATGTCCATCTGTCTCAGAGGTGGATGTGCTACCAACTGAGCTACACTGACACCTTAGGCTGAGTGATGACCAGGGTTGTATTTTTGTTTGATTTTTTTCACATATCCTACTACCTCCTCTGCTAGTGTCATGCAAAGTCAGTAGCTGATTTGGCAGGCACACAGAATACAGGGCTGGCTTTAGGGTTTTGTGGGCCCCCAGCAGGATTAATTAAGTCCTGAGCCCCCTACTTGACATACCTTCACCCACTATGTTTGACTGTTGACCGTAAGTGCATCATTTTATTTTATTTTCTGTACAAAACATGAAATAATTACATTTTTAGGGGGATACAGTAGTGTTAATCCTTGAGAATGTTCCTCTCATCCAATCCATCACTACCCATCTTCCTCCTATTGACTGGGTCATGGCTTGGTGAGGCATTTAATGACATTATGATGCCACATCAGAAGGAGATGCATAATTCTTTCTTACCATTTTAGGAAGATAATAAAATAAAACTGTTTAAAAATGAATAAGATAAACTGCTGTTGTTGGGGGTGTCCCATGAGCAGTGGGTCCCCAGTGACCACAAGGTTCACTGGTGCCTAAAACCCACTGTGACAGCATCCTCCCAGATAAGGAAGGGAGCTCTCTGGCCAGCTACAGGGGTTGTTGTTGCTGCAGAATGCAGTGCCATTCTCCCTTGGTTGAGAAAGTGCAAACATTTGTGGCTCACTCCCAAACTCAGGATACCCATATGGTAGTGCAAATGGCAACCATTTGGTCATCATGCTGCACCAGTTTCATACTCTTTGAAACACTATAATTGTAAATTGAGAACAAAAATAAATGTGTTGAAACAGCCCCAACTTCAGAGTTAAACTATAAAAGGCAAATAAAAAAATCTTTGGTATAGTGCCACTTTCTTAACTTCTTATTTGCTTTTGTTATAAAGTGTTAGACACAGAATGTGAGGTACAAAATTAGAGATCTGTGTAGTTAATTAGCACTTTAGAGAGTTATGCTAACATCTAGGATAGTGTATGAGTAACCATACACTACAAGGCTATTCTTCCATCGAATAGATACAATGCTGACTGATGGCCTCAAAAGTGAAGTTCAAGAGGTCCCTAAGTCAGCATTGTATCCACAAGGAGAAAGAATAGCCGAGTAATGTATGGTTACCCATACACTGTTCTATATAGTGTATGGTGGGTCCTGATGTCTTCAGCAGGCATGTAAAAAAAAAAAAAAAATTACTCACTTTTCCCCATTTTAGGTCCGGTCTGCCGACCAGGCTTAAACAACAACTGCCACTGGCCGGCACATGGGCACAACTCTCACACATCAGCAAATGAATCACAAATGCTGATGGAGTCATTTGTATTATGAAGTCCTCACTAATGCAGAATGAAAAGTGATTCTTCTTTTGTGACATCACTACTGCAGCAAAACAACTTTCTGCAGTGTGTGGCTTTCCATACACAACCGCATTCCACCATACATTATAAAGCCTTATCACAAGGTGACACATAAGGCCAGTATAGCCAGGCAGTTATTAGCAGTCTGGAATAACTATGTTTAATCAATAAATCATTAATTAATATATTGTATCCACAGTATGTAGAACTATTTTTTTTGTTTTGTTTTGTTTTCCCAGAGAGGTATGTATTGAAGCATGTAATTATTAGACCAAACATTTGCTATACACCCCCCCTCCCCCAGCAGAGGGTGTGAGTAACAAATTTTCTTTACTTTTACAGTCTAAAAAAATTCTGTCAGTCTGTCTATTTGTCTATCTGTGTGTGTAGACATAACTTTATTTACTTATTTATGTATTTAAGCATTTAACCAGGAAGGCATAATGAGCGCACTAAATGCTCGATTCCAGATGCGTCCTAGGGGAGGGGGAACATAGACAATAGCTGAAAAGCATATATACAGGAAAAATACATATAAAATAAATAAATTCTCTGAACATTTGGTCCAAGTAACTAGGCACAGATGTCAGGAAAACAGTAGAATATCATCTTTAGTTTTTGTTGACCAGGAAAGAATATATATGTGTGTATGCAGAACTGTATCTTTAGTTTCTGTTGACTGGAAAAGAGGGCTAGACCATAATATCTCTTTTCAGCCTCATCCTCGGGAGAATGGGTACAGATACAAACCAACAGAATTTGAGTCAGATTCAGCTGTTGAGATATTTTTATACTGATATATATATATATATATATATATATATATATATATATATATATGGTGAAACTGGGGATGGACCCTAGAGTAGCACAGTGAAAACAGGTGGGGTGGGGGTGCTAGCTGGCACTGTAGATTGTGCAGCCCAGTGTCAGAAAATTAAGAAGATGGAAGCAATGGGAGGTGGGAGGGCTATCTGGCAGAGGGTGGGATGGATTCTTTTTATGCTGTGGGGAGGACCACAGCAGGCTGATCATGATGCTGATCAGCTCTACATGTTGGGTGACTTAAGCAGATCGAAGGAAGAAGTAGCAAAAGAAGAAGAATAAGCATTTACATAGCACTTTTCATACACAATGTATCCCTATGATTCAAGTGTCTCTTTAATTTGAATTACACAAAGTTTTCCCCCAGCAAGACCAGCAGAGTGTCATGATCAGCCTGCCAGGTGGTTGGTCTGACACTGTCAAGCCCCTTCAGACTGCCCTGCATAGAACAGACAGTGACACATCTCTCAAAACCCACTATCATACCAATATGTTTGCTTTGTTCAAGCACAGAGATGAAAATAAAAACTGATAAGACTATCAAATTAGTCAGGTTTGCCAGGTTTTAGTTCAAGGTATTGTTTAATAATTGTTAGGAGCTGCAATTTATACCACTGTGGTTGCTATTTCAAAACTTGTAATTGTCAGTGCAAGCTATTAATCCATAAAAAGGTTTCCTGCAAGATTCATTTGTACAAACATTGGTGAACTGCTTTCCAATCCCTGTTATGCTAGTGATGTGGGCTTTCAATCCTCTATATGTTTGCCAAAATGATGTTACTGGAATGAATAGTAATTTGCTGCACTGAGAATGGTAGATTATGGAGCTGCATCATGGCACCAAAGAAAATTGGGTTTCCAAGAAAACTAAGGCAAAAGAAGCAACCAAAGCCTCCCTGGCAGTACATCATGCTTCCATATTTGCAACTTGGTTCCAGCAATCTACCCATGTGCCGGTAACTGGGCAACCAAGGATGGGAGAAATGTTGCCCATGGCCACAGTGACCTCTGATGGTCAGCCAGAGAGCATGCTTCTCTATTATAAATCGTGTGATTTCAGCTGATCACCACACAAAGCCACTGAACCTCTTATCCTGCAGAGAGTTGTCTCTTGTGCAGAAACATTATGAGTTGAGCATTGCACTTCACAGCTGAGGGAGGGCAACTTCCCTTAACTTTTGAAATTAAAAAAATACTTTGAACTTATAATAAATCACTCTAGCTAACTTGAGTGATCTATAATAAGTTAGACGGGCCTTCGGGCAGTATCTCTGATGGTATAAGAGAATTTTCTCATGTAGATTCGGCAGTTAGAATTGTTCAGTATTGCTTTGCAGTCCTCTACCCAAACCTCACACTCAGTGGGACAGATATTCAAAACTTTGCCCAGCGTTCTAAATTAGCCCAGACCCAATAGCTCACCATATTCAAAATGGATAGCCCCAGTGCTAAACCTGCTGAATATAGCATGCTAAAGAAGTCGGGCAAACTGGGCTGGGAGTGCAGTGCAAAAATAGCCCGGGAATAAGACAGCTCTGAATATAGCAACCAGGAAGTGCAACCATGACAGCATCCCAGTTTATAGTGATGTGAAGGAAGGTAGAGGTGAACTATGTGGCTAATGTCTGTACTATCAAAGGAGTGGAGTCAGTAAAGATGCAAGCAGCAGCGCATGTGAAATTACACTGCAAAAACTTACAATATTTCTGAAACGTTTATGTGGTGCAAACACATTTGCACAGGATTAGCGTGGAGCTAACACATTTGCCTGGTGTAAACACGTTTGCCCGGGGCAAAACTTTGCTATATTCAAAAGTGACATGCAAATGAGCCTACTTAGGTAGTCTGTGGGCAAACAACCAGATTAGCATCTCATTATGACATGATTTGCATGCAGTTTGCCCAGCGCTATTGCAGGGTCCCGCAACTCCACCTGTAGGTCAGTCTGAAAGTACAGGGGCTGGCTGGGTCTGCCCACAGCTCCACCTGTAGTTCAGTCTGGGAATGCATGGTGGTAGCTGCAGGCTACATTTGTACAGTACAGCATAGAATATTGTGCCCCAGGGGACTACACAGCACAGACACAGGTGGTGGTGCTGCATTCAATTGTCAAACTGTAGTTCATGCTACAGTGCAGAGCAGACACTACAGTAGCAAGGGAGCCAGTAGTGTGAGGGACACAGCAATGCCTATGGTATGTAGGGCAGTGATGACCACTACACTGTACACAGTGACAGGCACAACCTGCAGGTGTTTACTGACAGTGAACATTACTGTTATGCTGTTGTGCGACCCACAGATGCTGCACCACTGTCATGGGATGCTCAAAGTGACATATACACTGTTGGCTGTGTGTGCTGTGGTGTCTGTACCGATGGGCGGTAATGTGGCTGGGGGGGCACATATTATCAGATAGGCACACTGCTGTTGGGGTATTCCCAACACTGTCCCATGTGCACTGCGTGGCTTGTCCCAGCCTTGTGGTAGCACCCAGTCTGTGGTGCTGCCTGGTCACTTGTAAACTCTCCCCTCAACGCCCTCCATTCCCACAGTGTTGCATGTGTGTGCTGGTGTCTGTTGGTGTTCACAGAAGGGTAGTCTGCAGGTGTGAGCTGTATGGCCGCACTGCCATGGTGTCCACTGGGAGCCGGGTCACCACTTATTGCCTGGCATGGCTAGGACTGGTGCGAGATGATGGCATCATAGGGATGCAATCAGTGAGCAGCATTTTCCCTCTATGTCTGGCTTATTTCTATCTGTCATACTTACTGGTTAGGGTCATACAATGCCTCGTAAGCCACAAAGTCTCGCAAAGCTGATTTGCCCAGAGTTAAGACTACCTTTTCCGGGCGATAATTTGCACTGCGCAAAGTGTTGCGCTAAGTCACACAAAAACACTTTGCCCAGTGCTATTCGCTGAATATAGCATTGCACCTGTATTCTTGTATATGCCCCCCTCAGTTAGCCCATTGCATACAATACAATACAATTTTGCCCGGCTCTAATGCAGTTTGCACGTGCTATTTGACCTTTTGAATATAGTGGACCCGTGCTAACCCTGTGCAAACGGTTTGTATCCAGTGCAAAATTTTAAATATCTGGCCAAAAATCTCTTATACTACATGAGACACCCCATGGAGGCCCTATTAACTTATATTGGTGGAACACTACATGCACACAAGCGTCAACAGATCTACACTGTGACACATGATGGAGGGTGTGACAAGTGAGAAAACAAGGGGAAAACCTGATTGCTTTTGGGATGATGGCTGCCTGAATTCTCAGGCCCCAGCTTGTGTAAACCTGTCTGGGATGGTTGGTATGCAGAAGTCCAGCCACAAGATAAAAAAAAAAAAATTTGATGTAAGCAGAGCATTCTGAAATTGGGCCCCTTGTGTTTCAATTAGCCATGTTCTCTTCCACTATTGTGCAATCTAGAAACTTTTTCGTATACATGACCTAAAGGTAAATGATCAATTTATCATGTTTAAAACACAATAATCTGGGTGGGGCCATTGTACCATTCACACTAAAATTAATTTTTGAGTACACATTTAATATAATGAAGTGCAACATGTCTTTCAGTAACTTATCTGAATTCAAATATCAACAGACTGTTTAAAAAAAATTAGATTTGCATTATTAAAATCAAAGTATCATAGCCAGCCCGGTGGCGCTGAGGGTTAAGGCGCTGGATGCCACACCTCGTGCCACACTGGTGACCTGTGTTTGGGAACAACCTTGGGTCACTGGGGTGCCAGTAGGGGGGAGGGCTGGAGTGGGATTTCCCCTCTGGGTTGGTCGCCTGCTCCTCCGTAGTCCTGCACCCATTGGGTGGAGGTCCGATGAGGTCCAATGGGTGTGCAGGTGGAAGGAGTGGTGATGAAAGTCTGGGGTGGGATGGAAGGGGTCACTGGATCCTGGTGCATGCACGTACCTCTATCCGTATGTACACATGTGTACGCCATGACCCCGGGAAGGGGAGCAAAAAGGAAAAAGGAAAAATTGTAAATGGAAATAATGCATGTATCATAAAAGTTATGTTTTTCTGCTATTTTATACAGATATAGTAAATATCCTTTGCTTGAAACTTTATTGCAATTCCAATAATTTTTAGAGGTTTTAAAACGTAGGTTTTCATTTTGTTGCCTTCCATTAGGTTTGCATACTCTTCAACAGAAGGGCATTACCTTTCACTTGCATAACTTCAGTGAAATGGGAACCTAAGATTTGCCTTCTGTATGACAAAGATGCATGAAATTCTGTGCACTTACCTGGACAGATATAACCAATGAGCATACATTTCCAACCTAAATGTTAACAGTGCAATCCCAGGATCATCCTGCTCATAAATAAGCAAGAGACTTTTATTACCACTTTGATCCCTGGTTTGCTTTAAGACAAAATCATGTATTTTGAGGTATACTAGTGAATGAACTGAGAAGGAACTACAATAAGAGAGAGAGAGAAAGAGAGCACAGAGGGCAACATGGCCAAGATCCTGTCTCTAAAATTGATTAGTGCACTTCAGACAGAGGGCTTGTGTGGTTTAGAACTGCTCCAGCTTAGCATTGATAAATGACCACCTTCGAGGGAAACTGTGAGGTGGGCTTGCTGCTCCTTGACAGACCAGAAAATGAAATGATTACTATTGGACTCTATTGACTTGTCTGGTTAGAGCAGTGAAGCTTCTTTGCAAAGGTTAATTGGACTTGAACCCAGGAAATCAAAAGGTTAGGCAGGGTCACAGTGACAGCAGGCACAATTTCATCCTACAGTACAAGTAATAATGTTTGGCAGGGAGACAACAGCTTTGGGCGTTCCAGCTTCATTGACATTTTGAATTCTGCTTTGGAAATAAGATGTGAGGTCATATATTTTAGCAGTCATATTACCTACTTGGTGGGCTTTGTCATACTTAACCGGAGTACGTGACAGTACAAAACAACACTGGGGGACTGCATCTGTCTATTCCTTTCTGCTGTTATCCATCAGACACATAAAAGACCAGACGTTTATAACCACACTGATCCAGTAATTGAAATATGTTTCTTTTTCCCTTTACTCATATCTGAAACTTGTCTTGTAGTAAAGGTAGCTGTTGAATGATAGGGATTCTTATGTAAAATGATATTAGAAGTTTGAATATACAAATCAGCAGTAAGGTTCCATTTAGTAAAAATGGGCAACAGTTCATACCTGGTCTATACAAATTATAAACTTTGAATTTGGGACATTAGTTATTTTACTTTTTAAAGGAAATGCCACATGTAAAAGATGTAAGATAAGAATTGTTCGTAAAGTTTCAGCTTAGTTTGCTGTGTGGTGAGTGGTGAAAACTAACTAAACTCTGACAAAAAAGAAGTACAACAGTGTCAGAGATGTGAGACAGTGAGCTGACTACTTTACCTCTCAGTGATTTAATTATCCCAGCTAAAAAACTGGGAAAATGACCACAAAAAAAAAACAGATATTGCATCTCAGACTGACCATCCCATCTAAATAAAGTGTAATAATTATATAAATTCTAGATGTCTTGATATTAATGGCAATAACTCACATTAATTTTTCCTAATACATGTATTTGTATTACAAAATATTTTTCTATTTGCTCAGCATGTTAAGTGTATTTATATAATGTATGACATATAAACATTTTAATGTCCCCAATTCATTTATCATGACATAACATTTTTATAATGTGAGCTCGGAAATGCACAGTTGCACAATAAACTACATTTTAATCTGTAGTGTAATTTCAGGAGATCTGGGCTCAAATCACAGCACAGGTGAGGAGACATTACTTTTGGGGTTTCCTCTCAGTTTCCAAGAAAAAGCCATGCTACATAACCTGAAATAATTTAACCCAAACGTGTGTTATTTTCTCTATAATTTGTGATCATTCAGCATGGATTGCCTACTTACACTTAGCTCACCTGTCAACTGTACCTGATTTGAGCACTGTCCAAGATTTTATCTAATAAAGTTTCTCTGTTCTCTGACTTTTGTAATTTCTGTCACTGAAGAGGAGGGATTTGAAATCTAGAATAATGACAGCCATTAATTACACTGTAGTTCTCCTTTAGAATTTTTGTTTGTTTGTTTTCACCAAGCCATATATATTTTAACAAGCTTTGTGAGCTAATAATATCAATTGTAAGATGTGTCCCTGCTTTTGGTAATTTGCCACTGATGAATTTAAGCCTTAACCATGATTTGTGTTGCAGAAGTTTGAACCATATGATTCCTAGATTATGGTTGTTCTAGCTAAGGCCATGTTGTCTTAGAAACATAGATAGGTGCTAGCAGAAAAAGTCTGGCACTCCATCCTGTCTTCTTATTTTCCTACTCCGCTTGCTCCTGCTTATCAGTCTAGTCTAGTTGGAGCAGTCTGGGGGTTCCTGTACTGCAATACCAGGTTTGTGAAATTGAACAAAGAAAGGCATCCATTTTTAGTGACAAAATTTTATGTATTTTCAAAAGCAGTAAATTTATTTTGGAAACTGTAAAAGGTGGCAATTTTGGTGAATGTGGCTATTTTGTGGTATAGATGGCATATATACATATTTTAATAGGCTGTTGTAACTTCCGCTGTGCTCTGCATTTGCAGTTCAAAAGCTTATAAAGTGGATAGTGGCTAAGTTGCATTTCTTAGAAACCACCTGTGTGATGTGTGTATATATATATATATATATATATATATTAACAAATGTTGCACAAAACTTAACACAAAGCCTTCCAAATGCATAAGATGTTTGCCTCCTTTATGCCAGAGTTCATTCAACATGTGCTGTACTTTACTGTTTGTTTACCAAATCCAAAATTAATGTGATCTCTTAATTCAGTAAGAAGTTTGATTCAGTGCCTCACAGGCAGCTCAGGGGGAAACTGAGATCCGTGGGGGTGAAGATGGTTTATTGGATTGAGAACTGGTTGAAGGGAAGGCAGCAACGGGTGATGGTGGGGGGTGGGGCCTCTCAATCCCTAGGCCTGTGACAAGTGGGGTGCCTCAGGGCTCTGTGCTGGGTCTGGTATAGTTTGGGTTGTTCATATCTGATATCTCACATGGAGTTAGAAGCAAGATCAGTCTGCTTGCAGATGATACCAAGAGAGGAGTGGTAATGGATGATATAGAGGGGTGGAATGAGCTACAGGGGGACCTGACCATACTGGAGGAATGGTGGATGAAGTGGCAATTGAGCTTTAATGTGAAGAAGTGTAAAGTTATGCACTTTGGGGTGAAGAACCCAAAGAGGGATTACTGGTTGGGAGGGGTGAGTTGGGAGGTCACTGAGGAAGACAAGGATCTGGGCAGCATGATAACGGAGAGCATGAACAACTCTGCCCAGTGCAGAAAGGCTGCAGCCAAAGTTAACAAGATGTTGTGGTGTATTGCAAGGGGAATTTCATCCAGACATAAAGATGTGATACTGCCCCTCTACAGATCCTTAGTCAGGCTGCATTTAGAGTACTGCATGCGGTTCTGGCGGCAGTATCTGAAGAAGGGTATCAGGATGTTAGAGGGGGTGCAGCGTAGGGCCATGAAAATGATACAGGGGATGGAAGGCAAACCCTACAAGGACAGACTAAGGTACCTGAGTTTGTACACACTGGAGGAGAAGGATTGGGGGAATATGATTGAAACGTTCAGGTATATGAAAGGGTTCAGCAAAACTGGCACAGATGGGTTATTTAGGCTGAGGAAGCGACTCTAGAAGACATGGACTAAGATTGGAGAGGGTAGATTTAGAATAGAGATGAGGCATTATTTTACAGAAAGGATGGTGTTGAAATGGAATACCCTACCAGAGGAGGTGGTATCATGTAGGAAAGTGGACACTTTAAATAGGGCATCGGACATGGCTCGGGAGGGGGGCTGGGTAAGAAGTAATGAGAAATTGCTGGAAGGGAGAGATGGAGAGAGGGTGGGGCAGCTACAAAATAGTTGAGCTAGATATGCACTCGAGCAGACTTGATTGACCATAAGGCCAGTTTCTGATGGCAAATTTGTATGTACAGTATGTATGTATGTATTTAATGCATGCTAAACAATAGTCCCATGGAGGATCATTGTGGTGCTTCATCACACTACTGTATCAGTGTAGACTTTAGATTTGGGCACTGCTGCTTTAGATGGAAATGAAGTTCTCAGTATAACAGTGGATCTTCAAATCTTAGTAATCCAAGCAAAGGGGTCTCATCACTGAAAGCGGTTTTCAAGTTGGTAAGTGAGGCACAAAGAGGACGGGTAATTTTGAACAAACAAACAAACCCTGCTGTGACAGCATATCTCTCATATGTCACACAATAGGGGGGCACACCTCATTTTATCTTTCTCAACCCGTCCCCAAAAAAGATGATGTTCCACATTGTACAGTATACTGACCATTTTAGTCTGACATTCATATCAACATGTGCTTGTCAACCGTAAGCCATATAAATTACAATACACTTGTTTCCGCATTTCTGAGCTAATACCCTTATGAAATAATTGGGATATTTCCCTGCTGTACTACATTTTGAGTGGCAGTGTCCCATTCAATTTATAAAAGGTTGAGAATAGAAAACTGCACATTTAAAAATGCCATTATGGAATGCTGGGGGAATTAATATACAGCACTACAGAATTCCGCATGACATCAGAAGAATTTCAAAATGTGGAATGTACAGTTTTGCCAGTGGAAGTTTTCAGAATGTGGAATTTGCATCATGAAATAAATTCTACATTCTCTAGAATTAGGTGGCAGCTAAATTGTTACCAACCTCTAGATCAGATCAATGTATGGCAGCACTCTAGCACTTGAATCCTGACAGTGATGAAGTGCTGCTGTGAGGATACTAACAGAGGCATTGCATTTCCAATGTCACCAGTGGATGTCACTATACACTGCTGACAAAGCATCAGTAGAGTAGGTAGTGGTTGGCTCTTTCACATTATGTGAACTGATAAACTGCTTTGCCACATCAAGATAACTGAACTAATAGACATCCATCCACTTACTCTTACACAAACCATAGTATTTTCTCTCCTAATGAGGCATTGTGTGGGAGGCCATTCAATTCAAAATTATAGCTTTTTGAATGTGACGCATAACAAAATGAATATGACATACTGAAATGAGTATGATACATGTCACAATGAGTACAACACATTATGATATCAGTACTGCACCAGATGAAATGAGTATAGCACATGTCTAAATGGGTATAATGCATGATGAAATGATTGTGAGACATACTGAAATGAGTTCAACACCTGAAAGTGTAAAGTAATGTACTTAGTGGTGAAGAACCAGGAGGCTAAATACCGGCTGGGAGGTGTGCAAGTTTCCAAGTCAGATAAGGAGATAGATGTGGGTGTAATCCTTATGAGTTATCTGAAGCACTCAGCAGACTGCAAGAAAGCAGCAGCCAAAGCAACTGGATGCTGGGATGTATAGCCAGGGCTGTTACCAGCAGGAAAGTGGAGGTCATTCTGCCACTGTACAGGTCACTGGTTTGGCTGCATCTTGAGTACAGCATGCAGTATTTGTACCTTTACCTAAACAAGGACATCAAACAACTAGAAACAGTCCAGAAAAAGGTGACCAAAATGATCCAGGGACAACAAGGCAGACCATACAAGGAGAGACTCCAAGATCTCAACATGTACCCCCTGGATGTCAGACGAGAGAAGAGTGACATGACCAAAACCTTTACATACATTAAGGGTTTCAACAAAGTGAACTTTGAGGCTGTCTTCAATCTCAGTGGACACAGGAACACTGGGGGGGCACTGTCTCAAGCTGGCGGGGTGATGATTCAAGAGGGAAATGAAGAGACATTTGTTTCACTGAGTGGGTGGTGGCAAAATGGAATAAGTTGCTGGAGGAAGTTGTCTCCCTGAAGAGTGAGGACAGCTTCAGAGTGAAAGGGAAGCTGCAAGAAGGGGGGGGGATGGGTGAATGGGGATATTGAAGGGAAGGGAGGAATGGATAGGGAGCAGGAGAGGCAGATCCCTCTGTATATACTGAGAGGTCTGCAAACTCAGGGAGGTAAGATGGAGTGCAAGGCCTTATTCTACTGGCACATTTCATATGTTCATACATAACAAAGGGTAATGAGTACAGGAACTTCAAGGAAAGGTGTTCCTTGGCCAAGTAAATGTTAACTCCTGTAAGAGGGTGTTGCTGCAACCCCATACCCAGCAAAGTTGGGTCCCCACCACTATTGACTGGTGACCTGCATGAGCTACAGGCCATGCCTAATAGTGTCACAGGCATCAACCTTTACAGGGCCAAGGCACCTACCTCTTTGAAGTTGCTGTAATTCTGCGCGTTGCATAACTAACACTTCTTTAACACACTCATAAGCTACTTACAAGGCTGGAATATTTTGTAGCAGCAGCACCCCAGTGAGTGACCACATGGAACCTTAATATCTGCCAACTGGACAAGAAGCCTTACTGCAAACAGGTTGGTGGGGAAGTCCCCCTTGTTATGACCAAAACGCCAAAAAAGATGTTCTTCCCATTCTACTTGACATAATCCCATCTATGCAAATTAAATTTTGTAAAATGAAAATGATTTAAGAAAATTGTTCCTAAACATATTTTAATTTTAGTCATTGGTAACTGGGTAAGGCCCACTAGGCACAAGTGCCTGTTTTCAGGGGTGACCTGGGAGCACTGGGGAGGTTAAATGACTTGCTCATAGTCACAAAATATGTGAGTGGAGGTTGTGGGAATCAAATCCAGGTCTGCTTTATGTACCAAGCATATTCAGAGCTTATTACTCTAACCTGTAGGCTATACTGCCAGCCTCTGGCAGCATAGACTGGTGGACTGTTTGTCCACCAGCCTAGTACCCAGTTACAATTCATTGCATTGTTACCTGGCAAACTCGGGTTGATGTGTGATCACACAATGACGCACTGAGGGTAGCTTGGGCAAAGTGCTCTGACAGGGTGAAGTATTCGGTTTCCAGGAGGTGGGTACAGGTTATTTGGTATTTTCATAGCCCTAGCTTGTGACAGCAAGTAGCATTGTTATTGGTTGTGAAGTCAGTGGCTTTTCCACCCTCCAAACTGGAGGAAGGGGGCAGCTTTGGCAACTCTGATTGTTGTGGTGGGGGACTACAGGATTGAAAAATGGGGAAATAGGAATAATAAAATGCAACTGTGGCCTTCCATTTGCAATAGTTGCTTGTTTCTTTTGAGTAGGACCTAGCAGGAAAGAGAGGAAGTGATCACATCTGTGATGTTAATGTCCAGCATTGAAAACAGCAAATAAGAAACTATATCACAAAACTAATGGAGGTAGAATATGCAACATTGGAACACTGTTTATTACACATTACCATTTCAGATTGCTGTTTTTCATTACTCCTAGCTAATATATGAGTTTGTGGTCCCCAGTCTCAATATCATACTTTTTCATTGTAATCGTGGGTGCTGATTTTATTTACTTGTAACTCTAAAAATGACTCAGTGAGAGGGGTTGGCTAAAGGAAAAAATGCCAATATAAGCATAAAAACAGAAGGTTTTTTTTATAACACTTTTTTTATTCTGTAACCAAAATACTTATTTGTACCCTAATTTGTATAAAATACTTGACCAATTACTGCGGTTATAGTTCTACCTACAGGTGACTGTTTCCATTGCTACACTGATAATATAGCATTGTGGTTTGCTGTTCTGAATGTGACATTTAGCTACTCATTTCTATAAAGATTGAACAAGTACAGGCATAAACTATACATTATAATTTCAGATTGAGATTGCTGTTTCATTACTCCTAGCTAATATAAGAGTCTGTGGTCCCCAGTCTCAAGTTCAGATGTTATCACTTTAATCATGGGTGCTGATTACATTTTCTTGTAACTCTAAAAATGACTCAGTGAGCGGGGTTGGCTAAAGGGAACAAATGCTAATATAGGTATAAAAATAGAAGTATTTTTTTTTAATAACACTATTTTTTCATTTTGTAAGAAAAACAATTATTTGGATCCTAACTCATTTGTATAAAATGCTTGACCAATTGGTGCAGTTATACAGTAGTTCCATCTAAAGGTGTCTTTTTTCATTGCTACATTGATATTATAGCATTGTGGTTTGCTATACAGATTGTGCACATTTAGCTACTCATTTCTATAAAAGCTGAACAAACACAAACATATGAAAGAACCAGCAGAAGAAGGACAATTGGTCCACCAAGTCTGCTTGTTATTATTTCAGTGTCCCTGGCTTACGCCACTGACCCTGTTCCCCCATCAACCCCTCCCTCAGAACCTATGGTCCAATGGGTTCCTCTTATGTCTATCCCAGGCCCTCTTAAAGATGCCCACCATCTTCACTGTGGCCACTACTTCTGACAGTGCATTCCATGTGCACAACACCCTTTCCATGAACAAATGCTTCCTAACATACCTCCTAACCCCCCCACCCACTTCAAACCATGCCCTCCCTATGGTTATGCTGTCACTTAGCTTGAAAAGACTTTTTCTATCCACTCTATTTATCCCCTTCAAGTACTTGAAGGTTTCTATCATATCCCTCCTCTCTCTCCTCTCCTCTCCTCCAGGGAGTACATTCTCTGGGCTCCCAGTCTCTCTTCATAAGACTTCCAGGGCTGACCCCTGATCATCTTAGTTGCCCTCCTTTGGATCCTCTCTATCAAGCTGATATCCTTCATATGGTATGGATGCCAGTACCTTATCCCATATTCTATATGCGGTCTCATCAGTGACCTGTACAAGGGCAGTATGACCTTGCTCTACCTACCACTGAATTCATGCCTATACACCCCAACATCCTGTTTACCTTTGCTGCTGCCTTTTTGCATTTGCTAGGAGTGTTTCAGGTCATTAGTGATCACCACCCATAGGTCCTTTTCTTCCACCGATGCTGTCACCCAGACCTTGCCAAGTAACTCTCAGTCCTAGGATTCCTGGCCCCAGTGAGCATCACTTTGCATTTCTTGGCACTGAAGGCAAGTTGCCAGATCCCTGACCATCTCTCAAGTTTACTTTTGTCCTTCTTCAAGCCCGCTATCCCTTCAACTGTGTCCGCCCTCCCACAGAGTTTGATATCATCCGCAAACAGGCACATCTTGCCCTTTATGTCTTCCCCAATGTCGTTTATGAAGATGTTGAACAACAACGGCCCCAGCACAAGTCCCTGCGGAACCCCACTGGTGACCTACCTGGTGCTGGATAGCTCTCCCCCCCCCACCACTCTCTGGATTCTGTCACTTAGCCAACTTTCTTCCCACCTTACCATTTCCTCCCCAACATCAAGATCTGTAATTTTCCTGATTAGCCTGTTTAGACTCTATAGAATATCAGGCTTTGCTGAAGTCCAGGTAAATGACATCCACTGCTTGGCACCCATCCACCACCCTGGTGACACAGTCAAAAAAGTCAGTCAGGTTCATTTGACATGATCATCCTCCCACAAACCCAAGTTGTCTCTCATCCTGGAGACCATTCTCTTCTATGTACCTTACCAGCCTCTACTTAAGTATGGTCTCCACAACTTGGCACACAATTGAGATCTGACTGACTGGCCTATAATTCCGTGGATCGTGCCCGGGTCTGCTCTTGTGGAGGGACACCACATGTGCCATTCTCCAGTCCTGCGGCACCATTCCTGACTCCTGGGGTCCATTGAAGAGATCTGCCAGTGGCCCTAAAAACTGCTCTGCTAGCTCTTTTGGTGCCCTTGGGAGTATGCTGCCTGGTCCTGGGAACTTGTCAGCTTTCAGTCTAATCATCCCCTCCTCACTCTGTCCACTTCTGTTACCGTGTCTGTGCCCCCTCCACCCTCCCACCTTCTCCCCCCAGGTGGTATTGGTCCATCATTTCCCTAAGTAAAGACAGACCAGACGTACTGGTTCAGTACCTCCACCTTGCTCTCTTCTTCCTCCAACCAACCATCCCCCTTCACTGGCCTAACTATACCTTCCTTCTTGTCCATCTTATTTCTTATGTAGGGAAAGAAGGCTTTCTCCCCTGTCTTGATCCCCTCCACTATTTGCAGTTCTTTCTGTGCCTTAACTTGTTGCAGCACTTTGCCTGCCACTTTAGATAACTTTAGGTATTGAAGCATATCTGCTTTATTTATTTATTTAGTTTTTTTTGACTTGGTTAGTGCACTAACATAGAAACACAGAAACATAGACTTTGACGGCAGATAAGGACCTCTAGGCCCATCTAGTCTGCCCATTTCCCTACCTACAGGATAGGCCGCAGATCCTAGTTAACCAACAGCCTATTTCTTCCTACCCCCCACAAGAATTGCCTTATGTCTGTCCCATGCATTCTTGAATTCTCCCACAGTTTTAGACCCCACAACCTCCTCAGGAAGGCTGTTCCATGCATCCACTACCTCTCTGTGAAATAATACTCTCACATTGCCCCTGAACTGCCCTCCTTCTATCTTTTAAATTGTGTCCCTTGTTCTTGCAAGTCTCTTTTTCTGAAAGATGCTACCCTCTTGGACTTTGTTGATTCCACTGAGGTACTTAAAAGTTTCTATCATGTCCCCTCTCCCTTCTTTCCTCAAGGGTATACATATTAAGCTCCTTTAGTCTCTCCTCATATGGCTTCTCTTGCAGACCCTGCACCATTTTAGTTGCCCTCCTCTGGACTACCTCTATCCTGTCTATGTCCTTGCACAGATGGGGTCTTGAGAACTGGACACAGTACTCCAGATGGGGTTTCACCAACTGTCTGTACAGAGCGATAACAACTTTCTGTTTTCTGCTGCTGATGCCTCTCCCTATACATCCCAGTATACCCCTAGCCCTCCCTACTGCCTTCTCAGATTGCTTGCTAACCTTAAGGTCATCTGATATGATTACCCCAGGTCCCTTTCCTTTTTGTTGTTGTTACTACCTCACCACCCATTGTGTATTCTTCCCTGGGTTCTTTTTTCCCAGGTGCATTATTTTGCACTTCTTTGCATTGAATCCTAGCTGCCATACTTCTGACCATTCCTCCAACCTTGCCAAGTCCCTTTTCTTCCTTTCCACGCCTCCTTGTGTCAACCCTGTTGCAGATCTTTGTTTCATCTGCAAAAAGGCATACTTTTCCTTCCAGTCCCTCTGCAATGTCACTGATGAAGACATTAAAAAGGACCGGACCCAATACTGAACCCTGCGGTACCCCACTAGTAACCCCTCTTTCTTCAGAGTGGACTCCATTTACAATTACCTGCTGTGTCCTGTTGTGCAGCCAATGTTTTACCCAGGTTACCACCCTGGGACCCACTCCCAGGCTGGTTAATCTGACTATTAATCTTTTGTGTCAGAAACTGCCTATGTTCAGGTACGACTGCGGAGAAATGCAACATCAGATAACATAGGACAGTGCAGTACAATAAGACAGTAGAACACAACATAACTTTAAAAGAAGATACAACAGCATCAGGTTACAAGGAATAGTGCAATGTATACAGTCAGTAGGACACTACATAATTACCATAATACATTTCAGGGTTAAGCAGTGTTGTAGTAGGAAGCAGTTGATTAGGCAACCTTATAGCTAAAGCAAGTGACTAAGTGCTAAAGTTTAAGTAGATGAGTTGCCTAAAAGTATAAGGAGACAGGTTTGCTCCCAGACCTCCTGTATCTCCTGTATGCCACCCTCTTGTCCCTCTCCGCCATGGCCACTTCAATGCATATGAGTGATTTGGCCCCGGATTTCTTCCCCCTAAGCTTAACACAATTCGCTGTGGTGGCCAGTATTGCATCCCTGATGAGGGCTCATTTTTGGTCCAACGCAATGTCAGCTCTGATGCACTCTAAATGCAAACTTAGCACCTTACCCATTTTCTGAAAATCAGCTCTCCTGAAATCCAGGATTTTGGTCTTGGTGGAGATGCTTTCTCTACTAATATCCAAATTGAAACACACTGTGCTGTGTTCACTACCTCTCAGGGGTTCCTTGACCATTATCCCATGAATGTGCTCCCAATTTGTGAGCACTAGATCAAGGATTTCCCCCTTCCCAGTGGACGCAATAACTCCCTGGGTCATGCACTCCCTGTAATGCATTCAGGATCTCCTGACTCCTGGCACAGGATGTGGCTGGTATACTCCAGTTCACCTTAGGTAGATTAAAGTCGCCCACCACTACCACCTTCCTTTTTCCTGCTGCTTCCAGTAACTGTGAACATAGTTCTCTGTCCCTTTCTTCCTCCTGGTTAGGTGGTCTGTATATCACCCCCAACCTGACTTTCCTCCCTATTGGTCTGGAGCTTGACCCATAGCATTTCAACCTTCCCCTGTATGTTCTCCTCCCTTGTGCAGTTGTCCTCTCCCTGAAGCACTACCCCCCTGGCCTAACACTCTGTCCCTTCTGTTTGGCTTTTACCCTGAGATTGATAGGTCCCAGTTGTGGAGTGCTGTAGCCTAGGTCTTGGTAACTCCTGCTTCACCTACCTTCACTTCCACTAAGCTGGCCTGCATGTCTGCCACCTTGTTACCTAGACTGTGAGCCTTGAGTGACACCACCTTTCATCTCAACTCTGTACTTCCTTTCCTATTTCTATCCCCATACTCCCCCAATTCACCCCCCCATCTTTGATTGTCCCCTTCCCCGCTCCCTCACCCTCATTCCTGATTACTACTGCCTGCTGGGGGTGAGGTTCACAGACCTCCGAGTCTTGATATTTCTGTGTCCGCTGGCCCAGCTCTCCCCCCACAGCAATTTAAACGCAGATCTTTTTCTACATATTCCCCCAGCTTGTCAAAGTGTATGTTCAATCCCACCCAATTAAGGTGCAGTCTATCTGCCGAATATAGCCCATTGTCCAAACACATGCCTCTCCAGCCTAATATACAACTGAACCCTTCTACCTTGCACCAGGCCCTCAACCAATCATTAAACTCTTCAATCCTTTTTCTGACTGCTGGTGGTGGGACTGGAATTAGATCTGAAAAGGCCAAAGAGCTCACTGATTCCTTGCAGATCCTTGCTAACTCTATGAACCTGTTCTACACCACCCCAACCTCTTCCCCTGCTAAGTTATTGGTTTCCAGGTGAATGACCATGTTAGGCTTTCCACCCACCTCCCTTACAACTTCCCTGCTCCTTGGTTCTGTCCTCCCCGCGTCCATCCCTGGTATGCAAATTATGACTGTTCTATTCTTTGGATCCCCCTTCCTTCCCCAGTGGATACCTTTAATTATAGAATATGTAATGATAACCTCCATTCCATCACCTGCAGGCCTGTTCTTTGACCTCCTATCCACTCCTAGTAAACCAGTCTCTTCCACCTTCAACTGCTCTCTGTGTATTTTGGATGTATGCCCATTCTTACCATTACTATCCCCTCCTACTACTTCTCCAAATCCCCTTGTTCCCATTCCATCCTGGTTACATTTGCCTGCTACAGCACTACCCTCTTGATTTCATCCCCTAATGCTACCCTCATCCCATTCTTTGCTCCGCCTTGACTACCTTTCCCTTGTTGCCCCCCACTCTTCTTACCGCTCTACCCCTATTGCCACCATCCTTTGTCTCTGTTTCCTGAATCCTTTACTCCACCACCTGCCCCCTGTTCTTGTAAACTCACCAATATTACATACTTATTTAATGAGGGCACCCCTGCATCAGAACCTACCTCTGTTCTCCCACCCGTTTCTCTCCCCTTCCCCCTGCACTAATCCCATTACCCACCTACCCTTTCCCCTCACCACCTGCCATTCCTTTCCTCTGGTTCTGCAGTGTCCTTGAGGAGGAGATGCCCCTGGACACTGTGGTATCCTCTTTGCTTCCAACCTTTGCCTACCTTCTAAGTGCACCCTGGTTGCACTTACCTGCCCTTTCAGCAACTGTTCTTCCCCCTTGCCTCTCCCCTCTCCAACTGCCATCTTAGCCACCTTAACTCTGCCCTAATTTGCTCTAGGTTCCTGCAAACTAGACAGCCCTCTGATCTCCATACTGTCCCCAGAAAGACTGTAACCCCATATCCATTACAGCTGGCCACCCTCACTTCTCCATCCTGGCCACTGTAACTTCTCACTTCCTTCTACTTGCACCCGCCAGCTGTTCCACTGCCTGTGCCAGCTCCTAGCCCCCCATGCCCTCACCAGTCAGTTCACAGTCTTTATTTTAAAATTAAGTTGCCTCTAGATAAGGTTTTGCTGCAGTCCTCTTATCCTGTTGGTTATTGAAACATTGGCTTTTCCTTAGCGGTTTGTCACTTTCCTACTGTCACTACTTACCATCCCCCCTGCTTCCTGTTCTCCTAATGGCTGTGAATAATAGGTAGGTTGATGCTAAATAGGGTTTTCCTACTAACCCCTTACCTTACTGTGTATTGTCATTCAAGGCTGACCCTTACCTAGGGTTTTTTTGCTCCCTTACAATGTTAGTTATTACTACAGTATGTAGGCCTCAGCTATGTAGTCCTATACCCTGCTTTCCTTCCCCTATAGTATACTTACCATTTGTGCCCTAACCAGCATGGCTGTGGCCTGTAGTCATCCCAGTGGATGCCTTGCCAACACCCCAGATGCCTTTTCCACTAGCTGCCACACTCCTGCTTCGTGGCACTCACATGTCAGGATCACTCGCACGAGGGGCTGCTTGGCCCTTGGGATAATTTATTGAGACTACAGCTGCTCTAATGATTGGCTGCAGTCACAGGGTCTGCTTCCCCCTCCAATGGTGCCATCTCCTCAAGCTTGAACCCTTCCTCCTTCTGCCTTCTACTCACTACCTCCTCCCAGTCTATCAATCCCATAAGAATCCAACAAAGCAAGTTTTTTTTAAAACATATTTCAGTCTCCGTTTGAAGTAGAAAAAGAGTCCCCAGTTATCTGGTTGCCTGCCCTCTTGGTGACTCTGCACTGCTTGAATGCAGATCAGACTACAGAACCATCGCTAAAAAGTACTGGGACTACAGCCGCCCTATTGGTTGGCTGCAGCAATGTGATCTGCTTCCCCCTCCAATGGTACTGGCTCCTCCGGACTGAACCCTCCCTCTTTCCACCCTCTGCTTGCTGCCTTCCAGTAAACAAAGCAAGTTTTTTTAAATATATTTCAGTCTCTGTTTGAAGTAGACAAAAGTGCCCCCACTTATCTGGTTGCCTGCCCGCTCAGTGACTCTGCACCACTGGAATGCAGAGTGGACTACAGAACCATCCCTTAAAACTACTGGTACTACAGTCACACTATTGGTTGGCTGCAGCCATGTGGTCCGCTACCCCCTCCAATGACACTGGCTCCTCTGGCCTGCACCCTTCCTCTCTCCACCCTCTGCTCACTACCTCCCTCCTTCAAGTACCGGAATCCCACAACAATTCATCAAAGCAAGATTTTCAAAACATATTTCAATCTCCATTTGAAGTAGAAAAAGCAGCCCCCACTTATCTGGTTGCCTGCCCACTTGGCAACTCTGCACTGCTTGAATGTGGAGCCAACTACCCAACCGTTCCTTAAAACTAGTGGGACTATAGCCACCTTATTGGCTGACTGCAGCCATGTGGTCCACTTCCCACACCAACGGCGCCAGCTCCTCTGGCCTGTACCCTTCCTCTTTCCACCCTTCACTATATCCCTCCTCCCAGTCCTAAAATCCCACAATATTTCAACAAAACAAGTTTTTTATTATTTGTACTTTATGCTCCTTCCTTCCCCATCTACTCCCTTCCAACTGAGCCCCCCAGCCACATCACTTGGCTCCTCTGGGACTCACCATATGCGGGCATCTTCTGCACAGAACTGGGCATGTGCTAGCCCACTGGTGCAGCGGTTAGATTTCCGCTTGCAGTGCTGGCGACCCGGGTTCAGGAACTGATCTGGGTCATTGGAGGGCTGGCCGGGGGAGAAGGATGGAGTGTCCCATGGATGGCTGTCCTTCTAAAGGGGGAGGGGGGGAGTGTCCTGCACAAGTAGGACCCCTGGTGGAGGTCAGAAGTCACTCACACTACCTGCACTCAATATACAGGGAGGCAGGGTGGATGGTGGAGTCATTGCACATACCCGCCTCTAAGAACAATGGAAAAAAGGAACAGGAGGGGTGGGCCCTCTGTCTCTGTGAAGTCCTCCTGGGGGCTTCGATTAGCCTGCCATAACCACAGTCCCCGACCAGATACAGTCCCACAGTTTGGCTATGGGGGTCCGGTGCCATGGCCCTGCTCTCCGGGGGGGCAAGCCGGGGGTAACTGCAGAGATAACCTCAATGGATGGCGGGTGGAAGTCCCAGTGACTGTGATCAGGGCTGAAGCCCCACAGAGGACTGACCAGGATAAAGAATGGAAAATAAAAAAAAAAAAAAGAACTGTGCATGTGCCTAGTCACCGATGCGGCACCTGTGGAGGGTTAGACTTCATCCTGTCTCTGGTGTTTTTTTTCTACTGATTTTCTCCCCCTTACTCCCCAGGGCCTCAGTCAATATGGTCAGGCATGCACATGAAGGCATGCATGTGCAATGGAACCAACAAAGATCCTGATCCACCCTCCCAGCCTAGTGCCAGCCCCTTATTTACCTGACGCTACCATAAAAGCCTGCACTTGGTGGCAGAAAAGAGCTGGAAGGCATACCACCCCAATTAGAGAGAGGAGAGCTGCCTGACAATCACTCAATCCACTCCCGAACCTCCTCGGTGGACCCCCGGAAACCTGAGCTCTTTCCTGAACAGAGGTCACCAGTGTTGTGAGAGGTAAGATTTCCAGTGCCTCAGTCATCTACACCACTGGGCCGTCTTAACAAAGTGAGTTTTTTAAAACATATTTCAGTCTTCATTTGAAGTAGAAAAAAGTGCCTCCACTTATCTGGTTGCCTGATGAACCTGTTCAATCTTATGTTTCATTATAAAATTATATAATTGTATATTTGCAGCTGAAAACTGAATACAATTGAAAATCTTGTATCCTGCTGCAGAACATGATGGTACAATGAACTTTAGGTAATATCCTATGCAGTTTTCTAACTGCATTATGATTGGCCCTTGACATTGTAGGGCCGATTCTCATAATATCTATAATGACACAAGGGGCTTGCATCAAATGCAATTCTGTAAAGCAGCCTGCATCAAATCTAATGCAGCTGTGCCAAAGCCCCCTTGCACCAAGATTGAGGCAAGCAGACAACTGCACCAGGTCACAAGGTGGCTTGTGCCACAGTCAGGACTGCAGCATCCTTTCCATGGGATTCTACAAGACTCTGTGGGCGCAGCAAGGTTTCCTTAGACCAGCCAGGAGATGGTCTAAGTGGTTGCCCCACTTTTATGGGGTTCTACAATGGTGGTAAGAGCATACTAGGGGCCAAGGAGGTGGCAGTGTGGGCATCGGAGACACAGTCTTTCTTAGGAATATATGGTATGTTAGTACACATCGGTGTACTTGTGCCATATGGTGGTACATTAGAGTAAGAATACTCCAACCAGATACCCCCCCCCCGATCGTTGATGTTCTCCATAATAAAGGAAACCTCAAATCCTGGTGGTCTAGTAAACTCCCACGATCCCTGATCTCCCATGTGCTGTAGAAAATACCCTTCCCTGCCATTTAATAAGCATACAGTGCAGTACGCAGTCATTGCATTCTCAGTCAGTGGACAGCTGCGGTGTTGAGAGGAGGACTGTGCTCATTGCTGGGTCCATTTGGGGATGTGTGTGTGTGGGGTGGTGGGACACTAACTGATGGGGTGGGGGGCAGGGGGTCCACTTGTACCACCTGTGATAAGTATAACAAGTTTTACGGTTGTGATCACAGGAAGGGAGGGGGTCCCCAAGACCACCAGGGAAGGGTATTTTCTACAGCATGGGGGAGATCAGGGATCAGGGGTGTCCACTAGACCACCAGTATTGGAGGTTTCCTTTATTATGCGGGAAATATGGGATCGGAGGGATATGTGACTGTAATAGTCTTATTGTACTATCTTACTGTACTGTACCACCGTACAGCACAAGCACCCCAATGAATGCTAATATAGCATACATTTCTATGAAAGATTGTCTGCCCAATGCCAACATTGCCACCTCCCTGGCCCCTAGTACAGCCCTGGCACCCTTCTGGCATACTGTTTCTCCCCCACCACCATCCTGGCCCCTCTATTGCTCAGGGTGAGGGGCGAATCCCTGCAGCAATGTCTGCAACTATACCACCTGTTTGGCACAGTTAGAGACTTGTGATGAACCCAATGAGTTTGGCGCATGGACCTTGCGCATGGACACTACATTTTATATAATCGAGTGCAGGGTCCATGTCACACTCTGAGTTTACTGTGGCTCTTAGATCGATGCAACTTGTATCAATCTAAGAGCACTTTGAGAATCTATCCCCATGTGTTTCTCAGTATGTGCTATACTCATTTCAGTGTTTGATTTGGTTTATTTATTTCACCAGGAAGAGACTCCCTTGAGCAACACTCATTCACAAGGAGGTCCTGGGTTGGACAGCATACAATAATAGAAGTACAGTGGTTACATAGAGCATACAGTAATAAAATACAGTTGTAGCCAAGGTAGGAATAAATACAGTAAAAATGACATATACACTATATAATACAAAAAAGATTGAAAAGTAACATAGTTGTAAAGAACATAGCAAAAATAACTAACACCTAACAATGAACTCCAGCGAAATGCACTCTCTGGCATACCAAGAAAGCCAGAGACTATAGTATGTTATAACATATTATTCACTATTTTACATAAACATTCTTGTAATATGACCTTTGCACAAACATGTCACTTTGTATAATTTGTTTAGAAGAGACTTAAATATTCCAACACTTACAAAACTGTTAAGTTTAATGGTACTTTATAATTTATTCCATGCCATAGGGATAATACAGCTAATAGCTGTTTTGCCATATTGGGTGGCATATCTTGGTGCATCTAAAAGGATGCAGTTATATTTCCTTAATGTATAACTACTGTAGGACTGTATGGCAAAGTCTGTGATATAACAAGGGAGACATTTTGTTTGTGCTTTGTAAATCCATATTTACAGATTTTTAACCTCCTTATGGTGAGGGAT
The DNA here is from genome assembly GCA_016271365.2 of Neoceratodus forsteri. NCBI lineage: Eukaryota > Metazoa > Chordata > Ceratodontiformes > Ceratodontidae > Neoceratodus > Neoceratodus forsteri. Next base: position 769,760,878 of record CM057449.1, on the reverse strand, counting down.
GACCATCCTACCAAGGTATATAAGTTGCAATGATGAGTTTTGGGGGGAGAGTTATTAACAAAATGAAGGGCTCTATGATAGAGTATATCTAGTTTACTTAGAGAAATGTGGGCACAATGACTATGTATTATATAAGCATAGTCTAACAGGGGAAGGAAGATAATGTGTACCAATCTTTTTCTTACATCTAGTGGAAAACTGCCCTTATTCCAGTAGAAAAAGTCAAACTAGTGCTTAGTTTTTTACAGAGGGATTCTATATGTGCAGTGAAAGATAATCATCTGTCTAGCCGAACGCATAAGTAATGTAAATCATTAACCATCTCTAATGATTCCCCTTATAAGGTAATGAGGGCAGGTGTGGCAATCGCACAGTATACTGAGGTGGAGGGCACGAAAAACATTACTTTGGTCTTTTTAGCATTGAGTAATAGTTTAGACTGAAATAGGTGTCTTACATACATTTCAGTATTTTCTATCTTCAGAATGTAGCTAAGATTTGTTGATGTGCCAGCATGCTATCCTCATTTTTATGTTGCTTGCATGCATACGCAAGAAACATGTTGCTGCAGCTTGCTGCAGAAGCAGGTTGTGGAGGTGCTGCACTGTTATTGCCAATGCCCCACTGCCTTTTGATGCTTGCCCCACTTTCCCCAATGGGGTGGCATGCTCCTGCTGACACTAGTTCAGCCAGCATGCTACAACCTTGAAACATTTTAGCTGCAGCAATCATGGGCCACCTCATCATTGCAGCTTTAGCCATTCTGCTGCAATGAGGGAGTGACCCATCATTGCAAGGCAGAACCTTGCATGCCCCCGACCCAGTTTGCTGATGTGGAGCCCAGTCCCCATTGACATAATGTCTCCACACCCATGTTTCTGCTGTATGCTGAGGGGGTGTCCAATCCCCCTTAGCATCATGCCCCCACCTTTCTTTGTCAATAGGGTGCCCAATCCCCTTCAGATTCAGTCCCCATTCCCAGTTGAATTTGCTGATGGGGCAGCCCACTCCCCATCAGCATAATGCCCCCCCAATGAATTGTGTATGGAGGGGGGTGCCCAATCCCCCTTGGCTCTCCCCCCCTTATGTGCTGACTGGGATGCTTAATCCCCTGTCTGTTACAGCGCCCCCAATAAAATACTCATGTGGCATGCTGGGAGCCCATCCCAACATGCCAAATGTCCCATGTAAAAAGAAAAACCATTCCACAATGTTTTTTTTTTAAACCCTGTAAAACAGAAAACGGTCCCTCGTTGAGTCCATAGTCCCACCTCCAACCTGCACCCACCCTCTGCACATCCTGCCTCCCCACACACCGCCACCCCATAATTACCTCCAGAGCCCAGTGCGATGATTTTCGATGGACGGGGAACTTATCTGAACTCTTCAAAGCCGTCCGTGACCTGAAGAAATGCCGGTAATCTCTATAATGGCATAAATAGGGTTTTTTTTTTCAATTTTGGTGCATAGCTCAGGCATTTTGGGGAATTTTGACACCAAATTTTCAACATGGGGTTATTGGAACCCTTCCTCATGAATTCAGCCACTGTCATGGCATTATTCGGTCCAGAAAGGTGATTTCGCGGTCACTGTGTGGAATCACCTTTCAGGACTGAATAAAGAATCGACAGTGCCAGTGTTCATGAGGTAGGCTCTCAAAAAACCTATCTTGCAAATTTGGTTGAAAAAATTAAAAAAATGACTGTTACATGAGTGTGCATTGAGCAGTTGCTACACACGCTCGTAACTTCGTGAATTTGCAATATTTTCACACCAGATTTTCAACATCGGCATTTTTTCACACCTCCTTATAAATAGTACAGCTGTCATTTTTCACATCCTGGCCAAAACGTGTTTTTGCACTTCTGGTGCAGAATAGCACGGTCACTGTGGAAAATCAGTGTTTGGGACAGATTACGAAAGTTACAGTGCCACTGTTCATGAGCAGAGGTCCTAAAATGCGTATGTTGAAAATTTGGTGATGATAATCCATCAAATGACTGTGTTACAAGTGTGCATTGCACTGTTTCCATGCACTCTTGTAACCTTGCAGATTTGTAATATTTTCATGCCAGATTTTCAACACTGGCATTTTTTCACACCTCCTTATGAACAGTACAGCTGTCATTTTTCACATCCTGGCCAAAATGTGTTTTCACACTTCCAGGGCAGAATAGCATGGTCGCTGTTGGAAATCAGTATTCGGGACAGTTTAAGAATATGAAATGACACTGTTCATGAGCAGAGGTCCTAAAATGCCTATGTTGAGAATTTGGTGACTAAAGTCCATAAAATGACTGTGTTACAAGCGTGTGTTGCTCTGTTTCCACGCACCCATGTAACTTCACAAATTTGTAATATTTTCATGCCAGATTTTCAACACTAGCATTTTTTCATGCCTCCTTATGAACAGTATAGCTGTCATTTTTCACATCCTGGCCGAAATATGTATTTGCACTTCTGGAGCAGAATAGCAGAGTCGCTGTGGGAAATCAGTGTTTGGGACAGGTTAAGATCAAGTGAGTGAGAGAGGGGAAGTGAACAAGCTCAACTGAACTCTGTCAGAACTGCTGTGGATTTCTTTGTGGGCATAAAAAGGTGCCAAAGCAGGCAGGAGTCCAGTACAAAAGGGCAGCCTGCAGTGCCGGGAGAAACAGAACACGCGAGTGAGGGAGGGGGAGTGAGCGAGCCCAATGGAGCTCTGTCCAGACTGCTGCAGAATTCTTTGTGGGCAGAAAAAGGCATCAAAGCAGGCAGGGGCCCAGTACAAAAGTGCAGCTTGCAGCGCTGGGAGAAACAGAATGAGCAAGTGAGGGAGGGGGAGTGAGCAAGCTCAATGGAGCTCTGTTAGGACTGCTGCAGATTTCTTTGTGGGCAGAAAAAGGTGCCAATGCGGGCAGGAACCTAGTACAAAAGAGCAGCCTGAAGTGCTGGGAGAAATGGAATGAGCAAGTGAGAGAGGAGGAGTGAGCGAGTTCAGCGGAGCTCTGTCAGGACTGCTGCAGATTTCTTTGTAGGCAGAAAAAGGCACCAACACAGGCAGGAGCCCAGTACAAAAGAGCAGCCTGCAGTGCCTGGAGAAACAGAACACGTGAGTGAGAGAGGGGGGGAGTGAACAAGCTCAAAGGAGCTCTGTCGGAACTGCTGTGAATTTTTATGTGGGCGGAAAAAGGTGCCAATGGAGGCAGAAGCCCAGTACAAAAGGGCAGCCTACAGCGCTGGGAGAAATAGAAGGAGTGAGTGAGAAAGGGGGACTGAGCAAGCTCAACAGAGCTCTATTGGGACAGCAGTGAACTTATTTGTGGGCAGAAAAAGGTGACAATTCAGGCAGGAGACAGTACAAAAGGGCAGCCTGCAACTCCAGGAGAAACAGAACAAGCGAGTGAGAGAGGAGGAGTGAGCTAGGTTAACAGAGCTCTGTCAGGACCGCTGCAGATTTCTTTATGGGCAGAAAAAGGCATCAATGCAAGCAGGAGCCCAGTACAAAAGGGCAGCCTACAACATTGGGAGAAATAGAATGAGCGAGTGAGGGGGGGGAGTGAGCGAGCTCAATGGAGCTCTGCCGGGACTTTAGAGTTACCCACCCTCCCGCACAGGGTTCTTTGTGGTCCTGTATTACAGCAGGGTCTCTGGAGTGGAGACAAAGGAATGATTGGATACTTTTAAGATTGCTGTAATAATACAGATTCAGTTCTGTTCATTTCTCTAACTGAGCTAAGTACTGAGCTATACTGTTATGATTGCTGTAATAATACATATTTATTTGTTCTGTTTATTTCTCTAATGGAGCTGAGCATTATCTGGAGTGCAATAGGATTTCTAACTGGGCTAAGTGAAACTATGTGAGAGCTGAGAACAAAAAGTATGGTAGCTGAGGGTTGAGAAACAGACACGGAGCCTTTAGGATTGCTACAGTAATACAGTATTTAATGGATGAGATTTGAGACTGAATTAACCTGGTCAGCAAGGGGCAGTAGGTGGACTAGTGTGTGGAGGGAACAGGAATTTGAGTAAATAGTTTGAAGATGGGGGGATGGCTCAGGGGCAATGTGAGGAAGTATTTTTTCACAGAGAGGGTGGTGGATGCATGGAACAGCTTTCCTGAGGAGGTTGTGGGGTCTAAAACTGTGGGTGAATTCAAGAAGGCATGGGACAGACCTAAGGTAATTTTTGTGGGGGGTAGGAAGAAATAGGCTGTTGGTCAAATAGGATCTGCAGCTTATCCTCTAAGTAGGGAAATGGGCAGACTAGGTGGGCCAAGTGGTCTTTATCTGCCGTCAAAGTCTATGTTTCTAAGTAGGGGCCTAATAGTTGTAGTAGGGTATAGAACCTGGAAGTAAGACCCCGTAACATAAAATGGGGGCCAAAATGGGGCAGGTGCCACATGTCAATAGGGGGGCATCTTTGGAAGGGTGGTGGGCTGTACAGGGTGTGGGTCCGCCATGATCCTGGACTGGGCTTGGAGGATGGGGGGGGTGTATGATCTGTAGATGACTGGCTAGTTTGAGGGAGGAACTGTGGAAGTTAGAGAGGAGTCTAAGTGGCATGGCAGACAAGTATGGTAGGTATCCTGAGGGGAGAATAGGGGATGGCAAAGGAGGACACAGGAAGAACAACTAGGGAGTGAAACTGACCCCAGTATCAGAGGCACTAACAGAAATAACAGAAGAAAGGAGGGGCACCTGAGGCAAGGGGGGCTCCTGATGGGGAGGAAGAGACCACAAGGAGTACTGGGGAAGCAGTTGGTCTGGGTAGGGAGGGACCAGGGGTGGCATGGAGGAGATCAAGTAGGAGGGGGGAAGTGATAGGGGAAGATATGTAGGATGGGTATCGACTAGCAATAGATCTGAACCTCTGCTATGGGAGAGAGAGAGGGGGAGCAGGAACATACTGAAGGTGGGAGGACAAGCGGGGCTTGAGAGGGATGGCAACAGGTTGGGGAAGAGATAGCAAGGACAAAAGGGTAGAAACAGGCTAGTAAGGATGGAGGGGGTGGTGACTGGAGGAGAGAAGGCTACAGGAAGAAGGAAGGATGAGAGGGGCATCACTATCATGGTAAAAGGGAATGAGGGCTCTAAATTGACAGCAGCGGGGATAAGAGAGGGGTTGGAAGTCTACAGGGGAGGAGGAGAGGTCGACATGGGAAGCCCAGTAGGAAGTAATCAGGCTGGGAAAGGGTACAAGGGGATGGGAGGAATAAGGCAGAGAAAAGAAGTGAGGCAGAAGTAGGGGGTACAGATACAGAAGTCGCAGAGGATGCAGCTGGTGATGGTAAGGGGTAGGAAAGGATGAATACTGGGGTGGTAGAAGGGGCATTAGAAGGGAAAGGGATAAGGGGTGAGGGGTACTCATCCTGGGGGATTCTATACTGAAATGAGTGAGATGGGGCAGAAAGGAGGAAAGGCACAGCTGTATTTGGGTTGAAGCTGTGCCCAGGTTGACTGCAGGAGGGGCAGGGCAGGCACTGCTCAAGCATGCAGTGTTGGGGGGAAGAAACCTAATTTACTGTTGCATGTGCGTACAAACGACTTGGTGTGGGACACTGTGGAAGTAGTGAGGGGGAGGTTGAAGTAGTTGGGCAGGTAGTGTGAGGGGGTGGGGAAGTTGTTGGCATTCTTGGAGGTACTGCCAGTACCATCTGCAAGCATGGGGAGGAAGGGTAGGCTTGAGGAGTTCAACGAGTGGCTGAGGGATTGGTGCCACACCAAACATTATGGGTTAGTGAGTAACTGGGGTAGGGTCTCAGGGAATCATGACTTGTATGCAGGAGACAGGGTACACTGGGGCAGGAACAGGAGGGGAGTACTAAAGGCAGCATTACTGCTGGCTCACTGGCACTGAGGGTTGAGGTGCTGGACACCACACCTCACGCCACACTGGCGACCCGGGTTTGGATGCGAATCCAGGCCACCAGGGGTTTGCAGGGGAGGGATAGGATTGAGCATCAGGAGGACTCCTCTCCTGTCCTGGGGTGGGATTCAGGAACCCACTGCTCTGTAGCAGCCCCTGGTAATGACTGGGGGTGCTACTAGAGCGGTGTAGTAAAGGGAACGGAGTGTGGCAGACGTTGGTATGCTGTGCCTAAGCATCATTGCTTGCCTGCACTCTACAAAGGGGAGAAAAGTGAAAAATGGGCTACAGTTGGGCAGCATGAGCTTCTGACCCCTGCTGACAGTTCTTAGGCATAGTATTTTCACATCGAAATACCTAAACAGCACATATAAGCAAGCAACATTCGGCATTGACAAATGCTTGTATTATATGTTATACTCCTTTTGGAATATGTTACACAATGTTTAATATGTGTTACATTAATTATGTTGGCTCACGCTTGCACGTCAGCCAACATATTGCATTAGGAGCAGATTTGGAGGTGCGCCACTGTGGGCAAATGCAGGGCATGCATCAGTAGGTGCCTCCCTCATTCTCTAGTAAGACAGCATACAAGTGCCACACCAGCAAGACGTAATGTGGTGACCACACCTAAGAAAATGTCTGCTGCAATGAGAAGCAAACAGCCTTCCCACGTAAACAAAGTGACAGGGGTGCCCCATCCCCCTGTCACATTCCCCGACCCATTTCATTTGCCGACGGGGGAGGCCACCTCCATGTCGCCATAATGACCCCCCCAAGTGTGTGCCTAGAGGGTACCCAATTCCCCTCTGCATCATGCACTCCCCACCAATAGTCTTCCTTTGCTGATGGGGGGCCCAATCCCCATTGGCTACAGTTCCCCATTCCTGTTTATTTAGCCAATGGGGAGCCCACTCCCCATTGGCATAATGTCTCCCCCCCATCTGTTGTGTGCCAAGGGGTGCACAATCCCCCTTGGCTCTTGCCCCATGTGCCGATGGGGTGCCAATCTCCCGTCGGCTACAGCCCTCCCAAAACAATCAGATGACATACTGGGAGCCCACCCCAGCATGCCAAATGTGCTTGAAAAACAAAACCGCCCCACGATGTTCCCTTTTTTTTTTACCCTGTAAAATAGAAAACAGTCCCTCATGATCTCCCTGCCCCCTCCCACAACCCGCACCCACCCACTGTGCACCTTGCCTCCCCACACCCCCCATATCTCATACTTACCTCCAGAGTCCAGCGTGATGATCTTCGGTGGACCGGGAACACATCTGCACTCTTCAAAGCCGACCAGCAACTGAAGAAATGCTGGTAAGCTGTATAATGGCATAAATAGGGTTTTATCAACTTTTGTGCATATCTCAGGCAATTTTGGGAATCTTGACACCAAACTTTCAACATGGGGATATTGGGATCCCTACTCATGAATTCAGTCACTGTCATGGCGTTATTCGGTCCCGAATGACGATTTCATGGTCACTGCACTGAATCACCTTTCAGGACTGAGTAATGAAACTACAGTGCCACTCTTCATGAGAGGGGCTTTCAAAAAAGCCTATGTTGCAAATTTGTTGGAAAAAATCCAAAAAAGGGCTGTTTTATGAGAGTGCATTGCGCAATGTCCACACATGCTGGTAACTTCGTGAATTTGTAATATTTTCACTCCAGATTTTCAAAATCAGCATTTTTCCATACAGCCTCATGAACAGCACAGCTGTCATTTTACATATCCTGGCCAAAATGTGTTTTCGCATGTCCAGAACAGAATAGCACGATCACTGTGCAAAATCAGTTTTTGGGACAGTTTTCAGAAATGATGGTGACACTGTTCATGAGCAGAGGTCCTAAAATGCCTATGTTGAAAATCTGATGATGAAAGTCCATAAAATTACTGTGTTACAAGCATGTTTTGAGCAGTTTCCACGCACCTTTGTAACTTCGCAAATTTACAATATTTGTAATTTCACAAATTTGCAATATTTTCATGCCACATTTCCAACACTGGCATTTTTTTACACCTCCTTATGAACAGTACAGCTGTCATTTTTCACATCCTGCCCAAAATGTGTTTTCGCACCTGTGGCACACAATGATGTGGTCACTGTGGGAGATCAACTTTTGGGATAAATTAACAAAATCACAATATCACTGTTCATGAGAGGAGGTCCTAAAATGTCTATGTTGAAAATGTGGTTAAAAAATCAAAAAAATAATTGGGTTACGGGTGTGTGTTGCACACTTTCTATGCATGCTCATGACTTCACCAATTTTTAATATTTTCACTCCAGATTTTCAACGTTGCTATTTTTTTTACACCTCCTCATGAACAATACAGTTGTCATTTTTCACATATTGCCCAAAATATGTTTTCGTTTCTGTGTCACCAAATGGCATAGCCGCTGTGCCAAACCACCTTTCAGCTAACAAACTGATAGTGCCGCTCTTCATGAGGTGAGGTCACAAAAAGCCCATGTTGAAAATTTGGAGTGAAAATACCCACACATGCCTATGGCATTAGGGTTTCTAACTGTAACACCCCACCCTGTACAGACTGACAGGTGTCAGGGGTGTTACTTGGGATCATCGGTTGTAATGCTTAGGCCAGTCCTCCTCCACCCCCATCCTGTAGCCAGTGACAGGCATTGTGGTGTGCCTTGGAGTGTTCGGCCACAAAGTTCACCCCATTCTCCTATACTGCACCCACTTCAGCATAGTTCCTTATGGAATGGGGTAAGTATAATGCCCAAAGACTCCAAAGCACACCACAACACTTGTCAGTGTCTACAGGGTAGGGTGAGGTAAAATGGCATCAGCGTTATAGCTGATGACCCAAAGGCATACCCCAATGCCTGCCGGTCTCTGCAGGGTGGGGGTGGGGTTGGTGTCACTTCAATACTTCACTGCCATTCCTATTATGTATCTCTAACTCCTGCACTACCAACGCCAATGCCAGCGAGACAACATTTGGCATTGACAAATGCTTGTTTTAGTATGTGTTATATGTACTACAGCCTTATACATGTTACATTAATATTTTATCTTATAGTATGTTGGAGCAGTTGTGGTATATGCTTTCATTTTAGTATGTTATACTCATTTGAGCATGTGTTTTACTGTTTTGTTATGCTTTGTACTCATTTCAGTATTTCTTACACTCGTTTCATCATGTATTATATCCATTTGGCATGGGTTATATTCTTTTCAGCTAACATCATACTCATATAATATTGTGTTATATTCATTGTGACATGTTTCACATTTCAGTAGATCATACTAATTTTGTTATGTGTCATATTCAAAGAAGCAGTAATGTCTAATTGAATGGCCTTCCATAGCCCCAGAAAGAATACTTTAAATTACATTAGATTTACCACCTGTTCTGATCTTTCCAGGGCAGTCCTGATTTGTGCAACTGTGTCCTGCAAAAAATCATGAAAAATACTACATGTGCTGACCTTATAGTAGAAAAAAAATTCAAACTTTCCTCTAAATGTTACAGAAAAGTATAATTCCTCAACTAAAATACCTTAAAATAAGAAACAACAGAAACAACTAAAAAACAAACACGATGTAGTCTTAATTCTGATTATTTAGAGTTAATAAATCTGTTGCATTGGTCGAGATTACACACTGTCCTGCAAAAATCATGTTTTAGTAAGAAATGTCCCACTACTGGCTTCTTAAAAAGTAATAACCCTATTGTAAATACAACTGAAAAAATACACTGAAGCACATAGAAAAATACAAAACTTCAACTTCACAACACTCTAATCTCTTTAAATTAGCATCGATGTGATCACACACAACAGGCTATTTTGAAGAAGAGTTTTTACTAAGTCACCCTGGCCTCTTCAGGCAGGCAACGAAAGGAGAAGAAGGACTTCAGCCTCACAACTGGGACAGAATTAAAAGTAAGAAATTGAAATAAAACACTAAAATGAACAATGTATTAGAATGCATATGATACATAGATTAGGCGTATTCGAGAAAGGGGTATACATGTCAGTTACAAAGTGAATATTAACTCTTGAGTTGAAGCATTATATGCATGTAAAAGTATTTTTGTCTTCAGCCTTTAGTGCAGCCTTAAAAAATCATATTAACATTTTTAAGTAGCCAAGTTTTTTTTCTGAAGTACAGTTTCATGGTTTCTTTAGTCATTCTGAAGAGTTATTATCTCTCACAATAAAGGTGTGAGGTGTAGAAGTACAGTGTCCTTTGATGCTAACTGTTCTAGCCCTGCTCACTGTCATAACTCATCAGCACTATCACCTCACTGACTGTAAAATCACATTTTCCTGATGAAACAAACAATAGGATTATTCTCACAAAATTAACTGTCTCATCATGAACTGCTTTGGTTTAATATATGATATCAATGAAGATATAGGGCTCAAATTTCAAAAGCCCTATAATGCCACAAGTTGCTGGTGTGCCGATCATATGGCGCATGGGGCTTGCGGAAGTCTCCCGGCACTTTCGGGAATTGGAATTTTCATTCCCATGTGCCAGATACTGCAAGTTAGACAAGTTCTCCCCTAGTTTAACTTGTGGCATGCTGTGGACCATTTTATGGGGCTTGTGCCAAATATTTGACGCATGCTGCTATAAAGTGAAGAAAGTGTCGCAACTGCACCTGATGTACTAAAATAGGCAGTGGTTGCAGCATATGAGTTGGGCACATCTGTGCCAAACAACAGCATTGATGCAGGGCTTGACAGAAGCTTCGCATCAACCTTAGAAAATCGAGCCTACACTGTTGAGGCATGTGTACTAATAGCAAAAGCTACGTTGGCCTTCAGTGGAAGTGTTGTTCTAAAGTAGGCACTGCTTGTTTTATCACTCATCAGCACAAACTGTCTTGTGATTTATTTATGAGTTTTAGGATTGTATGTGTCGACCTGTGAATGGTTCTATTTGTAGCATACTGTATTTGAGGCAGAGCATTTGCTGGGGGGGGGGCAAGTCCTGAGTCTTTTTAAAAAAAATGTTTAACGATGATTGTTTGGCGGAGTTGCTAAAGGGAAGGTAATTTTGGGGGCAGTATATAATTGGGGGTAGAGAGTTGTTTGTATTTTGTAGTTGTGGTATGGGACATCAGCTAGGGCTGTCCATGGGCAAAATAGTATGTTCCAAATACTACAGATAGTAGGTTTCCCAAATATTTGGATAGACCTCCCAAATAGTGCACCAGTCAGCCACTATTTGGTAAGCACTATTCGATTGGTCAGATATCGAAGTCTTGCAGAACTTCATTGCCCAATCAGTGGTGGTTGTTGGAGGACTACGTCACAATTTATCCCAGTAATTTTGCTCCATGACAATTCGCCCTGGACTATTAGCTCCAGCGTCAATTGGCTCCCACGTCAATTCAACCCTGGAAAATTCATCCTCAGTGTAAATATTATAAAATAAACTTCAGGTGAGAACAGAGACAATGTGCACAGTAGGATATGTAGTGGAAGCAAAGTGTCCAGGGACAAATTGACATGAAAAGTGATTGACACCAGAGCTAATAGTCTGGGGTCAATCGTCACAGAGTGAAATGTCTGTGATGAATTGATGTGTTCCCTTATGAGAGCTTATAGCCAGAAACACCATGTGATCTCCTCACTCTGAGCTGATAGAGGATATGAGACAGTTGTTTGTGAGAGCCAGCTACAATAGTAGATAGTAGTTCTGTGACCCATAACTTTAAAAAAAAAACATTGTTTTTTTTTGTTTCATCCATCTGCTTTACTTTGGTCAGTATTAAAATCAGATCACCATTTCTGACTGCATTTTCATGTTTTCTGTTTGCCATGCGAGCAAGCACACAGTAAACATCTTGCTGTGATAGTACCTTGTGAGGGGTGTGACACTGTCTGTCTAATGCATAGTAATGTTTAAGGGGCAAGTAAGTGCTATTCCAATCAACAGGCTGGCTGATCATGACAGAGTTTTGGCTTGCTGGGCAGAGACATTATGTACTTATAAGGAAAAGCAGACCCAATCATGGGTATGGTCTTCCCTTTGATCTACGCTGCCCAGCAAGCTGATCTGTCATGGCAGCCTGCTGAGGAATTTGAAATATCCAGGAATAGCCCTGCTTCTGCAGATGTGAGCTATAACAAGAGAAACCATCCATTGATGTTTGTTGCTGGTGCCCCAGTAACTGCCCCCCACATGACCCTCCCCCTCAGTACCTACCACACCCCATCCGCAAACATAACAATGACACTGGGGTGCCCAATTCCCCAGTGTTTTCATGCCACCTCCTAAAAGAACCCCTCACAGCCTGCTACCACGCCTCTTCCAATGAATGGTCACATCTCTAAATGGCACTGAAGTGCCAGAAGGCACTTTCATGGCTCAGCACACCTGAGTTCAGATAAACAGATTTTTTTAAAGTATTGAGGAAGCTAAACTTGGGAAAATGCAAACTGATATGAAACAAGGCCTTAAAGTTATAGAAATTGGGGTACTAAACTGAAGCCACAATACGGGGCATGCAAGAATGCATATGCATATTTTAATTTATTTATTGCTTTACAAAATCAGACTGAGTGATGAGTAACTCAAGAAACAATAGGAGGAAGAGGGCAAGAAGGGGAGAGGGCTGATGGTAGGGGAAGGCATAGGTGTAGAGGGTCAGGGTGAGGCAGCCAAGGGGCCTTGTCAGGACAGACACAGGACAAGTGCATTAGAAGTTGCATTGGACAGGGAGGTGCAAGACGAGAGGGCAGAAACCGACACCTATATGGTCAGAAGCAGCGTAGAGAATGAAGATGTTATGGGGTGCAAGCACAGGTGGAGGTGCCAGTTATGGAGTGGCGGAGCTTTTTTTTGAATGCTCCAAGTATTGCTGTGGATGAGGTGTCACTAGAAAGCTAATTCAGCCAACTTGGAGCCCTGTATGCAAACGACTTTTGGTCTTGGGACGTACGGCAGCAGAGGATTTGAAGGATTTGGGGCTTAGAGCTCCTGGTGTTGCAGTTGGTGATTTTGGGTTTAAGGAGGGTGCTGACTCCTGGTGGTGCCTTTCCCATCATGATTTTCTTTGCAGTGATGCAGGTTTGGTATTTGATTCAGTTGTTCAGCTGCAGCCAGCCTGTTTTGGAGTAGAGGTCACAGGTGTGGTATGATGGAATCATATAGGGTCACAATGACAGATGGCACAATGACATAATGGCACAATGGCACAATGACAGGGTGGAAGCAGTCAAGATGATGGAATCACTATTAAAGGAAAGGATTGTAGAATATCTAGAAGTCAGCAGGGCACAGAACTCAAAGCAACATGGATTCACAACAGGAAGATGGTGTCAAATGAATCTGGTAGATTACTTTGACTGGGTGACAAGAGCACTTGATCAGGGAGGGGTGGTGGAAATGACCTATCTAGATTTTAGCAAGGCACTTGACACAGTCCTGCACAAGAGGTTGGTACACAAGTTGAGCAATCTGGGAGTAGGTCCCAAGGTGATAAACTGGGTCAGATATTGGCTTAGCAACAGGACTTAGGGGGGATGGTAAATGGATTTCAATCTGAAGAAGGTGGGTAACCACAGGGTTCAGTGCTGGGGCTGGTCCTCTTTAATGTCTTTATAAGTGACATTGCGGATGGACTCGAAGGAAAAGTATGCCTCTTTGCAGATGACACCAAGATCTGCAATAGTGTTGACACTCCAGGTGGTGGAGCAAATGAGGAGAGACTTAGGCAAGTTGGAGGAGTGGTGAAGAGTGTGGCAACTTGAATTCAATTCCAAGAAGTGCAAAATCATGTACCTGGGAAACAAAAACCCTTGGGGAATGCACTGTTTGAGCAACTCATATCAGTGCAGACTATGAGGTGCTTCAAGAGAAGGTGGGACAAATTCAAGGGGAAAGTACATGCTGGGGGGACAGTTGGGGAGGGAAGAGTAAATGGGGGGGTAGCTGCAGTCTAATGGGCTGAAGTGCTGTACACTCGAGCAGACTAGCTAGACCATATGGCCTGTATATGCTAGCATTTCATATATTCGTATGTAAAACCCAGTGGAGGAATACACAATGAGGGGGAGGTACTAATAGCAACCCAAATGGAAAGGGACCTGGGGATAGTCATAACAGATGATCTAAAAGTAGATAAACAATGTGAGAAGGTGGTGAGGAAAGCAGGGGGAATGCTGGGATGCATAGGGAGAGGTATCACTAGTAAAAAAAACAGAAAGTGGTGATGCTGCTGTGCAGGCAGTTCATGAGGCCTCATGTAGAGTACAGTGTACATTTCTGGAGACCTCATCTCTGAAAGGACAATGACAGGGTGGAAGCAGTCAAGAGAAGGGCAATGAAAATGGTTCAGAGGCTACAACAGAAACCATACGAGGAGAGATTTAGAGAACTCAATATGTGTACTCTGGAGGATAGGAGGGAGAGGGGATATGATAGAGATATTCACATACTGCAAGGAGATCAACAGAGTTCAGGAGGGCACTGCAGTATCTTTCAGAAAAGGTGATGTGCAAGAAAAGGGATCACAATATGAGGCTAGAGGGGGGAAGACTCAGGGGCAACGTGAGGAAGTATTTTTTCACAGAAAGGGTGGTGGCTGTATGGAACAGCCTCCAAATAGGCTGCAGATCAAATAGGATCTGGCGCTCATACAGTAGGTCAGGAAATGGTCAGATGAGGTTGGCCAGGTGGTCCTTATCTGCCATCAAGTTCTACTGTATGTTTCTATCTTAACATGTTAACATGTGTTTTTGGAGACCACACCTCATGAACAATTGCTGTGAAACTAGGCAAATCTGTCTCTATAGGTGATTTTGCAGCCCCTGCTTGAACTCACCTTTCAGGCAGGAGTTGAATATTTTCTATGCCCTTGTTCATGAGGTGGACTCATAAGTAGGATATGTTGAAAATGTGGTGTGAAAATCAAAAAAAACAAAAAAAAAAAACAAAGTTAGGGGCCTACATTGAATTTTGTGAATGCAGGCTTGTACCTTTGGTAATTTTCAATATCTGTATCCCATATTTTCAACACGGCCATTTCCTTACCACATCTCATGAATGTGATAGCTTTCATTTTTGGAATCCCGGCCAAAATGTGTTTCTGCACCCCCGAAAGGTGATTTTGTTGTCCCTGTGCGAAAACACCTTTTGGACCAAAGCTGAAAATTTTCTGTGCCCTTGTTCATGAGGTGGGGTCATAAGAAGACCATGTTGAAAATTTGGCATAAAAATATTCCAAAACAACAAAGTTATGAGCCTATGTTGATTTTCTCAAAACAAACTTGTAACTTTGGTACTTTTCAATATTTTTACCCAAAATTTTCAACATAGCCATTTCTTTTTTCCCCTTGAATCTGGGCTCAGTTACAAAGAAAAGGAACATATGTGTGTGTGTGTGTGTGTGTGTGTGTGTGTGTGTGTGTGTACGGACTGTCCTCCTCCACAGCTTTCAGTTTCACAGCACAGCTCCAGCAATGTGATTTTTTTTCCTGAATCACATTTTGTTATTATCAGGATTTTTTTTGTCACCAAAGTGAGGTTTGGCTTTGTATTTAGTGAACAGCTGTTACTGGGTTGGAGGGCTTCAGATTGTTGCTGACTGCCCCATCCCCATTGTTATATTTAGCTTGTTTTCCACAAAAGTGAGATTTTTGTTTTAAACAAATTTATATTTTTTATATATTTTTTTCTTTTGTTTTTTTGCTGTTGTCTGGTTCTGGGCTCCATTCACTGCATGACAGAAGAGGGTGTCAGCTGACTCCTAGCCTCTTGCAGCTCACCAAACATGTCTTGCCTAAGCATGCATTGTATTTTTGTTTTGGGAAGCTGCAACCTGCTTGTGCATGGCTGTCTGCCCGCATTTATTTTTTTGTGTTTTAAAAACTGTTGCAGTTTTTCTCATTGGGTCAGGCTTGACCCATTCTTTGAATTGTTGCTGACTGTGATCTGGATCTAGGCTCAGTTCCCCATATGACTGAGTAAGGTGCCAGCTGACTCCTCCCTTCCACAGCTCACTGCGCGCTAGTACTCTGTGCATGCGAGTATTTTTCTTTTCTTGTGAGACTGCTCCCTGCATCTGCACGATTCTGTAGATGTCATTTTTTTTTCTGAACAGCTGCAGTGTTTCTCTCTTGTCAGGTTTCACTCACTTAGTTGTTTGTGTTGTGTGGTGTACCATTCCAAGCTTGGTTTAGTGTATGACTGAGAAGGTTTCGGCTGACTTCATCTCTGTCTTTAGTATCAGCCTGCCTGTATTAGCTACTACTTGAGTGGTGTGGGTATTACTGTGTTTTGCAAGAAGCACCAACATAAACACTATTCACAAGTACACACTCAGTTACAGACATACAGGCCATGTCTCAGCAATCCCACAAACATGCTTGGTCCAGCCCCAGCAAGCTATCTGTGCTTCCAGACCCAAGCAGTGAGGGATAGGCCAATAGAAGGTCAGAGCATATTCAATTCCCTAAAATATTTTTCTTCCTGAGAAGCCTTCAGGTTCTGCTGTCACTAGGACTAGGGGTAGTACTAGTACTGGTGGTTTTATGGGTTGTTATTTATTCAGATTTTAAATTATGTTATTTATTTTGTTTGGTGATGTTCTGCAATTTCCTCCTTTGTATTGGTGCATTTGGTCTCCAGGGAAGGGTGCCATAAATAATTAAATCTGTTCTACTACTACTACTACTACTGTATAACCACAACTGCTAGTACTACTACTAGTGCAGCATGTGCAACTCCATCATTTTATAAAAGTAGGTGGACTTGCAGCTGACATCACCTATCACAGAAGAAGAAACTACCTCAACTAGCAGTTGTAGGGCTATTTCCACAATGGTCATCATGGCGGCTACATCTTGCACCAGTGTGCTCCTCCCCATCACCACCAGTGCTGTGATTTCACCATCAACAGCAAATCCTTTGTGTACTAGTGACACCACCACTGCCACAACATTGTGATAACCACCACTGCCACAACAGTGGCACTGCAAATGGTGCTGCCTGCACAGCCACTGTCATCACAAGCTTTGCCTTGATTGTGAGTCTCGCTTGTATTGCTGTCACCAGGACTACTGCTGCCACCATTACCACAAGCTGTTCCATAATGGACAAAGCCTCCACTGCGTGCCCTGCTTATAATGCTGACATTAGGACTACTGCCACCACTGTTACCACTTTGCTGACTGTGCCCATGAGCATGGGTACAGTGCCTACTGACCCTGAGACTGTGACAATGATCACACCCATTGTGTTGCCAAAATGTACTGCTGCTCAACCTTGTAAGTTTTCTCTTGTCACATTTTCTTTTACAACTACTGAGGAGTCAGAGGAGAATTCTTCCAGGTCTGAATATTTCCCAGAGCCACAAGAGTTGCTTAATACATTATCTGACAGTGATATTCACTTATTCGAATTTGGTAATGAGGCAGAATATGCAGCATATCCTAATGAGAAGTGGGAATGTGAAGCTGCCAAATGCGTTGCTGGTCGAAGGGGCAAGAAAGCTGGTCACCCTCCTCCTAAAAAGAAACAAGCAATTCATCATGTCCTTTTAAAGAGTTCTGCTGATTCCATCAGAAAAACAAACACAAAGTAGTTCTACAAGTACATCTGCTGTGGATAAAGAACAGGGCATATTACCCACTGCACCCAGGTCTGATACTCGTAAAGGAGTAAAATGTGGCCATGGTCACCCTATTGGGGCCAACACTTCGACTGTTCATGCGGGGAAGTGCAGCGCACCTGCACTTTACTATTGTTAAAGATGATGCAACAAATTCAAAATGTTCTGTGTGCCAGTGCCTCATAAGCCATGGAAAAAAAACTGTTGAATCACAAGACAACAACAATAATGAAGCACCTCCAAATGAAACATTGTCGTGTGTTGCAGGGATCCATAGTGGTTCCTCCCCTTCTACAACATGTGCCTGTCTGCCACTCTCCTGTCACTGGTCCAGATGTGAAAAGTAGTGGAAGCATTCTGTTACTGAGAAAGACAGTGTATTATCTACTCAGTCTACAGCATTTATAGTTCATCCCCATACAGGAGCATCACCCAGTGTGCCTTCCTCTGGTGAGTCAGTTATTACTTCAACACCTACCCCCATTGGCTGAAAGTCAAAATCTACACCATCCACCACAGCTTTGGCAACACCCTTAATGCAAGCCTTCCAAGCCTGCACCAAATACAAAACATCACATTTGACAGCAGAGTATATCACCAGTTTAATTAATGAAATGATAGTCTTGGATCTGCAGCCATTCTCTGTTGTGGAAAACACAGTTAAATCAGCTGCTGCAGCATTTGCACCACAGGTAAAATATACCTTCACAGACCACATCTTCTTGGAATGTTGTCCCCAATATTTACTGTGCATTGAGAAAGGCAGTTGACTGACTACTAGCACAAGCTGTGGTTGGGGTGTTCCACTGCACATCCGACATACAGACCAGCATGAATTCAAATCATGCATATATGTCACTGACAGCACACTGTTGTGTGACAGACATATTAGTCACTGGTGGTGATGGTGGCACTGGAGCTGGTTCTGTCTCTCCCCCTGCTCCCTGCAGCTCTGCTTTGTTATATGTGGCTGTTGTAGAAAAGAATTGCCGGCTGTAAACATACTTTCATTCCTGCAAGAGGTGCTGAGCTTATGGACTGAGAGTAGGAATTTGAAGGTAGGGTTTGTGCTCACAGATAATGCCACAAATATTCTGAAGGAATTGAGAGATAAACATTTTGAAGGGATATGCTACTTCACTCATACACAATTTGGTGTTGACAGAGCTTTGGCAAACAATTTTGCCAGATCAGACAGTCAAAGTCGCCTGAAGTATTATGTGGCTATTCCCCCAAACCATCTGCATCAGCTGCGAAAACATGTTCAAATGCCATAGCATCATCTCTTTTAGGATGCACAGACTTGCTGGAATTCCACCTACTGTATGCTGTAAAGGTTTCTTGTGCACAAGTGGGCCCTTCCTGAGCTAAACATGGAAAGCAACAGGGCAGACTCCTCTGACTAGAGTCCATTTCTGTCAATCCAGTGGAGTACCCAATCAAAAGGATAAAAGCATTTCCTCACTTGGATCAGTTGGCCCTTAAATATATCTGTTGCCCCTATTCCAGCAAGCCATCTGAAAGAATGTTCTGCACTGCTGGGGATGTGGCGGAGCCTCACCGATGCTCACTGAACACAGCACATGTGGTACAACTAGTGATTATAATACTAAGCCTACCTCTTCTTGGGTACACATTTTACCACTCTTAAAATGCATTAAAAAATCATGTTTTTTTTTACAGGATCCACCATTAGTGTGTCGTAGTGTGAACCCAATCCAAGCTGTGTTATCCATCTTTGTTCTGCAAAGAATCACATTTTCTTTACTCAGATATATTAATACTACTACAAATCAATAGGTGATATCCTTTTTTCTCTATTACCTGCCTTGACACAAAGTATTATTTTGAAAGTGTAAAATATATTTGTGCTTTCATATGTGCCAGTGATGCTCTCCATCAGCACCCAGTGACTGTTATTGCTACTAAACTCCCATCCCCCGACTGGTGTTACTGCCTCTTCTTTCCCCTGTACTGGTGGTGCCCCAATTCCATCCATCATGATAAAAGCTTTCCAGCTGCTGTTGCTAGTAGGCACCCCCCCAACTAAGACTGGTGTTGCTGCTTCTCCTCTCCCCTGGACTGATGGCACTCCAATTCCACCTCCTTGCCAATTACTGTGTTTGAAACATATGTTAGAACCACATTATGAGAAATAAATATGCACAACCAGTATACCAGTCTCCAAGTATTTCACTCCTGAAATATGACAGTTACCACTGTGATACCACCAGTCTCCAAGTATTTCCACTCCTGAAATATGCCAGTTACCCCATTACACCACCAGTCTCCTTTTTTTTTTCTGCTCCTGAAATATGCCAGTTACCACTGTGGCAGCACCAGTCTCCAAGAATTTCCACTTCTGAAATATGCCAGTTACCACTGTGGCATCACCAGACTGTGGCACCACCAGTATCCAAGTATTTCCACTCCTGAAATATGTCAGTTCTCACTGTGGTACCACTAGTCTTCAGGCATTTCCATTTCTGAAATAAGAGCTAGCAGGCCTGCCACCAGTCTCTGAAAGTGTTTCAAGTACAGTCCTGCAATACGTTGCTGCTGCTGATGATGATGACTCACTGTTGTCCAGACCAGTAGCATTGCCATTTACCATGTCCAATCAGCATAGAATTATGAGAAATAATTCTGGATATTGATGAAGACCTCTCAAACCAGATTTGGATGTTTGTGATCATTGAGTAACAGAGTGTATCCTGACAGCAAAGGTAAGTAAAGTATTCATTTTTTATGTGTTTATTTATTTCTCCTTAGTTGTGTTATTTGTATTTTTTTTTTGGGGGGGGCATACATCTTATTAAACATTCTTTCTCTCACACATTTGCTCCTTTTTTTCATCTCTTTTCAGATATTTTATTACCTGGTTTATTAATTCCTGTTGTTTTGTATTCCTATACAGATCTGGTTAAAAACAGATATCTTTTTTTCTTATGGTTTTCTTTTGAGAAGAAAAATGGATTGCATATCCACAAATGAGGATTGATATATGACCTAACAGGAGGAAAAATTATTAATATAGGTGACAGTCAAAAACAAATAATTACTACTGTACATGGGATAGTGCGACCAGTTCCAGATTATTATGGTCTTCAAGTAACACAAAGCATCATACCGGCAAAGGTAAGTAAAGAATACAATTGTTTAATTTGGTTTATTTATGTTTTGGGGGGGTTAAGTCTCATCAGTCTATCTCTAATCATATGCTGTATTCCTCTTTTTTTTTTCTTTTCCAGATATTTTATTACCAGGGTGATTAATTCCTCTTGCAGCGTAGTCCCAATCCAGATCTGGTTAAGAAAGAAGGTCATGTTTTTTATATGAGAGGACAAATTGATTACATATCCAGTACTGAACATGAGTATATGAGAAAACAGAAGGAAACAATTATTACTGAGAGTGTGGATATCATGAGTCAACAACAAGTAATTACTTTGTCTACTGTCTACATACATATTGGGGAACAGGCAGCAACACACGGAACTAGGAACCTTGACAACTCTACTTCTTTCCTTAAAGATGATGAAGAAGACTACCACACTCTCATCAGAAAAGGAGTGAAGAGAAGACTTACACTTGAATTTTCAAACAATAGAGCTTGTGTTTGCGAATGAAGGAAGGAGTTGAACCTTGGTGTGAGGAGGCAATGTCCAAATCCAAAATAGAACTGCCAGCATCAGATGTGCTCATATTTAGCAATAAGATAATGCAGCAGATTAGACTTAGAAATAGAAAATTGATTTGATGATGCAATGATGGCAACATATTAATGTGGAATGTGACCAGCATTTCAGCAGTGCAGTCAAGGAGGAGTCAAGTTCTACTAACACAGTTCTATGGAACTGCGTATCCATGGTGGGCCACTTATTGCACTGATAGTCTTTGGTCTGTGTGTGATGGTGGGTCAAGGTAGCCACAACTAAAGCATCTTGCTTTACTTTACTGACTGCTGTGGTAAGGTCATTGGTGTGTCATTGATGTGCTTATGAAGCACTCTGTTTTTAGAAGATGGTTTAATGGAGTCATAAGTGCTCTAAATTAGTCTGCTTCACTTCCTGGTCAAATAGTAGCTAGCTATTAAATAATATAGGGGACCTGCATAACTTGAGTACCATTATTGTCAACTTTGCGTTGCTCATTAAAGTGCCTTTGAGGTGTTAGAACACCATGTTCTTGGAAAATGATTTAAGGGTGTCAGTGAACAGTTAAGTATATTTTACAAAGTCACCTTTGTTTGTGCCAAATTCAAATATGAAATAACTATGATGAACTGTAGGACACGTCAACTACTTTGCTTTGTGTTGCTGACAGCTCTGAGTCAATCATTTTGGTGTCATTGAGGTGTTTATGAAACACTACATTCATAAAGGGTTTAATGGTGCCATTTAAGGGCTTTCATCACAATTCCTTAAAAAGGAACCCTTCCTGGCCAAATACCAAATAACAAATATCTGAATACCTGAGACCCAAATACTAAATCTTTGGCTGAATCGGGAAAAGGTACTCACAGCTATGTGTTTTGGTTCCATAACCCCTGTGCGCACCTACTCCCTGGGATTATTCTGCCAACTTCATCCTTTTAGGATCCAGGCCCTTTCAGTGTTGGTTATAGGCCAATGTAGGGAGCTGGGGATTCTGAGAGGGTAGGGCACAGAGTGGAATTATAAACCTGGGTGGGTGTTGGGATGAGACAGATTGAGAATGTTAGGCCACATTGGCACCCTGAGTAAAGGAGGGATAAGGAATGTTTTTTTTCCTGCCTGGTCCAGATCATGAGGGAACCTTCCAGGAGTAGGGGACAGGCAGCCAAAAGACCAGCTGCTTCTCTCCTCCCCTTCATGGCATATTGTGGATTACTAGATTCTTGAGAAATAAAATAGCCATGATATCAGATTTGATTGCAGATTCCTCTAGAGATTTGATATGTTTCACCAAGACCGGGCTGGGAGATGACTTGGAACCTGTCCTAGAGGAAGCTCTCCTTGACGGGTTCTCAGTGGTACACTACCTGAGGCAGACTTACAGGGGAGGCTTGGTGGCTATCTGATTTAGATCCTACTTGAAACTGATGTTGTACCCCCTGAAGAAAGTGAGGTCACTTGAATGAGTGGCAGTGAAGAGTGCTGCTGGTGTGAGGTGTAGGATTCTTCTGGTACATCAAACTCTGGGTGTGGACCAAGAAATCCTATAAAAGTTTGTAGATTTGATTGTTGACAGCATGTTGAATACCCTCTAGTTGATTGTGCTTGGGGATTTCAAGGTGCTGGTGGACAAGGAAATCTCACAGTTTCTTCCACAGTCCCAACAGCTAATACATTCACTGGGCTTCATGCAGTTTCTTTGCACTGCTATTCATGAAATAGAACATAACTTGGACCTCATTTTCTCATTGTGGCTGGACAGCTGGGATGTCAGAGTGGATTCAGTAGGGTGGTCAGATCACTGTGACATTCAATCAGTCCATCAAATATTTTACCTGTTTTGGCATTTTGCCATTACAATTCAAATAAAAAAATACAGACGTACATTTCAGTTCTTAAACATTTCTCACTTATTGCACATTTAGACAATAATTTAACATAACAATAATTTGCTACACATATATAGCTCAAATGTGTGCATATTCTCAACAAACCAGTTTTACTATCTATATCATTACTATGTTTTTACAAGTGTGTAGTATTCAAAAATCCCACCACTTTGCCCGAAACATATATTTCATTTCTAGTAAAGAAAAAGGATACAGTTTGATCAGGAGGGAGACCAAGACCATGCAGGACATCCCCAATCAGTAAGATCTGCCTTTATTATATAACCATGACATTCAGTTCCTAGTGGGGGCCCCTAAAAAGTATCCTCACCTGCAGAGAAGGTTCAATACTGCCCATTACATAACTTAGAGCTAAAGCTTTTGGGTGTACTGGATGTCTCAAGCATGTAGTTTGCATGAGAGAAGAGTTCACTGGCAGCTTTTAAGAATTATAATTTGGCTATCTCGATGGTGCTGGACTCCATTTCATAAACCTGTGTTCTCCAGCAGACCTCCATCCAAAGCTTGCTTTGGTATAATGGTGAGCTCAGGTGGTTGAAGGTGACAAGGTAGATGTTGGAGCATTCCTGAAAGAGGCCATGCTCTTTGGATGATGGGGGACTCTGAGGTTCCATTACAATGTTTATTAGAGGGCAATAACAGAGAAAAATGCAGCGTACCTGTCCCAAGTTATTTCCTGAGGTAAGACTAGGCTATCCAAAGTCTTCCACACTGTGTGCAGACTGTTATGTCCATCTGGCCTACAGTCCAGAGGTGTTTTGTCACAAGATAGAAGTAACAAGTTTGGCAGTTTCTTCCTTAACAAAATTTCCTCAGTTAAGGCTGGAATCACTACCGGTGGCTTTTTAGGGGCCAGCAGTAACTGAATTTGGGGTTGCTGTCAGAGATTCAGCCAATATTGTTGGATGTTGTGCTCAAGGTGATCTCTGGTTTGCATCCCACCAGCTGTAATCTGGACAAGTGGCTCACTCATCTGTTAGTGGACTAATGTGTTGCCTTTTCTCAGTGTTTACTATTATTGTTAGGTGTTCCCTTATTGAGGGTTGCTTTCCTAGGATGCTTAAAAATGTCTCAATGAGACCTATCATAAAAAAAACAAACAAACTTAAAAACGTTGGACCCACATGTGCTTGCAAATTACAGGTCTGTCTTGAACCTTCAATTTCTGGGAAAAGTTACTGAGGAAGTGGTGACAAAGAAGCTGGAGGCTCACATCAAGAAATATAAAATCTATGAACCATTCCAGTAAGGTTGCTGGCCTTGCCATAGTACCAAGATCAAGCTCTTGAAGGTGCTCAATGACCTGTCCCTTGCCAGGAACAAATACATATGGTCTATTGTCATTCCCCTTAATCTTTTGGGAGCATTTGACACCATGGGTCATGGGGTTTTAATAGAGTGCCTTGATGATTATTGAAATGGTTTGAGTCCTTCCTGTCAGACATGTCTAAGAATGTATTGGTGTTAGTTACTCATCACAACCAGTATCAGTCACCTGCAGTGTTTCTCAAGAATATGTTCTGTCCACAATGTTATTCATGGTGCATACACTAACACTACATCATGTCATTAGGTGATACAGCATTAGTTTCCTTTTGCCACGAAGATGGTACTCAGCTGTACTTGTCCTTTACACCCTATGAACAGAGGGTGATTCTTATATTGGAACAATACTTACAAGAAATCATTGATTGGATGGTCTCCAGCTGAATGAGATTAAAGTGAACCATGATGGAGCTACTACTGGTGGAACCAGGACCATGTGGGTTTGCAATTGGGCTACCTACATTAAATGGCAGCACCTTGATGGCTGTGAATAGGGTGAAAAATCTGGGAGTTATGGACCCAGAGCTGACACTACAAAATCTGGTGTTGGCTGTCATCCTTAGTCAATTCCTCCAAGTTTGGAATATCTCCCAGATTAAGCCCCATTTGATGCAAGAGGACATGGTGGCTCAGCTACACACAAGTGTGACCTCACAGCTCAACTAATGTAATGTTCTATACTTAGTAATAGCCACATGGTTGGTGGTGCACCTTCAATGTAGCTAGTGTAGAATGCTGCAGCTGGCTGATCACTAGGTCATCTTACATGGATCAGATAATGCCTGTGCTATAGGATTTGTGCTGACTACCAATAGTGCACCACTTTTAAAATTGCATTAACAAAATTAGTCAAGCACAGATTGGGTTCTAGCTATCTCAAAGACCACTTGGCTTGGTATACTCCCATCTACTTATGCCACTCCACCAAAGAACTGTTTTTGCTTGTCCCAAGATCATTGTTTAAAGCTGGCCATCAAAAGAGCATTCACAAAGATGGCCCCACATATTTGGAACTCCCTTCTTATCCACCTTAGTGGTTCACCCTTAGGGGAGGCATTTGAAAAGGGGCTTAAATATCATCTGTTCTTGTTAGTATTTGGAGACTGACTGTACCCTTCTTTCCCCAGAGTCACATACTTAAAGTTGTATGTTTTGTAGTCCATCGTATCATTTTTATTGTGTATTCTTTTATTTAATATTGTGAAGTGCCTTGAGCTCTAGGGATCTGGTGTTATATAAATAATAATGCCTTGCTTGCCTTCCCTGAACACCCTACCTACAATATACAGTGTTAATGAATATATTGTAATTGGCACACACACACAAAAATCACCTGTTTGATATAAAAAAATGAAAAAAAAAGACTATATTTAAAACAATATTTTCAACTTACTGTTTGACCATATAACAGCACTTTAAATAAATGTCTGGGGTAGTCAGGGCATAAAGCAATATGCAAACACCTAATGGAGTGTTCATAAAATATTACAAATGTATCTAATTTTGTAGCCAAATGAAATTGCCACTTTGTAATAGTAATGGTCATGCTTTTATGTTTCTCCACTGATTTTACCTTGTCATTTGTTCTTTTTTTGTACTATTATATTCTTTCATGTTTCCTGTGCACACTTTCTAGCACAATGCACTTGGAAACAAGCTAGTGTCAGGACAGCATGCCTCCCTTGTTAAAAATCATTAACTAATTAAATAAATATTTTTTCTTAGAATAGACATATTATTTTCTGAAGAGTGTCATTTTCCAGCTAAGTATTTGATCCCCATGATAACTGCATGAACACTTAGATGTTATGTAAAAGAAGTTCTTTTTTTTTTCAGATATAAAATTGGTCAAGATGGTTTCCACAACTACTGTTCTCTGCTTATACATGCCCATACACAATGTTGCATTTTCTTTTTTTTTTATACCAGGACATTTTATAAGTGCAGTAACACACCCCAGGGTGAAAAAATGCACACCCTGCCATGAGTTATTGCATATACCTAGACACTATAGTTAGGGTTGAGAAGGCTGTTTGATATTAAATCCCTAACATTGCACTTTGAAAGCTTTTCCCCCATTTAACAGATTTGTACAAAATTTTGCATGCATGGTCTCGAGGGTAAAGTATCTTGACTTGCCAAGTTTCATTCTGATTGAATTTGAGAATTCTGAGATCTGAATAGTGAATAAAGTGAAATTAATCTGTGTTTTTTGCTGTTTTTTGTCATTACCTAGCACCCAGATGGTTTGGAATGTTGCCCTGAATTTTTCAGTGTACAAAAGGCTTTGACCAGAGTGGTGCCTTTTGCTGAGTTGGTGAAAAAAAATTAATCCATCCCAGAGAGATATAAGGATTTGAAATGTCAGTGCTGAGCATTCTCAGTACAGTTTTTGGGCAGCTGTTTCATAAGAAAAAATAATTTGGCCCATAAGAAAAATGATTCTGTTTCATATGGGGTAATCGTTTTACATAAGAAAAAATTATTTTTTGATATGGCCACCATTTTCTTTTTTTTTAAACGTTCTTTTGAAAACCCATAAAAATGATACCCTTCAGAGACACCAACACACATGTCTTGTTAATCTGGCCCCAGATAGGTAAATTCTGCAGTTGTGTTTTTGAAACATCAGCCAGAAATGATATTTTTTAATAGATTTTAAAATCTTTTTTTTTGTGACCTGAATTTCTTTTTTCGCATGACCGTATAAAAAAAAAAATAGAGCCATAGGAAAAAAAGATTCCCTTCATATGAAAAAAGAATTTGGACTTAGTTTTTTTCACATTCTTTTCTGTATGAATAAATCTTTTTTTGTATGACTGACATAGCCTCATGAAAGAAGATCCCTTCATACAAAAAAGAATTTGGATTTAGTTTTTTTTTTCCCACCTTTCAGTTTTAACAAGCCATAACTCCATCAATATTTGGAGTTAAGGGACAATCTATATTTCATAATAAATATCCTAATAAGTACTACAACATTAATGCATACCACTCCACCCCAAAAAAGGTTATGGGCCATATAAAAAAAAGTAAAAAAAAAATCAATCCCCATAGGATAACATTGCAACTTTAACAAGCTGTAACTCTGTTAGTCTTTAGAATTAATGGACAATGTATATATTAATACAAAAGTCTTAATGGCATCTACAACACTAAGCACCTAAGAAAAAAGAACTGAAAATGGTCCAGCCCTACAAAAACAACAAGCATTTGTCAATGCCGAATGTTTGCTTGCTGGCATTGGCATTGGTAGTGTAGAAGTTACAGAGCTGCATAATAAGAATGGCAGTGAAGTATTGAACTAAAGCCAACTCCTCCACCACCCTGCAGAGAGTGACAGGCGTTGGGGTGTGCCTTTGGGTCATCAGGCATAATGGCCACACCATCTCACGACACCCTACCCTGCAGACACTGACAAGTGTCACGGTGTGTCTTGGGGTCTTTGGCCCTTATGCACACCCCATTCCATCAGGAAATACAGTGAGATGGGTGCAGTATAGGAGAATGGGGTGAACTTTGGGGCCAAAGAGTCCAAGGCATCCCTCGATGCCTCTCACTGGCTGCAGGGTGTGGAATGGTATGAGCATTCCAGGCAAGAATCCCAAGTCACACACCTGATGCCTGTCATTCTCTACAGGGTGGGGCATTATGGTTGGAAACCATAACACCTCAGTCATTCATTGGTATTTTCACTCTAAACTTTTAACATGGTTTTTTTGTGACCCCCACCTCATGAACAGTAGCAATATCAAGTTTGTTAGCTGAAAGCTGCTTATGCACAGTGACTATGGCATTTAGCACCACAGGTGCAAAAACACATTACGAACAGAATGTGAAAAATGACAGCTGTACTGTTCATGGGGAGGTGTAAAAAATGGCAATGTTGCAAATCTGCAGTAAAAATATTAAAAGAACTGGTGAAGTCACGAGCGTGCATAGAAACTGTGCAACGCACACCCGTAATGTAATTAGTTTGAGGATTTTTTACAGCAGATTGTCAACACAGGCATTTTGGGACCTCTGATCATGGACAGTGTCACTGTGATTTTCTTTATCTGTTCCGAACAATGATTTCTCACAGCGACCATGCATCTCTGGGCTGAAAGTGTGACAACACATTTCGACCATGTTGTGAAAAATGACAGCTGTACTGTTCATAAGGAAGTGTGGAAAAATGCCACTGGTGAAAATCTGGACTGAAAATATTACAAAGTCATGAACTTACGAGGGTGCGTGGAAACTGCGCAATGCTCACTCGTAACACAGTCATTGTATGGACTTTTGTCACAAAATTTTCAACATAGCCATTTTAAGACCTCTGCTCATGAACAGTGTAACTGTGATTCTCTTAATCTGTCCCAAACATTGCTTTCGCACACCGACTGCATCATTGTGCGCTACATGTGTGGAAACACATTTTGGGCAACATGTGAAAAGTGGCAGCTGTACTGTTCATAAGGAAGTGTAATAAAATGGCAATGTTGAAAATCTGGAGTGAAAATATTGAAAATTTGCAAACTTACGAGCGTGCGTAGGAACTGCACAACGCACCACTTAAAACAGTCATTTTTAGGAATTTTTTCACCAAATTTTCAACATAGCCATTTTAAGACCTCTGCTCATGAACAGTGTCACTGTGATTTTCTTAATGTGTACCATACATTGATTTTCAAGACACTGACTCGTCATCATGTGCTACATGGGCGGAAACACATTTTGGGCAAGATGTGAAAAATGACAGCTGTACTGCTCATAAAGAAGTGTAATAAAATGGCAATGTTGAAATCTGGAGTGAAAATATTGAAAATTCGTGAACTTATGAGCGTGTGTAGGAACTGCATGGCATACGCCTCATAAAGCAGCATTTTAGGAATTTTCCACCAAATTTTCAACATAGGCTTTTTGAGAGCCCACCTTATGAACAGTGGCAGTGTCATTTCATTACTGTGTCCTGAAAGGTGATTTCATGCAGTGACTGCAAAATCACCCTTCGGGCCTGATTAACGCCATGACAGTGAGAGCATTCATGAGAAGGGGTCCCAAAAACCCCATGTTGAAAATTTGGTGCAAAAATTCCAAAAAATGCCTGAAATATACAGCAAAGTTGAAAAAACCCTATCTAGCCCATTTTACAGCTTACCGGCATTCCTCAGTTCACAGTCGGCTTTGAAGAGTGCAGACGTGTTCCCGGTCCACCGAAGATCTTCACGCCAGAGTCCCAAGGTAAGTATGGGGTGGGGAGTGTGGGAAGGCAGGGTGCGCAGTGGGTGGGTGTAGGTGGGCTGGTGAATGCCAAGGGAACGTTTTCTTGTTTACAGTTTTTTTTTTAACAGGAAGATGACACGGGATGTTTGCCACGCTGGGGTGGGCTCCCAGTGTGGCAGCTAGAAGGCTGTTTGGGGTGGCTCTAGCTGATGGGGGATTGGGCACCCCCATCGGCCATATGTACTTGTGCCACACTGGGGTGGCTCCCAGTGTGGCAGCTGTAAGGCTTTTTGGGGCTGGAGCCATCGGAGATTGGGCACCCCGTCAGCCATACAGACTCAGTCATGCTAGGTGGCCCCAGCATGGCAGCTGTAAGGTTTTTGGGGGTCTGGAGCCATGGGGATTGGGCACCACTGTCGCCTATATGGCTGTGTTGCTGCTGGCACCCAGTGTGGCATCTGGAACTCTGTTTGGGGGGGAAACTGCAGCACAGTCGATGGGGGATTGGGCACCCCTGTCAGCTATACAGTGTGTGCGTGGGGGGGATGAGCACACAGTATGCATGCGCGTGTGTGTAAGGCAGTATGCGTGTGTTTGTGTGTAAGGGGGAGCACTCATGAGCAGGCGATATCTTATCGCTGCTCACTGAAGCATAGCTCCCCCTTTCAACTGTATGCCACTGCATTTTCAACTGCTGTCGTATAGAGCTTCAGCAGTGATTGGATAACTGCG
Organism: Neoceratodus forsteri; assembly: GCA_016271365.2. Lineage (NCBI taxonomy): Eukaryota > Metazoa > Chordata > Ceratodontiformes > Ceratodontidae > Neoceratodus > Neoceratodus forsteri. The sequence goes on along the minus strand of CM057449.1, from coordinate 769,730,591 downwards.
ACCGCGCCTGCAAACACACTGACTGAATTGGAAGACACTGACACACCTTTGAAAAACTCAGATGATGGCACTATGTTTCTTGCACATGCATGCAAGCAAACATAAAAAATACAAGGAAGCACAATAATTGCTTTTCTGGTGGAATAAAATGTACACATATGGATAAATGGAGACACGGAAACGCTGGGTCCAGAAGGCCCTTCACTTCTGTGATCACATGGATGTGTTGGCACAGGTCCTTAAGTGACTTGCATGAATGATGATACAGTTGTACTATCTCACTAAGGAATTAATTGCAAACAATCTTTGTTAATACACCAGTTATGGTTAAACCAACACAACTAGAGAAAAGTGGTTTAGAGTTTCCAACCCTAACACCTCATCCCCACCTTGCAAGCAGCAAAAAGATAAAAAATATTATGGTTTTGGCTGTCCTGAGTCTTGGCAAATCTGGCCTGTGTCTTTTTTTGGGTTGTTAATCCTAATGCTCATGCCAGTCTCATATAGTCTGCACATCTGAGCTTATTTGCAGATTAAATGGGGGGAGTGTTAGGGTTGATAACCCCAAGTACTACAGGCCTGATTTGCCAAGACTCAGGACACTCAAAACCATAATGCTTTTTTTCCTTTTTCTGCTTGTAGGGTGGGGGTTGGGTGTTAGGGTTGGAAACTCTAGCACCACATTTCCCTAGTTTTGTCAGTTTAACCCTTACTGGTAGATTAATACAGATAGATAGATAGATAATAGATAGATAGATAGATAGATAGATAGATAGATAGATAGATAGATAGATGGACGGACGGATGGACAGACAGACAGACAGACAGACAGACAGACAGACAGATAGATAGATAGATCGATAGATAGATAGATATATAGATAGATAGATAGATAGATAGATAGATAGATAGATAGATAGATAGATAGATAGATAGATAGATAGATAGATAGATATTATAGTGGCATGGCAGCACCACCATAGTTAGGGTTGAGAAGGGGTTTCTTTGTTAAACCTCAAATTTTACACTTTAATATTTTCGCAACTGTTCAACAGATTTGCACAAATGTTTGCATGTGTGGTCTTGTGAGGTAGATCTCTTGTTGTGCCAAGTTTACTTTCAGTTGGATGTACGGATTATGAGATGTGGATAGTGAAAAAAACATAAACAAAGTTAGTGGTTTTTGCCGAGGGATTTTTGTCATCAGTTGTGCCCAGATGGTTTAAATTGTGGTCTGAAATGTTCAGGGTAGAAAGGGCTTAGCATGCAAATGTGCCTTTTACAGATTGGGTGAAAAAATACAAATCCATTTTAGAGTTATTAATTTTTTTCATTTTGGTTCTGAGCATGCTCAGTAAGCACTTCAAGATAGCTGCATGACATTTTCGTATTGGGCCAATCCTTTTTCATGAGGGATAAATCCTTTTTCATATGGCCTCCATTTTTTTTTGACTGTTTAAACTTACAAACATCTAATATATAAAAATAATGTATTTTAAAAACAAACATCTGAACCTAGCTAAATGAGACCTGTTTAGATTTTGCTGTTTTTTTTAAATAAAGTTGGCAGAAATATGTCTTCTGGGCACCCAAAATCCAGGGTGCCCAGCAAGCGAGAGTAGCCTTTCACCAGTGTTATCTGTATGAGAACAGCAGGACATTCTTGAGTTCTGCAGCCGCAGCTGGAGCTTGTGCTTCTTTCAACTTTGAGAACAGTGAGCTACCCTTTCCTTGGTACCTAGTGGCATCCCCCCAATTGTTGACCCCTTATGTAATGTTTCCTTACAGACTACTTCTAAACTCTAGTGTCCATCCAGAGTCCCTCTGTTCCTGCACAACAACAAAAAATATACATTAATGTACCTTTCGCAGGCTTTTATTTCCTTGCTCCATTTAGTATGAATATGCTCCCTTCTTGGCACGTCTGTGTTTGCCATGCCAACCTACAGATCACCCAGTGACTCCAGCAGTATCAATTAAAAACAATAAGAAGGGAAAACAATCCTTAATGGCATCCCAAATAAACTTATCTGCCAATATTGTGAACATTAACATGAACATAATGGCTTGGTGGTAGGGCCAAAATCTAATTTACTTAAAATAATGTCATTGTCTCTTACTTTTAGGGGAACTGCAGCACATAATAACACTTACCTCCATTTAAGGGTGGTTGTTCCTAATACGTGAAGTGTGCTTGCAGGTCAATATCTCTATAACTATAAAACTAATGGGATGCACAAGTGTGGAAGATGCAATATTTGTGAATATTGCAACCAGTCTGATACATGTGTGTCATAAAATGTGAGACAGATAAATTGAGCTTATTATATAAATGTTAACAAAATATCTAAACACATAGTTGTCAGTGCTTTAATTGATGGATTAAGATCTATGTAAAATGTTTTCTCACCATTGATACTTTGTTATTTGCTTATTAAATTATTGTATGCCTCAAGTAGCACTGTACTAAGATCTTACTGTTTTTATTCCATTTGTCACATAATGTTCTTGCCTGATGGTTTGGGTCATGACTCAAAGCTAACTATTGCAATCGTAGTACATATATTTACCCAGTTATCAAATAACTCAAATCAGAATTGCAGAGGCACTCATCAATATCAGTGTTATTACTCATTTTCTTTGATTGTCTGAAAACCTCAGCTTCACATAGTAGTTCTTACATCCAACACATACAGTATGAAAATAGAACCAGTTTTAGACATTTCATGAGCTTTGGGAGCTATGGGGGCCCATTAGGATTTATTTTTAAACTGAGCCTCCCTTTCAAATTATTGGTCAATTGCAGTGATGTGTGAGCTACTGTGGCTCACTTCAGAGCTATGGGGCAAGGACCTGGCAAGCCATCTGTAATTACAACATTTCCTGGAGAACTATTTATGGTGACGTGGTAGTGCCATAATAGTTAGTGTTCCGAAGGCACCACTCTTAATCCCTAATGCTAGGGCATTAATAACTTTAATACAATTTTAACCACAATAAGTTTAATAAACACTGCTTCCTGATCTGTTCCCCTTCTACCCCTCTTTAGAGCATGCGTGGCATGAGTGACACACACTCACCATCATGGCCTGGGACTGCTGCACCTGCTGAGGAGTCTGGAGAGTCTGGAGAGTTGGCCAGGGAGCTATGCTCGGCTCTGTTCCTGAAAGATGAAGCAGAATGAAAAGTCTGAGGTGAGTTTTTCTGCCCAGACCAGAATCACTGCACACACCACCTACACCACTGAAAACCATCTCCAATGCCGCTGCTGGGGACATGGAAAGGTTAGCAGCTCAAATCCAGAAAGGAAACTAATCCCACAACTGCTGCTTGCTCAGGATCACTGGGGAGAAGTTTGGGGAGGGTTGCATGCCACAGCACTGTGGAAGAACTCTTACTCAGACAGGGGAACCCCAAAAAATCAAAAGCAAGAAGAAAATAAATGAAAAAAAACAGTAAAATGAAGCAGACAACAAACTCAGCTGTTACAATTGGGGTGGGGGGAAAAACAAGAAAACATACTAGTGACTGTCAAAAGACTGGGACACAACAGTGAATGAGACTGGCCACTGCTGGAGACTCAGATAACCACTTCACCCAAGGCTGGAGAAGAGTAATGCCTTGGGAGCCTTGGATCCAAGCTTAGGTAAGCCTCCAGGCATACATGCCCCTAAATCCTCAACTCTGCTCAGCCACAGTGGGCAACTGGCCCATTGGTTAGTGAGGAAGGCCTTTTTTAGGCTGGAGGTGGTCCTGGCTTCTGACCAGGGGACTGGGTCCATCAACCAGGTGTCATCCCTCCTGGGGCTGTGCACTAGCCTTAAGACATTCTGGTCAGATGGCCTGAAGCCTGGCCAATGGAAGGGGGATGAGAAGGGAAGAGAACAAAGAGCAGAGCAGGAAGGAAAAGAAGAAAGAAAATAAATGGCTAGGAAGGCAGGTTTTAACTATGTATGCTAGTAGTTTGTGTGGGGGGGAATTACCACATTTTCCTGGGTCCCCCTTACTTCCACTTCTAACTCTGGGATTCCATTAACTGCCTAGGGATCCTAGTATAGTTTTTTAGGCCCCCTTGACCTTCCTGTACCTTAGGGCACTACATTTGTGTGTCCTGTTCCTGATTGTGTGGTATTACCAGTTTTTGTGCCTCTGTTGTGCAGCTACAGGATCGGCCCATGAACTCCTTCAACCTCTCTCTGACATACTCTACCACAGATTTCACAGGAAGGGAAATCTTGCCCTCCTATTTTTCCCACAACAAGTCTAGGGGTCCCCTCATCTGACATACATACAGGAATTCAAAGGGAGAGATTTTCATGGACTCCTTTGGGATTTACCTATAGGCAAATAAAAGATGGGGCAAATACTTGTCCTGACTTCTCCCATGCTGCTCAACAAATGGTCTAAGCACAGCTTTTTTGTAATTTCTGTTCATGCACCCATGCTGTCTGCCCCTGACTCTGCAAGGCAGTCTGCTGATCCCTTCCTACATTTGCTGGAGCGTCATCCTCCACTTAATCTCAGCTTGTCTCCTCAGTGGAGACACAGTAGAGGGGATATACTGTACATCTGAACATCAACATCTCATCAGAAGTTGTCAACAGCTTGGCAGTAGGGGCTCTGCAGCATCAGAGGCCCTTTATCATTGGGGAGCAGGGCTCAATCTTTTTGAGTTTTCACCTTCACCCACAGGAATGGCACAGCAGGGGCTGCAAGGATGCATGCACGCTGCATGTAGTGTTACTCATCCCATCCACTGGTCTAACCATGCGGCACTGCCCACTGCATCCATGTGGCAGTGTGGCTCTGGTAGGTAGGACCCCCCTCCCCAGAGGAGAGCATTCTATGGGATTCTCAATCCTTCTCCCCTGACTGGCCCACAATGGCATGGGGTCTTTCCTGAACCTGAGTTGCTGGCCTCACAAGTGGTAGCAATGCTGCTGCACCAATGGGCCAGCCCCTAAGCATATTTTAAGGATACCATTATATCAGTCAACAAAACCAATTGTTTGTGGGTGGTAAGGAGAAAACATGTAGCTGTTGCACCCAAAATTCTTCCCACCAACTCCTCAACAGAACTGACATGTCCTGGTCAGATAAAACAGGATATCCAACCCACCTGAAAATCCAGAGTAGTTCATCTGTCACTTTTTCTGCCTCAATGGAGGCGAGTGCCACAGACTCTGGATAATGAGTGGCATAGTACTATTATGACCAAAATGTTTTTTTTCTGAGCTGAATGGCATGATGTGAGGGTCCACATTGCCTGCAGCTACCCTTTGAAATGATCCTTATATTAATGGTGAGGGAACTAAAGTTGCCCTACTCTTGCCCCCCCCCATTTTCCCACTCTCTGACATATGTCACAAAAGTGTGACGGTACTCAGCTACATCATTATTACCCTCTGCTTCATCTGATTCATCCCCATTTAGACTGCAAGAGGACTGTAATGTGCAATACTAGCATACTAACATACTAGATGCCAGCAGAGTAGGACTATTGGTCTATCAAGTCTGCGCATGCTTCAGCACCCTGATTACATACCCACCCTCAATCTTCCAGCTGTGTCCTCTGGTGATTCCACCCTCCTTCAGTCGAAAGATCCTATCTTGGCTTACCTTATTTTCTCCCCTGAGGTACTTAAAGACCTCAATCATGTCCCCCCAGTCCCGCCTCTCCTCCAGCAAGAACAGGTTGAGCTCCCCTAGTCATTCCTCATATGTCATATCCCCCAGGCCCCAGATCATTCTGGTTGCTCTCCTCTGAACCCTCTCCAGGAGTTGTATGTTGCTTGTTAGGTGCATCCTCCAGAACTGCACACAGTACTCAAGTTGTGGTCAAACCAGGCTGTTATACAGTGGCAAAATCACCTTCCTGTTCCTTGAGGTAATCCCCCCTAGCGATTCATCTTAAGTAGCAGTTTCCTATATTTTTTAGGTACTAACAGTTGCTTGCATGCTTGCCATTCCTCTGCTCCTTCCCAAGATACCCCAACCCTACAGAGAAACTCATTGTTCCAATACAGTCTTCTCTGCCTCCCCCCCCCCCAAGGTCCAAGCCATCACTGGCTGTCTATTCTTTTGCCTGCCTCAAGGATTCATTCATCTGTAAGGCAGATTTTAAATCAGTACTGTTAATTCTCTCTGGGGAAACAATATCCTCCTTTGGAGATTCCTCAGAGCAACTCTCAGCTGTTTCAGAAACTGGATTGTCAAAAAATATTGACCTCGTGGTGTGCTACAGCATCAGCCAGTACTACAGCAGGCTCAGAGCAATTTGACATGCCTTTAGTAGACCTTTTCTTCCTACTGTAAGCTCCATTGGCCTTCAATCTGACAGTCTGGCTAACTGTACATACAGTTTCACTCCTGCATTTTGGGCCATTCCCCAAAAGCATACTGTATACTCTACAGGGTCTTCATTAACTTAACCAGCATCTTCTCCATCACTTGCCCCCCCCAACTCAGAAAGATTTGAGCCATTGGTGTTGGCACTGTTGGTCCTTCTGCACTCTAGACTATGGCAAATTGATCTGGCAAGACCTCTTCAGGTTTCGGTAAATCCTGATGCACTATGAAGAGCACAGCCCCAGGGTCTCTCTAAGCTTGTGTAAGCTACCCATACATTTGAGCAGGGAGCATATACTCCACAGAATTTGGGTCTATTGTCTCCCTGACATGGTTGGTTAACAGTATGAAACCCTGAGGGTTTCTTTCTGCTGCCTATGGTCCCCATACCTTCCATGCTGAGCAGTCATAAATGAGATACCCTACCTGCTGACACAAGTGTCATTTCTTGATCTCTTGTTCCATCTAGTTTGGGAAACTGAATGGGCTACATCCTGGGTTGAGGGTCAGCTGAAGACCCTTTAGGCTACCCTGTTGGTTTTTCTGGCCCTTTAAACCCTGCTATCCCCCCCACCATATTTGCTCAATATGACCATATACTGTACCTGCCAGCTGCTTCAGTGGATTCTTTGGAAGACCACAGGGCTCAATAAGCCAACCACAGCCTTAGATCCCCTGGACTACACCTGAGGAATTGGTCAAGTAACACAACCTCCAGAATTTTCTCATCAGTGGATGCTTGTACATCCTCTGACCACCTCCTCAGCAAATTGAAAGCTGTTCACAAATTTCCATGAAATTTTATTCATCACGTTTCCTAAATCTGTGACATTTTGGAGAATGCATTAAGAGCCTTTCCAGATAACAAGGGTGTTATGCTTAGGGCACATGTTCCTTTGTCCAGTTTGGATGTGTACAGGTGTTCTCAAATTTTTGAAGGAAGGTATCTCAGTCATCTCCCTCATTAGAGTGAGAAAACATTTCAGAATTTGGTTTAGGACCATTTTCTGACTTCCCGCTCACAACTGAACTTACAGTACCACTCTGGATGCCTGCAGACATAATCGCTCCATCTCATTTCATGTCTGTGCTGGGCATTGGTCTCTCTTTCCCTCTCAGTTCTCTCTACCTCTTTCTCAGATTTCTCCATCCACATCTTTTCCAGTTGGAGTTCATACTCTTTCTGCATCTTTTCAAGCTTAAACTGCATCCTTAGCTTGTCCAGTTCCACGTGCACTGCTGAACTGAATGTAACTATTTTCAATCTGTCCTGCTGCTGCTGTTGCTCTGGTGTCAGCAGTTGCTGCTCTGAATGTTGTCTAAATTCCTCATCCCCCAACAGCATGTAAAACCATCCTCCCTCCTTAGATTGTGACTGGGGGAACCCCTGCTCCTCTTGCTCCTTTTTTTACCATGGCATTTATAACCTGCTCCTTACTTTAATGTTCATTTTGCTGCATAAATCTCAGGTGTTCCAGTTTGAATTGATTATAATCAGGGCCCCTATTTTTCTGCGGCACAGTGGGACCAAGTTCTGTGGCAAGACTGCCATTTGCCGCAGAACTTCTGCCGCGGTGGTTTGTAATTTCTGTGGAAGTTCTGTGGCACTAACAAACTACCACATCACAATGTCAGCTAGTCATCCTGACTTCACTTTCATGGCAGTGGTTATAGTAATCAGGATGGTGGAAAGCACAGTAACACTAGTTCAAAAAATAACAGACTTACAAAAATAATTTTATGCCTAAAAAAGCAAAACAAATGTCTCTCCCTTAAGGTCCTAGCCTGTTGCATAAATGACATATGCAGAGGGGAACTTATGTGATAAATAAGGTATTTCTTTATGCATGCTATCTATCCCACTAATGAGGTTTCCACTGTCTATCACTTACATATTTGTATGTGCTTTCTACACCACCTCACGAGGTCTCTACCGTGTATCACTTGTATATTTATATGCAATCTGTAACATACATAGAAATGTCATGTCAGTGGCTCAGTGGTCAGTGTCAGTGGCTCAGTAGGTAGCACACTCGCCTCTGAGGCCGGAGATCAGAGGCTGTGGGTTCCAGTTCCCACATCTGGCACTTGGGCTAATATCCCAGTACTGACACTGTAGTGCAGCATGAGAGGGTGCTGCACTTCTGAGGTGCCGCTCGGATGAGACGTTAAACTGAGGTCCCATCTGCCTGGATTGGTGGTAGTTCAGGTGGATGTTAAAGATCCCATGGCACTTATCGAAAAGAGTAGGAGAATTTCCCGGTGTCCTGGCCAAATTTCCTCATTCACTAAAAATACCACCAACAGCTTAATCTGGTTCAAGGTCAGTTGGCATTCATCTGTATCCCTCCCCTGGTCGTGCCTGAAAATAGGCAGGATTTGTCTAGTGCACTTACCCGTCAACAAAAGCTAAATAAATAATAAATAAATAAAATAAATAAAATATATATATATGTGTGTGTGTGTGTGTGTGTGTGTGTGTATATATATTTTTTAATTTCCATGAACTTGCATCCTCATTCATACAGGTCCCATTGGAAATGGAATAGAGGAGTTATTGCAAAACTCATTTTTCATGTCAACCTGCTTTCCCTGACACATTGCGTAACACCACCAGGCCATGACATGCATGTGAACCAATTGTGAGATACAGCTCTCCGCCCCATCACAATGTGTCCACCATGTGACAGAACACTGCACCATACCTTCCCAGGCTCCAGCAGTGATGTGTTCCACCAATCCTAGTGCTGCCCAGCCAGCTCCCAGAGCTAATCTCTGAACCTGAGTTGCTGGCACAGAAACACAGCATGCTACCCTGTGGCCCAACAGCTGTCCCTGCACACAACATTTCTCAATAACTTTTAGGTGATTCTATCAACCAATGACAATATGTAATCAATAACCCTGGCAAAAATGCATACAGTGCAATTATTTATTTAACAGGTCTATTCTTTCAGCAGGTCTACACATTATTATGTTTCACTTTTCTGGGCATAATTACTTTATTTTGCTTAAAAATTTAGACAGTTAAATTCATTTTACCAGTTATTCATTTCAGATAGCATCTCTATACCTTAAAGGCACAAATAGGTTTGTACAAAGTGAGGTATGGACTTAACAGGTCTATGCTATTGACAAGGTTTTGTTAAGTTGGCCATAGTGCAACAATGTAAGACTGAAAATTGTATTAGGCTGTAGTGCAGGTTGAGCAAATATCACCATGCATGATGTGCTGTGCCACCGCTCTGGCAGTGGGAGCTGTGGTAGATAAGGACTGTTCATTTCTGTTGCAGAACGCAGCCATTTCATTAGCTTAATGTATGATGTTATAGCAATGATAACATCACATTCTGAGCATATAGGGGGGTTTTGGATAAAAAAAGAGGGGAAGGGAACCAGATTCTATGTATAAACAGAAATATTAATAAAAAATCACCAAGAAGAGTGAATTCTGTGGCACCGCAGAAGTTCTGCGGTAGATTGCAAGTTCTGCGCAAAATTCTGCGGCCGCAGAATTCTAGGGGGCTTGATTATAATCAATTGACCCTCCTTGCAGCCATGTTCCTGATCACTTAATACACACAAAAATAAAAGGGAAAAGCAAAACAAACAAATTGTTTTTACCGTGCACTCTGTTTTGTGACTGGTTAGGTATTTTGTGCAGTCAATGAGGATTTTCTGTAGGTATCAAAGTATACTACACATGCATCTCTCAAGTAAGACCCCCAATGATGGTTGGTACTTGCCCACTTCACCAGATTCCACTGCTGTCACCAGATGTCACAAACCCACTACTCATGCCCCTGCCAGCAGACCTCTTGCACCTGGCTGCCAGAGATCTTCACCTGTTTTTGCCCCTCACCATTTCCTGTACCAAAACTCAGCCTTCTTACCGAAGGTGGCATGTCCTCTGCACCCGAATCTTTTAAGTTCAGTTACCACTGTCCTATATTATGCCAAGGCAGACTGCTCAAACTCTATGTGAAGTGTGGGTTTGTTCCTGTTAACATTTACTCCAATCTCTTCCCAGTCTCGGGAGAAATGTAATTTTCTTCAGCTGTTTAAATTGTGTGTGTCTCTTTTGGAATGAGAGATACCTATTGAGACTCACTTACAATACTGCTTATAACAGAATGTAACACCAGTCAGTATATATTGTGCTAAAGCAGGCTATGTTTAGTAACATAATGGCCCAGATATTCAAACTGCGCTCAAAACTGGCGTAACAGCAGGAGCAAGCGCAAACCAGTTGCGCAAATGCGCAACAGGTGCGATATTCAAACATGGAGCAGAGCAAATTGCGTAAGCAACCAACGTCTGAATATCGCACATACTGCGCCATCGCACAACCAGGAAGGAGAAGCTGAGACAAAATGTTGCGCTATGGCGCAACCAGGAAGCTCAGCTGAGCAGTCCAGAGCTGCCATAGCGCAAGCACAGCCCCCAGAGCAATGGAACTGCACATCCAGGGAGGCAGGCTGGGGCCCACCGCCAGCCATGCCACACATGGGCACAGGAACACACTGCAGAACCCACACCACACCACACCGGCACACCCCAAGCACAGCATCACTGGGGTGGGACGATGATCTACGTGCCCATGGGGACAAGCCAAAAGCATAGCAGAGCCCTGACACCCCAGCACAACCACTGGCAGGCGGAGAGTGCCACAAGGGGGTTGACAACCACAGTGCACATCAGCCTCCGTATGCACAGCACACCCTGCACTGTGACCCCAAGACACCACCCATGTGCAGTGACTGGCACTGCAGGAACCCATGCAGTCCCCCAGCACATGTCAGCCCGTGCAACACAGAAGCCTCACAGCCAGACACACCCTGTGCACCCAGCACTGGTGGCAGCAGATGGCAAGACCAACCGAAGTCACTGCCATGCTGGAGATACTCCCATGCACACACACACACACACACACACACACACACTCCCAGGACCATACCAGCACAGATGGCATGTACACACCTGCAACTGAGCACCCATAGCCAGCTGCAAATCAGAGACTGACACAGTATTCATATATCAAAATAGAAATGTATATTAAACATATTTCAACAAGAACAATAAAAACTATTTACAAGGGGGGGGACGGGTACAAGGAAGGGGTGTTCAAGAGGGAGGATTAAAACTTGGAGAGGGAAGGCAGGGTGGTAGGGATGGGAGAAGTGGGAAGGGTAATGTGGGCTATGGCCCAGCCAGCTCCTGGTCCTCCCCCTGCTGGCGCCCCGTTCCATCCCGGCCCTGATGGCATCCATGCCTCCGGATGGCTTGCAGGATCCTGTGGTTTGCAATGCTGACCTCTGTGAGGTGACGGACATCCTGTGGCATCCTCCGTAGAACCTCGAGGCCTAGGAAAATGGGAACACAGTCAATGGCTGTGACTGACCACAACCCTGAACACCACCCAACCTGCAAACCATATAGCCCAATGTCCTGCACCTGTGATGGCATACACCCACCCACAGTGAACATGCACATGGCCATCACAAACAGGCAGCACCAGCTATGTGCACCACCGCCCACACACACTGCCCACGTCAATCACAGTACAAACTAGGCTGGCAAGTGATGTGGCAACGTGGTGCGATGCCAGTTACACAGCTATGTGCCCAGTGCATGCCTGACCACCAGTGACGCATACACAGACGTGCTGTGATACTGCACTGTGATGCATGTCACCTGTGTCGTGCCTACATACATGGATACAAAGACAGTGTCGGCAGATAAGGGCCTATGGGCCACCCAGTCTGGCCATTTGACCTTGTAAGTTCACTCTGTTTTCCTATAAGTCTGTTGCACTTTACCCCTGACCTCCAGAATTCCTTTATGGCTATCCCATGCATTATTAAATCCCGTGATTGTTTCAGCCCCCACCACTTCCTCTGGCAGGGTGTTCCACTTGTCCACCACCCGTTCTGTGAAGAAATTCTTTCTCATGTTTCCTCTGAATCGTCCCCCCTCCAACTTCATCCCATGCCCTCTAGTCCTGGAACATCTTTTACGCTTAAAAATAGTGTTTTCCTGCACTCTGTTCCCCCCTGTAAGATACTTGTATGTCCCCATCATATTCCCCTCTCCCTCCCTCCTCCAGAGAGTACATGTTCAGTTCCTTCAACCTGTCTTCATAGGACTTGTGATGCAATCCATGCACCATCCGTGTTGCCCTCCTCTGAACCCTCTCTACCCAGTCCATGTCCATATGTAGGTATGGTCTCCAGAACTGTACACTGTACTCCGGTGTGGGGCCTCACTAGTGTCTTGTATAGTGGAATTATGACCTCCCTTTGGTTGTGTTTGCATGGCTGGTGGTCTTGCCCCCCAGCATGCAATAGCATCCATGAAGTAATGATACTCACACTCTCCAGCAGCTGGGTCTGCCGCTGCTGCTGCTGCTACTGCTGCGGTTGGGGCACAACACCCCCGGCACCGGGGCCCTGGCACGCCCACCTCACCGCTCACGGCCCCCAAATCCGGCCTGTGGGAGACATATGTTGAGACAAACATCAGTGTGACTCAAAAGCAGAGCGCCCTGCCCCAGTGAGAGTGCTCTGCCCACACAGCCATAATCATCCATCGCACAGCTGCACACTGACACAGCCAACCTCGTGTCCGAGCCGGCACCTATGCACAGCCACCCAAGCACACACACCCTACAGAGAATATAGGTGCATAGATGGTACACTCACCTGGCCTAGGCACCACGCCCCGCCTGGCATGCCAACGCAGCCGCATCAAGAGTTCCGTCTCCCTCCAGCGGAGGTCACTGTACCGGTGCCGGCACTGTTCAGCAAACCGGCCCCGGCCAGTGACCTCCACCAGGTCAGTGGCCACTTGCTGCCACAGCTGAGTCCTGGCACTGGTGAGGGGCGCCTCACCATACAGGCCATCATAGTGTGGCTCAACTAGGGCCACCAGATTGGCCACTTCAAGCTGGCTCCAGGACACCGCCCTCCTCCTAGCCATGGCACCAACTTTACAGCAGGCAATATGGCACCCCGCTGCGCCGTAACCCCACGTGGAGTTGTTGGCAATAGACCACCACAGGTTCCAATTGCGCTGTTCGAACAGCCCATCATTACATGGCGCTGTCACCAGACAGCGCAATAGGACGATATCACATGGCATGCCAACAGCGCCAGGGGTCAGAGGGCATACACAAGGTCATGGCAATGATGTAGGCTACGCTGGCGCCATCGGACGATAGGCATCCTGTGCGACTGCCAAGCTGCGCACCAGTGCCTGAGTGGACTGTCGCGCAGTAGTGCCACAGCGCCATATAGTGCCCAGTGCTGTAGCGCCACTGACACAATGGTGGCCATGGTCTGAATCACCTATCGCGCTCAGCAGGTCTGCAGCACGATAGGCGCACACGTAAGCTGTCTGGGCATCGCAATGCAGTGTGCAGCACAGCCACAAACCTCGCCATTAGCTTAGCGGACCTTCCATATTCGCAAAGCGCCATCCCCGCTATTCAGCCGACATATGCAAATCATGCGCGATCAGCCATTCAAAGGCGCAGTGGCCCGATTAGCATGTCATTAAAGGCGCCACACCCTCATTTGCATGTGTTGCGCTATAAAATGCGACAGTGGGTTGTGCTGGCCAGATATGGTTACTGCAGGTGAGAGGTGAGTTACATGCTGTGTGATGCTCAGGACAATGCTCATGGGCGGAGATGATAAAGGCTGAGGGGCTGAGCATGAAAGGGGCACTTAGAAAGGGACAAAGGGCACCCTTTCTATCAGTATCTGCCATGCGGAGGAAACGTGGGCTCTTCCCCCGGGCCGGCAGCTATGCTCATGGGGAAATGCTGTCGACTGCACAGTGACAGGTGTCCACTTCCACCCATACAGATCACCATGACTGACCAGAGCCAAGCTGAGGTGTGGACGCGGGTGTAGGAGGAGGCCGAACTCTCATCAGCAGAGACGGAGGCCCTCTTCCAGGCCTACCTGGAGGATGAGCCACTAGTGAGTGGACGGAGGGGCACCCCTCAGGAATGTGCAGCTGCATGGGAGGGGGTAGCTCGGGCAGTCAACCTGCACGGAAGCCACCAGCGCTCTGTGCAGGAATGCAAGAAGAAGATGGGGACTGACTACAGGAGGCTGAAGGAGAAGGTGGCAGCCTTCAGGGTGGCATGTGCTGGCACTGGTGGAGGCCCACCAGTGGTGTTGCAGCTAACCCCTACAGAGGAGACACTGGTCGCGGCCATGCAGCCGAGTGCCATTGCGGGCATACCAGGCGGAGGATTCCAGACAGGTGGAAGCCCATCACTGCACGGTATGACATGGTGGTGTTGTTGGGGGGCTGTTTCCATGCACTCACATGTACTCTCTTTCTGTTACAGATCTTGTTTGTCTTCAGGAGACGGTGGTGGTGGTGGGTCCAGACAGTGATGCAGACCTGCTGGACGTGGAGGAGGGACCATCCACCTCCGCCACCAGCCTGCAGGCACTGCAGCAGCATGCAGCTAGGGCCAACAACTCTGGCGTCAGTGATACGGTGCAGGGGTGCACAGCCTGTGTCACAGAAGTCTGGCATGCAGATATGCCAGCATGCTGTGCCTATGGCAGTGTCACGCACCTGCACCATTGATGAAGCAGGCCTGCAATGGGCAGTGATAGGTGTGTCCCATGACGGACACATGGCAGGCCAGCCGTGCCCCTGGGCCTTCCTGGTTCACACCTGTGTACCAGCATGCTGGCAGGTCCCAGGCTGTGCCTGTCAGCACCGGTGGGCAGCACCGTGGCTGTGCAGGTGTCTGGCACTGTTGTCAGCACGGAGGTGGAACAGGTGGACCTGGGGGCTCAGCAGTTGGAGGGGCGGCAGCAGCAGTCGCACACCAGGTCTGGGGGTACAGTGTCAAGCAGTGGCACATGTCCACCGCCCTTTGATCCGCCCATACCTGGTCCTGGCGAACAGCGCCCACCCTCAAGGAGTGCTGTGCACCAGGACCGTCCACACCCTGGGGGTCACGATGCCATTGGGGTACAGTACCCATTGGACGCGCACACCCGCCTGCTGCAGGACTCAGAACAGCTGCAGGGCGTGTTGCAAGGTCCGTGGAGGCACTGTCTGTGTCTGTGGAGTGGCATAGCAGGGAGTGTGCTCAGGACCGAGCCGAGCTGGTCCTTATGTGGACGGATGTGACCGCTGCCATTGACAGGCTGACCCAGGCAGTGGTCTCTGTCACGGACGCATTGGCCACACTGTCAGGTGCCCCTGTACCACACACCCCACACAGTGCGCTCCCCACTCCCCATTCCCGGCGTTGTGCGACACCAGGCCTGTCGATGCCGGGTTCTGCTGTGGCATCCCGAGCACCCCTGGTGCAAGTTTGTTTGGCAGGATGCAGACCCCTGTGTGGGCAAGGTCACGTTTGCACAGTGGGACCCCTGGTGGTGCACCAGCGCCACCCGATGTGGCCCCTGCTCAGCCTGCCAGTGCTGCTGGGCCACGGCGGGGCCACCCACACATCCGTGGTGGCCGTGGGACAGTGCTACCTGACTGAGCTGTTTCCCAGTGCAGGCCCTGTCTGGTGCTGCCCTGTGTGCAATGTGTGTCATGGTGGGCAGTGCACTGCTGGGTGCTCTGCTCACCACGCTGACACCGGACCACCTGCACACTCTCCCAACTGCTGTCCACAGGTGCGTGCATGATGATGCCTGCATTGCACTGTACACCAAGGTGCAGGCTGCCCAGGTCCTGACACACGTACGTGGACAGTCCAGGTGGTGGGGTGGTTGGTGGTGCTGTGTGTTGGCAATGTCATTTCGCAGTGCTGTGCTGCTGCCCATGTACGCTGCCTGGTGTGTGTGTGTCCATATGAGTGCTCACCCCTCTCTGATGGTGTGTTGGTATGCCTGGAACATTCAACTCCCCTGACCTTCATGCACGGTGTGTTCCCCTGTGTGCCTGTGGTTTGCGCATGGACAGTGTTGCCTGCACATGTCCCCTTGACTTACCTGTGGGCGTGAGTGCTCTTCTGCAATGGTGTCCCGGTGCAGCTGGGCCTGCCGGGTCAGTCGGGGTCTCTCCGTCCTTGGGGGCTGCTCATCACTAACATCACCGGCGCCACTGGCATCCCCCATCGCTGTCCCCTCTTGGACCTGTCACGGCTATCCATGGTCTTTGTGCATGTTGTGCAGAGATACCTTGAGCCAGGAATATCCCACAGGCCTTTTGGGGCTGTACTGTAGAGCTCCGCCGGGGTGTCCAGGCATTGGAAGCGTGCCTTGAGCATCCCAAACACCCGCTCTATGATGTTATGTGTTGCGCATGGCCTCATTGAAGCATAGCTGCACTGGGGTCGGGGCGCCGTGCACGTGTGAGCAGCCAGGGATGGAGTGGGTATCCACAGTCACCTGTGTGGAGATAGTGGAGATCAGTGTCATGTCAGGTCCATATTGCCCATATCCTTGTGTGCCACTACCATGGCACCTGTGTCATTCCCACCCTGCCCAGAGTTTGCATTCCATACATGTGTACTCACCATTAGATGACCCGTGGGATGTCCCCACTCCGAATCGATGGCACAGTGCAGACTGGTGCCATATGAAGGCATCATGTGCTCGGCCAGGGTGTGGCACAGACATTGATAATGTGCCCAGTGGCATCACACACCACCTGGCAGTTGACACTGGAAACCCCTTCGTTCTCGATATGCCTGGCCGCTGGGCCAGGTGGCGGTGAATGGCCACATGGGTGCAGTCTATGGCCCCTAGCATGCCAGGCATACGTGCTACCTGTGGAACTCCTGCATGTTTGTTGTACGCCTGCCGCGTGTTGGGGAAATGGATGTACTCGCAGCATGAGGCAGCAGGTGCTGAGGAATTGGGTGAGGATGCATGACGTGGCCGACTGTGTAATGCCTGTGGTGTCCGCTGTTGGCCTCTGGAAGGTGCCCGTGGCGAGCAGGCACATGCAGGCTGTCACCTTGGTCTCCACGGACAGAGCGTGACTCGTTGTGAGGGTGCCTGCATCACATCACTGCACAGCTCTGCAGAGCTGTCTCAGTACTGCCCTGTTCAGGTGGTACCGCCCACAATCTTGACGCGCCTGTGTACAGCTCAAGCTGATGCGGGCACGATCATCGCCTGTCGGGGCATACCACCGACGGGCTCCTCCACGGCCACGTCCCCCTGCAGCATGGTGTCTCACCCTCATTACAGCTTCCATGTGGAAGCTGGCACTGTCCATCTCCTGGCTTCTGCCCCCGGCTGCTGTTCCTGTGTTAACCCCGCTGCCCCCCACTGCTGCTTCCACTGCACCGGCACCCCCACTGGCCTCTCTGTCCTCCTGGACCCACTGTCCCTCTGCCCTTCCAGCTCCTGTCTCTCTCTCTCTCTCTCTCTGTCTCTCTCCCCCAGTTTGCGGCCTGCTAGGGTTCTTGCGCTGCTTCCTTGAGCCTTTTTATTTTGGCTCAATTCGCTACTCGCAACCGGCTGAGCCACTCTTGCGCATTGCGCAAGTGTTCGATTAGTGCATTGCGCACTTTATGCATGGACCCGCCCCTTCGGTTGCGCATGCCTTCATTTCCATTGTGCTGTTGCTCAGCATGTTTTTGGTGGCACAACTGGCACCTTCTGAATATCGCAGAATAGGCGCATTTTTGAGTTTGCGATGCAAGAATCTGTTATGATGTATGCAACCCTTTGAATATTCATAATATATTTATATATATATATATATATATATATATATATATATATATATATATATATATATATTTACAAAGGAACTGAATTAGAATGAAAGTGTTTCACAAGAAAACATGCAACATTTTATAGTTAAACAATAAACTCCAAATGTAGCCCTTTTTATAGCTAGTTTGTCTTTGACAGAAAAGAATAAAAGTTTTAGGCTTTTTAAAATATCACTCAATGGTCTCTTTGCTTCAGTTCTTCTCTCTTCCAATTAGCATGTAAAACTTATATCACATCAACCTTTTTTCTTATCAGATAGTTTGTATGACTACAGACTGACCCCGCCTACCCTTAAATACTGATTCTTCAGCTTTACTCTTGCTTCTGAGCCCAGCATGTTATTCTTACACAACTGCAGTTCTGCTTAAAATGCTTTTCAATAGCACAGTCACATCCTGGGCCAGTTGATTCAGCAAAAACATTTGCAGTCTACTAGCCTTCCCAAATGAGGAAAAACTGATTCTCCAACCTCATTAATAATCAAATCTGTTGCTCGTGGATATAGCATATAGTTGTTACATTTTTGAGTTCTGCTAAGCAACCCCTGAAGCTTGTTCCCGGAGCTGACTAGGCCTGATTAATTAGAGAAGGGGGTATGTTCTTTTGGGAGATATACAACAAGGATCTGATATCTATCCCTGCCTGGGAAGAATGAAACCATTCTATTTCTAATCATTGTGGGAGGCAGGAATTGAATTGGTCTTCTGATGTCAACCTATACCATTGAAACAATTTAGAACAAAGGATAGCCAGATAATACAAATACATATTAGGAACTTGCAAACCTCCCCATCTCTTTTACCGCATCAACTTATACAGTGCTCTCTGGGGTGGTTTGCATTGCCACAAAAAATGAGACAGTATGCTATGTATCTGTGAGAACCATGATTGTGGTAGTGCTGATTAAGCATTTGAAGTGGGTGTCACAAACTCGCTCAGCAGGTCAGCCCTCTACTCCCAAAGTGCCAACCTCTGAGCATATGATTTGTGTAAAGTGAACAGGACAAGGTAACCCTCTTGTCTGTTTTGTGGGTTCAAGTCACCTTAGTCTCAAGCTCTGGAGGGATTCAAACTGATCACCTCTTGTTAGCTTACCCAATTATCAGGCTCAGACAATTCAGTCTTCGGAGGGCCAGATATCTTTGCCTATGGGCACCCAACCAGGTCTTTCAAATGAACCCTTAGTTACTCTATGCAAAACTTTAGAGAACTCTATCCGTTTCCCAGTTTGCTATACAATAAGCTCACAAACAGTGTTACTTATAACCTTTAAAAGCTTCACTTAAAATAAAAAGAAATGTCAAGGCACTCCAGACAGTTTCCATTTAAAAATATCTCTTTACTTTAAAATATCAAAACAGAACAATAAATATAGAACAAAATATATCCCAGCACATACAGCATTAAAACAAACAGGTAAATGTTCAGTTCCTACAATACATACATTCAGACTGGTCTAATCTAATGCTTACTTTCTTTCAGTGGTTTGAGTGTCTCTCTTCTCTCAGTCAGAAATATTGTCTAGTGTGTCTCTGTCCAGGTTCTCTCAGCAATTAAACACAGTTCTGAACCGGCCTTCTCATGAGGTCACTAACTCAGTCTTGGTGTAACAACATCTATATTTTATCTCACAGGATGTCCAAATAAAATATTTAAAAAAACATAATAGGTGACCTCACTGCCTTTCCTCCCTCAGGTTAACCACACCAAACTGGTTTGTGCTCTGCTGCACATGCATCTCAAAAGTTTCATTGATCTAAGTCACTGTATTCAAGCAAAAGTTTATTTGCCTCTTTAATCCCATCTGGACATTGGAATCTACTCCTCAAAGGTCTCTCTGATATAATTCAAGGGTTCCCCAGGAAAGTGAATTGGACCTTCCAAATTCATCTGGGTCCTCCCTGGCTCAGACATCAACCTATCTTCAGTGTCCATTCTGGCTTCTCTCTGACACCCCTCTCTCTCAAGTTCTTCCTGACAACTATTTAAATCAAAGGATTTTCCCTGAGGGAATTATGAATGGCTAATCTTCTTTCCTGGGATGAAAGCAAAGTGACAAGGTAATTGCATCTCAGATATCTGCAGTTTAGCTATGTCCTGTCCTTTGAACTTATCCCTTGGGGGTCTTGATGTGTCAGTTCCAGTAAGACAGTAGTTTCCTCAAATTGACCTTCCCATCTCATATTTTATATGTAATAATAAAATTGATACAGCAATCAGAGCTTGCTGTCTATGTCACACTCCTCCCCACCTAGACTGAATTTGGGGGCTCTTTCCCCTACATGGGATGAGCTTCCCAAATCATTTCACTCCTCATAGACCCTAGACAGCCCATCTGAGTTCTGATTCTGGGCTCTGGCCCTATGTACAATTTTCAAATCATACCCTTGTAAAGCAACACTCCATCTGAGCAGTCTGCCATTGTTTTTCCCCATCTGCGTTAGCCAAACCAGGGGGCTGTGGTCAGTCTGCACCACAAAAGGCTGCCCATACAAGTATGACTCCAATTTCTTTAGGGCCCACACTAGGGCAAGACACTCCTTTTCCACCATGGAGTATGCTTGTTCCATGGAGAGCAGCTTTCGACTCAGGTAGGCTGTGGGGTGGTCCCTCCCTTTGCTGGATGTCTGGCTCAGTACTGCCCCAATACCCACATCTGA
Source organism: Neoceratodus forsteri (assembly GCA_016271365.2). Lineage (NCBI taxonomy): Eukaryota > Metazoa > Chordata > Ceratodontiformes > Ceratodontidae > Neoceratodus > Neoceratodus forsteri. The sequence goes on along the minus strand of CM057449.1, from coordinate 769,709,863 downwards.
GGTGTCCGTCTGAACTATAAAGGTTTTACTATAGTTTGGACTTGTCAAAACAGGAGCACTGCACAGTGTCTCCTTTAGTTTGGTAAAGGCTTCCTCACAGGCTGGACCCCAGGTAATTTTCTTGGGCATCCATTTCTTTGTTGGGTCAGATAGGGAAGCAGCCAGGGCACTGCAATTTGGTACAAATTTTTGACAGTACCCTGCTGTCCTGAGAAAACTCCTCACCTGCTTATGAGTTTCTGGTCTGGGCCATGCCTGTATTAACTCTATCTTGATTTGGTTAGGACAGAGCTGTCCCTGGCCTACCACATGCCTGAGGTATGCCACTTTTCCCATGGCCACCTGGCACTTCTCGGCTTTGACAGTGAGCTGGACCTTTTGTATTCTGCCCAGCACTTCCCTAAGGTGTGACAGGTGTTCCTCCCAGCTGGTACTGAAGATGGCAATGTCATCCAGGTACACCACGGCATACTCCTCAGCACCATCTAACACCTGGTTCACCAACCTTTGGAAAGTGGACGGGGCATTCTTCTTTCCAAAAGGCATTACTTTGAACTCAAATAAGCCTATTGGAGTGATGAAGGCAGACCTCTCCCTAGCTCTGTCTGTCAACTCTACCTGCCAATACCCCTTTGTCAGGTTCATGGTCATAAGGTAGGTCACCCCACAACTTGTCCAGGAGTTCGTCTGTCCAGGGCATCGGGTAGGTGTCTGAATTTGTGACTGCATTCAGTCCACGATAGTCTACACAGAATCAAGTCGAGCCATCTGGCTTGGGTACAAGGACTACAGGTGATGCCCAGGCACTGTGGGATCTCTGGATTCCCCCTAAATCCAGCATCTCCACCACTTCCCACCTAATGTCCTTTTGGACAGCCTCTGACAGCCGATATGCTGTCCGCTGTATGGGCGTCTTTGTCCCAGTCTCCAGATCATGTGTTGCTAAGGGGGTTAGTCCAGGCTTGGTGCTAAACAAGGGGCAAAGTCTGCTAAAACCTCCCTCACTTTCTGGATCTGGTCAGTGGTCAGCTGGGGAGACAATTTTACTGCCTCCACAGATGACTCCTGTTTACTATCTTCCAGCAAGTCCAGAAGGGAGGCTCCTTTGTCCATCCCCTTCCCATGACTACACACTGCGAACACCATGTCAGTCCTCTTTGCCTATGACTTTATCATGTTGACATGGTACATTCTTGCTGTCTGTCTATGGTCAGGTAACTCCACAATGTAGTTTATGTCATTTACCTTCCTAACCACTCTGTACGGTCCTGCTCACTCAGCTTGCAGCTTGTCTTTCCGGACTGGAATAAGGACCATGACTTCCTGACCCACCATGTACGAGTGAGCTCTGGCTCTGTGGTTGTACCATACTTTTTGTTTCTGCTGGGCAGCTGCCAGGTTGCTCTGAGCTGTCCCCATAAGCTCCTTCAGCCTTTCCCTAAACCTTAGGATGTAATCCACAATGGGAGTTCCCTGGGTCGTGTGCTTGCCTTCCCAGTCCTCCCGGATCAAGTCTAGGGGCCCACATACCCGGCGTCCATACAAGAGTTCAAAGGGGGAAAATCCTGTTGACTCTTGGGGCACCTCCCTATATGCGAACAACTGGTGGGGAAGGTATTTCTCCCAGTCCCTCCCATGCTGTTCAGCAAACACCCAGAGCATTGACTTTAGGGTACCATTGAAGTATTCCACAAGCCCATTGGCTTGTGGGTGATACAGCGTTGTGCATCTCTGCACCACCCCACACTTCTTCCATAGACATTTCATTAGGTCCAACATGAAGGAACCCCTCGATCGGTGATTACCTCCTGGGAAAACCCAACACAGGAGAAAATCCTGAGCAAGGCATCTGCCACTTTGTCTGTCCTCAGAGAGGATAGGGCAACTGCCTCTGGGTACTGGGTGGCATAATCCACCACAGTCAGGATGAATCTCTTTCCTGAGGAGCTGGGGGTATTTAAAGGCCCCACAATATCCATTCCCACCCTCTGAACTGGCTCCTCCACTACGGGCAATGGAATCAGGGCAGCTTGGGTTTTCTTGCCAGCCTTCCCTATTTCTTGCCACCGGTGACAAGACCTGCAATACTCCTTCACCTACTGGGTGAAGTTAGGCCAGTAGAAATTCTGGGCTAACCACTGCATTGTGCACACAATTCCAAGATGACCAGACAAGGGAATATCATGGACAACCTTGACCAACTGCTCATGATATCCCTGGGGAATGACAAGCTGTGTGCCTAGCATCCCTCCCTCTGTCTGTATTGCCTGGGTATACATAAGTCCATCTTCCCAACAAACTTTATGTCTGCTGTCACCTCCCTGTGCACTGTCTGAGTCTGCCCAAGTCCTCAGCTTCTCTAAACTAGGGTCACTCCTCTGATTAGCTGCTAACCCCTCACACTTTCCCAAGGCATGGGACAGGTCCCCTTCAGTTGCTAAACTAGGGTCCCTAGCACTAGCGTCAGGGCCTTCAGGATCACTGTCAATTCCAACCCTCTGACAAGAGGTCATCCCTCCCTCTTCAAAGTAACCCTCTTTAGCTATATGGTTACTTGCTACTGGGGACATTTCTACCCCCTTTTTATCAGTCTCCCCCTCTGGAGACACAGGCTGGGGAACCAGCCTCTCAGTATCTTCCCCAGTGGCTTCTGGGGGGGGGGCTCAGGGAACTACAACTTTCTCTGACCACTTGACTACAGGTAACTGCACATACCACCCCCTGCTGGAGATTGTTACACAGGATCACATCCACTACTAATGTGTTAGCTACAGCCATCTGTTGCACAGTTCTCCCTGTTTCACCCCAGTCCAGGAGAACACTGGCCAGTAGCAATGTTTTCTCTTCACCCACAAAGTCCTATACAGTCACGCATTTATTTGGTATAAGCTGACCAGGCTGTATCAGATCCCCTTTTACCAATGTCAGGGATGCCCCTGTGCCCCTTAACCATTGCATCTGTATGCCATTTACCATGACTGGGTGCATGTGTTCCCTCATGTTCACTGGCATGCTTCCAGGGACACACAAACAAACCACTTCCTTCTGGTACTACTTGGTGTATTATTGCTTGCCCTTCTTGGACACTGTCCGATAATGTGCCCAGCTTCTTTACATAACCAACTAACATTTCTTACCTCAGACAAATCTTTTCTTTGAAACCTGGGGCTAACTGGTTTCGGTGGAGGCAGTGAGGGTTTTAGCTGCCCTGAAGGTGTGCTTTTCCCTTTCTGCACTTCCACATTCACCCCATTCACTCTCAGAGCATGTCTGCTCTTGGCATAGTGGTCAGAGAGTTCAGCAGCCTCTTGCACTGTTTTGGGATCTCGGTCCTCTAGCCATGTTTTTAACTCTGCTGGGCATGCCCAATAAAACTGTTCTGATAAAATCACATTTTCAATTTTATCAACAGTGTTTGCCTCAATTCCTTCCCAACAATGTTTTAAAAACTGACGTTGTTTCATGGCTAGCTCCTCATCACTCATATCAGGGCTTCTCCTGAGCTTACTGAATTTAGCTCTGTATGATTCAGCAGTTAATTCAAACTTTTTTTAACAGTGCAGCTTTTAACTTGCTGTAATCATTGCTGTCTTCATTGTCCATTTGACCCAATGCATCCCAAGCTTTTCCAGTAAGTAGCGGGGATAGCTGGAAGCTCCAGGACTTTCTAGGAATTTTAGCCTGAATACAAACTTTTTCAAAAGAATTTAAAAAGGCTTCCATGTCCTCCCCATCCTTAAACTCGGCTATTAATTTGGAGTTCAATTTGTAACCCAGTCCTGTAGTCCCAGTTAAACCCAAGCCACTTATCTGCTCTGGTGCCGCTGTTTGGAGTCGTAGCTTCTCCCAGTTCATGTTGCCACTGGTGCTTCTCTCTCCTCTCCTCTGCCTCTCTGCATTCTCACTCTCTCTTCTCCTCTGCCTCTCACTGGCACTCACGTTCCTCATGATCGGCCTCCCTCTGTAGTCGCTCTGCCTCCAGTTCCATCCAGCACAACTCAATTTGCAGTTTGAGTACCTCTGGATTCAAGATACTGGTGACCATCCCCTGCTGCTGTGGCCCTTCACTGACAGTGGCCCTGCTGTCCTCCTCATTGGCTCAAGACCCCTCACTGGCCACTAGTTCTCCCACACTCAAGGTCTGGTCCCTTTCAGTCACAGTCTGTGACTGCCTGCTCTGGGTATCTGCTACCGTCAGGGCCTCTATGAAGTTCTGCTTACTGGCTTTCACCCCAAATGGGACTCCCCTGTCCCCGCACAACTGCTTTAAGAAATCTACAGTGAGCCTGCTATAGTTGGAAGCCATTTTCTTTCTTCCCTCATTACTAATACTATTCTGACTGGCACTTCAGAAAAAAAATAAAATGGGTGGGAACTTAACTGTAAGTCAAGGGATATAGTTCTGTTTCTTTTTGAAATAAACACTGCATTTCTTTTTTCCAAGTGAGCTAAATGGTTTCAAGCTGACACACTGAACAATGAAGCTTATTTACCAAACGTTTTATGCCACCACTGCCAACCAATCTGTCACAAAACTCGCTCAGCCGGTCAGCCCTCTCCTCCCAAAGTGCCAACCTCTGAGTGTATGATTTGTGTACAGTGAACAGAACAAGGTAACCCTCTTGTCTGTTTTGTGGGTTCAAGTCACCTTAGTCTCAAGCTCTGGAGGGATTCAAACTGATAACCTCTTGTTAGCATACCCAATTATCAGGCTCAGATAATTCTGTCTTCAGGGGGGCCAGATATCTTTGCCTATGGGCATCCAATCATGTCTTTCAAATGAACCCTTAGAACTCTATGCAAGACTTTAGAGAACTCTATCCGTTTCCCCATTTGGTATACAATAAGCTCACACACAGTGTTACTTATAACCTTTAAAAGCTACACTCAAAATGCAAAAAAATGTAAAGGCATTCCAGACAGTTTCCGATGTAAAAATATCTCTACTTTACAATATCAAAATAGAACAATAAATACAGAACAAAATATATCCCAATACATACAGCATTAAAACAAACAGGTAAAAGTTCAGTTCCTACAATACATACATTCAGACTGGTCTAATCTAATGCTTACTTTCTTTCAGTGCTTTGAGGGTCTCTCTTCTCTCAGTCAGAAATATTGTCTTGTGTGTCTCTGTCCAGGTTCTCTTAGCAATTAAACACAGTTCTGAGCCGGTCTTCTCATGAGGTCACTAACTCCGCCTTGGTGTAACGACATCTATATTTTATCTCACAGGATGTCCAATTAAAATATTTAAAAAAACATAATAAGTGACCCCACTGCCTTTCCTCCCTCAAGTTAATCAGACCAAACCACTTTGTGCTCTGCTACACATACATCTCAAAAGTTTCTTTGATCTAAGTCATTGTATTCAAGCAAAAGTGTATTTGCTCCTTTAATTCCATCTGGACCTTGGAATCTAAATCTCAAAGGTCTCTTTGATGTAATTTAAGGGTTCCCTGGGAAAGTATATTGGACCTTCCAAATTTGTATGGGTCCTCCCCTGGCTCAGACACCAACCTCTCTTCAATGTCCATTCTGGCTTCTCTCTGACACCCCTTCCTGTCAAGTTCTTCCTGACAACTATTGAAAGTCAAAGGATTTTCCATGATGCAATTATGAATGGCTAATCTTCTTTCCTGGGATGAAAGCAAATTGACAAAGTAATTGCACCCCAGATATCTGCAGTTTAGCTATTTCCTGTCCTTTGAACTTATCCCTTGGGGGTCTTGATGTGTCAGTTCCAGTAAGACAGTAGTTTCCTCAAACTGACCTTCTCATCACATATTTTATATGTAATAAGACAATTGATACAGCAATCAGAGCTGGTTGTGTACATCACAGTGGGTATAAGAGAAGTGGGAGCACATTCATCTTTATTATGCCTAGGCAACCCCACACTGAAATGGGTAAAAAAGACCATCTGTCTAGGTCTGTTTTAATTTGATTAACTATCAAGTCCAAATTATATTGTTTCATTTTAGAGGGGGATATGCTTATATATGCTTAGATAAGTACCTAAATATTTAAGCTTATCTTTAACACACAGTAACTAAAGTTGCTCCACACTCGCTCCCATAACGCATAATCTCTGTTTTCACTGTGTTCAATTTATAATTAGAAAATTGACCAGAAATATTAATTATTTTCAGGGCAGCAGGTAAAGAAGTATCTGGTCAAATGACATGTAAGAAAATATCATTGGAGTATACCAAGAGTTTATATTGGTGTGCACCCATCGAGATACCAAAAATATGGGGCATATTATTAATTTTCTTAATTAGGGGTTCTACAAATAAATTAAATGAAAAGGGGAGAGCTGACAACCCAGTCTAGGTCTTTGTTGTAGAACAAAGTTTTTGAGAAAAAAAATTACAGTGCCAAAGGGAGAGTGTAGAGCACCTTTATCCATTGAATAAACACTGGGGGATATGATATTTAGATAGAATATAAAATAGGTAATGCCAAGAAACCCTATTGAAGGCTTTCTCTGCATCCATGGAGACCAGGACAGCAGGGGCCAAGGTCTCCCTGGATACCGAGATAAGATAGGAACATTTTCGCAGATGGTCAGCTGATAGCCTCCCTGACGCAAAACCCACTTGTTCTCTGCTAATTAGATGTCCCCAGACCTGGTTTAGCCAGTTGGCTAAGATTTTTGTGAAACTTTTGAGATCTACATTAGGAAAGTATATACTGTAGGTCTATAAGTAGAACCTGATAAGGGATTTCTTCCAGGTTTAGGTAGAACCATTATAACAGCTTCAGTAAAGGAAGGAACCAAGAGACATTAGGTGGAAATATATTTAAATGTATCCAATAAAGAAAAGGGTTTTACTTTTTTTAATAGAAATTGGGAGTATACCCATCCACCTCCAGGGATTTATCTGGGGTGAAGAAGTCAATGGCATAATATACTTCCATTAATGTTAGAAGTGTACTCAAGAATTCTGATTGTAAATCACTTAAAGAAGGCAGGTTAATATATCCTAGAAAGTTCTCCAACTGGGTAACATTAAAGGGAGTTTTGGGGGGTATACAGATTTTGATAAAATGACTGAACGTGATCTACAATGCCTCTAGGAGAGGTAAGCAGTTGGCCCAAGGCACTACGGATAGAAGAAACTATCCAGTCTGTGGTTTACGATCAATGACACAGGGCCAAGAGCTTACCTGTTTTTTCCCCTTCACCAAAATATTTTATTTTAGATCTCAGCGACATATGTTCAACTTTCTCACCCAATAACTGATTATATTTTGCCCATAAGAATTCTAGACACTCCCATTCCAACTGGTGAAAATCATGCAAAAGTTGTTTCTCTAAGGAGCTAATCTGATTCAGTAGAGAGGAAAGTTCCTGTGAAGCTATTTTTGGTGCTTAGATGCTATCATTATCAATTCCTCCCTGAGACCACACTTTGATGTAGCACTAAGTATATCTTGTTTATCCATTGAGGGAGAGTTAGTTTCTAAAAAGGAATTAATAAATTTCTGAATATGTTCAATCAGTTTTGATGATTTTAACAACTGATTGTTCAGTCTTCAGGTCTTATCCCATTCCATATGGCAGAAAGACTCAAGTGGGCGAGAATAGGATGATGATCGGAGATTACCTTGGCATTGTATAGACATGATGAGACCTTTGAAAGGTGCTCAAAACCCAACAAAAAGGCATCTATTATATAATAAGAATCATGGGGGAAAGAGTGAAATGAATATTCATGTTGGTGTGGGTGGAGAGCTCTCCAAGAATCCACTAATCCCAAAGAGTCCATGAATTCTCACAATGCTAGTTGTCCTCTGGCAAGGGCCTGGTGACAGTTACATGACCTGTCCAAATCATTACAAAAGAGTCTGTTCCAGTCCCCAGCTAGGTGCATAGGAAAGGAGACCCAGGGTAGCAACAAATTTAGTAAAGTAGCAAATAAATTAGGATCATCCATAGTGAGACCATAGATTGCTCCTATAATCACCTCCATATATCCTAGTAAGGCTTGAAGAAGTAGATTGCATAACCCAGGATTGTCTAAAAAGTGAAACATGGGTGAGGGAAAAGTGAGTTTCTTGAAGAAAGGCTATATCAATCTGTATTTTGTTTAAGTGGATAAGTATTTTAGATCTCTTTATTGGGGACTGAGCACCCTTAGTATTCCAGGAACAAAAACAATAACTAAATGCCATATATATTTATCACAGCATAGATATAACCATAGTGAGGAACCATCCAGTTATCTTGGCAATTTGCCCCATAAATATCAATTATTTTCTTCTGGGACTGACCACCTCCCTTCACCACCCAAATCCGAATAAAACCTAAAACTCAAAACACAAAACCAGTTTGGCCTTCCTCCCTATTCCCAAAACCCAATATGTTTTAACTGATATGGCTCCCCTCCCACTACCACCCCTTATCTTGTGCATGATTACTTCAGGCAAACAGCGTCACCTCTCCCCTGGCCCCCATTCCCCACCACAACCCAATTTCAAGCACCATGATTTAGTTGTAAGTAAAACTAGTAATAACATATCAATATATATATATAAAGAGTCATAACAGGTGAAACAAATTATCTGCAGTAAAACAGCAACACATCAGTTAAACTATGCAATTCTGTTCACCAAATGTTGAAATCTTTAGATTCCTTATGGTTCCCATAAATTTTAACATTATTAGTACAGGATACCTAAATTAACCCATAGCAGGCATTATCATCTTAGACTATAAAGCACTGCTGGCTTAAATAAATGACAGTGATATCTGCAGTAGTAAAGCTTGGCAAACAATTTTAGTTTCAAAGCAAGGTCACCATTGTAACAAATGAACTCAAAATACCCTCCTGTTTACTGTCTAGTCCAAGTACAGAAGATAATCCTTATGAGGCAATGAAGCAGCCAAGGTATTAACTCTATGTCGACAAAGCTACTGCCTGTGACTGTTCTACCATCACTCCACTCCTCAAGTGAGTTTAGTTGGACAGAGGCAGCTACTCCACTACTCCCAGATAGTAACATAAACCTGCCTGTTATTATTAATAGTCAGTGCAAACAAGTCCATTGCAATTAGGCTGACAGTAGAGTCAAAGGGAGAAGAGATTGTTCTGCCATGTAGAATCATGATCCAAACAGCAATCCTAGTCCGGTCAATCAATGACTGTGTCAGTGGCTTCTTTGGGAATACTCACAATAAACATTGACTGTAGAACCAAAATAAAAAGTATACAAATCAGAGGGCATTACCTTCATCCTGTAAAGGGGGAGAGTTCCATTCTTATTAAGATTCCATAGACTCTCCAGCAAATGTAAATGCAAAGGTATAAAAACTCACAGGCCATATTTGCGATACACTATCCTATGTCGAATAGAAATATGCACACTCAGCCTGTTTGAGTTCTCTGCAGCAGCCATCCCATGGATCCCCATAGGAGAGATAGTAACCAGCATATACATAGAAAAGGCAAGTGAGGGAAGAACAGAGGGTAAAAGTGAAAATACAGTGACCAGTTAGGAAAACAACAAATACTCATCCTTCCGCATGGGATCCTGATCAACTGAAATTCAGGTAAATGATTGCAAGATCATTCATCAATGCAAAAATCTGCCATGAAGCAATGTCATTTAATGGAAAAAGTGCAACAAGTAGATAAAGCAGACAACAAGACTGCTATCCAGAGTAGAGAGTCCAACATGATGTTGGCCTTATGAGGTAAGGAGCCAGTTAGAGAATCAGGACATTTTTAATACAGCAACCCATTAAAATGTACTAAGGTGTGATTATGAAGAGACTGGGAGACACTTATCTGAAGAGTTTTTTTTTTCAGAGATCTTTAAATAGCTCAGGCAGCAGTTCATTTAATGCAGAGGTGGCTTGTTCAGCAGACTACCAAGATATCCAAGAGTCCCTGACTTGGACTTGTAAATGAGCGGGGTACAATACCTGAAAGTGGAATCCAGCTGCTGTTGCCTTAGCTGCTGTGGGGTGATAGGCTGCTTGTCACTGCCTCGTAGTAGCAGGTAGATCCTGTATGATGCACAATTTTGCTCCTTCCCATAGAACTTTGTGTAAGTTCTTTACTTTGCAAAGGAGATGTTGTTTGTCGAGGAAATGTAAGAATTTAAAGATAAATGATCTCAGGGGACAGCCTTCTGGTGGTGGTGGTGGACAAAGAGATCTATGTGCTCGCTCGATAACATAAGATGTGCCATTTGGGGAAGGACCGACAAGCTTTGTGCACAGCTTCTGACTGAACTGGATTGTGGATGACCCTTCAGCCTTCTCTGGTATGCTGAATATTATAACAGTACTGTGTCAGCTACAGCCCTCTAGATCTTCCATTTTGGCCTCCATTTTGTCATCTTTTGTTATAGGGCCTGAATGCCTGGGTCAACCTGATCTCTCCATTTTTGTAACAAAAACTGTTCACTGATGACACAAAGCTCTGTAACAGAGTAGACACACCAGAGGGTGTAGACAGAATGAGAAGCGACCTGTAGAAACTTGAAGAATGGTCAGGGGTTTGGCAGTTGAAATTCAATGCAAAGAAGTGCAAGATAATGCATATGGGGCACAAAAACCCTGGCACAATATATCAGTTGGGGGGTGAGGATATAGCATGCACCAAGCAGGAAAGGATCTTGGGGTTGTCATCTCTGATGACCTCAAGGTAGGAAACAGTGTGACAAGGCAGCAGGTAAAGCAAATAGGATGCTGGGATGTATAAGCAGGGACATCACCAGCAGGAAAAGGGAGGTCATAATTCCGCTATACAAGACACTAGTGAGGCCCCACCTGAAGTACAGTGTACAGTTCTGGAGACCATACCTACGTAAGGACATAGACAGGGTAGAGAAGGTTCAGAGAAGGCAACAAAGATGGTGCACGTGATTGCATCACAAGTCCTATGAAGACAGGTTGAAGGAACTGAACATGTACTCCTGGAGGAGAGGAGGGAGAGAGGCGATATGATAGAGACATACAAGTATCTTACAGGGAGGAACAGGGTGCAGGAAAACACTATTTTAAGCGAAAAGATGTTCCAGGACTAGAGGGCATGGGATGAAGTTGGAGGGAGGACGATTCAGAGGAAACATGAGAAAGAATTCTTCACAGAATGGGTGGTGGACAAGTGGAACACCCTGCCAGATGAAGTGGTGGGGCTGAAACAATCACGGGATTTAAGAATGCATGGGATAGACATAAAGGAATTCTGGAGGTCAGGGGTAAGGGACAACAGACTTCTAAGAAAACAAACTGAACTTACAAGCTCAAATGGGCAGACTGGGTGGGCCATAGGCCCTTATCTGCCGACACTGTCTATGTATCTATGTATCTATGTAAATAAATCTTGACCTCATTATCGCTAACTCTTCTCCTGAGGTCTGAGATGTCCACTTACAGTGATTTTAATTCTAAGGTGATATCTTGCATGGCATCTTTAAGCAGTGGAAACTCTGCCAAAATTCTATATTCCTTTAAAGGTGTGATGCCTGAGGTAGTAGTAGAAGGGTTCCCCTGTTCCCAGAGCTTGGGCCTTGGATCTTTTCGATTGCTTATCGGGGTAGCTGACTGAGTATGCCTGGTACATGCCACATGCATTTTAGCCTCCATTTGTTCACTTTATTCATTATCGCTAGGTTCTTTGCTATTAGCAAAGGATCCAGATGACAAAAAGATGTAATCTAGTTATTAGTAAAATTGCATTTTACCAAGTTTTGGTGGAGAAAAGTGGGAGCTGAAGTAAGGAGTTGTTATCTGGACCTGGGCATCATGTGACTCCATACCATACGTGACAGTTAAAGAAATGTCAAGAAAACAGAATCTGGTCAGAGCTAAAATGGCTGTGGAGAGATTTTGGGGTTCTATTACCCATTATTTCTAATGAATTTGCACAATGCAGATCTGCTGAGAGGTAGTTTCAATGTGGTCTTCTTTTGACACATTTTTATAACGTGTTTTCCTAGAATATGCCTTCTGATTGCTTTATATTTAGCCTGGATAGTTCACAGAAGGCATGGCATCTTATTTTCAGTGGTGCTTTATATCTACACAATATTATGCTGCATTGTGTAAAATCAGAACACACTGAAAACAATATTTTACATCTGGACTAGGCTACCCCGAATAAATACATTATAAAAATGATAAAATCCTGACCCCACAGAAAACAAGATATTGCATCTAATCTGGGACATCCTGAGTAAATACAGTGCAAACATTTATAAATGAAGATCCCCATGACAATGAGATGTAGCATCTCCCCTGTGATATCCAGAATACAAAATATAGGATAAGAAATATTTAAAGGAAATCTACTGTAAGCTGAACTTCACTGTGTTCACAGACATAAACAGTTTCTTTATTGTTTTGTAACATATTAAATTGCAGTATTTATTTCAAATGTTGTGGCAATGAGGATTGTGTGTGTGTGTGTGTGTGTGTGTGTGTGTGTGTGTGTGTGTTTTTGCTGTAGCTCAATATATTTTTTTCCCAAAAAGCATAGAAACAAATGCCTGCTGATTGCTATATATGTTGCCTGGATACTTCACAGAAGACCTGGCATATGTCTGAGACAGTTCTTATCAGATAGTGTCGTAAGAGGTTAAAAAAACTGTAAATATTTTTAGATTTGCTGGGAAAGGGTGACATTTATGAGGTATGAATTGTTATTGAAAGACAATACCTGCCCAACTGAAGCTTGTAGCAAGAACATGTTTAAATGCTAAGTATTTTAATGTGCAAGCTTTTGCATTTCAAAGGGGGTAAAGAAATCTCCAGTTTAATTGGCAACCAATATTTAACAAGAGGTTTCAGTTTCCAAAAGGCCATCTGATAAGCATCTTGGAGTTATGTCTCCAACATTCTAAACAGAAAGAAGGGAGTATTTTATTTCAGTTGGCATAGCGATTTGTAGACGTGGAAGGATACATTGAAAACTCCAAAATATGTGTTCCATGATACTCCATTTTTCCAGCTACAAACAGCAAGATGGCTGTAGACTCCGCCCACAGCCATAAAAAATGATAAACTAGAAAACAATCCAGCTGTAAAAACTAGAAGTTGGGGGCATGCCAAAAGAATGGAGGACCAGTAGACAATACTTTTTTTTTTTTTTTTTTTGAGAGAGAGAGAGACTGCTTATTCAAACACTGTCCAATAAATCCTGGGGTGGGGGTAGGGTGGGGAAAACAGAACAAACAGAGGCTACAATTTTATTTTTTTTTAAATTTTATTTAGCTTTTGTTGACCGGGTAAGTGCACTAGACAAATCCTGCCTATTTTCAGGCACGACCCGGGGGAAAGGGATACAGATGAATGCCAACTGACCTTGAACCAGATTAAGCTGTTGGTGGTAATTTTAGTGAATGAGGGAAATTTGGCCAGGACACCGGGGAAATTCCCCTACTCTTTTTGATAAGTGCCATGGGATCTTTAACATCCACCTGAACTACCACCAACCCAGGCAGATGGGACCTCGGTTTAACATCTCATCCGAAAGACCGCACCTCAGAAATGCAGCACCCCTCTCATGCTGCATTACAGTGTCAATACTGGGATATTAACCCAAGTGCCAGATGTGGGAACTGAACCCACAGCCCTCTGATCTCCCGGCCTCAGAGGCGAGTGTGCTACCTACTGAGCCACTGACACTGCTAATAACAGCAATCAAGCTATGATGGCTGGCTTCTGCAAGTTTGTGAAACGCCACAACTTACAGTTAGGAAAACATGATCATCTATGCCCATATAACTAAACTAAACTAAATATGTCAGCTGCATTACTCTGTAAAAGGAATGTGTGGGGTGTTAAGAATATGAGTCAGCAGTGGGGATACCTTATTTGGTATTTCACACAACTTGCCCTAGAGCAAATGCAGACAGGAGGATACATTGTTTTCTGAGTCTGCAGGATGCTTTAACATAATTGAACTACAGGAAGTTATGAAGCAGTGCTTACTCCACATGGACCAACCTCAAAGCACTCAAGTGATTGGAACTTGACTCCTCCAAGCAGTCACACACTACCATCTCAATATTGCCAGCAGTACAGCAGAACACTGATACTTTGAGATCTAAGCCTTACAGTAAGGCACCTGTTGAGCTGTCAAGAAGCCAAAACCTTGCTGGCCTAATGAGCAGCTTGGAATAGGGAACAAGCTGCTGTATAATGAAACACACTACTCTGAAGAAAAGTAAAAACAATGATTTCTTTACACCTCTGACTTTATTCTTCTTGGAGGCTGCCTGATGGGGGGCACACCAAAGTGAATAATTTCCTGAATACTGTGAATAATGGGCTAATCATTATTCAGGACTGAATAATGAATAATACCCAATAGCTGGGTCTTTATATTGAGGAAATTAAAACAATTCAAATAATGATGTAAAAGGCACCAGTGGTGACTTCATTGTAGTGACACATTCTTGGGGCATCACAAGGGTCTGAGGGCACTCCATAACTAATTAAAGACTTAGCACTCGGGTCACCAAATACAGACAATGGATAAGTTTACTATTCCAAAAATGTATTTAATTCTTTACCACAATGACTTGAGTCTATGAGGGCATTACCTTCACACTACTACTGCCTGAGGCAGTAGTTTTTAATTTATCCATTCCCAGTTAGGGTGGGCACCCTGTTTCAGCACCCAGCTTCTGCAAGAGGTGAGCACACACATTTTCTTGTTTTTGTTCTCAGGAACTCCAGCCTTACAATGCCTTGGAGTTACAATGGATGTTTTTGATGTTTTTGTGGCTACCTCTGCCTTTTGGTCTTAAAAAGATTAAAGAGCATGGGTCATTAAATATCCTTGTTGGGGGGGGTCATAACCAGGGTTACATAAGACAACAGAGCAGTGCCTCCACCCAGAGAAAGGGTAAAGATGGCATGATATAAGTATGGCACCACTCCCTTGGAAGCAGTACTTACCAACCTCCCCATTTAATCACTGCAAACGTGAACCCACACAATGCAGTGATAATCCCCACAAAACAACCCCAGAATTTCCAGCTCAATCTTTGCTCATTCACAAACTTTAAACTGCTTTTCTCATTTGGGGTGAAATTGGTAATGGCACAAATCAGTTAAAGCAGAGAAGCCAGTGGACACCCCCCCCCACCATGGCCAGTAATTCAAATATTACAATTTGCTTTCTGACTGAAATGACTATTCACATATTTTATACCATAGGGGAGCGGGGGTCTCTTAGTGTCTAGTCCAGAGCTGTGATGTGAATCATCAGCCCAGCCACTAGCATCATGGTGGACCACCTAACTGCTGGGTCCCTATTCTAAAATGTAACTGCCTGAGTTGGCTCCTTTAAAATAAGGTACTTTGCCTAACTGGCCTACTTTAAATAAAGTGCAGTTCCCATACAATGTGCTGGTGATTGATGTGGGGCCAGCTAATAGAAACAGCTATACATCTCCTGAACATTAAACAGACCCAGAATTAGCAGCTCAACCCTTGCTCATTCACAAACTTTAAATTACTTTTCTCATTAGTGGTACAAACAAATTAGTAAAAGCACAGAACCAAGTGACTCCCCCTCCCCAATGGCAAGTCATTTAAATATTACAATTTGCTTTCTTCCTCAAATAGCTACTCACTTATTTTAACCCAAAGGAGAGTGGGTGTCTCTTAGGACTGCATTTTCAGAGCCTTACATGATTCCAGGGCAGTATTTTGCTCTGTGCTTGTGATAGCAAATGACTGGCTCTGAGTGATATTCAGAGTGTCACCATTCACTAATAGAGCAATGCTAACCAACTGAATATTAGGCATGCTGGCTCAGTGATTAATGAAACTGCGCTGCATCAACACAGACCATGGCTGCATACAGCCCACAGGAGATAGCACTGCCTGATCGGTATTGTGCCAGATCAGCTGTGGGCCATATTTGGCCTGAGCATGCAAATGGGCTCACTGGGCATGCAAGGTGGTAAGGACCCATCTGCATGCCCATTATTGACTTATTTGCATATGGCCAGAGGACCTTAGTGCTACTGCAGGGTTAACACAGCTCTGGTAGTTTAGTGGTCCCCCACCCCATCACTCATCCTGCCAGTGAAGTTGCCTGTTAGTGGTTTCAATAGCAAATCATTGTTCTCTTTTTTTTGGAATTTTTTTTGAAATAGATATCCCTGGAAGACTAGTGGGCTCCCTCACTCCCCTTCACCCTGATCCCCACTCATCACGACTATCAGTCCAGAGCAGCATCAAGCACAAGCCACCACTCACCTCTTCTGCTGGCTGCTGTCTGACAGCCATGGAGCACAATCATGTGATCACACTCCATGACTGTCAGATGATGGTGGACCAAGGAGGAGAGCCGAGGGCTGTGCTTACTGCTGCTATGAACCAGTAGTGACTGTGAGTGGGAAACAAAGTGAAGGGGTGTGGGGGGGCTCAGCAGGTGGGCAAGAAGGGGGGTTGCTAATTGGTAGGGGTGTGGAGGAAACTAGACTACCAGGAATATCCATTTAACTGACAGTATAGGTATCAGGGTGGGGGAGTGGAATCACTACACCACCAGGGTTCTACTGTTCAGATGCAGGACAAGTTATTGGTGATGGGGTTTCAACTAAACCACCATGGTTATACTGTTCACATACAGGATAGGTACTCAGGGGCAGGGGACCACTAAACCACCAAAGTTATATTGTTTGAATGCAAAATGGGTGATTGGGGTGGTGGGAGCACTAAACCATCAGGGATATCTGTATATTATGTTAGAAAGGTGATTGGGGATGGGGGAACCACTAATCCTCCAGGATACACCTTAACCATGCAGGACAGGTGGTCAGATTGGGGGCCGCTTGGCACAGAGGTGGGCAGCTGCTGTGAGCTGCCCTTTGGGAGTGGCGGCAAGCTTAGCACCTGGATAAGATGCAGTTTTTAGATGCAGTAAACAGCATCACTCTGGGAGCTGTTTACCACCACAGTAAAACCTTTGAATATACCATTGGCCAGTATGCATGAGGACCCCCCTCATTTTCATAGGTGCAGTGATTAGAGATGGACAAAGTCCATAACATTTGCTCTGTAAATTAATTTGCAAATTTCATGGAATTCGTGAAGTGTGAATTCATGAAATTCATGGATTGCAATGTGCGGAAATTTGCTGACGAAATTCCGCACTTTGCAGCAAAAACTTTGTGATTCTGGTGAAGTCAAAGTTTCACAGGTGTGGGGAAGCTTTGCATAGATCCATGAAGTGTGAATTTTCAGCACTTCACCCGAACTTAGCCGGTGAAGTTTTTCTTCACCACATCTCTAGCAGTGATATTAATAGTGCCATGGTGCTGCCAAGTTTGGGCATTACTCTGGGGGCCCCTGACTATGTCCTGCCTGGAGCGTGGGCACAAAACCAGGTTAGCACCAGCACAAACAACATTCACACGGGCACGAACTTTTCAATGTGAGTACCTTAAGTTCAGTTCAGAGCTCTAATTAAAATTGTTAGCCTAGACCACCCCCCACAAGCAAGTTCCCAGTTTTAAAATTAAACTATGTGAGTTGTCTCTCTTTAAATAAGGTGCCTGCATAAATGGCTTAATTTAAATAAAGTTTAGTCCCTTGCCAATGTGCTGGTGATCACTTGGGAGCCAGCTGATGGAGACAACCATACAGCTCCAAAATATTACGCAAACCCAGAATTAACAGCTCAACACTTACTTATTCAAAAAATTTAAATTGCTTGTCTCATTAGGGGTGCAATTGCAATTGGTTATGGCACAAGTCAGTTAAAGCAGTGAACCAAGTGCCCCCCCCCACTCAGAAAACCATGCAAGTATTACAATTTGCTTTCTGTCTCAAAGGCTAATCGTTTATTTTATCTCAGAGGTGAGTAGGAATCTCTTGGTGTTCAGTCCATAGCTCTGATGTGAATCATTAGCCCAGCTCTAAAATGTAATGGTGCACCACACATCGTTTGGATCCCAATTCTAATATGTAACTGCCTGAGTTGGCTCCTTTTAAATAATGTTTACTGCCTGATTGTCTTACTTTAAATAAGGAGAAGACTCCAACCAATTTGCTGGTGATTGATAGGGAGCCAACTAATGGAGGCATCTATACTTATCCTTAACATTAAACAAACCCAGCATTAGAAACTAAACCACTAAACCCTTGTTGATTCACAGACTTTAAATTACTTTTCTCATTAGGGGTGCAGTAGATATTGCACAAATTAGTTAAAGAAAAGAACCCAATGCACCCCCCAAACCATATGGCAAATCATTCAAATATTAAAATTTGCTTTCTACTTCAAAAGGCTACTCGCTTATTCTATCCCAAAGGTAGTGGAGGTCTCTTAGCTTTCAGTTTAGAGCTCCAATGTGAATCTCCAGTCAGGCCACCAAACATCTTGGTGAACCACCTATCAGCTGGGTCCCTATTCTAAAATGTAGCTGCCTGAGCTGACTCCTTTTAAATAAGGAGCACTGCCTAACTGGTTGAATTTGCCACCACAGCCAATTCAGAGGCTGCTTTGTGGCAGAGGGGGCATGCTGGAAATCTTCCACCAAAACTCTTGATTTTGTGAGTTGGCAATTCCAACTCAAACCATAGTTGTCAGAAAAAGAAGGCAGAAGGGATCAAGAAGGCAGCTATTTGTCCTGAGCCATCCCCCCAATAAGCGCCAGGGTTGTCACAAAATGCACCAGTCTGTAGGAATGAACTCTGTTTACAACCACCCTCTGTGTTCTATCCCTTAACTAATTTCTGACCCAGCTTATCACCTTTTTATCCACTCCCAGGCTGCCCAGATGTGGATGCGGACCTGGAGAGGGAGGTGACCAGCAGGATTGTTGTATATCTTGAATCCAGTGGATCACAGGTTCCTAGGCAGCATGGATTCACAGCAGGAAGGTCACATCAAACAAATCTGATAGATGTCTTTAACTGGGTGACCAGGGAATTAAATCAGGGATGGGCAGTAGATGTGGCCTACCTGGATTTCAGCTAGAGCTGTGTAAAAACAACTTTCCCAGGTGGATTGTAAGTTAACAATTTTCAGAAATTCCGCCTGCATTGCCCGATTGCCCAAAATAAATAAAATGTATCCCGGTTGCTAGCGGCCCACCCCCACCCAATCACCCACCCACCCACTGTACATTTTCAATAAAACAACCCAGTTGGCTAGCAGTCCCTTCTGCCACCTGATCACACACCCCATGTCCAGAAGAAGTGGTCAATTAACAAGAAACCCCCAACCCTATCCCCCATATATTAAAACATATTTTTCCCCAAGTTCCTTCCAGTCTAGTGAACCCCCTTCCCTCCCTATCCCCAGTATTGTTTTTATTCCTAGGTGGTCTTGTTCCCCCCCAACCTGACAGGTAGTGTCCAACCCCACTCCCCCATCTTGAAATGGAGCAGGCCACCGGCAAAGCCCTCCTTTCTCATTCACGGCCAGCAGCCCACTAAGATGTCAAAGAATAAGTGTGTGTTCTGTGCAGGTGCAGCCTGCATTTGTGACTTGCTTTGAGAATCAGGCCCTTTAAATCCATATGGTTTTACAGTGTCCAATGTCATTATCTAAAATGCATCTCTTCAAAGTAATTTATTTTTCAGACTTCCACCTCTCATATATAATTTAACTTGTTCAATGCCAAAAAACTGAAGCGCAGCAACAGAGGAATGTCCCACCTCCTGAAAATGCTAATTTTTAGTTCTTATTGCAGTTTTGTGCTCTACTATGTGTAGTTTTAATGCACCTTTAGTCTGACCGATATAGTAAATTCCACATGGGCAAGCTAATACATAAATCACACCCTCTGTACTGCCGTTTATGAAATTATTTGTGGTATATCTTTTCCAAGTCCTTGGGTGTGAAAAAGAACTGATATTTCTGATATTGCTGCAATGTGTACAATGGCCGCATTTAAAGTTGCCTGTTAGTGGTTTCAGTAGCAAATTATTGTTCTCTTTTTTTGGGAATAATGTGTACACTAAGGCAGTAAGGACAATAAGGGGGCAAAAAGGGTAAGGCAATCAAAAAATGGAGGATAATGACTACCAATGTCCATAGTCTGTGCAAAAAGCTCCCTGAACTGGTGGCCTTGATGGAAGAGGGATGCCTAGATATCATGGCAGTCACAGAAACATGGTACACAAAGAACCATGACTGGGATGTCAACATACCAGTGTACACAATCTATAGGAGGGACAGGAAGGGTGGAAAAAAAGGAGGAGTAGCTCTCTATGTCAGGGAAGGGATCAATGCAGTGGAACTAAAAGGTAATCAGGGAGGCGAGGAGGCACTGTGGGTCACCCTGCAAACTGGAAATGGCACCACAATCCACACAGGGGTTGTATACAGACCCCGTCTCAGGGGGAAAAAATGGACAAGGAAATTTATTTATTTATTTATTGCAATTGTTTCACCAGGAAAGGCACACTGAGCAACAAGATGCTCATCTCCCAGTGCAACCTGGGGGGGAGGTACACATGGATATGATAACACGCAGGTTATCAAGTGAACGGTTAACAGAAGGAAATAAAAAGCCGCATAAGAATTCATGATTGCATGAATATACAAGCAGCGCACATTGAATGCTTAGGATATTATAGTATCAAATAACATTTTTTTTTGTGACAAGAAGCAGCAGACAAGGTAAATTAGCACAGTAGTAACAGCTGTAAACAACAGAGAATGTATATCACAGTTATAAAGTTATACGCAGTACATAGGGCAAAATAGGCCCAGGACATAAGTGCAAGGTTGGGGTTATATGCCAGCTTCTGTAACAAGGCTAAGGCTGCTGATCAGGCATTGGGGAGGGGATGGTGGGGCATGGCAGGTTCGGGGACAGGAGTAATTTGTAGTAAGGAAGTTTACTAGGGCAGTAGACAGAGAGTAGGAAGAGGAGGAGTGTCAAATTTGTGGTTGGAGGGTGTTCCAGAGCTTGGGGAACCTGTATGAAAAGGCAGCTTGACCTACAGAGGTCTTCCACATAGGGACTGAAAGTTGGTGGGAGTCACTGGATCTAAGATGATGGGAGGGGGTGGGACATCTGTGAGAATGGTGGCATGGTAGGAGGGGATGGACCTGAGCCATAGGTTGGAGACAAATTTAGCACTGTGAGAGATGCGGCGGTTTTCATGGGACGGTAGTGCCAAGGCTCAGTGGAGGTTGCAGTGGTGGGTGAGGGGAGAGGCATTGAGAGCAAAGTGGCAGAAGGCATTTTAAAGTGTCCAGTTTAGATAGGGTGGACTTAGGGGCTGCACTGTATACAATGTCTCAGTAGTCGATGGAGGACAGTATCATCTTCAGGATCAGGTCACGTCAGACTCAGGCAGGGAGGCTGCTGCAGTTCCTATATAGTGCACTGAGCATGGGGTGTAGTTTTTTTGAGATAGCATCGATGTGGTAAGAGAAGGAGAGATGGCTGTCGAGCCAGACCCCCAAGTAAAGGAACGAGGAGACATCTTCAAGTTTTTGGCTATCCAGGGTGGTGAAGTAGGGAAGGGAGGGGAGTCTGACCAGGTGTTGTCATGTGCCAAAGGTCATAGTAATAGTTTTTTTTTGCATTTAGGGAGAGCTGGTGCGAGCTAAACCATTGCTGTACCTTGTTGAAGTCAGCTTGGAGATTTGATTGTACCAAGGCAGATGTGGAGCCCGAGTACAGTATTAACTGGATACATGTGGATTGAAGAAGTAGAACAGATGAGTGGTAGGTCATTTAGGAATATAGAGAACAGAATGGGACCAAGAACTGACCCCTGCGTGACACCGGTAGATAAGGGAAGGGGAGTGGAGTTCGCATTTGAGACTCTAACGGACTGAGTTCTATCAGAGAGGTATGATCTGTACCAGTTTGTAGCTGCAACATAGAGGACTGATTCAGTGAGACTTGAGAGCAATATGGGGTGGGAGATGGTGTCGAAGGCTTTTGCAAGGTCAACAAAAACAGCTAAGGTGATCAGTCCACTGTTCATGCCTGTCAGGATAGTGTCTGTAAGTCTTATCAGGGAGGAGATGGTGGAGTGTCCCTTCCTGAAGCCAGACTGGAATGGCGTGAAGAATTTGGAGTCAGTGAGGAAGGAGGTAAGTTGGGTGAGCACAAGGTACTCTTGTAGTTTTTGCTAGGTCTGGGAGGAGGGAGATAGGGTGGTAGTTAGAGGGGGAGGTAGGGGCACCTCCTTTTGGCAGAGGGATGACAATGGCGTGCTTCCATGCATGGGGACAGCAGTGGCAGCAAAGGATTGGTTTAGGAGTTTGGCAAGTGGAGTTGCTATAGTGGGGGTGGAGAGGTATAGAAGTTTGAGGTCTAATCCATCCAGGGATTTGCCTTTTGAAGGGTTGAGAGAAAGTAATGCACCTAGGGCCTCAGTTACAGAGATGTCATTGAAGGAAAAGGAGTGAGGCCTAGTCTGGGTCTTCATGTCTGTAGGCGGTGCGAGAGGTGTAGTGTTGGGCAGAGAAGAGAGGAGGGTGGCAGCACAAGTGGAGATGTACACATTGAACTCAGTGGCGACTGTTGTGGATTCTGATAGGAGAGAGTTATTAACATTTAGCATTGGAGTGGGATTGGCAGCCAGTGGAGTGAAAAGGGAGTGAATAACCTTCCAGAATTTTGAGGGTTTATTTAGGTTTGACTGGAGGGAGCTACTGAAGTACTCTGCTTTTGCAATACGAGTGGCTCTGGTGCACTTGTTACGGAGCATGCGGTATGTGGAGAGGTGTTGTGGGAGGCATAAGGATTTATGCATTTTCCAGGCTTTGTCCCATGTGATTTGACATGCAATCAGTTCTTGGGTGATCCACAGTAGGTGGTTTCCTCATACTCTTGTATGACGCAGTGGGGCATGTATGTTACAGATGCTAGGGAATGTGTTTTTAAAGTGTAGGAAGGCATCACCAGTGGAGATCGTAGGAGGGGCAGGGGCCCAGTTTGCTAGTGCAAGGTCATCTAACACAGGGGCTAGATTGAGGGATTTATAGGAGCATTGGACTACAAATTTAATGGAGGATTTTGGGCAGTGGATTTTACACACTAAGAAGGTTACGTGGTGGTCGCTGAGGGAGTCAAGAAGAATACCAGCTTGTTTTGACCCAGTGTGGAGGGGTGTGGTTAGGACCCAGTCGATGAGCAAGTGGTTACCAGATTTTAGGTTAAGCTGGGTGGGCTCAGTAATGATTTGTGAGAGGTTTAGGGTGGAAATTTCAATCCTGGTTTTGTTAAGGGCAGGAGCTAGCCAATTGTGGTAAAGATCTCCCATAATGTAGAGTTCCCCTGTCATGGTTAGGCAAGAGATTTGCTTGAGGAGGTCGGTGACAGCAGAAGCCGGTACCAGGTTGGCAGTATATCCCAGCAATGTAGATTGGTAGTGAGAAGGGAAGGACAAATTGAATTAGTATTACTTCAAGGACTTTTGGTTCTGACTTGGTGAGGACCACTGAATAGTGCAAGTCCGAGTTTACACAGATGGCTATTCCGCCGCCTTTAGAAACTCTATCCTGGTACTAGCAGTGTAGCCTGGGATAGCGACAGAGGAGTTGTTGATGTCTTTGTTGAGACAGGTTTCAGACAGGGTGAGGATATCTGGAGCATAGTGGATGGCAAGAACCTAAAGGGAGTCAAGCTTGTGGACAAGGCTTCTTATATTTAGGTGCAGAAGGTGTAGGCCACATGGAAGAAGGTCCCCAGAGTGAGGTGAAGAAGAAGTTGATGTTGGAGAGGGGGGCATGGGGGTAGTATTGGTGCTAGGGTTAGGGTGGATGTCACCTGCTGCAAGGAACAGGAGAGAGAGAGTTAGGTAGTGAGCAAATAGCTATAAATGACTGACTGCAAGCAGACGTCTCTTAGATTAATGGCATGTTTGAGCTGGGCATAGGGGAATAAGTTGAAAAATAACCCAGGGGAGTAATGGGTTGAAAAGAAATGGGATGTGTGGCAGAGTGTGTACATGCTTGAGTGAAAGAGGAAGTGGACGCCAGGCTGGAGGGGTGGGAGAGGTCAACGAGGTTTGGCAGGATTTGGGAGGGGGGCATGGGAGAAGTAGGTGACATGTTGGAAAGGAAGGGAGGGAGGGAGAAAAGAATAGGGATGAGCAGGGTCAGGTGGCCTGGTAGAAGGATCATGGTGTGGATCAGGTGCTAGGAGGCCCCTACTTCTGTGGTTACTTAGCAGGGAAGGTAGGTGCTTTAGTTACTTAGTGGAGAAGGTGGAGGGGTGGGATGCGGGTGCAGGGAAATTATAGGGACCTGTAAGGACTAGAAACCAATGGGGGAGCAGAGGGAATGAGGGTTTTAGGTAACCAATGACGGAGCGATCAGTGCTGCTAGGCTTATTAGCCAATGAGGGAGATAGTGCTGCTAGGCTTACTAACCAATGATGGAGCGAGAGGGAATGTGGGTGAGCAATAGGTGTATTTAATCAGTGGAGGGGATGGGGGTGGGTGGGAGAGCCAAAAATCCTTCTATGAAATGCTTGAATTTTGCTTAGTTGAAGCTTAATCTATTTGTAAAAAGCACCAGGCAGCAAAAGCAGGGGAAAACATCCTGGCATCCTTAGGATGGCAGAGAAAGGGGAGACACTGCTGATAGGGGACCTGAATATGCCAGACATTAACTGGAGCACCTTTGCTGCAGCCACATCCAAGAACTGGGCCATTCTCATGTCCTAGAGGGGCATGCCTCAGACAGCTAGTGCTGGAACCGACTCAGGAGGGAGCAGTCTTAGTCCTGGTACTCTCAATTGGGGATGGAGAGAGGATCTTAGCTCTAGAAGTGGGTAGCCATCTGGGAACAAGTGACCACCAAACAGTGTGGTTCATGATAAACTCAGCTGTAGAGTCAAACCATACAAAAGTGAAGGTACTGGATTTCAGAAGGGCTGATTTTGGCAAAATGGGACAGTGCCTCAAAAAAGCACTAGCAAACAGGCAAGAAAGAGGGGTGGAGCAACAATGGGGAAACATCAAAACTGCCATCACAGAGGCAACAAGCCTTTGTATGAAGCAAATAAATCAAAATGAAAGAAAAAAAACACTATGGTTCTCAAAAGAGGTGGCGGGAAGGTTAGGGAGAAAAATATATCATTCAGGAAGTATAAGGAAACACAGATGGAGCAGGACAGAGAACTGTACCAGTTAAAGTAAAAGTAAGCGGGAAAAGCAGTCAGAATACCAAAGGCTCAAACCTAGGAAAATATAGCCAACTCAGTTAAGAAGGGGGATAAAGCCTTTTATAGGTATACTAGGGAGCAAAGAAAGACAAAGGGAGGGATACAGGGGCTGAATAAAGAGGAGGGTGGATGGGCAGAGAGGGACAGAGAAAAAGCAGGAACACTGAACGAATACTTCTCAGTATTCACAAAGGAAGAGGAGGGATGGTATCTAATCCAGTCAATAGAAGCACTCTGGATAGGGGGGTCGATATCAGTCCTTTCAAAGAAGAAAGGCTTCTGAAAGAACTCCTAAAACTAAAGGTGGACAAATCAATGGGCCCTGATGGGATTCATCCCAGAATTCTAAAAGAACTAAGGGGAGATCTAGTAACACCATTGAAAACCTTTTTGCTTTATACTTTTTCCTCCTTCTGTGTGCCTGAGCTGCTTCCCATGTTCTGGCAGCCACTTAGGGATTCCAGCCATAGTCCGGATGTCAGCAATCCGATGAGGTCACACCTGTTCCCCTGCTGCTTGACCCCCACAGCGGGGTGGCAAGGAGCCCCCTATACTCACCAACCCTTAATGGATCCAATTTGGCACTCTCCAGAGCCAGCACACATGAACAGCCATTAAGCTGCTCCACCTCCAACACATATTCCTCCTCTATTTTTAGCATTTATGCCCCAGAAGCTGATGATGTGCAAGGACACCAGCAGAAGGGAGTGCACAAGCATCTGCACGTGCCTCTTCCTAGTTTCTACCCCGATTCCATGCCAAAATACAGCACAGTGCCTTGTCCCCCCGCTGCCACCAGGGGGTAACCAGGCACCAACTGTTGTGGAACTCCCTCCCCAGAGAAGGAGAGCAGTCCAACGGATGCTCGATCCTTCTCCTGCCCTGCCAACCCCCAGTGACTGGTGCTCGTTCCTGAACATAGGTTGCTGTCATGGCACGAGGTTAGGTGACCAATGCCTCAGCCCTCAGCGTCACCAGGCCGGCCCTACTGACTACCCTATTTAATAAATCATGGGAGGATGGTGTGGTACCTGAGGACTGGTGGAGGGTGGATGTGATTCCCCTTCACAAAAGTGGGAGCAAGACACAGGTAGGAAACTACAGACCTATCAGTTTGACCTCAGTGGTGGAAAAAATAACGGAATCACTTCTGAAGGAAAGAATTGTTGAGTACTTAGAGGCCAGTGGGGCACAGGACCAAAGTCAGCATTGTTTTCACAGCGGGAAGATCATATCAGATGAATCTAAT
Source organism: Neoceratodus forsteri (assembly GCA_016271365.2). Classification (NCBI taxonomy): domain Eukaryota; kingdom Metazoa; phylum Chordata; order Ceratodontiformes; family Ceratodontidae; genus Neoceratodus; species Neoceratodus forsteri. Next base: position 769,683,483 of record CM057449.1, on the reverse strand, counting down.
TGATTTCTTTGACATGGTGAACAAAGTAGTAGACCAGAGAGGGGCTGTGGACATTTCCTATGTAGACTTTAGCAAGGCATTTGGCACAGTACCACACAAAGATTAATAAACAAATTAGCCAGCCTGGGAGTGGGTCCCAGGGTGGTAGCCTAGGTAAAACATTTTCTGGACAACTGGATGCAGAGGGTAATAGTAAACGGAGTCCACAGTAAAAGGGGGGTTACTAGTGGGGTACCGCAGGGTTCAGTACTGGGTCTGGTCCATTTTAGTGTTTTTAAATATGACATTGCAGAAGGACTGGAAGGAAAAGTGTGTCTCTTTGCAGACAACACAAAGATCTGCAACAGGGTTGATACACAAGGTGGGGTCTGAAAGGATGAGAAGGGACTTGGCAAGGTTGGAGGAATTTATTAATTTATTTATTTGCTTTTGTTAACCTGGTATGCACACTAGACAACCAAGTGCCTATTTTCAGGTGCGACCCGGGAGATTACAAGGTACATAACATGAACATCAGGCAAAACAAGTAAAGGTTACATTTAAGAGCATCAAGCACAAAGGATCAATACAAGTAATAACGGAGGTTTACAATGCAGGCAGCAGGTAGAATAACAGTATGGAACTCTCATGAAAGGCAGTGATCGTCATGCTGGGCAGCAATGCTATAAAGATTGCAAGTAGACAGAGAAGAAACATAGGCCGAGGGGGTTCGTCTAGTGCAGAGGCTGGTGGAGGCCATTTTGAGAAAGCCCCAGAGGGAGTCTTTAAAGCAGTGGTGGGAGGGCAGGAACAAGAGCTTGGTGGAAGGGAGTTCCACAACCAGGGTGTGTAGGCAGCAAATGCTCAGTCGCCCATTTGGGTGTGAGTCTTGGGAACCAGGAGGGCATGAGAGTCACTGGATCTCAGTTGATAGGAGGGGGTAGCCGGAACAAGGGATTCAGAGAGGACTAAGGGGGTGGCAGATCTGACAACACTGTCTATGAAGTTACCCATGACATAGGAGTGGTGCATTTCCAGCGGGAGCCACTCAAGCTGGGAGTAGAGCTCACAGCGGTGGGTGAGGCAGGGAGCTGAGAGCACAAAGTGACATACGTTGTTGTACGCTGCGTCCCATTTTGCTAGACTAGGTTTTGCAATGTGGTTTAAGGTGATTAGTCCATAGCAGAGCATGGGTAGGAGGACTCCCCTGTCTAAGGCGAGATGGGCAGCTGGGGTGAGACAGCTTTTTGCTCTGTACGCAAGGCCCAACTTGCAGTCTGAGGCAGTACATGTTGCCTATGTGAAGATTCAGATCCAGTTGTGGGTCAAGTGTCACCCCCAGGTACTTGACAGAATCTACAAATTGCAGTAGGGACCCATCGGCCCCTGAGATCTTTTTACTGGTCTGGGACACCTTTTGTCTTGGCTGTTGAGCCAAAGAGCATGGCCTGCATCTTCTGTAGGTTAATCATAAGCTTATGGTCTTTTAGCCAGGTTTGGATTTGGTCGAAGTTGGAGTTAAGCTTGGCGTATATGGTAGAGATGTCCCAGGAGCTGGTCATGATAACTAGGACATCTGCATACAGCATTGAGTGCCCATGTGCCAGGGCCAAGGGTAGCTCATTTATGAAGAGGGAGAACAGGAAAGGCTCCTGGACAGAGCCCTGGGGGAACCCGCAGTTTACTTGGGCAGGTTCAGACAGGGCCTTGTTGAACTTGGTGTACTGTTGCCTGCCCAAGAGGTAATTATTGTTCCAGGCAAGAGTGGGGGAGGAGAAGCCAAGGGACAGGAGAGAGGAGCACAGTAGTGCATGGTCAACCCGGCTGAAAGGTTAAATATATGGCAGCTTAGATTCAGTCCAAAGAAGTGCAAAGTAATGCACCTGAGAAACAAAATCCCAGGGGAAGAGTACACAATGGAGGGTGAGATACTGACAACAACAAAATTGGAAAGGGACCTGGGGGTAGTTATATCAGATGACCTAAAGGTGGGCAAGCAATGTGAGAAGTCAGTAAGGAGAGCGTGGGAGGATACTGGGATGCAAAGGGAGAGGCATCACCAGAAGAAAACTAGAAGTTGTTATCCCTCTGTGCAGACAGTTGGTGAGACTCCATCTGGAGTACTGTGTACAGTTCTGGAGACCCAATCTCCACGAGGACATAGACAAGATGGAAGCTGTCCAGAGGAGGGCAACTAAAATGGTGCAGGGTCTGCACCAGAAGACATATGAAGAGAGACTAAAGGAGCTTAATATGTATAACCTCGAGGAAAGGAGGGAGAAGGGGACATGATAGAAACTTTCAAGTACCTCAGGGAATCAACAAAGTCCAAGAGGGTAGCATCTTTCAGAAAAAGAGATGTGCAAGAACATGGGGCAGAATGTGAAGATAGAGGGGGGACAGCTCAGAGGTAATGTGAGGAAGTATTTTTTCACAGAGAGGGTTGTGGATACATGAAACAGCCTTCCTGAGGAAGTTGTGGAGTCAGAAACAGTGGAGGAATTCAAAAATGCGTGGTACAGACATAAGGAAATTCTAGTCGGGGGTAGGTGGAAGTAGGCTGTTGGTTAACTAGGATCTGCAGCTTATCCATTAGGTAGGGAAATGGGCAGACTAGGTGGGCCAAACATTCCTTATCTGACATTAAATTCTATGTTTCTATGTTTCTATCCCAGAGATTACATCCTCTTCTATAAGTTATTCTGGGTTCAGTACCATTGATTGCATCAAATGTTTTTGTCTCCCTTCAGAATGTTCCAATGTCTTTTTATTATGTTCCTAATCTGATCAGCTTGGGGAAAAAACTTCATGACAAATGTAAGCTCTGTTATCTTGTTTTTGTTGCCAGCTGGTTCTTTATTAATTAATGTCTGCCTGTCTATATGTTTTGCAAAATCATATGCATTGTTTACAACCTGATGTCAAAATTAATGTCAATGGAATCTGTTTCATGTCATCACAGCATCTCTCAAAGTTACTGTCCAATCAATGATTTTGGATGGCAACTATCAGCCTGTAAGACAGAGTGACATGTACTCTGTTTCCTGTACATTTTACATTCCCAACCAGTTTATTTTTTAAAAATCAAAATATCCAAAATGGTAACTTGAATATGACCCCACTCTAATGTAAACTTCAGATGTCTATTTGTAGAATTGATGTATTCAATAAATCAGTTAAGTTCATGTTCTGACCCTCTCCAAATTAGAAAGCAATCATCAATACATCACTTTCATTTAATAATATTGTCAAAACATGGATTATTGTGCACATAAATAAAGTTTTTTTCCTACTCTCCCACATATAAACTTGAAAGACTGGGAGTAAATGTGGTACCCATGATAGTGTCTTTATTCTGGGTACAGAATTTATTGTTAAAAATGAAAAAAGTGGATTTTTAATATTGTTCTGGCACAGGTGACTACGAAATTCCTTGGAGGCATGATGTTGTCAGGTCTAGTTTGTAATGCTTTAGAAATTGATTCAAGTGCTCTCCCCCCCCCATGGGGGATATTTGTATATAGACTGTCAACATCAATACACACTAATAGGTCAGAATCACATATTTTGCATTCCTTGATCAATTTACTCATATGAATGGTGTCTTTAATAAAAGAGTGGAGCAGTAGCACATATTTCTTGATATACTGATCGATGAACTTGGATGAAGGTACTGTGGCAACCCCAATAGATGACACAATCAGTCTTCCAAGGACTGGAACCTTGTTTTTGTATAATTTTGGGAGAAGGTACAGGGCTGGTTTTCTGGGTTTGTCCACCATTAAAAAAGTTGCTTCGTTTTCTGTAATCCAATTGTCATTTAATGCTTCTGATACAAGTATTTGGATTTATCTTTGCATATGTGGGGTTGGATCTCAATCTAGTCTTGAATAAAAATTACCATCATTGAGCTGTCTATTTGATTCAGTTACATAATTATTCAAATACCAAATGGCTACGGCACCACCCTTATTTTCAGGATGTATGATAATATTATTCATTTTTTCTAGGTCATTCAAAGTGTCCCTTTCAATTTTACTGATATTTTATGTATTATTATGATAAGGTTGTTTTAATAGGTCTTCAACCTCTCTCTTGAAAGCTTTGATATAAGCTTGCAATATAGGGCTTGATGTGGGGGGGCAGAACATGGATTTATTGCTCAAACCAGAAGGTTCATGATTTTCATTAATCATGCAATTAGCTGTATTCTCATCTGTTGCATGGTAGAATTCATATAGTTTAAGCAGTTGGAAAAACTTTGGTAAAACAGTTTTAATATTAAATGTGTTAGGAGTATTTGTTGGGACAAATGTAAGACCTCTTTTTAAGACTACAGTCTGTGCATTAGTTAAGGATTTATTTGTGAGATTCATGACCTCCAGTTGGGATTCTTGTACCTGGAGGATCTTCATGTTTGAATGCCCTGATTCCACTTCCCTTGTGCTTGTTCTTCTCTGTTGCCTCTCCCTCCTCTTCCTTGTCTTCCTTGACCTCGAGCTATATTGTGACCACCACCCATTTGACTCCCTTGTTGTTTCCCTTCTAATAAAGGAACTGCCCAGTAGAATTGACACTAGACATATCATTCTCCATACCTGATGAAAGAGTGCCATCTACAGTTTCATAGAAAAATATTTTTGTCCTAAAATGTTTCAATTTACCATGCCATTTATAAATTATGCCATCCACATAATCATCTGCTTCTCTGTCATGTTTTTGTTGTTTATACATTTTTAGTTCATTTTTGAATTTTTCCAACGGAGTATCAAACTTATTTTTCAACTCTCTTAATTGTTTGGCAGAACAAGTGGTAGTTCATTTATTTTCCTATTCTTGAATCTGAACAAATAAAGTGTCACATTCTTTCTTTGCTTTTTTAATTGTTACCGTATTAGATCAACGTTCCCTTTATTTAATACTTTTTCCCAGTCAAGCATGAACTCTTTGGTGCAGATATTCAAACTGAACCCAAAAAGTGCACAACAGCAGGAGCAAGCACAAGTCCACTGTACTCATGTGCAAGAAGCACAATATTCAAAAACTGCATAGGCCAAGATGCGCCTGCGGCACATGACTGAATATCGCACCACCTGCACCATAGCACAACCAGGGATGTGAATTTGTGCATATCTGATGCACCATAGTGCAACAAGGGATGCTCAGTGGAGCAGTCCAGATGCGCCATAGTGCAACCAGGGATGCCCGGTGGAGCAGGACAGCAATGCAACAGCACAACCAGGGATGCAGGGGCCCACCACCCATACCACAGATGGGCAGAGGAGCACACAGCAGAATAGACATCGTCCCCCACACCCCATGCACTGCACAACCGGGGGAGAGCTGGAATAACCACCGGCCCATGGATACCAGCAACCAACCCACAGCCGGGCCATGGTGTCCCAGCACACCCCCTGGCAAGCTGTGACTGGCACACAAGTAGGGCCGACCACCCCATGCTACACCATCCCACCAATGCAGAGCACACCCTGAACCACGATCACCATACACCCTTCCCAGGAGTAGCACCCAACAGTGCAGGACACCCCATGCATGCCACCATCCCTACTGTGACAATGCAACCCTGTGCACCACAGAGCCATGCAAGGCAGCCCCGCCATGTGCACCCTGCTGTGGGTGGCAGCAGACAGCAATGCAACAACAGCATACACAGTGGCACCCTGCATGTCCCCCCGAGGTACAGCTGAGAGACCGACCATGCGTCACCACACGAGGTACCCCACATGCGACAGGGCATGCCCTGGACCCCACCACCAGCGGTACAGCACCCTGCACACCCTCCCAAGGACACATCCCATGCCAGCACTGGCCACAACAGCCAGCACAGACACGCACAGTGTTGCATGGAAGCATGCACCACACAGGATGCAACACAGTGCATGGACAAACACCCACCCATACCCAAGGGCACACCAACACAGGGACACAGTAGCAGGTCAAGCAAGCCACTGGTGTGTGGCCATGGCTGACATGTACACACAGCCAGCACCTCTACATTGCACAGGTGTGCCAGCCACCCTGCAAAGGCACCATGAAGCTGTATGCCACCAGCATGCTGCTGGAGCACACGTGCCAGACACTGGAGCACATCCCCTGCAACAGACACAAGTGACAGCATGGAGGGGGGACAACAACAGTGGAGGTCACAGTGCCACTGGAGGCAGATGTGCACTGTACTGGTAATGGCAGGCAACCTGGCATTGTGCCGGGTACAGTTGTTATCCAGCATGAACAGCCACCACTGACATGCCAGCAGACCATGCATATCACGGACATGCAAGGGTGTGAGCTGCACAGGCCATGGACGGTCTGACAGGGGTGCCATGCACACAATGCATGCATCATGGACCACTGCACACAGGCATCCAGTTCACAGAGAACAACACACAAACCACAGACAGTGACTGATCCCCCTGCCCACACCATAGGTGGTTCCCTTCTGGATGCACACACACGCCCATGCATGCACCACCCCTGACGCCATGCACACCACTGCAGCTGAGCACCTGTAGCCCACTGCAAATCAGAGACAACCACAGTTGTCATAACAAAACAAATGTATTTAAAACAGGTAATACAAAAACTATATACAACTATGTACAATGGGGGGAAGGGCCACATACCAGGTGGGGGTGGGTAAGGGGCAGGGGTGAACATATGGGAGAGGGATGAAGGGGTGTGAGGGTGGGTCCAGGGGGGAAGGTGTAATTAGGGGCATGGATGGTCTAGTGTCTCCCCCGGTCTTCCTCCATGTGGCTCCGATGTCTCCTCCGCCTCCTCACCCTGTGGCAGTCCATGCATTGGAGGAGCTCCAGGGTCACCCTCACCACATGTAGAAGCTCCTGCAGTCTCTGTTCCAGTGCCTGGAGTCACCATCCATCTAGGACGAGGGAGCAGAGTCAATAAGTGTGACTGTCCAGCCCTCTGCAGTCCACCCATTGTGCATGGCATACAGCCATGTGCTATGACCCTGTGATGGTGTGCGACCACCCACAGTGACCGTGTCCACAAGAGTATGGATGAGGCACCTACCTGGCCATGGCACCATGCCCTTCATGGCACCTGTCTACCCCGGCAGCCACAGCCATGTGGACCACTGCACACACCCACCGCCCATGTCCTGCACAGCACCACTGTGGCCGTACAGTGACTTGTCTATGCTGTGTGAAGGCAGTGGCACAGTCATGTGCCAAGTACATGCATGGACCACCACTGATGCACTCCCAGACATGCAGTGCCACTGGACAGTGCTGACTGTAACAAGTTGCATGCATGGCAGTGGTGTCAATGGATGGTGGCCATGCCCCGCTGCCCGCCCAGTTATACAGCATGCAATAGTAATCATGGATGTAGGGCACTCACCATCATCAGGCTGGTCCCTGCGCCTCAGCAGACCTTCACCCCTCCTGTCCTGCTGGTCCTCCAGGTGGTGCCTTCTCTCCCTCACCAGCCTGCACTCTTCTCAGCCTAAGGTGCAAACTTGGAGAGAGGAACATCAGTATAATCCGGTAGTAAAGTCCCCCTGCCCCATGTGTGTGCAATCCCACATGGCCATACCCATCCACCCCACACCCCAATACCACCACCACGGCCAACACTGGATGGCCCCTCCATGTGCCGGACACATGCAACTGTGATACCCGTATGGACGATAACAGTGTATGGATGGGGCACCTACCTGGCCATGGCACCGTGCCCCTCCTGGCATGTGCCCACAGGCAGGCAAGCAGGTCCGGTTCCCTGCACCCGAGGTCCCCGTACCGGTGGTGACACTGCTCCGCCATGCACCCGATACCAGTGGCCTCCTCCAGCGCATCACCCACCTCCTGTCAAACTGCACTCCTGGCCCTGTCCAGGGGTTTATCACCATATAGAGTCCCAGCATGGGGCTCTACAATGGCCACCAGGTTTGCAAGCTCCACCTGGCTCCACATCACTGCACTTCTCCGCGCCATCTCAGCAAATAGTTGGATTCAAAATGGTACTCAGCAGCACGGTCCTGCCACGTGCAGATGCTGAGCGGTACAGCGCTGCCATTCCCTAGTGCACTGTCACCGAACAGCACGATAGTGATGCACCCATACCTGATGCATGGCACCTAGGGGGCAAAGGTCAGGCACAGGGTCAAGGGTCTCTCGCGCATGGACAGCCATAGCGCGATTGGAACCCAATGCGTGTAGCACAATTGGGTGCCTGTGTGCCACCTCCTGTAGCAGCCTACAGCACTGTGGCCCCAGTGTGCCTACGGTGCCCCAGTGCCACAGCACCATATATGTGAACAGTGCAGTAGCACCACTGGCACAATGGTGGCCATGCCCTTCATTACCTCCCATGCAGAGCATGTCAGCAGTGCGGCAGGTGCCTGCATCATCACCCCGGGCATGCGCAGTTAGGTGTGTACTGCACATGCCACAGAACTGTGCCCTTGGCTCAGCATGTTCAACACAATTGCGCAAAGCGCAACAGCGCGATATTCAGCCGGCATATGCAAATCAGCTAATCAGCCATTCAATGGCACAGTCACTGCATTTGCATCCACTTAAAAATGTGCCTCACCTCATTTGCATGCGTTGCACTATAAAACTGTGACATTGGGCTGCGCTGGACATAGTCAGTTACTGTAGTCTATTGTGGTGAGTTGCATGCTGTTTGGGAGTGTGGACTGTGGTGTTTGGGACATGCATGGGACTGTACAGTCACAGGTAACACCTGTCATTCTCACAGGAGGAATAATGACCAATCGTGAGTTGCAGGAAGAGGAACAGAGAGCTTGGAGGAAGAAGAGGCCTAACTTCACCAAGGCAGAAACAGATGCCCTGTTTGAGGCCTACTCGACCAGGAGTCGCTGTTCAGTGGACGCCAGGGAACACCATAGGCCCGTGCTGCTGCTGCATAGGAAGAGGTGGCGCATCCTGTCAACCGGCATGGCAGCCACCAGTGGTCCAAGCAGGAGTGCAAAAAGAAGATGGGCACGGACAGGCAGAGGATTAAGGAGAAGGTGGCTGCAATCAGGGCAGCATGGTCTGCGACCAGTGGGGGACAGCTGGAGGTGCAACTCCTGACCCCACAAGAAGAGTGGGTTGCTGGCAGCCTGCAGCGTTGTGCCATTGAGGGTGTTCCGGATGGTGGATTCCAGATGGGTGGTAGCCCATCACTGCATGGTAGGTACTGGTCTGTCAATGGGGGGGATAGGGTAGGTCACATACATTAATGCTATTTTTCCCCTACAGCTTCTGAGTGTCTACATCGGTCAGCAGTGGTGGGCTTCTCCACTGAGGGTGGTAGCATGGAGATGGAGGAGGGCCCATCCACCTCCACAGGAATACGAGGGACAGGGTGACAGTGGGCCTGCCTGGACATCCGGACTGATGTTGGTGGAGCAGGTGCGGAGTAGGCTCTGCTCGTGTCCCAGCATGCCGGCATCCATGGATGCCGGCATGCTGAGACTCGGGCTGGTGCCGGATCCATCACCGATGATGATGGAGCAAACGCCATAGGTAGTGATACGTGTGGGCCACAGGATGGCCACACAGCAGGTGACATCACTGGCATGACTGTGGCTGGTGCCGCTGTGGGGGCCTGCGTGACATCACAGTCCCAGCATGTGCCTTTCTGCACAAGTGGGGCAGCACTGGTGTGTGTCCAGGACAGTGGGGCTGTTGCAGCCACTGCGGCAACACCGTTGAGCCCTGGAGAGCAGAAGCCAGAGGGGCAGTATCAGCAGTCGGCCAATAGCCATGGGGGTACAGTGTCAGGGGGCCGCATCAGTGCACCACCTGTGGACATGCCCAGGCCTGGCTCTGGTGTGCAGCATCCACCCTCAAGGGGTGCTCACCATTAGGGCCATGAACACCATGAGGGACAGCATGCCGATCAGGCAGATGACCTCTTAGATGAGCACACCCGCATACTCCAAGCATCAGTCAATCAGCAGGTGCTGCTTGTGACGGTGGTGGATGCACTCAGTGCAGCTCTGCACCAGGCTCAGGAGCAGCGCAGCAGAGACATCGCTCTGCTCCTGGCAGGGATAAACCAGTTGCGGGAGGATGTGACCGCTGCCATTAACAGGCAGACAAAGGCAATCACAGCTGTCATGGCCACAATGGGCACGCAGTTATTTGCCCATGCTTCGCAGACACCACGCAGTGTAATGTCCACCCCCAGCCCCCGGCATCGTGCGCACACCTCCTTGCTGACACCGGTTTAGCTTGTGGCATCCCGGCGCATGCCTGCGCGCAGGCATGTTCCGGTGTGCTGCAGACCCCTGCGCATGCACGGTCGTGTTCACGCAGTGGAACACCTGGAGGACCATCGGTGCCACCCCATGAGGCCATTGGTCGGCCTGACACTGCTGGCAGGTCTCGGCGGGGCCGTCCACGCATCTGTGGCAGCCGTGGCACTGTGGCGTGTGACTGGCCTGTCTCCCAGCATGGCTACTATCTGATGCTGCCCTGTGTGCATTGTGTTGTTCAGTGTGCAATGCATGGGTGGGGTACCCGGCTCTGCACGCACACACGTTCCATCTGCACACCCTCCCGGTTGCTGTCCACTGTGGTGTGTGCATGATGATGCCCGCATTGCGCAGTCCACGATGGTGCAATGGTGCCCAGCATCTGACACATGCATAATGACAGGCCCTGGGTGTGGTGGTCTGTGGACGTGTGTGTGGCTAGGGGTGGCGGTCAAGGTCGGCATGCCTCCTACCCTTTGTGCATGTCTCGTGAGGTGTGTGTGTGAGTGTGTGTGTGTGTGTGTGTGTGTGTGTGTATGTGACTGTGTGCCGTGTTAGACCTTGCCCATCCCTCTGCAGCGTGTGTGGTTCCATGCTCAGCCATTTCCCTTGACGACATGCACCCCTGGTGTTTGTCCATGCGTGTTTGTGGGTTGTGCTTTTGCCACTGGTGGTTGCACATGGCCCCATGACTTACCTGGGTTGGCTGAAGTGCTCCTCTGTTATGGTGTCACAGTGCAGCTGTGCCAGCCGGATCAGTCAGGGGTCCCATCGCCCAAGAGGGGGCTGCCCATCACCATCTTCATCAGTGTCCTCATCATCCCCATCACTGTCCCCCTCTTCAACCTGTACGGCTATCCCACAGTCGTTGGCCATGTTGTGCAGGATGCAACAGACCAGGAATAGCCTGCAGGCCTTTGAGGGGCTGTACTGTAGGGCACCGCCAGACGTGTCCAGGTAATGGAAACGTGCCTTCAGCATCCCGAACACCTGCTCGAGGACATTGCATGTGGTGGCATGTGCCTCATTGTAGCGTTGCTACAATGGGGTCGCAGGCCACCGATATGGTGTGAGCAGCCAGGGATGTAGTGGGTATCCACTGTCACCTATGTGTAGAGGGTGGAAGTTAGTTTGGTGATCAGCATCGCCCTGCCTTGGGCCATCTAGGCCAATACCCATGTCACCTCTGACTATGCCCCTCCCAAGCTCCATGTCTTTCTGCATGGTTTGCATACTCACCCACTAAGTGGCCAGTGGGGATGTCCCCACTCTTGAATCTGTGGCACAGTGCTGATTGGTGCCAGATGAAGGCATCATGTGCTCCCCCAGGGTGTATGGCACAGACATTGATTATGCGCCCCCTGGCATTGCATACCACCTGGCAGTTGATGCTTGCATACCCCTTCCCATTGATGTATGCAGTCCCTTCAGGGCCAGGTGGTGTGCGGACGGCCACATGGGTGCACTTTATTGCCCCTAGCATACCAGGCATACATGCTACCCTGTGGAACTCCTGTATGTTTGCTGTGTGCTCCGCTGGTGTGTTGGGGAAATGGATGTACTCTGCAGCATGGGGCAGCAGTGTGCTGAGGAATTGGGTGAGGTGGCATGACACGGCCGACTGGGTTATGCCTGTTGTGTCCCCTGTTGGTCTCTGGAAGGTACCTGTGGCAAGCAGGGACATGCAAGCTGTCACTTTTGTCTCCATTGACAAAGCATGGCTCCGTCGTGTGGGTGCCTGCATTACATCACTGCACAGCTCACAGAGCTGCCTCAGAATTGCCCAGTTCAGGGGGTACCAGCCCATGATCTCGGTATCGGTGTGCAGCTCAAAGCTGGTGTGGACTCGGTACTGCCTGTTGGGAGCATACCGCTGATGGGCCCTTCCACGGCTGTGCCCTCCTGCTGCCTGCCTTCTCACTCCCCTCATAACTGCCTCCATCTGGATGATGGCACTGGCCATGTCCCTGGCTTGTGTTCCTTCCCCACCGGCAGCTGTTTCTGTGTTCCCCACGCTGTCCTGGCTGCTACTTCCCCTGCACCGGGAACACCTTCCTGTGGTGGCCTCAGTGCTGTGTGGCACTTCCCCCTTCTGCACTGCACTGTGGCTGTGGCTCCCCACACCTTCCCTGTTCCTGTGGGTTCCAGGTGCTCTGTCTCTGTCCTGCCCTGTGTGTGTGTGTGTTGCCTGTGTGCTTGGCTATGGTTCAGCAACATGTGCCTTCCCTGTAGTGTTCTTGCGCCTCTCTCTTGTTCCTTTTTATTTTGGCTCATTTCCGCTATCATGCAACTTCCGCTTGCTCCCCTATTGCGCATGGAGCATGTTGTTGAATATCGCACTGCGCCATTTATGCATGGTTGCTCCCCCTTCAGTTGCACATGCATTCATTAGCATTGCGCTCTTGCACAGTGTGATTTTGGGAGGCGCATCTGCCTCCCGCTGAATATCACAGAATGGCGCAATTTTGGACTTGCGCTGGCACAACCCTATTGCACATGGTGCAACCCTTTTGAATATCTGAGCCTTTATCTTCTAAACCAAAGGATGGAGGTTTTTGAATTCTCATCCCTTGTGGTATACGTTTGCCTCACCAATAATGAGACAATGAAATAGCATGCATTTGGAATCTGGTATATTTTTTCTTGAAATCATCGATGCTTCATTGGGAGACTTAGAACTACCATTTTCATCTAACAATTCTTGTATCTGGGCCAATGACAATACAATGTGTTCTTCTTCATCTGTATACTCAGATAATATGCATTAGCTGTAGCTGCTGCCATACTTGCAGCTCACTCAAGAAATGTTCTTACCCCAAGAACAATCACACAAAATCACAGAAAGCAAAAAGTAGCTCTTCAAAAGCAATTTCCAGCAACAAGAATGATGTTATAGTAGGTGCACCTTACCAAGGTAACTAAGCAATTTCAGGTCATACTCCACCAGGTCGAAAAAGTCTGCACTCCACAGAATCCATGTAGTGTAGAAACATTACTTCTATTAGAATTCCAGCAGCACCAGCACGGTAGTGCTGTGGGCTGATGTGCTGGATGCCACACCTTGAGTTACTCCGGTGACCTGGGTTCAGGAACAGACTTGGGCCACCTAGGGTTGGGTGAGGGTAAGAGGATTGAGCATCCCAATGGATGCTCTCCTCCTCCAGGTATGGGTTACCAGGTAACAGAAAGTACCCGTAAATCCTCTGCCTGTGGAAGCATGGGCAGTAGGGGCACAGGGCTCTCCAGATTTGGGGGATGGAGGTCGCTGTCAGGCACTTGATGACACTGTGCATCAGCACATCATTCATCTGGACAAATGTCCTCTACACTGGCATCCTCAGGGGATAGGGAGAACATGGGTGGAAAACTGTAAACACCCCCCTGGCCATAATGAGCAATATGAAACCAGGGGGATCCTGGTGGCAGAACCTGGCAGATGGAGTAGGAGGGGGTACCAGGCCCCCACTGAAGCCGATGAGCCAGCAAAGTAAAAAAAAAGAAGAAGAATTACAGCAGTATCAGAAAAAAGGCAGTGTCTCACAGGCATCCCATATTACATTTTCTGATGATGGCATCGATTATGATGTTGAAACTTTAACGGCTGGGTGGATGTTGGCATGTGATTCTCTAAGGTCAGCAGAATGGTGAATGCTTAGCTTTGCATTACTGGAACCACTTTTAGACCTATTTGAAGTTTGGTGAATGAACATATGACTTTTTCCTGATGCTGCTGGAATTCTAATAAAAGCGACATTTGTATACTATGTATACTATGTGGATTCTGTGGAAGGTTGACCTTATCTGCCTGGCAGAGAGTGTCCTGTAAAAATTTGCCTGGGCTATGCTTCAGTGCCCTTCTAGGCTCAGTCCTCAAATCATGCTTGCTCCCACACCACAATGCATGGTCCATCTGCTGTGCTTCAATCCTCCTGTACTGGAAGTGCTACAGTCTACCCACTGGTACCAGTTTTATGATCCTAAGGTCCATCTAGGGAGCTACTTGTGCTTTACTGGGCACTCAGCTATGGAAATTGTGCTGAACCAATGATTTTGCATGTGGCTGTCTCTCATAGTAAAGCTTTACTGCATTTGTATTTTAGCCATAATTTAAAAAAGATGTAACACAATGTATATACAGTATACAAATTCATAACATTGCATCATTCAAGTTTATCATGCAAAATGTGTACAGAATTCTACATCACAGTAAGACAATTGCATTATTATCATCATCTAGACAATTATTTAGAAAGAATATTAGCTAATACCTCTAGGAGACAAGAAACTTTTGGAGTATGACTCAGGTCTGGATACCTACATCTTTTTGCTACTGTAATGTCTTAGGAAATTAACACTGTACATGGATGGCTGGCAATGGTGCACTTAATTGAAAACATAAGCAATGCTTTGTGAAATCAAACCCCTTACCTAAATGCTTCTAAACTCAAACTAAGGTATTTCTAATACCTGGCCAGATGACTCAGTCCAGGGAAAGCTTCCTTCGTATGGTGGTTTACAGGTTGCAAATTCAGGAACAAGCCCTGTCTTTACTCATACAGTAGTTTCTGAACCAGGGGATCTTTCTTACTGTGCAGAGTTGATAGTGCAGTTCACATCAAAATCCTCTGTGACTTATATGCAGTTGTTCTGTGTCTCTACTCACTCTCTTTCATTCTATCTGACGGCATGTTGTGTCACAGTGTTGCAGTTGTCCCTCTGATGCAGTACAGACCTCTCCTGTATCTAGCAATATGTGGCTGAATTTTCTGGCTCACATGCAACTTTGCATGTGTCAGCCTCTTGAATCCACCCCACCCAGCACATCTCTGCTTCCAGTCCCACAGGGGTTGCTATAACCAGTCTGGGGCACCAGTGCTGATCGGGGAGTTTTGCTTGCAGTCTCAGGCTCTAGCTGCAGTGAAAGCAAAGACCCTTCACATGCCATGGCTTTCAGTTTCAGATTTGTGCAGTGCTCAGCATGCAGTTGCCTTTTTCTTGCAGGCAGCAATTCTGCTTCAAACTTTATTTGTCTTCTAATGCAGACACACAGTCTGTTTCTTCAGTAAAAGCCATCTCTCCTGACAGTGCCCAGCTTCCATTCCATCAACCAGACAAATTCAGATTGAACTGGGTTTCACGCTACAGGCAATTGACAGCTGCAAGAGTACTTAATTATTAATACTATTACTACTACCACCAATAACAAGAAGCAGCATAAGAAGAAAAAGAGGAAGCTGAAGAAGAAGAAGAAGAAGAAGAAGAAGAAGAAGAAGAAGAAGAAGAAGAAGAAGAAGAAGTAGTTGCAATTACATAGTGTTTTTCATGCACTTTGTATCCCAAAGTGCTTTACAGTTAATAAGAGAGACTGATAGTGAAGTGACTGTAAATGTATACTGGTGGCAGTCATTCCACTCATCAGCAACTACAACAATCATGAACAATTGCCCAAACCAGTTTTCTGGGAAGTAGAATGTTAGCCAGGTTACCAGAGGAAATACATAACTCTTACGAAATATGTCTGGGTTTCTTTAACTTCCCTCCAGACACCTACAGTACAAGGGCAGCACCAGAGATAGGCAGAAGGGACCATGTTTTTTCATCTCATCAAAAGGATGGCACTATTGGGCCTTATAGCACTCCTCTAGTACTGCATTGGAGTGGGAGCACTTGGGGTTATTAAGCCCAAGTCCTGGTGTGGGACTACAACCCACTACCCTCCTGCCAAGAGGAAGATGTGGTGGCAGTTAAGCCATGCTGGCACACAAATATGTAAGCATTAATCCCCTCTGAAGGTGGCATCTAATGGGGAGTTAATGCATGGTTGGGACTGTTGTGGCCCAGGCCCAGGGCCGAGTGCGTACAACAGTCCAACCCATGCATATTATTCCATTAGATGCTCCTTCAGAGGGATTAACACTGTAACATGGTCTGCACATGGGTTTGGATGTGACACATGTTTTTAGTGCTGTGATAGATCACACAATCACAGTATTGAAGTTATATAGTTCAGTTTGCTATTACTTTGCAACATTTCTGCAAAGCTCTCTTACATACATATATGTTGTTTTTCTACTATTGCACATTGCTACACTACTGTGTTGCTTAACGATTGGTATACATTTTTTGAGGTTTCTGATGGCTGTTCGTTTGTTATGCTTGTTAGGAGGACCCTGATTTCATGCTTTTACTGCTTCCCTATCAGCCTCTGTGTCTCATTTGCATACAGCTTTTAGCAGTCTGTACCCGTTTCTTAGATTGTTTACCTCGCGCGTTTGTCTTTGCGCTACTCACTCCATTAATGCACTCACATATCCCCAGTGTCTTTCCTATTTCCTCTGACTATCGATTCTCCTATATAACTGAAGTTTAGTGTCCCATAGACGATAACCATCTCGAAATTAAATGTCCTTCCGGTTCCTCACTGTGTGCCTGTCTGTTCCCTTGCATTGCATCCCATGTGCCTCACTGCATCTGTGACAGGTTGCTGACAGGCACATCTACCCAGTCGTCGTCATTCCCACATTTGTCTTCTTCCCATGCTTCTATTTCTCTCGTTCGAGATAAAGTTACCGTTGCTCAGCTTTTGTCCATTTCTACCTGTTTGTGTTTCCCTCCTACAAACTTTTTTTCCTGTGCCTCTGTCATACTTGTCCTACTGATCGTGTAAACTACCTTCTTGCTCTTGTAAAACCTGATTTCTATGGTTCTTAACCTTTCGCTTTACCCAGCACTGCTCTGTTTTAGCCTGTGGCTGCTTGCTGTACTTCACAAGCAACACGGCATTATTGTGCCATAATGCCGTGTTGCTCTTGTGCCACCTGATGTGTTCTGACCAATTGCTTTCCTACTTTGACGTACTGTTCATTTTGCCATGTTACAAGATGGCACAAAGTACAAAAGGTAGAAACATTTGCAGAATTAATGGTAATAAATCATTACTGCTGCTGACAGTGTGGGTTGTGGGTAAAACTTATCAGAATAGACTGGGTGACATGGAACTCAGATATAATATTTGGCAAGATCCATGCAGAGGCATAATGACTACTTTGTCTTTATGAAGGACCAAATAGTCATGGTCATTGCAGCTCACTTAACGGGTACCTTCTTCAGTCTATACTTTCCGAAACGTTATGTTTCAGCTATCAAGACTCAATAGAGAATACATTTTTTAAAATTCTGTTTTCCTTTCAAAGGACTATAACTTACTGTATTTTGTTAGCACACCCACCAAGTGTGTATAAAAAGTATCTGGATTTTCCCAACTGAAAACATATATGTAAGGCCCCTGCAGAGTGGGTTCCTCTCCCACATGGCTTATAGGGCAAGATACCATTACCTTGCACTGCTAACAGACTTCCATATATGACTGTTGTGGCTCCTGGGCTCTTTAGTTTCTTTGCAGTATAGGAAGGTTTCTATCCAAAAGAAATGGGGCTAATGAAGTAGTAAAATATGAAGGGGATAAAAGTTTTACAGTTATGCTTGCTTAGTCTGTTAGTAGTTTTACAGAAGTCTAGCCCTCAGGAAAAGTTTGGTAAAGTACGGTTAACTGCCATATCATTAAGAACTATGTGCAAATGAGATTATTATCAATCAGGGCCCTTAAGTAGAAATGGTAGAAAACAGTTTACTCAAAACTGGAATCAGTTTAGTGTCAAATTTAAAGCCTCTCTCTCCCTGTCTTTATGCCTACAAACTCCCTCTTTGAGACTGATAATGATTTTGCTTTTGGGTTGGGATGTAGAACTGAACCCGGGTCCCTGCTCATTGGATAAAATCAAAGTTATTCTTGATAATGTGAGACGTTTAAAAACTAAAATGGACATTTTAAAATTATGGGTTGTAGTTGAACACCCTGACATTATAGCCATAACGGAATCATGGTTATCCCCACGGGTTCATTCAAATGACATTGAAATGCAGAGGTTTTTTTCTGCATAGAGCAGACAGAGAGGGGAAGAGAGGTGGGGGGTTGTCATATACAAACTGGAATTTTAGAAGTTTTAGGGTAGTGTATTCAGGGACAAAAAATCAAATGGAAATATTGTTGGTTCAATTATTAATGTACAATCTTGTTATAGGTGTGATCTACTCACCCCTAAAAGTGAGGGTAGAGGAATTTAGGCATTTGGCACAATGTTTATAGAAATTAACAATAGGTTATGATTTGCTTCTGTTGGGTGATTTCAACGCAGCCTGGGGTGGACCAAGGGGCAATGCATTGATGCAGAGTTTGAGTCCCCTTGGCCTGACCCAGGATGTGGTGACACCCACCAGAAAGATAGATTTGAATAGTAAAGGAAATGTATTAGATTTATGTTTTGTAACAGAACATATAAAAGTTCAAAAGGTATGGGTAAATCAACCTGTTTTGGGAGATCACTGTTCAATTGTATGCAATTGTGAATTAAAAATTGAAGGTAAAGGAATAAAATCAGAAGTCCCAAGAAAAATAAGAAAGAGGTCTTTTAAAAATCACAGTAAAGAATTATTTTTACATACACTGGCAAGCCTAGAGTGGTATAGGATTTTCCTTATTAGTATTAAACAGTAGAAAAAATGAAAACTCTTTTCTTTTCAATACAGAAGGATAAAATAAATGAATATAAAACATTAAGACAGGAAACATTACAGCAAGTTTCTTTTTATAAGTACTTATGAGTTTGGGTTGGCCAGGGACTGAAATTTGATATACATATAGAATAATTGGTGGGTAAAGTAAATAGAAAACTAGGGGCTTTTCAAAGAAATAGGTTTTGTACAGATATTAGTATGTGGAAATTAATAGTAAATTAGTTATTAATTCCTATAATAAATTATGGTAGTCATATATATGGAAAGGCCTCAGGATTTCTCTTAAGAAAGCTTGAGGTTGCTTACAATAATTTAGACAGATTCATTTTACAATGTGATTATAAAACCCACTATTGTGATTTGTATTTGACACTGGATTGGTTAACACTTGAAAACAGGAGAAAAATGATAAGGGCCCTACAAATGCATAGATTACAAATGACAGGCAAACCAAAATATCTTAGGGATAAAATAGAGGAGAAAAATGTTAAGCATAAATATAAATTAAGAGATAATGGGACGACTCCCTACAAACTTAGGATAAAAAATTGTTTAGTAAAATGACATTTAAAGTTGAATATGCCTCAAACAGTCAACTGTTGAATGATATAAAAAGTAAATCAGGCTATAAACCCATCTCTGATTACCAAGTTTCTGACAGAGGAATTGAAAGTTAGATGTATGTGCAATGGATGAATAAGAAATCTCTTGGATTTTTAATTGGTATTTCAAGTTGTGAAATGAGTTGTACAAGCCTTGTTGGAATATAAGTATATTTATTATATGTTTGTAAGGTCTTAGATATTGAAAGTGATGTTTGTGTTGTGTTTGTAGTTGAACAATTTTAAAGTCCTGTTGTCAGGACCATCTTGAAAAAAGGCTTCGGCCTAAGATGTGAAGAAAGAACTTATTCTGAATAAAAATAAATCTTTTAATACTACTAATGGGATGCATCCAGTGGTGGTCAAGGATTTGGCAGTGGAACTAACTGACTATAGTAGGGCTATTCAATTGATCAATTCAGACAGGGGTGGTTGTAATGGACTGGAGAATAGCAAATGTAGTCTTGATCCATAAGGTGGAGGGACAAGGAGCAAGTGGGGAACTACAGACCTGTCAGTCTTATCTGTATTGTGAGTAAACTGATGGAGACACTAGTCAAAGAGGATCTTGTGAAATACCTGCAGAGCAACGGTCTCCAGGATAATTAACATCATGGGAATCAAACCACACAAGGGCAAGGTCCTGAACTTCAGGAGAGCTGATTTTAAAAAGATGTGTCAATGTCTCAGTGATGCCCTGGCAAGGGGTAAGGATTTGGGTGGAGTGAAGAAGCAGAGGGTGAATCTAAATGGGGACATAGTGAAGGCAACAAACCTAAAAGTCAGGCAAGTGAGAAAATGCAAGAGGCAAAAGAGACTGTTATTGATCTCAAAAGAGGTGACTGGGAAGGTGAGGGCAAAAAAGTTAGTATTCAGGAGGTATAAGAAGACACAGAGGGAAGGGGACATGGAGGTGTATCAGGTGAAGCAGAGGGAATCAAGGAAAACAGTAAGGAGCACAAAGGCACAAAAGGAGGAGAGAATAGTCCCGGCAGTAATGAAAGGGGACATTGTTCAGGTATGTAAATGAAAAAAGGAAGACAAGGGGAAGGATTGTAAGGCTAAGAATGGAAGGGGGGATTGGGAGGAAGGGGACCAGAAAAAAGCAGACATCCAGAACAAATGCTTTTGTCAGTGTTCAAAGAGGAAGGGGAAGGTGAGGGGACACAGAAAAGTAATAGGAGCATCGAAGGAAGGGAGGTGGACACTAATCCATTTTTGGAGGAGAGAGTCCTGAAGGAACTCGTAAACCTGAAAGTGGACAAAGCAATGGGACAAGACGGGGTACAGGGATATTGAAGGAGCTCAGGGAGGTAGCTCCTTACCTGTAGTAAGAACTCAAACTTATAGTAAAGCTTTGTTTATGCAATATTTGAATGTGATGAAAGGAATGCTTTTTTTTTATTCTTTTCTTGTTTTAAAATTGTATAATTTAATGTCTTGGATCTGCCATATGTAAATGTTTATCTTTTTATGCTTTATAGAACTTCAGCCTGTACTTTTGTGCCTGGTTGCAATATTAAGTAATACAATATTAAATAACTAACTAACTAACTAAGGTACTGGCTTCACTTCTGACAGTCCTGTTCAACCACTCACTAGAGATGGTAGAGGTTCTGGAGAACTGAGTGAGGATAGATGTAGTCCCACTTGGCAAAAGTGGTAGCAGGGATCAGTCTGGCAATTACAGACCAGTCATCCTGACTTTGGTGGTTGGGAAATTAAAGGAATCACTACTGAAGGAAAGGATTTTGGAATATTTCAAATCTAGAGGTTACAAGATTGCAGGCAGCGTAGATTCACTGGGGGGGGGTCATGTCAAATGACTTTTAAAGATTTCTTTGATTGGGTGACCAAGGAATTGGATCAGGGTGGAAGGATGGATGTGGCCTACCTAGACTTCAGTAAGGCCTTCAACGCTGTTCCACATAGGAGACTCGTAAGCAAGCTGAGCAGCCTAAAGTGTGTCCAAATGTAGTAAACTGGGTAAAAAATTGGTTAGGGGATAGGCAACAGAAGATTTTAGTAAACAGAGTTCACTCTGAGGAAGGGAGGGTGACCAGTGGGATGCCTTAGGGATCAATACTGGGGCTGGTACTCTTTTATGTCTTTATTAGGGACATTGCAGTGGGGCTGGATGGGAATTTCTGCCTTTTTGTGAATGACAGTAAAATCTGAAATAGAGTAGAAACTCCAGGAGGGGTGGAAAAATGAGCAGCGATCTAGGAAAGTTAGAAGAGTGGTCAAGGGTATGGCAGCTATGTTTCACTCTGCAAAATGTGCAAAATCATGCACTTAGGGCACATAAACGCAGTGGCAGAGTACAAAATGGGAGAAGTGGTACCTGTATTGATGAACACCAAACAGGAAAGAGACCTGGGGGTAATCATATCTGATGACCTAAAGGTGGCCAGACAGTGCTACAAGGCAGTTGGGATCACTAGTGGGATGCTGGTGTACATAGGGAGAAGTATCACCAGCATAAAGAGGCAGGTGGTGTTACCTTTGTATAGATCACTGGTGAGACCTCAACTAGAGGACTGTGTCCAGTTCTGGAGACCTCATCTCCGGAAGGATATAGACAGAGTGGAGGCAGTGCCAGTGGGATATAATGGAGACTTTCAAATAATTCTTGGGTATGAATAAGGTACAAGAGGGAAGTATTTTTCAGAAATAAAGATGCTCAAGAACAAGGGGGCATGCTATGAAGCTGGAGGAGGGCAGACTCAGGGGAGATATGAGGAAATACTTTTTCACAGAAAGATTGGTGGATGCCTAGATCAGCCTCGCAGCAGTGGTGGTGAGGGAAAGATTACTGTAGTGGGGTTTCAAGAAAGCATGGGATAGGCATAAGAGAGCCTTAGTGGTAAGGCAAGGGTGGAGGCAGAGTCAGAGATCAAGTAGGGTCTTTTGTAATATAGTAGGTAGGGAAAAATGGGCAGACTAGGTGGGCAAAGCTGTCCTTATCTGCCTTCAAATGCTACTTTTCTGTGTTGCTGTGTTTGTGGCAGAAAGGTATTTTTGGACCAACCTAATAATATTCTTTGATTGGATAATGAGGATAGTGGATAAGGACCATGCTGTGGATTTACTCTACTTTAATCTCAGCAAGGCTTTCAGCTTAATTCCTCACAGAAAGTTGCTGAAAAAGTAAAAGATCTGGGTACAGCAAAGGACACAGCTAGATGGGTAAAAAAAAGTGTTGGAAAGGAGATAGCAGAGATCTGTGGTTAATAGAGTCAAATCAGCAGTGAGGGAGATAACTGGGGTGGGGGTGGGGGCACAAGGATTGGTTCTGGGTCCAATACATTTCAATATGTTAATCAGCAACATGGGAGAAGGAGTCCATGGTAAGATGTTTTTTTTTTTTGCAGAAGACACTGAGCTCTGTGGCAGGGTAGACAGTGAGGGAGGAGGTCAGGAAGATGCAGAGAGACATTTAAAGGTTTGAGAGGTGGTCAAAGGTTTGGCAGTAGAAAGCTGATTTCAAAACTTGGATGGATGTATCCACCAGTGAGCACCAGGGGCTTGATTCTCGAATGTTGATGCAGGGCTTGCGTAAGCTCTTTATCAAACCTTGCCCTGTGCTGGATATACTGAGCACACCTAGCACACAATTCTAAAAGGTTGTGTGAATAGTGACTCTTTACCTTTTTACCTCAGCTTGCACCACAAAGTTGGTGCTAACGCCATAAAACAGTTGGCAAACTTAGACCAGTAAAAACTGGTCTAACTTGGGGCAAGTGGTGCACGGGATCAAGAATCACGATTGCCAGCTGGGGAATGCCACAAGCTCCATCCACTGTGCATTCAGTACTCCCAGGGCTTGCAGCAGTCTTCATCTTTTGAGAATCGAGCCCCAAGACTTTAAATACAAATTTTCATACTGTATGTGTTTATTCAGTTGCTTGGCCACCTTTTTATTGCTAACATTTTGCTGATATTCCATCAGCTTTTTCAAGGAACAGTGGTCCTGTGTTAAAAAATATATGTATTCTCAGAGATACATGTATAGGTATACATGATTCTATAACATTTTCATTTTTGTTATACACATTTAAACACTGCTGAAGTTTCTTAGCAAAAGCTCCTCAGCAATTCCATTGTAACTTATTAGAGTTTAGCATTTCATTACTTTGTTGATTCCCTTCCCAGCAACGTGCTTTGTGTGTTAAGTCTCTAAAGTCACCATGCTTTGGAGCTATCCTTATGGTCATTAGAACCTCTTGCTTATCTAGCCTGCTGTTGACCTGCACCCATACTTGAAATGTACAGTCCTGCATTTTACATCATAATGGATACAAAATTCACTTGTACAAGTGCTCTGTCAGTAGGCGAATAATCTGAATAAGATAAGTCAGCACCTCATGAAACCTGTGGATACAGTGCCCTGTCATTTATATTTAGTATTATATATTTATTGGAACTTCTATCACATTTAGTGACCTTCTCTATGCTAAGGAACAGCATTGTCAGTATCAGATACTTTTTTGACATTAAATGTCTTGCTAGAATTGATGCAGTGTCTTTGCATCTTATTATAGATTTATGTTCTGATATTCTGGACTTCCAAAGTACTGTAAATGTTTTCACACAGTCATTTTATTATAAATCACACGTGTGGTTGCACATGTGATTACTTCCTTTATCTTGATGTTCTCATTTCTCTTTGAGTTTAGAAATCCCTGAGTTTATATATGCTATTGCATTGGATACAGTGTCCACATGGATATTTACTGGAGGAATGGGTCCAAAACTGAAGCCAGTCTCCCTCAGTTTTCTCTCAAAAACTTAGAATGCCAATCCATCTTTGTTTGTTCCCTCCTAGCTACCATAAATGGTTGCTCCATAAATTCCTGTTCTATCCTTGGTGACATTTTTATGATCCTCCAGTTAGTCTGTATCACTTTCTTAATGTGCCAAAAGACTGCTTTAACAGGTTCTGAAAACATCACACATGGTTGTTGTTTCTCTGTATCTCTGTTTTGGTCAGTTAACATTTCCTTGGTATGCCACCACCTGAAGCTAAAGCCTCAGTTAATGGGTCATTTTGGAGCATATCGGCTGAAAACTATTTGTTAGACCTTCAGTGACTTCCATATAGTCTTGATCTTTATTAAAGTTTCTCTTCATTTTAAATATTGACCATAAAGTGTATTATTTATTCTTCCCTTTGGGTGTGTGCTGTAATGTTTTTAAAACTGTATTTTTATCTGTGAACTTTCTAAACATCCTATTCTCTAGGGCATTGTTTTCTTAAATGTCTCTATGTCCAAATATGACAGGTGCTTTCTGTCATATTATAATGTAAACTGAATGTGAGAGTTAATGTTATTTAAATATGTAAAGATGTCCAGTCCTTGTGTGGTTCCCTACCACAGAAAAAAAAGACATCATCTATGTATATCTTGTATAGAGGTAGCTTTGTTCTTGAGTGATTTGTCTCATCTGTTATAAAATCAGTCTCAAAGAAGAACATATCAGATTTGCAAAGAATAGGGCCATTGTTGACCCCATCGCTGTGTCCTTTCTTTGCAAATAGAAAGTGTCATCACATTTAAAGTAGTTTTTAGTTAACAATTAATGTGGCCAACTCAGTCAGGAAATCTTTGTTTGGTGTGTCTTCCATATTTCTGAGATCTAATATGTTTCTGATAATATCGAAACCGAGGGGCCACCATATATAGATCTACCACATCCATGGTGGCTATTATTATGTCAGTTCTAAAGCTGAACCTTGGCCTGACACCATTGGTTGACCTGGTGTGGGTCTTATGACTTTATGAACTTTTAGTTGGCAACAGAACACCAGGATAACTGGTTTCTCTTTGTCAAGAATGGGCTCTTGTGTTAACTTTTTATAGCAGGCTTCATTTGTTCCCTGCCTTAGACTTTCTGAGGTGTAATCTTCCACAATCTTAAAACTGTAATAAATGAGAAAGATTTAGGAATAATAGTAAATAATACAGTATGCTGTCTCCAGAGGACCACTGTAGGTAAGTAGCACTAGTTACTAATAGACTCTTAATACTAATAGACTCCTGAGAGCCATAAGAAAATTGTTCACTAGTAGAAATGAAAATTGCATAATCCCATTATACCTGGCCTTTATTAGACCACATCTAGATTATGCTGCATCCTTCTGGGTTCCTTATTTAGTCAAAGATGGGAAAATATTGGATAATGTACAAAGAAGGACCATTAAGATGATACCAGGGGTTGAAAATATGGTTTACATGGATAAGCTAAAGGCATTAAATCTATCTGACCTTCAGCAATGTAGAAACAGGGGAGATATTCTCATGCTTTTTCATATATTACACGATGGACATTCAAGAACTGACTATAATTTATATTTTGTATCAAAATGTGATAATTTACATTGTCATAATAAACAATTATACATACCAAGGTCTCATACTGATAAAAGAAACCACTATTTTACTATAAGAGCATGTAGCTATAGAATTCCCTCCCACAACACCTAGTGGATATTAACAATTTTATCTGTTCAAAGAGAGCTAGATAGGATATTTTTGGGCCAGATGGATTAATCCAGCCCACAGGTGTGGGAAGGTAGTCCCGATGGGCTCATAGCCTACTTCTTCCTTGATAAAACGGAATAAATTAAGTAAACCGAGTAATCATAACCACTACCCCTCCCTTTACTTGCCTGTTTTATTATTATTGTTTTGTATTTCTCCAAATTTTTAGGGCTTCTCCTTCTGCTTTAGTTATGTTTCTTCCCTTATTTTGAAATTTTAAGAAGGGTGTCCATGCCTTTATTGACTCCCTATACAAAGGGTCGATAGGGCATGGTATAGCCACTGCTGGTAAGAAAGTGGTGGTGACATTTAGCTGTTTATTAGCAGCAGTTTGCTCCCTGTTGGGAAGAGCTTCAGAGTCAAAATATTGATATCTCAATCTAAGATACATATAACTTTCTGTAGATCTAATTTTATTTGAAATCTATCCAGTAAAGTAATTTGAGAAAATGTTAGACCTTTTGACAGAGCTTATATTTTCGGTTTCTGTCAGTTCCCTTCATGAGAGGTTAAAGACAATGTTGTCTTTGACATGGTGCAGATCCCACATATTTACTGCCCCTTCTTCTTGGTCTGCTTTAGTTCTGTTTTTTCTTTGTCTTTTTTGTTTTTGGTGTTTTTTTTTCCAGTGGGACCCTGACCTGGAGCCTTCTGTCCTATTTGTTCCTGTTAGCTTATAGAAACATAGAATTTGATGGCAGATAAGGACCACTTGGCCCACCTAGTCTGCCCATTTCCCTACCTAATGGATAAACTGCAGATCCTAGATAGCCAACAGCCTACTTCCTCCTACCCCCTCTAGAATTGCCTTATGTCTGTGTCATGCATTCTTGAATTCCCCCACTGTTTTAGACTCTACGACCTCCTCAGGAAGGCTATTCCATGCATCTACAACCCTCTCTGTGAAGAAATACTTCCTCACTTTACCTCTGAGCCATCTCCCCTATATCTTCAGATTGTGCCCACTTGTTCTTGCACATATCTTTTTCTGCAAGATGCTACCCTCTTGGACTTTGTTGATTCCCTAGAGATATTTGAAAGTTTATATTATGTCCTGCCTCACCCTCCTTTCCTTTAGGCTATACGTCTTAAGCTCCTTTAGTCTTTCTCTTCATATGTCTTCAGACGCAGACCCTGCACCATTTTGTTGCCCTCCTCTGGACAGCCTCTACCCTGTCTATGTCTTTGATGAGATGGGGTCTCCAGAACTGTACACAGTAATCCAGATGTGGTCTTACCAGCTGTCTGTAGAGAGGGCCAACAACTTCCTGTTTTCTACTGGTGATGCCTCTACCTATGCATCCCAGTATCCCCCCAGCCCTTCTTACTGCCTTCTCACATTGCTGGCCCACCTTTAGGTCGTCTGATATGACTACCCCCAGGTCCCTTTCCATTTTTGTTGTTGTCAGTATCTCACCCCCCATTGTGTACTCTTCCCCTGGGTTTTTGTTTCCCAGGTGCATTACTTTGCACTTCTTTGCTTTGAATATAAGCTGCCATACATTTGACCATTCCTCCAATCTTGCCAAGTCCCTTTTCATCCTTTCCACCCCACCTTGCGTATCAACCCTGTTGCAAATTTTTGTGTCATCTGCAAAGAGACATACTTCCCCTTCCAGTCCCTCTGAAATGTCACTTATAAAGACATTAAAAATGACCCGCCCCAGTACTGAACCCTGTGGTACCCCACTAGTAACCCTCCTTTATTCACTGTGGACTCCATTTACTATTACCCACTGTGTCCTGTTGCTCAGCCAGTGTTTTACCCAAGCTACCACCCTGGGACCCACTCCCAGGCTGACTAATTATTTATTAATTTTTGTGCGGACTGTGTCAGATGCCTTGCTAAAGTCTAGGTAGGCTATGTCCACAGCCCCTCCCTGGTCTACTACTTTTAGCTACTACTTGCTTGTTGACTCTGGAAATGGATTATATATAAGGTATATGCAAGAGAGGGATGTGTGATATATGATTTATCTATATGAGTGGTGTAGAAACATAGAAACATAGACTTTGATCGCAGATAAGGACCACTTGGCCCAACCAGTCTGCTCATTTTCCTACCTACTGGATAAGCTGCAGATTCTAGTTAACCAACAGCCTACTTCCTGCCACCCCCCACTACAATTGCTTTATGTCTGTCCCATGCATGTTTGAATTCCCCCACTGTTTTAGACCCAACAACCTCCCCAGGAAGGTGGTTCCATGCATCCACCACTCTCTCCGTGAAAAAAAGTCCTCACATTACCCCTGAGCTGTTCCCCTCTATCTTTAAATTCTGCCCCCTTGTTCTTGCACATCTCTTTTTCTGAAAGATGCTACCCTCCTGGACTTTGTTGATTCCCTTGAGATACTTGAACATTTCTATCATGTCCCCCGTCCCTCCTTTCATCAAGGGTATACATATTAAGCTCTCTCAGTCTCTCTTCATATGGTTTCTGATGCAGACCCTGCACCATTTTAGTTGCCCTCCTCGGACTGCTTCCATCCTGTCTATGTCCTTGTGTAGATGAGGTCTCCAAACTGTGCACAGTACTCCAGATGGGGTCTCACCAACTGTCTGTACAGAGGGATAACCACTTTTTTCTACTTGTGATGCCCTTCCTATTCATCCCAGTATCCCCTGACTCACCTTACTGACTTCTCACGTTGCTTACCCACCTTTAGATCATCTGATATGACTACCCCAGGTCCCTTTCCATTTTGTTGTTGTTAGTACCTCCCTGCTATTATGTACTCTTCTCCTGAGTTTTGTTTCCCAGGTGCATTACTTTGCACTTCTTTTGCATTAAATCTAAGTTGCCATATGTCTGACCATTCCTCCAACCTTGCCAAGTCCCTTCTCATCCTATCTACCCCTTGTGTATCAACTGTGTTACAGATCTTTGTGTCATCTGCAAAGAGGCAGCTTCTCTCCAGACCCTCTGCAATGTCACCTATAAAGATGTTAAAGACTTTGTGTATGACATTAGGTAACCTAATGAGTAGTGTAAGCATGAGCAGTGTAAGCCATGAGTGAGGTGTCCGAGGTCAAACACCATATAAATGAATCATGTATCCACAGTCCCTTCTGCATATTTCATTTATGCAACAAGGGAGGACTTTGTGTCATATGTTATTTTCCATGTATTTGATTTGAATGTCTGAAAACGTAGCTCATTTTGTGGGTTTCTTTTGTAAAATGATGTGATTGTGTTTTTTCCCTCTTGGTTATTAGGGGATCACTATGAATGTGGCTTGGTAGGTATCCAGTAATAAGAACGCGAGCTATTGAGCACACACCAAAAGGGTGACTCAATAGTGGCACCTTATCAGACAGCTACTGGATGGGGTGGGATATAAGTATAGTGACATCCTGTTGCTATATATACAAATGCGCACGGGGAAGTGAGCATGGTGGAGGGAGGGAGGGTTGTCTGGCATGTTGCTGCAATGGGCTGTAGCTGCCCCATGGTGTGGTGTGGTGGGTGGCAGTCTTCAGCTGTGAGGGTGCCGGATTTGGATCCGGGCCTGCATACATTTTGTTGCACCTGGCCAGAATTTTTTTTAATTTGCAACCCCCCTGACATGCACCCACTGGAGTTGAGAATCCTTTAGTAGTAGGGGGATGCAGGGGGCACAGTACCCAGCATAAACATAAAAAAATGTAAGTCCCTAGTGCCCTTTTGCCATGCGCTGGGGTGAACATCAGCTAAATTGATTTTCACTGATGTACATTCGCTGTAACAGCGATCACCTTTGTGCGATCACCGTTGTAACATAGAACTGGTGTGGTGATGGCAGGTTAATATGCCGATGTCCTTGCTTATCGGTGCTGCATCTTGGTCTGTGAAAAAAAATGGTGGTGCCTCTTACCGAGCCTGTGAGGGAGAATGGATAGATTTTAACAATGTCTATGGCTGACTTTTTTTGGTTTGAGCAATTTGTTTCATTTGTGTAGCTGTGCTAGCAGACTTGTGAGAAGCATAAGGGAAGAGAGCAGGAAAGGATTGGGAGGCAGACTGGCGAAGTCATCGTGTTTTAAAACTGTGGTATTATTTTTTTTCCAATGGAGTTCAAATGTCATGTAATGCTGTATTGGAGAAGGTGGTGTGGGATGGTGGGAGTGAATGGAACAGGAGCAATGTGTATGAATTCAGCAGTTGCAGAATGTTGTTAGAACATGCAGCATGTAAAGTGAAAGTGGGTGGAAGTAGTTCCGACCGGTCAGTGTGGGTGTGGGGGTGATGACATAGTAACTATGTAGATAAACAGAGTATGACAAAATAACTATGTACATAAATAAGTTTATGTACAGAGTGTCTCAGATACATGGATTTATCAGATTCCGTTTATGCTAACACCTGTTGCATAAATCTGTTTCCTTTCCTGTTGGATGTGTCTGGATTTTATGTCTCTGGGCTGCTTGACCTCATCCTAAAAATAGACGTTGTGTGTTAACTCTTTTGCCCTAGCACCTCCCTCATCTGATGCGGATTGGCTATCAGAGAAAGCCTTGCATGGACATCACCTTTTGTTTTGGCTTTTACTTCAGTTATATACAGTACATATCCATAACAATAATCAATATTGCAACAGTATTTTTCAATTTTTTTCTTTGTCAAAGTTTCTTCTAATTTTTTTTAATAACTTTGTATTGAATTTTTAAATTGTACATACCAGTAGAACAGGATTGAGGCTTGCAAGAGTTATAGAGGGCAGAGTCAATCCAACACTGTAACAATGTTTTACTAACGTCATAGCATACGGAAGATACAGAAATATTACGAGGCAGTGGTAAGATGCTATACACAGATGCTGTCTCATCCATTATTGGCAGTCAGGCAATTAAAGTACGACTAAGTCTATATCCTGCCAGTCGCGTACTTGCATTGTACCTCTCTGTTTCACAGTACAATGACATCACCTTCCAGACCCCATGGCTATCTAGAGTCTGGTAGAGAGCATGGAAGACTTATGCTGCTATGCCAGATGGACTGTGTCAGACCCCTGACTCATCCTGAGTTGGGGATGAAAGCATATCATACTATAAGGGGTTGTGCCAGTATGAGGGTACAACCAGTGTGATGAGCAGTAGAGGTCATGACAGATTACTCTGAACACTTTGCCATTATGGTGGGTCCTTGGCACATCTTCTAGTGTGGTCCTAGGGCAGGGTCTGCAACCTTTTCAGTACTGGGAGCTGCATGTCCTCCTGGCATGACCAGTCTAATCACCAGAGAGCCATATGAGTGTGTGCACAGCTGAGGTCCTTTGTAGTGCATAATTTAGCTTAAACTCATCCAACAATGCTATTTGAATAAAGCATATGTTAATCAATTGAACACTGCACAAAAAGCCACAATGGTAGTTTCCTCCAGATCCTCCCTAAGAGAATCAAAGGAGTTTTAGCCATGATTTTTAGTTGAAAAGCAAATAGTAACTGAAAATTAATTCCATACATGCTTCATGTAAATCTTTTGGAGCCACTGAGAGAGTCCCACTCCTGTGGGCCTCTGTTCTCTGGTGCAACCTTCCTGTGTCTCGGCATAGGTAGGGTGAGCCTGGCCACCCTACCACACATATTATTGGCAAATATAGGATGTTTGTTTGGGACATGCCCTGGAATTAATATTTTTGGAAACTTTTTCTGCAAATCACTTGAAACATTCATCTACCCTGCTGATGAAACCAAAAGCACCCAGTCTTCTAGAAAGGCTATGTTCTTATCTATGACTTTTTCTTTGTTAGGTGTGCCAGTTTATCATAAACTGTATGGCTGATTCACAGCATCAGTGCCACCTTAATACTGGCAAAGCTTTGTTTAATATGCTAAAGGAACACTGTCAACTTACTTAAGCCTCAATGTGTCCCTAGTTTAAAATGCACAATTTATGATTGTTCACATTATATTCAGACTGTTTATGCAGCTGGTAGTTTGATTCATACCTTTTTCTTTTAAAAGTGAAAAACTGACTGCCCACCATACTGGTGTTACCACACCAAAACATGTTTGTTTACATTTCTTGACCACATCACACTGCATCTTTCCTGGACTGTGGAGACACCCCCAAGACAATCTAGCCACTGAATATGCGGTAGGAGTAGAGGAGACTACTGTATCATGAGTGGCTCACTGTTTGAGGTGTTTCTAATGTTCAGAATGTCTGACAAAAATAGTTCAGTGATATGAAGCAAAACAAAGCTAGATAGCTATACATTACCATGCATTTCAGTTCTAACAAGCAATGAGGTAGATAAAACAACCAGCAACATAAATTAATTTTAGAGAAAGTACGCAATCATAAAATGTATATTTTTACCTAAAATAATACAAAAAAGGTTAGCAATGTCCCTTTAATATTTCTTGCAATTGTATGACCTTGCATGCCTTGACTCTGTCCTCCTTCCATTACCACAGCCTTCTATCCTGCCTGAGGAACAACTGCCTTTCGAATTATCTGAATGCCACATAGCATCCTGATGTAACTGTAATCATACCTCTCACCCCACCTAGATCCCAATTGATGTGAGGCTATCATAGTAAAGTACATAAAGTGCTCAGCACCTGTCAAGAGGTGGAGAAGGATGACAAAATAACTGGCTGGACCATCTTGTACATCTGAGGATGGAGTCCATCTCTATCACTCCCACTTGGGGCACTGATGTCTTAGTCAGGCATGGGTGGCTGGGCATGGACATCTACCAGGCCCAGCCTGCTATATGTAGAAACACATGGCATGTCTGGTGCCTCTGCGTTCAGTGTCAAGTACTGCAAGCCCTGCTAACATCTGGCAACATTTCCTGAACTGCAAATCTCAGCCAACATGATCCCTTCCCTTTGATTACCAGAGATCATTTGTGCAGTTGTGAGGCATCCAGAGCTGATTGTCACTGGGTTTGCCACTTGATGTGCAATACTCTGGGCTTTGGCACCAACCTTGTTCAGCACCTTAGTAAGCAGTAACACTAACTATGATGTCATCAGGCAGTCCTGCCATGAACCTTTGAAAGTTTTTCCTCACATCCCACTGGCTGATGTCAGTAATGCAAATGGTAGTATCAATACTGGCCTGTAATATAGTGGACACTGCACTGCCAATAGCCTCTCATAAGTAATTATGCTTGACTTCCTCATATTGTCCCAGCATCAAGAAAATTCTACTTCATGAAAAGGGTGGTGGATAACTGAAACAAATTCCTAGAGGAGGTGGTGGGAGCAGGGATTTTGGGGATTCAAGGAGCATGGGATAGACACGAGGGTCTCTTGGATCTGGGGGAGAGATGGTAGGAAATTGCAAAGTTCCAGCAGCTTATTAGGCACACTAGGCAGACTGGGTGGGCCTGGTGGTCCTTTTCTGCCTACACATTTCTATGTTTCTATCAAGGATATCAGTGTGTATGTGATATTGCATATTCAGTGTGTGACCTCCACAGACAATTCCAAAATACTTTATTGTGGAGCAAAGCAGCAGAAATACTGAAAAGCATAAAGCTGGACTTTTGAGGGTTAAGGAGATGCAGAGCTGCATGAACACAGGCAAAGAGCCGCATGTGGCTCAGGAGCCTTATGTTGCAGACCTTTGTCCTAGGGTGTAAGCTTCGAGGTATCCTGTAGAATCCAGCATCTAGGTCAGTTCTACTCTGCTCTGAACCCAGGAGGAGGAGGTAGTCTGTAACACAAAAGAAAATACACACAAAGAATACCAGACTAAACATGCAAGGTGGGTACATCTATTCTATTTGTGTTCGACTTGGTTGGACCAGGTGTCAACCTGCAGACCCATGAACTGGCATGTCCACGGCCATAGAACTAAAGGCTTGAAGATAATGTACAGCCACCTCAGGGAGAAGAGAGTCACCATTGTACTAGAGGAGGGGAGTCCCCACTGGGAGGGTAATTCTGTTCCCCCACTCCTGTCAGGGAGGAGGTATACTCCATGTATGCATTAAAACACATTTTATTGACTTGTGAGTGGTATAGTCTGTCTAGGCTAGCTAAAGAGGTGAAGGAGAACAGGATTTCACTCAAGGTAGGTACAGTCATAGATCTCCATTTGCAAAGGGTTGCTATCTTAGTTTGTAGGGCCAGGAGAGTCAGCCATTTGAGCCCTTGAGGTTTAAGTTGAAGGGTTAATGACATGATTCCCAGGATATAGAAAAGTGGTGAGAGTGGGATCTGTGTCTGAAGGATCAGAGTTCCCATGTGGTTGATAAGCCGCCACAGGTTCCTAAACTTTGGGCAGTCCCATAGTATGTGGTATAGATCCCCGCCTGTGGTATTGCACCTCCGGCATGAGTCAGTGTCAAGTAACCTGGCCTTGTGCAATACAGCTGGGGTTCTGTACCATGAGTGTGATATCTTGTTTTGTATAAGCCTGCTGCGAGCATCTCTGCATGAATGCTGGGTATCCTGCCATGCCCTATCCTATTGACTTTCATGGATTTTGCAGCCCAACAATTTTTCCCATTTTTTCTGAACTCCTCTGATTGGGAGGGGAGGGGAAGGCATCCCTCAATTTAACATAAATTCTCCCCTCTAGGCCCTTTGTTTGTGCATGCCACCTAGAGATTTCAGTAGAAAGCTGTGGGTTGGAGTATATGTGTAAGAGCAATCGGACAGCATCCCTAACTTGGAGGAACCTCCAGAAATCTGATTTCTGAAGCTCCCATCTCTCTTGTAGAGTCATAAAGGGGGCTACTCCATGGTGAGGCATGTCCAGGATGTGTTCAGCCTTGGAGATACCCTTATCTTGCCACAAGGGCCAGTAGATAGGTCTACTGTCTATGACAATGTCTGGGTTGTGCCAAAGAGGGGCAATGTGCAGAGGCATGGGAGCTAGACCCATTTTCCCATGGGAGTGTGCCCAGCACTTGATAGACACAGCTATGGTGGGATGTTTGCACCCTGGTCCCGTGGCAGCACTAAAGAGCAGTGCAGATGCTCCAGCCACTTGTCCCTCAGTCGCTTCCATGTCCACTCACTTGGGGAACTATGCACACAGCAGCCTGGTCCACTGTAGTGTTTGTGCTGTTTGGAAGGTGAGTTTGTACTCTTCCATCTAGGGGAGGTTCCATCCCCTTCTGAACAGTGTGAGAGCAACTTGTTGCAGCTGAAGCAGAGTTTTGCTCCTTCCCACAGAAAGTCCGCTATTTGCTTGTCAGTGGCTTGGGCTCTGCTGCTAGGGAGGTCCAGAGGAATATGGGATAGGAGGTAGAAAAACCTCAAGGTGGTGAACATCTTTATTGCTGTAGTTTTACCGGCAAGGGTGAGATGAAGGAAGTGCCATCTATCAAATTAAATTCTCCTGGATTGTAGCAGCGGCTATAGATTTACCTCCCGTATATCTTCTATTTTGAGAGCAATTTTACTGCCCAGATAGCTGATATCTTGTGGTGCCCAAACAAGTCCTAGGTTTAAGGCAATTTCCTGTTGGCACCATAGGTTAAGAGGGAGCATTTCAGTCTTGGTTTGGTTCAGGCGTAGCATTGACTACTACACAAAGTCCTCTAGGAGCACTAGTAGAGGTGGGAGCAAGATTTTGGCATCTCCAACCGGAATGAGGAGGTCATCAGGGTACATTAGTGTCAGGTACCTTTTAGTGCCAATCTTCAATCCCAAGATCTCAGGGTGCAGTCTTATAGCAGCTGCCAGGGGTTCTACAGCCAGAACAAATTGTAAGGGCAAGAGGCCGCAACCCTGGCAGGTGTTTCTACCCAATGGAAATGGAAATGGCACTAGTAAGTTTGTGTTGACTCTGGCCACAGGAGCTGTGTATATCAAGTGGAATCTAGCTCTGTAAGTTTCCTACTCCTAGATGGGCTAGGACAGTTTGAAGGTAGTCCCATTCCAGGAGTCAAAGACTTTCTCAGAATCCACTGCAATAGCAGCTGCAGGAACAAAGTTATTTGGCTTTGTACATAAGGCTGATTAGTGACCTAATGTGGTCTGTGCTTTGCCTCCCTGGAAAGCCCACCTGGGATGGATGAATCATCCCCAACAGAGGGGGCTGAGTCTAGTTGCAAGAATTTTAGCATAGATTTTGCTGTCAACATTGATAAGGGAAAATGGTTTGTAGTTCTCTGAGGAAGTAGTGTCCTTGCCTTTTTTGGGGATGACTGTGATCACAGCCTCTCTAAGCATAAGGGGCAAGTGACCCTGTGCCTCTGAATCCCTGTACATTTGTGTTAGAAGGGGGGTAATTGGTCTGATAGGGATTGATAAAAGTCCACAGTAAAGCCATCTCCCCGGAGATTTTCCTGTTTTAAGTGTGTGCAGGGCAGTTCTGACTTCCTTTACTGTGACATGGGATTCCAATTCCAGCACTTCTTGTTTGGTCCGCTTGGGGAGAGGCAAATTGTCCAGAAAATTGTGTGTCCCCCTTGGGGGATCAGTATGAGTAGAGGGGTACAGAGCTGAGTAGAAGGAGGACATAATGTCATTGATGCCCTGTAGGGTACTGACCACCTGTTCTGCTGGGCCTTTTAGGACTGGAATGTGCTGGTCTTCATTTTGTTTCCTCAGCTGGTATTCCAGGAACTTCCCTGCCTTGTTCCCTCCCTCCCAGAATCTGTGCTTGAGTCACAGGATGGCCTCTTCAGCTCTCTTGGTCAAGAGCTTGTTGACCTCCAGCCTCAGTCCCAAAACTTCCCTGCCAATATTGGAGTGGTGATCAGGAGGCTAGATTTTTAGGTTGTGTCAGTTTGGTATCAAGTTCATCTAGATAGTGCTCCTTATCCTTGCACCTTCTAGAGGCATACCCCATGATTTCCCTCTAATGGTGGCCTTAGACTTCTCCTAGGTTTTCCTCTCTGAGGTGTGATTTATAGGGTTAGTCTCTAGAAGATAGCAGTTTCACTCTGGATCCAAGGATTAAACTCTGGGTCTTGCATAAGGACTGGGTCTAGTTTCCAAGTAATGGGGGATGTTCCTCAGGTGAAATGAAGCTAGACTGGGCAGTGGTCAGATATTACTCTGAGGAGGATAGATGGGTCCAACACAATCTGAGTTAAGGAAGGGATGACAGCCAGAAGTCTATTCTGCTATAGGAATGTGTGCCTCTGAGTGGTCTGTGAAGTCCCAGTCTCGGGGTGGAAGAGGCGCTATGTATCAGAGAGGCCAAGGTCTTTCACTAGCTGTTGTAATGCTTGACCACCTCTGGTGTGGGTTTCCCTGCTTGAGGCATTCCTGTTTAGGTGTGGTTCAAAGGTAAGAATGAAGTCCTCCTCCACCAAATCAACAATGGGCAGTCCGGTACAAAATAGGTACTAATGGCCTCTGCCAGCTTGTGGAAGTATCTGGGATCATCCTGATTAGGGTCATAGCTGTTACATAAAGTTATCGGCCTGGTGGGGGTGTCGTAATGGCTAACACCCACCTCCCTTCCTGGTCTGCCACCATGTTCATCTGCATCCTTTGAGGGCCTTGTGCACTAATATAACCACCTCTTTTCCTAAAGTGTGCCCCAGCATGCAATTCCTGCCTACCAATCTTTTACCAGGGCAGCATGGTCATTTAGGTAAGTTTTGTTTCTTGGAGGAAAGCCATCTGGGACTGGCTGTATGCCATGACTACATTGCTGAAAATGCCAAGCAAAACACCAACCTGTTCCACGCACCGTGCCCATTGCAAACAATGGGTGTGTATAGTTTTTGGGGCTTTGCCCCTGAATTCTCTTATACCCTCGGATCTTAAATAACAAACCCTGGGGGAAATGGGACTTTGGGGATGGGGAGAAACTCTCTAGTGGGGAAGTTTTATTAAAAACATGATGGCAAAAGTTGCAGCAGGGAGACCTGGGGGGACTGAACAATGGGGTCAGGTATCCCAACTGCGCCATTTGCTGGTGCCCAAGCCACTCCATCATGGAAGTGGCCTGAACAGGCACCCAGCACACAGCAACTTCTCCCCTCCTTCCATCACTGTGCAGCAACAGGGTAGCGGTAAATCCCTATCACTATTCTACCCCTGTCGCTGTGATTTCAAGATCTGTATGTACAGCTTGATTAACACCACGCTGCCTCACATGCGTGCTATTGACCTGATACCCTAGGACCACAGCCATGTTAGGTGTGATAAGACTGTTTTCTTTTAACTGGGCATGTAATCCCTGACATTTCAGGTGTGTCATGACCCCCCCATGATATTTCAGGGTCATTTGTTACTTTCGAATACAAGGGGTAAGCCCTTAGAGTAGCAGTTATGTGACAATTGAGCCCTCACATTCCTCACTACTCTTCCCACCTTGGGGAGGGTCTTGCATGACCCCTCCTTCTGCTATTTGTTACAGCAGTGCAGTACTTAAACTATCAGTTCAAAACAAACTAAGTTCTTATACACTATATTTTGTTTCTACAGAATATAGATGAACACATTTATGACACAACTATATACACTGAATTACCAGATCACCAGTCCTAAACTAAAAAGGTTTTTGGGAGTAGGTGCCTGAACAGCGGTAGCATTAGCCTGTGCCATTTGATGGTCAGGCTTTCCCCAGGAGTGTGGAAAGGTGTGTCTCTCCCTTCTTACATGTTGTTGATCTCCTGGTGTCAGAGAGTGAATTAGCAGCCTGCCAATCCTCTCTCTCTACCCAGGGCTATGTGTTGAGTGAGAAAGGTGATCCAGTCATGGAAATATGCCTAATGCATTACCCTCTTCACTGGGAGGCCATGGAGGTGGTGGAAGCTTCTGGCCCACTCCACCTTCATTTAGCTAGAAGGAAAAGTGTTTTTTTGTGGTGGGGGGGTTGAAGCTGTCTCAAGGGGAATGAGCCTTAAAAACCATCTTTTGGATCATTGTTATAAACAGAAATCCAGCCCAGACCCATACCAGAAAGTGGGGGGGAGGGTGATGGGGAGGGATATCGTGGGGGCATCCAAAGCATCTTCCCAGATAAGGCCACTTGGAGTGCGGAGGCCTAGGAGAAAGTGTCAGTGATGCACTGACCATGACATCGCTGTAGTGGGCTTGTCTCAAATATTGGTGTACTTTAGAGGGGTCATAGGGAGGTGGGGCCACTGTTTTAGAATCAGATAGGGCCTTGTGATCACTGCTGTTCCACAGAGAATGGTGCACCTCCTGAGTGGAGGCAGAAAGTTGGGGGGAGGGGGAAGTATTGGTTTGTAGTGCAACCTTGGGGGAGACACTGAGGCAATCAACAAAAATATAGGGCATCATGTTACCCCCTAACCTAGAGAGGGTAAGACATGGGAGAGCTTCTGTTTGTCTTCCCTCTGCCCGGAGATCTGCATGCAGTACCATTGCATCATAATGTAATGAGA
The DNA here is from genome assembly GCA_016271365.2 of Neoceratodus forsteri. Lineage (NCBI taxonomy): Eukaryota > Metazoa > Chordata > Ceratodontiformes > Ceratodontidae > Neoceratodus > Neoceratodus forsteri. Next base: position 769,644,268 of record CM057449.1, on the reverse strand, counting down.
GCTGTTAGATATAGAGGGGTAGAGCAGCTGGGGGAGAGGTGGAGGGGGGTAGGTCCTACTGCCTGGACACCTCCTTTGTTTCCCTAAGCCCTAGATAATGCGCAGTTTGTTTCCCAGGTATTTTGGGTAGCGGGGGAAGGGTATGGGTCCAAAGTAAACCCATGCATTCCCTTAAGTGAACTACTCAGTTCCCCAGTTCCTTGTGACAGAGCCCGGAACCCTATAAATACCCCCATTATCTCTACCCCTGAAAGAGTAAACTGAGCTTATCTGACATCTGTTTCCATATGGTGCTGGGTCAAGGTGGCAGACAGTGGTTAAGTCTTTCTGCTCCTGGGTCCTCTGCCAGTCTGTATTGCTGTTCTAGGGGTTATGCTTGTGGAATGAGGCCTGTACTATTAGTCGGGCCTCATCATCAAGTACAGTCAAGTCCTCCAGTGAGGCAGCCCATGATTGCAGCTCCTGGGCTGTGACCTGCTGATCAGGGCATGAGTCCCAAAGTACATAGGCAGGTCAGATGTTTGATCATCTGGTGTAGAGGCCCTGGAATGGAGCATTCCTGCTTCTGAAGAAATACGGGCTGGTAGTCTCCGTGTATAGGCTTGGGCTGATTTCTTTGACATCTCCTTGGTAGGCTCTCCCCACTCTCTTTCAGCCAGGTGGTCCCTTTTTGAGGCAGATTTGCTGTTCTTGTTTATGGAATCTGGGCATGAACACCTCTGGGTCATCTTGTGGTTCTGATGCTGGTTCTGACATGTCCCTGGTAACTGTTCAGGGAGAGGTGGACTGACTGTCTTGTGGCGACCTGGTCCTCCTTCACGGAATTTGGTACTCTGGGTGCTCCTCTGTGGGGACCAAGTTTTGTTCTAAAAGTCCCTTGCTGCATTCAAAGTGCTGAAGTTTAATGCTGTACCATTGTGTGTCATCCTGAGGGTCACTAGATAAAGTAGGGAAACAGCATCTTTAGCTCATGAAGCCATTTCTCACCTCCGGTATTCTTTCCTCTTTGGGCCAGGATGCTTGAGTAGTCTTGAAAGATCAGGAACCTATGCCCATTCCAGCTCAACTGTCCCGTTCTCATGCCCATGCCATGCCCAGATTGCTTCCTTCTCAGTGAAATTAAGGAAGCGTGCAGGAATAGGCCGCAGTCTCTTTCCCTCCCATGGCTTGGGTTAAAGAATCCAATGAGAGCCCTCTATAATGAGGTGGATGCAGCCTGGCAAGTTCAATATCTTAGGAGGGTTTTCAGGGGAAATTGGTAGCACATTCCTGCTCAATGCTCTTTAGGAACCCTAGGAACCATATAATTCTTTCTCGTGGCTCCTATTTTCCATATCATCCATTTTATCCTGCAGCTCCTGGATTTTCTTGGCCTGCTCCCTGATAGTGAAGCAGTGCCCCTTCACAGTTTTTTCTTGGTGGTCACCTTTGCTCTATGTGGCCTACATTTATATGCAGATGCTGTAGTGCTGCCATAGTAGTGTTGGAGGAAAGGGTAAAGTCCTCCATGTGTTTCATCATGATCGCATACATTTCCTTCACTGTTGGGTCTGCATGGGTTCCATTGTGGCTTGCCATGAGGTCTGGGGATAGAAACTTCACTGGAGCAGAATTAAATCGTACGGGTGCAGAATGGTATAGAAAGCAGATCCCTTGAACTAGCTGGACTTCACCCCCAGAGTGGTATGTCAAGCAGCTTGTAAAGTTAACTCAGAACATGTATTAAAATAATCTTTAGCCCCCGGTAGATCGCAGAAGAATAGATAAGCGTCATATTGTTTGCTGGCCAAGCCATGCCCTCTTCTTCTACTTTTGGAAGATTTCTGTTAAGACTCTCCAGGTACTTGTTCAATTATTTTGTAACAACCAAAATGTTTACTTGGCCTTGCATTTAATCTATTTCTAATTTAAGTCTTGCATGTTCTAAAGCTGGTGATTCTATAACAGAAACCATAAAGTCTGTACTATATTTACCACTGAAGGTGTCTCACCTTTTTTTGAGTAAAGTGTCATGAAAACTGACATTTGGTTCAGTCAAAATAAGAAGGCCCTGAGGGATTCATCTATTTTTAACATATTGTGTAAGACTAATAATATGCCACTCTAATTTCAAATCCTTTTTCTTTAAATGTTTTAATTTCCTGCAGAGTGGTTTTATGTTGGGACAGTGGCACTTATCTTGTTGCTTATGTGTTTGGCAACAGCTGAATCTATATCAGATCTTACGTAACAAACCGCTTTAGTACAATTCTCAGTTATCAAATTAATAACATCAAAAAATGAATTGCTCTATTTAAATCAACTCTAATAACTCTCAAGCAAAACTTGTGCCAGCATGGCTCAGTTGGTAGCACATCCACCTCTGGACCAAAAAGTCATGGGTTCTTGTCCCACACTGGGTTTGGACCTGCACCTAAAAATTGCTGGCATCTAAGTGCAGTATTGGGGGGTGCTGTACTGCTGGGGTGTGCCGTCCTTCGGATGAGACATTAAACCGAGGTCCCTTCTGCCCATCCTGGTTTTGTCCTGGTGGGTGTCCAGGTGGAAGTAAAATAACCCAGGGCACTCTTTGCAATAGAGCAGGGAGCATTCCCAGTGTCCTGGCCAACATTCCCCTTCCCATAAACCGGTTCATGCAATTATCCAGGCTGTGTGTGGGTGATGATGTGCAATATGGCCACCACCACACATTCAGTCACTTCACTACCAGTCTAGCATTGCTTGTAAAGTGCTTTCGGATACTGTGTATGAAAAGCGCTTTATAAATGCTGATTATTATTCTTCTTCTTCTGATCATTTTATAAATATTCATTTGAGATGCCATTGATATTACTTTTGTTTAGATATAATCTGCAAAGTTTTTTCATATACAATTTGTTATTTTTTCTACAGAGTGTACTATACTGTTTATATTAGGTAACTTTGTGATAAATGGAAACACTTCCTACAGTCAAATTAAGTAACCCAGAACCTTGTGCAATTATATCTGACCTCCTGGGACCCCTGACTGTGGTGCAACTGAATGTTTAGGAATGTATTTATTTAAAATCTGCATATAATTCTTATGGAATTTTGAATTTCTTTATGTTTCAGACTTGTCCCAATAAATATACAATATGTCTACAGTTTGAAAGGTTATGACTTATCCTATTAAGATAATTCAGCTATTGATAAAGCACTCAGATGAGTGCACTTTGCATCCATCATGTTGTTTAATGCAGGACCGAGGATTATAAATAAAGGTGCAGGTCAATAGCAGACTAGATAAGCATGAGGTTCCGCATGACCATCACTCTAACACAAAAGCATGGCCGCTTCAGTGTGTTTAGTACCGAAAGTATGTTACTGACATGTGAATCTATGAAATACTGAAGAGTTCTCTCTAATAATTTACACTGAAACTGCTGATGAATTTTTTTCAGAAACATTGCAATGTTTAAAGATCCACTGACACCTCAAGGAGAACTATGAAAAACATAATATTTGGAAACAGGGCAACTTATATTTCTTATCAGCTCTGTATTTCATATTGTCATTATTTATTACTGAAGTCAAATGCTTAAACACAAGATAGCTGTTCCTTGAGGGTTCATCAGCTTGTAATGCTTCTTCCTAATCTGAGGTCACAATATTTCTTTGTGATATCACAGTTATTCTATGGCAACAGACTGTGATGTCAATACAGAGCATTCTAATTTCAAGGAAGGAATAATCTAAAAGGCAGATGATACGTGATAAAGATGTTGTTTTGTGACAATCGCTTCAATAATAATGGTGAGGGTGAATGTATACTAGATATATGAAATACATGCTGAATTGTCTCTAAATATTATGTTTTCCAACGTTTTCCCAAAGGCGTCAGATGCTCTTCAGATGTTTATAAAAATTGGGTGTGACTGTTACAGAATTATGTGTACTCATACTGGTATCTTTGTATATATTCTTTTGAACATAGGACACTATCCCTTGAAATAGCGGCTGGGATATCAGTGAAACATTGGAATTAAATGGTTGCGTTTACTGAAAAGTACTGTACATATGAAAATTAATATTTAATGTCTTGGTGTTCGTGGGTGGATACATCCATCCACGTTTTGAGAAGTTTGCTGTTTTTTCAGCAGTATCTCTGTTGACTTGATGTAAGCATTTCCGGGTTGATCACCAGGGTGCTCACTCCCACAGTTTGGCAAGTTTAAATTCAATACCAAAAAGTGCAATGTGTTGCATGCAAGGAACACAAATTCAAGAACACAGTAGTGTAAGGGGGGTTAAAACTGGGTATGACCTTTGAGGAAAGAGACCTAGGGGTCATCATCAGTAACCCCCTGAAGATATCAAACCAGTATAACAAGACCTATAGTAAGAAAAAGAGGATTCTGAGGTGTATAGGAAGGGCTATTGACAACAGAAGGAAGGAGGTATTACTACCTCTCTGAAGATCACTGGTGAGGCCCCACCTGGTGCACTGTGTCCAGTTCTAAAGTCCTCACCTAAGGAAGGATAAGGACAGGCTAGAGACAGAGAAATGTGAGTGAATAACATGATTCAGGGCCAGCAGGGCAGCTCTAACAAGGATCAGCTCAAGGCACTGAACATGCATTCGTTGGAGGCTAGCCAAGAGAGGGGAGATATGATAAAAACTTTGACATTCTAGAAAGGAATCAACAAGGCAAACTGCTAGAAACTATTTAGCATACGTACCAGATCAAGAACATGGAGGTACAAGTGGAATCAGATTGGGAGGTGCAAGAAAAACTAAAAGTTTTATTTGACAGAAAGGTGGTGGAGCCATGGAACAATCTGCCAGCTGAAGTGGTGGGTGCCAGAACTATCAATGATTTCAAATACAGCTTGGACAAATTGAAGGGCTTGGTGGTTGCTCAAAGTTGTAGTGGTAGGTTGGGGAGCATGGAGGTGGATAGTGTGGTTTAGGAGCCTGTATGGACAACACATGCTGGGTTTGTTATGGTTTATAGGCAGACTGAATGGACCAGTGGTCTTTTTTCTGTTGTCATTGTCTATATTTCAATGTTTCTTTGAAATGTGCAGTGCTTACTCCCAGGGAAAGGTTTATGTGGGCCAGAAAGTTTGTCAGTACCACATGGAATGATGTACCTGCTCATTTTCCTACTGTGGTTCCATCATCCAAAGACCCCATACAAATGCAGCAGTTCCACCCAGTTAGCATACTCTGTAAAGTGGCAGTCAATAAGGATAATGGACTTGAACTGCACAAAACCATTTTATTCAGCACCACCAGTGCTTGCAATGGAAAAATTATTAGAAAACCCCAAACAATACTAGGGCCTCTTTAATCACCTTTCTTGGCAGGTTCCACACTACCATCTTTATTCAAGCTGCATGTAGTCAACCCTAAGAAGGCACAACAGAAATATCTGTACTTAGATTACCACTAGCAAGGCTGGATCAGGTGCAACCCCACTTCTTCTTCCCCAAACCATAATATAACACAAGTGCTGTGATGATCCTCTTGGACTGCAAAGCTACAAAATTTCACCCACCCGCCCATCCCCGGCACATTTCTATATAGATCGTCTGGCTCCGCCCTTATTGCTATTGGCTCCCTACTGTATAACCTTCCTTTTTTGCCCATCCCTATTGATCTATATTTATTCTACCCTGTTAAGACGAGGGATATCGCCTTAGACTAACTATCTATAACAACACAAGGAGCCCTTCTCCTTCTCTAGGTGTGCTACAGGCTGACCTACACTAAATCACCATGGCATTATGCTTCCAGTTCCTTATTGCCCTATGTATCCTGCCTATACTAGGGGATTCACTAGACTGGACCTACTCTAGTGAGGAAACCCATCCCGAATCTATACAATGTACACATATCAGGTACATACTCAGCTCCTGTAACACCTCTGTACCCTTACACCCCCACCAAATCGGGTGGCATATTAGGTGTGCATCAAACAGCCAAAATTCAGACAAAAGGTACTAGCCACCCTGCCATTATAATATTACATTGTGGTATCTCACAACAAGGGTTCTATGCTACGTGATGCTAGATCATCATAAGACTAATAGTATGCCTATGCAAACCTACCTGGATAGTATATCTACCCGAAAAGGTAAAATCTTCAAGTCTTCCTTGCGGTCCGAAGGAAACTTGTGCTTCTGTTATTACTATGTTCTGGCAACACAGAGCTCAGTCCTGGACCCATGATTGACATCACCTCACCAGCAGAACTCTCCAAAATAAAAGGAATTAGCGTCATGCATGTTAATGCATGTAGCCTTCTAAAAAAAATGCTCCTCCATCCAGGCTTGGATCACCCACACTGATTCTGATGTGCTTGTCATGTCAGAGTCTTGGCTATGGCCGGCCATACCTGATATTAAGATTGGAATACCTAACTACCTACTATTCAGACTCGACAGACAAACCAGGGGTAGTGGAGTCGCTATATATCAAGGACAAATTCTCAGTCTCCATACTGATTCCTCCTCATACGCTGGCGCCTGGAATGCTTATCCATAAAACTGAAAATACCCCTATGTCTGCCATTAGAATCATTGGTTACAGACCACCCTCAGCTGGACCTCAGCTCCTGTCTTACCTATCCTCCATGCTGGACTCAAGTAACCTAGAAACTATAATACTGGTAGATCTTAATTACGACTGGCTATCCAGTGCCTCACTATCTCTCAAATCCCTCTGTGACTCCCATGGACTCTCACAGCTTACTAATGAACCAAAATGCAATAATAAGAAAAATCCAGCAAATAGTACCCTGCTAGATGTGCTTCTAGTAAACAAACTGCACCTCTACTCACATGCTGGTATCTTCCATGCCGACGCCAGTGATCACTGTTTTATTGCTGGAGTGAGAACAAATCACATGCCCAAAAATAGTTCAAAATTCTCCCTAAGAGATCAAAGTGTAACTTCGACGCACATGCCTATATACCAATGATCTTAAGGAGTCCCCACTCTGGCAGAGTTTCTACCTCACTAAACAAGTGAACAATGCATTTTCCATATTCCAAGAAATATTAACACATGCCTCAACATCCATGCTCCACTGGTCAAAACTCAATTAAAGCCCAGAACCCATCACTGATTTACCCCAGAACTTAAAGCTGCATTACTAAAAAGGCAAACTGTGGAAAACCAAAAATCATAACTTGCCTAAAACTGGTGTCTTTTCAGAGCTGCCAGGAACTCCTGCACAAGGTTAATCAGAGAGGCCAAGTCCAACTTTTACCAGACAGAACTAGGTGCCGCTTCAACTTGCCCAACCAAATTCTGGTCTACAATATAAGACCTCTCTGGTCACACAATAGGAAGTGCAGTCCCATAAATCTCCTCTAACAATGTCCTTCTCAGCGTAAAAAATAAAATTTTGCAAGCATTCAACAGCCACTTCCCCTCAGCCGGACTAGCGTTCGATAACTCACCTGCCTGCAACCTGCGCTTTCAGATGCCCGCATCACCACTTGAACAAAATTTAACAAAAGCTACCTGCTTCTTCTCACCTGCTTCTCTGAAAGAAGTCGAATAGTTACTCCTTCATTTGGATACATTGAAAAGTGCAGGGGCAGACTCTGTTAGATCCCTACTTAAAAGTGGCCTGGCAGACTGGCAGTGCCCATTATGCATTTGTTCAACTTATCACTATCTCGGGTCTCACCTAACGATGGAAAACTGCACACATTATCCTGCTATTTAAATCTGGGGACCCTAGTGATTTTAACAATTACAGGCCAATTTCACTACTCCCTATACTATCTAAACTGCTAGAAAAATAGTGAATGCACAGCTATGAGCCTTCCTGGAAAACTCAAACTTCCTAAATCCATTACAGTCAGGCTTCTGGTCAAAACAAAGTACAATTATGGCATTGGCCAAGGTAACAAATGAATGGCAAAATGACCTTGACAACAAAAAATTAATCTGCGCTGTGTTCCTTGAGCTAAGCAAGGCCTTCGACACCGTCGACCACTCCCTCCTCTTATCTTCTTTAAAAACCCTAGAACTTGACTTTACTTCCCTTGGATGGTTCCAGGACTACCTCACGGTCAGGCTCCAGCAAGTTAAAGCAGATGGGGAGCTATCACCCCCTAAACCGTTGGTAAGAGGTGTCCCCCAAGGCTCCATTCTGGGCCCAATACTCTTCTCCATTTACATCAACAGCATAGACCTTGGCATAAAAAGCTAGTATTCACCTGTTCGTGGATGACACAGTCCTGTACCTTAGCTGGTCATCCCAGAAACTGCATGCACAGACCTGCAACAAGACTTTATATTCCAATACCAGCTACTTAATAAAAAGCTACTTCTGAATGCTAAAAACCAAGACAATGATCCTTTCCCGGCAACACTCAGCCTTATCCGTCTATTGGCACTTTACCCCTATCACCACCTTATTGGGGAAAACTTGAGTTCGTCCCCAAATTCAAATATTTGGGAATTTGGCTGGATCACAAGATCTTCTTTGGGAACACCTGGAGGACATGGTAAAAAGCTAAAGCAGAGGCTGGGGCTTTACCGAATAAACTGCTTCCTGACACCTGAAGCAAAAACAGCTCGTTCAGACCACTTTCATCTCTTTGCTGGACCACGCCGGTTTTATCTATAGCCACTGCAATACCTCTGTCCTGGACAAACTGGATGTCTTATACCACAGAGCATTGTGCTTCATCACCAGTCTCCCCTCCTCTACACACCACTGCTCCCTGTACACTGCTGTGGAGTGGACCTCCCTGCAATACAGACGGAACAGAAACGCTGCAGTCTGGACCTTAAAAGCTATTACCTCCAAACTACCACACTACATTTCCAAGTTACTGCCTCTAAGCGACCTTTGAACCTATGCCTTAAGGAGCTGCTCACTAATCTCCCTAAAGATACCCAGAGTCCTCACGTGCCTTGGGAGAGCTGCCATAAGCTTCTCGCTGCCTACTCTCTGGAACGAAATACAAAAATCAATGAAACTAAAATCCCCAGTAAGTGTCTTAACACTTAAAACCTTATATGCAAAACTAATAAAAGAGGTTTGCCATTGCTTCCACTGTCTTTGATTCACGGCTCCATACCCTGTCAGGACTCCTCACCCATCCACCGGACAATATGCATTTACCACGTGAGGCACCACTGAAGCCAACATCTGAGTCCACTATGCCGGATTCATGTCCAGTAGAGGCGTGGTAAAACTGTAAAACCCCCGCGTGAGTGCCTTTACAGAGTGCTCTCTCATGTACCCCTACTCCTCTAGACCCCACCTGTTCTCCATTACCCCGCCCCCCTTCCATCCTGTATATTCATATCTATTCATTTAACCTGATCCTTATGGATGACAGGGCTGCATTCCTTTTTTTTGTGTTCGTGTTTTGGTTCTTCTTTTTCTTACCCATAAGTATTTCTTTTGCATGTAACTAGGTGTGATCTAATTTACTCTGTATGTGCTCCTCACTCATTTCACTGCTATTCTTTTCCTATGTATTACCGGTATCATCACACTTTATGTACTGATGTATGATTTGTTGTACTGTTTATGACTTGTGAGTTGCAGGTCCACCTTGCAAATGATCTTGCTCGATGGTGTTTGCCTGGATAAATAAAGATTTTGATTGATTGATTGATTGATTGACTGACTGAAAACCACTACCCTCACACACCTGCAACCATGATTTCCCTTGTATCCTATGGGAGTTCTCATTGTGGGTTCTTGGTACTCAGAGTTGGATCTCATGCAGACCCAGTGATGTTACCACAGAATGACTGGCAGTGGTGCACTTTTAATGGACTGAGCAGCAACTCACAGCAGCAATTCCCCAAAGGCTTTGCAATTGTTTAAATGGCTTAGTAGCTCTTCAAAATGTGTGTATTTGTAATCCATTATAGATGGTCAACTTGCAAATAGAACCCAACCAAACAATTCACAATGCTAAAGGTGGATAAGGCCATGTGGCCAGATGGCATCCACCCAAGGATATTAAGTTAGCTATGTGGGGAACTAGCGGCACCTCAGGTGGCCCTGTTCACATAGCCACTCAACATAGGTGTGGTTCAATAGGAATAGAGGAGGGTACATGTAATCCCACTGCACAAAAGCAGCAGTAGGGTGGAGGTGGGGAACTACAGGCCAGTCAGCCTTACCTCAGTGGTGGGAAAGATCATGGAGACACTGCTGAAAGAAAAGATAGTGGCACATCAGGAATTAAGCAGTGCTCAGGATCTAAGGCAACATGAATTCACAGCAAGAACTTCATGGCAAATGAATCTAATAGATTTTTTTTGATTGGATGACTAGGGAATTAAATTAGGGAGAGGCGGTAGACATCGCCTACCTAGATTTCAGCAAGGCTTTCAACACTGTCCCACATAAAAGGCTGATTAACAAGATGTGTAGTATAGGCATGGGAGACAAGGCAGTGAACTGGTAGAAACTGGTTAACAGACAGGAGACAGATGGTGGTGGTAAATGGAGTACAATCTGGGAAGAGGGGGGTGACCAGTGGGGTACTACAGGGATCAGTACTAGGACCAGTCCTGTTCAATGTCTTCATTAGTGACATTGCAGAGGGGCTGGAAGGAAAGGAATGCCTGTTTGAAGATGACACCAAAATCTGTAACAGGGTGGATACTCCAGAAGGGGTGCAGAAAATGAAGAAGGACCTGGAGAAGTCTGAAAGATGGTCAGAGATGTGGCAACTGAGGTTCAATGTAAAGAAGTGCAAAATAATGCACCTGGGTAGAGGGAATCCTGGGGAGAGCTACAGGTTGGGGGGGAGGAGGAGCTGACTGCAACCAAAGAGGAAAGGAACCTAGGGGTTTTCATCTATGATGACTGTAAGGTATCACTGCAGTGCATAAAGGAAGCAGGGAGGGCCAGTTGCATGCTGGGATGCATAGGCAGGGGCATCACTAGCAAGAAGCAAGAGGTGGTGATGCCATTGTATAAAACATTGGTAAGGCCTCACCTAGAGTACTGTATGCAGTTCTGGAAGCCACACCTGTGCAAGGACATAGATAAGGTGGAGACTATCCAGAGAAGGGCAACGAAGATGGTGCAGGACATGCACCACAAATCATATGAGGAGACACTAAGGGACCTCAATATGTACTCACTGGAGGAGAAGAGAGAAGAGGAGATAGCAGGGGGACATGATTGAAACTTTCAAGTACCTCAAGAGCATAAAGAAGGTGCAGGTGGGGGACCTTTTCCAATGTAGAAAAAGTACTAGGACAAGGGGGACAATATGAAATTGGAAGGGGTAGATTAAGAGGTAATGTGAGGAAGTTTTTCTACACAGAAAGGGTAGTCGATGCTTGGAGTAGTCTGCTACAGGAGGTAGTGGGCAAGCACAGTGGAGGGTATAAGCATGCCTGGGACAGGCACAAGGAAGCTTGAGAGTGGATGGAGTGATGAAAGCCATTGAACACATAGGGTCAGTGGCTACATATAATGTATAGGGCCTATGGGTAGACTGGATGGGCCTAGCAGTCCTTATCTTACTCCAATTTCTAAACTTCTATGTAATTCATTTCCTGATGCTGGGCAAGCCATGAAATTACTCACAGTTCCCCAACCAAGCCAACTTCTTATGGGGCTGCAGGCTCTTGAACTCTGGTCTACTGTGGTACACCAAAATAAATCATGTTCCTCTTCTGACTTGCTTCAACTCCCTTGACTGCTGATGATTCAGGGTTCCTCTGAAAAGTTCATCTATCTTTCTCTCACTTATGTCTTGGACTGACCCACACGTTCCGGTATATAACCCACATGGCAGTGGCAGCCCAAAACCTAGCTGTAGTGTCTGCTATAGAACCTAACTTAGTAGTGTTCAATTTCAATGTCTTGCTCCATTCTCTCTCTTCAGACTCTTAACAATTCTGGCTAATGCAGAAGTGCTTCTCTTCTCATTACTAGTAGTTATCATCTTACTTCTCAGTTTTTCTCATGGATGCAAGGCCTTCAAGGGTTCAGATCAAACTCACTAGTCAGGACAGTAAGCCTTCTACTTTGAGACCTCTCTCAGATCTGCCTCCATTCCACCTAGTTTCCCAATGTAGCAACATTTCAAAGGCAGCCTCCATTGGTTCATGATCTGTCACTCACTCATTAGAACTTCCCATTAGTCATGAAACAGGTCCAGCATCCACTTTTCACCAAATACCCTAAGTCTTTTAGGTACCTTTGCTGGGAAATTTAGCAATTGAATGTCCAAGAGGTAAAGGGTCACAAAATGGCAGCCACCATGGAATCCAAAGTTTTATTTTCCAGTTGTCCTATTGTTTATAGATCTGAAACCAAATAAACTCTGGAACTCATGGGGGCTCATTTCCATGATTAATTAATCCACCTTCCATGGGGGGTGGACTTAGTAAAATAAATGCACAGTATTAAATAAATTAAAACACATAGGGAAATGTAAGAGATACTGTATAGCATACAAAAAAAAAAGTTCTAAAAGAGAAAAAAAATATCAAAGGAAGGGTCCTTGGATCAGAAATGGCCATCTCAAGTCTAGGAGCCTTTGTGGCTCTCTCCTCAGACCACTTCACCTGATTGTTTGTCAGTCATCCTCTGCCTCACCTACATGACAGAATGGGTCTGAGTAGATGAAAAGGCTACTGTTTTGTAGTCTAAAGACAGTTTTCTTAAATGTCCTAATTTGCACCAACTCTGTGGCTTAAACCACATTCCACATCAGAAACACAATCCTACATGGGTGCAATCTCACATCTGGGCTAGTCAGTTTAATGCTTGTGTAATTACTGATTATTCAGTATCACTGGTATAGAAACAAAGAAACATAGATTTTGATGGAAGATAAGGACCACTTGGCTCACCCAGCCTGCTCATTTCCATACCTATTTGATAGCTGCATATCCTAGTTAACCAACAGCCTACTTCTTCTTGCCCCACAACAAAATTGCCTTATGTCTGTCCTATGCATTCTTGAATTCCCCCACTCTTTTTGACCCCACAACCTCCTCAGGAAGGCTGTTCCTTGCATCCACCACCCTCTCCATGAAAAATACTCTGCATTGCCCCTCATGCACCCCCTTCTGTCTTCAGATTGTGCCCCTTGTTCTTGCACATTCTTTTCTGAAAGATGCTACCCTCTTAGACTTTGTTGATTCCTTGAGGTACTTGAAAGTTTTATCATGTTCCCTCCCTCCTTTCCTCAAGGGTATACATATTAAGCCCTTTAGTCTTTCTTTGCATGGCTTCTGGTGCAAATCCTGCTCCATTTTAGTTGCCCTTCTCTGGACTGCCTCCATCCTGTCTATGTCCTTGTGGAGATGGGGTCTACAGAATTGCACGCAGTACTCCAGATGGGGTCTCACCAACTGCCTGTACAGAGGGATAACAACTTTTGTTTTCTACTGCTGATGCCTTTGCCTATGAACCACATTATCCCCCTAGCCCTACTTTACTGCCTTCTTACATTGCTTGCCTACCTTTAGGCCATCCAGTATGACTACCCCCATGTCCCTTTCCATTTTTGTTGTTGTTAGTATCTCACCCCACCTGTGTACTCTTCCCTGGGTTTTGTTTCCCAGGTGCATTACTTGCATTTCTTTGCATTGAATCTAAGCCACCAAACTTTTGACCATTCTTCCAACCTTGCAAGTCACTTCTCATACTTCCCACACACCCTTGTGTATCAACCCTGTTGCAGATCTTTTGTGTCATCTGCAAGAGGCTATATTTTTCCTTCCAGTCCTCTGCAATGTCACTTATAAAGACATTAAGAGGACTGGTCCCAGTACTGAATCCTGTGATACCCCACTAGTAACCCAATATTCTTCAGACTGGACTCTGTTTACAATTATCCTCGGTGTCCTTTTATCCAGCCAATTTTTACCCAGGCTACCACCCTGGGACCCACTCCCAGGCTGGCTAACTTGTTTATTAATCTTATTTGCTTCTTGTCTATTTTCTATCGTCCCCTGCCATGCTGAGACCTTTAACCCTCAACCTACTTTTACCATTTGCTAACCTACCCTCCTCCCAACCCTCCTCACTCTTATTATTGCTTCCTTCTGCCAGTTCTCACCACTTTCTGATTAACTACTGCATCATACAGCAACAAAGTGTTTATCCACACCTGATATGGACTGTCACATAATTGTACATATATCTGCACCCTTGTATATAGCTATGTATTACCTGGTTAGAGCCTTGCGCACACTCTGTATATTTGTTTATCGAGGCACTGTGCTGTATAATATGCTAATGTATGTGAATAACCTACAGGACCTCCTTGTGAATGAGCTTGTTCAATGGAGTCGTCCCTGCAATAAACTTAAACAAGAACTTGAACTTGTGTGGAACTGTGCCAAATGCCTTGCTAAAGTCTAGGTAGTCAGTGTCCACAGCCCCTCCCTGGTCTACTACTTTGGTCACCCAGTCAAAGAAATCTATTAGATTTGTCTGACATGACATTCCCACTGTGAATCCATGCTGCCTTGGGTCATGTGCCCCACTGGCCTCTAGGTACTCAACAATTCTTTCTTTCAGAAGTAATTCCATCATTTTCCCTACCACTGAGGTCAAACTAACAGGCCTGTAGTTTCCTGCCTCTGCTTTACTCAAACTTTTGTGTAGTGGAATCACATCCACCCTCCTCCAGTCCTCAGGTACCACACCATCCTCCCATGATTTGTTAAAAGGGTAGTCAGTGGTGTCACTAGTTCTCCCTTAGTTCTTTAGAATTCTGGGGTGAATCTTGTCAGGCCCCATTTCTTTGTCCACTTTCATTTTTAGGAGTTCTTTCAGGACCCTTTCTTCTGTGAATGGACTGGTCTCGACTCTTCAATCCACAGTGCTTTTGTTGATTGATTTCAGTTCCTCCCCCTCCTCTTCTTTTGTGAATACTGAGAATACTGAGGTATCTTGCTCCATCAGCAGTGCCTGATGTCTTTGATGTGCAAGACCAAAAGTCTTGTGAATATGTTAACCCTTGGGGGTAAGATAGCCTTAACAAAATCTATCCCCCAGCCCAGGGGGTAAGGCTGTATGCAATGACCACCAACCACCTATTCAGTGGGCCACCTAATGACAGCCAGTGCAGTGAACCTTCAGAAGGGGGAGGACCAGTCCTTTTCAGCCTGCAGTAAATCATGGAGTAGAAGTGAACTCAACAACTGTCACAATATATTCTGTTCTTTTTGATTTCATAATACCATAACTGATTTAAAAAGTAACTTAAGGACACACTGGTTGTTAAAACAATTAGAATCTCATCTGTTTTATTATAAAACATTGATACTTGTGATTGGTGAAAAAGTATGTTATGTCAAGTACTAGTCTCTGTGTGCTGGGTTGCTAAAATAAATGAGGCAAACTGCTGGCTGTTGACTAGATAATAAGCAAAAATAAAAAACAAACAAACAGCCAACTGACCTGCAACTTGTTTTGCTGTCAGTCACAGTGAGTGCTTACTAATTTATTTGTTATGCAAAACTGGACCCTGTGCATCATTAAACTGTTAAAAGAAACAAGTGAAGGCTGTGTGCAAAAGACTAGACACGAACTACTGTAACTCTGCTGGCCCCAACTTATACAAGAACATCTGCACATATTTGTTATAAATAAAACAGAGTAGAATTATTTATTAATTCTATCTCTGAGTATAATTGTTCTGCATGTCTGATTCCTGTCCTGGTAAGGTCAACTAGGTCTAACAAGCTTGCATTCAGAAGACGTAAGGCAGAAACAAGAACAAAAAATAAAACTAACATAATGCAAGGAGGAAAAGGACAATAGCAAGCTGCAGGCAACCCTATATAGCTCACATATAATTCAGTGGCTAAACCAGTGATTCACAAACCCCACAGAAGAATTGAAAGCTGTACTGACAAATCACATCCTCTAAGTACAAACAGGAAACCAACGGTGGGCAGTGATGTATAAAAAGTGTCACTTGCTGGTATTCAAATCATGAGTGACACACTACACTGACTGAAAAGTGGGATCATTATTTCTCCATCGTGCACTGACAGAAAAAGACAGATACACCTACAGTCTGCATTATGCTCCTAATATGTTTCCTTGTTGAACAAGCAAGCATAGAAATAGCTAATAAAACTGACTAGTAAAACAGGCATTGGAATGCAAAGCTGCAAATGGCCAAATCTTATTAAAGTAAAATTACTAATAATATTGTTTGAATCATTTCTGCATTGTGTTGGGAAGCTTCACTGAAACTGGGCATGGGCAACCCGAACTTGCGCTTGCCCCCAACTTCCTAAATAACAAAAAAAAAACATGACAAATAATATTGTTAAATGGTCTGCCAAGGGTATAGTAAAGCTAGGCATAGGCATATAAAGTGGCAGTTGCCCACACCTAATGCAAGGTAAGGGCAGGTCAGCTTTATTTATATGTACCCACATCAGGGGCTGGGCACCTCACGACAAAGTAAATTACATTTGTTACAAAAAATAAAATAGTAAATACTGAATTTAAAACTACAGATTAATAAATTATAGCATAGCACCAGACCTATAAACAAATGGGTTTTAAATAGGATTTCAAAAGGGCCAATGAAGGAGCACCTCTCACCTCAGGAAAGGGCATTCCATAAGATTGGGGCCACTACACTAAATGCCAGATCCCCAAGGACTTCAACCTGGAACTGGATATGGAGAAAGTCTTGTCTCCAATGATCAGAGAAGGAAGCCATGAGCATAGGAAGTCAGGAAATCTGTCAGGTAGCTTAGTATCAGACTGTGCAAGGTCTTGTATGTTAACAAGCACACCTTGAAGCTGATATACTATTGCACCAGCAACCAGTGCACGGCATAGAAAATTAGCATGCCATGCTCAATATGAAATGGTGTGGCAATCAGCCAGGTTGCTGCATTCTGAACTTGCTGTAAGCAATGCATCAGCTTCTCAGATAACCAAAGGTGCAAGCATTACATTAGTCCATCCTAGATGTAACCAGGGTGTGCACCAGAGTCACCAGATCATCTGGTCCCAAGAAGGGTTTGATGTTGGAGATATTCCAAAGACGGTAGAAACCAATGCAGACAACAACTGACATCTGATTCTCTGAAGTCAGCCTGGAGTCCTCAAAACCTAATCTACAGCTTCGAGGTGATACCACCTAAAGATGCAAAGACAGTATCAATGCTCCTCATTGCAGAACCATGCTGACCCAGTTCCTCAAATAGTACCTCAGTCTTTGATGGATTAAGCCTAAGCTATCTGACCACCATCCAGTCTTTGAATTTCCTTAAGGCACTCACTCTGTTCTGAGACTGCAGCACTATCATTATGAGCACAGTAACATCATCATCATGAGCACAAGACATACAGTATACAGCTGGTACCATCAGCATAGCAAAGAAAACACAAGCCATAGCATCTGATGATCTCCCCAATGGCAGCATGTACAAAACAAACAACAAGGAGCTAAAATTGACCCATGAGGGATGCCACTGTTTGGTGTAGCACTGCACAAGATGAAAGAACCAATTGCCACTTGTTGCACTCTGCCAGATAAGCTGGTCTCAAACCACCAAACCACCATACCTGCTAGTCCTACAAAGTGCCTCAGATGAGCCAACAGCACCCCATGGTCATCCGTGTCAAAAGCCTAAGAAGGTCAAGGATGATGTGAAAGGAACAATGCTAGCTATCCTTTTCCAGGCAAAGAACATGAGGCACCCTGACTAAAGCAATCTCAGTACTATGGCAAGACAGAAATCTAGACTAGATTGTTATATTTCTTCCAGTGTTGCTCTAGATACACCACAACCACCTTCTATATCAGCTTCCCTAAAAAAGGATGGTTCAAGAAAACCTTGAAATTTGAGAGAGTGTCTCGCTCGATCAATGTTTTTTTTTTAAGAAGGGGCTTTACCTCCGTTATTTTAAAGTTGGAAGTAAAACCCACCTCCCCAACAGAACACCCAGTGAGATCCAGAAAAATCAGATCATCCTGCCCATTTGTGAATAGAACCCAATATGACAAACAAAACTTTTACTCCCAGTCGTAACATACTTTGTTAAAATTAGCATCAACTGCAAATTTGCCATAGCAGACAATACTAAAATAGAGGAGTTCAGTAACCATTTTGTATTTTCTTCAAGTGTATAAAACATTGTAAGTTCCAAGACTAGTGTACGCCAGTGTTTCTGTACTTGGGCAAATAAAGTGCATTCCAAAAAATGATGCGCTATTGTCATTTTTCCTGAGCAACCATTCTTACAATCAAGACCCTTTTTATACAGAAACCAATTAAAAAAATGTCTGTGTACCAGCATTTGCATCAAAGTGCAATCTAGCTAACGTTTTCGCATGTATGTTATTTTGGCATCCATTTATACAAAATTCCATACCATGTACTTGCTTCAACATTTTGTACCTGAAGAAAGTACTTACATTGTTAAGGCTTTCTAAATCCCATTGTTTAATTATAACTGTAATCCTTTATTTTACTGTATTTTTATAAGTTTGTGTATCATCCACTAACCACATTTTTTGAGACTAGACTATAAACCATTGCTTTTCCTTGTACTGCCTAGTTCTTAAACAATGCCCATCTTCTTAAAAATTTAATCACTCCATCCACAGAAATATTTAAAGAGTCTTGACAACAATTGTCTAGTAACTCATATTTGTTACCACTCATTCTACTGAAAAAAATACTGCTCTAATTTCAGCTATTGCACTTAGTGATGACACACCACATTCTGCATTTAACAGTCCTCCAAGGACAAATTGTGGTATATCTAGAGTAAGTAATAAAAACTGATTTTGAAATGATTCCAACATAGTCATACTTTTAGGTAGGCCTGAGATCTCAGCCCCATATAATAAACTAGAATTATTGTTCATTTCACAAATGTTAAAAAAGGCATTAGTGGGGGGGGGGGCGTAGCCTGGCACAGAGCAAGATGGATGCTTAACTTCAGAGCTCCTCACTAACAGACAGTATCTAGTATCATCATCTGCTATCTAAGCCAGAGATAACATCTTACTCTAAGGAACAAATGTAAGTAGAGATATTACAGTTGCCGGGACAATTATTTTGCATAAGATATATCTACAACTCACAATATTGCTGTTGATCTGAAAGAGAATCTGCAAGGCCTCATAATGACTCATTGTGACAAACAACTAAATACAGTTGAGAAATCAAGAAATGTTTAACAAATTATCTACGGACATGAGTGACCTAAAATCTGCCACTCAGCAAAATACACAAATGATGAAAACCATTGATTCCAGACTTGCCTTTACAGAAAGTAAAATTAGTCTCAGTGAAGAATCCATACAAGAACTAAAAACAACTATTAGATCCCAAGATCGAATGATTAAAGAACTACAGTTTAAAATCGAAGACTTAGAAAATAGAAACCGAAGAAACAATCTCCAGATTTTTGGATTTCCTGAAGGTGTGGAAACCAAGAATACCACAGCATTTCTACAGCGGGAGTTACCGCAAATACTTGGCCTCCAAACCAGTAGTGAATTAATAATAGAGCGATCTCATTGTTCCCTAGGCCCAAAACCTTTGGCGGAGCAAAGACCCAGGCCTATAATTGCTAAATTTTTAAACTATGCAAGTATAGAACTAATTTTACAGAAATCCAGGGAAATCGGTCATCTCAGATGGCAGGATCATGATATCTATATATATCGAGACTTTTCTAAAGAACTGTCACTGAAACGGAAAGCTTACACTACTGCTAGGGCAGTTACGCATCAAATGGGGCCCTCTTTACTCTTAGGTACCCTGCAGCTATACGGATTTTCATAGAAAACTCTCACAAGGATTTTTATGACCCAGAATCTCTTAAGTCTTTCCTGAACAGCCACTGACAACCCAATACAATGACTCTGTGGCCGAAAAGCTCAATTTACAGCCAACTCCTGATCAACATCAACACTGATAGAATGTACAATATTGGTACCTCGGGAAAGCTGATCCTGCTCTGAAATCTCCTGATAAACCATCTGAAGGTCAGACCAGCCTTGTACATAATAAGGCAACTCCTGATATAGCTCTCTTAGCAACACAAAGTTATAGTCCCGAAGCATTAGGTAAAAATACCTCTAAATCTGTTGCTGTGGAACCAATTATCCCTAATGTTTCTTTGCAAAATAGATACGCTTTACTCCAGGATTTACCTTCTCCCTGTGATGGATTCGCTACAGAGTCGGATATGCCAGTACAAGATGAGGCAAGCCGAGAGCAGATGGATGTTTCCTGGTCGTGCGACGGCGATAGTTCAACCATTAAACTAAATGAGCCCCCGAAGAAAAAACACCGTGGTAAGAGCAAACATAAAAGATACTCCACACCTCTAAAGCATTTGAGATAATGTGCTGAAAATCGTTGTAAATATTGTGCTATACTTCATGTGAATCAGCTGTTTGATTTGAGACATCGGGGAATGCACATCTGGGTCATTCATATCTGCTATCTTTCAATGTAGATTTAGCTCCTACCTAAGTTGTGCTTTCGGGAGGAACTGAGAAGCAACAAGTACAGATGACTGTATATAAAGATTGTGATAAAGTGGCTGTGGTGGGACTAGAATGTGTGATCCATAGCAAGTGATAATAAACTGGTAACCACACTTCACAAACGGATTCCAAGCAAGTCTGGAGCTGACTTTCTTTCTGCCTTGGCTGATAATATTGTTTTATTAGGCAGATTGCTTGATGGGTTAGCGCATTTATACAGACTGCCCCTAAGTTTAGAGCAAGCAATTTGTTTTGATATGGATGGCGATTCAAGGTAACTATATGGCATGGAATCTCAATCCTTCCAGCCTTATACCCAATATAAGATCTCTTCATTATACCTGGGTTCAGGATGGATTTCTATTTGGAGAACATCTTTATATGTCTCGATCTTGCAAACTTATAAATTATTCTTGGCAAGATAGTTGCGTTGAATATCTGCTAATGAAATGAACTGCTGTATAAGTATACACTTTATTTTGTGTGGGGCAGTTAATGGACCAACAGATTGAAATATATTAAAATTCTGTGACAACACGTTCTTTATATCCCTGCAATTAGAATCCCTTTTTTTTCTCATTCTTTTCTTTTTTTTTTCTCAATCTTGCTTTTTACTTGGCAATATAAAAGTATGGGGAACACTTTTTGGTAGATGAAGAGAACAATCTATTCATCATAAAAATATATGCATCTTTTTTCAATAGCCATCAGATCAAATACATTATTTGCATGCTTATGTTGTGCTGAGCTGCCTATACATATATATATAATGCAGGGTTATGCATAACATACTATATACTAGATGTATATAGTATCTTGCACACGAATACCCTCTAACTCATTATAATTGCATAACTGGATATATGCAGTTAAGGGAAAACAAAATTTTTTCCTTTTCCCCATACACTTTACTTGTTCTCTTTACCGGAGGTGATGCTAGATCTGGTAATGTCTTTAGAATCTACTGCCTCCAACTATACAAGAGTAAGAGAATATAATAAGTGTTATTTTATTCAGGGTTTACTTTAAACTTCAGTACAAAGATACTGTTTGTAAAACTCTGGTTGAGTCATTGTTTTGAGGAGATTTGGATAGTACTTGGTGCTATCCTACTTCCTTACTGATAAGCTACGTCCTAGAAAACAGAGGGGTGGTCTTGGTCTTTGTTCTTTTTTCTTTTTTTGTTTACTGTTTGGGCTATTGTACTCAGACCGACCTTATCTCCTCTATATATCCTAGATAACTGTTTTATGTTATTGTTACAAAATTAAGATGTTATATAGTGTTAAGTTACATGTTGGTTAGAGAGAGCTGCATTGTAGGGAATCAGATAAAGGATATGTATCTGTTTGATATGTTAACTCAAAAAAATTCTGCCAACACATTTACTATAAGCAACATCTACAATAAGCTGTTCTGCATCACAATGTTAAATGCAAATGAACATTGTAGTCCCTTGACATCACATTTATCTCACAGCAGATTAATAACTTGATACAGGATGGCTAATTTAACATTATGTACATGGAATGTCAAGGGACTTAATGCTCCGAATAAACGTAAACAAGTCTTTAACCATCTTAAGAAACATAAAATACAAATTGCATTATCGCAAGAAACCAAAGTACTGGATGCAGATGGTGCTAGATTAAAAAGTGATTGGGTTGGTCAGGTGTTTGTGGCCTTAGCCGCTTCTAAAAAAAGAGGGGTAGCTATATTAATACATAAAAAATTGAAATGGACACCCTCTAATATTCATAAAGATTCAGAGGCTAGATGGCTTATTATAACTTTTGATACCCCTTGAGGACCACTAACCATAATTAATATTTATGCACCAAATTCAGATGACCCACAATTTTTTCAGAAACTAACTCAAATGTTGATTGAATTAAACTTAGTCAACTCTCCTATATTGATCAGAGGGACTTTAACTTTACTTAGATGCATACATGGATAGGAGTAATGGTTCATTAGAATGTCACCCTAAAAGTCTGATTATAGTTTCCCATTAATGTGGGACTTAGGCCTATCTGACATATGGAGGACCCTCCATCCCAGAGATAGAGATTATACCTTTTATTCTCCTCACCACCAGACTTATAGTAGAATAGATTATGTCTAACCTCTCCTGCATTAACCAATATAATTGAGCTCGATATACTCCTGTTAATTGTATCTGATCATGCCTCAGTCAAACTCTTACTTACTTGGGGTACTCCTCACAAAAATTGTCCTCTTGGCGATTAGACCCGTTACTGCTCAAAGATCCAGAATTTTTACCTTGGATTAAAATACAAACTGAAGAATTTGTTGATATCAATGACCCAAAAGATACCTCTATGGGCATTACATGGGAAGCACTTAAAGCTACACTACGTGGTAAAATAATTAGTTACGCTGCTCACAGGAGGAAGCTTAGGGAACAACAAATTAATAATCTTGAAAATTTACTAAAAATTAAGCAAACAATATATTCAAATAACCCACATCCTGATCCCTCCTCTAGCTTGCATTATGAAATCTTACAATTACGTATGCAAATCAACGAGCTAATCTCTAGAAAAACAGAGATAGCATTATTAAGAATAAAACAAAAATTTTGGGAAGGAGGGGAGAAAGGAAGTAAAATACTTGCTTACAGACTAAGAATGCAACAAATGGAGCATCATATAGCGCCTAAAAGATCACACAGGAAAACTAAAATTAGTGAATCTGCTATTAATGAAATTATGACATCTTTTTATAAAAACTATACTCTTCATCTTGTCCAACATCATCTCTGACATCTCTTCCTTTCTGGATAAACTAGCACTCCCCATCTTTCACAGGAAGCAATACATTCCTTAGATACATCTTTCACTATAGAAGAAGTAAAGAAAGCAGTCCATTCTCTTAAATCTGGACAATCTCCAGGAGGAGACGGATTTCTGTTGAGTTTTATAAACTTCTTGTTGAGCAAATATGCCCTTTATTATGTAAGGTTTTTCATGAATCTTTCAGGTCAGGATATTTACCTATTGCTATGACAGAAGCAATTATTACAATTCTTCCAAAAAAAGACAAGGACACTACCAATCCGGCTAACTATTGTCCAATATCTTTACTGAATACAGATGGCAAGATTTTTGCCAAGATTTTGGCAAATCGTATAGAACCATATATTCCTAAACTAATTCACAAATCTCAAGTGGGCTTCGACAAAGGCAGGATGGGCTCTGATCATCTGCGTTCTCTAATTAACCTTATTCATAAGGCCAAATCACTTAACTCTCCAGCAGTAGCAATTGCAATAGACTTTGAAAAAGCTTTTGATTCTTTGGACTGGAACTTTCTCTATCTGGTATTATCCTGATTTGGTTTTAGTAACCAATTTTGTTCTTGGATCAAACTTCTTTATACAACGCCACAGGCGAGGGTACTCACTGATTCTACATTATCACAGTCTTTTATATTAGCAAGGGGTACTAGGCAAGGATGCCCTCTTTCCCCATCTCTTTTCATTTTAGCTCTTGAAACTCTTGCCACCTTTCTCAGACAGAATAATAATATAAAGGGCATTTCTATTGGGCATATGCAATATACAACATTGTCATATGCTGATAATATGCTTATTCTGTTAGAAAACTTAAAATTATCAGGGCAACCATTCAATAATATACTCAAATTCTTTTCCAGGCTCTCTGGGCTCACAGTTAATTATCAAAAATCTGACGTACTACCACTAAATAAACATTGTAATCCCCTTATGAATATACATCTTGGATTTCATTGGTCCCCACAAGGCATCACTTACCTAGGGATAAAAGTATCAACTGACTTAGATAGGATGTGGGAAATAAACCTACGTCCCTCACTAGCAGATATCAAAACAGACTTAGATAAATGGAAAAATCTAAATCTATCTCTATTTGGCAAAATATTGGTAATTAAAATGAATATTACACCTAGAATTATTTATCAGTTTGCCTGTATTCCACTTAAAATTTCTCCTCATCTTTAAACAGTATTGATAAAACTGTAGGTAATTTTTTATGAGAAGGTCGCATACCAAGGTTTAATCAGATTAAATTACGCCTCATTGGACTCACTTGGCGGCTTTGGATTACCATGGTATGCAGCCTATTTTTGGGCTTTTAGAGCATCACAAACTATCAAGTGGTTTCTTAAACCTAATCATAATGCACCACTATGGTATGATATGGAAGCATCTTTGTCTCCAGGACATATACCAAATAGTTTTATTTATTTTACATTAACCCCAAATTAAAAAAGCATCCCATAATTAATGCGTCTACTTACTATTGGTTCAAAATGCATAATTGGCTTAAATCTGACCCTGCACCTTTTCGCTTACTCCAATTTGGGGTAATCCAAAATTACATCTAGAGAACAAACCAATATATTGCAAATCATGGATGTATAAGAACATCTTATTCTTGAACGATATCCTGACTGATAATGGCAATACATTAAACTCTTTCAGTAATCTTCAAATAAAATGGAATGTTCCCAAAAAGAATTTTGGAAATACAAATACGAACTGTTATATTACCGTACATTCAACAAACCAATAAATCGTATTAAGTTCCTCATACATTAATATGTGGGTCAATAATCCCTTTGGTTTAGTTAGCAAAATCTATAAACAGATTAGGGATATGTTACCGAACCAATCCCTTCCGTTAGAAATAGATGGAATCGGATATTAAATGAAAAATATCAGACTCCACTGGGATAAATGCTGGAAACTTTGTCATGACTCCTTTAAAGATATGCGTAGTAGATTAATTCAATTTAAAATTTTACATTTATGGTATAAAACACCATCTCATTTATATAATATAGGTCTACCACCAAATAATAAGTGCTGGCGATGTAACTCACCAAATGGTGATCTTTTACATATTTTATGGTCATGTAAACCAATATCTAACGTATGGCAAACCATCCATAATTTAGTTTCTGAAATTATTGGCCACAACATCTCACTTGAACCTAAACTGTGTTTATTAGGAATCATAAATAATAATATAAATCTAACAAAATACCAGCACAAGTGGTTACAGATTTTATTTATGCAAGTCAAGAGACTGATTTTAATGCACTGGAAATCCAATATAATACCTACTCTGACAGACATCTTGAAAAATTTGACTTATGTTGCTTCTTTAGAAAGAATTCGTATCTGACATCAGACCCGACTCAATAATATTACTTGTGTTGGCAGGACTATTTAAATTTCCTTCAAACCCATAAGTGATAAATATCGATATTTTTTTCTTTTGTTCTTTTTTTCTTTTTATTAATAGATACATTTTATGTTTGGATCCTGTAGTATAATTCATCTCCTAAGCAGCTCCTTAGGTTTTATTATAAAATTTGATAACTATGTTAATCTGATCTATTTTACTTTTTCCTGTTATTATTCTTTTTTTTTTTGTAGCATAGTACAGGTCATTGTGTACATATTGTATGAGGTAAATACATAAGATCTTTCTATTAGGAGGTAAAATATTCAACTACTATATTGGTAATGTGACATACTATTATGTTGAATATATTGTTACCTGCAATACTCATTATAATTTGAGAGCTTTTACCTGCTTAAGGTAACATATGCTGTACTATGCGTTGTGGATAAAATCTTAATAAACAAATTAACTGCAAAAAAAGCATTAGTTAAATTATTAATAAATTGTTTCGCAAACTTATTGATTCCTAATACAGATTGTCTTCCCTTATGTTTCATGCTTTCAAAATATGAAGGCCAATTTAAGTTTGATTTAATACAGACAACTAAATAACTAAAAGCCTTTACTTCCTTTAGTACTGAGCCATTAACTTGTGAATTAAACCATAACTGTTTTGGTCTATCCAGAACCACAGTTTTTTGACTTTTTCATATTCAGTTTTTATATTAAGTTGTGCAATATTTCTGATACTTGATTCAGGGCTTTTTGAAGACCACATGCAGTTTTTGTAATCAGGTGGTCGATTGCATAACAGATACGCTCAATGGAAACGCAGTTCACCAGCACCAAATGGCACAAATCGCAGGTTACGCCAGCGACTTGTGACATACATGATTCCAAAAGGCCCCTTGCACCATAAGCCACAACCACTGTGCCAAACATGACTTATGACCGAATTACATCAGAAAAAGCATGCACCACTGTGTAATGTCCCTTTGCAAAATGCGTAATGCACAGGTACAACAGAAGTGAAACTCCAGAACATGCTGCATAAGTAATAATGCCAAAACAGTGAGATGCAACCTAGACCAAGGTGGAGCTGGTCTAACTTGAGGACAACATATAGAACCCCACCTCCCTCAAAAGTCAGACAGCATTCAGCAGTGTGGACTGACACAGCAGGAAGCATGTCAGCATCATCAGCCCTACTGGGCATCATGCTATCAGAGCAAAGAGAACTCAGGCATGCTCGTGCCATGGCAGGACCCAGGGGACTGAGCAACCACAGCGGCGAGTGACAGTGCCAAGGCCACCCATGCAGATAGTGGAAGCACACAGCAGTCCTATGAGGAGTTGACAGATGAGCTATTACAGGACCTGTGGGAGGACCTAAACAATACCACCAACAGGGGTCACCCACTGGCAGTGGAAGTGTGCATCAGTGCAGCACTGTTTTTCCTCACAACAGGGACATTCCAAACAACCACAGGGGACACAGTGGGCATATCCCAGGCATTGTGTCCGAGGTGCCTGAGGAGGTTCCTGACAGCCCTGATATGACACACTGCAAGGTACATCAGCTTCCCATGGGATGCCCAACAACAGCGCAAAGTGAAGCAGGCATTCTACAATGTGGCACCATTCCCCCATGTGCTAGGGGCAATTGACTGCACATGTGTGACCATCAGGGTGCTAACAGCACATGGGGATGCGTACATCAACTGAAAGGGGTACCACTTCATGAACATTCATGTGGTATGTGACATCGAGTGCTACATACTAGATGTGGTGGCCAAGTACCCTGGATTCTGCCATGACTCCCACATATTCTGGAACAGTGGGCTACAGAATGCCTTCGAGAGAGGGGACATCACATGTGGATGGCCAATAGGTAGGCACAGGGGCTAATGACAACTGCAGTTGTGAGCATACAGCAATGTGCACTTGAGTTACAGACAGTGTGCACAGCTGTGTGTGGACAGAGTGGCACAACAGTGAAACAGGATGCACAGGCTATGCAGCATACAGATGTGACAGTCACACAGACACATGGCATGGCACACATAGGATGCATACAGGGCCAGGGCAATACAGTGCAGCACCCATGGGCATGGGTGAGCCACACAGTGCCGCAGTGCACTCATGCCGTGCATGGACACAGCCAAGGTGTGCATGTGTCTGGTAGTGTGTTTCTGCATGTGTGAGCATGGGTGTGTGTGTGTCATGTGTGTGTGCCACACAGACAATAGGTAGCTGCTGTCAGCAGTGCAGCACAGGGTAACAAGCAACTAAACTGCACCATCCCCATCCCCAACAGAAGACAGTGGATACCCCCAGATGCCATGGTTAATGACACCAGTGACAACATCACAGACAGCAGCTGAGGAGGGTATAACTATGCCCTCACCAGCACAAGATTGGTCACTGAGCATGCCTTTGGGCTCCTGAAAGCAAGATTCTGATACCTCAACTAATTGGGAGGTGGACCACAGTACAGCTCTGAGATGGCCTGCAGGATAGTGCTCTCCTGCTGCATCCTACATAACATTACACTGGCACATCACGTACCACAGCCCGACACAGACCAGGAGGATGATGTACCACTGGAAGGTGATGGAGAACCCATCAGCATGGCAGGAGAACAGTCACAAGGGGGTGCATTAGCAGGACACTGTGCAAGACATGAGGTGATACACCAATACTTCTGAAGCATCACACTATCACTACCACCCCAAGGGTGGCACCTGCAGCAGTATGGAACACACAGCAGCGGTACACAGCACCAACAACATCACGGTACCTGAAGCGCCATCAGATGAACACCATAGGATGGGATACTGTCTACCAGGTGCCATGCAACACCCGTGACAGCACTGCTGGTGTACCAGTGGCCATGTTTGTCGCACAGCAACTGGCTGACGTGGTTGTACATAACGCTATGCTGCCGGCCCCTCCATGGACTTCCACTGCATGCAAGGCCATGGTCTATGTGGAAACAGTCAGCAACGGTCAAAACACAGGACAATGGCACACCAACATGTGGATGGGGCCACCAGGCACAATGCACCTGTCATGGCAACCGGTGCATGTAAACAGTGATGCCACAACAGGTACACTGCACCAGGCAGCACCTTCCTTTAGACATCTGGCGGTTGTACACACAATGGTGATGTGCCACCTATGCCACCCACAGGGTCTACTATGCCACTGGGTGGAATGGTGCCTAAACAGCCCATGGACACCACAGAGGCATGACAAACACAATGTGGTGGCATGCATACACTTCCCAACATAGAGCATTGCTGCACACATAGTGCACCATGCTGGTACGCACACCAGCGTGTAACAGTGGCTGTGCTGTGTACAGCCGTCACTCATGAACCATGTGCAGGATGGGGACACACATGCAGTAGCGCAGCTGTGTTACATGCGTGTCACCGCATGTGTGCAGTGACACACACACACACACACACACACACACACACACACACACAGGCATACACACACACGTGCAGACCCCACACAGGGACACTGAGACAGGGTTGCCATGAAAACATTTATTAAACAACAACTAAAACAGTCAAAGTAGAACAGTACTCAAAGAAACAGTAACATGGGGTAGGGAGATGGACATGGTGCACAACACAGTGCAAAGCCCCCCCAAACATCAACAGCAGCTGCAACAGAACAAGGGTGTACAACACAGGTCAATGCCCCCACCAACAACATCAACAACAACAGCAAAACAGTAGAATGGGAACAAAACACCCATCGACGATGTACACAGTGTACAGGCCCCTCCAAGGCATGGCATGGTCATACTGCACCAGCATATAGAGTCAATGTCGGTGCCTCAACAGTAGTGTGCACCAGCCCTATTGATCCTGCAGGGCATTCAGCAGGGTACCAAGGGACCCGTGTAGGTGTGCCACATTTACCATGATGGCAGCCATGAGGTGTATGAGCTGCTGGTCCCTACTGGCTGGCTGTTCATATTGTGGCTGTCCCTGCAGTGGCAGCCAACCCACAGCCTGCTTTCCAAGCCCCAACACAGGTGCCCTGACATCCACCTCTGGGGCCACACGGTGCTGTTGTGGCATGGCCTCTGTGCCAGCATCTATGTCAGCCACCTCCAGCTGTGGCACATCCTCTGCTACCTGCACAGGGTGTGTTGCCATCCCAGTCTCCCTGTCCTGCACATTCCAGCCATCATGACCATCAGTGTCCGGTCTGCACTGGTCACTGACCATGAAGGCATTGTGCAAGTCTGCATCCCTGCACTGTGGCATGTGCTCTGCATCATTGTCCATCTCCAGTGCTACACAAGTCTGACACCATCCGCTGGTTTCAAGGCTGTCCCTGCAAATGGTCCTGGTCCACTGGCTATGGCGCCATGCTGTATCACACTCCTGGGGTCCATGCTGGTTTGCATGTGGTCCTCCTCCCCCCCTCAGTGGCTGCATGGTCCGTCTCCTCCACCCCACTGCGGCAGCATGTTCCTGTCCCTCTGGCCCCTCCAAGGCTGCACGTTTCTCCACCACCTGCACATCATCCTCCTCCTCCTCATCCATGCCTGAGGGCAATGGGTGGGCCCTGCAGTACTGGTGGCCTGTGTGGTGGGCATACACCTGAGCATCAGCAGCCTTTTGCTCCACCATGGCATACAGCATTGCCCTGTGCCATGGTGCCACAGTGCTTTGGTCACCTGCAATGTAGCAATGACACAGGTCAGTGGCATACAGGTGAAACCAGGACTACACCAACACATGTGCATGTGAGCCTGTGCACTGCCTATGTGGGTCACAGGACACACACCAGATGCAAAGCATGACGTAACCATAGCACCTCACCTGCCCTCCCAATCTCACAGCGATCAGCATCGTGGACAATGGCATTGTGTGATGTCCACATGCACACCAGGGGCACAAGAGGACACCACCCACATGTGGCCAGGTACCCCTGTAGTCCACCCACAACACACCACACCCCATAATCACATGGCAGACCCTGGTAGCATTACTTGTACACATGTTGGACATTGCATGCTCCTACCTGTCCTTCAGTGTCCCTGAGTCCGATGCTGCAGCCCAGCATGCCATCCCTCCATTGCATGCTGCCCCTGCTGGTCCTGGACTGCACCGCTCACACCTCTGTGGATGGAGACACATTGCTATCTGTGTGGCCCCTGTACACATGATGTCTGTGGCAGTCTAGTGCCTGTGCGAGCATACAAGGTACCAAACTCACCTGCACCAGTTTGCTGGCCAGTTCGCATCTCATAATCCCTCCTCTCCACCACGGACAACATATGCCACAGGATGTCAGGGTCCTGCCTGGGGAGGTCCTGCCATTTATATTTCAGCTGTCTTAGGGTACGACGCATGCTACTGATGTTGCACAGGCATGCCCGAATGGCCCTTCATGCCCTGTCCCTGGCAGCTGTGGTTTGGTTCCTGAACCCTGGTGGCAGCAGGGTTGTGCACCACTGCAGAACAAAACTGACAAACTGTGCAGTCTCAGCTGCAGTGAAGTCTGTGGCCTTTCCACTCAGTGTGCCCATCCTTCTGCACCTTACACTGTCCTGCAGTGCCTAGGCCTGTCCTAGCACTGTGCACCGAGTAACTGCTGTCTGCATTGCTGGTGCACCACACCTTTGCAATGGCACTTATATGCACATGAAACACGTGCAGGCCTCATGTGCGGTCTACTCCACCGTATGCCTCACATGCACTAAGTGTGCACACAGCAGTGGCCCATGGTCATGGCATAGCATGCTGCAAGAATGGTAGGTTCAGAGGTGTGTGCACTGGTGTAGCTGCCATGCTGGATGTGTATTGTGGCTACTCAGGTAGCATGTCCTCGGGCACATGGGTGTAGACAACATAATCCATCACAGTGCATAGCGGTGGCACTGGCACACACAGCGCAGTCTGCCATAGTTCATGTCTGCATCCATTGCTGTCGCCATTGGCACATTGGGTCACCCTACAATCCCTGTGTGTGCTGTGTACTACATATGCGTGTCACCGCGTGCCAGGCAATTGCGGCATGCAGGATGGACCTGCGCATCACCTCAAAGGAACACAGACATGCACACACACATGCCTCAGGCCATACCCTGTCACAGTATGCAACACATGGGTCTGCCCTATCACAGCTAGCACCATGATGGAAAAGAGTAACACCACACGACTGGCAGTGATAACTGTTTACTGTACAATACTGCAGTGATACCCAGGTCTGTGTAACAGTATAACAGTTTGTGCTTCATTATCCTCACACACACACACACACACACAGTGGAAATACATTGCATCCACACCCACACTGCACTCTCCACATCCCACACACACCTGCATGCTGTGCACCACACACAGTCCACATATCGCACACTCCATGTCATGCTATGTACAGTGGCCATCCCCTTTGTCTGCCCAAACACAGTTCATGTAATTTTTTCAACCAGCTGATGTTTGGCCCTTCTCTGTTTCACTGGGAGGGGATCCTGTGACTCCCCATGTGTCTGGGGTGCAACAGTCCCTGAACCTGCGCTGATCCCCACCTGCCCTTGTTGCACTGCTGCATTTCTGCTACTCATACTTGGGCTCTTCACAGCCACTGTCTTTCTCCTCCTGCCAAGCTTGCCAGTGATGGGTGGTGCAGTTCCTGGCACAGACCCATGGCCTGTCTTCAGTATGTCATTGTCCTCCCCTCCCACTGCTGGTGCGGGTCCCTGTGCAGTGGCCTGTACAGTTCCAGCAACAGGTGCAGCCACCCTCTGTTGGGCACTCTGGTACTGGCACCACTGCTGGTTGTGCCTCCTCTATCTGCATCTCTTGGTGACCCTTGTTTGTGACCATGCCCTGCTCCTGGTCTGGTGGACGGTACCTGCGCCCAGCTCCACAAGCACGGTGTCAGGTGGTGATGGCAGCACATGTGTGCTGCCTGGCACTGTGTGTCCTGGTTATTTCCTTGTACCCTTTGTTGTTGTGTCACACAGCATCCTGTTGCTGGATCTGCAGGGATGCCTCGCTCCTGTGTGGCAGCATCCTGCAGTTGTGGTTTCCGCACTGCCTGTGTCACCTGTGTGGCTGCATCTGTCATTTGTGTTTGGCACATGGCATGCAACGCCTGTGTGGCTGCATCTGTCACTTGCAGGCATTGCACTGCTTGCGTTATCTCCATTGCAGTGTCCACCATCTGTGATTGGTGCATTGGCTGGCTTGCCAGGATGTTGTGTAGGGCTGCTGCCTGGACATCCATCTGCCTCTGCTGTTGTGCCACAGACCCTTCCATGGCCATTGCCAATCATGTGATTGCCTGTGTCTGTTCCCTGGCACAGGCCTGTGTGGCATGCATGGCGTCAACCAGCCTTCCCATGGCTGTCTCTGTTGTGTGCCCCAGTCTCAATGGCAGTGACTAGGGTGCCCATCTGCTCCTCGAGGGCTTTGTGGTGGGTGTCAAGGAAGAGGCATATGCAGCCCATCATTTCTGACTGCTCCTCATGGTGATCCACCAGTGTCCTGCAGAATGAGGCATAGTCGATTGGTGTCTGTTCATGGTTGTTCTGTAGGGAGCATGCTGCCTTATCCAGGGTCACCTCCAGCTCTTCGTATGATGGGGTGGCTAAGATCTTGAGCCATGTTGGCAGCAATGCTGCTGACACTAAAGAGATCACAGACATCCAAGCCATCGTCCTCCTGCTGGGGCACAGCCGCTAGCAGCTGCACATCCTTCACAGGTATTGGTGCACTGTCCAACTCCATAGTGTCTGCACTGCCCTGTTGGTCCATCAAGGTGTTCTGGGTGTCAGTTGGCTGTATGCTGGGCCATTCTGTGTTACTGCCTGTGCCATCATTGTCATCTTCCTGTGTCCTCACCCGCCATACCTGTGGGTCATGACAGTGCGCAGTGCCACTGTGCCATGTCCAGCCCTCTGCACATGCCACCATGCCCACCCCTGCCTCACATCTGTGCATTACAGTGGTCCAGACCACAGGCCACATTCACACCATGGTCAGGCCCTTTCAGGCCAATACACAGTTCCATGGCCCCCCCCCATTGCCCACAGCACAGGTGCTCCAGACACACAGGTGCAGGGCACGTGCCCATGCTCCTAGCCAGAACCTCTGTACACACTGTCAGTGTTACGTGCCATGTTGCCACAGGTGAACATGGGCCCCCATGCACTACTATGCTGCTTTGCATGCTGCCTGTCACTACTGTCATCCACCACTGTGCCATTTCCACTGTGTCCCTGCATGCCTACTGGGGTGCATTCTACTCACCATGCAACTGGTCCTGTCTAGTTCCATGCAGTGCTCCTGCACTGCTGTATCTCTCTGCCAGGGCACCCACACTCCCACCCCCCATGCCATGTCTTGCAGCCATTGCTGTGGCACTGGAAGTCCGTCATCTACCTGTCCTGGTCCCCATCCATGATGTGTTGAGGTTTGTGTCCCCATGCACAGTGTGCTGGCTCAGAAAGGCCAGGACCCTTTCCTCATGTGTGCTGAGTGGTCTCTCCTCCCTTGGGCCATCACCTGTTGCTGCTGCACGGTGCTTGTTGTATGTCTCTTTGTCTTTGGCATGGCACATAAGGTCATTGAACCTCTTTTGCAGGTCCCTTACCGTGTGCCTGGCATTTGCTGCATTACCTTGTGTTACTTTCTACTGCATCTCGGCTGCCTTGAGCTGTTTGTGCAGTTCCTCTCCCACCCTTGCCCATTAAGCAATGTGGTCTGTGCCAACAGCTCATTTAGGAGCACATCTATCTCCTCTGATGTGATATTGCATTTTCTTTGTGCTGTTGTCACCTGTGCTACTATCTTGGCTTGCACCATTGCCACCCCTATGTTGCCATATGTGATGGGTCTGTGGTTTTCACACTTTTATATTGGCATTGCATTGTGTCATGCACAACAATTCTGGCCACTTTGCGGTTTGCACCATGCGTTTCTGACATAACTTGTGATAGGCATATTGGCACAGTTTTCTGTAGTACTTGGCCTTTGTTCTGGAATAGGGTTCAGCTTGCATGTCGCAAGGGTTTGGACGTAGTTTTATGGCATGGCAAATTTTGCGTCGTGCTGTAGCCGGTCTCTTGGAATCAGGCTACTACATCATCTGCTTACAACAAAATATTTATTATCTGATCATCTATTTTGGTAGCATCAGTCTGTATCTGATCCAGGTCCAACACCAGCTGGTCTATATAAATACTGAACAGCAGCAGAGCCAACAGGCAACCCTGCTTTACCTCTTTATAGGTTGTGATATTTCCAGTCAGTTTACTATTGTTACTGTATCAAACTGGAACTAAGGTATTAGATGTGAATGCCTTGAATTAATGCTAACAGCCTTTTGTCCCTGATTTTCCTTTTCCCCACAAAGACACAGACCACTGTGTGTTGTTGTGCTCAGATTGGCAATCAATTTATTATATATACCATGATTCCATTTTCATCTAATTTTTTTTCTTATATTTTCACTATTGCATTTTATTGCATCCATATATCCATTTTGATCTCGCTCCCCAGGTGAAAACCTGGTGCCTTCTTCTCGTCTTTTCCTATTAGGTAGCGGTGAGAACCCGAGACTTCTTTCTCCTTCAACCTCCTTCTTTCCATCCTCTTTCTTTTCTTTCCTCCCTCCTCCTCCCTTTTTTCCCATTAGCCAGTCTCCAGCTTGCATTGATGGCTGTTTCCCCTCAAAATGCTAGGAAATTCCTTCCTTTCCTTTTTTTTTCTTTTCTTTTTTATATAGTACCATCTGCATGTCTTCTCCATGCCTCTACAAAGCCCATCATTTCCATATTAAACATATCTATGGCTAGATCTGACAGGTGCACTCCATCTGACCTGTAAAAATCTTCTACCCACTCCTCCGCCATCCGTTGTATTACCTCCCCCTCATTTTCTTATCAGTGTCCCCACTCTCCTATTCATTTTTTCCTAGCCCTGTCTAAAGCTCTAGGGCTGTGCTCATGTCTCCAGACCCTCCTCGGGATTATGTCCGACCAGGCGAGGCATACCCCTGGCCACTATTGTTGGATTTTCTCTAAATCCTTTTTTACCTGCATATATGTGTCCACCCATGGCTTTCCCCCAATGTCATTGCCCCCTAGCTGTATGATAATTAGGTCTGGAACTGGCCACCGCTCTTTCATCTCTCTTAGTGTAGGAAGTAGCTGTGCCCATCTCATCCCTCGGATGCCACGCCAAACCAGCCTACATTTTCGCGCATCCTGGTATAACTGTTTTCCCCAGGGCTTCTTCTCCACTCTTTTTCTGCCCAATAAAGCGACAGTATGACAGATCCATACTTCCTTGATCCTCCCTTTTCCAATGGAAATTAAGCAGAATACAATACTTAAGCATGTTCTTTGTTCACATCCGATTCCCTTTTCTTGCCCCTCCCTTTTGGTCTTGTACCTGAAACGAAAAACAGATGACATGTTAGTCTTCATACTGTAATGCCTGAATATATCTTTTGTAACTGGCAGACTGCCAGCACCCTTTTTCTAACATATTTGTCACTGTCTCCCCTGCAGCTGTCCACTGTGATGCAGCTCCTATCCGAAAAGAGTGGGAGGAGTAATTGCCTGGGTTCTCGCCCAGAAATTGCATACCTTTATTGAGCATGGCTGTAACCTGGTAACTGGTGACTCTTTTTCCGTCCCCATGAATAAATAAACTCCCTGTTCTATAGACCTGCTCTGCAGCGTAAGCCCACAAAGCTTTTACTGGGCACACTGAGTCTTCCTCTTGAGACTTCAAAGTCACCGTGCAACCTGTCCCCCTTTGATCTGTCTTTGACTTCTTTATTAGTATGTGTATCTCCTTCGTCTCCCAGCTTATGTCTTCCAATTCCAGCCCCCCTTCTCCCTCTTTTTTGCCATGCCCCACTGCTTCACTCACTGTCAGGGCCCCTGCAAACATTACCATGTAAATTGCGTGAAACAACCATGCCTCGTCTTTTGATCTGCAAACCGCCGGCAATGCCCCTTTTAATTTTGCCAGCCAATGTTCTCCTATTGGTCGTCTACTATCCGCAGGTCTTCACTTCAGTCTTCCCCATCCTTGCATCATTCTCCTGATCAACATGGACTTTGTTGGGTCCCCCCATTTCTTAGGGCTGCAGATTAAGCTAATTCCCGCTAGGTACACCCCCATCGTGTTGTGAGCTGTGCCTCTCTCCCACTGATCTACTGTAAACTTCCCTAACTGTTCCTCTGTGATTGGCCCACTTACCTCCATGTGGTACATGGCCCTGAATAATTGGAACACCCGCCATGCCCCTTTGTAGGCCCTCAAAGTCCGCGGTGCTCATGAGCTGTGAAACAGCAGTTCTGCTCCCTTTCGCCAGCGTCCCAGATGTTCAGTGGTACTGGTGTTCTCCGATCCTCTGCTGCTGGTGCCAGCATCCTGAAACAGTCCAGCTGCAGAGGAGAAAGGCAGTCAGCCAGGATGTTTTGTACCCCTTCTATGTGTTTTGCCCTGAATGACATGTTCAATTGCAGGGCCCTTAAAACTAGCTGTCTCAACACCCCATGACACGTGTTTGATCTGGCTCCCCTGTTATTTAAAATGTCCACCATTGCCTTGTTGTCACACACAAAATGTGACCTTCTGTTTCATAATTCCTCTCCCCACACCAGGGTACAAGTCCATATGGGCATGATTTCCGCAGTGTGATATCCCTTATTTTTCCATCTTTCACCCAGTTTGCTGGCCATGGTTCTGCAAACCATTTCCTTTAAATAGCCTCCCATACCCAGCCCCACTGCTGCATCCGGTTAAGCTCCAGATCCATGTTATAAACCCACTCTCATGCCAAAAGGAATAGCCATTATAGGTATTGAGGAACGTCTCCCATACCATGAAATCCTCTCTACTCCCTTTGTTATGTCTACTCAGTGGTATGGTTTTGATACATTCCACTGTTGCCCTTGCCAGTAATTTTGTGAAAGCCCTACCAAGTCTGATTGCTCTGCATGCAAGTTCAAATGACCCATGACCTGTTGCACCTGTTTTAACTGCACCCTTCTCCTCCCGTGACCCTGTAATCAGCTTTTTCAGTTTCACTACTTTGTTATCTGGCAACCTAAAGAGTTCATTCCGGGTGTCTATTTCTATGCCTAAGAATTCTAAAGCCTTACTGGGCCCTTCTGCTTTATCTGGAGCCAGCAGGACCCTTAATTCTCCGCATAACTCTTGAAAGCTGGCTAACATTTTTTCTGTCTTCCCACTACCTATTAACAGGAAATCATCCAAGTAGTGTATTACGCTTATACCTGCTCTGCTCCTGAAATATCCACTGTAAACAGGTGCTAAATGCCTCAAATGTCGCACATGTTATGGAGCACCCATGGCATTGCCTTTTCAAAATAGTATTGTTCCCCAGTCTTAAGCCCAGTGGGTCCCAATCTTCCCTCCTAACTGGAAGCAATCTGAATGCGGATTCTATGTCTGTTTTTGCCATCCTGGCATCCTTGGTTGCCTGGATGATTTACACAGCCTCTTCTAATGTGGAGTAGCTCACCTTACTATGTTCCTCGCTTATGAAATCGTTCACTGATTCCCCTTCTGGAAATGACAGGTGGTGAATCACTCTGTATTCCCCCTGTTGTTTTTTTGGGAACTAACCCCAATGGAGATATTCTCATGTTCTGCAGTGGCATTTTTTTGTATGGTCCTTCTACCCTACCTGACGCCTTTCCTTTTTCTATTTTTCATCTTATGATGTCCTCTTTTCCCCTTACTGAACCCAGATTATTTGCTTCTCTCGCTTGCCACGGGCCTTTGCATTTTAATGGGAAGCCCATCTCAAACCCTGTCCTAAGTGACTCCGCCACCTCCCTATCGGGATATTTTCTTAACCAATTTTTCCACACTTCCATCTTAATGGGCATTCTTGCTGCTTGGAACTGATCCCTTGCCCCCTCCTGCCCTTTCTAGTATACCCCACTTTTCCGCTCCTTTCTGGTTCCCTGCATTCAGTAACTCTGGCTCCCTCTGACTGCATGCCCTCTACCCCTCCCCCCTTATTCCAAGTCTGCCCCCTATATCCCTGTCCCTCCTGAAAAACTGTTGGTCTGTGCCTTGGCCCCTGTCCTTGCATCCCTTGTGCCAATGTTGTTCTGCATCTGCTCACCGGTGTGACCCCACATTTTGAACAGGCATGCCAAGCGGCATTGGAGCCAAGAGCAGAAAGCCCTATTGGAAGCCCAACAATGCCTCTGAGGTGCCCCTCACCTTTTTCCCATTTCCCCTTCCAGTGTGAACTGATCAGTTACATAATCTGTCCACAGATCCAACTGTTTTGTATCCCATCTTACATCCCCATAGGTCACCATCCTTTGCCTGAAGAATTCGTCGTAATATTTCCAGTCTACCCCACCTTTCGCCTTTGCTTGTCTTATTATCAGGGAATATGTGATCAATGGTATGCCCAGTTCAGGTTTCTTTTCCAGCATTATTGCTGAGTAAGTAGCAAAACCTTCAAATCATCCATCCCACATCTTTCCTTTGATAAATTTATCCTCCTCTTTCTTGCCCAACAAAACCACTGCTGCCACCATCTCACTCTTCCCTATATTCTCAGTTTCCTCATATTTTGCTGATGCTTCCCAGCTCTCTAAAGCAAATATGTTCACCTACTCGTCCTTCCAAAACTTCTCTTTCATGACCAATGGTACATGCTCCCCTATTCACATTCCTGGGCTTCCTATCTCCCTTGTTCCTTTTCCTGTCTTTCCCACCCCTTTCTCATCCCCTACCGCTGTCACTGAATCTGACCTAATTTCTGCCAGTGCAGATTCCATTTGACCCAACCCCCCCGATCCGAGTCCTGCAATAATTTGACCTATGTATTCTTTTATGCTTTCTCCCACTGCATGGGCTACTTTTACCTGTTGCCTTGTCGGTTTCTTTGCGACCTGTTGGACTCGGATACCTGATTGTCCAGTTGTACTGTTGGCTGTGGGAGGCTGGTGTGCTCGGGGATCTGGTCTGGGTTCCGCTGGGGAACCGCCACCTGTTCTTGGGGGAGGTACTGACGGGGAGGGACTTGGGACTACAGCAGTACTGGGCTGGCCGGTCTGGAAGGTACCCCATCAGGGGCTGCAACCTGGTAAGACTGCTTGGTCTCCCTGCTGGCCTCTTCCCATTGCCCCTTTTCCCTTTCCCACTTTCCATTTCTCCCCGGATCTCCCCGGCTCCCCTCCTTCCACCATCTGCCACACTCTGTTGGCCTTCTCCACAAGCTCCATTATGGCCATGTAGGCATCCTCCTTAGATGGCTTGCTCTTCCTCAGTGCCATGTCTTTTTGTTGGTCTGTGGAAACTGTAGAGACACTGGCCAAAACCAAAAAAATTTAAAATCTCATTAATCCCTTAAACTGAAATAACCCTGCATATATATTTATTGAAAAATTTTTTTTGATCATTCCCTGTGGCCTTCTGGGCTGCACGTGTCCCCTGCAGCCTTCTAGACCCCCCAAAATCTCCACTCTCTGTTGGCCTCACCTTCTCCCCTCTCTCTCTCTCCCAAGGTGCTGCTCATAAGCAGCCTCTCCACCCCGCCATGTGGCCACCCCTATTCGGTCCTTGCACCTGTGCCTGCTGTCCCTTCTTCCTAGTCTCCAACTGCAGACTTGGCAGCCTCCCTGTGCCTCCCACCTGAAGGCTTCTGCTGAGCCCCTCTACTCCCCTTTTGTCCCCCATTTTCTTTTTGGCTTGGTCCATGGCATGTGACACCATGCCATGTGGCTGCCCCAATCTGGCTCAAAACTTCCCCACCCTCTGTTCTCTTGAACATAGCCCCAAAATGCTTTTTTCATAAAAAACAGCCCACTGGCATCTGAGGGGCACCACCTGGCCCCCACACTCCTTCCTTGTACCCTGTTCATCTCAAGGGCCTCATCCCACTGCGTGTGACATCATGCCGCAGGCCAATTCCGATGGCTGCACTATCCTGCTCCCCCAGGCTGTTGCTATGCACGCAATGCCCTTTGTGGACTGTATTGTGAACCACTAGCTTCCAAGGGCTACTACCTGACCCCCCACCCTTCCCCTGTGGCCTGCCTATCTCGCGGGCCTACCTCCCAGTGTGTGATGTCACGCCACGTGGCCTAGTGTGTTGGCCACCACTCCGAGCCCTACCGCTCTCTCTGTGAGCCAGCACTTGTGCTGCCTCTTCTGACCATCTCTCATGACCTCTTTCTTTCCCCCCAAAACCATTCTAGGTCCCGTTCGCCTCTCCCAGCCCATCGCCTGCCAGAACGCCATCCAAAGGAGCTTCTCCGGCCCCAAACACTCCACAGCTTGCTCTCACAAAACCCCGTAATGAAAACTTCCCCTCATTCCCATACTAAGGCCCAGATTAGGCCTATTTGCTGCCTTTTTTGATCAACTCCATTTACAATGCAGCAAAACTGTCCCTGCTGACTGCAGGGGAAACCTCCAAGTGCCACCATTGCGCTTGCTTCCTAACCACTGCCCGGCATCTACCAGCCATAACTTTAGGGCCCTGCTATTCCATCCACAGACAACACATGTATATCAATGCTCTGCCCCCACTGCAACAGAAATAAGCACCTATTCAGACCAAATAATTCATACTTCTGCTCTTTTTTCTACCAGCCATTTTAACTTAAAAAACCGGGCCATGCCCCTACCGATCGAACATGGTACCACCACGTGGTGCTGTCTCCTCCTTTCTTCTAATGGCCATTCCTCAGCCTGTCTATCAGCCCCACTGGCTACAACATGACATACTGCTTCCTGGCATTGTACTGCAAACAAAAAATCACTATACATTGTTGTCTATCCTCACTAGCAAGGACTCTATCTTTTTTTTATAATATGTTTCTACTACTTCTGGTTCCTACTTCACCAGGAAAAAATACAGAAAAAATTTCCACATAAAATAGGCATAAGAGAGAGCCTTAGTGGTAAGGCAAGGGTGGGCAGAGTCAGAGATCAAGTAGGGTCTTTTGTAATATAGTAGGTAGGGAAAATGGGCAGACTAGGTGGGCAAAGCTGTCCTTATCTGCCTTCAAATGCTACTTTTCTATGTTGCTGTGTTTGTGGCAGAAAGGTATTTTTGGACCAACCTAATAATATTCTTTGATTGGATAATGAGGATAGTGGATAAGGACCATGCTGTGGATTTACTCTACTTTAATCTCAGCAAGGCTTTCAGCTTAATTCCTCACAGAAAGTTGCTGAAAAAGTAAAAGATCTGGGTACAGCAAAGGACACAGCTAGATGGGTAAAAAAGTGTTGGAAAGGAGATAGCAGAGATCTGTGGTTAATAGAGTCAAATCAGCAGTGAGGAGATAACTGGGGTGGGGTGGGGGCACAAGGATTGGTTCTGGGTCAATACATTTCAATATGTTAATCAGCAACATGGGAGAAGGAGTCCATGGTAAGATGTTTTTTTTGCAGAAGACACTGAGCTCTGTGGCAGGGTAGACAGTGAGGGAGGAGGTCAGGAAGATGCAGAGAGACATTTAAAGGTTTGAGAGGTGGTCAAAGGTTTGGCAGTAGGAAGCTGATTTCAAAACTTGGATGGATGCATCCACCAGTGAGCACCAGGGGCTTGATTCTCGAATGTTGATGCAGGGCTTGCGTAAGCTCTTTATCAAACCTTGCCCTGTGCTGGATATACTGGCACACCTAGCACACAATTCTAAAAGGTTGTGTGCAATAGTGACTCTTTACCCTTTTTACCTCAGCTTGCACCACAAAGTTGGTGCTAACGCCATAAAACAGTTGGCAAACTTAGACCAGTAAAAACTGGTCTAACTTGGGGCAAGTGGTGCACGGGATCAAGAATCACGATTGCCAGCTGGGGAATGCCACAAGCTCCATCCACTGTGCATTCAGTACTCCCAGGGCTTGCAGCAGTCTTCATCTTTTGAGAATCGAGCCCCAAGACTTTAAATACAAATTTTCATACTGTATGTGTTTATTCAGTTGCTTGGCCACCTTTTTATTGCTAACATTTTGCTGATATTCCATCAGCTTTTCAAGGAACAGTGGTCCTGTGTTAAAAATATATGTATTCTCAGAGATACATGTATAGGTATACATGATTCTATAACATTTTCATTTTGTTATACACATTTAAACACTGCTGAAGTTTCTTAGCAAAAGCTCCTCAGCAATTCCATTGTAACTTATTAGAGTTTAGCATTTCATTACTTTGTTGATTCCTTCCCAGCAACGTGCTTTGTGTGTTAAGTCTCTAAAGTCACCATGCTTTGGAGCTATCCTTATGGTCATTAGAACCTCTTGCTTATCTAGCCTGCTGTTGACCTGCACCATACTTGAAATGTACAGTCCTGCATTTTACATCATAATGGATACAAAATTCACTTGTACAAGTGCTCTGTCAGTAGGCGAATAATCTGAATAAGATAAGTCAGCACCTCATGAAACCTGTGGATACAGTGCCCTGTCATTTATATTTAGTATTATATATTTATTGGAACTTCTATCACATTTAGTGACCTTCTCTATGCTAAGGAACAGCATTGTCAGTATCAGATACTTTTTTTGACATTAAATGTCTTGCTAGAATTGATGCAGTGTCTTTGCATCTTATTATAGATTTATGTTCTGATATTCTGGACTTCCAAAGTACTGTAAATGTTTTCACACAGTCATTTTATTACATAAATCACACGTGTGGTTGCACATGTGATTACTTCCTTTATCTTGATGTTCTCATTTCTCTTTGAGTTTAGAAATCCCCTGAGTTTATATATGCTATTGCATTGGATACAGTGTCCACATGGATATTTACTGGAGGAATGGGTCCAAAACTGAAGCCAGTCTCCCTCAGTTTTTCTCTCAAAAACTTAGAATGCACCCAATCCATCTTTGTTTGTTCCCTCCTAGCTACCATAAATGGTTGCTCCATAAATTCCTGTTCTATCCTTGGTGACATTTTTATGATCCTCCAGTTAGTCTGTATCACTTTCTTAATGTGCCAAAAGACTGCTTTAACAGGTTCTGAAAACATCACACATGGTTGTTGTTTCTCTGTATCTCTGTTTTGGTCAGTTAACATTTCCTTGGTATGCCACCACCTGAAGCTAAAGCCTCAGTTAATGGGTCATTTTGGAGCATATCGGCTGAAAACTATTTGTTAGACCTTCAGTGACTTCCATATAGTCTTGATCTTTATTAAAGTTTCTCTTCATTTTAAATATTGACCATAAAGTGTATTATTTATTCTTCCCTTTGGGTGTGTGCTGTAATGTTTTAAAACTGTATTTTTATCTGTGAACTTTCTAAACATCCTATTCTCTAGGGCATTGTTTTCTTAAATGTCTCTATGTCCAAATATGACAGGTGCTTTCTGTCATATTATAATGTAAACTGAATGTGAGAGTTAATGTTATTTAAATATGTAAAGATGTCCAGTCCTTGTGTGGTTCCCTACCACAGAAAAAAAAGACATCATCTATGTATATCTTGTATAGAGGTAGCTTTGTTCTTGAGTGATTTGTCTCATCTGTTATAAAATCAGTCTCAAAGAAGAACATATCAGATTTGCAAAGAATAGGGCCATTGTTGACCCCATCGCTGTGTCCTTTCTTTGCAAATAGAAAGTGTCATCACATTTAAAGTAGTTTTTAGTTAACAATTAATGTGGCCAACTCAGTCAGGAAATCTTTGTTTGGTGTGTCTTCCATATTTCTGAGATCTAATATGTTTCTGATAATATCGAAACAGGGGCCACCATATATAGATCTACCACATCCATGGTGGCTATTATTATGTCAGTTCTAAAGCTGAACCTTGGCCTGACACCATTGGTTGACCTGGTGTGGGTCTTATGACTTTATGAACTTTTAGTTGGCAACAGAACACCAGGATAACTGGTTTCTCTTTGTCAAGAATGGGCTCTTG
Organism: Neoceratodus forsteri; assembly: GCA_016271365.2. Lineage (NCBI taxonomy): Eukaryota > Metazoa > Chordata > Ceratodontiformes > Ceratodontidae > Neoceratodus > Neoceratodus forsteri. The sequence continues at coordinate 769,599,675 of CM057449.1, read as the reverse complement.
TGTTAACTTTTTATAGCAGGCTTCATTTGTTCCCTGCCTTAGACTTTCTGAGGTGTAATCTTCCACAATCTTAAAACTGTAATAAATGAGAAAGATTTAGGAATAATAGTAAATAATACAGTATGCTGTCTCCAGAGGACCACTGTAGGTAAGTAGCACTAGTTACTAATAGACTCTTAATACTAATAGACTCCTGAGAGCCATAAGAAAATTGTTCACTAGTAGAAATGAAAATTGCATAATCCCATTATACCTGGCCTTTATTAGACCACATCTAGATTATGCTGCATCCTTCTGGGTTCCTTATTTAGTCAAAGATGGGAAAATATTGGATAATGTACAAAGAAGGACCATTAAGATGATACCAGGGGTTGAAAATATGGTTTACATGGATAAGCTAAAGGTATTAAATCTATCTGACCTTCAGCAACGTAGAAACAGGGGAGATATTCTCATGCTTTTTCATATATTACACGATGGACATTCAAGAACTGACTATAATTTATATTTTGTATCAAAATGTGATAATTTACATTGTCATAATAAACAATTATACATACCAAGGTCTCATACTGATAAAAGAAACCACTATTTTACTATAAGAGCATGTAAGCTATAGAATTCCCTCCCACAACACCTAGTGGATATTAACAATTTTTATCTGTTCAAAAGAGAGCTAGATAGGATATTTTTGGGCCAGATGGATTAATCCAGCCCACAGGTGTGGGGAAGGTAGTCCCGATGGGCTCATAGCCTACTTCTTCCTTGATAAAACGGAATAAATTAGTAAACCGAGTAATCATAACCACTACCCCTCCCTTTACTTGCCTGTTTTATTATTATTGTTTTGTATTTCTCCAAATTTTTTAGGGCTTCTCCTTCTGCTTTAGTTATGTTTCTTCCCCTTATTTTGAAATTCTTAAGAAGGGTGTCCATGCCTTTATTGACTCCCTATACAAAGGAGTCGATAGGGCATGGTATAGCCACTGCTGGTAAGAAAGTGGTGGTGACATTTAGCTGTTTATTAGCAGCAGTTTGCTCCCTGTTGGGAAGAGCTTCAGAGTCAAAATATTGATATCTCAATCTAAGATACATATAACTTTCTGTAGATCTAATTTTATTTGAAATCTATCCAGTAAAGTAATTTGAGAAAATGTTAGACCTTTTGACAGAGCTTATATTTTCGGTTTCTGTCAGTTCCTTCATGAGAGGTTAAAGACAATGTTGTCTTTGACATGGTGCAGATCCCACATATTTACTGCCCCTTCTTCTTGGTCTGCTTTAGTTCTGTTTTTTCTTTGTCTTTTTTGTTTTTGGTGTTTTTTTTTCCAGTGGGACCCTGACCTGGAGCCTTCTGTCCTATTTGTTCCTGTTAGCTTATAGAAACATAGAATTTGATGGCAGATAAGGACCACTTGGCCCACCTAGTCTGCCCATTTCCCTACCTAATGGATAAACTGCAGATCCTAGATAGCCAACAGCCTACTTCCTCCTACCCCCTCTAGAATTGCCTTATGTCTGTGTCATGCATTCTTGAATTCCCCACTGTTTTAGACTCTCGACCTCCTCAGGGAAGGCTATTCCATGCATCTACAACCCTCTCTGTGAAGAAATACTTCCTCACTTTACCTCTGAGCCATCTCCCCTATATCTTCAGATTGTGCCCACTTGTTCTTGCACATATCTTTTTCTGCAAGATGCTACCCTCTTGGACTTTGTTGATTCCCTAGAGATATTTGAAAGTTTATATTATGTCCTGCCTCACCCTCCTTTCCTTTAGGCTATACGTCTTAAGCTCCTTTAGTCTTTCTTCATATGTCTTCAGACGCAGACCCTGCACCATTTTGGTTGCCCTCATCTGGACAGCCTCTACCCTGTCTATGTCTTTGATGAGATGGGGTCTCCAGAACTGTACACAGTAATCCAGATGTGGTCTTACCAGCTGTCTGTAGAGAGGGCCAACAACTTCCTGTTTTCTACTGGTGATGCCTCTACCTATGCATCCCAGTATCCCCCCAACCCTTCTTACTGCCTTCTCACATTGCTGGCCCACCTTTAGGTCGTCTGATATGACTACCCCCAGGTCCCTTTCCATTTTTGTTGTTGTCAGTATCTCACCCCCCATTGTGTACTCTTCCCCTGGGTTTTTGTTTCCCAGGTGCATTACTTTGCACTTCTTTGCATTGAATATAAGCTGCCATACATTTGACCATTCCTCCAACCTTGCCAAGTCCCTTTTCATCCTTTCCACCCCACCTTGCGTATCAACCCTGTTGCAAATTTTGTGTCATCTGCAAAGAGACATACTTCCCTTCCAGTCCCTCTGAAATGTCACTATAAAGACATTAAAAAATGACCCAGTGAGAACCCTGTGGTACCCCACTAGTAACCCTCCTTTATTCACTGTGGACTCCATTTACTATTACCCACTGTGTCCTGTTGCTCAGCCAGTGTTTTACCCAAGCTACCACCCTGGGACCCACTCCCAGGCTGACTAATTTATTTATTAATTTTTTGTGCGGACTGTGTCAGATGCCTTGCTAAAGTCTAGGTAGGCCATGTCCACAGCCCCTCCCTGGTCTACTACTTTTAGCTACTACTTGCTTGTTGACTCTGAAATGGATTATATATAAGGTATATGCAAGAGAGGGATGTGTGATATATGATTTATCTATATGAGTGGTGTAGAAACATAGAAACATAGACTTTGACCCAGATAAGGACCACTTGGCCCAACCAGTCTGCTCATTTTCCTACCTACTGGATAAGCTGCAGATTCTAGTTAACCAACAGCCTACTTCCTGCCACCCCCCACTACAATTGCTTTATGTCTGTCCCATGCATGTTTGAATTCCCCCACTGTTTTAGACCCAACAACCTCCCCAGGAAGGTGGTTCCATGCATCCACCACTCTCTCCGTGAAAAAAATGTCCTCACATTACCCCTGAGCTGTTCCCCTCTATCTTTAAATTCTGCCCCCTTGTTCTTGCACATCTCTTTTTCTGAAAGATGCTACCCTCCTGGACTTTGTTGATTCCCTTGAGATACTTGAACATTTCTATCATGTCCCCCCGTCCCTCCTTTCATCAAGGGTATACATATTAAGCTCTCTCAGTCTCTCTTCATATGGTTTCTGATGCAGACCCTGCACCATTTTAGTTGCCCTCCTCGGGACTGCTTCCATCCTGTCTATGTCCTTGTGTAGATGAGGTCTCCAAAACTGTGCACAGTACTCCAGATGGGGTCTCACCAACTGTCTGTACAGAGGGATAACCACTTCCCTTTTTCTACTTGTGATGCCCCTTCCTATTCATCCCAGTATCCCCCTGACTCACCTTACTGACTTCTCACGTTGCTTACCCACCATTAGATCATCTGATATGACTACCCCCAGGTCCCTTTCCATTTTTGTTGTTGTTAGTACCTCCCCTGCTATTATGTACTCTTCTCCTGAGTTTTTGTTTCCCAGGTGCATTACTTTGCACTTCTTTGCATTAAATCTAAGTTGCCATATGTCTGACCATTCCTCCAACCTTGCCAAGTCCCTTCTCATCCTATCTACCCCCCCTTGTGTATCAACTGTGTTACAGATCTTTGTGTCATCTGCAAAGAGGCATAGCTTTCTCTCCAGACCCTCTGCAATGTCACCTATAAAGATGTTAAAGACTTTGTGTATGACATTAGGTAACCTAATGAGTAGTGTAAGCATGAGCAGTGTAAGCCATGAGTGAGGTGTCCGAGGTCAAACACCATATAAATGAATCATGTATCCCACAGTCCCCTTCTGCATATTTCATTTATGCAACAAGGGAGGACTTTGTGTCATATGTTATTTTCCATGTATTTGATTTGAATGTCTGAAAACGTAGCTCATTTTGTGGGTTTCTTTTGTAAAATGATGTGATTGTGTTTTTCCCCCCTCTTGGTTATTAGGGGGATCACTATGAATGTGGCTTGGTAGGTATCCAGTAATAAGGGCACGAGCTATTGAGCACACACCAAAAAGGGTGACTCAATAGTGGCACCTTATCAGACAGCTACTGGATGGGGTGGGTGACTATAAGTATAGTGACATCCTGTTGCTATATATACAAATGCGCACGGGGGGAAGTGAGCATGGTGGAAGGGGAGGGAGGGTTTGTCTGGCATGTTGCTGCAATGGGCTGCTAAGCTGCCCCATGGTGTGGTGGGTGGGTGGCAGTCTTCAGCTGTGAGGGTGCCGGATTTGGATCCGGGCCTGCATACATTTTGTTGCACCTGGCCAGAATTTTTTTTAATTTGCAACCCCCCTGACATGCACCCACTGGAGTTGAGAATCCTTTAGTAGTAGGGGGATGCAGGGGGCACAGTACCCAGCATAAACATAAAAAAATGTAAGTCCCTAGTGCCCTTTTGCCATGCGCTGGGGTGAACATCAGCTAAATTGATTTTCACTGATGTACATTCGCTGTAACAGCGATCACCTTTGTGCGATCACCGTTGTAACATAGAACTGGTGTGGTGATGGCAGGTTAATATGCCGATGTCCTTGCTTATTGGTGCTGCATCTTGGTCTGTGAAAAAAAATGGTGGTGCCTCTTACCGAGCCTGTGAGGGAGAATGGATAGATTTTAACAATGTCTATGGCTGACTTTTTTTGGTTTGAGCAATTTGTTTCATTTGTGTAGCTGTGCTAGCAGACTTGTGAGAAGCATAAGGGAAGAGAGCAGGAAAGGATTGGGAGGCAGACTGGCGAAGTCATCGTGTTTTAAAACTGTGGTATTATTTTTTTCCAATGGAGTTCAAATGTCATGTAATGCTGTATTGGAAGGTGGTGGGATGGTGGGAGTGAATGGAACAGGAGCAATGTGTATGAATTCAGCAGTTGCAGAATGTTGTTAGAACATGCAGCATGTAAAGTGAAAGTGGGTGGAAGTAGTTCCGACCGGTCAGTGTGGGTGTGGGGGTGATGACATAGTAACTATGTAGATAAACAGAGTATGACAAAATAACTATGTACATAAATAAGTTTATGTACAGAGTGTCTCAGATACATGGATTTATCAGATTCCGTTTATGCTAACACCTGTTGCATAAATCTGTTTCCTTTTCCTGTTGGATGTGTCTGGATTTTATGTCTCTGGGCTGCTTGACCTCATCCTAAAAATAGACGTTGTGTGTTAACTCTTTTGCCCCTAGCACCTCCCCTCATCTGATGCGGATTGGCTATCAGAGAAAGCCTTGCATGGACATCACCTTTTGTTTTGGCTTTTACTTCAGTTATATACAGTACATATCCATAACAATAATCAATATTGCAACAGTATTTTTCAATTTTTTTCTTTGTCAAAGTTTCTTATAATTTTTTTTAATAACTTTGTATTGAATTTTAAATTGTACATACCAGTAGAACAGGATTGAGGCTTGCAAGAGTTATAGAGGGCAGAGTCAATCCAACACTGTAACAATGTTTTACTAACGTCATAGCATACGGAAGATACAGAAATATTACGAGGCAGTGGTAAGATGCTATACACAGATGCTGTCTCATCCATTATTGGCAGTCAGGCAATTAAAGTACGACTAAGTCTATATCCTGCCAGTCGCATGCTTGCATTGTACCTCTCTGTTTCACAGTACAATGACATCACCTTCCAGACCCCCATGGCTATCTAGAGTCTGGTAGAGAGCATGGAAGACTTATGCTGCTATGCCAGATGGACTGTGTCAGACCCCCTGACTCATCCTGAGTTGGGGATGAAAGCATATCATACTATAAGGGGGTTGTGCCAGTATGAGGGGTACAACCAGTGTGATGAGCAGTAGAGGAGTCATGACAGATTACTCTGAACTTACTTTGCCATTATGGTGGGTCCTTGGCACATCTTCTAGTGTGGTCCTAGGGCAGGGGTCTGCAACCTTTTCAGTACTGGGAGCTGCATGTCCTCCTGGCATGACCAGTCTAATCACCAGAGAGCCATATGAGTGTGTGCACAGCTGAGGTCCTTTGTAGTGCATAATTTAGCTTAAACTCATCCAACAATGCTATTTGAATAAAGCATATGTTAATCAATTGGAACACTGCACAAAAAAGCCACAATGGGTAGTTTCCTCTCCAGATCCTCCCTAAGAGAATCAAAGGAGTTTTAGCCATGATTTTTAGTTGAAAAAGCAAATAGTAACTGAAAATTAATTCCAATACATGCTTCATGTAAATCTTTTGGAGCCACTGAGAGAGTCCCACTCTGTGGGCCTCTGTTCTCTGGTGCAACCTTCCTGTGTCTCGGCATAGGTAGGGGTGAGCCTGGCCACCCCTACCACACATATTATTGGCAAATATAGGATGTTTGTTTGGGACATGCCCTGGAATTAATATTTTTTGGAAACTTTTTCTGCAAATCACTTGAAACATTCATCTACCCCTGCTGATGAAACCAAAAGCACCCCAGTCTTCTAGAAAGGCTATGTTCTTATCTATGACTTTTTCTTTGTTGGGTGTGCCAGTTTATCATAAACTGTATGGCTGATTCACAGCATCAGTGCCACCTTAATACTGGCAAAGCTTTGTTTAATATGCTTAAAGGAACACTGTCAACTTACTTAAGCCTCAATGTGTCCCTAGTTTAAAATGCACAATTTATGATTGTTCACATTATATTCAGACTGTTTATGCAGCTGGTAGTTTGATTCATATCCCTTTTTTCTTTTAAAAAGTGAAAAACTGACTGCCCACCATACTGGTGTTACCACACCAAAACATGTTTGTTTACATTTCTTGACCACATCACACTGCATCTTTCCTGGACTGTGGAACACCCCCAAGACAATCTAGCCACTGAATATGCGGTAGGAGTAGAGGAGACTACTGTATCATGAGTGGCTCACTGTTTGAGGGTGTTTCTAATGTTCAGGAAATGTGAGGTAAGAGTAGTTCAGTGATATGAAGCAAAACAAAGCTGGGCATAGCTATACATTACCATGCATTTCAGTTCTAACAAGCAATGAGGTAGATAAAACAACCAGCAACATAAATTAATTTTAGAGAAGCATAATCATAAAATGTATATTTTACCTAAAATAATACAAAAAGGTTAGCAATGTCCCTTAATATTTCTTGCAATTGTATGACCTTGCATGCCTTGACTCTGTCCTCCTTCCATTACCACAGCCTTCTATCCTGCCTGAGGAACAACTGCCTTTCGAATTATCTGAATGCCACATAGCATCCTGATGTAACTGTAATCATACCTCTCACCCCACCTAGATCCCAATTGATGTGAGGCTATCATAGTAAAGTACATAAAGTGCTCAGCACCTGTCAAGAGGTGGAGAAGGATGACAAAATAACTGGCTGGACCATCTTGTACATCTGAGGATAGGAGTCCATCTCTATCACTCCCACTTGGGGCACTGATGTCTTAGTCAGGCATGGGTGGCTGGGCATGGACATCTACCAGGCCCAGCCTGCTATATGTAGAAACACATGGCATGTCTGGTGCCTCTGCATTCAGTGTCAAGTACTGCAAGCCCTGCTAACATCTGGCAACATTTCCTGAACTGCAAATCTCAGCCAACATGATCCCTCCCCTTTGATTACAGAGATCATTTGTGCAGTTGTGAGGCATCCAGAGCTGATTGTCACTGGGTTTGCCACTTGATGTGCAATACTCTGGGCTTTGGCACCAACCTTGTTCAGCACCTTAGTAAGCAGTAACACTAACTATGATGTCATCAGGCAGTCCTGCCATGAACCTTTGAAAGTTTTCTCCCTCACATCCCACTGGCTGATGTCAGTAATGCAAATGGTAGTATCAATACTGGCCTGTAATATAGTGGACACTGCACTGCCAATAGCCTCTCATAAGTAATTATGCTTGACTTCCTCATATTGTCCCAGCATCAAGAAAATTCTACTTCATGAAAAGGGTGGTGGATAACTGAAACAAATTCCTAGAGGAGGTGGTGGGAGCAGGGATTTTGGGGGGGGATTCAAGGGAGCATGGGATAGACACGAGGGTCTCTTGGATCTGGGGGGGAGAGATGGTAGGAAATTGCAAAGTTCCAGCAGCTTATTAGGCACACTAGGCAGACTGGGTGGGCCTGGTGGGCCTTTTCTGCCTACACATTTCTATGTTTCTATCAAGGATATCAGTGTGTATGTGATATTGCATATTCAGTGTGTGACCTCCACAGACAATTCCAAAATACTTTATTGTGGAGCAAAGCAGCAGAAATACTGAAAAGCATAAAGCTGGACTTTTGAGGGTTAAGGAGATGCAGAGCTGCATGAACACAGGCAAAGAGCCGCATGTGGCTCCCGAGCCTCATGTTGCAGACCTTTGTCCTAGGGGTGTAAGCTTCTGAGGTATCCTGAGAATAGCATCTAGGTCAGTTCTACTCTGCTCTGAACCCAGGAGGAGGAGGTAGTCTGTAACACAAAAGAAAATACACACAAAGAATACCAGACTAAACATGCAAGGTGGGTACATCTATTCTATTTGTGTTCGACTTGGTTGGACCAGGTGTCAACCTGCAGACCCATGAACTGGCATGTCCACGGCCATAGAACTAAAGGCTTGAAGATAATGTACAGCCACCTCAGGGAGAGAGTCACCATTGTACTAGAGGAGGTCCCCACTGGGAGGGTAATTCTGTTCCCCACTCCTGTCAGGAGGAGGTATACTCCATGTATGCATTAAAACACATTTTATTGACTTGTGAGTGGTATAGTCTGTCTAGGCTAGCTAAAGAGGTGAAGGAGAACAGGATTTCACTCAAGGTAGGCAGTCATAGATCTCCATTTGCAAAGGGTTGCTATCTTAGTTTGTAGGGCCAGGAGAGTCAGCCATTTGAGCCCTTGAGGTTTAAGTTGAAGGGTTAATGACATGATTCCCAGGATATAGAAAAGTGGTGAGAGTGGGATCTGTGTCTGAAGGATCAGAGTTCCCATGTGGTTGATAAGCCACCACAGGTTCCTAAACTTTGGGCAGTCCATAGTATGTGGTATAGATCCCGCCTGTGGTATTGCACCTCCGGCATGAGTCAGTGTCAAGTAACCTGGCCTTGTGCAATACAGCTGGGGTTCTGTACCATGAGTGTGATATCTTGTTTTGTATAAGCCTGCTGCAGAGCATCTCTGCATGAATGCTGGGTATCCTGCCATGCCCTATCCTATTGACTTTCATGGATTTTGCAGCCCAACAATTTTTCCCATTTTTCTGAACTCCTCTGATTGGGAGGGAGGAGGCATCCTCAATTTAACATAAATTCTCCCCTCTAGGCCCTTTGTTTGTGCATGCCACCTAGAGATTTCAGTAGAAAGCTGTGGGTTGGAGTATATGTGTAAGAGCAATCGGACAGCATCCCTAACTTGGAGGAACCTCCAGAAATCTGATTTCTGAAGCTCCCATCTCTCTTGTAGAGTCATAAAGGGGGCTACTCCATGGTGAGGCATGTCCAGGATGTGTTCAGCCTTGGAGATACCCTTATCTTGCCACAAGGGCCAGTAGATAGGTCTACTGTCTATGACAATGTCTGGGTTGTGCCAAAGAGGGCAATGTGCAGAGGGCATGGGAGCTAGACCCATTTTCCCATGGAGTGTGCCCAGCACTTGATAGACACAGCTATGGTGGGATGTTTGCACCCTGGTCCCGTGGCAGCACTAAAGAGCAGTGCAGATGCTCCAGCCACTTGTCCCTCAGTCGCTTCCATGTCCACTCACTTGGGGAACTATGCACACAGCAGCCTGGTCCACTGTAGTGTTTGTGCTGTTTGGAAGGTGAGTTTGTACTCTTCCATCTAGGGGAGGTTCCATCCCCTTCTGAACAGTGTGAGAGCAACTTGTTGCAGCTGAAGCAGAGTTTTGCTCCTTCCCACAGAAATTCCGCTATTTGCTTGTCAGTGGCTTGGGCTCTGCTGCTAGGGAGGTCCAGAGGAATATGGGATAGGAGGTAGAAAAACCTCAAGGTGGTGAACATCTTTATTGCTGTAGTTTTACCGGCAAGGGTGAGATGAAGGAAGTGCCATCTATCAAATTAAATTCTCCTGGATTGTAGCATGGCTATAGATTTACCTCCGTATATCTTCTATTTTGAGAGCAATTTTACTGCCCAGATAGCTGATATCTTGTGGTGCCCAAACAAGTCCTAGGTTTAAGGCAATTTCCTGTTGGCACCATAGGTTAAGAGGAGCATTTCAGTCTTGGTTTGGTTCAGGCGTAGCATTGACTACTACACAAAGTCCTCTAGGAGCACTAGTAGAGGTGGGAGCAAGATTTTGGCATCTCCAACCGGAATGAGGAGGTCATCAGGGTACATTAGTGTCAGGTACCTTTTAGTGCCAATCTTCAATCCCAAGATCTCAGGGTGCAGTCTTATAGCAGCTGCCAGGGGTTCTACAGCCAGAACAAATTGTAAGGGCAAGAGGCCGCAACCCTGGCAGGTGTTTCTACCCAATGGAAATGGAAATGGCACTAGTAAGTTTGTGCTGACTCTGGCCACAGGAGCTGTGTATATCAAGTGGAATCTAGCTCTGTAAGTTTCCCCCACTCCTAGATGGGCTAGGACAGTTTGAAGGTAGTCCCATTCCAAGGAGTCAAAGACTTTCTCAGAATCCACTGCAATAGCAGCTGCAGGGGAACAAAGTCATTTGGCTTTGTACATAAGGCTGATTAGTGACCTAATGTGGTCTGTGCTTTGCCTCCCTGGAAAAGCCCACCTGGGATGGATGAATCATCCCCAACAAGAGGGGGCTGAGTCTAGTTGCAAGAATTTTAGCATAGATTTTGCTGTCAACATTGATAAGGGAAAATGGTTTGTAGTTCTCTGAGGAAGTAGTGTCCTTGCCTTTTTTGGGGATGACTGTGATCACAGCCTCTCTAAGCATAAGGGCAAGTGACCCTGTGCCTCTGAATCCCTGTACATTTGTGTTAGAAGGGGGTAATTGGTCTGATAGGGATTGATAAAAGTCCACAGTAAAGCCATCTCCCCGGAGATTTTCCTGTTTTAAGTGTGTGCAGGGCAGTTCTGACTTCCTTTACTGTGACATGGGATTCCAATTCCAGCACTTCTTGTTTGGTCCGCTTGGGGAGAGGCAAATTGTCCAGAAAATTGTGTGTCCCCCTTGGGGGATCAGTATGAGTAGAGGGGTACAGAGCTGAGTAGAAGGAGGACATAATGTCATTGATGCCCTGTAGGGTACTGACCACCTGTTCTGCTGGGCCTTTTAGGACTGGAATGTGCTGGTCTTCATTTTGTTTCCTCAGCTGGTATTCCAGGAACTTCCCTGCCTTGTTCCCTCCCTCCCAGAATCTGTGCTTGAGTCACAGGATGGCCTCTTCAGCTCTCTTGGTCAAGAGCTTGTTGACCTCCAGCCTCAGTCCCAAAACTTCCCTGCCAATATTGGAGTGGTGATCAGGGGGAGGCTAGATTTTTGTAGGTTGTGTCAGTTTGGTATCAAGTTCATCTAGATAGTGCTCCTTATCCTTGCACCTTCTAGAGGCATACCCCATGATTTCCCCTCTAATGGTGGCCTTAGACTTCTCCTAGGTTTTCCTCTCTGAGGTGTGATTTATAGGGTTAGTCTCTAGAAAGATAGCAGTTTCACTCTGGATCCAAGGATTAAACTCTGGGTCTTGCATAAGGACTGGGTCTAGTTTCCAAGTAATGGGGGGGGGATGTTCCTCAGGTGAAATGAAGCTAGACTGGGCAGTGGTCAGATATTACTCTGAGGAGGATAGATGAGTCCAACACAATCTGAGTTAAGGAAGGGGGATGACAGCCAGAAGTCTATTCTGCTATAGGACATGTGTGCCTCTGAGTGGTCTGTGAAGTCCCAGTCTCGGGGGTGGAAGAGGCGCTATGTATCAGAGAGGCCAAGGTCTTTCACTAGCTGTTGTAATGCTTGACCACCTCTGGTGTGGGTTTCCCTGCTTGAGGCATTCCTGTTTAGGTGTGGTTCAAAGGTAAGAATGAAGTCCTCCTCCACCAAATCAACAATGGGCAGTCCGGTACAAAATAGGTACTAATGGCCTCTGCCAGCTTGTGGAAGTATCTGGGATCATCCTGATTAGGGTCATAGCTGTTACATAAAGTTATCGGCCTGGTGGGGGTGTCGTGGCTAACACCCACCTCCCTTCCTGGTCTGCCACCATGTTCATCTGCATCCTTTGGAGGGCCTTGTGCACTAATATAACCACCTCTCTTTCCTAAAGTGTGCCCCAGCATGCAATTCCTGCCCTACCAATCTTTTACCAGGGCAGCATGGTCATTTAGGGTAAGTTTTGTTTCTTGGAGGAAAGCCATCTGGGACTGGCTGTATGCCATGACTACATTGCTGAAAATGCCAAGCAAAACACCAACCTATTCCACGCACCGTGCCCATTGCAAACAATGGGTGTGTATGTTTTTGGGGCTTTGCCCCTGAATTCTCTATACCCTCGGATCTTAAATAACAAACTCCTGGGGGGAATGGACTTTGGGGATGGGGAGAAACTCTCTAGTGGGAAGTTTTATTAAAAACATGATGGCAAAAGTTGCAGCAGGGAGACCTGGGGGGACTGAACAATGGGGTCAGGTATCCCAACTGCGCCATTTGCTGGGTGCCCAAGCCACTCCATCATGGAAGTGGCCTGAACAGGCACCCAGCACACAGCAACTTCTCCCCTCCTTCCATCACTGTGCAGCAACAGGGTAGCGGTAAATCCCTATCACTATTCTACCCCTGTCGCTGTGATTTCAAGATCTGTATGTACAGCTTGATTAACACCACGCTGCCTCACATGCGTGCTATTGACCTGATACCCCTAGGACCACAGCCATGTTAGGTGTGATAAGACTGTTTTCTTTTAACTGGGGCATGTAATCCCCTGACATTTCAGGTGTGTCATATGACCCCCCCCATGATATTTCAGGGTCATTTGTTACTCGAATACAAGGGGGAGTAAGCCCTTAGAGTAGCAGTTATGTGACAATTGAGGCCCCTCGTTACTCCTCACTACTCTTCCCACCTTGGGGGGAGGTCTTGCATGACCCCTCCTTCTGCTATTTGTTACAGCAGTGCAGTACTTAAACTATCAGTTCAAAACAAACTAAGTTCTTATACACTATATTTTGTTTCTACAGAATATAGATGAACACATTTATGACACAACTATATACACTGAATTACCAGATCACCAGTCCTAAACTAAAAGGTTTTTTTGGGAGTAGGTGCCTGAACAGCGGTAGCATTAGCCTGTGCCATTTGATGGTCAGGCTTTCCCCAGGAGTGTGGAAAGGGTGTGTCTCTCCCTTCTTACATGCTGTTGATCTCCTGGTGTCAGAGAGTGAATTAGCAGCCTGCCAATCCTCTCTCTCTACCCAGGGCTATGTGTTGAGTGAGAAAGGTGATCCAGTCATGGAAATATGCCTAATGCATTACCCTCTTCACTGGGAGGCCATGGAGGTGGTGGAAGCTTCTGGCCCACTCCACCTTCATTTAGCTAGAAGGAAAAGTGTTTTTTGTGGTGGGGGTTGAAGCTGTCTCAAGGGAATGAGCCTTAAAACCATCTTTTGGATCATTGTTATAAACAGAAATCCAGCCCAGACCCATACCAGAAAGTGGGGAGGGTGATGGGAGGGATATCGTGGGGGCATCCAAAGCATCTTCCCAGATAAGGCCACTTGGAGTGCGAGGCCTGGAGAAAGTGTCAGTGATGCACTGACCATGACATCGCTGTAGTGGGCTTGTCTCAAATATTGGTGTACTTTAGAGGGGTCATAGGGAGGTGGGGCCACTGTTTTAGGAATCAGATAGGGGCCTTGTGATCACTGGGTTCCACAGAGAATGGTGCACCTCCCTGAGTGGAGGCAGAAAGTTGGGGGGAGGGGGAAGTATTGGTTTGTAGTGCAACCTTGGGGGAGACACTGAGGCAATCAACAAAAATATAGGGCATCATGTTACCCCCTAACCTAGAGAGGGTAAGACATGGGAGAGCTTCTGTTTGTCTTCCCTCTGCCCGGAGATCTGCATGCAGTACCATTGCATCATAATGTAATGAGAGCTGTTAGATATAGAGGGGTAGAGCAGCTGGGGGAGAGGTGGAGGGTGGAGGTCCTACTGCCTGGACACCTCCTTTGTTTCCTAAGCCCTAGATAATGCGCAGTTTGTTTCCCAGGTATTTTGGGTAGCGGGGAAGGGTATGGGTCCAAAGTAAACCCATGCATTCCCTTAAGTGAACTACTCAGTTCCCCAGTTCCTTGTGACAGAGCCCGGAACCCTATAAATACCCCCATTATCTCTACCCCTGAAAGAGTAAACTGAGCTTATCTGACATCTGTTTCCATATGGTGCTGGGTCAAGGTGGCAGACAGTGGTTAAGTCTTTCTGCTCCTGGGTCCTCTGCCAGTCTGTATTGCTGTTCTAGGGGTTATGCTTGTGGAATGAGGCCTGTACTATTAGTCGGGGCCTCATCATCAAGTACAGTCAAGTCCTCCAGTGAGGCAGCCCATGATTGCAGCTCCTGGGCTGTGACCTGCTGATCAGGGGCATGAGTCCCAAAGTACATAGGCAGGTCAGATGTTTGATCATCTGGGTGTAGCAGGCCCTGGAATGGAGCATTCCTGCTTCTGAAGAAATACGGGCTGGTAGTCTCCGTGTATAGGCTTGGGCTGATTTCTTTGACATCTCCTTGGTAGGCCTCTCCCCACTCTCTTTCAGCCAGGTGGTCCCTTTTTTTGAGGCAGATTTGCTGTTCTTGTTTATGGAATCTGGGCATGAACACCTCTGGGTCATCTTGTGGTTCTGATGCTGGTTCTGACATGTCCCTGGTAACTGTTCAGGGGAGAGTGTGGACTGACTGTCTTGTGGCGACCTGGTCCTCCTTCACGGAATTTGGTACTCTGGGGTGCTCCTCTGTGGGGACCAAGTTTTGTTCAAAAAGTCCCTTGCTGCATTCAAAGTGCTGAAGTTTAATGCTGTACCATTGTGTGTCATCCTGAGGGTCACTAGATAAAGTAGGGGAAAACAGCATCTTTAGCTCATGAAGCCATTTCCTCACCTCCGGGTATTCTTTCCTCTTTTGGGCCAGGATGCTTGAGTAGTCTTGAAAGATCAGGAACCTATGCCCATTCCAGCTCAACTGTCCCCGTTCTCATGCCCATGCCCATGCCCAGATTGCTTCCTTCTCAGTGAAATTAAGGAAGCGTGCAGGAATAGGCCGCAGTCTCTTTCCCTCCCATGGCTTGGGTTAAAGAATCCAATGAGAGCCCTCTATAATGAGGTGGATGCAGCCTGGCAAGTTCAATATCTTAGGGAGGGTTTTCCAGGGGAAATTGGTAGCACATTCCTGCTCAATGCTCTTTGTGAACCCTAGGAACCACATAATTTTCCTGCGGCTCCTATTTTCCATATCATCCATTTTATCCTGCAGCTCCTGGATTTTCTTGGCCTGCTCCCCTGATAGTGAAGCAGTGCCCCTTCACAGTTTTTTCTTGGGTGGTCACCTTTTGCTCTATGTGGCCTACATTTATATGCAGATGCTGTAGTGCTGCCATAGTAGTGTTGGAGGAAAGGGTAAAGTCCTCCATGTGTTTCATCATGATCGCATACATTTCCTTCACTGTTGGGTCTGCATGGGTTCCATTGTGGCTTGCCATGAGGTCTGGCGGGATAGAAACTTCACTCGGAGCAGAATTAAATCGTACGGGTGCAGAATGGTATAGAAAGCAGATCCCTTGAACTAGCTGGACTTCACCCCCAGAGTGGTATGTCAAGCAGCTTGTAAAGTTAACTCAGAACATGTATTAAAATAATCTTTAGCCCCCGGTAGATCGCAGAAGAATAGATAAGCGCCATATTGTTTGCTGGCCAAGCCATGCCCTCTTCTTCTACTTTTTGGAAGATTTCTGTTAAGACTCTCCAGGTACTTGTTCAATTATTTTGTAACAACCAAAATGTTTACTTGGCCTTGCATTTAATCTATTTCTAATTTAAGTCTTGCATGTTCTAAAGCTGGTGATTCTATAACAGAAACCATAAAGTCTGTACTATATTTACCACTGAAGGTGTCTCACCTTTTTGAGTAAAGTGTCATGAAAACTGACATTTGGTTCAGTCAAAATAAGAAGGCCCTGAGGATTCATCTATTTTAACATATTGTGTAAGACTAATAATATGCCACTCTAATTTCAAATCCTTTTTCTTTAAATGTTTTAATTTCCTGCAGAGTGGTTTTATGTTGGGACAGTGGCACTTATCTTGTTGCTTATGTGTTTGGCAACAGCTGAATCTATATCAGATCTTACGTAACAAACCGCTTTAGTACAATTCTCAGTTATCAAATTAATAACATCAAAAATGAATTGCTCTATTTAAATCAACTCTAATAACTCTCAAAACTTGTGCCAGCATGGCTCAGTTGGTAGCACATCCACCTCTGGACCAAAAAGTCATGGGTTCTTGTCCCACACTGGGTTTGGACCTGCACCTAAAATTGCTGGCATCTAAGTGCAGTATTGGGGGTGCTGTACTGCTGGGGTGTGCCGTCCTTCGGATGAGACATTAAACCGAGGTCCCTTCTGCCCATCCTGGTTTTGTCCTGGTGGGTGTCCAGGTGGAAGTAAAATAACCCAGGGCACTCTTTGCAATAGAGCAGGGAGCATTCCCAGTGTCCTGGCCAACATTCCCCTTCCCATAAACCGGTTCATGCAATTATCCAGGCTGTGTGTGGGTGATGATGTGCAATATGGCCACCACCACACATTCAGTCACTTCACTACCAGTCTAGCATTGCTTGTAAAGTGCTTTCGGATACTGTGTATGAAAAGCGCTATTATAAATGCTGATTATTATTCTTCTTCTTCTGATCATTTTATAAATATTCATTTGAGATGCCATTGATATTACTTTTGTTTAGATATAATCTGCAAGTTTTTTTCATATACAATTTGTTATTTTTTTCTACAGAGTGTACTATACTGTTTATATTAGGTAACTTTGTGATAAATGGAAACACTTCCTACAGTCAAATTAAGTAACCCAGAACCTTGTGCAATTATATCTGACCTCCTGGGACCCTGACTGTGGTGCAACTGAATGTTTAGGAATGTATTTATTTAAAATCTGCATATAATTCTTATGGAATTTTGAATTTCTTTATGTTTCAGACTTGTCCCAATAAATATACAATATGTCTACAGTTTGAAAGGTTATGACTTATCCTATTAAGATAATTCAGCTATTGATAAAGCACTCAGATGAGTGCACTTTGCATCCATCATGTTGTTTAATGCAGGACCGAGAGATTATAAATAAAGGTGCAGGTCAATAGCAGACTAGATAAGCATGAGGTTCCGCATGACCATCACTCTAACACAAAAGCATGGCCGCTTCAGTGTGTTTAGTACCGAAAGTATGTTACTGACATGTGAATCTATGAAATACTGAAGAGTTCTCTCTAATAATTTACACTGAAACTGCTGATGAATTTTTTTCAGAAACATTGCAATGTTTAAAGATCCACTGACACCTCAAGGAGAACTATGAAAAACATAATATTTGGAAACAGGGCAACTTATATTTCTTATCAGCTCTGTATTTCATATTGTCATTATTTATTACTGAAGTCAAATGCTTAAACACAAGATAGCTGTTCCTTGAGGGTTCATCAGCTTGTAATGCTTCTTCCTAATCTGAGGTCACAATACTCTACTTGTGATATCACAGTTATTCCCATGGCAACAGACTGTGATGTCAATACAGAGCATTCTAATTTCAAGGAAGGAATAATCTAAAAAGGCAGATGATACGTGATAAAGATGTTGTTTTTGTGACAATCGCTTCAATAATAATGGTGAGGGTGAATGTATACTAGATATATGAAATACATGCTGAATTGTCTCTAAATATTATGTTTTCCAACGTTTTCCCAAAGCGTCAGATGCTCTTCAGATGTTTATAAAAATTGGGTGTGACTGTTACAGAATTATGTGTACTCATACTGGTATCTTTGTATATATTCTTTTGAACATAGGACACTATCCCTTGAAATAGCGGCTGGGATATCAGTGAAACATTAGAATTAAATGGTTATAGCGACTGAAAAAGTACTGTACATATAAAATTAATATTTAATGTCTTGGTGTTCGTGGGTGGATACATCCATCCACGTTTTGAGAAGTTTGCTGTTTTTTCAGCAGTATCTCTGTTGACTTGATGTAAGCATTTCCAGGGTTGATCACCAGGGTGCTCACTCCCACAGTTTGGCAAGTTTAAATTCAATACCAAAAAGTGCAATGTGTTGCATGCAAGGAACACAAATTCAAGAACACAGTAGTGTAAGGGGGGTTAAAACTGGGTATGACCTTTGAGGAAAGAGACCTAGGGGTCATCATCAGTAACCCCCTGAAGATATCAAACCAGTATAACAAGACCTATAGTAAGAAAAAGAGGATTCTGAGGTGTATAGGAAGGGCTATTGACAACAGAAGGAAGGAGGTATTACTACCTCTCTGAAGATCACTGGTGAGGCCCCACCTGGTGCACTGTGTCCAGTTCTAAAGTCCTCACCTAAGGAAGGATAAGGACAGGCTAGAGACAGAGAAATGTGAGTGAATAACATGATTCAGGGCCAGCAGGGCAGCTCTAACAAGGATCAGCTCAAGGCACTGAACATGCATTCGTTGGAGGCTAGCCAAGAGAGGGGAGATATGATAAAAACTTTGACATTCTAGAAAGGAATCAACAAGGCAAACTGCTAGAAACTATTTAGCATACGTACCAGATCAAGAACATGGAGGTACAAGTGGAATCAGATTGGGGAGGTGCAAGAAAAAAACTAAAAAGTTTTATTTGACAGAAAGGGTGGTGGAGCCATGGAACAATCTGCCAGCTGAAGTGGTGGGTGCCAGAACTATCAATGATTTCAAATACAGCTTGGACAAATTGAAGGGCTTGGTGGTTGCTCAAAGTTGTAGTGGTAGGTTGGGGAGCATGGAGGTGGATAGTGTGGTTTAGGAGCCTGTATGGACAACACATGCTGGGTTTGTTATGGTTTATAGGCAGACTGAATGGACCAGTGGTCTTTTTCTGTTGTCATTGTCTATATTTCAATGTTTCTTTGAAATGTGCAGTGCTTACTCCCAGGAAAGGTTTATGTGGGCCAGAAAGTTTGTCAGTACCACATGGAATGATGTACCTGCTCATTTTCCTACTGTGGTTCCATCATCCAAAGACCCCATACAAATGCAGCAGTTCCACCCAGTTAGCATACTCTGTAAAGTGGCAGTCAATAAGGATAATGGACTTGAACTGCACAAAACCATTTTATTCAGCACCACCAGTGCTTGCAATGGAAAAATTATTAGAAAACCCCAAACAATACTAGGGCCTCTTTAATCACCTTTCTTGGCAGGTTCCACACTACCATCTTTATTCAAGCTGCATGTAGTCAACCCTAAGAAGGCACAACAGAAATATCTGTACTTAGACTACCACTAGCAAGGCTGGATCAGGTGCAACCCCACTTCTTCTTCCCCAAACCATAATACTAACACAAGTGCTGTGATGATCCTCTTGGACTGCAAAGCTACAAAATTTCACCCACCTGCATCCCCGGCACATTTCTATATAGATCGTCTGGCTCCGCCTCTTATTGCTATTGGCTCCCTACTGTATAACCTTCCTTTTTGCCCATCCCTATTGATCTATATTTATTCTACCCTGTTAAGACGAGGGATATCGTCTAGACTAACTATCTATAACAACACAAGGAGCCCTTCTCCTTCTCTAGGTGTGCTACAGGCTGACCTACACTAAATCACCATGGCATTATGCTTCCAGTTCCTTATTGCCCTATGTATCCTGCCTATACTAGGGATTCACTAGACTGGACCTACTCTAGTGAGAAACCCATCCCGAATCTATACAATGTACACATATCAGGTACATACTCAGCTCCTGTAACACCTCTGTACCCTTACACCCCCACCAAATCGGGTGGCATATTAGGTGTGCATCAAACAGCCAAAATTCAGACAAAAGGTACTAGCCACCCTGCCATTATAATATTACATTGTGGTATCTCACAACAAGGGTTCTATGCTACGTGATGCTAGATCATCATAAGACTAATAGTATGCCTATGCAAACCTACCTGGATAGTATATCTACCCGGAAAAGGTAAAAAATCTTCAAGTCTTCCCTTGCGGTCCGAAGGAAACTTGTGCTTCTGTTATTACTATGTTCTGGCAACACAGAGCTCAGTCCTGGACCCATGATTGACATCACCTCACCAGCAGAACTCTCCAAAATAAAAGGAATTAGCGTCATGCATGTTAATGCATGTAGCCTTCTAAAAAAAATGCTCCTCCATCCAGGCTTGGATCACCCACACTGATTCTGATGTGCTTGTCATGTCAGAGTCTTGGCTATATGAGCCATACCTGATATTAAGATTGGAATACCTAACTACCTACTATTCAGACTCGACAGACAAACCAGGGGTAGTGGAGTCGTCATATATCAAGGACAAATTCTCAGTCTCCATACTGATTCCTCCTCATACGCTGGCGCTGTGAATGCTTATCCATAAAACTGAAAATACCCCTATGTCTGCCATTAGAATCATTGGTTACAGACCACCCTCAGCTGGACCTCAGCTCCTGTCTTACCTATCCTCCATGCTGGACTCAAGTAACCTAGAAACTATAATACTGGTAGATCTTAATTACGACTGGCTATCCAGTGCCTCACTATCTCTCAAATCCCTCTGTGACTCCCATGGACTCTCACAGCTTACTAATGAACCAACATGCAATAATAAGAAAAATCCAGCAAATAGTACCCTGCTAGATGTGCTTCTAGTAAACAAACTGCACCTCTACTCACATGCTGGTATCTTCCATGCCGACGTCAGTGATCACTGTTTTATTGCTGGAGTGAGAACAAATCACATGCCCAAAAATAGTTCAAAATTCTCCCCTAAGAGATCAAAGTGTAACTTCGACGCACATGCCTATACCAATGATCTTAAGGAGTCCCCACTCTGGCAGAGAGTTTCTCACCTCACTAAACAAGTGAACAATGCATTTTCCATATTCCAAGAAATATTAACACATGCCCTCAACATCCATGCTCCACTGGTCAAAACTCAATTAAAGCCCAGAACCCATCACTGATTTACCCCAGAACTTAAAGCTGCATTACTAAAAAGGGGCAAACTGTGGAAAACCGCTCAAAGATCATAACTTGCCTAAAACTGGTGTCTTTTCAGAGCTGCCAGGAACTCCTGCACAAGGTTAATCAGAGAGGCCAAGTCCAACTTTTACCACACAGAACTAGGTGCCGTTTCAACTTGCCCAACCAAATTCTGGTCTACAATATAAGACCTCTCTGGTCACACAATAGGAAGTGCAGTCCCCCCATAAATCTCCTCTAACAATGTCCTTCTCAGCGAAAAAAATAAAATTTTGCAAGCATTCAACAGCCACTTCGCCTCAGCCGGACTAGCGTTCGATAACTCACCTGCCTGCAACCTGCGCTTTCAGATGCCCGCATCACCACTTGAACAAAATTTAACAAAAGCTACCTGCTTCTTCTCACCTGCTTCTCTGAAAGAAGTCGAATAGTTACTCCTTCATTTGGATACATTGAAAAGTGCAGGGGCAGACTCGTTAGATCCCTACTTCTTAAAAGTGGCCTGGCATGTACTGGCAGTGCCCATTATGCATTTGTTCAACTTATCACTATCTCGGGGTCTCTACCTAACGTATGGAAAACTGCACACATTATCCTGCTATTTAAATCTGGGGACCCCTGCGATTTTAACAATTACAGGCCAATTTCACTACTCCCTATACTATCTAAACTGCTAGAAAAAATAGTGAATGCACAGCTATGAGCCTTCCTGGAAAACTCAAACTTCCTAAATCCATTACAGTCAGGCTTCTGGTCAAAACAAAGTACAATTATGGCATTGGCCAAGGTAACAAATGAATGGCAAAATGACCTTGACAACAAAAATTAATCTCGCTGTGTTCCTTGAGCTAAGCAAGGCCTTCGACACGTCGACCTCCCTCCTCTTATCTTCTTTAAAACCCTAGAACTTGACTTTACTTCCCTTGGATGGTTCCAGGACTACCTCACGGTCAGGCTCCAGCAAGTTAAAGCAGATGGGAGCTATCACCCCTAAACCGTTGGTAAGAGGTGTCCCCAAGGCTCCATTCTGGGCCCAATACTCTTCTCCATTTACATCAACAGCATAGACCTTGGCATAAAAAAAGCTAGTATTCACCTGTTCGTGGATGACACAGTCCTGTACCTTAGCTGGTCATCCCCAGAAACTGCATGCACAGACCTGCAACAAGACTTTGACATTCTCCAATACCAGCTACTTAATAAAAAGCTACTTCTGAATGCTAAAAAAAAACCAAGACAATGATCCTTTCCCCCGGCAACACTCAGCCTTATCCGTCTATTGGCACTTTACCCCCTATCACCACCTTATTGGGGGAAAACTTGGAGTTCGTCCCCAAATTCAAATATTTGGGAATTTGGCTGGATCACAAGATCTTCTTTGGGGAACACCTGGAGGACATGGTAAAAAAGCTAAAGCAGAGGCTGGGGCTCTTTTACCGAATAAACTGCTTCCTGACACCTGAAGCAAAAAAACAGCTCGTTCAGACCACTTTCATCTCTTTGCTGGACCACGCCGGTTTTATCTATAGCCACTGCAATACCTCTGTCCTGGACAAACTGGATGTCTTATACCACAGAGCATTGTGCTTCATCACCAGTCTCCCCTCCTCTACACACCACTGCTCCCTGTACACTGCTGTGGAGTGGACCTCCCTGCAATACAGACGGGAACAGAAACGCTGCAGTCTGGACCTTAAAAGCTATTACCTCCAAACTACCACACTACATTTCCAAGTTACTGCCTCTAAGCGACCTTTGAACCTATGCCTTAAGGAGCTGCTCACTAATCTCCCTAAAGATACCCAGAGTCCTCACGTGCCTTGGGAGAGCTGCCATAAGCTTCTCGCTGCCTACTCTCTGGAACGAAATACAAAAATCAATGAAACTAAAATCCCCAGTAAGTGTCTTAACACTTAAAACCTTATATGCAAAACTAATAAAAGAGGTTTGCCATTGCTTCCACTGTCTTTGATTCACGGCTCCATACCCTGTCAGGACTCCTCACCCATCCACCGTACAATATGCATTTACCACGTGGCGGCACCACTGAAGCCAACATCTGAGTCCACTATGCCGGTTCATGTCCAGTAGAGGCGTGGTAAAACTGTAAAACCCCGGCGTGAGTGCCTTTACAGAGTGCTCTCTCATGTACCCCTACTCCTCTAGACCCCACCTCTTCTCCATTACACCCTCTTCCATCCTGTATATTCATATCTATTCATTTAACCTGATCCTTATGGATGACAGGGCTGCATTCCCTTTTTATTTGTGTTCGTGTTTTGGTTCTTCTTTTTTCTTACCCATAAGTATTTCCTTTTTGCATGTAACTAGGTGTGATCTAATTTACTCTGTATGTGCTCCTCACTCATTTCACTGCTATTCTTTTCCTATGTATTACCGGGTATCATCACACTTTATGTACTGATGTATGATTTGTTGTACTGTTTATGACTTGTGAGTTGCAGGTCCACCTTGCAAATGATCTTGCTCGATGGTGTTTGCCTGGATAAATAAAGATTTTGATTGATTGATTGATTGATTGACTGACTGAAAACCACTACCCTCACACACCTGCAACCATGATTTCCCCTTGTATCCTATGGGAGTTCTCATTGTGGGTTCTTGGTACTCAGAGTTGGATCTCATGCAGACCCAGTGATGTTACCACAGAATGACTGGCAGTGGTGCACTTTTAATGGACTGAGCAGCAACCTCACAGCAGCAATTCCCCAAAGGCTTTGCAATTGTTTAAATGGCTTAGTAGCTCTTCAAAATGTGTGTATTTGTAATCCATATTATAGATGGTCAACTTGCAAATAGAACCCAACCAAACAATTCACAATGCTAAAGGTGGATAAGGCCATGTGGCCAGATGGCATCCACCCAAGGATATTAAGTTAGCTATGTGGGAACTAGCGGCACCTCAGGTGGCCCTGTTCACATAGCCACTCAACATAGGTGTGGTTCAATAGGAATAGAGGAGGGTCATGTAATCCCTGCACAAAAGCAGCAGTAGGGTGGAGGTGGGGAACTACAGGCCAGTCAGCCTTACCTCAGTGGTGGGAAAGATCATGGAGACACTGCTGAAAGAAAGATAGTGGCACATCAGGAATTAAGCAGTGCTCAGGATCTAAGGCAACATGAATTCACAGCAAGAACTTCATGGCAAATGAATCTAATAGATTTTTTTGATTGGATGACTAGGGAATTAAATTAGGAGAGGCGGTGAGACATCGCCTACCTAGATTTCAGCAAGGCTTTCAACACTGTCCCACATAAAAGGCTGATTAACAAGATGTGTAGTATAGGCATGGGAGACAAGGCAGTGAACTGGGTTAGAAACTGGTTAACAGACAGGAGACAGATGGTGGTGGTAAATGGGAGTACAATGGGAAGAGGGGTGACCAGTGGGGTACTACAGGGATCAGTACTAGGACCAGTCCTGTTCAATGTCTTCATTAGTGACATTGCAGAGGGGCTGGAAGGAAAGGAATGCCTGTTTGAAGATGACACCAAAATCTGTAACAGGGTGGATACTCCAGAAGGGGTGCAGAAAATGAAGAAGGACCTGGAGAAGTCTGAAAGATGGTCAGAGATGTGGCAACTGAGGTTCAATGTAAAGAAGTGCAAAATAATGCACCTGGGTAGAGGGAATCCTGGGGAGAGCTACAGGTTGGGGGGGAGGAGGAGCTGACTGCAACCAAAGAGGAAAGGAACCTAGGGGTTTTCATCTATGATGACTGTAAGGTATCACTGCAGTGCATAAAGGAAGCAGGGAGGGCCAGTTGCATGCTGGGATGCATAGGCAGGGGCATCACTAGCAAGAAGCAAGAGGTGGTGATGCCATTGTATAAAACATTGGTAAGGCCTCACCTAGAGTACTGTATGCAGTTCTGGAAGCCACACCTGTGCAAGGACATAGATAAGGTGGAGACTATCCAGAGAAGGGCAACGAAGATGGTGCAGGACATGCACCACAAATCAT
Source organism: Neoceratodus forsteri (assembly GCA_016271365.2). Classification (NCBI taxonomy): domain Eukaryota; kingdom Metazoa; phylum Chordata; order Ceratodontiformes; family Ceratodontidae; genus Neoceratodus; species Neoceratodus forsteri. Next base: position 769,574,537 of record CM057449.1, on the reverse strand, counting down.
ATGAGGAGACACTAAGGGACCTCAATATGTACTCACTGGAGGAGAAGAGAGAAGAGGAGATAGCAGGGGGACATGATTGAAACTTTCAAGTACCTCAAGAGCATAAAGAAGGTGCAGGTGGGGGACCTTTTCCAATGTAGAAAAAGTACTAGGACAAGGGGGCACAATATGAAATTGGAAGGGGGTAGATTAAGAGGTAATGTGAGGAAGTTTTTCTACACAGAAAGGGTAGTCGATGCTTGGAGTAGTCTGCTACAGGAGGTAGTGGGGCAAGCACAGTGGAGGGGTATAAGCATGCCTGGGACAGGCACAAGGGAAGCTTGAGAGTGGATGGAGTGATGAAAAGCCATTGAACACATAGGGTCAGTGGCGACATATAATGTATAGGGCCTATGGGTAGACTGGATGGGCCTAGCAGTCCTTATCTTACTCCAATTTCTAAACTTCTATGTAATTCATTTCCTGATGCTGGGCAAGCCATGAAATTACTCACAGTTCCCCAACCAAGCCAACTTCTTATGGGGCTGCAGGCCTCTTGAACTCTGGTCTACTGTGGTACACCAAAATAAATCATGTTCCCTCTTCTGACTTGCTTCAACTCCCTTGACTGCTGATGATTCAGGGTTCCTCTGAAAAGTTCATCTATCTTTCTCTCTCACTTATGTCTTGGACTGACCCACACGTTCCGGTATATAACCCACATGGCAGTGGCAGCCCAAAACCTAGCTGTAGTGTCTGCTATAGAACCTAACTTAGTAGTGTTCAATTTCAATGTCTTGCTCCATTCTCTCTCTTCAGAGTCTTAACAATTCTGGCTAATGCAGAAGTGCTTCTCTTCTCATTACTAGTAGTTATCATCTTACTTCTCAGTTTTTCTCATGGATGCAAGGCCTTCAAGGGTTCAGATCAAACTCACTAGTCAGGACAGTAAGCCTTTCTACTTTGAGACCTCTCTCAGATCTGCCTCCATTCCACCTAGTTTCCCAATGTAGCAACATTTCAAAGGCAGCCTCCATTGGTTCATGATCTGTCACTCACTCATTAGAACTTCCCATTAGTCATGAAACAGGTCCAGCATCCACTTTTTCACCAAATACCCTAAGTCTTTTAGGTACCTTTGCTGGGAAATTTAGCAATTGAATGTCCAAGAGGTCAAAGGGTCACAAAATGGCAGCCACCATGGAATCCAAAGTTTTATTTTCCAGTTGTCCTATTGTTTATAGATCTGAAACCAAATAAACTCTGGAACTCATGGGGGCTCATTTCCATGATTAATTAATCCACCTTCCATGGGGGGTGGACTTAGTAAAATAAATGCACAGTATTAAATAAATTAAAACACATAGGAAATGTAAGAGATACTGTATAGCATACAAAAAAAAGTTCTAAAGAGAAAAAATATCAAAGGAAGGGTCCTTGGATCAGAAATGGCCATCTCAAGTCTAGGAGCCTTTGTGGCTCTCTCCTCAGACCACTTCACCTGATTGTTTGTCAGTCATCCTCTGCCTCACCTACATGACAGAATGGGTCTGAGTAGATGAAAAGGGCTACTGTTTTGTAGTCTAAAGACAGTTTTCTTAAATGTCCTAATTTGCACCAACTCTGTGGCTTAAACCACATTCCACATCAGAAACACAATCCTACATGGGTGCAATCTCACATCTGGGCTAGTCAGTTTAATGCTTGTGTAATTACTGATTATTCAGTATCACTGGTATAGAAACAAAGAAACATAGATTTTGATGGAAGATAAGGACCACTTGGCTCACCCAGCCTGCTCATTTCCATACCTATTTGATAGCTGCATATCCTAGTTAACCAACAGCCTACTTCTTCTTGCCCCACAACAAAATTGCCTTATGTCTGTCCTATGCATTCTTGAATTCCCCACTCTTTTTGACCCCACAACCTCCTCAGGAAGGCTGTTCCTTGCATCCACCACCTCCTCCATGAAAAATACTCTCGCATTGCCCTACGCCCACCCCCCTTCTGTCTTCAGATTGTGCCCCCTTGTTCTTGCACATCTCTTTTCTGAAAGATGCTACCCTCTTAGACTTTGTTGATTCCTTGAGGTACTTGAAAGTTTTTATCATGTTCCCCTCTCCCTCCTTTCCTCAAGGGTATACATATTAAGCTCCTTTAGTCTTTCTTTGCATGGCTTCTGGTGCAAATCCTGCTCCATTTTAGTTGCCCTTCTCTGGACTGCCTCCATCCTGTCTATGTCCTTGTGGAGATGGGGTCTACAGAATTGCACGCAGTACTCCAGATGGGGTCTCACCAACTGCCTGTACAGAGGGATAACAACTTCTTGTTTTCTACTGCTGATGCCTTTGCCTATGAACCACATTATCCCCCCAGCCCTACTTACTGCCTTCTTACATTGCTTGCCTACCTTTAGGCCATCCAGTATGACTACCCCCATGTCCCTTTCCATTTTTGTTGTTGTTAGTATCTCACCCCCACCTGTGTACTCTTCCCCTGGGTTTTTGTTTCCCAGGTGCATTACTTTGCATTTCTTTGCATTGAATCTAAGCCACCAAACTTTTGACCATTCTTCCAACCTTGCCAAGTCACTTCTCATACTTCCCACACACCCCTTGTGTATCAACCCTGTTGCAGATCTTTTGTGTCATCTGCAAAGGCATACTTTTCCTTCCAGTCCTCTGCAATGTCACTTATAAAGACATTAAAGAGGACTGGTCCCAGTACTGAATCCTGTGATACCCCACTAGTAACCCAATATTCTTCAGACTGGACTCTGTTTACAATTATCCTCGGTGTCCTTTTATCCAGCCAATTTTTTACCCAGGCTACCACCCTGGGACCCACTCCCAGGCTGGCTAACTTGTTTATTAATCTTATTTGCTTCTTGTCTATTTTCTCTATCGTCCCCTGCCATGCTGAGACCTTTAACCCTCAACCTACTTTACCATTTGCTAACCTACCCCTCCTCCCAACCCTCCTCACTCTTATTATTGCTTCCTTCTGCCAGTTCCTCACCACTTTCTGATTAACTACTGCATCATACAGCAACAAAGTGTTTATCCACACCTGATATGGACTGTCACATAATTGTACATATATCTGCACCCTTGTATATAGCTATGTATTACCTGGTTAGAGCCTTGCGCACACTCTGTATATTTGTTTATCGAGGCACTGTGCTGTATAATATGCTAATGTATGTGAATAACCTACAGGACCTCCTTGTGAATGAGCTTGTTCAATGGAGTCGTCCTGCAATAAACTTAAACAAGAACTTGAACTTGTGTGGAACTGTGCCAAATGCCTTGCTAAAGTCTAGGTAGTCAGTGTCCACAGCCCCTCCCTGGTCTACTACTTTGGTCACCCAGTCAAAGAAATCTATTAGATTTGTCTGACATGACATTCCCACTGTGAATCCATGCTGCCTTGGGTCATGTGCCCCACTGGCCTCTAGGTACTCAACAATTCTTTCTTTCAGAAGTAATTCCATCATTTTCCCTACCACTGAGGTCAAACTAACAGGCCTGTAGTTTCCTGCCTCTGCTTTACTCAAACTTTTGTGTAGTGGAATCACATCCACCCTCCTCCAGTCCTCAGGTACCACACCATCCTCCCATGATTTGTTAAAAAGGGTAGTCAGTGGTGTCACTAGTTCTCCCCTTAGTTCTTTTAGAATTCTGGGGTGAATCCTGTCAGGCCCCATTTCTTTGTCCACTTTCATTTTTAGGAGTTCTTTCAGGACCCTTTCTTCTGTGAATGGACTGGTCTCGACTCTTCAATCCACAGTGCTTTTGTTGATTGATTTCAGTTCCTCCCCCTCCTCTTCTTTTGTGAATACTGAGAATACTGAGGTATCTTGCTCCATCAGCAGTGCCTGATGTCTTTGATGTGCAAGACCAAAAGTCTTGTGAATATGTTAACCCTTGGGGTAAGATAGCCTTAACAAAATCTATCCCCAGCCCAGGGGTAAGGCTGTATGCAATGACCACCAACCACCTATTCAGTGGGCCACCTAATGACAGCCAGTGCAGTGAACCTTCAGAAGGGGAGGACCAGTCCTTTTCAGCCTGCAGTAAATCATGGAGTAGAAGTGAACTCAACAACTGTCACAATATATTCTGTTCTTTTTTGATTTCATAATACCATAACTGATTTAAAAAGTAACTTAAGGCACACACTGGTTGTTAAAACAATTAGAATCTCATCTGTTTTATTATAAAAACATTGATACTTGTGATTGGTGAAAAAAGTATGTTATGTCAAGTACTAGTCTCTGTGTGCTGGGTTGCTAAAATAAATGAGGCAAACTGCTGGCTGTTGACTAGATAATAAGCAAAAATAAAAAACAAACAAACAGCCAACTGACCTGCAACTTGTTTTGCTGTCAGTCACAGTGAGTGCTTACTAATTTATTTGTTATGCAAAACTGGACCCTGTGCATCATTAAACTGTTAAAAGAAACAAGTGAAGGCTGTGTGCAAAAGACTAGACACGAACTACTGTAACTCTGCTGGCCCCAACTTATACAAGAACATCTGCACATATTTGCTATAAATAAAACAGAGTAGAATTATTTATTAATTCTATCTCTGAGTATAATTGTTCTGCATGTCTGATTCCTGTCCTGGTAAGGTCAACTAGGTCTAACAAGCTTGCATTCAGAAGACGTAAGGCAGAAACAAGAACAAAAAATAAAACTAACATAATGCAAGGAGGAAAAGGACAATAGCAAGCTGCAGGCAGACCCTATATAGCTCACATATAATTCAGTGGCTAAACCAGTGATTCACAAACCCCACAGAAGAATTGAAAGCTGTACTGACAAATCACATCCTCTAAGTACAAACAGGAAACCAACGGTGGGCAGTGATGTATAAAAAGTGTCACTTGCTGGTATTCAAATCATGAGTGACACACTACACTGACTGAAAAGTGGGATCATTATTTTCTCCATCGTGCACTGACAGAAAAGACAGATACACCTACAGTCTGCATTATGCTCCTAATATGTTTCCTTGTTGAACAAGCAAGCATAGAAATAGCTAATAAAACTGACTAGTAAAACAGGCATTGGAATGCAAAGCTGCAAATGGCCAAATCTTATTAAAGTAAAATTACTAATAATATTGTTTGAATCATTTCTGCATTGTGTTGGGAAGCTTCACTGAAACTGGGCATGGGCAACCCGAACTTGCGCTTGCCCCCAACTTCCTAAATAACAAAAAAAAAAACATGACAAATAATATTGTTAAATGGTCTGCCAAGGGTATAGTAAAGCTAGGCATAGGCATATAAAAGTGGCAGTTGCCCACACCTAATGCAAGGTAAGGGCAGGTCAGCTTTATTTATATGTACCCCACATCAGGGGCTCTGGGCACCTCACGACAAAGTAAATTACATTTGTTACAAAAAAAATAAAATAGTAAATACTGAATTTAAAACTACAGATTAATAAATTATAGCATAGCACCAGACCTATAAACAAATGGGTTTTTAAATAGGATTTCAAAAGGGCCAATGAAGGAGCACCTCTCACCTCAGGAAAGGGCATTCCATAAGATTGGGGCCACTACACTAAATGCCAGATCCCCAAGGACTTCAACCTGGAACTGGATATGGAGAAAGTCTTGTCTCCAATGATCAGAGAAGGAAGCCATGAGCATAGGAAGTCAGGAAATCTGTCAGGTAGCTTAGTATCAGACTGTGCAAGGTCTTGTATGTTAACAAGCACACCTTGAAGCTGATATACTATTGCACCAGCAACCAGTGCACGGCATAGAAAATTAGCATGCCATGCTCAATATGAAATGGTGTGGCAATCAGCCAGTTGCTGCATTCTGAACTTGCTGTAAGCAATGCATCAGCTTCTCAGATAACCAAAGGTGCAAGCATTACATTAGTCCATCCTAGATGTAACCAGGGTGTGCACCAGAGTCACCAGATCATCTGGTCCCAAGAAGGGTTTGATGTTGGAGATATTCCAAAGACGGTAGAAACCAATGCAGACAACAACTGACATCTGATTCTCTGAAGTCAGCCTGGAGTCCTCAAAAACCTAATCTACAGCTTCGAGGGTGATACCACCTAAAGATGCAAAGACAGTATCAATGCTCCTCATTGCAGAACCATGCTGACCCAGTTCCTCAAATAGTACCTCAGTCTTTGATGGATTAAGCCTAAGCTATCTGACCACCATCCAGTCTTTGAATTTCCTTAAGGCACTCACTCTGTTCTGAGACTGCAGCACTATCATTATGAGCACAGTAACATCATCATCATGAGCACAAGACATACAGTATACAGCTGGTACCATCAGCATAGCAAAGAAAACACAAGCCATAGCATCTGATGATCTCCCCCAATGGCAGCATGTACAAAACAAACAACAAGGGAGCTAAAATTGACCCATGAGGGATGCCACAGTTTGGTGTAGCACTGCACAAGATGAAAGAACCAATTGCCACTTGTTGCACTCTGCCAGATAAGCTGGTCTCAAACCACCAAACCACCATACCTGCTAGTCCTACAAAGTGCCTCAGATGAGCCAACAGCACCCCATGGTCATCCGTGTCAAAAGCCTAAGAAGGTCAAGGATGATGTGAAAGGAACAATGCTAGCTATCCTTTTCCAGGCAAAGAACATGAGGCACCCTGACTAAAGCAATCTCAGTACTATGGCAAGACAGAAATCTAGACTAGATTGTTATATTTCTTCCAGTGTTGCTCTAGATACACCACAACCACCTTCTATATCAGCTTCCCTAAAAAAGGATGGTTCAAGAAAACCTTGAAATTTGAGAGAGTGTCTCGCTCGATCAATGTTTTTTTTTTAAGAAGGGGCTTTACCTCCGTTATTTTAAAGTTGGAAGTAAAACCCACCTCCCCAACAGAACACCCAGTGAGATCCAGAAAAATCAGATCATCCTGCCCATTTGTGAATAGAACCCAATATGACAAACAAAACTTTTACTCCCAGTCGTAACATACTCTTTGTTAAAATTAGCATCAACTGCAAATTTGCCATAGCAGACAATACTAAAATAGAGGAGTTCAGTAACCATTTTGTATTTTCTTCAAGTGTATAAAACATTGTAAGTTCCAAGACTAGTGTACGCCAGTGTTTCTGTACTTGGGCAAATAAAGTGCATTCCAAAAAATGATGCGCTATTGTCATTTTTCCTGAGCAACCATTCTTACAATCAAGACCCTTTTTATACAGAAACCAATTAAAAAAATGTCTGTGTACCAGCATTTGCATCAAAGTGCAATCTAGCTAACGTTTTCGCATGTATGTTATTTTGGCATCCATTTATACAAAATTCCATACCATGTACTTGCTTCAACATTTTGTACCTGAAGAAAGTACTTACATTGTTAAGGCTTTCTAAATCCCATTGTTTAATTATAACTGTAATCCTTTATTTTACTGTATTTTTATAAGTTTGTGTATCATCCACTAACCACATTTTTGAGACTAGACTATAAACCATTGCTTTTCCTTGTACTGCCTAGTTCTTAAACAATGCCCATCTTCTTAAAAATTTAATCACTCCATCCACAGAAATATTTAAAGTCTTGACAACAATTGTCTAGTAACTCATATTTGTTACCACTCATTCTACTGAAAAAATACTGCTCTAATTTCAGCTATTGCACTTAGTGATGACACACCACATTCTGCATTTAACAGTCCTCCAAGGACAAATTGTGGTATATCTAGAGTAAGTAATAAAACTGATTTTGAAATGATTCCAACATAGTCATACTTTTAGGTAGGCCTGAGATCTCAGCCCCATATAATAAACTAAATTATTGTTCATTTCACAAATGTTAAAAAGGCATTAGTGGGGCGTAGCCTGGCACAAAGCAAGATGGATGCTTAACTTCAGAGCTCCTCACTAACAGACAGTATCTAGTATCATCATCTGCTATCTAAGCCAGAGATAACATCTTACTCTAAGGAACAAATGTAAGTAGAGATATTACAGTTGCCGGGACAATTATTTTGCATAAGATATATCTACAACTCACAATATTGCTGTTGATCTGAAAGAGAATCTGCAAGGCCTCATAATGACTCATTGTGACAAACAACTAAATACAGTTGAGAAAATCGAAGAAATGTTTAACAAATTATCTACGGACATGAGTGACCTAAAATCTGCCACTCAGCAAAATACACAAATGATGAAAACCATTGATTCCAGACTTGCCTTTACAGAAAGTAAAATTAGTCTCAGTGAAGAATCCATACAAGAACTAAAAACAACTATTAGATCCCAAGATCGAATGATTAAAGAACTACAGTTTAAAATCGAAGACTTAGAAAATAGAAACCGAAGAAACAATCTCCAGATTTTTGGATTTCCTGAAGGTGTGGAAACCAAGAATACCACAGCATTTCTACAGCGGAGTTACCGCAAATACACCTCAAACCAGTAGTGAATTAATAATAAAGCGATCTCATCGTTCCCTAGGCCCAAAACCTTTGGCGGAGCAAAGACCCAGGCCTATAATTGCTAAATTTTAAACTATGCAAGTATAGAACTAATTTTACAGAAATCCAGGAAATCGGTCATCTCAGATGGCAGGATCATGATATCTATATATATCGAGACTTTTCTAAAGAACTGTCACTGAAACGGAAAGCTTACACTACTGCTAGGCAGATTACGCATCAAATGGGGCTCCTCTTTACTCTTAGGTACCCTGCAGCTATACAGATTTTCATAGAAAACTCTCACAAGGATTTTTATGACCCAGAATCTCTTAAGTCTTTCCTGAACAGCCACTCGACAACCCAATACAATGACTCTGTAGCCCGAAAAGCTCAATTTACAGCCAACTCCCTGATCAACATCAACACTGATAGAATGTACAATATTGGTACCTCGGGCAAAGCTGATCCTGCTCTGAAATCTCCTGATAAACCATCTGAAGGTCAGACCAGCCTTGTACATAATAAGGCAACTCCTGATATAGCTCTCTTAGCAACACAAAGTTATAGTCCCGAAGCATTAGGTAAAAATACCTCTAAATCTGTTGCTGTGGAACCAATTATCCCTAATGTTTCTTTGCAAAATAGATACGCTTTACTCCAGGATTTACCTTCTCCCTGTGATGGATTCGCTACAGAGTCGGATATGCCAGTACAAGATGAGGCAAGCGCTGAGCAGATGGATGTTTCCTGGTCGATGCGGACAGCGATAGTTCAACCATTAAACTAAATGAGCCCCAAGAAAAAACACCGTGGTAAGAGCAAACATAAAAGATACTCCACACCTCTAAAGCATTTGAGATAATGTGCTGAAAATCGTTGTAAATATTGTGCTATACTTCATGTGAATCAGCTGTTTGATTTGAGACATCGGGAATGCACATCTGGGTCATTCATATCTGCTATCTTTCAATGTAGATTTAGCTCCTACCTAAGTTGTGCTTTCGGAGGAACTGAGAAGCAACAAGTACAGATGACTGTATATAAAGATTGTGATAAAGTGGCTGTGGTGGGACTAGAATGTGTGATCCATAGCAAGTGATAATAAACTGGTAACCACACTTCACAAACGGATTCCAAGCAAGTCTGGAGCTGACTTTCTTTCTGCCTTGGCTGATAATATTGTTTTATTAGGCAGATTGCTTGATGGGTTAGCGCATTTATACAGACTGCCCCTAAGTTTAGAGCAAGCAATTTGTTTTGATATGGATGGCGATTCAAGGTAACTATATGGCATGGAATCTCAATCCTTCCAGCCTTATACCCAATATAAGATCTCTTCATTATACCTGGGTTCAGGATGGATTTCTATTTGGAGAACATCTTTATATGTCTCGATCTTGCAAACTTATAAATTATTCTTGGCAAGATAGCTCGTTGAATATCTGCTAATGAAATGAACTGCTGTATAAGTATACACTTTATTTTGTGTGGGGCAGTTAATGGACCAACAGATTGAAATATATTAAAATTCTGTGACAACACGTTCTTTATATCCTGCAATTAGAATCCCTTTTTTTCTCATTCTTTTCTTTTTTTTCTCAATCTTGCTTTTTACTTGGCAATATAAAAGTATGGGGAACACTTTTGGTAGATGAAGAGAACAATCTATTCATCATAAAAATATATGCATCTTTTTCAATAGCCATCAGATCAAATACATTATTTACATGCTTATGTTGTGCTGAGCTGCCTATACATATATATATAATGCAGGGTTATGCATAACATACTATATACTAGATGTATATAGTATCTTGCACACGAATACCTCTAACTCATTATAATTGCATAACTGGATATATGCAGTTAAGGGAAAACAAAATTTTTCCCTTTTCCCCATACACTTTACTTGTTCTCTCTTTACGGAGGTGATGCTAGATCTGGTAATGTCTTTAGAATCTACTGCCTCCAACTATACAAGAGTAAGAGAATATAATAAGTGTTATTTTATTCAGGGTTTACTTTAAACTTCAGTACAAAGATACTGTTTGTAAAACTCTGGTTGAGTCATTGTTTTGAGGAGATTTGGATAGTACTTGGTGCTATCCTACTTCCTTACTGATAAGCTACGTCCTAGAAAACAGAGGGGTGGTCTTGGTCTTTGTTCTTTTTTCTTTTTTTGTTTACTGTTTGGGCTATTGTACTCAGACCGACCTTATCTCCTCTATATATCCTAGATAACTGTTTTATGTTATTGTTACAAAATTAAGATGTTATATAGTGTTAAGGTTACGTTGGTTAGAGAGAGCTGCATTGTAGGGAATCAGATAAAGGATATGTATCTGTTTGATATGTTAACTCAAAAATTCTGCCAACACATTTTACTATAAGCAACATCTACAATAAGCTGTTCTGCATCACAATGTTAAATGCAAATGAACATTGTAGTCCCTTGACATCACATTTATCTCACAGCAGATTAATAACTTGATACAGGATGGCTAATTTAACATTATGTACATGGAATGTCAAGGGACTTAATGTCAATAAACGTAAACAAGTCTTTAACCATCTTAAGAAACATAAAATACAAATTGCATTATCAAAGAAACCAAAGTACTGGATGCAGATGGTGCTAGATTAAAAGTGATTGGGTTGGTCAGGTGTTTGTGGCCTTAGCAGCTTCTAAAAAAGAGGGGTAGCTATATTAATACATAAAAAATTGAAATGGACACCCTCTAATATTCATAAAGATTCAGAGGCTAGATGGCTTATTATAACTTTTGATACCCCTTGAGGACCACTAACCATAATTAATATTTATGCACCAAATTCAGATGACCCACAATTTTTTCAGAAACTAACTCAAATGTTGATTGAATTAAACTTAGTCAACTCTCCTATATTGATCAGAGGGGACTTTAACTTTACCTTAGATGCATACATGGATAGGAGTAATGGTTCATTAGAATGTCACCCTAAAAGTCTGATTATAGTTTCCCAATTAATGTGGGACTTAGGCCTATCTGACATATGGAGGACCCTCCATCCCAGAGATAGAGATTATACCTTTTATTCTCCTCACCACCAGACTTATAGTAGAATAGATTATGTGCTAACCTCTCCTGCATTAACGACCAATATAATTGAAGCCGATATACTCCTGTTAATTGTATCTGATCATGCCTCAGTCAAACTCTTACTTACTTGGGGTACTCTCACAAAAATTGTCCTCTTGCGATTAGACCTTACTGCTCAAAGATCCAGAATTTTACCTTGGATTAAAATACAAACTGAAGAATTTGTTGATATCAATGACCCAAAAGATACCTCTATGGGCATTACATGGGAAGCATTAAGCTACACTACGTGGTAAAATAATTAGTTACGCTGCTCACAGGAGGAAGCTTAGGAACAACAAATTAATAATCTTGAAAATTTACTAAAATTAAGCAAACAATATATTCAAATAACCCACATCCTGATCCCTCCTCTAGCTTGCATTATGAAATCTTACAATTACGTATGCAAATCAACGAGCTAATCTCTAGAAAAACAGAGATAGCATTATTAAGAATAAAACAAAAATTTTGGGAAGGAGGGGAGAAAGGAAGTAAAATACTTGCTTACAGACTAAGAATGCAACAAATGGAGCATCATATAGCCGCTCTAAAAGATCACACAGGGAAAACTAAAATTAGTGAATCTGCTATTAATGAAATTATGACATCTTTTTATAAAAAACTATACTCTTCATCTTGTCCAACATCATCTCTTGACATCTCTTCCTTTCTGGATAAACTAGCACTCCCCCATCTTTCACAGGAAGCAATACATTCCTTAGATACATCTTTCACTATAGAAGAAGTAAAGAAAGCAGTCCATTCTCTTAAATCTGGACAATCTCCAGGAGGAGACGGATTTCCTGTTGAGTTTTATAAACTTCTTGTTGAGCAAATATGCCCTTTATTATGTAAGGTTTTTCATGAATCTTTCAGGTCAGGATATTTACCTATTGCATAAAGTTTCACCCAGATTTTCAACATTGCTATTTTTCACACCTCCTTATGAACAGTACAGCTGTCATTTTTCATATCCTGCCCAAAATATGCATTTACACATCTGGTGCAGAATAACGTGGTCACTGTGGGAAATCAATGTTCAGGACAGATTTGGAAAATCACAGTGAGGCTGTTCATGAGCAGAGGTCACAGAATGCCTATGTTGAAAATTTTGTGTAAAAATTCCACTAAATGACTGTGTTATGCCTATGCATTGTGCAGTTTGCATGTAAGCCTGGAAGTTTGAGTATTTTAATATGTTCACTACAGATTTTCAACATTGCCATCTCTTCACACCTCTGTATGAATGGTACAGCTGTCATTCTTCACATCCTGCCTGATCTGTGTTTTCGTACATCTGGCTCAGAATGGCACAGTCGCTGTGGGAACTCAAAGTTTGGGACACATTAACAAAATCACAATGCCACTGTTCATGAGAAGAGGTCCCAAATGCCTTCATGAGGTGGGGATCACAAAAAGGCCATGTCAAAAATTTGTAGTGCAATACCAACAAACACCTGGGGTGTTAAGGTTTCTAACCATAACATCCCACCCTGTACAGACTGACAGACATCAAGGGTGTGCCTTTGGATTGCCGACTGTAATGCTCATGCCATTCCACCTGCACTCTCACCACTCTGCCCGTCAGTGACAGGCATTGAGGTGTGCCTTGGACTCTTCAGCCCCAGAGTTCACCCCATTCTCCTGTACTGCACCCATTGCAGCATATGTCCTTATGGAATGGGGTGACTGTAAAACTGAACACCCCAAGGCATACCTCAACACATGTCAGTGTTTGCAGGATAGGGTGAAGTGAAATGGCATGAACATTATGGGCAATGACCCAAACGCATACACCAATGCCTATCCGTATCAGCAGGGTGGAGGTGGAGTTGTCGTGAACTTCAATACTTCACTGCCATTCCTATTCTGCATCTCTCTAACTCCTGCATTTCCAATGCTAATACCAGCAAGCAAACGTTCAGCATTGACAAATGCTTGTTTACTTTAGATACAGTTCCCAAGTAAATATGTAACTTAGTTCTGCTAGCATGAACACACATATTATTAGAGTCTAAGCCCTGCACATTTTTATAGTCAAAATTGGGGCTGTTATGTTGTTTATAAACATTAGACAGTTTAAGAATTGTGTGTGTGGGGGGGCTACTTATAGGCCTGAGTTATCCACCTTCTTTTTCTCAAAATGGTTTTAGCTCAGTTTTGTCACTGAGTCCTAATCCTTTCATAGCACCCTTCATGCTAGCAGAACTAAGTTACATATTTACTTGGGAACTGTATTAAACAGCATTTGTCAATGCCCAATGTTTGCCTGCTGGCACTGGCATTGGTAATGTAGGAGTTAGAGAGATGCATAAGGAATGGCAGTGAAGTATTGGACTGTAGCCAACCCCACCACCACACTCCTGCAGAGACTGACAGGCATTGGGGTGTACCTCTGAGTCATCAGGCATAACGACCTACACCATTTCAACACACTCTACCCTGCAGACTCCGTCAAGTTTCATGGAGTGCCTTGGGGTCTTTGGGCCTTATGCTCACCCCATTCTGTATGGAAATATGGTGAGATGGGTGCAGTATAGAAGAATGGGGTGAACTTTGGGGCCAGAGAGTCCAAGGCACACCTCAATGCCTGTCACTGGCTGCAGGGTGTGGGTGGGGGTGGAATGACATGAGTATTACAGGTGGCAATCCCAAGTCACACCTCAATGCCTGTCATTCTCTACAGGGTGAGCTGTTATGGTTGGAAACCCTAATGTCTCAGGTGTTCATTGGTATTTTCACTCCACATTTTCAACATGGGTTTTTTGTAACCCCCACCTCATGAACAGCGGCAATATCAGTTTATTAGCCAAAAGCTGATCTTGCACAGTGACAATGCCATTTGGCACCACAGGTGCAAAAACACATTTTGAACAGGATGTGAAAAATGACAGCTATACTGTCCATGGGGAGGTGTAGAAAAATGGCAGTGTGGAAAATCTGGAGTGAAAATATAAAAAAAATTGAAGTCACAAGCGTGCGTAGAAACTGTGCAATGCAAACCCATATTGTAATTACTTTGGGAATATTTTACAGCAGATTGTCAATGCAGGCATTTTTGAACCTCCGCTCATGAACAGTGTCACTGTGATTATTTTAATCTGTCCCGAACTCTGATTTCCCACAGTGACCATGCATTTCTGCCCAGAAGTGCGAAAACACATTTCAGCCAGGGTATGAAAATGAGAGCTGTACTGTTCATAAGGAGGTGTGGAACAATGCAGTGTTGAAAATCTGGACTGAAAATCGTAAAATTAGTGAACCTATGAGGGTGCATGGAAACGCGCAATGCACACTCATAACACAATCATTTTATGGACTTCTGTCTCCAGATTTTCAACATAGCCATTTTAAGACTTCTGCTCATGAACAGTGTCACTGCGATTTTCTTAATCTGTCCCTAACATTGATTTCATGCACCAACCGTGCCATTGATGCTACATGCGCAAAAACATATTTGGGCAAGATATGAAAATGACAGCTGTACTGCCTATAAGGAGGTGTGGTAAAATGGTAATGTGGAAAATCTGGAGTGAAAATATTAAAATTTGCAAAGTTATGATGCGTGATCGGAAGTGAGCAACTCATGCTCATGAAACAGTCATTTTGGGAATTTTTCACCAAATTTTCAACATAGGGTTTTGGGGTGTACTCATGAACTGTCACACAGTCATTTCTTTAGTTGGTCCCAAAAGTTGGTTCCATGCCATGACCGTGAAATCACCTTTTGGGACTGAATAACAAAATGACAGTGACAGAATTCATGATGGGGCCCTAAGAACCCTTATGTTGATAATTTGTGAAACAATTCCTCAAAATGGCTGAGATATGCACTAAAGTTGAAAAAACACATTATGCCATTATACGACTTACCAGCATTTCTTCAGATCGTGGTCAGCTTTGAAGAGTGCAGACGTGTTCCTGGTCAACTGAAGATTGTCGTGCCAGACTCCGGAGGTATGTATGGGGTGAGGGGTATAGGGAGGTGGATGCACAGAGGGTGGTCATGGGTCGGGGCAAGATGATCAATGAGGGACAGTTTTTTACTTTTCAGGTGTTTCTTTTCTTTTTAGGAAGATGACGCGGAGCTTGTGCCATGCTGGGGTGGGATCCCAGCATGGCTGCTGGAAGATTTTTGGGGGGTGGTTAGTGGAGACGAGGGATTGGAACCCCATTGGCCATACAGATGTTTGTCATGCTGGTGGAAGCTCCCAGTGTGGCAACTGGAAGTCTAATTGGGGCACGGAGCCAAAGGGGATTGGGCTACCTGTCAAGCATACTGTGTGCTGTGGGGGGGTATGAGCATGCTGGGGTGGGCTTCCAACGTGCTACTTGAGTATTTGGGGAGGGAGAGTAGACACAAAGAAGCTGTCTATGACAGCTGTTCAGGATGCAGTGCCTTGTAGGCACTTTGCATACTATCGATGGCAGTATGTAAATTACCTGCCGACACCAATCTGCCATTGCCTAAACGTTACAACACACTGATTGTGAAGCGGTTTTCACTTTCAACTATACGCCACTGTATTCTGAGCAGTTGCCATAGACAGCTCGGACATTCATTGGTGGTGTGGCCACACCTGTAGAAGGAGCAAGGCATTGAAAGTGGGGAGGCATACCTATGAAAACTAGTATGGTGGCACTATTTTTCTTGCACATGCGCAAGCAAACATAAAATGGATGTTTTACATCATTTTGCAGGTCAAGGATACAATTTGGAATATGTGTTTTGTATATGAAATGATAGTCAAAAACTGGGAGGAATGGTAAACTATTACTACTGCCCTTTTTTGAAGCGGATATTTTGAAAAGAAGATCTTTTTATAAATGCAAAGGACTCGTGTTTTTTCACTGTTCAATGGTACTGGTAACGAATATGTTCAAATCACTTGTTAGGGTGATTGGTGGTAGAGCACCTTCTATGTTTCATTAAACATTGTGTGAATCATGGGTAGAAAAGTATTTGAGCACAAGTTATTGATTAATTCACTAGTCTCTGATGAAGCCCATGTTGTATGGGTGAAACGTAAGATAGCAGTGTTTTAACACTGCACCTGCTATGTGCATCGTTTGGGAAGAGGATTAAAAGAATGATTTAAACCACAGTTTTTGAAGAATCAGGCAGTGGTGAGTGCTTTCTACTAACTTTGAGAACTGTTAAGATTCTTGCTTCGTATGATGACTTGTAAAAAATAAATATTTTTTTGTATGGGGAATCAATGTATTTCAATGGGGTTTTTAACTTTGGTGCATAACTTTGCAATTTCTGCATATTCTGTCACCAGATTTTCAACATGGCCTTTTTGAGACACCACCTCATAAACAACATCATTGGAATTATGCAGATCTAGACAGAAAGGTGATTTCATGTTCACATGATAAAATCATCTTCCAGGCATGATTTGAGAATGTTCACCACTTTTGTTCATCAGGTGAGGTCATAAGGCTTTGTTGAAAGTTTGTGGTCAAATATGAAAATGCCAAAGTTAGTGCATGCACTGAAATTATGTTACACTCACTCATAACTTTGGCAATTTTAAATATTTTGACTCAAAATTTTCAACAAAAGCATCTTTTACACCACCTCATGAACGTGACAGTTGTCATTTTCAAACCTGTCCAAACTGTGTTTTCACACTAGTGATGTGCAATGGTGTTGCATTAACATGAAATCATGTTTTGGGGTGATTTCAAAGTTTTTATTACTAGGTTCATGAGATGGGGTAATAAGAAGGCTATACTAACAATGTCATCCCTATCTCACTGCAGACAGTATTGTGCAGTGGTTTAAGGCTCTGAGCTGCAAATCTGGAGACCTGAGTTTGAATCTCATAGCCCTCACTTGCATACTGTGTGACCCTAAGCAAGTCACTTAACTTCCCTGTGCTCCCAGGTTGCACCTGTAAAAAAACTTTCAGCTTAGTGTGTCTCTCCTGGTTAAACAATTAAAAAAAATGCAAGTGCAGGGCCCTCTGGGACTTGTGCTTTCACACCAACATATATGTACACATCTAAGGAGGGATGGACGCGCAAGACCCAGAGGGCCTTGCTCCCAAAGACAATTGAGGATACAAATATGCTTTCTTAAAAAGTAAGGACATTTTTACAAAAACTTTGTGAATGCACTAGTTAGGGCTGAAGCAACAAAGCTAGGGAAATGTGGTGTTAGCGTTTCCAACCCTAACACCCTAACCACCAGATAGCAACAGGAAAAAACATTGCCGTTTCACCTCTCCTGTGTCTTCGCTAATCTGGCGTGGCTTTTGCCTCAGGATTGTCAGCCCTAACACTCATCCCATTCTCATATACTCTACACATCTCAGCTTCTCTCATGGTTGAATGGGGTGAGAGTTAAAGGTACACCCCATTTCCAATTAGCGAAGACACTGGAAAAGTGAAACAGTAATGGTTTTTACTGTTGCTCTCTGGTGAGTAGAAGTAGAATGTTAGGGTTGGAAACCCTAATGGCACATGTCCCTACTTTTCTTGCTTCAAGCATAACTAGTGCATTAATGACATTTTAGCAAAGAATATATTATAGGGGTGTTGTCACGCCCCTAAAGTTAGAGTTGTAGTGGCACTTCAATGTTAAATCCCATTTTTGCACTTTAATAACTTCACAGTGGAGCAAAAGATATGCATGAAATCAAGCATGCATGGTTTTGCATGGTAGATCTCTGATTTACCAATCTCTACTCTGGTCATATGTGTGGATTCTGAGATACAGGTACTGAAGAAAGTACATTTTTCAGGATTTTTCCTATTGGTTTAAAAGGAATTTCTGTCAACTTGGCTAGTGCCCAGACAGTTTGGAATTTGGGTCTGAAATTTTCTGATTAGAAAGGGCTGGCCCACAGATGTTCCTTTTGCTTGTTTAGTGAAAAATATTAATTCATTTCAAAGTTATTTAATTTAGAAATTTTGAATACGCGATTCTGATCATGCTCAGTAAGCACCAAGAAATAGCTGTATGAAACAAAAAACTCTTTTTTTTCTTATAGACATCATCCTTTCTCACTTACGGAAAATCTTTTTTGTTTGGTTGCCATCTTGTTTTCAGTTTTTTACATGAAATTCCAATTTAAAAAGCCTATAAAATGACATTCTACAGTTCAAGCATCACATGAATGCTGCTTATCTGGACTGCATTAGGTAGATTCTGCAGTCAACTGTTTGGTAAATGGCCTGAAATATTGTTTTTTTTTTACATTTAAATAATTTTTTCATCTCTCGCTTAACACTGAAAAAAAGATGCTTCTATTTGTCCGATGGGTCCTGATCCCCTTATTTGTTTCATGTCAACTGGCCTAGCTGACACACTCTTTGGAATGTTGGACTGAAATGTATCTGGGTAAAAAGGACCTGGGGAACAAATGTATCTTTTGCTGGTTTGGTGAAAAAATGTTACTCCTTTCTCCAGTTATTGATCTTTATTTTAACTTATTTGTCTTTTATCATGAGTCACACTATAAACAAAGATTCTTTTTCATAAAATGACTCTAGGGAAAAGACTGTTTTTTTTTGTTAAGAAAATTTTCTTTTTCTCCCATCGGCATGTTTTCCATGGTATCTAATTGCACCCCCCCATCCATGTGCTTATGTCTCATTTTCCCTGGTGTTTATTGGCACCCATCCCCAAACCCATAACTATTGTTCTTTGCTTTAATCCCTGGTTTCAAGTGGCACCCCCAGCCTCCAATTTCATCACTGCTATGTTTTATTTTAATCCCTGGTGTCTAGTGGTACCCCCACCCTTCGATCCTGTCCCAATTATGTTTAATAATCCCTGGTGTCTAGTGGTACCTCCCACCCTCTGATCCCACCCTATTATTATTTATTTAAAATCCCTGGTGTCTGTGGTACCCTTCACCTTTGATTGCTCTCTCCTATATTTATGGTGTCTAGTGGCTCTAGTAGCACTAGTGGCACCCCATCCTTGTAGACCAGCAAAAGAAAGAAAATGGTCTCACACTAATCTGATCCACCACACCCACCTCACACTCAGCATCCACTACTCTACACACCCCAGTGCACCTAATCCATACCCTCACCACCTGGAGAGGGACAGGGTAAAGATCTACTCTATACAGTCAAAGATTGGCATCTTGCTGCTGGAACCACAAATTAGAATATGAGAAACTAAGGTAACTGCAGTTCTCACTCTAAAAATTGAAAACTAAAATTAAGGGGGTCAGACTTGCAAATGACAAGGCAGGGAACACATCAAGTGAGACCTGTCATTCCAGCTGATTTCTTTCTTATTTGTTTTGAAAAATAGTGTCTTTTCATTTATTTGCTTCACAGTTTAGTTGGGAATTACCTTACTGAGCAGAACAGTGTTTATTTACTTATCTTGTGACATGGGGAAGTTGGCTACTGGTCACCCCTCAATGGCCATAAACGTTACTGTATGTGGAGGGACTGCCAGTGCAAGAAGTGCAGCCTGACTGCTGAGAGGTAGAAGGTGATGGCAACGCAAGTGAGGAGAGCAATTTATAAATTATTGTTGGGTGTTGTACTATATGAAGAAAAAAAAAGAAAAAAAAGTCCCAACATCTGCATGCCAGTCGAGGGAAAGAAATATATGTTATCTCATGGACCAAGAAAATAGCAGTCTACAGGGAAATGGTAACCATATTTGTATGTTTACACAAAATAAAACATTAAAAAAATCACAGCACCTTGGTAACAGTTTCCCTGTCGACTGCTGTGTTTTTCCTTCAAAAATATACAAGAATCCCTATATAGGGAGTCCTGAGATATTGCTATCTGGAGGAGAGACTTGAAATGGCAGTTCTTGAGGTGTGTTGCCACATTCGATTGTAAATGTTGTCTTGTGTGTCTCAAAGGCTGTTTGTCATGGAAGATGAAATTCCAGCAGTCAGATGCATCAAGTGAGACCTGCCTGTCACTCCAGCTGACTTTCTTCTTATTTGTTTTGAAAAATAGTGGCTTTTCATTTATTTGCCTCACAATTTACTTTGTAATTACTTTGCCAAGCAGAACAGTGTTGTTTTAAGGCTTATCTTATGCCATGTGGAAGTCGGCTACTGGTCACCCCGAAGGGCCACAAGTGCTACTGTTTGTGGGGACTGCCAGTGCAAGAAGTGTAGCCTGATCACCAAGAGGCAGCGGGTAATGGCAGCACAGGTGAGGAGAGCAATTCATAAATTATTGGATGTTGTACAAACAAAAAAAAAAAAAAACAGACTTCCAATATCTGCATGCAGGTCGAGGGATAGAAATATAAGCTATCTCATGGACCCAAGAAGGCACTGAGTCAAAACATCAACAACCAGAACAGTGCTGTCAAGAACCAGGTGGCAAAATGCTGGCTTCTTTGTTTTGCAGGGGCTCTGCCCTGCACCTCAACGCAGAGGGCTCTTCCTCCATTACACCCCAGACTAAAGGATTCTCATTCCAGGGCGAGCAGGTCAGATGGCAAGATGAAATGTGTGGGCAGTAGAATACTGTTTCATGGCCTCTTGTTAAAAAATACAAACCCCAAACACCAAAATCTAAGGAGACCAGGATTAGAGCCCTGGTCTCAAATGTCACATGACTGAGCTGCTCTATACTAACATACTATTTGCCAGCAGATTAGGCCTTATGGTCTATCAAGTCTGCTCGAACCTAGATCCTTAGTTGGGTGCGAGACCCTCCCATCCCTTGTGCTCCAGAAACCCCTATCATCCATCCCCACCCCTGGACAGGCCATCATCTGATACATCCACTTTCTGTGTCTGTCCCACCTCTCTTAAAGCTCTCCACTGTGGATCTCTGAACCAGCTCACCAGGCAGAGCATTCCAAGGGTCCACCACCCTCTCAGTGAAAACCTCCTCCTCTTTCCCTCACCCTTCCACCTTCCAACTTCAAACCATGCCCTCTGGTGACCCTCCCTGCTTTAGTCTAAAGATCCCCTCCATGTTTACCTATTTATTCCCTTGAGGTACTTGAAGACCTCAATCCTTGTCCCCCTGTCTCTCCTCTCCTCCAATGAAAACAGGCCAGAGCTCCTCAAGTCTGTCTCATAGTCAAATCCCTAGCCCCTCGTATCATCTTTGTTGCCCTCCTCTGTACCTCTCCAGGAGCTGTATGTCCCTCTTCAAGTGTGGTCTCCAGTACTGTACACAGTACTCAAGGTGTGGTCTAATCAGTCCATTGTACAGTGGCAGAATCACTTCCTTGCTCCTAGAGGTGATCCCCTTGCGATGCATCCCAACATCCTGTTTGCCTTGCTAGCTGCTCTCCTGCACTGCTCAGTGTTATTCATACATGTATCCACCATGACCCCTAGGTCTTTTTTCCCTGTTGAGGCTTCAGCACCTCCTCCCAGGGTGTACCTGTGTTTAGGAGTTTCTCGACCAAGATGCAACACCTTGCACTTGGTGATATTGAAATTTATTTCCATGTGTGAGCCCAGCTTTCCAGGGTGTCCAGGTCCCTTTGCAGGGCCAACCTCCCTCTTCTCCCTCAACTACTGCTCCCATCTTGGAGTCATCCATAGGAGACTCATTTCACACCCTATACCATCCCTGATGTCTGATATGTATGCATTAAAAGGATTGGCCCGGACAGCCCTGTGGTACCCCACTACCAACCTCTGTAGGGTTCGAGAGCTCCTCACAGACCACTACTCTCTGAGTGCGTCCAGCTATCCAGTTTTCAATCCATCTGACCATCAAAGGGCCTACTCCTAACCCCATCAGTTTCTCCACCAGACCATTGTGGGGGACAGAGTCAAACGCCTTGCTGAAGTCCAAGAATAATACATCCACAGGCTTACCCCTATCCAGTTCTGATGTTACCCATTCATAGAACTCTACAAGGTTGGTTTGACATGATCTACCTGGCACAAAACCCATGCTGCCACTATCCAGACCTCCCACCTCCTCCAAGTAAACCCCAATCGTTCCTTTAGTATACTCTCCATTAATTTTCCCACCACCGAGGTTAAACTGATGGGTCTATAGTTTCCTGGTACTTCCTTCGACCCCCCTTTATGGATTGGTACCACATGTGCCTCTCGCCAATCCCTAGGTACCCTCCCTGTCTCAAGTGACCTGTTGAAAAGCTCCGCCAGGAGTGCAGCCAGTATGTCCGCCAATTCCCATAGTACTCTCGGATGAATGCCATCCGGCCCAGGAGATTTGTCTTTCTTTAGGGCCTTGAGGGCAAACCACACCCTTTTGGTGGGGATGGCATCATCCGTCCCCTCCACCTTACTGGTCTTTTTATCCTTATCCAGATGTGACACCCCTGGGGTACCTTTCCCTCCCTTTTGCTCCATTTCTGCTGCTCCCTTGATCCCACTCCCTGCCGCTTCTATCCCCTTTGTGCCTTGCTTTGTAGATATCCCATCCCCCTCCCTAGTGAACACAGAGGCAAAGTACTCGTTAAATACCTCTGCCTGGTCCCTCGCCTCTTCCACCCACCCTCCTTCTGATCTCAATCTGCTGAGATGGCCCTTAGTTTTTCTCCGCTCCCCAATGTACCGGAAGAACCCCTTTTCCCCTCCATGTATCCCCTGTGCCAGCCGTTGCTCTTTACTGGACTTTGCTCCCCTTACCATACGGGTGACTTTTCTAGATGCAAGCTGGTACATTTCCTTATCCCTATCCCTCTTGTTGTTTTTTATATTTTTGTAGCCTTTCTTTTCTGACTGCTACCTGGACCTCACTGGACCACCAGCATGGTTTATGTGACCTTGCTCCTTACGTTTCAACTTAAGCGCAGATCCTGACTGCCTCATGAAGTCCCTGCTTTTATGACCTCCCATCTCCTTTCCACACTTGTTGTTGAGGTAATCCCTTCAAGTGATCCTTGAGAATATTTCCCATGCCCATAAAGTCTGCCCCCCTGAAGTCCACTGCCAGTGTCCTAGATCTCACCCCCACTCCCCCAATGCTTATTTGAAACCAGACAGTATTGTGGTCACTCCCAGTCAGGGGTCCTGTACAACCATGTCCCTTACCAGATCCCCATCTGCCAGAACCACATCCAGGACATGCCCTCCTTGTGGGCTCCATCACATGCTGTGTTAAGAACACATCCTGGAAGCCATCCAGCAGCCTCTGCTCCTTGGCCACCTTAGAGGACATGGTTCCCCAGTTAGTACCTGGCATATTAAGGTCCCCATCAACACCACTCCTTCCTTTTGGACCACACTGGGCAATGATGTTGTCCAGCAAACCATCCTCTAGAACATCACTCATCCCGGGGGCCTATTGCTACACCCAGCTTGACCTTATCTCCTGCTGGGGATCGTGGAGTGACCCATAAGGCCTCCACGTTTCCTCTGCCTCTTCTTCTACCATAGCAATTTCTATGTCATCTCTAATGAACATAGCCACTCCACCCCTCTGCCCTCCTTTCTATCCTTCCCTAAGCATAGTGTACCCCCGTACATTTAGGTCCCAGTCATGGTTTTTGTTGGCCCACGTTTCCGTGACTGCCGCCACATCCACCCCTCCCTCGAACAGCATGGCCTGGAACTCTGGCAACTTGTTTCCCAAACTCCTGGCATTTACTAACACTAACCCCCAACCCTTACTAACACTAACCCCCACCCCTTACTAGCACTAACCCCCCCCTTATACCTCAGCCCTCCACACCAGAGGAGCAACTCGGCCAGCCTCTTGGATTCTGGTGCCCTTTCCACTGTCAGCACCACAGACAGTGACCTGGAAGTGCTACTGCAAGTGCTGTAACCCTCTTGCTTGTCCATGGTAGCGCTATACAGACTAGAGCTCTGTTGACTAGCGCTATTCTGGTAGTGCTAGCCTAGTGGATTACCACTCAAGAAAACAGCAGACTAAAGGGAAATGGTTATCATATTTATATTGTTTACACAACATAAAAATAAAAAAAATCACAGCACCTTGGTAATAGTTTCCCTGTTGACTGCTGTGTTTTTCTTCCAAAAATATACAATAATCTCTGTATAGGGAGCCCTAAAATATTGTTAACTGGAGGGGGGAGACTTGAAATGGCAGTCCTCGAGGTTGGATGCCACGCTCAGCTGTAAATGTTGTCTTGTGTGTGTCAAAGGCCAGTTTTCATGGAAGATAAGTTGCAGCAGTCAGAATTATATAGTGTTGTATTTGAGTAATTTACAGTATTTTATGGATACAATGTTTTATTCAGCTTGTTTTATTTCAGTTACATTTTTGGCATGTGGTAGTTTCATTTTCTATAACTAAAGCATTAAACACATTGCCAGTTTTGATCTGTAGGCTTTGGGTCTCCAAGTGTATCATTTTGTATCATCTTTGAAAAGTAGTGTGCTCACCTTGAAGATGAATAACATTTTAAAATCAATGAATTTGGTTGTATTACTGTGCTCTTCTGAATTTTGTAGAAGTGAAATGTTTGATGAAAATGTAGACAATATTTCCAGTCATGTTCTGTGGTAATTTTCACTAATATAAAATTGAATTACATTTTGGGGGAGTTGATGATGTCTAAAATGGTATGCTATAAGAAAAAAATTTAAAATAAACAAAAAATAATTAAAACAAATTACATCTTTTTTTAACAGGTGCAGTAAAACCAATCATTTTATAACCACTTGTATTTCCACTTATAACATAAGTCTGTAAAATAAGAAATTTGTTCTTTGAAGTATTCAGTTTGGTAAAAAAAAACTCTATACATTTATAGCAAATAAAGGAATATCATATAACACTGAACACATTTAGTCTTTTAATTGGAATCTTTAAATATATTTTAGTTTTTACTGGTATTTATATATATGTATGCATCTAAAGACTGATAGGAGCACAGGGCCTGGAGGACTCTGCACCCCCATAAACAAATAAGGATACATTTACACTAACCCAAAAAGTAAGTAAATTCTTTGCAAACACTGTGTTAATGCACTACTTAGGGCTGCTGTGACAAAAGTAGGGAAATGTGGCTTTGGATTGCCAACCCTAACTCTCCACCCCCACCCAGCAGGCAGCAACATGCTTGGGGTTTGCCTTGGGGTTGTCAACCCTAACGCTCACTCCATTCTCATATGCTGTTTCCATCTCAGCTTATTTACTCAGGAATGGGGTGAGCATTATGAGTGTTAATTCAAGGCACACCCACCTGTTCGTTGCCTCCAGGTAATGGTGACTGCATTTCCCTACTTTTGTTATGTTTACCCTAACTAGTGCATTAATGAAGTTTTTGCAAAGAATATATATATATATATATATTAGAGGCAAAAACTCCATTTAATGCATTAGTTAGGGTTGTTCCTGGCGACAAAAGTGAGAAGTCGCTGTTGGGGTTGAAAACCTTCCCTGGACCCCCTGCCCCGCTCCAACCGGCATTGGGGTGCGATTAGGATCGTCAGCCCTAACTCTCACCCCATGACATGTGTAAAGCAGCAGAAGTATAGGAGAATGGGGTGAGAGTTAGGACCACCATCCCAATGCGTCCCCTGTCGCTGGTGGGGGAGAGGGCGGGAGTCCAAGGGGTTTTCAACCCTACGCAGTTCCTCACTTTCTGCTGTGGAACAACCCAACTAATGCATTAAATGGAGTTTTGCCTCTATTTCCCTTCTTTTTGAGAATGATAGCGAGAAATAGTGAATGTAATGCAGCGGCGGGAAGCGCGGGGCCCTCCGCCACATGATGTGTTGTGGCATACTAACAGGGACAACAGCCAAACAGAAATGCTAACAGTGGCATACCATGGTAACACAAGCATGAATGAGAACAGAAAGGGTAGCAGACATGGTGGCGTGGACAGGAATGGTCTGCCACGTGATGTGTTGTCACATAGTAACATGGTGCCTGCAAACAGAAATGTCAATGGGCATGGTGATGTAAAGTGAAACAGTAAGATAAACAGTACTGTAGACAGAAATGGCAAAAAATAACAGAAACACAAGTGCAAATGAAAACGCAAACGATAACGCACATGGTGGTGCAGACGTCAATGGTAAGTGAAACGGGTATGGATCCGCAAGTGGAAAGGGCAACAGTAACAGTAATGTAAGCGCACAGGCTGGTTTTCCCCAAAACCTGCATTGAGAAAGACAGTGAGTACAAATAATATATGCAAAATAATGAGTATCGGCGCAGAAAATGAGATCTTGGAATACTAAATACATTATATCTCAGGAACTTTACTGACGAGAAAAAAATTTAAAAGTCATATTATTTACAACTGCCTAGCTAATTTGAATCTTAGCCCATAAGGAGGCTAAAATTTTCAAACGAAAAGTCCATATCTCTTACCGTTCCGAGATACGGGCTTCTGAAAGGCACGGTAACGCGGTAATATTATCCTATGGGAAAAGAAAAGTTCGTGCGCCATAACTTTTGCCTCCTGTAATGTTTTTTTCACCAAACTACTGAAAGGCACATCTGTGGGCTGTTGGCTGTCTTCCCTCCAAATTTCAGGAAAAAAGACCAAACCGTTATTTTGCAGCAGGGCTCCAAATGATTTCTGTTAAGTGTCGGGCGCCGTAATGTTATCCTATGGGAAAAACCGTCAATTTTGGAGTGCCATAACTTTGCCGCCATGTGATATTTTTTCACCAAGCTACTGAAAGGCACATCTGTGTACTGTTGGCTGTCTTCCCTCCAAATTTCAGGAAAAAAGACCAAACCGTTATTTTGCAGCAGGGTGCCAAAGGATTCCTGTAATGCTTCGGGTGCCGTAATGTTATCCTATGGGAAAAACTGTCAACTTTGGAGTGCCATAACTTTGCCGCCATGTAATATTTTTTCAATACAACACTGAAAGGCAGATCTGTGAGATGTCAGCTGCGTTCCCTCCAAATTTCAGCCCAAAACTCACAACGGTTATTTTGCAGTGCAGTGCCAAAGAATTGCTGTCATTTTCCCACAGACTAGAAAATTACTGTCGCAATTTGCGTAAGCTTTCACAAAAATTTGCGACACTTTCGTGAGCACGAAAGTAATTTGTGAAAGTACTTTTTCCAGAAATTTGAAAAACATATTTCTGGGGTGTTTTACCACAAAATAAAGACATGGCAAGCATTCTCAGGGCCCGACTAGGTGAATACAAAAAAATTAGGTTGCTAGAGGGTCCCAAATTTAAATGCCAACCATTTTTCTGATCACCAACTGAAAACAAAATGGCTGATTTGCGAAAGTAACAGGCCCATTTGCGAAAGTAAAAAATGCATTTGCGAAGTGTTGAACTTTTTGTTAACTTTTCCCATTGACTTATAATGGGAAACTGTTTTTTGAATAACTTTTGAACCGTTTAATATTTTTTCATGAAATCTTCAAAAGGCACATCGGGGACCCTGGCTGTACAAGTTTCCTGAAGATTTTGGTCCGGTCACACAAACCGAACGACCTGTAGGCGCGACCACAGAATTCCAGAAAAGCATAAACGTGCGCACAGATCACACTTAATAACTCCACAGCCATATATCCAACCAGTACAAAGCTTGGCAGATCCCAAGGCCTATGGTTCTTGATCATAAATTCCAAATTTCAGGCAAATCCATCAAACGGTTGCAAAGTTATTAAGGTGCAAAGTTTTGGGGTTTAACATAAAATGGCTCCTCAACCTAACTATGGTAGCACTACCGTGCTACCATAATATATATATATATATCTAAATCTCTCTATATATATATATATATACATACACATATATATATATATATATATATATATATATATATATAGCAAATTCTTTCAATCATTCTGATAAGACTCATACTTGTTTTGACCCCCAAAAAAAAGGAAAAGCCTGTTGGCTACACCAAGCAACACTAAAATCAGAAGTTGCTAGTAGTAACAATTACAAGTGTAAGCTATGAAAAATAATATCTGTGAAAAAGGAAGTATTGGAACTATTAAGAATAGGAACTAGGGCTGGATTTTCAAAGCACATGACATAGGCACAAATACCAATTTTAGACATAGCTATATTAAGTCAAATGCACCAAAATATTTACAGGAAATTCTCAGACATTTTGATTATTTGTGAGATTTCCTCCATTTACAGCAGAAATTGATGCCTACATCAGCTTTTTGATACATGCATAATTTTTGTGCATAGCTAGTAACACTTGTTACAAATTGATTGACTACCATTTCTGTAGTACACTGCAGTGTCACAAGTAATGCAATTATGCTCACAAAGTGATGCAAAGTTTGAAAATCCAGCCCTTAATAAATTGTCATAAATGCGTAGTGTAAACTGCACACAGTGATGTTTCTATGCTTTGAAATATTCCCATTGGCTATAGTGGTGGGATAGCACTAATAGAGATAGGGTTGAGTAGGCATTTCTATGTTAAACTCAGATTTTTTCCTTAAAATGTATCTGTCCCAGGACTGAATGATATAAAATTCAGCACACATATAGTCAGTGCCAGTATCTGGGGTTCCTGTGCTTTCAGTAACAGTCAGTTGGGCAGTTTGACAGTTCTCGAAGATGGAATATTCATAAAAATATGGTTTTAAGATCTTTTGTTTCTTTACCAGTATCACAGAAATGTAAAATGTTCAAGTTTGCGAGGGTTTGGCACAAGGATGGTTCTTTGATAAATGCCTTTACTTAAAACAAATTGTACATTTTAAATTAGTATGAAAATGAAATGTTATTTTCCCAAATGCAAATTTCCCTTTTGCAAAAATGTTTCTTAACTGGATTTTTTTGAAATAAGTATATGTCACTGCTGTTAGTTGGAACCCACTTTTCTGAGAAAAAACTTATGGTTTTGTGGGTATTCATGACCATGAAAACTGGGAAAACAATAAAAAATGTTGTGCATCAAAACCCCAAAAATCTGTTGGTATTTAATACTGAAACTTGTACTGGCAATAGTGTCAGGTGTAAGGTTGAATTTTTCAAGCATTTTCTTGGTAAAAAAATATATTTCTAAAATACAGTATTAATAAACTTAGATTGTTATGTGTGACAAGAAAGGTTCTGCTTTCATGATTCACCAACCCACTTCTGTAAGATCAAACTCCACTCTCATTAATAGTCTGAAAATGAAACAATATGAAGATAGTCTTGCAGGTCACAGGATCATAGACATGGGAAAACAAGGTGAAAAATCATTGCACATCAAAACCACCACCACCAACAACAAATATGTTAGAACTTAAAAGTGTGACATGTATATGGTCAGTAGTGTAGGGTTTAAGGTTGATTCTGCAATCTGCAAGTTCTTTTGTTAAAAATAATACTCTAAAATATTAATGCAATTTGGCAGAAGCATGTTATGTATCAGGTACTGCTGTCAACTAGTGAACCTTCTTTCATGACTGATGAACTGGCTTTCATGAGATATTGTACAATCTCACTTTCATGACATAATCTCTTGATAAGAAAAAGGTACACAGCTTTGTAGGACCATCTCTGTAACAAGTTGATGCAGACCAGTCCAGACATCTGCTACAATTCTGGTGCAATCTGGGTAATGATTCAGCTTCCATCAGACAACTCCTGAAGTCCACTACAGTTCTTGTGCAATGTTTGTGATGAGCTTTTGCTTCATGACTGACCCAGAGTGCCACTCATGAAGTCCCCTACAGATGTAGCACAATGTGTGTGATGATGTACCTGCCAGTCTGTGACAGGTCTTGTACAATCTATGTGATGATTCACCTCCTAGTGCTACTTTGTGTATTGCACACAATATGCAAAGTAAATTACTGTGGCTATCAATCTCAAAAAGAAGGAAATATAATTGCAAAAAGCTATGTTAAAGACAAGTTTAGATTTCTTCTTAAAGGCACAAATGTAAGAAAAAGTGATTTTTTCACCACCTTGATAAACCTGGCCCTTGATAGTGAAAAAAAGTAACTCTACCAAATTGTCACATTGGAAGAAAGAAGGGACCAGGGGGACATGATAGAAGTCTTCAAGTACAAGAAGGGGTTAAATGGGGAGAAGCAGTTAAGGTGTTCTTAAGGAAGGAGGAGGGGCAACTAGAGGGCATGGGCGGAAGCTGGAGGGGGGGAGATTCAGGAGAGAAAGGAGGAGGTGCTACTTCACTGAGAGGGTGGTGGAGCCATGGAATGCACTGCCCAGGGGGCTGGTGGAGGCAGAGATGGTGGAGGGGTTCAAGAGGGGATAGAATAGGTACAGGGGAAGGGTTCTGTATGCAAAGTCCTGTGCAGTGGGAATATCCAGGACTGGGAAGGGAAAAGCCAGAGAGGATGAGGGGGGCAGCAAGATCAGCTCCCAGGATGGGGGCTGACCAAACGAGCAGACACGAAAGACTGTTTGGCCTATTCTGCTGGCATTTGAGTATGTTAGTACGATGCAAGCCTTAGACCCCCATGTTCTCTTTTCCTTTGGAATACATTTCCTCAGAGAACCAGAGTTAAACTAAAAAAAAATATGTATTCAATATGATTATGGTTAGCTGAGGAAAATAATGTCATGCCCCCAAACTGTGAAAATGCATACATAAAATCAACTACTATCGCTGTTCATGACAAGGCCAATGATGAAGGAAATAGACATTTTTATGTATGGCACTGTGCTGACAAGTCTGATGTTCATTGGCTTCTTATTTAGGTCAACGTGCATCAGTTGTGCAATTGAACTGCCTCTGGAGCATGAAATTTAATTCCCCTTAACATGGTCAGCAAGACTGATTGAGGCTATCTTTACTTGTTGGCTTCCATAATTTTGAGACATGATTTTGTGTGTGTGTGTGTCAGTGATCTTTATAGTTCTTTTAACTGTGCTTGGTTTATGTAACAACTTGCTTACATGTGATTTTTCTTTTTGTTTGTAGTGACTTGACTCTTTAAACACTGCAATCTAACTTCTGAACTACTAGGATTTAAAGATCACTGGTCACATAAAATATGTCTCTTCACTTTAATAAATTTAATTCAGTGTCATTTCTATTTATGGTTAAGGCCCATTGAGCAGAGCTCATTTGCAATGGGGACCCAGTAATACAGGTTACACATAACTTCAATTAAATTTACTATATATATATATATACATATATATATATAGATATGCATGTAACATATATATATATATATATATATATATATGCATGTAACATATACTTCAATGTGTGGTACATAGCTCAGTGCTGTGATACATAAGAGCTGGGTAAGATATGGTTGGTACTTAGATACATTAGAGCAGGATTGGTACATAGTCAGTGCTTGTAGTACATAGGAACTGGCTGAGGTATGATTGGTGCTTAGAACATTTGAGCTGAATGAGATATGGTTGATGTTAGAAACTGATCTTTTGACCTTTCTTTATATCCCACCTTTGTCACGATGCTTGGTACGTTTAGGATTGAAGGCCCAGCATAAGATGTGATATGAGTGCTGGAGGAGAAGGAGGAGGAGGAGGCAGGGGTCGATGGAGGGTGAGTCCAACTCACTACGTAGAGGGAGAAAAAGCTGAAACATATGTAGAGGATGGGGGAGGAGCTATTTCCCCCTACTGAAATACAGGCAGAGCCTTCATTCAGTGTGTGGTACACAGCTCAGTGCTGTGATACAAAAGAGCTGGGTAAGACATGGTTGGTGCTTAGATATGTTACAGCTGGATTGGTGCATAGTCAGTGCTTGTAGTATGTAGGAACTGGATGAGGTACGATTGGTGCTTAGAAAATTTGAGCTGGATGAGATATGGTTGATGTTAGAACTTCATCTTTTGGCCTTCTCTATATCCCACTTTTGTGCAATGTTTGGTACATGTAGTACTGAAGGCCAAAAGAATGTAATTACCAATGTGATTACATTCTCCAACTCCAGAGAGTGTGGCTTGTAGCATACAGGAGAGGAATAACCCCCTTAGGGGGAACCTCCGAAGACCCATGGATACTGACTTGCCCATCCTCTGGGCATACTAGAAGGAGAGTAATCCTAAGCTAGGCAAGTATTGATAAGTTATCTTAACACTAGATTCAGAGTGTTGGTTGAAGAGGCATATCCTGAGTTTGACTGCTAGCAGGCAATCCTAGAAGATGAGGTACTGGTGAAGGAAGAGTCCACCATGGAGAGACAATAGCTTATGAGGTTAACGAATCCAAGTCTGTAATATCCATAGGTGCAGAAGATGAGGAATTGGCATAGTCAGGCAGCTTGGCTAGTGGCTGTTCACTAAATCATGTCTTGGAAGGGTGAGAATGTGAAACAGGTCGATGGTCAATCCTAGAGCACAATGAAGGAAGAAGTCCATTCTAGAAGATGTAATGGATTATGGTGAACAAGCAGCCAGGCCCCTCTTGTGGGATGGAGTAGAAGAGAATTGCAGATCCCACGTGATCCAACATAGCATAGTTCCAGTAGAGAAGGCACCAGGTCCCCTAGCGGGGTGAAGCAGGAATGAGGGGTGCAGGCAGCCAGGCCACCTTGTGTGGTGAAGAGGAGATAAACCTCCAGGCCCCCTTTTTTGGGGATGAAACAGGAATGTGTACAGCAAACAGATAGGCCCCTTTTTGTGGGTGAAGTAGGACTGTGTTGAATAGGTTGCCAGGCCCTCTTGCGGGGTGAGGCAGAATATATGGCAAACCCTGCACTGTCCAAGATTGCATAGGTTCCAGTAGAGTTAGTGAGACCCCCATGTGGGTCATCCGATGAGATGGAATGTGGATGAGCAAGCAGCCAGGCCCTATTGCATGGTGAAACCAGAGGCATGGGTGGAGCCTACTAGGTCCGCTAGTGCATATGCTACAGTACTAAGGTGAAACCCCCATGTAGGTTGGCCAAGGTGAAATGGAATGCATTGAGCAAGCACCAGGCCCTCCTGGCAAGGTGAAACATTAATTGGAAAAGATCTCCCAGGATAATCATGGTGGAGACCCATATGGAGACGGTATCTTCCAAAGCTGTCAGGAGGGCAGCGGAGGTAGGATCAACCAAGTTTTTGTTGACAGGGAGCAGAGCTAGGTACAGTCTGGCAAGACAGTAAGACAGCTGTCTATGCACAGTACAAGTATAAATGCAGGAGAAGGCTAGATGTCACTGGTAGAATTCCCAGTCCTGTTGTCAGGGTCAATGATGAGCAAGAAGTCAACGTTGAGACTGAGGTTCCGGCAGAGTAAGATTCAGCTCTAACAATGCTTGGATGAAGGATGATGGTTATTCAATGACCAAGGTAGCAGGAAGCGAAGCGGTTGTAAAGCATACAATTACAGTCAGCATAAGTAAGGAATGAGTGCAACTGTAGCAAATCATTTTAGGACAAAGAATCAAGAAGAAGAATTGGTCAGAGTTTTGCCAAGCAAGGAATGAGATGATGAGGTGGAGTCAGTGCAATTGGGAGGCTTGATTGGAGCCATAATCCTGTGAAGCAGGTTGTGTAGAGTTCTTCATGAGATGGAGGAATTGTCTCAGGATGCCCAAGAATTGAAGTATACTCTATGGAGATGTCCAGCATAGAAGTTGGGTTGGAACTGGACTGAAGAGGTGGATTGTTGTAGAAGCAAAAAGGAATTGTGATGTAGAGTAGGCCCGGACTTGGGCTAGCTGAAGCATTGGTCTGATGCAGGTCTAGGTATGCAGTGGTCGATGCTTGAAACGATCGAGTGTTCTCAGGTGTACAGTCTAAGGAAGACGAGATCTGATTGGGATCTGCTGTAGTGAGGATGGAAATGTGGTTGAGGAGGGAGAATGCTTCTTGAGAGCATGAATGATTTGGGATGGTGAAACCCACAAGTGGGTTCACCAGCACTACTGTATGAAATGCTCCAAGGTAAAGTGGGGTGAACCTCCATGTGAATCTGTTTGCAGTGACTTGAAGTATGTTTGAGCTATGGTAGGGCTTCCTCATGGGAATTGCAGTGTTGATATGTCAGGACCTCACATGGTCAGCCATTGCCATGAAAAGCTGGACGAGTTGAAGATGGTGGACCCCCATGGTCTGCCATTGCAGAAGTAGGTACAATCCAATGTGAGGATGACAAGACTCCTAGAGGATCCACATGTGGCAGGGAAGGAATCTGTGTGCGATGAGAAGAGGTTCTATCATGGACATGGTTATTAGGATGGCGGGACAGGAGGTCCACTTGCACATTAGTAAGCATAAACGAATGAACTGTTCAAGGTTTTCTTGAAGTTGAGCTTAACAGGAGAATCCCATGCAGGAGGACTGGAGGATTAGAATGGCATGCCGGGAGGACATGAATAGGACATGTGAGGTTGGTAGCTAAAGCTGCAGAATTACAGGATTCATGGTTGCAGCATGTGTTGTGATGAAATGCCCATCCAGCAGATTTCTAGAAGGTCCACTAGAGGACATGTAGTAAGACAATAGAGTAGCCTGCTAGGCCCCAACATGGGCTAGCTAGGTGGCAGGACCTGCAAGTAGGTCTGCCTGGGTAGTAGTAAGAGTGAGTGAGTTGAGCTAGGCCTCCACATAGGCTAGCAGGACCGGCATGGACCTCAGGTAGGTCAGCCTGAGGAAGGAGTAGAGAGAATGAGTCGAGCTAGGCCTCCACATAGGCAAGCTGGACCAGCAGGACCTCCACGTAGGTGTTCACAGAAGGAGTAGAAGAGAGAAAATAGAGCCAGACCACCACATAATCTGGCTGGATGACATGAGTAAGGTTGGCAGTGTAGCAGCCATGGTCATGCCTGTCAGAGGAGGGATGCTGCAGAGCAGCTTGTGAGCAGGAGAAGTTTAGGAGACAGTTGGTAAACAAGAAGGGGTAAAGATGCTTGAACATCAGGGGAAGTCTTTGCATCCAGTAGAGTGATTTCTTAGGATGTTCAGGTAGTAATAATGTCTATGTCATGTATAGGTATGCAGGAATGGTGGGTACAGTGGTCCCAAGAACTGGTGTCTGAGGAAAACGAATGAGGAGTGTCATTAGATAGCAGCACAAGCATACCAATGCACCATACACAGTATGGAACAGGTAAGACAAGGCAGCGTATAGGACTGAGGAAGGAATCGGTATGATGAACAAAAAAACAGGTAGGTACTCCACAGAAATGATGAACCAACTGTAACATGCAGGAAATGATCTGAAAACAACTGTGAAATGTGGGCGAGTACATAAGGGGAAGAAACTCCCATCAAGTATGAGGAGATGTCCAGCAATGAAAAAAGACCATACCTAATATGCTCTGTTATCCTAGGGAAGATAATGGTGGCAAGAAGGAAGGCAGAATCCAAATGGCTGAAAAGGTCCCAGTTGCAGCAGCTACTGCAGCAGATGTAACAGGTGCCATAGAAGGAAGCAACCCAAGGTTCCCTGCACCGTAGAGCATCAAGGGAAGGGGTGGGGAAGCACAGCACAGTGGTGACTTGCAGCCACAAGTTGAGGGCACTGAAACCTGTAATGCTCTATGGCCCAGGAAAGATGCATCAGTGGACATGGAAGTAAGGCAGTCGTTGGCATTATCGGCCACAAGAAGACGGCATGAAGAGTGCTGCA
This sequence comes from Neoceratodus forsteri, assembly GCA_016271365.2. Classification (NCBI taxonomy): domain Eukaryota; kingdom Metazoa; phylum Chordata; order Ceratodontiformes; family Ceratodontidae; genus Neoceratodus; species Neoceratodus forsteri. The sequence goes on along the minus strand of CM057449.1, from coordinate 769,538,629 downwards.
GGAGCTGAAGTGAAACTGCAGTGAAAGGAAGGAGTCCTGAGTGAGGAACAGGCTGACAAACTCCAGAACAAACTCTGCGGTTGGGCTCAGGCTGTAATGCAGACCCAGAGGCTGGCGTGAAGGAAAGAACTCCAAAAAGGAAACAAAGACACAAGAGACAAGGTACAGACAGAACGGGGGCGAGGGACAAGGAAGAAAATAGAAAGACTGGAAGGGGAAGAATGAACAACAGGAAGAGACCCAAGGAAGGTGCTAGGGGGACACCAGAGGCACAGAGAGAGAAAGAGAGAGAGACAGCCCCCAGACCCATGCAGCACTGGCAAGTTCGACTCACTAAGCAGAGGGAGCGGAAGCTGAAGGATTATCTAGAGGATGGGCAGTAGCTATTCCCCCTCCCCATTGAAATACAGGCAGAGCCTTCCAAAAATAAAATATAAAATTACATAACATAAATACATACTTTCATACTGTAGCTCATAGCACATGTACAAGTAAAATATAATACCAGAAAGCTCAAAAAACATGAGCAGTTGGCCAGAAAAGATAGGAACAATTTTTTTTTTTCAAAATGGAAATTGATGGTCATTTTGTATCGGAAGTATGAAAATTGGCTGCCAAGGAATTCTACAAGGCAGGCACATAATGACTAAGAGAATATGTAGATCATATGGTCTTAACGCATGCAGTTTCAAATCCATATAGATGCAAACTGCACCAGAAAGGATTACCCTTTCTAACTAATGGGTAGAATTTCAAAATATGTCTCCTCCACAGCCATTTCAGGTTATATGCTCTGTTTTTCTACAAAGGGGATTGATTTACATACACTGGTCACACTCTTACACGCTTTCTGAGCCCCTGACAGAGGGACAAGTTTGAAAGTAGGCAGAGATTGGCTGGACATAAGGGGCCCAATTCTGAAATGATTCCTTGGAATGATGCAAATTGCAACATTCCAGGGATGCAGCAATACCTGGGTGTGCCACGGACCCTGCGCTGGATCCTGCAAAAATATGGGGGCCCAGTGCCAAAATCCTGGATTTGACGCAAATGCTGAAGAGTGCTGAACCATCGGAGCAGCTGTGGCACATGTCTCAAGGATTCAGCTCCCCCCTCACTGGCAAAACACAGAAAGGGCCAGCATTGGTGGTGGTGGTGAGGGGGTAGGGTATCCAACTGTCAGCAGGGGATCAGGGGCAGGAAGGACATGGGGAGGCATGAGGTGGGTTGGAGAGACAGCGGGGACATAAGGTATTGTTTAAGTATCAGGCAGGGTGCATATGCCTCTGTATAATATGTACAGAGGCATATGCATCCCGCTCAGTGCTAAAGCAATCCCTTACTTCCCCCCTCATATCTCCAACCCACCCTATTCCTCTCTGTGCCCTTCCTGCCCCCTGACCCCACTTGTAGCTCTCCCCCCACAGTGTCCCACACTGGTGCAAGAGGCTTAGACCACCTCCTGTCAGGCCTAAGTTGAGCCCCTTGCTACAGCCACAGTGGGTCTTTTAGGAATTCCAAAAGGGATGTAGTAGCCCGCCATGGTGCACACCCTTGTGACCTAGTGTGTGTACCTAATGTAGGTTGCAAGGGTGGTGCAGCCTACATTAACAGATGGTATCCCATTCCAGTGCAGACTGCATTCCAGCATAGGGAATGCAGCAAAGTATAACTCAAGGTGCAACTTAGTCATTGATGTTTGATGCAAGCACCTTGCATGGCCTTAATGCTTTTGGAATGAGGCCAAGGTATCAACTAAATGCTTGCATCAGGATATCACTGGATTGACCAACCTGCCTTTTGGGTATTGTATCCCCTTCTGAATATGCAGCAAATTTAAACTTCACATGAAAAAGTTTTGTTGTGAAGTTGGTAACTTACACCTCAGGAAATGTTGCAACATTTTCCTTTACCTGAATAAACTTCACAAAACTTTTGTGAGTTGGAGTCAGCACTGGAGATAAGGAGGACCTAACATTATGTGAATGTAGTTACAGAGGTCTTCTGTTCTATTAGGCAGCACAAAAGGCAGCAGAGCTTGTGGAGGAGGGGTAGCAGCAGCAATCGGGGAGAAGAACCATAGCCATTTGTGAATGAGGTGACAGAGTTGTAGTTTATTTTTCTTGTGGGTGACACCATTCATGGTGGTGGGAGAAAGACATGGCAGTAGTAATTGAGCAACTGGTCCATAATTGTATGTCAAAACAGTGGTGGAGCTGTATCTTATTATCTTCTAAGCAGAAGTACTCATGGCAGAAGTGGAGATTGAAGAGGAGGTGGTATAAGCAAAAGAAGAAGAGGTCCATAGCTGTATATGAATGTTGTGGCACAGCTGAGGCAACAGAATCCATCTAGGAAGCAGAGCCTGAGGAGAATGTGTCTGGAGCAATGGAACAGATGGCCCATAGCTGTGTTGAATATTATAGCAGAGATACATCAGTTTTTTTTCTGGGTGGAGCACCCAAGGAGGAAGTAGTGTAGGAGGGTTCAGCAGCAACAAATGAGAAGGTCCATACTTGTGTGTGAATTTGGTAGCAGAGTTGTATCTTCTTTTCTTTTGAGTGGCAGCACAAATGGAGGAAGCTGAGAAGTTATTATATACTGCCATGCTATGCCAATTACCACTGGTCCCCTGCTTTCTTGCCTGCCTTTGATCCATGACTCTTCTTTCCCACTCATGATGGCATATGCAGTGATGAACTCACACAAATTAAGTACATTTGGAGTAACTACAGTACTCCCATTCTGTAGCTTGCACCACAACATAAATAACAAAAATAAAGTCCTATCAAATAAAACTATTATAGAAAGACATTAAAGAAGATAACCAAACAAATTACCAAAATAGTAATCATCTCCGCCATATAACCATCCATCTACACTATCTGCCAGGGCACTATACAGACAACATCATTTCTGAATGTTAATCACACTGCAGGCTGCTGTTCAGAACTGTCCCTCTCCTATGCACTGCTGAGACAGGAATAGCACAAAACACACAGAGGTTAAAGAAAAAGAAAATAATGATCAAAATGGCAAGAACACAGTTCAGAAATCTACTATACAGATGCAGAAGTACAAGTAAAATATTTAAAATATATATTTTGTACTAGAAAGATTTAGTTTAATCAGACAGCTGATATACTCTGAATACATTATTTTGGAGTGCACAGAGCACAGCACTCAAGATCAGTTTCTTACTGCAATGTAACCATGTGAGTCTGTGCTGGCTGCAGGTCACATGGCACACATTAAACAGCTCAGCCATTTCCATGAAGTTCCTCAGAAATTCACAATTTTGTGCAGTTATAAAATCTTTTAATTTGGACTAAACAAAGTGTAAGCAACTTTATAAAGTTGTGGAGCTTCATGAAATGCTTGTGAAATGAATCTGCTTAAACTTCACCTAGCTCTCCTCCATACCCAGTTGAGAAAAACTGTGGCAGATCACAAACACAGTGCCCAGGCTGCCTTTTCACTCCCATTCTCCTATGATTCCAATCAGCTATGTAATATGTTATTGTGGCGTAGCATGGACAGTAGTGCAACTCAAACAAGGGTTCATAGCCCCTGTGTCAGCTATCTAGGTTCTGTAATTTATATACCCTTCAAGACCCCTATGTACTGCTTTGGCATACTGTAGAGTGACAGGATAGTATATTTGGTATATAGAAAATGCAATAAGATTGTACATATTGTTAAGGAAAATACCCATACCTCAGATCAGAAAATAGTTACTCCCTATCACTTTCCTGACATTCTCAATGTGAAATGATCTTAGCAATGGTTGGTACCAGCCTTGTTTCTCTCTAATGTCTCTTTAAAATGAGCCACCACTAGCAGACACCCAACAATCCAGAAGCAGTGCATTGCACTCCAGTGCAGACAGGCTAGTTAGAAGCAACCTAGGTTATTTGTGACTTAGCTGCCTTAGTCAGGGGTTTCTACAGGTAGATGCACTTCCTTGGCTAAGTAAGATGGTACCTTGCTCTCTTTGCCACTGTGATCAGTGCAATGGACCATAGATGGTTTGTCTTACTCTGAATGTGAAGCCATTGTGTTTACTAGAATGATAAAGGCTAGAGCATGCACCACATGAGAGGTAGAAAGTTGGAGGAGTAAGGATAGAAATGGTAGAATACTTCACTGACTGGCAGAATAATGGCCTCATACTCTTGAGTCCTTTGCCATGGAATAGCTACACAGTGCTTGCTTTTGGGGATGGGAGGTTGCTGGATCTTCAAGGGACAGTGACAGACAGGTACAGGGGAGGAAAACCTACACTATAGATTACAAATAGCCACCCCAGCTGCCCCCATGATGACAATCAATAGGAGATCAGTTGCCATGATGGCTTCTCAGATTAGGATCCTGAGCACAGGACATCAGGAGCCTAGGCTGGAAGGGAAGAGTAAATGGTTTGTTAACTCCATTAAACAGCTGCATCCCAGATTATGTGGAAGCAACACACAGAGCTGTGGTAGGTGGGTGGAATGTAGGGAACAGCTGATCCTTGGAGGAGCATATCTTGGCATCAGAGCACTGTGTCTGAGTGGACTGGTGGGACATACAAGCAATAATGCCACCTTTAGTGTTGGTATGCTGGCTGCTTAGTCTCTGTCCATTTATTGAGTCTGCACCACACAGGGCATATGGTCTCTGAAATCTCAAACTACCTCCTAGTTAAAATTGGATTCACCACAACATAACTCAGACAGATCATCTTAGGGTAGCTGGTTCATTCCACTGGGGTGTCAAACGGACAAGGCACACTGATGAGTCCTGGTAAGACAAAACACGTGCCTGTGTCTTCTGTTGGCACCCTTTGCAAACTGTGTGAGAGGCCTTTCAGCACCATGCATTTCTGCTTAATGTTGAACCAGCAGAATATTTTGTGGTGATTTGCATATGCAGCCCATGATGCTTTGCATTATGGGGGCATGTGTGATTTTGTATTTCTTTGAAACTTGGCTTCCTGGCCAATGTCCTTTGGGCTAACATTGCCTTAGTGCTTGCACACTGAGGTTCTTTGTCTTTTAACTTGTTTTTTGTTTTAATTGGGTTCTCCACAACATAACCCAGATAGACCATCTTCAGGTAGCTGGTTCATTCCACTGGGGTGTCAAACAGATGAGGCACACTGATGAGTCCTGGTAGGATGAAACATGTGTCTGTGTCCTCTGTTGACATCCTTGTAAACTGTGGAGAGGCCTTTCGGCACCATGCATTTCTGCTTAAAATTGAACCTGCATAATATTCTGTGGTGATTTGCATATGCAGCCCATGATACTTTGCATTATGGGGTCATGTGTGACTTTGTATTCCTAGTTAAAATGGTGCTTCCCTTCTACAAATAGCAGGGACAGTTATGTAGGATAAAGGACCAACATTAGGGATAAATCCAAAGCCAGGGACTAAAGTGGAACTGTCAGATATCTGGAGTGGAAGTGGCCCAAGATGCATTAACATACCTCTCAACGGTCCCACATTATGGGGGCAGTTTCTCAAAATACACCTCAGAAACCTTCTGTCCGATAGAGAGAGGGTGCTATTCTGCCATCTATACTGTGATTTTTCAGCAGTAATTCTAAGTATTCTATGTTGATCAATGAGCAGCACACTTTGATAACTTGGATTCATTACATTTTATACTGTTCTAAGCTTCTGTCTCAATTGTTTTACTAGGTGTTCCTCATTTTGTAATATTTTGATAGTGCAAGACCCACACTTGGGTGATGAAAGGATGGGGTGAATATGCTGTAGCTACAGTAGATATGTGTGAAATCCAGAAATAGTTGGCAAAGCAGTCCTTTTCTGACATCACATTCTATGTTTCTATAAAACAGTGGTAATGTTCAAGCATGCATGTGATCGGCACAAGAAATTAATAGGGAAAGGAAGGAGAGGAGACAGCTGTGGATCAGGTATCGTTTGTGGTAGTAATGTTGGTAGGAAAATGGGTAGACTGGTTGCTAGCGGTCACTATCTGCAATCAGATTACATATTTCTATGTTTCTAAAACTCACTTTGCTGAGCTTTGATGCACTGTTTTGCACTTTGCAGAGTTTTTCCTTTTTCAAAGTGCGGATATGTATACAATTAATTTGAAAAATCAGCAATATATGTGTTTTGCGTAATGTTTTAGTCATTAAAACTCCATGAAGAACAAGGCATTGTGTGGACTTCACATAAGAATTTTCCATTCATAACAACTCTAACCCACAGTAGTATTTGAGGTGCTAGCAGGCCCAAATGAGTGATGTCAGAGAGGCAGATAAGAAGCAACAATATTGTGCTGTTGTGGAAGATGATGGGGAGATGCAGACTCTGTCTGCCATTCTTTATTGGGCTTGTTAACTGTATCAGAAATGTAAAATTACATTAATTGGCTATTCCAAAGTAGTTATCCAAGAATCTCCCACCAGAAGCCTTCTAAATTTCATCAAGCAAGTTACACTTCCTCCAACAAAAAAGATGTCATAATCCTAGCATCCTTTGTAATAGCTGGGAAGACATCATCAAAGGGTGTAACCCTTGAATCCTTGTATACAAAATTCTAGGTTGGTGATTTGGGAGGGTTTCCTCTGATTGGAATTACCAAGGATCATCAGCTCTTTGAACTTACAACGAAACAGGTCAAATAAATCCAACATGCAAACAAAATGCAAGGAACTTGGGGAACAAAATACCTGAGCTCCAAGCATTAATAGCAGAAGGGAGGTGGATATAGCTGCCATCACCAAGACATGGGCCAACCAGCACCATGACTGGGACATCATATTACCGAGATACAGACTGTATCACATGGAGAGGACAAAAGGGAAGCATGGAGGGTGGCTTTATTTGTGAGGAAGGGATAGGGAGCAGTATGGAGGAGGGAGGTGAGGAGGCTGGGCATTATGGGTTCAACTGCAGAACAATAAAAGTATACAGACCACCCTCACAGTTAGAGGGCATTGATAGAGAACTGGCAGAATAATTACAGAAACACTGTGGAAGGGATGGCACTGTGGTGGTCAAGGGATTTCAATCTACAGGGATGGATTGGAAAACCATGTCTATCACAAGCGCTAAGGGAGCAAGTCATTCTGGAAGCCTTCCAGGATGTTTTTCTGTCATAACAAGTGGAGGAACCAACAAGAGGGAACATCTTGGATCTTGTGCTGACTGATGGAGACTATATGCAGGGCATATGGCCTGAGGATCCCCTAGCAGGTAATGACAACCGAACAGTGTAGTTCTCCTTGGATATGGATTGGGAGGAGATGTCTACAAAAACCAAGACAGTGGACTTCAACAGGGCTGACTTCTGCAGGATGGCTGATATCCTCAGGGGGCATTTGGCTAGCATCATCCCTGACATGGATACAACCTAGAAATGTGCCATTCTGAAGGAAGACCTGTTAGTGGCCAAAGACACCTGCACAAAGAAATGCAGTAAGAAGACAGGGACCAAGATGCCATGTTAGTGGTCAAAGAAGGTGAAGATAAAGTTGGGGGAGAAAAAAATGGCCTTCAGAAGATGGAAGGGGTCCAAAAGAGTGGAGGATAGGGAGGAGTACACATGGAAAACCAGGGAGGTGAGCAGGGCATTGAGGGCTGCCAAGGCCTCAAAGGAGCTAAGGTTAGCAGAGGGGATTAAGGAGGAGACAAGGCCTTCTTCAAGTACATAAGGGAGTAGAGGAACTGCAAGGAGCAAAACACCAGGATAAAGAAGGATGGAGGTTGAGGAGAGAAGGGGGTTGAACAGGCAGAGGTGCTCAATGAGTACTTCTGCTCATTTTTTACCAGGAAGAAAGATAGGGTTAGGCAACACTGCATGTGGAGAGATAGGATAAAGGATGGGAGATCCCTGTGGGCAGAGTGCTTGTAGGGCCTTAAGTCACTGAACACAAACAAGGCCCCAGAATGGGATGGGCTGCACCCTAGAGTCCTTAGGGAGTTAGCTGAGGTCCTGGCAGCACCACTGGCAGACTTGTTCAATACCTTCCTGCAGACAGGATGTGTGCCACAGGACTGGAGGATGGCACATGTGGTACCCCTGCACAAGAGCAGTTCCAAGGATGAGACTGGTAAATTTAGACCGGTCAGTTTGACATCCACTGTGGGTAAGCTCATGGAATTGATCCTAAGGGAAAGGTCAGTGACCTTCTTGGAGGTGAATGGTCTTATGGACAACAAACAGCATGGTTTCATCCCTGTGAGATCAAGTCAAACAAGCCTGGTTCACTTTTTTGACTGGGTGACAAAAGAACTAGACACCAGTCTAGCCAAAGATGTCCTGCATCTGGACTTCAGCAAGGCCTTTGACTCGGTACCACATGGCAGATTGACTAGTAAATTGAGGAACCTGGGAGCAGGGGAGAAGCTCGCTAAGTGCAATGGTAACTGATTGGGGGACAGACATCAGAGGGTGGTTGTGAGAGGGGACTGTCATCTCATAAGGCAGTCACCAGTGGGTCACACAGGATTCAGTGCTGGGGCCAGTACTGTTTAACATCTTCATAGCTGATATAGCAGATGGAGTTAAGAGCAGAATCAGTCTATTCACAGATGACACCAAGACAGGAGCAGTTGTGGATGGGGTAGAGGGAGGAAAAGGCCTCCAAGAAGATTTGGGAAGACTCGTGCAGTGTTCAGATACTTGGCAGCTGGGTTTCAATGCTAAGAAGCACAAGGTCATGCACTTTGGAGTGAGGAATCCTGGGTATAGTTACCATCTGGGAGGGGTTCAGCTGTTCGTCTCTAAGGAGGAAAAGGATTTGGGGGTGATGGCCATGAAGAATATGAACCACTCAACTCAATGCAGAAAAGAAGTGGCAAAAGCCAATAGAATGCTGGGGTGCATTGCAAGAGGAATCACCTCTAGGAGGAAGGAAGTCATGCTGCCACTGTACAGGTCACTGGTGATGCTGCGCTTGGAGTGCTGTGTACAGTTCTGGAACCCATACTTAAAGAAGGATATCAGATTACTGGAGAGGCTACAGCGGAGGGCAACTAAAATGATCAGAGGTATGAAGGAAGCCTTATGAGAATACTTTGAGGGCCCTCACCATGTACTAATTGGAGGAGAGAAGGGAAAGTGGTGATATGATAGAAACCTTCAAGTACTTAAAGGGCATCAACAGGGTTAGTACAGAGGGCATGTTTTGATTAAAGGGAGAAGGGATTACTAGGGGGCACAGCCTGAAGTTGGTAGGGGTAGAGTCAGGAGGGAGGCGAGGAAGCATTACTTCATGGAGATGATGGATGGTGGAACGTATTTCCTCAAGAAGTAGTATCTCTTGAAACAGTGGAGAGCTTTAAAAGGGGTGGATAGGGTTAAGGCAAGATACTAGTCAGTGGGAAGATGAGGGGGAAAGGAGTTGGGGGAGCAGCAGTAGTCTATCTTCTGTGATACACAATCGAGCAGATGCGATAGACCATTTGGCCTGTATCTGCTAGCAGTTTTGTATGTTCAATGATAATTACATCTGTATATCTGTGGACCTATTTCTATACATAATTCTTGAGAAAGTAGTACAATACCTTTTTTAATAAACCTTTAGCTTGAGAGATGATTTTTCTGTCTGTAGAATTCTATCTTTTGAGAAACACTATGCTTGCATTGCCCTGATCTCTGACTGTCTATGTTTTCATACACAAATGTGGTCCTCCATTGACATCCATAGTCATCCCTGCCCTATCAGGTTCTGGGTCTTTGCCAATGATATCTCCATCCATTGTTTTCCTACTACTATTACACGATTGTCCATAGTTGATGAATATGTTCAAGTAGTTTGAAAACAACACCAACATTAGAATCTACAGTGTCAACAAAAGACAAGGTCGAATATTTAATTATTTGTTTATTTATTTATTTGCAATTTTTGACCGGGAAAGGCACATTAAGCTGATATATCTTTTTCCAGTGTGTATCCTTGGGAGTCAATGACCTGTTTTAATGATGGGTGGAATGTTGGCCATGACACTGGGGAAACTCACTTCTCTTCACTGATAAATGCCATGGAATCTTTTACTTCCACCTGGACAGTGATGAGAGATTGGCAGAGTATAATGTATCATCTGAAAGCTGGCACCTCACCATTGCAATACCCCTCATACTGCACTCCAGTGTCAGTTACGAGTACTACCTCAAGTGCATGGTGTGAGGATAGTGCCAGATAGTTCACAATATTTAAGATACTTTCTCTGGTGGCCCTACAGAGGAAATGCAGGCAAGCAGGGAATTTCTCTACAGGTATCACAAGAATTTCAGGAAATACTGTCTATGACCATGTCAACTTTTGCAGCTGTAAACTGGGGAACAACAACTATTTTCAGTTTGGGGAAGGAAAGAAAACAGATGCTGATAAAATACAATTTAAATTATTTCAGACAGTGACTATGATTTTACATGGCCTGAGCAGAGTTTTCAGTGTCCATGCTTTATATCAGTTTTAATTTTTTTTTTTTTGCTGTTTTTTTTTTGTTTTTGCAAGGTATTGTTTCTATTTTGTGTTCTGGTTTAGATTACATCCTGGATTTTACCCTTGCTAAAATCTGAACACTGTATTTATCACATTTGTAGTTCTATCATTCAAGCTGCTATGCTCACTCAAACTATGCTGATGACATCCTGCTATAGGTGTCTTGTGTTCCTGATGATGGGATGGCTATCCTGGAACTGAGAGAGTGCCTTAAAGTAATCCATGTTTGGATGGTGGCCAGCTGGCTTATGCTCAGTTCATGTAAAATGAGGGTGTTACTTGTGAAATCTGGCTGGTCTGGTGTTATGGCTGTTACTGCGGACATAGCCCATTCCTTTGTTGGATGGTGTGATCCTTTATGTTGCAGATAGGATGAAAAATCTGGGGGTCACTGTCAAGGTCACTGTTTTTTGGTACTTGGAAACAGCAAATTCCATTTTGACAATCCTGGATTCCGGGATTTTTCTGGTAAAATAAAACTGAATATTATTCAGACATTTTAATTAATAAATTTGTCTGTCACAGTGTATTATCATGTTTTTTATGCAGATTAAAGCCACAACAGCAGAAAACAAAAACATTTAATCATATTTTGCATGTTCTATGTAGCTACCCAAGTCTTGCATCTACCAGCTAGCAAGGCTAGTGACTGCAGAACTACATTGGCTAAACTGGCATACTTATTAAAATGTCATCTTCTCAGAACAAGCCAGCAGGTGAAATTAAATGACCTCATGGTAACAGTAACATCTTTCTAGCAAGGAGGAACCAATTTTGATGTTTGTTCGATACTAAACAGACACCAAAGTCTAGTCTTTGTTTTCATGCTGACAATGTGTTCTGTGATACATATGTAAATAAAACTTCTCCAAGCTAAAATGCAATTCAAGTGTTTTATTTTAATTAGATTTATAATGATAAACATATAAAAAACATAAATCAATTTAAGTATTGGCTACTGAACATAGTTAACGACAAATAAGCTACAGACAAATGTGCTACGCGAACAAATATTCTACACAAACTACACAAACTAAAACATACTATGTGAATATGATAACTAGAATCTAACCCATAGCTACATAATGCAAAGATATTACATATTGCACTTCTACACTTTATTGCACAGGGAGCACCATTGCTTTACCTACAGTATTACATCAGAATTGCTTGTCTATGTCATTTCACAGTGGAGCACCATTTTGTTTTGTACAATATTGCTGAGGGCACATGTCTACACATTATTGCACAGTGGGGCACTATTTTGTTTTCTAATATTGCACAACAAACTGCATGTCTACACATTATTATTGCACATGGAGCATCATTTTGTCCCTACAATGTTACACCAGAACTGCACATCTACTTATTTGAACAGTGGAGCACCATTTTGTTTTCTATAATATTGCACCATAACTGCATGTCTACACATTATTGCACAAAAGAGCACCATTTTTCTACACTATTGCACCAGAACTGCAATTACAAAGATGAGGGAAGGAGATTCTGGGTCTACTGATTAAATAGCACCATTGAAAATAATTTTAAATTGTCCACAGTCGGGCTTCTCCCTTGGTCAGTCAGTGTTTGTCCATGTGCAGAAAATGACCACTCCACATCTGCACTAGAAACAGGGACCTAGATGGCCAGAAGGGCCACCTTGCCCAGAGATAGTACCTGTGAGGACATCGAGATCCAGTACTGGTGAAGATCAAATGATCTGATCTCTGGTAGTTTCCGCACATCCTGCCATATGTAGATCTCCCAGTCCTTTAAAAGTTTATTCTTACTGTGAAAAGTGAAAATTGGGATATAGGGCGAGTACAGTTGGAAGTCCTTATTGAGTTTGGGTAGGTTGAGTGGGTTGAGAATTCGACAGGCAATGAGAAACTGTACTGATGGATTTGACTGCAGGTGTTTTGACAGTTTTTCCAAACTGTCTTTGAAAGCATTTTCGAACAGTTTGATGTTCTCATCCCTTACTTTATTCTTCAGTTTAGAGAGGTATAGTTCTGTTTTCTCACAAACACCATCATTTTTAATTGTGCCAGTCTCAAACTAGTTCTTAATTGACATTAGCATGTCATATGTGGATGTTGAAAGAGGTTTCTCCTTTGACTGCAAAAGTTCTATCACAGCAATAATGTTGCCGGAATTCTCTGTAATGAATTCCAGTTGTGCTTGTAGCTCATCATACCATTCATCCAGTAATGCCCATAGAATGTTTATTGAGGTGGCATCACTAGCATCCACCATGAAAAAGTCCCTCAGGTATTGCAGGTGTGTTGAATGGTATGCCACAGCTGCAAACCATGTCTTCCATCTAGTTAAAACAGGAACCAGCAGCAAAGCAATAATTTCCCTCAGAGCTTCCAGATCCCCCAAAAATGTGATGAATTCTCTTTTGCATTTTTTGATTGCTGAAAGGCATATTTTACCAACAAACCCAGTTCATTAACTTTTTTGAAATGGTGCAGCCATGTATCCCAAACAAAGGACAAGACATGTGCCCAGCAACACACATGGACAACATGGTCCCCAAGAAACCCGTAAAGTGCATCATTAAAACATTTAATCATATAACAAGCACTGTCACTGACAAATGAAACTACATTCATAAAGTCAATGTCACAACTCTGGAGAGTCTTCAAGACAGCTTGAGGCACTGTGAAATGGTTGACAGAGTCTTGTTCTGTGCTGTTTCCAAGGTATGTCTTGCCCCTCCAACACAAAACTGACATCACTTCCTCAAATGGGCAAAGGATATGCACCTGTCATAGCGAAGCAGACATCCAGGAAAAGAACAGCAGCGAGTGAAGAGGTGACTGCTATCTCAGTGGAAGGGAAGTAACTGCAAATCTAGGAGCTTTCATTGTTACTTCTTTGCATTGCTATTGCATTGTGGAAAGGAGGAGTAGGAGTTTGAAGAAGGTTGTGCAATAGCTACTTAAAGTTTCTTTTTGAGTTTGGATAGGAAGGTTAGGAATATAAAAAGCAGTTGCTCAATATATCTAAACGTGTACAACAAAGGAGGTAAGGGAAATAAAGAAAATGTTTTGCACTGATAGAGGGGGGAGAGGGGAGACTTGGGGGAGTGTTTGGTATCCTGCATCCGGAAGGGTGGGGGGTCGCTGGTGGGCAATGACAGCAATGGGTAGGGTGGTAGGATGCAACAACTGCAGTGCACCAATCTTTCTAAAAATCGCCTGGAGTGTGGGAGAATGTTTAGTGTTCAACCACTTAGAGAAACTCAGAAAGGAGACTGAGGGTCTGCAGAAGGAACTAAGACAGGCAAGGCAGACAGGGGATGAGTTTAGCCCAATACTGGACGGAGGAAAAATGGGAGATGAGGGAGGGTAATTTAAGCCAACAGTGGTGAGGAGAAGGTCAGAAGAAGAGAAACAGGGACAAGAGGGCCCAGGCCAGGAAGAACAATTGCCGGGAAACCAGGTCAGGAGACAAAAGACAAATGGAAGGAGGAGATAGGGACTTGTGAGGGAGGTGAAGAAGTGGCAAAAGTCATGGAGTGGAAAGGAGAAAACAGGTTACTATGAAGAGAGAGGGAGGGCATGTGGAAGCATCTTCAGAAAATATTTTGCACTGCCAGAGAGGAAGAAGGTGGAGGAGAGAAATGATTAAATTAGAGGAGTAATTGATAAATGCCTGGACCAAACCGGAGCAGGGGGAAGTTCTGCTGGGAGAATTGTAACAGAGGAAAAAGGGGTAAATAATGTGCAGGAGGAAGAAGAGGAGCTGGAAATGAAAGCGGGAGATGAATGGAAGCAAGCAGGGAGTAAGAGTGGTGGAATCTTAGTGCTGGGGGACTCAATACTAATAGGAGTCAGGTGGGGTAGCAAGGGGGAAAGGCATAGTCACATTTGGGTGGAGGCCATGCCAGGAATAACAGCGGAAAGGGTGGGACAATCTGTTCTGAAATATGCTAGAAGGGGTAGGGACAAGCCTCATTTAATTATACATTTTGGGATGAACAACCTGGCTGACAAGACAGTAGCTACAGTCCAGAGGAGGTTTGAGGAACTAGGACAATTACATGAGGGGGCAGGAAGATCAGTAACTATTTCGGAGATACTTCCAGTGCCCAAGGCAAGCACAACAAGAAAGCTGAGAATAGAGGAATTTAACGAATGGCTAAGAACTTGGTGTTGTGCTAAAGGGTATGGGGTGAGGAGGGACCTGGGAGGACAATAGTCTGTATGCCAAGGACAGACTACACTTAAGTGAGGAGGGAAAGAAAGTGTTGAAACAGAGGATGGAGGAGTACATAGAGGAAGTAGGGAATTTAAACTAGGAGTGGGGGGTGGCAATTGGACAAGAGACATGCAGAGACCACAGGTTGGGAAACCATATGAGCTTACCCCCCATAACAGTGACAAAGGACAAATTGCAAGTACTATTGGTGATGCTAGTAAAGGAGGGCAGGATGGGAATGGCGCAGGGCAGAAGGTGGTTACCCTTAATGCTAGGAGCCTTGGGAGGAAAACTGCAGAGTTACAGGTGCTCATGGCAGAGGAGAGGTGGACATTGCAGCAATCACAGAAACATGAGCCACCCAATACAATGACTGGGACCTGTCTGTACCAGGGTACAGGTTATTTCATAGGGACAGGGTGATTGAGAAAAGAGGGGATGTGGCACTATATGTGAAGGAAGGACTGAAGTGCCTAAGGGAGGAAGGGGAGGAGGATAGTACGGAGTCAATTTGGATGCAAATCCAGGATTCCAAGAATAGGATTCTTAGAATGGGAGTGGTGTACAGGCTGCCATCTCAGATGGAGGAGTGAGACAGGGAACTAGCTGGACAGATCAGGAGAACCTATGAGAAGGGTAGTGAGGTGATTGTGGGGGACTTCAATATGCCAGGAGTGGACTGGAGTACCCCAACAACCAAGAACAGAAGGGAGCAGGTACTGCTGGATGCCTTCCAGGATAGCTTCCTGCTGCAAATGGTCAGTGAGCCAACCAGGTTAGGGAATACCCTTGACCTTGTGCTGGCAAATGGGGACTTTGTGAGAAAACTTACAGTGGAAGAACCGCTGTCAGGGATTGACCACCACTCAGTATGGCTCACATTGGATATGGGCAAGGAAAGAGTCGAATCTGGCACAAGAGTGCTGTACTTCAGGAGGGCCAACTTTGGGAGGATGGGGGAAGTGGTAAAAGGGTGCCTGACCAGAATTCAATCTAGTATGGACACTAACCAGAGGTGGGAGCTCATAAAGCTGGGGATAGTGGAGGCAACCAAAACCTGCTGCAAGGCACAGAGCAAGAAGGCTAGGGCTAAGAAACTGAGCTGGTTGAGCAAGGAGGCCATGGAAAAGGTAAGAAGGAAAAGAGCTGCCTTTAGGAAGTACAAGAAAACAGGGAGAGGGGAGGACAGGGAGGAGTACTTGATGGAATCGAAGGAGGTGACAAGGGCAGTAAGGGGAGCCAAGGTATCTACGGAACTCAGGCTGGCACAAGGCATTAAGAAGGGGGGAGAAGGACTTCTTTATGTACATCATGGAGAAAAGGAGCTGTAAGGACAACATAGTAGGGATTAGGAAGGAGGGGGATTGGGTGGAAGCAGGGTGAGATAAGGCAGAAGCACTAAATAAGTACTTCTGCTCAGTATTTACTAAAGAGAAGAGAGGGGTGACACCCAAGGGGGGAGAAATGGCAGAAACAGGAGGGGAGGAGGTGACAGATGGGAAAATCATGGAGGGCAGAGTTCGGGAGGGTTTGAAGGCACTGAGGGTGGATAAGGCGCCAGGCCCAGATGGCATCCACCCCAGGGTACTGAAGGAGCTGGCAGAGGTCCTTGCAGGACCTTTGGCAGACCTATTTAATGCCTCACTACATTCGGGGTGTGTACCTCAGGACTGGAGGATTGCTCATGTGGTGCCCCTCCACAAGAGTGGCCCCAAGGATGAACTGGGAAACTACAGACCAGTGAGTCTCACATCCATCGTGGGTAAGCTAATGGAGACTATCCTGAAGGAAAGGCTGGTGGCCCTCCTAGAGGCCAAAAGACTACAGAACAGTGGACAGCATGGCTTCATACGGGGCAGATCCTGCCAAACCAACCTGATAGAGTTCTATGACTGGGTAACTTGGCAACTGGGCAGGGGCCATGCTGTGGATGTCCTGTATCTGGACTTCAGTAAGGCATTCGACTTGGTGCCGCATGGAAGCCTGGGAAGTAAGTTAGTAGACACTGGGGTGGGTGCAAAGCTAGTGAGATGGGTAGGTAACTGGCTTCTTGGAAGGCAACAGAGGATGGTGGTGGGTGAGGAGCTCTCACACCCAAGCGTAGTGATGAGCAGTGTTCCACAGGGCTCAGTGTTGGGACCAGTGTTGCTTGGGATATTCATTGCAGACATATCATTGGACATCAAGAGCAAGATCAGTCTGTTTGCTGATGATACCAAGGTAGAAGCAGTGGTGGATGCCCTAGGGGATGGCAGGGGTTGCAGGATGATCTGGCAAAGCTTGAAACCTGGTCAGACACCTGGCAACTGGGGTTTAATGCCAAAAAGTGCAAGGTGCTGCATTTTGGGATGAAGAACCCAAGGAGGAGTTACCAGCTGGGGGGGGCAGCTAGCCCAGACAGCGGAGGAGAAGGATCTGGGGTGCTCATTACAGGGTCAATGAACATCGGCACAACATAGGAAGGCAGCTGCAAGGCCAACAAAATGCTGGGGTTGTGTTGCAATAGGTATATTCTCGAGGATGGAGGAGGTGATTCTACCACTGTATAGGTCATTAGTTAGACTCAACCTGAGTACTGCGGCAGTACTGGTGCCTGTATCTGAAGAGGGACATTAAGTTACTGGAGGGGTGCAGCACAGGTGACAAAGATGATCAAGGGGCTGGGGGACTTATCATATGAGAGGAGGCTGAGGGAGTTGAACATGTACTCACTGGAGGAGAGGAGGGAAAGGGGGAACATGATTGAAACCTTTAAGTACATAAAAGGAATAAACAAGACAGGTACAGAGGGGCTGTTCAAAGCAAGGGAGGAGAGGGACACCAAAGGCCATGATATGAGACTGGAGGGAGGAAGGTTCAGGAGGGAGATGAGGAGACACTTTTTTACAGAGAGGGTGGTGGCTGGGTGGAATGCAATACCTGCAGAAGTGGTATCCAGTAGAACAGTGGACTGCTTCAAAAGGGGATGGGACAGGACAACGGGGAGGGTCAATGAAGGGGAAGGGTGGAAGGGAGGGGCAGCTGCAGAATAAGGGGTGCTAGCTGCACATTCAAGCAGACTTGATAGACCTCTAGGCCTTTATCTGCTGGCAAATTTTGTATGTTTGTATGTTCGTAAAAATGACATTAAGAATGCACCATGACTCTGCATCTGTGCTCTCATCACATGTCACAAACAATTATTTCTCAATCAGAGCTGCTTTAAGGTCTGCATCAATTTGCTCTCTTAACGTGGGCAGATAGAGCTGCATTAGGGTGTCTGCTTTTGGCACCGCCTCCTCTCCCTTCACATACAGTACTTGCATATCCATTCCCTCAGCTGTAGATGATCCAGCTTCTCCAATGGGATATTTGCATCCCACCATGCCTTAACTGTGTCCATGACCATCTCATTTCTTGCTATGGATGATTCTGTTGCAGCTCTGAAACTGCTGGTCAGGGTCACCTGCCTTGCTGGTCTTCCTTCACTAGCAGTTCATTCGTTTTTCTTAGCATGCTTCTTGCTGATCAGATCATCTTTTACTGTATCTTTTCTGGCATGGTCCAGGAAATGGTTGCAGTATGGACAGAAAAGTTTTCCTCCATCCTCGTAGAGGATTTTAGATTTGAACTGAAGTTCTCACTCCTTAGCTGAGGTATAGCAGAGCTTGGCTTTCTTATTCAGTGGTGCAGCAGACATCATGCAGGCTGAAAGTATGAATACTGAATTCATAACCAAAAAAAAATATTAGTAGTGTGTTCCACCAATCTGTTTGATGAGATAAATCAAGTAACAAAATGGGAGACTCAGATCCCCTAAATAGGGCAGTCCATGACTTTTATCCTCTGGCTGTGATGGCAGCAGCCACCACCTACAGGCCCCATCCTCTAGGTACAGCAGCAGCCACCATCTACAGCCCCCATCCTCCATGGTATGACAGCAGACACCAACTGCAACTCCCATCCTCCAGGCACAACAGCAGCAGCAGTCTATGACTCCTATCCTCCAGGTATGACAGCAGTAGCAGCCTATGACTTCCATCATCCAGGTACGACAGCAGCAGCAGCCTACAACTCCCATCCTCCAGATACAATGGCAGCAGTAATCTATGACTCCCATCTTCCAGGCACAATTGCAGCAGCAATCTATGACTCCCATCCTCCAGGTTCAAAGGCAGCAGCATTCTATGACTCCCATCCTCCAGGTACAATGGCAGCAGCATTTTTAGACTCCCATCCTCCAGGTGTGAAGGCAGCAGTAATCTAAGACTCGCATTCTCTGGGTATGATAGCAGCAGCATTTTACGACTCCTATAATCTAGATACAATGGCAGCAGCATTCTACAACCACCATTCACTAGGTGAGATGGATTGCAGCCTATGACTACCATCTTCCCAGTACAACAGCAGCAGCAGCCCATGAATCACATCTTCCTGGTACGACAGTAGCAGCATCATTCTACAACTTGCATCCTCCGAGTACAACAACAGCAGCATTCTACGACTGCCATCATCCAGGTATGATGGCAGCAGCATTCTGCAACCACCATTCACTAGGTGAGATGGCAGCAGCAGCCTACAACTCCCATTCTCTGGGTATGACAGTAGCAGTAGCACGGTGCACCCCTTTTGGTCAACACCCCGATGGCGAAACTGTAAAAAGGACCATTATGGCGACATTCACGGTAATGGTCCTTTTTCCATGCGTTGCCTTCCCCCGGTGTTCTGCCCCCTCACCGGCCCAACTGTGACCTGGAGTTGGAATCGTAAAGTCCAGGATATGTGGGGGGCAGATCCCCCTGCATGGGGGGTGTAGGAGGCACAGCCTCCACAGAAAACACCTTTAAAACAGGTGGAACAATACCAGGCCAATATAATGCCATCGCTGTGGGGAGGTTGGCATTGTTACTGTCGACCAAACTTGATACTTCCGTAGCAGCAGCCTATGGCTGTCACACTCTGGCATGACAGCAGCAGCATCCCACAACTTGCATCATCCAGGTATGACAGCAGCAGCATTCTACACAAACCATTCACTAGGTGAGATGGCAGCAGCAACTCATAACTCCCATCCTACAGGTATGATGGCAGTAGGGCAGCCAATAGCCAGCAATGTCTGGGTGCAATGGCAGCAGCAAATAAACACCCTCCCACTTGCCCACAACTACATGGCAATTAACCCTCTCCTGACTTGTCAACCACACAAGCAACATCCAGACTTACCTGGTGCCACAGAGTTGTTTGCACAGCCATACAGAATATACCCTACATGACTTGTACAAAACCACACTGCAAACTGGTCTGAAAACAGATGCTACACATATCCTTGGTCTTGGTCTTGCTCCTTGACTCAGTATTTAAGGACCATCCTGAAAATTTTCTCTTGGGCATATGGAAAGCATTGCAGCCCAGAGCCATATTCACCAGGAAAAGGCCTTACACTGTATTTCCCCAAGTAAGTCTGAGTGTTTCTGTACCTTGTGGTTTACTCCAAAGTAATATTGCATACAGACACTGGCCTGGTCAATGACATAGCCTGTAAGGTCCCCCCTTGCAAAGTATGAAGAGCTATGTTGCTTTCCATATTCCACAGAGCATAGTAGTGTTACCTGAGTCTCTCAAAAAGGTGTATGGTAGACAGGTATGGCAAGGAATTTTTCAGTGCAAGACCTGGGGGCATATTTCAGCTTTCATCAGCAGAAGAAATATGTGCCTGCATACAGTAAAATGTGGAAACTGACCCTAGTTTGCTTGAAGTGGGCTTTACTCACCGTGTACTGAAACGCTAGCTTACTATGGGACACAAAACAGCCACTTGGGCTTGCTCTGGGATGCAGCAATGCCAGTCCCCCCCCCAAACTTGCCCTATGGACACAGCAAAGCCAGCCCACCCCCCTAAAACCTGGCCCATGTCAGTGTGTAACACAAGCTAACCCTCCCACCAGCATACACTTGAGCAGACAGCAAGCAAAAAACCCTTGTACTTGCTCCGGGATACACACTGTGCAAACCTCTTACTACAAAGTCCAAGGGGCCTGGTTTGCTTGCTGTGTACCCCAGAGTAAGTTGCGGTGGTGGGGCTAGAGTGAACTGGCACTACACATTGACCATGGGCACCTTTCTAGGGTGGGATTTGCTCAGGGCCACACAGAAAGCAAAACACTGTAGAATGCCTTCGCACCACTCCACAAGTTTCAAAACAAGCCATTCATTGTCCAGATACACCAAAAGTAGGCAGCACCACAACAGCCAAATAACCCAGCATTGTCATCTCCCACACAAACTCTGAGAATAAACAAATGCAATGCAGCCACAGAAGAGGCTGGGGGATCTTAGACACTATGTACCCCTAAGCAAGTCTGAGGGTCACTGCTGGATGGGGAAGGGCCAACTAGGAATGGATATGTCTGAGGGAGGTCCCTGCAGCTGGTGTGAAAAATAATTGAAATTAATGTGCCCAGGGATGTACCAGTGCCTCCCCCAACTTGGTTTGGATCTGCAGGAGAGAACAAGTAACAGATCTCTGAAAGGCACCCCCTCAATAAAATCTTGCTCTGGGACTCATAGAAATCATTGCACCCCAGAGAAAGTTTGCAAGGAAGTGGGCAAACTTACACATGCCATTTCCATGAGTAATCCAACTTTGGGGGTTGTGTGAGCATGCATGATCCTTGGCAAGTCTGAAGGTTTCTGTCACTAGCTGCTTCCACAGACAAAGTTTATAAGGGAGGCCACACAAACTAATGTGGACAGTTTGCAAGGTGAATCACTTAACTTGCTATGGTGCATGCTATAAACAACAAGGGCCAGCAGACTTGCTCAAAGACACACCAATGCCCCCCCCCAAACTTGGTTTGGGCATGCAGCGAGAAGTAACAGACTCCAGAGCTAGACTGGATGCCTGGCATCACTGTGTTCCTGAGCAAGTCTGTGGGTTTCGGCAGTAGTTACTTCCACAGAGCAAGTCTGCAGGTGCCACACACGCCACGCTAGCAGTGTGCATTGTCAAATCCCTCCTAATGCATGCTACAATGGACAGACACCCTTAGACTTGCTCATGGGCAGTTTGCAAGTCCCCACCCTGCAAACTTGCTATAGGTGAACTCAACTCAACCCAACTTGAAGCATACTCAAGTGTAAATGGCATGTTAGAGGAGGCACGGTCACCTGGCAGTCTAGGCATATTCCCAGCTTTTCCCCAGATGCAGTGCACTTGAGATTTAACCGGTGTGCAAGTAACATGCAGAAAATCATGTAAAAGTCCTGAACATTCACCAAGCTACCATTTTAAATGATTTTCTGCATTATAGTGGTTTATGTTGCTGTGCCTGGGCATCTCAGAACTCGAGTGGTAGACAGGGTGGGCATGACAAGTCACATTTTCTGCACTCTGGAACAGTTCATATTAAGATATACCTGCACCCCTCTGGGGCACCACAGCCCCCCACACACTTATTCTTTGGGGCACACAAAAGGCAACAGAATACCTAGACCCCCCCCACCTACTTAGACTTCCTCCACCATGCACATATGTTCTGGGCCACACAGAAGGCAATAAATTTGGTCATGGATACACAGAACCCTCCCCACCTTTCTCAAGTTTAGCACTCGTACCTCATGTAGATTTCTTTTTGTTTAGGATACGTTCTACCACTACATCCAGTAGATAAAGGAAACCTCCATCAAAAAGGCAGGCCATGCCTGAGTGTAAGGTATGGTGCCCCAAATAGATGCTGTTTTGCAGAATTTTTTTTAACTTACAAATCTTTTAGAAACATATTCCTCATATCTGTTTGATCCCATGTGTCCCATTGGTTTTTCATATTTGCACGGCACGCCCACAGCCACTCAAGTGCCAGTCTATACATGGTTTCAATATACCGCTGGGGCATTCAGTTTGAAAACTGGAGCTATTAATAGCCGCATTTACCTAGACAGTCTATGGGCGTACCCCACGGCTGCTCCCCATATGAAACATCATACTTAAGATAGCCACGGGTGGTTGTGAGTGCACTGCACAATCTCATGAAATAACAGCAGAACACAGGCAGGATCAACCAGATACGGGGGATATTTAGCCCATTATTACTGCTAGTGCCATATGGCATCAGAACCATCCATTATTTACTTATCCGACCCAAAATGGCCACACAAGATAGAATGAGTTTATTTGTAAGGAAAAAAACAACATTAATTCTGCGAAACAGCTAATTGGGCCATGCCTGTTATTCAGGCATGGCCCAATTCTTCATGGACATTTCGCTTTAAACCAGTATTGGTAGCATCCATGGTGGGGCACTAGTGTGGGAGTGTGTCTTACTTTCTCGGTACCGAGCAGGCAAGGTGGGATTTTGCAGGAAATCTGAGCCCTATTCATCAGCTTATTCAGGACCACTCTGAGTTGGGAAGTTTCATTCCCTTCCCACAACACACACACATCTCCAAGGAAAAAAACTACACTGGAGGGTGTGGGGGGGCAGAACTCAAATAGACTCACAGAACTCAAAATGAAAAAAAAAACAGCCAAGGAAACTCTGGGAAACCAGGGATGCTGAAGCCCAGGACTGTGAGACTATGGCGGAAGCAGTAGCTTGGGAGAGTGCTCTCCCCCAAACCCACACACACACTCACTCACACACTCTGGGGCACACAGAAAGCAAAAATGTTGTTCAGAAATACCCAGACAACCCCCCCCCACACACACACATATAGAATACAGAGACTCTCTGGAGCACACAGAAGGTAAAGTTACTCAGGCCCCCCCTCAGAAAAGGGATCCCTGCTACACACACACATGCACTCGGACATAAGGGTTCTTCATGCTAGAAATACTTGCACTGCTCTGGGGCACCTTGCCTCCCCATCCTTACGCATGCACTGACACAGGGGTTATTCATGTTAGATTTCCAGAGGTGCCTTTGGGCACCTCCGACCCCGTACACACACTTGATACAGGGGCTCTTCACGTGAGGGGCAAACAATGGCAAAAAAGTTCAGAAGAATATTCAGACCCTCCACCCTATTCAGACACCCCCTTGGCTTTTTGCTCCCTGCTACACACACACACACACACACACACAAAATGACACAGGGGCTCTTCATGCCAGGATCATTGTACTGCTCTGGGGTACCTCGGACCCCACTCCCCACACACACACACACACCCACATGCACTGACACAGGAGTTCTTCATGCTAGGATCATTGCACTGCTCTTGGGTACCTTGGACCATACACACACACACACACACACACACACACACATATATAGGGGTTCTTCATGCTAGATCACCTGCACTGCTCTGGGGCACCTCGGACCCCACTCCACACACACATGCACACACACACACACACACACACACACACACACGTTTATAGGGCTTCTTCATGCTAGGGACTCTGCACTGCTCTGGGGTACTTCAGATCACCCCTCCCACACTCACACACGCACACATACACACACATTCTGACATGAGGGTTTATGCAAGAAATACCTGTGCTACTCTGGGGCAACTCGATCCCCCCAACCCCACACATGCACTGACACAGGGGTTCTTCCTGTTAGGATTACCTGTGATGCTCTTGGGCACCTCGGACCAACACCGACACCCACAGTCTGATACAGGGGCTTTTCATGCAAAGGGGCACACTACAGCAAAAACATTCAGAGGAATACTCAGACCCCCGCCCTACTCAGACACCCCTTGGCTTTTTGCTCCTTGCTACATGTACACACACACACACTCACTCACACACTCTAGGGCACATAGAAAGCAACAAAGTTGCTCAGGAATACCCAGAACCCCCCCCATATACACACACACACACACACACACACACACACACATATACACACATATAGATGCAGAGGCTCTCTAGAGCACACAGAAGGTAAAGTTACTCAGGCCTCCCCCCAAAAAAGGGCTCCCTGCAACACACACACATACACACAGTCACACACACATTCACTCTGGCATAGGGGTTCTTCTTGCTAGAAATACCTGCACTGTTCTTGGACACCTTGGTTCCCCCACCCCCATGTGCACTGACGCAGGGTTCTTCATGTTAGGATTACATGCGGTGCTCTTGGGCACCTCTGACCCCCCCAGAAACCCACACTCTGATACAGGTGCTCTTCATGCAGAGGGGCACACAATGGCAAAAAAGTTCCGAGGAATACTCAGACAACCACCCTACTCAGACACCCCCTTGACTTTTTACCCCCTGCTACACACACACACACACTGACATGTGGGTTCTTCATACTAGGATCATTGCTCTGCTCT
The DNA here is from genome assembly GCA_016271365.2 of Neoceratodus forsteri. Lineage (NCBI taxonomy): Eukaryota > Metazoa > Chordata > Ceratodontiformes > Ceratodontidae > Neoceratodus > Neoceratodus forsteri. The sequence goes on along the minus strand of CM057449.1, from coordinate 769,513,687 downwards.
GGGATACCTCAGACCTCCCCCCAACACACACATACAGACATAGAGGTTCTTCATGCTAGATCACCTGCACTGCTCTGGAGCACCTCAGACCCTATCCCCCCCCCACACACACACTCACTGACATAGGGGTTCTTCATGCTAGGATCACTGCACTGCTCTGGGGTATCTCACCCCCCCACACATATGCAGTCTGACATAGGGGTTCATGCGAGAAATACCTGCACTACTCTGGGGCATCTCGGCCCCCCACCCCCACACATGCACTGATGCAGGGATTCTTCATGTTAGCATTACCTGCAATGCTCTCAGGCACCTCAGACCTTCCCCAGTACCCACACTCTGATACAGATGCTCTTCATGCAGAGGGGCACAAAATGGCAAAAATGTTTTGAGGAATACTCAGACCTCCCACCCTACTCAGACACCCCTTAGCTTTTTGCTCCTTGCTACAGACAGATGGACAGACACACACACACACACACACATGTTATCTGATGATTAAGACCATACCTAACATGGCTGTATGTACTCCAAGTTAACAAATTGCTAAGCAAGCTAGAAACATAGAAACTGTGGGTAGCTAAGGACCACCAGGCCAATCAAGTCTGCCCGTTGTCCTGATGATTTTAAATTATCTGCGAGCATCACGAGCACCTCGGCCCCCCCACCCATACACACACACACACATGAACACACATAGCACTGTTTGCCTTTGCAGTTTGTTGCTCTACTTAGATACAGCATCCCTGGTATGCACACCTTCAATTTGGTAGGATAAGGACCACCAGGCCCATCCAGTCTGCCCACATTGATTTAAAATTAGCTACGGATGCTGCGGGCATCATGGGCATCTCAGGCACCACGAACCCGCCCCCCCATGCACTCTTTACCTGCCTCGTTCTTTGCAACCCACACTATGGTTTGCAGTCCAACCATCAAAAACAGGTGCTTGAAGTGTCTGGAGAAGTTTTGGCAGACAAGCCAGGCTTGAAGTGTGATTCTTGGATGGTCGTTCGCAACAGCAACACTCGGTGTTGAACTGTTTTTTTTTTAATCTATAGGGTGTGCTCCTTTGGCTGTGCAACTCTACAAATAATAAAGCAGAGGGTAGAGAGCAGTGGATCTAGAGCGGCAGATTGAGAGTGAAAAAATGAAATAGCATTCTTGCCATTCTTGGCAACCTCGTGATCTTGCATCACTCTAGTAGGGTTGCATGTCTTTGTTTCCTCCTCTTTTGGACTCCTGGATCAATAGGGTCAGTTGTCTGGCAACAGGCTACCTTTTATGAAGCCCAGTTCCCGAAGGCTCACACAAGCAGCATGAGTTCTGTGACTCTCCCACAGGAGATTTAAAATTCCAGCAGCCAATTAGAATTCTGTGATTCTGTCCACAGTCACAGAATCGCAGAAAAACAGTGGCCTTGGTCATTGTGGAGTCCAAATTGACTCTTAGATCATATGCACTAGGTTGTTTTGTTAACTCTTTAACCAGAATGCCTCACCCTGCAGCTCTGGGGGCCATGCTTATCCCTGTCTCTCACTCTCATGTCCTGAGGTTTTCCACCTTCCCCCTGCTTGCTGTTCAGCCCTGCTTCACTAAAAGGGATGAGCAGGCTTTCTCATAATTTGCCTCGTGGTTCTGGAACTCGCTGCCCCTCATTTGAAGAACTTCTCATCTCACCTATCTTTTAAACATGTTCTTTTTTCCCATCTTAATGCCCCTGGCTACTGTGACTGTACTTAAGATTTTATGGGACCCGTGCTTGCCCTCTAGCTGCTCTCTTGCCCATTTCTGTATTTCTACTGTGTATGTATGCCTCCTTGTCTCCTGTTAATTCTATTTAGGACTTATTAACTTGTTAACTGAATATTTTTGCAACAACTGTATGACTGCTCTAACCTGTAGTATTCTTGCTGTTATTCTTATGCTGTTTTTTTAATGCTGTTTGAGTAGTTTGTCCTGACAGTTATCTTTGCTTTTGTACCTCATTGTTGTCATTGTTGTCCTTGCTGCATTATTGTAACTATACCGTCCCAGGTCATGCCTGAAAATAGGCAGGTTCTTACCTAGCGCACTTACATGGTCATCAAAATCTAATAAATAAATAAATAATTTCAGGTGTTGTCTGTTCTCCACAGTGTCTATTATCTTCATCTACATAATATTGCCAGGATTAAGCCCTATCTTGAGCCAGTTGACCTGGCAACACTAGTGTTGCCTTGGTCTCCTTTAGGCTGGAATACTGTAATTGTCTCTACCTGGGGCTATCCATGAGGCTGATGCACCACCTGCAGCTGGTTCAGAATGCAGTGGCTTGGCTTGTTGCTGGGGCATCTCAGTCTGAGCATGGTTGTGGAGTCAAAAACAGTGGTTGAATTCAAGCATGCATGGGACAGCCATAAGGCAATTCTAGGGGGTTGGGGTAGAAAGCAGTAGGCTGCTGGTTAACTAGGATCTGCAGCTTATCCATTAGGTAGGGAAATGGGCAGACTGGGTGGGCCATGTGGTCCTTATCTGCCATCAAATTCTATGTTTCTATATCATGTGCTTTCCACAAGCTTCTGGTCAGGTGGCGTATCTGTTTCAAGTTTTGCTTGTTGATGTACAAGGCCATACATTGTTGGGGTCCAGGTTACCTGCAAGACTTCCTGATATCATATACTTCTGGTCATGCCCTCCAGTCAGTGGGGGCAGACCTCCTCACCATTCCTAGGTGATGCTTAAAATCCTCAGGTGGCAGGGCATTCAGTGTGGCTTCTCCTATTCTTTGGAACGCCTTTCCCTGAGAGGTGGCTGTTTTTAAGAAATCTTTGAAACTCACTTTTTTAATCTGTGCTATGGCCTGGTTTTCTAATTGTTAACTGTGGTCAGTTTTATTTATGTATTGCTTTTTCACTGCACTGTAAGGTGTTCAGAGTCCTAGGGATAGGGTACCATAAAATAAAATTGTCATTGACATTAACAACTACTTGTGGTACATATTCTAAAACTGTGTAAAATATTTTCAGTTGCCAATTTAGTCTCATTTATGAGTCTACTTAAAGCCCTTTACAGGGCTAAGATAAATTGAAGAGGTAGGTGTTAAAGGTATCAACCCAAAATGTGATAATGCAATTAAAGGATATGGCTTTCTTGATTTTTTTTTTTAAATTATTGTTAGCCACTTTTTAATTTATGCCATATCTTATCTCAGGATCTTACTATAAATCACAGCTAAATAGCAAATATATTTTTTAAGTAAAATCCGACTTCTCAAAATATATAAAAATAGTAGCTGCATTCCTAATAATCTCTGACATCTTAATGGACCATGTTTATTATAAAATGTTTTGCTTGCTTATGTCTACTTTTCTTTGCTAAATGTTCAACAGATAATTTTAAGCATCTCCTAAAATGACTGCCTTTTCTAGTAAGTGTTCTGAATATTCTGGACATATCATATTTAATCATATTCAAGCAAGGCTCATTCATAATTGCTTATGGTTTTTCCAGGATCATAGTAGTATGCATTAGCAACCAAATGTGCGTAATTTATTTACATACCAAATGCTGAATTTGACAGTAACAGCTTTGGCACTCTAGCAAGAGAAAATAAGTTTTACAAAAGAAATACTGTAAATTCCTTAAGTATAACATGAATGACCATGTGAACTTGTCACATCTTAGTATTTTTATTCCATGATTTCATAAATAGAAATCGGACCATTGTATAAGTTCTGAACAAAGAGACTGTATTAGAAAGTGGAACAAAATCAGCAATGGCTAAGAAATGGAAAGCTATGTCAAACGTGTGTGTGGATATTATAAATTAAGCAATGTTAAGATTGTTGGAAAATGTAATTGCCAGAGCTGTGTAAAAATGAATTTTGCATCTCAAGAAACTACTGAAAATCACAACCATGGATGTCAATGGTCGACTTGAACAATTCTTGGTCTAGACTGACTATGATGAAATTAGGGTTTGAGCTAGGAAGGGAGAGATCACCACTAGCACCAGGAATATGGGTATTGCCTCATGGGTGTGGATTAGAAGGATGGCATTACCACTGGCACCAGGGATCTATATTAATGCAGGGGCTGGGATCAGAGGGCTAGGGTACCACTAGCACCAGGGATACTATATGAGGGTCAATCAAAAAGTGTATAGCCTGACACAGAATGAAATTCATTATGAATATAGTATTATTTTATTTTTCAACATAGTCCCCTTTCAGTTCAATACTTTTAGTCCAGCATGGTTCTAGCATTCTTATCCCCTCTTGGTAGAATTCTATGTCTTTGCCCCAGAAACCCTTGACAGCAGCTATCACCTCTTTCTCATCAGCAAATCTCTTACCATGGAGTTCAGCCTTTAGTTTTGGGAACAGATGGAAGTCTGAAGGAGCAAGATCTGGTGAGTAGGGTGGGTGAGGGGGCAGTTCATACCCATCATCTGTTGCAGCAGCCGCTGCAGCCTGTGCTGTGTGAGGTGAAGCATTTTCTTGCAAGAACAAAACACCTCACCTCAGTTTTCCATGGCGTTTGGCTTTGATGGCTTCTTCCAGCTTGTGCAGTTGTTCAGCATAGTACTCACCAGTTATTGTCTTTCTTTTTCCAAGACAATCGATCATCATCACACTTTCAGAGTCCCAGAAGACCGAGGCCCTGATTTTTTCATATGAGGCAGCCTGCTTGAACTTCTTTGGCATCAGAGATACATGATTTTTCCATTGTTTGCTTTGTTGTTTAGACTCCAGATCAACATGGTGGACCAAGGTTTTAACCATTGCTACAATATAGCTGATCAAGTTTGCTGGACCCCTCTTGTATCATGCAAGAGGTTGGCTGAAATGTCCCTTCTGGCTTGATTCTGATCAGGTGTCAAGCTTCTTGGCACCCATCTTGCTGACACTTGCTCATGCCCAGGTTTTTAGTCAAGATTTTTTATACTGCCCCAAAACTGATGTCCAATGTGCTGGCTACATCCTGTATAGTTACTCGTCTGTATTACATCACCATTTGATGGACTGCATCAATGTTCTCCTCAGGGTCACCTCCCTTGGATTCCCTTCAACACTTCTTCTGCCACGCCTAAATTCAACAGCCCATTTCTTGACATTTGAATATGAAGGGACTTCTGTCCTAAGTGTATTGACCATATCCTCATGGATTTGAAATGGACTCCTTCTTTGATATGGAGGTACTTGATAATGGCTCTGATCTCAGTTTTCTCCATTCTCAAATTGTCATTACCCATCAAACTCTGGCATGCACCTACAAATGAAAACATTTGATCACTATACCAGTAGGTCATATTCCATTCATAGTAGTGTAACTATACAGGTCAGTCTCGGGGTGGAAGAGGCGCTATGTATCAGAGAGGCCAAGGTCTTTCACTAGCTGTTGTAATGCTTGACCACCTCTGGTGTGGGTTTCCCTGCTTGAGGCATTCCTGTTTAGGTGTGGTTCAAAGGTAAGAATGAAGTCCTCCTCCACCAAATCAACAATGGGCAGTCCGGTACAAAATAGGTACTAATGGCCTCTGCCAGCTTGTGGAAGTATCTGGGATCATCCTGATTAGGGTCATAGCTGTTACATAAAGTTATCGGCCTGGTGGGGGTGTCGTAATGGCTAACACCCACCTCCCTTCCTGGTCTGCCACCATGTTCATCTGCATCCTTTGGAGGGCCTTGTGCACTAATATAACCACCTCTCTTTTCCTAAAGTGTGCCCCAGCATGCAATTCCTGCCCTACCCAATCTTTTACCAGGGCAGCATGGTCATTTAGGGTAAGTTTTGTTTCTTGGAGGAAAGCCATCTGGGACTGGCTGTATGCCATGACTACATTGCTGAAAATGCCAAGCAAAACACCAACCTGTTCCACGCACCGTGCCCATTGCAAACAATGGGTGTGTATGTTTTTTTGGGGGGCTTTGCCCCCTGAATTCTCTATACCCTCGGATCTTAAATAACAAACTCCTGGGGGAATGGACTTTGGGGATGGGGAGAAACTCTCTAGTGGGGGAAGTTTTATTAAAAAACATGATGGCAAAAGTTGCAGCAGGGGAGACCTGGGGGGGGGGGACTGAACAATGGGGTCAGGTATCCCAACTGCGCCATTTGCTGGTGCCCAAGCCACTCCATCATGGAAGTGGCCTGAACAGGCACCCAGCACACAGCAACTTCTCCCCTCCTTCCATCACTGTGCAGCAACAGGGTAGCGGTAAATCCCTATCACTATTCTACCCCTGTCGCTGTGATTTCAAGATCTGTATGTACAGCTTGATTAACACCACGCTGCCTCACATGCGTTTATTGACCTGATACCCTAGGACCACAGCCATGTTAGGTGTGATAAGACTGTTTTCTTTTAACTGGGCATGTAATCCCTGACATTTCAGGTGTGTCATGACCCCCCCATGATATTTCAGGGTCATTTGTTACTTTCGAATACAAGGGGTAAGCCCTTAGAGTAGCAGTTATGTGACAATTGAGCTTCTCACATTCCTCACTACTCTTCCCACCTTGGGGAGGGTCTTGCATGACCCCTCCTTCTGCTATTTGTTACAGCAGTGCAGTACTTAAACTATCAGTTCAAAACAAACTAAGTTCTTATACACTATATTTTGTTTCTACAGAATATAGATGAACACATTTATGACACAACTATATACACTGAATTACCAGATCACCAGTCCTAAACTAAAAAGTGTTTTTGGGAGTAGGTGCCTGAACAGCGGTAGCATTAGCCTGTGCCATTTGATGGTCAGGCTTTCCCCAGGAGTGTGGAAAGGTGTGCCCTCCTTCTACATGTTGTTGATCTCTGGTGTCAGAGAGTGAATTAGCAGCCTGCCAATCCTCTCTCTACCCAGGGCTATGTGTTGAGTGAGAAAGGTGATCCAGTCATGGAAATATGCCTAATGCATTACCTCTTCACTGGGAGGCCATGGAGGTGGTGGAAGCTTCTGGCCCACTCCACCTTCATTTAGCTAGAAGGAAAAGTGTTTTTTGTGGTGGGGGTTGAAGCTGTCTCAAGGGAATGAGCCTAAAACCATCTTTTGATCATTGTTATAAACAGAAATCCAGCCCAGACCCATACCAGAAAGTGGGGAGGGTGATGGGAGGGATATCGTGGGGGGGGGGGCATCCAAAGCATCTTCCCAGATAAGGCCACTTGGAGTGCGGAGGCCTAGGAGAAAGTGTCAGTGATGCACTGACCATGACATCGCTGTAGTGGGCTTGGCCCCAATATTGGTGTACTTTAGAGGGGTCATAGGGAGGTGGGGCCACTGTTTTAGGAATCAGATAGGGGCCTTGTGATCACTGGGTTCCACAGAGAATGGTGCACCTCCCTGAGTGGAGGCAGAAAGTTGGGGGGAGGGGGAAGTATTGGTTTGTAGTGCAACCTTGGGGAGACACTGAGGCAATCAACAAAAATATAGGGCATCATGTTACCCCTAACCTAGAGGGTAAGACATGGGAGAGCTTCTGTTTGTCTTCCTCTGCCCGGAGATCTGCATGCAGTACCATTGCATCATAATGTAATGAGAGCTGTTAGATATAGAGGGGTAGAGCAGCTGGGGGAGAGGTGGAGGGGGTAGGTCCTACTGCCTGGACACCTCCTTTGTTTCCCTAAGCCCTAGATAATGCGCAGTTTGTTTCCCAGGTATTTTGGGTAGCGGGGAAGGGTATGGGTCCAAAGTAAACCCATGCATTCCTTAAGTGAACTACTCAGTTCCCAGTTCCTGTGACAGAGCCGGAACCCTATAAATACCCCATTATCTCTACCCCTGAAAGAGTAAACTGAGCTTATCTGACATCTGTTTCCATATGGTGCTGGGTCAAGGTGGCAGACAGTGGTTAAGTCTTTCTGCTCCTGGGTCCTCTGCCAGTCTGTATTGCTGTTCTAGGGGTTATGCTTGTGGAATGAGGCCTGTACTATTAGTCGGGGCCTCATCATCAAGTACAGTCAAGTCCTCCAGTGAGGCAGCCCATGATTGCAGCTCCTGGGCTGTGACCTGCTGATCAGGGGCATGAGTCCCAAAGTACATAGGCAGGTCAGATGTTTGATCATCTGGGTGTAGCAGGCCCTGGAATGGAGCATTCCTGCTTCTGAAGAAATACGGGCTGGTAGTCTCGTGTATAGGCTTGGGCTGATTCTTTGACATCTCCTTGTAGGCCTCTCCCCACTCTCTTTCAGCCAGGTGGTCCTTTTTGAGGCAGATTTGCTGTTCTTGTTTATGGAATCTGGGCATGAACACCTCTGGGTCATCTTGTGGTTCTGATGCTGGTTCTGACATGTCCCTGGTAACTGTTCAGGGAGAGTGTGGACTGACTGTCTTGTGGCGACCTGGTCCTCCTTCACGGAATTTGGTACTCTGGGTGCTCCTCTGTGGGGACCAAGTTTTGTTCAAAAGTCCCTTGCTGCATTCAAAGTGCTGAAGTTTAATGCTGTACCATTGTGTGTCATCCTGAGGGTCACTAGATAAAGTAGGAAAACAGCATCTTTAGCTCATGAAGCCATTTCCTCACCTCCGGGTATTCTTTCCTCTTGGGCCAGGATGCTTGAGTAGTCTTGAAAGATCAGGAACCTATGCCCATTCCAGCTCAACTGTCCCGTTCTCATGCCCATGCCATGCCCAGATTGCTTCCTTCTCAGTGAAATTAAGGAAGTGCAGGAATAGGTCAGTGTCTCTTTCCCTCCCATGGCTTGGGTTAAAGAATCCAATGAGAGCCCTCTATAATGAGGTGGATGCAGCCTGGCAAGTTCAATATCTTAGGAGGGTTTTCCAGGGAAATTGTAGCACATTCCTGCTCAATGCTCTTTGGAACCCTAGGAACCACATAATTTTCCTCATGGCTCCTATTTTCCATATCATCCATTTTATCCTGCAGCTCCTGGATTTTCTTGGCCTGCTTCCTGATAGTGAAGCAGTGCCCTTCACAGTTTTTTCTTGGTGGTCACTTTTGCTCTATGTCTACATTTATATGCAGATGCTGTAGTGCTGCCATAGTAGTGTTGGAGGAAAGGGTAAAGTCCTCCATGTGTTTCATCATGATCGCATACATTTCCTTCACTGTTGGGTCTGCATGGGTTCCATTGTGGCTTGCCATGAGGTCTGAGGGATAGAAACTTCACTGGAGCAGAATTAAATCGTGACGGGTGCAGAATGGTATAGAAAGCAGATCCCTTGAACTAGCTGGACTTCACCCCAGAGTGGTATGTCAAGCAGCTTGTAAAGTTAACTCAGAACATGTATTAAAATAATCTTTAGCTCAGTAGATCCTTGAAAAAGAATAGATAAAGCGCCATATTGTTTGCTGGCCAAGCCATGCCTCTTCTTCCTTTTGGAAGATTTCTGTTAAGACTCTCCAGGTACTTGTTCAATTATTTTGTAACAACCAAAATGTTTACTTGGCCTTGCATTTAATCTATTTCTAATTTAAGTCTTGCATGTTCTAAAGCTGGTGATTCTATAACAGAAACCATAAAGTCTGTACTATATTTACCACTGAAGGTGTCTCACCTTTTTTTGAGTAAAGTGTCATGAAAACTGACATTTGGTTCAGTCAAAATAAGAAGGCCCTGAGGGATTCATCTATTTTTAACATATTGTGTAAGACTAATAATATGCCACTCTAATTTCAAATCCTTTTTCTTTAAATGTTTTAATTTCCTGCAGAGTGGTTTTATGTTGGGACAGTGGCACTTATCTTGTTGCTTATGTGTTTGGCAACAGCTGAATCTATATCAGATCTTACGTAACAAACCGCTTTAGTACAATTCTCAGTTATCAAATTAATAACATCAAAAATGAATTGCTCTATTTAAATCAACTCTAATAACTCTCAAGCAAAACTTGTGCCAGCATGGCTCAGTTGGTAGCACATCCACCTCTGGACCAAAAAGTCATGGGTTCTTGTCCCACACTGGGTTTGGACCTGCACCTAAAAATTGCTGGCATCTAAGTGCAGTATTGGGGGGTGCTGTACTGCTGGGGTGTGCCGTCCTTCGGATGAGACATTAAACCGAGGTCCCTTCTGCCCATCCTGGTTTTGTCCTGGTGGGTGTCCAGGTGGAAGTAAAATAACCCAGGCACTCTTTGCAATAGAGCAGGAGCATTCCCAGTGTCTGGCCAACATTCCCTTCCCATAAACCGTTCATGCAATTATCCAGGCTGTGTGTGGGTGATGATGTGCAATATGGCCACCACCACACATTCAGTCACTTCACTACTAGTCTAGCATTGCTTGTAAAGTGCTTTCGATACTGTGTATGAAAAGCGCTTATAAATGCTGATTATTATTCTTCTTCTTCTGATCATTTTATAAATATTCATTTGAGATGCCATTGATATTACTTTTGTTTAGATATAATCTGCAAGTTTTTTTCATATACAATTTGTTATTTTTTTCTACAGAGTGTACTATACTGTTTATATTAGGTAACTTTGTGATAAATGGAAACACTTCCTACAGTCAAATTAAGTAACCCAGAACCTTGTGCAATTATATCTGACCTCCTGGGACCCCTGACTGTGGTGCAACTGAATGTTTAGGAATGTATTTATTTAAAATCTGCATATAATTCTTATGGAATTTTGAATTTCTTTATGTTTCAGACTTGTCCCAATAAATATACAATATGTCTACAGTTTGAAAGGTTATGACTTATCCTATTAAGATAATTCAGCTATTGATAAAGCACTCAGATGAGTGCACTTTGCATCCATCATGTTGTTTAATGCAGGACCGAGGATTATAAATAAAGGTGCAGGTCAATAGCAGACTAGATAAGCATGAGGTTCCGCATGACCATCACTCTAACACAAAAGCATGGCCGCTTCAGTGTGTTTAGTACCGAAAGTATGTTACTGACATGTGAATCTATGAAATACTGAAGAGTTCTCTCTAATAATTTACACTGAAACTGCTGATGAATTTTTTTCAGAAACATTGCAATGTTTAAAGATCCACTGACACCTCAAGGAGAACTATGAAAACATAATATTTGGAAACAGGGCAACTTATATTTCTTATCAGCTCTGTATTTCATATTGTCATTATTTATTACTGAAGTCAAATGCTTAAACACAAGATAGCTGTTCCTTGAGGGTTCATCAGCTTGTAATGCTTCTTCCTAATCTGAGGTCACAATATTTATTTGTGATATCACAGTTATTCCTATGGCAACAGACTGTGATGTCAATACAGAGCATTCTAATTTCAAGGAAGGAATAATCTAAAAGGCAGATGATACGTGATAAAGATGTTGTTTTGTGACAATCGCTTCAATAATAATGGTGAGGGTGAATGTATACTAGATATATGAAATACATGCTGAATTGTCTCTAAATATTATGTTTTCCAACGTTTTCCCAAAGGCGTCAGATGCTCTTCAGATGTTTATAAAAATTGGGTGTGACTGTTACAGAATTATGTGTACTCATACTGGTATCTTTGTATATATTCTTTTGAACATAGGACACTATCCCTTGAAATAGCGGCTGGGATATCAGTGAAACATTGGGAATTAAATGGTTCCCAAGCGACTGAAAAAGTACTGTACATATGAAAATTAATATTTAATGTCTTGGTGTTCGTGGGTGGATACATCCATCCACGTTTTGAGAAGTTTGCTGTTTTTTCAGCAGTATCTCTGTTGACTTGATGTAAGCATTTCCAGGGTTGATCACCAGGGTGCTCACTCCCACAGTTTGGCAAGTTTAAATTCAATACCAAAAAGTGCAATGTGTTGCATGCAAGGAACACAAATTCAAGAACACAGTAGTGTAAGGGGGTTAAACTGGGTATGACCTTTGAGGAAAGAACCTAGGGTCATCATCAGTAACCCCTGAAGATATCAAACCAGTATAACAAGACCTATAGTAAGAAAAAGAGGATTCTGAGGTGTATAGGAAGGGCTATTGACAACAGAAGGAAGGAGGTATTACTACCCTCTGAAGATCACTGGTGAGGCCCCACCTGGTGCACTGTGTCCAGTTCTAAAGTCCTCACCTAAGGAAGGATAAGGACAGGCTAGAGACAGAGAAATGTGAGTGAATAACATGATTCAGGGCCAGCAGGGCAGCTCTAACAAGGATCAGCTCAAGGCACTGAACATGCATTCGTTGGAGGCTAGCCAAGAGAGGGAGATATGATAAAAACTTTGACATTCTAGAAAGGAATCAACAAGGCAAACTGCTAGAAACTATTTAGCATACGTACAGATCAAGAACATGGAGGTACAAGTGGAATCAGATTGGGAGGTGCAAGAAAAACTAAAAAGTTTTATTTGACAGAAAGGGTGGTGGAGCCATGGAACAATCTGCCAGCTGAAGTGGTGGGTGCCAGAACTATCAATGATTTCAATACAGCTTGGACAAATTGAAGGGCTTGGTGGTTGCTCAAAGTTGTAGTGGTAGGTTGGGGAGCATGGAGGTGGATAGTGTGGTTTAGGAGCCTGTATGGACAACACATGCTGGGTTTGTTATGGTTTATAGGCAGACTGAATGGACCAGTGGTCTTTTTTCTGTTGTCATTGTCTATATTTCAATGTTTCTTTGAAATGTGCAGTGCTTACTCCCAGGAAAGGTTTATGTGGGCCAGAAAGTTTGTCAGTACCACATGGAATGATGTACCTGCTCATTTTCCTACTGTGGTTCCATCATCCAAAGACCCCATACAAATGCAGCAGTTCCACCCAGTTAGCATACTCTGTAAAGTGGCAGTCAATAAGGATAATGGACTTGAACTGCACAAAACCATTTTATTCAGCACCACCAGTGCTTGCAATGGAAAAAATTATTAGAAAACCCCCAAACAATACTAGGGCCTCTTTTAATCACCTTTCTTGGCAGGTTCCACACTACCATCTTTATTCAAGCTGCATGTAGTCAACCCCTAAGAAGGCACAACAGAAATATCTGTACTTAGACTACCACTAGCAAGGCTGGATCAGGTGCAACCCCACTTCTTCTTCCCCAAACCATAATATAACACAAGTGCTGTGATGATCCTCTTGGACTGCAAAGCTACAAAATTTCACCCACCCGCCCATCCCCCGGCACATTTCTATATAGATCGTCTGGCTCCGCCTCTTATTGCTATTGGCTCCCTACTGTATAACCTTCCTTTTTTGCCCATCCCTATTGATCTATATTTATTCTACCCTGTTAAGACGAGGGATATCGCCTTAGACTAACTATCTATAACAACACAAGGAGCCCTTCTCCTTCTCTAGGTGTGCTACAGGCTGACCTACACTAAATCACCATGGCATTATGCTTCCAGTTCCTTATTGCCCTATGTATCCTGCCTATACTAGGGATTCACTAGACTGGACCTACTCTAGTGAGGAAACCCATCCCGAATCTATACAATGTACACATATCAGGTACATACTCAGCTCCTGTAACACCTCTGTACCCTTACACCCCACCAAATCGGGTGGCATATTAGGTGTGCATCAAACAGCCAAAATTCAGACAAAAGGTACTAGCCACCCTGCCATTATAATATTACATTGTGGTATCTCACAACAAGGGTTCTATGCTCACGTGATGCTAGATCATCATAAGACTAATAGTATGCCTATGCAAACCTACCTGGATAGTATATCTACCCGGAAAGGTAAAAATCTTCAAGTCTTCCCTTGCGGTCCCAAGGAAACTTGTGCTTCTGTTATTACTATGTTCTGGCAACACAGAGCTCAGTCCTGGACCCATGATTGACATCACCTCACCAGCAGAACTCTCCAAAATAAAAGGAATTAGCGTCATGCATGTTAATGCATGTAGCCTTCTAAAAAAAATGCTCCTCCATCCAGGCTTGGATCACCCACACTGATTCTGATGTGCTTGTCATGTCAGAGTCTTGGCTATGGCCGGCCATACCTGATATTAAGATTGGAATACCTAACTACCTACTATTCAGACTCGACAGACAAACCAGGGGTAGTGGAGTCGTCATATATATCAAGGACAAATTCTCAGTCTCCATACTCGATTCCTCCTCATACGCTGGCGCTTGTGAATGCTTATCCATAAAAACTGAAAATACCCCTATGTCTGCCATTAGAATCATTGGTTACTACAGACCACCCTCAGCTGGACCTCAGCTCCTGTCTTACCTATCCTCCATGCTGGACTCAAGTAACCTAGAAACTATAATACTGGTAGATCTTAATTACGACTGGCTATCCAGTGCCTCACTATCTCTCAAATCCCTCTGTGACTCCCATGGACTCTCACAGCTTACTAATGAACCAAATGCAATAATAAGAAAAATCCAGCAAATAGTACCCTGCTAGATGTGCTTCTAGTAAACAAACTGCACTCTACTCACATGCTGGTATCTTCCATGCCGACGCCAGTGATCACTGTTTTATTGCTGGAGTGAGAACAAATCACATGCCCAAAAATAGTTCAAAATTCTCCCTAAGAGATCAAAGTGTAACTTGACGCACATGCCTATACCAATGATCTTAAGGAGTCCCCACTCTGGCAGAGTTTCTACCTCACTAAACAAGTGAACAATGCATTTTCCATATTCCAAGAAATATTAACACATGCCCTCAACATCCATGCTCCACTGGTCAAAACTCAATTAAAGCCCAGAACCCATCACTGATTTACCCCAGAACTTAAAGCTGCATTACTAAAAAGGGGCAAACTGTGGAAAACCGCTCAAAGATCATAACTTGCCTAAAACTGGTGTCTTTTCAGAGCTGCCAGGAACTCCTGCACAAGGTTAATCAGAGAGGCCAAGTCCAACTTTTACCACACAGAACTAGGTGCCGTTTCAACTTGCCCAACCAAATTTCTGGTCTACAATATAAGACCCTCTGGTCACACAATAGGAAGTGCAGTCCCCATAAATCTCCTCTAACAATGTCCTTCTCAGCGAAAAAATAAAATTTTGCAAGCATTCAACAGCCACTTCTCAGCCGGACTAGCGCTCGATAACTCACCTGCCTGCAACCTGCGCTTTCAGATGCCCGCATCACCACTTGAACAAAATTTAACAAAAGCTACCTGCTTCTTCACCTGCTTCTCTGAAAGAAGTCGAATAGTTATCCTTCATTTGGATACATTGAAAAGTGCAGGGCAGACTCTGTTAGATCCCTACTTCTAAAAGTGGCCTGGCATGTACTGGCAGTGCCCATTATGCATTTGTTCAACTTATCACTATCTCGGGTCTCTACCTAACGTATGGAAAACTGCACACATTATCCTGCTATTTAAATCTGGGGACCCTCATGATTTTAACAATTACAGGCCAATTTCACTACTCCCTATACTATCTAAACTGCTAGAAAAAATAGTGAATGCACAGCTATGAGCCTTCCTGGAAAACTCAAACTTCCTAAATCCATTACAGTCAGGCTTCTGGTCAAAACAAAGTACAATTATGGCATTGGCCAAGGTAACAAATGAATGGCAAAATGACCTTGACAACAAAAAATTAATCTGCGCTGTGTTCCTTGAGCTAAGCAAGGCCTTCGACACCGTCGACCACTCCCTCCTCTTATCTTCTTTAAAAACCCTAGAACTTGACTTTACTTCCCTTGGATGGTTCCAGGACTACCTCACGGTCAGGC
Organism: Neoceratodus forsteri; assembly: GCA_016271365.2. Taxonomy (NCBI): domain Eukaryota; kingdom Metazoa; phylum Chordata; order Ceratodontiformes; family Ceratodontidae; genus Neoceratodus; species Neoceratodus forsteri. The sequence continues at coordinate 769,498,107 of CM057449.1, read as the reverse complement.
TCCAGCAAGTTAAAGCAGATGGGGAGCTATCACCCCCTAAACCGTTGGTAAGAGGTGTCCCCCAAGGCTCCATTCTGGGCCCAATACTCTTCTCCATTTACATCAACAGCATAGACCTTGGCATAAAAAAAGCTAGTATTCACCTGTTCGTGGATGACACAGTCCTGTACCTTAGCTGGTCATCCCAGAAACTGCATGCACAGACCTGCAACAAGACTTTGACATTCTCCAATACCAGCTACTTAATAAAAAGCTACTTCTGAATGCTAAAAACCAAGACAATGATCCTTTCCCGCAACACTCAGCCTTACCCGTCTATTGGCACTTTACCCCTATCACCACCTTATTGGGGAAAACTTGAGTTCGTCCCCAAATTCAAATATTTGGGAATTTGGCTGGATCACAAGATCTTCTTTGGGAACACCTGGAGGACATGGTAAAAGCTAAAGCAGAGGCTGGGGCTCTTTATCAATAAACTGCTTCCTGACACCTGAAGCAAAAACAGCTCGTTCAGACCACTTTCATCTCTTTGCTGGACCACCTGGTTTTATCTATAGCCACTGCAATACCTCTGTCCTGGACAAACTGGATGTCTTATACCACAGAGCATTGTGCTTCATCACCAGTCTCCCTCCTCTACACACCACTGCTCCCTGTACACTGCTGTGGAGTGGACCTCCTGCAATACAGACGGAACAGAAACGCTGCAGTCTGACCTTAAAAGCTATTACTCCAAACTACCACACTACATTTCCAAGTTACTGCCTCTAAGCGACCTTTTGAACCTCATGCCTTAAGGAGCTGCTCACTAATCTCCCTAAAGATACCAGAGTCCTCACGTGCCTTGGGAGAGCTGCCATAAGCTTCTCGCTGCCTACCTCTGAACGAAATACAAAAATCAATGAAACTAAAATCCCAGTAAGTGTCTTAACACTTAAAACCTTATATGCAAAACTAATAAAAGAGGTTTGCCATTGCTTCCACTGTCTTTGATTCACGGCTCCATACCCTGTCAGGACTCCTCACCCATCCACCGTACAATATGCATTTACCACGTGGCGGCACCACTGAAGCCAACATCTGAGTCCACTATGCCGGATTCATGTCCAGTAGAGGCGTGGTAAAACTGTAAAACCCCCGGCGTGTGAGTGCCTTTACAGAGTGCTCTCTCATGTACCCCTACTCCTCTAGACCCCACCTGTTCTCCATTACCCCGCCCCCCTTCCATCCTGTATATTCATATCTATTCATTTAACCTGATCCTTATGGATGACAGGGCTGCATTCCCTTTTTATTTGTGTTCGTGTTTTGGTTCTTCTTTTTTCTTACCCATAAGTATTTCCTTTTTGCATGTAACTAGGTGTGATCTAATTTACTCTGTATGTGCTCCTCACTCATTTCACTGCTATTCTTTTCCTATGTATTACCGGTATCATCACACTTTATGTACTGATGTATGATTTGTTGTACTGTTTATGACTTGTGAGTTGCAGGTCCACCTTGCAAATGATCTTGCTCGATGGTGTTTGCCTGGATAAATAAAGATTTTGATTGATTGATTGATTGATTGACTGACTGAAAACCACTACCCTCACACACCTGCAACCATGATTTCCCTTGTATCCTATGGGAGTTCTCATTGTGGGTTCTTGGTACTCAGAGTTGGATCTCATGCAGACCCAGTGATGTTACCACAGAATGACTGGCAGTGGTGCACTTTTAATGGACTGAGCAGCAACCTCACAGCAGCAATTCCCCAAAGGCTTTGCAATTGTTTAAATGGCTTAGTAGCTCTTCAAAATGTGTGTATTTGTAATCCATATAGATGGTCAACTTGCAAATAGAACCCAACCAAACAATTCACAATGCTAAAGGTGGATAAGGCCATGTGGCCAGATGGCATCCACCCAAGGATATTAAGTTAGCTATGTGGGGAACTAGCGGCACCTCAGGTGGCCCTGTTCACATAGCCACTCAACATAGGTGTGGTTCAATAGGAATAGAGGAGGGTACATGTAATCCCACTGCACAAAAGCAGCAGTAGGGTGGAGGTGGGGAACTACAGGCCAGTCAGCCTTACCTCAGTGGTGGGAAAGATCATGGAGACACTGCTGAAAGAAAAGATAGTGGCACATCAGGAATTAAGCAGTGCTCAGGATCTAAGGCAACATGAATTCACAGCAAGAACTTCATGGCAAATGAATCTAATAGATTTTTTTTGATTGGATGACTAGGGAATTAAATTAGGGAGAGGCGGTAGACATCGCCTACCTAGATTTCAGCAAGGCTTTCAACACTGTCCCACATAAAAGGCTGATTAACAAGATGTGTAGTATAGGCATGGGAGACAAGGCAGTGAACTGGGTTAGAAACTGGTTAACAGACAGGAGACAGATGGTGGTGGTAAATGGAGTACAATCTGGGAAGAGGGGGGTGACCAGTGGGGTACTACAGGGATCAGTACTAGGACCAGTCCTGTTCAATGTCTTCATTAGTGACATTGCAGAGGGGCTGGAAGGAAAGGAATGCCTGTTTGAAGATGACACCAAAATCTGTAACAGGGTGGATACTCCAGAAGGGGTGCAGAAAATGAAGAAGGACCTGGAGAAGTCTGAAAGATGGTCAGAGATGTGGCAACTGAGGTTCAATGTAAAGAAGTGCAAAATAATGCACCTGGGTAGAGGGAATCCTGGGGAGAGCTACAGGTTGGGGGGGAGGAGGAGCTGACTGCAACCAAAGAGGAAAGGAACCTAGGGGTTTTCATCTATGATGACTGTAAGGTATCACTGCAGTGCATAAAGGAAGCAGGGAGGGCCAGTTGCATGCTGGGATGCATAGGCAGGGGCATCACTAGCAAGAAGCAGAGGTGGTGATGCCATTGTATAAAACATTGGTAAGGCTCACCTAGAGTACTGTATGCAGTTCTGGAAGCCACACCTGTGCAAGGACATAGATAAGGTGGAGACTATCCAGAGAAGGGCAACGAAGATGGTGCAGGACATGCACCACAAATCATATGAGGAGACACTAAGGACCTCAATATGTACTCACTGGAGGAGAAGAGAGAAGAGGAGATAGCAGGGGACATGATTGAAACTTTCAAGTACCTCAAGAGCATAAAGAAGGTGCAGGTGGGGACCTTTCCAATGTAGAAAAAGTACTAGGACAAGGGGGCACAATATGAAATTGGAAGGGGGTAGATTAAGAGGTAATGTGAGGAAGTTTTTCTACACAGAAAGGGTAGTCGATGCTTGGAGTAGTCTGCTACAGGAGGTAGTGGGGCAAGCACAGTGGAGGGGTATAAGCATGCCTGGGACAGGCACAAGGGAAGCTTGAGAGTGGATGGAGTGATGAAAAGCCATTGAACACATAGGGTCAGTGGCGACATATAATGTATAGGGCCTATGGGTAGACTGATGGGCCTAGCAGTCCTTATCTTACTCCAATTTCTAAACTTCTATGTAATTCATTTCCTGATGCTGGGCAAGCCATGAAATTACTCACAGTTCCCCAACCAAGCCAACTTCTTATGGGGCTGCAGGCCTCTTGAACTCTGGTCTACTGTGGTACACCAAAATAAATCATGTTCCTCTTCTGACTTGCTTCAACTCCCTTGACTGCTGATGATTCAGGGTTCCTCTGAAAAGTTCATCTATCTTTCTCTCTACTTATGTCTTGACTGACCCAAGTTCCGGTATATAACCCACATGGCAGTGGCAGCCCAAAACCTAGCTGTAGTGTCTGCTATAGAACCTAACTTAGTAGTGTTCAATTTCAATGTCTTGCTCCATTCTCTCTCTTCAGAGTCTTAACAATTCTGGCTAATGCAGAAGTGCTTCTCTTCTCATTACTAGTAGTTATCATCTTACTTCTCAGTTTTTCTCATGGATGCAAGGCCTTCAAGGGTTCAGATCAAACTCACTAGTCAGGACAGTAAGCCTTTCTACTTTGAGACCTCTCTCAGATCTGCCTCCATTCCACCTAGTTTCCCAATGTAGCAACATTTCAAAGGCAGCCTCCATTGGTTCATGATCTGTCACTCACTCATTAGAACTTCCCATTAGTCATGAAACAGGTCCAGCATCCACTTTTTCACCAAATACCCTAAGTCTTTTAGGTACCTTTGCTGGGAAATTTAGCAATTGAATGTCCAAGAGGTCAAAGGGTCACAAAATGGCAGCCACCATGGAATCCAAAGTTTTATTTTCCAGTTGTCCTATTGTTTATAGATCTGAAACCAAATAAACTCTGAACTCATGGGGGCTCATTTCCATGATTAATTAATCCACCTTCCATGGGGGTGGACTTAGTAAAATAAATGCACAGTATTAAATAAATTAAAACACATAGGAAATGTAAGAGATACTGTATAGCATACAAAAAAAAAAGTTCTAAAAGAGAAAAAAAATATCAAAGGAAGGGTCCTTGGATCAGAAATGGCCATCTCAAGTCTAGGAGCCTTTGTGGCTCTCTCCTCAGACCACTTCACCTGATTGTTTGTCAGTCATCCTCTGCCTCACCTACATGACAGAATGGGTCTGAGTAGATGAAAAGGGCTACTGTTTTGTAGTCTAAAGACAGTTTTCTTAAATGTCCTAATTTGCACCAACTCTGTGGCTTAAACCACATTCCACATCAGAAACACAATCCTACATGGGTGCAATCTCACATCTGGGCTAGTCAGTTTAATGCTTGTGTAATTACTGATTATTCAGTATCACTGGTATAGAAACAAAGAAACATAGATTTTGATGGAAGATAAGGACCACTTGGCTCACCCAGCCTGCTCATTTCCATACCTATTTGATAGCTGCATATCCTAGTTAACCAACAGCCTACTTCTTCTTGCCCCACAACAAAATTGCCTTATGTCTGTCCTATGCATTCTTGAATTCCCCCACTCTTTTTGACCCCACAACCTCCTCAGGAAGGCTGTTCCTTGCATCCACCACCCTCTCCATGAAAAAATACTTCCTCGCATTGCCCCTACGCCACCCCCCTTCTGTCTTCAGATTGTGCCCCCTTGTTCTTGCACATCTCTTTTTCTGAAAGATGCTACCCTCTTAGACTTTGTTGATTCCCTTGAGGTACTTGAAAGTTTTTATCATGTTCCCCTCTCCCTCCTTTCCTCAAGGGTATACATATTAAGCTCCTTTAGTCTTTCTTTGCATGGCTTCTGGTGCAAATCCTGCTCCATTTTAGTTGCCCTTCTCTGGACTGCCTCCATCCTGTCTATGTCCTTGTGGAGATGGGGTCTACAGAATTGCACGCAGTACTCCAGATGGGGTCTCACCAACTGCCTGTACAGAGGGATAACAACTTCTTGTTTTCTACTGCTGATGCCTTTGCCTATGAACCACATTATCCCCCAGCCCTACTTACTGCCTTCTTACATTGCTTGCCTACCTTTAGGCCATCCAGTATGACTACCCCCATGTCCCTTTCCATTTTTGTTGTTGTTAGTATCTCACCCCCACCTGTGTACTCTTCCCCTGGGTTTTTGTTTCCCAGGTGCATTACTTTGCATTTCTTTGCATTGAATCTAAGCCACCAAACTTTTGACCATTCTTCCAACCTTGCCAAGTCACTTCTCATACTTCCCACACACCCCCTTGTGTATCAACCCTGTTGCAGATCTTTTGTGTCATCTGCAAAGAGGCATACTTTTCCTTCCAGTCCTCTGCAATGTCACTTATAAAGACATTAAAGAGGACTGGTCCCAGTACTGAATCCTGTGATACCCCACTAGTAACCCAATATTCTTCAGACTGGACTCTGTTTACAATTATCCTCGGTGTCCTTTTATCCAGCCAATTTTTTACCCAGGCTACCACCCTGGGACCCACTCCCAGGCTGGCTAACTTGTTTATTAATCTTATTTGCTTCTTGTCTATTTTCTCTATCGCCCCTGCCATGCTGAGACCTTTAACCTCAACCTACTTTACCATTTGCTAACCTACCCTCCTCCCAACCCTCCTCACTCTTATTATTGCTTCCTTCTGCCAGTTCCTCACCACTTTCTGATTAACTACTGCATCATACAGCAACAAAGTGTTTATCCACACCTGATATGGACTGTCACATAATTGTACATATATCTGCACCCTTGTATATAGCTATGTATTACCTGGTTAGAGCCTTGCGCACACTCTGTATATTTGTTTATCGAGGCACTGTGCTGTATAATATGCTAATGTATGTGAATAACCTACAGGACCTCCTTGTGAATGAGCTTGTTCAATGGAGTCGCCCTGCAATAAACTTAAACAAGAACTTGAACTTGTGTGGAACTGTGCCAAATGCCTTGCTAAAGTCTAGGTAGTCAGTGTCCACAGCCCTCCCTGGTCTACTACTTTGGTCACCCAGTCAAAGAAATCTATTAGATTTGTCTGACATGACATTCCCACTGTGAATCCATGCTGCCTTGGGTCATGTGCCCCACTGGCCTCTAGGTACTCAACAATTCTTTCTTTCAGAAGTAATTCCCATCATTTTCCTACCACTGAGGTCAAACTAACAGGCCTGTAGTTTCCTGCCTCTGCTTTACTCAAACTTTTGTGTAGTGGAATCACATCCACCTCCTCCAGTCCTCAGGTACCACACCATCCTCCCATGATTTGTTAAAAGGGTAGTCAGTGGTGTCACTAGTTCTCCCTTAGTTCTTTAGAATTCTGGGGTGAATCCTGTCAGGCCCCATTTCTTTGTCCACTTTCATTTTTAGGAGTTCTTTCAGGACCCTTTCTTCGTGAATGGACTGGTCTCGACTCTTCAATCCACAGTGCTTTTGTTGATTGATTTCAGTTCCTCCTCCTCTTCTTTTGTGAATACTGAGAATACTGAGGTATCTTGCTCCATCAGCAGTGCCTGATGTCTTTGATGTGCAAGACCAAAAGTCTTGTGAATATGTTAACCCTTGGGGGTAAGATAGCCTTAACAAAATCTATCCCCCAGCCCAGGGGGTAAGGCTGTATGCAATGACCACCAACCACCTATTCAGTGGGCCACCTAATGACAGCCAGTGCAGTGAACCTTCAGAAGGGGGAGGACCAGTCCTTTTCAGCCTGCAGTAAATCATGGAGTAGAAGTGAACTCAACAACTGTCACAATATATTCTGTTCTTTTTTGATTTCATAATACCATAACTGATTTAAAAAGTAACTTAAGGCACACACTGGTTGTTAAAACAATTAGAATCTCATCTGTTTTATTATAAAAACATTGATACTTGTGATTGGTGAAAAAAGTATGTTATGTCAAGTACTAGTCTCTGTGTGCTGGGTTGCTAAAATAAATGAGGCAAACTGCTGGCTGTTGACTAGATAATAAGCAAAAATAAAAAACAAACAAACAGCCAACTGACCTGCAACTTGTTTTGCTGTCAGTCACAGTGAGTGCTTACTAATTTATTTGTTATGCAAAACTGGACCCTGTGCATCATTAAACTGTTAAAAGAAACAAGTGAAGGCTGTGTGCAAAAGACTAGACACGAACTACTGTAACTCTGCTGGCCCCAACTTATACAAGAACATCTGCACATATTTGCTATAAATAAAACAGAGTAGAATTATTTATTAATTCTATCTCTGAGTATAATTGTTCTGCATGTCTGATTCCTGTCCTGGTAAGGTCAACTAGGTCTAACAAGCTTGCATTCAGAAGACGTAAGGCAGAAACAAGAACAAAAAATAAAACTAACATAATGCAAGGAGGAAAAGGACAATAGCAAGCTGCAGGCAACCCTATATAGCTCACATATAATTCAGTGGCTAAACCAGTGATTCACAAACCCCACAGAAGAATTGAAAGCTGTACTGACAAATCACATCCTCTAAGTACAAACAGGAAACCAACGGTGGGCAGTGATGTATAAAAAGTGTCACTTGCTGGTATTCAAATCATGAGTGACACACTACACTGACTGAAAAGTGGGATCATTATTTTCTCCATCGTGCACTGACAGAAAAGACAGATACACCTACAGTCTGCATTATGCTCCTAATATGTTTCCTTGTTGAACAAGCAAGCATAGAAATAGCTAATAAAACTGACTAGTAAAACAGGCATTGAATGCAAAGCTGCAAATGGCCAAATCTTATTAAAGTAAAATTACTAATAATATTGTTTGAATCATTTCTGCATTGTGTTGGGAAGCTTCACTGAAACTGGGCATGGGCAACCCGAACTTGGCTTTGCCCCCAACTCCTAAATAACAAAAAAAAAAACATGACAAATAATATTGTTAAATGGTCTGCCAAGGGTATAGTAAAGCTAGGCATAGGCATATAAGTGGCAGTTGCCCACACCTAATGCAAGGTAAGGGCAGGTCAGCTTTATTTATATGTAACCACATCAGGGGCTCTGGGCACCTCACGACAAAGTAAATTACATTTGTTACAAAAAATAAAATAGTAAATACTGAATTTAAAACTACAGATTAATAAATTATAGCATAGCACCAGACCTATAAACAAATGGGTTTTAAATAGGATTTCAAAAGGGCCAATGAAGGAGCACCTCTCACCTCAGGAAAGGGCATTCCATAAGATTGGGGCCACTACACTAAATGCCAGATCCCCAAGGACTTCAACCTGAACTGGATATGGAGAAAGTCTTGTCTCCAATGATCAGAGAAGGAAGCCATGAGCATAGGAAGTCAGGAAATCTGTCAGGTAGCTTAGTATCAGACTGTGCAAGGTCTTGTATGTTAACAAGCACACCTTGAAGCTGATATACTATTGCACCAGCAACCAGTGCACGGCATAGAAAATTAGCATGCCATGCTCAATATGAAATGGTGTGGCAATCAGCCAGGTTGCTGCATTCTGAACTTGCTGTAAGCAATGCATCAGCTTCTCAGATAACCAAAGGTGCAAGCATTACATTAGTCCATCCTAGATGTAACCAGGGTGTGCACCAGAGTCACCAGATCATCTGGTCCCAAGAAGGGTTTGATGTTGAGATATTCCAAAGACGGTAGAAACCAATGCAGACAACAACTGACATCTGATTCTCTGAAGTCAGCCTGGAGTCCTCAAAACCTAATCTACAGCTTCGAGGGTGATACCACCTAAAGATGCAAAGACAGTATCAATGCTCCTCATTGCAGAACCATGCTGACCCAGTTCCTCAAATAGTACCTCAGTCTTTGATGGATTAAGCCTCAAGCTATCTGACCACCATCCAGTCTTTGAATTTCCTTAAGGCACTCACTCTGTTCTGAGACTGCAGCACTATCATTATGAGCACAGTAACATCATCATCATGAGCACAAGACATACAGTATACAGCTGGTACCATCAGCATAGCAAAGAAAACACAAGCCATAGCATCTGATGATCTCCCCAATGGCAGCATGTACAAAACAAACAACAAAGGAGCTAAAATTGACCCATGAGGGATGCCACAGTTTGGTGTAGCACTGCACAAGATGAAAGAACCAATTGCCACTTGTTGCACTCTGCCAGATAAGCTGGTCTCAAACCACCAAACCACCATACCTGCTAGTCCTACAAAGTGCCTCAGATGAGCCAACAGCACCCCATGGTCATCCTGTCAAAAAGCCTAAGAAGGTCAAGGATGATGTGAAAGGAACAATGCTAGCTATCCTTTTCCAGGCAAAGAACATGAGGCACCCTGACTAAAAGCAATCTCAGTACTATGGCAAGACAGAAATCTAGACTAGATTGTTATATTTCTTCCAGTGTTGCTCTAGATACACCACAACCACCTTCTATATCAGCTTCCCTAAAAGGATGGTTCAAGAAAACCTTGAAATTTGAGAGAGTGTCTCGCTCGATCAATGTTTTTTAAGAAGGGGCTTTACCTCCGTTATTTTAAAGTTGAAGTAAAACCCACCTCCCCAACAGAACACCCAGTGAGATCCAGAAAAATCAGATCATCCTGCCCATTTGTGAATAGAACCCAATATGACAAACAAAACTTTTACTCCCAGTCGTAACATACTCTTTGTTAAAATTAGCATCAACTGCAAATTTGCCATAGCAGACAATACTAAAATAGAGGAGTTCAGTAACCATTTTGTATTTTCTTCAAGTGTATAAAACATTGTAAGTTCCAAGACTAGTGTACGCCAGTGTTTCTGTACTTGGGCAAATAAAGTGCATTCCAAAATGATGCGCTATTGTCATTTTCCTGAGCAACCATTCTTACAATCAAGACCCTTTTATACAGAAACCAATTAAAAATGTCTGTGTACCAGCATTTGCATCAAAGTGCAATCTAGCTAACGTTTTGCATGTATGTTATTTTGGCATCCATTTATACAAAATTCCATACCATGTACTTGCTTCAACATTTTGTACCTGAAGAAAGTACTTACATTGTTAAGGCTTTCTAAATCCCATTGTTTAATTATAACTGTAATCCTTTATTTTACTGTATTTTTATAAGTTTGTGTATCATCCACTAACCACATTTTTTGAGACTAGACTATAAACCATTGCTTTTCCTTGTACTGCCTAGTTCTTAAACAATGCCCATCTTCTTAAAAATTTAATCACTCCATCCACAGAAATATTTAAAGAGTCTTGACAACAATTGTCTAGTAACTCATATTTGTTACCACTCATTCTACTGAAAAAAATACTGCTCTAATTTCAGCTATTGCACTTAGTGATGACACACCACATTCTGCATTTAACAGTCCTCCAAGGACAAATTGTGGTATATCTAGAGTAAGTAATAAAAACTGATTTTGAAATGATTCCAACATAGTCATACTTTTAGGTAGGCCTGAGATCTCAGCCCCATATAATAAACTAGAATTATTGTTCATTTCACAAATGTTAAAAAGGCATTGGGGGCGAGCCTGGCACAGAGCAAGATGGATGCTTAACTTCAGAGCTCCTCACTAACAGACAGTATCTAGTATCATCATCTGCTATCTAAGCCAGAGATAACATCTTACTCTAAGGAACAAATGTAAGTAGAGATATTACAGTTGCGGGACAATTATTTTGCATAAGATATATCTACAACTCACAATATTGCTGTTGATCTGAAAGAGAATCTGCAAGGCCTCATAATGACTCATTGTGACAAACAACTAAATACAGTTGAGAAAATCAAGAAATGTTTAACAAATTATCTATGGACATGAGTGACTAAAATCTGCCACTCAGCAAAATACACAAATGATGAAAACCATTGATTCCAGACTTGCCTTTACAGAAAGTAAAATTAGTCTCAGTGAAGAATCCATACAAGAACTAAAAACAACTATTAGATCCCAAGATCGAATGATTAAAGAACTACAGTTTAAAATCAAGACTTAGAAAATAGAAACCGAAGAAACAATCTCAGATTTTGGATTTCCTGAAGGTGTGGAAACCAAGAATACCACAGCATTTCTACAGCGGAGTTACCGCAAATACTTAGCCTCAAACCAGTAGTGAATTAATAAGAAGCGATCTCATTGTTCCCTAGGCCCAAAACCTTTGGCGGAGCAAAGACCCAGGCCTATAATTGCTAAATTTTTAAACTATGCAAGTATAGAACTAATTTTACAGAAATCCAGGGAAATCGGTCATCTCAGATGGCAGGATCATGATATCTATATATATTGAGACTTTTCTAAAGAACTGTCACTGAAACGGAAAGCTTACACTACTGCTAGGCGAGTTACGCATCAAATGGGGCTCCTCTTTACTCTTAGGTACCCTGCAGCTATACGGATTTTCATAGAAAACTCTCACAAGGATTTTTATGACCCAGAATCTCTTAAGTCTTTCCTGAACAGCCACTCGACAACCCAATACAATGACTCTGTGGCCCGAAAAGCTCAATTTACAGCCAACTCCCTGATCAACATCAACACTGATAGAATGTACAATATTGGTACCTCGGGAAAGCTGATCCTGCTCTGAAATCTCCTGATAAACCATCTGAAGGTCAGACCAGCCTTGTACATAATAAGGCAACTCCTGATATAGCTCTCTTAGCAACACAAAGTTATAGTCCCAAGCATTAGGTAAAATACCTCTAAATCTGTTGCTGTGGAACCAATTATCCCTAATGTTTCTTTGCAAAATAGATACGCTTTACTCCAGGATTTACCTTCTCCCTGTGATGGATTCGCTACAGAGTCGGATATGCCAGTACAAGATGAGGCAAGCCGCGAGCAGATGGATGTTTCCTGGTCGTGCGACGGCGATAGTTCAACCATTAAACTAAATGAGCCCCTGAAGAAAAAACACCGTGGTAAGAGCAAACATAAAAGATACTCCACACCTCTAAAGCATTTGAGATAATGTGCTGAAAATCGTTGTAAATATTGTGCTATACTTCATGTGAATCAGCTGTTTGATTTGAGACATCGGGAATGCACATCTGGGTCATTCATATCTGCTATCTTTCAATGTAGATTTAGCTCCTACCTAAGTTGTGCTGGAGGAACTGAGAAGCAACAAGTACAGATGACTGTATATAAAGATTGTGATAAAGTGGCTGTGGTGGGACTAGAATGTGTGATCCATAGCAAGTGATAATAAACTGGTAACCACACTTCACAAACGGATTCCAAGCAAGTCTGGAGCTGACTTTCTTTCTGCCTTGGCTGATAATATTGTTTTATTAGGCAGATTGCTTGATGGGTTAGCGATTTATACAGACTGCCCCTAAGTTTAGAGCAAGCAATTTGTTTTGATATGGATGGCGATTCAAGGTAACTATATGGCATGGAATCTCAATCCTTCCAGCCTTATACCCAATATAAGATCTCTTCATTATACCTGGGTTCAGGATGGATTTCTATTTGGAGAACATCTTTATATGTCTCGATCTTGCAAACTTATAAATTATTCTTGGCAAGATAGCTGCGTTGAATATCTGCTAATGAAATGAACTGCTGTATAAGTATACACTTTATTTTGTGTGGGGCAGTTAATGGACCAACAGATTGAAATATATTAAAATTCTGTGACAACACGTTCTTTATATCCCTGCAATTAGAATCCCTTTTTTTTCTCATCTTTCTTTTTTTTTTCTCAATCTTGCTTTTTACTTGGCAATATAAAAGTATGGGGAACACTTTTGGTAGATGAAGAGAACAATCTATTCATCATAAAAATATATGCATCTTTTTTCAATAGCCATCAGATCAAATACATTATTTGCATGCTTATGTTGTGCTGAGCTGCCTATACATATATATATAATGCAGGGTTATGCATAACATACTATATACTAGATGTATATAGTATCTTGCACACGAATACCCTCTAACTCATTATAATTGCATAACTGGATATATGCAGTTAAGGGAAAACAAAATTTTTTTCCCTTTTCCCCATACACTTTACTTGTTCTCTCTTTACCGGAGGTGATGCTAGATCTGGTAATGTCTTTAGAATCTACTGCCTCCAACTATACAAGAGTAAGAGAATATAATAAGTGTTATTTTATTCAGGGTTTACTTTAAACTTCAGTACAAAGATACTGTTTGTAAAACTCTGGTTGAGTCATTGTTTTGAGGAGATTTGGATAGTACTTGGTGCTATCCTACTTCCTTACTGAAGCTACGTCCTAGAAAACAGAGGGTGGTCTTGGTCTTTGTTCTTTTTCTTTTTGTTTACTGTTTGGGCTATTGTACTCAGACCGACCTTATCTCCTCTATATATCCTAGATAACTGTTTTATGTTATTGTTACAAAATTAAGATGTTATATAGTGTTAAGGTTACGTTGGTTAGAGAGAGCTGCATTGTAGGGAATCAGATAAAGGATATGTATCTGTTTGATATGTTAACTCAAAAAAATTCTGCCAACACATTTACTATAAGCAACATCTACAATAAGCTGTTCTGCATCACAATGTTAAATGCAAATGAACATTGTAGTCCCTTGACATCACATTTATCTCACAGCAGATTAATAACTTGATACAGGATGGCTAATTTAACATTATGTACATGGAATGTCAAGGGACTTAATGTTCCGAATAAACGTAAACAAGTCTTTAACCATCTTAAGAAACATAAAATACAAATTGCATTATCGCAAGAAACCAAAGTACTGGATGCAGATGGTGCTAGATTAAAAAGTGATTGGGTTGGTCAGGTGTTTGTGGCCTTAGCCGCTTCTAAAAAAATAGGGGTAGCTATATTAATACATAAAAAATTGAAATGGACACCCTCTAATATTCATAAAGATTCAGAGGCTAGATGGCTTATTATAACTTTTGATACCCCTTGAGGACCACTAACCATAATTAATATTTATGCACCAAATTCAGATGACCCACAATTTTTTCAGAAACTAACTCAAATGTTGATTGAATTAAACTTAGTCAACTCTCCTATATTGATCAGAGGGGACTTTAACTTTACCTTAGATGCATACATGGATAGGAGTAATGGTTCATTAGAATGTCACCCTAAAAGTCTGATTATAGTTTCCCAATTAATGTGGGACTTAGGCCTATCTGACATATGGAGGACCCTCCATCCCAGAGATAGAGATTATACCTTTTATTCTCCTCACCACCAGACTTATAGTAGAATAGATTATGTGCTAACCTCTCCTGCATTAACGACCAATATAATTGAAGCCGATATACTCCCGTTAATTGTATCTGATCATGCCTCAGTCAAACTCTTACTTACTTGGGGTACTCCTCACAAAAAATTGTCCTCTTGGCGATTAGACCCGTTACTGCTCAAAGATCCAGAATTTTTACCTTGGATTAAAATACAAACTGAAGAATTTGTTGATATCAATGACCCAAAAGATACCTCTATGGGCATTACATGGAAGCATTAAGCTACACTACAGTGGTAAAATAATTAGTTACGCTGCTCACAGGAGGAAGCTTAGGAACAACAAATTAATAATCTTGAAAATTTACTAAAATTAAGCAAACAATATATTCAAATAACCCACATCCTGATCCTCCTCTAGCTTGCATTATGAAATCTTACAATTACGTATGTAAATCAACGAGCTAATCTCTAGAAAACAGAGATAGCATTATTAAGAATAAAACAAAAATTTTGGGAAGGAGGAGAAAGGAAGTAAATACTTGCTTACAGACTAAGAATGCAACAAATGGAGCATCATATAGCGCCTAAAAGATCACACAGGGAAAACTAAAATTAGTGAATCTGCTATTAATGAAATTATGGACATCTTTTTATAAAAACTATACTCTTCATCTTGTCCAACATCATCTCTTGACATCTCTTCCTTTCTGGATAAACTAGCACTCCCCATCTTTCACAGGAAGCAATACATTCCTTAGATACATCTTTCACTATAGAAGAAGTAAAGAAAGCAGTCCATTCTCTTAAATCTGGACAATCTCCAGGAGGAGACGGATTTCCTGTTGAGTTTTATAAACTTCTTGTTGAGCAAATATGCCCTTTATTATGTAAGGTTTTTCATGAATCTTTCAGGTCAGGATATTTACCTATTGCTATGACAGAAGCAATTATTACAATTCTTCCAAAAAAAGACAAGGACACTACCAATCCGGCTAACTATTGTCCAATATCTTTACTGAATACAGATGGCAAGATTTTTGCCAAGATTTTGGCAAATCGTATAGAACCATATATTCCTAAACTAATTCACAAATCTCAAGTGGGCTTCGTCAAGGCAGGATGGGCTCTGATCATCTGCGTTCTCTAATTAACCTTATTCATAAGGCCAAATCACTTAACTCTCCAGCAGTAGCAATTGCAATAGACTTTGAAAAGCTTTTGATTCTTTGGACTGGAACTTTCTCTATCTGGTATTATCCTGATTTGGTTTTAGTAACCAATTTTGTTCTTGGATCAAACTTCTTTATACAACGCCACAGGCGAGGGTACTCACTGATTCTACATTATCACAGTCTTTTATATTAGCAAGGGGTACTAGGCAAGGATGCCCTCTTTCCCCATCTCTTTTCATTTTAGCTCTTGAAACTCTTGCCACCTTTCTCAGACAGAATAATAATATAAAGGGCATTTCTATTGGGCATATGCAATATACAACATTGTCATATGCTGATAATATGCTTATTCTGTTAGAAAACTTAAAATTATCAGGGCAACCATTCAATAATATACTCAAATTCTTTTCCAGGCTCTCTGGGCTCACAGTTAATTATCAAAAATCTGACGTACTACCACTAAATAAACATTGTAATCCCCTTATGAATATACATCTTGATTTTGTGTCCCCACAAGGCATCACTTACCTAGGGATAAAAGTATCAACTGACTTAGATAGGATGTGGGAAATAAACCTACGTCCCTCACTAGCAGATATCAAAACAGACTTAGATAAATGGAAAAATCTAAATCTATCTCTATTTGGCAAAATATTGGTAATTAAAATGAATATTACACCTAGAATTATTTATCAGTTTGCCTGTATTCCACTTAAAATTTCTCCTCATCTTTTAAACAGTATTGATAAAACTGTAGGTAATTTTTTATGAGAAGGTCGCATACCAAGGTTTAATCGTATTAAATTACGCTCTCATTGGACTCGTAGCGGCTTTGGATTACCATGGTATGCAGCCTATTTTTGGGCTTTTAGAGCATCACAAACTATCAAGTGGTTTCTTAAACCTAATCATAATGCACCACTATGGTATGATATGGAAGCATCTTTGTCTCCAGGACATATACCAAATAGTTTTATTTATTTTACATTAACCCCTAAATTAAAAAAAGCATCCCATAATTAATGCGTCTACTTACTATTGGTTCAAAATGCATAATTGGCTTAAATCTGACCCTGCACCTTTTTCGTTTACTCCAATTTGGGGTAATCCAAAATTACATCTAGAGAACAAACCAATATATTGCAAATCATGGATGTATAAGAACATCTTATTCTTGAACGATATCCTGACTGATAATGGCAATACATTAAACTCTTTCAGTAATCTTCAAATAAAATGGAATGTTCCCAAAAAAGAATTTTGGAAATACAAATACGAACTGTTATATTACCGTACATTCAACAAACCAATAAATCGGTATTAAGTTCCTCATACATTAATATGTGGGTCAATAATCCCTTTGGTTTAGTTAGCAAAATCTATAAACAGATTAGGGATATGTTACCGAACCAATCCCTTCCCGTTAGAAATAGATGGAATCGGATATTAAATGAAAACATATCAGACTCCCACTGGGATAAATGCTGGAAACTTTGTCATGACTCCTTTAAAGATATGCGTAGTAGATTAATTCAATTTAAAATTTTACATTTATGGTATAAAACACCATCTCATTTATATAATATAGGTCTACCACCAAATAATAAGTGCTGGCGATGTAACTCACCAAATGGTGATCTTTTACATATTTTATGGTCATGTAAACCAATATCTAACGTATGGCAAACCATCCATAATTTAGTTTCTGAAATTATTGGCCACAACATCTCACTTGAACCTAAACTGTGTTTATTAGGAATCATAAATAATAATATAAATCTAACAAAATACCAGCACAAGTGGTTACAGATTTTATTTATGCAAGTCAAGAGACTGATTTTAATGCACTGGAAATCCAATATAATACCTACTCTGACAGACATCTTGAAAAATTTGACTTATGTTGCTTCTTTAGAAAGAATTTCGTATCTGACATCAGACCGACTCAATGAATATTACTTGTGTTGGCAGGACTATTTAAATTTCCTTCAAACCCATAAGTGATAAATATCGATAATTTTTTTCTTTTGTTCTTTTTTTCTTTTTATTAATAGATACATTTTATGTTTGGATCCTGTAGTATAATTCATCTCCTAAGCAGCTCCTTAGGTTTTATTATAAAATTTGATAACTATGTTAATCTGATCTATTTTACTTTTTCCTGTTATTATTCTTTTTTTTTTTTTTGTAGCATAGTACAGGTCATTGTGTACATATTGTATGAGGTAAATACATAAGATCTTTCTATTAGGAGGTAAAATATTCAACTACTATATTGGTAATGTGACATACTATTATGTTGAATATATTGTTACCTGCAATACTCATTATAATTTGAGAGCTTTTACCTGCTTAAGGTAACATATGCTGTACTATGCGTTGTGGATAAAATCTTAATAAACAAATTAACTGCAAAAAGCATTAGTTAAATTATTAATAAATTGTTTCTAAAACTTATTGATTCCTAATACAGATTGTCTTCCCTTATGTTTCATGCTTTCAAAATATGAAGGCCAATTTAAGTTTGATTTAATACAACTAAATAACTAAAAGCCTTTACTTCCTTTAGTACTGAGCCATTAACTTGTGAATTAAACCATAACTGTTTTGGTCTATCCAGAACCACAGTTTTTGACTTTTTCATATTCAGTTTTTATATTAAGTTGTGCAATATTTCTGATACTTGATTCAGGGCTTTTTGAAGACCACATGCAGTTTTTGTAATCAGGTGGTCGATTGCAGAACAGATAAGCTCAATGGAAACGCAGTTCACCAGCACCAAATGGCACAAATCGTAGGTTCGTCCAGCGACTTGTGACATACATGATTCCAAAAGGCCCCTTGCACCATAAGCCACAACCACTGTGCCAAACATGACTTATGACCGAATTACATCAGAAAAAGCATGCACCACTGTGTAATGTCCCTGCAAAATGCGTAATGCACAGGTACAACAGAAGTGAAACCCAGAACATGCTGCATAAGTAATAATGCCAAAACAGTGAGATGCAACCTAGACCAAGGTGGAGCTGGTCTAACTTGAGGACAACATATAGAACCCCACCTCCCTCAAAAGTCAGACAGCATTCAGCAGTGTGGACTGACACAGCAGGAAGCATGTCAGCATCATCAGCCCTACTGGGCATCATGCTATCAGAGCAAAGAGAACTCAGGCATGCTCGTGCTATGGCAGGACCCAGGGACTGAGCAACCACAGCGGCGATGACAGTGCCAAGGCCACCCATGCAGATAGTGAGAAGCACACAGCAGTCCTATGAGGAGTTGACAGATGAGCTATTACAGGACCTGTGGGAGGACCTAAACAATACCACCAACAGGGGTCACCCACTGGCAGTGGAAGTGTGCATCAGTGCAGCACTGTTTTTCCTCACAACAGGGACATTCCAAACAACCACAGGGGACACAGTGGGCATATCCCAGGCATTGGTGTCGAGGTGCCTGAGGAGGTTCCTGACAGCCCTGATATGACACACTGCAAGGTACATCAGCTTCCCATGGGATGCCCAACAACAGCGCAAAGTGAAGCAGGCATTCTACAATGTGGCACCATTCCCCCATGTGCTAGGGGCAATTGACTGCACATGTGTGACCATCAGGGTGCTAACAGCACATGGGGATGCGTACATCAACTGAAAGGGGTACCACTTCATGAACATTCATGTGGTATGTGACATCGAGTGCTACATACTAGATGTGGTGGCCAGGCACCCTGGATTCTGCCATGACTCCCACATATTCCTGGAACAGTGGCTACAGAATGCCTTCGAGAGAGGGGACATCACATGGGATGGCCAATAGGTAGGCACAGGGGCTAATGACAACTGCAGTTGTGAGCATACAGCAATGTGCACTTGAGTTACAGACAGTGTGCACAGCTGTGTGTGGACAGAGTGGCACAACAGTGAAACAGGATGCACAGGCTATGCAGCATACAGATGTGACAGTCACACAGACACATGGCATGGCACACATAGGATGCATACAGGGCCAGGGGGCAATACACAGTGCAGCACCCATGGGCATGGGTGAGCCACACAGTGCCGCAGTGCACTCATGCCGTGCATGGACACAGCCAAAGGTGTGCATGTGTCTGGTAGTGTGTTTCTGCATGTGTGAGCATGCGTGTGTGTGTGTGTGTCTATGTGTGTGTGTGTGTGCTATACAGACAATAGGTAGCTGCTGTCAGCAGTGCAGCACAGGGTAACAAGCAACTAAACTGTACCATCCCCCATCCCCAACAGAAGACAGTGGATACCCCCAGATGCCATGGTTAATGACACCAGTGACAACATCACAGACAGCAGCTGAGGAGTGGTATAACTATGCCCTCACCAGCACAAGATTGGTCACTGAGCATGCCTTTGGGCTCCTGAAAGCAAGATTCTGATACCTCAACTAATTGGGAGGTGGACCACAGTACAGCTCTGAGATGGCCTGCAGGATAGTGCTCTCCTGCTGCATCCTACATAACATTACACTGGCACATCACGTACCACAGCCCGACACAGACCAAGAGGATGATGTACCACTGGAAGGTGATGGAGAACCCATCAGCATGGCAGGAGAACAGTCACAAGGGGTGCATTAGCAGGACACTGTGCAAGACATGAGGTGATACACCAATACTTCTGAAGCATCACACTATCACTACCACCCTAAGGGTGGCACCTGCAGCAGTATGGAACACACAGCAGCGGTACACAGCACCAACAACATCACGGTACCTGAAGCGCCATCAGATGAACACCATAGGATGGGATACTGTCTACCAGGTGCCATGCAACACCCATGACAGCACTGCTGGTGTACCAGTGGCCATGTTTGTCGCACAGCAACTGGCTGACGTGGTTGTACATAACGCTATGCTGCCCGGCCTCCATGGACTTCCACTGCATGCAAGGCCATGGTCTATGTGGAAACAGTCAGCAACGGTCAAAACACAGGACAATGGCACACCAACATGTGGATGGGGCCACCAGGCACAATGCACCTGTCATGGCAACCGGTGCATGTAAACAGTGATGCCACAACAGGTACACTGCACCAGGCAGCACCTTCCTTTAGACATCTGGCGGTTGTACACACAATGGTGATGTGCCACCTATGCCACCCACAGGGTCTACTATGCCACTGGGTGGAATGGTGCCTAAACAGCCCATGGACACCACAGAGGCATGACAAACACAATGTGGTGGCATGCATACACTTCCCAACATAGAGCATTGCTGCACACATAGTGCACCATGCTGAAGTGCACTTCAGCGTGTAACAGTGGCTGTGCTGTGTACAGCCGTCACTCATGAACCATGTGCAGGATGGGGACACACATGCAGTAGCGCAGCTGTGTTACATGCGTGTCACGCGTAATATGACAGCAGTGAACACAACACACACACACACACACACACACACACACACAGGCATACACACACACGTGCAGACCCCACACAGGGACACTGAGACAGGGTTGCCATGAAAACATTTATTAAACAACAACTAAAACAGTCAAAGTAGAACAGTACTCAAAGAAACAGTAACATGGGGTAGGGGAGCATGGACATGGGTGCACAACACAGTGCAAAGCCCCCTGAACACCAACAGCAGCTGCAACAGAACAAGGGTGCAGAACACAGGTCAATGCTCCCCCCCACCAACAACATCAACAACAACAGCAAAACAGTAGAATGGGAACAAAACACCCATCGACGATGTACACAGTGTACAGGCCCCTCCAAGGCATGGCATGGTCATACTGCACACCAGCATATAGAGTCAATGTCGGTGCCTCAACAGTAGTGTGCACCAGCCCTATTGATCCTGCAGGGCATTCAGCAGGGTACCAAGGGACCCGTGTAGGTGTGCCACATTTACCATGATGGCAGCCATGAGGTGTATGAGCTGCTGGTCCCTACTGGCTGGCTGTTCATATTGTGGCTGTCCCTGCAGTGGCAGCCAACCCACAGCCTGCTTTCCAAGCCCCAACACAGGTGCCCTGACATCCACCTCTGGGGCCACACGGTGCTGTTGTGGCATGGCCTCTGTGCCAGCATCTATGTCAGCCACCTCCAGCTGTGGCACATCCTCTGCTACCTGCACAGGGTGTGTTGCCATCCCAGTCTCCCTGTCCTGCACATTCCAGCCATCATGACCATCAGTGTCCGGTCTGCACTGGTCACTGACCATGAAGGCATTGTGCAAGTCTGCATCCCTGTGCACTGTGGCATGTGCTCTGCATCATTGTCCATCTCCAGTGCTACACAAGTCTGACACCATCCGCTGGTTTCGAAGGCTGTCCCTGCAAATGGTCCTGGTCCACGGCTATGGCGCCATGCTGTATCACACTCCTGGGGTCCATGCTGGTTTGCATGTGGTCCTCCTCCCCCCCTCAGTGGCTGCATGGTCCGTCTCCTCCACCCCACTGCGGCAGCATGTTCCTGTCCCTCTGGCCCCTCCAAGGCTGCACGTTTCTCCACCACCTGCACATCATCCTCCTCCTCCTCATCCATGCCTGAGGGCAATGGGTGGGCCCTGCAGTACTGGTGGCCTGTGTGGTGGGCATACACCTGAGCATCAGCAGCCTTTTGCTCCACCATGGCATACAGCATTGCCCTGTGCCATGGTGCCACAGTGCTTTGGTCACCTGCAATGTAGCAATGACACAGGTCAGTGGCATACAGGTGAAACCAGGACTACACCAACACATGTGCATGTGAGCCTGTGCACTGCCTATGTGGGTCACAGGACACACACCAGATGCAAAGCATGACGTAACCATAGCACCTCACCTGCCCTCCCAATCTCACAGCGATCAGCATCGTGGACAATGGCATTGTGTGATGTCCACATGCACACCAGGGGCACAAGAGGACACCACCCACATGTGGCCAGGTACCCTGTAGTCCACCCACAACACACCACACCCCATAATCACATGGCAGACCTGGTAGCATTACTTGTACACATGTTGGACATTGCATGCTCCTACCTGTCCTTCAGTGTCCCTGAGTCCGATGCTGCAGCCCAGCATGCCATCCCTCCATTGCATGCTGCCCCTGCTGGTCCTGGACTGCACCGCTCACACCTCTGTGGATGGAGACACATTGCTATCTGTGTGGCCCCTGTACACATGATGTCTGTGGCAGTCTAGTGCCTGTGCATGCATACAAGGTACCAAACTCACCTGCACCAGTTTGCTGGCCAGTTCGGCATCTCATAATCCCTCCTCTCCACCACGGACAACATATGCCACAGGATGTCAGGGTCCTGCCTGGGAGGTCCTGCCATTTATATTTCAGCTGTCTTAGGGTACGACGATGCTACTGATGTTGCACAGGCATGCCCGAATGGCCCTTCATGCCCTGTCCCTGGCAGCTGTGGTTTGGTTCCTGAACCCTGGTGGCAGCAGGGTTGTGCACCACTGCAGAACAAAACTGACAAACTGTGCAGTCTCAGCTGCAGTGAAGTCTGTGGCCTTTCCACTCAGTGTGCCCATCCTTCTGCACCTTACACTGTCCTGCAGTGCCTAGGGCCTGTCCTAGCACTGTGCACCGGTAACTGTCTGCATTGCTGGTGCACCACACCTTGCAATGGCACTTATATGCACATGAAACACGTAGGCCTCATGTGCGGTCTACTCCACCGTATGCCTCACATGCACTAAGTGTGCACACAGCAGTGGCCATGGTCATGGCATAGCATGCTGCAAGAATGGTAGGTTCAGAGGTGTGTACACTGGTGTAGCTGCCATGCTAGGATGTGTATTGTGGCTACTCAGGTAGCATGTCTCGCACATGGGTGTGACAACATAATCCATCACAGTGCATATGTGGCACTGGCACACACAGCCAGTCTGCCATAGTTCATGTCTGCATCCATTGCTGTCGCCATTGGCACATTGGGTCACCCACAATCCCTGTGTGTGCTGTGTGTACTACATATGCGTGTCACCACGTGCCGGGCAATTGCGGCATGCAGGATGGACCTCGCATCACCTCAAAGGAACACAGACATGCACACACTGCCTCAGGCCATACCCTGTCACAGTATGCAACACATGGGTCTGCCCTATCACAGCTAGCACCATGATGGAAAAGAGTAACACCACACGACTGGCAGTGATAACTGTTTACTGTACAATACTGCAGTGATACCCAGGTCTGTGTAACAGTATAACAGTTTGTGCTTCATTATCCTACACACACACACACACACACACACAGTGGAAATACATTGCATCCACACCCACACTGCACTCTCCCACATCCCACACACACCTGCATGCTGTGCACCACACACAGTCCACACATTGTGCACACCCCATGTCATGCTATGTACAGTGGCCATCCCCCTTTGTCTGCCCCTCAACACAGTTCATGTAATTTTTTCAACCAGCTGATGTTTGGCCCTTCTCTGTTTCACTGGGAGGGGATCCTGTGACTCCCCATGTGTCTGGGGTGCAACAGTCCCTGAACCTGCGCTGATCCCCACCTGCCCTTGTTGCACTGCTGCATTTCTGCTACTCATACTTGGGCTCTTCACAGCCACTGTCTTTCTCCTCCTGCCAAGCTTGCCAGTGATGGGTGGTGCAGTTCCTGGCACAGACCCATGGCCTGTCTTCAGTATGTCATTGTCCTCCCCTCCCACTGCTGGTGCGGGTCCCTGTGCAGTGGCCTGTACAGTTCCAGCAACAGGTGCAGCCACCCTCTGTTGGGCACCTCTGGTACTGGCACCACTGCTGGTTGTGCCTCCTCTATCTGCATCTCTTGGTGACCCTTGTTTGTGACCATGCCCTGCTCCTGGTCTGGTGGACGGTACCTGCGTCCAGCTCCACAAGCACGGTGTCAGGTGGTGATGGCCGCACATGTGTGCTGCCTGGCACTGTGTGTCCTGGTTATTTCCTTGTACCCTTTGTTGTTGCATGTCACACAGCATCCTGCTGCTGGATCTGCAGGGATGCCTGCCCCTGTGTGGCAGCATCCTGCAGTTGTGGTTTCCGCACTGCCTGTGTCACCTGTGTGGCTGCATCTGTCATTTGTGTTTGGCACATGGCATGCAACGCCTGTGTGGCTGCATCTGTCACTTGCAGGCATTGCACTGCTTGGTGCTTATCTCCATTGCAGTGTCCACCATCTGTGATTGGTGCATTGGCTGGTTTGCCAGGATGTTGTGTAGGGCTGCTGCCTGACATCCATCTGCCTCTGCTGTTGTGCCACAGACCCTTCCATGGCCATTGCCAATCGTGTGATTGCCTGTGTCTGTTCCCTGGCACAGGCCTGTGTGGCATGCATGGCGTCAACCAGCCTCCCATGGCTGTCTCTGTTGTGTGCCCCAGTCTCAATGGCAGTGACTAGGTGCCCATCTGCTCCTCGAGGGCTTTGTGGTGGGTGTCAAGGAAGAGGCATATGCAGCCCATCATTTGACTGCTCCTCATGGTGATCCACCAGTGTCCTGCAGAATGAGGCATAGTCGATTGGTGTCTGTTCATGGTTGTTCTGTAGGGAGCATGCTGCCTTATCCAGGGTCACCTCCAGCTCTTCGTATGATGGGGTGGCTAAGATCTTGAGCCATGTTGGCAGCAATGCTGCTGACACTAAAGAGATCACAGACATCCAAGCCATCGTCCTCCTGCTGGGGCACAGCCGCTAGCAGCTGCACATCCTTCACAGGTATTGGTGCACTGTCCAACTCCATAGTGTCTGCACTGCCCTGTTGGTCCATCAAGGTGTTCTGGGTGTCAGTTGGCTGTATGCTGGGCCATTCTGTGTTACTGCCTGTGCCATCATTGTCATCTTCCCTGTGTCCTCACCCGCCATACCTGTGGGGTCATGACAGTGCGTCAGTGCCACTGTGCCATGTCCAGCCCTCTGCACATGCCACCATGCCCACCCCTGCCTCACATCTGTGCATTACAGTGGTCCAGACCACAGGCCACATTCACACCATGGTCAGGCCCTTTCAGGCCAATACACAGTTCCATGGCCCCCCATTGCCCACAGCACAGGTGCTCCAGACACACAGGTGCAGGGCACGTGCCCATGCTCCTAGCCAGAACCTCTGTACACACTGTCAGTGTTACGTGCCATGTTGCCACAGGTGAACATGGGCCCCCATGCACTACTATGCTGCTTTGCATGCTGCCTGTCACTACTGTCATCCACCACTGTGCCATTTCCACTGTGTCCCTGCATGCCTCACTGGGGTGCATTCACTCACCATGCAACTGGTCCTGTCTAGTTCCATGCAGTGCTCCTGCACTGCTGTATCTCTCTGCCAGGGCACCCACACTCCCACCCCCATGCCATGTCTTGCAGCCATTGCTGTGGCACTGAAGTCCGTCATCTACCTGTCCTGGTCCCCATCCATGATGTGTTGAGGTTTGTGTCCCCATGCACAGTGTGCTGGCTCAGAAAGGCCAGGACCCTTTCCTCATGTGTGCTGAGTGGTCTCTCCTCCCTTGGGCCATCACCTGTTGCTGCTGCACGGTGCTTGTTGTATGTCTCTTTGTCTTTGGCATGGCACATAAGGTCATTGAACCTCTTTTGCAGGTCCCTTACTGTGTGCCTGGCATTTGCTGCCGGATTTACCTTGTGTGCTACTGCATCCCTGGCTGCCTTGCGCTGTTTGTGCAGTTCCCTCTCCCCACCCTTGCCCATTAGCAATGTGGTCTGTGCCAACAGCTCATTTAGGAGCACATCTATCTCCTCTGATGTGATATTGCATTTTCTTTTATGTGCTGTTGTCACCTGTGCTACTATCTTGGCTTGCACCATTGCCACCCCCTATGTTGCCATATGTGATGGGTCTGTGGTTTTCACACTTTTATATTGGCATTGCATTGTGTCATGCACAACAATTCTGGCCACTTTGCGGTTTGCACCATGCGTTTCTGACATAACTGTGATAGGCATATTGGCACAGTTTTCTGTAGTACTTGGCTTTGTTCTGGAATAGGGTTCAGCTTGCATGTCGCAAGGGTTTGGACGTAGTTTTATGGCATGGCAAATTTTGCGTCGTGCTGTAGCCGGTCTCTTGGAATCAGGCTACTACATCATCTGCTTACAACAAAATATTTATTATCTGATCATCTATTTTGGTAGCATCAGTCTGTATCTGATCCAGGTCCAACACCAGCTGGTCTATATAAATACTGAACAGCAGCAGAGCCAACAGGCAACCCTGCTTTACTCCTTTATAGGTTGTGATATTTCCAGTCAGTTTACTATTGTTACTGTATCAAACTGGAACTAAGGTATTAGTGTGAATGCCTTGAATTAATGCTAACAGCCTTTTGTCCCTGATTTTCCCCTTTTCCCCCACAAAAGACACAGACCACTGTGTGTTGTTGTGCTCAGATTGGCAATCAATTTATTATATATACCATGATTCCATTTTCATCTAATTTTTTATTCTTATATTTTCACTATTGCATTTTATTGCATCCATATATCCATTTTGATCCTCGCTCCCCCAGGTGAAAACCTGGGTGCCTTCTTCTCGTCTTTTCCTATTAGGTAACGGTGAGAACCCGAGACTTCTTTCTCCTTCAACCTCCTTCTTTCCATCCTCTTTCTTTTCTTTCCTCCCCTCCTCCCTCCCTTTTTTCCCATTAGCCAGTCTCCAGCTTGCATTGATGGCTAGCTTTCCCCTCAAAATGGCTAGGAAATTCCTTCCTTTCCTTTTTTTTTCTTTTTCATATAGTACCATCTGTGTCTTCTCCATGCCTCACAAAGCCCATCATTTCCATATTAAATATATCTATGGCTAGATCTGACAGGTGCACTCCATCTGACCTGTAAAATCTTCTACCCACTCCTCCGCCATCCGTTGTATTACCTCCCCTCATTTTCTTATCAGTGTCCCCACTCTCCTATTCATTTTTCCTAGCCCTGTCTAAAGCTCTAGGGCTGTGCTCATGTCTCCAGACCCTCCTCGGGATTATGTGTCCGACCAGGCGAGGCATACCCCTGGCCACTATTGTTGGATTTTCTAAATCCTTTTTACCTGCATATATGTGTCCACCCATGGCTTTCCCCAATGTCATTGCCCCCTAGCTGTATGATAATTAGGTCTGGAACTGGCCACCGCTCTTTCATCTCTCTTAGTGTAGGAAGTAGCTGTGCCCATCTCATCCCTCGGATGCCACGCCAAACCAGCCTACATTTTCGCACATCCTGGTATAACTGTTTTCCCCAGGGCTTCTTCTCCACTCTTTTTTCTGCCCAATAAACGTACGAGTGGTCACAGATCCATACTTCCTTGATCCTCCCTTTTCCAATGGAAATTAAGCAGAATACAATACTTACAGCATGTTCTTTGTTCACATCCGCATTCCCCTTTTTCTTGCCCCTCCCCTTTGGTCTTGTACCTGAAACGAAAAACAGATGACATGTTAGTCTTCATACTGTAATGCCTGAATATATCTTTTGTAACTGGCAGACTGCCAGCACCCTTTTTCTAACATATTTGTCACTGTCTCCCCTGCAGCTGTCCACTGTGATGCAGCTCCTATCCGAAAAGAGTGGGAGGAGTAATTGCCTGGGTTCTCGCCCAGAAATTGCATACCTTTATTGAGCATGGCTGTAACCTGGTAACTGGTGACTCTTTTTCCGTCCCCATGAATAAATAAACTCCCTGTTCTATAGACCTGCTCTGCAGCGTAGCCCACAAAGCTTTTACTGGGCACACTGAGTCTTCCTCTTGAGACTTCAAAGTCACCGTGCAACCTGTCCCCCTTTGATCTGTCTTTGACTTCTTTATTAGTATGTGTATCTCCTTCGTCTCCCAGCTTATGTCTTCCAATTCCAGCCCCCCTTCTCCCTCTTTTTTGCCATGCCCCACTGCTTCACTCACTGTCAGGGCCCCTGCAAACATTACCATGTAATTTGCGTGAAACAACCATGCCTCGTCTTTTGATCTGCAAACCGCCGGCAATGCCCCTTTTAATTTTGCCAGCCAATGTTCTCCTATTGGTCGTCTACTATCCGCAGGTCTTCACTTCAGTCTTCCCATCCTTGCATCATTCTCCTGATCAACATGGACTTTGTTGGGTCCCCCATTTCTTAGGGCTGCAGATTAGCTAATTCCGCTAGGTTACACCCCCATCGTGTTGTGAGCTGTGCCTCTCTCCCACTGATCTACTGTAAACTTCCTAACTGTTCCTCTGTGATTGGCCCTTACCTCCATGTGGTACATGGCCCTGAATAATTGGAACACCCGCCATGCCCCTTTGTAGGCCCTCAAAGTCCATGCTGTGCTCATGAGCTGTGGAAACAGCAGTTCTGCTCCCTTCATCGCGTCCCAGATGTTCAGTGGTACTGGTGTTCTCTGATCCTCTGCTGCTGGTGCCAGCATCCTGAAACAGTCCAGCTGCAGAGGAGAAAGGCAGTCAGCCAGGATGTTTTGTACCCCTTCTATGTGTTTTGCCCTGAATGACATGTTCAATTGCAGGGCCCTTAAAACTAGCTGTCTCAACACCCCCATGACCGTGTTTGATCTGGCTCCCCTGTTATTTAAAATGTCCACCATTGCCTTGTTGTCACACCAAAATGTGACCTTCTGTTTACGCAATTCCTCTCCCCACACCAGGGTACAAGTCCATATGGGCATGATTTCCAGCAGTGTGATATCCCTTATTTTTCCATCTTTCACCCAGTTTGCTGGCCATGGTTCTGCAAACCATTTCCCTTTTAAATAGCCTCCCATACCCAGCCCCACTGCTGCATCCGTGTAAAGCTCCAGATCCATGTTATAAACCCACTCCTCATGCCAAAAGGAATAGCCATTATAGGTATTGAGGAACGTCTCCCATACCATGAAATCCTCTCTTACTCCCTTTGTTATGTCTACTCAGTGGTATGGTTTTGATACCCCCCACTGTTGCCCTTGCCAGTAATTTTGTGAAAGCCCTACCAAGTCTGATTGCTCTGCATGCAAAGTTCAAATGACCCATGACCTGTTGCACCTGTTTTAACTGCACCCTTCTCCTCCCCGTGACCCCTGTAATCAGCTTTTTCAGTTTCACTACTTTGTTATCTGGCAACCTAAAGAGTTCATTCCGGGTGTCTATTTCTATGCCTAAGAATTCTAAAGCCTTACTGGGCCCTTCTGCTTTATCTGGAGCCAGCAGGACCCTTAATTCTCCGCATAACTCTTGAAAGCTGGCTAACATTTTTTCTGTCTTCCCACTACCTATTAACAGGAAATCATCCAAGTAGTGTATTACCGCTTTATACCTGCTCTGCTCCTGAAATATCCACTGTAAACAGGTGCTAAATGCCTCAAATGTCGCACATGTTATGGAGCACCCCATGGGCATTGCCTTTTCAAAATAGTATTGTTCCCCAGTCTTAAGCCCAGTAGGTCCCAATCTTCCCTCCTAACTGGAAGCAATCTGAATGCGGATTCTATGTCTGTTTTTGCCATCCTGGCATCCTTGGTTGCCTGGATGATTTACACAGCCTCTTCTAATGTGGAGTAGCTCACCTTACTATGTTCCTCGCTTATGAAATCGTTCACTGATTCCCCTTCTGGAAATGACAGGTGGTGAATCACTCTGTATTCCCCCTGTTGTTTTTTTGGGAACTAACCCCAATGGAGATATTCTCATGTTCTGCAGTGGCATTTTTTTGTATGGTCCTTCTACCCTACCTGACGCCTTTCCTTTTTCTATTTTTCATCTTATGATGTCCTCTTTTCCCCTTACTGAACCCAGATTATTTGCTTCTCTCGCTTGCCACGGGCCTTTGCATTTTAATGGGAAGCCCATCTCAAACCCTGTCCTAAGTGACTCCGCCACCTCCCTATCGGGATATTTTCTAACAATTTTCCACACTTCCATCTTAATGGGCATTCTTGCTGCTTGAACTGATCCCTTGCCCCTCCTGCCCTTTCTAGTATACCCACTTCTTCCGCCTCCTTTCTGGTTCCCTGCATTCAGTAACTCTGGCCCTCTGACTGCATGCCCTCTACCCTCCCCTTATTCCAAGTCTGCCCCCTATATCCCTGTCCCTCCTGAAAAAACTGTTGGTCTGTGCCTTGGCCCCCTGTCCCTTGCATCCCTTGTGCCAATGTTGTTCTGCATCTGCTCACCGGGTGTGACCCCCCACATTTTGAACAGGCATGCCAAAAACGGCATTGGAGCCAAGAGCAGAAAGCCCTATTGG
The DNA here is from genome assembly GCA_016271365.2 of Neoceratodus forsteri. NCBI lineage: Eukaryota > Metazoa > Chordata > Ceratodontiformes > Ceratodontidae > Neoceratodus > Neoceratodus forsteri. The sequence continues at coordinate 769,467,257 of CM057449.1, read as the reverse complement.
AAGCCCAACAATGCCTCTGAGGTGCCCCTCACCTTTTTCCCATTTCCCCTTCCAGTGTGAACTGATCAGTTACATAATCTGTCCACAGATCCAACTGTTTTGTATCCCATCTTACATCCCCATAGGTCACCATCCTTTGCCTGAAGAATTAGTCGTAATATTTCCAGTCTACCCCACCTTTCGCTTTTGTTGTCTTATTATCAGGAATATGTGATCAATGGTATGCCCAGTTCAGTTTCTTTTCCAGCATTATTGCTGAGTAAGTAGCAAAACCTTCAAATCATCCATCCCACATCTTTCCTTTGATAAATTTATCCTCCTCTTTCTTGCCCAACAAAACCACTGCTGCCACCATCTCACTCTTCCCATATTCTCAGTTTCCTCATATTTTGCTGATGCTTCCCAGCTCTCTAAAGCAAATATGTTCACCCTACTCGTCCTTCCAAAACTTCTCTTTCATGACCAATGGTACATGCTCCCCTATTCACATTCCTGGGCTTCCTATCTCCCTTGTTCCTTTTCCTGTCTTTCCCACCCCTTTCTCATCCCCTACCGCTGTCACTGAATCTGACCTAATTTCTGCCAGTGCAGATTCCATTTGACCCAACCCCCCCGATCCGAGTCCTGCAATAATTTGACCTATGTATTCTTTTATGCTTTCTCCTACTGCATGGGCTACTTTACCTGTTGCCTTGTCGGTTTCTTGCGACCTGTTGGACTCGGGATACCCTGAGTTGTCCAGTTGTACTGTTGGCTGTGGGAGGGCTGGTGTGCTCGGGGGATCTGGTCTGGGTTCCGCTGGGGGAACCGCCACCTGTTCTTGGGGAGGTACTGACGGGGGAGGGACTTGGGACTGCAACGGTACTGGGCTGGCCGGTCTGGAAGGTACCCCCATCAGGGGCTGCAACCTGGTAAGACTGCTTGGTCTCCCTGCTGGCCTCTTCCCATTGCCCCTTTTCCCTTTCCCACTTTCCATTTCTCCCCGGATCTCCCCGGCTCCCCTCCTTCCACCATCTGCCACACTCTGTTGGCCTTCTCCACAAGCTCCATTATGGCCATGTAGGCATCCTCCTAGATGGCTTGCTCTTCCTCAGTGCCATGTCTTTGTTGGTCTGTGGAAACTGTAGAGACACTGGCCAAAACCAAAAAATTTAAAATCTCATTAATCCCTTAAACTGAAATAACCCTGCATATATATTTATTGAAAATTTTTTGATCATTCCCTGGCCTTCTGTGCTGCGTGTCCCCTGCAGCCTTCTAGACCCCCAAAATCTCCACTCTCTGTTGGCCTCACCTTCTCCCTCTCTCTCTCTCCCAAGGTGCTGCTCATAAGCAGCCTCTCCACCCCGCCATGTGGCCACCCCTATTCGGTCCTTGCACCTGTGCCTGCTGTCCGCTTCTTCCTAGTCTCCAACTGCAGACTTGGCAGCACTCCCCCTGTGCCTCCCACCTGAAGGCTTCTGCTGAGCCCCTCTACTCCCCCTTTTGTCCCCCCATTTTCTTTTTTGGCCTTGGTCCATGGCATGTGACACCATGCCATGTGGCTGCCCCAATCTGGCTCAACAACTTCCCCACCCTCTGTTCTCTTGAACATAGCCCCAAAATGCTTTTTTCATAAAAACAGCCCACTGGCATCTGAGGGGCACCACCTGGCCCCCACACTCCTTCCTTGTACCCTGTTCATCTCAAGGGCCTCATCCACTGCGTGTGACATCATGCCAGAGCCAATTCCGATGGCTGCACTATCCTGCTCCCCAGGCTGTTGCTATGCACGCAATGCCCTTTGTGGACTGTATTGTGAACCACTAGCTTCAAGGGCTACTACCTGACCCCACCCTTCCCCTGTGGCCTGCCTATCTCGCGGGCCTACCTCCCAGTGTGTGTCATGTCACCACGGCCCTGGTGTGTTGCCACCACTCCGAGCCCTACTGCTCTCTGTGAGCCAGCACTTGTGCTGCCTCTTCTGACCATCTCTCATGACCTCTTTCTTCCCCAAAACCATTCTAGGTCCTTCGCCTCTCTCACCCATCGCCTGCCAGAACGCCATCCAAAGGAGCTCTCCCCCAAACACTCCACAGCTTGCTCTCACAAACCCCGTAATGAAAACTTCCCTCATTCCCATACTAAGGCCCAGATTAGGCCTATTTGCTGCCTTTTTTGATCAACTCCATTTACAATGCAGCAAAACTGTCCCTGCTGACTGCAGGGGAAACCTCCAAGTGCCACCATTGCGCTTGCTTCCTAACCACTGCCCGGCATCTACCAGCCATAACTTTAGGCCCTGCTATTCCATCCACAGACAACACATGTGTATCAATGCTCTGCCCCCCACTGCAACAGAAATACACCCATTCAGACCAACAATTCATACTTCTGCTCTTTTTTCTACCAGCCATTTTAACTTTAAAAAAAACCGGGGCCATGCCCTACCGATCGAACATGGTACCACCACGTGGTGCTGTCTCTCCTTTCTTCTAATGGCCATTCCTCAGCCTGTCTATCAGCCCCACTGGCTACAACATGACATACTGCTTCCTGGCATTGTACTGCAAACAAAAAATCACTATACATTGTTGTCTATCCTCACTAGCAAGGACTCTATCTTTTTTTTTTTATAATATGTTTCTACTACTTCTGGTTCCTACTTCACCTGGCCCTGACACAATTTCACTGAATAAAATTCCAGGTTATTATTGTTGCTTCTTCACCATATACATCCTGCACTTTAGCCTTGGCTTCCACGGTTGTTTGTTTCTTACCTGAATATTTCACCAACCTTTGTTCCAATCGATGCCAATCTGATGTGCTGCAGTTTAGAATGATCAAAACTTCAGCAAAAGTGGCTGAGCCACTCCTGTGCTGTCCATGCTGTACCTCCTTTAACCCCTCCCCTTCCTGTTTCCTGCCTATTGTTCTGTCCACTTCCTCCTCCCCTTTCATTCCCCTCCTCCCCTCTGAGCACACCATCTTCAGGTAAGGTGAAGGGGTGCACCAGGACAACTTGGTCTGCCCCTTAAAGGGCAAACTCCATTATCAATGTCCCAGCTATTTAAATTTTCCTATATGATGCCCTCCTCCACATTTCCAAATGCTGCTCACATATCAATAAATGCCAGGTACAGATCTTTATTCTTATATGCTTTCACTTTTCATTGTAGGTAGTCTAATATAAATATATTATCCTGTGTTGAATATCTTTCTGTGAAGCCAAACTGCCTACTACTCAAAACCTGATTCTTGTTCACCATTGTATTTTTTTTTCTTTAGGAGAAAATAAAAAAAAAATCTTAGCTGAGATGCGTTGACATGAGACTGGCTTGTAATCACTATGGTTGTCTTTGCTACTCTTTCTGAATATAGGAACAATTTCTTCCATTAGCCATCCATGAGTGAATTTCACATACTTAATCACATGATTAAATGACTTCTGTCAACTTTCTACCCATCATACTGAGCCACTCTGGTAAAGTTCTGGTGGGACAGCATATGTCCTGGTGTTTTATCATAGTTTTGCTCAATTATATAATTTCTAGTTTGAATCCTCGTCACCCCTTCCCACATTGGGAGGTCATTTAAGAATGGTGTGGATTTGTTATAAGGTTTTCATGTTCATTTTCACTATTTCCATAAAGACTTCTAAAATGATCCTTTCACTTACTAGCCAGAATTAAAGCATCAATGTTGGAAGTATTTGTTCTTTGTCCCAAATCAACTAAGGACCACAACGATTTGGTGTCCTTGTACTGCTTCCTGCAGCTCCCCCCATAAATACCTGTTATGGCCTATTTTCTTGGTTTGTATCCATTTTCTGTACTTCTTATGTATTAATATCAGTGCTTTCTTATATTGCAACCTTTCCTTCCCCTCTCTTACAAACAGACACCTCTCACGCTGCACTAAATTAACTGCTAAACACTGGCTAGGTGAACTCCCTTCCTAGCTCCCCCCTCATTTATAACACCCCCTCCTCCTTCCCACTCCCTCAGATCTACCAACACTTGCATGCTAACTCTCCCCCACTGCTACACTCTCTCAGGCCAGTCTGGGTACTCTCACCATTTCCCTAAAACATGGAACTCTCTACCTCCCCAAATCTGCTCCTCCTCCCTCTATTACATTAACACTGCCCTCTCCAACTGTCTTGCACATAACTGTTCCTGTCATAACCCACCTTAATTTCCTTTGTCTTGCTCATTACAGATCATCCCCCTTCAGAATTTACTCAATGCCTCTTCCGACTCTACCATCTCTACTTACCCTAGCCCCTCCTAGGTGCTAGTTCTCATAGCTTTCTCCCTTCCCCTACTCTCTCCTGCTTTTTCCCTAGCCTTCACACTCCCCTTGCAGGGTTCTCAGCATCCTGAAGGAGTCCTCTACTGCCTGGGCTTGCCACTTTTTCTCCCCCATCTACTGTTCTGGGCTTCCAGGTCTCCTTTTAGGCCCCCAGCATTCTGGAGGCCTCATCCCCTCCCAGGTGTTATTTCTCATTCCTTCCCCCTGACTATCCTTCTATAATTGCAATGCCTAATTACAGAAGGGTTTACAATCACCTGAACGTCCCTCCCCCCCTGCAGGGTTCATCGCATCATGAAGGGTTCTCTTTTTGGGTCAGGCCTATATTCCCCTCCTAGGTGTTAATCACACTTGCTCTCTCTCTCTCTCTCTCCTTCTCTAATCCATACTCCAGTCCCCTGTTCCCTTGCAGGGTTCCTCGCATCCTGAAGGGGTCTCCCTGGGACATGACTATACACTATCTGTCATCTCATCCTCTCTGTCCTTCACTACTTATTTTACAACAGCACTTGTTCACTTATTATCATTGCACTTATTAATTGTTCTCACAAATTACATACATGTGCAACACTGTTTGTAACAACTGCCTTCATTAATTGTATGCTATGTTGATCTTTGTAACTTGAATGTAAAATGACTCATCCTTATTGTACTCCTTCCCCCAGGTCACACCTGGAGAAGATCAACCTGTTGCTCAGTGTGCCTTTCTGGTGAAATATTTCAATAAATAAATACGTTATTTTGTCCTGAATTCTTTGTTAGTTTATTGAGATTCTTTTAAAGACTAGCACATTCACTACCAAACCATGGAACTTTTGCTACTAGTAAGCTTACTTCTAACAACATTCTTGCCCCACTTACCAGGTTTGTTTAGAAACATTCTATAATATTTGAAAACCTTTCAATGTATCCAACTCAGTTCCACTAATAAACTTTTCTCCCATAACCAGAACATTATCTGAATTCTGTAAGTCAATACATTTTCCATGTAATAGGTGATTCCATTTAATCTTTTTCTTGGCAGTTACCATTGGATGTTCATCTGCCTCCTTTGGAACAATCTTATTTTTATCCATAGCTCCTTTATTCAACCCTTCTCTATGCATAGATGATATAATAGGATATAATAGGATAATGGCCTGGCACAGCTTTTTTAAGTCCTTCAAGGTCTACTATACTTTCAAAAAAACATCAATAATTGCCAGATCCAGCCTTGAACTGTCCCTCATTGTTGAATATGTTATTGTGTCAGGGGTATCTTTGGCTGCTTTCTAATTTTAACCCCATTTACTGAGTTTTCAATCCAATGCAATTCTGTTATTTATTCCTAACAAAAGATTCAATTCATCACCTAAAAAATCGAGTTCATTACTCATTTAGATCCCCAACCTAGTATTACAATTACCCATAATGACAACAGAATATTGACTATCTGAGTACATCAATTTATTCATAAGGTTGCCAAGCTCAGACAATAACATATTAGATTGTTCTATTGCAAGTGATAGTGGAAAGTAAACATTTAGTATAAGTAGTTTTAGCCTAAGCCCTAGAGAAATCATCACAGGTAGCCAAAATTCCACCTCTAGTGATAGATTTCTGCCTTACAATCTAACCAAGTAGTGACTAAGGTCATCACGCCTTCACGATATCTCCTTGTAGATCATTTTTCAGCTGGAATTTGAATTTCTGATAATTTTGCAGTATTACCTCACCTTCCGTCCATGTTTCTTGTAGAATTATATCAAATTGTTTTACAAACTCAAACCATATGCCATTATCAGTCTTCTTATTTCTGCCACATTCCAGTGAAATTAATTTAACAGTTTTATAGAAGGAGGCATAAACAGCCAGTCATTATGACTCTATTTCTAAGGCCTCAGACTCAGAATCTGAATCACATACTAAATCTTCATTTGTCAATGCAGCATAACCATTTTCCATGCTAATCTGTGTACAGTATGAGATTCTTGAAATGTCATGTTCCTCTGATTCATGTTCTGGGCCTAAGGTTATGCTGTTATTTAACCTTTTTCCTCTTTGTAGCCCTCTCTTCTTATTCTATTACTTTTAAAAAATAGCCTTATAATTCATGTTCTGTCTCCAATGGTCATTTCATAAACTTCGTAATAGTTTGTGGATTTCTGATTTCTTTTGCTCTCTCTTTATTCCCATTTTGTGTTCCTTTTCAATCATTTTGATCTTTTTCTGCTACGGTAACAGTAGGCAAGTAGAATCTGCTCATGGTCTCATCCAATTCAATACCCACTTTTTATCTCACTTGCATGTCTTTGTATTTTTGTTTAAAATTCAATAAAAAGTTTCATGATAAAAAAATAGAATACATAATCTAACTCTATGATTTTGACAACTAGGCAAACACAACCTTTGTATTGCACTTTATATCTGTATTCAGTTTTCAAGTCTTCTCAAATAACTTCATTCTTCAGTGTTACCTTTAGGGTGTAATTAACTATAGCTCTTAATATAAAGGGAGTCTCATTTTTAGGTTTGAGTGTTCTCTTAAAAATAGACATTCAGCAGCTTTTCAGCACTAGATTGCCTTTTCCTTTTAATTTAAATTTTCTTTTGTTGTTGTTGTTGTTGTTTGTTTTGTTTTATCACTACTGGAATTGTTAGATCTAAATCTGAATCAGCTGGTGGAAAATTTTGTACTAATATATTTCTATTATGTGTGCTTCTCCCAAGTACTTTCTGTATTCCCTTATCTTTTTTCTTCTTGTTACTTTTATTTTCTTTGCCTTTACTTTGACAGATTATATGCTGCTCTTGCTTACTTGCCAATTTACTTTTCAGTGTCATCTAAGGCTGGGAAAAATTAATCTTCTGCCTGCAGAATGTTGGCAAAATGTTGACTTTGCTTCCGTGAAATTTCTCAAAACTTCCATGAAAAGAGTGTGACCTTTTGCTAAAAATTCAGTTTCAATTATTTCCAGCAAGTTTAAAAAGTATTTTCCCACATTACACCAAAGTTAGCAAGGTGACTGTGCCAAGACGCACACAGAAGTGGACCAAGTTTCAAATTTTTATCTGTAAATATGACTGAGTCTTAAGCCTACAAACATTTGGAATGTAAAAATGACAGTTAACAACCACCTAAACAATAAATGTTTGTGTAAATTGTATCATATTTGGTATGGTAATGTTTCCTACATCCATACATGCATGTGGCAAGAGTTTCAGACTCCTAGATTTAAAGGTGACTGAGTTATGAACATCCAGACTTTCTGATATTTTAAAATTACATTTAGCAATGATGTACAGTACTACTGCTAAATTGTATGCCCCTATAATCTTAAAGCTAGAGAACAGAACATCACCAGCATTGTTAGGGTCACTGAGCCTAAATTTAGGCTTTAAGGCAACCCCCATGGCCCAGCATCAGAGCATCATGCTGCCATGCTGATGACCCAGGTTCAGAAGTGACCCTGAGAAGTCATGCAAGGAGACAGGTCATGGCTAAAACATATAATTTACAGAACAGTAGTTCTCAATTTAGCAGCTAATAATACTCTTCCAAGAAAGTATGTGTCTAAGTCTTCAATCATCTATCTCCAAAGGTGGCTAAGTTGTAAGCATAGAAATAGTTTCAGAAATGTTCAGATGAATACAACATTGTCGGATTTTGAGCCCTATAATTTCTCCACCCTTCATCCAAATAGGCCTATACCAGGTAATATGCATGGCACATTTCACACCTCTAGCTCAAACAGGGACTAAATTATAGTCAATGAAAACATTTGGAATATTCAAAATTTTTTGCAAAATTTCACAAAAATTCCACAATTTTGGAATTTGCTAGGTTTGCCCAGCTCTAGCACCATCTTCAGAATTGTTTCTGGTTCTTTTCTTATTAGCTCCTCTGTTATCTCCTCAGTAGACTTAGGTACCACTTCCATTTCAAGTTGTGATGTTCTTCTCTCTTCTGTTATGCATTTTAAACTCAGTATCTCATTCTGTTTTTCCTAACACTGACAATATTTTATAGATAACATATATAGATGAAAAGACACATAGATATTATTCAGCATTAAAGCTGCTTTAATTTCAACTAGATCCTTACCAATTAATAGATTCACTTGTACAATATATTTTTTCAAGTAGCTGCTTAGTAAGTTACCTGGTATAGTGTTTATTGAGTCTAGTGGTGGGCAAAGAGGCCGAAATTTGCTCTGCAAAGTGATTCATGGAGTAACGTGGAACCTGTGAAGTACTCCACAATGTGAAGTGGAGTACTTTGTGTCATGATGAGGAATGCAAAGTCCATTGAAACCAATGACTTTACATTACTCTGCCTTCCTCAAACCACTTTTCCACCAATTTTAAGGTGAAGTACATTGAAATCAATGTACTTCACATCACTTTGCCTTGTTATTGTGCTTCAAGGTGAATTTTGCAGTGCTTCATGGGATTGCAGGTCACATGGGATCTAGATTGTTCTGCATAGCCTCAGTTCTGTGTAGTGTGTGTAGTGAAAGATGGAGAAAGTTTCTTCTCAGAGCTCTGTGATTCAAATCCTCTAAAAGCTGTTAAAAAGTGTTTTTGAGCCATCTTTGTTTGCTCAAAATTTAGTACATCGATTGTAGGAAACCCTTCTGTGCTCATATCATTAAGTGTTTATTGTTTGTGTGTGAATTTTGAATGTTAATTTAGAACAGTCAGTCTGTGTACTGTGAAGTGTGCTTTGGGAGAGGGGGAGTATCTGTGGTGTAGGTAGATTAACTGGGAGAAAAAGGCAATCTACCTGTTTTGGTTATATTTTTCTTGTATTACTCTGTTAATGTGCACACAGTAATATTTTCAGTAATTCTTGAAATTTTTTTACTGATTGTTGTGGTGCAGCAGTGTATAATTTCAGTTTGTTTAAAACATTTGGTTATATTACTAAAGGTTTTCAGTTTGCTACATATTACTTGTAGCATGTGTGTGATGCATGCCATTAAATCAGACACCTTTTATTGTGCCACAGAGTAATTGCAGCAGTGTGAACCTTCTATCCACCACAACTGCATGAATTTTTTATACTGCTTTGTAGTATCTTTACTGGTAGTGGACTATTACTTCCGTGCACTACGCCCCCAACTGGCAAAAGGTATTCTTTTTCAGATGTAGATTTGTGACTTGTGAGCACTGGTTAGGTGATGTTGTGCCTTTGCATCTGCATCTCTTGAGTGCACAGTGCAGTCATAATCTGTCTGTGCATTTGCAGTACACCATTAATTCTGGAAGACTTTGCATTTCTTGTTTCGCTCTCATTTCACTTCGTCAGCACTGTGAAATTTTCTGGATACAAGACAGTAGCATTTTGGGGATGCACATTAATTCTGGTGACTGTGTGTGGCCACTGCACTCGACTGAGTGCACCATTAATTCTTGGAGACTTTGCATTTCTTGTTGTGCTCTCATTTCACTTCGTCAGCACTGGGGAGTTTTCTGGAAACACCATTGTAGCATTTTGGGCATGCACATTAATTCTGGTGACTGTGTGTGTGAGGGGCTGCCAATATTGTTGTCACTTCACCTTACTTCATGTTAAGGTGAAATGACAATGCAGAGTAATAATTACAAGGCGAAGTGAGCCTTTTGCATTGCCCACTCCGCATAGTGGAGTGACAATGTGAAGTGCCAACTTTTCGGGCATTTCACCAGCAAAATTTAAATTTGCTGCATCTCTAATCGAGTCCTTGTTAGTTAACACCTTCTCGGATGACCAAATTAGAAGAATTTCTCCTCTATTATATGGAGGGTCTAGTTTCTCCTTTTCAGCATGAATAGCTATGAAACATTCAAAGTCCATTAGGAAGTCATGCTGTGATTCCTACCTTTTGTTATCCTGCATTTGATATAAATGGTTCAAATCTATCTTATTTTGTTGTCATAGTTTCATTGTGGTATCATTCAGATTTATTCTTCCACCACATTAGTATCATTCCTCAATTGTGGTATAGACCTAATAATTAAAGAACTGCTGACACCTCAAAAAACAAAAAAACTTTGAAAATCCTAATATTTAGGTATAATTAAAGTATCATATAGATTTCTCCTCCCCATTATTTATTACTGAGTAAATTTGCATGAAAACATGATTTGTATCCATAAGAGTTCATCTGTCTCTTTAGCTTACTCCTTACATCATGCCATAATGCTCTGATGTGACATCACAATCTGTTGCCATGTGAGTAACTGTGATGTCACAAGCAGAGCATTATGATCTCAGGTAGGAAGAAAGTAACAGGAATAGATTAACCCTTCAGGAGAAAAGATCCTGTTTTCATGCAAATTACATCAATTATAAATAATGGGGAGGAGAAATACAGAACTAATGTGAAATGCAAGCAGAACTGCCTCCAAATATTATGTTTGTTAAATTTCTCCTAATGGTGTCAACTGTTCTTTAAACTTTGTATGACATTGTTCTGGGATTCATGTTCCTTTATCATATGATGGACATAATTATCCTCAGGAACCCTTTGTGAGTCAAGAAGTTGTTTTTTAATTTTTTATGAAGTTCCAGATTCTGAAAGAATTATGAGACTAGTGTTCTCTTTTTTCCTTTGTTTTGGCAAATTCTTATATTTTCTTGTTATTTTTATTATCAAGTTTTTTTCCCTCCTTTAAGTACTTTATCATTTCTTAGTCTCATCTCTTGGAGCTGCTTATGTTATGATTTGCTCATCTTGGTACTTACAAAAAAAGTTATTGCATCACAGAAATCAAGAGAAACTAAGAATAGCTATTAAATAATACACTAATGCTAAAACATATACATATAACATTTGTCTCATATAAGTAATAAAAATTAAAAAAAAAATATTTTTTCAGTGGCAAGTTTTTGGAAACCACCTTTTGACTGCTGCCAGTGGTGCACATTTCTCGTTTATCTTCACAAATGTCCTTGGACTTAATGTTAAGTTCAATGAGATCTTCTGTCTTAACTGATTCTATGGTGTTTCAAAAAAAATATCAACATAATTATTTTTACTAAAGGATATAATTGAAAAAGATTTACCAGATTCAGTTGAAATGATACACTTACATATAAGACACTGTTTATAACTTCAACAAGCTGTTATTACCAATTCAAGTAACAATAAAATATAGGATAAAGTATGGGTTGCAGTGTGTTATGAGAATTTTACACACACCTGAGTTGTTGGATGGCACATAAACCCTGGAGGCGAAGCCAGAGGGGTTTATATATCAATTGAACTATGATGGTGTGTGTAAAATTCGAGTTTTACACACTGCATCCCATATTTTGTTTTATTTAGTTGAGGGGTCACATTTTTTTGTTGGCTCAGATGTGAAACTGTGCTTCTGCAGGAGATAGCAAAAAAAGAGGCTTACTGTTGTGGTTCGAAGAAACAATTGAAATACTTTATTGAAACAAGATTCTGCAGTAGATCGATTTAAGTATTAAAAATAACATAAATGTTAAATTTTTTTAAGTAAAATTAATTTACTGTAACAGTTTGCGTGGGTTTTTAGACAGCCATTACTGATGTGCGACTCATCGCACTGGTAACATTTGACCTGCAGAAGGAGGGGGACATAAGAAGAGAGTGATTAGTTAAGGATGATTTACTGAATGATGTGGCAGTTTCTGAGGTGAGTGGCTTTTACGAGGCAGTTGTGTGAGAAGCAGTGGCTCATGCTTGTAGGGGGAACAACTGTTTTTTGTTTGGGATGCAGTGCTTTCAGCTTGCAGTTCTTTCCCATACAAAGATACCATGCACGTTTAATTAACACTCATGTATTACGTTTTTTATGCATGTTTTTTGTATGGGGAAAAACGTGACCCATTAATTAAAGACAGATTAATATCATCTGCTATTTCAGTAATGGTTTCATCAAATAAACAACATAAGGTCTATACAATGATTCAAGAATTTGCTTTCCACTGACTTAGTATCTCACTACAACATGTTGGAATTCTTATCAAGTGTCAGTATCAAGTATGTATCAGGTAAGAGGGACTTTCAAAAGCTTTAAAAAGCTTTTACATGCACACGTTCAGAATGCCACATTTCCTAGACATGTGGCCACTGCTGTTCAATGCTAATCACTCAAAAGGCAAGTTTGACATCACTGATACTAAGAATCAATGAGAAAACCAGGTCCAAGGCATGACCGTTCTAATGAATACCAGTGGCAATTGCCCGTACATGGTCCAGTGAAGATATCAAATGGAGGAACTGCTTTCCAAAAAAGGAAGTTTTGTTGTCCATCCAGGCATTGCAATCTCCCAGAACAAGAATTTTAAGTGATTCCATCACCAGATCAGCCATGGAATCCTCAAGTTCCTGTAAGAAATTGCACCTATACCAGGATGCAAGTATATGAGAATGACCTTGCAATCTTCACCCAGCCCACCTTTCACTGCCATGCATTTAAACAACCTGGTCACCCCTGTGGGGTACCAGTCAGTCCAATGCAGATCTAAAACAGATGACTACCCTACTGCCCCTAGTGCTCCTGCCTAGGGCAAGGCACCATGGAACTACCAGGTGGAATGGACACCTCTAACATGGGGCCAGAGTCATCCCCCAACTACATCTCTGTGATGCATACCAAGTCTGCCAAGGAGTCTGCAATAAAAGCCTCTATCAATACCATTTTTGTCCTTAGCAATCTGGTGTTACAGAGAACTTTCCTAAGGGAAGAAGCTGCATAGCCTGGTCCATTGGCCATCTGATGACCAGAAATCACAGGGGCTTGGAGAATAGGAATCAGGCAAGGGGAACCCCTCACCAGCCTAGGCCTACACTCCAACACCTTCTTGACTCTGAACACCTCATCCTGTCCTCTTCATCCACCCATGGAGCTTATCTACACTGGGTGTAGCATCTTCTAAAGGACCCTCAACCCCCTGCAGAAATGAATCACTGCCACAGAGAAGGTACAAGGGATCCCCCCAATGGGATGCCACTGCTGCAGATGCTGTGAGAAGCAGACTAATCCAAGACTGGGAACTGAGTGACACATATTAAATACACACCCATAGAAACATAGAAACATAGACTTTGACAGCAGATAAGGACCACTTTGCACACCTAGTCTGCCCATTCCTTACGCAATGGATAAGCTGCAGATTCTAGTTAACAAACAGCCTACTTCCTCCTACCCTTCACTGTAATTGCCTTATGTCTGTCCCATGCAATCTTGAATTACCCCAATGTTTTTGACCAATTGACCTCCTCAGGAAGGTGATTCAATGCGTCCACCACCCTCTCCATACAAAAATACTTTCTGATGTTGCCCCTGAGCTGTCCCCCTCTATCTTCAAACTGTGCCCCCTTGTTCTTGCATATCTCTATCTCTCAAAGATGCTCCTGTCTTGGACTTTGTTGTTTCCCTTGAGGTATTTGAAAGTTTCTATCATGTCCCTCCCTCTCCCTTCTTTCCTCAAAGGTTTACATATTAAGTTATTTAAGTCTCTCCTCACATGGCTTCTGGTGCAGACCCTGCACCATTTTATTTGCCCACCTCTGGACCGCCTCCATCCTGAATATGTCCTTGCAGAGATGGGGTCTCCAGAACTGCATGCAGTACTCCAAATAGGGTCTCACCAATTGTCTGTACAGAGGGATAACAACTTCCTGTTTTCTACCAGTGATGCCTCTCCCTGTGCATCCCACTATTCCTCTAGCCCTCTTTACTGCCTTCTCACATTTTTTGCCTACCTTAAGGTCATCTGATATGACTACCCCACGGTCCCTTTACATTTTTGTGGTTGTTAGTACCCCCCTCCCCACTGTGTACTCTTCCCCAGGGTTTTTGTTTCCCAGGTGCATTACTTTGGACTTTTTAGAAATGTGTGCCCACAACACAAATTACCATCCTACTCCTAGTACTACTTCCCAGTTCTCAAACTCAGACAGTCACACAACAATTCAAACCTACTTTACGCTATGCACACAAATATCTAATCCTAAATATTCACACACCCCAAACAATCCAACTTAAAATTTAGTCTGTCAGAGAATAACAAGGGTACAGTGCCAAAAATTGCAGACAGAGTCAGATTCATTGTTCTAAAAATCCAGAAAGTCAGGAACATTGGGAACAAGGAGTAGCTTTAAAATGCTTCCAATAGACAAGATGAAAAAGAACCACTCAGCAGGTCTAGCCACAAGTGTATAAAGAAAGAGACCATCTTCTCACAGTGGACCATTTTCCAGAACTGGTTCAATATTACCAGGCAATAAGGAACATCTGAAGAGGAAAAGTGTCCAAAGCAGTCAGGCAGTCTTTGCCATCAATGAAGTACACAATAAATATAGCAAGAGATGACATTTTACAGTGCCTTTTCTGCTGGGCTCTCACTCATCAATCTTTAGACTGCCAGAGAGGAGAGGATAGAAGTGAATGGGATTATGACATAATTTAATCCCAGAAAGCAGATTGCCCTCTCACAGCAGTGCCTCCCCCCACACAAGGGGTTTATCAGAGGATGCTCCCACAACAAGACCTCCGACTTCTTAACCACACCACCAGTAGCCCTGATATGGTCAAATCCACAACCGACAAATAGATTTGAAGTACAGCAAGGAAACACTCCTCATATCTTTAAAGCAGATTGCTGATGATTTCTTTTCCTCTCAGCCGAGTGGCCAAACTCCCTCCACAGCCATAACAACCACCAGCTCTATAGCATAGCTCAGGGAAACAGGGTTACACCTCTGACAAGAAACCGCTCAATGTCTGCTTTGAAGACCAAGCTGAAAGCTAATACTAGTGCAAATCTGACAAATGTAGATTTTGTAATAGTCTGTAAAAAAATCAGGCTCCTGCTCCTGAACTGAGCTCAGAAAAGGGTTTACATGGAACAGAGCCATGACTTTAATTCTCTCTGTAAAGCAGCCACATCAATCAGAGCAGTCTCATTTCAACCAGCCACTCAAACTGAAGCCATTTGGAATTTGGCACTGCCGACTTTCACCATGAGATGGACTAACCTTATTTAAAATAAAACACTATAACTGCCTTGCTCTCACACAAACATATGCCCTAGCAACAATTAAACAGTGATACCACAAACTATGGTGAGAACTAGAAATGCTAAAAAAAAAAATTAAGCTAAAGAAAGATCCTGCTTCTTGGGAACAATCAGGCAGCCAACACTAAAGCTGGTCCAGTGGCGTGGAGGGCTGAGGCGGTGATGTCTTACTTCCTGCCATGTCGGTGACCCATGTTAGTTGTGTGAGCGGGTCACCGGGGGTCGGCTGGGGTGGGAGAGGATTGAGCATCCAGATGACAGCTCTCCTCTCATGGGGGAGGGTGGTGACCTGGAACAGTACTTGCCTGACCCCTAGCAGTGGCTGAGGGCTGACAAGCCTGGTCCCATAATGTGTGGGCAGAGGTGGAGCAGTCACCTGACACACAGTGTGCAAACAAGTGTGAGGTGCATCACTGTCGGCATTGCACTCTCCCCTGCCACAATAAAGAAAAAATATTGGAAACAGTGGTCTCACCATGCAGAATGACGATGATTAGCTCCCGTGAGCCACCCCAGGAGAACACCTCCCAGCTGGATCCGTCTGGGTGGGTTGAGTCTCTCCCCATCCCCTGCCATGAAAGGTAAGTCTTGGGAGCAATAGGGGAGAGGGTCATGATCCTCGGGGATGGTGAGGGAAGGGAACATCAGAGGTGGTCAGCGGGACCTGGGGAGAAAAAGAAATATAAAACAAACAAAATAAAAGACAGTCCACACTAAAGAAAATGGTTATTAAAATTGTTTTTAATACTTCTTAGAAGGACTGCAAAAATTCCAGTAGTACTGAACATGGGCATGCTCAATATAAATTATGATACCACTCATGACCCTGAAGAAATTGCAGATATTTTTAATACTACTTTCACGGACCTGAGTGGGGTACTTCCTTCCAACTTCTTTGATGGTCTTCCTTGCCTGAACAATGCTAGTAAAGACAACCCATACCTGAACACACCACCTTTCTACTTCAAGACAGTAATTACCACTACAGCTAAAAAATACCTTCTGCACGTCCTTAGCAAATCTAGATTTAGTAATGATACCCCAAATCTTAAATTGCTGTGACTCACCATTGACTCTGGCCTGTCACCCCTCACCAATATACAAACCTATCCCTTTGCCTTGGCCAATTCCCTGTAGTTTGGAAGATTGTGGTGGTGACGCTCATTCATAAGAACTAGAATAGGGCTACCTACTATAACTATCATCAGATCTCCATTCTGCCTTCCCTCTTCAAAGCACTAGAGGGAATAGTTGCAGACCAGTTGACTTACTACCTTGCCACCTATAATATACAATGCGCCCAACAACATGGTTTCAGGAAAGGACATAGCAAAATCACTGCCCTCCTTGAATTCACTGACTTCATCCATAAGGCTCTGGATCATGGGCACCTTGTGGGGTCAATTTACATTGACCTCACAAAGGCATTTGATACCGTTAACCATACCCTAATACTCAGGTCCTTACTCACCTTTGGTCTGTCTCCTGATGTCACTACCTGGTTCAAAAGCTACCTGGAGGACAGAACCCAAAGAGTGAAAATCCAGGAAACACTCTTAATTAGCCTCCCGATACACTCTGAAGTCCCTCAAGGCTCCATCCTGGATTCCCTCCTATTCAGCCTCTACCTGAATACCCTTCCCAAAGCATGCCCTACAAACCTACTCCTATACGGGGACAATGTTGTGCTTTTCACCAGCCAGCCAGATCCTACACCTCTCAATAGCAGTTTGCAAGAAAGCTTCACAGCAGTTGAATCCTGGTTCACCAAACACAAACTAATAATGTACTGCAAAAAGACTAAAGTAATGCTCTTTGCCAGCCCTCACAGCAAATTTAAAAGTGCCCAGCTACTCATCACCAACATCCATAACACACCCCTCAAACAAGTTTACAACTTTAAGTATCTAGGCATAACACTCAACAGCTACCTAACCTACAGTGAGCATGTAAATTTAATTTCTAGAGCTGTTTGCACCAGTTGGGCTATTGTATAGACACAGGCGCAGCATGTCATGTGAAGCACTCCACCTAGCCATCGCTAGTTCCATCCTGTCAATTATAGACTTTGGACTAATAATTTATGGCTCTGCCACCAGTACCACACTTACAAGATTAACTGTTGCCGTAAACAAAGCCTGCTGCCTAATCACAGGCTCCCATCATTACACCCACACCTGTGACCTCTACACTGCAATGAACTGGCTGAATCTTCACAGTAGAATCTCCTACCAAACCTGCCACTTCACTAAGAAAACCAGCTTTAGACTAGCCCCTCCTTCACTGTCACAGCTCCTCAACTGGACTAACAATCAGTCTTGCACCAGAAGCTCTTCCAACCCCATATTAAAGGTCCCATTTTGCCACACTGCACAGGGTCAACACTCCTTTATGTATAGGACACTAAACTGGCTAAATAACGTTCCTCCTGACCTGTTATCACACACCAAAATTGGTCCTTTCAAAACCAAACTTTGGTAGCACTTAATGAAACTCAGTAGCTGTTGAGTGTCCAACCTAAATTACACTGATTTACTTCCTGCCTGCTCCTACCGGCTCCCTCTGCTTTCCTTCCTACCTACTTCCTCTCTACCCTACCTTTTCCCTCCCTCCCCTACCTCTGACAATGCCTCAGCATTTCAATCCCATCTCCCTTCCTGCCCCACCCACCCTGGAAATGTTATCTCCTTCTTACTCTTCTTGACATGTCCACCCCAGCCCCTCTGCTTAACTGCCCCCTGCAATTCACCACATCACACTCTCTCCCCTTCCCCCCTACCTCCACACCCTGTTGTTTACCCCTTTTCTCCTAGGCAATTCTTTATGTCCTACCCCCACACCCTATTGTTTTCCCCCCTTCTCTCCTGCACTCATTCTTCAATGTCCCACCTCTAGTTCTTTTCACCCTATTCTTGCTTATATGTAGGTTGGCCTGGCTGGTAGATTTTCCCTTCTATTCTTCTCTCCAAACAGCTCTCGACCAACACTGTATCCCCATCCTCCAGGCCAATGACAAGGTCAGCCCTACCCCCACCACCGCTCATTTTTGGTGTAAGACAATTGTAACCCTGTATCTCACCTTATACCAGAAGTACTCACTATTGAGCTTACTATGTACTGTAACTTGTTAGTCTGTTTGTACACTGCACTATGTAATTTTGTATACCTGTTTGTTTGCCCTCATATCATGTAAACTGTCTCTGTTTCATCCCTTCCCTTATTTTGACATGGAGACTTTGTAAACGAAACTCTGGCTCAAAGGTGTTATAATTCAAGATTTTAATAAATAAATAAATGCCAAGCCAGCAGCACAAACAAATATGGTGCACTGCTTACCCACTAGGCTGATATTACATCAGAAAAAGGTGGTATCAGCTACCTCTAGCACCTATTCCACATTTGATAGACTGGCTCCAAAAAAAATTCCTAGTCTTCAAATGCTTACCTCTGTCTTCGGCCTTTCATACCACACTGAATGGGCCCCCTGACAGAAAGCTAGGTATCATTGCAGATAATTTAATTTTTATGGTACCTTTGCTGAATTCAGAACACTTTCCAAAAAACCTAAATCATATGAACATAAAAAAAGAAACATTTACACAGTCATCTTACATAAAATACTGGAGTGCAATACTGTACATTCGTTTCCTTTACACTTTATAACAAAATGTTTTTCAGCAGATCAGCAGCAGCATTATGGGTACACAGTAGTTAGTACAGTTGTAGCTATTGCCATGGTCAGATATTTCCTGAAATTTCTATGAAATCTCTAGGGAAATTCCTATCTGCCTGCAGTACTACTTTAGGGCCATGAGAGAGAGAGAGAGAGAATTTCTTTAGAAATATGAAATATCTGACCACGTCAATAGCTGCAAATGCAGTATACTGTAATGTTCAAAAGACTGTTAAAAATCCAGGTCTTTAGTGACATTTTATAGACAGGGATCTAAGAAGCTTGACCTTTGGAATATGCTGTTGAGCCAAGAGGCCACGCACAAATGCACAGTCCCCAGATAGTATTAATCTATTAAAGGGGAGTTGAAAATACCCATCTTTCGTAATGCATACTTCTCCACAGCAGTGAGATCCTTTTACTTGTGGATAATGATATAGCTTATGGTAGTATGAAGGGCTTAGCTTATTGAAGGTCCTAAAAATCAGCAAAAAAAAACCACTTTAAAAACAGCATGCCACCAGATTGGCAACCATTGGAGACTGCAGGGTACAGGTGAAATAACATCCTACCTTCAGATGCAGGTCAGGAGACCTGCTGAAGTGACCTACTCAATTTGCAGCCAATTAACTGATTTGCTGGCAAGCCTTTGTAAAGCATGTTGTATTAGTTTAGATGAGCAGCAATAAGAGCTAGAAAAGTGGTGCCAGCCAGAATACAACACAGTACCTTGCACTAAAGGATATATCAATAAAAGTTACATACAAAAGGGCTTAACTGCCATTGAATTACATTGTTCCTTGTTACATACTGCAACATTTTGCAATAATACTGCAAGACACTCCACTGCATCCTGGCTGGCACTGCTGTACTAGTGGACTCAGGTCATTCTGGTCATGGAATGAATGAATTTGGAGATGTTCTTCAGATATTAGAAGTCACTCCAGACCATGGGTGACACGTGGAGAATCAGAATTAGCTTCCCATCCCAAAGCCACATCCAAGCTGCAAAATACTCTTTTGATACAACCTGAACCCCATCAAATGTGGGGAGTCTGAGGTAATCCCTGACAGTTGATAACAGATAACCCATGTCCACCATCAACAACTTAGTTCTGTCAGGGTTTAATCTCAGACAATATCCTTCCATTTTTAAAAAGAAACATAGAATCCGTTGGCAGAAAAGGCCCGCTTGGCCCACCCAGTCTGCCTAGATTGTCCCTGCCTAATCTTTTTCCCCAGATTCTAACTGGTCTTCAGCAACCCTGTCTCACCACTGCCTATTTCCTAATATTTCCCTGTTTATCCCATGTATGCTTGAAGCCCCCTATTGTTTTCACCTCCACCACTTATGCTGGAAGTCTATTTCAGGCATCCCTCACTCTTTCAGTGAAGAAGTACTTCCTCTTCTGGTTCTAGTGGTCTAGCCCATTTGAACTAGAATCCCCTCCTGCATCCTGTTCACCCCCAAGAAGTACTTGTAGGTGTCTATGATATCCCTTCTTGCTCTCTTGTCTTGCAGGATGTTCACAATAAGAAACATCAGTCTCTTCTCACAGGGCTTTTGATGCAACCACCGCACCATTTTAGTTGCCCTACACTGGACTGCCTCCATCTGGTTGATGTCCTTTTTGAGATGTGGCCTCCAGAACCAGATAGTATACTCCAGCAGGGGTATCACCAGAGAGCAATATAGAGGAAAACCACCTCCCTCATCCTGCCAGAGACACCTCTCCCTATGCAGCAGCATCCCAATGGCCCTTCACACTGATTTATCACACTGCCCTGCTACTTTGAGGTCATTAGATATGATAACCATAGGTCTCTTTCCTGCTTAGTGACTGACAATACCTCACCCCATTCTATATTCCATTCTTGATTTCCTTTGCAATAGGTTTGATTTTGCACTTTTTGGCATCGAACCCCAACTGCTATCCTCTTGATGACCCCTTAAGTTTCCCAAGATCC
The DNA here is from genome assembly GCA_016271365.2 of Neoceratodus forsteri. Classification (NCBI taxonomy): domain Eukaryota; kingdom Metazoa; phylum Chordata; order Ceratodontiformes; family Ceratodontidae; genus Neoceratodus; species Neoceratodus forsteri. Next base: position 769,446,303 of record CM057449.1, on the reverse strand, counting down.
CTACACATTTTTTCTACCTCTTCCTTATTGTCCACCATACTTTAGACTTTGATATCATCTGCAAAAATTCACATCTTCTCTTCCGGTTCATCCTCAATGTCACTTATGAAGACATTAAAGATGACTGGTTCCAGTAGTGAACCTAGTGGCACCCTGCTGGTCACACTGCCCTGATTATTGTAAGTGCAGTTACCACTATCATCTGTTGCCTATCTGTTAACCTGCTTCCAACCCAATTCACAAGTTTGTGTCCTACCCCTAAGCGGTTAACCCCTAGGTGGTTAAATTTATCAGTTCCTTGTGTGGAACACTGTCAAAGTCCTTGCTAAAGTCCAGACAGACCATGCCCACTGCTTGCCCCTTATTGATTTCCTTACTCTTTTAATCATAAAACTCAATTAGATGCATCTGGCACCACTTATAAATCCATGCTGCTTTTGGTCTAGCAACCCATTGGATTCAAGATACTCTATCAACATTTACTATAAGGGTTTCCATTAATTTCCCAACCACTGGGGTAAGACTTGACAGCCTATAGTTACTAATCACTTCCCTGCTGTCACCCTTATGTAGAGGGACCATGTCTGCTCTCTTCCAGTTATCTGGAGCAATTCCTGCTTCATTTGAGCTGTTTAATAAGGCCAGTAGTAGGATAGCCAGCACCTTCCTGAGTTCTTTTGATACCCTTGGGTGTATCCCATCTGGGTCCATGGCCTTGTCCATTTTTCCATGCTGCAAATCCTTTCAGGAGTCTTTCCTAAGAAAAAGTACTTTCAAGTGCCTCCCCTCCCACTTTGTTCCTGATAACTACTGGTGGTTCATCCTCCCCTCCTTCTATTGTGAAGACTGAGCATAAGTACCTGTTTAGGGTCTCTGCTTTTTTTCTTGGTCCTCTTTAGTGCAGTCTATTTCTGCTGCCTTCCTTATATTCACTATCCCTTCCCTTGTTTCCTCTTCTCACTTATGTAGCTGAAGAAAGTCTCATCCCCATTTGCTACCTTGTTGGCTATGCTTTCCTCCATCTGAGCCTTTGCTATCCTCACTGCTTTATCTGTGTCCGTCTATTTTACCTGTTACACCTTCCTGTCTTGCTCCCTCTGCATTTCCTTATACCTCCAGAATGCCTCCCTTTTTTCCTTCAGCACTGTGGTGGCCACTTCCTTGAAGAACCATAACAGTCTCTTTTTCCTTTTGCTTTTACTCACTTCCTTCATGCAGAGGCTGGGTATCTTAATTAGGCCCTCCTTCATTTTTCCCCAATATTCCTCTATCTCTCCCTGGCATCCTCCCCCCCCCCAACACTAGGAAGTTTTGGAGGCAGTCTCCCATTTCCTTAAATCCACCCATGTAAAGTCCAGGACCCTTGCCCTAATGTGGTCTGCCTCTGCTCCAATCTTACTATTAAGCCACTCTGTACAATGATCACTGGTACCTCAGGGACTGCCACTGTGACATCAACAGTGCTGTCCCTGTTTGTAAGCATGAGGTCCAGAACTGCCCCATCCCTCATGGGTTCATTGACTAACTGTCAGAGAAAGGCCCCTTGTAGGGATTCAAAGATGGCCCTGCTCCTCGCTAAAGCTGCAGCGGGAAGGCTTTAATCCATTTCAGGCAGGCTACTAATTAGAAGCACCTCTATCTTATTTGTCATCATGATTATGTCATCTCCAAGTGCCTTATCCAATTATCTCCCTGTGCTGGAGGTCTGTATATCACTCCTGTATGGATAGTGGCCCCAGTGCTTCTCATCAGGATGGTCCCAAGTGTGTCCAGGTCTTTCTTTTACTCCAGGAGCCTCTGCACCACTGTAGCCTTGACTCATTCAATCACATATAGCACAGCCCCTCTTACCCTCCTCCCTTACCTGTTTCTCCTGAAAAGAGAGTAGCCTGGTATGGCTGCATTCCAGTCATGGCTGCTGTCAGTGCACCATGACTCCAATATGGTCACCAAATTCAGGCTAAACTACTTCATGATTGCCCCCGGGTTGGCATTTTATTTCCCAGACTCCTTTCAGTGATGCACGTGGCTCTTCATAGCTTACTCGCCTTGCTGCCTGCCTCCCTGCTTTCTCACCCCCAACCTGTACTATTTCCTGAAGCTTCCCTTGACTCCCTCTTCCCTTGTTACCCTCTAAATAATCTCTCACATTTACTCCTTTCTTCTTGCTATCCCCCATGTCCTTTGCCTTGTCCACACCACTGTCTTCCTATGACACTGACCTGGGGGAGCTTCTCCCCTTCAGGCCCTTGCTCCATGTTTCTTCATTATCTGGGGGAGGCAATCTTTGCATCCTTTGGTTTTACAGCTCCCTCTGGCTAATTGTAATGCTTATTGAAGTAGCATTTAAACCTACCACTAAAGACTGTATTTCCCCCTCCTGGAATGATGCAGGCTGTTTTCCCTATACAGCCCCATGTCCTCCCAGGCTGGTACCCAGTCCCCAGTGTAGTCAAAGCCCTCCTCCACGCACATGCCTTCAACCAATTGTTAACATCTATGACACACTTTGATAATATGATGCTTGGAAATGTATATAGCACTATCTCCCTTAGCTCCTTGCTCATGGGATTTCTGTTACATTGGCATAATCTTCCCTGTATGCTTAACTTTCTACTTCTGTATGTTCATTCATAGACCATATTTCAACTGCACCTGTATTTGTTTCTTTGTTTAAAAGAAAAAAAATATATAAAATCTTTCATGATAAAAAAAATCTGTGATACAGAGTGCCCTTTCTTTTCCTCGACTGTACACATGAAACACCTCAGCAAATGCCACTGTTCATGTTACCTGCTTCAGACCCCTCCTTAGTTCCATGAAATTTCCTTCACCACCCCTGCCCTATCCCTTTCAAGGTTATTTCTCCCTAGGTGGAAGATGACATCTAGCTCCCTCTTATTTCCTGTCACCTTAGCAATCCTCTGCATCTGCTCTCCATCCCTCCAAGCCAAAGCACCAGGGAGGCCCCCTAGAAAAAAATATTGTAAATGAAAGAGACTTACTGTACATAGAGTCATGCTAATTCTGTCAACTAGTCAGCTCACCTCAGTACAAGATTTTAGGTTTATTGAGAGTCAGAGGTTAGGCAGTTTAAGATAAGGAGTTAAGGCACAGTCTGCATCTGGGATGCAGGATAGTGCAGTGGTTAAAGGCTCTCAGCTGCAAACCTGGAGACCTGGGTTTGAATCCCACAGCCCCCACTTTGTGTGGCCCTGAGCAAGTCACTTAACTTCCCTGTGCTCCCAGGTCGCACCTGTAAACAAGCTTTCAGCTTAGTGTGTCTCTCCTGGTTAAACAATTTGGAAAAAGGCATTGGATACATGGGTTCAGTCCATTATTCCTCAAAACTATTGGGTGGTAACATTTTAGATCAACTGCTTGGCTTAAAGTTCTGTAATTGATGTTTTGGGGGAAGATCACGTGACCAGATGGGAGGGATTATTAATGCCCTCGTGGTTGGTTGGAATGTAGGCTAGTTGTATCCTAGCCAAGCCTTTGTAGCAGTGAGAGCATGAGCAGGTCATGAGACTGAGGCAAGTCTGGAATGCTGCACTTAGGAGGAAACTGCAAAGTGAAGACTCTTAAATACCTGATGTAAAACCAATGTCCTGCCCCAGAATATTAAAATGTCTATCTTATAAAAATATTGTTTTTCGTATCTCTTTGATTGTAAGACTAAAACAACACAAACTAACATGTTGTACCATACCTCCAGTGTAGGTGGCCTTCATTATTTTATGCCCTATGACATGGAAAAACAGTGATAAATTTTGCATTTTAAGTTAATGCAAAGTCAAAGTCTCATTGAATTGTTCTGCTCCTATCAGTACCAGGTCCAGCAGGAGCTTAGAAACCAAAGAATCAGATGAAGCCAATGATGACTACCACTCTCACTGCAGGTCATATATTATGAGGAGGGTTGCAATGACTCTCTAAAATAGTGTTCTCCAATACCCAGAGTTTTTATATGGAAAATAACAGAAGACAATCCACATACAGTCAAATATTCTGGAGAATCCCTGAGATTAGACATGACAAAAAAAAATTGGTACAGTCCCTTCCTGGATGGTGCCAATCTAACAAGGATGAAAATAGGTGACCTAAACTTACATTTTGCCCCCAGCAGAAACTGGTGCAACTGGCACCTTGGGACAGGAAATTGAACACCATCGAAACAAGAGCCATCATCAGACACAAATTATGACTTCTGCATGTGACCACTAGCTGTTCTATAAAAGGGGCCCTAAACATAGCTGTCACCTTCCTATGTTGCTTTGGGCACACTGCCAGCTATACCACATCATGACTTTCTTCTTAATAGTAACCAAATAACAATCCTGGGACTGCGATGCTTCAAATTGTTGACTCAACAAATCAAGATCAAGCACATCTTGTTGACTGCAGATCATCTCATGGTGGCTAACTGGATAGTCAGTTGATACTTTAAAGCAGTGCAGCCATTCCACCAGGCACCAACAGAATAAATCACAGGCACACAGACCACGTGAAAATGCTGAGCTCTGGGTCAGAAACTGAAGTGTTGGTCCTGGAACTAGATCAAAACATCCAACAGAAAAAAGTCACAAATTGGTAACAGATGAATTTCACCAAATTTAAACTCCCAGGTGACATAGAGATAATACAAAGCAAGGCAGCAATATGATAAACATTAGAGGTGGGGAGTTGTAATTCCTGTAAGCAATAATACCCTCCAGGTTGGGCTGTATTTGTCACCGGACCGCCCAGGGGGTGTGGAGGCCCAGCCTGGCCGCCACAGGCGAATGGCCTTATAACCCGACATTATGGAGAGTCCTGCTGGGGCACCACACGATAGGCGGGAGGGCATCACTGTAGGAGCAACACAGCATTGTGAGACGATAATGCCGTGTTGCTGTTGTGGGAAGCGTTGCTCATTAAGCCCAACATGGCATTATCATCTCATAATGCCATGTTGCTCTGCAGTGGCACGACAGCCACTCGTGTGAGTGGCGCAGGCCGGCCGGGTTAGCGAGAGAAATGGGGATGGAACTAGCGAGACTGTGCTGCAGGAATGCAGGACACACATATGGAGAGAGAGGTAGGGGCCTTGATCTTGTCCGTGTTACAAGGGGCGTATTCGTCCTCCAGCGTGGGCTCTACCAGTGATTAATGCCCACTGGGAGTTGAACCCTCGGGCTTTGCCCTCGTGCAACAACGCCTCATCAGCGGGCATTAATCACCGGTAGAGCCCTCCTCTGTCAGTGATTAATGCTTACTTATAGCCCTTGGAACGTCTGGTATAGCCCAATGCCACCCAACCTGGAGGGTATTATTGTGCTTAGAAAATGGGCACATTCGTAAAAACAAGGTTAGTTAAGATGTGAATTAAAAAAATAATTTGAAATAGATTTTTTCTAATGAAAAACTTCCTCCACCTATAATAACATATAAATAAATAAAATAAAATAATAAAATAGTTCCCCCACAGTCCTTTTACTGAATAACCACTAAAGGATTTTCGCCATTCTTTTCATTTTTACTGCTTTTCTGACCCCCTCCAAGTTTACTCAGAGGTAGCGCTAGACTTTCCTTATGTTAAAAAAATGTTTAGTTGAAAGCCTGGTGTAACTGAGGCACTAGATCCTCCATTGGGGAAAACTGTGAAGTATACATCAGATGAGCTGAGCTGAGTGTTTTTGTAGCTCTTACCTTGCTGTCAATAGGAACACATACTTTTTAAGAATTCTTTAGCGGTCCTTCTCTTCTCCACTGTGCGACATTCAGATGTTGTATGATACGGAGCTGGCACGGTTGATCGGAGGACATGGAGTGGTTTAGAGGAAGCTGGAATGGCAAGCTGACAGGTGGGTGGCTATAAGATGGTATTGTGGGGTTTTTTTTGTGATTTGTTTTACAGTCAAAAAGGAAAAGAGATAAAAATGTATTTTATTTGTGGATGTGAGCGTGTCAACTCCTGGGGTCAGCTCCTGCTATAGTGTTAGGCTTGCGACTGTTCTGTGGTACAGGTTGCTTGGAGGAAAATGTTTTTTTTTTTTCATTAAGCTCATTAACTCTGCCCACTCCGACAAGTTCACCATCAATATTGTGGTTCCCAATGGTCTACCCTAGGTTCTCTACTTTTTTCTATTTTTATCAATAGCATCACTTCAAATCTCTGTAATACTTCCTCTCTACTATACGCAGATGACATTGTTCTGTATACCAGTTCTAAGAATATTGATGACATAAACTCTAGACTGTCTTGTAACTTTCAGCTTATCCACCAGTGGCTTACAAATCACAAACTCATACTTAATAAACCAAAGACTCAGGCAATGCTATTTCATTCAAGTCTCAAACTCAGACATGCCCAAACACTTTTCAGTGTCGCCTCCCTTGATGGAACATCTTTAGGTTTCGTAAACTCCTTCAAATATTTAGGGGTCAATTTAGACCCATCTCTGAGTTTTGACCTCCATATTCAAGCTACCTGCAAGTGGGTAAACTCCAAAGTTGGTATTGCCTACTGTACTTGTTATGTGCTCACCCCCCCCAGCTAGGCTGGCCATTGCCCATGGGATATTACTTCCTTCCCTCACATATGGAGTTGCCAAGTATGTTTACACCTGCAACTTAAGTCTATGAAAGTGGGATATTACTTATACTAATATGTGTCACTTCATATCCTGCTTCCCCCATCAGAAACATCACTGTCTCCTCTACTCAGATCTGGGTTGGCTTCTCCCTAAAGAATTCAGATCCTATGCACTAGGATCCATCACTGACAGCATCATCAGATCCTACTCACCTAAACCTCTGGCCAATCTCTTTCTCTTCCACAAATCAAACTATGCTTTACGCTCTGTGGACCATATCCCTGTTCTCATTCTAAGACATCGTACTTCGAAAGGTGGTCATGCTTTCGCTTGTCATGCATCTCTCTTCTATAACACACTCCCTTTAACTCTCCATCAAAATGCTTCCCACATCTCCTTTAAAAGAGAACTATGCCACCATCTCTTCTCTTCATGTGCATGCTACTGCTTTAAACCACCCTAGTCCAAACACGTAAGTCCCACCCCTCTCCCTTATTGCTCCCCTGGGCCCCTCCCCAACAAGGTGCAATTTTCTTCAATTCCCTTCCTCCTTTTTTCTTGCACCATCCTCTTTCCACTTCTTCTTACCATTCTATCAGTTTTTCTCTGTTTTGTGCTTTCTCACTAAAACTGCACAATTCTCTCCTTCTTTCACAAACTAGATGAGTTTTTGGATTACCAGAACTTATTTCACTATCTCAATTTTCTCCCCCTGACCTACTTTCTCCCCACCTTTCTCTCTCTCATCTCCCTCATCTCAGTACTGTACTTGGCTACCACCAATACCTCACAAAATGTCCTCCCCTCCATCTAATTTTTGACTCCTCCTCCTCTCTCCTCCTCTCTCCTCCTCTCCCTCTTCCCCCTCTCACCATTTCTCTGCCTATCTACTGCCTACCCTCAAGGCACTCTATTCCTCACTTGCAACATACAGCTCAGTTTATGTCAATAATGACCTAATTGCTGTTTTCTTAAATGTAAACTTAAATGCTTATTGCCATTTTGTCTAATTTTTACCACTGTATATGCTTTAAACATTTATATATTACTTGTATTTATTGTACAATTATGTATCCATTGTATGTCTTTTTGTCTCTGTACTCTCCCGGGTCATGCCTGAAAATAGTATTTTGGCTAGTGCACCTTACCCGGTTAACAAAAACTAAATAAAATGAAATATATACAGCATATTATGCTAAAACTATAAATGCTGAGTATGTCCAGTCTGTTTCAGAAAATAATCTAATTATTGGAATTCTCTGTCTTTGCAGATAAGCAGCCTGCATGATTAAAGACACATGAGCCATGGAACCTGTAGCCATCATCAACCACAAAGGTCAACACAGAGACATTGACTATACATGCTACTTCTTCTGCCAGAACCATGCACCAGCAGATGACCTGCATACAGTATCAACCAAAGAAAAAGTCAGGATTAGAGCTGTTGCTGAACAGAGAAGATAATTGGGTGATACAAGCTATGTGGAATTTCCACAAAGACATGAAATGCTATCAGAGCCAGAGGTTGATGCATTAGAGGTGAAGTGGCACAAGGCATGCTATAGTGCATTTAGCACAGGGAGCAAACTATCCAGGATAAGGAAGCAACATCAGGCTTCTGACAGTGCAGATATTGTGAGTGTTTCTTCTCCTCCTTCTTCCTCAGCAATCCTCCTTCACCCACATAACATAGTTGCATGCCAGCAACTAACTGGAAACTCTGCATGTTTTGCCATCTACTTATTGCTGTGACTGGTGGCCCAAAGATTGAAATGATTAACGTCCTAAAGCATGAGCTCTCTCCAGTCCCTCTGCCCCTGGCAAAGGCTGGAAGTGAGATGATCTTCACACCAAAGACAGAGCTGCTCAACATCCTGACAACTGGACTCAACGCACCCTCAGAAGTTCCAGATGCTGATCTGAATGTATGTATCTTTACTGATGGTCATGCACTTATTCAAGCCCATGGAAACCCTCATGGATGCCAGATGTTTTATGATTACACTGATATATTTATGCAGTCTGTGACACAATACTTCGGAGAACACACAACAGGAGCTGATGTCGTGTTTGATCACTATATTGGAGTGGACTCAATAAAAGCAGTTATATGATCCAAGCTAGTTGGCAAAAAGAAGCACATACAAAAGTTCATTGATGGATCCCATGTCCCACTTCCACAGGATTGGAGCCAGTTCATTGCCTTGGAAGAGAATAAGACCGATCTTGCAAGTTCCTATCCAAAGTCCTCATGAACAGGGATAAGAAGCTGCAGTACATAAGCAGTTTGATTTGTTAACAGGAGACAACTTAACTGATCCTACAGATGCTAGGTCAACCAAAAGAGACAATATCAGCCTTGGTGGAAATCATGAAGAGGCTGACCTCAAACTGATACTGCATGCATGCAAGGTAGTCAACAGAGGCTACAAATGAGTGCTGGTCATCTCTAGAGATACAGATGTCATGCTTCTGCTGGTGCACTTTCTGTCCACAAAAGCAGCCAAAACATGGATGAACTCTGCAGTGTTCAGGAAACTCAGATGCTGTGCAGTACTTGACATATCCGAGAGGCTTGCAGAGCCTGTGAAGGACAACCTGCACAGATTCCATATACTAACAGGGTGTGGCACAACTTCATCCTTCGGTGGCCATGGGAAGAAGACATGCTGGAAACTTTTCCAGAAATAACCCTCTTTATCAGTGGAATTGACCATGATGGAGCTCTTGCCAAAGCTGAGAAGTCTGTGTCACCGGTACAGCACTCCTGAGGTACCAACCATTGACCCCCAACAAGAGATTCCCTGTAACTTCACATTGCACATGCCAACTACCAGGGAAAGATATGGCTAAACACAGACCAAGAGCTGATAGAGGTCATGTCTCCTGCCAACGCCTGTGCCTGGAAGAAAGAGTCAGCTTTTCTACAAGGTGTCTGGACAAGATTGAACCATGTTCCAAATATCTTTCTAGAAATACTGACTTGTGGGTGCAAATCAAAGTGTGGCACAGCTAAATACACCTGTTTCAGGGATGATTCAAAGTGCACCTCTGCCTGTGGCTATGATGAGACTAACTACTGCAACTCAGCCTGCCAATAGACCTCCATACTATAACCCAGCTGGCTAATAGATCTCCATACATGGACAAAAAGATACAATTCATACATATTCCAATTACAAGGTGATGAACAAAGGCACACAGAAGCTTTTTGGGCACATTGCAATGATTTGGAACAACTACAACTTGTACAACTACATTTTGAGAAAAATGCACTTTTGTGTTCAATTTTGCTATGCATTCCTGTGTAAATTCTAAATGTAACTGTTGACAGCATGTAGTGTATATATATATATATATATATATATATATATATATATATAACTTATAATAAAGTTAGTTTTTCTGAAGGATATAGTGAAGTAGATGTCAATCTGTGTGAAATTCAGAAAATACCTATTTTTACCCTGCCTGAGCTTTGTGACATTGAAAATTACCTTCAGTGTCAAAATTGAGGATGGCATTCACCCACATCTTTTTCCTCATCCTATGTGAAATCAATATTTTATGGATACCTGCTTTAATCAAACAATGCCATCACAAGTCTAAAATAATATTTTGGCTAGTCTAATATTTGGTTAGCAAGCAAGAGATTGGTGGGTTGAACTTAGGTAGTAACAGAATATTTACATTTGTGGGATAGGCACAGGGGCAAACTAAGTAGAGTAGGGTGGGAGGAAGAGACAGCTATGACCAGTTAGGTTCAGTGGTGATGAAATAGGCAGGGACAAGGGGCAGCCTGGATGGGCCAAAGGTCCTTTTCTGCAGACAAAACAACAACAACAAAAATCTGTTTCTAAGGCAGGGACACCCCTTCCATATTTTTATAAATTACATTTTAAAAAACAGTGGTACAATAAGATCAACCTCTGATGATATCTCTGTCTGTTTTTTTAAAAAGCTGAATGTTCTTTTCCAATTTAGTTTTATACAAAAAAAAGATACCAAAAAATAATAGCTTCAATGACCTGTTTTCATAGCTATTCACCACTTCATCTGGGTTAGGTAAATGTATATGCAACTCTGTAGATGATATACTTTACAGAATCATGGTAACTATCAGTAAAGAAAGTATGAGGCTACCAGATTTTAGTTACCAAGCACCAGGAGTGAGCACCCAGAATGAGCAGAAGCAGGCTTACTGTTGCAACCTTGAGTAAGAGCTGCAGGTAGAAAGGTATGGATACAGTGGATTGGGTTCCTCAAAATAAAAAAAAAATAAATACTTTTGTTTATCTTGCTGTTCTGAGTGAGACTACTAATTTTGTACAGAGTGTGGTTAAAGGAGACGAGAGTGATGGGAGCAAGCAGAGCTGAGTCAGCCTGGCATTAAAGTTATCAAGTTTGAATGTTTCCTGTTTAAAAAGAAAAAAATATGTTAGTACTATGATGTAACAGCTTATGTTTGTTCTGTATACTGATGATCTGTGTATAGAAAGAGAGAAAAATGGTAGGAGCAGAGATATTGTGGAAGAACCAGGTGTTTTTGTAAAAGTTAACAATTTGAACAGGAAGCAGCTCCAGACAGCTGGTTTGGGGGGGGGGGGGCACATCACAATGACCTGCATTCTATGCATTCAAAACCTGATAATGAGTCCACCATGTAGATAAATGAAATCTATATAATTGTAGGTAATATATCAGGATTTATGCAATTTGTTTTTGTGTTCATTTCTCTTGCATAAATATAGAATGAATCATGGGTAATTATGATATATAAGGAAATATACCAGTCAAGGATGCTAATAGGACAGTAAGGACATGAGCCTAAAGGAAGAATTGCTTTATTATCTGGTTGGCCCGAGATGGAGATATCTCCATAGTATGTCACAATTATCTATCATTTGTTTTGTATAATACAGTGCTGTCCACAAGGATCAAGTGCTATGTGTAATATTTCTCAATTTTGGACGTGCCAAATAGGCATAATTATAATTGGATTACCCAGAGTTCCTGCAGTATCCTACATGATGTCCCACCAAAACCTTTTTTTATATAAAAGTTTATTGGTTTTTCAAAATGATACACTAAGTATAAAAGAGATGCAACATTAATAATGTTAATAGTAGTCATTCAAGACAAAATCCTCTAACATGTATTTGGACAATGGCAGATTAATATACTACTCCACACCTACAGCTGACTGACCATCTGCCAGCTTGTTGTAGGAGTCAGGATAAAAACAGTATACTTAATGTGCAGAAAATACACCCCAGATACAGTGCATCTGCACACTGCTTGCTTAACTTGAGACATTTAACCTGTTTACTTTGTAAATTTTCAGTTCTTCATTATCATTAAACATGCAACATCGTACATGTACAGAGGCATAGAGGAGTGGGTAGTTACTGACTATCGAGCTAATTGTCAAATTCCTGCTCCCTAATGCTCCTCTTGCATGTCTGTACTGTAGATTGGAGAGAAAAAGGAGAATAATAGCAAAACTGTTCCTGAAGAGTCTGTTTCTATTTTTGCGGGATTATGCTGTGAGGACATATTTTATTTTATTTTTTTATTTTATTAAACTCTAAGATTACAAATACCTCTGAGCAATTACTGCTCATTTACAAAGGTTCCACGTCAAAGGATGAAGGGGAACATACATACAGAGGTAGATCATGGTTACAGGATTAACACAGCGAAGGCAAGGCTATAAATTTACAGAACATAATGAAGAGACATAATGAGCCAGTTAATGAGAAAAGATGTTTCATAGCATTCAGTACATTATATAGAAGAGATAGTGAATCTAGGATATCAGGGTTAAAGAGAGGGTGGGCAGGCTGAGGGGCCAATGTCAGAAGGTGATGGACAGGTAGCGAGAGTGCAGAGTAGGTAGGAGTTGGAGGACCCGAGATCTCTACATTCCTATGAGAAGGGAAGTGGAGGGTAGAGCAGAGAGTAGGTGGGAAAGGGTAGGGGTGGATTGAGGAAGCAGGTGACAATGGAGAAAGCTGAGGGGGCAAGCAGAACACTGTAGACTGAGGTGAAGGAGGAGGCTGCCCCTAGGGGAAGCAGTCACATTGTGTGGTTGATGTTAAGTATAGACAGAGTTGCCTTTTAAAGGGTCCAAGTGTTGCAGGTGTAAGTACTTCAATGTTAAGGGCATTGTACCACTGAGGAACTATGTAGGTAAGTGACCTTTGACCCACTGTGGTCCTGCATCTGGGGAACTGGAAGGTTTGATGTTGAGCACTACGTCTATGCTGGGTAATGTTGTATGTTGTGAGGAGCCTTTGAACACCAGGTGGCATGAACCCAAGGAGAATCTTCTTGGAAATCAAGCATGTCTGATACTGAATTCTACTATGAAGTGGAAGTCAACTGACCTGTGTGTACAGGTCACAGGTGTGAGTTTAGTGGCAGCACCAGTTAGGAGCCTGCTGGCTTTGCTGAGTGTCACTGATATCCTGTGGAGAGCAATAGGAGAAGCAGAGCCATAGATAGCTAGACCATAGTAAATAATGGAGGTGACAGAGTGGTAGATAGCCAGTCTAAGGGTATCCACAGTCATACAGTGTTTGTGCCTGTGGAGAAGACCAATTCATATGTTGGTGGCCTTTGCAACATTGTTGAAGTGCTGTACATAGATGAGTGAGCTGTGCAGTGTGATGCCAAGATATTTAAACTCAGGCACATGTTCACGTGAAGTCCAAGACTGGTTCTTAATGGTGAGGGACTGAGATTTGTACTTGCTCTGTGCACTGCAGAAGGACATGACCTTGTATTTGGTATAATTTAAGACAAACTTGTGATCCTTGAACCACTCTTCTGCATGGCTAAAGTCACACTGCAGCTGACACTCCAGGTGTTTGATGTCATGATGACTAGTAAATAGGACTGCATCATCTGTGTAAAGTAGTATTTTCTGGTGGCAAACCCTGGGGAGGTTGTTCAGGAAAAGAGAGAAGAGTCGAGCGCCAAGTATGGACCCCTGCTGAACTTCTGAAAGGACTGGTTTTTCATCAGAGGTGATACCGGCAATTCTAACATGCTGAACCCTTCCCCCAAGTTAGCTAGTGAACCAGGGAAGTGCATCATTAGAGAGCCCAATGGTTGACAGTTGCCTAAGTAGAAGTGGGTGGTGAATGGTATCAAAGGCCTTAGTAAGGTTGATGAATACTGACCCCCCCTTCACAGTTACCTTGGTCGAGGGTGGCATTTATGAGCTGTGTAAATTCCAGCCAGCAGTGTGGTGGTGGTGCAATGTCCTTTTCTGAAGCCCTGCTGTTCTGGGCATTGGATGTCATACTTGTCCAGGTACTTGATTAGCTGGTCCAAGATTATATGTTCAAGAGCTTTGGATAAGGGGAGGAGGATGATGAAGATAGGCCTGTAGTTGGTGTGCAGTGACTTGTCACCACTTTTGTGGACTGGTGTAATGAACGTCTATTTCCAGAATGTTGGGAATTGAAGAAAACCTGTGGAGCTGTGTGTTTATGGGATGTCATGCTATAGGGGGTGCTAGAGGAAGGGGTGTTGAAGAAGTCAGGTGGGAAGACACTACCGAGGTTTGCGAACACATTATTGAGGGTGCTGGTGATAATGCCCAGGTCTTGCGTAGGTGTTCCATCAATGTTGAGCATAGTGGGAGGAGTTTTAGAATCCTTGCCTGTGAGGTCTTTCATATTTTTCCAGAATTTTTTCCCGTCACCCCAGGAGTTTGTCAGTGACTCCCTGAAATCTTTGCTTTTGGCATTCCGTATTGTTTGAGTGCAGTTATTTCTTACAGTTTTGTATCTTTGTAGGTCACCTTGTGTGGATTAGGCTCAAGCGCCGTGCCAGAGGTGGTCCCATTGTTTGATCTGTGTTATGAGTTCCGAGGTGATCCATGGGTTGGGTCTGCCTTTGACCTTCATCTGTTTGAGTGGGGCATATATATCACAAGCAGCAGTAATGCAGAGATCCAAGGCTTTGTCAGTACCATTTAATGTATCAATAATTACCCAGTCCAACCTGTTAAGGTGGCATTTTAGCAGTTGGAGGTGCCCCTGTTTTAGAACCCTGGTGTGAATTACCTTGGGGGAGCCTTTTTGAATTTATTAGCCCAGGAGCAGATCATAGGTCAGTGATCACTTATACTACCTGGGAGTACTGAGACCTTTGAAATACATTCAGGGCAGTTAGTCAGTATCCACTGTAGCATGGTGTAGGTTCCAGTTGTATAGTTGCACCTGGTGGGGGTGGTGACCAGCTGTGTGAGGTTCTGTGCTGAGATAGCAACTTTGTAGGTGCAGACCTTAGGCAAAAGCCAATTTATGTTCAAAACACCCAGAATTATAGTCTCTGAGTTATGGTGTAGGCCCCGTAAATAATCTATGATGCTACTGAAGCCTCTAATCTGATCCTTGGGGTCCTGGGGTAGACAAAGTGAGGGCTGAGCCAAAAACAGTTCATTGACATGTCCCTAGGGTGAAAAAGGGTGATTTCTGGTAAATGAAGAGCACTTTATTAAGTATAAGAATAAGGTAAGACCTGGCTGCTCTTTTGTTTTGCAAGAATTTAATCCAAGACCTTGAAATCCTATTATATTTGAACAAACACCCTCTATCTGCATAAGATTCCACTAAAACCTGTAAACAGTGCTTGATCCAGGTGGATGGCCTATACATAAAGATGGTGAGCTCTACCTTTAAGTCTGATTTGCTGGTTTACATTTTAGTTGCCTTTTTTGTTTGGTACTAGTGCTCTTCCATACTGAAGTGGCATTGTTGTTTAGGTCAGGGTATTGTCTGTGATTTTTTTTTTTTGCATAGTAGAGTACCCCTGTATGTGGAGGTACAGCTCTGCTGGATTTTCTTGTACTCTAGCATGTAGTGTGGTGACATGTCATGTGTGGTCAGATTCAGCATGTTTCTGTGGTTGGGTTCAACATGGCTTCAAAGATGAGGTATGAATTTGTTTATAGTTGTGACCACCATACTTGTGTGGATGGGTACAGCAGTTGAGGAAGCTCAGCATTGGTGGCAACAGCATGAAGGGCATGGCATCTGAGGAGACTGCTGAAGTACTGAAGAACATGGTTGTTTGTTGAAAAATGGGGGAATTGTTAGGTTACTGTAAGGGGACATTTAAGGTTTTTTGTCTGGATATGGCTTTTGTAGGTTTTGGAGGTATGGCTAGTGTTGTTTTTTTTTTTTTTTTGCTGTGGGAATTTATGTAATTACTTCCAAGGCTGTGTTGTGTTAATTAGTTAATTGAGTTACTAATTAATTATAATTAATGTGGTTTCATTGGTATTTTATGTACTGTAAGCACAGTATGTGCTTTCAATTAGTGTAGGTACATACTTTTAATTGTATAATTAGTGTAGGTATATATTTTAGTTACTGGATTAGTGTAGGCAAATAGTTTTAATTGATAATTTTACTTATATTCACAGAGGGAAATAAATTATGGCCTTTTCTATAGGGAAGAGATCCACATCCATGTATTATGTATGTATTATTGCAAAAAACTTTGTTAGTGCATTAGCTAGAGTTAAACTGACAAAAGTAGGGAAATGTGGTATTAGGGTTTCCAACCATAACACTCCACCTCCACACTGAAGGTAGCAACAGGAAAACCCATTATGGTTTCACCTCTCCTGCATCTTCACAAATTAGGCCTGGGGTGTGCCTTTGGGTTGTCAATCCTAACATTCACCCAACTGGATAACAAAATTAGCTGACATGTGTACAGTATATGAGAATGGGGTAAGTCTAAGGGTTGACAGCCCAAAGGCACAACCCACAATTAATTTGCAAGATGCAGGAGATGTGAAAATATAATGTTGTTTTTCTGTTGCTGCCTCCAGCATGGGGGTGGGGTGTTAGTTTTGGAAACCCTAACACCACATTTCCCTACTTTTGCTGGTTTAACCTTAATTAGTGTATGAACCACATTTTTTTGCAATTAATTTCCTTCCTTTTTGAGATAGTGTAATTGTATTCTCATTTGTCTGTGGTAGCGCAGGGCCCTGTGGGCCTGCACTTCCATCCCTCCATAGATCCATACATGTATGTTGCTGTGGAGTAATTTCTTTCTTTCATTGTATGGCTTGTTTAAGTTCCAATGTTATCATATGGGAAATTGCATTTTTTTATGCTTTTTTTAATATTGTCCCTAAATGATTAAGGGGAAATATGTTACCCACAATCAGGTAGTGTGGCCCACCTGGTGCCTAAACTATAAAAAGAGACTCTGGGAGGGATCAAGCTCCAAAAAAATTCATATGAACTGTCACATGCTATTGGAGACAATGAGACCCATTTACCAGATAAAGTTTTAGTGTTTTTTTTTTATTTTGAACCTCCACATAGGTTAGATCTATATTTTGTAGTGACCTTACTACTTCTTCAGGATCTACATCAACAAAACAATATTATTTTATTCTTATGCATTATTTGCTACTTGTTTTTTAAGATAAGCTTCTTTACAAGTCATAAACTTAAACAGACACCACAAACCATAAAACGCAGAGCACCCTAAAGGGAGGTAACTATAAGACTATAAGCTTACTTATATTGGGGTTGTCAAGAGTAGATATCTAAAAAAATACAATTGAATGCTGTACATCCATTTTAATTTTTGTTACAGTGTGATAAAAAAAGAATAATGCAAACAAACAGATAACAAATGAACAGGACCACAATATAAAGGTGGGCATTGCTACCTGTTGTTTAAATAAAATAAAATAATGAAATAATAACGTAGTGTATGCAATTTGCTGTGATGATATTGGGGAACAAATACCCAGATATAAGTTTTTTAGTTATATAAATATAAATCAATTGTTATTAAATGCAGAAAAATGTATAAATAATAAGAACACAGTTTTCGTCTTGTCCCCAATGTTTAGTCAATAAATTATGGTTTAAATAATGTATAAGATATTGCTTTGTAGATGTGGATGCTAAAGAAGTAGTGAGGTCACTACAAAAATGTAACTATAGCTGATATGGTGGTTCAAAATAAAACATTCTAAAATTTTAACCTGTGAGTGGGTCTTCTTGTCTCCAATAGTGTGTGATTATTCTTGTAGTACTCATTAAGACCTTTGTTTTGATATACAGATTGCCCTTGAAGTCCAAATATTGAAAGAGTTATTGCTTGCTAAAGTTCCAATGTTATCGTACTGAAGTTTTCATTATTTACTTTTTATGCTAATTTTTATCTGGTCCTAATTTTTTTTTGGGGGGGTGGGTATGTGTGATTCTTGCAGAATTCATTAATAGCCTTGTTTTAATATATACTGTATATTGTCTTTCGAGTTCAAATATTGAGAGAGTTATGGCTTGCTAAATTTCAAATGTAGGAAATAAAATAAGTCCAATATTTGATTTTGTAGGAAGGAATCCTTTCGTGTATGAAATAAACAAAATAAAAACATGCAAAAAAGGATACCTTCATACAAAAAAAGACAAGGGAAAAAACTGAGTCCAAATAATTTTTTCATATGAAGGCACCCTTTACCATATGAATGAAAAAGAAAAACATACAATAAGGATCCTTAATATGAAAATAAGAATCTGGAAAAAAAATACAAAGTCACAATTCTTTTCTCATATGAAGGGAACCTTTGTTGTGAGCTTTATCATTCAGACAAAAATGATCCCACATATGAAAAAAGAATTTGGACTTAGTTTTTTTTCCAAACTCTCTTTTTTTTTGTGTAATGTGATCCTTTTCCATATGTTTGAAATCTTTTTTCATATGGCCATATGAAAAAATGGGAATGAGTGATGAAAAAGGATTTTAAAATAAAAAAAACATTTTTGGGACATTTTTCCAAATGGTAAGTGCAGAATCCACCTAACGTGGTCCTGATAAGCAAGATACATGTGTTGGTATCTGTCCAGGATGTCATTTTTTGGGATTTTGAAAATGTTCTTTTTTTAAAATGGAACAAGTTGAAGAAGGATTTTTCCTCATCAAAAAATATCACCATATAGGAGAAAGGATCCTTTTTTTGTATTGACCAAATTCTTTTTTCATTCCAAACAGTTATCCAAAAGACTGTACTGAGCAAACTCAGAAGAAAAATGTTAAAATATAAGAATTTTGGAACAGATTGATATTTTTTTTCATCAAGCCAGCAAAAGACACATTTGTGGGCCAAGCCATTTGTGTCCTGAAGATTTCATCCTGCAAGGGTGAATGGAAAGTCAGAGGTAGACCAAAATTAGGAATAGGTGAAAAGCCATATCTAGGGTAAGGATACAAAAGGGTTAAAAAAATGGCAGAGAGACACTAGCTTGATTCCTATGCAGGTCTGGAAGCAAGGCTAGGGGAGGCATAAGTGTTGGTGCCTCTGACAGTAATGCAGAGGCAGATAAGGGAAGGGATATTAATACTACATGGTACTACTAATTGCTGAGCAGAGTAAGCTCTAGAAGGGGAAAGGAACCAAGTATTTCCAGAGTAGAAATTATGCTGAGAGTGATGCAGTGCAGTGGCTGTGGGGTGGCAGTCTTCAGAGAGGCACTCTGGAGGCTGTGGTGTTACCCCATCTGCATGCACCTCTCTGGACTGAGGAAGGAGGTTGCTAGATTCCAGTCTAAGTTGGCTAGTATAGAGAGGACCCCTTCCCCCACTCATAGACCACCAAGTTTGACACTGTTACCTCAGAGGATGCCAAGAAGGAGGAGTAACTGGACTACAGTGGGATCTGGGTGGGAGAAAGTGGTGGGCCAGAGGCACATTTCCTCATTTGGTTCCACTACACAATTTCTATGTCAATCTAGTGGGGCAGGATTGTCTCATCCAGGCACCCATAATAGTGATCAGGGAGGATGTGGGGGTCCTCCATAGTGAAGACCCAAGGAGGATGACAGAGGACCCCAGAGGAAGAGGAAGAGGAAGAAACTCCTGGTGAGGGACTCAATTGTGAGAGGGATAGAACTAGGAACAGGAAAGGAGGAGGAGGAGGAGGAGAGGGAGGTTAGGTGCCAAAATGGCATAATGGCTCTGAGGGATGGAAAGTGGATCCTGAGGATTGCTATGGCAGCAGGAAATGAGGGAGAGCTGGATGTTATTGTTGCCTGGAGATTAATGACCCAGCTAAGGACAAGGCTGGGATACTGCAGGAGTTCATGGATTTGGGGAGGGGTCTTAGGCAGGTAGCATGCTCAGTGGCTTTTTTTGAGGTGCTGCCTGGCTATGACAGGGGGAGGATAGGGGACTCCATACCAGGAACTTCAACTCATGGTTGAAGTAGTGGTGCAGAGAGGAGTTGTTCAGTTACACTGGAGACTGGGATCCCACCTGGAGGGATAAGGACCTATACAGAGGAGAAGGACTGCATCCATCCAGTAGAGGAACTGCAGTCCCTCAGTGACTAGTTTAAATACCACTTTGGTGATCATTTAAACTAGCTGAGGGGGTGGTGGTAGGAAGCAGGGAGGCATAAACTGTCCCCCTACAGGCTGAAGTTGTCAATAGCAAGAACCCTGAGGGAGAGAAATCCACAAGGGTACCTAATAATAAGAAAAAAACAAAATGGTAGTAATGAAGGGAGATGGGAACGAGAGCAGAGGTAGTAAAGAAAGAGTGAAAAAGGGAAAAGGGGGGTTGACAATCAGGGTGGTAGCAAAATCTGGAAGGCCCTGTGTGCAAATGCTGAAAAGTCTTGGAAATAAAAGTCTGGACCTAGACCATTAATGCAGTGACTGACCTAGATATTGTCACCATTACTGAGTCATGGTGCAGTGAGAACCATGAATGGGATATAGCCATACCATGCTATTCTCTGTTCAGGAAGGGCAAGGTGAAAAAGGAAGAGTAGTGCTGCTTTATGTGAGGGACAGCATAAAAGAGACTAAAATAAGGTACTGTGGGTCACCTTAGAGATGGTAGGTAGGTAAAAGTTTATTGATTGGTCAATGACCTTGACAATTAAAATAGTCATGCTTACATTTATATAAGACAAATCTTTAAAACATATTTTTTATAATAGAATCCCCCCAAATTTCCACGACATTCTTTAAATATATATAATTTAAAAACATAATTTAACAGATACATATGTTCATGAACTAACAATTGTGCACAACTTAATAATAACAGATGTTAAATAGCATTTACTATAGTGATATTGCACTGTCATTGTTTCATCTACCATTTTGTGAAAATCAAAAAGGCATCAATTGATAAATTTTTTCTGCTGCTTCTTTACTTTTAATCCTCGTTCGAATATTTACAATATTTACCAAATATCTTGCAGTGGATTTAATAATTATCTCATCGTTTGTTGTAAACAATAATTTCAATAGAAGATCCTGGTCATCAGATAAAATAGTTTTACAGATTGGCGTAATCCATTTATCTCTAGGCTTTTTATACCATTGACAATGAAAAATAACATGTTTTAGATTTTCATAACTTGTTTTTGTGCAGAAACACAGTTTGCCGTCTCTCTGTTTCTCACCCCTATATCCTGCATCCATAATATTAAGGGAAAACAGTTCTAACTTGTGTATTGTATACAAGTTCCTTTGATTTTGGTCAGTGAGAATCTCTTAATGATATCTAAAAAAATGATTGACATCATTTGTTCTAAACCAAGGAGAGGTTCTTAACTTAGAATTTTTTTCAAAGTCCTTAAGTTTATAAAGATCCAGTAATCTGGTAGTGATATAAGGTTGATAACTAAGACTTATTGTAATACCTTTCTCCTTATTTTTCCTTAGAGATTCCAAACCAGTGTCCTGCAAAATTTTATGTAGAGTTTAACCACCCTGATTTTAAATGTCCAAAGTTTAATCAGTTATGTTTTTCCTTCAGACAACAGTAAGTTAGTCTATGAGTTTTATGATGTTGAATTTTTATACAGTAATTAACTTTCCTAGCTGCAAAGTATGCAACTAGAGACACTAGTCCTAACTCAGCCCTTATAATACATATAGGAACAGACTTTCCTAACCCCAAACTTAAATGTAGTACTTTATTTATTGGAATTTCTATTTTATTTACATCTCTTGCTTGCCAAATTTCCCCATTGAATAATGCCTGTGCATTGTACTTCACCTCAATAGCTTTTATAAAGGGTTTTATTGAGTTCCCTCAATATTTTTTGTTAAACCTGTTTCATGAATTTGCTGTTTTTTCTTAAGGTTGGGAGTCAGCTTATCTGTATGTTTTACCCATTTCCCATCATCAGAATGTTGAAGGCCTAAATATGTATATTCTTTGACTTTGTCCAATATTTTTCCTCAATCTTCCATTTAAAAGAATAGTTTTTGACTCCAAAGGATAAGACTTGACTTTTTGATTCATTCATTTTGAAATCATATTCTTTCGAGAAATTATCCAGAATATTCAATTTGGCCTGTAAACCTGATCGAGTTAGTGAAAATAGCACCAGATCATCTGCATAAGCAAGAGATGCACAATTTTGCCCTAAGATTTTTGGAGAGTCCATTTTCGAATTCTCCAATTTATTCAGCAATAGGTCAATATAGATGCAAAACAAGGTTGGTGCCAAGACACAACCCTGTTTGTCACCCCTATTTGTTGGAAAAGGGACAGCTAGTTGTCCTGCTCTACCAATTTTCACTTGTGCCTAAGTATGGGAGTAGAGTTCTCTAATAATGGCACTTAACCCATGTGAGAGTCCATTTTTTGTCATTATTTCTCATAACTTATTACGGGATAAGTATCAAAAGCGGTACTGAAATCTATAAAAGCCACATAAAGTTTTTGTTTCCGTAATGTAACATATTTTTCAAATAAATGCCAGATGACAAAAGAGTTATCAATGGTTGAAT
Organism: Neoceratodus forsteri; assembly: GCA_016271365.2. Taxonomy (NCBI): domain Eukaryota; kingdom Metazoa; phylum Chordata; order Ceratodontiformes; family Ceratodontidae; genus Neoceratodus; species Neoceratodus forsteri. Next base: position 769,423,919 of record CM057449.1, on the reverse strand, counting down.
AACCTGGCTGAAATCTTGCTAGGGCCTCTGATAAATCACCCGTTTTAGACACCTGGTCTCTTAACCAGCTTAAAATCACTCTGGCAAAGATTTTGCCCAAGTGGTCTAAAAGAGAAATTGGTCTATACATTACTGGATCAGACCTGTTACCTTTTTTATATATTGAAATAATCATTGCACCTTTCCAAGATACTGGTAGATGTAATTCTCTACCACATACATTGAATAATACTGTAAGAATCTTAGCCCATGTTGCCGGGACTTTAGATAAACATCCGAGGGGATTTGATCTGGCCCTGGAGCTTTATTCAGTTTTAGCAATACAATTGCCTGAAAAACCTATTCAAAATTGAAAGGGACAAATTGATTTGCATCATAATTTAAAGTTATCTGAAAATCATCACACGCTTTACTAAAAAATCTTTTTGAATAATATGGAGTCCAAGACTCCATTGTAATGTATGTGTCAATTTCAAATTTAACTTTAATCGAAACCTTCTCTACTAGGAGCCACAATGAATTATAATCTTTTTGATTTAAGACCCTTAACATTTCTTGCCATTGCTTCCGTTGATAGACATTCTTTTTTTTGAGTAAGAAGGCCTTATATTTTTCTCTATGTTTACTTAAATCTTTCAAAGTGAGACCTTTATTTTGTGTCTTAACACATCTTAAGATGTATTATTTCTCTTTTCGACAATCTTTATCAAACCAAGTTTTTGCTACTGTATCCAGTCTGAATTGTTTTATATATGGCTTGCTTAATAATAATCTAATTTCTTCCAGACATTGAGTAACATGCTGAATGATAGTTTCAGTATCATAAATATGTTTTAATGCATTATTCAATTTATCTATTATTAAATTATGAATCTGATCAGCTACTACATCATTCCATATGATTTTATTATGGTGTATCTCTACAGTCTGTGGTTGAAAGTGATTGTCATTAGAGCCATAAATTAACTGTTTAGAGAATAACAATAGTGGAAAATGATCACTGTCCACTTTATCTGTAATTATTAAGGTTTCCCATAGTGACACATCCCCATTCCAAAATAAATAATGAATTAGGGATGGCCCTCTTGCTGAAAAATGGGAATAGTTATCAGTTTTGTTGCCTGATAGTGTGACCATTTAATGGTACTAAATTGAATATGTCAAGAATCTTAGATTCCTTCTCATCCTATTAGGTCTTGTATCCTTTGAACTCCTCACATGAATAGAAAACTCTTTATAGACCCAATTATGGTACTCACTGTCAGCATAACCATCATAGCTGCGTATTCTGGCATTGAAATCACCACAAAGTAGGAGTTCCTCAAAGTCAGAGAGTACCCAAATTTTATGAAGCATGTCTTCTACTTGATCCCATATAGAGTGATCATAATATTTTGAATTTGAGGGAGGAATATAAATGTTTGCTAAACAGAATGAAAAGCCTTTCTTCTTGACTTGTGTAATCGAAATGTTTTTATTAGAGCAAATCAATTTTACTTCTGTGTTTTCCTCTATTTTTATCCAAGTGATTAACCCACCTGCTAATCTTCCTTTGCTTGTGTTTTTGTCCCCACTTGAGTGGAACATATTGTAACCATTAAGGAAGATGTCTGAATTTTTACAGTGCCATGTTTCCTGAAGACAGATGATGTCAAAACTTGAAATAAAATCCATCCACTTGCTATCTGCTAATTTATTTGTTAGACCGGAAATATTCCATGACATCAACCCTAACTTTTTGTTAGAATTCCATCCAGAAAATTGATCTGGTCTATGCAGTCAATCATCACAAAATGCTAATTCTTGAAATGTGTTGGATGTTACTATGTTATATGTAATTGCAGAAATTTGTGTTTCTCTAGTTGACCCATTTTCTAAACTTTTATTATTTCCCTGAGAAACATTTCTAACAGCATTTGTTGAATTTTCATCATCACCCATCACTAAATATAACCCCAAAGAGTCCAACAAAGCCAAGTTATTAGAGATGGAAAATGGATCTGCTATTTGGACTAATGTGATCTACTGACCTCTGGCATGGGGGGGTGGGCATGTATGAGTTTCTGGTGGAAACCATCGTGAAGATGGCAAAGAAAGGGAGGTGCTGCTTGTGGGGGATGCCAGTCTGCTTGATGTAGATTGGAGCCTCCCAGCTACAATTTCAGCTAGGAGCAGGGACGTCCTGGTCTCTCTGCAGAAGTTATTCCTTAGGCAGCTAGTAAGGAAGCCCACTCATGGTGTGGCAAAACTGGACTTTTTACTCACTAACTGGGACAGTGTTGCAGACTTCATGGTGGGAGGCCATCTGGGGACCAGTGATCACCATACAGAGTGGTTTTAATATAAGACAGTCCAAAGTCCAAAGAAAGAGTGCTCAACTGAATCTCAGGCACTGGAATGTGAAGACTTGTTGTGAAGACAGAGGTAATCCACAAAAGAGCATCTTAAAGTGCAAATATGCCACAAATTATTTGGAATATAATCTCCACAGTAAAAAAACAAATTGGTAAGCCAGGTAAGAACTTCTTCAGGTCAACAAACACCCCTAGAGCCTTGACTCTCACAAGTCTTCAAAGGGGATAACACAACCTAACATCCGAAAACTTTTAAATGCTAAACTGATTAATTATTAATGAGCCATGTAGCTCTAAATTTAAAGTAACGGACTATATATAAAGCATTTAAGTTAGCAGGATTAGATCCAGATAATATCATGTAAATTATTAAAGCAAAACCTGATATTAGGCTTCAGGTTGTGCTTTAATAATTTACTGTGAAGACTATATTCCGAATAAATTGTGGAGTATTTGCACTTCAAGATACTCTTTTGTGGATTACCTCTGTCTTCACAACAAGTCTTCACATTCCAGTGCTTGAGGTTCAGTTACACTTTTTTTGGACTTTGTTGTTATTTTGGGTTAGCCGCCCTTTTTTAAGAGCTGCATGGTTGCATATTGGATTGTTTTGTTCATGGTGGTTACCTTTCAGGATTACTGTGATTTTAATATAAGAACTGTGGCAGAATCAAACCACACAAGGACAAGGGACCTGGACTTCAGGAGGGGTAATTTTAAAAAGATGGGTGAAAGCCTCAGGGATGCCCTGGTGGGGAAGGGGACTTAGGTGGAGTGGAGGAATAGTGGGTGAAGCTAAAAGGGGGTATAGTGAAGGTAATACACCTCTGCATCAGACAGCTGAGCAAAAGAAAGAGGAAAAAGAGGCTGCTTTGGTTCTCAGAAGAGGCAATTGAGAAGGTAAGGGAAAAAAGTTAGCATTCAGGAGGTATAAGAAGACTCAGAGGGAGGAGGATAGGGAGGTGTATCAGGAGAAACCTAGGGAGGCAGGGGAAACAGAAAGGAGCACAAACAGAGGAGAGAATAGCCCAGGTAGTAATGAAAGGGGATAATACATTTTTCAGCTATGTAAGTGATAAAAGGAAGATATGTGGAGGGATTGTAAAGCTAAGAAGGGAAGGGGGGATTGGGTAGAGGGGAACCAGGAAAAAGTAGAAATCCTAAACAAATACTCAAAGAGGAAGGGGAAGGGAAATGCTCACAGAAAAGTAATAGGAGCATCAAAGGAAAGGAGGCAGATACTAGTTCATTTTCAGAGGAGAAAATCCTGAAGGAACTCACAAATCTGAAAGTAGACAAGGCAATGGGGCCAGACGGGGTTTATACAAGAATACTGAAGGAGCTCAGGGAGGTACTGGTTGCACCTCTGACAGTCCTGTTTAACCACTCACTGGAGACAGGACTAGTTCCGGAGGACTGGAGGAGGGCAGACAAAGTGCAACTTCACAAAAGTGGTAGCAAGGAGGAGGCTGGAAATTACAAGCTAGTCAGCCCGACATCGGTGGTGGGAAATTAATGGAATAACTACTGAAGGAAAGGACTGAGTAATATCTTGAATCCATTCTTTCCAAGATCTAAGGCAGCATGGATTCATACAAGGGAGGTCATGTCAAAAGAATCTGATAGATTTCTTTGACTGGGTGAAGAGGGATTTGGATCAAGGTGGTGCAGTGAATGTAGCCTACCCAGATTTCAGTGATGCCTTTGACACTATTCCACATAGGAGAATCATAAGCAACCTGAGCAGCATAGGAGTGGGTCCAAAGGTGGTTAATTGGGTAAGAAACTGGTTAGGGGCTAGGCAACAGAGAGTGGTGGTAAATGGAGTTCACTCTGAGGAAGGGAGGGTAGCAAGCAAGGTGCCACAGGGATCAGTACTGGGACCAGTCCTTTTAATTTCTTTATTAGTGACATTGCAGAGGTCCTGGGTGGGAAGATCTGTCTTTTTGTGGATGACACTAAAATCTGCAAAGGGTTGATACTCCAAGAGGGCTGGAAAAAATGAATAGTGACCTGAGAAAGTTAGGGGAATAGTCAAGGGTGTGGCAGCTAAATTTCAATATGAAAAAGTGCAAAATCATGCACTTAGAGCACAGAAACCCAGGCGTGGAGTAAACAATGGGAGGACTGGTACTGATGCCCACCAAATAGGAATGAGACCTGGGGTAATCATATCTGATGACTTAAAGGTGGTCAGGCAGTTTTACAAGGCAGTTGGGAGAGCTAGTGGGATGCTGGGATGCATTTAGGAGGGGTTTCACAAGCAGAAAGAGGGAGGTGGTGTTATCTCTGTACAGATCACTGCTGAGATCACAGCAAGAGTACTGTGTCCAGTTCTGGATACCTCATCTCCGGAATGACATAGAAAAAGTGGATGCAGTCCAGAGGAGGGCAACTAAAATGGTGCAAGTCTGCATAAAAAGCCTTTTTGAGGAGAAATTAAAGGACCTCAATATGTACACCCTGGAGGAAAGGAGGAGGGATATGACAGATACTTTCAAATACCTGACCTTCATTAATAAGGTACAAGAGGGAAGCATTTTTCAGACAAAAGGATGCTCAAGAACAAGGAGTCATGCTATGAAGCTGGAGGGGTAGATTCAGGGGAGATGTGAGGAAGTACTTCTTCACAGAAAGAGTAGTGGATGCTTAGGACAACCTCTCAGCAGAGGTGGTGGTGGAGCAAAAATGGTAGCTGGGCTCAAGAATGCATGGGAAAGGCATAAGGGAACTTTAGTGGTAAAGGATGGGGGTTAGAGCCACAGATAAGACAGGGTCTGTGGTAATACAGGTAAAAATAAATGGGCAGACTGAGTGGGCCAAATGGTCCTTATCTGCATCACATTTTATGTTTTTATGTATGTTTCTATCTATTTCAGATCAAAATTCCAAACTGTCTGGGCACTAGTCAATGACAAAAAAAAGCTACTTTTTTATCTGCATCTCATAATCTGCTCAATAAAGCAGAACAAAGCTTGGCTCTTCAAGATATCTATCCTCCAAGACTGAGCATGTAAAATTGTGTGCAAATCCTTTGAATGATTGTGAATATATTAAAGTACAAAGCTGAGGTTTAACATAGAAACCCCAGCTCAACCCTAACTATACTGGTGCTACTGCATCACTATAATACATATGACATTTTTGGTTATACTAGAATTAAACACAATTAACCCAGTACCCATTTATACTGTAGCAAATTAAATATTCAGAAAATACCTATGACGCACACTAATTACTATAATATTATTTCTCTCTCTCTCTATGAAGAAGTCAGGTGCTCTGCACCTCAAAATGTCTAGTCCCATAGGCAAAATGAGGCCCAACATAATTTAAATTATTATGTAAGAATTTAATGCACACCCAATGTGTTGAATGCTGCATAAACTCTGAGAGTGAAACTTGAGCGGTTTATAAAAGCATCCCACACTGAGAGTGTGCATTAAACTTGAGTATGCACACCACCCCATACTTTCATTTATTTTTTTTTTATAATTGCTGGGGAGCAAATTTTTTCCAACCAGAACATAGAAAAACAATGGCAAGAAAGCATGGGTTTTGCAGGCTGCAAACTGAATATTTAATAAGTAAAGGCAGAACTGAAAACAAGATGAATATGTGTTCTCAATTGAATTTATTTAATTAACTGTACATTAAACTTTTCTGGTATAGGTTATGGAAAAATCAGTAAAAACTGGCAGCCAAATGAAGAGCCAAAAAAGGCAATTTTTTAAAACTTTTTTTTTTAGTCTTAGAAATAGGGACTGTTTGTGCCACAGGTATGTACACATTTCGATATTTATGGAAAAACTACATTGAACAGTTAAAAAGATGGAAAGATACTGGAGAACTGGGCTTTGTACTCTGTTCTGTGGAACCTAATTGAACTGCAGTGTCACTAGGTGTGTTTCTAATGCGACTGTCTTGGATTAGGTCAGAGAGAGCTATTTGTCACAAATGTCTTTGTTATTGCCACTCAGAAAGACTTTTGTTAAGAAATTAAGTTTTTTCTTTTTTTAATTTCACTGCAGGTTAGTACTGTTTTCTCTGAGGTGTCAGTTTAGTTGTTTTAAGTTTTCTTTTTTTAATTGAATATGCTTTATTAAATTTTCAAAAAAAAAATACAAAAATACAAAATCCAGCATAGAAAAAAAAATAAAATCATACAACATGTGCACATACAACAAACAAAAAGTCAGACATCCTCCCAACCCTCCCCACTCATAACCCCCCAAAAAAGATGCCCAACTCCCATCCTGTTCTGGAGGAGATACAAGGAGACAGTCTACACAATCCATTTAGGCCTTTAGAATACACAAGTAATATATTTAACCAAGAAGTGTATAATGTGATATCATGCCCAATCTACCCAACTAAATACTTCCTATTTGCTAACAGAGATATAGGTCATACCCAGTGTCTGGACCACTCTGGTAGTTAAAAAGTATACTCTGTCCTATTCAGATAATTAATAAGGTTTGCCACTGTTCCCACACCTTCTTATCAGATGAAAGGCAGTCTGCTAAACTGGCAATGATCTTTTCTGCCTGCAACACAAATAAAATATCCTTGTACCATTCCACATAAATAGGAATGACCTGATCACACCAGTGCCTTAAAATAACCTTTTTAGCACAGGCAGAGATCAAAGCCATGTGGTAACACTGATTGCCAATCAAAATACCATCAAAGACTCCCAAAAGGCATATTTCAGGAAGACAAACTGAATTTAATCCCAGTGGAGGGTCCAAATGCAGATGCATGGCATTCCAAAAAGGGTACTTTGTCACAAGACCATAATATGTGTAGCAAAGTGCCCTGGTCTTTACCACATAGGGAACAGACATCAGAAAAAATTGTCCCCATTTTATGTAATTTAACAGGTGTATAATATAAATTATGAAAAATCTGGAATTGCATAAAACTGGCATCTATCCCATCTTAAATATTTATAGGTGTATTTCCATTAAAGTGGCCAATTATGGACCCGCCATCCATGGGAAGAACCTGATCCCAATGAAGAGCCATCCCCAAGTCTCTACTGGGAACAAGCTCATAAAATATATTGTAGAAAAAAAGATATAGCATGAGGGGAGGATGCATGAGGGGCTAGGCTAAGAATTTGTTTTCCATAAACATTTGACCAAAGCCCTGAACCAAAATGCTGAAGCAATAAATGAGTTATTTGAAAGTATTTAAAATATTGTGAATTGGGTATCTTAAACTTCAGCTATGCCTGAAGAAATCTTAACAGGGTTCCATCTTGAAGAACATGTTCCACTGTTCTAGCTTCTGCATCAGGCCCAAAGGTCTGCATAAGGAGGTGATCAGCAACTTAAAAATGTTGGTTCCCCAACAAGGGATGTGATACATCCTTAGTAGAGTCCAGTTTGAAAAGGAGACACAATTGTTTATGGGATCTCAATGACATATCTAAGAGATTACCATACAAGGAGAGGGGTAGCTTCTTATGGGCGACATGCAATAGAGCTGTGATATGTATTTTTAATTGAAAACATTGGTGGTGCTCAATTTCCAGTCATTGTGGAAAATAATCCATAAAAGGGTCTTCAGAGGGTATTCTATACCATTGAAAATAACGGGTGCCATGTATAGCAAGGTAATATAGGAGTTGTTATAAGTTTTTGAGTTTGTCCATTCTCACAGCCACAGCAGGAAGTGAAAGTGACAGCTGCTGTGAGGCTGTGAGAATGGAGCTCATGTTTACAGACTGTGAGGGAGCACGTGTCTGCTAAAACAATAAGCTGGCTATTACAGCAGATAATAACTGGTTGAACCCATAGGAAAACTTGCTTACTAGTTAGTATATACACATAAATAATCAGCCTCATAGTGCAAGAACAAACAAATCTGCTAGCACTCTTGCGCCTAATGGATGCTGTGATCACTATGGAATTGGTAGGTTTCAGTAATATTCTCAAAGTGCTGCATTAACAGTTGTCATAGAACAAAAATAAACTCCTTTTAAAGGATTAAGATAGACAATACTTTAATATAGCTGTTGCAGTAATGTTGCTTAATTGCAAGCTTTAACTAAGTTAAACTCATACCACATAATGCTATAATCACCACCGTTCAGGGGCCCTATATTTAAAAGTTTGCACAGGTGCTAACTGGTGTTCGCCTTTGCAAACCTGCTGTTGCCCTAGAGCTAAATATTGAAAGGGCTCTGTTGTGCTGGAAAACATGGGGAGTGCCCCCTCAAACCAAAAAAAGGTATAGCCAAATGGCGGAGCAGGGACAGAAATATCAGTACAAGCTGATAGTCAGTGAACTTGTTTCACACAAAAGGATTTTGCATGGTGCCTTTGCACCATGCAAATACTACCAAAAAAAAACTTTTACTTCATGCAATCCTAGCGGCTGCTGGAGGTAATGCAGCTAACCAGTGCTGGGGGATCATTCCACCCATGCGGTCCATACTCCCCATTGCCAGCTCCTACTTTAAAACAAAAAAAACTGGTACTAGAGGTCCCCCCAATCCCTATCACTCACCTGTCATGAAATAAAGAATTCTCCAGTGCTAGTTGTTCCCCTCCTTCTGATTGCCACACCCGACATGAAATAAAGAATTCCCTGGTGCTACTGGTCCCTCCCTCCCTCCAATCACCCACCTGGCATGATATATATGAGTTCCCGGTGCCAGTGGCCCCCCTCCCTCCAGTCACCCTCCCAGCATGAAATAAAGAATTCTTTGTTGCCAGTTTCCCCCATTCCCTCCAATCACCCATCCAGCATGAAATAAAGCATTCCCTGGTGTTAGGGGACCCCTTCTTCCTCTGATCACCCACCCAGCATGAAATAAAGAAATCCCTTGTGCTAATGGTCCCCCTCCCTCTGATCACCTTCCCAGCATGAAATATATGATTCCCTGGTGCCAGTTATTCCCCCACCTCTAATCGCCCACACAGCATTAAAAAACACAATCCTCACTGGTGTCTAGTGGCCCCCAACCATGGAACTGAGCACCCACCCCCCAGTCCCCTTACCAGTATCCTTAGTGCCACATGTGCAAACAGTGACCAGCACAGCACTCCTCATACCTCTTTGGCTGGCTGCCATATGTTCATGCTGGAAGCACCCCTCTTATTTGCAGGACAGGGCCCTGTCCTAAAAATAAGAGGCGTTCTTCCTGCCTGAACATATGGCAGCTGGCTGAGGAAGTGTGAGGAGTGCTGTGCCAGTTGCAGTATGCACCAGCAGCACCGAGGATACCGGTAAGTGGACTGGGAGTGGGTGCTCTGTACCATGGTAGGGGACAAAAGACAGCAGGGAGGTTTTGGTTTTTTAATGCTGGCTGAAGATCAGGGAGAAGGAGGACCACTGGTACCAGGGAATCATATATTTCATGCTGGGAGGGTGTTGTTTTTTTTTTAACCAGGTATAGCACACTAAGCTGAAAGCTTTTTTACAGGAGCGACCTGGGAGCACAAGGAGGTTAAGTGACTTGCTCAGGGTCACACAGTATGCAAGTGGAAGCTGTGGGATTCAAACCCAGGTCTGGTCTGCTGGATGTCACCAGATTTGCAGCTCAGAGCCTGAGACCACTGCGCTATACTGCCTCCTCGAAGTGTTCAGAAGGAGGGAGGACCACTAGCAACAGAGAATTCTTTATTTTATGACAGGCAGGCAATTGAAGGGAGGGGGGATCACTGCCACCAGAGAATTCTTTATTTCATGCTGGACAAGTAATTGTAGGAATGATGGGGACCACTAGCACCAGGGGACTCTTTTTTTCATTCCTGGCCATTGATCAGAGGGAGTGGGGGACCACTACCCAGAGGGAATTCCTTATTTCATACTGAAATCTAGATTTAGTATTTGCCATATTGGTCCTTGCAAGAACAGATCCAGAAGCAAATGATTTGATACCTTTTAAAAGGCAAATACTAAATCTAGATTTCAACATGGAAGATACCAGAATTCACTGTAGAATATGGCAGTTACATAACTTCAAGAAGAAATTGGCACAACTAGACAGTGACACCTATTTTCTAACCCAGTGCAAGAGGAGAAACATAATCCCTAAAGGTCTTACTATTTGGAATCCATTAAAAAATACAGACAATTCTATGTATGCAGAACAACTCTGTCATAGGACCTCTGAGAAATTGAGAAGTCACATGATTCGCATGTCATATGCCAAAAAAATATTTCTGAACAAAGAGTTTGCTGAAATTGTTACCATTCTGGAAAGGATATCTGGGGAACCTATTCAGGACATCTTGCAAGAGATACACATAAACTACCAAAGGACCTTAAGAAAAGCCATGCTTATGAAAAATAGGAAATCGAGGCCCTTCAACATACCATACTTCCTAACAACCATGAAGAACATAATGGAGTCACTGAACAACCACACAATACAGATGGGCACCTTTCAGTTGTTAATTTGTCCCACCACACACTGACCACTGGAGAACTAAATGTACTTTCAAAGGGCCTCACTTTCTGCCCAACAAAACCACTGGATAAAACACAGTTTTGTGGTGAACTGGAGGAATACTTCCATAGACTGAGATTTAAAGAATTCTTTCACGGCAAGGAAGAAATCACTGGTAGCGAAGACATCACAATCAGTAATAATTTAATGGATAAGAAAAAGAAATCTGAATTTACCTCCTTAAGTGGGTGTAACAAAAAAATAGACAATTACATTCATTGTTTCCACCTAATGTCAGTGGTCAGATCCTTACTAGGCAAAAACAGGCCTTTAAAACCTTTCTCCACTGGAATGAAGAGCTATAAGGACACTGAAATCAAACCACAACATTGTCATCAAAAAAGCTGATAAAGGCTCTGCAGTGGTGATTTTAAACAGAGAGGATTATATTAATGAATCTAACAGACAGCTAACAGATCTTACATACTACAGAGAACTGGAGCGGTACCCCACTACAAGATATAAAGATGAACTATGTGACTTAATTAGAACTTTTCCAGACCATGTCCAAAAATAAACTAACTGACCTCATCCCTGCTGAACCCAGGCCAGGGACATTCTACATGCTACCTAAAATACATAAACCTGGCAATCCGGGAAGACCCATAGTTTCTGGTAATGGTACTTTGACTGAGGGGATCTCAGGGTTTGTAGAGACCATTTTGATACCGCTGGTTATGGAAAGAGACAGTTATATCCAGGACACTACACACTTTTTGTGTGCACTTTCTGGTTATAAGGATTTACCACCTGACACCATTTTAGTGACAATGGATGTAACATCCCTCTACACTAATATTCCACACACATATGGCATTACAGCATGCCTTAAATACATACAGGAGAAAGGACCTTAACAAAACATCAGCCCTGAAGTGGTGGGGGAACTTCTGGAATTCATTTTGACACATAACTTCAACTTCAATGGTAAATGTTTTGTTCAAACTATGGGAACAGCAATGGGCACCAAAATGGTTCCACAGTATGCTAACCTCTTTATTGCAGACTTGGAGGAGGATTTTTTAAGGCACTGTCCCCATAATCCTCTAGCTTATTTCCATTGCATTAATGATTTGTATATTATCTGGATGGAGGGCACAGATGCACTTAAAGATTTTCATCATGAACTGAATAACCTCCACCCTACCATAAAGCTTAACCTGGAGTATTCTACCACCAGTGTTAATTTTCTGGGCACCACAGTCACCATTAAGGATGGAACCTTACATATGTGTATTTATAGGAAGCCAACAGACAGACAGATATACCTACACAAGAAAAGTAATCACCCAAACCATACCAAAAAAATCTGTCATGAACAGTCAATCAATTCGATATCACTGTATTTGTTCAAAAGAGGATAACAGAGATACACATTTGGCTATGCTGAAAAACACCTTTATGGGGCAGGGACACTCTTCCAGAGATATTGACAAGATAACAGAACGTGCAACGCAAGTACCAAGACAACAACTACTTCAATATAAAGAAAAGACAGCTACAGACAGAATACCCTTTGTAGTCACATATCATCCAGACCTTGAACTTCTACGTAAGATTATTAAAGACTTCCAGCCAATATTTAGTGAGGATGAAACCCTTAATTGTACTTTTAAGGAACTCCCACTACTATCTTTTAAACAACCACCAAATTTAGCCAGCCTAATTATTAGGAGCAAGCTTCAACCAAAACAGAATATCATGTCACACAATGGAACACGACCCTGCAATCAACACACCTGTAAGACTTGTGAGCTAATTTCCACCTCGGGCTGTGTGGTTACATCACAAAACAGATAATTCAAGGTACATGGGAGTTATAAATGCACATCACGACATGTTGTTTATTTCATTCAGTGCAAAAGATGTCCACAAACAGGTTATGTTGGAGAGACAAGCCATCAGCTCTGCTCTAGGATGAACTAGCATGGACATGTTATTGGAACAAAGAAGACTGAAAAAACAGTGGGGTACCATTTCTCCCAGCCTGAGCACTCAATTTTGGATATGTCAGTAATGATCTTAAAAGGAAATCTCAAAAACACACAATAGAGACGAGCTTTTGAGATTAAACTTGTTTTACACCTTAATATGGTATCAGATGGGATGAACATTGATCTGGTTTCATGGGACATTACAGAAACTGACATCCACAGTCTTCTTCTTCAGACTGGCATATTATAGGACTTCAGCACGTGTGGGATGTGGGTGCGTGTGAGTATGTATGTGTGTGGATATGTGTTGTGAGGTATGTGATATAACCAGTGTGGGGCTTGCTGTCACATTGAGGTAGGCCTCTATTTAGATACATGAAGTTACAGTGTGTTACTACTCTTACTTCACACACACAATGAATATTAACTCCTCCTTACTTTTTATCTTTGCCATGGAGTAGGGTTGATTCCATTGCACCATATTCAGATTACCTAGCCCGCTACTGTACGTACAGGAGTGTTATCATAGACTTTCACATATTTTTTTAACTCTGTACAAATTGGAGTGCAAGATCTCATTTGCACGGGGTCCTGGACAGATCGTTTTACATAAGGGTAATAGTGTAGTGATTTGTGGAAATGTAGGTATGTTAGACCTCTGGTCTTGCACACATACTTTATATTTACTTCTAGTTACTTTATCTTGGGGAGGGTGGCAATTTTATTTCATTGTAGTTCTATCCAGAATCCTTGGAAATGTTACTACGCAGATAGTACAGTTGAATAGTGTTACATTTTTGCTCTGTAGGTATTAGGATACTTGAGCCCTTTTACTTAGGATTTCATGACAAGTTAAATTCCTTTGGGGAACAATTGCAGTGACTGACGTGAAAAAAGGTTCATTAGGAGAGAAAGGGAGAGAGAGAGAGTGTGTGTGTGTGTGGACAGAGAGTGAGAGTATCTCCTTAAAGTTAGTTATCCCCCCCTCATTATGGGGATGTGAGGTGGGGTAGGGTGTATTGTTTATATGAAGAAGAGGAGAGAAGTTACATTTTTATCACTTTTTCAGAGTCCTTAGACACTTCTGGTACTTCAAGTTGTTAAATTCTCAGTGTATATTGACATCGGTAGATATCAGGCTACATGGTCTTAATTCTTTTGTGGTTCTCAACTAGAGTTTTTTACTTGACACTAATACCATCAATTTATATTTAAATTATCATTTATAAAGTCCTGTCACTATACTAGAGGTTTTTGAAGTTATGGGGCATGATATCTAGCTGGTCAGTACAGCTGGGTGATAGATCCAGCTAAGTTTTACACATCATGCAGTGTGCACTGATGTTTTTAAGACAACTTTACTAGTAATTTCTTGTCTATAATGCATGCATTGAAACTTCTTGGAGTCCTAAGACAATCTTAGCATGACTTTAATCTGGGTGGGGTTGCTTTTCAGTAATCACATCCTTACACATACTGTAACACTCATAGGTTGAATTAAGAGTCATCTGTTCCAGCAGTGTTATCTTATGTCAATTAGATTTATATGCAGTAGGATTCTTTGTATGTGTTTTGCGCCAAGCACCTTTGACCCTGGGATCCTCCTGGCTGAAGGTAATATGGTACTGTCAAACTTCTCTGACATCATCATCTGTATTTTTTAAATGAGTATTTTATACCAATGGGTATTTTTTCTGTTTTTTCTGCATGATCTAGCTATTAAAAGTATTGTTTTTTTTTTCTAAACAACTGCCATTAGGCTTCTGAAGAAGGACTGATTGGTCCGAAAGCTAGAGCACTTTGTTCTTGTTGTTACATCTATGTTGGTCCATTAAAAGGTATCAAATCATTTGCTTCTGGATTTATTTCATACTGGGCAGGTGATCAGAGGTGGGGATGACAACTAGTACCAGGGAATTCTTTATTTCATGCTGAGCAGGCAATTGGGGGGGGCACTAGCATCAGGTAATTTTTTATTTCATGCCCGATGGGGGATCGGAGGAAGGGGGCACCACTAGCACCAGAAGATTCTTTCTTCCATGCCAGTAATATAGGCACAGTTTTTAAATCACTTCTAAGACCATGAAATGGGGAACTAGTTTTGCATGTATATATTTTCAAATGTGTTTGTCTTGCATTGTTAGTACATATGTGAGATCTGGATTGTGTTCAAAATGAGCTGCCCCAATCAAAAACAATCCAATTACTTTGTGGAACTTCAGAAAAGTAACATCAAATAATAAACAGTATAAATTTGTTCAGAGCATACCAGGTATGCCACTGGGGATTTGTAAATGCACTGTGTATAAAAACATAGACTACAGCCCATGAACTCGAGTTACATTTTATACTGACCATAGAATGCATACCAGGAGATACTGGATGTTCTAACATCAGTGGCATCATTGCCATAACAGGTATACAATGATGTCATCATGCCAGTCAGAAATCTACAGAGATTCATTAATAAGTGAAAGCAAGACAGTATCATCATTTTACATTTATACTAAATTGAAAAACACCAAAATTAGGCACATAGTAAATTAGACTTTTCTATTTAAGATATATGTAGTGTAGCAGTAATCAGTTTTCCTGGTCACTGAAATTGGAATATTTTCCTTGTAGAGATGTTGCAAATTTTTAATTCACTGGTGAATTTCAGGCAACGTCACTGACTGCCTCCATGGAGCAATCCACAAATTTTTGCTATCGGCCGGTAAATTCGCCTATGTGACTTCGCTGGTGACTTTGCGGTAACTTTGCCATTAAGACAGTTAGGTGAAATCGGTTCAAAATGTGGCTACTGCTGATAAACAAGTGCTTGAGGCCACATGGAAACAACTTCTGCAGGTCAAATGCTACTGTTCTTTGTACTGACTCATCCTTAGTTTCACTTTGCAGTCTGAGCTAGTGAGTGGAAGGGGATAGAGCTACACTTTTGCTTCATAAAGCTAGACCAAAAAGCAACTTTTTTACCTTTCTTTTGCCTGTTGTGTATATTATTTTTACTTTACAGTTAGTGAGACTTTGTTTAGTTGTTGTTTACCTGTTATTTTGTTTCTATTGAACACATTTATTTCTGTTATTTTTTTACCTCTTTTAATGGATTCTTTTTTAGTCTTTTTTTGTGCTTAAAATGAGTGCAACTGGGAGTGGTCAGAAGGGGGGCGTGCAAGCAGCAGAGTGGAGATATGTTTTTTGCCTGAAGAGGACCTGGTCTATGGCAGTGGCAGCAACAGGAAGAGACAGCAGCAGCACCCACTCCCCACCCCACTACAGCACAGCACCCCAGCCCTATCAAGGAGATGAGGCAAGGGCAACATGAAGAACAACTGTGTGGCCACTATCACCACCACCAGCACCTGCACACCACAAGGAGGAGGAGATGTAGCCAGGACCATCTCGCTCCTCTCCTCCCCATCAGCAGCAGCCAAAGTCCCTTGTGTGGCACTTTTTTGCAATCAACCCCACTGACAACAGTGTGGTCATCTGCAAATTGTGCCACACTGTTGTTCGGCATTGGAAATGGGGGCATTATCTGAGGACAGGTAGGCAGCACACACATCTTCAGGGAAGGAACCATAAAGAGTGGAAGAATATCTGAGACAAAAAGGTGGTGAGAGAGGTGCATATGGTCCCACCCCATATTGCTTCTTCTGTCTGGGCAAGGGGAAGAAAAAGAGACATGACAGTGCATAGGTACAGGAGGCGGAGATGGAGGGGACTGCAACAGGGCCCTACTGTCAGCCTCAGGTAGTGCAGCAGGGAGCACCTGAACCGGCCTCAGATCCTTTTCCCACATCCACCCCTGTGGAAGTGGAACAGCTCTGCAGGGAGGTTGGGGATCTCTCCCAGCAATTTCAGGGGATGACAAAGCTGTTGGAGGTGGTGCCCCACAAGCAGCAAACAATTCTGTAGGGTTTGGCAGAACCAGAATTTGTGGTGTAAACTCTGTTCCCAGGCCATAGCACAAAAATCTGGATATTTTCTTTTATCTGTCTTTTACCCTTTTTTAAATCATAAAAATGAAAAAATAAATTTTAAAAGCTTAAAAAGAGAAAACATTGTTCATCTATCATCCTTATTTCCCTGTCTGTATTTCTTTATTTCTGTTACTGATGCGTAGTCTCTTCTGTCTTTACAAAAATGTTATTTCTTATCTAAATTTCCTTTCATGATGCTGTGTCTTCAATTTCCATACATCTCACCTTTACTTTCTTTCTGTTTCTCACTATCTTTTCTGTGATTTTTCTCAACTACCAGAATAAATATGTCAGACAGCTACAGGTTAGTATTTCTGCCACTGCCTCGTGGCACTGTGTTGAGTGTCACTGTCCCAACACTGTTCTTTATTCATTTTGCATTAGTTATGCATTAATCACAACACACATTACTTCTGTTCTCCAGTGATTTGTCTCAAATGTCCAAATCTCAAGCACTGTAGTACACACAACTACAAAGCATAAGATATAAGTTTCTCACTTCTTGAAATAGTTCCCCCAGTCTGAAATCAGTAATGCTGGTAATAAACTGCTATTGGTGCCTGTGCTACCATGCTGTTTAATTCACCCTGTCAGGCAGTGTATGTTGTCAAGCACTTTAGTACACACAACTGTCAAGCACAAGATATAAGTTCCACTCTTCTGAAAATTACAAAATGATGAAGTGAAGCCCCAATTCAACAAACAGGATTGCAACCAAAAATTAAGAGGCATGATTCATAAGTGACATGAAACAGAAGATTCAGTAAACAAACAGAGTTGCACCCATTAAGTGTTGTTATTCATGAGTAAGTAACATGAAACAAAAGATTCAATAAACAAACAGGGTTGCACTCAAAAACTGAGTGCCTTGATTCATGAGTAAGTGGCAGCAAACAGAAGGGCTGATAACTCTGAAACCCCAACTTAGAAAAGAAGTGTTCAAAATCTGTGAATTCAGCAGTAAGCCAAGAGGGTAATGTTAATATTAAGTATAACAAAGAGTGACAAAACACTGTCACTTTAAGAAAAATATAACTAAAAAATCTGATTTCAACTCTAGTGTTGTCTTTCTTGTGCAACTGCATAGTCCATACACTGTCACTAACATTGTCCCAGATTCCCCCTTTTCCCCTCACAAAGAGACAGAGACCATTGTTTGTTGTTGTGCTCAGATTGGCAATTAATTTATTTATACATCATAATTCCATATTCCATTTCATCATATTTTATTATTATATTTCTCAGAATTTCATTTATTTCTACCGATATATCACTCTCTGATCATCCCTCTTTCTTCCTCTTTTTCTCCCCCCAGGTGAAAACCTGGTTGCCTTCTTTTTCTTCTTCTCCTTTTCTGTTAGGTAACGGTGAAAACCGAGACCACTTTCTCCTTCATCTTCTTCCTCTTTTTGTGTTATTCCCTTTTCCTTCCCCCCTCCCCTCCTTCTCCCCCCTTTTACCCCTTTATCCTGCCATCCACCTTTGGCATTCCATAACCGTATTATTATCTGCCATACACCTTTGGCAGCCCAACCTGTACTACCGGACGAGTCTGTCATCCACCTTGACAGACTCACCATACAGTCCCTTCTTGACTGTCTTCCTCTTGCTCTGCCTTGTAGGGTGGGTGGGAGGGATCAAAATCAGAAAAAAGGTGGCTGAAACACCTCTGTGCTGTCCATTATGTACCTCCACTTGCCCCTCCCCTTCCTGTCACCTGGCCATTGTTCTATCCCTTGTCCCTTCCCCTTCCTTCATCCCTTCCCTCCTGAGCACAACCATTCTAATGAAAAGGGAAGGGGTGCACCAGGACAACCTGGTCTGCCGCTTAAAGGGCAAGCTCCATTGTCCCAGATTCCTCCCTTTTCCCTCACAAAGAGACAGAGACCATTGTTTGTTGTTGTACTCAGATTGGCAATTAATTTATTTATACATCATAATTACATATTCGATTTCATCATCTTTTATTATTATATTTCTCAGAATTTCATTTATTTCCATCCATATATCAATCTCTGATCATCCCTCTTTCTTCCTCTTTCTCTTACCCCAAGTGAAAACCTGGGTGCCTTCTTCTTCTCCTTTTCTGTTAGGTAACGGTGAAAACCAAGACCACTTTCTCCTTCATCTTCTTCCTCTTTTTGTGTTATTCCTTTTTCTTTGACCCTCCCCTCCTCCCCTCTTTTTCCCCACTAGCCAGTCTCCAGCTTGCATTGGATGACTGGCTTTCCCCACACTTAGGGTATTATTCTCCCTTACCTCAGGGAAGATCCTTCTTATACCTTCTCTTTCCCCCTTTTTTTATATTCCATTTTTTGCATGTCCCCTCCATGCCTCTATAAAGCCCATCATTTCTGTGTTAAACATGTCTATGGCTAGATCTGACAAGTGCACCCCATCCGACCTGTAGAAATCTTCTACCCATTTTTCTACACCCCGCAGTATTACCTATCCTCCCATATACCTCACCAAAGTCCCTACCCTTCTGTTCATCTTCTCCTGGCCCTATCCACAGTTCTATGGTTGTGCTCCTGCCTCCACACCCTCCTTGGTATCATATCCGACCAGGCGAGGCTTACCTGAGTCCACCACTGCTGTATTGCTCCTAGGTCCCTTTTTATCTGTGAGTATGTGTCTACCCACGGCTTGCCCACAAGGTCGTTGCCCCCCAAATGTATAATAATTAAGTCTGGGCTGGGTCGCAATCCCTTAAGTTCCTTCAAGGTGGGAAGCAGTTGTGCCCATCTCATCCCCAGGATGCCACGCCAGACCAACCTACACTGTTTCACATCTTGGTACATCTGCTTTCCCCCAGCCTTTTTCTCTGCTCTCTTTTCAGCCCAATAAATATAGGAATGGCTGCAGATCCAGACTTCCGTGATCCTCCCTCTTCCTATGGGGTTTAAGCAAAAATAATTGTCTTAAACATGGTCTTAGTTTCCTCACCCTAGTATCCCCCTTGCCCTCCCCATCCCCATTTTGTTCCCACATCTGTAGATGAAAGCAAAAGCCATACGTTCATTTCTTACTTCAGTGCTCAAATGTATCTCTTATAACTGGCAGACCACCAGCATCCTTTTTCCAAAATATCATTCACAGATTTTCTGGCCGCTGCCCACTGTGAGGCAACCCCAATCCACAAGGAATGGAACGAATAATTAGCCGGGTCCTCCCCCATGAATTGCATGCCTTTTTTGACCAATGCTGTGACCCTTCTCCCATCACCATGCACAAATAATCTCCCTGTCCTGGTCCCATGATCTGCAGCGAAAGCCCACAAAGCCTGCACTGGGCATACTGCACCCTCTACCTGTCCCTTTAGTGTCACTATGCAACTCTGTCCCCTTTGATTTGTTTTTGACCTCTTTATCTTGATCTGTATCTCTTTCAACCCCCAGTTTATATCTACCCATTCTAATCCACCTTCCTTGTCTTCTTTTCCATGGCCTACCACCTCACTCACTCTCATGGCCCCTGCAAACATTACAACATAAATCATGTGAAATAGCTGGGCCTCGGTCTTTGATCTGCATATTGCAGGGAGCACGTCCTTTAGTTTTGCTAGCCACTATTCCCCTATTGGCCTCCTATTATCTACTGGCCCTTGTTTCAACCTGCCCCATCCCTGCATCACTCTTCTAATGAACAATGATTTTGTCAGGTCCTTCCACCTTTTTAGACTGCAGGTAACACTAATCCCTGCCAAAGTAGACCCCCATTGTGGTGTGCGCTGTTCCTTTTTGCCACTGCTCCACGGTGAACTTTCCCAACTGTTCCTCTGTGAGTGGCCTACTTACCTCCATCTGGTGTACTGCCCTGAATGTTTGAAACACTCGCCAGGCTCCATCATAGGCCCTCAGAGTCCAAGGCGCCCATGAGCTGCCAAATAACAGTTCTGCTCCTTCTTGCCAATGTCCCAGATGTTCTGGTCCAGCTGCAGATGGGAAAGGCTGTCAGCCAGGTATTGTGCACCCCTTCTATGTGTTTTGCTCTGAATGACATGTTCAGCTGCAAAGCCAATAACACTAAATGTCACAACACTTGCATGACCTTTTCTGACCTGGCCCCGCTGTTGTTTAGGACCTCCACCACCGCTCTATTGTCACACCAGAATGTCACTTTCTGGTCCCGTTATTCCTCCCCCCAAACCAGGGTACATGCCCATATGGACATGATCTCTAACAATGTTATATCTCTTACCTTGCCATCCCTTACCCAGTTAGCAGGCTGTGGTTCTGCAAACCACCTGCCCCTCAGGTAACTCCCCATGCCTAGCCCCCCGGAAGTGTCTGTGTAAAGATCGAGGTCTGTGTTGTACACCCACTCCTCTTGTCAGAAAGAACAGCCATTATACTCCCTGAGGAATTCCTCCCATACTTTAAAATCCTCCCTGACACCTTTTGTCAGGTCTACCCAATGGTGTGGTCTGGTGACCCCAGCTGTAGCCCTAGCTAACCTCTTTGTGAATGCCCTCCCTGGCCCAATGGCCCTGCAGGTGAAGTTCAGGTGCCCCAGTACCCGCTGCACTTGTTTTAGTTGTACCCTTCTCCTGCTGGTGTGTACTTGGATCAATTCTTTCAGTTTTCTCACTTTTTTGTCTGGCAGCCTGAATATTTCCCTCGGGGCATCTATCTCAATCCCCAGGAATTCCAGCACCCTGCTGGGCCCTTCTGTTTTTTCTGGTGCCAGTGGAATCCCTAGTTCCCTGCACAATTCTTGAAACTAGACCAGCATATGCTGTGTCTCCCTTTCTCCCCTACCATTGAAAAGAAAATCATCCAAATAATGGATGACCATTCTATAGCCAGTTTTTTCTTGAAATATCCACTGCAAGCAGGTGCTGAATGCTTCAAATGTTGCACATGCTATGGACCATCCCATCGGCATGGTTTTGTCAAAATAGTACTGACCCCCAGTTTTAAAACCCAATAGGTTCCAGTCTTCTCTCTGAACTGGCAGCAGTCTGAAAGCAGATTCAATATCCATTTTTGCCATCCATGCATGCTTAGTAGCCGGGATTATCCGGACTGCATCCTCTAGTGTCACATATGTCACCTTGCTATGTTCCTCGCTGATAAAATCATTCACCGAATCCCCTTCTGGATAGGATAGGTGGTGAATCACCATGTACTCCCCTTCTTGTTTCTTGGGTACCAAGCCAAATGGTGAAAACCGCATGTTCTGCAATGGGGGTGGTATCAAATGGGCCTTCTACTCACCCTGCTGCCTTTTCTTTCCCTATCTTCTGTCTTAACATCTCTTCCCTCCCTTTAACCAACCCCAGGTTGCTCGCCTCTCTCGCTTGTCTGGGAACCTCACACTGCAGTGAAAAACCTGTGCAAAAACCTTCTATAATCATATCTGCCACTCTTTTGTTCGGATATCTGTCCAACCAGACTGTCCATGCCTCTAACTTGATGGGGGTTCTGGCCACCCCAAACTGCTCTCTATCTTTCCTCCCGTTTTTCCTCCCTGGTCCCTCCCTCTCATTTTGTGCTTGGTTTTCCCGGTTAGTGATTCTGACCTCCTCTACTCGTGTTCCCCCTACCCCTCCCTCCCCTGTTCCATGTCTGCCCTTTAAACCCCTGTCCCTCTCAAAAATACTGTTGACCTGACATATGACCCCCGTGCCCCTGTGCCCCTTGGGCCCATGTTGTTCTGCATATGCTTGCCAGGTGCTGTCTCCCGCATTTTGAACATGGGTCCCGAAAATGACATTGAGGCCAAGAACAAAAGGCCCTGTTGTAAGCCCAGCAGCACCTCTGGGGCGTAGCTCCTTTTCTCCCCCACTCCCCTTCGGGTGTGGACTGATCTGTTACATAATCTGTCCATAAATCTAGATGCTTCATATCCCATCTTATATCCCCCAATGTTGCCATTCTCTGTCAAAAAAATTTGTCATAGTATAACCAACCAACCTCCCCCTTTGCTTTTGCCAGCCTTATTATTAGGGAATATGTGATGAGCAGGATTCCCAACTCCGGCTTCTTCTCCAGGACAATGGCTGAGAAAGTGGCAAAGCCTATGAACCACCCATCCCAAGTCTTCCCTTTTGTGAACTTGTCCTCCTCCTTCTTCCCTAACAGCACTATCGCTGCTGCATTTTCACTCTTACCTATGTTCTCTGCTTCCTCGTACTTCACTGCTGCTTCCCGGCTCACCAGAGTGAATATATCCACATACTCCCCTTTCCGTATTTTTTTCTTTTGTGGCCAATGGAACATGCTCGCCTATCCTAATCCCAGGAGCACCTCACTCCCTTGTACCTTTTCCTTCCTTCTCTGCACCCCCTTCATTTCCTTCCGGCACCTCTTTCTCCATCCTAACCTCTGCCAGAGCCAATTCCATTTGCCCTAAACCTCCTGTTCCCAGTGCTGACACAATTTGCCCTATATATTCTTTTATATATTCTTTTATACTGTCACCCACTGTGCTGGGTGTGTTACCTGTAACCTTGTCTGAGCCTTGCTGCCTGGTGTCTTCCTGGTGTCCCCTTTTTGTGTCCTGTGGTTGAGGAGGAGGGTGGACTACTAGGGATTGTGGAGGGAACACTATGTTCTGGGGATCTGGCCTGGGTTCCCCAGGGGGGATCCCAACTTGATCTAGGGGAGGTACTGGTGTTACCGGATCTATAAGCTAGAGGTACTGGATCAGCCACCTTGGTGGGTCCCTCTGCCAGCAGTGGTACCCTAGTGGGATTGCGTGGCCTTTCAGCTGGTCATTTCCCTCTGCCCCCTTTTCCTGGGCCCTCTTTCCTTTTCTCTCCAGGTCTCCCTGGTTCCTCCCCTTCCACCAGTTCCCACATTCTGTTGGCTTTTCCCGCCAACTCGATTATAGCCCTGTAAGCGTCTTCCTTTGATGGCCTGCTCTTCTTTGGTGCCATGTCCTTTGATCCTTCTCACTGTGAAGACAACTGACGGGAAGGAAAACAAGATTTATTATTTTACGTTCACTGCATGCCTTCATTTGGAAAAAGGCCTTCCCCCTGCAGCCAAGAAATGACAACTCCGTTTACCACTTAGCCCCTTACTACTTCCTTATGGCCTGTCCCCTTGTCCAGAGAAACAGTCAACCAATATCGCCTTGTGCATTCTCCCCTTTTTTTGTGCCCCCCCCTTTCCTAGGTCTTGAAAATGCTTTGACGTGTTGCCTCATGTGGCTGCTAAGCCTTCCCAGGCCTCTCCATTCCCCCTCCCATGCTGTGTCCCTCCCCCAAGCCCTCCTGCCAGATGTCGCTATCCCCCAATGTTATCCCCCATCCTAGGCCACGGTCGCTTTTGGCTGATCCTTCTTCCCATTATGGAAAATACCTGTTGCCGAATCACATCTCCTTTATGCTGGCCTCCTTCTGTTATCTGGCCCTTCTGGCATGTGCCATCATGCCCGTGGCAGGGCCCCCCAGTAACAGGCCTCTGGCCTGCTTCCTTGCCTCATGGCATCCAGGAGTCTTCCCTTTTTGTCTTCCCTCAAAAAAACCCATCCGGTATCCCGACCAAACAAACCTTTATTCCCACCATATGACTTCCCATGCTAGAGAAAAAACAGCCCAAGCTGCTTGCTTTTCCTTATCTCCTTGGCGTGTGATGTCTCACCACGTGGGCCACTCATCGCCCCCCCGAGCCTTGTTGTTGGCCCACCTTGAATCTTCCCTGACCCCTTATTCCCTGGTCTGCCATACTTCCTATTGCCCCTTTTGCTGCTATGCCCTGCAGCATTCACCTCCCTACTTGTGTGTGCCTCTTCCATCCCCTGGCTCTCACTGCACCATCCTAATGGGGCAGTGAAATTGCTGCTGGCCCCACTGGGTCACCTCCTTAATGGGTGATGCCTGGGGCTAGAGGAAAAATGAGGAGGGGGTATAATCTCCCCCCGAGAAACAAAGGAGGTGGCCACGAGGTTTTTAGGTGTGGAGGAGGGGTCCGCTTTTCAACCACACGGTCCAGCTGGTGTGCTTGTGCTTCCACCCAATCACCAGGATGGACCGGGCTCACCCCCCCTGCCCTCTCCTGTCCTTTTTTGAGCCTCCACTCCCTCACAACTGCTGCATGGTGTGTGACGTCATGC
The DNA here is from genome assembly GCA_016271365.2 of Neoceratodus forsteri. Lineage (NCBI taxonomy): Eukaryota > Metazoa > Chordata > Ceratodontiformes > Ceratodontidae > Neoceratodus > Neoceratodus forsteri. The sequence goes on along the minus strand of CM057449.1, from coordinate 769,399,120 downwards.
CACATGGCCACCTGGCCGTGCTCCTGCTCCCTCTGGTTTAGGGCCTTCTCTAGGCCTTCTACATTTCTTCAGAAGTGGAAAAAACCCCACCCAGACACCCAGGCTTTACAATACAGCCTGCAATGCTACAGTTTTTTGTCCACTAATGCGATTTCAAAAAGCTGGGTTTGAAGCCACAACCCTTAAAGTCTCAGCACCATGCCTTATCCACTGCGCCACAGGAAAAGCCCTAATCCACAAGCTGTCACCACACCTCCTATGCTGCTAAGCCCACCGAGCAGATGGTGTGGCCTTCTGCACAACTTTTAAACCTGGCCCCCACACAACGTCGCTTTTTCAACAGAACTGTGCCTAATCACCTCGCGATTCTAACACAACTGCACATCTCCATACCACTGCAAAATTACTATCACCACTAAAACGCATGTCCTGACCCAGCAATACTATAATTACCTCAAACCTAAACCCAATGAATCATACATTTCAAACAAAACATAACACCTGTATATATCCTAACCCATTAGAGCAACACATTCATCCAGGCCAGAAATGCTAAAGACTTCCTTCAAAAAGCAGCTTATTGTAAAGCAGTCACCAACAATGTATCTTTAAACAATTTTTTTTTAAACTTCATTCCTTGGAAGTTATCTTACCTGCTGTACCTGGTGCACAAACCTCTCCAAATTGTTCTACCAATCAGATGTGCTGCAGTTCCAAATAGATCAAAACTCCAGCGAAAAGTGGCTGAAACCCCTCTTTGCTGTCCATTATGTACCTCCACTTGCCCTTCCCCTTCCTGTTGCCTGGCCATTGTTCTATCCCTTGTCCCTTCCCCTTCCTTCCCCCCTCCGCTCCTGAGCACAACCATCCTAATGAAAAGGGAAGGGGTGCACCAGGACAACCTGGTCTGCCCCTTAAAGGGCAAACTCCTTTGTTCTCAACTACTGCTGTCACTTGGTATTGCGCTCTGTGGGTCACTGCTCAATCACTATATTTCATGCATTTTGTGCTAGTTGTGCATTAATCACAATACACATTACTTTTGTTAGCCCATGATTTGCCTCAAGTGTCCAAATCTCAAGCACTTTAGTACACACTACTGCCAAGCACAAATTCATTCAAACCAGCTTAAACTCATAGGCATGGGACGTTGTGATATTATGCGTTTAAGCAAGCTATGCTATTATGTAATTTTAGCTCCACCTGCCCATCCTAGAGATGTGATATGCCTCCCCTGATCCCCCAGTCCACAGGTACAATTCAATTACCATTGCTCTAGTATTGTATGTAATACACTGCATATTAGGACATCACTTTTGCCTGTCTCTCACTTCTGTTGCTGTGCTGTCGAGCTTGCTCTTTGATGTATCCTTCTGTGATCTATGGTCTGTGGTGCACAGTACTGAGTTAACCCCAGCCACACTGCCATGACCTCAGTCACATGATCGTGTGTGACCATGCTGGATAGGGAAACCCATCTCTTGGCAACCATGGCGGTTACCTAGCAGCTCTGTTCAAATGACTAACATACTTAACAGCCTGTACCCTTTTTTAATGTTTTTTTTATGTTTTATTTTTCTTATTTTGTTTCATTTTTGTTGTGGCATTGGAGTGGGGGGGTACAAAACATGTTTGTGATGTCTTGTGTTTTTTTTTGTCTTTGTGCTTCATTCTACAACTTTCTTCTGGATGGAGGGGTGCTTGCAGTGCTTTACTTTATTTGAAGTGACTTTGTGATTGAGAAGGGGGTTGTGCACCAGTTAAAAAACACAATCTTTATTAAACTTTTAAAAAGTTTTAAAATGCTCTGTCAGCTTGGGCTGATGCATCCGCTCCCATATTGCATTGCTGCATACACTTTCAAGGGCATAGAATGCCTTGTAATCATCTTCTTCACTGGCATTCTGCTCTATGTATTGGCGGACTGTGAGCAGGCAATCATTTATTTATTTTATTTATTTAGCTTTTGTTTACCGGGTAGGTGCACTACACATAAAATGATTATTTTCAGGCATGACCTGGGAGAGTACAACATGTAACAGAGATAACAATGTGGTGATACATAAGTATGGTCATGCAAAAAAGAGAAAACAGCACAGCAATGCTATACAAAGTACATTAAGTTGGAGTACACATTAAGGGAAGTAAAATGGACAATGTATCTTGACGGCAACAATTTAGCATAATACCAATAAGAGTAATAAATGATCAGAGGCAGCACTATTAAAATAAATGCAGAAACAGAGGGCATACCCCAGAGGAGAGGAGGAGTACAGAAGGGACTAAGTACACTTAATAGAGACACTAAGGATTCTAGGTAGGGTCAAAGCAAGTGCAAGTATCAGCAAGGTGTAGATAGCGTTGGTATTCATTTTTGAAGCTGTGGTGAAACTGTGACAACCGAAGGTTGAGTGGAAGAGCATTCCACAACCCGGGAGCAGCCCTTTGGAAGACCCTGGTGCCTTTAACCATGCAACATCTCTGGACAAAGAGCAAGGATTTGTCAGCAGATCGCCGGTCATAGGAGGAAGGTTGAGGAACTAGAAGCTCAGCCAGCAGGGATCGAGTCAATGAGAGATCCCATGTAATATTGTATGCTGGCAGTGGGAGAGAGCCAGTTAAGATCATTATAGAGAAGGCAGTGATGTTTGAGCCGAGGTGACGAGGAGGCAAAGTGACAGACATTGTTATATGTGACATCCCATCTCAGTAGGGAGGATTTATGGGCAGAGGTGAGAATAGAGGCACCATAGGTAAGAGTTGGTAACAGAATGCCACGGGCAATAGCAAGTCTCGCAGAGGGAGTAAGCATCATACACCTCTTGTGCGGTAGGGGGTGGCAGTAGAGGCTCTTCCTCATCCTAATCTTCATCATTAGCAAAGATTAGCACCTATTTAGTGAGCAGGGAACACAATGAGGCTATTAAAACTGGCACTTTGATGGAAACGCTGTTAAAGACAATGAGCAGAGCTAGCAAACCGGTTATTAATTGATTAGTCAGGGGGCTCAGACTGCTGCAAGGCACTGAAAAAACACTCTAAAATTATGCATTTAAAAGGGTGGTCTGGATGCTATAAAGTGAGCAGGTTATAATGAGGAACATAGATTAGGAATCGGAGATTTGAAATTTTATGCAATTAAGCATTTTTTTCTTTTAACTGGTATGAAATTAACTGGGTTGGACTGTATATAAATTTCTAACTTGTTGAAATTCTCCCCCAAACCAGGGAGAGGATTTTCAAATGCTTGTGAATGCTGCATGCCTCAGGTGCATCATATATATGGCACATGGAGCTTGCAACATTCACCTGCCAGAAATCGGGATTTTCTACTTCACGCGCTAATTGCCACAAACTAGCCCAACTTTTTGTGGTCTAACCTGCAGCAATCCTGAGGGCCTTTTTTACAGAGTTTGCACCAGATACCTGGTGCAAGCTACCATAAATTGCAGAAGCTGTCACAACTGTGTCCTAGACTGTAAAATCAGGTGCAGTTGCAATGATGGGGTTTGGCACACTACCAGAATCTAAATGTTGTGGTGCAAGGCATGATGCAAGACCTGTACCATGCTTTAAAAATCCTGCCCAGAAATCAGCAATGCTGGTAACAATGTACTGCTGCTGTCAGTGCTACTATGCTGTTTTAGTCACCCTCTGGAAGAGACTGTGTTGTCAAGCACTTTAGTACACACCACTGCCAAGCACAAATATATACATTTCTCACTTCTGGAAATTCTCTAAAATCTAAATATTAAACAAAATAGCTCCTGAATGAATTAGATCACTTTGCTGTACCCCTCTGGAGGATCTGTTTGAACCTGCTCATTAGCCCTTTCCACATGCACAGTTCTACTTATGTCAAAAGGATATACAAACTGAGAAGATACTGACAGACTATTCCAGTATTTCGCATGGACAAAGCTGCAGTCTGCTGTTCTTTTTACTCAGTTGCTTTGTGACCTAGCAGCAAAGGTAAGTATTTTATCTCACTCCCTTCTTTGATGGGGGTTGTAACCACTTTATTTCTAACTATTTTGTCTTATTGTTTTTATATTTTCATGTATTATCACTAGGGTAATGCAATCATGTCGGTGCATAGGTCCAGCCTGTATCTTATTTTGGAATTCAGCAATTTGTCCAGCCATGAGAAGGTAAGGTGTTATTTTTTTTTATTCTGGAATGTTTTGAAGATGTCAGACTAACTGTTTTCTGTTTCTTGTGCTCAAATTTCCGGTAATTTTTAGCAACTGTCTGTTGCAATATTGTCCAGGTGGAGAAGTTGTTGATGGCTTGATTGCTGAAGCCAGAGACAACAGCACAGGACATGAGACCCGTGAAGACAAGAACAACTTATTTAGAGACTACTCAAATAAGTACCCACTCTGGTGGTGGCAGGATAGTGTAGCCATTGTCGATTCCCTATCTTACTATACCTGTCACTTGTTAAGAAAAATTAGAAATTATTTTTGCCACCCTTGGCCACTGTGGTGGCCACCCAGTATAGCAGTTGTCAGGTCCCAATCCTACCACACCTGTCACCTGTGAAGAAAGAAGAAAAATGATTTTGCCTCACTTGCCCACTGTGGTGGCTGCCCCGTATAGCCATTGTGAAATCTGCATCCTACTTTACCTGTCACCTGTGAATACAAATGAGAAATGATTTAGCCTCCCTTTGGCCACCGTAGCACACTGTGTACCTGTGGAAAAAGGAGAACCACAAATAAAGGGAAAAAAAAAGAAAATCATAATGATACTTATTGTTACATTAATACTGCTGGCAGTGCTGTGATTCATGCCACTGATATGGTGTAGGAAGACGTCACGTAACTCCTCTCTATTTCTTGAGCGTTGTCTGGCTTGGTGACTGCCTTTGGCAGTCATCACTGTGAATGGAGAAACCTGCAGGGAGACAAAAGGAAGGAAAGAAAAATGTTTTAATGGTTTTCTAAGTAATGAAGGCCTTTCATCCTCTGAAAGGCCAAGGACTGGAGTCAACCACCACATGACTGAGAGCGATAAGGACAAATAAAACTGGTTGCCTACAAGAGTACTGAATATTGCTGTGTTGCTATCAAACTCATCACATTTATTTTGATTTGAAATATTTCTTACTTGGACTTTGTGTTATTGAATCTTCTGTTTGATACTACTTAATTTTTGGGTGCAACCCTATTGGTTGAAATGGGGCATCAGTTGCATTCTTATTCGTACTGCATACACCTGTAGAAAGACGGTCTCCAGGGCCAACATGATACATGCTTTGAATGTCTGGTGTCTCATTCTTTACAGGGCTGTGACCTGCAGTATGCTCTGTGTTTCATTACAACATTACTTTTCTAATGGTAGTATGCAATTAATTCAAATGAATTCATTTTTTTTCATACTAGTAAACAAAAAAACTTACTTTTTTATTAAAAAAACAACTTAAGCCACTTTTTGTGAAAAACATTAATCATATTAATATCAAATTATGCATCCATATATTATCCACAGTCAGTTAATTAATTTTATACTATAAATCAATCTTTCTTTTTGTTTTTCTACCTATTCTTTATGCCCTCTTCTCTCCATGACTGCTTCTCTCTTTGGGGTCTTCATGCACTCATGCCAGCTCCTATTGGTGCCCCACCTCCCATGGATTCACAAGTCCCTGGATTACACCCCAGTTGGGGTGGGGGAGCCCTTACTTTCTCCCCATACCTCAGGAGGAAGTGTGCACTGAAGATGCAGGACCAGAGAACCGTCTACTGGTGCGGTTGTGGGTTGTTCTCCCTGCCCCCAGATGTCCACATGCAGGGAGGTCCAATGATCTGGAGGTCTTGGAGATGCACTTCTGTGCCAGTCCTTGGCTGACATCTGCCCCTCCCTTATTCCTGCCTCATCTGCTGCACCATTACCACCTGTGATCACCCAGGTGGTGGCAGTATTGCGGCGAGGAGCGCTGCCACCCCACCCAGAGAAGGAGAGTGTTCCATCAGGTGCTCAATCCTTCTCGCCCTGATGGACCTTCCAATGACCTGAGCTTGCTACCGAACCCGTGTCACTGGCATCACAAATAAATCAATCCTTCTAATGCAAATAAAAAGAAAGAAAATGATACTTACAGCTACGTTAGCACTCTCAGCCAGTCTTGTGAGGAATGTGACCCTCATTTATTTTAACAAATGTTAGCATAGCAATATTTTTTGGTGACAGATCGGTGCACATGTCTCGCACAGTAGCACCAGCCAAAGTGAATACATGTTCCACATTGACACTCAAGGGCAAACAGCTGAGGTATTTCTTTGCCATCAAGGTCAATACTGGCCGTTCAGTGACCTTGCTGCTCCAGTACAGCAAGGGCTCATTGGCAATGGTAAGGTGTTTTTTGTCCACCAATTATGCATCCAGCATGCATTGCATTGCTCAGAGTCCTACTATATCATCAGCCTCCTCCTCCTCTTCTTCCATGTCTGCAACTCCCACCTGACTTAAAACATCCCGAATGGATTTGTCATAGTCTCTTTTAAGTTACATGTTTTCTCAGCCTGTTTCCACGTGAGAAGGTGATAGGAACACCCAGTCTCTGTGGAGTTTCATGTTGTGCCTTAGATACATGTGTCTTTAGCAGCTGTGCCCTGCGTAACCTTCTTATCAAAAGATCATTCAACTTTTTGAACTGGTGATGCCCTCCTTCAGTTATTGATTCCAGCCCATATTTATAGCATGGGTCGAGCATAGTGGCAATCTGAAAATCTTCAGACTGCAGAATGCCTAACATATGTGTATTGGAGTCTAAGATGTGGAGCATGTGTTTCATTAAGGCACAACTTCCACTATCACCACTTGCTTCCAGCTCTTACTGCACATGCACCAGTCTCAGTCTAAGCACATGTAGCAGTGCAATGGCTTGACTAATACAGATTGTGTCCTCACTCACTGCCTGTGTTGCATATTCAAAAGGACTGAGAATCATGATCAGGCCATCCATTTGGCATCACTGCTCTGTTGTTAGATACATGGATACTCCAGCAGTGTCTTAGCTTATATGTAGCAGCAGATATTTGGCTATGGCTTTCTACTGCTCCTTCAACAGCTCAATCATGTACAGGGTCGAGTTCCATCTGTTGAAAAAATCCAGCTTCATACGGTGCTGAGACATTTTGTTTTGTATCAGCAGCTGAAGGAGCTGGTCATGGGCCTATCTGGAATGGACAATGGGGACACAGATAAGATGGGTCATAGCCAAAATATCCTTGATATCTGGATGGATTAGAAACTGCTGAACAACAAGATTAAGACAGTGTGCTTGGCAAGGCACCCTGACAAACCTTCCATCACTAATGCATTTCGCAACATTCTAGCCATTATCATTCACAATGAAACCTGCTTTCAGTGAATATGGGGGTGATGTCATGCATCAGTCTTATTAAGGAGCACTTCCAGCATTTTCTCACCCAAGTGTGATCTAGCTATATTCTTCATAGTCTGTATGGCATGCTGGTGAAGACCCAGAATGTTGTTACCACCACAATTGGGCTTAGTGCAATTTTTCCTATCCTCAGAATCATATACTACCTCAGGTACATGCACTCAGTGTGCAGTATGCACAAGTAGGAGCTGCCAGCTGTTAGGCCACTGGTCCACATATCCATGCTTATATGTATGTATAGTGATGCTGAATGCTTCTGGCCATGCTTCATTGCTTCTGACACTGTCCCGTGGACTTCAAGACTGACACATTTAGAAAAGTATGTTCTTAATGGAATCTGGCATTTGGGACAGGCATGGGCTATCAACCTCCGAAATCCAACATTCTCAACAAAAGACAATGGCAATAGATCAATTTCCAGCATTTAAGCAGCTTCTGCATTAACCATATCTTGGGTGCAGTAGCATGATTGGGAGAGAATTTGGAGTGACACTCAAATGTGCTATGAAGCGTAGGCTGGACCTTTCTTGGGATTTTGCTACCAAACAGCTTAACTCATCATGGAAGCATTGTTGGGGTATGATTTGACTCCTGCAGATTGTATGTGCTTCTACTCAAGTGATACCAGTGATTTTTTTTTTCTATAATGGGGTTACTGTGTATTTCTGACTCAGGGTGATACTACTCAACCAGCCATCACTGCTGCTATGCCCACTGCTAGGCAAACCAACAGAATCCTCCTCCTCTCTGTAGTTCTCCTCACTCGCCTATCTGGATGCCTGGTCTATTACCCTGTCAGTTCTCTTTGCCTTGCCTAATAATTTTGATGAGAGACAGGGACCCCCACACTGGCTTCCTTCTGGTGATGCCAACATAACAGATGGCTGTTCTTCAGGGGCATGTGTATTGTCCACTGGTGCGTGGGCTGCAGTTTTTCCCCCTTATAGCTTGTGCTTGACATAGCTGACAGATAGCAACTGTCTCTACTGCTTGATCAGGTATATAGAATTCACAAATTAGACATTTCATAACCCTTGTTTTACCATGGCACTGGGAGTGGGGCAGCTGAGGGGAAGGGTAGAAATTTGTGTTTTTTTGGGAATGATTTGATAACCTCAAGAATACTGGGAAGGGGTCTTTGGTAGTTGCATCACTGCACACAACATTCCCTGCACCAACTACATCGCCACCCATATGCTGTTTCTTTCTCAGGCTCCAATAGGAGATCCAGCACATAATCATCAGCACAGCTGCTGCTGTCCTCCTCTTCCACAGGTCTGTTCTTCTCAAGCTCACCATCTCCAGGCACTCTCTGACCCTCTCATCATTAGGGGTCTGGCCACATTTTCTAGATCTCTTGCCTCAACCACTGCCTCCACACTATCAGGCTTAGCATCACCACCACTAGTAGGCAAGCAGATACCAATGACCTCTGCCTCAACCGCTGTTCCTTGTTTGCTAGAGCTGCTGCTTACCTTGTCACCTCCCAGATTCCTCACCAGCAAGGCTGCCACAGATGGTGCAGAGAAAAATTGGCTACACTGATGCCACCACCGTGAGCTACTACTTCACTAATAACAACCCAGGAACCCATAGAAGAAGAGCTCATACAGAAGATGAAATATTTCATGACTTTAAGTCACTATATTCATCCCTCCAAGAAAAAAACTGCAAAGTCATATTGTCAGAAATCTTACCTGTACCTAGGGCATCCTATAAATTGTATAGGAAGATCATTAGGCTAAACAATTGGTTGAGACTGTGAAGGCTGATGAAAGGAACAAAATGTATCAGGACTTGGAAGATTTTCAAAGGGACATATGACTTATATAGCCAGGATAGACTGCTTTAAGTAAAATGGCAGCAAATTATTGGGAAACATTATCTATGAAAAAAAATAAGTTGATGCAATTTAAACTAAGTAAAATGGGGAGATGTGACACATTCTTCAAAAAGTGTAATGGGCTAGGTAAAGCTACAGGTGAAACTGAAAGAGGTACCACAGCACAACCTAATTTTCATGGTCAGATAAATAACATAGGTAGAGATGTTGTAAAATTCACCAGTGAAGTTCTTGAGAAGTTAGCAAATTGGCCTCTGTGGAGCAATCTGCAAAGTTTTGCTACAACTATCAAAAATTGCCTGTGTGACTTTGCCCTTTTTTGTGGAATGTTGCCACGAATGGCAGAATTTCAGCAACTAGCAGTGGGATGTTGCCCTTGCATGGTAGAATTTTACCTGCAAAAGGTGAAATTCTACCATTCTGTTGAAATTCTGACATTCACATGCAAAATTCTGACATTCATGGTAAAATTCAGCACTTTGCAGAACAAAATTATGCATGTCACAGGCAGAACTTTGCACTTCAAAATTCCTTGAATTGTGCTACATTTGTGGATTAATTCACGGAGTGAAGTTTCTCAGCTTCGCCCATCTCTAACCATAGGCAGTCCTGAAAAGAACACTGAGGAGCTTAAGGTTCTGTTAATAAATGCTAGAAGTCTATAAAATAAAAAAATGAACTTGAATTGTTGTTCAACAGGGAAAGCATACACATTTGCTCAGTTATGGAGTCATGGTGGAGAAACCATGACTGGGGAAAGGTACTACCAGTTTACAGTCTCTTTCACACTAATCATATAAACAAGCATGGGGGGAGGTCTGGCCTTATACATTAAAGTTACCACTGAAGCAAAAGAAATTGAATTATGTGAAATTATCGAAGGAGAAGTTGAACAGGTCTGGGTACAAGGAATCCCAAAGGACAATAAAAAAAATTGGTGTAGGAGTATGTTATATAGTAGGTCCCCAAACCTCAACAACAATGAGAATAATACATTTATAGAAGTTATTAAGGAAATTGAGTTAGGTAGTAGGACCTTAATCCTAGGTGATTTCAATCTACCTACTGTTGATTAGGGAGCCAAAAAAAGGGAGTGACTACCCTGGACAAGGAATTATTAGATATTATGCTAACCAATAATCTGGTACAGTATGTTAAACATAATACTGGAGGCATAAATCTACTTGATGACTTGATTCTGAGCAACATGGATGATGAAAAAACTAATTGTGTAGTCAGGGAGCCCCTGGGAGACTGGTCACAGTACAATGTAACTAACTATAAAGTGTAGCTGTAGGCCTTTGACTGAAACTACTAAGGTCAAATGTTACAACAAAGCAAGGTACGATGCAATGAAAGAACATCTAAAAGAATGGGACAGGGAAATGGATTTGCCTGAACTCTCACTTGACCAAATGTGGAATAAAATGAAATATCACTTTGATTATTGCTTTAAAAAGTACATCCATGAAAAAAAATAAAATACAGTGCAACAAAAAGGGCAAAATCCCAAATTGGTTCAATAATAAAATCAAGCACACCATAAGGAGGAAATCTAGGCCTTATAAGAAATACATACAAACACAGACATTTGCAGGAAAATGGTCAATATTTAAGGAAAGGGTCAAATAAAGTAAAAAACTAATTAAGGCAGCCAAGTGCTATGAGGAATTAAAACTTGCCACCAGAACAAATGACAATAAAAAAATCCTTTTTCAATTATATAAGCAGTTTAAAAGAGGCTCGTAAAAGGCAGGACCACTAAAAACAGAAGACAGGCTGATTACAAATGAGCATTCAATGGCCAAAACCTTTAATGAATATTTTTTAAATGCATTTCAACCTAACAATTCCTGTAAGACACTGATGCATAGAACTAGCAATAAGGGTGAATGTAAAATTACAATTAATTACGAAGATGCTAAAAAAAGAGGCTGGAAAACATAAAAGTTAATAAGTATCCAGGACCAGATGCCCCACCCCTCAGAATTCTGAGGAATTGGCAACTGAGTTGGCTTGATCAACTGCAGAACTATTCACATGCTCTCTGGCTGACAGAAGACCCATAAGTCTTACTTCTGTATTGGGTAACTGAATGGAAAAACATATTGAAGACATTATAGAAAATCATATACAGCAAGAAGAAATAGTGGACATCTAGCAACATGGTTTCAAGTCACATAGATTGTGCCTGACAAACCATTTCCTGTTTTTTGAACCTATAAGTAAAACCCTGGACTGTGGTCTCCCAATAGATGTTATGTACTTGGAATACACTTAGGCTTTTGACTTGGTTCCCCACAGGGAACTAATTGAGAGACATGCTGAGATAAAATTATATCTTAACCCTTGCTGTGCTGCAGGCTGATATATCCGTCCTGAATTCCTATACATTCTAATTCTGTTGGCAGCCTAAGGGTTAATATAATTAGATGGATGGAGGCAGTGCTGGATAATAGAAGACAGAGGGTAAACATTAGAAGGTACTGCTCTGACTGTGTGTGTGTTGGGTTGGGGGGGGGTTGTCCAGTTGAGTCTCTCAGGAATCGGTACTGGGACCAACTTTGTTTAACGTCTTCATATCATCTATGCAGACATCTATAGACTCATGGATCTGTAAGTCTGCAGATGATACTAAAATTGGTGTAATATTAGACAGTGATGCAGCTATCACTGACTTCCAAAAACACATAAGCTGAACACAAAAATGGGCTAAAAAGCACAAACTACTGTTTAATGAGGAAAACTGTAAGATTATGCACTTTGGTTCTAAAAATAAAATGGCAAAATACATCTTGAATGTAAAAGAACTGAAGGTAATAGATATTGAACTGGATTTGGGGGTAACCATAACAAATAAGCTATCATTTGATGAGCATACAAGGGAAGAGGTGAAAAAGGGCAGCAGAATGCTGGTGTGTATATTCAAACACATTAAGAGTAACAATAGGAGGGTGTCGATGCCTTTGTATGGGGCATTAGTGAGGCCTCAGTTTAAGTACTGTGTACAGTTCTGGTCACCCCATGCAAAAGTAAGCATTAATCTTAAGAAGAGTGTGCAGAGAAGGGTTATAAAAAGAATAAAAGCTCTATCGAACTTAACATATGAAGACAGATTATAAGAACTAAAGTTATTCCCTCTTGAGTACCAATGCCTTAGGGATGATTTGTGTCTGGTATATAGAGCATTCATAGAAGATGATCTGTCGGAATACATAAGTCTGGATAGAAAGAAAATTGATAGAGAGACAAGAAGGACTCACATATATTAACTGAAAGGGAAATGGTTTAAAACAAATGAAAGAAGAGCTTGGTTGAACCAAGGAGTGGCGACCATATGTAATCGCGTTCTGGAATCAATAGGTGTAGTAGGACAATGAACAACTTTAAGGACTCGAATGGATATTTTGTACATTAGATTTATTAAAATAAATCCACTGAAAAATGGTGAGTCAAATTTAGGTAATCTATAGACTTATACCCCTCCTGTGACTCCTACTGTATGACTCCTAGAACATTCTGCTGCTGCCATTGCAGACATTGTTTTTTTTAACTGCAGCACTATTTTGCCCCATAGATTTGGAACTCTTCTTGTCTGCCTCCCAGCCAACTTTTCCTTTAATTGAGCTTCTCTTCCTGGTCATTCTTCGTTGGTAATTGTAACATAATCTTTTTTTTAAAACAGAACAGGGAATACAACAACAGGGGTAACAGGAGTAAGTAGTATAACAAACAGTAACAGCACAATTTTAATTGTTTAAACAACACAGTGATTTCAATGACAGGGGTAATGGATAATTAATATAACACACAGTGACAGAGCAATTTTATTTTTCAACAGAACAGGGATTACAACAACAGGGGTAAAGGGTAATTAGTATACCAAAAAGGGACAGAACACTGTCACTTTAAGGAAAATATAACTAGAACATCACTAAAACTGCTACAGAAAGACACTGACAAAATGGCTTACTTAAACACAGAAATAAAAATGAGAAATTACTCTACAGATAAAAAAAGAAATTAACAAGAAAGATGGAGAAAACAAAAATATGACAGAAATCTCCTATTTACAAAAAAAAAGCTCCAGATATTGCTGGGCTGACTTGCTACCTTGCTGCTTAGACATACAAATGTAGAAAGTGTGCAAAAGGATATGTGGTGCTCATGAATAAAGAGGAGTCACTGATAACATGAAATTTTGGCACTCACCACCTCAAGAAGAAATCACATATCATTTAAAAAAAAGTATATTAGGTGATGGCTATTGAATTGAAGTAATGTTGAGTTATTAATAATAATGAATTGGTTGATTTTTTAATTCACTCTGTCTCTTTAAGAAATGCCTTTTTATGTCTATGGGCACTAGAGGCAATATCCTCATGATGATGAATTATATTGGAAGCCGGTAAAGTACTCCCTGAGATGTTGGGTGTTATCCTGCTTGCTTTGCACTTTAATAAAGCTTTTTTCACCTTGTCCTGTGGTGCTGTGGCTTGTTTTACCTCGAGTATTTTACTTCTGGCACAGAGAGAGGATTGGAGCTCAAATTGACATTTGGATTGTAATGCTTGCTTCTTGAGCTCACCACAGGCACTGGTGGGCATCTTATGCAGTTGGATTATCAGCTCCAGTACACAACACATCTGTGAGTGACTACTATTGCCGCTTCTTTCATTTTGGAGTGGGTAAAAAAAGAATCTCCACACACAACAGCACTCATTCGGAACTGGATGTAGCATCCCCTAGAAAGACTACAAGGTATGTTGCAAGTTTCCTTTAGTAATTTTCTGTTGGGGGATGCCTCAGGTTTGATATCTGCTAGTGTCTTTATTGCAAGAGGGGAAGCTGACTTGTTTTCTGAGGACACCACTGAAACAGCAATTGCCAGGGTGTCAACAACCATTCCCGAAATCCAGGTGAATGTGCACACAGCTATTGATCTTGCATTTTTATAGCTCAAATGAGCAACACTAAGAGGGCAGCATCACTACTGGAATGGAATCTCCCTGGAAGCCTTTATTAAAATAAGGATATCTCCTAGGTGTTTATGTCTCACTAGCACTCCAGGGTATGGAATCTAAAGAGCACCATTTATGACTGATTGGTCTAAGGGCTTACATTTGGGCACAAACATGATTATTAAGCAGTTATAAATGACTACATGGCTCAGCAACCTGATATCATTCAGGACATTAAGAATAAGGAAGAAAATGTATTATGTTTTAAGGATGACCCTCGGTTCTCTGTACATGAAAAGAAATTAAAAAGTAAAGTTCTTAAAGAGGAAACCAAAACCAAACAAAGGAAGCTCAAAAAATTTGAAAGAGATAGACAGGATTACATTTTGAATAGAGTTTTTACTTGGAACAAACAGGCTGGCCAGAGCACTAGGAGAGGGAGAAATCAGAGCACTAACCAAAGGGGGACCACACAACAAACTCCACAATCTATTTTGAGGAACAGAGGGGAGTATCCTTCATAGTGTACAAGCACTAGTGACTCTGATACTAATGAGGGTCCTTTTTTAAAGGAGGAATAAGAGGAACAGCCACTTCAACCAGCTCAGTACCTGCCCCTTCCCCATTCTGAGATGGAGTGAGAGGCAGGTGCAATTCAGGGAGCCTCCTGCACAAATCAATCAGAACCACTCAGGAATTCAGTCACAGTGATACAACTCCCACCAACACTATCTCAGAAACAGAAATGCATGAGGCAGGGGAAGAAAGTATCATCACAGTAAGAAGAGGGCGCAAGGGCAGGGGCAAACAGATGAATTATCTGAGTGTATAGTGATTAATCTGTCTAAGGAAACATTGAATGAGACCCAGATTAGGGTCCTCCAGAGGACATACATTTGTTCCTACAGTAGATGTTAATCCTTTTGAACTTTTATATTGATTTGAAGCATTTCACCAGAACTTTTAATCTGAGAGCTTTTTCCACAAACCAAAAATGGGAGGAGATTCAACTGACTCAATTGTTTTGAAAGGACCAGGGAATTGAACAGGAAAACAGACAAGATCTGGAATGGATAACTGTTCTGACACCACAACCATCCTCCACATTCAACCCACCCCCACCCCCAGTGCGGATGCCATCAGGATCTTCTAAAGGACCTGTGAGTTGGATTTTAAATTTGTATACACACAGAGTGAAAGATCATCCTATATTAACCTTACTACCAGTGAGTTGAGACATTAAAAGAACTGCAGTGTAATTCAGTGACTGTGGTTAAACCAGTGGACAAAGGGGCAGCCATTGTTATAATGGACACTGACAAACATATTCAGGAAATTGAGAGGCAACTGGATGATATTAGGCTCTATAAGAAACTTAGAAGTGACCCCACCAACATATTTAAAACCCAGATTGACTCTCTTCTGGATGATGCTCTGTTAGAGGGCACAATAACCCAGAAGGAATATGCCTATTTGTTAGTACCACACCCTGTCCAAGCCACAATTTATACTGTTATTGGGTCAATCACTGAACCCTTATCTCGTTTTGTGGATTCATATATTGGCCAGTATGTGCCATGACTGCGTTCATACGTCAGGGACACTACTGACTTCCTGAATGTAATCAGTGAAATAAAGCTGGAAACTGATTGGCTATTGGTATCACTTCACATTAATGCCTTCTATGCTAACATTCCACATGATGATGGTTTACAGTCCGTGGCTTACTGGTAAGAACTAGATGACACTCTGAATTCCACTAGAAAGCAATTTGTATTGGACTGTTCAGAAATGATTCTAACCAAAATTGATTTTCTTTTCCAGTTTGATTATTTTCTTCAGGTTAAATTGACTGCTATGGGTGCTACTTTTGCATCCAATTATGTAAATCTCTATTTGGGCAAATGGGAGCCTTCAGTGGTCTATTATGCACAGTTCAATCCAATACTTTTTGCCATATGATTGACCTGTGGCATTGTTTTATGGACAACATATTTTTGATCTGGAAGGGCACTTGAGATGAGTTAAGTGAATTTATTGATTACTTGGAAAATAGTAACCCTAATTTAAAATTTAGCATGCAGTGCAGTAAGGAAAGGGTTACTTTTTTTTGATTTGGAAATAACAAGGAATCAGAAAAATGAGTTGCAAACATCCTTATACCAGAAAGAGACTGATTGAAATTCATTATTGCATGCCTCAAGTTGCCATCCCAGGCATTTAATCTATAATATTCCCAAGGCCCAACTATTAAGAGCAAGATGGAACTGTAGCGATGATGCATATTTTTTGGTACATGAAACTGATATGTGCAGTAGGTTCGCCGGAAGAAGATACTCCAGGAAACTGCTTCATGATGCATTTTCTGACATTATGGGTAGACAAATGGCAGAGATGCTGAGACCCAAAAACAAGGAACAGGAACCTAGTAGATTACATGTTGCTGCAACCTATAACAGGCAGTCAGGTATCATACAGGGTATCATTAGGAATCATTGGCACCTACTGAATCTAGACGAATGTCTGAAGGAAGCTACTACTTATCCCCCACGCATTACATATCATAGAGGTAGAAATATCAAGGATAAATAGTACATAACTTTCAGAAGTTGCCTGATGCCACACTAATGATAGGAAATTGGCTACCACTGAGGCCTAAGGGCATTCATCCTTGTGGTAACTGTAAGTTCTGTACCAAGATCATTAGGAGCAGTGCATTCACTATGGTTAATGCATGTAAGAATTATGATACATGGCTATTTTTCTTGTATTAGCGAGAACCTGGTGTACATGTCCACATGTGTTTGTGGGGCATTTTGCATCAGCAAGATCACATGCCCATTCAAATTACGCATAGGGGAACATTTGAGGAGTATAGCTAGTGGTGATGTTAAGAATGCACTAGCTGTACATTGTAGTACACATGGCATTGATAGTAGAGAGCATTGTTTTAAGTTCTGTGGAATTGAACTTGTCAGGCTAGGGCCTAGAGGTGGTAACATTATTGATAAACTGCTTGAATACAACGCATTCTGGATTTACATTCTTGGTGGTTTGAAAGCACCAGGACTTAATGATAACATATATATATTATGCCTTTGATAAGAAAAAATAAATAAATAAGTGCCTTAGACTAATCAGCAAATGAAATATAACTAATTTGTGATTCTCCTCTTACTCCTTTTCAGGTTTTGAAGGAGCGCTAAAAGTCTTTGAATTTGACTTTTTTTGAAAATCTCAGTATAAGCAACTTCCTAGGATAGCACAAGCTATGCTTCTTAATTTTACTGGACTGATGCAAAAATACATTTAAACTGGTTAGATTAAGTATTACAGATTTTGTGTTCAAATGCACTCCAGTACTTTAAACAATAGATATAATTCAGGTGTTTTCATTTTTTTTATTAGGCTATGGTTATTGAACTGATGTTTTGTTATTAACAATTATGTTAAAATGAATTGATTGATTTTTAAATTCACTCTGTCACTTTAAGAAATGCCATTTTATGTCTATCTGCACTAAGGGCAGTATTTTCCTGATGACGAATGGTTCCATGTGATAACGGCGATCATGGAATAGCAGTTGCCATTTGGGCTAGTGTACATCGCTGAAAATGAATTTCAGCGATGTACACTTGTGGCAAAATGTAAGAGGGCACCTGAGATCAATTTTTTTTTTAATGCGGGGGGCTGCCACGTATAGTGTATCGTCATGGCAAAAATATTGGGGATATTGTTACTAAAAGCTACCAACCCGTCCAGAGGGTACATAGGGATGTGAAAACATGGTTACCATGCATACCTAATGGCAATTTTGCATGTGGAAATTGCAAATACTGTGTTACCATGTTAAAGAGTACTACATTCACATCAGTTAATACTACAAAATATACACAATGGGTTCTTTTTTTTAGCTGTACCTCTGAGAACTTGGTGTATTTGGCAACATGCATGTGTAGGGCATTTTACATTGGCAAAACTACATGCCAATTTAAAGGAAGAATTGGAGAACACATGCGCAGCATAATTAAAAATGATGATAGGAGTGCACTGGCTATACATTGTTGCAAACATAAAATGGACAAAATGGAACATGAATTCAAATTCTGTGGAATTGAATTGGTAAAACTACGTCCACGAGGGGGCAATACCAATGATTTGCTACTAAACAGAGAAGCATACTGGATTTATAGCCTTGGGGGTTTACAATTGCTAGGATCAGATGACAATTTGATGTTATGCCTCTAATTAATATGAGAAAGAAAAAATGATTCAAAAAAATGTTTCTTCTGTTTGCAGTTTTAAGCAATAAGAAAAGTATGGAGCCTGATGTATTTGAGATGTAGCAATTTGTTATAATAGATGTAAATCATGTAATTATCATTGTGATTGGTTGACCATCCATGGCACTCCAGATCCAATACCTCATGGGTTTTAGCCCACCTGATAAGCTAGGTGATGCACATGACTCTAGGGTCAAATTTCTAGAATATCCAGGTCCCAGAAACACCTGCTCTCCAGTTCAAATCGTGCATCTGATCAGGATACAAGCACACCAGGATCCCTGCTGTCCTAATTTTCAAAGGTAGGCCTCTTTATATTTAGCTGATTTGCTCACTTGATTCAAGGAGATGCATCCTACCATATATACAGTTGTATTTTAATATGATATTATTCCCCAATTGGGAGTATAGTTTCTCAGCAAGGATTTGTTTCATATGATTCCTTTTACTATATGTAGTTAGCTCTGAGATCAGGAAAGAATTTAACTCTCTTGAGCAAGGAAAACAGACACTCTGTGACACTTTCCTAACTAAGCTCAAGATTACAGTGTTCATTTGCAATATTTGTGTTCTTGCATAACCTTAAAATGGCTGTTTCTTACTCAGAGTCAAAATACAGCACTAGTTTTTTATTTCAAATGACAAATTTGTATGTTATACTGTGGCTTATGTTTAGGTCCCTCTGCAAAACGCTTGGGCACAAGGCCTTTTTTCCCATGCTTGTTGGCTTCCCCATGTGTGTCTGATGCTTACTCTGCTTCAGTTTTAAATGCGCTAGGCAGCGCTCCACTGGCTTCATGCAAGCCTACTGGGGAGGTGAGCGTTTTTGCTGAGCTGCGTTTTTCAGAGCTTTTCACTCATTTTTCCTTTCCCCCTGCGTGACTGGTTGTCCCCATGGCCTTTTACAACTACTCCTCATGGTGCAGCATGCGCAAGACGCAACAGGCATCTGGCCTCCCTTCCCCCTCTATTGCTCGGCATTTCACTAGTGTCTAGGGCAGCTACCAGCACATTAGGTGGTGGAATCACAGGAAGAGCACAGGGGGAGCACAAAAGGATGAAGTTAAGGCCTTCTACATCGCTACCGTATGAGGCACATCCTCGCGACCTCAGGCCTGCTCCTCTCACAGCGTGGTGCTCCTACCCCTTCCCCGGCCACATGGCCTGGCCCCTTTGTCCCTTACAGGTCACCCTCTCCCAGCACGACTGCACCCAGGCCAGAAAATCCACCACATGCTCAGAGGCACATTCCTCATAGCCTCTGGCATGCCTTTCAAATCCCCCTCACTCAGTAACTGCTGGCCAGCCTAGTGTTACGTAATTGGGGAGGGGGGGTTGGAGTTGGAGTTTCTGCTGACTGCGCACGAGCAGACCTCGCAATACTGAGGCCACAGTCATATTCCTAGGGAGCTAGGAATCACACAGAAAACCCTGTTTTTTTCTCACCAACACGCCTAGACCCTGCAAGGTAGTTGTATCCACAGCATGTCAGGGATACAGCCAAAGATTTTAAACACTGCATATTTATCAGGATGCTTACAGGCAGCTTACAAGGGGGCCACATAAACATTCTGCAGCCTTGCCCCTTACCTCCATATGGGGTCCCTTTTGCTCAGCGACCTTATACTCTGAGGTACCCCCCCCCGGTCCATATGGGTTCCTCTCCTTAGCAACCCATATATCCAAAACCTCATATACTGATGTGCTGGTGGTCCCTCTCCATAGCAACCTCCAGTCTGCTTGCCTCCATGTGGCTCCCTCTCTTCAGCAACCCCATTAGGAAGACAGCCTGCATCACTCCTCACATCAGTCCTAAACCTATCAACAGCACTAAACAGATATGGGGCACCCACAGATTGGAGGCCCATTGTTATGCAAGCCTAATGAATACGCATCCCTTTTTGTCTTCTCCAGATGGTCAAGGCCAAGAAATGCACTGCTTGCAGTGCTAACCTCCTGCCCCATGCCCCGAGCCCCCATGCGCTGCCTGCCTCCATGATGATGATGACCTAATGCTGAAACAAACCACTGGCATGGGCCCCAATAACCCTGGGCCCAGTGGTTCCACATGGATGGATCCGGGTACTTTCCTACTTCAGAACCAACAGACCACCATTGCGATGATGGGGAGTCAACAGAATTTCTTGCTGAAGGAGATGGAGAAGTTAGAATCCCTAACTCAGCACAGGACACCGACCTCACCACCTCCGGAGCCACCTGGATTATGTAGATCCAGTACCAGATAGTCACAAGCCAGACTCCGGAGAGGACAAGGACATGCCAGACGAAGAAGACGGGGCTGACAGTGATGACAAGGACATGGAGCCACAATCCATTCCATCCCTCGCATCCAAACTACACTCCTTTGACATGGTTCCAGGCCTCATGAAAATTGTAAAGGCCACTATTGGTTTCGACATTGAAGAGAGCAAACCGGAGTCGAAGTTGGACCCCATGATTCAGCAGAAGGCAACAGTTAAGGAGACATTCCCGGTATGTCCAGCGATCAAAGATATCGTCAACAAGGAGTGGCAATCCACAGATCCTAGCAGGATGTTGAACAAGAGAAACTTGGACCACATGTACCCGGTCCAAGAGGACAAAGCCAGCAACTGGTGTACAGCCCCAACCATTGATCCTCAGGTGGCTGCACTCAGTAGAAAGACCATGTTGCCATGTGGGACCATATCTTTGAAGGATCCCACAGACAAAAAAGTGGAAGACATGCTAAAGAAGGCCTTTGAGACAGATGGAATGGCTGCACGGGCATCCACTACAGCCATTTACTTGGCACCGGCCCAGATACGCTGACTAGAAGAGCTTCTTGAGCAGGCCAACCCCAAATCTAGAGAGGCGGAACTGTTGGAATGCACTCTTGATGCAGCAAAATACCTGGCTGATATGGCAGTGGCTCACTCAGACTGAACACAAGGGCCACAGCCATCACTAATCAGGCAAGAAGGGCATTGTGGCTCAAACTATGGGAGTCTGACAATGAATCCAAGACATTACTACAAAATTTGGCCATGAAGGGGAAACATGTATTTGGGGAGGGCCTGCAGGAGTTCCAAAGCAGAAAGAGGAGGGAAAAGAACTCCTCAAGAACAAAAGTAGGCACTCCTATCTACCCTCTGCTAGGCAGAGGTTTTTTGGGGGGGCACAATTCTTAACACACACATAGAGATACCTCACACCCAACCAGTACATTTCGCGGCAGAGGTACCCACACCACACATCGTACCCCTTTCACCCACTCCTAGCAGCCCTCCTCCTTCAGATCCCATGGGTCAAGGTTCTGAGGAAAAGGTAGAGGACAGAAAGCAATAATGACTACTCGAACAGATCCCCATGCAGGTGGGAACAGTGTCCCCCTGTGGGTTCAAGAGGTGGTATCAAGAGGGTACTCGATAGAGTTATCAGAATCCCCCGTCAAACACAGGTTCATCACCTCTCCCATTGCCAAAAGGAAGGTTACAGCCCATCAGGTACAACAAATCCTGTGGGACCTGATCCAGAACAGAGCTATTCAGCCCGTTCCTCCACACGAACAGAAGCTAGGAGTATACTCCATCTTCTTCCTCGTCCCAAAGAAATCAGGTGAACTACGCCCCATTCTGGACCTCAAGCACCTAAATCAGCATGTAGTTCCCCAGAGGTTCAAAATGGACACACTAAAGTTGACCCTACACAATATCTGCATAGGAGATTTTCTGACGTCCTTAGATCTAAAGGATGAATACCTTCATATCCCCATCAGACTGAAACACAGACAGTACCTCAGATTCCACATCCTGGGCCAGCACTTCCAATATCAGGCACTACCCTTCGGGCTTACCTCGGCACCAAGAGTGTTCACCAAGGTGTCAGTAGTGCTAGTGGCCAAGCTCTGAGAACAAGGTCTCGATATCATCCCCTACCTGGACGACTGGCTGATTCGGGCATGCTCCAGAGAGCTCTCCCTCCAACACACCGGGCTCGCCCTAAGAGCTCTCGAGGAGCATGGATGGGTGGTGAACCTAGCCAAGAGCCATCTGGTGCCCACACAACAGATAGAGCACCTAGGGGCAAACATCAACATGTTGCAGGGCTGGGCAGAACCATCCCAAACAAGGGTGCACATCCTAATCAGTTTGTCACGCTGATTGCGGAACTGCCATCAGGCAACCATGGGATGACTAGCCCAGCTATTAGGTTGCATGGCATCTTGTATCAACCTGATCCCTTTAGCCAGCTGGCACGTGCGACCCCTACAGACTTACTTCCTTACATGGGGGTCTCCAAACGAATGCAACTTGCATGTCACAGTCCCATTACCACCATCAGTGAGACAGTCACAAACATGGTGGACAGTGTGCACCAATCTCACCCAAGGGGTGCTGCTGGAGGCATCTTACCATGCCTCCATAGAGACGGCCGTGAGCCTTCTGGGATGGGGTGCTTGCATGGGCGACAGGATGGCACAGGGCCAATGGACAGCATCAGAGGCCCAGTCCTAGAAATGCGGGCAGTATACCACACTCTCAGAGCTTTCAAGACCTCCATTACTGCTCAGTCAGTCCTGATACATTCCAACAACCAAGTCACTGTGGCGTATATCACCAAACGGGGGCACCAGAAGCAGAGCTATACTGAGAGAGGCGGCAACGGTCCTCAACTGGGCACAGAAATACCTCTCCCATCTCGGCACTGTTCATCTCACCAGCAAGCTCAACATTTGCACAGACTGGCTCAGTCAACAACAAGTCCACCCAGGGGAGTGGCATCTACACTTCAGCCTCTTCGACCTGATCCAGGAGACCTGGGGACCAATATCCATGGACCTCATGGCCACAGCAGAAAATGCACACATCAATAGATATTACTCAAGATACAGGGAAATTCAGTCACAGGGGACCGACGCCCTGTCACAACCCTGGTCCCGGGATCTGTCGTACGTCTTCTCACCCATATCCATGCTACCCCAAGTTCTAGCCAAGATCCGATTTTCATGACAGACCATCATTCTAGTGGCTCCTTATTGGCCATGGAGAGCATAGTTTGCCACAGTGTTAGCAATGACATTGTCCAGTCTCAGGTTACCCTACCAACCCAACATGTGGACCCAGGGACCAGTACTACACCTGGCCCCACGGATGCTAAAGCTCACAGCCTGGCTCCTGAGAGGAAGAGACTGATGAACACAGGGTATCATGACTCAGTCATTTCCACAATACTGCAATCCAGATGATCCTCGACCACTTCTACCTATGGTAGACAATGGTCTGTGTTTGGGAGGTGGTGCTGGGATCAGGGCAAGGATCCGGAGCTAGTAGACATGTCCACTATCCTCCTTTTCCTTCAACAAGGAGTAGAGAAGGGATTGGCCCACTCGCCTCTTAGAGTAAAGCTCTCAGCCATCGGGGCAGCCATTGGTCCCATAGGGGGACACAGCCCAGGGGCTCACCCAAACGCATTGCATTTTCTAAAAGCAGTTGAGATGCTGCAACCCAGAGTCAGACCATCCACCGCTCCCTGGGACCTCCCACTGGTACTAGACTCCCTCAGTACAGCCCCCTTCAAGCCACTACAGGAGGTAGGCCTGTTCTGGGCTGGTCTGAAGACCTGCTTCCTCATCGCGATATGTTCAGCCCGCAGGATCGGGGAATTAGGGGTGCTGTCCTGCAAAGAACCCTACACGGTGTTCACCCCTCAAGTGGTCTGCCTATGTACAGTTCCAGCCTTCCAACCAAAAGTCTCCTCCACCTCTCACAGGGAACAACCCTTTGAGTTACCTACCTTTACTGGAAACACTCAACCGGGAGACAAGCCCGTCCCACACCACCTAGATGTAGGGATCACCCTATCCATGTACATATCTAGGACTCTGCCGCTACACAAGATGGAGAGGTTGTTCATTGTCACAAGGGAACAAAGACAAGGCAAGGCAGCCACCAAGACTACCATTTCTGGCTGGCTCAAGAGAACCATTCAGGATGCTTACAAAACAAAACAAATGATGCCCCCTGAGGGTATCAAGGCCCATTCCACCAGGGCAGTAACTACTTCTTGGGCAGAGAGGGACAAAGTCTTGGCAGAAGACATCTTCAAGGTGGCAACTTGGACTTCCATCCATACGTTTGCCAGGCATTATAGACTAGAGCACCTGTACGGGCTACAGCCAACCTTTGCAACACCGGTTCTCTCAGCCGCCAGCTCTTCCTCTCACTCCTAGACCACTCTGTCTCCCTCCTGTGGGTACAGTACTGCTTCTTATCTACCCATGAGGTAATGTCTGGAGTGCCATGGATGGTCAACCAATCACAATGGATGTTTACTCAACTGGTAAAGGTGATTGTGTTGGTTGACATCCATGGCACTCCACAACCCTCCCGACACAGCGCTCAGAAGTGATCAGGTTTAGAGAACATAGATTGTCTGGCAATAACTGATTCCGCTTTTCTAAAGGACATCCAGGATGTCGACCGTCGACCCCTTAGGGGTCGAGTTTAGATTGTACTAATAGGAAAATAAAATAAGGGCCGACAGCCCACTTTTATATGTCGCCTCACTGTGCATTTTTTATACAGGATGGTTACTGTGTTTTTGCTAGTAGTGGCTGTGTTACTAACCTTACTTTCAGCTTTGGAAGATTCGAACTGGAGAGCAGGGGTTTCTGGGACCTGGATATACTAGAAATTTGAT
Source organism: Neoceratodus forsteri (assembly GCA_016271365.2). Lineage (NCBI taxonomy): Eukaryota > Metazoa > Chordata > Ceratodontiformes > Ceratodontidae > Neoceratodus > Neoceratodus forsteri. Next base: position 769,373,941 of record CM057449.1, on the reverse strand, counting down.
CCTAGAGTTATGTGCATCACCTAGCCTATCAGGTGGGCTAAAACCCATGAAGTAATGTCTGAAGTGCCACGGATGAAAACCAACACAATCACCTTTACTAGGTGAGTAAAAACCCAGTTCTTTAATATATTTTTTCTTCTTTTCTTCTTTCCCCTAGATGGTGCTGTTTTTGAATAAATACTGCCTGAAAATTATTTTTAAGTTACAAAAATGCAACATAATGGACTTCGATTAGTAAGTCTAGAGATTCACCTGGTCATAATGACTAATGATATGGTTAATGATAAGTAGACCAGGTTTTGATAAAAAGCATAAACATGATTCAATTTGTGAAGTAATAGCAGTGCATTGGTATGTTAGTTATTACAGATATAAAAACATCTGTTTTTAAATGAAATGTGCATTAGATGTTTCTGTTACATTTATATATGGAGATGCTTTTGGTTTATAAGGTTTATATATTATTTTTATTGAAGAGCTGTGTGTCTGTATTATGATGTATTATATGTATTCCTTTTTGAGGTGCTATCACTTTAATTGTAAGCTTTTTAAGGGCATGCAGCATGAGTAGACTATCCTCCTGATGATGCACAGTGTTCAAAACTAGTAGAGGTTTGTTCCCTGTACTGCTGGGTGGCTGTGCAATTCTTATGCACTGATTAAATATGCACAATTGATTACACCTGTGGTTCCTTTGCTACCTTTTTTTTTCATTTTTCCATTTTCCATTTGCCTCCCACACCCCCCCTACTAAAGAATTCTCAAATCATTGGGGGTGCATGTCGGGGGAGGTGCAAAACTTAAAAATAAAAAATAAAAACGATCCAGCGCAAAAACACGATTGCACCAAGAACCGAACCCAACATCCTCCCAACCCCAGATTGCCACCAACCCACCACACCACATGGCCAGCACAGCAGCCCACTGATGCACTACACCCCACAAACCACACCTCCCCTTCCACCCATCACACAGCATGGTCCCTCCTGCCACATGAGTGTGTATACACAGTGACATCCCATCGCTATATTGCCTAACCCCCATACCCAGTCACTACCCTGCCAGGTAGCCCTGTGCACAGGTGCCATGATTTTGTCTCCCCTTTTGAAAGCACTCAGTCATGGTCACCATGTACATCGGTACCACAAAGAATTGTATTCTAAACAGGTAGAGGTACTTCATGAGCTGTTTTGCATTATGCTGGTTGCTTTGCACTTTAATAATGCCTTTTTCATCTTGTCCTGTGGTGCCATGGCTTATTTTACTTCAAATAGTATCTGCCTTATCATGCTTTCAGTAACTACTGCTAAAGTAAGAAACATTACTTTAAAGTAAATGGTCACAAAAGAAAAAAAAATAGAAATCTAGAAGTATTAGGCCCTCTACAACAATCTGTGAGCAATTTGGATTCCAAAGAAATGTGTTTTTCAAATATATTTAAAGCTTTTTCTTTCTCTGACAGGCACACAGACCTCTATCTACTCTTTCTTCACAACACTGCACTGAGAGACAGCCTTCCCAATGTGCTATAGGCTGTTTCAGCAACATGTGAACTCCAGTCCTGTAGTACTTTGCAAACTTTGCCTCCATACCAAACTTTGCCAGCAAAGTAGCAACTTTGGGTTCTTGTGAGATTTCTCCTCTGTGCCTAACTCCACCATTGAAGTTGTGGCTTTGCATTTCGCTGAGTCATCATCTTTTGGCAAAGTTACAACATCGTACAGTGGATTCATTTGTAAAATGAGGCAAATTTGTGAATTAATCTGCGGTGCAAAGTTTTCCAACTTCACACATCTCTGTTTCCTAGCAGCAGTAAAAGATAAAAAAATTTAAGTTGTTGGCAGATAAGGATCTCCAGGCCCACGCAGTCTGCTTAATTTCACTACCTATCTAAACACTGTTGCCTATGACAACAAGCAGTCCCATGGCTATCAGAACTCTGGACCTTGCTCTTAAAACTATATTGTCATGACTTCAAATAAATTCTGAGCTAGCTGTGTAGATGTCAAGTGCAGAATCCACCTAATAAAATCCCAACACACAAGATCCATGTGTTGGTGTCTGTCCAGGGTGTCATTTTTGTGGGTTTTGACTTTTTTTTTCAAAATGGAAACAATATAGTGAACATATGGAAAATAATTTTCTCCTCACAAAAAAGGAAGAGCCCCATATGAAAAAGGATCCTTTTTTACATGTATCCAATTATTTTTTTCATTTCAAGCAGCTACTGTATCTAAAAGACTGTGCTGTGCATGCTCAGAAATTACATTTAAAAATTTAATAACTTTGGAACAGATTAATATTTTTTCACCAACCAGAGAAACACATATCTGTGGGCCAAACCCTTTGTACTCTTAAAATGTTAGACCAAAATTCTTAATCATCTGGGTGCTAGTTAATGATTAAACAGACAGCAAAAACAATTTTTTTTTTTTTTTTTGCTTTCCGTTTCTCGGAATCCACACATCTGAGCAGAATGAAACTTGGCACCTCAAGAGATCTAGCCCCAATACTGCACATGCAAATTTTTGTGCAAATCTGTTGAATGGCTGTGATGATATTAAAGTGTAAAGTTTGAGATTTAACATAGGAACCCTCGTGCAACTCTAACCATGCAACTACAGTATAAAACACCATTAGTTATAAAAATGACACAATAGCCAGGGATTCCTATGCATCTCAGCTCAAGTTATCATGATATAATTTTGTTAATGTTTTCATAATTAACATCTTAAATATTAGGCACACTAGAATAAATAAACAAAATCAGACAGCAACTTGCATAATGTTGATATCCCAGTGGACTAGGTAATGTGATGCTTGGCCAGCTGGTTATGATTATTGTATGCTATTTGTAATATAAAAATATAGTATGTGATTGTCTCACATAAGACAGCCTGTGCTCCATGGGTGTGCCCCACCCCAATTTCAGTGAAGCTACATATATTACACTGACAGGAGATTCTTGTAATGTAATTAACTTCCTTGAGAAATTGCATTTTATGGCGGTTTTATGACCTGTTGCTGCTCTGAAGCTGGGAAACTAAAATATACATTCTAAGACTTCAGAAACAGAACATCATTAAGCTGATTCCTGCCAGCTATCTGACACTTAGGTGAGGGATTGTAGGGTTGTAAAACTTAAAAGGAACTTGTGGATAAAAGACTCATAGTTTGGGAAATGAGTTTTTGCTGATGTCACCTTATTTGATATATCTCCTGATAGGACATCCTGTTTGTATTTTTTTTATATTCTAAAAGGAGGAGTTAGATGATTCACAAAAGGGGTGTGGAGATACACAGTTTAAACTATGATAACAAAAAGAAGTAGAGCACTCACACCTCAAATATGACAAAAGACACCAGTTTTCCGATAGAAAATATTATAATTTATTACATAGGCAAATAAAAGAGCAACCTGATGCATTTCGGATGATTGCTCATCCTTTATCATAGGTAATAAAATATTTTTACCACTTGTAACAATTAAATAACCCATTCATAGTGATGTCACTAATGAAATCACAATTCTCATAGGTTAAAAACATATATTAAACAAGTTTCAATCCATTTCCAGATAACAATTACAAGAGGCAAATGCAACAGTTACACAGTATAACATATAATTTAAAATAACAAAGTGCAAAAATAACAGAAATTAACCCCTTATAACAAAACAATAAAGGTAACAAAAAATCAAGGGGGGAAGGACAAGGAAGGTAGAAAGAAATAAAATAAAAAAGAGAGGAGAAGAAAAAAGTGTGAGGGGGAGAAAATTAAAAACAAACACAAGAAAAGGAGGGGACTTTGTAAAATCCAGCAACATACATTTAATAAGGGGAAACAGTGAAAAAAGCCACATCACGGGGGATCACGTGATGCAGCAGGCCTGAGAAGACGCTTTCCCGTTCTCTCCTGCCCACTGCCGTTAAATTTTCGTACTTTTATTGAGCTTTTCAACATCGTCAGCCTGATTCTTGCTATTATCTGGTGGGGGAAGTTCTCAAGTGTGCAATACGTGTGTTTGATGCAGAATGGAAGCTGAGATGAAGAAGCCTCCACCTAAACATACACCCCCGGTTATCCCAGAGAAGGCCCCTAAGAAACCGCGGGCTGGATCCACAGGCTCAATGCAGGCAATGGCACCTCCAAGTTCAGAACAGGAGCCATTAACCCTCGCTGGATTCCTGGCTGAATTTCGGCCATTCAAGGAAGAGTTAAGAAACCTCACTTCTGAATTCAAAACCCTCTCCCAGGCTATCGAGGACATAGCATTGAGAACCTCAGATGTTGAGATTTGACTCACTTCTTTAGAGAGGAAGGTGGAGAAGCAGAATCCTGAGGTGGCCACGCTTCAGCAAAAAATCAACAGGATGGAGCAAAAGCTCAAAGACCTCGAAGGTCATAGCCGCTGGAACAACGTGGTCATTATTGGATTACCCGAGATGCAAGAAGGGAATGACGCGGTCTTGTTTGTGTGGAAGTTCATCGAGAAACTTATAGAACCTTCACCCTATGACCCCCACTATATCATAGAGAGGGCTCATAGAGCATTGCATTCTATGCCTCCGAGGGGGGCCTCTCCTAGACCGTTAATTTTTTGTTTTCTCAATTTTTTAGAGAAGCAGCATTTCTTTCTCAAACTAAAGGCCATACAAGAACTGCAATGGGAAGGAGCAAGAATCAGAGTTACCCAGGATCTACCATTATCTGTTAGGCAACGTAGAGCTGCCTTTCACCCGGTGGTTAAAAAACTGTTGGCAGCTGGTCTTCAATTCAGAATGCGATATCCCTCAAAGCTGTAGGTCCAGATATCCGGACAGTGGCACTCTTATGAAGACCCATACTCTGCAATGGATGGACTAAAAAATGCTATGCCTGATCTCTTTAAAGGCTCTTAATTATCACGGGGGCTATTAGAAGGGATTATTTAGGAAGTTTATGATATAACAGAACACATGGAAATGTGCAGTGTCTTATTTTCTGGTTCACATTCGTCTATTTCTGGTTATTTCTCTAGTTGGGTTCTAAAAACTGTAAAAGTTGCTGTACCTTTAAACTTCTCAGTTAACTAGATACGCTTTAGATCTCCTCGGGAGAAGGTTTGGTGAACAGTGGGGACATTTCTGGCCTCAGTTATGAGAGGACAATGCTCGTTTGCGCTCATGGGCTTCTTTTGGAGGGCTGTGAAGATCTTTTGGGTGTAAGGGAGCATTTTTCTGCTGAACTGCCCATTATAGAGATCCGGACTACTGAAACAAAGTTTCAGGGTAGGGCAGGGCTCATACCCTGTTCCCCAATTGAGTGGAATCAATCTTGTCCCCTCCCTTTTCTTTATGATTGGGGTAAGGGACTTCTTTCCCAGTTTAATAGCCCTTATGATGGGAGTTCGGGTGACTGGCTCATGAGAGTTTTGGCAGGACTTATAGAATTTTAGGAGATATTGGCGAGGTAGGAGTCATCTCAGGTTCTTTCTGCTTACCACAGCTTTACAAAGGGATACAGGGATCATTTACAGGGAGGATAGTTGCCACTCAGTTCTCAGTGGTGGCCACTAGAGGGGAGTATTTCTCTGGATTGTGTCCACCCCTCGCAGTAGTGAAGAAAGGCTAAGGCAGACTTGGAGGCAAGAGAGAGATATTGGTCGAGTTCAGGGGTGCAGTCATTGTTTTGGAGCGGAGCCGGCACTTGGCTCATTTGGAGGTTTCTAATCTCCCTTCTTTTTTTTTTCAGGGGGAGCTTCCCGATTTTGGGATTAACTTACTTTGGCAGACTGCCCTTTCTCCACTCTCATTCTCACTCCCTTCTCTGCTAGATAGTAGGGAGGAGACCCATTTTTTTTGAATCCGGGGTTAGCAATTTTACCCTCATTTTGTACAATAACCTCGAGGCGAGGCATTGGATGGGAGATATTTTTGTCTCATGTTATTCTGTACTAGGGGTGATAACCATTTTTGTAGTAGCAGGATTAAGGGCAAATTTTTCGAGACCTGCTAATTGTATTTCCTTGGCTTTAAAGGAGGCTTTCACAGGTAGCACTGATGTTTGTGGGCATCATAAGTGTTTTGAATTTGCTCTATTCTTTACTTTTGGTTACTAGGATGAGATTCTGGACGGGAGCAGCTGTTTTGGAGGAGTGCTGCTAGCAATGCATAGGAGATTTGGTGGGTTGGGAGGGCTGAGGGGAACAAGGGTAACTTGTTTGTGGTTTGTCTTTCTGTTGGATAGTTTAGGGGATGTTTTCAGTAGGGGGGAGGGGGCAGGTTTGGGGGGTGGGGAGGTATTATTGGGTGGGACACAGTCCGTTTTAGGTCTGTTGAGGTTTCTTTTTAAGGTAGTCTATGACTTTAGTTACTGCAGTTATCTAATGTATTTGTACAATGGCTAAAGAGCTCTGTTTCTCAATTTGGAATGTTAAAGGGGCCCGTAAAAAAAAATAAGCAATATAAGATACTGAAGCACTTAGACATCTTATGTGCTAATGTTGTTTTTATTCAGGAATTGCACTTGCTTGACTCAGAAGCCATTCAGATGAGACGGATGCAGATTGGTCAGGTCTTCTCAGCCCAAGGAACCTCAAACAGCTGTGGGGTCTTAATTCTTATTAACAGAAGCATCCCTTTTCAGGTTATCCAGGAAATTAAGGACCCCCATGGCAGATTTATTCTGGTTAAGGGCACTTTGTATTCAGTAGATTTTGTATTAGGAAGCATTTACGGCCCTAACAAAGATGACCCCTTATTTTTTGTGAGACTACTTAATAATGTTCTTTCCCTGTTACCTTCCATCATAATTTTAGGGGGGGACTGGAACCTAGTGGTAGACTCAGGTAAAGACTGTATTTGCTCACTCCCAGCTTCTTTTTCAGCATGCATTACATGAGTTAATAGATAGATTGGGACTTTGTGACATTTGGAGGGTTTTACACCCTGCGAACAGGGAATACACTTTTGTGTCCCCTGCCCACAGGTCTTTTTCCATATTGACTACCTCTTGGTCTCTCAAGCTTTGTTACCAGGGGTGACAATCTCTACTATTCACTCAGGTTCACCCTCCGACCACTCACTGGTGCTCTGCAAATTGGCTCTCACTTCCTGCCTAAGCAGCAAACCACGTGGAAACTGAATGGTCAACTGCTCAAGGATCCCAAGTGCAGAAACCAAATCAAAGAGCATATCACACAATTTTTCGAGTTGAATGCTACACAAGACACTAGGCCAGATGTTTTATGGTGTGCCTTCAAAGCATATCTCCAGGGTATCCTAATTGAGATGGCCATGACAAGGAAAAGGGGAAGGGAGGCCAGGCTGAGGGAGGTGTTAACCCAGATAACAGCTTTATAAACTTCCCTACAATCAAACCCTTCTGACGACTCTAAACAAGAGCTGGTAAAATTAAGGGACTCCTATATAAATATGCTCAACGAGAAAGCAGAGTTTGCTATTTTATGTACTAAAGCCTCATACATAGATCACGGGGAAAAAATGGGTAAGTTACTGGCCCAGAGAATTAAGCAATTGGAGTCTGCTCGGTTTATCCCCCGATCCTCTCCAAAATTGACGGAACTCTCAAATCTAACCCCCAGGAGATTGTATCGGAGTTCATCAGTTATTTTGAACACCTATATGGGGAAATGCCTAACTCCCCCTTAACACATACTCTTTCTTCCTATCTAGTGAAGGCCCAATTGCCCTGCCTCTCGGAGTCCCAGGGTAGGATGTTAGTAGCCCCTATTACGGAGTCAGAAATTCTGGAGGTGATAAAGGGCTTACCTTTAGATAAATCACCAGGACTAGATGGGTTTTTGGCAAACTTTTATAAGTGTTTACAGGAACAAATTACCCCTCATCTTCTTTCTCTCTTTCATTACATATTATCAGGTGTACAAGTTGACTCTTCTCTATTCGAGGCCCTCATTGTGCTTCTCCCAAAACCGGGTAAAGACCAAGAATCTGTTGAAAGTTATAGACCCATATCATTGTTGAACCAAGACATAAAAATTCTAACAAAGATCTTAGCGGATAGACTCAGTTTGGCACTTCCCAATTTAATTGGCTCACATCAAGTGGGTTTTATGAAAGGCAGATTCTCCGCAGACCATTTACGCACTCTCTCGCATGTCTTTTTGGGGTCCAGAGATGCCTCCTTTCCAGTTGAACTGGTCTCCCTGGATGCTGAGAAGGTGTTTGACAGAATCAATTGGAGTTTTTTACTTCAAACACTAAATTCTTTTGGATTTCCTCAACAATTTCAATCTTGGATAAAAGCCTTGTATCAGCATCTGATGGCTAAGATCTCTGGGAATGGGGTGTTCCCCAGGACCTTCACTCTGTATTCTGGACCCAGGCAGGGTTTTCCCCTTTCTCCTCTACTTTTTAATCTCTACTTGGAGCCCTTAATTCGTAAACTAATTTCATGTACGAAGGTCCAGGGGATTACCATTCTTGGCAATGAGCTTAAAGTCGCTGCATATGTGGATGATCTGATTTTATACCATTCTTACCCAGAGACTCCTATTCCCGCCATGTTGGATATAATTGGGCAATTTAGCAAACTATCCAATTACAAATTAAATTTAGGGAAGTTGATTGTGTTTCCCCTAAATCACAAAGTTTTTAAGAATGATATTACCGCCCTGGGTCTGGCCTGGTCTAGAGACTGATTACGGTATCTGGGCATTGTGTTAACTAGAGACCTGCAGAGTACCTTTAAATACAATTTGGAAGCCCTACTGTCCGCGGTGGCTCTAGACTTGGCTAGATGGTTGGCACTACCCATTTCTTTTTGGGGAAGAGTCAGTCTGGTTAAGATGAATGTTCTCCCGCATCTCCTATTCCCCATTCAACTACTTGACATTTGTCTACCAAGCAGCTGGCTTAAAAAGGCCCAAAGTTTGATTAGTGACTTCATCTGGTTTAAAAAGAAGCCTAGATTAGCTTTTTACAAGCTTGCAGTGCCCAAGTCCATGGGTGGTTTACGACTTCCAAACGTGCATATGTACTATTGGGCCTGTAGTGCGGCCAAATACTTAAGATGGATGGTATCTAATCCCTCAGATTATTTGCCCACATGGCTCAAAATAGAGAAGGAAATGATTCGTTTGGCTAATATAGCCCACTCCACATTATTATTTCTCAATACCGCTTCTATACCCAAAGAATTAAAAGGCAACACAATTGGAGTTTCTATGAGGACTTACTCACAGTTGTGTAGATTCCTAAAGTATAAAAACTGGCTAGATGTGGAGCAGTCGATTTGAACTCCCCTGCCTTTAAAATAGATAATAAAATTCTACCCCGAAAATGATTACCTATTCTAGGTGATGGTAGGGTCCACTCATTTCTTAAGGAGGATGGTACCTGGTTATCAGCTGAAGATATTGTGGTGAAATTTAGGCTTAAGGAAATTGACTACTTTAAGGTACTTCAGCTTAGACACCTCCTCATTAAAAAATTTGGGGAGGGCACCCCCTTATCTTATAATTTTGCCTTCCTTACTGAACTAGTCCCATTGGTTAATTCTCCCCTGTAGTATCTCCAAATTGTACAATATCTTGTACAATTGGTGTTTTCCAGTGACGTTTGGCCCAACAGAATTCTGGTCTGCTCTCTTCCCACACTGGGATAGGGATTGGATGACTATATGGAACAACTGCCATCATTTTGTAATGCAAGATAGGTTACGGTTAATGCAGATCCGCATTCTTCATAATCTCTACTACTATCCTCAAAAACTGGCTAAATGGGGGATAGCTTCCTCTGATGTTTGCACTAGATGTACTCAGGCAGAAGGCTCCCTACTTCACATTTTCTGGGATTGTCCTAAGATATCACCCCTTTGGGAGACTATAAGGGACAAAGCTGACCCACTCCTTGGGCTGAGGGACCTGCTTATCCCAGAGGTTTGCATCCTTAGGGATTACTCACAGATTTTTAATAAGCGTAAATTTCATATTGCTTTCATCTCGATGTCCGTCAAGAAACTAGTGCTCAAGTATTGGAGGAGCTTTGAAGTTATCTCTTATTCTGAATGGCTAAATGAGTTATTATTTAATCTTTGAGTGAAGAAGACTATTTCAAGTATTAATAACAACAAGTCCAAATATGAATGGATTTGGGCCTCTCTCCATACATTATATACCTTCTAATTTTTAATACTTAACTCCTATTTTCTCAGATGTCATGAACTGTCATGCCTTCAGGACTGTGTATGGGGGTTGGAGTGGAGGTGTCAGGGGAGGGATGGGGTCAATTAACTTGTGTGACCATAAGTTTTATGCTATGGATGTTTTGACCCTGTCCATTGTTTAATGTGAAAATTTCAATAAATTTTAAATTAAAAAAAAGCCACATCACCATTTCTTTCTTTTCTTTAGAAATGGCTTCACTTAAAAACCTGTATTTTGGCCCTTATTTTTAGTAGCCTCCATGTTAATGATGCAAAAGGCTTCTCTTTTCAGTAGTAAATCATTAAAGTTACCACCACATGGTTTTTGATATACTTTATCTATCCATACAAAGCTAAACTGATGTTCACCACTATTCTGTAAAAAAGAGTTTAAACTATACTGTATCTGAACTGTTTAGATATATTTCATCTTGGGACTCTAGAAAGACACACAGCTCGGATAAGCACTTAAAGAGATAATACATTAGACAGAAACGATCTAAACTGTATGTTGGTAGGAGTTTGTATGTAGTTTTCTTGTTTTTCTTTTCTTTTAAGTGATTGTATGCCCCTTGATATATTGTTCTGTGTTTACATTTTTCATATTTTTATCATCTTTTAGTAAAATCTTTATTTGAAAGACTGCCTGGGTTTCTTCCAGTTCTTTTTGCATGTGACATATAGAGGGTTAAGACTGACAAAAACTGTTCAAAAGCTTGACGGTGTTACTAAACTGGAAAAAGGTAAGAATATACTTAAAGTCTTTTATGGAGTTTTAAGGGTTCATTTTGGAAGCCTGGCTTGGTGCCTCTGGCAAAAGATTGTACCACAATCCCCGGAAGAGGGTACATATCTGAGCCTGTACATTTGGGTACACTAGCATAAGGTTCACAGTTTGAATCCCCCCAGAACCTGAGACTAAAGCTGATTCGGACCCAAAAGTAAACAGGAGGGTTACTCCATCTGTTACCTGTTCACACGATTGTGCTCTGAGGTTGGCACTGTGGGAGAAGAGGGCCTGATCTGCTGAGTGCATTTGTGACAGGTAAAACCATCAAAAGTCATGACAATTCACAAAGCTGGTTTTAAATTCATGATTATGGGATATGCTGATTTCCTCAAATCTATGCATTATCATTTAAGGCATTTTTATGCAGCTGTTGACAGTCTGTGGGAGAAAATCTTGCAATTTTGCAATTTAAAATACTGTTTCCATGTAAAATTACTGCTAATACATTTTTTTTCTTTATGAAAGAGATGTATGTGTATGTACACCAAATATTTGTAAGTAATTTAACACAGACTCGAAAACTGAAGACAGTTTTAAATTGTAGAGGTCTTATATTGAAAAATGAATTAGTAAAAAGAAGTCCTGACAAGCTGAAGGACACTTACCATTGCAATATAAACAGGATTGCCACTAAAAGGCAACCTGAATTGTCAAGTGGCCCAGATGGAAATGGCCAGGTCATTGGGGGGGGGAGGGGAGAAGGAGATGCAGCTGGGGATGTGGTGGAGCCTGGTGACATCATCCTTGAGGTCACACAGGTAGTATCATATGATGCAGGTGCAGGGCAGGGGGCGATTGGCTGAGGGGAGGGGACAGATCGGGTCCTGATTTGGGGTACTGAGGGGGTATATAAGGTAAGACAACCCTCAGAGCTCCATCTTCTATTGAGAATTTGATTTACATCATATTCTTAGCACTTTGTGTAGCAACAGGTTGGAGCTTGTGAACACCTGCTAGGTAAGGTTCAGGCCTGCAAGCCTATGTTTAGGCCTCTGGGCCACGTGGTATTTAAAAGTGTTTAGTTTACTGTCCTGATGCTGTCTCATTTGGGCTATTTCTCTGCAAGTGTGAGTGGAGTTTTTGGATGTTAATTTAATGTAGGACCCTGTTTTCTTGCTGTATTTTTTCTGTAGGAAAGAAATAAGAAATGTGGTGCTAGGTATGAACGGGGTTGGGGCTGAGACAGGAGTGGTGTAGCGCCCATTTTGGGCTCATTGGCCTAGGCATAGCTAGTTCAGTAGCATTAGGCTGTGTTTAAGTTCACTTGTTTCAAAAATAAAAAAAACAGAACAGGAAGAAGATGGGGACATGGTGCTAGCAAGTACTAGGCTTTGGAGAGACTGCAGTGACTGGGGTGGTGTTGTTCGGGTCCTGTGGCAAGTAAATTGCCTACAAGGCAGTTGTTGAAGGTTTTGCATTGTTTACCAGTGTGTGGTCTCAGTTGCAGAGTGAAGACTGCTAGTGTGTGAAGTGCACTTGTTTTTGATGGAGGTATGGGCACAGGTGGGTAGCACATTATCTGGATGATTTTCTGCTCATCAGGGCGGCAAGGTCAAGATGGAGGGGATGCTGGCAGATTTTAAAGAAATGTGTTGGAAAATAGGGATCCCTCTAGCAGAGGGGAAGACTAAAGGCCCAGCATGCAAGCTAGAGTTCCTGGGGATAGAGGTGGACATGGTGCAAGAAAGCTTTAGCCTCCTGGGGGATTAAGTGGCCTGCCTTAGGGGTTTGATGGAACAGGTAGGGGGCAGGAGGAGGGTGCCATTGGTATTGGTACAGCAGCTGCTGGGCACCCTAGTTTCACCTGCAAGGCCATAAGTTCAGGCAGAGCATTTACCCAAAGATTGGCAGGGACCACGGGGGAGGCAAAGCTGTCACACCACTGGGTGGATATCACAAAGGGGGTGCGGGAGGACCTGCAGGTTTTGGCAGACTTTTTGGAGAATTACAATGGGGTCACATTTTGACAGGAGGAATAGGCCTATAATATGGATATCAAGTTATACACAGAAGAATCTGGTGCCCTGGGGATGGGAGTATACTTTAGAGGGGAATGGATCTCGGAGGCTTGGCCAAGTACCTGGGTAGAGGCAGGCTTGCTGAAAGACATTACTTTCTTGGAGATATTTCCCATTTTTGTAATGATAAGGGTGTGGGGGACAGGATGAGGGGAAGCACATCCTGTTCTGGTGTGACAACAAAGGGGTGGTGGAGGTGATCAATAAGCAAGGGGGCCTTACAGATACAGTGGGCAGGGTTATGCGACAACTGGTATTACTGGGTCTGCCATTGCAGTTATCTTTTAAGGCTCAGCATATCGAAGGTATCCAGAATGACATTGCTGACAGCCTCTCCCACTTGCATTTAAACAGGTTCCGGGACTTGGCTCCAAGAGTAGCAGTACACAGGACCAAGGTTTCAAACCAGTTGTGGGAGATTGGCTTTAGAGATCCCGATGGTTGTACTGGCATTCCTGATCAACCAACATGTTAAAGGTATATGAGGGGGCGTGGGATGCCTTTCTGGAGTTTAAATTGCAGGAGGGGTTCGAGGTAGGCATGCCAGCCACAGAGGACCAGGTAAAGCAATACATGGTAAAGAGATGGGAGGAAGGGATGGCACACACCACCATGGGAGTGCAGCTAGCGGGGATTGGATGGGCATGTAGTGACAGAGGGTGGCCTGGCCCGACCAAGGGGAGGGCAGTGAGACAGATACTATTGGGTTGGCAGAAAGGCCAGGGGGTGAGGGAGGACAGTCAGTGACCCATCTTGGGACAGCTATTATTGTAGCTTCTTGAGCTCTGCAACACGTTTGTATGTCGGACAAAGAGGCCTGCTAATTCCGGGCCATCTTCATGCTCATAGCAAGAGGGGCATTCTGGGTAAGTGAGGTGGTGGTGCAGTAGAAATCGGATCTGCATGGGGGATTGCAGGAGAGCGATGTTAGTTTTGGCCAGTGTGCCGTGGTGGTGCAGCTGCCTAGATCAAAAAACAACCAGTTTGGCAAGGGAACATAAGTGGTGCTGCAGCGGCAGGCACCTGGGAGGTTTGTGCAGTAAAGGAATTGGAGGAGTAGTGGAGAACACAGGTGGAAGGGGGGGACCTGGTTTAGGCATGGTGATGGGAGTCTGGTGACAGGTTTACAGGTGGGTGGAGTCCTCACAAGGGCCTTAAGGTTCATGGGGGAGGACCCAGTCCTTTTTGCCCTCCATTCCTTCCAGATAGGGGCCACATCAGAGGCCACAGCAAGGGGTGGGTCGAAGGAAGAGGTGAAGAAGGTGGGGTGGTGGAGGTCCAGTTGCTATAAAAAGTATGTCAGATAGTGATGTTAATGGAGATTTTCTTTTACCTGTCAGGAGGAACACAGATACACATTAGGATCATGAGAAGTTCCTTTATTTATTGGGCTGGAAGTTTGCAGCAACCAGACATGGTGGGTTGCAGCTGAGGCTGGATTTGGAGCACACAAAGGTGCATTTGAAGGGGATCCATGCCATAAGATGGGCCCAACTGATGCTATTGTTAGAAGAGCTGAGGGTGTGATGGAGCATGCCGGATATGCTAATAATACATCTGGGGGTAAAGATTTAGGGGAAACCCTGTGAGGGGCTCTGGTGCAGGCCAGAGCAGTGGGCCTAGAAAGGGTGAAGGGGTGGTGGCTGAGTGTGATGATTGGCTGGTCTGTGATCACCTCCAAGAGGGCATGGCAGCACGCTAGAGAGATCAGATCTGTGGAGAAAGGAAGAAAGTCAGGCGGGTTATAGAAATGTGGGGTGCACATAAAGCACAGGACATTTCCTTTGAGGCTCCTGAGGTTTACAGGTCAGATGGAATCTGCCTCCCTGAGTTCGGCATGCGTTTTTTCCTAAGGTCCTTTATAAACCTGGAGAGTATGTGGGAGATGACAGACCCAAGATGCTAGCCCTCAAGGGAGGGAGTCCCGTCTTCCATTGCTGGGCTGGAGATGATTCAGTCAATGGACACAGGGGGCAGCAAGAGATGGAATAAAGGGGGGCAGACAGAAGAGGGAGGGGGCAGAGCAACACAGGCTGAGGTCAAAGGCACCCAGGTGTGGACATAAAGGGGGGAGGGATAAAGGGGGTAGTGCTAGGGGTCAGAGCTTAGTGTCTGGACCTAGAAGGGAGGAGGTCCTGGTAGGTTGGTACCTGGTACTGGTGATGGTGTGTGGGGGTCATATCTGGCATCTGGACCCCAAAGACAAGGATTGGGAAAAGAGGACCATGGCAGAAGATCAAGGAGATATGAAATGAGTGAACTGGATTATAAATGTGGGATTTTGGACTGGAATATGAAAATGTGTGAAGTTATAAAATTGAGGTATAAATATGTATGGTGTTCAGATAAAATGCTGCCAGTGATCAACCAAGCTAGAAGTGTGCAGAGTCTTCATTTTCAGAAGAGATCAAATGACAACTAGAGTTGCCACTAAAAGGCAACCTGAATTGTCAGGTGGCCCAGATGGAAATGGCCAGGTCATGGGGGGGGAGGGGAGAAGGAGATGCAGCTGGGTTGTGGGTGGAGCCTGGAGACATCATCACTGAGGTCAAACAGGTAGTATCATATGATGCAGGTGCAGGGCAGGGGGCAATTGGCTGAGGGAAGGGGCCAGGTGGGGTCCTGATTTGGGGTCCTGAGGAGGTATATAAGATAAGGCAGCCCTCAGATCTCCCTTTTCTAATGAGAATTTGATCCCACCCACCCACCAAAGAGGAGTGTTGTCAGAAGTAGGAGGGGAGGGGTGTCAGGGTATCGCTCCGGGGCCGCAGAAGGGTGATAGCCTGGTTGCGAGACTGGAGGTGGCAATGGTGGGTGAAAATATGCTGTGGAAAGGCAGTGGGGCCTAAAAGTGACTGTTCAGGCAGCAAGTCACCTGTATGGGGAGATAAAGTCGGGGAAGAATGGGCAGAGGGGGGAGCAAGAGATGGAATAAGGGGGGCAGACAGAAGGGGGAGGGAGGAAGGGCAACACAGGCTGGGGCCAAAGGCACCCGGGCATGGTCATAAAGCGGGGAGAGACAAAGGGGTTAGCACTAGTGGTTTGGATCTTAGTGTCCAGACCTAGGAGGGAGGAAGTCCTGGTAAGTTGGTACCTGGTACTGGTGATGGTAGGGGGGGTCTGATCTGGTTTCTGGACCCCAAAGACAGGGATCAGATCAAGAAAACAGGACCACGGCAGAAGATCAAGGAGATATGGAATGAATAGACTGGATTATAAATGTTTGATTTTGGACTAGAATATGAAAATGTGTGAAGTTATAAAATTGAGGTATAAATATTAATGGTGTTCAATAAAATGTTGCCAGTGAGCATCTAAGAAGTGTGCAGAGTCTTCATTTATAGAAGGGGATCAAATGGCAATTTATTTAAACTTCTTTTACTATTTGGTTCTGAACACTGTATTTGGCAGCTGAATTGCAATTCCACCTTCCCTTGGGACTATCATAAGAAATGCTTTGGTGTAGCAGAGTAGTGAAATGTAGAATGACACATTTCCAGTTCTGTGGAGTTCTGCATAACAATTGGGATTCTACAAAATGCTGTAGCAATCCATGGATTCCACCATCTTTGCTATCAGAAGTATGTGATTCAAATGATTTCAAGTGATTTGTGAGGGCATATGGTGCAATTCCATGGAAAGAAAATTCAGCAGAAACAGAACTGTGATTTTGCCAGTAGATATTGTTCCCATTTCTAGCTCTGACCTGTCACATGGAATCTAGTAATGGAGGGGTAAGGGTTTTCGATAGAAGCAGAAGCAAATGATGCATTATGGGATTAAAATATCAGAGAATGTCAAAATAAGATGCTAGATTGCATTTTGTGTAGTAAAGGAAACACATTATTTAGATGAAGCAGTTGTTCTGCTGTTTTTTTTATCTGTATCAATAGCAAGTTACAGTAGTGTAGCTGAAACATTGGCATTGCTGCCTTATCACTAGTATATTACTGATCCTTAAATCTTAATGTAGTTACAACATTTAAGTAACCCACTAAATTTAAGGTTAGCCATTTATGAGTAGTAATAAAACACACACACACTTACACACACACACACACACACACACACACATATATGTCCACCATTTGCTATTAAGTGTAGGAAGAATCAAAAACATTATCTCAGCTACACACAGCTGTCTTTCATGACTGCAGGAAGATCCAGCATTTGCTATGCAATTGTACTGCTGTAGAAACAATAGCCACTTCCTTGTGGTGTTGGGCATACAAAACCTCTTCTGTTTACAGTGGTGCTTTTAAAATGGTACTGCACATTTGATATTACTAGTAAGCATTTTATTTCTCATATGTGATAAAACTACTTTAAAAATACCAGATTACATGTACAGAAATTATTTATTCAAAAGCAACAATGAATTTGTGACCTGCACATACAGTAGAGTACTACTCCAGTTGGTAGAAGTAATATGGTAAACTCCAAAACAGAAAATAATTGCTCTTGGTAGAGAACTATAACTAGCAATAGGCTATGTTATTTATTTGGAGGATATAGGGCAGAGTTTAATTCCAGCAAAAATGTAATATATGATCCTGCCATATGTGTTTCTATATTTCATTGTTCTCATCCCATTGTAATGATAGCAGTCAAAGTTAAGTATGTTAGACCTATTGGAAAGCATCAACAACTTAATGTTAAAGGACACTTCTACTTTGCTATAGGTGAACTAGTCTAACTATGTCACCCACTCTGAGGTGTCCCCTGTCTAGGACAGAGGTGACAGCTGGGCTACAGATCTCTTCTCTTCCCTTCACTGTTCCCCTCAAGTGCCATCTGCAATCAGATTGTTAGCATGTCAGCTCAATCAGACAGAATCCCTTTAGATCTGCTCAGTCAGCTGTGAGGAAGTACCATGTGTATTGGCAGCGGATGTCCCTTAACAACACCCAGTCGCTCAGTCAGGCAGTCTAAATGGGGCAGCAGACAATATCTTCACACCAGTGCATGTTAACTGAGCTTTTCATTCATGCGTCTTGACCTAATAAGCAGACATATCAAAAGGGCTAGGTTGAAGGGCACAGAGAGGGCTGTTTGTTAGTGACCCAGTCTACATATCCTTGGCCTGTTAAACTGACAACTTTGTTCTCTCCAGTCAGTCAGAAAAGAATAGAAATAAGGTTTTTGTAAGCCAATAAAGTACAGTAAAACTAAAATGTTTTGCTGTGCAGTATAGCAATATAACCACTAGATGACACCAAGAGATATGGTTACTGTATCCCTGATTTATTCTCACATTCTAACAACCCATCCAAAAGGTGATGTTCTTGCTGAGGTTGTAATTAAGATTACCGAGGTAAGCAAATTAAGTGATCTGGCATGTATTAACAATTGCCTTACTTTAATATCAGCAATTACTGTCCCAGAGTGCAGAGAGCCTAGTATTTATGAGCATGGTACGCAGACGGTGGACCTGAAAAATTATTTCTCTTTCTCTCACTCCTGCAGCACTATATACCTTTAATGGGTTATTATTCTAATGGACAATCTCACATTATTAATTTAGCACACAGTAGAGCACACATTTACAGAGCTGGAAGATAACGAAAAGCAATAAATGAACTGGCCTATTTGGGGGGTTCTGGATAAGAGTATTATCCAATATCTGAGTTTTACATTTACAGGTGCAGAATTACAAAAAATAAAAAATAAAAAAAAAAACACGTGCACTCGCTATTTTATTGATGCACTTAAGTTGAGTGTTCCAAAGCATGTAATTACCATGTAGGCTTATGGCCCTGAAGTAGATGGGGATAGTGGTGCTGCATAACCATGATTTGAAGGACATACAGTGATGATTATAGAGGCAGTACCCTGCATCCATTCCAGGCCTTTTGTGTTTAGCTGGTTGCCATGGCAAATAATTGGATAGAATTTAAGCTGTTTTCATCCAGGTGGGAAATTCATAATTTTTCCCTTCATCTAATTTTACATTTTTAAAAAGAATCTTGGAGTCTCCGAAGGAATGGCCATGTCTGTGTATCAAGATAGCATGCAGTAGCATCAGATTTTAGTAATGTCTTTATGTTTGTCTATTGACATGTCTATGCCATTTATGCATTTGTGACCCATTATTCAAAACTGAATTACAGTTGCAGTTGTCAGTCTGCATTGCAGTTCTGACATGAACTTGCTGTGCTATTTTCAAACAGTGGACTTTCACATCTGAAATCTGCTTCCTTGTAATTAAACATGTTTGTGTGCAGTCGTGGTATGAGTGGGGCATACAAGATATGCAATGGAAGAGCACTTTCAAAGCTTTGCCTGGATCTGCTTGCTTTTTGTTATATACTCTGAAATTGCATAAAACCGTGAGCCACTCCAAAAGGAAACAGAAAAACAAAATAGTCCTTTATTTCCTGAGAACAAATAAAAACAGATGTACTAGAAAACAAATAAAATTGCATGTGCTTAGTTGATAAAAAGTGTAATTTTATCTGGGGTCATCTAGAGCATCAGCAGGTCAGGTTACCTTTCACAAAATTTGGTAGCATAAGGGGATTCAAGGACCCAAGTCACAAAATTAAAGAGTCCCTGATGCTTCAGAATAAGCTTTTAACAAACAAAATGTGAGACGAATTTTAGTTTTTACGTCATTATTTTTCTGTCTTGCTTCCTCTTTGTCTTTCTAATCATGCACATTAATAAAAATGCAAGGTCATCATCCTTTCTGCTTTAGGAGCAGTGAAGCCTGGAACCTCGGTGTTGTACACACACTGTCAAGTTTTGTGTGGTCATGCATTGTTACAATAGAAACCGAGTCTTCTATACAAAATCAGATTGTTACCAGACAGTTTTTCATTTTCCTAAACTGACTTGTAAAATGAATCAATATATCAACTAATTTCAATACAGATGACATATTTATATCCATACCCTAAACAACAGCATTTAAGTGGTCAAAGTTACTATCTGGTAGCCACTTTTAAATGTAGCAGTGGCATATTCTCCTTCAAATCCAAATAGAATGATAATGGTTAAGAAAAGGCATGTGATTTTGGACAAATCCTTAAAAAACTGCACAAATGTGTACAATGACTGAATATGCCTGTCTACACCATTGTGCTCTGGCTGCTTGTTGACATTTGACATCACAGTCTGTTGCCATGGAAATAATTATGATGTCATTACCAGCGGAATATGAAGGCTGGTGTAGTCAAGTAGCCAAAACATATAAAGTGTAACAGAGGGGTTCTTGCTTTCTAGTTAAGGTACATATTTATAATGAAAAAGGGGAACCTTAATGCAGAAAATAAATAATACATTAACTGGACTATGCATAAAACACATGATTTTTTGAATAATATCGAAAGATGACAGGGACTCTTTAAATTCATTGAACCATTTCAATTTTTGAACCACTTTTAAGACAAAAAAGCTCTTTCTAAATGAAACCAAAGACAACCATTCAACTTGATACACTTGTATTTCTTCTATTTAGAAATTCTGGTTTGAAATTAAGACATTTATTTCAAATATATCGTTGCACTGTTTATTACTTGGCAACACTGCATTTTACAGATGCACCACAAAAACAGTGGATGGCTGATTATTTTTTCTGTACCTGCATAAAAATTGCCTTTTGGCAGGATTAACTTCTGAGCAGGAGATTCATAATTTAGCCCATGTTGCCCAAAAAGCCACATGAGGTACACTTCAGATTTGGACTTCATGTAAGGGTCATATTAAAAACATAGAAACTCTTTGGCAGAAAAGGATTACTTGGCCCACTCAGTCTGCCCAGATGTTCCCTGCATAATCATCTATGCAGACCCTAACCAGTCTCTGGCAAACCTGTCTCCTCCCTATTTACTAATATACCCCTAAGTGTATCCTACAAATGCTTAAAGCCCCATGCTATTTTTGCCTCCATGACTTCTGCTGACAACCTGTTCCAGACATCTACCACCCTTTCAGAGTAGTAGTTCTTCCTTTCATTCTTCTTAAAATCCCCCCTCCCCAAACACACACAGACAAACACACATATGCACACCAGCTTTATTGCATGCCACTGGTCCTAGAGCTCTTTCTACTTTAAATGAAATTCCACTCTTGTACCCTGTTCACCTCTGTTAGGTACGTGTATGTCTCTATTATGGCTACTCTTGCTCTTCTCTCTTCTGGAGTGTACATGCTGCAATATCTATGTCCTTTCTGATTGTAGCTTCTAAACATGGACACAGTACTCCAGGTGGGGTCTTACAAGCAAGCAATTACAGTTTTAAAACCATCTCCCCATTCCTGATGGAGATACCGCCTCTCTAGGTACACTATCATCCCACTAACACAGTATGCGAGTGAAGTAATTAAAGCTAAGCTGGTTTGCATTTGCTGAATGTGTGGTTTACAAAATTAGAGGTGCTCAGCAGGATTTTCAGTCCAGTGTGCCCAAAATAAGGATATCATCAGATTACAGCAAAGAGAGTCATCACTTTAACTGTCATATATCTTATATTTTGTCCCCTCTTGTATGCAGTATGGGGCTTTTCTTGTGTTAAAGGTGCCAAACTGTCCTCTGACTCCAACACATGCCAATGCTTATTTATAATATCAGTCACTTTTTTTAGACTGCAAGGAATATATTCTAATAAAGTTAAGTCTGCATCCCTGATTGAAGTCCCTCACTTTTCATTGACCACACTGTTGTATCAGGGCATTTCTATCCTTTTCTTCAGCAAATACCCTCCCTTGCTGTATACAAAAGTCACTACAACCTCTATCTTTAAAGCAAGAACTTAGAATCTCTGCTTACTTCTGATAGTTTTATTCCAGGCTACAATTTCTCCTTAATCTGACATATTGACCTTTTGGAATATTTTCTGCCATATGTCTAGGGTGGCAACTTGAATAATATAGAAGTGAATTATGGTCAGTATTGATGAGTTTGGGTGCCTAAAATTGTATAGGAGATGTTTGGATGACATATTGATTACCTAGAAGGATGGGAAAGACAAATTATTTTAATGTTTCATATTTTTGGAAATTATCCCTACCTTAATGTTTCACATTTTTGGAAATTATCCCCACCTTAAATTTACAGTTACATCACATGAAAAAGAGATTAATTTTTGGGACATCAAAATTAAGAAAAACGGTAGAGGAGGCATCATTACAGATTAGAGCTGTGGGAAAAAAAAAACTCTATCAGTGGAATTTGCGCAAAAGTCTGACTTTTTCTTCACAAAAGTGTGAAAATCAAATTAGAAACTTTCACAGAAATTCTGAGATTGAAGAAGCAGTGGTAGGGGGCAGATTAGACATCCACCATACAGCTCCAGCCACTTGGGAGGTACAGTGTAAACTTGAGAAGTTCTGGGAATGATTGAGCCATCTTTACTTCCCCAGGTAAGGCCATTGACAGCTGCAATGACCCACCCCCCCATCATGCTCCCATTATTTGCATCAAATCTAATGAATATACTATGTTATCTGGAAATCCGGTATCCTGACACTCAGGATATCGAGCCCAGATAACTGAAATACAGAATCCCAATGGCACCACTGCTCTAACCTAATGCTGGGCAACACAGCCACAAATGCCATTATTTTAGTGCAGGAGGCTATGCCACTTGCAACCCCCAGGTTGGAGGCTTCCTCCCCCACATTGCCCATAACTAAAATAACTAACTCCAATGGGGAGCTGACCCTGGAGTTAAAATAAAACAGTTACAGGGTGGGGGGAAGTATGTGGTCAGACCAGTCCAGAACCAGTTTTATGTGGTGCAAGCTGGCCGAGATGCCTGTGCTCCAGCCCTCCACACCATGGGTGTAGCTCAACCAGCTTCTGGATCTGACATTGTTTTCAGGGTTAAAGTAGCAAGCCGTCACATCCTGTTACCTTACTCCATCCCTTAACACCATCTGGCATGTCTCCATTGACACAATCGCTGTCTGGACACTGCACCTGTCAAGCAATAGTCCCAGAGCAGGTGTGTGTTGAGATAGTGAGCCACTGGACATTGTAAGGGTACCAATCTGACAGAATGATCCATGAAAATTCACTGTGCTGTGTCGCTGCACAGGGGAAAGGAATTGCCTGCTGTAATGGTAAACAAAACAAGAAAATTCATTACACTATGACAGGGCTCAAAATAAAGGTGAATACATACAGTAGCATGTGAGTTGTTTCAAACAGAAATCATTTATGCAAATAAAATTAAGAAAACTCACAGAAGAAATGACTGGAGATGCTGTCCACCACACAAAACCCCAGCTCCTGGAGTCTGACTCTTCGTCGGGTGTTTGATTCAACTCACAAGCAATATTGTCACGTTTATTTTGAGCCCTGACATAGTGCATTGAATTTTCTTGTTTAGTTTCCCATTATTAGCACCCTTCCCTTGGTAGGGGGTCCATTCATTGCTTGATCTTGTTTGTTTTCCTGCGCCCAGTTGAGCCACCATCCCAGAGTGTGTGAGATCTCTCCCACTGACCCCCCCCATGGAGACATCTTCCATCAACTTTCTGACAAAGTGCAGCAGTAAAGTTAATTGGTGAAGTGACTTTCTCATCTTGACTATTGCTGGGGCAGCAGGTACCATGGAACTGGGAAGGAAGCTAAAATCCATAGCTGTATTGTCCTGCCTTGTGGGTGGCAGTTATCATGACTCCCTGTAATAGCACTGAGATCAAAATAGACAGCAAAATCAATGGAAAATTGAGAGGATAGTGTTGCACCTTCCTCCCATAGTACTTCCCAAATTAACTAAATCTCACAATTGAGTAGCCTGCTGGGTTCATTTCACCAGCTAATTTTTAGGGCTGTGGGTAGAGTCTACAGTCATTTTGGGATCACTCATAGCTCTAAAAATGGATGATCATGGAATCTTCCATTGGACTTCTTGAAGTATCCTTCCAAAAGTAAAACAGAGCTTGAAACACTCAGCCACGATCTGTCACTACAGAATAATAGCCACACTATTTCGGCTATTACGTACACATTCCGGGGCAAGAACTATGCATATGTGACTCATGCACATGCACAGTTCCAATGGTGCCACCATGTTGTGAATGGCAAAATGCCATTCACCATAACTATGCATGAGTGAGTGCCATGCATGTGCAGTCACGTTGCCACCGCCAGCACTGGCAGGAAAGAAAACCTTCCCACTTCTGTTGTACTTCCCGCTCCCGGTCCCTGCATCAACATCAGGGTCCCCAATCCCCATGCTGACATTATGTAGCCCCCTCAACTCATGTGGCACACTGGGATCCCACCACAGTGTGCCAAAATGTATTTATAAATTTGACCAGCACTGACATCGAGGTGCCCAATCCCATGATGGCATTATGACCCCTCCAACTCATGTGGCACACTAGGAGCCCACTCCAGTGTGCCCAAATGTTTGTTTTTCCTTTCCCCCTTCCTACTTTGGGATGCCCAATCCCCATGTTGGCATCATGTGCTCACCCCAACTCATGTGGCACACTGAGTGCCCACCCCAGTGTGCCCAGATGTATGTTTTGTTTTATTTTCCTATAAATAAAGAAAACCTTCCCCCAAAGTGTTTTTTATTTTACCTGTAAAAAGGAAAGTGGTCCCTCATTGTCGACCCTGTCCCCCCATCCCCACCATCCCACTGAGCACCCACCTCCCTGCACCCTCCTCCTTACACCATACTTACCTCCAGAGGTCAGCGCTGTCATCTTCTCTGCACTGGAACATGTCTGCACTCTTCAAAGTTGAACTTCAAACTGTAGAATCAAAGGTAAGCATGCTATAATGGCATTCAATGGGGTTTTTAACATAAGTTGATAAATCAGCCATTTTTTTGAATTTTGGCCCCTAATTTTAGCATGGAGTTCCTGGGACCCCACCTCGTGAACAGTGTCACTGTAATTTTGTTACTTGGTCCTGAAAGGTGATTTTGTAGTTGCTGCATGGAATTAACTTTCAGGATTGATTAATGAAACAACAGTCCCAAAAAGTCCATTTTGTAAATTTGGTAAAAAATTCCAAAAAATGACTGCATTACTAACATGCATTGTGCAGTTTCTATGCAAGCTCCTAACTTTGACAATTGTTAGTATTTTCACTCCAGAATTTCAACATTGCCATGTTTGCACACCTCATTTTTAACAGTATAGCTGTACTTTTTCAGATCATACCCAAAACATGTTTTCACACCTTGGCACAGAATGGTGTAGTCGCTCTGTGAAATCACCTTTTGGGACAAGTGCACAAAATGACACTGGCAGTCTTCATGAGGAGGGGTCTCAAAAATGCCATGTTGAAAATTTGGTGCAACACTTCCAAAAAATGGCCAAGTTACACAAGGGCGTTCAATAATTTCTATGCACACGTGTAACTTTGATCATTGGGCAGCTAGTCACAGTCCTATCAGCTCTGGCCAGAGTTTGTTTTCCTCTCTCTAGCACTGCCAGGTTGAGTGGCTGCAGTAGCAGCAAAGTTGTCCAGTAAAATTATGCTGTAGGTGAGCAAAGTTCAGTGAATATTCATAAATAGAAACTGCTGCTCACAGCATATGCTATTAGTGGGAGTCAGCAACACAGCTGAGCATGACCATGAGGGACGGAGCAGCAAAATGTTACCACAAGGTGAACTGCTCAGTTCCCAATACTACGGCATATGGACCAAATTCATTAAAGGAGGGCATCATAAGGTAGTCAAGTCAAGAAGCTTTCCCTGTGCCTCAGAGTGACATTGCAGTCCTAGTGTGCCTTCAGACTCAATTAGCTGATACAGCTACTCTTCTACCTTGAGTCTCACTAGGGCAGCATGTACCAGTGAGGTTGGAGGGCTGTAATTTGAAGGGACCAGTGACCAGACCCTTATGAGGGGAGACCACGGGTGCCAATGAAGGGAAGTCTTGGAACTCGCACTTGCAAAAATAATTTGAGTTGTTACTAATTGGTCCCTACCTGCATCGTGAACTAGAATCTGAACCTGAAGTATCCAGCTATTTGCCAAAAAGAGTGTGATTCAGTTTTATCCTTTTCTGTTCCCTGGCAGCAGGTTAAAAATGATGTTCACAAATATTGCCTAAGAAAACTGTTAAACAATCTTTCAAATCAGCATGCCTATTATGCTCAACATACTGTGAACATCTACTGTATGATCTGTATGGGAGTCTGTTCCAGGAACCTTTTGTCCTGGCTGATACTGGGATAGGGAGCAGGAAGTGAGGTGGAAGTTGGGGAATGAGTAAAGTTTATTATTACTGCTTTCATTGTTCTTTGTTGTTGGAGAGGGGTGAAGAGTTGGGCAGGTACCTAGAAAGGTGAGAAAGTTTGCATTAATTCAGGTACAGAAAAGCAAAATTCCAACTATGTTATCAACAAGTAGGACACCAAGTTCAATGAAAGGATCACAGTTAGCACAATTAAGATCAAGATAATGGCTGATTTTATCCCAAAACAGGGTTATGGCTGAATCAATAACTGGTATCTTGGCATATTAATGGGATGAAAAACATGGCCAAGTGAAAGAGAATTATTGCCTGAATTAAAAAGCTGAACACGAACATAATCATGATGCATGAAACACAGATGTCTGCTGCTGAGCAAACAGGTACTCATATAGGGTGGGAGAGCAGTTAGGTGGGATCTTACTATTACTAGTAAATCAAGAGGTGCTGCGGTATGGATCAGCCTTTGTTTCAGAGGCAAAGTGCTGCGCTCTAAGGTGTATAGGGGATGCTATAGTCTGGTCCAACTACAAATAAATGAGGTGGGATGTGATGGCTGTGGGTTAAGTCTATGGTGTGAATGTAGATGATAGTAATTTTCACAGTCACAAGGAGTTAGACATGGCACTCTAATAAAACTGATGATGTTAAACCAGGTCGCATATGCAAAGCATCTGATTCAAACCATCAGCCATGTCCTGCTTGTGCGACAATGAGTGGTGGCAAATGGACTAGCTTGAGCTGCATGCTTGCTTACAGTAACTTGCTCTGACCCTTACCATGATGGTAGTTCTGACTCTCATAAGTCTACAGAGCCCTGCTAACTGGCTCTTTGAAATAGTGTAGACATGGCACCAACCACATTGGATAATATTCAGCACGCTCACAATGGAGTGCAGGTGTCAACATGAGCTAAATGCTGCTGTGTTTTTAGGGGTTAGTCGGATCATTAAAGCATGCTTGTTAACAATAGAAAGTCTATTTCATACTGTGTGTTCTCTTGTGCAAGGATGTGTGTCCAACTGATGGAGGGTCGGAGTATGCTGATAGGATTCCAAGCTGTTGGTTGTTGGGGGTGGAGTTGTAAACTGGGACATTCTGTTGAAATGTACTACATGCTGGTTAATGGAATGAGTAAGCATTTGTCTGTCTTGCGTTTTTTTTTTTAAATAACTTTCTTCTTTAGACTTGGTTCTGTGTGTTACCTTTGTTTTCTCCCTCAGTTGTTTGCTGGCATCCCATTGTTTTATCCACTGGAGATCTGGCCGGCCTTGTATCTCTCACTGTGCAGCCATTGAAATTGGCAATATTATGATGGCTGCAAATTGATATCAGTGGGATGACAGGTGGAGTTTGCAGTGGCAACAGGGGAGTGAGAGAAGCTGGCCGTCTGGGAAAGCTAGTATGTCAGTTAATGTAAATATGGAAACTCCTGGATTTAGAGTTCATTGGCACTTGTCCCCTTGAGGTTCACAACATTGATAGTGATCCCCCTGCCCCTGCATAAAAAAGGGATCAGCTGATTGGGTCATCTATATAGCTCCAGCTTTAACACTTTGTTCGATGTCTGTTCTCTGGTTGCGGAGCAGGAGTTAAACATGCACACATTCACAACAAGCAAACTGGTGATCAGGGAGGTACTTACATATTGGGCTGCCAAACACTTTCAGAAGATTTCCTATTTTGCCAAAGGTGAAAGTTCGGAATATTTCATGAAAGTTGTGAAATTTTCCAAAAATTCCGCTAAAGTGGAATTCACAACTTTTGCCCAGCCTTATTACAGATCTATACAAGAAAAATATGGTCTGTAATACACTTCTGTATTATTCAAGTTACTACTCTAGACATACGGTGGAAAATATTCAAAAAAGTCAATGTCAGATTAAGGAGAAATTGTAGCCAGGAATCAAACTATCATAAGCAAGCAGAGATTCTAAGTTCTTACTTTAAAGATAGAGGTTGTATTGAATTTTCTACACAACAAGGGTTGTTGAAGAAAAGGATAGAAATGCCCTGATAGAACAGTGTGATCAATGAAAAGGGAGGCACTGCAATCAAGGATCTAGAAACTTAGAAACATAGAAACATAGACTTTGACGGCAGATAAGGACCACTTGGCCCATCCAGTCTGCCCATTTCCCTTCCTATTGGATAAGCTGCAGATTCTAGTTAACCAACAGCCTACTTTCTGCAACCCCCCACTATAATTGCCTTATGTCTGCCCCATACATGTTTGAATTCCCCCACTGTTTTAGACCCAACAACCTCCCCAGGAAGGCAGTTCCATGCATCCACCACTCTCTCCGTGAAAATAAATTTACTCACATTACCCCTGAGCCGTCACCCCTCTATCTTTAAATTGTGCCCCCTTGTTCTTACACATCTCTTTTTCTGAAAGATGCTACCCTCATGGACTTTGTTGATTCCCTTGAGGTACTTGAAAGTTTCTATCATGTCCCCCCTGTTCCTCCTTTCATCAAGGGTCTGACATGACTACCCCCAAGTTCCTTTCCATTTTTATTGTTGTTAGTACCTCCCCTGCTATTGTGTACTCTTCTCTTGGGTTTTTGTTTCCCAGGTGCATTACTTTGCACTTCTTTGCATTGAATCTAAGTTGCCATATGTCTGACTATTCCTCCAACCTTGCCAAGTCCCTTCTTATCCTTTCTACCCCCCTTTGTGTATCAACTCTGTTACAGATCTTTGTGTCATCTGCAAAGAGGCATACCTTTCCCTCCAGACCATCTACAATGTCACCTATAAAGATGTTAAAGACTTAACTTTATTACAACATATTCCTTACAGTCTGAACAAACTCTGACCAGAGCTGACACGGCTGCAGCTGAGCTCACGGAGGAACAGTGTGCCATGTCAAAGAAGGCTGCCAGAGTTCAGTAGGCATGCACGAGCAATTATGTGGAGTTGTGCATGCACTCTGAGCTCTGGCAGCCATCTTGGCCATGGCAGACTGTTCCACCATCAGCTCAGAGCACATGCATGATGAGCGGAGTGCTTTCACTGACAGGACTGTACTGCAGCTCCAAATTTGTCAGTTTTAGGGCTTATCGCAACACAGTTGCAGGCACCTCCCACTGCAGCCATAGAAAGTGGCTGATATTATAAATAAACATTTGCATGTGTTAGGGGCAGAGGACAGTTTGGCACCATTAATACAAGAAAAGTCCTGTATGGTATACAAGAGGGGAAAAATATAAGAGGTATTATGGTGTCAAGCTTGCAACCAATATGGAATATTAAGTCAAGACCTGATTGGATACCCAAAGCCCCTAAGGGTATTTTTACATGAGGGAGATGTGTTTATTGTCATAATATCTTAAAGCAGTGCATTTTTACATATAAAATAACAGGAAAATGTGCAAAGCCAGGGATTTTATTTTTTTAATTGTGAAATGGAAGGATTACTTTATTTAGCAGAGTGCAGCTGTGGTGACTTTTATGTTGGTATGACTAAGCGGAAACTGAAAAATCATATTGGGCAGAATTTATGCAGCATTAGATATGAAGATATGAATAATGCCCTGGCTTTTCTCGTTAAAAGATAATGCAGTACCATATGTTTAAGTTTATGGGCTTGGAAAAAGTACATTGTAACTATGGGGGGATTATGACAATCAGTTGTTAAAGTGAGAAGATTATTGGTCTATATATTGGGGGGAGCAAGTAATGTTTGTTTAAATGGAAAATTTAGTTTGGTGCCTTTTCTAAAATACTAACTGATACGTGTCTCTCATACTACTGTATTATTCTCTGTCACTATGTGTTTATGTTTGCCAAGAAGAAATTAATGAGGCCAGCCTGGTAGCGTAGAGTGCTAAGGCATTGGTGCCTTACCTCAACCCACGCTGGTGACCTGGGTTTGGGAACATGCCAGGGGCATCAGAGGTCAGCACAGAGGGGAGGGTGGAGCTGGATGGAGCTGCTGACAGGCAGACTCTCCTCTTCAGGGAGGAAGTGCAGCGTCCCTCAGCTGGTGGGCAACCCTCAGTGGAGGCTGGAGGAAGCTTGTGCCAGAGGGGACCTAAGGAGTAGGCCAGGGGTGGGAGAAGGAGGCCATTACTGGGGATGTTCAGTGCATGCATGCCTCCACATACATGCGCATTGAGTCCCTCTCAAAGAGTACCACTGCCACAACCACTGAGTCAGAGGTTTCGGAGTATGAAGAGCAGTAGGACCACAGTGGGTTCTGGGAGGGTGCGGGTGGTGGACCTGAGGCGAAGCCCCCCAGTTGTACCTCTACACAAATCAGATGCTATTCTGGCAGAGCAAGGTTCCTTTATGATGGCACCCTCAGTGGAGACCCAGAAGAATGCTGAGGACATCCACAAGGGAGACCCACAAAAGGGTGGCAAGGGACACCACAGGGGAAGGAAACAGCTACTGATAGGGGACTCAATTGTTAGGGGGGTAGAACTGGGGAAGGGAGAGAAGGAAGTAAGTTGCCTGCCTGGTGCCATGGCTTGGAGGGACAAGAAGCGAATCCTCACAATTGTAGAAGCAGCATCACAGGAGAGAGAACTAGATATCATTGTCCACCTTGGGACAAATGACCTAGCTAGGCATGGGATCAGTGCAGTGCAGAATGAATTTGTGGAGTTGGGGAGGGGCCTCAGATGGGTAGCAAGCACAGTAACCTCCTCAGAGGTGCTACCAGTCCATGGCAGGAGTGAGGCTATGGTACTGCACACCATGCAGTTTAATGAATGGTTGCAAAACTGGTGCAGAGCACAGGGCTTTGGCTTCATTGGGGACTGGGGGTCCACCTGCAGAGATAAAGGTCTATACTGGTATGACGGTCTGCATTTGTCCACAAAGGGGACCAAGCTCTTAGGTGACAGGTTTAAATGCTTCCTTGGCAAGCTTTAAACTAGATAAGGGGGGAGGTACTGATAAAAGGCAGGAAAAGTCAGCCTCCCCACAAAACATGGCAGGTAGTAGGGTAAACACTGAGGTACAAAGCTCAACATAGGGCAGGATGGAGGTAAATGGTAAAATAGATAAGAGCAATAAGAGCAGGGATGGGGAAAAAGGATCAAGCCAACATTAAATGGAGGGCAATGACTACTAATGCCCGTAGTCTGGGAAACAAGCTTCTGAGCTAGTAGCTTTGATGGAAGATGAACAATTGATATTGTAGAAGTCACAGAAACATGGTACACCAAGAACCATGAATGGGATGTCAACATACCAGGGTACACAATCTACAGAAGGGACAGGGAAGGTAAAAGAGGAGGTGGAGTAGCTCTATACATAAGGGAAGGGATCAAAGCTACAGAACTAAAAAGTAAAGGGGGAGGACAAGAGGCACTCTGGGTTACCTTGGAGATGGGGAATGGCATCGCAATCCGCACAGGGGTTGTATACAGACCCCCGTCTCAAGGGGAGGAAATGGACAAGAAAATGATAGAGGACATTCTCAAAATGGCTGAAAAAGAGATACTGTTGTTGGGGACCTGAATATGCCAGATGTTAACTGGAGGACATGTACTGCAGCCACATCCAAGAGCAGGTAATTCTCGATGCCTACAGACCTTAAACAGCTAGTGCTGGAACCCACTCAGGAGGAGCAATACTAGACCTGGTACTCTCAAATGAGAGAGGATCACAAATTTAGAAGTCGGTAGACATCTGGGAACAAGCGACCACTGCACAGTGTGCTTACAATGAGCACAACCATGGAGATAAGCCATACAAAAACAAGGATACTGGACTTTAGAAGGGATGACTTTGGCAAAATGGATGAACACCTGAAGAATGCACTAGCAAATGGCCAAATAGGAGGGGGAAGAACAATGGAGAAAATCAAAACTGCCATCATAGAGGCAACAAGTCTTTGTGTAAAAAAAATAAAGAAAACAAAGCAGAGTAAAAACCCACTATGCTTCTCAAAAGAGGTGGCAGGGAAGGTTAAGGAGAAAAAGGCTGCATTCAAAAAGTATAAGGAATCACAGAGGGAACACGACAGGGAACTGTATCAATTAAAGCAGAAAGAAGTAGGAAAGGCAGTCAGAATAGCAAAGGCACAAACCAAGGAAAAAATAGCCAACTCAGTCAGAAAGGGGGATAAAACCTTTTATAGGTACATTAGGGAGAATAGAAAGGTTAAGGGAGGGATAATAAAGATTAATAAAGGACAGGGGAGGTGGGCAGAGGGAGACAGTGAAAAGGCAGTGATACTGAATGAATGCTTTTGCTCAGTATTCACAAAAGAAGATAAGGAGCAGTTACCTAAACCAGACAATAGAAGCACTCTGGGTAGGGGGGTTGATACCAGTCCATTCACAGAAGAAAGAGTCCTGAGAGAACTCCTAAAACTCAAGGTGGACAAAGCAATGGGGCCTGATGGGATTCACCCCAGATTCCTAAAAGAACTAAGGGGGGACCTAGTGACACCACTGACCACACTTTTGAACAAATCATGGCAGGATGGGGTGGTACCTGAGGACTGGAGGAGGGCAGATGTGATTCCCCTTACAAAAGTGGAGCAAGGCAGAAGCAGGAAACTACAGACCTGTAAGTTTGACCTCAGTGGTAGGGAAAATGATGGAATCACTTCTGAAAGAAAGAATTGTTGAGTACCTAGAGGCTACAGGGGCACAGGACCCAAAGCAACATGGATTTACAGCAGGAAGGTCATGTCAGACTAATCTAATTGATTTCTTTGACTGGGTGACCAAAGTAATAGACCAGGGAGGGGCTGTGGATATGTCCTACCTAGACTTTAGCAAAGCATTTGACATAGTCACACACAAAGATTAATAATCAAGTTAACCAGCCTGGGAGTGGGTCCCAGGGTGGTAGCCTAGATAGCGAACTGGCTGCACAACAGGACACAGAAGGTAATAGTGAATGGAACACATTCCGAAGAAAGGGGGTTACTAGTGGAGTACCTCAGGGCTCAGTACTGGGTCCAATCTTCTTTAACATCTTTATAAGTGACATTGCAGAGGGTCTGGAGGGAAAGGTATGCCTCTTTGCAGATGGCACAAAGATCTGTAACAGAGTTGATACACAAGAGGGGTAGAAAAGATGAGAAGGGACTTGGCAAGACTGGAGGAATGGTCAGACATATGGCAACTTAGATTCAATGCAAAGAAGTGCAAAGTAATGCACCTGGGAAACAAAAACCCAGGAGAAGAGTACACAATAGCAGGGGAGGTACTAACAACAACAAAAATGGCAAGGGACCTGGGAGTAGTCATATCAGATGACCTAAAGGTGGGTAAGCAATGTGAAAAGTCAGTAAGGAGAGCCAGGGGGATACTGGGATGCATAGGAAGGGGCATCACAAGTAGAAAAAGGGAAGTGGTTATCCCTCTATACAGACAGTTGGTGAGACCCCATCTGGAGTACTGTGTGCAGTTTTGGAGACCTCATCTACACAAGGACATAGACAGGATGGAAGCAGTCCAGAGGAAGGCAACTAAAATGGTGCAGGGTCTACATCAGAAACCATATGAAGAGAGACTGAGAGAGCTTAATATGTATACCCTTGATGAAAGGAGGGACAGGGGGACATGATAGAAATGTTCAAGTACCTCAAGGGAATCAACAAAGTCCAGGAGGGTAGCATCTTTCAGAAAAAGAGATGTGTAAGAACAAGGGGGCACAGTTTAAAGATAGAGGGGGGATGGCTCAGGGGTAATGTGAGTAAATTCTTTTTCACGGAGAGAGTGGTGGATACATGGAACAGCCTTCCTGAGGAGGTCGTTGGGTCTAAAACAGTGGGGGAATTCAAACATGCATGGGACAGACACAAAGCAATTATAGTGGGGGGTTACAGGAAGCAGGCTGTTGGTTAACTAGAATCTGCAGCTTATCCAGTAGGTAGGGAAAATCAGCAGACTGGATGGGCCAAGTGGTCCTTATCTGCCGTCAAAGTCTATGTTTCTATGTTTCCAGGAGAAAACCAGAGAAAATGCCAGTCTGCAGGATGAAGACCGACCAACAACAGGTGCCGCTCCTAGATGGACAGATAAGAGTCGGTGATTCCAGGGGATGGGGCTGGGGGGGTCGGTTGGATGGGGGCCAACCAGCAGGGGAGAAAATGTGCCATGATAAAAAAAAGAAGAAATTAAGGAAAGTAATGTCTGAACATTTTGCTCATTTCATGAATGGGGCTTGTGATGTCATGCGGTACTATAGGGACCAATGGAACTTAATGGATCCAGAATTGAAATAAAGTGTGAAGACTGAGAAATAAATATCATCGGCTAAAAAATGCAACTACAATTAGAATCAATGGACTTATGTGATTCTTAAAGAGCAGCTGATGCCTTTGAAAACAATTTGGAAAACATAATAGTTGGGCACAATTTAGCTTGTATTTCGCATACCATCTATAGATTTCTTCTCTTCCTTATTTGTTACTGAAGAAATTCCCACAAAAATAGGATCTTTATCTCGTAGAGTTCATTTGCCTCTATAGCTTATTCCTTAGTTGTAATAATAATGCTCTGTTGTGACATCACAGTCTGTTGCAATGGGAATAACTGTGATCTCACAAGCAAAGTATTACAACATCAGGTTGGGAAGAAGCAATAGGAGCTGATGAACACTTAGGGAAAAACACTTCTGTTTTCATGTATCTGACCTTGATAATAAATAATGGAGGTAAGAAATACAGAGCTGATGAGAAATATAAGCTGCTTTGTGTTCAAATATTATGTTCTTCAGAGTTCTTCTTGAGGCATCGGGGCTGTTTAATGAAAGGTAATGAAAGATAACAAATCGTAGTGGATTGCATTACTGGTTTTCCATTCTGATGAATGGGGATACTAGCATGAGGTTTTTGAATGTTATGTTCATGTAGATAATGTAGCTAGAGCTGCAAATACATGGCTTGGTTTCCTCTACAAACACAGACCACACCTCACGCCAGAAGCTTTGAAGGTTGCAGTCCTGAGCTCTGTGATCTCTGTAATAGACTATGGTCTCATCATTTATGGTTCGGCCACAACCACAACCCTTAGACACCTCTCAACTGCCTTAATTAAGGCATGTCAGCTCATCACTGGTGCTCACTGTCTCACCCACACATGTGACCTGTACACTCAGACCAGCTGGCTCCAACTATCAAACCGCATAAAGTTTCTCACCTGCTCCATGGCGAAAAAAATCTACCTTGGCCTTGCACCTTCTAGGGTCTCAACTCTGTTACAACACCGAATTAATAAATGGTGCCTTAGGAGATCCACGCTACAGCTACTGAAAGTCCCCCACTGTCACACTTCACAGGGACAGCGCTCTCTTGCTTATAGAGCGCCACTCTGGTTCAATGGCCTCAGCCCAACCATCTCCTCTGCCCCAACAATTGGTATGTTTAAAACTAGGCTCCGGAACTATTTCACTACCAACACCTCCTGTGACTGCCCAACTTAACCTTGTTTCTCTACTTCCCTTCCTGCTCTGGTGGTCCCCCACCCCACTGGATTCTACTCTCACATCTTGGTATACCCAATGCTGCACTTTCACCCTCTCCCCACCCGTCCTACATTCCTTCTCTCCCCCTCCCCTCTTCCCTCTCCCTATGACTGGCACTTCATATGTGTTGTCTATTTTCTCTGACAAATGCCGCTGGCTGCCTTGTTACAATGCTACCCTTGAATTGTATTAATCTGTACTCTGTTTGCAATGTCCACATTGTTGTAATGTCTGTCTTGATGTTCCCCATAATTTGTATTTCTCTGACGTGGAACCTTTGTGAAAGAGCCAAGGCTCAAAGGTATTTGTAATCCTAGACTTGATAAATAAATAAATAAAAATGTGGTAGTAATTAAATTCTTTTTATTAGTATGTGTATTAAACTATATGTGAAGTTTCAGTATCTTAGAGGTCCTCTTGAGAAAGCACTAGGTGCAAAATTGTTGAGGTTTTTGTACCATTCTCTGTTTTTAAAGGATGTTTGAAAAATAAAAGTATGACAATTTTATGGCAATGACAGTCTTTTGATGTTTTTTGTGCTAACTTCAAGTTGAAGTGGTGCCTTCTTTTTGCTGTAATCTGATTTGCTGAATGTGCCAAAATCCAGTTTTTTAGGCACTAGTGAAAAAGGTCTGAAGAAACTTCATTTCCCTGTTGCTGTCTGGCCCTTTGACATCATGACACAGGACTTTTTAAAGGGAGCATACATTGGCCATGTTCAAGTCGTTGGCAAGCCTCATCACCTGCAACAGCCAATTAGTGTTTCTAGAGACCTTGAACTCTTCTTACTGTGCACATCTCAATATCAGGTCTCTCACATGGGGAAGGATCTGCCTGTTAAATGAACTCCTTTTGTGAAATGAAAGAGTGACTTTTGATCAGAAACTTTCAAAAGCATTATTTTCTAAGGCAGCTAATTTTTACTGCATTTAACTAATATTTCACACCAGCAGGCTAGTGAAATTCTTCTGTAGAAGAGAGGACACAGTGTACAGTGTGATCCTGCACCAGAAGCTGTAGGCCCTGCAGCAGGAATAGGGCAGAGTAAAATTAGCAGATCAGAAAAGGTGCAGGGACATTTCTGAAAGATTTACTTAACAAATATTTTTTTACTGAATAATAATGGTGCAGAGGGTGTATAAATTCATATTTTTTAACTTTATTTTTTTTGCAACTGCAGCAGGAGCATGACACAGTGAATGTAGCAGACTGAGAAAGGTGTAGTGGGATCTTAGAGATTGCACCTGGAAATGAGCCTCGGCTCAGTGTGCCTTTCCCGGTCACCAATTTTAAATAAATAAAATAAATAAATTATCTGACAAATAATTTGATTTTTGGTGGTATGGATTGGGGCACAGAAATTCATAGATACATACTGTAGATTGACATGCAGACAGATAGATAGATATTAATTTTTTTTTGCCTGTGAGTGAAAACTATGTGAACTGGGCTGTTGCTCAGTGTACTAGAATCAGGATTTTCAGGCTTGTGCATCCATTTTCCAGAAACAAGTGTGGAATTACAGTTGTGGCAGCAATTGCCGTAAACTGAAATGACTGTTGCAAATGCAGATATGTGTGAATAGGACACAGGCATCTGGACGCATCTGTGTGAATGTACAGTTGTAGCCAAAGACATGGTCAGATATTTCCAGATATTTTGCGAAATTTCCAAAGAGTTTCCCCTCTGCTGCCCCTACTGTGGAACTGCAGAAAACAGGAGATTTCTCTAGATATATCACAGAAATTTCAGAAAATATCTGACCATGTCTCTGGCTATGACCGTAGCATGCATCTCAAATTCAAACACAATTCCTAGGTCCACCCTTCCCTTTGAAAATCCTACCCTACTGTAAATCTCTCAGTGAGGGTGAAGAGGACTCAGAGGGTATGTCAATGTGGGCAACAGCCGTGTGTGTGTAGCCATCTTCCATTGTGTCATTTTTTAGAAACCACAAGAAAAAGAAATGGAGGAGAAGGGGATGCAAGAGAAGAAAGGAGTAGGGAAAGGTTCCACCAAGTGCCAGTTCTCCAAGTGGTGGTGGTGGTAGGGAAGGAGATCAGGCAGGGACTGGAAATCATAGTGGTGGGGCAGGAGCTCTGCATGAGAGATGGACTAGGGCAGGATGTGCAATAGTACTGCCAAAGAAACCATAGTTTACTAATTGCCAGAAGACCACAGGTTCCACTTCCACTGTAATCAACTTTCCCAGCTAGTCATCCATTGAATCTTGTGATGAAACCACCCTGAGCAATCCAGAAGCACACCAATCTCACACTATTCCTCCTTCAAGATAAGTCATACAAAGGTGCACACAGGATAAGCAGGTGGTGCTAAAAGCAGGCTGCCAGTCAAAAGTACAATATGTGCAAGAAAGTTAGCACTCATGGAGTCCAACATTCATAAAATAAGCAAGTATTTTATTGTGACTGTCTGCCCAGCAACAACCTTTCTCGCCAGTGCTTCGACCCTAACACAGGGTCTTCCTCAGGGGGTGGGTATGAGGAGTAACTAATCATGTTCCAATTTATACAAAATTAATTAAAGTGACACTCACCAAAAAGTGAAACAGTGAAATACAATTATACAAAATAGTTACATGCTCATGCAATTAGCAACAGTAAGTGACACAGAGAGGCAAAAGTCCATCAGCTTGTAGGCCTCGGATAAACATCTAGTAAAGAAAATCTCTCAATTTGTAATTAAGGTACAGTAAGGAAGGCAGAGGTTATAATATATGAGTAGAAAAATATAGCATAAGGGAACTAATGATATAAGAGGTTGGTATATATGATTATTTAAGTAAACAAATGAAAATATATTTCTTATTTAGTAGTTTAGATAAGGGAGGTATGAAGTATAACAGCATTTAAATGAAAAAAGAAAGATAGAATTAAGATTTCAGGATCCAGTTGTGAGGGTGTACCTCATTCCATAGTCCAACTTTATGGACTAACTCTGTGCAATGCGGGCTTACAGAAACTGTAGCTCTCACTAACACAGTTATTCAGAAGTTGGGGTCCAAGGTGGCTTTCAAAACCAATGATCTTTAGTATCTGTAAAGGGAAACGAAGAACAAATAAATTATAGTTACTACAGGTAAGGTATATAATCCACTTCATTCAAACCATCTGGTATAACTGTGCTCACGTTTAATATCCACTTAGTCTCTTTCTGTGAGAGAATTCTGTCTCTGTTTCCACCCTTCAGATTTCTAGGCACATGTTCCAATATGGTGTACTTGAGGCTGTCCAGATTTCCATTGTGACATAGCGCAAAATGCTCTCCAATTGCGTTGTGTAAGTTGCCATTTATGATGGCCCTTATATGTTCCTGAATATCTCACTTGGCAGACCTTATGGTCATACCTATGTAATAGCAAATACAAGGACACCAGTGCATATACACCACAAAAGGAGATGTGCATGCCAAAATCTCATTAATCAGAAATGTTTTGCCATCTTTAGTTAAAGTTTTATCTATGTGAGCATACTGGCAAACATTGCATCTCTCACATCTGAATAAGCATTGGGTTTTGTTTCTAACCAGCTACTGCCTGATGGTAATTCTCTAGTAGAACTAAAGTGGCTGTGTGTTACTCTGTCACCAATACTTTTCCATTTAGAAAAAGTAACCCTCAATTTATCTGCTAGCTGTTTTTTTTAAATATTAGATCTGATAACAGATTTGGCTAAAACTTATATGTAAAGCCTCCTACTTTTCCTGCTATGTGGTTAAATTCAGTAACAAATGTGGCTGTGTCTTTCTGTTCAAATGTTTCTTTAGATTCCCTTACTACTGTTTTGTTTCTAGGGGTCCTAAAGTTGGATCTATTTATTTTCTGTACTTCGTCAAATGCATTATTTAACATGGTTTTGGTATATAGTCTCTCACATAACTTGCCTTTAAGTCCCTCTGCTTGTCTATAATACTATTGTTCCTATGAACAGTTCCTTTACTCCATAAGGTATGGATAAGGTTATTTTTTTAGGATAGGTACTGTCTGCATTGAACATAGTATTTCCTGCAGCCTTTTATCTAAAATCAAATGTTTGATATTTTTCCCCCTTGGTTTCATATTAATTTTAAATCCAGAAATGAAATTTTCTTTTTGTCAGTTTCAAAGGTAAATTTTAAACCTGTCATTCCCTTCAAGATATTTATTTTTTCTATTTTATTAATTTTGTTAACCGGGTAGGGGTGACATGGGATTACTTACATTAAACTGAGGAAACACTAGCACGAACAGTAAAAGAAGGTGACAAGACTTTCTATAGCTACATTAGTGAAAGGAGAAAGTCCAGAGGGGGTATTGCTAAGCTCAATGGAGAAAAGGGAGCATGTGAGGAGGAGGACCCTGTAAAGGCATCTATCCTAAATAGATACTTTTGCTCAGTATTTACTGAAGAGAAGGTAGTGCAGGGCCCACAGCTCAGCATCATGGACACAGGGGAGGGAGGTGAGCACTACTCCCTCACAAAGAAAGGGTCCTACAAGAGCCTGCTGGCTCTAGGGATAAGGCAATGGGACCTGATGGCATACATCCCAGGGTACTTAAGGAGCTAAAGGAGGAACTAGCAGAGCCATTAGCAGAATTGTTTAGTGAGTCTCTGAGCACAGGAGAGGTCCCAGAAGACTGGAGAAGGGCTCATGATCCCGCTCCACAAGAGTGGTAGCAGGAGGAGGCGGTGAACTACAGACGGTCAGTCTTACCTCAGTAGTGGGCAAGATTATGGAGGCACTCCTTAAGGAAAGGATAGTGCAACACCTGGAATCCATAGGGCACAGGATCCAAGACAGCATGGGTTTACAAAGGAAGGTCCTGTCAAACTAATCTCATAGATTTCTTTGACTGGGTAACCAGAGTGGTGGACCAAGGGGGGCAGTTGATGTCACCTACCTTGACTTCAGCAAAGCTTTGACACTGTTCCACATAGAAGATTGATAAATAAGCTGGGTAGGCTCAGGGTGGGTCAGAAGTTGGTCAACTGGGTAGCAAACTGGTTGACTGGCAGAAAACAGAGAGTGGTGGTAAATGGTATACAGTCAGAAGAGATGCAAGTCACAAGTGGGTACCTCAGGGATCAGTCCTGGGACCAGTCCTATTCAACATCTTCATTAGTGACCTTGCAGATGGACTAGAGGGTAAGGCTTGTCTGTTTGCAGATGACACCAAGATCTGCAACAGGGTAGATGATCCAGATGGGGTGGGCAGAATGAGAAGAGATCTGTATAAACTAGCAGAATGGTCAGAAGAGTGGCAACTGGGATTTAATGCAAAAGTGCAAAATCATGCACATAGGGAAGAGAAACCTGAAGCCACTTATAGGCTGGGAGGAGTTGCTAGCAGTCACAAAGGAAGAAAGAGACTTGGGCATCATCATCACTGATGACCTAAAATCATCAAGTAGACCTCTAAAGCAGTAGGTAAGGCTAGAGGTTGTTGGGTGTATTAGCAGGGTATCACAAGTCGTAAGAGGGAGGTAATAATCCCCTGTACAAGACATTGGTTAGGCCCCATCTGGAGTACTGCAGTATTGGAGGCCACACCTTCACAAGGACATTAACTAAATTGAGGCAGTCCAGAGAAGGGCAACCAAAATGGTGCAGGGACTGCATCAGAAGACATATGAGGACAGATTAACGGAGCTCAATATGTATACCCTTGAGCAAAGGAGGGAGAGAGGTGATATGATCGAGGTATTCAAACACCTTAAGGGCATAAACAAGGTGAAAGAGTCTAACATGTTTAAATATAAGAAAAATAGCAGGACAAGAGGACACAGCATGAGATTAGAGGGAGGCCGATTAAGGGGGAATGTGAGGAAATTCTTTTTCACAGAAAGGGTGGTAGATGCATGGAATGGCTTACCACAAGAAGTGGTGGCTATGAATACAGTGCAGGGCTTCAAACAGGCATGGGATAAGCATAAGGGAGCAATACAAATGACTATGAATAGATAGGTCACTGACAGAGCAAAGGCCGATGGCACATTTATAAGGTAGAAAAAGAAATGGGCAGACTGGATGGGCCTTGCGGTCCTTATCTGCCATCAACTTCTATGTTTCTATGTTTCTATGTAAAGGAAACATTTAAATCGTACCACACTTTAGGACACAGATAATACAGCATAGCCAGATTAGATACAGTTAGAATAAGCAGCTGGTTACAGAGGTATCATTTCAGTTACAACAAGCTTAACGTTGCAATTAAAGTTTGACAAAAAAGGGTTTGGTTGGTATAGTCATTGAAAAACCTTAGGCAAGCCTAGGTTTATGGTAATGGCTGGAGGGGTGGCAGAGAAGAGGAGAGAATTATGCTCCAGGGTATTTATCTGCCTGTGCAGGAGAAGTGACTGAGGTTCAGCTGGTATACACGCAGGTCCTTACGGAAAATCCCAAGGGAGTTAGCTCCCTGTAAGTGACCAGGGAGCTTATTCCATAGCATTGGGGCAGTACAGGCAAAGGATTTGTCACCTGCTGTGGTTCTAACCCTGGGTTCCTCTAGGAGCCATTGCCCAGTGGTACGAAGCTACCTGCTGGTACACTTTAGGGTTAGGAGTCCAGCTAGGCTGGCTGGGTGGAGGTCCGTGAGAAGCTTATAAGTGTTGCAAAGTAATGGATACTGGAGTCTATGACCAAAGGAAGTCCAGTTTAGCAAGGCAGGTGCATTGCAGTGATGGATCTGTGGTTTGGCTTTCATGGCAAAGTGCGCAATTTTATGGTAGAGGGTTTGTAAACTACTGTAACTCTGCTTTGCCACTCCATGCAGAATAGGGGCAGTATATGTAAGGGTAGGGTGGAGGATACTCTTAGCAATTGCTACCCTGGTCTTAGGAATCATTTGGGCACTGAGGCAGTAGAGCTGGCCAAGTTTTTGGTTGATATTTTTAGATCCACATGGGATTTTAGGGTGAGGCCTTGGTTCAGCACTAGGCCGAGATATTTGAAGGATTGTACCACTTCTATGGTAGTGCCTAATGCAGTGGTGAGTTGAATTAATGGGCTGTGATCCAGTCCTAGTAATCTTGGTCCGAACATGGAAACCTATGTTTTTTTGGTGTTTAGTACCAGGAATTTTTTTTAGTAGCCAGGTTTTGACCATGGCAAAGCCTGCCTGAAGGTGCAATCCCACTTCATCTGTTTTATTCATGGATCTATAAAGGACCACATTGTCTGCATACTGGACCACAGAGCAGCTCCTGTAATGGTTGCTGAGGTCATTGACAAACAGTGAGAACAAAAGGGGTCCTAGTATTGAGTCTTGCGGGACCCCGGTAGTTATCGGAAGCAATCCGGAAAAGGATCCCGTCCACTTGACCTGCTGGAAGCGGTCAGTCAGGTAGATGCTGAGCCAATTCAGCAAGTGTTGATCAAGGCTGATATTACTTAATTTAGCTATCAGTAGGGTGTGGTCGACTAGGTTGAAGGCCTTGGTTAGATCAATGAAGATAGCCCCAGTTGGGGAGCCTTCATCCAGTGTCAAGAGGACATCAGTGGTGAATCTGATGAGTGCCGTGTCTGTGCCATGGTATTTCCAGAAGCCATACCGGTTGGGAACCAACAGCTGGTTTGCTTCCAGGTAGTCTTGTAGTTGGCAGTAGACTAACCTCTCTTGGATTTTTGCCAGAGTGCAGAGGAGGGAGATAGGCTGATAGTTTTCTAACGGCTCCCTGGTGCCACCCTTGTGGACTGGCAACACAGTAGCCTGCTTCCAGACATTGGGGACATCTCCCTCCAGTAGCAACTGATTAATGAGCCAAGTTATTGGTAAGGCAATGGCAGGGGCTGCGGCCTTGAGCAGCCTTGGGTCTATGCCATCCGGTCCCACCATCCTGTTTGGTTTTATGGAGTGTTGGAGGGGAAGCACTTCTGAGGAATGTACAGTCCTTAGATGGAAGTGTGGGAAAAGAGGATCCTAGGCTTCTGTGACCACTATGACCTGCTTTTGGAGGTGTAGGCTTGCTTGATAGGTGCCAAGGTCTGTGAAAAACCTGTTGAAGGCAATAGCCGCCTCACCGCCTTCAGTTAGAGTTTGACCATCACAGATTACCTGGCCCTGGGGAATTTTTTTTTTTGCCATTTTTCAGGTCATTTATGCAGTATCAGAAGGACGTGAGGTCTGATAGGTTGGTCTGATGAAGGTTTTTAATGTACTCCCGCTTTGTGTTTTTCGAGAGTTTCTTACATTGATTCCTCAGGGATCTACAGGTGGCTAGGTCATCAGAGAGATAGTCGAGTACCTGTGCTTTTTCCAGGTCTTGTCTTGGTTTATCATTAAGGATTTTAGCTCCCTAGTGATCCACCTGTAGCAGTAACCTTTGGTGAGTATTTTCCTTAGTGGGGCATGGAGGTTAGCAGCCGAGGACAATGTGATCTGGAAAAACTCAGCAACAGCATCCAGGCTGGACAGGAGCTTAATTGGTGACCAGTCTATCTGGCTCAGGTAATGCTGGAAGGTTTTGGGTGAGAATTTCGAGAAATCTCTTGCTGCAATGAGTCTGGAGGGGATCTTGTCAGGCTTGTTTTTCCAAATGCAGAAAGTTGGAGAAATGGTCACTCAAAGCATCAGACATCACACCTCCTGCTTGGATATTTGCAGTATTGGTGGCAGGGATCAAGTCTAAGGTGGAATGGTTCCCAGTTCTTGGATTATGCCTTGTGATCTCAGTGAATACCTGTGTCAGGTTGGCATCATGGAGCGATGCTCTCAGTTCATGCTCTCTGCCCATTTCCCAATTAAGGTTGAAGTCCCCCAGCAGCAGTAGCTCTGTGTGTACTATACTCCCAAGGGCTTTTGTTATGTCACCCAAAGCCTGTTGAGCAGTTTTTTGATGGTTATATATGCATCCTATTGTTAGGTGCTTTGCATGGATTTCATGACGTTTTTTATTTCCTCCTGTTGTCCAGAACAGATGATTAAAATGTCATCTATAAATCTGAAATATGAAAAAATCTGGTCTAGAAAATTATTCTCTGACCCATTGTGGATGTATTTATTGAAAAAAAAAACATGAATAAATTTGCATAAGATGGTTACTTAGTTACTTGGTTTTGTGGACAAAAGGGGTCCACGGCCCATCGAGATTGTCCTCCACACGTGGAACATTTAAACCTGTAGTTAATTCAATTCTTATCCTTGATGACATTTTAATTCAATAGCCATTTATCTAGTTTGTTTTTGAAAGTACCAATATTAGTACAATCTATAATATCTTGTGACAGAGTATTCCATACCC
This sequence comes from Neoceratodus forsteri, assembly GCA_016271365.2. Lineage (NCBI taxonomy): Eukaryota > Metazoa > Chordata > Ceratodontiformes > Ceratodontidae > Neoceratodus > Neoceratodus forsteri. The sequence goes on along the minus strand of CM057449.1, from coordinate 769,329,120 downwards.
TGGGTGCCCTAACTGTAAAAAAGTATTGCCTTTTATTTGTTTTTGTTCTATTTACCACAAGCTGTTTATTGTGGCATCGAGCCATGATTCTCCTACTGGAGAATGAAATACCACACAGTTCCATTATGTTAGGGGTTTGAATTATCTTAAAAAGTTGGAGAAGGTCACCTCTTAATCTTCTTGATTTAAGTGAGTATAACCCACTACATTTTAGTCTTTCATCATAGTCTAGGTGAGCGAAATGTGGTTCAAGTTTTGTTGCCCTACGCTGAATTTGTTCAATTCTCATTATATCGGAGATTAAGTAGGAACTCCAAATAGGTGACCCATAGTCAGTGTAAGGCCTAACATGAGATCTATACAAGGTCATGATGCAGTCTTCTGATTTTGAGATGAAGGTATTAATTCTACGAAGAAGGGCATTAGCTTGATAGCTATTTTGTTACAATGATCTGAAGATGACAATCTGTTATTAACTAATATTCCCAGATCATTTTCTGTACTTGATTCTCTAATAATGGTATTATTTAAGAAATATGTCTGTTTAGGATTATTTTTGCCAAAGTGTAGTACTGCACATTTTGATACATTAAAGAACATTTTATTGGTTATAGCCCAATGCTCGATGGTAGCTAGATCAGTTTTTAGAATAATTTTGTTGGTCTCACTATTAACATAACCACCCAATTTAGTATTGTCTGTGAATTTTGAAATTGTATTATTAAAAGAGATAGTCATATCATAGACGAAAATGTTAAAAAGTGTAGGTCCCAAAACAGAGCCCTGGAGTATGCCACTTATTACCTTTCCTAGGTCTGAAAGTTCATTCCTGAACCTAACTCTCTGGGATCTGTTATTTAACCAACTGTGAACCCATGAGACTATTTTAGTTCAAAATCCAAGGTTAATAAGTTTGGTAACTAGTATGTTATGTGATACTTTGTCAAACACTTTATTATAATCTAGTAAGATAACGCCGACAGAGATATTAGAATCAAGATGTTTACGTATACTGTTGTAAAAGGAAATCAGATTTGTCACACAGGAATAACCAGTTTTAAACCCATGTTGTGTTTTATCTGTAATATTTAATGATTTAATTTCTGCTTCAATTAATAGTTTAATCTTCTTTTCCGTTAATTTACCGAGTATTGAGGTGAGACTGATTGGCCAATAATTTTCAGTTTTAGAGTGAGAACCTTTTTGGAGTATGGGAGCGACAGTTGCAGTCAACCAATCAGAAGGGGTCCTGGATTCCTGAAAGGATTTGTTAAAAATAATAGTAAGTGGGGGGGCAATAGCGTCAATTGTCTCTAGTAAAAATCTGGGGTGAATGTTGTCTGGCTAAGGACTTGTTGTTTACTTCAAGAAGCTGAGAAAATCCTTTGTTTCCTGTATTGAAAAATTGTAGTCAATAGAATTAGATATGTAGGATTTTGATTCAGTATGAGTATCTTGTTCAAATACTGAACAGAAGTATTTATTAAATTTATTAGCAGTATCAGTATTGGAGGTGATGGTAGTATAATTTTTTATTAGTGGGCCCACTGTTCTTGTATTTCCCCTTTTTCCATTTAGGTAGGAAAAAAGAGCTTTGTGTGAGTCTTTGGTGTGTGCAATGCAGAATTCAAGATTCCGTTTAACTGAGGTGATTTGTTTCTTTAAGTCCTTAACTACCATCCTGTATTTCTGTAATATTTCCCCTTTCTGACTTATATGACAAGTCTTTAATTGTGAAAATATTTTTTTGGGACAGCACTTTGTTTTTTAATAGAATGATTATACCATGCAGGAATATTACCCTTTTTATTATATTTCCTTCTTTCAGGGATATATAATTGTTCTAGTTCATGAATTTTTAGTTTAAGGGATGTCCAAGAATCTTCAGTATTAAGGGGAGAAAGTATTTTATCCCATGGTATGATCCTAAGGTGCTCATTAATCTGTAAGAAATCTTCCTTATCATATTGTTTAATCATGCATTTGTTGTTGGAGAGATGGTAATTTAATGGTAGTGTAAAGAATATTGACTTATGGTCACTATTACCTAGTGGTTTGGAGATGTGTAGACTAGTTATAGGGGTATCCATATTACTTATTACTAAATCTAGTATATTTTCTCCACGAGTTGGATCCTTCACTAGTTGGGTAAGGCCTAGGCCAATTATTGTTGTAAGTAACAATAAGTCATGCTGATTTGACCCAGTTAATGTGTCCCAGTTAATCGATGGGAGATTAAAGTAGCCCAAAATAAGGACTGTGCCTTTATTGGTGAGCTGGGATATTTCAGAAGTCATCAAGTTTTGTATAAGAAATGTCAACAGATGGTGGGTGATAGCAAGTGCCCACCAAGATCTGAGGAAGGCCTATAGGCTGAAGATACACCCAAATAGTCTCAGTTTGTGTTTTAATGGGGGATTCAAATGAGGGAATGGTATTACTAACATACAGACTTACCCTTCCCCCTTTTCTATTATCTGTTCTGGTTTTTGAAGTAGTGTTTAAAGCCAGGGATTTCCATTGTCCACTGTTTGTCAGGATTACCTCATGTTTCTGTTATGACTATAAATCCTAGATTAAAAGATAGGATTTTTGTTTCTAATTCAGTAACTTTAATAGTGTTAAAGGGAACGAGCATTAAGTGATAAGGCATTCAAGTGGTGGGAGTTACACTGATGGGAATTATTTTTAAGAGATTTGGATGTTAGCCCAATTTCCCCCCCATCATTATTAGTTTAAATGATTGTTTATATATGTTAAAATCTGACGTCCCAGAAGTGGACTCCCTCTTCTGCTGAGATATAGTCCATCCCAGCAGAAGAGGGATACATTATTATAGAATTCCTCACAATGAGTTAGAGAGGTAATGTTCTGTCTATAACACCATTTATGGAGCCAGTTGTTTAAGGCTTTGATTTTAGCTGCTGCAAATGTTGCCCCCATCACAGTCCCACATGTTTATAAAGAATGATTTTTTATCAAATAGGAAATGGTTGTGGGTTAATGCAAATCTAATTGTCTCCTCCATGAACTGTATAGAAATTTCAGTTTGGTTATTCATAAAATTAATTGCAGCTTCCACACCCAAATTCATGTTCAGTACTGGTGTATAAGCTGCTTACATCCACAGTAATCCAGCTGTACCTGGCATCCCATATTTTATCATTCAGTTTATTCATCAAATCCATACTGTCCCTTATGTATGATTTAAGTGTTAAGACATAGTTGTAAGAAGCTATCAATGAATATGTATAAATTCTGAGTGATGGACCCTATTCCTGCTGATATCTAGTGATATGGGAGAAGCAATTTGAGGGCATCAAAATGAGTGCCTCAATTTGCATGCCTGCAAGTACAGCAACTGAGGAAGAATAGCAAGGTAGAGGAATAGTGAGGTATGGAAGACAAAACAGTGATGATCAAGTGGTTAGTGAGTGCAGCAGTAGGAGGTTAAGTAGATAGAGTTAATGGGTTGCTGCTGTGCTAGCTGCGTGGTGTGTGGCGGTTAAGGTCACTGCCTGCAGTGTGCATGGAGCTGGGTTTGGGACTACATGGGGATATTTACATTTTTAATGATGGGTTACTTTGCTTTTTTGTTTTCAATCCTCCCATTCCCCTCATGTTGTTTCTTCACCTGTGGGATGTCACCTCTGCAACAGGTCTCGCCTCCCATGTTTGCATCTCTCCCCCAGTGTCCGCCCACCCTAGAGCTGAGAATCATTATTTTGGGGTGGTGCAAAAAAAGCAGGTCCTGTCGTGCTTTGCATGGTCACCGATTTTGTATTCTGCATAGTGCTGATAGCTGATTTTGTTTTTAGTGATTAGTACTCGCTGATGTGTCAGTCACAGTTTAAACTTCTCGGTTAACACATAGAACCATTCCTGACTCTATGGGTCAGCTAGGTAGATTGTCATCATCCTTGTGGATTTTTGGCAGGACATAAAATGTGGGTAATTCACTTTCAAAAATCGGTCTCTTTTTTAATATGCCATCCACATCTAAGGCTAATTTCAAGAAATTCGCATAATTCTCTTTGACATTTGTTAGAGGGGTTATTTTTTAATGTTCTGTAAGTTGTTTGATTTGATAGCAGTTCCATGTATTCACTCACATGCATGTCTTCCTTTATAAGGACAATGATCCCTCCCTTACATGATTTTATGAAAACCACTCCCTGCAACCTTTCCAGTTCCCCCAGTACAACACACTTTCCTTGCTTTAAGTTCCTGAAATAATTAAATTTAGCACCAGTGAACAGTTTATCGACCTCATTAGGTAATAATATTTCAAAAACAGCAATGGCAGCGTTATATACACGGGGACAAAAGATGGACTTTGGTTTAAAACAATGTCTTTCCCTCACAGTTTCCAGAATTCCTTCATAATCAGTCTCGGTTTCACATTCTTGTAGTAAGCTGGGTATGTTTAATTGGTCTATAAAATTAAAGTCCAAGTCATTTAAGTCCCAAACTTGTTGCTCCTCCATGTCCTGAATTTCTTCTGTTGGAATAGTAGGGACATCCTGGAAATTAAATAACTCCCTGTGTTTACGTTTCTTCAGATCTTTCCATTATGTTTAGATTGTTACTGTCCCTTTGCTTTGAACATAAATATTTTAACTTGATCTTTCTTATCAACATAAAGATATCCACTTTACATAAGTTTTGGCCAATTCTGTTTTCAGATGCAATATTTAAAAAAAAAACAACTAGCAGATAAACCAAGGGTTAATTTTTCTAAAGGAAAACGTAGTGGTGACAGATGAACACACTGCCACTTCAGTTCTACTAGGCAATTGCCATCAGGTAGTAGCTGGTTAAAAACAAAACTCAATGCCTATTGAGATGTGGGAGATGCAACGTTTGCCAGTATGCTGATGTAGGCAAAACTTTTACCAAAGGTGGCAAAACATTTCTGATTAATGAGTTTTTGACATGCACCGCTCCTTTTGTGAAGTACATGTGCTGGTGTCCCTGTAATTGCTATTACATAGGTAAGATCACAAGGCCTGCCAAACATTGAATTCAGAAACATGTAAGGGCCATTATGAATGGCAACTTATGCAGTGTAATTGGAGAGCATTTTGGGCTATGTCACAATGGAAAACTGGACAGCCTCGAGTACACCATATTGGACCATGTGACTAGAAATCTATGAGGTGGAAACAGAGTCAGAATTCTCTCACAGAAAGAGACTAAATGGATATTAAACTTGGGCACAGTTATACCAGATGGTTTGAATGAAGTGGATTATACACCTTACCTGTAGTAATTGTAATTTATTTGTTCTACTTTTCCCTTTACAGATATCAGAGATCATTGGTTTTGAGAGCCACCTTGGACCCCAACTTCCGAATAATTGCTATAGTGAGAGCTACAGTTTCTGCAAGAACACATTGCACAGAGTTAGTCCATAAAATTGAACTATGAGGTGAGGTACACCCTCACAGCTGGATCCTGCAATCTTAATTCTAAATCTTTCTTTTTTCTTTTCAATGCTTTTATACTCCATACCTCCCTTGTCTAAACTACTAAATAATAAATATATTTTCATTGGTCATGTGATAGCAGCCTAACGATCCACAGCTAGCTCCCACTGCTCTTCATCCCTTGTGCTGATTTTTAAAAAAATAAACCAATAAGCAGACACTGAATTTCACTACTGAACAGAAGATTAAAGCCACAATAGGATGTAGAAACCAGAGGAACACTCAAAAATGGAAGTGTATATGTGAAAAGCCCCTCCACAGCACTCGTCTCCTGCAATGCCAGAGAAGGGGATGGCCGCACAGTGGCCTAAACAGCAGCCAGCCACTAGTGGTAAACCTACAGTCGGGTTGTCGGCTGTCATGGAGGAAAGGTTCTTAGAAATCATGAAGCCGATGCAAAACTCCATTGCTGACATTTCTGAAGAGCTTCATTACATGTGCTCCTCGATGGATTTCCTGACAATGAAAGTGTCTGACTCTGAAGCCCGATTAACTTCTTTAGAAAAAAGACAAGACAAGGCAGAACTAGACCAAAGTAATGTGGTTAGGAGACTCAAAAAAATGTAAGAGAATTTAGAAGCTCTCGAGGGCAGAAGCCGACAAAACAACCTGCTAATCATCGGGATCCCAGAAAAAGAAGAATTTAGCTCTCCTATTGTTTTTCTCCAAAAAACTGTGTGAAAATATAGTGGGCTCATCTCCGAACTGGACAACATATATCATTGAAGGGGCACACAGGGCATTGCATCCACTACCACCTCTGGATGCACCACCCAGACCACTTATTTTTAAACTGCTTAATTTCCTGGATAAGCAGCACATTTTAGCTCAAGTTAAGTCGCCTCGGGAAGTGAAATGGGAAGGTCGCAAAATACGCATTGCCCAAAATCTACCACAGTCAGTTAGAGTTAAAGGGCAGGAGCTGCACCCGCCTGTCTCTAAATTAATAGCCATGGTAAAACAGTTCTGAGTTCGATACCCAGCTATACTCCAAGTGAAAATCAAAGATCAGTGGCTCTCATTTGAAACACAGGAGCATGTACTCACGGAGCTCAAGCAACTCCTACCTGATCTCTTTAAGTGACTGTTACATCAGCAATAGTAGCCATGGGTGGATTTCTAGTTCTGCCTGGATGAAGAGGTGTTGTTGCACCAGTTCCTGATGAGTATTCAGGGGTGTTATGTTGAGGCCCTGCCAGAGACTGTTATGATCTTAGTCCCTTGTCGCATGCCCTGTGGTGAAATGTGCTGAGTGGGTTGCATAATTGAGACTGATCCTCTTGTTCTCAAGCTTCCCTCCTTTAACTTCGAATTGCGCCCTGATAGAATGTGGGAACTTTGATTACTTTCTGAAATGGATTTACAAGGATTTGGACTCAGTTTCCATGGTTTGATCAACTAACTTTTCCTTTCTCCTTTCCTGGAAGTATATTATATATATGTAAGAGATCTATCAGCACGCTTTTGTGAACATAACAGAAGTACACTGCCAAAGTCATAAATAACTCTAAGCAAGTACTCAGAAGTGTGACTGGACTGTTACATGTCATGGTCTCTTTCTTTTTTTTATATGCAGCTTCTCCCAGTGGATTTATTATTGATCTGGGACAATTTGTCAATGGACTTTGGTGACTTAAGTTTATAAGGAGATCTTCTGTATACCCAGTATGAATATTGCCTTGCATAGATAAGTTATAGAGTGGAATGACTGCACGATAATTCTCTCTATTTTAATATTTGTTTATCTGAGTCCATAGTGCTTATGATTTTCATATAGAACACAACAGGGGGGGGGATGCAGTGGGTGGGAGGAGTTGGCTCGTGGGCTAGCGTTGCGACATCACATGGCAGGATTGTTAAGCCAGTGCAGTTAGTAGAACTGGGGGTAGCTTAGTTTATCGTTGTTTGTAGGAATAATTAGGGGTACTAATTTAAGATGGAACAGTTCTTTTATGTTTTGTGCGGGGGGTGGGGGTGCCAAAATGTATCTATTTAGAATACAGACTGCTTAATAACATATGGGAAGGACAAATTCTAATGGAGCAATTTGACCATAGATTGCTTAATAATTGATCCTTAAGAAATGAGTGGAGTATATAATATTGTGACATGGAACATTAGGAGTGCCAGAGACAGGTATAAGTGCCAAATTGTTTTAAAACATTTACATCACCTTAATATAGGGATTGCTTGCTTACAGGAGACCCATCTCATGAGAAAAGATACCTCTCTTTTATGTAAAACCTGGGTCGGCCAAGCCTATGGATCGGGAGCCTCTACCAATAGAGTGGGGGTTGCCATATTAATTGCCAGAACAGTCCCCTTTAAACTGATACAGGAGATATGCAATGTGAATGGTCGCTATTTGTAATGACATGGAGTGCTACAAATCCAGCAAGTCCTATTGGGGTCCATATATGGCCCTAAGGTGGACTCTCCCTACTTTTTCACTCACCTCCTGAGTCTAGTGGCCTCACCAGACCAAAAGGTCATACTTCTGGGAGGAGATTGGAATTTGACACCACAGTTGCAGCTCAGTAGATCAGACAATAGAAGGGTTGTCCCCTCCCCAGGCCAAAGAGCCTTATCAGACCTCATATCTGGAGCAGGCCTGGTGGATGTATGGAGAGTATTAAACCCAGCTGAGAGGTCTTATACCTTTTTTCATCTCCCCACCATACCTGCTCCAGAACTGACTACTTTCTAGTAAGCTCTTCTCTCTTGCCCTGGGTTATGGCTAGTGAAATAAATGCGAGAGTTATCTCAGATCACTCTCCAGTTACCCTCACTTTCCTTCAAGGTCCTGTTATAAAGAGAGATACCCTGTGGCAAGTAAACAGCCAGTTACTTAAAACCCTGGCTACCCTACTACATGTCAAGGATTTCATTTCCCAATTTCTAGAAACCAATAGGGACTCAGTCACAAAAATTGATACAGTGTGGGCTGCCCTGAAATGCGCTCTACGTGGTCAATGTATATGTCTAACGTCCACCTAATCCCATCAATTCAGAAGCAAAGTAGAAGACTTATTGTGTTCCATCAAATCTATTGAGAGGAACACCAATAGCAATTCTCTAGAGGCGGACTGGGTTAAATTGCACATTATGCATACACAATTTTTTGACCTAATGTCCCATAAGGCGGAGTTAGCATTAAAGAGGACAAGCTTTAGTACCTGGAATCTGGTGAATGGCAAGAGAAACTACTTGCTATCTGAATTAAACAAGCAGACACAGCCCGCTGTATACCGGGACTGAGGTCAGGGGGGAATGGCTCAACTATCACAGACCCCAGAAAAATTGCTGCTGTATTTAGAGATTACTTCCAAGAATTATACACTACTCCTACCAGTAACGTCTCTATACAGACATAGATAACCAAATACCTTGAGTTAATAGACCTCCCATGCCTCTCTCCAGACATGATTGCAACCCTTGGTAACCCTATCACTGAGCAGGAAATTGTACAAGCCATACAACAACTTCACTAGGATAAATCTCCTGGGCCAGATGGTTTAACTAATAATTTATACAAATCCTGCTCCCCAGATCTTGCCCACCTATTAATTGAAGTATATAATCATTGGTTTACCAGTGGCTTTTTTGAAACTAGATTCCTTGAAGTAATTATTACCCTTATCCTTAAACCTGATAAGTATCCCCTCTACCCAGAAACTTATCGTCCCATATCACTTTTGAACACTGATGTCAAAATTCTAGCAAAAACTCTGGCAAATAGGTTGGGACCCCTTATAGAAAATTTAATTGGCCCAGAACAAGTAGTCTTTATGGAGGTAGGTCCTCTAGTGATCATATGTGCCACCTGCTAGACCTACTTTCCCTGACCAGTTGCTCAGACACACCTGCTGTGTTAATTTCACTTGAGGCCGAGAAGTTGTTTGTTCGAGTTTCCTGGGATTTTCTGTTTCTGGCATTGGGTAAGATGGGTTTCCTTAAAAATTTTATCAAATGGATACAACTCCTTTACTGTTCACCTACTGCCCAAGTCTGATGTAATGGTATACTTTCTGACTCACTCGCACTACAATGAGGTACCAGACAAGGCTGTCCCTTATCCCCCCTCCTTTTCAATTTATGTTTAGAGCCTTTCATCCAGAAACTAATGTCTTCACCAGATCTTCTGGGTATAAAAACAAGAACTAGTCACCACCTGGTATCTGCATATGCAGATGATTTAATATTGCATCTGACAAGTCCAATCCTTGGTGTGCCAGCCTTACTCAGAGAAATTGATCTTTTCTCCCAAGTTTCTTATTATAAACTTAACCCGTCCAAAACCAAAGTCTTCCCATTGAATGGGAAAACTTTGCCTTCAGATATTGAGGGGTATAATCTAGTATGGGAACCAAAATCCTTGGCATATTTAGGTATTAAAATCTACAAGGAATTCTCCACCATAGTGAGAGAAAATTTTACCCCATTGCTTACTAACCTTAAATCAGATCTAACCAGATGGGGAGAATTACCAATCTCATTATGGGGATGAATAGCCACAGTGAAAATGAATGTCTTGCCCCATATTCTTTATCCCCTGGGAATGCTGGGTCTCTTTCTCCCTAAGAGGTGGTTTGCACAACTGCAAACATTGATTAATAAATATCTGTGGAAAGGGAGTCCAACAAGCATACTTTAAACTCACTGCCCAAAAATCACAAGGAGGCCTTGCACGCCCCTCATTTTTGATGTACTATAATCCATGTTAGTAAATTGGTTCATTGGATATTGACACCAGACCAAAGAGACTCGAGAACCCCCAAACCACTATGGCTAGACATAGAGATAGATCTAATAGGGAAAGCCTCTTGTACATTACCCACTTTACTGCATTCCTTACCTCAATGTATACCCAAAATATTAAGATATACCCCATTGGATGGTCTATCAGGGATCTACATCAATTACAAAACCATTTAAATTTAGGTTGCCACAAATCCTTAGAACAACCACTGATAGGGAATCCGCATTTCCATAATGGCAAAATACCTATTTCACCGTCTTTTTGGACTCTTTTAACAAGTGTCAAACTTCAGGATATTGTTTCAGAAGGCAAAGTTCTTCCCTTTTCACAATTGTGCCAGTCTCTCAACATTCAGGAGAGAAATCCCTTTAAGTACTAACAGTTAAAACAAGCTGTTGCTTCATTTTTTGGTAGGACATCACATATTGTCTCCACTGTTATGGAACTACACCCCCTCTTAATGATGGCAAACCAACCACATTTCATATCCAAGGTATATAAAGAACTCCAAGCCCTAGATTCTAGTTTACCAAAAGGCATTTGTTATTACTGGGTTAACATGCTCTCCCTACAAGTTGATGCCAACATCTGACATCCCATATGGTGCAACTTATACAGATACATTAAACAAGATAGGCTCCACCTAATACAATTTAATATCATGCATAATCTGTATTTTACTCTGGAAAGATTATTCAAAATTGGAAGACGTCCATCCTCACAATGTCAGCATTGTGCTGGTTCCCCTGGAGACCTTTACAATGTGCCATGGTCTTGTCCTAAGTTCACAGACTTTTGGCTCAGTATTAAAAATTCTTTGGATCCGCTGCTGGGGTTAAATACATTATTTACCTTGGATACTTGCCTCCTTAATAGATTCCCTCGGGAACTATTAAGAGTAGGAAAAACTACATGGCTCTCATCTCTGCAGTGGTCAAACTGGTTATTATGAAACAATGGAAATCCAAATCACTTCCATCTATATTAGAGCAGCATAAAGAAGTGTTACTGGCTCTACAACTAGAAAAACACATGGCCATGATGGCCAACAAGAGCCAAGTGTACCTTGACAAATGGGGACCACTTGAAGCTCTACTCACAGTTTGGAAGTCTTAAGCAACAATGTCTTATAGAGATTGCATTTCTATTAAGTAAATACCTAACTTGTGATTTTGGCATGGGGACAGGGGTTGATAGGGAAAGGGATAAGTAGGGAGGGATTTAAGGGATGTTATAGAATGTTTATTTTATATGTCCAGACAGAGGAGACTTCCTTCCATAGAATGTTGCATTTATTTTGTATCTGCTCCTCAGTTGTTTTCTGAATACTCACACATGTATTGTAATGAAAACTGAATAAAGTATATTAAATGAAAAAAATATATTTTCATTAGTTTACATAAATAATCATTTATACCAACCCCTTATATCACTAGTTCCCTTATGCTTTATTTATCTACACTTATATTATAATCTCTGCCTTCCTTACTGTCCCTTAATTACAAACTGAGAGGTTACTTTACTAGATGTTTATCCAAGGCCTACAAGCTGATGGAGTTGTTGCCTCTCTGTGCCACTCACAGGTATCCTCCTTCCCCCCTTATTATTGATTACTTCAAATTTCTTTCTTTTTTCTGGTACTGTATAAATTCACTGTGCATTTAATTAAGAAAGGAACTTATGCTGTCTTTAATTTTGATAATGCACCATAAATGCTTTAAACATGATTAAAATGTTCCATTGCCAGAGACCTCTGGTCTAAGTTCTCCTAATCAATTCATTTTAACATGGATTCCTAGTTATAAACTTATAACATATAAATTATGTATAAAATGATAATAGCAAACTAAATTACAAATTTAATTGAATTCATGTGAATCAAAAATGTTACTATTGCTGCTAACTGTATTAGCGTTTAACTACTTTTTATAATTGTATTTCACTGTTTCACTTTTTGGGTGAGTGTCACTTTAATTAATTTTGGATAAACTGGTGCATGATTTGGTACTCATCAGACTCACTCCCTGAGGAAGATGCTGTGTGAGGGTCAAAGCGCTGAGGAGAAAGGTTGCTGTTGTACAGTCAGCCACAATAAAATACTTGATTATTTCATGAACTCTGGACTCCATGAGTGATGAATTTCTTCCACGTATTCCTCCTTCAAGCTCTTCCAGTTTCATAGACATCGCCAGTCTTCACTGTCCTCTATATTCAGGTTATGTAAAATGAGGCAAGAAAGGCAAAATCAATCATGTTTTCTTTAATCATGTTTATTTTCATTCTTTTATATCCACTTCATTTTCATCCTGCCTCTATCACCACCAGTCCAATTCAGAGTAACATTTGAAGCAGACAGCCTCATAAAGGCAGAGCAATAGAGGACTTGTCCTACTTACTGTGTCAGTTATGGAAGTGAAACCAAGCCGGTAAAACATTCTATTGTTAATGCAATCGTCTACAGATATCTGAATATATCCACAAAATCGGAAGGTTGGGAACCTTCATGATGGACAGTGGCAGTAATATGCTGAAATTGATGAATGATGGGGATTTACCCTTTGTACCTTGCTTTGCACACAAACTAAAACTGAGAATGTGTCATGTGCTTGATAAACATGCACAGTCAAGAGAAACACTTGACACTATGTTGGGCATCACTGTATTTCATCACTCCCCCAAACATGCTGAGCTCCTCAGCCATTGCCAGCAGAAGCACAACATTCCTTAACATTGTTTAATGTAACACATTTCCAAACAATGGAACTCTGTATTTTATATGGAGGGAAGACCTGTGGAACAGAAACCTGAGTTTTGGGCTATGGAGTTTGATGATGTAGTCCGAGGGGGTTGGGGATATCTGTCACGGGTGCAGTGATTTGTTCTGCAAGAGCTTATTTCACCTTTGTAAACATATCAATAGGCCACTAAAGATATTAATGCTAAATCAGCAACCCTTACCTTTGTCATTCCCATGGTGAGTCTTCTTGAATGCCACACACACCATTATTTATTGTCTTCTATAGCAATCCAACAAAGTAATGATGGTGAATACAGATTACATCTACTTTTACACCTCTTGATCTCTTGCCTCATAAATAGGTGCAAGGCTTAAGAAATCAGGGACAAAGGACCAAAATCAGGGACACATCTTCAAAGTTGATGATATCCACTCAGGCATCTGGTAGAATAAGGGGCTTAGTGTAAAATGCATTTTCTAAAGAAGAACAAATTGGTAACTTTAATGTTTGACATTATTTTGTGCTTACAATCACCATTGTTTAGTCACTGAAACACAAGTTTTAGGAGGGACAGAGTACACTTTTTAGTCAAAATCAGGGATATTCTTGAAAATCACTATTGACACACTTACTCCTAAACCTATTGGTACTGCTAAAAAGTTTCCCTGAACTACTTCAACTGGGTCTAGCACCATGCTGTAGCTCAGCACTCCTAGCAGTAGCAGACTAACTCCTCCTCTTGATGTCACTACAACATACACATTGCCATCACCAAGAAGCTCAAGATGATCAGGTGTGCCACTGAGTGCACAGTAATGCTCTCTAGTCTGTCCTGTAGTTAGTAGTTAACTACTACATCTTTTGCTGCCAGCAGGCAGTGCTTCCATTCAAACTAGGCTGAAATAATGTAATATCTATCTATCTATCTATCTATCTATCTATCTATCTATCTATCTATCTATCTATCTATCTATCTATATGTAACAACCCCCTCCCTGAAGTAAAGTGTAGGGTTGTTACTAGCAGTTTCCAAAAGAGTACCATGTGCCTTAGGACCCACACTTTACCCTTGGTGAAAGAGAGGAGCATAAGATACAGCCTATATTAGGGGCACTGGGGTCTGGGAATTTAGGGTTAGTGAGACCCTTAGTAGTTCTTTTTGGGAGTGAAGCATTGGGTATTTTTTAGTCTGAACCACTATCTCAGTCAGTGTTATACTGGGTTATTTTTCTTTACATAAGTATCAGCCTAACAGTATTCTTCCTGTGGACTGAATTTATAAGTACCAAGGATTCCTGCTGATGGGATCGGTATTTTCAGTAAAAGACTATCTAACAAGAATACAGACCAGTCAAATGTAGTTCACTGTAACTGAAACTATTTGTAAGTTTACAATGGCTTTCTGCTTCTATTGCCTGATGCTGATTTTTTTCAAACCAAGCAAGTAACAAATTATAGATTTGATAGAGTTGGTCTATGAGTATTTTGTGCTGCCTTATGTTGAGAGTGTTGGGGGGGTTTAGATAAGACTGTGAAGTACCATGCCAAAGAAGTTAGAGGTTGCCCCGGTGAGTAAAGGATCTAGGGGCAGTGCCTTTCAGAGAGCTTTAATACCATGTCATGGGCATAGGTGTGGGGTTGACTTGGTTCCCTATGTGGGAAACAAGTCAGTGATTTCATTACAGTTATTGCCATCTGAAATGATGAGTGTCAGGGAAGCTGGATGCACTGAAGGCACAGGAACATGATACATTTAATCATGTGACTGCAGGACCTGGCCAGAGTGCCAAGGCTCCTTGTTGCAGTAACTCACCAGAGGGTCAGGAGCCATGCCATCCTTAATGCCTGAGAGTGGCCTGAGGTCTGAAGTGGTGAGCACTGGGCCCTTGGGCATCTTGGATATCCTTGTTTCTCCAAGGGTATGGGCACCTGAATAGGTGTACTGTGTGGACTTGGTCCTAAGGGTACAGTTTAAGGAGACCCCAAGGTGGCTGTGGGAGTCCCAGGTGGGCACCCCTTAAGGAATGTTCAATGATCATTCTGAGGCCTGAATGAATTCTCTGAAGGTGGGATGCTGATGTGCTTGTGGAGGACTTGAGGAAGAGTATTGTCATCCATTTGTGACAGAGAATGGATAGAGGTTTCACACCCTGTGAGATCCGAGGTGCAGGTCAAGGGCATAGTGTGAGGAACTGGGTAAATTCCTAATGTAGGGAGATGGGCTGGTTGTGACATTTAGCAAAGGAAAAAATCTCAGGAGTGGGCCTGTGTAGGTCAGTATCCCACTTTACAAGATTCAGCTGAGACTGTCCCACAGCATGTGGTTGGGATGTAAGGATGTGTATGGTTACTAGGGCATGGTGGTGCCTAGCCAGTTTTGTGTTTCCAATCTTAATAATTGTGACTCTGGATATTAGCACAGCTTGCTAGCATGCCACTAAGCCCCAATTTATATAAATGTTCTGATATTCATGCCCTTCTGTAGAAAGATAATCTTAGTGTACTAATGGGATAAGGGAATGTCACAAGTTGTCTAGCCATGTTTTGAAGCAGGGACAAGAGAGTCCATTAGTTTCAGTAAAGAGGCTAGGACTGCCATGCAACAGAGACCTGGAGGATGTGCAATGTGTGTGGTCTCATTAATTACCATAATGCAATATGTATAAGTCGATGAAATACAGGGTCTTTGTGACCCGATCATGAATTAAGCTGATGTGTACCTGAATGAATTTGAATAGTGACAGCCAAGTAAAGATGACAGATGAATTGCAGTTTGGACTTTGTGAGATTATTTCACCATTACCATGAAAGGTCCTATCTCAGTGTACTGTAAATATAAGAGATCATGGCCACCAGTGTCAGAACTGTTTGAAAAGGGGGTTCTGGTGAGTGAAACATCACTATAGCCCTAGACACAGGAGTTGCCCTGGGTCATGTCCAACCCATCAGGGCTTAATAAAGAGTTGGATTGCAGTTCAAATGGGGTTGCAAAGTGGGGTCCCATCTGAGTTTTGAAGCAGTGGAGTACTTGAGGAGTATGACTTGTGACTGAAGAAGAAAGTAGCAGAAAGTAGCCTATACACCTCTGAGACAGGAAGAAAAACCTGGCATTAAGTGCAATTTGTAAAGTGGATGTGAATGTTGATGGGACTGTGTAAAGCATGACCAAGGGGATGTAAAAGGCCTTTAGACTGGTCGTAGCATTAAAAAAAGTATTGTGGCACCAAAATATTATCTAGAATAAGAAAACATACTAACAGACTAATTGCCAGTAGATTAGGCCTTACGGTCTATCGAGTCTGCTCGAACCTCAGATCCCTAGTTGGGTGCCGAGGCCCCCCCCCCTTGTGTTCCAGAACCACCTCTCATCTATCCCCACCCCCCCTGGGCCAGGCCATCATCTGATACATCTGCCTTCTGTGTCTGTCCCACCCTCTCTTGAAGCCCTCCACTGCGGATCTCTGAACCGGTTCTCCAGGCAGTGCATTCCAAGGGTCCACCGCCCTCTCAGTGAAAAACCTCCTCCTCTTTTCCCCCCTCACCCTTCCACCTTCCAACTTCAAACCATGCCCTCTGGTGTTGCCTCCCTGCTTTAGTCTAAAGATCCCCTCCATGTTTACCCTATTTATTAACTTGAGGTACTTGAAGACCTCAATCATGTCCACCCTGTCTATCCTTTCCTCCAATGAAAACAGGCAGAGCTCCTCAAGTCTGTCCTCATACGTCAAATCCCCTAGTCCTCGTATCATCTTAGTTGCCCTCCTCTGTACCCTCTCCAGGAGCTGTATGTCCCTCTTCAAGTGTGGTCTCCAGTACTGTACACAGTACTCAAGGTGTGGTCTGACCAGTCCATTGTACAGCAGCAGAATCATTTCCCTGCTTCTAGAGGTGATCCCCCTTATGATGCATCCCAACATCCTGTTTGCCTTACTAGCCACTCTCCTGCACTGCTCAGAGTTTTTCATACATGCATCCACCATGACCCCTAGGTCTTTTTCCCCTGTTGAGGCCTCCAGTGCCTCCCCTCCCAGGGTGTACCTGTGTTTAGGGTTTCCCCGCCCAAGATGTAACACCTTGCACTTGGTGATATTGAAATTAAATTTCCATGTGTGAGCCCAGCTTTCCAGGGTGTCCAGGACCCCTTGCAGGGCCAACCTCCCCTCTTCCTCCTCAACTATTGCTCCCATCTTGGAGTCATCAGCGAAGAGAATCATTTCACACCCTATACCCTCCCAGATGTCCGATATGTATGCATTAAACAGGATCGGACCCAGGACCGAGCCCTGCGGCACCCCACTACCGACCTCTCTAGGGTTAGAGAGCTCCCCACCAACCACTACTCTCAGGGTGCATCCAGCTTACCAGTTTTCAATCCATCTGACCATCAAAGGGCCTACTCCCAACCCCATCAGTTTCTCCACCAGACCATTGCGAGGGAAAGAGTCAAACTCCTTGCTGAAGTCCAAGAATAATACATCCACAGGCTTTCCCCTGTCCAGTTCTGATATTACCCATTCATAGAACTCCACAAGATTGGTTTGACATGATCTACCTGGCACAAACTCATGTTGCCGACTATCCAGACCTCCCACTTCCTCCAAGTACACCCCTTTAGTATTCTCTCCATTAATTTTCCCACCACCGAGGTCAAACTGATGGGTCTATAGTTACCTGGTACTTCCCTCGACCCCCCTTTATGGATTAGCACCACATGTGCCTCTCACCAATCCCTAGGTACCCTCCCTGTCTCAAGTGACCTGTTGAAGAGCTCCACCAGGGATGCAGCCAGTATGTCCGCCAATTCCCATAGTAATCTCAGATGGATGTCATCCAGCCCAGGAGATTTATCTTTCTTTAGGGCCTTGAGGGCTACCCACACCCATTCAGTGGAGATAGCATCAGCTGTCCCCTCCACCTTACTGGCCTTTTTGTCCTTATCCTGATGTAACACCCCTAGGGTACCTCTTCCTCCCTCTTGCTCCATTTCTGTTGCTCCCCTGATCACACTCACTACCACTTCTATCCCCATCAAGCCTTGCTTTGTAGATATCCCATCCCCCTCCCTAGTGAACACAGAGGCAAAGTACTCATTTAATACCTCTGCCTGGTCCCTCGCCTCTTCCACCCACCCTCCTTCTGATCTCAATCTGCCGAGATGGCCCTTAGTTTTCACTGCTCCCCAATATACCGGAAGAACCCTTTTTCCCCTCCATGTATCCCCTGTGCCAGCCATTGCTCTTTATTGGACTTTGCCCCCTTCACCATCCGGGTAACTTTTCTAGATGCAAGACAGTACATTTCCTTTTCCCTACCCCCTCTTGTAGTTTTATATTTTTTGTAGGCCGCCTTCTTTTCTCTGACTGCTACCTGAACCTCACTGGAGCACCAGCATGGTTTATGTGACCTTGCTCCCTTACGTTTCACCTTAGCGCAGGTCCTGACTGCCTCATGAAGTCCCCTTTTTATGACCTTCCATCTCTTTTCCACATTTGTCATTGATGTAATCCCCTTCAAGTGATCCTTGAGAATATTTCCCATGCCCACAAAGTCTGCCTCCCTGAAGTCCATTGCCAGTGTCCTAGATCTCTCCCCCCCTCCCCCCATGCTTATTTGAAACCAGACAGTATTGTGGTCGCTTCCAGTCAGGGGATCCTCTACAACCAGGTCTCTTACCAGATCCCCATCTGCCAGAACCACGTCCAGGACATGCCCCTCCCTTGTGGGCTCCAACACATGCTGTGTTAAGAACACATCCTGGAAGCCGTCCAGCCACCTCTGCTCCTTGGCCACCTTAGAGAACATGGTTCCCCAGTCTGTACCTGGCATATTAAGGTCCCCTATCAATGCCACTCCTTCCCCTTTTAGTCCACACTGGGCAATGATGTTGTCCAGCAAACCATCCTCCAGAACATCACCCATCCTGGGGGTCCTATATACTAACACCCAGCTTGACCTTACCTCCTGCTGGGGTTCGTAAGGTGACCCATAAGGCCTCCACGTTTCCCTCTGCCTCTTCTACCCTAGCAATTTCAATGTCATCTCTAATGAACATAGCCAGTCCACCCCTTCTGCCCTCCTTTCTGTCCTTCCTAAGCATAGTGTACCCCCACACTTTTAGGTCCCAGTCATGGTTTATGTTGGCCCAGGTTTCCGTGACCACCACCACATCCACCCACCCTTGAACAGCATGGCCTGGAACTCTGGCAACTTGTTTCCCAAGCTCCTGGCATTTACTAACACCACCCCCCAACCCCTTATCTCTGATCCCCTTTGTTGAACCCCACCCAGGTTCCTTATATTTCCATCCTCCCTCTGCTCCTCCTGAAACCTCCTCCCCCAGTCTGTTTCCGCCTTCCCCCCTCCACCCTTGGGTTTGAATGCTACTCCCCTCATCTGGAGGAAAGGGTTTCTGGTCAGCCTCTCCCTTATCCCTCCCCCCTCACAAGTTTAAACCCCACCTTTCTTGAATGTAGTCAGCCACCCCCAGTTTAAGGACTTCCTTCCCTAACGGGGCAAGATGAAGCCTGTCCTTGGCATACAGTCCCTTATCCTCCCAAACTCCTTTCCAGTTCCGTAACACCCCCAACCCACTCTCTTCACCCCACTTCCTGAGCCAGTCATTAACCTCTGTGATCTTCATTTTTTTCTCCACTGAGGCCTTTGGTACTGGCAATATCTCCGAAAAGGAAATGTTGCATCCATTATCCCAACAGACTCTGGCAAGTTCTTGGAACCTTGCTTGGATTTCCAAAATGATATTTCCCTCTAGATCATTAGTTTCCAAATGCACCAGGAAATCCAGTTTCCCTCCACAATCCCTAACCAGTTCGTACACCGTGAACTTTGCTCTGTGCACTGTCAGCCCAGAGATACTCACTACCTTCACCTGGCTATGGCATCCACCTTCCTGTCCCTCCTACTGGATACCCCTAATCATTGAGTCTCCCAATAACAGAACCTTAATACTGTCATCATCCTAATGGTTACCTCCACTATGCACTCTCAACCCCCGATCCCCCCATTTATTCATGATCTCAATTCCATGGGAGTCTTCCTGCCTTATTAGAGACCCTCCCCTTTCAGCCTCCCTTGTTATTTTGCCCACATAACTCAGACCCCCCCGAATAGGTGTCCCCTTTAACCTTCTCTTATCCAAACCATTTATCCTGGCCCTGATGGTTTCCCTTCCCCACACTGCCATTCTCCCCCCTTGTAATAGTATGCCTGCCTTCAGAGGCCCTCAGTGGGTCCCCTTTACCTAAGCCCCCATCCTTGGTACAGACCCCCCTGCTGAAGGGGGGCCCCTCACCTGCCTCCTTGTCTCCCAGTTTCTCTCCAGTCATGCTGTCCTCCCTTATGTCTGCAATATGTTGCATCTCCCCCATCTGCTTAACATTTATGTTTCCCCTTCTCCCTCTGGGACTATTTCTATCCTTTCCATTGCCAGTCTGTGATACCCTATGGGTATCCAACTCCTTCCCCCGGGCCTCTGTTTCAGTTTCCTCATTTCCACCAACCCCTTCCTCCCCCTCTAGGTTGCTTAGTAGCTCAAGTTTATTGTAACACTCTATGCCAGCCTCCATCAAGTAACCTGAGTTTCCCCTGACTGCACCTCTAAACTGCCCCTCTTCCTCCCCTCTTGCCCAGTTTTCCTTAGGAGCTCCCTTGTCACAGTCTGCTCTTCTAGGCTTCCCCACAACAGCCCCTCCTGACTCTTCCCCCTCCACTCTCTTTATATTCGGAATGTTTATCCTGTACATTTTCCCCTTAGCATCAACATCCCTATCTAAGGGTCCTCTGTCCCTAATATCCCCCCTAATATCCCCCCTCCTGCTTGCTGTAACATAACGTCCTATAATTTCTGAGCATTGCCCCAGCCTCCCCTCAGCCCCACCCTTCTGCCACCCATATCCACACCCCTTATCCATGGACACCCCCCAACTCACCCAGCTTACTAATTAACCAATATACTTCACTTCTGATACAAGATAGCTCTCTACAGAGTGGGCAGCCTCCCTCTTTCCAGGCCCAATTGAGAATTATTGCCATCCCACAGCCTGTGCAGCCTACAACCCTTCCGAAGATGCCTGCCATGGTGGAAAGTGGCAACCCTGTTTGCCCCTCTCTGTTCATAATGGCACACACCCCTTTTCGCAGTCCCTTCCCCCATGAATACAGTCTCTCTCTATACTGACTGCAATTATTTACTAACGCAATTTCAGCCCCACCAATAAAGTTACCAAGTGTCACAAACACATACAGTCCAGTGTGTGTCCAGTCCCACTAACAGTGTGTGTATGCAGACATCAGGTACCGTATGATGTCACAGGCCCACCAGTTCCTGTTGCTTCAAATTTCAGTCACAAACAGAAATGCACAGCCCTTCAATCCCAACCCCCAGTGGCTTTTCAGTATTTAAGAAAGCCTACAAAACAGGAAGGGTGGGAGGGCTCTACCACCACCAGGCAAACATCACATTTAAATTTCACTCTAATTATCACTGCCAAACAAGTGTTCCCACACCCAGCACACAAGCCCCAATAGTTACAATATCACAGCCCAAGTAACAGTTCTAACTCAAAGTAGTAATTTTTAACACACAGAACTAATTTCAAGTACAAAACTATTCAAATATTTCAGTTAAAACAGAAGATAAAACCAAGCCTCTTTCCTGAACAACCTCCTATTGTAGGTCCATTTGGACAGAGGAGTTTGGCTCTAGACTGAGGTGGCAGCCACATGATCTGAATGTATGCATTGATTAATCAAAATTATTCAATGCCAGCTAGGACCTTGTTTGGTTTTTGAAGGTGTGACCCAGTAAATGTACAGGCTGATGCAAAATAGTGTTATAAAGACCAGCACGTATGGAAACCTGATTATTCTGTTCATAGAGGTGGTACTTGGACCTTGTCATGTGGGGAGTTGAGTGAATGGCAATCCACTGTCGGTCACACAGAGGAGGTAAGTCATTTCTCCCAGTGCTGTAAAAGGGCAGAAGTGGTGATAATGTGGTGGTCAGCTGTCAGCTTCTCATTTTGTATGGTGGTAGAGCACCAACCAGCAGGTAGTAGCCTGCGCAACAAATTGTAATCCAAAACTCAGATGCTGCCCAGCCTCACAGCCCAGAGGGTGCTGATTAATTGCATGGTAGAATAAGCACTTGCTGAGACTGGAGATGTGCAGAAATGTGATAATGTGGTACAGTAGGTGTACAGTACAGTATGTGGGTCATGAGGAGTCTCTGTTCAACTGAAGAGGAAGAGACATTGAAACTGCAAGGATTTGAAGCTGGTACAACAATGAAGTGTTCATTAGGGGCCAGGGTAGCTATCAGGCTTATAAATTGATCCCTACACCCTGGATCGAGGTACTGGGAGAACAGAAAGTGACACCAGAGTCAGCAGGACCCACACAGCCAGCACAACCTGAAGACCATTCACCTTCACCAGCTAGTGATGACACTGAACCTATCTTTTTGTCACCTAAGCAGACTGAGAAGGATGATGTCCCAGATCTTGAAGAGTCAAAACCAGTCAGATGCTGATCCACAGCCCCACAGTACGGCTGCTGAGAAAACGAGTGCAGCTTCACCTTCTTGGCCTGAAATGTGCCATAGCTGGTGGAAAAAGCAGATGGAAACATTGAATTAGGAAGAGGAGGAGAGCTGACAGACTGCGTATGTGGCTTCATAGCAAACCACTTTCCAGATGCACACCTTTTTCCTTGTTCAGCCTTCTGCTCTGTCAACTACCAGCTTTCCATATATGGTGCTAGAGTAAGTCAGTACACCATCACAGTCACATTTGGAGGGTCTGGAGTGGAGAGAGTGTCTAAGGGTGATATTCTTCTGCTCATTATTCCTCCTTCCCACTGATGGAGGTTCCTGGACAGTCATGACCCTGTGGCCCTATCACTCCACACCTCAGAAGAAGTCCTATGGCTGGAGCCTGGACAGGGTCAGGAAGATCTAATATGTCTGTTAGGCTGAGAGAATATTTCTAGCAGGATGCCATGTCAGGTCAGTGGCAATATAGGTTTCAATATTATCTGGTGTAGTTGTGGCACACCATGGAGAAGTATTGGGAATCATGGTGGCAATATAAATTTCAATATTATCGGATGTGGTTGTGGCACACCATGGAGGAGTATTGGGATTCATGGTTAAGAAGGAGGCTGAGGACTACATCTAGCAACACACTGCTGCAACTGAGGAGCTTAAAGAGACCAAAATCATGGAGGTGTTAAAGCAGCAGAAAGTGGAGTGGAGCATTTGCATGCACTACATAGTGCATGTGACATTGACTGGACTCAGGTGCCAAAGACAACTAGAACTACAGACTAGTAATCCCTTACTAGTAAAGCCTCACCCAAACCAGTACAGGAGCCACAAACATAGAAGTCCTCAAAGTATTTTCCAGCATACATTTCTAATTCTCTACTGTTCTTCAGTTCTGAGCCAGTGGGAAGCGCAGGTTGAAGAACCCTAAAACTCTGTTTGGATTATTCACCCTCTTAGTGTTCTTTATTGTGTGACTGGTAAGCCTGAAATGCTGTTCACCATGGATCATTTCTGCTCTGAGAAGTTCTTTACAGACCCCTAATGAAGAAATGATAGAGACAGCAATTGCCTTCATGCAGTACATGTGAATGTTATGTAATCAGTTATAGTTATGGTGTTTCTATCCACAAGTAGGACATATGAAGTATGTATTTAAGAACTATTGCTGTGCCTGTATAATCTGTTCTGTGAAACAATAGGCCAGCACCACACATTCGTGGGTCTAACTGGATTGTTTATTGCAAAAAGGGGGGTGTTACCTGATAAAACTCTGTTCAAAATTTCCATATAGGTCTGTAAAGATCCCTGTCAATTACTTCACTCCAACATTCTAAGTTTTATCAACACCTGCCAAGAAATGTAAAACAATGATTTCAGTAAAATATATAGTGTAAAATATATAGTTTAGCAGTTTGTGTGTGACTGTCTTTCACAAGGGTGCTAGGAGTTCATTGAGAGTTGTTTTAAGGGGACCCTTGGCTAGGGGACATCAAGAGTAGGTAGGTAGTAGTCCCTGGAGGATGGGGCAGTGCAGGGCATCAGATTCTCTCAGGACAACAAGGATATCTTCCTGCTGAGAAGTATATCTTTCTGGTTCTGGAAGATGGCACATACTGATCTATGCCAGAGAATGTGATGTATGTCTCATATCAGCTGCCACATGACCAGAGGTAACCAAGGAAGCTATCTCATCTTGGATGAAGTGAGTGAGGTTGGTATAACTTCTGTATCTGGCTATTAGGGCTGTAGCCTCCACTGTTACAGACTGAGTGGCTGGTTGAATGCAAGTGCAAAACACTGACTCCATGGCCCTGTGGGGAATCAGGGATGGTTCATCAGCAGGGAAGGGGGGGTGCATCCCTTAAGTAGCAGAGTTATGCAGGATTACATTTAGTTTTTCATTTGCTTGAGTGGGATTTTGGACAGAGTAGAGGGGCTGCACTGCATGGGCCCACACTGGCCATCAGGCTATGGCTGGTCTTTTTGACCTCCTTGTGCAGTACAGAAGGGTCCATGGCATCAGCTCACATTCTCATTGTTTCTGGAGACAAATACCTCCATTCCTTCCCCTCTCACATTTGATGGTTCCACACTCAATGTTGTCCAACACTACAAATACCTAGGTGTATGGCTTAACCCCCAGCTTGACTATAGTAAGCATACCAATCACATTCATGCTAAACTTCACCCTAAAGTGGGCAACTTGTGTAGAAACAAGGATGCTGTCTCTCTCTAATCACTCAGCATCGGCTCCTAACCAAAATGATAACACCCTCATTCAACTATGCTAACACAGTGTATGGCACTGCTGCCTCCTCCCTTGCCAGGCTTGACTTCCTCTAGAATGCTTTTTGATGCTTTGCTGTAAATGCTCCTCCTTGCACACATCACTGGTCTCTTTACTCATCCCTTTCTGTCTCTTCTCTTCACTACCATTGTTTACTCTACTCTTTTATCTTCATCTCTAAGTTCTGGCTCAGCTCCTTATCCTCCTACCTCACCTATTTCCTGTCACCCTCCGCTGTGGTCTCCTACCCGCTCAGGTCCAGGGACTCCCATACTTTCCTCCCTCCCTTGGCCCTCCTCTATTTCTGGATCAGCTGCATTTTCCTACAGACTGCCCACACTCTGGAATTTCCTTCTCTCCCACATCAGACATTTCCCTTCTCTACCTCTCTTAAAAAGTGCCCTTTCCCACTCCTCCATATTCCCGGACTCCTGTCCCTGTCTAGGCTGATCCCTCCCCCATTTCATTCATCCCTGATCAGCTAACAGGGATTTGCTTCTGCACTTATCATGATTACTTCACTCCCTTTTTCCCTTGCTGTCACTTCCTCTCTCTTCCATCCTCTTCCCCAATCACCCTACCCCGAGGCTACTCTGCTCGGACAATATTGTGTTTATTACTTCATCTCTGCACTACTGCATCCTATTTATACTTGAATTTTGAATTCAATGTTATTCCATGCATTTTTACCCTAGTATTTGTACACTGTATTGCCAGTGCTCACCTATGTATTATACTAATGCATTTCTTATTCTGTGAATATGTATTCCATGTTATACCATGCTGTTGTAACCTACTATTTTGCATGCTGTAATTTAGCTACTTTCACTTTTGTATTTGTACTCTTTCCCAACTCCATTTCCCCCAGGTCGCACCTGGAAACATGTCTCGGCACAGTGTGTCTCTTCTGGTTAGAAACTTTAAATAAATAAATAACTATACATTTAAAATGGGGGAGGGTATAACTGCTCATTGTCTCTATCGTACGGGCAGGGTAGCTACTAACAGTGCTAAACAGAGTATTGGGTGGATTGGTACTAGGTTGTGCAAAGTTTTTTAACATTGTTAAGCACAGTACAATGTAAAGTGGCCTAACTTTGTATAGAGTGAAGTGCTTCTTCATGTTGTTCTTCACCTAGTGAAGTGAGCACTTGGCAAAACTACACACAGTAACACTTTTCTAGTGATGGTGCCACTTCATTAAGTGTTTGCCATTAAAACAACATGTAGTGGCACATTTGCTGGTGAAATTCCACAACATGTGGTACTTTCTGTTTAAAAAATGTCTCTATGTTAAAAACAGGAAAAGAGATGTATGTTTTCTCAGAGCTATTAATTAAGAGGGAACAAAAAAAGGCAGAGGAGTCTACTCTATACCAAGTCAGAATATCCTTATCAGCAATTAGTAATCTCACTTACTAGAACATTTAGGGCCAGATATTCAAAACTTTGCACTGGGCAAAAACCATTTGCACAGGTTTAGCGCGGGATTAGCGCGGGTCTGCCATATTCAAAAGGCCAAATAGCGCAGGCAAACTGCATTAGCGCCGGGCAAAATTATAATGTATGCAAGGGGCAAACTGACATGAATACAGGCGCAATGCTATATTCAGCTTCTAAGCGCCCGCGCTAAAGTGGTTTCTGCGCAACTTAGCGCGACACTTAGCGTGGTGCACATTACCGCCCAGGAAAAGCTGGTTTTAATCCTGGGCAATCAGCTTTGCGCGACATTATGGCTTTGCACGGTGTTTGCGCGGGTTTAGCGTGGGTTTTGCGTGACCCTAACAAATAAATATGACACATAGATAAAGCCAAACATAGAGGAAGCATGCTGCTAACTGATGGCATCACAATGATGCCATCATCTGCCACCAGTCCCAGCCATGCCAGGCAGTAAGTGGTGACCCTGCCACCAGTGGACAGCACGGCAGTGTGGCCATCAGCACACACCTGTGGACCACACTTCCGGGACACCAACAGATGCCAGCACACACATGCAGCACTGTGGGCATGGAGGATGTTGAGGGGAGCATATACGGGTGGCGAGGCTGTGCTACAGATCAGTGTGTGGCCACAAGGCTGGGACACATCATGCAGTGTACATGGGTCAGTATTGGGAATACCCCAACACCAGTGTGCCTTCGATAATATATGCCCCCGGCCACATACCCTCACAGCTGTACAACTGCCATAGCACAAAGCCAGAAGTGTACATGTCACTGTGAGCATCCATGCCACAGGTGCAGCATCTGTGGGTCAAACAACAGCGTAACAGTAATGTCCAGTGTCAGAAAACATCCGCAGGTTGGGCCGCTCACTGTGTATAGTGCAGTCATCATCACTGCCCTACACACCACAGGCATTGCTGTGTCCACGCACTACTGGCCCCCTTGCTACTGTAGTTTCTGCTGTGCACTGTAGCATGCCCTACAATGTGACAGTGGCATGCAGCACCATCACCACCTGTGCCTATGGTGTCCTGTCCCCTGGGGTATAATATGCTATGCTATGCTGTACTGTTTACATGTAGCCTGCAGCTATCATCATGCACTGCCAGACTGACCTACAGGTGGAGCTGCGGTTGGACCTGGTCAGCCTCTGTACTTCCAGACTGACCTACAGGTGGCTCTGTGGGACTCTGCAGTAACGCTGGGCAAACTGCATGCAAATCAGGGTATAATGACATACTAATCCGGTTGTTTGCCCAGAGACTAAGTAAGTAGGCTCATTTGCATGGCACTTTTGAATATGGCACATTTTAGCCCCGGCAAACATGTTTGTGGCTAACTGCTGAAATTCGCTTAATGCCGCTGCTTAATGTGTTAGCGCCGGGCGCTAACGGTACAGGGAATATTATACAGTTTTGATCACTGTTCTTTCACATCTGCTGCTTCCTGCAGCTGTACTGAGTCCATGCATTTGCTGGCACACACATTGGCCAAGTAGTTCGTATGTACCTGCCCTCATGTTGCTGTGTACTGTGTTGTTGTTGTGGGTTGCACTTCCTTGTTGCTTTATTCAGTGCTGTCTTATTCCAGGGCTATTTTTGCCCTGCACTCCCAGCCCAGTTTGCATGGCCTCATTACCATGCCATATTCGAAGCTGTTTGCCCTGGGCTATTCCTTTGAATATAGCGTATTTCAGTTCGGCTAAGTTTGTCTACAGTGCTAATTTGCCCCGGGCAAAGTTTTGAATATCTGGCCCTTAATGTTTTATTTCACCAATCTTGCAAAACAACCAACCAGTGATTGTGCAACCACCATTTCTCAAACAAAAGATTATCTTTTAGGGCTTTAATATCAACTCATCTAAAAACATAAAAAATATATAGCATATAATTTTGTCTACCAATAAAAAATAAATTTATTTCTTCCCAGAATTAAATATACATAAAATCTGGGAGTCATTGCAGTTTGAATGTGGCCTACTAATCCCGTATGTAAATGGAAATAATATCTGACAGCACACTGGTTAACAATTTATACAGTAGTTATTGTAGTACTGGCTTTATAGACCAACAAATTCCTCATCTGATGGCACAATGTTCACAACTATATGTATATATATATGTACAAGCAGATAACCTAAACATACAGTACCTCATATCTGCAAAGAAATGTTTAACTGCCACTATTAGGTTTCAGTGATTCTTGATTTCGCAGGAATAAGAAAATAACTAAATAACATGTGTAAGCACAATTTTTCTCACCACAATTATAAAAAGAGATGAAACAAAACTCCACCTGTTATTCTTTAACCTGCTTTTTACTAGACATGAAACTAAACTTCATTTAGTGGAACTAGAAAACAAGAGGGTAATTCATATTGGGAAAAGTATATAAACAAATGTATAAGTAAAACAGCACAATGTCCATGTGTGTTTGTACGTATATACAGGAGAGACAGGGAGGGGAGAAGGAGGGGGAGTAGCTCTCTATGTAATGGAAGGGATAAAAGCAACTGAACAAAGAGTAAAAAGGGAGGAGAAGAGGCACTGTGGGTCACCTTAGAGACTGGAAATGGCACCACAATCAGCACAGGGGTTGTATACAGACCCCCATGTCAGGGGGAGGGAATGGACAAGAATATGATAGAAGGCATTCTTAGGATGGCAGGGAAAGGAGAGATACTGTTGATGGGAGACCTGAATATGCCAGATGTTAACTAGAGCACATTTGCTGCAGCCACATCCAAGAGCAGGGCCATTCTCAAGGCCCTACAGGTGGCATGTCTCAGACAGCTAGTTTTGGAACCCACTCATGAGGGAGCAATCTTAGACCTCATACTCTCAAATGGGGACAGTGAGAGGATCTTAGATCTAGAAGTGGGTAGCCATCTGGGAACAAGTTACCACCAAACAGTCTGGTTCACGATAAACTCAGCTACAGAGTCAAGCCATACAAAAGTGAGGGTACTGGACTTCAGGAGGGCTGACTTTGGCAAGATGGGAGAGTGCCCTAGAAAAGCACTAGCAAATAGGCTAGAAGGAGAGGTGGAGCAACAATGGGGAAACATCAAAACTGCCATCACAGGGACAACAAGCCTTTGTGTGAAGCAAGTAAACAAATCAAAATGAAAGAAAAGCCACTCTGGTTCTCAAAATAGGTGGCGGGGAAGGTCAGGGAGAAAAAGATAGCATTCAGGAAGTATCAGGAAACACAGAAGGAGCAGGACAGACAGTTGTACCAGTTAAGGCAGAAGGAAGCAGGGAGGGAAGTCAGAATAGCAAAGGCCTAAACTGAGGAAAAGATAGCCAACTCGGTTAAGAAGGGGGATAAAACCTTTTATAGGTACATCAGGGAGTGTAGAAAGACAATGTGAGGGATAGTGAGGCTGAATAGAATGGATGGTGGGTGGGCAGAGATGGACAGTGAAAAATCAGGGATACCAAACAAATATTTCTGCTCAGTATTCACAAAAGAGGAGGAGGGGGAGGTGCCTAATTTAATTAACAGAAGCACTCTGGATGCAGGGATTGATCTCAGTCCTTTCAGAGAAGAAAGGGTTCTGAAAGAACTCTTAAAACTGAAGGTGGACAAAGCAATGGGGTCTGATGGAATTCACCCTAGAATTCTAAAAGAATTAAGGAGAGAACTAGTGAAACCACTGACTACCTTTTTTAACAAATCATGGGAGGATGGTGTAGTACCTGAGGACTGGAGGAAGGCAGATGTGATTCCCCTTCACAAAAGTGGGAGCAGGACAGAGGCAGGAAACTACAGACCTGTCAGTTTGACCTCTGTGGTAGGGAAAGTGATGGAATCACTTCTGAAGGAAAGAATTGTTGAGTACCTAAAGGCCAGTGGGGCACAGGATTCAAGGCAGCATGGGTTCACAGTGGGAAGGTCATGTCAGATGAATCTAATTGATTCTTTGACTGGGTGACAAAAGTAGTAGACCAAAGAGGGGCTGTGGACATGGCCTACCTAGACTTTAGCAAGGCATTTGACACAGTCCCACACAAAAGATTAATAGTCAAATTAACCGCACTGGGAGTGGGTCCCAGGGTGGTAGCCTGGGTAAAACATTGGCTGGACAACAGGACACAGAAGGTAATTGTAAATGGAGTCCACTATGAAGAGAGAGGGGTTATTAGTGGAGTACCGCAGGGTTCAGTACTGGGTCCAGTCCTTTTTAATGTCTATATAATGACTCATTTATTCATTTATTGGTTTATTTTCTTTTTTTAAAAGAAAAGTATCTGAGGATCAGTGGCAGGATTTTTAGGACAGTAAATTAATAAAAAGGGAACTAGGAGAGCTTCAGTAACAGACAAGTAGTGAAATTGCAGTATAATGTGGGAAGTGGTGCAATGCAGTGGCTGTGGGGCAGCCATATTCAGGCAGACCTTCTGGACACTGAAGTGATGCCCTATCTGCATGCATCTCTCTGGACTGTGGGATGAAGTAGCCAGGCTCAGAGCAGAAATAAACCGGGTCAGGAGTACCATCACCCCTATCCAGAGACCACCCAGAGCAATGCAACTGCCTCAAAGTATACTGAGAACGAGGAGCACTTGGATGACAGTGGGCTCAGGGAGGGTTAGAGTCGGTCAGGCAGAGGCACATCACAGATCCTATTCCACTAAAGAACTCATATGCCACACTGGCAAATGGGGACAACCAAATAGAGGTACCCAGAGAAGTGGAAGGAAAGGATGTTGAGGTTAGCCAAGGAGGTGACCTCAGCGGGAAGAGCAGTGGACCCCAGAGGAGGAGGAAGTGAATCTTGGTGGGGGACTCCATCATAAGAGGGGTTCAGCTAGGAACACAGGAGGGGGATGACAGGGAGGTGAGATGCCTACCAGGTGCCACGGTATGGAGGGATGGAAGGAAGATCCTGGGGATCACTGGGAAGGCAAGACGGGAGGGTGAGCTGGATATCATTATCCACCTAGGAACTAATGACCTGGCAAATAGGAGCCAAAGGAAGTTCAGGAAGAGTTTAGGAAATTGGGGAGGGGTCTCAAGCAAGTAGCTATTTCTGTCACTTTCTCAGAAGTACTACCTGCAATAGGCAAGGGAGAGCATAGGGGTGCATGCACCAGGAACTTTAACTCATGGTTGAAGAACTGGTGCTGTGAGGAAGGGTTTGGATTCATTGGTGACTGGGGACCCACCTGGAGGGATGGAGGTTTGTTCAAGCCCGACGGCCTGCATCCATTCTGGAGGGGAATCCAAGCACTCAGTGATAAGTTGAAATGCTACATTGACAAGCATTTAAACTAGCAAAGGGGGGGGTGGCAGGCCAGCAAGGAGGGTACCTACTTGCTCACCCCCCACAGCTAGCAGTGGAACCAGTGAACCGGATGAGTGGCTACATCTACAAAGCAGTGTGCTAAAGATGGAGATTAGCACCCAAGAGGTGGATCAGTAGAAAAGGGGCAAAATTCAGCAGAAGGGCAGACAGCAAGGAGAACCAGGGATAAAGGACAACCAAGGAAGGGGCTGGAGTAGAACAGCGAAACAGTCTAGGGAGGTCAAATCATGGAAAGCCATGTGTGTCAATGCCAGGAGCCTTAGCAACAAGATGGAAGATCTGGAGGCTATCATGGTGCAGTCAGACCTGGACATTGTGGCCATCACTGAAACCTGGTGTAATGATAACACGACCGGAGATGGCCATACCTGGCTACAACATATTCAGAAGAGACAGAGCAGGTAGGAAGGGAGGAGGTGGCACTGTGTGTGAAAAATGACATAAGGGCCACAGAGATCAGGAGGAACAAAATGGGGACAGATACTGTGGTTAAGCTGGAAAGGAAAATGGGGCCAGCCATCCGCACAGGTGTGGTCTATAGACCACCAGCCCATGAGGAAGAAACAGATAGGGATTTGATGCTAGCCATCCAAAGGATGGCAGACAAGGGTGAGGTAGTACTGGTTGGAGACTTTAATATTCCAGACGTGGACTGGAGCATCCCAGCAGCAGCATCAACTAGAACCAGATTTATCATGGACTTCCTTCAGGGTGTCTTCCTCAAGCAACTGGTCATGGAACCAACTAGGCAGAAGGCAATACTGGACCTTGTGCTCACAAACAGGGACAGTGTGATGGGGTAACAGTGGGGGAGCACCTAGGGAACAGTGACCACCAGTCATTGTGGTTTGAAATCACAGAAAGAGCAGAACCAAACCACACAAAAACACGTATCCTGATTTTAGGGGGCAGACTTTGGGAAAATGGGGAGATACTTGAAAGAGGCATTAAGGGGAATGGGGCATGAATCAGGGGTTGAGAAACAGTGGGCAGTATTTAAAATGGGGATTACAAGAGCAACAGAATTATGCAATAATCAGGTTAGCAAAAGGAAAAGGAAAAGGATACCATTATGGTTTTCCAAAGAGGTAGCAAAGAAAGTGAAAACCAAAAAGATTGCATTCAGACAATACAAAAGACACAGGTAGAAGGGATAGGGAAGTACCGGAGAAGCAAGGGAGGCAGGGAGGTCAGTAAGGAAGCCAAAGCTCAGACAGAAGAACACATTGCAAAATCAGTGGGTAGAGGGGACAAAACCTTTTACAGGTACATAAGTGAAAAAAGAAAAACAAAGGGAGAGATAGTGAGACTGAAGGGGGAGGATGGGGCTGCATGGAGGATGACAACAGTAAAGCTGACATATTGAACAGGTATTTCTGCTCAGTCTTTACTGAGGAAGAGGAGGGTAATGGGTCTGAAGGGAGTACAAGGGGTGGTGCAGAAATGGACAAAAGTCCCTTTATTCGAGAAAGATTCCTGAAGGAACTGGAAGTAATAAGAGTTGATAAAGCAATGGGGCCAGATGGGGTGCACCCCAGGGTCCTTAAAGAACTAAGAGAGGTGGTGGCTGAACCTCTGGCTATCCTGTTTAGCCGATCACTGGAAACGGGGGGGGGACCCAAAGACTGGAGGACAGCAGATATAGTCCCCTTATACAAAAGTGGGAACAAAGAGGAAGCGGGAAACTACAGACCAGTCAGCCTCACCTTAGTAGTGGAGAAGATCATGGAAGGACTACTGAAGGAGAGACTGGTGGAACATCTGGTTGTCAATGGACTACAGGACCTAATGAAGCATGGTTTCACCAGGGGAAGGTCATGTCAGACCAACCTCGTTTAATTTTTTGACTGGGTGACTAGGGAGGTGGATCAGGGGAGGGCAGTGGACATGGCCTATCTGGACTTCAGCAAGGCCTTTGACACTGTGCCACATAAAAGACTACTACATAAACTGGGGAATATGGGTGTGGGCAGGACAGTAGTGTGGTGGGTAGGTAACTGGCTGGGTGGCAGGACACAGAGGGTGGTGATAAATGGCTGTCACTCCACAGAGGGAAGAGTGACCAGTGGGGTACCACAGGGATCAGTGCTGGGACCGGTCCTGTTCAACATCTTCATCAGTGACATTGTGCAGGACCTAGAAGGAAGAATTTCACTGTTCGCTGATGTCACAAAGCTCTGTGACAGAGTAGACACACCAGAGGGTGTAGACAGAATGAGAAGGGACCTGTAGAAACTTAAAGAATGGTCAGGGGTTTGGCAGTTGAAATTCAATGCAAAGAAGTGCAAGATAATGCATATGGGGCACAAAAACCCTGGCACAATATATCAGTTGTGGGGTGTGTATATAGCATGCACCAAGCAGGAAAGGGATCTTGAGGTTATCATCTCTGATGACCTCAAGGTAGGGAAACAGTGTGACAAGGCAGCAGGTAAAGCAAATAGGATGCTGGGATGCATAGGCAGAGGCATCACCAGCAGGAAAAGGGAGGTCATAATTCCACTATATGAGACACTAGTGAGGCCCCACCTGGAGTACAGTGTACAGTTCTGGAGCTCTTACCTATGTAAGGACATAGACAGGGTAGAGAAGGTTCAGAGGAGGGCAACAAAGATGGTACATGGACTGCATCACAGGTCCTATGAGGACAGGTTGAAGGAACTGAATATGTACTCCCTGGAGGAGAGGAGGGAGAGAGGGGATATGATAGAGACAAACAAGTATCTTACAGGGAGGAACAGGGTGCAGGAATACACTATTTTTAAGTGAAAAAGATGTTCCATGACTACAGGGCATGAGATGAAGTTGGAGGGAGGACGATTCAGAGGAAACGTGAGGAAGAATTTCTTCACAGAACGGGTGGTGGACAAGTGGAACACCCTGCCAGAGGAAGTGGTGGGGGCTGAAACAATCACGGGATTTAAGAATGCATGGGATAGACATAAAGGAATTCTGGAGGTCAGGGATAAGGGGCAACAGACTTCTAAGAAAACATAAACTGAACATTGCAGAGGGACTGGAAGGAAAAGTATGCCTCTTTGCAGATGACACAAAGATCCACAACAGTTGATACACAAGGAGGTGTGGAAAGGATGAGAAGGAACTTGGCAAGGTTAGAGGAATAGTGAGAAGTATGGTAGCTTGGATTCAATGCAAAGAATTGCAAAATAATGCACCTGGGAAACAAAAATTCGGAGGAAGGTTACACAGTGGGGGGGAGGTCGTAACAACAACAAAAATGGAAAGGAACCTGGGGGTGATCATATCAGATGACCTTAAGGTTAGCAAGCAATGTAAGAAGGCAGTAGTGAGGGCTGGGGGGATACTAGGATGTATAGGGAAAGGCAACACAAGCAGAAAACAGGAAGTTGCTATCCCTCTGTACAGACAGTTGGTGAGACCCCGTCTGGAGTACTGCATCCAGTTCTGGAGACCCTATCTCCACAAGGAAATAGACAGGATAGAGGCAGTCCAGAGGAGGACAGCTAAAATGGTGCAGGGTCTGCAAGAGAAGCCATATGAGGAAAGACTAAAGGAGCTTAATATGTATACCTTGAGGAAAGGAGGGAGGGTGGGACATGATAGAAACTTTTAAGTACCTCAGTGGAATCAACAAAGTCCAAGAGGGTAGCATCTTTGGAAAAGAGATGTGCAAGAACAAGGGACACAATTTGAAGATAGGGGGGGTTCAGGGCAATGTGAGAAGTTTTTTTCACAGAGAGGGTGGTGGACACATGGAACAGCCTTCCTGAGGAGGCTGTGGGGTCTAAAACTGTGGGACAATTCAAGAATGCATGGGACAGACATAAGGCAATTTATGTGGGAGGTAGGAAGAAATAGGCTGTTGGTTAACTAGGATCTGCAGCTTATCCTGTAGGTAGGGAAATGGGCAGACTAGGTGGGCCAAGCGGTCCCTATCTGCCTTCAAAGTCTATGTTTCTATGTGTCAATGTTTCTAT
This sequence comes from Neoceratodus forsteri, assembly GCA_016271365.2. Classification (NCBI taxonomy): domain Eukaryota; kingdom Metazoa; phylum Chordata; order Ceratodontiformes; family Ceratodontidae; genus Neoceratodus; species Neoceratodus forsteri. The sequence continues at coordinate 769,293,567 of CM057449.1, read as the reverse complement.
GTTGAGTTTATCAAACATGCAGTAATCACTTTACTAGACTCAAGTAGAAAGTGTTCCTTTCCAAATGTATGTCCTATATTAATTTTTATTAATATTCACTGCAAAAACATTGTTAATGCACCAGTTAAGGTTACACCAACAAAAGTAGGGAAATGTGGTGTTAGGGTTTCCAGCACCCAACCCGTAACCTGCAAGCATCAAAAGGCAAAAACATTCTGGAATTGGCTGTCCTGATTCCTGGCAAATCTGGCCTGGGGCCTTTCTTGGCATTATCATCCATAACACTTCCCTCCATTCCATCAGCAAATCAGGTCAGATGTGCAGACTACTGTACATGAGAATGGGGTGAGTGTTAGGGTTGCTAAACACAAAGAAGATCCCAGACCTGATTTGTCAAGACTCAGGACCTCCAAAAACCATAACATTTTTGCCTTTTGCTGCTTGGAGTCTGGGGTTTGGATGTTAGGGTTGGAAACCCTAACACCACATCTCCTTGCTTTTCTTAATGTAACCCTAACTGGTGCATTAATGATGTTTTTTCAATTAATTTCCTTACTTTTTGAGAGAATAGAATTATAACATCATTCCTGCAGGTCACTCCAGGACCTGTGTGAAAACAACCATATGATCACAAAAGTGCAGAGCCCTCTGGGCTCAACACTTCCGTGCCTCCATTTATTGACATGTGTATGTGGGTGTTGAAGTGCAGGGCCCTCCGTTCCACCAGAAAAGCAATTTATGTGCTTCCTTGTGAATTTTTTTGGGTGGGTTGGAATGGACTGGTTTCAGTTCTTAAAGGGATTAGTGATGTAGTAGTCATTAAGACCTTTCTGTTAATACATGCATTGTCTATTTTCTTCAAAGATTGACAGAGTTACAGCTTGTTGAATTTGCAATGTTATCCTAGTGGAATTGTAATTTTTTTTATGCTTTTGTATAGGGCCCCTAATATTTTTGGGGGGTTGGGGTTATGCATTAGTATTGATGTATTCATTAAAACATTTATTTTGAAATAAAGATTGTCTCATAATTCCAAATATTGATGGAATTTTGGCTTGTTAAAGTTGAAATGTAGGAAAAAAGTTAAAATTCTTTTTTTTCATATGAAGGGGTCTTTTTTTAATAAGGATGTGTCATTCATATGAAAAATGATTGCTTCATATGAAAAAGGAATGTGCAAAAAACTAAGTCCAAATTATTTTTAATTTTTTTTTATGAAGGGATCTTTTTTGTGAGGTTGTGTTGTTAATACAAAAAAATATTCCTTCATACGCCATAGAGCCATAGGGCATCTGGGATTGGGTGCCATATAAATAAATGTTACCTACCTACCATATGAAAAAAGAATGTGAAAAAAGTCTTTTTTTTGCATGAAGGGAATCTTTTTTCATATGGCCCTATTCTTTTTTTATATGGCTATACGAATAAATAAATTCAGCTCCCCCCCAACAACAACAAAAAAAAAAAGGATTTTTAAATGTGTTAAAAACACATTTCTGGGTGATTTTTCCAAAACCTAACTGCGGAAACCTGCACATCTGACCAGAACAAAACTTGACAAGTCAAGAGACTATGACCCTGAGACCACGTGTACAAAAGTTTTTGCAAATCTGTTAAATATTGGAGAAGCTATTAAAGTGCAAATTTAGAGGCTTAACATTAAACAGCTTGCTCAACCCTAACTATAGTGGCTGTAGCAGACTACCATAATAAAACTCTTAATTTGAATTGAAACTTCCTATTTTGTGGGAGGAGCACTGTTTCTTTTCTTATTAAACACGTTCAATTGTTTCAAAAGCACTATAGATCTGTAATCATTCAAACACTATAAAAATAATCAAAACAACCATAATAAGGAAAGCTAATGTATTTGGCTTCCCAAAATACGTTGTCTGGGAACAATTCTGCTTACCAATCATTAAAAAAAAAGGTTCACTGGTACTTACATATGCTATGGATTTGTACTAATCGGAACCCTCTGAAGCAATCTGAGCCACACTGTTAATGTAGTCCATTGCATTTTATGGGACTAGTAGGAGCATATAATAGAAAAATTTAACACCATGCCATCATGTGTACTACAATGAATATGTAAAATGCCAGTACCCTGAACATGATTTACGTGGGGTCAGTGTACAGTAATATGAAAGAATCAGTGATGAGAGAATCTACATCACCAGCTGCTGCTGTTTGTTTTTTTGATACAGGAGCTAACTTTCCTGATGTTCTAGTATCATTTGTGCGATGATGGGGAGAGAACAGCGCTGCATGCATGTGTGTGTGTGTGTGTGTGTGTGTGTGTGTGTGTGTGTGTGTGTGTGTGTAGAGGGGGGCTCCAGTTTGATTGGGTCTGGGGTGAGTGGGGAATCAGGGTGGGAAATTGTGATTATTCTAAGTCAGGAGGGGGAAGAGTTTTTTTTATTATAAAGCGAATTTTGTTTAAATGTAAGGATGACCTTCACTAGGAAACTTGGAGGAGAGGACAGGTGGCTACTATTAGGGTGTGGGTGTGGGGAAACGTGACTATATTTTAGCTGGTTTTGTGGAAATAGTGGTTCAATGATGCCTGCTGGTGGGTTTTCTTACATAAAACAGATATTAATTTTTAAAAATAACTTTACTATAGTATGTGAAGGAGCAGTAAAGTTGTTAACTTTGCCCCACTATGCCTAATGCAAAGTTTCTAACTTCACTGCAACTTCACCACTGAAGTTATATTGTTAATCACTCTTACTTGGTGCCCTCATTTTGCCCTCAGTGTAGAGGGAGGAGCTTGAGGTGCAGGCTATATTATGGGCCCATGGTCCAGAGGGAAAAGATAAGAGTGAGATTGCAGTGTACCATGCCAAAGTGTTTCACCAGGTACCGCAGAGACTAGGAGGTCCAGGGTAGGCCCACTTAAGTGAGCACTGATCCCATGCCACAGACATGAGTGATGGATCAGCTCAGTTCTCTACATTGGAGTACGAATGAGCATTTCCTTGCAAAATTGGCTTTGTCTGTGCAAATATCAACCACCCAACAGCTCAAGATACATCTGATGTGTATCTTGAGCTGTTAAAGGGTTAATATTTGCACAGAAGAAATCTGATTTTGCACATAATCCTGTGGTACTGTTGTCTGTCATTTTTGGATTATATCTGCATCTGGCATGCTGAATGATTGAAAGCCAGGATTGCTGTGTGGACTTGTAACCATGAGCATTTCCTTGCAGACATTGCAATATTAAATGCTGGGTGGCTAGAAAGTTGGGTGCACTGAAGGGGAAGCATAAAGGAAATCCTATCATATGGCTGGCTGCAGGACTCAGGCCAGAGTGCCACAGCTCCCTGTTTATTTATTTATTTATTGAATTTCGTAATTTCTGTTGTAGGAATCTCACCTGAGGGCAGGGTGCCATGATAGCCTTGATGCATGAGAGTGGCACAGAGGCCCAAGTGGCAAGCAGTAGGGCTTCCATCATGTGGGGCATCCTAGTTATCCCAAGGGTAGGAGTATTTCTGTTGTGTGAGATTTGGCTAAAGTGGGAAGTTCTAAGACATCAAAGATGGGAACAATGCCAACACTCACCATTTCCAGTTAAAGAAGAATGTGCTCACAGATGTGCTTGTGTAAAATCTTCATTTCTGGACATGCAATCTCCCACACAGAGTGTAACAGAAGCAGTAACACGCAATAACTCTTGACATTTTACCCCATTTGAGGCTTTTCCAAAATGATTGGTGACCTCCACTGACCATAACCTTTAATTAGCATTCAAGATAAAATACATTTTAAATTTAAAGTGACAGTGCTAAGGTGGATGTTAACAAATCATGCAAACAAAACATTAAAGGGCATTAGCATTAAACATTATGTTTCTAATATTTTAGTTAATATGATTTCATATTTAAACTGAAATAGACTGGACACCCTAAAATACATTTTTCTCTTACAGGGATGAATAGTTTCTGTGCTGTATTGATACTATGTATTGCCACTTTACTCAGTTATTTTTCTTAGGCAATTGTTTTTTATATAAATGCACAGAAATGCACTCATAAAACATATTCAATGGGTACAGTACAATGAAATGCTGTAGTGGTAAGAAATAGACTACAGGTAGAGAATATGGATAAAAGCTGAAGGTAGGGTTGGTGGAAGGAGATGGGGTTTGATATTGGAGAAGTACACTATATTGGACAGGGTAGAGAGTAAGTGAAGGGGATAAGGAATGAAAGTGGGGAAAGGAAGAAACAAGTTTCAAAGTGGATTGAAAGAGAGAGAGAAAATCTAAATATATATATTGGCTGATAAATTCAGAATAATGGCTAGCGATAATTGTTTGCAAAAAATCTGCAAGCTCCATAGAGCCATTGAGACCTGGCTTTTGGCACACTACAAGTCTATAGAACTAATATGATTCAGGCTTAGCCAATGCTTGATTTCTGCCTATAAACATAGAATTAAATGGTAGAAAAGAACTGTTTAGCCTGCCTTCTTTGCCCAGTCTCCTCTCCTGGGGCCCATTTTCACATGAACAGCTCCCGTAAAGGATAATTTATATTGTGTTTATTAGTGTCGTTTTTTTATATGAGCAGCAAGCAAATATTCAAAGTTCTTATTAAACACACATGTGGTTCCTGTACCCTCTTTAAATTTATGTTCAGTTCTACTTACATAATATGAACTGCAGCTACTGCTGACCAAATGTACGACATACATTGTGTCACAGCTGGTAAGATCCCATATTTTTATGGTTTGTGTCTTCTGTGGATTCACATATTCTAAACATTCCCTAATGATCAGACAATATGTACAATGCCTACTCGTCTTGCACTGTAGAGAAATGGTGGCAAGCAATTCCTTTGCCTGTGTCAGTAAATCTCTCATGTTTTGGCTGCCTTATACACCACTGTTATCTGCAGCTTCTCTAGCCTTTTCTATCACCCCTTCCCCATAGCCTGTTTTGAAATCTCTGAATGAGCAACTCTGATCCTTTTTTATACTCTTCATAGACACTACAGTTCCACCAGACATAATAAAACTGACTTTCTGGAATGTTATTTATGGTATGGCAGGTTGGCAACTGCTAGCCAGCAATATTGTGTTATCAGTCAGCTTACTGCACATGCCTGCCACTATTGTCCCTTCTAGTTCTGTAGGAATAGTCATATTCAAGAAGGGGAACTGACATTCACAGTTTTTCACTGCCAATCTGAGACAGTTGTTACTCCTATGTAAGTAAGACTCAAATTTATTAACTTCCACCAGATTCCCCTCAATACCATAAATATATTATCGATATATCTCCTCCGAACATCAATGATACTAAAAAAATTATTATTTATTGCATCTCTGACAATACAAGGTAGCTTCTTCCCAGTAGCCAAGATATAGGTTCGCATAATTAGATGTGAAACTGACACCCATAGCTGTTCCTTTTTGCTGGATGGAGTGTTTGCCCATAAAAGAAAATGAGTTGGTTTCTAATTCAGTTCTCCTCATCTCTATCAACAAATCTGTCAATGACTTTGCCTCCTTCGCTCTTTTTTTTCCAAAAGGTATCTTAAAGCCTTTAATACACCTTCATTCAGTATGCTCATGTATAGTGACTTGACTTGAAGAGTGACCAGCACCCAGTCTCTGCCAATGTCGAGCCCCTCCAGCAGCCTCAGCATATTGCTTGTGCCCATTTCATATGACCACAGTTTCATAGCTAAAAGTTTTATATGATCATCACTTTGCTGAGTCAGTCATTCTGTAACACTCCCCACCTCAGAGATTATTGATCTAAGGAGTGGGCATGGATTTGTGTACTTTTGGTAAAATGTACAACTATGAACCCATTAATGTAATTATTTCTTAATGGGTGAAATCCACAAGGGATTTGAACCTAAAGGTGAGTCTCTGAGATGGTGGGTGCTGGATGAAGTAAGGGAGTGGAAGTGTGGAGGATTTAAAAGTATGTGGGAGAAGAAATCCTTATAAACACCAGCTTGACAATAATGGAACATGTCTGGAAACTGAAAGGGGGAAGGTTCAGGAGGGATGTGAGAAAGTATTACTTTATGGAAAGGGTGGTGGAACTGTCTCCCTGCTGGCTGAGGTGGTGGCTGCTGAAACTGTGAGTGGTTTCAAAAGTGCTTGGGATAGAATGATGGGGATACAGTAGTTATCACTGGCAGGGACAAGGATATAAAAGGAATAGTGTAACTGTTAGGGAGGAGTAAGACACTGATTGACACCAGGTTATGGGGTTATATAGAGACCAATGGGCAGACTGGATGGGCCATTGGTATTTTACTGTCATCTTCTATGTCTCTACGATAAAACGTGCTCACAGGGGACATAGGGGCAGGAGGAAGGTTGGGAGATAGAGGATGGTTTGAGCTCATGCAGAGTGGGGAGTAAAATTTCATAGTGGACTCAAAATTGGATTGTATTTTGATATGCAAATCCAATGTGGAATCATAGTATTTAGGATTTAGGATTTTCTGCAGCTTTATCTGAAAATCCTATGTCCTACTGTAAATATTGGCTGATATGCTAGATATCTGTTTTGCAAAATGGATATCCAACCAACCTTTACACAAATGTCACTTGAAGTGAAATACAATAATAACAAGTTATTCAGATATAAATGAGAAGAGAAAAACAGAGACACAAGTTGCAACACTGAAGGACCTGGAAAATGATAACATAGTAACCATGGAGCGGCAAATAGATAAATGCTTAAATTAACTTTTGGCACCAAAATTCGCAGAAGATATAATCATATTGTATGATGAAAGGTTGTTCACAGTGGAGCAGTAAATACATTACAGGACATGTGTGTGATACCTGAAAGGGTTAAAATAATTCTGATGATAATAACTGCAAATATGGCAACAGGGTCTGATCAAATGAACCCAGAAATCCTGAGGGAACTAAGAAAACATAAAACATGGAAGCAAAGAAAAGTGATGGACAAAAAAAAAAACTGAACAGTCCCTCAAGTCTGACCCAAGATTCCATATTTGGAGACATTCTAGTCTCCTTCCTCCCTTCTAATAAACCTTCAACTGCCTCCACTACTGATCTGATAACTCCTTTATATGGTCCCAAGTCCTCTTGAATCCATCTATTGTCCTTGTCCCCACATTCTTGTCAGGAAATCTGTTCCACATATCTAACTTCACCCTTCTTGTGAAGCGTTTCTTCTTAATGTCCTTTTTGAACCTTTCCTCCTACAGTGAGTGCATGCACTGTTTTTTTTTTGTTTTATTTGTACAAACTTGTCTTCACACTGTTGACCTATCATGAATTTGAAAGTCTCCATCATGCTTACACTTCTGTACTCCACTGGATACAGGTAGAGGCCTTATAGTCTCTCCTCATACTCTATGCCCTGCTGGTCATGGATTACCTTTGTAGTCCTTTGGTACACAGCATCTAATCTATCCCTCTCCTTCCTTAGGTGCAGTCCCCTGAACTGGACATATCATTTCAGATGTGGTCTCAATAAAGATTTATACAGATTACAGATGCAATGTCACCTTTCCTCCTCAAGTTGTACTCCCTCTCCATATTCACTGCAGCATTCTGTTAGCCCTCTGGTACACCCTGTTATACTAAGCAGCCTGCTTTAGGTTATTTCTGATTGCCACTTCCAGGTATCTTTCCTCTTCCATTCTCTCTATCATTATCCGATCAATATTTATTTTTTATTTAATTTTATTCTTTTTGGTAACCAGGTAAGGCCCACTAGGCACAAGTGCCTGTTTTCAGGGGTGACCTGGGAGCATTGGAGTGGTTAAATGACTTGTTCAGAGTCACACAGTATGCAAGTGGAGGTTGTGGGAATCAAATCCAGGTCTCCTGGATATACCAAGCTCATTCACAGCTTGTTACTCTAACCTCTAGGCTATACTGCCAGCCCCAGTATATTACACTGTTCTATGATGTTTCCCTCCTCTGTGTATCAGCTTGTACTTTTTGTCATTGAATAGCAACTGCCAAATATTGAAATATCTGGCCAATCTTCTCACACTATCTCATAATGTAAATTCATTCTTCACTGTCAACCTTACTGCAGAGCTTGGTATCATCTGTGAGCAGACTTACCTTGCCCTGGATGCCCTACCCCACCCTATGTCACAGGTACACTGTACAAATTACACAGAAGTAGGCACAGGACCAAGCCCTCTGGTACCCTACTATTTCTTACTCTGTTCACAGAGAATTAACCATTTAGGACCACCATCTACTGTACATTCTATGCATCAGCCTATTTATGATCCATTCAGTTAATTCTTCCCCTATACTCAGATCATTCATCTTATAGGAAAAACAATGTTTCCACTTGGCAATAACATTCAGTGGGATGTAAGAGCTTCCTGTCACAAACACATTCAGCAGGTCAGGCCCTCTGCTCCCACAGTGCCATCCTCCAAGTGCAGTAACATGAACAAGTAACAGACAGGGTAACCCTCCTGTCTGCTTGTGGGTCCAAATCACCTTTGGTCTCAAATTCTGGGGGGATTCAAACTGTGAACCTTCTGCTAGCGTACCCAAATGTACAGGCTCACATAATCTGCTCTTCGGAGGGATGCCAGATATCTTTCGCCTAAAGGCACCTAACCAGGTATCCAAAATGAACCCATAAAACTCTATAAAAGACCTTAGGTATATTCTTACCTTTTCTCGGTTTAGTAACACCATCAAGCTTATGAACAGTTTTTGTCAGTCTTAATCCTCTATACATCACATGCAAAAAGAACTTCGAAGACAAACCCAGGCAGTCTTTAAAAATAATATTTTTACTAAAATGGATAAAATATATAAAATGTAAGCAAAGAACACTATATCACAAAGCATACAATCACTTAAAAGAAAAGCAAATAAAACTACACACTCCTACCAACATACAGTTACACTTTTTCTGTCTAATGTATTACCTCTGTAATGCTTATAGTTAGATCTTGTTTCTTAAGAGCCCAAAAAGAGATGTCACAAAGATCAGGTACAAGTCTTAGTTTAAACTGTGTCTCTCTCACACTCACCCCTGCTATGATGTCATCTAGCTCCTCCTTTTAGAATATAAAAAATATACAATGATCTTCCTGTCAGGAGATATTGTAAATACTGTGACTTCAGCAAAAACTATTTTCCCAAATTATGACAGTCTTTAAATCAAACCCTTTCCTTTGAACTGAAGGCTGGCTTCCTATTTTTCCAAGGACATCAAAGGTTTTATACAACTCTGCCATACCTCACTTAGGTGCAATATAGCTTTACAGGAATCAGCTTATCTGAAATCATACAATGTATATTTTAGTTTCCCAGCTTGAGAGGCAGGAGGTCATAAAAGTTTATGAGCCCTATATCATGACAGCTTGGTCAGTTCTAATTACAACAGAAAAAACAGGAGACCCTTAATTAAGTCTCTCTAGTCTTTTAATTACCTCCTGGTTTTCAGGGCACCTGTCACTTCACTGACCTGGGGGGGGCACCCATAACACAGGATGTCTCATGTGAGACACTCACATACCACATTCTATATAACAAATATCATAGAACAATCATAACCAGCTGGCCAAGAGTCGCAATCCTCCCCACCAAGACTGAATTTGGGGGCTCTATCCCCTGCATGGGATGAGCTTCTCAAATCAGTTCACTCATCACATACATGTGACAGGCCATCGGTATTCTGACTGGTTGCTCCAGCCCTTTGTAAGATCGTCATGTCATACCCTTGCAAGGCAAGACTCCATCTTAATAATCTACCATTAGTTTTTGGGTCAGACAAACCAGGGGGTTGTGGTCCATTTGTACCTCAAAATTCTGCCCATATAAGAATGGCTTTAACTTCTTTAGGGCCCACACTTTGCAAGACACTCTTTTTCCAAAGTAGAGTAAGCCTGCTCCCTGGGAAGCAACTTTATACTCTTGTACACTATCAGGAGATCTTTCCCTTGGTTAGATGTCTGACTCAGTACTTCCCCAATACCCACATCTGAGGCATCAGTTTGGATTATAAAGGGCCTGCTATAGTCAGGACTTGTCAATACAGGAGCACTGCACAGTGCCTCCTTCAGTCTGGTAAAGTCTTTTTCACAGGCTGGTTCCCAGGTAATTTTCTTAGGCATCTTTTTATTTACCAGGTCAGATAGGGGAGCAGCCAGGGCACTGTAACTGGGTACACATTTCCTATAGTACCCTGCTGTCCCTAGAAAACTCCTGACCTGCTTCTGCATTTCTGGTATGGGCCATGCCTTCATCACCTCTATTGTTACTTGGTTAGGACGGAGCTGTCTCCAGCCTACAACATGCCCGAAGTATGCCACTTCAGCCATTGCCACCTGGCACTTCTCAGCTTTGACAGTGAGTCCAGCCCTCTGTATCCTGTCCAGCACTAATCTAAGGTGGGACAGGTGTTTCTCCCAGCTGGCACTAAAGATGGCAATGTCATCTAGGTATGCAACGGCATACTCCTCTGCACCATTTAACACCTGGTTCACCAACCTTTGGAAAGTGGTGGGGGCTTCTTTATTCTGAAAGGCATTACTTTAAATTCAAATAAGCCTATCAGAGTGATGAAGACTGACCTCTCCCTAGCTCTGTCAGTTAACTCTACTTGCCAATACCCCTTTGTCAGGCCAATAGTTGTAAGGTAGGTCACCCATCCCAACTTGTCCAGGAGTTCATCTGTCTGAGGCATCGGGTGGACACCTGACTTCGTGACTACATTCAGTCCATGATAGTCCACACAGAAATGAGTAGAGCCATCTGGCTTGGGTACAAGGACTACGGGTGAGGAACAGGGTCTGTGGGATCTCTGGATTACCCCTAAATCCAGCATTTCCTTCACCTCCCTCCTAATGTCCTTTTGGAAAACCTCTGACACCCGATATGCTGTTTACCATATGGGCGTCTGTATCCCTGTCTCTACATCATGCATCGCTAAGGGGGTTAGTCCAGGCTTGGTGCTAAACCCTAGTTTTCTTAGGGAAATAGCATTGAGTATTGCTGGGCACCTGTGTAAATTATTTAATCTATCTTTGGAGACAGGTGAATGTGTCTCAGCTTAGAAGGAAGCTACGGTTATTCCCATTTATAAAACAGGTACTAAAACAGATGTAGCAAATTACCGCCCCATTAGTTTGACCTCAGTTATAGTAAAAACATTAGAAAGGCTTATACTTCAAAGGTTAGATCAATAGTTCTCAGACTTTGTCACAGTGAGCCTCCCCAAATCCATGGAAAAGATTTTGAGCCTCCCCTAAAAATTGAAATAATCTTGGGCCTCCCCAAAGAAAATTAACGTACTGTACTTTGCGCAGTACACCATGAATAAATTGAAACCCCTCTGAGTACTTGGCTCAAATTCAGTTCTTTGTCTTATACTGACTTGGAACTTTTTGAAAAAGAGCTCCTGTGCTCCAAGGTGTTATCTGAATAACAAATAACATAAATATTATTATTTAGCTTATTGTACCCCCCCACATGCCAACCTACTTGCTCTGCTATTTTCATTCTTGAACCTTTGTTACCCCTTGTTACAGTATCATCATGGGTCAGACTACTTCCTCTCTTTCCCCTCTATATGAAATAACCTTCCTACATACTTTGCCTCTCCCCCTCCTTCCCTGCTCCTAAGCAACATCTCAGGGATTACTTTGCTCCTTCCTGATATTGCTCTTAGCACTTCTATGCTCAACCCTTGTATTTGGGCTGTTCTGCCATCAGTTTACAAATTGATCAATTACCACCACTCATTATTAATTTATTGTTCATAGTTATTTGCACTATTGCTCACTGTATATTTCTTGATTGTTTTGCAGTTACCTTTTGAAATGTATTCACTCCCTACCCTTCCCCGGGCACACCTGAAATGAGCCTTGGCTCATTCACCTTCCCTTGTCACCTATTAGTAAATAAATACATAAAATTCACCTACTATTATTATCCTCTTTAAGTTTGCTTCATCTCTTCACATAAAATATATAAAACCCCAAATTTAAATACAGTACTTGTTCAGACTTGCTTGAGCCTCCCCTGAAACAGGCTGGGGCCTCCCCAGGGAGGCTGGCCTCACCATCTGAGAACCCCTGGGTTAGATGATCACACTAATCAGAACAATTTACAGGATATAACCCAGCATGGTTTTGTAAGGGGAAGATCTTGTTTAATGAATCTATTAAACTTTTTTGAGCACTGGACAAGGGATTACCAGTGGATGTTGTTTTCCTAGATCTAGCAAAAGCATTTGATAGTCTCCCACAAAATACTAATAGAACATCAAAACAAATTGAAATTCCCAGTGAAACTAATAAAATGGATCATCTAGTGTTTGAACAACCGTAGACAATGGACACTATTAAAAGGAACTATATCCTCATGGGCTAAAGTGACTAGTGGGATGCCACAGGATCTGTGTTGGGCCCTGCACTGTTTAATATTTTAATATCATCTATGCAGACTCACGATAACATTTGAATTTCAAAATATGCAGATGACTGCAAGATTGGTAGTATATTTAACTAAAAGGAAGCAACAATTCATCTCCAACAAGAGCTAGTAAGCTTAGAAAAATAGGCACAAAGTATCAAAATGAACTTTAATGAAGCAAAGACTAAGGTAATGCATTTAGGATATAATAATAAAAAAACAGTTACCAACTTAATAATGTAAAAATACAAGAAATTAAAAATGAGAAAGATCTAGGGATTAATATAAGCAACAAACTAAATTTTGAAACCAACACAACATTTAAAGTAAATAAATGCTATAGAATAGTGGGTTGTATATGGAAAAATATAAAAAGTAGACAACCACATGTTGTACTACCTCTCTATACTAATCTGGTAAGATCACAACTGGAATATTGTGCACCCTTCTGTGCTCCAGTTACAATTCAGGGAAGGAAACAATTAGAAGGGGTTCAAAGAAAAAATGACAAAAAAAAATCCAGGGTATGGCAGACAAATCATATGGAGATAGACTAAAAAGTTTGGGCCTTTATTCTATTAAGTACAGACAACTACGTGGAGACCTTTGCTTGACTTATAAAGCCATAAAAGAACCTGGCTTTACTGAAACAATTGGTATAGAAAAACATGTCAATATAACACAAACAAGATCCCATAATCTAAGATTAAAAGGGGCAAACTGTAGAACCAGAAAAAGATGTCAATGGTTTTCCCAAAGAGTGGTAAACATATGGAACACACTACCAGTCACAGTTTTAGAAAGTAAGTTTATGGGCATGCTCAAACAACAGTTAGATGCATTCATGGGTAATTCTAAATTTGAATATATATAAATCTAATCCACCCATGGTTGGCAAGCTCAAATATAGGCTACGCCTCCCGAGCTTGTATACAACTATGAAACTATAAACAGTAGGGCAAAGTCTGCTAAAACCTCCCTTACTTCCTGGATCTTGTCCAAGGTGAGCTGGGAGACAATTTAACTGCCTCCACAGAGGACTCCCACTTGCTTTCTTCCAGCAAGTCCAGAAGGGGATCTCCTTCTTCTGTCCCCTCCCCAGGACTACATACTACAAACACCATGTCAGCCCTATTAGCATATGACTTCATCATGTTGACATGGTACATTCTTACTGTCTGTCTTCTGTCAGGTAACTCTATGATATAGTTCATGACATTTACCTTTCTAACTACTTTGTACGGTCCTGCCCACTCAGCCTGAAGCTTGTCTTTCTGGACTGGAATAAAGACCATGACTTCCTGACCCACTGTGTACAAGCAAGCTCTGGCTATGCGGTAGTACCCAACTTTTTGTTTCTCTTGGAAAGCTGCTAGGTTGCTCTGGGCTGCCCCCATAAGCTCCTTCAGCCTTTCCCTAAACCTAAGGATGTACTCCACTATGGGAGTTTCCTGGGTGGTGTGCTTGCCTTCCCAGTCCTCCAGGATCAAGTCTATGGTCCCACATTTGAGGCGTCCATATAAGAGCTCAAAGGGGAAAAATCCTGTCGACTCCTGGGGCACCTCCCTGTATGCAAACAACAGGTGGGGAATGTATTTCTCCCAATCCCTCCCATGCTGTTTAGCAACCGCTTGCAGCATTGACTTCAGGGTATCGATAAATCTTTCCACAAGCCCATTGGCTTGTGGGTGATAAGGTGTCGTGCATCTCTGCACCACCCCGCACTTCTCCAAAACATTTCATCAGGTCCGACATAAAGGAACCCCCTCAATTGGTGATAACCTCCTGTGGAAACCCAACACAGGAGAAAATCCCAAGTAAGGCATCTGCCACTTTGTCTGTCCTCAGTGAGGATAGGGTGACTGCCATGGGGTACTGGTGGCATAATCCATCACAGTCAGGATGAACCTCTTCCTGGAAGACCCAGGGGTATTTAAAGGCCCTACAATATCCATTCCCATCTTTTGGAATCTCTCCTCCACTATGGGCAATGGAATTAGGGTGGCTTGGGTTTTCTTACCTGCCTTCCCTATTTCTTGGCACTGGTGACAAGACCTGCAATACTCCTTCACCTGCTGGGTGAAGTTGGCCCAATAGAAATTCTGGGCCAACCGCTGTGTACAGTGCGTGATTCCCAGATGACCAGACAAGGGAATATCATGTGCAATCTTGAGCAACTGCTCACGGTACCCCTGGGGAATGACAAGCTACTTGCCTATCACCCCTCTCTCTGTCTGCACAACGTGAGTATACATCAGTCCATTTTCCCAATAAACCTTATGTTTACTGTCACCTCCCTGCGCTCAGTCAGAGTCTGCCAAAGCCCTTAGCTTCTCTAGACTAGGATCACTTTTCTGAGCAGCTGCAAACTCTTTACACATTCCCAAGGGATGGGACAGGTCCTTTTCAGTCTCTAAACTAGGGTCCCTAGCTCTAGCATCAGGTCACTCAGGATCACTGTCATCCCTAACCCTCTGACAATGGGTGGCCCCTCCTTATTCAGAGTAACCCTCCATAGCTATGTGGTTAACTGCTACTGGGGAAATTTCTACCCCTTTTCATTGATCTCCCTATCAGGAGACACAGGCTGGGAACCAGCCTCCCAGTAGTTTCCACAATGGCTTCTGTGGGGTCCAGGGAACTACTATTTCCACCCACTGCGGCTATGGGTAACTGCATACACCATCCCCTGTTTGAGATTGTTGCCAAGGATGACATCCACTGCTAAAGTTTTGGCTACAGCCACCTGTTGCACAGTTCCCCCTGTTTCACCTCAGTCTAGGAGAACACTAGCGAGGGGCAATGTTTTCTCCTCACCAGTGAAGTCTTGTACAGTTACAAATTCATTGGGTATAAGCTGACCAGGCTCTACCAGATCACCCTTTACCAATATCAGGGATGCCCCTGTGTCCCTTAACCCATGTGTCTGTACACCATTCACCATGAATAGGTGCATGTGTTCCCTCATGTTCACAGGCATGCTTCCAGGGACACACAGACAACCCACTTCTTTCCTAGCCCCATTCTGCGTATTGCTCACCCTTTTGGGACACTTTCTGGCAATATGCCCAGTTTCTTTACAGACCCAACATTTGTTTCTTTTCTCATAGAAATCTTTTCTCTGAAACTGGGGGCTTACTGGTTTCGGTGGAGGCAGTGAGGGTTTTAGCTGCCCTGAAGGTGCGCTTTTCTCTTTCTGCACTGCCACACCCACCCCATTTGCTCTCAGAGCAGGTCTGTTCTTGGCATAGTGGTCCAAGACTTCAGCAGCCTCTTGCACTGTTCTGTAATCTTGGTCCTCCAACCAGGTTTTCAGCCCTGCTGGGCATGCCCAAAAAACTGTTCTAACAAAATAGCATTTTCAATTTTATGTACAGAGTTTGCTTCAATTCCTTCCCACCAACATTTTAAAAACTGACGTTGTTTCATTGCTAGCTCCTCATAGCTCATATCAGGACTTCTCCTGAGCTTATAGAAGTTAGCTCTGTATGCTTCAGCAGTTAAATCAAACTTTTTTAAAAGTGAAGCTTTAAGTTTCTTGTAATCATTACCGTCCTAATTGTCCATTTAACTCAATGCATCCTGAGCTTTCCCGGTAAGTAGCGGGGATAGCTGGAAGCTCCAGGACCATCTAGGAATTTTAGCCTGAATACAAACTTTTTCAAAGAAATTTAAAAAGGCATCCATATCCTCCTCCTCTTTAAATTTCACTATCAATTTGGAATTCAATTTGTAACCCAGTCCTGTAGTTCCATTTAAACCCAAGCCATTTACCTGCTCTGGTGCTGGTGGTTGGAGTAGTAGCTTCTCCTGTTCATGTCACCTCTGGCAATCACACTCCTCATGGTCCACCTCTAGTTGTTCATGGTCCACCTCTCGCTGTTCCTGCTCCCTCTTCTCTTCTGCAGCTTGTATTTCTCACTCCCTCTTCTCCTCTGCAGCTCACTGTTGTCACTCCCTCTTCTCCTCTGCAGCTTGCTGTTCTTGCTTCTCCTCTCTCTGGAACTCAAGCTCCATTCTGTGCAACTCAATCTGCAGCCTGATTGCTTATGGCTCCAGAATGCTGGTGACCTTCCCCTTCTGCTTTGGCCCTTTGCTGGCACTGGCCGTGCAGTCATCCTCACCGGATCAGGACACTGCACTGGTCCCTGGCCCTCCATGCCCAAGGTTTGGTCCTTTACAGTCACAGTCTGTGACTTTATGCTCCTGGCATCTGTTGCCATCAAGGCATCCACAAGGTTCTGCTTGGTGGCTCTCACCTCGTGCAGGACTCCTCTGTCCTCCCACAACTGCCTCAAGTAGTCAGCAGCGTATCCACTGTAGTTGGAAGCCATCTTCTTCCCTAACTACAGCTACTCTAACTTGCACTTCAGAAAAAAAATAAAACATGTAGGAACTTGATTGTAAGCAGAATGATGTAGTTCTGTTTCCTTTTTAAAAATAAATCACTGCCTTATTTTGCAAGTGAGCTGTACAGTATTAAGCTGACACACTGAACAGTTAAAGCTTGTGTTACAAAATTTACCCACACCACTGTTAACCAAATCTGTCACAAACACACTCAGCATGTCAGGCCCTCTGCTCCCACAGTGCCAACCTCTGATTGCAGTAATGTGAAAAGGTAACAGACAGGGTAACCCTCCTGTCTGCTTGTGGGTCCGAATTACCTTTGGTCTCAAGTTCTGAGGGGATTCAAACTGTGAACCTTATGCTAGTGTACCCAAATGTACAGGTTCAGATAATCTGCTCTTTGGGGGGGATGCCAGATATCTTTCGCCTAAGGGCACCAACCAGATATCTAAAATGAACCCTTAAAACTCTATAAAAGATGTTCGGTATATTCTTACCTTTTCCCAGTTTAGTAACACCATCAAGCTTATGAGCAGTTTTTGTCAGTCTTAATCCTGTATACATCACATGCAAAAAGAACTTCAAAGACACACCCAGGCAGTCTTTCAAAATAATATTTTTACTAAACTGAATAAAATTATGTAAAATGTAAACACAGAATACTATATCACAAAGCATAAAAGAAAAGCAAACAAAACTACAGACAAACTCCTACCAACATACAGTCAGACTTTTTCTATCCAATGTATGACCTCTATAATGCTTATAGTTAGATCTTGTTTCTTAAGAGCCCAAAAAGAGATGTCACAAAGATCAGGCACAAGTCTTAGTTGAAACTGTGTGTCTCTCTCTCTCACCCCTGCCATGATGTCATCTAGCTCCTCCTTTTAGAATATAAAAAATATTCAAACAATGATCTTCCTGTCAGAAGATATTGTAAATACTATGACTTCAGCAAAAACTAATTTCCTAAATTATGACCGTCTTTAAATCAAACCCTTTCCTTCGAACTGGAGACTGGCTTCCTATTTTCCCAAGGACATCAATGCTGTTATGCACCTCTGCAACACCTCACTTGGGTGCAATATAGCTTTACAGGAATTAGCTTATCTGAAATCTTAAAATGTATATTTTAGTTTCCCAGCTTCAGAGGCAGGAGGTCATACAAGTTTACGAGCCCTATATCCTGGCAGCTGGGTCAGTTCTAATTTGAACAAGAAAAACAGGAGACCCTTAATTAAGTCTCTCTAGTCTTTTAATTATCTCCTGGTTTTCTGGTCACCTGTCACTTCACTGACCTGGGGGGTCACCCATAGTACAGTATGTGTCATGTGAGACACTCACATACCACATTCTATATTGCAAATATCAGAACAATCATAACCAGCTGGCCAAGTGTCACACTGCCTATGTGCCCGATGAAAGCAGGCAAAACAATGTTTGTTACCATACTGGTCCTTGTACAGAAAGATGAAGAAATAGGTGCTTTGACACATTTTATTGGAACAACAAGGAATTTGTACTGTGCAGCTTTCAGGCTTACACACAGACCTTCTTCAGGGGGAAAGGGGTGATGAATGTAGAGTGATACATTTTCACTGTATATACAATTTTCTTGATGTAACATTAGTATGAATGTATGCAGGGATGTCATTGTAAGTGAACTTCAACTCAGTGACTTAACTCTGAATAAACTTGAAACTTGACGTGTTGCACCAATATTAAAATAATTTTCCAAAGCTTATCCTGGGAACTGTAGGCCATTCGGTGTAATACCAATATCAGGTAAAGTGCTTGGAAATATCATAGGAAGCTGAATTGCTGAGCATGTATTGAAAAGTGACAAACTCAGTGGCTTAATACCAGTTCTGTAACAATAAACCATGTCAGACCAACCTTATCACACTTTTGGATGATACCACCAAGGAGCTTGATGTGAGGAAATATGTGGGTATTGTACACCTGGATTTTAGCCAACTCTTTGACACTGTGCCATACAGGAGACAAGTTCATAAAATGCAGCAACTACAGTAGCCATAAACAGTCATGTAATGCAATGGATTAGAAAGTGATTGCATGACAAAAAATAATTGGTTATTATGAATGGTGATCAATCAACATGGAACTAAGGAACTAGTAGACTCATGGACAATGATGGCAGGAAAAGACCATTGAGTCATCAAGTTTGCCTGTAGTACCCTTTCTTACACCAAGACTCTTGCTATATCCTGTAGGGTTTTTGTCTGCACTGTATGCTTTCATGTTCCCTGCCTTACTGCTACCACTCTGAGTAATTACCAAGCCCTTTACTGTGTCACAGCCATGTCTGAAACTAATAATGGTTCTGACATCCACTACCTCAGCTTGTAAGCAGCTAAATGGCTCAAGCACTCTCTCTGTAAAACAAAATATCCTCATGTCCCTCCTGAATCTTCTTCTCTTCATCTTCCACTCATGTCCCTGGGTTATAGATTTTCTAGTCCCATTGAATAGTTTCTCGCTGTTTACTTTGTACTTTCCTTTCTGGAAAATGAAGATCTAAATCACATCACTCCATTATTGTGTGGTCTCCAAAAGGTAAGTACTTTATATGTTCAGTGCCCTTAGCTGATCCTTGTAAAACTCCTGGCCCAAAAGCATATTGATTACCCTATGGTACACCATCAACAGCATGTCTTTGTTTTTCCTAAGGAGAAGAATCCAGAATGGGCACAATACTCCAGGTGTGGCCTCACCCGTGCTCTATACAGAAGTAGTAATATGTCCTTTCTCCTGCTGTCAGAGCTCTTCCCATCCCACCACAAAATCCTGGTTGATTTACTGTAGTCCTTGTTACATTGGTTAGATTGTTTACAGGAGTCACTTATAATGACTCTCAGAAACATAAAAACATATCTAGTCACTGCCCTGTTAACAGAGAATTTATCATTTAGGACAAACACTCCTAGGTCCCTTTCCTCAGAGGTAGTGTCCAACTTAACCCAATCATCTAGTACTTTGTTCCCTATGTGCATCACTTTACACTTTTTGGCATATGATTTCAACTGCCAAACTTTGGACCATCTCTCAACCTTTGCAGGTCCCCCTGCAACTCAGGTATTGCCTCCTCACTGTCTACAGTATGACATAGCTTAGTGTCATCTGCAAAGATACACATCATACACTGAATATTTTCTCCTGTTCAGTACTGGGACCGGTCCTCTTTAATGTCTTTATAAGTGACATTGGAGAGCACCTGGAAGGAAAGGTAAGTCTTTTTGCAGATGACACAAAGATCTGCAACAGGGTTGACACACAAGATGGGGTGGGAAGAATGAAAAGAGAGTTGTCAAGGTTGGAGGAATGGTCAAATATGTGGCAGCTCAGATTCAATGTAAAGAAGAGCAAGGTAATGCATCTGGGAAACAAAAACCCAGGGGAAGAGTGCACAATGGGGGGTGAGTTAATAACAACAACAAAAATCAAAAGAGACCTAGGAGTAATTATATCAGATGACCTAAAGGTGGGCAAGCAATGTAAGAAGGCAGTAAGGAGGGTTGGGAGATACTGGGATACATAGGGAGAGGCATCAACAGTAGAAAACAGGAAGTTGTTATCTCTCTGTACAGACAGTTAGTGAGACCCCATCAGGAGTACTGCATGCAATTCTGGAGACTCTGTATCTGCAAAGTCATAGACAGAGTGGAGACTGTTCAGAGGAGGGCAACCAAAATGGTGCAGGGTCTGCACTAGAAGACATACGAGGAGAGACTAAAGCAGCTTAATATGTATACCATTGAGGAAAGGAGGGAGAGGGCAGACATGATAGAAACTTTCAAGTACCTGAAGGGAATTAACAAAATACAAGAGGGTAGTATCTTTCAGAACAAGAGATGTGCAAGAACAAGGGGGCACAATTTGAAGATAGAGGGGGGACAGCTCAGAGGTAATGTTAAAAGTATTTTTTTACAGAGAGGGTTGTGGATGCATGGAACAGCCTTCCTGAGGAGGTTGTGGAGTCAGGAACAGTGGGCGAATTCAAGAATGCATGGGACAGGCATAAGGCAATTCTTGTGGGGGGTAGGAGGAAGTAAGCTGTTGATTAACTAGAATCTGCAGCTTATCCATCTGGTAGGGAAATGGGCAGACTAGGTGGGCCAAGCGGTCCTTATCTGCGGTCAAATTCTATGTTTCTATGTTTCTATGAACATATTGAAAAGGAATTGACCCAGGACTGATCCCTGTTGCACCCCACTAGTAATGTCCATCTCCTTGGATTTGACTCTGTTCCTCACTACCCTTTTCTGTCTCCCATCCAATCAAATTCCCACCCATCTATCTATGCCTTTTCTGCAACTAGATCCTCTAGTTTCTGCAGCAACCTTCTGTGTGGCACAGGGCTGAATGTTTTGATGATGTCACATTAGAGCAGATCCATTACATGACCCTTTTCCACTGCCCTATTTACCCACTCAAAGAATATTATTAGGTTGGTCAGACAAGACCTCCCTGCCATGAACCCATGCTGTTTAGTATCCTGGAGACCATTTTAGTCCACCAAGTCTACTTCAGCTTGTATCTCCAACAGTTTACCCACAACAAAAGTAAGACTGCCAGGTCTGTGGTTACCCTTTTTGCTCCTAGTCCTCACCCTTGTGGAGCAGAACTATGTCCACTACCCTCCAGTCTTTTGGAAGCACCTCTGACTGACTTGAGGTATTGAAAATGATTTGAGGTATACATAGCACCTGTTTTTAAACACAGATCTGCTATCACTACTGTAGTCATTTCAACATGGTTATTATCAATATTACCTGGGGACGTGGAAATAAACCCAGGCCCTTCTAATCCAGATTAATTTATTGGTCAAAACATTTGGGGTAAAGGGGACTTAAGATGAGCACATTTAAATGTATGTAGCCTCTTCGCCAAAAAAACAGGAAATAGAGGCTTAGGTTGCAAAGTACGATTCTGATCTACTTAGTTAAACAGAAACCTGGATGAAGCCCTCTATACCTACAAATGTTGTTGCTCTGAATGGTTATAAAATAATAAGAAAAGATAGAGTAGTCAAAAAGAAGGGTGGACGTAGTCTGATTTACTACAAACCCAAACTAACAATGTCTGAAATGGCGGTAAAATATGACTTTACCTTAGATTGTGAGTGGCTGTTGGCTGAGATAAAGCAAGGAGGGTGCTACAAATTAAAATATTGCACTGTTTACAATCCCCCTAAACTGGCCCATAAAGGTTAAGATGATTTTTTTTGAGATTTGTAGCCACCTTTCAATTTGTTGGTGATATTCTAGCCCAAGGCGATTTTAATATTCATTGGGATCCAATAACAGACTCACAAACTGACTCACAATTAACAAATGCAGGTTTGAGTCAGTTAATTCAGACTTTCACAAGAATGAATTCAAAAAACAACAATCTTACAATCTTGGATTGGGTATTAACAAATAATCAGCCTAAAGTAAAAAATAAAAGAGTGTTGCCTGATGTAATGAGCGATGATCTGGCTACCTATTGTACTTGGAAATGTGATTACTTATAGAAAGTTTCCTGGTGAATTATGTGAGGAGTTGCTATCTGACTTGCAGAAAATAGACTGGTCCTATTTAGAGGCAATACCTTACGTTGATTAAGCAGTTGAATCTTTTTATAACCCAGCTTCTAATATTGCAGGATAAATACTTTCCAAAATTAATTTGAAGAGTTAGAGAGAACAGTGAGTAAGTGGATAACTCCAGTCTTGTTTAAAGTAATGAAACAAAGAAATCTAGCTTGGAAGCTATTTAATTTAACAAAAAGCATAAGTGACTTTAATAAATATCGTACACTCAGAAATGAATGTAAGCTTAAATTGAGACAAAGCAAAACTAACTATTATTCAAAACAATAGGAGATTAGTTTAAAAAATCCAAAATGCTTCTGGTCCTGTATTACAACTTTGATAAATCCGTCATTGAAGGACCAGTCTAAAGATTTCCATGTAGATGGTAAAAACTTAACTAATGATCAAGAGATAAGCAATGAATTTCTAAAAAAAATTCTTAGACATAAGAAAGTATAGTCAACATAACGCCAAGCAAGACTCACACAATCTTGTTCAAAATTCTTCTCAACATGGAACAGCTTTTTATTTTAAGGCAACAAAACGTTCTCAGGTACTAAAGTTATTAAATCAAATTTCATTAAAAAATGCAGGAATTAATTATCTTCAACCAACGTTTTTAAAGCTTATAGCCTCTCAAATCTGTTTTCCTTTAACAAAAATATTTAATTTATCCTTAATAACAGGAAGCTTTCCAAAACAGTGGAAGCAAATGGTCATAATACCAATTTTTAAGGAAGGAAACCCAAAGGATATGGACAACTACCACCTGATTTCTTTGCTTCATCCCTTGCGTAAAACCTTAGAAAAGATAATTAATGAGCAACATTCCACTTATACATGGGGGGGGGGGGGGTTAAGGGCTCCCAAGCAGCATGGCTTTAGAAAGTTCCACAGTACAGGCACTGCCTTGTCCAGGTTCACAAATTACAGTGAGGCAATGGACAGTGGAGAGCTCACTGGTGCTATTTTTGTGGACCTATCCAAGGCATTTGACCTGGTGGACCACCACCTGCTGCTCAGGAACCTTGCTGATAATGGATTGACTAACTCACCTTTGGACTTGATAAGGAGTTTTCTGACTGGTAGAGTGCCGCAGGGTGCTTCTGTGATCGACTTTGCCTTTTGGATTGGTCAAATGTGCTGTTGGACAAAATGTGAGGTGTTAGAGCTGAAAGTGACCACTACCCTTTTGTTATGGAAGGCCAATTAGGACAGATAAATAGGCCGGTTGAAGAGCCATTTCCATTTACAGAAATTAGAGCTGCATGAAAGGTTATATGGAGGCAGAACTCATACAGTGATATATTACCAATTATCCATAAGTCAGTACTAGCTCACCCCTATGATGATATCAGTAAATATGATATTGGCTATATTTCCAATGAGCTAAATGCTCTTTTGGTTGAAATTAAATCAGCGTTGGAAGTACCAATTAAAGTAGGCAGGAACTTAATTATTGACACCTGGTTTGATAATGATTGTAGAAAGGCCAAAGCTGATGTTAGGAAATGTTGTAGATTATATAACAAAGACAGAAAACAGGTTATCCTCAAGTTACTGAATGGGAAAAAGAAGACTTATAAGGAACTTATTATAAACAAAAAGAAAAGTTTTTATGAAGCCAAATGGGAGAAAATGCTTGAAGCAATACTAACATACTAAAAAGCAAGCAGAATAGGACTAACGGTCTTTCGTGTCTGCTCATTTGGTCAGCCCCCACCCTGGGAACTGACCTTGCTTCCCCCCCCTCTCTCTTGTTTCTGCCTTCCCAGTCCCAGATATTCTCACTGCACTGGTTTTTGCTTCCAGAACCCTTCCCCTGTACTTATCCCACTCTCTCTTGAACCCCTCCACTGTTTCTGCCTCCACCAGCCCCCTGGGCAGTGCATTCCATGGCTCTACCACCCTCTCAGTGAAGTAGCACCTCCTCCTTTCTCCCCTGAATCCCCCCCTCCAGCTTCCTCCCATGCACTCTAGTTGCCCCCCTCCTTCCTTCAGAGCACCCTGACTGCTCCTCCCTTATTTTCCCCCTTCATGTACCTGAAGACCTCTATCTTGTCCTCCCGGTCCCTTCTCCCTTCCAATGTGTACATATTTAGCTCTTCGAGCCTCTCCCCATAGGTCCTATCCCCCAAGCCCCAAATCATTTTGGTTTCCCTCCTCTGGACCCTCTCCAGGAGTTCAATGCCCCTCTTTAAATGTGGCCTCAAAAACTGCATGCAGTACTCGAGGTGCAGCCTCACCAAGCAGTTATACAGTGGGAGTATCACTTCCCTCCTTCTCGAGGTGAGCCCCCTAGCGATGCAGCCAAACATCCTGTTGGCCTTTGCCACTGCCCTCCTACAAGTCTCCAAGTTGTTCATCTTGACATCTGCCACCACCCCCAGGTCCCTGTCAGCCATCAAGACTTGTAGCATTCCCCTCCAGGGTGTACACTTGGCCCGGGTTTCTAGCTCCCAGGTGCAGTACCTTGCATTTCCCTACATTGAACCTCAGCTTCCACTTTCTAGACCACCTTTCCAGAGCCTCCAGGTCCCCCTGTAGGGTCACCCTCCCCTCCTCCCTATCCACCACTGCCCCCAGTTTTGAGTCATCCGCAAAGAGTCTCATCTCA
Source organism: Neoceratodus forsteri (assembly GCA_016271365.2). Lineage (NCBI taxonomy): Eukaryota > Metazoa > Chordata > Ceratodontiformes > Ceratodontidae > Neoceratodus > Neoceratodus forsteri. The sequence continues at coordinate 769,268,593 of CM057449.1, read as the reverse complement.
CTCCTGATACCCTTCCTTATGTCAGTGACATAGACGTTGAACAGGAGGAGCACAGGGACCGATCCCTGAGGGAATCCACTAATGACCCTCCGTGGGGATGAGACTATCCCTCCAACCATGACCGTCTGGGTATGGTTCTGGAGCCAATTTCCTATCCATCTGATCATCTGGTTCCCCACTCCTGTTTCTCCAGATTATCCAACAGGCCCCCATGAGGAACAGAGTCAAATGCCTTGCTGAAGTCCAGAAAGAGGACAACCACTGGTCTACCCAGGTCCAAGGCACTCGTCACAAAGAAAGGATAATAGAACATGTTGGTACCTTGTGGCCAAATGTTTTAACCAGTATAAGGCTAATATTGACACCTTTACCTCTGAGGAGATTTGGGTAGCCTACTTTAAGGGAATTTATTTTGACCCTGAGGTAGAGGTTTTCCAAGTGACAGGACAAAGTTTTAATAAACTACTACCTATTACATTAGAAGAAACTTATTTAGCCCTATATACATTGAAAAAGTAGAAGGGAGCTGGCCCAGATGGAGTACCAGCTGAAGTCTTTTTAACAGAATCCCCATAATGGTGCAGATACTTGTCAGTGTTTTATAATAAATGTATAATTTCAAATAGTTATCCTATATCATGGCAAGGAGCTAATATAGATACATAGATACATAGACAGTGTCAGCAGATAAGGGCCTATGACCCACCCAGTCTGCCCATTTGAGCTTGTAAGTTCAGTTTATGTTTTCCTAGAAGTCTGTTGCCCCTTACCCCTGACCTCCAGAATTCCTTTATGTCTATCCCATGCATTCTTAAATCCCATGATTGTTTCAGCCCCCACCACTTCCTCTGACAGGGTGTTCCACTTGTCCAGCACCCGTCCTGTGAAGAAATTCTTCCTCACATTTCCTCTGAATCATCCTCCCTCCAGCTTCATCCCATGCCCTCTAGTCCTGGAACATTTTTTTGCTTAAAAATAGTGTATTTCTGCACCCTGTTCCTCCCTGTAAGATACTTGTATGTCTCTATCATATCCCCTCTCTCCCTCCTCTCCTCCAGGGAGTACATGTTCAGTTCCTTCAACCTGTCCTCGTAGGACTTGTGATGCAATCCATGTACCATCTTTGTTGCTCTTCTCTGAACCTTCTCTACCCTGTCTATGTCCTTACATAGCTAAGGTCTCCAGAACTGGACACTGTACTCCAGGTGGGGCCTCACTAGTGTCTTGTATAGTGGAATTATGACCTCCCTTTTCCTGCTGGTGATGCCCCTGCCTATGCATCCCAGCATCCTATTTGCTTTACCTGCTACCTTGTCACACTGTTTTCCTACCTTGAGGTCATCAGAAATGATAACTCCAAGATCCCTTTCCTGCTTGGTGCATGCTATATCCTCACCCCCCCTTCATCATTCCACTTCATAAAAGAGGACCATTAAATGATCCAAAGATGTACAGACCAATAAGTCTTTTAGATGTGAATCTTAAAATCTTTTCAAAAATAATATTGACCCGGCTTCAACAGGAGGTTGAAAAAACAGGGAGTATTTCCCCTTACCAAATTGGGTTTAGACATGGTCTGTCCACCTTGGACAATTTTTTTGTCCTAAATCATTTGACAGAAATATATGTGAAACTCAGGTCAAAGGATGTATCTGTATTTTATAGACTACAGAACCGCCTTTAATAGTGTCTCAGGAAATTTGTTATGACAGACTTTATTGGCTAGAGTTATAGATCCAAACATAGTTAGTATAATTGCTCAGTTATATGCTAACACTTGGGCTAAAATCAGACTTGGACCTAGGGGTCAATAATCTAATGTTTTTGAATGCAATCATGGTGAGAGACAGGGCTACATTCTTGCCCCTTTGCTATTTACATTATACCTGGATAATATGTTGAAGCAGAGTGTGGCAATAGATGATGACTGTCCAAATATTTGGAATTTTCCTTGCCCCCTTTTGGCCTATGCTGATGACATTCTTATCCTGTCCTTAACTAAATTTGGTTTACAAAAGAAAAAACACTTTTTATGTAAGGAATCAGAAAAATTAAAATTAAAAATTAACACGAGTAAAACTAAGGCTATGATTCGGGGGGGGGGGTACTTGGTTTATCGGCTCAGATAAAGTTGAAGTAGTGTCCAGCTATGTGTATTTAGTAATAGTGATTCAACAAAACTGCTAGTGGTCCTCCCATGTGGAAATGATAAAAGAAAAGATGAGGAAAACCTAGGCTGGGTTATATAGGTTTATCTGTAAATATGGGAGTATTTCTATAAGGCCTTTGTTAAGAGTGATGAAAACTAAGGTGAAAGCCCAACTGTTATATGTCTGTGAAATATGGGAATCCTATATAGAACATAAATTAATGATTCCTTTATATAAATCATTAAGATACACTCTTAGGCTTGGACATTCTTGTCTTTCTTATATGCAATCAGAACTGGGTATAATTAATATTAATGCAGCTATTGAATCAAGAAAGGTTAACTATTGGATTAGGATCACTAATTTCAATGAAAAAATAGCTGCCAGGAAATGTCTGTCAGAAAAAGAATATTGGCATGAAATGGGATATCATTCTGGTTTTTGGTTGAACACTGTTTACTTTACTTTGGGGAAGTATAAATTAGTACACTTAAAAAATTCAGTGGAACAGGGTGCTCAAATAAGTTCAAAATATAAATAAAAAAATTAGTAATTTTTGGAATACAAGTGATTTAAAGGAAATTAAGGAATCCCTGAACTCAAAATGGTTTGCTGCAAATAATTACAAACACGGATAGAAGAAGTATATGGACATTTTTGTCAACCCCCAATTACGTACCAATTTTATAATTTACAAGCTTGAGCAGTTTCCCAGTAAAGTTTTGGACTATAGGTATAAAAAAACAGGTATATCTTTGGAGGAATGTGATTGTGGTAGTGGGGACAAGGAGGATCTCTATCATGTTTTATGGGTCTATAGATGGTATGAAAAGCAACAAATGTTCTGGTTGGGCCCTTATTTAAATAACTAATATAGCATTGATAAATCAGAATTTACTGATATTTTGCTTCACATGGAAGATAGGTGGATAATAGACAGGTTGGCAAACTATTTTTCTATTATTAAAAAAAATAGTGTATAATTAAAATTATATAGAATGGCAATTATACTGTCTATGGTATGCACCTTATGAGAGTTTTGAACTGCTGTCACTTTGATTGTACTGTATTGGCTGAAGTTTGCACATGGATGTATGTATACATGAGCTTTGTATTAAGTTAGATGGGTAAGGGGAAATTATATTCCTCCTATTTTTAATATATATGTATTTATGTATGTATCATATTTGATATCTTGATTGTGAAGGCTTGTAACCATATGATTGATTGATTGATTGATTGACTGGTAGAGAGTTAAATGTTTCTTATAGTGGAGCCTTGTCTAGTGGAAAAATCTTGGACCAAGGAGTCCCACAAGGATCAACATTAGGGCTCTTTTTCTTTACAATATTTATAGACAAAATTCCTGCTAAATTGAATAATATCCAAGAATGTTTATACATGGATGATTTAATCTTATATAAAAGTTCCAGTTTGCTAGAAAACATAAACTCTGAATTTAAATACAGATTTTAAAGAATTTGTAAATAAGCTAACAAAACTTAAATTGTCCTTAAATAGTACAAAGACAAAGAATATGTTGATCGTCTCAAAACAAAAGTTGGAAAAGTCAGGAAATTTAACCATAATGGACAATAAAGGAATGACCTTAGAGCAGGTATATCATTTTAAGTATTTGGGTATACATCTGGATCCTCAATTAACATATACAAGTCGCATAGGAAATATAACAAGGCTGGTTGATCAAAAACTTGGGGTTCTCTTTAAACTTCTGGAATCATTAACATTACAAGCTAGAACTGCTATAGCTCAAAGCACATTACTGTCTCAATTGAATTGTAATTACTTCTTATTCACTGCTTTATCCAAACAATTAATGACTAACCTCACATCAACATATCATGGTATGTGAAGATTTGTTTATAAATTGCCCTACAATACTCACCACTGTACATTGTACTAAATTTCAGGCTGGCTTCCACCTAAGTTGTACTCAATTTATTCCTGTGCTGTATAACTGATAAAGTATTGAGACAAAAATAAATGTCCCCCCTCTTTTCATTATTACAGGCTAGGGAAATTACTAGAGATTTAAGATCAAGTGTGAACCCAAAATTACTTGTATGTAGGAGTAAAACAAAAATGGGGACCAAGCTTTTTCTACTCAAGCTCCTAAACATTTGAACAACCTTCCTACTGAATTTTTATTGGGGATAAGCCATGATCTTTTTAAAAGAAAGTTAAAACAACATCTTCTTCGTCAAGTGGAATGCTGTTGTTTTTCTTAATTCAATTTCATTGTTATGATTGTTTTTGTATAATTCTCAATGTCTGTTATTTGTATTTTGTGTATGCAATTTTTGTAACATTCTTTTACACTCGATTATTCATTGTAATGGTCTTGAGTTGCAGATGAAAAAGGGCCATTGGCTCATATGCTTGACCTGTAAACAAAAGATAAATAAAAATAAAAGCCCTGCCAGGTAGTCAGCTAATTCTGATGCCAGTTCCCATAGCACCCTTGTATGCATCCCAGCTGGCCCAGGGGCCTTATCTATTTCCAGGGCAGCAAGCCTTTTTTTGACTGTATAACTGGTAAATACCCACTGCCTCATTTCTGAGATCCCCCATTCAGTAGCTTTTGTGTCATTCTCAGGCAAAGGCCAAATATAATCCCTTGTGAATAATGAGCAAATGTAATCATTCTGAATGGCTGGCTTCTACTCATGCTCTTCTATTACCCTACCCTCCATCTGTCAGCCTAACAATTCCATCTCCTATCTTTCTTTTTCCCTGCTATATATGAAAAACTGTTTTTCCCCATCCTTGACCCCTTTCTGCAATACATAGCTCTGTGTCTGCTGCTTCATTCCTAATTGCTATCTTGGCCTCCTTAGTTTTGACTTGGTTCTCTTTCCATTCTTTCTCCCCTGGTTTTCCTTGTATCTGAATAAGGACTTCCTTTTGGCTCTCATCACTTCCCTGATCTTTTTTGAGAACCAGATTGGTTTCTTGTACCATTTTCCCTTGGTAACCATCCTCAAGCATGACTTTGTTGCCTCAAAAAGGGCCCTCTAATTTCTCCCCATCTTTCTTCAACACCCCTCATTCTGTCCATTCCAACAAACCTACCCTGGAATAATCTCATCATTTCTTCCACACCCCTCATTCTGTCCGTTCCAACAAACCTACCATGGAATAATCCTCTCATCTGATTAAATCTGATCTTCTAAAACCCAGCACTTCAGCCTTTGATGAGAGCAACTCAAACCATATGATGTAATGGTCACTGGATCCCAGTGGTTGTCTAACCCTCTGTCCCCCTCAATTTCAAAGTTGGTGTGCACCAGGTTGACAACGGCAGCTGTATTGTGGGTTCCATGACCAGCTGCACTAGTAGGTATTCCTGCCTGTCTTTTGGTGCTCTTGGCTATTGGAATGTTCCAATCAATATCTTTCAAGATGAGATCCCCCCATGGGCAGTTTTTCTACATAATGCTGCAATGGGCTGAATGCACAGCAATTCTACTTCCCTGTCCTCTCTCCAGATGTACCAACCCCTCACTGCTTCCATGTTCTTCTCTCACATAGAAGGCTACCTCTCCTCCTTTACCTTTCCCCATCAAGCCTACAATTGGTGTAACCAGTCCTTGTTTCCTGTGGCCTATGTTTCTGTAATTGTTATGAGGTTCAACCCTGCATCTTCCACCATTGCATGGAGCTCACTAATTGTGCTTCCCAGGCTCTTGACATTAAGGCAGATTGCTTTCAATCTTTTGCAGAACCCCCTTCCATTTTCTAACTGATTTTCTCCCTTCATCTTCTTCTAATCTCCATAATATCCCCTCTCCCCATACTTGCTGGAGTCCCACAGGGATCCATACAAGGTTAATTTTCTTCTTCATTTTCCCAAATGACCTTCCCTTCATGTGTGTCTCCTCTGACACCCATATGTACATGGAGGACACAGGTATCTGCACATCCAGCCCTTTGGCCACAGCTGTGTCTCGTCCACTCCAACTGTGCTTTCACAACACCCTATAGTTGTTCCATGATGACCAGCTCAAGGTCAACACCAAAAAGATGGTGATGATGAATTTTGGCACCATCCAGAAATTGGCCAGGCTATCATTCCTCCTGTCTTCACCACCCTAGATGGTACCCCATTAGAAGTGATCCCCTGGTTGAAGTACCTAAGAGTTTGGCTGGATAGTAATCTTGACTTCTCTGTCCATATTGACACCATCCATGCCAACCTTGGGTCCAACCTGGGCTCCTTATTCAGAAGCCTCCCCCTTCAGGTCCATGAGGAGCTGGTAATCAAAATGGTGCTCTCAGTTTTTGATAATGCTGGTATAGTCTACAACATCTCCCCCCTCCTCCTCCCTCACCAAACTAGATACCCTATGCAATGCCTTTTGTTGCTTCGGCACCAACTCTCCCCCTCATATCCATCACTGCTCTCTTTAATCTTCCCTCTCCATCCCCCCACTATCATGTTGGCAGGTCCACTGCACTGCCTTCATTGCCAAATATTAGTTTGGGTCTCTGCCCTACTCTTTCATCCCTGCTTTCCCCTGCCCCCAGCTCCTACTACTTGCTTCTGTCCAGGGACTTCCACATCTTCTCCACCCCCCCACCTTCACTCTTCTGCTGGCCAAGTGGCCTTCTCCTATCACCTCCCCTCCTCCTGGAACTAGCTCCATTCTCTTCTCTGCCAATCTCCCTCACTTCTTGCCTTTAAATTTCACCTTAGGCAACTACCAGCACATTCCGGCTTCTGCTTTCCTCCCTAAATATATTCCCATCTTCCAGCTTCAGTCCTCCTAAAGCTGCCTCTCTCTTTCTATGCACTTTTGCCTGCCACATAATTAACTCCTGTCCTTACTGCAGTTCCCTAGCTTCTTTCACTACTACTACTACTACTAATACTACTATTGCCTCCTTGGACACCCATTTTCAAAATAGTCTGACTTGTCTCCTCCCCTTTCATCTATATCAAATCACCTGATCACAGCTGTTACAGGGACTACCTTGTTTGAGTCCTCAGTATTTTGCTACTTCCTAAAATTTGTTCCAACCCCATGTGTGTTTTTTTAATTCTCTGACCTGCTTTTTTAGTGTACAGTACTGCACTTGTAAAATGTTTTTCCATCTCCCCTCCTCCCAGGTCACACCTGGAAATGAACCCTGGATCAGTGTGCTTTTCTCGATTAACAACTTTTATATACAAAAAATAATTTATTTTTTTATTTTTTGCCAGTTTAGTGAGCCCTCCTTCCCTGACATCTTCTCAACTCTTTTATGAACACCCATCTTGATTCATCCTTCCCCAGTTTTTCTAGCCCCTAATTATGGGGAGCTCTAGCTAGATTCCCCACCTACTCTCCCTTCTCAGGAGTTCCTTTAGTCTCAGCCTCTTCCATAATCAGTTTAACTGGCCACCAATGCAGACTCAAACTTCTGCATCAGACCACAGGTCTCCTCTTTTGTTAGGTACACACTCCCTTCCTTTTCCCAAACTGCCAAACATTTTTTTTTATTTAGTTTTTGTTGACCAGGTAAGTGCACTAGACAAATCCTGCCTATTTTGAGGCTCGACCTGGGGAAGGGGGATACAGATGAATGCCGACTGACTTTGAACCAGATTAAGCTGTTGGTGGCATTGTTAGTGAATGAGGGAAATTTGACCAGGACACCAGGGAAATTCTCCTACTCTGCTGGCGCTCCATAGCCAGTAGGGGTGCTGGACTCTGCTTTCAGGATGGCCACTTCTAGCGAGTGCTTGGTGCAGAAGGAGGTGGACACGTGGAGCGAGATGGCTGTACAAAGCACTCAGCCTGCTTTTCATGAGGCAACCGTTTTGAATGTGGATAAAGATGAGATTTATCATGAAATGGTCACAACGAGTGCTGATTTTCCACTAGAATTGGACAATATTGTACGAAACCCAGTCAACGGGAGTTCCTTGATGGCTAGCATAGCGGAGGATCCTGTGGGCTCGAATCTGCATGTCAGTGAAGTAAAACTGTCAACTTCAGTTGTTTCTGCTTCCCGAGTGGTCGGGTCTGAGTCCACGAATGCGGAAGTAAATGTCTCTGTTCACGAACAGCCTCAGTGTATGGTGCAGTCTGTTTTGGTGAATGATGTTGCCCAGAAAACTCTTTCTATGCCTGGAGCTGCTCAGTCGGAAGGTCAGCTGGATATTAACTCTCTTGCGGCTGCATGGTCTGGTCTTCGGTTGGATGGCATGGACTTTGATTCTCCCATTTCATCTGTGCAGGTACCGGTGAGTACACGGCAAATACACCCACTGTCTAAGACAGAGAACTTGGTGAAGGAAGCAGGATTTGTTTTTCATCCCCCTAATGTTGGGGATTTGCCATTTCATTTTACTTCTGCTACTGTTTATCAAACTGAGATAAATAATCAAAAAGGGACAACGGAGTTTAGCTTTGGTGACAAAGCTTCTCCTGCTGTGGATTTTATGAAACACCCAGGATGTCCTGTTTCACTTTCAGTGACTAAGGACTTTTGTTCAACTAAACCTGTTACTCGTTTACCTGCTGCAGTTGACTCTAAAAATCAGGATCAGACGTGGTCTCCACAGGGTGCACTGCTAGCAGCTGGATGGGAAAAGCAGGCAAACGGAGTTTAGACTCCTGATTTAACATGGGACTCTTCATTTGATTTAAGTTGCCACTCTCCAACGTGGAAACCAAGTAGACCATATAAAGGAGACCATGCAGGCTGGTGCAGTGGAAGTTGGTACCCTGCACAATTATCATACTAACAAGACACTTGACTCGCAGGGAATTGGTGTGGTTAACACTACTGTTGTTCAGTTACCTGATGTTAGTAAGTCTCTACCTGCTCAAAAACCTCTTTTGTCTGAAATGTTTACTCGGGCTAAGAGGGAGGCCACACCGAGGTGCAATGCTGTGCACATACGATATAAAGGAGGTATGGCAGAGAGGCCTGACCGATATTTTGTGGGGAAAACCTTAATTAAAGAATCCTTACAGTTTTCTCCCAGGGATGTGTTTGCCTTTATTAACATCTCGGGGGAAGATAATTATGACATCAGTTTTCGCTCAACTAGTTTATTGGATTTATTCTGGGAAAGATATACCCAAGTAAAGTTTTCCCCAATATGGACTCCTTTTATGGTGGTTCCCCTTTCACAACCTTCCATTAAATATGTTACAGTAATGTTCCAGAATGAAGGCGTCCATGTTGAGGATATTACCTACTGGTTATCCCAGAAATGTGACATTCAAGGCACCCCAGAGCCTATTTTGGACTCAGAACGTTTTTGGACTGGGGGATGGAAATATAAAGTAAAATTATGACAGTCAGAAAGGGGGCTTGAACACATCCCAAATTCCTTCTTGTTAGGTAGAGATTGGGGTGTATGTTTTTATAGTGGCCAACCCAGAGCCTGCTACAAATGTGGCTCCAAAACACACCTGTCTAGTGTTTGTGATTGTCCACAATGTGATAATTGTGGGGAGGTGGGTCATGTTACTGTACAATGTGATAATTCTACTAGATGTGATCTTTGTGAAGGTTTTGAGCACTCTTTTAAGGATTGCCCTTGGGCTGCAAAGAACAAGGCCTCTTGTGGAAGCACTGATCTGATTCTTCAACAAGCACAAGAGGCTTTGGATGGCAAGTCAGGTGACATTGCTAATATGGGCCCCCCCACAATACCCTCAGGAATGGTAACCTCACCCCAATAGCAGAAGTGAATCTTCTTGCCTCCCCACCCCGAGGTACTAGTTACACCAGTTAAAATGGAGATATTATTCAGGATACTACCTTATTATGACCTGTGTGCTATACGGATGTAGCGGTTAAACCACTAGATCCTCCAGCTTACCAGTCACCACTACCCCCAAGGAGGTCCAATAGGAACTTAAAAGCAGTTCCTTTTCCAGTGACTGAATCTTTTGAATCTCAGAACCCCTTTTCTGCTCTTTCTACCCAATGGGGTGACTCGGAAATGGATATGGGGGACTCTGATTCCCAAAAATCAGTGCAAGATGGTTTGGGGGTCCCACGGGAAGATTATAAAGAAAAGAAGAAAAAAAGGAGGAAGAAATGAGGTGTAGGTTTCCCAATTTAGTTGTCATCATGGGCTTTCTTTGGGCCTCTTTGAATACGCATAGTATTCTAAATAGTATTAAACGGAAGGCCATTTTTCATTTGATACATGAGGAAAATATTTCTATCTGTTTTTTACAAGAGACCTGGATGTTCAACTTCGATCAGGTTCACTCATTTCAGTCTGATTGGCCATGGGGACTTTCTTATTGGTCTTTTGGGGAGGAGAAGGCAGATGGTGTTGGGATTTTGTTTAATTCTTATCGGTTTGTTTTACAGAAACTTATAGATTTGATTCCCGGAAGGATTTTGATTATTGATGGTCGGTGGGATTCTAAATCCTTTCGGTTAATCAACATTTATAATCCCCAGATGAAAACATCTAGGATCTCTGCCATGAAAGTGATTCAACCCTTTTTGGTCACTACCTTACCTATATTATGGGTGATGATTTTAATTGTAGTATTATGAGTTCATCGACCATTTCTAAAAAGGTGTATTGTGATTCAAACTGTCTAAAGTCAATTGTTAAGTTATCAGATCTTACTAACTGTAACTTTCTAGAGTCAAAGAGCACTGGTTGTACCTTTTTTAAAGGTAATAAGGGGTCGTGTATTGACTATTTGTTTGCCTCCAAAAACCTTTTGGTTACTGATTTCAGAAGGATACCAATGGAGTTCTCAGACCACATGTTGCTTCAAGTGATGGTGGAAGTTAATTCTAAATGATATTACAGGGGACGTAGATGGAAGCTGAACACTTCCATTCTACAGGAACAATTTGTGAAAAACTCCATAGGACTTATTTTACAAGCTAGATTGTCGGTAAGTTTTTTATACTCTGACCTAGGAGTATGGTGGGAAGAGACCAAGCAGGATTGTATCAACTGGTTTAAAAGTTATGGTACCCGTCAACAGAACTCGAATTTTTTGTCCTATTTAAAATTACGAGCTCATTTACAATATTTACTTTCGGTAGCCAATACTTCACGGCAGGATTATTCATTACAAATTGAAACGATCAAGTTGCAAATAAGGCAGTATCAATATGACCGGGCTAGAACATTACAAGCATTACTCAATAATCATATGACAAAATCTGTAATAGGTGATCCATATATTTTGTGTAAATCACTTAAAGACTCCTCAACTTTGGAATTTTTAGATTCCAACATAGGCAAAATAGAAGATTCCTGTACAATGGGTATTTGTAATGCACGGCATTTTCAGGAGCTTCGGCCTATAGTTTCTCCTTCTCATGATCAAATATGAGATTACTTAAAGTCGGTTCACTGTCCTAATGTAGATCAATTTATGGTAGAAAAGATGACAAAACCTTTCTCTGCACAAGAAATTGAGGCAATTATTTCTAACCTGAAGAATGATATTTTCCCGGGTTTGGACGGTTTATCCAACTTATTTTATAAAACTTTTCGTACTGCACTGGTTAATTGTTTAACTTTAGTTTTTGATACATTTTTGGCAGGAGACCCAATCCCAAATTCTTTTTCAGTGGGTTTACAGATTTATATTTATAAATTTGGGAATAAAGGTGATATAAGTAATTGGAGACCTATTACCTTGCTAAATTCGGATTATAAGATTTTTGCCATGCTATTAACTAATAGATTGAAGAGGTGGGCATCTGTTGTCATTTCTCCTGTACAGCATTGTAGTTTACCTAACAGGAAGATACAGTCCGTTCTTTTTTTGATTAGGGATCTGATTGAATATTTGACTATGATGGGTCGTTCTGGGATTCTACTTTCCCTGAACCTAGAAAAAGCTTTTGATAGGGTCAGTCACCCTTTTTTGTTTGCAACATTGGAATCACTAGGGATGCCTTTTGCTTTACTTTCAGTAATTAAAAAGTTGTACGCAGTTGCTAAGATTCATCCCGTTATAAAGGGAAAAATCGAGAAAGGGTGGGTCATGGAATCTGGGGTTCAGCAAGGCTGTTCTTTAAGTTCACTACTATATGTTTGTTCTTTGGAACCCCTTGTTAGAGCTATTAGTGTCATACCTAAGTGGGAAGGTTTTCAGATTCCTGGCTCGAATTCCTTTTTAACAATCCAAGCATATGCAGATGACGTGTGCCTTTTTTTCAAAAATATTGATCAGTTGGGTTGTTTTTTTCAGGAATTTCAGAAATACACTGTTCTTGCCAATGCCAAAATTAATTTTTTAAATCGCAGGGTTTATTGATGGGATGTTCATACCAAATGCCTGTAGTATATCAAAATATTCAGATATCAACAAAACCCATCACGGTTTTGGGAGTTATTTACAGTACACAAAATTTACCGGACGATAATTGGATAAAGGTCTTGGATTTAATAGAACGGAAAGTAGTAAGATGGAAAACATTTCGGTTTACAAAATTGAAGAGGGTGCAGATTTTGAAGCAATTTATTTTACCCTGTTTACAGTATGTTGCGGTGCTTTACCCATTGCCTCTTCATTTTGAGACACGGCTGTATAGCCTTAGTTTCCAGTTATTTTGGGGTAATAGGCTTAACACTGTCAAAAGATGTTACACTTATATGGATAAAAATAAGGGTGGAACAGGTATGGTTGATCCGGTGATATTTTGTCACACTTTATTTTTTTCCCATTCTCTACAAAATTGTTTCAACGCTCCATCAAGTATGAAAATTCATGGTTTCAGGAACTGTTGGAACGCTATATAGTGGCATGGCTGCATTGTGCTCCTAAACTACATTATAAATTTTCACTACCTGTTTTCTTTAGGCCTGCAGCTCAAAAGCTTTTTAAATGGCAGCTGACTAAATCTCAAATTCATGACAATTCCTCCCAAAAACTGTACAAAATGGTCATGTCTTTAGTATATCCTATGATTCCTGGTTTCAAAAATTGTCCTTCTGTCATGAACCATAATGTACTGGATCAGTTGAACAACCCTCACTTACCCCCCCAGATGTGGGAGGTACAGTGGCTTATTATGTTTGGCCGTCTAAATGTTAGAGGTACGGCAAAGTATAAGGCAAAAGCAGAAAGAAATTGCCCATATTTGGAATGTATAAATATGGAGGAGACTATGGAACATTTCTTTCTGTATTGCTCATTTTCCATGAAACTATGGCACTATTTGGCAAAGAAATGGTCAACGGACTGGTTAGCAAAACCTACATATGATTTATTGATTATTGGAATTTTTCCTTCAAAGTTAAAAATTTATGAGAAAGAAACTTTATGGGTATTTATTGCATGTCTTAGGTATTGTTTGTGGCAAGTTCGGTGCCAATGGGTATTGTACCAAAAGAAATCTACTGAGGAAGGATTCTGTCAGTATATCGTTAATGAATTACAAAAGGTTTATTTGAAAGATATGCAATTGTATAACACTGCAAAGGTGAAGTCATGGTGGAAAGGGTTTTCGCATATTATTAAGTTTAAATAAGATTAGAGTATTGCCCATTTAGACAATTCCTCTTCTATTTTTTTGTATTTGGATTTGCTATAGTAGTTGTTTACTTCCTTTTGAATGTGTCCTTTCTTTTTTTTTGTTTTGTATTATTATTATTTGTACTTTTAATCGTACTTTCTGTTTCTGTGTATTTTGTAACATGCCTTATTATAATAAAGAATTACCCCTATTCTTGGCCAGTAGTGGGACAGGCTGTCTGCAAGATGGCCACTCAGACCGAGACACTGAAGGGAGAGGACATCTGTTCAGTGGGCACGCTTGCCTCATCTCCCACTGTGGGTGTGCTAGAGGCAAAATGAGCAGATGTTGTAGAATGTGATTCTGAAGATGAATTCCATGAAGCTCCTATTTCCATGGAGGAAAAGGAGCTCACTGCTGGTAAACTTATGAGTGATAAGCCCTTGCAAAAAGGCACTGCATGTAAAACCTCAGGAGATTAGAATTTTCAACTACAAGGTCAGCTAACCACAGAGTCGGGAAAGCAGTAACATACAGAGATTTCTGTCAACAGCTCAGTGGAGCAGAAGCCTTCTACATGCCCTGTGGGGCTCAGTGAGTCAGCACATTCCTAACCTGTCACTGTTACTGAGCTTGATTCTGACAGGCTTGAACAACAGGCTGGCAGTGAAATCGTTCAGTTGAGTGAGTGCCTAAATCCTGAGTCTCTAAAAGGAAAAGTGGTACCTGAGACTGAGAACTTAGTGAGGCAACATGAGAGTTTTTTGGCTCCTGTCTCTCCTGTTTTCACTTTAAAAACTAGCACTCCACTGAACAAAGTGGCAGGTTTTGTCTTCAAGCAACTGACTAAGGAAGAGCCAGTAGTTTCTCCTGCAATTGTTTACCAAACCACAACGGAGCCCCAATCAGGTGTTACAGAGTTTTTTTTCACAGACACGCACCGAAATAACAGGGGCAATAAGGGTTCTACACAGTTACTTCATAATCTTTCTAAATCTGGAACTGCGAATGCTTCTGCTAACTTAATTGTTTCTCCTAACTTAACTGTGGGGCCCTGGACTCTAGGAAAGGCCTTGGTAGGGGCAGACTGGAAGCAAGCTCCCCCAGGTACTTGGTTACCTGACCCTGAATGGGATTTGGATTTAAAATTTTCTCAAAACTCCCCTACATGGAAACCACAATCAAATGCTAAACTAAGTGCATAAGCTGGGTCCAAGCATACAGAAGTAAGCCCCCCCCTTGCACCTCTAAAACTACAAGTTCTGCAGAAAACAGCTTCTGATGGACCTTCAAAACTACCTGCCCAAGTTAGTCCACCAAGTTTGGAGGCCTCTAAACCACCTCATCAAAAATCTTTGATGTCGGAACTTTATTCCACCGTCAAAATGGAAGCTGTTCCATGGAGGAAGGCTATACGAATTCGGTATAAAGGAGGGTTGAAATCCAGACCAGATAGATACTATGTTCGGAAACCTTTGCTTAAAGACTCTCTTCATTTTTCTCCCAAAGATATTTTTGCATTTATAAATATTTCAGGCGAAGACAATTTTGATGTCAGCTTTAGAACATCATATGCTTTAGACCTCTTTTGGGAAAGGTATGGGCAGGTAAAATTTTCTCCCATGCGGACCCCATTTTTGGTAATTCCTCTCACCAAACCCCTGATTAAATTCATTACTGGGAAGATCTAGAAAGAGGGGGTCCATGTGGAAGATATCACGTTTTGGATCTCACAGAAATGTGAAGTGTTAAGTTCTCCAGAACCCATTCTGGATTCCGAACAGTTTTGGACAGGTGGGTGGAAATATAAAATTAAATTGAGGAAATCTGACTCTGGAATTGAGCATATCCCAAATTCCTTTTTGTTGGGGAGGGATCGTGGGGTCTGTTTATATGGAGGTCAGCCTAGAGCCTGTTATAAGTATGGCTCTAAGACTCACCTGTCC
The DNA here is from genome assembly GCA_016271365.2 of Neoceratodus forsteri. Lineage (NCBI taxonomy): Eukaryota > Metazoa > Chordata > Ceratodontiformes > Ceratodontidae > Neoceratodus > Neoceratodus forsteri. The sequence continues at coordinate 769,253,025 of CM057449.1, read as the reverse complement.
AGTGTATGTGACCAACCTAGGTGCGACAATTGTGGGGAAATTGGCCATGTCACCATGCAATGCACAAATCACACTAGATGTGATCTGTGTTTGGAATATGGCCATGTTTTCAGGGATTGTCCTTGGGCAGCTAAAAATAAAGCAACCTGCATTAGTCCTGACATACTGATTCAGCAAGCTCAGGATTCTGTGGGCCCCCCTCCCACCCCATGGTGGTAAAGCAGATTCCTCAGAAAGTTTCTCTGTCTGGACCTTCTTCCCCAGGGCCTCGAGAGAAGATGTATTTTATAGTTTCACAACATTTGGTAGAGGAGAGGAAGGGTGAGGCTCCTTCGGTACCTCAGGAGCTGGTTCCAGTGTGCTATACTGACCCAGTCACTTCGGTCCTGGATTGCAAGTTTCCAGCCCCTTCATCTCCTTTTCCTAGAAGAAGATCTTCTAGGAATTTGCAACCAAAAAGCACCCCCCCCGCTCCTGCCCCTGAAGAATCCATTAATTCCTATGCTGCTTTGTTCATTCCTTGAGGGGGGAGACAGATATGGCTGTTGGGGATTCAGACTCCCAGAAATCCTCTTTGTCCACCATTTCGCAGTCCATAGACAATTATAAGGAGAAAAAGAAGAAAAAAAGGAAAAAATAAAACAGTTAGCTGTTCCCAATAACATTTTGCAATGCAGATTACTTGAGGTTCTTTAAACACTCACATCTTACTGAACATTACCAAAAGGCAGGCCCTTTTTCAGTACATTCATGATAATAAGATGACAGTCAGATTTTTGCAGGAAACATGGATGTACACAATAGAACAACTACACACTTTTAAAAGAGAATGGTCCTGGGGCCCTTCATACTGGTCATTTGGCACTGACAGTGCTGATGGCATTGGCATCCTATTTAACTCCTTTAACTTTTCCCTTCACAAACTAATAGACCTCATTCCTGGTAGGGTCCTGATCTTAGATGGGAAATGGCACAACACCTGTTATGGATTTATTAACATCTATAACCCTTAGTCAAAGGCCAATAGAGTAACTTACATGAAGGCTATATAACCATATTTGATTACCTCCTTGAACATACTATGGGTGGTGAATTTAATTGCAGCTTACTTAGTTTAGCTAAGCAGCATAAAAAAAAATACTGTGATTCTCATGTACTAGCCTCAATAATTAAGATGGCTGGCCTACTTAACTGTATCTCCTATCAGTCCAAGGGACCTAACTTTTCATTCTCCAAAGGCAAGTTACATTCTTTAATTGACTGTATGTTAGAGTCCCCATAAGTGCATGTACAAGGCTTGCAGATGAGACCCATAGAGCTTTCTGACCTTTTATTGTTGCTGTGTTCCTTTCACACTAAGGGCTCATTCCTCAGAGGGAAAGGGAGGTGGAAACTTAACACCTCAATCTTCAATTTCCCTCAGATACAATTAGGGGTGAAATCGATTTTACAAGCTTGCCTGTCAGTAGCCTTCTTGTATACTGACCTGGGGGCCTGGTGGACAGACACCAAATTGGTCCTTCAGAAATGGTTCAAACATCAAGGTGTGATAGCTGAAGACTCTAATTTTATGAAATATGTATCCTTACGACAGTAGCTCCAGAGGCTTATATCAATTTCTTATGTTTCCAAACTAGATTATTCAGAACAAATTAGAGTGCTAAAAAAATTCCATGAAAACTTATCAATATGATAGGGCTAAGACATTACAGGCCATTTTTTCAAATGGCACACAAGAAAATCCTATTGGTGACCCATTTGAGGCCTGAAAATCTTTGAAAGACTCTACTATCATTGATTTTTTCATTAATGCAGATGGAACCAAAGTGACAACACTAGACCAACTAAGAGATTCCATTAGACAACATTACCAGTTTTTAGAACCTGAATCCCCAATTTCAGGGGAAGATCTTGAGAATTTTTTTAAATCTGTTCACTTACCCTCTGCACCAGTGGAGGCACTTAACTTACAGGGACCAGTTACTAGTGATGAAATAAAGGTGGTAATTCAAAAAATGAAGCCGAATGTCTCCTCAGGGATGGATGGGTTACCCAATCACCTTTATAAATGCTTTTTAAAAGAATTTAGTGAATGTCTATTACTTCTGTTTCATTTGTTTTTGGATACTAAGTTTGTGTTTCCATCCTTCACTGAAGGTTTACGAATACATTAATTCAAATCTGGCGACAGGAATAATATTAAGAACTGGAGGCCCATTACCCTTTTAAATTCAGATTACAAGATATTTTCTAATATTTCAAACAATAGACTCAAACAATATGCTAAAATGGTCATATCACTGTATCAATTCTGCGGAATTCCTGAAAGAAGAATTCAATCTACTTTAATGATTATGCGTGATGCAATAGAACATCTATCACTTATTGGCAAATCTGGTTACATAATCTCTGCAGACTTTGAGAAAGCTTTTGATAGAGTTCATCTTTCTTACCTCTATTTGGTTTTAGAATCCTATGGAATCCCTACACAAATGGTTAAGCTAATTAAATTACTTTATCAACACAACACAGTTTACCCTTTTTTACAGGGCGGCATTGCCAGGAGCATTCATTTAAACACTGGCTTTTGACAAGGCTGCCCCCTGAGCCCCCTTCTACATATTTTCTCACTAGATCCCCTCCTACAGTTCCTAGTTAATACACCAAGGTGGATAAGCATTGGGAATGTGCCTGTTTACCAACTCCATCTACAAGCTTATGCAGATGATTTGATTTTATATTTTGTTGACCATACCCATGTTCATCATTTCTTAGAGGTGTTTAAACTTTTTTCAGCAGCCTCTAATGGCAAGTTAAACTTTCAGAAGACTAGAGGTTTATTTATCGGGGCATCAGGTCCAACGGAAGTAGTCCAGAATAGGATTTGTATCTCTCAAAATCCATTGAAAATTTTGGGGATCCTATTTGATCCCCAAAATATGCCAACTGAAAATTGGGAGCTAGTAATTAAGGGGGTAGAAAATAAAGTAAATAGATGGAAACAATGGAAATTCTCAAAACTTAAACAAATTCACATATTAAAACAGTTTATTCTTCCCTGTCTGCAGTATCTTGCAATGATTTTCCCTCTCCCTCCTCAACTAGAGACTAAAATGTACAGTATATTTTTTCAGATGTTGTGGGGGAATCGGCTGAATCCAGTCAAAAGGCATTACACGTATTTAGATAGAAAATCCGGTGGTTTGGGTATGAGAGACCTAATTGTATTTGTGCATTCTCTTTTCTTTGTGAATACCATTAAATCTGGGTTAAAACAAGTTGGCAGTATCAGTAAAGGGTGGGTGGACATGGCTTTAGGCAATTATTTTAAAGTATGGCTGAATTTGACTCCTAAGCTGAACCCTCGTGTCCATATTCCTGTTATTTTAAATCAGCAGTTCAAAAATTGTTTAAATGGCAAATAATGCAGACTATGATTTTGAATAATAATATGCAATCTATGTATAGGTTAATTATGGGATTGATTCACCTGCAAATCCCTTGCTTTAAGAATTGTCCCTCTGCCTTGAATCCTAGGGTATTGGCCCAACTTAATAATACCAGACTACCTTCATCTCAGTGGGAAACACAATGGCTCATAATGTATGGCCACCTGAATGTCAGGAGGAATGCAAAATATAAAGCCAAGGAAGAAAGGAACTGTCCTTATAATGACTGTATAAATATGGAAGAAAATATGGATCATTTTTTCTTCACTGTTCCTATGCCAAATGCTTGTGGCATTACTTAGCAAGAGTGAGGAATTGGAAATGGCTTTCTACTCTTACATACGATATGCTAGTTTTAGGAATTTTCCCCCTTAGTCTAGCCCCTTATCATGTTAGTACCCTATTTTTATTTTTCAGCTGTGTAAGGTATTATTTATGGCAAGCAAGATGCCAATGGGTGCTTTATCAAAGGAAGATGACTTATGAATGTTTGGTAGCCAATGAACTTTCAAAGATATATTCACATGAATCAAAAGTGTTTACCTCATGTACAGTCACAAAATGGTAGAAGGGTTCTACTCACTTCATAAAATTTAAGTAGTTTGTATATATATGGTAAATGATAGGTGTTTAAATGAATTTCTTGTTTTTTGACTTGTTATTTTTTTTGGAATCACTGTGTTGTTTATCTATGTTTTGATGTCACAATAAAAACTCTCCTACTCTTTTCGATAAGTGCCATGGGATCTTTAACATCCACCTAAACTACCACCAATCCAAGCAGATGGGACCTCATTAAATCCCCTACAACAAAATAAATTCTTGCTATTTTCCTCCTGTTCTTACCCCAGGTGCCATCAAGTATTCCTGCCCACGCTTCCCAGTTGGTTCACAATCTTCCCTGTTGGAGCTAAATACCTGCACTTCTTTTAGGGGTGCAAAGAGATTTGCTGCTAGGAATTAGTGGGTTTGGAGTACAACTTTGTGACTGCCATTGCTTCAGTTTCCCTTCCCCCTTCCACCACCCTCCAGCCCTCTGAAGTGGGCCTTTGTGTGAGTTAAGGTGTTGGGCATGGAAACCAGCTCAGCTAGTGTCACAGATGAGAGATCTCATCCATTGCTGCTACTAGTTGTGCATGGAGCTCCCCAATGGTTCTACATATGAAGCAGTGCCCCCTCTTCCCAAGTGTAACCATTTTATTTTTTATTTATGTATTGAAAAGTTTCACCAGGAAAGGCCCACTGAACAATTACAATTGCTCATCCTGGGGGGTGTGGCTCTCATGAGTTGGGTATTTTAAACCTGTACATCCACGCATAAAATCAATGTGCAACTGCTTTCAACCATAGGATCTGTTAGCTGTGATATCCTACCTCTTAGTTGTGAGTTTGTATTCTGCCTCAATTCCCCTCCAGAGAAGTACTTTGCATCTTTATGTGGTCAGAGAGGATCAAAATAAATCCAACATGGCTGAAGAATCCATACAGGCCACAGATGCTGATACAGCTTTTGATGGAAAAAAATAATGGACATGTTCCACACCCTTGTGCAAAGGATGTCTGAAGTTACGGTAGCATCCAGGGGTGTCACCAGGGGTACAAAGTTGGGGGGGCTAATGCCCCTTAGTCAAAATCCTAACAAAGCTAGGGGGGTCCGGGGGCATGCCCCCCTGAACATTTTGAAATTTTACCTTCAAATGGTGGCTTTTCCTGAATTTTAGTGGTGAAAAATATGTTTGAGAAGCCTAGTTATCAGCCATATATTTAATATGGTACATGTGGAAAAATGTGGTTACTGGTCCACCGAGGACAGGTTGGGGAGGACCCCAGAGCAAATAAGAGACCAGAACAGCCAGACTATTCATTATCCCAGCAGATCTGCTGGGAAGGTTGCAGGAGGACCCCAGAGCAAATAAGAGACCAGAACAGCCAGACACACCATTATCCCAGCAGATCTGCTGGGAAGGTTGCAGGAGGACCCCAGAGCAAATAAGAGACCAGAACAGCCAGACACACCATTATCCCAGCAGATCTGCTGAGAAGGTTGCAGGAGGACCCCAGAGCAAATAAGAGACCAGAACAGCCAGACACATCATTATCCCAGCAGATCTGCTGGGAAGGTTGCAGGAGGACCCCAGAGCAAATAAGAGACCAGAACAGCCAGACACACCATTATCCCAGTAGATCTGCTGGGAAGGTTGCAGGAGGACCCCAGAGCAAATAAGAGACCAGGACAGCCAGACACACCAAATATCAGTTTCATACAGGTTTTGCTATTTTATTATCGTGCTGATTTTGGGAGAAGTAGCTCAACCTTTCTGTTTGTCATGGATGAAAATTCGTCAATCACATCATCAGTGTCAAGTTGTCTGCTTTCTTCAGTCTGAATGTTGAGAATTCCAAGTGAACTCAATCTGTCATTTTCCATCTTGTTTCTCAGATATGTCTTAATGTGACTCATGGAACTAAAGGAGCGCTCACACACACATGTGGTTACTGGGATTGTTAAAGCAATCTGCAGTGATTTATGCAGCGTCGGATACATAATTTCTGGAAGTACATTATAAAGATTGGTCATATCGTGTGGACGTTCATTTTCTGGCAGCTGACAAATGAAGTTTCTTGCTACTACTAGTTCCTCTTCCAGAACTGGACAGTCATACATCTCTCCAAGTGGCCTCAGTTTGTCCTGGTCCAAGAATGTGTTAGACTGTGGTCTGAGAGCATTGATAGCAACCATCAGTGTTTGGTTATGCTTGGAAAACTTTCTGTCAATCTCTCCAATCATTTTGTCAATCACAGGGTAAAAAACAGTGATTCTCAAATGCACAGCAGTTCTTGTTTTATGTGATGCTGATGCACTTTGTTCAGTTCCAGTTCATGAAGTTGGAACAAAGTGCTCCCAAGTACGAGGTAGCTTCCTTTACCTCTGTGGACTCGGAGTGTTTCCGGGTGTGTGTGTCCCATATTTTTCTGCCATATTTTCAGCTTCCCTGTAGAGAACTGGAAATCTCTCTTCAGTACGAAATTGTGCAATTGTGTCTCTCAGAGCAGATACAGCAGTCACTGCACATATGAAGTCCAAAGACTGAGTCTGAAGTAAGGTATTTGTTCCATCAGCCACTGACAGCAGTTTGTCAAACATTTTAAGGAGAAAGATATTGTTGAATTCTAGAAGCTTGCTGTGGAGTCCTCTGGCCTTTGCAGTTTCTCCTTCTTCACATTCTGAAATATATTTTAGAAGAGCTGGATAAGTTTCTATTACTGCCTTTGTTGCTTGCTTTTGACAAGCCCACCTGGTAGAACTTAACTCTGGTATCTCACGAATTCTAGTCAACCCAAGCTCCTTTTGAACATTTAAGAACCCCTGGTGAGTCAGGACAGATTTGGAAAAGAATGTGTGTATCTCTTGAAGCATGTCAAAGAATTTCCATACAGGAAGAAGTGATGAACAGACATCTACAAGGACCAAATTCAGAATATGTGCATAGCAATGAACATATATAGCATATGGATGCTTATGACGAAATAGTTCCTGGACTCCATTTAAGTTGCCGCTCATAACAGATGCACCGTCATAAGTTTGAGCTACACAAGTCACGAATTCTCATGGAGGTCCCAGTTAGTCAGCTTTGAACACAGTTCATTTGTCAGACTCTGGGCATCTAATGCTGTTACTTGATGGAAGCACAAACATTTCTCTACAGGGGAACCATGGTGAACATAATGAAGGCAAATACTCATTTGTTCTCTGCAAGCAACATCTCTAGATTCATCAGCAAGTATTGCAAAATACTTTGCTTCTTTTACCTCATTTAAAATGTTCTCTCTTATTAATTTTGCACAACATTCTATCATCTGATTTTGACTGAAAGGTAAGAGATAGGTGGCATTTCCTGGCATGTGAATCTGCAAATTTTGCAATTCAGGATCAAACTTTTTTAGAAGATCAACAGTCTCTAAAAAGTTACTCCTGTTTGAGCTCCCTTCACACTCTCTATGGCCTCGAAGGCGGTTCCCTGTCTGCAAAAACAAAATAATCTCAACTATTCTTCTCAGGTACTCCCTGCACTTTTTAATATCTGCAATCATTGCTGAATCCATTAGCTGTATAATATTGCCTCGTTCTTTAGATGTCACATAAGTAGACCAGGACTCCATTGCTCCTGTATGTGTTGTTGTTTGTTGGTGTTCTCTCATCTTCTCTATTGCCTTCCTTCAGTTGTTAAACCCTCTGGACGTGAAAGCAGTGTCTGCTCAACCAGTGCAACTTGAAAACATTCTGCAGGCAAAGCAAAATATGACATCATTGCTTGCATTATATTCAAGCCATTTAAATGATGCATACCAGCTGCTTGAAAATGAATGCTTCTGCTTTCCAAAATCCCTTTGTGGAAAACTAGACAGCTTTGGCTGCATAGGACCAGCTTCCTTGGTTCCCAGATCACTGGGTACAACAGTAGTAGCAGCAGACGTAAATCTTGCTACTGATTCAAGTGCATCACAAGATGTTCCGGGAGATGATGATGTGTTTGCTACATCTTCTGGTACTGGAACTTTCACTTCGTTTCTTAATGGCTGCTCTGTTTGCAGCTGTTGAGCATCACTGGGGTCCGGAAAGTTACTTTCTTTATTCTGATTTTTTGATTTTGGGTGGAAGAAGTCACGGATACTCATTTTTAACAAGGCTGATGAGTGTGTGACAAGAACTAAGTAAATTATAAGAAAAATGCCCTTTTATTGGGTCTGGCACACAGGGATGAAACTGTTTATGTGACAGACTTAGTCTAACACACAGGGCTCACAGTATGCAAAATAATGAGTGTAACCTACTGGAAAACTGCTATTTAATACAATAGATGGAGCCTAACACACAGACCGGGTTAACAGTATGCAAAGTAATGAGTAACCTACAAAACTGCTTTTTTTATAAAACAGATGGCTTCCCACACACAGGGCTCACAGTTGCGAAGTAATGAGTAACCTACTGGAAAACTGCTATTTAATACAATAGACGGAGCCTAACACACAGGGCTCACAGTATGCAAAGTAATGAGTAACCTACTGGAAAACTGCTATTTAATACAATAGATGGAGCTTAACACACAGGGCTCACAGTATCCAAAGTAATGAGTAACCGACTGGAAAACTGCTATTTAATACAATAGATGAAGCCTAACACACAGGGCTCACAGTTGCAAAGTAATGAGTGTAACCTACTGGAAAACTGCTATTTAATACAATAGATGGAGCCTAACACATAGGGCTCACAGTATGCAAAGTAATGAGTAACCTACTGGAAAACTGCTATTTAATACAATAGACGGAGCCTAACACACAGGGCTCACAGCATGCAGAGTAATATTGAGTATGCTTTTATGCTACTGGAAAACTGTTTTTTATACAGATATGGTTCCCCTTGTTCAACCGTATGATTCAAAATAAAAAAAATAAGCAGTTAGTAATTTAGCAAATGCTGTATGCACTCAGGTTGTCTGTGACTCTAAGCTAGCTATCTGGCTTTTCAATTTAACCCAAGAAGACAAAAACAGTAAAGTAAACACATCCCCCAACCCCATTTCATCCAGACAGAAAAAAGAAAGTAAAAAAAAAATAACTTAACACTACAACTTTACTACACTATTATTTAACTCTCAGCTCAGCTGTGAGAGCTTTGATTTTTCAATCAGTTAATGAACTGAGTATGTACTGTAGGTATTCAATTTATGAACTTCAACTTTCTTTCAAGCCAGGAAAAATATAAATTCTGAATCTGCTGTGCTGCACTGCTCACTCTACCAATGCCAACAACAACTGCGTCACTAATTTTCTACACACCTCATTGGGACTACTAACTGTACCACGTGTGTGTTGGAAAAGCACACCACATGTTTGTGTACTGATTGGGTCACTTTGCAAGCAGCTGCTGTGCTGTTGGTAGGAAGACTATGAGGTGGGTGCCAGTCACTCACAGATATAGAACCCGCCTCCCTCCGTCCAGTCCTCGCTCTAACCCCACCCCCCCACTTCATGCCATTTAAAATGGTAGTCATCGTTGCACTCGCAGCTCAGCAACAGCAGTAGTAGGACACTAGGACAGGCAGGCCAGGCTTGCAGTTGCAGTTAGTTAAGTGCCCCTTCCCCTTGTTTGTTTAGTTCCTGAATCCACACACACCACAAAAAATAAATATTATTGTTGCCTTGCCTTCCCTAACACCAACCATGATGATGACAGCACAGTGAAAAAAATAGTGGCTCCTTTCACAGAGAGAGAGACCATTATTTTTCAAAACCTTTTCCCTGGTATTACAGTAGAATCAACAAATTAATATTTTTTTATAGGTTAGGACAGCTTTAGAATAAACACTCTGCTGGAAGACTGGCTATTATAAAACTTAACTGACTTGGCCAGCGATTCATTTGTGAATCTGGTTCCGGAGTAAAAGACAGTGCTCCGTAATGCCCCTGCCCCCCCATGTTCCTCCTCCGAGTCCTCCCTTGTTGTCCTCACACTGCCTCCTCCTGTCCTCACAGACAGTGCTCCATCCTGTCCCAGCACAGTGCCCCCTCCAATCCCGGACCCCAGTGTGTCCCCTGGTCCCCGAACATGAAAGCGCTGTCCGGGCGGTACTCACAGCACCTATGCTCCTTCTCAGAGGTCTCACTCTCCGACTCCCACATGCCCAGCCAGCGAGCCGTTCATCCTCAGATGTCACTGACAGGGCAAAATGTGGGCTGCTTGAAGTCTACTCCACCAACCCAACAGCAAACAATGGGTCAGCGGCATGTTCCTTCTCCAAGACAAGACCCTCAGTGGGTCAGTTATTCATTCCTCCTCTCCGAGACCACAGGCGTGTCAGCTGCTCGTTCCTCCTCCGAGACTTCGGGCGGGCGGATCAGCGGCTCTTTCCTCCGAGACTCTGGAAGGGTCACCGGGCGCGTTCTTCTTCCGAGGATCTAAGCGGGCTACATGAACTGTACATCAATGTTTTAACCTCAGTCTGAACTGCATGCTGCAGAATCAGATTGGCGATCTGCATGCAGTTCAGACTGAGGTAAAATCGGAGGAGAGTCAGCTCACGCTGCTGCTGCCTTATTTTTATGTTGTTTTTACTGAAATGATTGGGGGGGCTTCAACTTCAATTGGGGGGGCTATAGCCTCCCCAAAATCAGCATGGTGATGCCACTGGTAGCATCCAATGTGACTAACCTGGCCATACATCAACTTGAAACCAGAATCTTTCATACAGAGCAACAGGCGGCAATGAACTCGTCCACAGTCTCGAACTTGCATTCGCTCCTGCATGAACAAAACCACATCATCCAGGCACTACAAACAAAAGTTGATGACCTGGAAAATAGGAGTCAGAGGAATAACCTTCAACTCCTAGGCTTTTCTGAAGGATTAGAAAAAGGACACCCTGTAGATTTCTTCTATGATACCTTGCCACAAGTGCTTCAACAGGAATTACCACCAGGCTTCACCATTTAAAGGGCACACAGGACACTAGGGCCAATGCCCAAGCCTGGAGAGCTTCCCAGACCTCTGCTAGCAAGGATCCTAAACTATGTGGATAAAGGCAGGGTACTGTCAAGGGCCAATGACTTTAAAGCACTTCACTGGAATGGACATCGCATCCTGATTTTTCAAGATTACTCCCAGGACCTGGCTAACTGGAGGAAGGAATATTCAGAGATGTGGAGACAGTTTCATTCACTGGGTGTCCCATTTTCTCTCAGATACCCAGTCACAATGAGACTTGTGGTGAATGGTGTTCTTTTATTTTTTCTACAACCCAATTGCTGAGGAACTATGTGTTACGGACATGGCCAGACCACAGAGCAGTCTCTCCCCCAACCTTGAGCTCTCCATCTCCAGCTCAAACCCACAGGCAGCATCAACAAGACAGACCTCCTTCACTGAACGACAGAGATATGGATACCTTCTACCAGAATCAGCCTTTCACCGCTCGCTTTCTCCCCAGAAACAGTAAGCAACAACAGAAGGAGTAGCATGCTAAAAGGGAACACCCACTGGAGAGGACAGCTGCAGACCTTTTAAACACCAGGCCAGAGTCATCCATCATGCAGCAGGAGATAAAGAGTCCCTACTTCAGTAAGAATCGGTATGAGGTGCTGGCTGAACCAGTCACAACATGTCCTCAGGTAGAACTCTTGACATGTTCTCCAATGCCTGAGAACAGTGCACTTCCCCCTGCTTCAGGAGCTGATCAGATGGACAAGGGGGCGACATCTGTGATATCTGCCATACCCCCCAAGATATTCCAGGACATGGCACATCACCTCCCCATGGATCTAGCCTTCCAAAGCAGGCACCACCTGAACAGACAACTAAGGACAACACCTAAAACCTGGACTGGCTGGAAACTGAATGTCAGATAATTTGGTCCTTTGTGCTCTCAATCTGGGTTGGGGAATTTGTGGATCTGCTAGGGCGGGGGCTCCGAATCCAGGGTGGCACTTTGTTGGGCTTGGGATCAGACCTCCTGCCTGCTTATGTTTTTTCTTATGTTCTCTAACTGCCCAGTGGGGAGCTCAATCTCCTGACTATGTTAGACTATTATGCAATATGGCTAGTCATTGTTATAATGTATGCATTTCTATAGCCTGATGGGAGAAGGGAAGACATGCTAAGATTAATACGAGTTTTAAATATGGGGTATGTGAATAATTACTGGCTGCTCCAGATCTATCTGTATTTGCCTTGCACACTCCCAAATATAAGGTGGGGTCTCCTATAATTGTGAAGGAGAGGAGGTGGGTGGCCATTTTGAGTAAGGACAAGGCATGTATATATTTTGGAGACCCTCATTTACGAAAAAGGGGGTATTTTAGCTCTGAGGATAAAAATTGGTTTCTACATGTATGAGTTAATAATTTAATCTGGGGGCATGGGGACAAGATTGTGGGCTGATACTTTTTATGTTTCTCTGGGACTCATTAAGCTGGCCCCGTAATGTCCTTGTTAGCCTCACTGTCCTTATAATCTCCCCCTTACCCTGATTAATGCCAGGGACATTTTCCCAGAAAGGAGCATCATACTATCATGGTTCTTCTGGACTTGATCACCTCCCCAAGAGTGGGCTGGTGAGACCCCCTTCCCCCCATCCTAAGCTATGAGCTTCAAAACGTGGCTCATTCAACTTGATAAGCTTTACCCAACTCATGAGTCTGGCCCCTATGCAAGCCAGGATCTTTAGGCTACAACATTATGGGTAGCTGGAGGTCCAGATCACACCAGGCCCCTCAGGTACTTTCTTACCTCCCATGTGAGAAATGGCTATGGCTATGTAGGGGAGCCCCCCCCCCACAGCAGCAGATAACCATTCTCTCTGTTGCACAGCTTTGTGCTATTGTATATAATTTAAATACTGTGTTGAAGTTAGAAGTTTGTAGTAATTCAATGTATAGCCGACAGATGACACCACCTCACCAAAGCTAGCTATGAAATGAGTATGTATTGTTCATTGTTTCCTATTATCTGATTCTATGGCTTAACATCTTAGTCCTGAAGCTATATCTGCACCCCTTTGACTTGACTGGTGGCTTTATGCTCTCCTCAAACACTAATATAGAACAATGGTGTATAGGCCTCATAATAAAGGATCATGGCTGAGATATCCTGCTACACATCCTGCTACATGTGGAACGTTAGCGGCCTTAATACCCCTATAAAGAGGAAAAATGTTTCATCGTATTTGAAGAGAGTAAAACCCCAATTAGCCTTTTTGCAAGGAACAAAGCTCACTAGTAATGACCATGCTTCACTGGTAAGGGAGTGGGTGGGTCTAGAGATACATGCTAGTGCACCCACAAAAAAATGAGGAGTGGCTATTGTTGTTCATAGGTGCCTCCCATGGACAGTCACCGGGTGTAAGAGGGATCCACAAGGCTGCTGGGTCATGGCTTTAATGGACACCCGGAGGGGCCTCTCCTATTAGTTAACATAGACGCACCCAATGAAGATGATCCAAAATTCTTTCAAGAAATCTCGGATAAACTAGGATCCAAGAGGGAAGCAGGTACCCCATTTTGGTGGGGGGAAATTTAAATTTGGCTTTGCTCCCCATAATTGATAAGAGTACTTTAGGGAAGGAATCACACCCAAGGGGTGCCATAGCTGTTCACCATCTTATGCACAAGCACACCCTGGTGGACATATGGCACTTCACTCATCCCCAGGAGAGGGATTATACATTTCATTCTGGGGAACATGGTACATTTAGCAGACTCAACTACTGGAAAATCTCCCCAGGTATTTCCCAAATTTCTATAAGTTCTAAAATTCTCCCCATGGTTATTTCAGATCATGCCCCAGTCCAGCTACTTTTTCTCTGGGTTCCTAAGAATAGGCCCTTCCCTACTTGGAGCGTAGCCCCATTGTTGTTAAAAGATCCAGAGTTTTTACCATGGGTCACTCAGGAGTTGAAGCAGTTTTTTAGAAAACCCTATGAGTAACATCACAGCCGGCAATACATGCGAAGCTTAGAAAGCCACCATACAGGGGAAAATTATGGGGTACGCTTCCCACAGGAGAAAACTTAGAGACCTGAAGCTGGTTACCCTTGGAGCAACAATTGGCTGCAGCTTAAAAGGGTCTAAGAAAATGTAAGGACTCCAATTTAACCTCCCAGGAGGGGAAGGAAGTTCTTCGACTATGGTTAGAAGTCAATGAAACCTATCCAGGAAAGCTGAGTTAGCTCTGCTACAAGTTAGGCACATATATTGGGAGGGTGGGAACAAGAATGGAAAAGTGTTGGCCTATCAACTCGGGAAACAGAAGACAAACCGACATATAGCTGGCCTGTTTGATCCCACTATGCACTCACTCTGCACCTCTCCCTCCGAGATTAATGCCATAATGACCGATTTTTATGCTCAGCTATACACCACCTCACAGCCATCCCATCCCAAGGACACATGGGCCTTCTGGAAAGCCTGCAGCTTCCCACTTTGTCCCCTGCACAATGAGACCACCTTGACACCCCACTTATGGAGGTTGAAGTCCAGAAGGCCCTATTATCCCTCAAGAAAGGTAAGGCCCCTGGAGGTGATGGTTTTTCAGCAGAGTTTCTTCAGGCACTTGCTCCAGTGGTCACGCCCATTTTGTGTAAGGTCTTTAAGGAAGCTGAAAACATAGATCATTTCCCATATACAGTGCAGGAAGCTGTGATTACTATCATGCCCAAAAAGGGGAAGGATCCCACTATGGCAGGAAGTTATAGACCCATATCTTTGATCTCAGCTGATTGCAAAGTTTATGCTCAAAGTTATCTCCAACGTCTCAAATTTCTCCCTCCGGACCTAATTCATCCTTCCCAGGATAGATTCACACATGGCAGGTACAGTGCTGATCATATTCGATCCCTTTTTAACTTAACGTACTCAGCCAAAGCCCTCTCAACACCAGCAGCTGGAATTGCTGTCAATTTTGAGAAGGCGTTTGACCCTGTCGAATGGGATTATCTCCATCTGGTATTAAACAGATTTGGATTTGGGGCAAAATTTTGTGCTTGGGCTAAATCTATATATACGGCTCCTATGGCCAGAGTTCTTGCTAACTCCTCATTGTCCAAACCTTTTGTATTAAGACGTGGCACAAGAAAGGTGTGCCCCCTTTCACTTCTTTTATTTGTTCTAGCTGTAGAACTGCTAGCTGCAGCCATACACCAAAACAAGGACATTCTCAGAATCCCAATAGGAAACACGCATTATACTACTTTACTGTACATGGATGATCTTTTCATTTCCCTGGCAGATCTGCAAACATAACACTCTCCCCTAATAGACCTTCTCCAAAAATTCACAAAATATTCTGGCCTTAAGGTCAACCACACCAAAACTGAAATATTTCCCTTTAACTCACACTGTAGTCCTCAAAAAATGCCTGTCACTGATCTCAGATGGGTGGCAGAGGGCCTGACCTATCTGGGGGTGAAAATCTCCACTCAAATCGACACTACATGGGATAAGAATCTGGGACCATTACTAGCTGAATGCAAATGCAATGTGAATGCAACAGCTTAATCTGGTTCAAGGTCAGTTGGCATTCATCTGTATCCCCTTCCCCCAGGTCGTGCCTGAAAATAGGCAGGATTTGTCTAGTGCACTTACCCGGTCAACAAAAACTAAATAAAAATAAAAATAATAAATAAATAATAAAAAGAGGAAGTAAATAGATGGGGCTGGTTGAACATTACTATGACTGGCAAGATTTCAGCCATCAGGATGACTCTTGCTCCCAAGATAACATATTTGCTTTCCCATATTCCCCTATTTCTCCCCTGCTTCTGGTATGCTAAGATGGATGAAATGATTGGTGCCTTCTTATGGGGCCTAAAAACACCAAGATGCAGTCGAAATAAGTTAAGGGCACATTGGAAGATGGGTGGCTGGGGACTGCCCTGGCTAGAAGGATATAGAATAGCCTTCTATACTGTCCAGACTCTACACTGGTTTCGACCAAGATCCTTGATAGCCCCACAATGGGTAGATATGGAAATGAACCTAGCTGGCACTCTCATTCTGGCATCCCTATTATGGGATACATCTCGGATAGAAGAGAAAATACACCCTACTATTGGTTCAACCCTTAAATACTGGAGACAGCTGCATCATATGCTTAAGACCTCCCTATACCTCTTTTGTATACTTGTTTGTGGCACAATGCCCAGATAATCGTTGCCCATGCACTAATATATTGGTGCTCCTGGGCTCAGCGAGGTATATGTTATATGACAGACATACTGGGCACTTCCCATACGTATATAGAATCCTTTCAGAATTTTCAGAAGAAATGAGACATTCCACATTGTAATTTGGGGAAATATCTACAGTTGCAGGATGCAGCAGCACATCTCCTTACTAAACAACACACGGCTCATATGGGACTTACACATCTCACTAAATGGCTAGCCTTAGCTAAGGAACAAGCAAGGAGTCTTCTACTCTCGTCTCAGAGATACCCTCCCAATCAGTTCAATAGGGCCAAACAGAAATGGGGGAAGCCATGGGAGCATCTATAATGGATGGACAGTGGGCTCTTTGCTGGCATAATGCACATAAACAATATATAGATGTTCGCAGTAGGATGCTACAGAATAAGCTCCTAGGTTGGTGGTACAGAACACCAGCCGTGTTACACAATACTAACTTACTGGAGATGTCATCAGGGAGGAGGAGACCAGTTTCATATTATTTGGTCATGTCTACAGATTCAAAGCTTATGGTGCAGTGTGGGACAACTGAGAGATAGGATACTGGGTAAACATACCATCCTATCAATGACCTTAATAATACTAGGGATTCAGCTTTTGTCATGCTCACTATCTAAAGCAGAGTTTAAATGGTATATGCCACTGGCTATGCAAATGAAACACCTACTCCTTAGCTTCTGGCGTACAGCCCAAGTCCCCACACTTAAAGACATCCTTACATCCATGGGCTCCATATTTAAGATGGAGAGAAGGTCCTCAGTGACTAGAACCCTGAGGGGCAATTTCCATACAGTACAGGCACCCTTTCTGGTCTACCTGGCTCACAGAGTAGGGATAGGGTAGATAGATATGGACTACTAATTTAGGGATTCTACGTTATATGTGTTGACATTATTGTTTACATACTTGTAAATGAAAAACTCAATAAAATCTTGAACTTGAAAAAAAACAATTGCTCATCTCATGGAGCGTCCTGGGGGTAGGGGTTACAGAGGAGTACGAATCCAACAACATACATTTGTCTTTTTTTTTTCACCATGGAGATGAGTCCCCCACAGTCCCCACATCTGACTATCTCCCCACTGTACCTATGCTGCCTACTGTCAGCTGTAATTCTGCATTTCATAACTGTCTGTGCTCCTGGTATTAACCTTCACTTCTTTCCACTTGCCTATTATCATTTTATTTTGACCCTAAGCTTGCCTAACCCTATATACAGAGTTTTGCCAACATTATTGCTTTACACAGTTACCTGCCTGACACTGCTTTGTATGTTCCCATAATACCCCTACTCTAGATAGAGAGTTTGAAATAGCTAATAATTAACTCAGTTCCACAATGCACAGTTTATGCACTCTCTCATTTCTAAGTTACTCTACAGTACCCCAAATAGGGAATGCTAGGCTCACTTACACTACCGGCCTTCCTGTAGTTATCAGACACATGCACCAACAGAGGCCCTTGTAGAACCACAGACTACCTGCAGAAGCAATGCAGATGCTCCTTAGGCAGATGCTACACTCTTGCTCTGGTGCAGTCACACAAGGGAACACCCATGTAATGGGACACTTGGGTGAGTTTAAATTTATATGAACTGCCTCCCTTTCTGCAGCTTTGCAAAATGCTGCTGCTGGTCATGTGGTCCTATTGTAGGTCCTCCTCAAGCTAACTGCAGGGATAATTTTCACTTTCCTTCCCCCCAAGCTCAGGCCTGTACATTGTTATAATAAGTACTATGCCTTTTATACCCGGACTGAAGGTCCCAGTTCAACTTGCAAACCCTACAATTCTAATATAGTATCTATCTACTTACCCCTCCAGGCTAACATAGAAACATAGAAATTATCAGCAGATAAGGACCGCTAGGCCCATACAGTCTGCCTGTAAGTCCTGTACTTGATTACAGCTTTTGACCCCCCCCCACTTAACCTCTATGGTTCCCCTATGCCTGTCCCATGCATGTTTAAATCAAACCACAGTGCTCGCTCCCACCACCTCCTGTGGCAGACCAGTCCATGTGTCCACCACCCTCTCCATGAAGAAAAACTTCCTCATATGCCCTCTTAACCTGCCACCTTCCAATTTCATATCATGCCCCTAGTTCTTGTACTCCTCCTATATTGGAAGATCCCCCCCCACACCCTGTTTATGCCCCTGAGGTACTTGGATGTTTCTATCATGCCCCCTCGCTCCCTCCTTTCCTCCAGCGAGTACATATTGAGGTCCCTTAATCTCTCCTCTTAAGTCTTGTGGTGCAAGCCCTGTACCATCTTAGTCGCCCTTCTCTGGACCACCTCCAGCCTATTAATGTCCTTTTGAAGGTATGGCCTCCAGAACTGCACACAGTACTCCATGAGAGGTTTGACCAGTGTTTCGCATAGTGGCATCACTACCTTACACCTTCTGCTGGTGATACCCCTTGCTATGCACCCAATCATGCCACTGGCCCTCCCTGCTGCCTTTGTGCTCTGCTTTGACATTTTCAGGTCATCTGAAATAGTAACCCTAAGGTCTCTTTCCTCTTTGGTGACTGTCAGCAACTCCCCTCCAATCCTGTAGCTCCCCCAGGGTTACTGCGTCCCAGGTGCACAATTTTGCACTTTTTTGAATTAAACCTCAGTTGCCACTCTGCAGACCATTTCTCAAGCTCTCTAGGTGTCTCCTCTTTTTTTTCACCCCTTCAGGGGTATCCAACCTGTTACAGATTTTTGTGTCATCCGCAAACAGGCATACATTTCCTTCCAGGCCTTTTGCATTGTCACTCATGAAGACATTGAAAAGAACTTGTCCAAGGACTGATCCTTGAGGTACTCCGCTGGTCACCCTCCTCTCCCCAGATTGTACTCCATTTACCACCACCCTCTGTCTCCTGTCCATTATCCGGTTCCTAACCTAGCTTACCACCTTGTCTCCCATTCCCAGACTACCCATCTTGTTAACCAGCCTCCTATGTGGGATGGTGTTGAAAGCTTTGCTGAAATCGTGGAAGGCTATGGCCACTGCCCCTTCCCCCGATTTACTTCCTTCATCACTCAGTCAAAGGAGTCTATGAGATTTGTCTGACATGACCTACCTGCTGTGAACCCATGTTACCTAGAGCTGACAGGAATGATGGTCTTTAGATGTCCCACTATCCTTTCCTTAAGTAGTGCCTCCAGGATCTTCCCCACTACCATGGTGAGGCTGATTGGCCTATAGTTTCCCACCTCCTCCTTACTGCCTGATTTGTGTAGAAGGATGACATGTGCCCTCATCCAGTCCTCAGGCATCACTCCTGTGTTAAATGACTCGGTGAACAATGCTGACAGAGGCTCTGCTAGCTCTCTTTGCAGTTCCTGTAGTATCCTTGGGTGTATGCCATCTGGACAGTTGCTTTGTCCACCATCAGTTTAGTGAGTTCCTGCAGGACTCTCTCCCCTGTGAATGGACTGTTGTCCACCTCTTTCACCCCTTGGCAGCTGATGCTCGGCTGTGGTCCCTGTCCCTACCTTTCTTCTGTGAATACTTAACAGAAGTATTTATTCAGTATTTCTGCCTTATTCATGTCTCCCTCTCTACACTCCCCTTTAAATCTTCCCCCCACCCCCCAGTTTTCCACCTTTCACTGATGTACCTGTAGAATGTCGTGTCCCCTTTCTTTGCTGTCTGTGCTAAACTTTCCCTAAGTCTGTTCCTTTGCTCTCCTCAACACCCTTCCTGCTTCCTTTAGACACTCTAGGTACATCTCTCTGTCCTCCTCCCTTTGGGTCTCCTTACATTTCTGGAACCCTGCCCTTTTAGCCCTTACTTTTTCTGCTACCTCTTTTGAGAACCATAGTAGAATTTTCTTTCTTTTGATACCAATCTGATGCATTTGTTTGTTACTTCCACTATGTCTCCTTTTTGGTTCTCCCACTGCTCTTCCATCTCCCCATCCTGTCCCCCTATTCTCCAGGGCACTTTTGATAACTCTCCCCATTTCAGCAAAGTCTGCCTTTTTGAAATCGAAAACCTTAGCCCCAGTGTGTCTTGACTGAATCCCTGTCTGTATTATGAACAAAAGATTTGGAGAATGTTCTACAGTAACAGCCTCAGTCAGCTGCCTCCTTGCTATGATAGCAATAGCTAACTAAAGTGAAGTCTAAATGCAGACAATTACTTCAAGTCTGCCTATCTGTAACACACCAATTAACAACTATCCACCAGATAACTGCAGGGATGATTTTTACCTGCCTTTTTCCAGGCTCAGGCCAACACACTGTGAAGTACAATGCCTTTATACCCTGCCTGAAGGTCCCAATTTAACTTGCAGACCCTACGCATCTAATAAAGTATGTACAGTATCTACCTACAGTATAATTTCTAGGTAAAACATTCTAGGTGCCTCATTCAGCTGCCTCCTTGTCTATCTAGTTTGTGCAATAGAGCCAATGTTGCTCAATAATATTATTAGTGATCTGGAGGTGGGTACCAGTATTTAAATCACCAAGCTGCTAATGACAACATTATTAGAAGGGCAGTTGTATATCAGCAGGAGGTTAATGACATTCAGAGGGACCTGGATGTGATCAGCAAGTGACAAGAAAGAGAGCAGATGATGTTGACATTGAAAAATACAAAATCATGCATCTAGACAGTAATGAAATTATGGACCCTTCTGGCCATCTATGCACCAGCGACAGTGCACCTGTCATTAGGGTGCCATATTGTGGAATTTGTCGCTCCCTCCCCAAGGTCCATCTTCATAAAGTTAGAATATTTAGAAGGGGGGGCATGGGGGGCACAGGGGGCACAGTCCCCATCAAAAAGAGAGGACAGGACATTGGGACGTGGCACCCTAATGACCAGGTGCACTGCTGATGGCGCCCTGTATAGGTGGAATCAATTACAGATGGGTTGCCTGGGCTGGTCTTTCTAGGTCTGATGTAAACACCTCTAAATCTGAATCATTTCCAATGAAAAAAGGGGGGGGTACTTTTAAAGACATGGACCTCAAAGGACTCCATATCTCTGAATACTCATAAAATGTAATTTAAACACTGCATCTTGATAAGAAGAATATGGAAACAAATTACTACCTAAGCAACCCACAGACTGATAACAGATAAAACAAAATATCAGCAAGAAAAGTATCATGGTGCAATGCCCAGCTAGGTCTTTAAATGGCAGTAACCATGTGTGGCAACAGATAGAAAAATATTTACATAGTAACATGACCATTTAAGGCTGGAAGGGACACTAGTCCCTCTTTTCCATTCCCCTGCTTTGTAAGCATGACTAAACAGAGACGTTGTGAAGCATAATGTCGCCCTCAAAATTCACTCGAATTCCTGAAAATTCTCACTTCGTGGAGCTTTGTGAAGCCTCCCAGTACCTGGGAAACTTTGGAATGCAAAGTTTTACCAGCTAATTGTGCAAATTTTGCAGTGAAGCACGAAATTTGGGGGTGAAACTTCATGCCTCAAGGTGAATTTCACGCAACTTTGTGGCCACAAATCGTGTGAATTTTGTGGATTTTGCTTCATGAATTCCACAAAATTCATGAATTAATTCATAGAGCGAATTTTCGGGACTTCACCCATTACTAAGAATAAACAAGAGTATTTTGTGCAAACATTTACTAAGTTAAAGGGATTCCTTATCCTTTCTTCTATTCAAGATTGATTCTTTTGGTAAGCAGGAAACTGTCCGGGCCTCCCAAGATAGCATAATTTTCTCATAACCCATTCTGTCTGTAATGATAGGCTGTTTCACAGGTGTTCCACCTTCTGGGAGAATATGTGCTTCCTAATGTTGTCCCTGAATTTACCACTTCAGATCTTCAGGGCATGTTCTAATGTCCTGCTCACCAGATCAAACATCTCTATATGATCTATCTTGTTAATATCTTTGAATATGCAGATGACTGAGATCACATTCACATTTTGCTTCCTTTTGTCCTGGGTGATTAAGTTTAAGACCTCAAGCCTTTCCTCATATCCTCTGTCCCTCATACTCATAATAATTTGTGTGAACATGAGTTGCACCATCTTCACTGCTTTAATATCATTTTTATATTGAGGAGCCAAGAACTGCATGCCATTCTTCAGGTGGGGCCTGACTACAGCTTTTTAAAGTGGCAGGATTACTTCCTTTGTTCTACTGGTCAGCCCCATATCTATTATGACTCTCCAGATGTTTTTCATCCTCTACTGCAACAAGAGGTGCTCTACACTGTATAGGTCCTACCTCTGTTTCTCCTCTCAAAGAGTAGTACCTTACATTTGGCTGCATTGTATTGGAGGCCCCAGGAGTCTGGCAAATCACCCATCATGTTCCAGTCCTAATTAAATATACTCAAGGAAATTCTCCCACACTGGCAATATTAGTAAAATCTGAAAGCTATTCAGCCTGCTGGAGACTCCAACTCCCAAATAATTAATGAAAATGTTAAACAGCAGTGTCCCCAGCAATGATCCCTGAGGGACACCACTGAGAGCAGTTCTCCACTTGGAGTAGTGCCAGTCTACCATCAACCTCTATGTTCTGCACCCCACCCTCATTAGCAATTCACCTTAAGTGCATCTCAAGTATACCACACAGGTGTACTTTGCACAGAATCTTGTTATGTGCCACAGTAAGAAAGGCCATGCTGAAGTTCAGATAGAATATATACACAACATTACCCCTGTCCAGCTATTAGTCACCCACTTGAAGAAGATAATAAGATTGGTTTGATATGATCTTTCTCTCATAAGGCCATCCTTTGATTGGACAAGAACCTTGGCCTCAATCAAGTGTTCCATCACTCTGTCCTTTATAATGGCTTCCAGGATCTTGTCTAGCATTGGTGTCAGGTTGACTGGTCCAGCATTTCCTGGGTTTTACCTGCCCCCTTCTGGAACATTAGGATAACACTGATAACTTTCCTGTCCTTTGGCACCACATTTGTCAGGACAGTCTACTTAAAGATTACAACAAGTGGCCCTGCCAATTGGTACCTTTTCTGCACAGTAGTCCTGATCTGGAGCCCATGGGCTCCTGGTGAAATAATTGATTTGATCATTGCCAGATGTCCACTAGCTGCATTATAGCTACCACTGGTGCTACAGTTATTCCAGTGAGAACCCTTACCTTACCAGGGCCCCTTGGCGAACTACCCTATAAATAAAAATCATTCAACATCTCAGCCATTGTCCATGGATCTCTCACAAGTTTCCCCTTCTCTTGTTTTTATGTGCCCTTTCATCTCCTTTATCTTCTTTCCTTTATGTATCTACTGGAAGAAAGCTTTGATATAGTCTGCAACTTTTGTTACTATGCTGACTTCCAGCCTCTCCTGGATTTTCTTAATTCTAATCTTGTAGTCCTTCAAAGCTGCTGTATACTCCTCTTAGACCTTCTCTTCCACATTTGAGGCTGCTGCACCCTTCTACCCACTGTCTTCTCTCACACAGTAGGGAAGTGTGCACCCTGCTGCTTCTGTCCACTGCCTAAAGAATCAGGGCTGCTTCACCCAATGCACCCTTCCCAAACTGTTGGGGGTTGCTGCACCCTGCTGCCCTCTCCCCACAGTCATGGATGCTGCACCTGTTGCCCCTTGTTCCTGTCTCCACAGTCAGGGCTGATGTGCTCTGCAGAACATCCTAGGTTCCCTGCCTCCACAGTTGGGGCTGTTACACCATGCTGCCCTATGCCACCTGAGGTGGGGCTTTTGTTGCACCCTGATACCCACTTCCATTGCCCCAAATGGGCAGGACTGCTGCACCGTGCACACCCTGTCTCACAGTCAGGGCTGCTGCACCCTGATGACCCCCCTGTGTCCTGCCCACAGTTGAGGCTCCTGCACCATGCTGTCTTTTGTCCCCTGTCACCACAGTCAGGGCTGCTGCACCCTTCTCCTATCTACACAGTTGGGGTTGCTGTGGCCTGCTGTGTCCTAGAGACCCATGCCTCCACAGTTAGGGCTGCTGCACTATGCTGCCACTTGCCACAAGAGTCAGGGCATTTGCTGCATCCCATAATGTGCCTCTTCAGTTGAGACAGTTACATCCAGTTGCACCCCCCTGTCACCTGAATCAGATCCTTTGCTACACCCTGCTGCTCACATCCCTTGTCACAAACAGACATGGCTGATGCATTCTGTCCCACAGTTTGGGCTGCTGTACCCTGATGACACCACTATCTCCTGGCTAAACAGTCGGGGCTGCTGTGCCTTGCTGCCCTTTTTCCCTACCCCACAGTCATAGCCAGCAGAGGAGAAGAAACTAAATCCATCAGTCAGTGAAATACAGAAATCCCACAATTTTGTCCCTATGTACAAGACATTGGAGGACAACCTCTCAAAGGAATGGGATGCTCCGAAACTGGACAGAACCACAGAAAGGGTTTCTTTTTGACAGGAGATATTCCATACTAGAGGACAAACAAGATGCCTTGGCTAGGCCACTACTAGAGTGGATTAACAGATCGCTTCTCTTAATCACAAGACAATCCAGCCATCATTGACTTCCTTGGCCCTCAGAGATCCTACAGACAAGAAGGTACAGGACATGATTAAAAAGTCCCATGAAATCCTGATGATGTCCATGAATACCTCCTTGGCAGCCATCTACACCACAGGGACATCCAAAGATAATTGGAGTCTATACAGCTAGGCCTACTCAAAACAATTTCACACAGGCCACCATGGACTATACTAGCAGTTTCTCATATTGCAGTCACTGGTTCCAGCAGCAAGACGTGTCTTCGACTGGGAGAGTGGATCTCAAACCTGGGACCTCTTCAGGTGAGTGAGGATGTGTGGGGGTGTCAAGGGGGTATGGGGAGGTAGGTGCACAGTGGGAGGTTGGGTAGGGGGTATGGGTGTGATCGGCGATGGGTGTTTTTTTACAGGTTAAGAAAATATAATAGACATCAAGGGACACTTTTCTTATTTTCAGAAAAAAATTGACATCAGAGTGTGGGGGGATAACACTAACCACCAACAAAAAAATAAATGGGCATTGGAGGGTGGGGGGGACCACTAGACACCAGGGATAAAGCTGGGACCCCATTAAAGGAAAATGGGGGTGAAAAACCAGCAGAGTGGCAGACTGCCACTGAAGACAAAAATTATAAGAGAAACAATACAAAGAATATTAAAAATAAATAAATAAATAAATAAATAGAAAAAAACAATTAGCATATGGGTATTAACAGTGTTGTTGGGGTATGCCACTAGACACCAGGGATTTTAATGGGGCGGACTCCAATGCAAATCCATTAAAAAAAGAACAAAATCCTTTTTTACCAATTCTTTTCTAATGCTTTTTCACCAGAAGGAATCCTTTTCTGCCACCACTGTAAAGGATTGATGGAAAAGGATTTCCTCTGGCAAAAAAAAATGTTTTCCTTTTTTAATGGGTTCTCAGTGGAACCCCTCTGTAAACATCCCTGGTGTTTAGTGGCACCCCACACCCAGAATATCCATATGTGTTTTTATATTGTTTCTATATGTATTTTTTTTTGGCTTTATTTTTAAAACACCCACTCCCCTTAGGTGTTTAGTGGCAGTCCAGTGCCCTCCTGGCTTTGCCCTTGGGATCTAGTGGTGCCCCTTCCCACCCTCTGATGCCAATTTTTAATTTTTGTTGGTGGTCAGTGGCATCCCCCCACCCTCCCATATCAGTTTTATCCTAAAAGTAGGAAAACTGTTCCTCAATGTCTTTTTTATTTTTTTACCTGTAAATAAAATGTCACACCCACACCTCCCACCAGACCTCCCACTGTGCATCCACCTCCCCACACCCTCCTTGACACCCCCACACACCCTTACTCACCTGAAGCGGTCACAAGTTTGACATTCATTTTCCTAACTGAAAACATGTCTTGCTGCTGGAATTGGTGACTGCAATATGAGAAACTAAGGTAAATGCAGTTCCATCTATTTCAATGGGGGTTTAAACTTTTATGTATAACTCAGCTGTTTCTTGAGATTCTGGCCTCAAATTTTCAACATGACATTTTGGGGACCCTACCTCATCAACAATATACCTGTCCATATGGAACTCCTGCCCGAAAGGTGATTTTGCGGTCACTTCGTGAATTCACCTTTCTTATGTGATTTGCCTAATGAAAGTCATATTGTTCATGAGACAGGGTCTGCAAAAACCCATGCTGAAAATTTGGGGAGAAAATGTCAAGAAATGGCTAAGTTATGACCATTTGTTGCAATTTAGCTACGCATGCTTGTGACTTTATAAATTTAAAATATTCTGACCCCAAATTTTCAACATGGACCTGTTATTACCACACCAAATGTATGTCACAGTTGTCATTTTTCAAATCCTGGCCAAAATGTGTTTTTGCACCTGTGGTGCAGACTGGCGTTGCAGTTGTGCAGAATTACATTTCAGTGGGCATTTTAATATTTTCTGTACTTAGTACATCAGGTGGGGTAATAACATGGCTATGCTGACAAGTTAATCACTCTTGTCCTATAAATGGAAGCACAGGACTAGTAAGGCCCTGCAATTTCCTAGCTATGCACTTAGGGTGCTTCAATAAGCAAGTTAGGTTATGATTATACTAGCTCAAAAAATAAGGAAATAAATTGTAAAAAATACTTTGTTAATGCATCAGTTATGGTTAAAGCAACAAAGGTAGGGAAATGAGGTTTTAGAGTTTCCAATCCTAACACCCCACCCCGCACTGCATAGACCAAGAGGCATCAGGTGGCAGCACTGGGGTCATCAGCCCTAACGCTCACCCCATTCTAAAATACACCACCCACCCAGCTTATTTTCTAATGGAATGTGGTGATTGTTAGGGCTGAAGAACCCAATTCTTCCCCCTGATGCCTCTTGATCAATGCAGTGTGAGGATGGGGTGTTAGATCTGAATGGAAATTTAACACATTTCCTACTTTTGTCGCTAGTCCATACTAGATACATTACCAAAGTTGTTTGCAATCTATATATATATATATATATATATATATATATATATATATATATACACATATATAATCATTGCAGTAACTTTGTTTATGCATTAGTTAGGGTTCAACCAACATAAGTTGGGAAATATGTTGTTAGGATTTTAAATAACACCCCAACCATAGCCTGTATGCAGCAACAGGTGTGGGTATGTGTGCTGGGGTCATTATCCCTAATGCACACCCCATTCCATTAGTAAATAAGCTGAGATGGGTATAGTATAGGAGAATGGGATGAGCATTAGGCTGACAACTCCAAGGCACAGCCCCCTCACCTGTTGCTGCATGCAGGGTTGGGGTGGAGTGTTAGGGTTGGAAATTCTACTACCACATTTACTAACTTTTGCCACTGGAACCCTAATTGATTTATTAGTGAAGTTCCTTGTAACAAATGTCCTTACTTTTAAAGATAGTATAATCATAACCTTATTTGCCTGTGGGACCTGCACTCCCACCCAATCATAATTTTTGAGAGATTGTAATAGTATCCTTATTTCCCTGTGAGAACACTGGGCCCTCTGGGCCCTTCTCTCCCATCACTCCATAATGCTCCATCACTCCATAATGCTATAGATATTTGTGTGTGGGAGTGCAGGGCTCTCCGAGCCCTGCACTGCCATCCATCCATAAGGCCTGTGCTCCCGTCACTCCATAATAGTATTTGTATTTGCATGTGGAAGCACACAGTGTCATATATCTATAGTTTTGAGATAATGTAATCATATTTCTATTTCCCTGTGGAGGGCCCTGAGCTCCAATCAGTCCATAATGGCATCCATGCATAATATTTGAGATACTGTAGTGGTATCTTTATTTGCCTGTGGGGCACTGTGCTCCCAACCCATATTGTGCTGTGTCAAACACCTCACATTGGAATCTTATCCTATAGAAAACACAGAAAAATTTGAAACCTGTGTAACTACACACCATATTAATATATTTTCATGAAACTAGTAAAAGGAACTTCAGTGGAGCAAGCCCTTTGTATCCTGAAAATTTCAGAGCAAAATTGCAAACTGTTTCTTCACAGAGGAGTGACAAAGAAAGGACTGTGTACACCTCACATTACAATGTTATCCTGTTTGAAATGAAGCAAAATTGCAACCCACAGAACTCTAGAGTAAAGCAATATCATTTCACCAATTGTGAGGTTACCATAGCAGTGAAGGTTGAACTCTAACTAAAAAGACACAACCACACCCCTATAATACAGATATATACTATATATAGATATCTATAGGGTATACCAACCACAATACATATAGACAAACTCTAGCAAGAGCCAATACAGCTGCAGCAGAGGTACTGCAGAGCACAGCACTTTCTGCCATGTTCAAGATGACTGCTGGACTTTTCCGTGCATGTGCGATGATTCCTCCTCACGCAGTGGGCTGCAGTGGTCATCTTGGATACAGTGGACTCTGCCACCATGCCTCTGGAGTTCAGTATGCATAGGTGAGTCATCACATATGCACAGAAAACTCTGGCAGCTATCTTAGACACAGCAGACAGTGCCATGTTCCACTGATACCATTGGATGAAATGGTGTGGTGAACACACAGTAATTGTCGTTCACCTCCATGATTTAAAAAGTCTGTTCGGTATCCGATGAGCTCCCTTTACTCTGGGTCTGGCACTGCTGAATAATGTTCTGCACAACATGATTTTATTTATGTTTATTCTAAATGGTTCTATCGAATTTGTAGTTTTCATTGTGAGTTGCCCAGATCCTTTGTGAATGGGTGCCATATAAACAAACATTTGTCAATGATGAAGGTTCACTTGCTGGTATTTGTTGTGTAATTGTTGGGCATAGATAGCATAGAGGCAAAAAGTAACAAATAAGAAGAGTTGTAATAGTGAAATTGTTACAGTTGTGAAAGGAAGAGGTTTTCTGCCACCTCAGAACACCACCCAACACATGACTCGATTCTATACTCAGGGGGCAAACCAAGGCTCCACTGGGAAATGGGGAGAGAGAGGTAAAGTGGGTCTCAGTGGTTGTGGAGGGTATCTGGAGAAGGATGGTGGGTAGGTGGGGGAGCGCAAGGAGGGTGGCGTTATTCTCAATGGCTTAGTCGAAAAGCAGATGAAGGATAGCAGTCACCACATGTGATAGCAAAAAGACGTGGAAGCAGTAGCAGTGTCTCTCAATTTCTTTATTCCACCTTATATCCAAGACAGGTGCAGAGGTACAGTAGCATTAACAGTGCAAGACAGAACCTGTAGACCTAATATTTCACCTCAAGCAATCAGAGGCTTCATCAGTGGTAGATCAGCCACTCTATAGGCTGCTCCTTAAGCAGTGACTCATCTGGACAAATTACCAAATAATTAACATTTTTCATTTTGTCTGAACCTTAATTTGCGGGACAGTGTTCCTTAAAATTTTCTGGAGCACTGATGGCTGTATGTATTGTCACTGATCTCTTGCTTCAGTCTTTGGATAGACACTGCTAAGCCAATAGCACATCAGGGTTTCAAATGTGCAATTGAGTCACTTTTTAAAGAGAAGATTGGTGAGTGGCTGAGCTACCTCTGACGAAGCCCACTGGTTGGGCTTAACATTAGGTATACAGGTTCTGTCCTGCATGCTATTGTTACCTGTGCACTTGTCATAGACGTTTGGTGGAATAAGTAAACTGAGGGGCCCTAGTTCTGTTTCCTAGTGTCTATCAGAAGGATGGTGCGTGGTATCATTCATCTAGTTTTGGTATCCGGAGAAGGCAGGGGTGGAGGGACAGGGGGCATTAATTCTTTAGGGAAATAATACTTAATAATCACAAATGCAGTAAAACATTGAAAATAAAGCATTTTTTCTCACCTGTGTTTCCGTCTGTGTTTCTGACTCCATTCTATGTGTTTGTCTGATGGGTACAGATAATCCTCTTGTGTTCCTTCTCCTTACCCTTTGTGTGTGGGATATGGCATCTCTTATTAAAGTCACCCCAAGCCCATCCACCCTGCCCCAACTATTATGCATATCTACAGCCTCTCCCATCTGATAACACCCTCCCCTCTTCAGTTTGCAGAATATCCTTGATCCCCCTTCTGTCTGCTGACATGTAGTGGTCCAGTAGGTATACACTGCCACAGTATGCACACACTTTCTTAATACAAATACCACTGTGTCCCTCGTCACATCTGCTGATAAGCACCATGTTCAAGAATGAGTATTCTTATCCCTCCTCCCATCTACTGATGCCCACCATGTTCCAATACAAATACTCTTACTCCCCTCCTATCAGGTTACACCAGCTCTGACCCAGTATGAATACCCTTACCCCCCCTTCTCTAATCAGCTATAACCACCATGTCCCACTATGAACATCCTTACCCCTTCCTCCCAACTGCTGATACCCACCAGGTCCCAGTACAAATACCCCTACCTTGCATTATCTCCAACCCACCACCATCTCTGTAGCTCCACTCTCTGGGAGTACCCGCCCTGCCCAAGGAACCACGCTCCCCAATTTGAGCACCCTTTCTGGAGCTGAATCACCCCCATCTCACAAATGACCTTACCATGAGCTGGACCGGGAGCTGGACCGATCATCCTGCACAATGCAGCCCCATACTAGAACACCCTCCCTTGATCTGGCCCTCTTCTCCAGACCATACTTCCTGCCCATGGATCACATGCTCACAACCTGGTGAAAATAAAATGTTTGATAGCCAATAGCGTGCATCCTGCACATAGGGGGGCATTCCGTGGGTGTTCCCGGTCCTCCACATGAGCAGAGAGAGGAGGAGGAGGAGGAACAATTTTAGAATTGGTCCCATAGTGTGTTTTGTATGTCTGCATTAAAGGCAGAGTTCACAGCACCTTTTCTGTGTGGCGGCATCTTTCCCATGAGGGACAGGTCTGATGTATGGGAGCAGCTCCCCTGAAGCTGGACCCGCTCTCCATTCAGCAAGCTACTTTTGCATCTGGCAGCCCCTTGCATCTCAGTCCTCCCCACAACAGAAGAACAGACTTGCTCTGTGGCCCCTGAAACTCTCAAAGCTGGACACCCCCCTGTAGCTGGACACCCCCTTCCTACATCTGGCCACAGTCCTGCATCTGCCCACCCCCATATTTGGATTCTCACAGCCAAAGAACAGACTTGCTCTGTGCTCTCCAGCTCCAATCTGCACTTAGGGAAAGGGCCAGGGAGAAAAAATACATCAGGATGTCAGCTGATGCTGCAGTGTTGTGACTGCTCCCTGGCCCTGATCTTCAGTATGATGGAAAAGGGTAGCAAGGATATAGGCTGCATCGGTTTTGTGGCAAGACCTATAAAAGTGGTGCTGTCTTCTGGGACAATTACCAGTTCACTTTAGCAAATCCTCTAGTTAAGTGAAAACTATGGAAACTTGCCAGCCATTTTGGGAAGGGATGTAATGGTATCCTGAGGCTATGATGGTGGGCCAAGCATGAGATCATTGGGGCGGTGGTGGCTCAGGACCCTAATGTTAAGGCTACAGTGGATGAATGTGAGGGCTGCAGTATGGTTGGGCTTGAAAACATTTCAGGTCCTGGACCAGGCTATCCTCCCTGTACTTGGACAACTGTTTCAGTACTTGGAATAGCCCCCTCCCCAGCCAGCCAGTCTTTCAGTATTCATACCAACCTGTTCTCCCCAGAAGATCACCCTCCCTGCCTAGACACCCCTCCCATTCAACCTGCCTCTATGCATCTTAACTCGCCTTCCTGCCTCCTCCTCTCCCAACAACCAACCACTGTCCCTGAATCCGAACTACCAGCCACCCTGCATCCACCTAAATCTTAGCACCGTTTCTGTGCTTGGATTCCTCCCCAAGCACCCCCAACAGCAGATCACCCTCTGGTGCCTTAATACCCCCCAAGCAGCACACTCTCACTTTATTTTAGCTGCAATGGTATGCACCATAAAACAAATGTAATTTTCTTTATATTTCTGCTGGTGGGAATCATACTTCTCAACCTCTTGCCTCTTAAATCAGGGACGTGGCTTAAAAAAAAGTCAGGAACAAAAACCCAAAAGCAGAGACACATCTTAAAAATGGATACTATTCACTCAGAATGCTGATAGAGTAAAGTGATTACTGTAAGATGCATTTTCTGAAGAACAAGCCTGTAACATTAATGCTTAACATTATTTTATGCTTATAGTCCCCACTGTTCTGTTTCAAAAACACAAATTTTATGAGGGACAGAGTAAAATTTTGAGGCAAAGTCAGGGACATCCCTGAAAATCACGGACAGTTAGGAGGTATGATGGGGATAGGTTATGCTAGCAGGCTATACAGACAGACAGTACAAAGGTAGGTATGGAAATAGGCAGTGCATGGAGGTTAGAATGGTGGGCATTGCAAAGGGGATATGGGGATAGACAATTCATGAGGGCTACAGAGACAGGCAATGCAAAATGGGCAACATAGATCAGTGATGCAAAGGAGCAACAGGTTCAGGCATCTGGAAGAGGCACTGCAAACATGGGAATATTGACAGGCAGTGCAAATTAGGCAACAGGGACAGGCAATGCAAAAGGGTATAGGGATCTGCAAGGGGGCATAGGGATATGCAAGGGGGCATAGGACTAGGCACAGACAATGCACAGCTGCGGCTGCAGCATTTTAGCTTACTATCTTGCATAGATAAATCTCTTACATGGGTCCTGGGAACTTGGGATTGGGGTATTAAGAGAACATCCAGTCATACCTGTAAAAGAAGAATAGCCATAGGGTCACAAAGGATCCGTAGTTCTATAGGAACACAATTAGAGTGACAGGGAAAGTTAAATATACAATACTTATCTGATATGCAGGCTGGGGTGAGAGTCCTGTCAGACCTGTAAAAAAAAAAAAAGGTGACCTAAGGGAAAAAAGAGACAGTGTTTCAGAGATACAGGATCTGCTGGACAAGCATAGATATTATGTACAGGAAGTTGGTTATCCCAGGCTCGAATCTCTCCACAGTCAGTGGCTCAGAATGTAACCTTGGGTGTCACCTGATTTCACAGGTGTAAAACTGCGAGCAAGGACACAGCAGCAGTACACACCATGACAGCCCTACAAGGTCAGCTTTGAAAACATTTTGCACAAAATATTTGTTTGTAAATGTTAACTTTGGTTCCCCCTTTAATGCCTCTCAGCTAGCCCAGTGTGTTCCTCTCTTTGCACTAGCTAAAAACATGCCCTGCTGGCTTGCACTGGAGAATAAGAATAGTGAAGTAAATCTGCAGGTTCGCATCTCACAAGGAGTGGAAGCCACAAGGCAGGTCTACAGGATAGAACTTCAGAAGCCAGGTCCTCTTGATCTGCTAAAAACTCCTAATGCAATGAAGCTGCACAAACCAGGAAACGAATAACAATTTGTGGATAGCAGTTTATTGTTCTGCAGGCAGGCATCATCTAAAAGTGTTCAGCTCATACAAATTCACAAGAAGTTTAAGTAGCCTGGTCCTATGAGAACTACAGTAAAACCTACATGAATGAAACTGGAATCTGAGTATAACTGTCATACAGCCACCCCATAGCCAGTTCTGAAACCCATTATGAAGCTGTCCAGATTAACCACATTTTTTTTATCTGATTGATTATACCTGCCGAAAGAACCTAGTTTAACTTGATGAGGGTATTCTTAACAGCTAAAAATATTCTTAACAACATAAAGTAAGTCAAAACATGCAAGATTTCAAGCAATCAACCCATATATTAATTAGACAGATGTGAGCTTTCTTAATTATATATCCAACAGCATACACAGCAACTCACATACACGTGCCAATAAATGTGAAAGATTACATTTGTAAGTGCCAATTTCTGTACAGCCCCCAGAAACTGTCCATCAGTGCCTAACTAACAATCCCAGTCCAACTTCCCCTCTTGTTAGTTTCTTGGCAACAGTACCTCCACTTTACTGCTTATCAGTATCTCAGATTCTGTGCTTCGATACAAAATGGATTTGCAGTCCTTTATACTTGAGCCACCTCACTCAAATTCCTAACAAAACTGATTCATCTTTAGCTCCCTCCCAAGCCTTGTCATATGATAACACATCATGCCAGATCTGCTAACTTCAGACAGTTTTTTCATGATATAAAATTTACTGGTAATGTACATTGATACACAGTTTCATCAACATTGCCTACACATCTGCATGCACACTACAAACTCTTCAAAGATATTGTGCCCTCCACCATCTTTAGCTAAATTTTATCTGGGTGCCAGCATGCTTTGAGAATCAGGCAAGTGCGAGGATGTCTTTGACCCCCCCCCCCCGAACTCATGTCATGAATCCTGAATCCTGAAGTGACCATGATGAGCAATACGAAAAAAGAAAGAAAAAATAAATCACAGCTTCACACTCTGAGAGCTCTGAACATCCGAGGGGGGGTCAGCCTGCCCCCATAATCTACACCACTGGTATTGTGAAAGCCTCGGTGATATCACCCAGCCACCATGCTTGGATACTTCAATTATAGTGCACAGGTTACATGCCAGTTTTGCAGATCTAATCCTTTAATAAAGAAAAAAAAATCATAGTACGTTGTTCCAGGAGCACCAGGCAAATGTGAAACTGTTATAGTGGCACAGGCATTTGATGGCAGTTGGACGGATCGACTGAGTCAACAATATTCAGAGCAATTAATCTGATTCCCAAGCAAGCCAGACAGGCCATTCATGTTAAGGTTTAAATAAAAAAAACTTGCACTTGATCTAAGAGTCAGAGGAACCAACTGAGCCACACTACTCAGATGGACACCAAAGCAATGTGCAGATTAACAATGCCTGAGGAACTGGTAACAGAACAACAGTCAGACTCTCAAAGTGGAACTTTAAATGCAAATAGAAATAAATACCTCACTCTCAGATGACTTCTGTTGAACGAACTTGGCTGAAGCAAGTGAATGTGCAGCCACCAGTCAGAGGTTAAGTAACCAGTAAACGCAAATTTCGGCAGGGCAAGAAAGAATACAGTCCTCAGAGTGACCCGAGTCACTTGACCTGAACTCCAAAATGAATTAAACTTTCACTACTTCAGTGCAGTCGCAGTGATGCTTGACTCTGTCCCACTAAACAATGCATCCATACTTCAGTGAATCTACAGCTACTATCTGTGTGTGTCTGCAGCTGTGATGCTACGGTAATGCTCTGCTCCTGCTGGTAAATGCCACCGTCCACAACCATGGTATATATTTCTTCTCTCCCCACAGCAGCAGACAGGCAGCAGAATTGATCCATCTGCTGGCTATCATCTCCTCCACCACCTGAAGTCTTCACTGTTTTAGCTGCCGGCTCAGTGGCTCAGAGTCTGTTCTTTGGACTTTGTTCTGCTGCGCTTGCTCCTCAGTCAGTGTACTACTTCTCTCTCTCCCATCCCATTCCAAATCCAATTGAACTAGTATACCTGGCTTTCAGCTTTGCTGGGGCATTTAAACATGCTGCCATAGACTTGCCACACCCCCTACCAGGTGCTGTGGCCAATAACTAAGCAGACGGATGATGTGGACCTAATTGAGAACTTCAGCATCCATGGTCCGCTTAGCCCCTCCTCCTCAAAACAAAGCTGAAAGAATAGAGAAAAAGCCCACGAAGCCAAGCAAAGGAAATTTACACAGGTTAGACTAGATATGCAGAGCAGTGCTGGCCGGCTTGTTTGCTACCCCTGCTACTAAGCTTGATATGCCAAGGCTTACCTGGTGTATAAGTAGCTAAAACCTTGTAAAGAGGGGTCATTCAGCTCACTCACCGGTGATGTTTGTGCATTCCTGAAAACAGGGCCACTCAGTATTAACTATGCAGTGTCATTTCTATTGCTAGAAAAAAACGAGCAATGCAGAATGCCACCCACAAGATGGCGGTGCCTAGAGTTGCGCAATTCGGAACCATAATGAGGAAGTCATGAATGAGGCGACAAATAGTGCTCCCATGGTGGACCATATAATTCTATGTGGTGGACTGTTTCCGACTCTTTTGGAGTTTCAGAAGGATCATTCCGAAAGTCCAAAATGGAAGCATTCCAGGGTCTGAATCCAGTAGCTCGTTTTTAGAGCTACCACAAAATGGCTGCAAGCTGCCCCTACACAGCCATAAAAAGAGGTTCCAACTCTGGTACATAACTTTGCAACCTGTTTATATTACAGTATGCAAAAAAATCATGTATTAATGGGAGCACAGGGCCCAAAGGACCCTGAACTCCCACAGCCACATAGGGATAGCTTTATACTATCTCAAAAAATAAGGACATTGTTACCTATTCATGAAGGCAGGCAGGAGTAGTGTGAAAGGCATGTATCCCCCCCGCACAGCTCTGCACCCTCAGGATATTAGCATGGAGGACAAATTCCTGAACACCAGCCAACCCGTGGCTGCCATATGTGGCTCCGCCCCCCCCCAGTGCACAGGTTTGCCGAGGGCGGTCTGGTACAGAGCAGTGTACCTGGGCAGGCAGCCAATCAGTTGCCCAACCCGGGTCCCTCAGTGGATCACTTGTGCCAGTGGGGTGCCATTTTGGCAGGCAGCATGCATGGCAACGACAGCAAGGGGGTGTTCTCCCAGATGTTCTCCCCAGCCCTTCCAGAGTGCCCCTGTGGCTGGGGTGACTGATGTGGGGGTCTGATGACCCCTGCCATCCCCACCACAACATGTGGCAGCATCTCCGGGGGGCACATAAATGTTATGGCTGCCCTCTAATTGCATAGCCGTTGCCTCCCCCCTGCACACCGCACTCTGCACCTTAGTGAATAGTACCAGCCCCCAGCCTGACCCCACATGGAGCTGCTCATTCAGCCAGGGTTTTGGATGCATGAGTGGGCCTATTGGGACTCTGCATGACACAAAGTGGGCGCTGTGGGTGCGGGCAGGTGCGGGGTGGGTTATGCGACCGAATTATGAGGTGCATATCCACTCCACACCTTTGTGAATGGGCCCATTAATTGCAAAAAACGTTGTTAATGCACTAGTAAGTGTAAAAGTGACAAGACTGGAGAAATGTGGCATTAGGGTTTCCAACACTAACACCCCACCCCTCTCCTCCAGGCAGCACATTGGGGGAGTGCCTTGGGGTCCTCAAGTTTAATGCTCACTCCATTCTCATACATTGTATACATGTGAGCTTATTTATGGAAGGAATGGTGGTGAGTTTTAGGCTTGAGAACCCTAAAGCATGCCTCACATGTGATGTGCTGCCAGAGGAGGGGATGGAGTGTTAGGTTTGGCAGCCCTAATGTCACATTTCCCTTCTTTTGTAGCTGTAATCCTAACTAGTGCATTAACAACAATTTTTTGCAATTAATACATCAAATACATAATGTGTTGCACTAGAATAACACATTTATTTTCATACTTGAATGATAAGACCTTTATAACTAACTCGTGGCTTTGCCACTTGTGAGTTATGGGTCTTACCACTCACTAGTGGAGGTAAATGTGTTATTCCATTGCAACCCATTATGTATTCCCTATATCCTTTTACTGGTTAATGCTTGAATAGCTGTGTTGGTTGTGATCAGAGCTTGCATTTCTCAGGTGCACTCTTCCTTCTAGAATGCTATAATTTTCCTCTGAACTACAGGAATTGCTGTACACCTGGAAGTACATCAAGAGAATGTATTAAATAAGTAGGT
Source organism: Neoceratodus forsteri (assembly GCA_016271365.2). Lineage (NCBI taxonomy): Eukaryota > Metazoa > Chordata > Ceratodontiformes > Ceratodontidae > Neoceratodus > Neoceratodus forsteri. The sequence continues at coordinate 769,215,311 of CM057449.1, read as the reverse complement.
TTACAAATATTCTTTTTCAGTTGAACGGGTCTGATCTATTTATTTTATTTAAGTCTTTGGTAACCAGGTAAGTGCACTGATCCAGAGGACCATTTACAGGCATGACCCGGGCTACAGAAGTGGCACAGATAACATCAGATACAGGATACAGGATACAGGTTTTTACAGTAGAAATGTAACATACAAGTAATAACATGGAAGCATGCGCTTACAGTAACAAAAAATACAATGCAGACAAGCTTCAGCAAGAAATCCAGAGACTGCATTTTATCAGAAGATACATAGGTAAGAACAGTACAGAATGAATAATAATGGTAGTTAGACTGGGCAAAAGTGCAAGGGCTAAGTGCAAGTTGGAGGTAAGATCCCCACAGAAAAATAAAAATCAGATGAAAGTCACCGGGGGTAAACTTAGGGGGGTGGGTTACCTTGATGAGCAGGAACAGCAGTTTGAGGACAACAGCTAGTTTTTGAGTAGGGATTTGAAAGTAAGCTGCGAACTGACAGAGCGGAGGGGTGCAGGAATGCTGTTCCATAGAGATGGAGTAGCGAAGGATGATGCTTTACCACTCATGGCTGAAGAAACTTTGGGGACCACTGGGAGGGAGGGTGGATGTTTCTCAGAGACACCATGTAGGTGTTCTGGCAAGGAGGAGGGAGGCATATGGAGAATCTGCACTGTCATGCACCGAGCTGTCAATGAGGCCTCCTAGGGCATAATCATGCAGTGGTGGGTTGCATAAGGAGCCATTAAGGTGAAGCAGCAGACACTATTATAAACAGAATTGAGTCTGTGGCAAATGGTGGAGGACAGAGTCGAGGAAAACATAGGGGAGCAGTAGTCAAGTATGGGGAGAAGGTTGCCCCAGGAAATGGCAAGTCGGGCATAAAAGGTAAGGAAATTCCTTTGTCGTTAGGCTGCGCCCAGCTTTTGATTGATCCTGCATACGATAATGTTAATATGTTCAGTACATGAGAGACAGGGGTCAAGGGTGATGCCCAGGTATTTGAAGTAGGGGTGATCTGTGGGGGGAGAATTAGATGGAGAGAGCACAGAGAGAGTAGAGTTGATTTTCACAGCACCAGCCAGGAAGGGCCTGGATCCAAATAACATTGCTTTGTTTTTATTTTTCATTGACAAGGAGCATAACCCACGCTATGCCTTTTTAATGATAACTTGCATCCCTTCCTATACACACTACAGTGGCTGTTCAAATTAACTTTTATGACCTTTTGTTCTGTGAATATTTGCCTGCTTCCTCTTCCCACCAGTGATCTAGCTAAACATAAGGGCGCTTAACTTAATTGCATCAGAAAGAACTGAGTTTGGTAGTATACTTGTACTCCCCCATTTTCTCTGTTTTGTGAACTACTGTACAACAAGCAACAATTGGACTCATTTAGCTACCTCAGAACAGTTAAACTGCTTCATCCAATGAAACAAACAATACAATGTTATAAAGCAGATGCTGTTTGCAGTGCTTATACATTATAAAACATTTAACATACATTTCATGCAGCATTACATGAGCAAGTAGTCCATTCCTCAAAATGCTAGAAAACAATGACTGAGTGTGCCACAGCTGAGTTTATTCAAACACTGGCATAAAATACACCAGAGTATGAATGTGCTTGCCACTAGTAATAAACTCTGTAAACAGTTACAGGAGACCCCAATAGTGTGGGATATTGCTACAATGATTTAATGTGATCAGGCCTTGTTTAAGCTTGTTGTCTTCCAAGATAAAGTCATAATAAGCAACAAGATAATTGACACATTGGTTTGTATTCTGCTAGGGTGTTTGATTAGAGGATCTAACTCTTTCCATTTTTGCTATGACAAGCCTTTTAATAAATCTCAATTGATGCAAAACCTTTTGTACACAAAAATATGTTTAATTCTGTATAGAAAAATACTTGTGTCCTGCAACTCTTTAGAAATTAAAATAGTGTGTCAACTCCCTCTCTCTCCTATCTCTTCTCTCAGATTAATGCATACCTAAATCAGTGAATCATATTGAAACACATATCCTAGCAGTTTTGTAGAGTTCATTGTGTTGAACTTGTTCGGCTATTGTATAAAGACTGAATGCAGTCATCTCAAGCAGCGGAAACATCTGACATATTTCAGCTACATTATCATAAAAAATAGGTTAGTTCACACATCACACAGCTGTACCATACAGTATTGAGTTCTTGTATTCATTCTTTCCATGACAATGAAATATGTTCTCTTTTTTTTTCTAAAGTTCCCCCTGCATTCTCTTTTTTTTGAGTTGTGCCCTCAGGCAAAGGAAAGCAACAGATGACAGTCAGTAGCTGGAGTCTGGATCAAGAAAAGCTTCATCGACATTGTGGGAGAAAATCTTTCAAAAGATAATTTATAAATGTTTATTATACCGAGCACAACTGGTTCACACATTTTTGAACAACGCCCTCCCAGCAAATCCCAGCTGGAATACAAGGTGATTTTTTTTTCTACTTTACATATTATGCTGACAGTCAATAGATTATTCTAAAATTATATTCTGTTTTCCATTAGCGTAAAAAAGTTGTTTTACCTTTAACAGTAGGGATGGGCAAAACTGAGTTTTGGTTTGGGATTTAAATTATTTGAATGTGATTCCCAGATCTATTTTTTAGTAGCTAAATGTGATGGTTTATTCTGCATACCACAACCAGAACATAGAATAATACTGGTCCTGTTCTAGAAGGATTAATTTCATTGTGATACTAAATTAGCTGGATTAAGGTTGTGTGGATATTATGTATTCAGTTTCAGATGGTTCAGATAATGTGACCTATTCACAGAACCAAAGCAGACAGTGCATAGGCTAAACTGATAAGCTACATAAGGAATAACCCATGACGGAGTGTGCTTTATGAGACCATAACCACACACTACACACCACAAGTGCTTTTTGTGCCTCATACTGCTTAACCACCTGGGGTGTGGATTATGACCTCTCAACCACATACCCCAAGTAGGCGTTGTGCCTTATACCTCTTAACTACCTGGCAGTGTGGATAGAGGTGTGCAACATTGCCAAAATTAGGCCCACGAGTAGAGATGTTCAAAGTCCTTGGAATTCACTCTGCAAGTTAATTCATGGATTTTGCCAATTTAATGGGGCAATTTCACAAAATTCACGGCTGCAAATTTCATGGATTACGATGCGAAATGTGAAATTTCACCTGCAAATTTCGTACTTCGCCTACGAAATTCATGCTTTGTTGAAAAATAAAACAAATTTCAACAGAATTTTTGAGCAAATCATGTCAATTGAAGTTTTGTGGTTTTTCAAAACTGCAAGTCTCATGAAGCATGAATTTTTGGTGCTTCACATGAACTTCGAGGGGAATGTTTAACTTTGCAACATCTCTATCCATGAGATAATTCACAGATCTCAGCAAATTCTCTTCACTTCCAACCACAATTTTCATAGTTATTCACCTGGCAACTTGGCCAAATCCACGTGGTAGATCTACATAAATTGCTAGTTTGTGGGCCAGTTAGATAATTTGTGTAATTCCCCACAAACTCATGCAATTTGCCAGTGAAAAACTACATTAACTACATCTATAACTGTAATAAAAAGAACTCTCCCCACCCATTGTGCTTTAATACTGCCTTTTCCCACCTCACAAAAACTATGTAGTCATAAATACCCCCTATCTCATTTCATGCTGCCACCCACCTCCCTCCTTCTGCCTCTGCATAGACAAATTTAAACTAAAAGTTATGCAAGCCCATATGTTGAATATACCCTTTTCCCCACAAGTATGTCAAATACTGTACATTCCCCTTGCTCTCCCCACCTGAGTTCCACCACCAGTCTGTTACTCATAACAACTCCTATGCAACCCCCTATGTCCCGAACCACCCTTCTGCCCCAACTAGCACCCAGAAAACATACAACCTGTAATAAAGAAAATGGTCCCCCAGTGCAGAGTTCCTGGTCTATGCAGTGTCCATCTCAGAGATACTGCTGGCACACAAATGAATGGTGACTTTTTTGATTCTAGTAAAACCTAATTGGCAGAATTTTCAGTCAATCAGGTTTTATTAGGAAAAAACAACATCACCATTTATTCATGTGAGGCACATTACCAAGTTGGGCACTGCACAGATCAGATATTCTGCACCAGGAGAATGTTTTCTTTGTGCTATAGTGGGAATGTGTGGGAGATGTTATGACCAACAGTCCTGGTGGTGGGACTCAGCTGGGGTGGGAGGTGAGTGAATGTGTTTGGCACATGGTTGGGGGGAAGAGTATATTGGACTTATGCACTTATATTACTTTTAGTTGAAACTCACCACAGCAGGGGAAGGTAGCAGGGGGTGGGAAGGGCATATTTATGACTGCAACATTTTTGGGAAGTGGAGGGGGGTGTTACTAAAGAACCGTAGGTTGGAGAGTTTTTTTATTACATTTTGGGTGTTTTTTTTAATAGTAATTGAAATGGCAATGGGCATGGGAAGCGGGTGCCAACAGGTGATGGGGGAGGTCATATTAATGCCTACAAAGTTTTGGGAGGAGGAAAGGGTGGTATTAGAGCACAGTGGGTGGTGGAGGTTTTTATAACATTGTGTATGTTTTTTTTTTTAAATAGTAATTGGCATGGCAAAGCTGGTGCAGATGCTGAGAAGTTTGACAAATATGCATAGTGAGAATTTCTATAAATTCTCAGCAACTTTCCCTGTGAATTAAAATGTTGCTGCATTTCTACAGTACATCTGGGATAATATCATCTCACAACCACACAACCCAGGTGTTTATTTTGCCTTGTACCTTTTAACCACCTGTGGTGTGGATTATGATCCATTATGACAACCACTTTGCATCTAACATCTCTTAACTACTGGTGTGTAGATTATGATTTTACAACCACACACCCAAGGTGTTTAATGTGCCTCACAGCCACACACCCAAGGTGTTCAATGTGCCTTACTCCTCTTAACTACCTGAGGTGTGGGCTGTGTCCTCATAACTGCAACTCCAGAGGGGTTTTTGTGACTCATACCTAATTAGACATAATTGGACTGGCTCTTGGGGACTATGGCTGCTTCCTGATTGGATGCTGCAGATCCCCATTGAGAAAGCAAGCACCCAAGGCACCTTTTTCAAATCATAGCTCAGCCACTGCCTTGCAGTACTGTTCTCTGGATAGATTTTTTTGGCCCCCCCTCCTTTGTTAAATATAGTTCCCCAGTGATCCCCACCCCTTGAGGCCTCACACTAGTCAATTACAGCAACTCCTTAAAGGGGCTTTCCTTCCTGCAACTTCTTAAAGGGGTGATCCTCTCTCGTGCTCAAATTTAACTGCAAAAATGCTGCTTCATCCATTCAGCATAGGATTTCTACTTATTAGTGTAACCGTCACATACTATGGGTCTCTAAACCCATAAAATGTTCAACACCCAGGCATATTCAGAGGCTACCTAAATCTTGTACACAAATTTCTAAATGTTTCCCTCCCACTGCCACTTACCCGACCTGGCCTCCATACTACCATACACTATATAAAAAAGATGCTCCTGCTGCTACTCATCTGTGCTGGTAACATCAAATTAAACCCCGGGTCTCCCCTCTCCATTCCTGCCCCAGCTGAACTACCTTTACTAAAAGGGTTATCATTTTTGCATTTGAATGCCTGCAGTCTTCTGAAAAAGCTTGATGCCATCAAAACGTGGACCCTCCACTGCTCTCCTGATGTTCTTGTAGTCTCTGAAACTTGGCTAAGACCAACCACCCTGGACTATGAGGTTAACATTCCTTTGTACAACTTGTTTCGTATTAATAGGAAATCCCGGGGAGGGGGAGTAGCCATCTATGTCTGGGACAACATTACCACAACTATGGTGGAAACGACTACAGTTCCTAAGGAGTTTGAGTGCCTCACACTAAGAATTCAACCAGCCAAATCAACCTCTGTCTGCATTAGTGGGTGCTATTGCCCCCCCCGAGCTAGCCTTCTCTGCTCAAACACCTAAGTGACATACTAGCTACCACCTCATCAGAAGTATCCATTACTGGTGACCTCAACCTTGACTGGCTCTCTACAGTCTCCTTACCACTGAAAGAATTCTGTGATGCCCATGGACTTACCCAGATCATTAATGAAGCTACCCACCAAAACACCAAAAACCAAGAGTGAAGCTCTCTTCTTGACCTAATCCTTGTAAGTAAGCTTCACCTCTTCCTCCACTCAGATGTATTCTTTAATGACAACAGCGACCACTGTGCCATTGCATGTGTAAGGTCGACGCAACTCCAAACCTCCTCTTCCTCTAAATACAACCATAAGGGGTCACGTGATGGCAGCCTGAGCTAAAGCAACAGTTCCCCGGAGCTCCGTTCTCTACTCCCTGGTTTAAGCTTAATAATAGAATTTAAAGGTGAAACTCCCTTCACCAGAGAAACTAAGCAGCAACGAAATCGTGGTCGGAAGCGGGAGACCGAGTTTTGAATGGAGGTTTATATGAAAAAAGCATTATCGAGACGATCCCCGCCACTTACTCCGGAGAAAGACAAGGCCGCAAAACGACCTAGACAACAAGCCCTGAATTTACCGAAAATGCCAGCAGCAACAATGGCATTCTCGGAGGAAAAGTTCTTTGAAATAATGCAGCCACTTCAGATAGCAATTACCACTATCACCGAAGACCTACAAACAATTAAAAATTCAGTAGACTCCTTAACAAGGAAAGTCGGGGATTCAGAGACCAGACTTACGTCGCTGGAAAAAAAGACAAGATAAGATGGATCTGGGTTCAGCTATAGTAGGACGCAGATTGAAGAAAATTGAGGAGAAGATAGAGGATCTTGAGGGATGCAGCAGACGGAACAATTTGGTAGCAATTGGCATCCCCGAGAAAGAGGAAGGGAACGCACCAATTTTATTCATGCAGAGGTTCTGCGCCAAAATAGCTGGGCCCCCAAATGGAGGAGAGTATGTAATCGAGAGGGCCCACCGAGCCCTGCGTCTTCCACTGGCTCCTGGTCAGCCTCCTAGGCCAATGATTATTAAGCTCCTAAATTATATCAACAGGCAGCATATACTTAACAAGGTGAAAGAAACCCGTGAAGTAACCTGGGAGGGCAAGAAAATACGGATTGTGCAGGATCTTCCCCACTCAGTCAGACTGAGGAGACAAGAACTCCATCCGTTGGTGTCCAAACTAATAGCTGCCACTAAGAAGTTCAGGGTTAAATATCCAGCAATCCTGGTGGTCAAAAATGAAGACAAGTGGATCTCCTACGATTCTCCAACGCAAGCTCGGCAAAGCTTAAAAGAACTTTTCCCGGATCTATTTAAATAAAGGCAAATCTGCATACAACAACACCAATGCAAGTGCCTGCTAATAATAAGTTCTCTCCCTGAATATGCACTAATGGAACTTTAAAAATCGTAGCAGCTACATCATGACACTGAATGGGTGCAATTCAAATGAAGTAATGACTGTTCGTGAAGAGTCCTTGTGTGACCTTTACAACCTCCCGAGTGCGCGCCCTTGCCCAAATGAAGCTGCAGTTGTGCTGCCTATAGGAGAATCGGCAATGGGGGACACTACTGACATGTCTAGAAACCTGTGAGCTATACCACCTTAGTAAGCCTGTTCATGCTTACTGCATATCCTGAGACACATGCCGTTTTTTGCATCCTCCTGGCTCTGCGGCTTGAAACATGGAGCGAGTCATAAATTGGAAGAAGCCAAACCAAAGACGGCATATAGAACAACAGCCTTTATAGCAATTATTACCCCACTCACATTTTGTTCTGCCAAAGCAGCTTGTCATATTGCCTTATAGTCGCAAGGGCTAGTGCTATTTGACTGTTCGACACAACGCACGGGTTCAGAACTCAGCACGACTATTAATACGGATCTAAGCTTTTGCGTGACAGTGCTTGACTAAGTCCCTTTAAATTGTGGCTTCTCCTAATCAGACAGCCTCTACTTTTAATTATACCTCACTGCTAAACTCGTACCAGGAGACCTATTGCACATTATAGGCTATAGTTGGACCATACAACATAGGACATGGAACAAGCCTGTATTGAGCTCGACCTTGTCGTTTTGCAAGTTTTAAGAAGGCATTAACGTTAACATGCCGCTTAGAGCACAACATCCTGGTATACAGGAATAGCAGAATCACTAAATTTATCTCTTTTCTAGGTGTAGAGCTATTACAGCTAGTCGAAATTTGGTAGTATGGACATACTACTTACCTAAAGCTGATTTCATACATATTAAGCTCTTAGAAACAAGTAGAGAGGATGAGAATGGTATATAGTTATTGGATACTATTATCCTTTGATAATTAATATTAATGGTCATAGATTATAATAGGTGCATGCCAACTGTAGGAAAAACATTGAGAATTCAAGCACCTGTTTGCAATATAAACAATTTTTTTTTATTTCTCTCTTCCTTTTTAGAATACTTGCTAATGGTTGGGTTGGGGTGGAGGGGGGCTCCGGGGAACAAAGTTGTCAGATTTGGGTCTGCTCATGTAAAAATCATGTGGCACACTAAGTTTAGGAGTACAGTGAGTTTGAACTAGGGGTGTTATGATAAACAGAGTGTTATAGTTTATAAGTATAATAGACACAGAGAGCTGGGTATTGGCGTGGTTATGTGGGGAGGGGAAAGGACTACACATGGTCTGCGCTTAGGCTCTAAAAATTTACCAGGTTGCATCTTAACTTTCCATGTTCCTTTCAATGGCCTGGACTATAGAACTTAGATTGTACTTCCTAATGGGCATATCCGCCCATTCATCTACTTCTACCTTTATATTATTACCCTAGAAAATAAGTAATAATTACTGTTTTGTGAGCTGGAATGTTAAAGGAGCCAAGGATAGGGTCAAAAGACAGGTTATTTTAAAACACTTACAGCTGCTGCGAGCACAAGTAGTCTTTTTTTTGGAAACACACCTGAAAAGGGAGGATACACTCCTCTTCAAAAAACTATGGGTTGGCCAGGTATTCGGAGCAGGAGCGTCCACAAGCAAAGGAGGGGTAGTGATTCTATTGGCTAGGAATGTTCCATTTAAACTGACTCAGGAAACATGGGATCCAGGTGGGTAGGTATATAATAATACATGGATCTCTGGAGTCCCGTCCGGTCCTCCTTGGATCCATATATGGTCCAAATAATGCTTCTCCTTCTTTTTTTGTGAATTTATTAAACACCATAGTAACTAACCCACCTAAACTTACAATACTGGGTGGGGACTGGAATTTAGTTCTCCAGACGGATCTCGACAGGTCTGATCGTATGCGACGAGGCCTGTCTCCAGCACAGAGAGCATTGAAAGAACTTATGTGTAGTGCTGCACTAGTTGATGTGTGGAGAGTTCTCAACCCCTCCGAAAGGCAATACACCTTCTTTTCTGCAGCACATAAAACATATTCCTGAATTGATTATTTACTCATAAGCTCCTATGCAATCCCCGGGGTCACGTAAGCAGGAATCTCAGCCAGGGTTCTGTCTGACCATGCTCCGGTCGACATGGAATTTTGGTTAGGGGCAGGAGGCAAGTTTTCCCCACAGTGGCGTTTGAATAACCAATTATTAAAAGACTCGGCCTCTTTCGAACATATTATAGAGCACATTGCCTTCTTCCTTAATTGCAACCAGGGGACAGTAGATAAATATGACTTAATTTGGGCAGCCTTAAAAAGCTCCTTGAGAGGTGAATTCATTAAAATGGCTTCTAAAAGGGTCAAGCATCAAAGGGCTCAGCTAGATGCTTTATTAACATCTATTAAAAATATAGAATACAGTCTATCCCGTATCTCCTCAGCAGAGATATGGACCAGATTATACCAATTGCAGGCCCAGTATGCAGGTTTACTATCTCAGAGGGCTGAGCTATCTCTACACAGAACCAAACTAAAATATCTGGATATGGGAGAGAAGGCAAGCAAGTTGCTTGCGATGCTTATTCGCCAAGTAGAGGCCTCGCAATTTATTGCTGGAATTTATTCTGAAAAAAATGGCAAAGTCTGTACCGACCCCCAAGAAATGGCGGAAATGTTTGGTTCTTATTATCAAGACCTATATTCAGTGCCCCCATCCTTGCAGCCCACTGAACTAGACATAAATTCCTATCTTAGGTCCGTGAATCTGCCTAAGGTCTCTGCCATAGACGCAGGCCTTTTGAGTGCCCCAGTCACCTTAGGAGAAATCCAGAAGGCCATCCAACAGTTACCTTTGGACAAATCCCCCGGACCGGATGGTCTGTCTAGTAACTTTTATAAAACTTGCCAAGCTACTATAGCACCAGTGCTAAAGGATGTCTTCACTTACTGGTTTAATAATGGGATATCAGATTCCAGTTTTCAAGAGGCTGTGATATCCTTAATTTTAAAGCCCGGGAAGGATCCACAAAACCTCAACAGTTACCATCCTATATCTTTATTAAACACAGACATAAAAATATTGGCCAAAGTAATGACAAATAGACTCACTAAAATTATAGATAATTTAATAGGACACGAGCAGGTCGGATTTATGGCCGGAAGGTCATCCCAAGATCATGTGATAAAGTTATTGCATCTCATTGCGACTGCTAGAGATTCCAACTTACCTATGTTGCTGATCTCACTAGATGCTGAAAAGGCATTTGACAGAGTCTCCTGGGATTTTTTGTTCGCTACTTTAACATCTTTTGGTTTTCTGAAAGATTTTATTAAATGGATCAGAGTCCTATACTCCTGTCCCTCGGCCAGAGTAAAATGTAACGGCTTACTATCTTCCCCGTTTAAACTAGCTCGGGGTACTAGGCAAGGATGCCCCCTCTCTCCACTACTATTAAATGTATACCTAGAGCCCTTGCTTCTCAGAATGGTGGGTAATACTAATATTAAAGGAATCCAAGTAGGAGAAGTAAGGTGTGCTCTTTCGGTTTATGCAGATGACATTTTACTGCACTTAGAGAGCCCAGGTATCTCAGTCCCTGCTGTCCTAGAGGAAATTGAGGAGTACTCTAAAATATCCTATTATAAGCTCAATCAAGATAAAACAAAGGTGATACCCCTGAATCATAGCGTGAATAAAGCAGAATTATCTCCTCTAGGCCTTGCCTGGGAAACGAAGTCCATAGTTTACCTAGGAATCAAGATCTTTAGGGTTCTTGGGACTATAATGCGAAACAATATTGATAACCTAACTAAAATAATAACTAAGGACCTGGAGAGGTGGCGGCTACTTCCTATTTCGTTATGGGGTAGACTAAGTATAATTAAAATGAATCTATTGCCTAGGATATTATATCCTCTAGGAATGTTGGGTATGTACCTCCCCAAAGTATGGTTTTCCAGGTTGCAAAGAATGCTAAACTCATTCCTGTGGAACAAGAAGAAATTTCACAGATCTTATTTAAAACTGACAGCCCCGAAATTAAGGGGGGGTCTTGTAGCCCCCTCTTTCTTTTTATACTGTATTGCACAACACATGAGTACGTTGTTTTTCTGGCATGAAGAGACAGATCATACAGCTTATTCTCCTCTGTGGTTACCTATTGAAAGATACCTGGCATCCCAAGAGAAATGCTCCTTGTGAGCCTTTCTATATGTCTCCTCGTCCTACATCCCCAAGCCTCTCAGAAATAATCCCATGGGTTGGTCAATGAAGGCCTCTCACCAGGCCCAAATATATCTCGCAGTTAAATGGTGCCAGTCCTCTGACCAGCTAATTATCGATAATCTGCATTTCAAGATTGGTGGTACACCAATACCCCATACCTTTTGGCCTTGGCTGAATCAATGTAAAGTCTCAGAGATGTGGACTGGCGGGAAATTGATTCCCTTTGCTCAATTACAAGAATCTGTTAGCGCATTAGGTAATGAAACCTTTAAATACCTTCAAGTTAGCAAGGCCCTCACCTCGTTCTCCCAGCTTGCCCCATTAACAGATCCAGGGGAAAGAGATCTAGTCACACTCCTGCAGGTTGCCTCCCAACCACACAAAGTCTCTAATCTATACAAAACTCTTCAGAACTGGGACCATAGATTACCATCTGGAACTTGCCCCTACTGGGTAAGAGAATTAGGTATTCCTGAAGATGTTAATCTATGGAAGAAACTTTGGATATCAATGTATAAATTTATTAAACAAGATAGACTCAGATTAGTCCATTATAATATCATGCACAATATTTATTTGACACCAGTCAAGCTCTTTAGATATGGATCCTTAGTTGCATCAACATGCAATAAGTATAAGAATGAAACTGGTTCACTCTATCACATGTTATGGCTGTGTCTACATATAAAGACATTCTGGCAATCCATTAGTAGTTCATTGGACCCTATCCTTGGCTTGAGAGGTTTATTTACGCTTGAAGTTTGTCTCATAAACTATTTCCCAGCTGGCACTCCAAAAGGCAGGAAAGCGCATATGACACTTATCACAGCAACAGCCAAATTAACAATAATGAGACACTGGACTGACGAGAAGCCCCCTACAATCTTGGAATGGGACAGGGAGAGTGTCTTGGCATTACAACTGGAAAGATATATTGCACTTATACAAGATAGAGTCAAAACTTTTACTTCTTTATGGGGAAGTTTAGAGGCCATCCTGATGATATGGAAACCCTAATGAAAATGAGATTTCATTAATGTTGTACCTCAATGGACAGTAACTGCGTGTAGTCAGGGGGGAGGGGTAGGGGGTGAAGGATTGCTTTGTGTGGAAAGGTTCACATCTGATGTTTCACCTGTACTGGACTGTCTGATGTATCTAACTTGGTGCTGAAAAACTAATAAAGACTTGTTAAATTTAAAAAATAAATACATCCATAAGAGACATAAACGGAACTTCTGCCCAGATGCTTTTCTCTATGACCTCCAATATGCTATCTGGCAGAAATTTTACCTTGCATCTTCTGTGGAAGAGACACATGAGGTACTTATTAAAATACTCACCGAAACCCTAGACCTCCATGCCCCAGTTACCAAAAGCAGAACCAAAAGAAAATCCTGCCCCTGGTTCACAGATAACCTAAAGACTGCCTTACTGCATATGGATGCCCTTTGGAAAAGAGCCAGAAAGTCTAAATTGGCCACAGACTGGTCTGCTTTCTGAACCACAAGGAATTTCTGCATGAAAAATACCAGAGCTGCGAAGTCTAGATTTTTCTGCTCTGAACTTAAGGCATCCACTAACTCTGCTACTAAGTTTTGGAAAACTTTAAGGGAGGTAGAAGGCCATAACAGCACGGGCACACTTCCCCACAAAATTTCAACTGGTGGTACCCACACTACAGATAAAAATGAGATCATTGACCTTAACAATCACTTTGCCTCAGCAGGGATGGCTTTTGATACCTCCCCAGCAAATGCCATCAGAGCACAGTTCCTTAGTCAATCATCTGATTGCCACAATCCAGAATATATTGACCCTTACCACTCTTTCTCCTTATGTCCAGTCACCATCAAACAGGTTGAGGATCTCCTTCTTCAACTTGATACTAAAAAAAGAGCTGGTGCAGATATGATTGAGCCTTTCTTCCTAAAGTTAGTCTACTATATTTTGGCTCCCCCTATTACCCACCTTTTCAATTTGTCTCTCAATCAGGGCTCTCTCCCCAAGGTCTGGAAGATGGCCCATGTCATCCCTCTATTCAAATCAGGTCACCCCTGTGACCTAAATAATTACTGCCCAATCTCCTTGCTCCCAGTCTTGTCAAATCTGTTGGAGAAGGTAGTAAATGAACAGCTCAGATCTCATCTGGAAAGTTTTAATCTACTAAACCCAATTCAATCCAGCTCCTGTCTCATGCATAGTACCTCCACTGCCCTTGCTAAAATTATAAATGACTGGCAGTCCACTCTTGATAACAAACAATACATATGCGTCTTGTTTCTGGACCTTAGCAAGGGTTTCGACACGGTGGACACGATTTGCTCCTGGTGACCTTGAAGAAAGTTGAGGTGGACAACCTGATCCTAAGTCAGTTGGCAAACTATCTTGTGGACAGAGAGCAGCTGATCAAGGCTGAAGGAGACCTACCACCAAAAAAAATACTCCTTAGAGGTGTCCCCCAAGGATCCACACTTGGTCCACTTCTCTTTGCCATTTTTATTAATCAAAATGATACTGGCCTAAAGTCATCTAGTATCCATCTCTTCGCTGATGATACAGTGCTATACATTGACAGATCAACTCCAGATCAAGCCATTTTGGACCTCCAGAATGATTTTGACATACTCCAAAAAAATCTACTCAATTTGAATCTCCTGCTCAATGCCAAAAAACTAAGGTCATGATTTTCTCTCCACTGGCCCCTCATCTCCAAAAAAAGAAAAAAACTCAGATAAGGTTCCTCACATAAGCAGCCTTTTGGGAGAAGCCCTGGAGTTCATGGGACAATTCAAATACCTGGGGGTCTGGATTGACTACAAATTGTCCTTCATTGATCATATTGAAGAACTCACTAAGAAACTGTGTCAAAGGCTTGGTATTTTCTTCAGGATCAAGCACTCACTAACCCAGGAGGCTAAAAAACTCCTAGTCCAAGAAACCTTCTTGCCTCTCCTAGACTATGCAGACTTCCTATATGGCCATAGTTCTAGCATAGCTCTCTCCAAGCTTGATACCCTATACCACAGAGCCCTTAGGTTCATTTTGGATGCCCCTGATGACATACACCACTGCATCCTCTATTATTCCATAGGCTGGAGCTCCCTTAGCTTCAAGAGGCAAAATAATGCTATTCTATGGACATATAAGGCAATCGCTCATAAACTACCTCAATACCTCACAAGCTGCCCAACTCCCTGCATCCCTAGTGCCTATTCTTTCAGAAGTCTTACCATCTTATCTCTGGCTATCCCTAAAGTTAAAACAAGCTTTTGTAGAGCTTCAATAAGCTTCACTCCTCCTACGCTGTGGAATAAGATCCAGAAAACCTTATGGCTCACTTCCCCTGTCACGTTCTCCCTCTTCAAGTCCTTGTTTCTGAGTACCTTCTCCCAGGTCTGTCATTGCTTCAAGTCAAGGTCTTAACATCACAGTTTGTTACTGCTTTAAATTCTGGACTTAAACCTCAACCATTGCCTGAGGGGTCATTTGAGTCCTCCCTTCTGTCATTGTCCAAATCAAGGTCCCAACATCATGATCTGTTTTTGCTTCAAACATTGGACTTAAACCCCAACCATTGCCTGTGGCATCTGTAATGTTTCTCCCTTAGAACAGTCCTTCCTCCCTAGGCCATCATGTCCAACTCTCTCCTATCTCATCTGACCTTCCCTCCCCACTCCCTATATCCCTTCCCCTTCCCACCCCACTTGCCAGGCCATGCCTACAGAACTTATCAAAGGACTCTTACATCTCAATCTTCTTTGCACTTTGATGCTAGAGGAACTGTCACTCCTGCTTACTATGACTTCTCCAATGATGTTTACTGTATAAACTTTAGCTCGTTACCTTATGTCCATATATCTGTATCTATGTAATTGTATTTAAATGGTACTACCTCTTGTTGAACCTATTGCTATATTCTGGTGGAAGTATCTTGTTACATGTGATGATTATATGTTATTATGTTGTTATTTTTACTACTATGTAATTGTTATGTACGTTCACACAACCTGTTATGTCTTAACACTGTTGGTAATTGTTTTGCCCCAGGTCCATCTTGTAAATGAGCTTGTCCCAATGATGTTCCACCTGGCAAAATAAAGATTTTGATTGATTGATTGATACCTCAGAATCACCTGGGAGGAGACTGGCATATAGCCAAAAGGTTAATGTAATGAGCGGTGAATGAGCTTGGTACATCCAGCAGACCTGGGTCTGAGTCCCACAACCTCCACCTGCATACTGTGTGACCCTAAACAAGTTACATAACCTCTCTAGTGCTCCTGGATCACCCTTGAAAAGAGACCTTAGTCCTCTTGCACCTTACCTGGTTACCAAAGAGTTAGGAAAAAAGTGTGGCAATTTTTTGGTATTCTAGACTCTAGAGTAACTGATTGCATTAATAAAATGGTTTAGTTTCAACTTTCTGAAATAAAAAGAAGAAACTTGTTTTAAATTTAAAAACACTTTTATTTTATTTTCAGTGTATTGAGTTGTTTAACTTAACTGTAGTGTGTGTGTGTGTGTGTGTGTGTGTGTGTGTGTGTGTGTGTATGTGTATATATATATATATTTACATTCTTTGCAAAAAACTTGGTTAATGCACCAGTTAGGGTGTTACTAAGGCAACAAAAGTAGGGAAATATGGCATTAGGCTTTTGAACTGTAATGACCAACCCCCACCCTGCAGACGACAGGCATTGGGGGTGTGCCTTGGGGTCATCAGCCCTAACACTCACCCATTTCATAAACAAATAAGTTGAGATAGGTATAGTATATGAGAATGGGGTGAGCATTATGGCTGACAACCCCAAGACACACACCCCCAATGTCTGTCGTTGTCTGCAGGATGAGGGTGGGCCATTATGGTTCAAAAGCCTAATACCATATTTCCCTACTTTTGTCACTTTAGTGACACCCTAACTGGTGCATTAACAAAGTTTTTTTACAATAAATTGTCTTAATTTTTCAGATAGTTTAATAGTATCCTTATTTGCCTGTTGTTATATCATAGTGGGAGGGCAGGGCCCTTCAGGCACTTCACTTCCATGCTGTGTGACTTTCTTTATTTTACTCTGGGAGCACATGGTCCATCAGACCCTGTGCATCCATCTCTCCATAGATGCATCACCAAATTATCAGCATATCCATCCTATTAACGCAGCACATGTAGTCGGTAGAGAAAATTTTCAAATGCCTGCCAAAACATAATCCTGCGCAACTACAATGCCATTCCACACCACAGGTGCAAACACACATTTTAAACAGGATTTGAAAGATAACAGCTGTGATATACATGAGCATGGGTAATAAGAAGGCTATGTTAAAAATCTGGGATCAAAATATGTAAAATTTCCACACTTATGAGCGGGAGTACCAAAATTGCAAAGAATGACCATAACTTATACATTTTTCCATATTTTCACCCCACATTTAGAACATAGTCTTTTTATGACCCCACATCATGATCCCCATAGGTGAAAATGTTCAAATCCATGCCAAAATGCCATTTTGTGCCACAACTGTGAAAACATATTTTGGGCAGGATTTCAAAAATGCCAGCTGTAGTGATCATGAGGTGCTGTGAAAAAATGGCTATATTGAAAATCTGGAGTGAAAGTTTGGAAACTTGCCAAAGATAAGCACATGCATAAAAACACTATAATGACTGCATGTAGCTTGGGCATTTTAGGGAATTTTTCCATCAAATTTTCAACATGGGCTTTTTGGGACCTTACATCATGAACACTGGGGCTGTCATTTCATTAGTCAGTCTCCAACGGTGATTTTGTGCAGCAACCAGGAAATCACCTTCCAGGCCTGAGTAACAAAATGACAGTCACAGCGTTCATGAGGTGGAGTCCCAAAAAGACAATGTTGAAAATGTGCTGAAAAAATATTAAACAATGGCTACTATAGCAAGACAAGTTCAAAACATTATTCAAATACATTATACGGGACTTACCTTGATTCATCAGTTTTGTGCTTTGGCTTTGAAGAGTACAGACATGTCCAGGTCCACAGAAGATGGACAGGACAACTGATGGTGGTAAGTATAGGGCAAGGGGTGGGTGTGGGGTGGTGGGTGTTCAGTGGGAGGGCTGGGATGGGGATTGGGATAGCAAAGACGATGAGGGAATGTTTTCTTTTTTGTCAGGGAGAAAAAACAAAAGTCGTCAGGGTACTGTTTTCTTCCTTACAGGATATATTTCAAACACTGTTTGGGGACACTGGGAGTGGGCTCCCCAGTGTTCCACACTGTTGTGGGGGAGTCTTCCACTACCAATATGGGGATTGGGCCCCCAGATGTCATAGCAGAAGGGACTGTGGGGGAGCATCTGACACTGGGTGTTGGCATCCTGGTGTCAGAATAAATAAATAACAAAAACACAAATTAATAAATAAATACATACATACATAAGGAGTGTGTGTGTGTGTGTGGGCACTGGGTTCAAACAGTGCAAACAACTATAGCATCATCATGGTGCATGCCTTTATTCTCACTCCAAGGGGGGAAACAGATCCTGGGGAAGGTTAAAATTCATGGGGCCATTACAGCCACATGTAAAAAAATATACCAAGTCCCAAGGTAGCTAAAAAGGTTGGAGACCAGGATTAGAACCCCAGTCCTCACTGCTGCTAAGCAAGCTGCTCTGTGCCCCAGCCCTCCACACCACAGGAGCAGCTCAGCCAGCATCCTGGATTCTGGTGCCCTTATCTTTTGTCTGTACCACGGACAACGATCAGAGGAGCACTTACAGCAAGCATTGTAAATCCCCCATTCCCCCCGTCCATGTGAGCGCTTACCAGACTAGCACCATATAGTGCGGCACTATTCTGGTAGCACTTACTTGACGGGGTACCATGTGGGGGGTCATTAGTCACCAGGGACAGGAGTGACAGTGGATCATGATCCATGGGTGGGGGGTGCCAGTAGACACCAGGGAAACTGCAATAAATACCTCACAGTGCTGCCAGCAGCATGAGCTGAAGCTGCGTCTGCAAAAGTCAATAAAATGTTACTGTTCTCATAAAGAGAATCTGGCAGATTCAGTTCTCTCACTAATCTTGACACCCAGGATATGGGGTGCCAACAAATTATGTTTCTGGGCAGTATTTTAAAAGCAAAACATCAGAATGTACTGTAGCTAAATGGGTCCCATTTAGCTAAGTTCTGATGTTTCATTTTTATATAATGTTTATTTGCACATGTTTTGGGACTTTTCTGTCTCTCACTAAGGTGAAAACAAGAGGGCAGAGAGAACACAGCTCAGTGAAAGTACTGTACAGCAGGCTCTCCATGAGTGAAAATGATCAGCTCATGCGAAAATATGGGTTTATGTGTGTGAAAATACTAGGTCCTATGATAATAAAACTGCTTATTTGTGTGAATATACTACCTCATGAGATAGGAAAAGTACTTCTACTTGTACAAATAGTGGCTCAAAATACTTTTGTGCGGGACATCTAACTTTTCCCATAGGAAATAATGGGAAATTTAAAAATTCAATAACTTTTGAATGGATTCATATATTTCCACCAAATCTTCAAAAGGCACATCTGTGGGACAAAGGATTTCTACCCTGAAAATTTCAGAGATACAGGTGGAAAAAGAAATGGCAAAACCATGGCAAATTTAGGGATTTTTGAACCTTAATAACTTTTCAACCGTTAAATAGATGCACATGAAATCTGGCATTCCAAGAGACCTACCCATAGACATTATGCATGCCAAATAGCATGCACATCCATTCAATGGTTCAAAAGTTATTACAGTTCAGAAACTCAGCTTTAACATAGAACTGTGCACTCATCCTAAATATACTGGCTTTAACGTGGCAGTATAATATTTAAATCAGTTGCAAAAAGGGCTCACCCCATTCCATCTGTAAATAATGTCAGATGTGAAGACTTTTTGAGAATGAGTTGAGCGTTAAGCTTGAGAAGCCCAAGGCACACCCCACACCTAATCTCCTGCCTGGTTTGGGATGGTTGGGTGTTAATGTTGAAAACCCTAACACCTCATTTTCGAGCTTTTGTCACTTTGACCCTAGCTCGAGCATTAAAGGTTTTTGCAACTTATGTCCTTACTTTTCAGATAGTACTAAAGTATCTTTATTTTACTGTGGGAGCATAGGGTCCTTCGGGTCCAGTGATCCCATCCCTCCATAGATGTGTATATGTAGGTAGTTGTGGAAACACAAAGCCCTTCAGGCCCTGCACTTCCATTTATACCATTTACAGTATAGGACAACAGTGACCAAATTGTTAGCATAGCCATCTTATTACCCCACCTCATGTACCTGATACAGAAAATATTTGAATCAGCACCAGAACATAACTCTAGGCAACTGCAATGCCTTTCCATGCCACAGGTGTGAAAACACATGTTGGGCAATATTTGAATAATGACAGCTGTGACATACATGAGGTAGGGTAATAAGAAGGTGGTGTTCAAAATCTGTGGTAAAAATATTTAACATTTCTGAAGTTATGAGCAGGTGTAGTGAAATTGCAAAAAATGGTCATAACTTTGGCATTTTTCGTATTTTGATCCCAATTTCTCAACAAAGTCTTCTTATGACTCCACATTATAAACCCTGTAAGTGAAAATGTCATTCTGCACCACAGGTGTGAAAACATGTTTCTGCCAGGATGAAACATGACAGCTGTACTGCTCAAGAGGTTGTGTGAAAAAAATGGCTATGTTGAAATTTGGAGTCAAAATATTGAAAATTACCAAAGTTATGCTTGTGTAGAAAAATTTCAGCAAATGTACATGACTCAGCCATTTTTAGGAAAGTTTTCACCTAATTTTCAACATTGTCTTTTTGGGAACCCTCCTCATGAACTCTGGTGGTGCAATTTTGTTATTCAGTCTTGAAAGATGATTTTGGGTAGCGATCTCAAAAATTACCTTCCTGACATGATTAATGAAATGACAGTCACAGTGTTCATGAGGTGGGGTCCAAAAAGGCAATTTAGACAAATTGGTGAAAAAATTCAAAAAAATTGCAAAGTTATGAACAGAAGTTCAACACACCACTGAAATACATTATACAGCACTTACCTTCATTCCTTAGTTCACGGTTCATCTTTGAAGAATGCAGACGTGTCCCAGTCCACAGAAGATGACAGCCTATGACCTCTGTTGGTAAGTGTGGAGCAAGGGGGGAGTGCGGGGTGGTGTGTGCTCAGTGGGAGGGTAGGGATTGGGAGGGGGATGGGGAGATGACGAGGGACTGCTTTCTTTTTTTCAGGATAAAAAAAAGATGTCAGGGGACTGTTTTCTTTTTTACAGGTGCATATGCAATGCCTTGGGCAGTTTAAATCCAAACTCCAGAAGTCCATCTCTCCACCAGTCCACCACCTGTGTCAAACTTAACCTCAGAATAGCAGCATACCACTTAACTGCCTCTCCCTACTCTGATCAGGTGTGCCTTGTCCTCCCTACACCCCCACCCCTTCCTCCTCTTCCCTACTCCTTCCCTCCACCTGCCTCTCTCCTGTCCAATACACCCAACACTACCTCTTGCCCTGGTCCCTCTCCCATTTCCTCTCCCCCCCTTCCTTTCCACCTACCAGCACTTGCCCAAACCTCAACTTGGCTCTCTGCACTTAACTTCTCAATTTGTTGCTCATTGTGTGCCACTACTTGGAAATTGACAATGCCTCCAGCTGCTTCATTTATATTTTGACATATAACATTTGTAACTTGGATTTGCTGCGATTTCCTATGTAAACTCTGTTAGTTCATATTACTACTTTATATTTGCTTCCCTTTCCTATTTAAACTCTGTGTTAATTTAGTATTACTACTTTGTCAAAACTGTCTGCTGTAATTCTGCTGTTGCAACAAAATGTATTTATTTAAACTGTTGACAAGGATCCTTTGTAAACGAGCTCTTAGATCAAAGGCTGTAATTCAAATTTCTCAATAAATTAAATTAAATAAATAAAAATAAAATATAAAATAAATATATTTTGGGCCATTGGTGATGGTCTCCTCAGTGTCCCACTCTACTTGGGGGGTAATTGTGAATACCAGCATGTGGACTGTGCCCCCCATGTCAGCAAAATGTGTGTCGAAGTGGATGATACTGAAAATAGATGCAGCAAACATCACCTCAGATAGGTGGGGATGCCAGACGGCTAATATGTATTCCTGTCTTACTAAATTATCGATGGCCTTGCCCCTGGAAAATGAAAGGGCACACAGGGCATTGTCTGCCAAACCTAAGCCTGGACAGCGACCCTGTCCAATAATTGCTAAAATTATGAGGTTCACCATAAAAGAAGAAATTTTAAATGTAGCTATAGAGAGGAAAGTAGTACACTGGGGTATAGACAGAGTTTTTATTTTGCAAAGATTATTCCTCAGAAGTCGTAGAGAAAAGGAAAACTTTCTCTCCTATTAGGTCAGTACTTCATAAGCTTCATGTTAAAGCATTGGGACAGCACAGAATTCACAAAAAAGGATATTTTTCAATGACTCATGATATGAAGTATTTTTTGTACCATGAGGTCACAAAAAAGGATTCCTAACAGTAAACAAAACATGTTTCTTTGGCATATCTCTAACACTGAAGGGCAGATTGCACCTAATGGGCTCCTGTTCAGCCAGCTAGGTATGGTAGTCTCTCTCCAGGATGTCATTTGTGTGTCTTTTTAATTTTTTTTAAGAGAAAACAAGATGGCTGCTCATGAAAAATGGATTTCTCTCTCTCCCAAAAAAGGATTTTTGTCTCACAAAAAAGAAATTGATCTCTTGAGAATGATTCCTTTTTTGCAAGATCAATCCTTGGTTGAACTTTATCCCTATAAAATCGACAGACGGTTTCCCATTGGAAACAATGGGAAACTTAAAAATGTAATAACTTTGCAACAGATTAATATTTTTTCACCTAATTAAGCATGACAATTATGTTGTCCAAGCTAGTTGTACCATAAAAAATCATGCCAAAATTCCACACCATGTCTATGCAATGTGATGAAAACTGCAAATAAAGGTGAATTTTAAGGTTTTATCACTATTCAGATCTCAGAATCTGGTCATCCGACCAGAAAGATACTTGTCACATCAAGAGATCTACCCCACAGAACAGCACATACCAAATTTTGTGCTAATCCAATGATCAGTTGCAGAATATTATAGCGCAAAATTTGAGGTTTAACATTAAACAGGCTACTCAACCCTAACTGTAGGGGCACAATTGTGGCCCTATAATGTATTATAATTATAGTTATGGTTGAGCAAGCTGTTTAATTTTAAACTCAATTTTTTGCAGCTTAATAACTCCAACGTCCTTTAGTAAATTTTCAGAAAATTAGGCATGTGTTGTCAGGCTGTCAGAGTCTCAAGATACAGAAAGTTTTATGACTACATCTTATAAGGTTTTGGAGTTAGGAAGAGTCCAAAAAATTAAAAAAACAACTTTTTTCCCTATATTTAACATGGAGAATTTTTGTTCTCACTTACAGCCTAGACAGTATAAACTTTTTACATGATTTTTTCATGGATGATGGGGTTTATGCCAAGGGTGTGCCTTTGTGTGGTTTGGTTAAAAAATATTATATAGTTTTTGAATTATATCCCTTTTTGGATAATAATGAACTGCAGTTAGAAAAAAACAAATCAATCTATAGAAAACAGATTGGTGTATACAAAACATCATTTGTACCTGCTTTTTCCCCTGGTGTCTAGTGGCACACACCCTCCCCCTCACCCACATATCACCTTTCCCCATGCCCTGATGTCTAGTGGCACCCCACACCCATCCTCCCTCTTCCTCCTCCTGTGTGCTGCCTGCCCGCCACCTTCTGGTCCCAGATATCAATTAAATCCTCCTGCTCCCTCCCTCTGTGTGCTGTCTACCCCCACCCTCCATTCACTATTTTGGCACCCAGTACTTAATGAAAGCCTCCTGCTCCCTCCCTCGGTGTGCTATACTTTTCTGGGCACCCAAAATCCAAGGTGCCCAGCTTAGTATTGAGAGCAGTGAGCCGCTGTTTCACTGCTGTCTAGTGGTGCAGCCCCCATATCCCTAAACCTTGCAGTATGTTGCCTTCTTCTCTGAGACCTTGCAACTAACAGGAGGCTTGGGCACTCTTGGCAAGGACTTAATGTTGGAGGGTGGGGGAGAGCAAAAAAGCATTAAGTGTGGTGGTGTTTCAGTCAAGATTTTATGCTTGTCTACATCATGCTGAGCTGTCACAACATGCACCTTGCTTCAGACATTAATGAAATTACCCAACTTGCAAAAGGGAGAAGAGAAGAAACAGAAACTCGGAGCTCAGGATGATATATACATATATATATATATATATATATATATATATATATATATATATATGTCTGCTCAATCTACCACAGACCCTCAAAACCAAGTACATATAGGGCTAAGTTTACTGTGATTAACATTTAGGGAAAAGAATGAGCACCCTGTCTGTCAACAGGCAACTGTTTACTGTGCCTCAGCCATTTATCTGCACCCCTTTCACAAGGTGTGACTGTCCTGGATTGTCTTTCCATCTCCTCCATGATGTCTTGGATGTGGCCTCCGGAGATGTAGAACAGCATGGCTGAGAAACGGAAAGCATGAGTTGTTTCTTTTGAGGGCACTCTGTGATTGCCATATACAAATTCAACATCCCTGCACCCCTGAGTTCAGTGTCTCAGCTCCTCTTAAAATGTCTCTGCTATCCCACTGGGAACACAGGGATGGGAGGAGGGCTGCCTTACTGAGGTTGCAGCAGTACCAACCCCATTTCACTGCCTTATACTGATTAGACAACACTGATTCCAAAAACTGAAGACCATATAATACACAAACACAGCAGTCTTAAATTGTAATGACAGATACAGGCTTTGTAGAAAGCAGCACAAGAGATCATTTTTTTTTCAGTCTCAGGGTTCATAAAACTTCCAAACAGTATCCCTGGGTTTGAAGGGGGGAGGGGACTGTTGGGTTATGTGAGCTGTGCTCAATTTGAGACAAGACTAAAGTCAGCTCATTTGAGAAAATTTTTTTTCCCTTAGAGCTGCCACTGATTTCTATTGAGATAACAAAGAAGCTGCCCTAGTCCTCATTTCAGACCCCTCGAGATGGGCCAGCAGTGACAGATAACTTTTGGATATTGTGATGAAAAAATAATGACAGTGCCCGTGCAAAAAACATTCATTTAAATATTTAGGGAAATATTTCCAGTACCTTGTACTGTAACAGATTAACATGTGGTATTTGATGGGAAAGTGATGGATTATTCATTTTGAGTGAATGACACATTTTTGCTCCTGATCTGCAGATTTCAGGCAGCACTGTCTACATCCCATGATAAATGAAAATATATCTCAAGTTCCTTTTTTTGTTGAAGGAAAAGGAAAACATGCCAATTCTAGCAGTATAATGTTGCTGTTTTATATATCATCCTATATCCTTTAGCCACTAGAGGGCATTGGGACAACCTCAGCTAGTTCCTTCAGCTATTTCTTTCAGCCATTAGAGGGCATTGGGACGACCTCAGCTAGTTCTTGCTTATTCTTTTGGCCCTCTACATCTGATGACACATCTCAACATGCTTCTATTAACCCTCTCTCTCTTCTGTCTGTACCTCCCTCCGCTGCACCCTACCGGTGACACTGACTACCACTTAACTGCCTGTCAGCTACCCACAATTGTGACCCTGGCCTTCCACCCTACAATTACTCCTAATGTCCACCGCCCTAGTCGCTCCACCCTATGTGCTCACAACTACCACTCTAACCATCCTCAACTATTGCACCTGCTACAGGCCCCCTCCCACACACCTCACCCCCTTCTCTTGGCCACCCCCCTCCTACTTAACCTCCCAATTCCTACATTCTTAACCTCTAAGGAACATCCTCCGCAAATCCCACCGTCTAAAAAAGCTGACCTGGCACCCTGTCCTCAGGTCCCTCCTCCTCCTTCTCAAATCTGGTAACATACATCCTCACCCCGGACCACTCGCGCCTACTACTCCAACACGCCCCCCCTCCCAGTGGACTACGTATTGCCTCCCTTAATGTCTGCAGCCTATTAAAAAAGTGGGACTCATTCCAGGGCTGGGTCCTGCAACATTAGCCTGATGTCATTGCCGTAGGTGAAACCTGGCTCTCTCCCATGATCCCAGACTCATCAATAACCCTTCCCGACTACAACTTCACCGAGCTGACTGAAAGGGTAAACGTGGGGGTGGCTGCACCATTTACACTAGGGCCGCCCTACATGGTGAACTATTCCCACCCTCTCATTTGGAACCAGGACTCCAGGCACTAACACTAAAACTCTCCCTGGGACAGTCACAAACCCCTCTTCTCATCACTGCTGTATACATACCTCCAAGGGATCAGAAGGTGACTTTCCACTCAGTTTTGTCCTACCTCACCACCCTCCCATCCCATATGGAAAAAATCATACTAGGGGACTTCAATATTAATTGGCTAGGAAAAACCGCCGTGCCTTTCATCGATGAGGCCACTGCCCACGACCTTACGCAAGTAGTCACATCCCCTACCCGACTGAACCAAAACACAGGGTCTTCCTCGTTGCTGGTCCCCAACTGACCTCAAAAGGTCTCTAACACCTCCGTCCTCCCAAATGCCCTTAGTGACCACACTCCAGTGCTCTGCACCTGGACCAGCAAAGCACCTAAATCTCCTCCCACTATAATACATCTACGCCAACTTGGCCCTGGCAAACTGGCCCTCCTTAAAGCACATCTCAGTAATATGAACTGGTCCTTCATAATGAATACCCTTGACCCTGACAGAGCCCTTGACCTCTTCATTCACTCCTTCAATACTATATGTGACAAGTTTGCCCCACTCACTAAAAGAAAAGTCAAAGGGAACCCCACACCTTGGATCTCGAACCACCTCCTGACTCTGATGAGGACTAGAGACTCTCTCTGGCACCTCTCCAACGAGTCCCGACTGTTGACAGACAGACAGAAATACAGGGAGGCCCAAAATAAATGCACATGGGCTTTGCGTAGAGCCAAAGCCGATTATTTTAAATCCTCCCTCACCTCCATCTGGGGCTCGGGGCAGAATTTCCTGAATAACATTAAGAATATCTGTGGCAAAGTCCCAAACACTGTTCCCAAACAGATTGTAGTTGATGGGTGTCTGACCACTGATCCTACATGTATAACTACAGCCTTCAATTACACTTTCACAAATCTCAGCCAGGTCCTACCTCCTAATTTCTTTGACCCACCCTCAACTCACACCCCCTTCCCCCCACATAAGCCCCCATTCCATCTGTGCTGCATTACTCCAAAGTCAGCAGAGCCGTACCTTAGAAAAGCCCTCAGCCACTCCCGCTATAGCAGTGACTCCTTAGATCTGAAACTCCTCTGGCTCACCTTACAAGAAGTACTCAACCCCCTTACACAAATTCTAAATCGCTCCTTGTGCCAGGGTAAGTTTCTCTCCCAGTGGAAATCTGCTTCCATTACTCCAGTATTTAAAACTGGGGACCGTACCAGCACCAACAACTATCACCCTATCTCCATCCTACCCCGCTCTCCAAGGCCCTAGAGCAGATTGTCTCTGATCAGCTCACTGACCACCTCAACAAATACAACCTCCTCTGCAAACAGCAACATGGCTTCCTCAAGGGGCACTGTACCACTACTGCCCTCCTGGAGTTCACTGCTCACGTTCACTCTGTCTTAGAAAGGGGCCATATCACTGGTGCCATCTTCATTGACCTTGCTAAGGCTTTTGACACCGTCAACCACTGTCTCTTACTAACCACACTTTCTAACTTCGGCTTCTCCCAGGACGCCCTCTGCTGGTTCACTGACTATCTCTCAAACAGATTCCAGCAGGTCAAGATAGGTATCACCTTATCCGGTAGACTGCCCATTCTCTCCGGCATCCCTCAGAGGTCCATTCTCGGACCACTGCTGTTCAGCCTCTTCCTTAACTCCCTCCCCATGTCCTGCACAGAAAACCTGCTACTTTACATGGACGATGCTGTCCTATACTCCTCCATTTCTGACCCCCTTCTACTCCACCACTCCCTTCAAACCTCCTTTAGAGATGCTGAAAACTGGTTCTCCTCACAGTGCCTCACACTGAACTATAAGAAGACAAAAGTTATGATCTTCTCCCACCCACAGAACTCCCAGAGGGAACACTAGCCCCCTCTACTAACTATCAATCATTCCCCTCTCGAACTAGTGGACTCCTTTAAATACCTGGGCATTACCTTAGACCCAGTGCTGAGCTTCCACCAGCATATACACCTTCTATCCACCACCCTCAACATCCATCTTGGGATACTGCATCGCTTCAAACACTGCCTCACTCAAGATGCCCTTAGGCTCGCTGTCTCCTTTTCGGTCCTCTCCCTACTTGACTACGACTTACTTATCTATGGTGCTGCAAGCACCTCAGCCTTATACAGAATACGCCTTGCCTTTAATAAAGCATGCTGCCTTACCTTGGGTTGTGACCGTCTCACCCACACTTGCTTGCTATACATTACCACCAACTGGCTCAACTTTGAAAACAGAATCAGGTACCACGCTTGTCTCATGGCAAAAAAGGTTACCATTGGCCTCACCCCCCCCAGACTCACTCCTCTAATCCACTCGGCCCCAGCATTTAAGCACACCCGAAGCTCTATTAAGCAGCTCCTCACAGCACTCCACTGCCGTACTTCCCAATTCCAAAGGTCCTTTAGCCATAGAGCCCCCTCCTGGATGAATAGCCTACCCACCTCCCTTACTAATGAAAACCATATTGGCACCTTCAAAACTCAGCTTAAGAAACACCTCCAGTCCGCTAATAACTGTGATTGCCATTGATTACCTTCCCCTCTCTGACTAAGGCCCCTGACCGGATTATGTCCACCCCTGTTGAGTCTCCAGCCTAGATCCATCAGGCTCAGCTGGTTCTGCAGAGTAGTATTAACGTATTGTTTAAGAACTGTGCTTATTAATCCTAGTATCAAACTGTTAGTCTTCTCCCTGCTCTATGTCTATACTTACTTGTACCCTGTGAAGATGAATTACCATGTATTGTCTGTTTTGTATCTGACTTCTGTGACGTGGAACCTTTGTAAAGGAGTCTCTGACTCAAAGGTACTTTGCCAAAACCTCAATAAATAAATAAAATAAAATAAGAATGTACCTGTACTGCTTTATAAACTGAACGGAGCAACAGAAAACAGAAATGTAAATTTTTTCAACAGAACAGGACTGCTTGCTGGAAATGCTTCAGAAATGTTGATAGTAAAAAGAAATGTGAGTAGGATATTAGACTGGAGCCACTGGTCCTTGCAAAGCTGCTGGCTGTGTTTGGTAAAAGGAACACATACTCAATAGCTGTTTTAATATTTGGTTAATGCAGAGTGCTTATTGAAATTAGAATTGCCACTCAATAAGAACAATGAAGAGGTAAGTTTAGTGGTCCTTGGTCTCCTTCTTAAAAAGGAACAGAGAGATTTGGGTGCTCATTTGTACCTGATGATAATTAATCTTTGTCCTATATGCTTAAATTGTAAAAAAACTTCTCTAATCTGGAGATGTAGAGGAGAACCCAGGACCACTAGAAAATAAAGTGTTGAATGTTTGGTTAAATACATCAGGATTAAGACTAACGCACCTGAATATGTGCAGCCTGTTACCAAAGAAGCAGGAATTGGAAGCATGGATTTCAGCTTATGACCCTGACTTGTTGTTGGTCTCTGAGTCATGGCCGGAGCCCAGAATTGATGCTAGTCTGTTATTGGTAACAGGTTATTGTCACATCCGCAACAATAGACTAGGAAAAAAGGGTGATAGTCTTGTCATTTTTTTACAATGAGTATCTTGTCATAAGAGAAATCCCTACTCCAGTATTAGAATCTGGTTGTGAAAGTCTTTTCATAGAAATTATATTAGGAAAAACAAAGACGTTAATAGTAGGGTGTGTGTATAATCCCCCAAACTCAAAATTATAGGGATTGGAAGATATTATAAAAATGGCAGAACATTTTAAGAATAATGAGATGATAATAATGGGTGAAATAAACTTAAACTGATTAGGGCATGATGTAAATAAATATAGGGAGCTGTTGCAAAATGTTAATTTAGAACAAATTGTAACTGAGGGTACAAGACAGAACTCTAAAAAAAGTAGCCTTCACTTATTGACTGGATTTTATTCAATGGCATAACAGATAATGCTACCTCTGGGGTATTTCCTGATGTTGTCAGTGATTATTGTCCAATTTACTGTACATGGGGTAACAAAAGCAGGGTAAGGCATATGAGGAGAGGTTGAGGGCACTGAACATGTTCTCCCTGGAAGACAGAAGAGAGACACAGAGAGAGAGAGAGAGAGAGAGAGAGAGAGAGACATGATTGGGACCTTCAAGTACTTGAAAGGGATAAATTAGGTGGATAAGGTGAGTCTCTTCAAACTGAGTGGCAACCATGATACGAGGGGGCATAGTCTTAAGCTGGAGGATGGGAGAATAAGGAGGCAACTCAGGAAGCTCTTTTTCACAGAGAAGGTGGTAGACACTTGGAAAGTGCTGCAGGAAGAGGTGATCTCATTGAAGACAGTGGGCAGCTTTAAGGGAGGCTGGGATAGGCATGGGGGAAGGTAAAGATCATGGGTAGGGAGGATGGGAGGTGTGGGGATGGAGGGCAGGGACAGTAGCTCACGCTGTGTACCCTGTAATACAAGCAGACTAGATAGACCAAATGGCCTTCTTCTGTTGGCTTCTTCATATGTATGTATGTATGTATGCATGTATGTATGTAAAAGACCAAAGGGGAATTTCAGAATTGTTGAAATAAGATCACTAAATGTTGTTAAATTACAAGGGATAAAGCAGGATCCTTCTGAGGTTAATTGGTATAAATTACAAACTGCAGGTGAAGTAAATGAGACTGTTGAACTATTCCAGAAAACACTGGAATCAATAATTAACAAAAGAGCACTGAAAACAAAAAAAAATGAAGAAGGAGGGATAGTAATAAGTGGTTAAATAACAGACTATTAAAATTAATGAAAGAAAGAGTCAAGGCCAATCAGATCTATGGAAAATCTAGACTCGAAAAAGACTGGAATTGTTACCGACAATTGAGAAATGAGTGTAAAAGAGAAATGAAAAAAGCCAAACTTGATCATTATAAAAACAAACAAGTTACCACTTTTCAAGATAAGCGTAAATTTTGGCAAAGTTTAAATAATTTGATTTCTCCTACGGTTAAGAATAATAAGGGTTTGGTGAACAGGGCTCAAGAGATAACTGATAATAAACATATGGCTGATTAGTATAATGAGAAATTTACTAGTTTACAAGATTATCTACAGGACTTTGGTGAACCAACTAAACAGGGTACTTTAGAACTAAATAAGCCCAAACCAAATTTTATTTTAGAGAAATCTCTTGGGGAGAGGTATATTCTGAGTTAACTAGGCTAGATGTTTCAAAGGGGTCAAGACCAGACATGCTTGACCCAAAAATATTAAAACATTGCAAAAGAAATAGCATATCCTTTGCAAATAATATGTATTATACAATGGCAAGAAAAAATCCTGGACTCTGATTGGTCAGTCTTGGGCTGGACTTGTGATGTTATCCCAGTACAACATCACGGGTCTACTCTCAGCCTCACTGTGAACCTGGAGATGATTTTTTGCTTTTGCTTGATTTGCTTTGCATGATTGTTTCCATTGTCTCTTAAAAAACAAAAATATTTTCCACACAAAACATCTTTAAAATATTTTTTTCTTCTGTATAACAACTAGCCATTAGATATTTAGTATTATCGTTTTCAGGGAAAACATTTAGATATCGTCACGCCTCAGTTATTGGATGCACTCAGCCTGCAGCTTCGTGCCCAACCACCTGAGGCATGACATTATCCCAGCATGACACACACCCTGGAGGGCATTATTGCTTAAATAAATCCATCTGTACAGACATCATTTCAAATTTGTGGAAAAAAGCAATAGTCTTTCCTATTTTCAAAGGTGGACCAACAAATTTGCCAACCAATTATCGACCAATATCATTGTTGTCAGTGGTAGGTAAAATACAAGAAAAGTTACTCCATTTTCAGATCTTGGAGGGATCCACGACAAGAGTCCAACAGAAATTCTGTCGAACACACCATCAGCGACACCGGCAGGTCGAACGCATTTGACCTGCCGGTGTTGTCCTGCCAGTTCGCTATTGCTTTCCTTGTTTTCTTCAGGGCGGCTTTGCCCCCCCAAACCCTCAATGTGGGGTGCTGCTTCCCCCTGCACCCCCAACCTAAGGATTCTCAACTCCAGTCGGAGCTGATTGGGGGGGTGCAGGACACCCAACAGACAGCGCTGGGTTCCAGCTGGTCTCCCACCGAGGCTAGGTGCTGTAGTCACTCTGAGGGACCTCGCTGGCAAAATGTCACTGTGAGGGGGGTAAACAATCTTGGAGTACTTAAATAAGTTCAGTTTGTTGATGACAGCACAGCATGGTTTCTGGGAGGGGTGTGGTACGACGATGGCCTTAGTCAGGTTCATGAAGGACCTTCATGTGAATGATGTGGACAGTGGGATGTATGTTGGGGCAGTGTTTGTGGACCTGATCAAGGCCTTCAATCTTGTACAGCACCCCCTAATGGAACTTAAATTTAGGAAGTTGGGCTTTGGGGACTCTGAGGTTCATTGGTTCCATAGTTACCTTACTGGAAGGATGCAGCAAGTCCTTGTTAATGGAGTACTGTCTGAATCAAGACACACAGAGTACAGTGTTCCCCAGGGCTCAATTTTGGGACCTTTATTGCTTTCAATTTATATACATGAGTTACCATCTATTTGCATGGAATCATCAATTATTTTGTACACAGACAATGCTGTGTTGCACATAACAAAGAAAGATATTGAGAAAGTCCAACTAACTCTAGGTAGTGAATATAACAACTTGACAAGATGGCTAAAGGAAAATTGATTAGTTTATAATAAGAAAAAACACAAGGGAATGTTATTCTGCTCAGCCCACAAATCCAAGAAATTACAGGAACCTTTTAATAAAATCTTAGATGATGGTACAACGTTAGATATTGTCCAGAATTTTAAATATTTGGGAG
Organism: Neoceratodus forsteri; assembly: GCA_016271365.2. NCBI lineage: Eukaryota > Metazoa > Chordata > Ceratodontiformes > Ceratodontidae > Neoceratodus > Neoceratodus forsteri. The sequence goes on along the minus strand of CM057449.1, from coordinate 769,182,613 downwards.
TTACTTTGGATAGTGACCTTAGTTTTCAAACTCATGTAGATAATGTTGCCAAATAACTAGGTCAGAAAATTGGAGCCCTTTATGCTGTGAGGGATTACCTTACAGATGATGCCAGAAAAACCATAACTATGGTTGTTTAATGCCCATATTGGACTATGGAAGCCTAGTTTGGGATACTGCTTCACATAAAATTGGACACCAAAGATACATTTTGTTTACTAGTATATGTAGATTTGCTCTGTGGGCCAAGCCCAGGAAACATCACTGTAACATGTACAGCAGATTGGGGTAGTTATCACTTGAACATAGAGATACTCTGCAAAGGGCTTAGTTTTGAATTTAAATCAATTCAAAGTACCAAATCTAATCCTATGCATAATTTTTTTTTGAGGATATCTACTAAAACTTTATATTCCCAAAATTCAATCCTCTTAATTGCCTCGATTTGAAAAACTACAAAGTGTGAAAAATCTTTTAAACAAATTGCCACAAAAACTTGGAATGATCCATCCGATGAGTTGCATAATGCTCAAAACTCACACCAGTTTAGAAAATCATTGAAAAGTGTATTTAATGGCAGTTCAGAATGCAACTGTACATGATTAGATTGCATAATGTCCCTGCCTTGTGTAAATGCCTTTCTACCTATTTATTGTTACCTCCAAATGATGTTTTGAATGTATTTTTTGGTTTGTTTCTTACTCTATATCTGATTTTGTATTGATGAAGTGAGTGTCTTTCGACCCTCACCGTGTCAAGCCTGTAAAAGGGTCATGTGACCCAGTTGCTTTTTACCTGGTTACCAAAATAAAAATCAGATCAAAAATCAAAATCTGACTTGTAAATGCCATTGTAAAGGCTGTGCACTTTGACTACAAACTAGGATTTGTATGAGTGGTGGAATTGTAAACATGTATAGTAAGGGGTACATAAAAAAACATTATTTGCGGAATCACCATAGAAGTCATGTGGGGTTTATTTGCAATGCATTTTTTAATGGTGTGCATACGAGAAGCACCTCTCTCCCATGTTAGATGGCAGTCCAATCTACCTATTGCCAGGGATTTGTCACTCGAAGTGTAGTGACCTTTTCTAAGGCTGTATTTGGCAGATTCCACTCAGTTTATATATTTTTTTCCTACTGTCTGTGATACAATACAGTGTTAGGGCTCCCATATCCACAGGAACTTGTTCCAATAGACCGGCATTGGTTTGGCTTTCATGTGAAGTAATGTAATCCACAGGATTACAGAGGAAAATAGTCCTGGGGTTACAGGGAAAATGAAAAATCAATCTGTGAGCACCCCAGTATTTCAGCCAAGAACTAGTCCCACGATACTTGCTTTCCTTCGGATCTCATATTTATGCAACATTGCTGTCAACTTCACAAGGAATTGAGATGTGTGTTGGGGGGAGCTAGGTGAAATGAATTTATTTTGTTATCATTTGAAAGGTTGACTTTGTTGTACTCGAGCCATCACTGGGCCCTGCAGTGACATTGTGCTGCTGAAACTGAAGAAGACAAGTTACTCTGTAAACATAGGGGTTTAGATTAGTGTTGGTTTAGATCATTGGTTAAATCCATGTGTCAGCTTATGGGCTGGTGGCAGATTTACACTGAGGTCTCTTGTTTACAAAACAAGGACAATGCTGCCTAGCATACTGACCAAACAATGGATTTATGCAGAGTCAGAACTGGCCAGGTATATGACAATCCTGACAGGGTGAGAGATTGATTTAGTCACATTTTCCTTCGGACTATGATATCTTGCCAGCAAAGCCAGATGAGCACTATCAACTGTGTGTTGGTTTTGTGACTGAGATGGCTAAACTCATTTTATTGTTGACTCAGGCCAAGATATAAATGTGGGTCTCTTCAGGTGGTGGTGGAGGGGCAATATCCCCACCTATATACCATCTTCATTTAGTTATGTGTCCCCCCTTGTTTTCTCCCTTCCCCCATTCCCCTTTCCTTCCAAATTACCTTTTCTTTTTCTGCAATTTAATTGTATATGATTTTGTAACATTAAATTATGTGCTGAGCAGCTACACTGTATGTGAAAATGAAGCTTTTTCATAATATTTGTATTTTGTAAAACAAATATCTGTTCTGTACAAATAGGTTGATTTGCAGAAAAACTCATTAAATTGGTGGAAATACTTAAAAAGAATTATAGCTGTTAGTCATAGTATTGGCTTATTTGTTCTAGGATCCAATGTTACATTTAACTCTGAGGGACATAACTGGTATTGACATTACAGACTACTAATTATCAGTATGCAATTTGTACAATGACCCCCCCACAGCAACTCTGTCACAGTGACAACCTGTTTGACATCCACAGTGTCGAACGAGTAGTTGCAGCGATGGATGATGGATGTTTACAGTAATACCACTGGGTGCTGGTGGCAGAGTCCCCCCACATATCTTCCTGACTAGTGTCTCTCTGTTCCCCATTAGCATCGGGACATGGCACGGTCTGGGATGTCGTCGGCATTCTGTCACTTCGGGGGGTGTGGGTGACTTTGGTGTTGCTGCATTTTAGGTAAACACTAATTATCTACTCCAATTCCCATGAGATACAAACCTTCTTTCATGGAACATCAGTTCAGTTGGGGAATAGAATAATGTCCAATTCCACAATGTCATCTCAATCCTCACAGGGTCCCAACAGATTTTATCTTATCATCTGGTCCTCAAAAGTCCTTATGATGTTTGATTAATTCATTGCAAAAATTCAGTCCTTGTGCATCCTGGGGTACAGGTTTTTGAGATCCATTTGGTATGGTTAGAGAATCTAGATAAAATATATGTGACTTGAGAACCTCTGCATGAGCAGAACCCTGTTTCCAGTTAAATGGAAAACAGTAAAAAAATCAGCCAGTCTATAAAACAATATATTATCGCAATTACATATGTCAAAATAGCCCCAAAGCAAGCAAACTCTTGCTTCTTTGTATTTGATTTCCCTGGCATTTTTTCTTTCAGTGAGCCATCACTAATATTAAGGAATACCAATAACTTAATGCCAGACTTGAGGTATCTCCATTTCTATGAAAGACCCTGTGTAAATGGCATTTATTTGTGTCAGTTTGTTACAATCCCTTCGGACAAGTAATATTTGAATATCTGAATTCTAATGCAGTTCCAGCTGTGATACTTTGTTGGTCTTGCTGGAATCATAAGTTAACAGTGTCTGACACTAACCACCAAGAGCCAAAATGTTAATGGACACTCCTGATAAATGTTTGTACAGCTAAACATTTCCCTGTCATAAGATCCCAGTCTTTGTTTGTCTTGTAGTTTAGAAAGAGAAAATAGTCTATTTGTTTGTGGTTACATTTGTGTTTGCCATTTTACATATAAAGGTTATTTTGAAAAATATAAACTCGGGCATGCACCACCCACTTAAACAATACCACATGGTCCTTCAAGGTGCAAAAAAAATGTTATTGTATAAAAATGGACATATACACCTGACGCGTTTCGGACTCAGCGTGTCCTTTATCAAAGGCTTTGATAAAGGACACACTGAGTCAGAAATGCATCAGGCATATATGTCCATTTCTACACAATAAAAATATTTTATTACACTTTGAAGAACCATGTGGTATTGTTGGAGTGGGTGGTGAATGCCTGAGTTTATATTTTTCAAAGTAAAAAGGCTTCTCGAGAGCACCACCGTTCCCTGTGCATCCATTTTCATCTATATATAAAGGTTATTGCATCTTCCTCTTTCCCTCTGCCTGTTTGATATTTTGGAAGCTAAGGTTGGAATCAGGGTTAGTAGTGTTCTGCTTCTTAGTCACATTTTACAGTTTTCTTTTTATTTTCTTAAGTGTTTCCTTATTCATAGCTCCATTGTGTTCAAATATTACAATGCTGCACCTAGAGTTGATATACAGTATGTGGAAAATGCCCCTAGCCACAAATTGTGCCATATGTTAATTGTTATCTGATATACTGTACAGTATATGTTTGTCTTACATATCAAATCTATTTGATATTTTTTTTCTCTCACTTTCAGGACTTTAATTACAATCAACGCCCTGAAGCTTAATGCTTAATACGGTATAATAAACACTGAATTAAAAAATAATAAAACTAATTGGAGCTGTCTAATACCCTAATATACTTTAATTTGCACAGTTTTCAGGTTACTATTCAGAACCATTTCCCAGATATCTTCTGTTATGGCAGTTACAATCTGTAGTGGTGATTTAAATTACAAATGAGTATTGGTAAGGATCCCACATTCACATTCTTGCAGAGGCTTCATGGAGGCCTCCTTCTTGGCTTAGTAACGGTACTGTACATAGTGGACTGGATTTTCATGATGACACAACCTCAACACTCAATTTTAAGTTGGGATAGCATCCTCCAAAAAAGTGCCAAGATGTCATTTTCCCATTTAAGACATGTTGGCATATTAAGGAGAGCTCAGTTGCCATGGCTGCATGCATCAAAAAAGTGACATATGATTTGTTTTTGATGTAGTCAGAATTTTTTTTTCCACAATATTGTGTGTTTACGCAAAAAGATAGACCAGCTTTTATGCAGTCTGAGACATTATTTTTGTTGCAGTTGCATGAAATTTAGTTCAAACATTCCGTATATCTTTACAAATTCAGCCCAATATTGTCAAGTTTTTAACTGATTAAGTCTGACTCCTCATTTTGTCAAACAAGTGAACTTTCATGTCTGTGAACTGTTAAGTTTCTCTACTTGAAGTAGCAGTTCTTTTAGGGCAGATATTTGCACATTTACTTTTAATTTTTTTCCAATCTTAAACAATACACTTCCCCCATTTTGGGTCTGCCTTGGCATTTGTTAAGTTACAAATAATCAAAAGAGAGCTCTTTTTAATATGACCATATTTTCATCAATATTCTTAGCTGGTTTTGAACTCCTGTTTCTAAGCACTACTCTTTATGTGACTAAGATTGTGACTGTGACTGCAGACTGAACACCTCAGCAACCCAGAGAACTTTTGGAAGCGAATCAACTCACTACTGAAAGGTTTTTCTCCTGGAAACCCCAGCTCCCTTAATGCCCAAGGACATGTCCTCTCAAACATCCCTTTGGTTGCAAGTGGTCTCAACAATGAGTTCTTCACTAATCTTGACAAATACACCTCCCACTTTGACTTCACTACTACCCCCCACATGTGGATCTGGGACAAAGGCCTGCCTTTCATCTAAAACTAGCTACCAATAAGGAGGTACATGGGTTGCTTTCCACCTTAAAGTCAGACAGCTCCCCTTGTTATGATAGCCTGGAACATAAGTTCCTAAAACTTGGTGGTGAGATCAATACCACACCAGTGAGGAATTTAATAAACAGATCCTTCCTCACAGGCAAATGGAAGGTAGCAGTGGTCATCCCTATTGACAAAGGGTGTACAACTACATTAGTAGAAAACTACAGACCCATCTCAGTTCAATGCCCACTGGCACAAATTAAAGAGCGCATTCTCTATAATCAACTTTAGGACTACTTAGAATCACACCACCTTCTCTCCATATACCAACATGGTTTCAGAAAGAACCACAGCTCCCTGACAGCTCTAATAAAAGTCACAGTGGACATATCCATCACCTTGGATCAAGGTAAGGCCACAGACATGGTCTTTGTGGACATAACAAAGGCTTTTGACCTAGTTGATCAGAATCTTTTACTGTGCAAACTGTATGTCCTGGGCTTTGATACTAATGCCCTGGCCTCACTCTGTAACTATCTATCGCACTACTCTCAAAGGGTCAAGAGGTCAGGGGTCCTTTCAGATCTCAGACAAATCCAGTATGGAGTTCCTCAGGGCTCCATACTGGAGTCGTTATTTTTCTGGCTCTTTATAAATGATGTGTCACTTAACTGTGGAGGTGACACAGTGCATCTTTATGCTGATAACACCATCATCCACTGCTCATCCTGTGGCTTGGGCTGGATAAACTGGAACCTGGAATCTGATTTTCATGCCCTTAAGGCATGGTTCCTTGAGAACCACTTGGTCCTCAGCATAAAGAAGACCAAGACCATGCTGTTTTATAACTCAGGGTCTGTGCCTTCATCACAGCTTTCCCTGAGGTCCGATCACAGGATAAAAACACCCTAGAACTTGTAACCACATTCTAATACCTGGTGGTCACACTGGATCCATATCTCACTTTCGAGAATCATATCAATGTTTTAATGAAAACACTCAACCAGTGGCTTGGTCTACTAGACTGCCTTCATCCCCTCCTGATCTGAGTTTAATGTCTAAAAATAGCTACGCCTACTCTTCTCCCCCTGCCTGCTTATGTTGCCCAGCTGCTCCTCCATTCCTGGGCTTCCATATTCTCACTCATCAACCAATCTTATTTGAGGATCGGGCACTACACACTCTGTACCAACCTCTGTCTTCACCATTGTGAAGTTCTATCTTCCCTGGTCAGGGCACCCCTAGAGAGCAAATTCCTGCCCACAACCATGTGCCTTATGTTTAATTTGGTACATTGCTTTACCCCACCCTGGCTGAGAGATCTCATCAACCATAAACATTGCCAGTGCACCTTACATTTTACTGCCTTTCCCCTTCTGGTGACACCCAGCCCTCTACTTGCTATCGGCAGGCAGTCCTTTGCCTTTACAGAAACATCTGCCTAGAACTCAGTCCTGCATAGGATTCTTTCCTCAATCTCCCTCACACAATTCAAGCACTAACTACCCCATTACCTCCTAGTCCCTCCTCCCTGCACCTGTTTCCACTCTTGCCTCAATGTGGATTACGCCTCCTATTGTACCTGCCTTTGTCCATATGAATACTTACAGATATGAACTACTAACTCAGATTATGTTGTTTGCACTTAGCCAGTTCATTGCCTGTCATGCTGTAACAAAGTCTAACACCATGGCCTCCCTGCAATTGTACCTGTATTTGTATTTTACTGTATCAAACTATTGTTGTTTATATTATTGCTGTTTGTACTTGTATACTACTGTATCAAATTGTTGTTGCTGCTGCTGCTCATATGTATGATGCACTTATTTGTTTGTACTGTTCTCTCTGGTTCGCCCCTGAAAAAAGGACTGTATTGTCTCAGTGAGCCTACCCAGTTATCAAAATTCAATAAATAAATAAATAAATAAGATGAACTATCATAAGAGACACCCCTCTTTAACTTTACCTGACCTTGGGAACATTAAGGCTAATGCTAGGCACACAACTAAAACTCTCCTTGAAATACATCATATACAAATGTGAAAGCAAACTCTAACTAGGGTAATAGAGGAACGTACAAGGCAGAATAATAAGGGCAAGAAAAAATAGAAAAAATAGATAAATCCAGGTATGGATACAACATTTTCACCATAACTTGAATCACTTTAACCTCTGAGGGATGTTGGGATCAGTTTGAAATAATGTGCCAGGAAGTGACGGTCCACACATCAGTATAAGGTCTACACTAATTGGCAGAAAATTAAATAAAGAGTATAACAATTACTACAAAGCCTGGATTTTAGAAACTTAAACAAGGGTTTAAAAGGACTTGGAGAAAGCATTTCTATGTCAGGAACATTGAGCAATGTCTAACATAAGAAGGAAAGGAATTTGGGTTTACAATGGCATCATTCATACAAACTGTATCCCAAAGCTCTTTATAGTCCAGGAGATGGAAGGGAGAGAATGTAGATTTAATCAAGAACTTTAAAATGCATTGAATAGGCATATAGGCATGCCCCCACACCTGTGTGACTACTGTGGTCCATTCCCAATCGAGCGTAGCTGACATTCACATTTATTAATAGTTATATAATTGCAAACAAACTTAGATGTTAGATTCATTTAGCACAGAATCTAAAAAAATGGCTGGAGTTCCCATGCGGAGGAGTGGTGGTCAGTGGGCAGGGTCAGAGCTTGAATGAGCACACGTCATCCTGCACAGCACAGGGTTCCTTCCTTGTACTGGTCACCATCACTTGTGATGCCAGCACTCGGATCCCAAGCATCACCATGCTGAGCATGCTGTACGATACTCCACCAATGTCCCACCTCCTTGCTGGATTGCTGCTGTACTGCCATCATGATCACACAGATGGCAGTGTTAAGCAGCTGCAGCAATCCTTCCACAGATGAAGATAGATTGTCCCCTGGGATGCTCAATCTTTCTCCACCGTGTCAGCCCCTGATGACACATACTCATTCCCGAACTCAGTTCTCCAGCATCACATGCTGTAGCACTATAGCTGCACAAACAAGCTAGCCTCAGGATAGTTCTCCTTCCATTTGACTCCCAAATGAGCTATAATTCATACTTGAGATGCGTCAGCATAGATAATATTCACTTTGAGTTGATCTTCTCCTTTCCCCAACCACACACCACACTGATGGATAAAAGTGTCGATCAAGTGCATCTAGTTTTATTCATTTGTAATTTTTTTACATTTCTTTTTCCCTCCACCCTAACGACAAGCATCACTTCACCCTGCCATATGTGTTACAGTAAAGGATCTCACTTATTTTCCTCACCCCACACCATGCCAGCAAAAGGGCTGACCAAGACATAGTTATTTTTTGTCACTATCTCTTACCCAATCCCTCTGTCCTAACCAGAGCTAACATAGGTTGCAATATTTTTTTTACAACACCACTTCTAGGTGTGTTGAGCCAAGCTTGACTTCTGGTATTGAAGAGTGGTGCATTGAGTAGACAAGGTGTTCCTGCGTGCATGATGTGACAGCTGCATTAAAGAAATACTAAAATGATCTGTTAATACCCTACAGTTATATTTGTTTTGGGGTTTTGTGTATTGTAACAAGCACACTCCCCAAAACTCATAAAGTCTGTATTCTACGTGGCATGATGCTTGAATTTACTTACCTTCTTAATATAACTTAGGTAGTGTCAACAAAAAACATTGCCAATATGTCAATATCCTCCTCTTGTTGTGCGCTCTGCACCCATTGTGCCTCCTGCACAGCATGCACATAGGGGACACACAGACCCACTGCACCTGATCCCCCACGTCCGTGGACCACACCACACTGGTGGTGTTCATGGGGCATGCCAGCACTATGTGGTATTCACTAAACTGCACAGTGCTGGCCACATGGGTGTGGAAGCCGGGGAAGGTATACCAGGGTAGACCCTGCCATAACCCTCTGTGCACCCCTGTGGTCCCCATCCACCGATCACTGGGGGACCTGGTCAGTGCTCTCCATTCTGCCTCTGCCCATTGCAGTGACACTGGCATGTTGCAGGGAGGAGTGGACCATGGCACATGCCTCCCCCCCACATAACATGTGTGGAACAATACTAAGGAATGTACCCTGCCACCACAACACAAACCCCTTTGCTGAGGAAAGCATATCACCAAAACACACTGCACAGTCTACTATGACATGCAGCATAGCTGGCCCTTGCACAGCAAACAATTATCAGTACTACCACTGCAATGTATGTATTACTGATGCAAAGCCCTGATTATCAGGAATGTTGTAGCTGTGATGGTCCTGTCAATGATCAAATTGATAACAGTAGACACATTCTTGGTGATACAGTTCCATTATTGGACCGAGAATTCCATACATAAAGGGGTAGCCATCATGGGTTGTACCTCCTTATCCAGTCACATTGTAGACATGGATGTATGTAACTCCAATTAAAGGGATTATTCTCAACACTGTTTCATTGAAGGGGGGCATGCAGTCCTCATGGTACACAGTCACACTCAGTAAAGGTGTCTAGTCATCAACATATGTACAGTATGTGGTACAACACGACATAGGGCACATTAGTGCCAGGCAATGGTTATCCCCCACGTACAGTAACAAACAGCTGGGACAACTGTAACTCAGTCCTGATGTATGCTCCTGCTCCTTGTGACTCTTGGGATCCACATGAGAGGGGAACACTAGGAGAAGGAGGATTATCAGGACCAAATGCCAATTGAACTCCATGGCACAGGAGTATGGGGGCCCATGATGGTGGTGGTGCACAGCTGCAGACATGCAGCAAAATGGTGGGTACCCACACCGGGGTCCTGCACAGCACTAGGAGGATGCCATTTGCTGAGGCTCCACCAGTGCAATGACCAGTCATGGGGTCTTGTCATGTGGGTCCATGTGCCTGGGCAATATGCACTAATTCGGACCCATGCATTGCAGTTCGAGAGATCCACTAGTGGATCCAGAATGGGCATCCCACTGGATGCCTGCCCAAGTGTGTGACTCCACCCCGGCCACCCTGCAGCATCCTGTGTGTTGGGGAAGGAGCCATGGACAGTTTGCCAATGTTGGTGAATGCCGGTAAGGGTGCACCTGACCGTGGGGTGCAGGGTCACAGGCAGGGTATGTGTCTTTGACATGTACCCCCACCAGCTTAGTGCATAGTGGCCATTTTCTATATTGTGCAACATGGCATACTGGGTCCCTTTGTCGTATGCTCTACAGTGTACAACAAAAATGCGAAACAGGAACATCGTGGTAGGGAAGAGTGAGAGGGTGTAAAACCAGGAAAGGGTGTATGCGCGGTAGGGCAACCTCTCACTCTCCCAGACAGAGAATAAGACCTCTGCTGGGACAGAAGTCTGCCGAGCAGCTGCCATGGCTTGTCGAGATAAGACTCTGTCAGCAAGGAAGGCAGGCAAAGCGTTTTGGATCGGGTTTTGATTCCCGGTCCCAGATGTATGGATTTTTACATTTTTGCACTTTGTGCAATTTTAACTATTAACCCCGGGTTTGATATTTTGGTTGGGGGGATTAGGGATACAGCCTCCATAACAGAGGTGTGGGTAGCAGATCCTCCCCAAAAACTTATGCTGCTGGCAATATATTGTGCTGTATTGGCAGCGCGGTATACTGCTGAAGAATAATGTCTAGCGGCATTATGACCCTGTGCCACAACATGGCCAGCAATGGGTGTTATTGGTTGCAGTGTCACTTTGTGACTGTTTCTGGCCAGTGCTTCCACAAGCACATGTACTGTTTCTATCTGCCATTGCAGAAGCACACATCCTACAGAAGTGGTTGAGCATTTCTTGCATTGTATATTGTTTATCTCTTGTTGCAGACGTGCTGACCCTGCATAGAAATACTGTTGAATTTTCTTTTTTTTTTTGACATTCTCAAAAAGAATGGAAATTCAATGCAAAAAATTGTGTTAATTCACCAGTCAGGGTTCAACTTAATGCCACAAAGGCAGGGAAATATTGCATTAGGGTTTCCAACTCTAACTCCCAACCCCCTCCAAGCAGCAAAAGGGCAAGATCACACAAGCAACCACAGACAGCCATCATCAGGTAAGACAAACAACATACAACTGTTTCCAGATGATACAAATGCAGTAGCACTCTCAACTCTTCCTGTTCCTTCACTCCTTTTCCTTCTTTACTGCATTCCAGTCTGACTTTCGCAAACTTCATTCCACCACCTCTTTTCTCCTCAGGCTCACTGACTTCATCCTTACTGGCGTGGATGATGGCCACCTCACAGCAGCCATCTTTGTTGATTTAGTGAAAGCTTTCAGCACTGTATCCCACATTCTTCTCCTGGATAAACTCAGGACAGCAGGTTTCTCAGACTCTGCAATTAATTGGTTCAGCTCCTTTCTGGTAGGCAGGTCTCAGTCTGTGAGAAATAGCAATTCTTTGCCCGCCCCATCACTATCTATACTGTTGTACCCAAAGGCTCTGCCCTTGGCCCATTGCTATTCTCTATATTCCTCAAAGACCTTCCCTCAGCCTGTTCTTCTGCTTCCATCCATATGTTTGCAGATGATACTGTCCTGTTTGCATCTGGGTGGTCTTCCTCAGAGTTATCATCTAGGTTCTAACTTGATTTTGACTCTATCCAGAACTGGTTCTGGTCAAATCAATGAACACTTAATGCTAAAAAATGGTCTCCATGTGCTTTGGCACTAGACAGAGGCTTTCCAGGATACCCTCCCACCCCGCCATCCACACCATTGATGGGGACACAATTGATGATTTACCTTCCTTTAAATACCTTGGCATTTGGCTTGACAGGCACTTTGGCTTCTCTTAGCACATAGATGCCATTCATAAAAAAGTCCACCCCATTCTAGGTGCCCTTTATAGGAACAAAAGTGATATCCCTGTATCTGCTTGCTGGGATATAATTTCCAAGATGATACTTCCCAGCTTTGATTATGGTGATATAGTCTCCCATGTTCACTTTGGCCAGACTGGATCCACTCTTCCACTTCTTCTGCTAGTTTGCCCTGGCCTGTCCCTCCCATACTCACCACTGTTCTCTTTATTCTGATCTCTCCCTCCCCTCCTTGGTAGATTGCCACCTATCCCACTGTGCCTCCTTCATCTCTAAATTCTGGCTGTCTTCTCTCCCCCTTATCTCAGCTCTTTTTTCTCCCCATGCCTCTTTCCTCTTACTCTCTCTCCATAACTCAAACTATTGCTTCCTAATTCTCCCTTCTCATAAACCCCTGAGGGACAGGATGTCTTCTCTTACCATTTTCCTAATATCTGGAACTCTCTTCCCCTTACAGTTTGCTCTGCCTCCTCCAAAACCTCTCGTTCCATATTACTCCAAGCATACACATCTCCCACCTGCAATTGCCCATAATCTGATGTCTTGCCCTCCTTTCTTTTTACCCATACACTACCAGTCTCCAAGCTTCTATACTGCCATTACTATATGTTTCAACCTTTCACTCTTCCTTTTCCCTTCCTTTTTCCCTCCTCTTCCTTCCACTACCGTCTTCCTTCAACCCTTTACCACCCTATCTCCCCCTCACCTTCATTACAACCTAAAATTATTCGCACTCTTTTTCATCCTCTCTCTTCTTCTCCATTCTCTTCACCGCCTTCCTCCACCTCCTTTCCTATCCCTTTCACTGCCCCCTCATATTTTACTTTATTTCTAACCCTTTTCCATTCCAACCTGCTTCAATACCTCAGTACATTTTTCTTGTCTCTCTTTTTCTTCTTCCTCTCTCCTATTTACCATCCTTTATCTTTCCTTCCTTCAGTTCTTTCTCTTGTTGCTCCTCCCTGTTGCCCTTCCTGATAATGTGATTTTCTATCTTTCCTGTATTGATGTTCTAGCCTGAGTATCTGGTTTACCCCTCACTCCTGATGTTGCCTATCTTATTTAACAAATGCCATTTAAGTTTACTGTATATACTGTACATAGTTGTACATTTTTGTTTATCAGATTACTGTGCTTTGCTTATATTATGTACTGTATTTATTCCCTCCCCTCTTCCCCCAGGACACAGCTGGCAACTAGCTTTATGGCTCAGTAGGTATTTTCCTGGTAAATCTCTTTCAATAAATTAATACAAAACCTTATAATACTCATCACTGTACATTATACAGGGAGACTAGGTGGCTGCCACCAAGATTACAAATTCTATGTATTACTTAGGTTGTTTAGTGGACAATGTCCTTTATTTAATCATATTTAGATTAAAAAAGAAAATAGATTATTGAGGTCTTCTATAGGCACTCAATTATTTATACTTAAGATTTCAACTTGTATGAGGAAAGGCTTTTACGTTACAGTCTGCAAAGCTCTGGAACATAGCACCCACAAATACAAGCAATCATGCAAACTTTAAATCTTTGTTAAAATCTTATTTTCAACAACAAACTGGATGTGAATGTTATTAAATGTAGTATGTAATATATGTATATTATATGTTATGTTATTTTGTACTGTATTTTGTGTGTTTTGTTCTATTCCTAAAACAACTGCAGTGGCCCTGGTCAGTCCTGAAAACGGGCCTTTGGCCCAGTGTGCTTACCTGGTTAACAAAGTAAATAAATACAATAAATAAATAAATCATGGTCCTGTACCAACTTGTGAATATAACACGGTTACACTGTAACAGTCCTCTGTGCTTCCACTGCAGAGTGTAGTAAGCACCAGTACTCTACATACAGCCGTGTTGTCAGCAGCAGCAGCATCTCACTGCCAGTCCCTGCTGCTGGTCCTACTGCAAATGATGCACTGTGTACTGTCCTCTACCAGCGCTTATGTCCCTCACCCATCCACATCACTGAAGGTTTCAGTGCCTGCAGAGGAATGGATGCATATGCATGTTCAGTACCACATAATAGTACATAGCCAAATATTATCTGCCTAGTGTTGCACCACCACGATCAATGCTGACAAACAGTGAAAACAGCTGTGTTGCATGCAGCGGTCAGTATAGTGCCCCCACACTAATGACAGACACCACTGACAGACAGACAGACAAACATAAACAATGTCAAACTACTGTACATGACACACTGAAGTGTTACTCTGTGCAAACAGAGTGCAGACCCACAGATGAGACAGGGTTGGTGTACATTCATGTGGTCCTACTGTGTCAGTGACTGCCTCTATGCTACCAGTCATACCCCCAATAACCTTTCGGGGCATTATGGATACCAGCAGATCTTTTTCCGGTGTAAGGGTTGTACAGTTGGTGGTCCCCAACAGGTGTATGCTGACCCTGGCACAGAGCAGCTAACCTCTGTTTAGTGTGGAATCGTATGCCACATACCCTCTTCTTGTTCTCAGCCATGGTTTGGAAAAGCCCACAAACAGCATTGACCACCACTGTTAGCTTTGCCAAGGCCCTCACCTAACTTGCTGTGTATGTTTTATTCTGGCCAAGCACAACCTCTTGGGTCACATACTTCCTTGCCAGCACAGCCAGCTCTTCTGCTGTGTATGTGGGAATCTCTCTTGTCAAAAATCAGACATGTCATGACGACTAGTGAATGGAAGATCAATATGGATGAAAGTTACATTGTGTACATATGCAGACAGCATAGCAGTCAGTGTAACACTACACTGCTGCTTACGGATAATATTGTCTGTCACTCACCTTAATCCTGTGCAGTATCATCTGAAGCCTGTGAATGCTTGTGGTGCTGTTATCACACTTATATGTGGTCTGGGTTAATAATTGATTTGCAAATTGTGCAGGTAATAAGCATTTATGAGATAATGATGCTCTGTTTGAATGCTTGCTGTGTATTTAGTACATTTGCATGCTGTAATTCAATATGGCACCAGTGTTGTGAGTATGCAACATCTGGGGTGCCATGTGATTGCAATGGCCATCCACACTAACACTGTGCAATTAGTGATGTCAGCACAAGGCGGCATGGGCAGTGTGATGTCACTGGTCCTGCACAGTGCATACGCACATTATTGTATACTGCACATGCCATGAATGGCTGCCATGCAACACAGGCCTCTGAAAGAGTCAGGTGTTAGGGCCATGTGCAGCAACACCCAATAGTGAAACACATAATTATTGGAGCAATGGATGATCTGCATTGTGCAACTGTCCCCAACGTCATACAAACACACTGTACCAGGCCTATTACTGTGGACACCTTACCACACTACAGTGCTACTTTGTACAGCAGCAAAATGTCTGGTACATTGAGGTCAGGTAAGAGTGGGCAGGATGAATGTAAGTTCATGGAGGAGGACATACTGGCCCTGGTGCTGCTAGACACAGCAACTGAAGGCCTGCTATTTGGTCCAACTACAAAGGGTGATGTTGCTCCTAAGCTCAGCAGGACTCAAGTGTTGTAGTCTGTTGGCCACAGACTCAGCCACCACACAGGGGTAATTCACATCAGTTTAACATGCCCCCTATCTGGGAAGACCCCTACTGGAGAAGCAGGGAACTTAGTTCAGCTGTATTAGAGGAAAACCAGTGGTGAGGCCCACCATGAAGATAGGTGCCTGAGGTAAAGGTGCAAATTCTTGGGCATCTTGCTGTGCATTGTCATATCACACAGCCCACAGTATATGGTATGTGTGTGCATCATGGTGCACACCATGTACAGGGATACAGTAATGGCAGCAGTACATGACAATGCACACCATGCTTGCATGGTCTGGATCATTTGTGGTTGTGTGCATAGCTCAGAGACCACAGCCTATACTGATGTGACATGTTGATCACAGTGCTGGTTCAGCACTGCACACTTGTGGTGTACCTTACTGGGTTGCTCATCTTGGGTGCTAATGGTCTCTGCTGCACATTTTATCAACTGTGTTGTCTGTGTGTCGTTAACAACACATGTTGTTTGCATTGTCAGTACCTTGTACAACACATTCTGGCCCATGTTACTGGTGCATGCACACAGCATAACTCAGAGATGAAGAAGCCTTATTTGATTTTGGTCTTTGTCTTATGCTTCTTTCAATGGGCACAGGCTGCTGGGGCCATGTCACTGGTGTCAGTATCAGGCCCTCCCAGATGTGGGTTGTAACACACACTACTGATGTTTCTGCATTTTGTTGTGGCACCACTGATAGAAATCAGGCACTGTACATGGACTGGCACTTTTAAAGGTGTTGCTATGTGCATGGGGTGGTGCTGTTTTTTTTTTGGCCATAATGGTTGACAGGATACATCCTAGGCCAGTGTTTCTTAAATTAGGTCATCATGGCAAAATGCAGCCACCAGCACAATTTCTGTGTGACTAATTTGTTAGGAGGATAGATTTGGGAACAGGGATGGCATGGAGAAGTGCCTCTCTGGTATCATGGCTTAGTGAGATTGTTAGCGGATTCATAGGATCGCTATGGCTGCAGGGAAGGGGGCAGCTGGATTTCATTGCCCATCTGTGGAGTAATGACCTTGCTATGGGTGCAGCTGGGATTGTTCAGGGGACATCTAGGAATCTGTGGAAGGCCTAAAACAGATGGTATGCATAGCAGCCTTCACCAAAGTGGTACCTGTATACGACCGAGGGGATGACAGAGAATGCTGCATCAGGAGATTAAACTCATGGTTGAAAGAATGGTTCAGAGAGAAGGGGTTCAGTAACACTGGGGACTGGGGATCAACCTTGGAAGATGTGGGCCTGTACAAACGTGATGGTTTGCATCCATCTAGGAGAGCAACTGCAGTCTTCAGTGAATGGTTTACATTTTACTTTGACCTACATTTAAACTATCTGAAGGGGGTGGCGGAAGGACAGAGGGAAGCATATGGTGCCCCCCCCCACAAAAGGAAGCAGAAGGGAAAGAGAACCTGAGGTGAAAGAACTTCCCAGTGACCAGGCTCAAGGAAAAACAAGGGGAACTGGAGAAAAAGAGGCAAGCAACAAACATATTAATATGAAAGGGGAGGCAGTGCATCTGTGTATTGTGGGGGGGGGGTTGAACAGGAGTCTGGTGCTGAGGTTGTGTGTGTGCACTTGAGAAAGTGTTTTGGAAGTGTTGAATCACAGTATAGTAGCGATGCATTATATGTGGGCATGCGCATGAGCATCAAACTGATTTTGGGGGTTGAACAAGATTGTAGTGTCAGAATAGGGCTTCATCTGTCTCTGGTGTTGCAGAATCTGTGTGTCTGAGTTTAGGTTGGGGGTTAGACACTGTGGACTGTGTGAGATTATCTACATGAGATACCTCACTGCAAGGCCCAGGGGAGCATTGTTAAAAAGCAGTACCACTACGTCAAAGTCCTCTCTTGTGGGCACTGTATGAAATACAACTTTCCAGCTATAAAACATACAGTTAAAGATGTGACAATTGTTCTTGCTTTGAAGCTCTTGACCTTTTCCAAATGTTGTGGTGTTAAATGGCTTTCTTATGGTATATATATGTATGGGTATTTATTTATTTATTGAAGAGTTTCACCAGAAAAGCACATTGAACAACTATGTTGCTCATCTCTCGGTGTGTCCTGGGGGGAGGAGCAAAGGAGTACAAAATACAGCACTGGCATATTACAATCATAGGAATTAGAGTACATAATACAGCAGCAGCATATTATAAGCACAAGAGCAATATTGCACGTTTACAACATAGGTAGTAGATCATTTGGATAAACACAGGTTTGCAAAAACATAGGAAAGCTAATATTAATTCAACTAGAGGATGTGAAACAAATGGTTAGACACTAGACATTAAAGGTGCAGAGAATTAGATAAGTGCAATTACATGGCATAAAGTGTTATAGAGTGCAAGGAGGTAACATAATACAAGGATAGGTGCTAAAATAACAAAGGGGGACATGGTGACATGGTGTTTAACAGACTTGTGGATGCCACAGTGTCAGGCGGATAGACAATGGTGGGAAGATGGCAGTGTCAACAGCAGTGTACAAATTTGAAATTACTGGCTACACCCCTGGTGTGTGCTATGGATTTGTGTCTGGCCAACATGCATGCATTTGGCACAAAAGTGCCTCTGTGCATAGCCCACCAACACTCTTTCTAGATTGGGCCCTACATTCCAAACAACTTGTGGCTACCAAGCATAATTATCAGCAAGTGCTGATATTTTTGCAATACTCCAATGATTTTCATGCATGTCACCAAGTAACTGAATTTGGAATTGTGTGCAATTGCCATTCAAAAATTCCACAGTAAAACATTTTTGCCACAGTTAGTTCAGATATTTTTTCATTACAGAAAGTTTTGTAATTCACATCTGGAACACAAAAAGTCAACATAGTACTTATGTAAGGATTACAAGTCTGGCCTGGAATCAAGTTAATGCTCTGTGTGCAATTTTGGTCATGTTACAAGCTTTGGCAGCAGAGCTGTCTTAATGGGTAATTCCTTCAAAAATGACAATCTGAAAACTATTTTATAACAATCAAACTCAATATCTTATGACAATGTGGATAATGCATCCACAACAAATACAAGTTTAAAGCTATGTATTGAATGGTATATAGTTATTTAGCCAGAATCAATGACCTCTCCAACCAAGCTGCTAGCATTTAGGGAGTTTATATGTAAGTGATACCATGGTATGCTACACTGTGCCACACTGCAGGGTTTACATGAAATGGATCTGTCATAGAATTGCTATCAGATATTTTCTATAACACTTTAAGATCTCACTGCATTTCTTACTTTTGTTTGTGCAGACTGTGCAGGTTCACAAGCAAAGTAACATTCTTTTTTTTGAAATGTTTACTCTATTGCACTTTAGAAAAGTGCTAATCCTGGCTATCACTGAATGTCAACAACATGTAAACTGCTGGCAAACACTGGTTCATATGTTGCTGACAGTCACTGAGAACAGCAGTGTTTTCTTTTTCACAACATGACGCAAAAATAAACAAAGCATAAAACAAACAAACAAAGAAGTGCGCATAATTCAACTTGGAAACCTATATCATTATGAACAGAAAAAATATAAATTGCATCTTATTTTTCAAAGCTCTTCTATAAAAGTCCTTACATTTTCCAAAAATGATCAGGTACAGTACCTCTAAACTCTGTAGTGCAGCATAGTGTAGTATTACCTACAGACATGCATTTACCTTCATTGAAGGTCATGGGTCCCATGGTTTTAAACATTAAGTTACCAATGGAAAACAGGATGAATTTTCTAGCATATCTTTTCATATAATTCAATAACCCACCTTAGTAGTGCTAAAAATGTCTTTTTAATTTGTACATACACTGCTTATATATTGGTCAGGGAGTGAGATGAATATGATATACAGTATGCAAGGCACCCTGACCCTCAGGAAAAGGGTGTAATACAAATAAAACTAGTACTGCTGCTACAATATGTGCACTAACTGGAAAGCCATCACAGGCCAAAACTACAGGCAACTGGGAATCAAAGTGCACTAACACTGGAAATGAAAGGAGCTGCCATTTCACAAACTCAGAATATACAGATGTACTTTTTAACTAAACCCTTTGCTGCTCTTTATGAAAGTCATGTCAGAAGTTTTACTGTTGTAGCTAAGTTTTGTATAAACATTCTATAATAAATTAATAATGGCAACCACCATCTTAGTTTAGTTAAATTTAATGGTGCAGGGTCTATGTGATATCCCCAGTTTTATCATGGAGTGATTACCCTCACCATCAGTTACATGCCTCAAACAAGTTGCTTAATCATAAACATACACTGTATTCATTACTAAAACATATCACAGCTTTCTGCAGTTCTCTAATGTATGCAAATATAGACAGCAAGACCATTCTCACAGCTGTAAGAGTGGTCTCCTGTGCATTCTTACAGTATGAGAAAAGCAAACCAAAGGTAAACAGTTCTGATACTCTAAAAATTTAAGTGAGACCACTCTCACAACTACAAGAGTGGTCTTGTCTTCCAAATTAATATATCATTGATTAAGCTCAATCAGTAGTATTATAAATATTTTAAAAAACCTTACCTGAGCATGCCCGTTTCCAAGGCAACAGAGCATGAGACACTCCTGACAGAATAGGAGTGTCTCATGCACATAGGAATAGAGTGATCTGATTGGTTGGGAGTGCATCCTTGATCTATAAAAACGTTTTCACCTTGTGCAAATGTTACTCTGTAGTATACCTGTGATTAAGCTATTATTATGATAGCATAACACCACTCAGTCATTGTAATAACTTTTCAGTTGCCCACTGAAATACATCAGGAACACTGATTAGGAGTGTACAAATACCTTATTTTGAATATCCACTGAACACTCATTTTCTGGGTCCCAGTTATTCATTATTCATGTTTTGTTATTCATTATTTAGTTGCTGGAACTGGCTGTGAAACTACAAGATCCCCTGAGACTCTGTGTCTAATCAGGAGCCATTTTGGAAGTTCATGGAAGGCAGGTCATGTGACCCAGCACTCGCAGAAGCTTCAGGCAAGAGAGACAGATAACTTAAGCTGCTGCAGAGAAAGAAATTACTTCCATCCATTTGTTAAAAACTAGACAAAAATCATAAATCTTGAAAATTTTTGTTCCCTCTCTAAATACCAAGCGTGAGAGGATCATTGTTGTCCCACTTCTGTGTGTTAACTTTTAATGCTTCTCAGAAAAAACTGCTAGGAGTGATTTTTTCCCTAAATACTATGCCTTCCTTTGCTCTGCAAGTAAAAGCAATTAGTCACAGCCTGGCCCATATGACTTGTTTAGGGGAGTGTTACTGTTGTCATAATTTTGTTTTCCCTTTCTTACTGCAGTTATTTATAGTGAAAGAGCAATCTACTTCCATCCACTTGTTAAAATTAACGAAAAAGCAGAAATCTTGACTGTTTCATCCCTTTTCTAAATCCCAAGCTAAAAGAGAGGGATTTTTTTTTTTACAATTCTGTGTGATAATATAAATTTTCACTGCTTCTCAGAATAATTGTTATCACGACCCTGGTTCAAATCAACCTTATTTTGGTAGAATGATAAAGAAGATCTCATTAGGTGTAGTAGCCTTGAGAGGCCGCTCAGTTAGTATTTGAAACATGCCCAAAGCCAAAAAATAGCAGAACATTTTCAATGTCAAGTTATTTTTTTCCATTAAAGCCTCACATATTAACCCCGTTTCACTGATGGGGCTTGCTTAGGGGAGTGTTTTTACTGATGTCATCATTTTGATATCCCTTCATTACTTGAAATAATTACTTTATCACACATATAAAGAAAATATGCCTGCTTTTAAGGCTCCTTTTCTACATCCTTTCATTTCATTTTCAATGAGAGCCCAAGGGCCAGGCCTCACAGAATATTTTGTCTAAAGCTCTATGTTTGCCACCTTGCAGAGATCCCCGCCTCACTAGAAGACCAACATAGCACAGTGAAACTGTTTTGGTCTTGTGGCAGTTCCGATGGACTAGGTTCAGAATGAGCAGAGCAGGGTAGGCACAGTGGTGACTTAAAAAAGCTCCCTGCTGTCTCAATGATGGCTTACAGAATCTGAACAGGGTATATCCCATTCCCTGTCTGATTACATGGCAAGGTATATCCCTGCCTGTTTTGAGAGTATATCCTATCTGATTACAGGGTATATCTCTGGTGGAAAATAGGAGGGGAACATTAAAAGAAAAAAAAACAATATTTTAGTTTCTTAAATGAAAAGAAAGAACCAACCCAGAGCACAACAGTATTGTCAGTACTGTTAACTACTCTGATAAACCTAGTTTCCAAATCTCTCTAAGTCTCTCAGGGGCCAGCGAGGGGAAATAGGATTGAGCATCCAATGGATGGCTCTTCTCTTGGGAAGTGTAGGCACAGTCAATGTCCCCCTATGGAACTGGCACAGTGCCCTAGCATAAGCAGGATGCCAGGTGGTGGTAGCTGAGCAAAGAGGATACATGTAAAAAGAAAATTAAATGAATGAATTATAGTCAGAGGGCTGGCTTGGGGGAGAAGGACTGAGCACCCGACAGGCCACTCTCCTGCTCTGGGAGGGGTGGGCAGCTCTTCTTGCCACGATACTGCCACCACCTGCATGACCACAGGTGGTGCTGGGGAGATGGAACTCATAGGAGGTGCAGGCGTTGGCTGAGGACTGGAGCAAGAGTTGCAACTCTACACACATCTGGCTCATTAGTCCTCCCAGAGTGCTGACATCTGCAGGGGGTGGGAGAACAAGGAAGGTAGAACTGGGAAGGAAGGGGAGAGGGAGGTAAGTTGCCTGCCTGGTGCCATGGCTTGGAGGGATAGGGAGAGAATCCTCAGGATCGCAGGAGCAGCTGCACAAGGGAGGGAGCTGGATGTCATTGTCCAGCTAGGGACAAATGACCTGGCTAAGAAAGGGATCAGAGCAGTGCAGGACACATTTGTGGAGTTGGGCAGGGGTCTTAGACAAGTAATGCATGTGGTAACCTTCTCAGAGGTGCTGCCTGTCTATGGCACAGATGAGGCTAGGGTGCTCCACATCATGGAATTCAATCAGTGGTTGAAAAACTGGTGCAGAGCTCAGGGATTTGGCTTCATTGGAGACTGGGGGTCCACCTGGACGGATGCAGGCCTATACTGATGTGATGGTCTGCATCTGTCCAGGAGGGGAACCAGAATCCTAGATGATAGGTTTAAATGCTTCATTGGCAAGCATTTAGACTAGCCAAGGGGGGAGGCACTGTAGAGAAGCAGGGAAATCCTAACCCCCAAAACATAGTCAGGGTACTAAGTGAGGAAAATACCAAGATAGAGATGTCGATAGAGAGAAGGGCAGGGGAAAATGGAGAAAATGACAAAGGCAATAAGGAAAGGGATGGGGCAAAAAGAGGTAAGGCCATCAAGAAATGGTGGGTAATGAGTACCAATGCCCATAGTCTGGTCAACAAGCTCTCTGAACTGGTGGTCTTGATGGAAGAGGGATGCCTGGATATCATAGCAGTCACAGAAACATGGTACACAGAGAACTATGACTGGGATGTTAACATACCAGGATACACAACCTACAGGAGAGACAGGGAGGGGAGAAGAGGGGGTGGACTAGCTCTCTATGTAAAGGAAGGGATAAAAGCAACTGAACAAAAGAGTAAACAGGGAGGAGAGGAGGCACTGTGGGTCACCTTGGAGACTGGAAATGGCACCACAATCTGCACAGGGGTTGTATACAGGCCCCCATGTCAGGGCAAGGGAATGGACAAGGATATGATAGAAGACATCCTTAGGATGGCAGAGAAAGGGGAGATACTGTTGATGGGGACCTTAATATGTCAGATGTTAACTGGAGCATCTTTGCTGCAGTCACACCCAAAAGCAGGGCCGTTCTTGATGCCCTTCAGGTGGCATGCCTCAGACAGCTAGTTTTGGAACCCACTCAAGAGGGAGCAATTTTAGACCTCGTATTCTCAAATGGGGACAGTGACAGTATCTCAGATCTAGAAGTGGGTAGCCATCTGGGAACAAGTGACCACCAAACAGTGTGGTTCACGATAAACTCAGCTACAGAGTCAAGCCATACAAAAGTAAGGGTTCTGGACTTCAGGAGGGCTGACTTTGGCAAGATGGGAAAGTGCCTTAGAAAAGCACTAGCAAACAGGCTAGAAGGAGTGGTGGAGCAACAATGGGGAAACATCAAAATTGCCATCACAGAGGCAACAAGCCTTGGTGTGAAGCAAATAAACAAATCTAAACAAAAGACAAATACACTATGGTTCTCAAAAGAGGTGGCGGTGAAGATTAGGGAGAAAAATATAGTATTTAGGAAGTATAAGGAAACACAGAAGGAGCAGGACAAAGAACTGTATCAGTTAAGGCAGAAGGAAGCAGGGAGGGTAGTCAGAATAGCAAAGGCCAAAACTGAGGAAAAGATAGCCAACTCAGTTAAGAAGGGGGATAAAACCTTTTATACATATATCAGGGAGCATAGAAAGACAAAGGGAGAGATAGTGAGGTTGAATAGAGTGGACGGTGGGTGGGCAGAGAGGGACAGTGAAATAGCAGGGATACTGAACGAATACTTCTGCTCAGTATTCACAAAAGAGGAGGAGGAGGGGGAGGTGCCTAATCCAATTAACAGAAGCACTCTCGATAGGGGGCTCGATCCCAGGCCTTTCACAGAAGAAAGGGTTCTGAAAGAACTCCTAAAATTTGAAGGTGGACAAAGCAATGGGGCCTGATGGAATTCACCCGAGAATTCTAAAAGAATTAAGGAGAGAACTAGTGACACCATTGACTACCCTTTTTAACAAATCATGGGAGGATGATGTGATACCTGAGGACTGGAGGAAGGTGGATGTGATTCCCCTTCACAAAAGTGGGAGCAAGACAGAGGCAGGAAACTACAGACCTGTCAGTTTGACCTCTGTGGTAGGGAAAGTGATGGAATCACTTCTGAAGGAAAGAATTGCTGAGTACCTAGAGGCCAGTGGGACACAAAACCTAAGGCAGCATGGGTTCACATTGGGAAGGTCATGTCAGATGAATCTAATTGATTTCTTTGACTAGGTGACCAACGTAGTAGACCAGGGAGGGGCTGCGGACATGGCCTACCTAGACTTTAGCAAGGCATTTGTCACAGTCCCTCACAAAAGATTAGCCAGTCTGGGAGTGGGTCCCAGGATGGTAGCCTGGGTAAAACATTGGCTGAACAACAGGACACAGAAGGTAATTGTAAATCAGTAGGAGGAGAGAGATTAATTGGGGGTGTGGCTTAGACAATATAAAAGCAGATGACTCCAATTACAACTTCCTGTTGCTAGCCTTTTTCTTATTAATTGCCCTTCATCCCACCCCTCCACCCACCCACCTAAGCCAGTTCTACTTTTATAGCCACTGGATTTGACTGACAGCAAGAACTTCCTGTTTGGCAGTAGAAGGAAGTATCATAGAGAAACATTAGTTTTGTCAACCCTAAAGGAAAAAAGTAGCTCCTTCTCCTCCCCTAATTCCTGGTGGTCTGACACTGAGCAAGGAAGAAGGAGGCTACTGAAGAATATAGGAAGTTGCTGTCCCAGAACAGGAAGGGTGAGAGTTGTAAGGAGAGGAGAGAGTAAGCATACAGAGAAACAGGAGAGGGGGACACAAATAAGACATGATAGGAGTGGTGCAGTACAATGGCTGTGGGGCATCCGTGTTCCGGGAGACATTCTGGAGGCTGCAATGTTGCCCTATATGCAGGCACCTCTCTGGTCTGAGGGAGGAGGTTGCCCGTCTCCAGGCTGACCTGGCTAGGATTCGTGAAACCTCCTCCCCCACCCAGGGACCACCAGAGCCAATGCCACTACCTCAGAGGTTGCCAAGAAAGAGGAGAGGCTGGACTAGGGTGGGCTCAGAGAGGGATATGGTGGTGGAACAGGTTGCATCCCTCCAGCTGTACCTCTCACAATTCATACGCTGTTCTGGTGGATAGTGGTTCCTCTATGGAGGCACCTGCAGTAGAGACCAAGGAGGATGCTTTGAACCTTCACAAAGGAGACCCACAGGAGGGTGGCATTTGACCCCCAAGGGGAAGTTAACAACTCCTGGTGGTGGACTCAATCATTAGGGTGGTAGAAGTGGGGGAGGAAGGGGAGAGGGAGGTAAGGTGCCTGCCTGGTGCCATGGCTTGGAGGGACAGGAAGCGAATCCTCAGGATCGTAGGAGCAGCTGCATGAAGGAGGGAGCTGGATATCATTGTTCACCTAGGGACAAATGACCTGGCTAGGAATGGGATCAGAGCAGTGCAAGAGGAGTTTGTAGAGTTGGGGAGGGGCCTTAGACAAGTAGCACATACGGTAACCTTTTCTGAGGTGCTGCCTGTCTGTGGCAAGGGTGATGCTAGGGTACTCCTCACCAGGGAATTCAATGAATGGTTGAAAAACTGGTGTGGAGCTCAGGGTTTTGGCTTCATTGGGGACTGGGGAGTCACCTGGAGGGATGCAGGCCTATACTGGCACGATGGTCTGCATCTGTCCAGGGGGAACCATGATCCTAGGTGAAATGTTCAAATGCTTCATTGGCAAGCATTTAAACTAGCCAAGAGGGGAGGCACTGAAAAGGAGAAGGGAAATCCCAGCCTCCCCCCCCACAAAACACGGTAATTAGTGAAGTAAACACCAAGGTAGAGAAGTCATTAGGGAACAAGACAGAGGTAAATGTAAAAAATGCAACGGCAGTAAGGACAGGGATGGGGCTAAAAGGGGTAAGGCCATCAAAACGTGGAGGGTGATGAGTACCAATGCCCGTAGTCTGCATAACAAGCTCCCTGAACTAGTGGCCTTGATGAAAGAGAGTTGCCTGGATATTGTGGCTGTCACAGAAACATGGTACACAGAGAACCATGACTAGGATGTCAACATACCAGGATACACAATCTACAGGAGGGAGAGGGAGGGTAAAAGAGGAGGAGGAGGAGTAGCTCTCTATGTAAAGGAAGGGATCAAAGCAACAGAACTAAAGAGTAAACAAGGAGCAGATGAGGCACTCTGGGTCACCCTGGAGACAGGAAATGGTACCACAATCCGCATGTGGGTTGTATACAGACCCCCACCTCAGGGCAAGGGAATGGACGAGGAAATGATAGAAGGCATCCTTAGAATGGCAGAAAAAGGGTAGATATTGTTGATGGGGGACCTGAATATGCTAGATGTTAACTGGAACACCTTTGCTGCAGACACATCCAAGAGCGGGGTCATTCTTGATGCCGTACAAGGGGCATGCCTCAGACATATAGTATTGGAACCCACTTGGGAGGGAGCAATCTTAGACCTGGTACTCTCAAATGGGGACAGAGAAAGAATCTTAGATTTAGAAGTGGGTAGCCATCTGGAAACAAGCGACCACCAAACAGTGTGTTTCACAATAAACACAGCCATACAATCAAGCCATACAAAAGCAAGAGTATTGGACTTTAGGAGGGCTGACTTTGGGAAAATGAGAGTGTGCCTCAGAAAAGCACTAGCAAACAGGCAAGAAGGAGGGGTGGAGGAACAATGGGGAGTAATCAAAACAGCCATCACAGAGGCAACAAGCCTTTGTGTAAAGCAAATCAACAAAACACAACGAAGGAAAAAAAGCTATGGTTCTCAGAAGAAGTGGCAGGGAAGGTTAAGGAGAAAAGGATAGCATTCAGGAAACATATGGAAACACAGAAGGAGCAGGACAGATAACTTTATCAGTTAAAGCAGAAAGAGGCAGGGAAGGCAGTCAGAATAGCAAAGGACCAAACTGACAAAAGGATAGCCAACTCTGTTAAGAAGGGGGATAAGACCATTTATAGGTACATTAAGGAGTGAAGAAAGAGCAAAGGAGGGATACTGAGGCTTAATAAAGGGGAGGGAATGTGGGCAGAGGGTGACAGTGAAAAAGCAGGGATACTGAACGAATATTTCTGCTCAGTATTCACAAAGGAAGAGGAGGGTGAGGTACCTAAACTAAACAAGAGAAACACTCTGAAGATGGGGGTTGATACCAGTTCATTTATAGAAGAAAGAGCTGTGAAATAACTAATAAAATTGAAGGTGGACAAAGCAATGGGACCTGATGGGATTCACCCAAGAATTCTAAAAGAACTAAGGGTAGAAGTAGTGACACCACTGACTACTCTCTTTAACAAATCATGGAAGGATGGGGTGGTACCTGAGGACTGGAGGAGGGCGGGTGTGATTCCTCTTCACAAAAGTGGGAGCAGGACAGAGGCAGAAAACTACAGACCAGTTAGTTTGACCTCAGTGGTAGGGAAAATGATGGAATCACTTCTGAAGAAAAGAATTGTTGAGTACCTAGAGGCCAGTGGGGCACAGGACACAAGGCAGCATGGATTCACTATGGGAAGGTTGTGTCAGATGAATCTAATAGATTTCTTTGACTGGGTGACCAAAGTAGTAGACCAGGGAGGGGCTGTGGACATGGCCTACCTAGATTTTAGCAAGGCATTTGATACAGTCCCACACAAAAGATTAATACACAAGTTAGCCAGCCTTGGAGTGGGTCCCAAGGTGGTAGCCTGGATAAAAAATTGGCTAGACAACAGGATGCAAAGGGTAGTAGTAAACGGAGTCCACAGTGAAGGAAGGAGG
This sequence comes from Neoceratodus forsteri, assembly GCA_016271365.2. NCBI lineage: Eukaryota > Metazoa > Chordata > Ceratodontiformes > Ceratodontidae > Neoceratodus > Neoceratodus forsteri. Next base: position 769,154,436 of record CM057449.1, on the reverse strand, counting down.
GTTACTAGTGGGGTACCGCAGGGTTCAGTACTGGTACCGGCCCTTTTTAATGTCTTTATAAGTGACATTGCAGAGGAACTGGAAGGAAAAGTAGATCTGCAACAGGGTTGATACACGAGATGGAGTGGAAAGGATGAGAAGGGACTTGGCAAGGTTGGAGGAATGGACAAATGTACGGCAGCTCAGATTCAATGCAAAGAAGTGCAAAGTAATGCACCTGGGAAGCAAAATTCCAGGGGAAGAGTACACGATGTGGGGTGAGATACTGACAACAGTAAAAATGGAAAGGGACCTGGGGGTAATTATATCAGATGACCTAAAGGTGGAAAAGCAATGTAAGAAGGCAGCAGGGAGGATGGGGGGATACTGGGATGCATAGGGAGAGGCATCAATAGTAGAAAACAGGAAGTTGTTATCCCTCTGTACAGACAGTTGGTGAGACCCCATTTGGAGTACTGCGTCCAGTTCTGGAGACCCCATCTCTGCAAGGACATAGACAGGCTGGAGGCAGTGCAGAGGAGGGCAACTAAAATGATGCAGGGTCTGCAAGAGAAGCCATATGAGAAGAGACTAAAGGAGCTTAATATATATACCCTTGAGGAAAAGAGGGAGAAGGGGGACATGATAGAAACTTTTAAGTACCTCAGTGGAATCAACAAAGTCCAAGAGGTAGCATCTTTCAGGAAAAGAGATGTGCAAGAACAAGGGACACAATTTGATGATAGAGGGACGGCTCAGGGGCAATGTGAGAGTATTTTTTCACAGAGAGGGTGGTGGACGCATGGAACAGCTTTCCTGAGGAGGCAGTGGGGTCTAAAACTGTGGGAGAATTCAAGAATGCATGGGACAGACATAAGGTGATTTTTGTGGGGTGGGGTAGGAAGAAATAGGCTGTTGGTTAAATAGGATCTGCAGCTTATACTGTAGGTAGGTAAGGAAATGGGCAGACTAGGTGGGCCAAGCAGTCCTTATCTGCCATCAAAGTCTATGTTTCTATGTTTCTAAATACCCCTACATCTGCACCAGGAGATGGGCCTCGCATCAACAACTGGAAGGGCCACGGGATACAGCTCCAGTTGCCCTTTCCCCTTGAAGTGTCAGAGGGAGGAAAGGGGAGGTCTTTTACCCCCCACCCAGGAGGTTATCTGGAGATCAGGTATGATTAAGAAGTGGGGCACTTATAGGAGCCAGTGTCCTCATGGTCCAACCAGCATAGCTGACTGGTGCACTTGAGGACTCTGAGGAAAGGGGTGGATGTGGGAGAGAGAAGTAGTATAAATACTAAGTTGAAAAGGAAAAAGAAATGAAAGAACTTTAAATTAGCAATAAAAACAGGCAGCCTTTTTTATTTGTGATGTAAATAATCATATGCAAGTAATGGATAGCAAAATAATGAAAGTAGCAAAAGCAGTCCCCTAAACAAGCCATATCTGATTTACATTATGGTAGTGTGGGAAATGGGAAGCAAGAAGATTTTGAGATTGTTGCCTTTGTAGGCTTTAAGCAAAAATGGAGTGGTTAATGGTGCACTGTGCAGTGCAGCCAGTTTCTCAACATTGTTGCTATGGAGTCGTAACATGAAAAGCAAGCTGTTAACTCTCACTGGGTTTTGGTTTACCTTGGGACTATAATAGTTGTGTTCTTGCTCAGCATCCTTGCTGTTTCCAAGACAAATGATAATAGCATGTATTAAAACTCAGAAATATTGAGCTACATTTGCTTCTTATCTCAAGAGGAATCTACCCCAACCCAGGACCCATGAGCCCTAACCAAACCCACAATGCCCCCTTGCTTAAAGACCATGGCCCGAATATAGTTCACCTTAATCCAATTCCTCTGGCTGTCGGGATTACTGCTTGAATTTGCCTCTGATTATATGGATTTGGGAGGTACCGCAGTAGTGATTAAGTGATGGTGGAAACAGTGAAGTCTGTGGCTGGAGTGGTGAGTGGACCTGGTTTCGATGGGGGGCTAGTTGCCAGATCTGCCGTTTTACAAGAGCCTGGGGTCTGAGGCAGTCGGTGAACTGACTGGCTGGGTCCCGGTTTTCTTAGGCTTTCAGGGGAGTCAGTTGGTGGGCGGTCAATATCCGAAGGCCGAGGTTACGGCAACAGAATATTTCCGGCGGTGGCCTCTGAAGTCGGAGTGCGGGATCCTTTCGAAACTTTGCGGCCGACTAAATTCTGGATTCTTTAAAAGGATGAACAAGAATTCATTTCAGGATTTGGATTATCAGATACGGTCAGATTCTCTTTTCATCCTATTAATTGACATGCTAACTTCTTAGGCAGTGAGAGTGCCTAGTGAATTCTGGGTAAATCTCAGGCAGTGAGAGTGCCTGATTAACATTAACATTTACTTATGGATATTCAAGTGCTAATACATAAGAGGTGATGCACTTGAGCTTCTGTATGGACCCCCTTGTTTTTTATGTGCGAGGTGGTGCATTCAAATTATACATAGACCCCTTTATATGGAGTCCTAAGTCGTTTTTGATTGAACTGGTATAAAATACAACAAAAATACTTTTTAAGGACTGTTTTTTCAGTATATTTGTTAAGTATTTTAAGTACTATCTACAGTAGGATTACTATTATCTTTGTGTGAAAGATATTGTGAGATTTGGTGGGGGAGTTGAAGGGTTATTTTATTTTATTATTAATGTTGATTGTTGTTTAGTTTAACTTATTTTCTGTTTAATCCAATCCTCTCTGTGAGAGGGAGAGGGGAGGAGTTTTTAAATTGTGGGGGGGGGGGGAGTTAAATTAAACTGCCAAGGGTTTTTATATAATTTTATGTAAGGAGGGAAAAAGTGTTATTGGGTTCTAGGATGTGTTGTGGACATGTGTTGGGGTATTAGGGATACAGTCAGGTGGTACTACCCCTCAAGACTGAAGGATCTCTGCCCTTTTGAATTTCCAGCACTCCTTCCTGAAGTGTATAATAGATGCCGAGTTTTCGGCATCTTGAGATGGAGGAGTACGAGGAGTCGGGGATCCTGGAACTCTTGGGGGGGATGGGAAAGGAGTGGGCAGATAGAGACAGATAGAACCAAGAGACATCCTGGGGTGAAATGAGTGCAGGAAAGAGGTTTTCCTTGTCTTGTGCCAATACCCAAGGGTTCTGACTTAGTCAGGCAGGAAGTGAAGTCATCATTGGATTCTAGTCCTTTTTGGGCGGTGTTAAGCAATGCCAGGTCTATCAGGAATAAGATCGCATTAGTTGCAGATCTTATTGGTTCTGTTGAACTGGCTTGCATCACCGAGACCTGGCTTGAAAAGAATGCGGGCTTCATTTTCTAGTCTGCGGTCCTGGACGGGTTTTCAGTGATTCACCACCCGAGAGTGGATCATGGAGGCAGGGGGGTTGCAGTCTGTTTTAGACAGGCACTGGATCTTAGGGAGATGCCAGCTGGATGTAAAAACTCCTTTGAGTGTATAGCAGGTGCAGGTGCAGGCTGCAGGATACTTCTCATTTACCATCCACCAGGTGATGAGAGGGAGTTCCTGAGGGAGGTTGTGGACTTCATCACCGAGATGGTATTGGAGTCTCCCAGGTGGTTAATTCTGGGGGACTTCAATGCCTGGGTTGACGATGAACTCTCACCTTTTGGACAAAACCTCCTTCAATTGATGGATTCTTTGGGCCTGACATGGGTTATTACCTCTGCAACCCATGAGGGGGGACACTCGGATTTGATATTCCATCTGGGGATGGAAATCTCTGATGTGGAGGTGGAGCCAATTGGTTGGTCTGACCATCACACCCTAAGATTCAGTTTTGCAGTCCCCTGAAAGAGGCCTGCCCCTAAGGAGTTAGTACAGTTCCGTCCTTTGAGAAGAGTTACCTCAGAAGACCTAATGATGGAACTGGACTTCTCAGGATTACCAATGAATAGCACTGACTCAGGGCCCCTGGTGTTGGCTTATAATAGGGCCATTGTAGGGGCCCTGTATGTCATAGCTCCAACTCTAGTTGGCCCCCTTACTCTGTGCTCGGGGGCTCCATGGTTTACCAGTGAGATCCATGAGCTGAAGAGAGGGGGGTGAAGATTGTAAAGACACTGGTGGAAAACTCACCTGGAGGTGGATAGGCTTAGATTGTTGGATCATTATAAGATCTACCAATCAGCAATTTCCCATAAGAAGGCATAATTCCTGTCAAGGGAAATTGCTACAGTTAGGAATAGGCCAGCCCAGCTCTTCTGGACTGTGGACAGACTGTGCAATCCATCCTGTCTTCAAACTGGTCAAGCTTTGTCACAAATACAGTGTGAGGAGTTTGCGCAATTCTTCACTGATAAAGTGTCCACTATCAGGGATGAGATTAGCCGATGTCCTCCCATTGGATCTTGCATTGGTCATTCGGGTGGTACTGATACCCAGTTGGCTTGGTTCACCTTTAGCCAACCGGCAGTCATGGATATAGTGAGGATTGTCCAGACTTTGAGACCCACCTACCGTAGTTTGGATCCAAATCCTACTCACCTCCTAGTGGAGTGTGTAGAGGTTATCAGCCCGATCCTTACCGGTATAGTGTCGGTTTCATTGGAGAGAGGGATCTTTCTGGATCCCTTAAAGGAGGCTGTAGTTCACCCCCTTCTGAAAAACACCTCCCTTGATCCCAACTGCCCAGCAAACTATAGACCGGTCTCCAGAAGGTGGTCACTTTGCAGCTGGAGGATCATTTGACCAGCCACAATATCTATGACCCTCTCCAGTCTGGCTTCAGGAAATGGCATAGCACTGAGACAGCCCTTGTTCGGGTGCTAAATGATCTCCTGATGGTGAGAGATTGGAGAGCCTGGTCCATCTTGGTTCTCCTTGATCTCTCAGCAGCGTTTGACACTGTGGATCATGGGGTGATGCTCAAACACCTGTGGGTTTTGTGTGGGCTGAGGGGGGCAGTCCACAGTTGATTTTGATCATTCCTCAAGGACAGGTCTCAGAAAGTGGTGTCAGGAATTTATTCCTCAGTCCCTCGCTACCTGTCCTGTGGGGTTCCACAGGGTTCGGTGCTGTCCCCTATGTTATTTGTGGTGTATATGCTTCCATTGGAAGATATTATAAGACTGTATGGACTGAGTTTTCATTGCTATGTTGATGATTCCCAGATCTGCATGTCTTTTGTACTCGAACGGGAGTCTAATTCAATCACAGTGTTTAACAACTGCCTACTGGAGATACAGAACTGGATGAGTAACAGTTGGCTTCTGTTGAACCCAGGTAAGACAGAGGTATCGGTGTTGGATTCTGGAGTTAGGATGTTAGAGGCATGGGTGGGGAAGCCCTCAGATTTATGCCTGAGGGGGCCCTACTTATGGCCTCTAACCAGGTGCGTAACCTAGGTGTTATATTTGATGAGGGCTTGACCCTGAGGGTGCAGGTGTCAGCCGTAGATGAGTCTTCCTTTTTTCACCTAAGGAATATAGCCCAGGTGAAACACCCGGTTCCACCAGAAGATCTTCCTACCTTGGTCCACACCTTAGTTACCAGTCATTTTGACTATTGCAATGCCCTTTTTCTACGGCTGCCTGGGGTGGATATCCGTCGCTTGTAGTTAGTGCAGAACACGGCAGCCAGGTGATTGACTGGGGTCCCTAGATCCAGTCATATAATACCTGTGCTGCAGGATCTGCACTGGCTGCCTATACAATGGCGGATTATCTTCAAGGTCATGTTGCTGACATATAAGGCCATACACGAGTTGAGACCTCACTACCTGAAAGAACTCCTGTTTTCTTACTGTCTCTCTTGCTCACTCCAATCCTCCGATGAGGGATTGCTAGAGATTCCCAAGGTGATTCTGAAAACAGTTGGTGGAAGATCTTTTGCCTTTATGGCACCTACCCTGTGGAATTCTCTACCTTGTCAGATACGAGACAGTCTGACTGTAGAAAGCTATAAAAAAATCACTAAAGACCTTTTTGTTTTGTCAAGCATTCTTAGATACTTGATGTACATTATATATGTTTCATTAATGTTATGTGTTTTAATTGTTGTTGAAATTTTTGTAAAGGCGCCCTAAGCATAGGAAGGATGCCTTAATAAATAAATTTTACATTACATCAATATCAGAAGTATACTGGCTAAAAAACCTGAGTTGGAAGCCTGGGTTGCATTACACAACTTCAATATCATAGCCCTTTGGAATCCTGGGTAACAGGTTCTATCTCCAATAATAAGGCAACAATTAAGAACTACGGAATATTCCAAAAAGACTGAAAAGGGAAGGGGAGCTGCGCGTTCTTAGTATCTGATAAATTTATGGTGACAGAATGTCTGGTTCCCCAGAAGCCCTTAACTGCGACTTCGTGTCCATTAATCTACTTCTGGGAGGTACAAAAACCCTCACACTATCTGTCATTTACATCCCCTTGGCTTTACTGAAGAAGGTGCTAAAGTGATTCAGGATTTTGGCAGCCCCATCCCCTGTCACAGAGAGTGGATCCTTCTGGGTGATTTCAACTCAAATTGGTCCATGAAATCAAGTAATATTTTCATGCGCATTTTCCAGGAGCTTGGATTACATCAGCTCATTGACACCCCTACCTGTGTCAACTACAAAACAGGCTCCCAGACAACCCTGGACTAGCTGGTAGTCTCCAATCTGTCCAGGGTCCACTCAGCAGGCACCCTCCCTGACAAGCTTAGAGATTGTTGCTCCACTTTCTGTTGCTGGTCTGCCAAGAAGCCCCATCCCCATCCTGTCTATATCCAGACCAGATAAGTGAAGAAACTAAATACTGAACTCTACCTGCACAGCCTTAACTCTGCAGACTGGTCTTTCCTTGACACCATCGCTGACCTTAACCTTCCCTATGATACTTAGTGTAAGACACTAACTAACATTTTAAACCAGATTACCCTTTTAAACACATGAGAATCAGAGGTGACAAGACTGGTTGGTTAAAAGCTGACATAATCTGCAAGCTTAAACTCCAGGACAAAATCTGGAAAATATATAAATCAACCAGGAATCCCCAAGATTTATTAGAATACAAATTTGCAAGAAACAAGTTGAAAAATGTAGTCAGAAATGCCAAATCCTCCTATTGTAAAGCATGCCAAGAAACAAAATGTACCCAATTCAAAAGCATCTGGCAGATTTACAAAGAGCTAGCTGGGGACACTCTTGCTGGGGATTCCTATACCCTCAGGGTTGATGGCAACATGGTTAAGGACATGGTTTTAATAGCTAATCACTTTAATAGGAAATTGAGGACCTCTCCAAGTACAGGATCTCACAGCATCCCACCTCCACAACTCTGACTTGCCCTGATCTCCACCTAACCGGGACTCACTCTAAATTCTGTTTCAGGATCCTCTTCAAAAAAGAGGTTCTTAAATACATTAAAAAATATAATCCCAAATCTCTCACTGGACCTGTCAGACTGGACTACCATTTCTTAAAACTTGGGAGTGAGGGCCTTGCAGAAAAGATCATGAAGATTTTTAAATTCTCCCTCAGATTTGGAGTCTTTCTGGACATCTGGAAGCTGACAATTGTTGGACAGATCCACAAATCTGGCTCCAAGACATTGTCATCTAACTACAAATCCATTTCTCTCCTGCATCCCCTATCCAACCTGCTAGAATGCATAGTCTTTGACCAGATATTCAAATTCCTAACACATAACAACCTTCTCACCCCAGCACAACATGGCTTCTGAAAGCTGCATAATACTGAAACAGCCCTGGTGACATTCACAAACTCTGACTTCAGTGCCTTGGATGCAGGTAACCACCTAGGCTGCATATACATTGACCTCAAAAAGCATTCGATCTAGTTGACCATCCCCCCTCTGCTAGATACCCTGGCTCTACTTAACTTTTATGCCGATGTCATAGCATGCTTCAGAATCTACCTGTAAAACAGTACAGAGGACAAACATCCACAATGCCTTCTCCAACCTAGGAAAGGTCATCTGTGGAGTGCCCCAAGGTTCAATCCTCGGGCCTCTCCTATTCTCGTTATTTATCTGTACCAGCAGCCTGCCTCCACACTGCTATAGTCCTCTATACTGATAGCGTCATCATCTTCTGAGAGGGCAAAGATATTAGTAATACAGTATAAACAAAATCCTACAATCACATGTCTCCTCATTGGTGACTTGCTTTCATCAGACAAACTGGTCCTCAACGCTAAGAAAACTAAGGCAATGCTCTTTTCTTGTCCTCGTAAACCACATACTGACACGCTAACCCTGGCCGACTCCTCAGGTGAGCAAATAGAACTAGCCACTGAATCCCATTATCTGGGAGTCATACTTGACAACTCCCTTTCCTTTGAGCCTCATGTCACTTTCATCATGAGAAAAACTCCATCAGCAATTGGAAATGCTACACAGAATCTAAAAATGCCTTACAGCTGACTGTTGGAAAATTCCTTCCGATGGTCTACTATTGCCCCTAATGGACTATGGCTAATTAAATTACTCCTTTGTCAAGGAATCCATTCTGGCTAGGGTAAGAGTACTTAACTCATTGTCTCCTAGCCGACGCCTGTAGGCATCAGTAAAATATACTGGTGTGTCCTGAGGACGCCTACAGAAGTCAGCTACTGATTTCTTGTGAGCCCTTGCAACATCTGGAGAAGTCACTTATATATTTTAATATATAAGGTAACAGAATATAATATATATTTGACTGCATATCACCGTTTGAAAGGTAATTTTATGCTGAACAACTTTGCCACTGATATTCTGTGTATATCATGTATACTTTAGGAGTTATTCATATTTGTTTATGGTATGGTGTGTATGGCTTATGTTGCCTGGTTTAGTGAAAAAAAAAATGTTTTTGTTGTTTGAACCAGCATAGAAAAAAAAACAAAATTACATATTATTCTTTACATATCATCACTGGAAAGGTAATTTTGTGCTGAATAACTTTTCCACTCATACTTTGTGTCTAACACTTACGGTTCATGAGCTATTAGGATTTGTTTGTGGCGTGCTGACTATAGCTTGATTTTGCTTACAAAGGCCCGGGATTTACTATTAACAGTATACAGGAGACAAGTGGTGCAACTTCAGAGAGCTACTGCAGAGACATCTGTAGATTTCAAGCCAACCTTTCTAAAAGAACTTACCACTGTCACCTCCTCACCTCTGCTTCTCGTCTCTCACTTGACTCTAGAATAAAACTCCATGCTCTCATCTTCCTACATGAAGAGGTGCTAGGCTAAGTCTCCCTTAACATCCAGGAAATTTTCTCCAAACTATTAAGGAACAAGATCACTAGTTCCTCTAAGGCTGCTCATTTGTTACCCAAGCATGAACTCAGTCAGAGATCTCTGTCTTACAGGGCCACGTGTTTATACAAGATGTGTTCCTCATAACTGAAATGACAACCATCTCCAGTTTCAAAAAAGGATGCTCACAGTACCTTGCCATGCAAACTATCTATAAATATTATGGACACCCCCTGTAAGAGTTTTATTGCATTTATGTATCTGTCATTTACTGTGTTAATTATTGTCTCCCATATAGTTTGGTTCACTGTGTATCTTCTTTACCAAACTGCTTGTCTTTTTCACTCGGCACTTATATAAAAGGGTCTTTGCCAGTTAAGGTTTCCCAGTATAATAAATAAAAATGAAATGAAAATAAGAAAAAGAGAAGTTATATCTGGTTTTGAAAAGGTTATTGTATTTATAGTATAATCAAGGTGCAATCAAGGTGCTTGCATTAAGTACTGCAGGAAAGAAGCAAAAGAGGGAAATACGCAGGTTAACTTTAATATAGAAAGGCTTCAGAGACTATATTTCTGTTTTTATGGGGTAACTCAGATTAGTAACCAAGTAATAACAAGTTAACTTTGATGAAGACAAGCTGTTGGATGGCTTCAGGCTCTATTGTTGAACTATGAGGCTCAACAACATCTCAAGCCATGCTAAACATCCTCTTAGGTGACATACTAGTAGGGGGGTAACTGATGTATCTAATAAAAAGTTGTGCCAAGTGAAGGGACAAATGAATATTCTGTAGTCTAATGGATCAACCTGAAATGACTCAAGAGACTCCGCAAAATTGTTGTTTATATTTTCTGCAGAAAAGGCTGTGACTGTGTCTTGTTATGTTGCTGCTACATAGAAACATAGAGATTGATGGCAGATAAGGACCGCTAAGCCCATCCAGTCTGCCCTTTTTCCCTGCCTATTGCAAAAGTCGCAGATCTTACTTGATCTCTGGCTTTACATTCTCATTCCTATTGCTAGGGTTCCTTTATGCCTGTACCATGCATTGTTGAATTCTCCCACTGTGTTTGCCCTCACCACCTCTGCTGGGAGTCTATTTCATGCATCTGCCACCCTTTCAGTGAAGAAATACTTCTTCATGTTACCCCATGTCTACCCCCTTCCAACCTCATGTCATGCCTTCTTGTTCCTGAACATCTCCTTTTCTGAAAGAAGCTACTCTCCAGTACCCTATTTATGCCATTTAGATATTTGTATGTTTCTATCATATCTCCCCTGTCTCTTCTCTCCTCCAGGGTACATTCTGAGGTCTCCCAGTCTCTTTTCATTGGTCAGTTGTGAAGACCAAGGAATACTTGACCAGGCTGGGTGACAAACTATTATTCATTTTGTCTGACATCTCCTTTTCTGAGATCCTGCTAGTCTGGGAGAGGAGGGCAGATGGACGGAAGGTCAGAGAAGGGAAGATAGGGGAGCTAAAAATGTGACTCAAGGGCTGGTGCCAGGAAAAAGGGCACAGATTTGTAGGGAACTGGCAACAGTTCTGGGAGTGAAAATTCTTTAAATTTGATGGACTGCATCTCACTAAGGAGGGACTCAGTGCATTGGGGCAGAAGTTTGACATCTATGCAGAATATTTAAACTAGCAAATGGGGAGAGGGGTGCAGCATCCCACACGTCGAATGGGAAGAACACCCCTTCCCCCAGCTAGTGGTCAAATAGGGATTCAGCATGTTTGCAGTTCATTTGCATCACCAGGTAAGAAAAAAGGTCCATCTCCCCATATGACACACAGGGGAAATGCCAAACCTCACCCAACAAATAACACACCAAAATCTGGCCAATGGAAAATCATGTACACAAATGCTCACAGACTGGGAAATAAGATCCCAGACCTGCAGGCAATAATGTCAGAGACTAAACTAGACATAGTAGCAATTAATGAGATGTGGTTTACCAGTAACCACACTTGGGAGACTTCAATACCTGGCTATGTACTGTTCAGAAGAGACCGAGGTGCAAAAAGGGGGGTGGAGTGGCCCTGTATGTCAATGAAAATATGAAAACTACAGAAATTCAGAATACACATATGGAGCCAGGAAGAACTGTGGGTCACCGTGGAAACAGGAAATGGGACAGCCATAAGAACTGGGGTTGTCTACAGGCCCCCAGACCAGGAGGAGGACATAGACACATTACTGTTAGAAGATATACAGCTAAATATATATACAGCTATATGACAGCTAAAGGGGAGGTTCTGATAATGGGAGACTTTAACATGCCAGATACAGATTGGTCAATACCAGCAGGAACATCTGCCAGAACTAGACACATGGTAGATTCCCTGCAGGAGGAGGGCATCAAGCAACTGGTACAACAACCCACAAGAGACAGAGCTACCCTAGATCTAGTACTGACTAACATGGAAGGGATCACAGATCTCCAGGTAGAAGGTCACCTGGGGGCCAGTGACCATCTCATGGTATGGTTCAATTTGGCCACTACATCTAAATCATCCCATTCCAAGGCAAAAATATGGAACTTCAGAGGAGCTGACTTTGATAAGATGGCCAACAGAGTTAAGCTAGCCCTGGCAAAAGAAACACAGGTGAGGGGGACAGGCAAAGCAGGTAAGCATTAAGGATGCAATACTTGAAGCAACATCCCATTGTGTTAGACAGAAAAGGAAGTGCAAAAGAAGAAGGAAACCACTTTGATTCTCAAATACAGTAGCAGAAAAGGTCAGAGCCAGAAGGCTGGCCTTCAGGAAATATAAGGAAATGAAGATAGGGAGCCCTACCAAACTTCCCTAAGGAAACAGGGAAGGCAGTAAGGCAGGCAAAGTCCCAAACTGAGGAAACACTAGCACGAACAGTAAAAGAAGGTGAAAAGACTTTCTATAGATACATTAGTGAAAGGAGAAAGTCCAGAGGGGGTATCGCTAAGCTCAAAGGAGAAAAGGGGGTATGTGAGGAGGAGGAATCTGTAAAAGCATCTATCCTAAATAGATACTTTTGCTTAGTATTTACTGAAGAGAAGGTAGAGCAGGGCCCACATCTCAGCACCATGGACACAGGGGGGAGGGAGGTGAGCACTACACCCTTCACAAAAGAAGGGATCCTACAAGAGCTCACTAAGCTCAGGGTGGACAAGGCAATGGGACCTGATGGCATGCATCCCAGGGTACTTAAGGAGCTAAGAGTGTAACTAGCAGAGCCATTAGCAGAACTGTTTAGTGAGTCTCTGAGCACAGGAGAGGTCCAAGAAGACTGAGAGGGCTGTGTGATCCCGCTCCACAAGACTGGAAGCAGGGAGGAGGCAGGGTACTACAGACCAGTCAGCCTTACCTCAGTAGTGGGAGAGATTATGGAGGCACTCCTTAAGGAAGGATAGTGCAACACCTGGAATCCATAGGGGCACAGGATCCAAGACAGCATGGGTTTACAAAAGGAAGGTCCTGTCAATCTAATCTCATAGATTTCTTGGACTGGGCAACCAGAGTGGTGGACCAAGGGGGAACAGTTGATGTTGCCTACCTTGACTTCAGCAAAGCTTTCGAAACTGTTCCACATAGAAGATTGATAAATAAGCTGGGTAGGCTCGGGGTAGGTCAGAAGTTGGTCAACTGAGTGGCAAACTGGTTGACGGGTAGAAAACAGAGAGTGGTGGTAAATGGTATACAGTCATAAGAGATGCAAGTCACAAGTGGGAAATTCCCAGGGATCAGTCCTGGGGCCAGTCCTCCTTCAATATCTTCATTAGTGACATTGCAGATGGACTAGAGGGTAAGGCTTGTCTGTTTGCAGATGACACCAAGATTTGCAACAAGATAGATGATCCAGATGGTGTGGGCAGAATGAGAAGAGATCTGGATAAACTAGAAATGGTCAGAAGAGTGGCAACTGGGATTTAATGCAAAGAAGTGCAAGATCATGCACATAGGGAAGAGAAACCCTGAAGCCACCTATAGGCTGGGAGGGGAGTTGCTGACAGTCACAAAGGAAGAAAGAGACTTGGGCATCATCATCACTGATGACCTGAAATCATCCAAGCAGACCTATAAAGCAGTAGGTAAGACTAGGGGGATGTTAGGGTGTATTAGTAGGGGTATCACAAGTCGTAAGAGGGAGGTAATAATCCCTCTTTACAAGACACTGGTTAGGCCCCATCTGGAGTACTGCATGCAGTACTGGAGGCCACACCTTCACAAGGCCATTAACCAAATTGAGGCAGTCCTGAGAAGGGCAACCAAAATGGTGCAGAGACTGCATCAGAAGACATGTGAGGACAGATTAACGGAGCTCAGTATGCATACCCTTGAGCAAAGGAGTGAGAGAGGTGATATGATCGAAACATTCAAACACCTTAAGGGCATTAACAAGGTGAAAGAGTCTAACATGATTAAATATAAGAAAAATAGCAGGACAAGTGGACACAGCATGAGATTAGAGGGAGGCCGATTAAGGGGGAATGTGAGGAAATTCTTTTTCACAGAAAGGGTGGTGGATGCATGGAACGGTCTACCTCAGGAAGTGGTGGCTATGAATACAGTGCAGGGCTTCAAACAGGCATGGGATAGGCATAAGGGATCAATACGGATGAGTATGAATAGATAGGCCACTGACAGAGCAAAGGCGATGGCACATTTATAAGGTAGAAAAAGAAAATGGGCAGACTGGATGGGCCTTGCGGTCCTTATCTGCCGTCAACTTCTATGTTTCTATGTAACTTTTGGTGCAGGCCCTGCACCTTCTTTGTTGTCCTTCTTTGAACTGGCTCAAACCTGTCTATGTTCTTACAGAGGTCCGGCCTCCAAAACTGGACACAGTACTCCAAATGAGGCCTCACCAATGATCTGTACAGTGGCATCACAACCTCTTTTCTTCTGCTGGTCATACCTCTCCCTATGCACCTCAGCATCACACTGACTCTCCCCCACAGCTTTGGCATATTGCTTGGCTGCGTTTTGGTCATCAGATATGAATAAACATAGAAACATAGACTTTGACAGCAGATAAGGACCACTTGGCCCACCCAGTCTGCCCATTTCCCTACCTGTACTTCTTCCTAATCCCAGCCAAAATTGCCTTATGTCTGTCCCATGCATTTTTAAATTCCCCACTGTTTTTGACCCCATGTCCTCCTCAGGAAGGCCATCCCATGTGTCTATCACCCTCTCTGTGAGCAAAAACTTCCTTACGTTGCCCCTGAGCCATCCCCCTCTATCTTCAAATTGTGCCCTCTTGTTATTGCACAACTTTTTTTCTGAAATATGCTATTCTTTTGGACTTTATTGATTCCATTGAGGTACCTGAAAGTTTCTATCGTGTTCCCTCTCTCTATCTCTCTCTCTCTCCTTTCCTTGAGGGTATACATATTAAGCTCTTTTAGTATCTCTTCATATGGCTTCTGGTGCAGATCCTGCACCATTTTAGTTGCCCTCTTCTGGACTGCCTCCATCCTGTCTATGTCCTTGAGGAGATTGGGTCTCCAGAACTGCATGCAGTATTACAGATGGGGTCTCCAACTGTCTGTACAGAAGGATAACAACTTCCTGTTTTCTACTGGTTATGTCTCTCCCTATACATCCCAGTATCCCCCAAGCCCTCCTTACTGCCTTCTCACATTACCTGCTTACCTTTATGTCATCTGATATGACTACCCCAGGTCCCTTTTCATTTTTGTTACTGTTAGTAACCCCCACTGTGTACTCTTTCCCTGGGTTTTGTTTCCCAGGTGCATTACTTGCACTTCTTAGCATTGAATTTAAGCTGCCACATTTGACCATTCCTCCAACCCTTGCCAAGTCCTTCTCATCCTTTCCACTCCACCTTGTGTATCAACCCTGTTGCAGATCTTTGTGTCATCTGGAAAGAGACATACTTTTCCATCCAGTCCCTCTACAATGTCACTTATAAAGACATTGAAGAGGACTGGTCCTAGAACTGAACACTGCGGTACCCCACTAGTAACCCACTTTTCTTCAGAGTGGACTCCGTTTATTATTACCCTCTGATCCTGTTGTCCAGACAATTTTTTGCTCAGGTTACCACCCTGGGACCCACTCCCAGACTGACTAACTTGTTTATTAATCGTTTGTGTGGGACTGTGTCAAATGCCTTGCTAAAGTATAGGGAGGCCATGTCCACAGCCCCTCCCTGGTCTACCACTTTGGTCACCTAGTCAAAGAAATGTATTAGATTTGTCTGACATGACCCACTGTGAATCCATGCTGCCTTGGGTCCTGTGCCCTGCTGGCCTCTAGGTACTCAACAATTCTTTCTTTCAGAAGTGATTCCATCATTTTCCCTACCACTGAAGTCAAACTAATACATCTGTAGCTTCCTGCCTCTGCTTTGCTCCCACTATTGTAAGTGGAATCACATCCACCCTCCTCCAGTCCTCAGGTACCACACTATCCTCCCTGATTTCTTAAAAAGGGTAATCAGTGGTGTCACTAGTTCTCCCCTTAGTTCTTTTAGAATTCTTAGGTGAATCCCGTCAGGTCCCATTGTTTTGTCCACTTTCAGTTTCAGGAGTTCTTTCAGAACCCTTTCTTCTGTGAATGGACTGGTATCAACCCCCTATCCAGAGTGTTTCTATTGATTGGATTATGGTTTTCTGTGTACCAGTTTTCTGTGACTGCCACAATATTCAGGCTTCCTTCTTCAATCAAGGCCACTAGTTCAGAAAGCTTGTTACCCAGACTACAGGCATTGGTACTCATTGCCCTCCATTTTTTTTATTGCCTTACCCTCTTTTAGCCCCATCCCTGTCCTTACTGCCTTTGCCCTTTTCTCCATTTACCCCTACCCTTCTCCCTATTGACTTCTCTATTTTGGTGTTTACCTCGCTAACTACCATGTTTTGTGGGGGGGTTGGGATTTTCCTGCTTCTTATCAGTGCCTCCCCACATGGCTAGTTTAAATGCTTACCAATGAAGCATTTAAACCTATCACCTAGGATCCTGATTCCCCTCCTCGACAGATGCAGACCATTTCATCAGTATAGGCCTGTATTCCTCCAGGTGGACCCCCAGTCCCCAATAAAGTCAAAACCCTGATCTCTGCACCAGTTTTTCAACCATTGATTGAATCCCATGGTGTGGAGCACCCTATCCTAAGCCATCCATAGGCAGGCAGCACCTCTGAGAAGGTTACTGTGCATTCTACTTGTCTAAGGCCCCCTCTCAAACTCCACAAACTCCCCTGGCACTGCTCTTATCCCATTCCCAGCCAGGTCATCTGTCTCTAGGTGGACAATGATGTCCAGCTCTGCCCCCTGTGCAGCTGCTCCCATGATTCTGAGGATTTGCTTCCTGTCCCTCCAAGCCATGGCTCCGGGCAGGTGCCTTTCCTCCCTTTCCCCTCCCTCCCCCAGTTCTACCCACCTAACAATTGAGTCCTCCAACAGGAGTTATTACCTTCCCCTGTGGGGTCTTATGCCGCCCGCCTGTGGGTCTCCTTTGTGGAGGTCCAGCATCCTCCTTGGTCTCCACTGAGGGTGCCTTCATAGAGGAATCATGCTCTGCCAGAATGGTGTATGAATTGTGGAGAGGCACCACTGGAGGGATGCACATCTATTCCACCACCCTCACCCTCCCTGAACCCACTGTGGTGCAACCCCTTCTCTTTCTTGGCAACCTCTGAGGCAGCGGTGGCAGCCCTGGAGGTCCCTGGTTGTGAGAAGGGGTCCCTCAAATCCAGGCCAACTCAGCCTGGAGACAAGCCACCTCCTCCTTCAGCCCTGAGAGAATCCTGCAGATGGGACAACACCACATCCTCCAGAAGGTCTCCCAGAAGACTGCTGCTCCAGAGCCACTGCACTGCACCACTCCTATCATGTCTTATTTGTAGCCCCTCGACTGTTGTTTTGTATGCTTACTCTTTCCTCTGTTTTCTTTTTTTTTCTTTTTTCTCCCTACTTTCCTACTGCCTTTGTGCCCTTACAGCTCCTGCGCTTCCTGTTCTGGCACAGGAAGTTCCTGTATTCCTCAATAGTCTCCTTCTTACTTGCTCAGAGACAGACCTCCAGCGGCTAACCCTTTTTTCCTTCTCCTTCTCTCCCTGTCATTCTCTCCTTCTGTTGTGACTTACAGCTTCTCTGTCATTCTCTCCTTCTGTTGTGACTTACAGCTTCTCTCTCCTCCTCTTGTATGTACCTTGTGGACCGAATTGCTAGCTATACCCTTTGTAATTCTGCCAATATAACAGCTACCCACAATCTCCTTTCCTGTTTGGTGATCATCAGTACCCCTCACCATCATGTAATCCTCTCCTGGGTTTTTGCACTCCAAATGCATGATTTTGCACTTTTTCACATTGAAGCTCAGCTGCCACACTCTAGATCATTCCTTTAGTTTACCTAGGTCCCTACTCATTTTTTCCACCCCTCTCAGAGTGTCCACTCTGTTGCAGATCTTAGATTAATCTGCAAAGAGGCACACCTTGTCTTCCAGCCCATCTGCAATGTCACTTATGAAGACTTTAAACAGAATTGGCCCAGAACTGATCCCTAAGGTACCCCGCTGATCATTCTGCTTTCCTCAGATTGAGCTCCATTTACCACCACCTTCTGTCTTCTATCACTCAGCCAGTTCCTAACCCAGTTTACCACCTTGTGACCCACTCCCCAGCTGCCTAGCTTGTTCAGAAATCTTATATGTGGAACAGTTTTGAAGGTCTTACTGAAATTCTGGAAGGCCACATCTTCGACTCTCCCTTGATACACTTCACTGGTCACACAGTCAAAGAAATCAATTAGATTTGTTTGACATGACCTTTCTGCTGTGAATCCAATCTGTCTCTGATTGTATGCTCCACTGGATTCAAGGTGTTACACAATCCTTTCTTTAAGTAGTGATTCCATAATTTCCCTCACTATTGAGGTGTGGTCTAAAGTTTCCAGCCTCCTCCCTACTCCTACTTTTGTGAAGAGGGAATGCATCTGCCCTCCGCCAGTCTTCTGGAACCACTCCCATATCAAGTGACTCATTGAACAGGACTGCCAGTGGTGTTGCCAGCACCTCCCATAGTTCCCTTAATTTTCTAGGATATATCCCATCCAGTCCAATTGCCTTGTCCACTTTCAGTTTTGTGAGTTCTTTTAGGACTCTGTCTTCCATTTGCTCATGTTGCCTAACTGTGGTCCCTCACCTTCTCCTTCTTCTGTGAATACAGAACAAGCATATTTGTTCAGTATTGGTGCTTTTTACAGGTCCTCCTCCACACACTCCCCTTCTTCCCCTTTAAGCCTCGCAATCTCACCCATTTTTTTCTCCTTTCACTAATATACTAATAAAAAGTTTTGTTCCCTTTTTTTATCTCCTGTGCTATATTTTCCTCCATTTGCACCTTTGCACTCATGACTGCTTTCCCTGCCTCCCTCTGTTCATCCAGGTACACTGTACACTACCCTCCTCCTTCTGTATTTCCTTATATTTCCTGAAAGCCATCTTTTTTGCCCTTACCTTCCTGGCCACTTGCTTTGAGAACCATAGTGGTTTTCTCCTTCTCTTACCCTTGTTTACTTGCCTAATGCAAAGGTTTGTTATCTCCACTATGGCTCCTTTCAGACAGACCAACTGCTCCTCAACTCCCCCATTCATCTCTCCTGCTAGGGCATTCTTTTTTATTTCCATGTTGCTGGCATTAGTATACATGGCCTTCCATTTGTCATTTCTCCCTTTATCATCCCATCTTTTGCTTTATTGCCTCCTCCATTTGTCGTTCCTGTTTTTAACCCCTTCCTCCTGTTTTCTGCTGTTCCCCCCCTTTATGAGTTTGGTTACCTCTGGTGATATCATACCTTTATGGTACTTCATGTTGACTGCACTACCCTGTGGGGGTGGGCAGTTAGATTCTACCTTCTTCCTTATGCCACCCACCCACAGGCTAATTAAATGCTTCCCAATAAAGCTTTTAAACCATTCACTAAGGATAACAGTCCCTTCCCTGGACAGATGTAAACCATTGTTCTGGTACAGGTACACATTCCTCCAGGTGAGTACCCAGTCCCCAATGAAGCCAAAATCCCTCTCTCTGCACCAGTTCTCCAGCCAAATGTTGAAGTCCCTGTGTGGAGGTTCCTAGTTTCCCCCTTGCCGTAGACAGGCAGCACCTCTGAGAAGGTCACAGAGCTTGTTTCCTGCTGAGGCCCCTCCCCAACTCTCTGAACTCCTCCTGTACCCTTTCTATCCTTGCCTTATCCCTAGCCAGGTTCTTTGTCCCCAAATGGAAAATGACATTAAGTTCCTCCATCCTTGCTGCTGCTGTAGCGATTCTCTGGAACCTCTCCCCATCACTCTGAGTTGTACTTCTCAGTACACACTTTACCTCCCCTTCCTCCACTGTACCTGTCCCCAGATCCACCCCACAGACTATGGCATCCCCCACTAGGATAAGCTTCCTCTTCCTTTGGGGTCCTCTACCACCCACCTGTAGGGCTCTCTTGTGGAGAAGCCACTCATCCCCCTAGGTCATAACTTCAGGTGACACTGTGGGATCCTCCCACTCCTCCAAAACCGTGTAGGAGTTCTTCAGTTGCTCCTGGTGGGGATGCACTTTTTGATCTACCCACCTCATCCTCCCTGAGCCCACTGTAGTCCATTCTCTTCTTTTGCTGGTCCACCTTTATTGGAACCTTTTAGGCAGTGGGTGTAGACATGGTGGCCCCTGGGTGTTGATGTAAGGATGTGTTAAGCAGCACCCTCTCACTCCCATCAGTGCTACTGTCAGTAACAGGTATTTCTTCCCAGTCTACACCAGTGGAACCAAATATCTGTCAAATGGAATTCCTTGTATCTAATGATGTTTTGTGCCAGTCGTCAGTGTGACCAGCTCCCACATGCAACCATTGAACTCATCACACAACTCATGTCATTAAATGAATCACTCTGTGGCAAACCATGGCCATGTGAAGGATCTCACATTTGAACTGGGGATCCAGTATGTTTGTGAAAATGTGACTGTGACTATCCAGAACTTTTATAAACTTTGCATCGAGTTCAACTCGCAGCTGCTCTACAGTGCAGCTGCCCCACCTGGAATTTGCATTTTCCTCCACACATCTTTCCACACATGCTTTCAATCTATGCACTGCAAGGATTGCCTCACTCAGACTTGTAGGGAACACACCTAGATTACAGTTGTTCCTTTCAAAGTGCCCAATTGCTCTCAACATGGCATCAGCCAGTGACCACTCATGGTAGCCTAGGACTCCCCCAATGTCACACTCCATTGCCATGCCATGAAATGCATGCTTCTGTTCTAGCAGTCTAGGCAGCATCAGGTATGACAAATTCCATCTGGTACTGCCATCCTGTATCAAGCAATGCTGAGACAGACCAAGGTGTTGTTGCATTTCTCTTAGTTGGTTAGTTGCATTTACAGAGTGATATAAAAAAGCACATATGGAACATGCTGTGGACACAAACTTGCTAGCCTCAGTACTATGATGTACCACAGATGTGACCACTAGATTCATAGTGGGGGAAAGCAATGAATGCTCACAAAGTTTCCATCAGCAACTGCTTTCACCGTATTTGATTTGTGATGAAAAAAATGCAGATTGGTACCAACCATCCATGGTTGCAGCATGTTTTGAATGAAAGCAAGGATGTTCAATGATGTGTGGTCTTTCTCTATTAGTCCAACTACTAGAATAGCAGACCTGGAGTGACTGCCAGATTGTGGATAGATGAAGGGAGAGCCAGTGACATAGGGAGAGAAGGAGGAATCCAAAACAGGAGACAGAGGGTTTTGCTCACACTAGTGTGTGGTCAAGGATACATATGAATGCATGGAGTTTGTATCCTTCTGATGTCTGACGTACAGTGGAAAACTCCCCTCACAGCCTCCAAGGGGAATGTGACAATTGCCAGTCTCACACCCTCATGTATCTTTGGCACCAAAGTGTATGAAAATGTGAAGCCTGATGGGAACTAGTACCATGGCTGTAAGTTCTGTTGCAGATCAATCATTTCACCTCTGAGCTGTGTAATGTGTTGAGCTGTTGGATGGGATGACTGAAACTTAGCTCTGGCCTGTAACCCTTCCACTATTGGCATTAACTATGGATGGAGGGGTGTCCTATGCTTTCCCAATGTTGTGCTAAGAGCAGGGGACTGGTGCCTGGCGGGAGTGGTTTGGGTAAATGGAGGACTGTTTGGTGTTGAAGGAGATGGAGTAATGGTAGCATCAGGCACAGTAGCATTTTTTTTTCAGAGGCATAACATTCTATAGCATTTCCAGTGACACCAGCACCACTGCCTGCATTATCACAATGAGATGGGTCTGATGGAACCACAGGAATAGACTCTGACACTTTAAAATCCTGGAGACATTTTACATTTAGGTGGTTCATTAGGGAAGGTGGTTCTTAAATTTGCCAGAGATTCCTCCTGCTGATAGTCATACAGCACAGTGCTCACAGTGTCCTTCTGTTATCTTCTTTTAGTAACATGAAATGCAACCATATCATACTCTTACTGCTCCTCCTGACAATACTCGTGTATCTAGTGTCTCCAGTACCACCACCACCACCACTGTTATGCTCTGGGATGGAGTCTGCTGAACAAAGTGCTGAAGGGTAGTTCTTGTGGAGTTTGTTTAGGGGGCGGAGCCCTATCTTGCTTTCCCCTGCCACTGCATTGTCAAGACGTTATACTCTGCCTCATCTTCAAATCTGCTTAGGTTAATCTCTTCAGATGATGTATCAGAGGACAAATTTCCCGGTGGAAAGTACTCCGACCTGGATGAGTGTGCCTCCTCCTCATCTGCACTGACAGGTTCTACAGTAGAGAAGACAGGTTGAGAAACAAGAGGTGTCACTGTAGGGGTGGACACAGTACTGGAAATAGTTGTACAGCTGGCAGGTGCCTCACAGGTAGTAGTGGCCACTGTCACTTTAGCAGTACTGGTTGTCACCATGGTTACAGTAGCAGGTGTAGTTTGGGTCACAGTGGCAGGAGTGGTCTGGGCTACAGCGGCAGGAGTGGTCTCAGACACAAAGGCAGCAGTGGCTGGCATGGCCACTATCACAGCAGAAGTTGGGATAATAGTAGTCTCAGTGGATGAGTAGAGGATCAGAGCAGTGGTGGTTATCAGGGAGGAAGTCCTGATCCTTGTGGTACTAGTGGCACTGGCAAGGCAGGAAGAGGACACATTCACAATGAGGCCTATGCACCAGTGGATAGGATTTACACACCGGAGGCACATGTCCCACCTGCAGAGGTCCACACCTGAGGACAGGTGTGTGCTGGTGGACTTCAACACCAGCCACCAGCTATCCATGTCCCTGCCTCCCTGGCACACAGAATACCACAGGGCAGCCAGTAGTGGAGTTGCAGACCTGGCCAGGCATCAATCGGATGTCCAGGCTGGGTCCCTCAGTGGATCCCTGCACAGCAGGGCACGTGTTGGCAGTGTGCCCCGCAGATGATCAACAGCTGGTGGGTATGGAAGTGAGAGGAGGACAAAGCCACCTGCCCTCCCACAATGCAGCACCAGATAATTGCACAGGGATAGGGTGTGGGGGGGGGGTCTGTTGGTGGTGCCGGGGGATGTACCCCACCATATGCCTTGGGGGACCAGTGGTGGGGGTAAGCTGGCATTGCTCTTTGATGGGGCAGCATCCATGGGCCAGTGGCCCTCAGTAGTTTGTGGGTGGGGGGGCAACTGGACGGTGCCACACACTGATATGTGCTGGGGAAGGTGGTGCCTAGTGGCCATGGAGGGTATGGATGCTGTGGTCCCAGTGGGTAAGTGGGCTATCCACCCCATCCGGCCAATGACTCGATGTCTGCATGGGTCTAATAGGGGGCTAATGGCAGGATTATCCCTGGCATACCCTGTGCCCTCCTCCTCACCCCTGCGGCCAGCACTAAGCATTGTTGTGCATGGTGAGTAGTGCTGGCACCCCCCAGCCCACCCCCCATGAGGTATGGTCTGCGTACATGGAGGATCAGATGCACTGGGGCTGTGCACATGCCATTGGTACATCCAGCAGAGGGGGGCACATTGGGTGAAGAGTGGCTACATGCCCAAGATATGCAGTGCATAGCCACTTTGCAGGATCATGCATAGGCCACATTGGTACAGTAGTATCAGTGGCAGTTCTTGACAATGTTCTCTTAGCAAGACTGCTAGTTGTCTGAATGATACTTTATCTTTTCCCAGGTGTCTGCCGATGCCATACTGGTGCTTTTGGAGACTGCAGGCTTTGATGGGGTAAAACATAATTTTGTATGACAAATGCATCCTGTAAGTCACTCGGCAGCATGCTCACCATCTCTTACTGCTTGCTACTCAGCATACTGTATGCTGCAGCTTTGCTTGGGCTGCTGGACCAACCAAGTTTTCTGGTACTATGCCCTCTGTCTGCCATGGTTGTATTCCTCACAGGAAGATGTATTAAATTGATGTTATGTTATTGTGAAATATAGTTACTCAAGCCACTGCAGCAATGCTGAACTGACAAGTTTCACTATCAACTAACAATCAAGCCTGACTAAATTCTCAGAATATATATATATACTGTATATATATATATATATATATATATATATATATACATATATATAAATTTCTTCTTGTGCACACAGCTAGAAACTTAGAACAATAACTTAAGTGCATAGCTGTGCACACACACAGAACAGAAAAGCAGTCATCTGAAGTGGTGGATGTCAGCCTTGTAGTCCCACCTTACCAGTTACTGTGTACATTTACTTGCTTAAGTGGCCTTGTATAGACTCAAGCCTATGTTCCTCACAGGAAGATTTATAATATTAAATGTAATTATATTTATTATGAAATTAGGTAACTCAAGTCTCTGCAGCAATACTGAGCTGACAAATCTCACTTTCAACCAATACCGACTAAATTCTAAGAAATTATCTATATATATATTAAATATCTTCTTGGGCACACAGCCACAAACTTAGAAAAATGTTCTGAGTGCACAGCACTGCACACTCACAAAACAGAAATGCAACTAACAGAAGTTGTAAGCGTCAGCCAACTTTTCACACTCTAAGAGTTATGGTGCACTCACACTTGCTAAAGTGGCCATGGAGGGACCCAAGCCTGGGACCATGACAGGAAGAATTCTTGATATTAAATTTAAAATTATATTTATTATAAAAATAATGTCACTCAAGTCACTGCAGCAATGCTGAGCCAACTAGTCTCACTGTCACCTAATAGTCAAGCCTGACTAAATTTGCAGAAAAAATAACATTTTTTTATTTCTTCATAGGCATGAAACCAAGCCACCAACAACAATGGAAAAAGCATGTCATTATGCTCACTGCATTTTGGTTAGACTACTTGCTTGTCTTTGTTTCAGACAACAACTAAGTTACAAAATCTTTAAATTTCTAATCAAAATAAACTCTTACAACTTCTTCATTACTCCCCTTAAGCTGTTAGTCTTTAAATCACACCATACTGCATGTTTAAATATTGTTTGTTTAGTACAGTACATACACACACACACATACACACACCAGAATTGGACTGGCCAGGATGGATACCTGTAAATTGCTGGGTGGGACCCCCTCATGTGTACTCAGATGTACATTATATATGGGGGGGGTTCAACATCAGTAATAACAAGTAACTAGAGTATAGCAGTACTTACTAGTAGTGTATCAGTTCACTTCACCTGACTCCACTGAGTTCTCCACACTTTCTCTCTCTCTCTTTCTCTTCTCATATGTTATGCAGTTTCACTGGCTGGCCTGCCCACAAGTTGGCAGATGAGACAGCAATGACTAGACTTTGAATATCTAGAAGGAAGGAAGGTAAAGCAATAGCAATAAGCAATTGGTAATGCCAGTTCAAAAGTTGTTTAACAGCCTATCAGTGCCAATGTCTATGGGGACTGGGATCCTTTGTCTGGCACAGCACTGATGTATGGACCCCCCTGCTGGGCAGGCCAGCATTCATCATGCAGTAGGAAAAAAAAAACAAAGAGTGTTGGAAGGAAGTCAGGACTCAGGAGCTTTACTGTATCAGCACAGCACCTATATTTTACATCACAGTCAGTCCCAGCTGGTCAAACATATTTTTGCGGATTGCAGTCTAGTTGCAGCTTACTAGTGGGCCGTGGGCTGGGTGGAAGGGTGGCAATAGTCTGGAGCTCAGTAGGGACAAAGTCCAAAGTGTTAATGCCTTGTACATATGTATATTGTTATATACTAGCACTTATGTCATTGTATTACTGTTTTTTGTTACCCCTGTCATTGTATTACTGTTTATGATACCCTTGTCAATGTAATAACACTTGCACTTCTTGACCACTCAGGTCCATCTTGTAAATGAGCTATGCTCAATGATGTTCGCCTGATTAAATAAAGATTTTGATTGATTGATTGAAAGTCAGCTAATGGTTGTTCTGTGGTCTGGCATGTCATCACCGGGCCGTCTGTCACGTGGCAGGCAGTTCAAAAACTGGCCCCAAAGTAGGGATCAGTTTCTTTCTAATGTGCTTATACTCCAAGTGAGTCTTGCTGGTTATGTGGCATTCACCTCTCCAGTTGGAGCCCGTTAGAGTCATCAGCAAGAAGGAGCTCCTGAGAGAGAGAACAAAAAAAGTGTTTGTGCAAGTTACAGTAGTTTCATCTCAGAATTGAATCCTGTCTCCAAACTCCAACTGATCAGTTTACTTAATTTTTATTCTGAGAAGATTTGATGCCACTGAATGGGAGGCTTTTTAATGCAGTGAGTGCTTTTATTTGCTGTTTCTTTTTGCCTCTCCATACTGCTCGAGGCTGCTTGAGCTGTCAGTGCTGCCTGGCTTCCTTGAAAAAATAATAGGTAAAATTTAAATTCTACTACCCGCTGTTTCTTACAATATCTTCCCACCTCCAACAGGCCTGGCCCCAGCTGACTATTGTTTGATCCAACAACTCCCCTGCTAGCTGCTGACATTACTGTGTTTATTCATCTCAACTCTTGGCCCAGTGCCCATCTGACTTTGTTGTTTATTATTTAACAACATTAGCTGAGTTACTTAACTGTTTTTAAGTTTAAACCTTAGCTCAGCCATCTAAGTACTTTGTTGAATCAACCACTCCCAGCGAAGTCAACTTACCTGGCTCAACCACTCTGTTTGCTCTAGATGCCACCCCCCCCACTCTTGGAGATACAGGTTCTGGAAACTGCCTCTGATGACAGTTCAGTTAGCCAAAATTTGACTTTTGTTAGTCAGATGGAATTGTTGCAATAGTTACAGTTACTTGAATAATCATGTTTCTCCAGGACGTGGGGGTTCATTTGGAGCAAACTAAGTCTGTGTTGGAGTTTTAAGTTTTGTGTGTGTGTGTGTGTGTGTGTGTATGTGTGTGTGTGGTGGAGGGTGTTTGGAGCAAACTGATTTGGCAGCTGGCTGTAGAAGTCAAAGGTCAGGGGTTCACCGCAGCACAATTTTCATTTTGTTATTTTTATGTTTTAATGTGGGCCCTAATTATTTTAATGGGTTATGTATTATTCTTGTAGTACCCATTAAGACCTTTGTTTTGATAAATGGATGTCCCCTTAATTCCAGATAGTGAGGGAGTTATGGCTTGTTGAAGTTGAAATCTAGGGAAAAAAACTAAGTCAAAAATCTTTTTTCATATGAGGGCATTCTCTTTTCATATGAATGAAAAAAAGACATACAAAAAAAGGATACCTACATACAAATAAATTGGAAAAAACCTAGGTCTAAATTATTTTTTCATATGAGGGCATTCCTTTTTCATATGTATGAAAAAAGCTTACAAAAAAGGATGCCTTTATATAAAATAGAATGGGAAAAAACTAGGTCTAAATAATTTTTTGTATGAGGAATTCTTTTTTTCATATGAATGAAAAAAGCATACAAAAAAGGAACCCTTCATACAAAAAAAGAATGGGAAACATCTAAATCCAAAATATTTTTTTTGTGTGTGAGGGCATGCTTTTTCATACGAGCGAAAAAAGCATACTAGAAAGGATGACTTCATACAAAAAAAGAATTTGGACTTAGGTTTTTGCTATTCTTTTTTTCATATAAAGGCATCCTTTTTCATATGCTTTTTTTATTTATTTGAAAAAAGAATGCCTTCATACAAAAAAATAATCGAAAAAAAAAACTACGTCCAAATGCTTTTTTTCACTTGATGCCGTCCTTTTTTTGTATTCACTAATTCATTTTTCATATGGCCATACAAAAAAAGGAAAATTTGCTAAAAAAAAAGAAAATTATTTTTAAATGTAAAAAAAGCACATTTCTGTATCATTTTTCCAGAAACTAAGTGCACAATCCACCTAATGGGGTCTGATTAGAAAGATACATGTGCTGGTGTGTGTGCAGAATGTCAGTTTTGTGGGGTTTGATTTTTTTTGTTGAAAAAAGCAGAAACATGAGGGCAGTCATACAAAAAATATTTTTTCCTCATGAAAAGGATTATCCCCATATGAAAAAAGATTATTTTTTGTATGGACTAAATTTTTTTTTTGTTCCAAGCAGCTATCCTAAAAACTGTACTGAACATGCTCAGAACTGAAATTTTAAAATATAATATCTTTGGAATAGATTAATATGTTTTCACCAAACTAGTAAAATCCACATATGTGGGCCAAGCCCTTTCCATCCTGAAAATTGCAGCCAAGCCCTTTTCATCCTGAAATTTGCAGACCAGCATTCCAAACCGTGCAGGCGCTATGCGATAGCAAAAAAAGAAAACCACAGATTTTTTTTTTTTTACTTTTTTTGCTATCTGGCTCTTGGAATCCACACATCCAATCACAATGAAACTTGACACATCAAAAGAGCTACCCCAAGTGCATGCAAAAGGTTATGCAAATCTGTTGAACAGTTGTAGAAACACTAAAGTGCAAATTTTGAGGTTTAACATAGAAACCCCTGCTCAGCCTTATCTATACTGGTGCTAATGTGCCACTATAATGCTATGTTAGGTTATCCCTTCAGAGGTACTGCATGCATTGGAAATCAATGACAAACCATACCTAAACTATGTTATTTGTATTTTTTATATTTTGTGTAACATTAATTCAGCTGTTTAGATATATAGGCCCAGATATTCAAACTGCACCAGGCTGTGATGCAAGCCTGGGCGCAGCTCAATTTTGTTGCACATGGGTGTGGCCAGGGCGATATTCAATGGAGCTGCGCTATGGCACAACTGCTTTGAATATCGCACCCTGGCCACCCCCACTGTGCATGGTGCAGTGGCACTGTGCCAGAGCAAGTGGTCAGAGTGAAGCATGGAGATGACGTGGCGCAAGTGCCATTGCGCCATGCACAGCATCTGCGATATTCAAAGGAGGACATGCAAATGGGGCCATAATTTATGCAAGGCACACAGGGGGCCATTTGCATCTGATTACGGACCCATTTGCATGCCATTATTATGCAGGTGCATCGATCCCCGATGACTTGCACCTGGCGCCCTGCCAGGCAGTAGTCGTCGGGGACCAACGCCCCCTGCAGCCCGATCGCGGGATGTCCCGTAAGAGACAAAAAAGTCCAATATCCCTGGTGGTCATTCACATATCTGGACTGACTAGTACGGTATGGGCTGCATGACCATTGGCTCATGCTCTGAACCAATGGGCGTGCAGCCCTACCGAGCTGTCAGTCGGCAGGCGGTGGGTGGCAGGCGGGTGGGGTGCTGCCGCCCGCTGGATGATGGGGAGGGGAGGTGGGGCTCTGTGGGTGAGTGGGGTGGGGGGTACACTAGATCACCAGGGATAGCAGACTTGGGGAGGGTGATGACTGATGCCCGGGATCGTGCTCCATGCGGTCCACTGGACCACCAGGGATAGCGGACTTGGGGGGGATGAATGATGCCCACGATCGGGCTCCATGCGGTCCACTGGACCACCAGGGATATTGGACTTAGTGGGGGGGATTAATGATGCCCATGATCGGGGCATGGGGGAGCGCCGCCAGGTGCGGCAGGAACAGGTGATGGCCACTCACAGGTGGCAGCTGCTGTGTTGCGCCCTGCAATGCGGCAACTCACCTGTGGGTGGCCCTCACTTGTTCCTTTTTTTTAGGCATAACTTTGTGCAGGTGCAGGTAGGGGTTGTGCATTCTGTGACTCTGCATGGCCCGGACTGAATATCGGGCTGTGCAGGTTATGCATGGGCACCCCCACCTGTGCCTGCATACATTACTGATGCGCCCGCGATCGGAATTTGGTGCTATGACTTTTCACTTTTAAATATCGCACTGGGGCACAACCCTTTTGAATATCTGGGCCATAGTATATTTTATATTCAGATACTGGGAAACCATTAGTGTGTGGGTGATATAGATTGAAACTGTATAAGATGAAAGTAAGTATAATAAGATACCAAAGGCATTAAATAGTACAATATTTTTTCAAGAAGTGTGAATTACAGGCATGTTATCAATTGTGTCCCCCCCCCAGACTACACAATCACAGGGAGTGCTGAAAGAAATGACAGCTCTCATAAATTGGCTTAATTTACTGGCAGCAATGAAATACTACAAATGTAACTAAAAAATAAAATTTACAATGACAATGTCACTACTGATGAGAATATAGAATGCTACACAATTTAGCAGCTTACGAAAACATGCAATATTAGTAGAGGGTATTGATTAGCATGTAATGTAGGATCAGTTATGATGTCTTTGTCATTGCACCCCCCCCCACCCACATACACACACACACACACACGCTGGTAATGATGGCTGTCAAACAGTATGATCTATTAATACCTACTGCCAATGGTGTTTTTAGATATTTATCATTTGCCTTTTACTCGAAAACATCTTACTTTTCTGCCCCTATAGTACTTACTTCTGTCTGACATATAAGAAAAACCTGACGACCACCATCTTACTTGTTCAGATCCTTCTTTATTTACTTTCCTTGCCATGCTGTCCTGAAACTAATCTTTAGTTTTCTAGTATTGTCCTGTCTTAGTGCAACACAGGATATGGGTAGTAGTGGTAAGCAAGCATTGGGGTGTGACTTGGTGTGGGTTGTGTGCAGACAGGAATGTAGGGTACCTAAAATTGCTGGGTTCAGTTAAACACCACTCATAAAACTGCACAGCTCCCATCTCTGCCCTCTGTAGACTGGCTGAGGAGAATGCTATAAATCTAATTGTCCCTGGATCCCCACCCAGAAATAACTCAGGCTACTATTTTGTCACTTCGGATGCTCGCTGGTAATATTTATTAAAAAGGCACAATTATATCCAGATGAGGGGAGTAGCCTTCAAGCCCAAGGGGGGGAGGGGGGAAACAGACTGGAGGTGGAGGTTTCAGGAGGAGCAGGGGGAGGATGGAAGTATAAGGAATCTGGGTGGGGTTCGACAAAAGGATCAGGATAAGGGGTGAATAGTGTTAGTAAATGCCAGGAGCTTGGGAAACAAGATGCCAGAGTTCCAGGCCATGCTGTTCGAGGGGGTGGATGTGGCGGCAGTTACGAAACGTGACAACAAAACCATGACTGGGACCTAAATGTACGGGGGTACACTATGCTTAGGAAGGATAGAAAGGAGGGCAGAGGGTGGAGTGGCTATGTTCATTAGAGATGACATAGAAATTGCTATGGTAGAAGAGGCAGAGGGAAACGTGGAGTCTTATGGGTCACTCATCATCCCCAGCAGGAGATAAGGCTTAAGCTGGGAGTAGTACAGGCCTCTGGGATGAGTGATGTTCTAGAGGATGGTTTGCTGGACAACATCATTGCCCAGTGTGGTCCAAAAGGGAAGGAGTGTTGATGGGGGACCTTATTATGCCAGGTACTAACTGGGGAACCATGTCCTCTAAGGTGGCCAAGGAGCAGAGGCTGCTGGATGGCTTCCAGGATGTGTTCTTAACACAGCATGTGATGGAGCCCACAAGGGAGGGCATGTCCTGGATGTGGTTCTGGCAGATGGGGATCTGGTAAGGGACATGGTTGTACAGGACCCTGACTGGGAGTGACCACAATACTGTCTGGTTTCAAATAAGCATTGGGGAGTGGGGGTGAGATCTAGGACACTGGCAGTGGACTTCAGGGGCAAGACTTATGGGCATGGGAAATATTCTCAAGGATCACTTGAAGGATTACCTCAACAACAAGTGTGGAAAGGAGATGGGAGGTCATAAAACGGGACTTCATGAGGCAGTCAGGATCTGCGCTAGTTGAAACGTAAGGGAGCAAGGTCACATAAACCATGCTGGTGGTCCAGTGAGGTCCAGGTAGCAGTCGAGAAAAGAAGGCGGCTTACAAAAAATATAAAACAACAAGAGGGGATAGGGATAAGGAAATGTACCAGCTTGCATCTAGAAAAGTCACCCGTATGGTGAGGGGAGCAAAGTCCAGTAAAGAGCAACGGCTGGCACAGGGGATACATGGAGGGGAAAAGGGGTTCTTCCAGTACATTGGGGAGCGGAGAAAAACTAAGGGCCATCTCAGCAGATTGAGATCAGAAGGAGGGTGGGTGGAAGAGGCGAGGGACCAGGCAGAGGTATTTAATGAGTACTTTGCCTCTGTGTTCACTAGGGAGGGGGATGGGATATCTACAAAGCAAGGCACAAAGGGATAGAAGCGGCAGGGGCGGGATCAGGGAGCAGCAGAAATGGAGCAAAGGGAAAGGTACCCCAGGGGTGTCACATCTGGATAAGGATAAAAGACCAGTAAGGTGGAGGGACGGATGATGCCATCCCCACCAAAGGGTGTGGTTTGCCCTCAAGGCCCTAAAGAAAGACAAATCTCTGGGCGGATGGCATTCATCCGAGAGTACTATGGGAATTGGCGGACATACTGGCTGCACCTGGCGGAGCTTTTCAACAGGTCACTTGAGACAGGGAGGGTACCTAGGGATTGGCGAGAGGCACATGGTGGTACCAATCCATAAAGGGGAAGGAAGTACCAGGAAACTATAGACCCATCAGTTTAACCTCGGTGGTGGGAAAATTAATGGAGAGTATACTAAAGGAACGATTGGGGTTTACTTGAGGAGGTGGGTGGTCTGGATAGTCGGCAGCATGGGTTTGTGCTAGGTAGATCATGTCAAACCAACCTTGTGGAGTTCTATGAATGGGTAACATCAGAACTGGACAGGGTAAGCCTGTGGATGTATTATTCTTGGACTTCAGCAAGGCGTTTGACTCTGTCCCCACAATGGTCTGGTGGAGAAACTGATGGGGTTAGAGTAGGCCCTTTGATGGTCAGATGGATTGAAAACTGGATAGCTGGACGACTCAGAGAGTAGTGGTCTGTGGGGAGCTCGAACCCTACAGAGGTTGTGTGGGGTACCACAGGGCTCGGTCCTGGGTCCAATCCTGTTTAATGCATACATATCAGACATCAGGGATGGTATAGGGTGTGAAATGAGTCTCTTCAGCGGATGA
This sequence comes from Neoceratodus forsteri, assembly GCA_016271365.2. Classification (NCBI taxonomy): domain Eukaryota; kingdom Metazoa; phylum Chordata; order Ceratodontiformes; family Ceratodontidae; genus Neoceratodus; species Neoceratodus forsteri. The sequence continues at coordinate 769,121,868 of CM057449.1, read as the reverse complement.
CTCCAAGATGGGAGCAGTAGTTGAGGAGAAGAGGGAGGTTGGCCCTGGGGACCTGGACACCCTGGAAAGCTGGGCTCACACATGGAAATTAAATTTCAATATCACCAAGTGCAAGGTGTTGCATCTTGGTCGGGAAACCCTAAACACATGTACACTCTGGGAGGGAGGTGCTGGAAGCCTCAACAGGGGAAAAGACCTAGGGTCATGGTGGATACATGTATGAATAACACTGAGCAGTGCAGGAGAGCAGCTAGCAAGGCAAACAGGATGTTGGGATGCATCGCAAGGGGATCACCTCTAGGAGCAAGGAAGTGATTCTGCCACTGTACAATGGACTGGTTAGACACACCTTGAGTACTGTGTACAGTACTGAGACCACACTTGAAGAGGGACATACAGCTCCTGGAGAGGGTACAGAGGAGGGCAACAAAGATGATACGAGGCTAGGGATTTGACTTACGAGGACAGACTTGAGGAGCTCTGCCTGTTTTCATTGAGAGGAGAGAGAGGGGACATGATTGAGGTCTTCAAGTACCTCAAGGGAATAAATAGGGTAAACATGGAGGATCTTTAGACTAAAGCAGGGAGGCATCACCAGAGGGCATGGTTTGAAGTTGGAAGGTGGAAGGTGAGGGGAAAAGAGGAGGAGGTTTTTCACTGAGAGGGTGGTGGACCCTTGGAATGCTTTGCCTGGTGAGCTGGTTCAGAGATCCACAGTGGAGAGCTTTAAGAGAGGGTGGGACAGACACAGAAAGTGGATGTATCAGATGATGGCCTGTCCCGGGGGGGTGGGGATGGATGATAGGGGTTTCTGGAGCACAAGGGATGGGTGGGTCTCGGCACCCAACTAAGGATCTAGGTTCGAGCAGACTTGATAGACCATAAGGCCTAATCTGCTGGCAAATAGTATGTTAGTATGTTATATATTTACATCCCAATTTCATTTCTAACAATCAATATTTACAATTTAGACATATCAGTCCAATATCATGTTCTAGGACATAGCAGTCCTGTCTTCCCTCTTGTGGTTCTTCCTTCTTGTTCTTTTCCTCACTCAAAGTTCCTTCTCGGGATCAGGACACTGTGATCTGGCCCCCCCTTCAATCACCATAACCAGGTCATCACACTTACCCAGACCTCCCCCCCACTAGGTGCAGACATAGTGATCTGCCCCCTAGCTCATATCCCTCCCTACCCTGTTACTCCCACACCTGGGTTCCTTTATCCCCAGCCCATGGTGCCTACCCCTCCCTCTACCTGCCCCACCTTTTCTCCTTGCTCTCAACCCTTTCCACTGACCCATCTCCAGCTTGCGATGGAAGATGAGGCTCCCCCCCTTGTGGGTTAAAATCTCAGGCCATTTTTATTAGTTTCCAACACAAGTGCCCCAAAGGGCTGCAGGAACTGGCACATACCAAACTCCGTCAGGTGTACCTCATCTGCCCGGTACACCTCAGCCTGCTTGTATGAAATGTCCCTATGCTGGATGTGCACCCCCCATTTCAATCACTGCCACCTTCCTGTTCAACTTCCTTTCTGTTCACCTTCCTGTTCGGGTGCTTTCATGCCACCTCCACCACCTTAACCCCTTTTGCTCCCCTCTACACCCTCAAGGATGTGATCTCAGACCAGCCGATCACCACCCCCAGTCACCAGCCATTTATCCTCTCCACGTCTGAGATTGTGTCCCTCATCAGAGACCCCCATGGCAATATGCCTAGATCATTACCCCCACATATGAACAATGATACAGTGAGCACTGGCCCAGTGCACCCGTAGCTCCTCCAACTGGGTAAGCAACTGCGACTACCTCATGATCCTCAACCCTCTCTACTGCACTTTGGTATGCTCTGCCTCTGGGTGCAACTGCGTCCCTCTCCTTGTGGCAGCTGCAAACTTCTCCACCCACTAGATGAACGAGTGACCCACGATCCACGATCCCCTCTTGGAGCCCGCTGCAGAAAGAGAAAAGGAACACAAATTAGCCATATCAACACCTCACATATCTCCTATAACAGTTGGATTTCCATCTCCCCACCCATTTGAACTCATCCTCACTCACTGCTCCAGTGGCCACCTCTGACACTGCACCTATCCTGAATGAAAGTAGGGCAAACTTGCTGGGGTTCTCCCCCACATACGCCAATGCTTTCTTCAGCACTGCACCTACCTGGAACCCCATCACTGGGGACCTGTCCCCATGTAAGAAAAAGGCCCCCTTCATTGGGCCTCTTCTCTAGCCATTTTCCCTCATGGCCTGGACTGTGCACACTCCTGCCTCCAGCTGCCTGTGCACCTCCACTGCAGTGCCCTTCCCCCACTGGTCCATTTTGGACCTCCGCAGCCAGATGACCACCTTATCCTTGTCCAATCTCACATTCTCCCCTTGTAAACCTCTGGCAGCCTCCACCTTTTTGGACGCCACCACCTCTCCAACCCTGAAAGCCCCCCTAGCCATGATTGCAAATATGTCCCTGAATAAGCAGGCTTCTTTTGCTGAACTGCAAATGTTGTCCAAAGCCCCCACCACCTTCATGAGTAAAGGCCTCATTATGGGCCTTCTCTTGTCCTGCCTTGTGCCCTGCCCCCTCTGCTAACCTGTGACAATCCACCTGATGGACCAGCCTCTCACAGCTTCCAACCACCCCCAGTCCCTGCACATCCAACAGATACCTGCCAGCTGGACCATCATGGTGGCATAAGCCGACCCTTCCTCCCATTTCGCCACTATGTACTGCATTACCGGTTCTTCTTGGACCTTCTCCACAATATTCCAGCCCATTCTAGGCCCAAATTCCTTGAAGCCTGCCCAAGCCCCCTCATAGGCTTTCAGGGTGGGGTGTTGTCCGGCCATGACCCTCTGTACAGGCCCTGGCTTTCTCCCTCCAATCTCCCACAAGCAGTCTGGGATTTTGGTCTGGGCAGGTGCAGCATGTGTTGACAACTCCCAGAACCGCTCCATCTGAAAATGAGAAAGACAGTCAGCCACATCATTCCATATCCCCTCAATGTGTTGTGCCCAAAAGGACAGGTTCTATTGCAACTCCAATAGCACACCATAGAGGGAAGAGTGACCAGTGGGGTACCACAAGGATCAGTGCTGGGACCGGTCCTATTCAACATCTTCCTCAGTGACATTGTGCAGGACCTAGAAGGCAGAATTTCACTGTTCGCTGATGACACAAAGCTCTGTAACAGAGTAGACACACCAGAGGGTGTAGACAGAATGAGAAGTGACCTGCAGAAACTTGAAGAATGGTCAGGGGTTTGGCAGTTGAAATTCAATGCAAAGAAGTGCAAGATAATGACATATGGCACAAAAACCCTGGCACAGTATATCAGTTGGGGGGTGAGGATATAGCATGCACCAAGCAAGAAAGGGATCTTGGGATTATCATCTCTGATGACCTCAAGGTAGGGAAACAGTGTGACAAGGCAGCAGGTAAAGCAAATAGGATGCTGGGATGCATAGGCAGGGACATCACCAGCAGGAAAAGGGAGGTCATAATTCCACTATATAAGACACTAGTGAGGCCCCACCTGGAGTACAGTGTACAGTTCTGGAGACCTTACCTACGAAGGACATAGACAGGGTAGATAAGGTTCAGAGGAGGGCAACAAAGATGGTGCATGGATTGCATCACAAGTCCTATGAGGACAGGTTGAAGGAACTGAACATGTACTCCCTGGAGGAGAGGAGGGAGAGAGGGGATATGATAGAGACATACAAGTATCTTACAGGGAGGAACAGGGTGCAGGAATACACTATTTTTAAGTGAAAAAGATGTTCCAGAACTAGAGGGCATGGGATGAAGTTGGAGGGAGGACGATTCAGAGGAAACGTGAGGAAGAATTTCATCACAGAACAGGTGGTGGACAAGTGGAACACCCTGCCAGAGGAAGTGATGGGGGCTGAAACAATCACGGGATTTAAGAATGCATGGGATAGACATAAAGGAATTCTGGAGGTCAGGGGTAAGGGGCAACAGACTTCTAGGAAAACATAAACTGAACTTACAAGCTCAAATGGGCAGACTGGGTGGGCCATAGGCCCTTATCTGCCAACACTGTCTATGTATCTATGTATCTATGTACCATGTACCTCAGGACCTGACCTACCGACTCTGTATGGCCACTCTGTCTGTTGATCACCTCCACTATGCCCTTGTTGTCACACCAAAATAGAATGTGCTGCCCTGTCATCTGGTGTCCCCAGATTTACAAAGTTACCCATATTGGGAAGATTTCAAGAAAGGTGATGTCCTTGGTCCACCCCCACTCTTGCCATTGTGCTGGCCACACCTCAGAGATCCACTCCCCTTGGAAGTGAGCCCCCATCCCGAAACCCCACGCTGTGTCTGTATACAGCTACATGTATGTATTGTAGGCCCACTCCTCCTGCCAGAATGTCACCCCATTGTTCAATTCCTGAAAGTTCTCCCATACCTGGAGCTCCTCCCTCACACCTTTGTTGATGTCCACCCAGCGGTGGGGTTGCTTCACCTTCCCCGTGGCCCTCCCCAATTGCCTTGTAAATGCCTTGCCCAGGCTTATGGCCTTGCAGGCAAAATTAAGGTGCCCCAGCAGCTGTTGTACCTGTACCAGTGGCACCCTCCTCCTCCTGCCCACTGGTGCTAGCAACCCTTTTAGCCGTGCCACCTTGTCTCCTGGCAGCCGAAAACACTCCTGCTTTGCATCCACCTTGATTCCTAGGAACTCCAGCCTGCGGGCTGGGCTCTCCATCTTTTCTACTGCCAGGGGGATCCCCATGGTGCTGCACATGTCTTGAAAATCCCTCAACATTCCTTGGGTCCTCCACCTGGCTGGCCCTGATCAACAGGAAATCATCCAGATAGTGGGCTACCCTCCTATTCCCATACCAGATCTCAAATACCCATTGTGCCCATGAAATGAAAGTTTCAAATGTTGAGCACACCACTGAGCAGCCCATAGGCATGGCCTTGTCAAAGTACCACTCACCCTCAAACTGGAAACCAAACAGGTCCCAGTCCGATGAGTGGACTGGCAACAAACAGAATGTGGACTCAATGTCCGTCTTTGCCAGCCAGGCCCCTTCCACTGCCCGGATCAACACCACCGCCCGGTCTGGTGAGGCATAAGAGACCATGCTTAATGGCTCTGGGAATCCCCTCATTTACTGACCCCCCGTCTGGGTAGGACAGATGGTGTATGAGCCTGAACTCCCCCACCAGCTTCTTGGGAACCATTTCCAGGGGCGACACCTGGAAATGCCTGCAAGTGAGTTCTTGTAGCAGTCCCTCCACCCTATCCACCCTGATTTCTTTCTGAATCTTTGCCCAGATGACATCCTCCTTCCCCTTCACAGACCGCAAGTTCTTTGCCCACATCCCCACCCATTCATCCTCAAAGTCTAGTGAGTAACCTCCCCAAAAACCCATCCTCAGTAGCCCGGCTGCTTTCTGATTGCAGTATCCTTCCATCCATGCCTCCACCTCCTCCAGCTTGATGGGGGTACAGGCCAGGGGTGTAGTGCCACCTTCCGCCCACAGGTCCTCTCCTAATTCCATCCCTAGGAGGGATTGTATCCCCCCTCTCCTGGGTCCCTCTGGCCCCTCCCCGATCCTCCCTTTCCCCTCGAAAGGACTGTTCCTGGAGCTGCCCCCCTGATTGCTCGGCTTTGTCGCACCCTTGCCTGCAGGACTTAGCCAGATGTGACCCCCGCAATGTGAACAGATGTGCCTAAACCTGCAGCTAGGCCACGTGCACAATGCCCTACTAAAGACCAAACATGCCTTGGCACTCTGGACCGGTGCGACCCTTTTCGCTGGCTCCGCTACCTGTCCTACCGCTGGCCCAGAGAGGGTCCTTACCCACAACTCTGAGTGGGTGCAGTCCCATCTCAGGTTCCCTTTCACCGCCATTCTCCTATGAAAAGCCTCATCGTATTTCAGCCACCCAAAGCCCAGTTTCACCTTATACGCATCCCTGATGATTGCCATAAAAGTCAGCAGCGGGACTGCCAGGTCCAGCTGCTTCTCCAGCACCAGTGCACTGTATATCAGGAAGCCAGCTTGCCATGTGTTAGTGCTCTTCACCTTGAATTTCATCTTCTCTGCTTTGTGTCCTACCACCGCCAAAGCCACTGCCGTTTCCAACTTGCCCTCTGATTCCTTTTGTTCATATTTTTTTTGTCCGTCTTCTCATAGACCAAAATGAAAATATCAACATACTCTTCTTTCCAGACCTTTTCCTTTATCAAAGCTGGCATATGGTCGCCCAGCGTGAAATCTTGCAGTCCATCATACAGCTTCCTCACCCCCCCCGTGCTCCCCCCGTACTGCCCTTCTTGTCCCTGTCCTAAATGGCCTGCAAGGCCCACTCCATCTTCTTAACTCCCTCCTCCCACATATCTCCCAACAAACCCTCAATATACTCCATTAAATCTGCTTCATTGTTTACTTCCATTTCATCCTTACCACAACCCAGTCGTGGTTCCACCGGAACTGGGATCGGCTCGGCCCCTGCCCCAGGGGCCGCCGGTGGGCTGGGTCCCACCCTCTTCGGTCTCTTGTTTGCCTTCACAATGCCTGCCCTCTCATCACTCTCCTTCCATGTCTTCTGGGCTTCCTCCTCCTCCGCTTCCCTTCTCTTTGCTGCCTCCACCAGCTCTGTCATCTGGTTCATCAGTTTCACTGCTTCTGCCATCATTTTAGAACTGGACACTGGAGTTCTCTTGGGTGCCATCTCCTCTGTCTTTCTTCTAGGTATACAACAAGCACAAATGAAACACAGTGAAACATGCAGTCTGCAGCTTCCTACACCTTGAGGGCTCCAGCCCCCTAATTCCTGAGCCCCATTTTGCCTTGTCCTATATGGATGTGACCCAATCTGTCCTGTCTTTCCCCATATACCTGCAGCATCCTCGCCGTGTCTATGCCCATCTCCCCCAGTGCTCTGGGCAGCCGCCCATGCCTCTGCAAGCCCAGCCAGCCTGCTGCTACCCGGCCCCATCATGGGAGCTAATGGGACTGAAATCTAAGTCTTCAGGCTTGAAGTTCAGTGCCCTAAACCACTACCTACACTGCCACAGACTGCCGGTGCCCTGTGGCAACCAACCCCCCGCCAAGGGACCTCCCTGTGCCCCCCATCCCAGCCCCCATATGGTGGCTGTGCCACGTGGCTAGGCCCAGGCATGCTCCCCCCAGCCTACTAGCTCATGTGCTCTCATGGAGCTGGTGACACTGCCCCCAAATGGTGACTGGGCCCCTCTTCAGGCCTTGATGGCCCCTCATCCTCCCTTCTTGCTGAAATGGTCTCCCCCACCACCCTACTTTCTGGTCGGCCTTCCGATCCAAGATAGTGGCAGTGCCACATGGCCAGGCCTCTGCAGCCTCCCAGTGCCTTCTGGCCTGCTGGCCCAATGCCCCTCTGCAAGGAATTAAAGTGAAATCCCTTATTCCCAACCAGGCCTCATTGCCATCCTATCCTTATAGCTCTGTGTTCTTTTGTTTGCTTTTACTGTTTTCTCCTTTATATATTTTTCTTTTTTTTTTAAATTATTTTTTTTTCTTTTGTGAGAAAAAACCCTTGAGCCACGTGCCTTCCCAAAGAAGTCTGGATGTCTAGTAAGCCAGCGCCTCCCATTCATTCAGTCTCACTGGCTGAACTAGCAATACAAATGCCCCTACCTCGTAGCAACCACCTTGTGGCAATCCTGTAGCCCCAAAATGGTGGCTGCACCATGTGGTTGGGCCTCCCTGGCCTCTGACCTGCATCCAGGCCTCCTGGCCCAAAATTGCCTTTAATGCTACTGCCTCATGCAGCTTGCAGCAATGGCCACTGTGGCCAAACCACTCGCACTCATTTCTCATGCTCCATATTCTTGCCCCATGCCATCTGGCCTAGCTGACACACTGCAGGCCAGCCAGTGCTTCCCTCACAGTGCCACACAGCAGTGCATCTTGAAGCCCTGCCCCCTAGCTTCCACAAAACAGTGCCAGCTCTCCACATTGTAGCGCATTTTCCATTGTGCCACATGCCCTTCCAGAGGGACCACTCAACCAAACCATGCTGATGGAGGGATGCCATGCAGCACTACAAGCATGCTGCCCTGCCACCAGTCTCCCCTCTTCCAGCACTTGCTCTGTGCGATCTGCAAGCCCTCTCACTTGCTCCAAATACCTTTTGCCTCACCACCCAATGGCCTTACACTGGGCTCCCTTACACTGGGAATGAATGCAGAGAAATTCCCACCCTGCTGTCAGCCAACCAGCCCTACCAGCACAAACTCTTGTTAGCCTTTACAGCTCAGGCCACTCACTCCCAAGATTCATACAAAAACCAACCCTTAGTGAAAAACCTGAAAAATTCCATTTTTGTCCAAATAACAAAACCACATACCAGGGCAGGTCAGCAGGACCTTGGATCAGCAAACAACTCAGTCAAGCTCTGGACCCAGCAGCCAAACACTCTGCCCTACCAGCCTCTGCTTTGAGAATAATAAAACCACACAAATTATATAAGATACAGTTTAATATGCCTCCAGATCTGCATTTCCTGCCCATTTCTTCTGTTTTCTGCCTACACAAACTGCATTACAGTTCAGCCAATGCATGTAAAAAACAAACCACCAAATTATAACCCCACATCCCTTGCCTAATTGCCTTAGAGAGAAAAAGGCCTCCCAGCCCTTCAGTGTCTTACCTCAGATTGCCAGCTATGTGCTGTAGTTCAAGCTCTGAAATTTATAGCAATAAAGAGGACTGTCTGAGGGTTGCAGGCCCATATGAAGCCCCTAAGGACCCCAATCAGGACCCCATGTGGCCCCTCCCCTTGGCCAATAGCCAGCAAGCCCCAAATCCTGGTCAAATGACACACGTGTAAGGTCACAGCCCCTCTCCCTTTTCTCCTTGTCTCCTCTCTTTCCCTACCCCATACTCCTCTCCCTTTCTTATTCCTTTCTGGCTGGGTCCCAGGACAACCTGACTTGCCTTTTAGTGGTAAGCTTATTTGTCTGAATTCCTTAAGTTTTAGGAAAGGAAGAAGTCCTGATTCACTTCACATTATAAGCCCTGGAGAGTGAGTACAAGGTGCACCCCAAGGAATACCCTTACTAGGGTTTACAGTGTGAGCCTGTTTGTTGCTGCTGTGTCACATGCATGTTATCACTGCAATTTAACTGACAGCTAATCTAGTTATCATTTTTGGATGGGAGTGAAATAACGTAAGTAAATGTTGGAAGAATAGGATGAATGCTGTGTGAGATAAAAGAAAGTTGCTGTGGCAGCCATCTTGCAACATTCTGAGCCATCAGATGTGAGAGGTAGCAGAGTGGGATATCAATGTAAAAGACAAAAAAAAAAGAAAACTAACATTAGTTTCAATTTGGGAGGTTTGCTGTGCAGGTCGGTGAGTTTTAGATCAGACATAGAAAAGTCTAACATAGGAAACATAATGCCAGAACATAACATTTATAATACCATTGTTGTCCGTAATAGGAACATGACATTTTTAATACTATTGATGCCTGTAATAAAAAAAAGTAGTATGACATCCTGGTTCAAATCCCACTATATCCACTTACTGTGTGAACCTAACTAAGTCTCCTAACTTCGTTCATTTAGTTGAACAGTAGCTTTAAAAAACCTGAAAAGAATGACAGTGCTTGAAAAGACACACTCTATTTAATCTTAGCTAGGCAATCACAATAAAAACCTCTATAAAAATGATGTTTAAAGCAATAGAATTGTAGTGCCAACTGAATAAATTAAGCACCAAACAAAAAGTATCAACTCCAAATGGGAGAAGTGTCTTTATATCATGAAGTTGTTGATGATGATTGTTTTTTCAAATGACAATTAAGATGTTTTTTAAAAAACAAATTACTTCATCCTTCACACAAGCAAGTATATGGGCTGCAGATGCTAGTGAAACAGATATGAAAAGCTGAAGATGTACAGCTCGTAAAACACTGCATACTGGTAGAGCTATGATGGCCAATGTGTTGACTGCATGTCTGGAAAAGAGAAATAGTTGAGACAAATCACACTGTGATTTAAACAGTGAGTGGAGGGAGCCTGGTGGGTGTCCAGGTAGTTTGGGGAGGATTCATCATTCTCCATATGTCAGGTGTCGGTGTTGCTAGGGTGCAGTGCTGTCAATTACCTTAAATAAAACAGATTTGATTTAATATAAATGGGTTTTCAGTCACATACTCAGATTAACTGATCCAAAATCAGTTTAACTGTGCCATTCAATTTTCCATCAAGCTAGTGATGGTCAGTAAGAATACAAATAAAAATTACCTCTATCTCTCAAAAAAACTAAGTACACATTATTTTTCCACATGAAGCCATCCTTTTTTTGTGTGGACAATTTCTTTTTTTGTATGCCCATATGAAATAAGAAAATCAGCTAACAAAAATGGATTTTAAATGTTAAAAAAATTTATTTATGGGTCATTTTTTCAGAACCAAAGTGCAGAATCAATCTAATGAGGTCCAGATTAGCAGGATACCTGAATTGGCATGTGTGCAGGATGTCATTTATGTGGGTTGTGATTTTTATTTTTTACATCGGAAACAAAATGGTGGCTATACGAAAAAATCTATTTTTCCTCACAAAAAAAGGATTACATCCATACAAAAAAGGAAATTTTTCATGTGGACTAAATTCTTTTTTCATTCCTGGCAGCTACCCAAAAGACTGTACTAAGCATGTTCAGATCCAAAATGTAAAAATTTAATAACTCAGGAATGGATTCATATTTTTTCATCAAACTAGCAAAAGGCACATCTGTTGGCCAAGCCTTTCTTACCCTGAATATTTCTGAACAAAATGCCAAACTGTCTTGGTGCAAGGCAATGACAAAGAAACAGCAAAAAACAGCAATTTGTAAATGTGTTTCACTATCCAGATCTCAGAATCTGCACATCCGACCAGCATGAAACTTGACACATCAAGTGATCTATCTTCAAGACCACACATGCAAAATGTTGTGCAAATCCATTGAACAGTTATGAACATGTTAAAGTGCAAAGCTTAAGGTTTAGCATAGAAACCCCTGCTCATCCCTTAATATAGTGGCGTTACTGCACCACTATAATACAAGCATTTGTCAATGCCAAATGTTTGCTTGCTGGCATTGGCAGTGGTAGTGTAGAAGTTACAGAGCTGCGTAATAGGAATGGCAGTGAAGTATTGAACTGAAGCCAACCCCACCACCACCCTGCAGAGAGTGACAGGCATTGGGGTGTGCCTTGGGTCGTCAGGCATAACGTGCCACGCCATTTCAGTACACCCCACCCTGCAGATACTGGTAAGTGTCACGGTGTCTCTTGGGGTCTTTGGCCCTTATGTGCACCCCATTCCATTAGGAAATACAGGAGATGGGTGTGATATAGGAGAATGGGTGAACTTTGGGGTCAAGAGTCCAAGGCATACCCTCGATGCCTCTCACTGGCTGCAGAGGTGGAATAGTATGAGCATTACAGGCAAGAATCCCAAGTCACACCCCTGATGCCTGTCATTCTCTACAGGGTTGGGCGTTATGGTTGGAAACCCTAATACCTCAGGCATTCGTTGGTATTTTCACTCCAAATGTTCAACATGTTTTTTTTGTGACCCCACCTCATGAACAGGGGGAATATCAGTTTCTTAGCTGAAAGCTGCTTATGCACAGCGACTACGGCATTTAGCACCACAGGTGCAAAAACATTTAGAACAGGATGTAAAAAATGACAGCTGTACTGTTCATGGAGAGGTGCAAAAAATGGCAATGTTGCAAATCTGCAGTAAAAATATTTAAAAAAATGGTGAAGTCATGAGTGTACATAGAAACTGTGCAACTCACACCCGTAATATAATTAGGTTGGGAATTTTTTTACAGCAGATTGTCAACTCAGGCATTTTGGTGCCTCTGATCATGAACAGTGTCACTGTGATTTTCTTTATCTGTCCCGAACAATGATTTTCCACAGCGACCACGCATCTCTGCGCTGAAAGTGTGAAAACACACTTCGGCCATGTTGTGAAAAATGACAGATGTGCTGTAAATAAGGCAGTGTGGAAAAATGCCACTGGTGAAAATCTGGACTTAAAATATTACAAAGTCATGAACTTACGAGGGTGCGTGGAAACCGCAATGCTCACTCATAACACAATCATTTTATGGACTTTTGTCACAAAATTTTCAACATAGCCATTTTAAGACCTCTGCTCATGAACAGTGTAACTGTGATTTTCTTAATCTATATAATAACCAATTATTTTACCAGGTGAGACACACTAAGCTGAAAGCTTGTTTGCAGGTGCAACCTGGGAGCACAAGGAAGTTAAGTGACTTGCTCAGAGTCACACAGTATGCACCTAGGGGGCTGTGGGATTCAAACCCAGGTCTCCAGATTTTCAGCTCAGAGCCTTAACCCACTGCGCCATACTGTCTCCTAATCTGTCCCAAACATTGCTTTCGCACACCAACAGCACCATTGTGCGCTACATGTGCGAAAACACATTTTGGGTGGCATATGAAAAATGGCAGCTGTACTGTTCATAAGGAAGTGTAATAAAATGGCAATGTTGAAAATCTGGAGTGAAAATATTAAATTCGCAAACTTATGAGCATGCATAAGAACTGTGCAACGCGTGCTCGTAAAACAGTCATTTTTAAGAATTTTTGCACCATATTTTCAACATAGCCATTTTAAGACCTCTGCACATGAACAGTGTCACTGTGATTTTCTTAATGTCTCCCATACATTGATTTCACACACCGAATGGGCCATTGTGCGCTACATGGGCAGAAACACGTTTTGGACAGGATGTGAAAAATGACAGCTGTACTGCTCATAAGGAGGTGTGGTAAAATGGCAATGTTGAAAATCTGGAGTGAAAATATTGAAAATTCGTGAACTTATGAGTCTGCATAGGAACTGCGTACCGCGCACTCGTAAAACAGTCATTTTTTTGAATGTTTGCACCAAATTTTCAACATGGGGTTTTTGGGACCCCTTCTCATGAATGATGTCACTGTCATGGCGTTATTCAGGCCCGAAGGGTGATTTCATTCAGTCACTGCACAGTGACTGTGAAATCACCCTTTGGGCCTGAATAACACCATGACAGTGACATCATTCATGAGAAGGGGTCCCAAAAACCCCATGTTGAAAATTTGGTGTAAAAATTCCAAAAAATGCCTGAGATATGCAACAAAGTTGAAAAAACCCTATCTAGCCCATTATACAGCTTACCGGCATTTCCTCAGTTCGCGGTCGGCTTTGAAGAGTGCAGATGTGTTCCCGGTCCACCGAAGATTGTCGCGCCGTGGTCCGGAGGTAAGTATGGGGTGAGGGGGGGGGAGGCAGGGTGCGCAGTGGTGGGTGCGGGTTGTGAGGGGGGGCCAGGAGACTACGGGGACCGCTTTTACAGGTTTTTTTTTTTTTTTTTTCAATGACTACGGACGCTTTGCTACACTGGGGTGGGCTCCCAGTGTGGCAATAAGATGGTTGGGGCGTTCAGCCGACAGGGATTGGGCATCCTGTGGGCCAAAGCATCTATTGCCATGCTGGGTGGGCTTCCAGCGTGGCACCCAGTACTGGAGGGGTGAGGACAGTGGAGCCGGCGGGGATTGGGCACCCCGTCGGCTATATCATGAGTTGCCACACTGGGGTGGGCACCCAGCGTGGCATTTGGGAAGAAACTTTGAGGGGCGGGGCGCGGCACAGCCGACGGGGATTAGGCACCCCGTCCGGATATACAGTGCTGAAGGCAGGGGGGGCACCACGCAGCGTGTGTGTGTGTGTGTGTGTGTGTGTGTGTGTGTGTATAGGGGAGTTGTGAATGAGCAGGCGATATCATCGCTGCTCACTGAAGCATAGCTCCCCCTTTCAACTGTATGCCACTGCATTTTAGAGCTTGTTATAGACAGCTCCAGCATGCATTGGCTTACAAGGGTTGCACCTGCCAACACACTGACTGAATTGGAAGAGGGGGTGCCACACCTCCGAAATCTCGGATGATGGCACTATGTTTCTTGCACATGCATGCAAGCAAACATAAAAAGAAGGTCGTGGTTCCTGCAGGCAAATCCTTGTACAATGATCATCCTAGGATTTAGCAACAATGGGGAGCACTCCACTGTCAGACAGTCCTTGTGGCTTATTCTTGGCTCTCACTTATTTCATTCCCTCCACGTACTGTACCAAGATATCAAGGACATTGGCTTCGATAGGTAGTCTCCAATCAATGGTAATCCACTAGAGAGCATGGCACTCGAAATTTCCTGCATACCAACCTCAGGATCAGGCTGACAGCCGTCAGACCCCATGCGTCTTCTGCAAAATACAGAAACACTCAAGAAGGGGAAAATAAACAGCTTCAACACTGAAGGTGTGGAAATTAAAGAAAATGTGTAGATTCCAGTGCAAAATGTTACTGGAATCAGGGCACAGTGTACAAAAAAAAAATATATAAAAAATCTAATCTCCTAACTCTAGCTCACTTCAAGATCATAATTCATTCTACCCTTCTACTGTAACTAATCAGTGATTAGTGGTAGTAACACTAGTCGATGATTAATTGAAGGTTCTCAAAAGTGTTCTCAAAAGGGTAAAAAAAGAAATGAAAAGACAAAGGGATTTAAAAAAAGAGAAAATAAAAATGTTAATCAGAGCAGAGGCTCAAACAGAGAAAAAAAATATTCATCAGAGCAGGCACTCAGACAGACAGCAGGCCCATGCTGGAGGCCATCTTACTAACCTGGGCCAAAATTCCAAAAGGCATTTTTGTCTGCTATTAACTCTTTTGTTTAAGGTTTTACCTCACTTATTTACAGTATTTTTATTTTTACCTCATTTATTTAGTTATTGTTGTGGGTAGAGTCTCTCCCCATCACTTTCATGAACCCTATGGCTGTCAGTTTTCAGACTGCCTCCAAAATGGGTATTTTGTCATGCATGCAACAAACACACATTTTGGGGGTGATTTGAAAATTGACATCCATAGGGTTCATGAATGTGTGTCTGGGGGGAAGCACGTGACCAAAAATTAGGTGAAAAGGGTAAACAAAGGTTGTGAATAATAGAAAAAATATATATATATATATATATACACACACATACGTATATATAGATAGACAAGATAGATATAGCTTTTTGAAGATATAATTCTACACTTGCACATTACAATGAATGGGAAAGGTGCATTTCAAGCGTGCAGCTACCTGTCAGACGTGATGGAGGTCGGTGTTGCTGCCCGATTGCCCACCGCACTCTGATCCTAATTTGTTTTTCATTATAATTACTGCTGTTTGATTGTAATTGTACCTCCCCCATACCCCTAACCTCACACACTCAGCTACAGTCTCTAGTTTTCTTCTCTAACTGCACTCTGACAATGCCATATATGTGTGTTGCATCCAACTGCTATGCCTTGTACATTATTTAGCATGTACATATCTTGTGAAAATGTTTGTATTCTGTGAATCTCAACTTGTACATATTGTTTCACCTGCTGATGAGAAACCATTGTAAAAGAGCTTCACAAGCTGAAAGGTGTTGAATCCTATATAATAAATAAAAAAAAATTGTAGTGTCTTGTGGTTGGGGGAGGAGTATAAGTTTGTAGAGGAAAATGGGACAAACTTGTATTTATATTTACAGTGAGTCTGATTAAAGGGATACTGTCAGCTTTTTTGCTGAATTTTGAATCCCCATTTTTAAGTATATGCCAGTACTACCCAGTATCATCAAAATACCTATTCTTTCTATAGATGATGCCAGATTTTTATATTATCAAGTTGGCCAGGTGACCCACTCTTATCCTTGGCTGCTGGTGCTGTAGCACATTGGCATTTGAATATGGCATCATAGCACTGACAGACTTGTGCATGTATGAGTTTAAAAAAATTTAATGCAATGTGAGTTTAAATTAAATTATAATAGTATTCATTGAGTTGAACTTACAGGTGTTGCTCCTGCTGAAAAGTGAGAGGTGTAAGATCGTTAAATCATTTTTTGAAAAGTTAAGCTGTGTCTCTGTACATGTCTATCAGTGTCACTGATGCACATTCGAAGATATAAACTTTTCACGGCTGATATGATTAGTTATCTGACCCTTTCCAAAAATGATTCAGTGTGCTTATTGCAGACCTTGTCTACTAGGCCATGGCTGATGACAGCAGAGATGTTTAGGAATCCAGCCATTTCCTGATCCATGGCATGGAACAAATACAGGAACACTGAGGTAGTATAGTGCAGCTGTAAAGATTGCAGAGGGCTTTGGTGGTGGTGGTAGAGGAATAGGCTTGTGGTTCTGCAGCTTTAATGTGAATTCTAGTAAGTTGTAAGCTTTGGCCACTGTAATAATCTCTGACCTGTCTCCAGAAAGTGACTGTACTGCTCAATTCCTCCAAATGAAAGCTGCAAACCCACAGGACAATACCCCTACTGACACCCAAACTCCTGAAGACTTTACAGCCATGCTCTCACAGGTTCCTCTACTTGTTCTGTGTAATGAATCAGGAAATTAATGAAGCCCCAAACAGTTCTGTTGTCATCAGCTGCACAGTTTACTCACAGCTGCCTCTGGTTTCTATAATAATTGTAAAGAATGGATCTGAAATACTACAGTCTTCCCATGCATTCCACATAACATGGCTGGTGAGATCTAAATAAGTAGAAGCCCACACATTTTCTTATTCAGGTTGTCTTTATCTGGATGGTTGAATACAACAAAGATGCAGTGTACGTTTTCAAGCACTTTTACATAAATTGCTTGATATTTGATTTGGTTCAGTGCCAATTTTATGCAGTATGTGACAAAAAAGGTCTTGCGTCTCCACCAAAAGATGCCATAGCCTACTTGTAATGTTACTCAATTTTATTATTTTGTAATTTGACTAGACATAATGCTGCAGCCTTGCTGAGCTGCAGCATTTTATTTTCACAGCTGCACTGTGACTGGATCAGGAAGAAAACCAGCCACATCCAGTAGAAACTTTGTCAAAAATAAAAGCCATTGTCAGTCAGCCAGGCAGAAATTTAAGGAAAGCAACAATGCCATCTCTGCACTGGGACGGCACTGGCCAAGTGGGCATTTGCCATGATCGAGGATGGGGGTTTAAAGTAAGCAGGAGCCTCCAGCAGGTGGCTGGATAAGAGTAGGAGCAGAAAAAGATAATTTTTAAACCTTTTTTTCCAACAGAGGTTTTTCTTCCAGCCATGTACCCTGTTCAATCCCGTGTACCCTTCAGATCTCCCACAACTCATCCTTCAGTGGTAGGGGCTCCAGAGGGAGGGCCCCCACGCAGTTCTTCATGTGGACTAGTATCCACTACAGTCAGGTACTAGGACCCAGGGGAATTGGGTGCCCAGACAGACAGACAACTATTGCTTTCTTTTTTCTTTCATCCCTCCCACCTTCCCAATGAATGAACATAGCTTATGCCAGCCTTGCAAGCAGAAAGCTCACTCAACCCAGACGAAAGGGTCACTGCAGATGGAGAGCTCATCATCAACACTGATCAGCTGAGGCAAAGAGGCACATGGTAGCTATCTTGTCAAGTATCTCCATAATTATACGAGTTCAGGTATGTGGGGTTACAAAGCTGAAGCCAGCTATTTTAAATTAGAAAACATTAAAGTAGGCTGGCAGCCACGATCAAGCATATTCTTTTGCTTGAAAGAGGATACTACAGATTGTTTATTTATTTTTGATCCCAGCCTGATCAAACCACTTCCTAGATCCAGAGACTCCTAATGACTTTAGAACTTCCCAGGTCCCACCATCATAATATCTGCTGACTAGTGCCACCTGTTTTGGAGAGGCTGGGCTCTTAAATTGTTTAAATTCTGCCTGGGTGATTGGCTATAGCTGTTGTTTCCATTGCTGCAGTGAAGGACACAGATGCCTTCTTCCCAGTACAGAATGCCCTTTCCGTTGGACAAATGGTAGTAACAGACTTGATACACATTTGGAATTTTTCAAGGTTTACCTCTTTAGGGTTAAAATGCTATTGTTAGAGCACATCCTGATTGTGAAACATTTGTGATACCAAGTTATTTTTCTCAGAGCATAACATTTGTATTGTTTATTTCTTTATTTAGTTTTAACCAGGTAGGTACACTAGACAGCACAGCTGCTTATTTTCAGGTACAACCCTGGAGATTACAAAGAAGGGTATGTAGACAGTAATAGGTACAAGAAAACATCATGGGGACAAGTAGAAGTCAGACATAGTACACTTATACAAAATATTCAGCAATGACAGTACATTTGCAGGAATCTATATGTGGTAACAAAACAGGACTATAAGTGCAAATAACTAACAGTCGTAAGTCATACAACTAGTGAGTAAATGCTAGAAGAGAGGAAATATCAAGATTTCCAGACAGGTTATGAGAGTAGTAGAGGTTGGAGCTAGTAGGCAACTAGGAGGAGCCAGTACAGGAGTGGGTGGATAGAGAACAGGAGCAGGGTTCAGAGTTGAGAAGAGCCATATGAAGCTACTGTTTGAAGCTGTGTGGAGAAGGGGAGATTCTTAGACTCAGTGGAAGGGAGTTCCATAGTTCGGCTAGAGAAAGCATTTTCCCCCATTTTGGTTTTATATCTTGGTTGGACAAGAAGGGATTTGTCAGCTGATCTCAGTTGTTAGGCAGAGGTCACAGGTTTGAGCAGTAGAGTCAATTTGCCAGGTATCTGGGAGGAGATTATATTCTTTATAAAACAGTAGGAAGTAAACTGATGGAAGGCTAAAGGGGTAAACCATCCCAGACTGAAGTATAGTGTGCATCGGTGAGTAAGTTTGGGTAAACACAGAGCAAAACAGCAAATGCTGTTGTAGCAGACATCCCACTTTCAGAGGAGCCCTCCAGTAGTTGCTGGAAAGGCTATTAACCCATACACCAATTTGGGTCTCAGGGTCCCCTGTGCAATGGCCGTTCTCACCATGGATGTTAGGCTATGTCTCACCTTATATGCCAGTCCAAGTTGAATATTGATGGATTTAATGACTGAGGCTAGGTGCAGGTCAAAATCCAAGATGGGATCAAGGGTTACTCCTAGGTATTTAAAAGAGGTAACTATATTAAGGGGAGAGCCATCAAACACTCTGATACTTAATGGTTGGGTGCAGGACCAAATTTCTGAACCAGAATCGAAGAGCATAGTCACTGTTTTATTTTTATTTAAGACAAGCTTGTTTTGCAATAGCCAGCTCTGAAAGGTATTGAAGTTACTATTGAAATTCAGGTTGATATCTGAGAGGTTTGAGGAGGATGAGTAAAGAGCAAGATAGTTGGCATAGAGCAGACCTGAGCAAGCACTAGTGAGTGGTGGGATGTTGTTTATGAAGACTGTAAACAGGAGAGGACCAAGAATCAAACACTGGGGCACTCTGATCCAAGTAGAAGCAAGAGGGAACTTAGCATCTCTGATCTCGACAAACTGTTGATGCTTCGAAAGATAATTTTGGAACCAGGCGGTGATGGAGGTAGAGAAGCCAAGGGATGACATCTTTGATAGGAGCAGCAGGTGGTCAACTAAATCGAACACTTTTGTAAGATCAACAAATGTAGCCCCAGTGAGAGAGCCTTTGTCCATAGTGAGTCTGACATCAGTTGTAAACTGTATGAGAACAGTGGATGTACTGTGCCCACATCAGAAATCATGTTGGTCAGGGGTGAGGAGTCTGAAGGAGTAGAGGTAATCCGAGACCTGGGTAGCAATAATTTTCTCCAGTATTTTAGAGAAGGTGGAAAGGATAGCAATAAGGTGGTACTTATCCAGGTTAGTGGTATCCCCCTTTTTCTAGACCAGTACAACTCGAGCAATCTTCCAGACAGAAGGGACATGTTCTGTAAGAAGAGACAGGTTGAAAAGTCTAGTCACTGGAGATACTATAGACGGTGCAATGGTTTTAAGGAATTTTATTTATTTATTTGTTTATTTATTTATTTATTTATTTATTTATTTAAGAGATTTACCAGGCAGGTATACTGAGCGGGGGGACCACTCGCTTCCAGATGCGACCTGGGGAGTTGCAGGGGTACATTCAGGACAGGTATTTAGATGGTAGTTTACACAGGTACAGAGTATGCACAAGCAGGGAACATTTGGTACACAGGAATTTGCAAGTTTTAACTGGTATATAGTAAGCAGGCAGAGAGCATGTAGTTACATAGGCAGTGTGTGAAACACACAACTAGGCACAAGGAATTGAAAACAAAATCAACAAAATGCTTTAGATAATTTCCACCCTGTGGAGCTGCTGGAGGAAGTAACGATGCAGCACTAGCAGGGGCATATGGTTTATAGAAATTCAGGGTTGGTGGTAGCAGTTGCATTTGTCTGAGAAGTGTGCTTGGAGAAGTGGGTTAAGGAGTATTAAGTTAGAGGTGATCCTGATGTCCACAGGTAGATCGTTCCAAAGTTTGGGCAAGCGATATTTGAAGTCTGATTGACCCTTGGATGTACACATGAATGGGACTTGGAGAAGCCTAGAGTCAGAGCTTTTGAGTGAGTAGGCTGGGAAGGGTTGGGCCGATAAGGCAGTGCTGAGGTAAGGGGGGAGGGAGTTTGACCAGAATTTAGCTATGACTCTGGAGTAGTGGATCAGTCTGCGAGACACGAGCGAGTGAAGTGCTAGGGAGCTGTATAGGTCACAGTGACGGGTCATAGCGGGGCAATCCAGGATGAAGTGACAGAAGGAGTGAAAGAGGGAGTCAAGGCTGGCCAGGGTGGTTGAGGGTGCAGTGCCATAAACCACATCGCCGTAGTCAAAAATTGGAAGAATCATTTTGTGCGCTATTTCCCTTTGGACCGTGGTGGGAAAGCACCCTTTGTTGCAATATAGTGCACCCAGTTTGGGGTGCAGTTTTTTTGTGTAGCGAGTCGATGTGAATGAAGAAGTCAAGGTGTTGATCAAGCCAAACCCCCAGGTATCTAAAAGAGGTGCAAGACTCCAGGGGGGACTCATCCAGGGTATGGAAAGCATGGGCAGCAGCAAGGCAGGAGAGTTGAGGTTGCATGCCGAAGGTAAGGGAGATGGTTTTCTTTGCATTTAGGAATAGTTGGCTTGACCTGAACCATAGCTGTAAGGCATCAAAGTCCTGTTGGAAAGCAGCGGAAACGACACCAGGGGAGGGGCCAGAGGCATACTGTACAGTGTCGTCTGTGTACATTTGTATGGCTGAGTTTGTGCAGGCCATTGGGAGGTTGTTTAGAAATATAGAAAATAGTAGCAGGCCCAGGACAGAGCCTTGTGACGGGGGGGAGATAATTGGGAGCCAATTTTCACCAATTGATGTCTGCCAGACAAGTAGGCCTTAAACCAACTAGTAGCAAGACTGGAGAGGCCTGCATCATTTAGTTTTGTTAGTAGCATGGGGTGGGAGATGGAGTCAAAAGCCTTGGCCAGGTCTATGAAAATAGATGAGGTGATATGTCCCTTGTCCATCCCTGAGGAGATGTCATTTGTGAGACGTAGGAGTGCGGTGATGGTGGAGTGACACTTGCGGAACCCTGACTGATAGGGGGTGAAGAAGGAGGTAGAGTCAAGGTATTGGGTGAGTTGGGCAAGGGCAAGGTGTTCCTGAAATTTGGCCAGTATTGGGAGTAAGGAAATGGGGCAGTAATTTCCAGGCACAGAGGGATCACCTCCCTATGGTAGGAGGATAACAATCACCTGCTTCCAAGCGGCTGGGATTTGAGCCATGGAGAAAGAGAGGTTTGAGAGGCCAGCTAGTTGGGAGGCAATGGCAGGGGCTGATAAGTGCAGTAGTTTGGCGTCCAGGCCTAAGGGACATTTGCCTTTGTTGGGGTTGAGAGCACATAGAACATGTAGTACTTTGGCCGGGCAGACTAGGAGGAAAGAGAAAGTGGTGGCAGGGGGGGAGTGCTGGGTTTTCAATGATGAGCCCGGTGTGGGGGGGTAAGTGGGTGGTTAGTAAGGAGAGATGAAGCACAGGTGGTAAAGAAGGTATTGAAGGCAGTGGCAACTTTGCTAGGGTCCGAGACAATGTTGCCAAGGATGGATAGGTTTGGGGTTGGCAGCTGGACTGGGGGAGTGAGTAGGGTTTTGATGAATTTCCAAAAGTTAGAAGGATGGCTAAGGTTGGAGGAGAGAGCCACCTTGAAGTAGTTCATTTTGGCCTGCCATATAGATTTGGTGCAGGAGTTGCAGAGGGTGGAATTTTGGTAAGAGTCCATCTGCCCCTGCTGATCCAGCAGGAGAGATGGACTCAAGTAAGTGATTAAAACTGAAGAAATTATTACTAAAGAAATTATGATTTTTTTTCTTGTTCATCAGTAAGTCTCCTTTCACAGTGAAAGAATTTGACGGTGCTTGAATCCACTTTATTAAGAAGGAAAAGCAATGCATGTTTTGCTATATCAGATAGAATTCTTAGGAGAAAAAGACTCTTAAGACAATGAGGATTTCCTGTAATTGTTGTAGAGTGAGAATCAGATTTGACCTTTGAAACTAGCCTATAATGTGTTGATAGAGAGCTGAAAAAGTCAGGTGTTGTAAGCTATTAGTTTTGCTCTCCTTATAATGTCCTGACTGACCACATCAGAAATGTAAATATCTTGAAGATCATCTTCCAGTAGACTGGGATGGGGAGGCAGGATTTCTGTGGGATGTACAGAGCTTAGATATTCAGGCAGAGTTATAGATTTATACATGGCATAAAACGTAGTAAAACTGAGGTTTCCTTCAGCTGCACACTAAGGTACTTGAAAAGGGGTGCCACCTTTATGTAGACTATTCACAGTTTAAAGTTGTAAGACTGGGGATATGTTGGAGCCATATTAGTCCCTGCCTGTCTTGAGTTGTTGGGGGGGGTGGTTAACGGCTTCATTGAGCAAACTGAGAGGAACTCTGTTTAGTGTTACTAGTCACTCACTGCTTTTGTTGCATTACATCAGTGCCATTTAATTCAACTCCAGAATACTGCAGAATACTGTAATGGGCAGGTAAATAGCAACAGGATCAGAGTGGACATTGTGGTAACAGAGGGAGCAAAGAGTTTGGCACATCTCAACACCAGTGACAGCATGGCTAGAGCAGAACAGCTGAGTCAGCAAAGGTACACTGGTTGCATTGTTGGTTATCTTTGTCATTCCCTTTGCATGATTGAATAGTAGTAAACAAATGTTTTGAAAATATTGGACCATCATGTGTCAGGTGAAGGACCATAACCTTAGACCAAATTGAGTGGTACTGGTCAAGGGAAGACTAACCATGCCTGAGATGAGCAAAGCTAAATCCGATGTCTAGAAAAGGAAACCAGCTAATCTGTCTGCTCGATTAGCTGTATCATCTGATCCAGCACAATGCTAGCTATTGGCATTTGCAAGACTACAAAACAAGGTGACTACACTGCAGAACAAAGAGAATACTCCTGAGGAGGCAGCTGTAATAAAAGAAGGAGGACAAACTGTATCTCAGTTTGTAACCAGCTGCACTACATGTCGGATTCTAAATATTCAAGAAACATAGCCAGTGGACTTAGCAATGGGAAAAACTTGTCAACTTGATGCTGAGAAGACTAAGATTTCAGATTTCAAGCCCCCAAGATGACTGCCTTTCACAATGAAAAAATTGCTGTTGTTCAAAGGCACCCAATTCAGCCCAGACCCACTGATGTTAATCTCCTACCATACAATACTTTGGAAATCTACAAGTGGGCACGTCCTGGGAGCAACAAAGTTATGCCTAGAAACTGGGTTACTCTACAGGTGGTTGATGGTTTGGTGCATTCTATCCACTGCAGGATCTGAATTGCATTTTCAGAAGTGGAAACTACTTTTACAGGATACCATGACTTTAAGCATATCTACCAAAGCATGGAAGAACACAAGGATTGTAAAGCTCACAATGCAGCTGTAAATTTGTATGTGGTGTGCAGAGTGGATACAGATATTGAATTGCTAATGAACAAAGATATGGTTAAGAGTTGGAAGAAACAAGTCCAGCAGAACACAGATGTTATGGGGAGGATTATTAAAGTTGTTAACGGTATTGGAAGCCTATACCTACCGTATTATGAAACAAGATGAAGCTTTATATAGCTTGCAGAACACAGTGTTCAGTTTTTGAAATTTCTTGGAGTTGATTATTCTGTTGTCACAAATCATGTCCAAAAATCAGTGTAGCAGAGCAAGAGAAGGAGGCAGAGAATGGAGAAAGAAAACACCACTTCTGAAGCTTGTGGCCATAAAGCACTGGTTACCTTGCTATCAAAGACAACTGTAAACCTAATTGTAGAAATTATTTTGCAGATAATCTGAGATGCCATTGTACAAGATTCTACGGACCAGAAAATCACCACTCAGATGGACACCACACAGAACATCGATGTGACTGACCAAGCGACTATCATGCTATGAAATGTGAAAAACCTACACAAGTGCCTGTTTGCTGTTGTAGAGGTTCAGGACACTTCTGGACAAGGAATGGATTAAGTTTTAAAGGGCAACTTTGAAAAACATGGACTCAATTTGAAGAATATTGTTGGAAAGACATTTGAAGGTACAGGCAACATGAGGAGAGAGTCTGCGGGGCTGCAGGCTTTAATAAACAAACTCTTGTTGGAGCCACTGCAGCTAGCTGCTAATGCAGTCACAACCATAAAAGAGGGACAGAAAAAAAGGAAGAGCGATGCCCAGTGTTGCAACTGCCAGACAGCACAGAGAGGAAAAGATGGGAGAGGCAATACAGAAAAATGACAAAAATCCCTTTAAGCATTTAAACACCACTGAACTCAAAGTAGCAGTGCATGTCAGCTGTAAAAAGTTTGACCTACAATCATTTTACCTTCATCTTGTATGATACCTTTGTTTCCCCATTTTGAGTTGGCTTTATAGCCTTTTTTTTACATTTGAAATAAAAAATGGAACATTATTCTTAATATGGCTTGGTTCAGGTATTCATCAGTATTCTCTGTTGATTTTGAACACCCATTGTTTAATTCATTTTTTCTTTTGACTGCAATTAACTAGCATGCAGCAGACAGAGTTCCCTGACCTCACTGGGGGGACCCATCAATTCACTCTGATCAATTCTCTCCCAGACAATTCTCTCTGGACAATTCACTCATGGGAAAAGTCTAGAGATGCAGCAAAATTTTATTTTGAAGACAAAATTCTGGTGAAATCAGGAATTATGCCTTGCGTAATATTTGGCGAAATTTGTAAATTTAGCCAAAATTTCACCAGTGCAAAATGCAGAATTTCATGTAATGTTAAAAATAAAAAGAATGTTTTTCTCCCTTCCCAAAGACCCCACATCCCTGATATCTAGTGGTCCCACCCTCTGACCGATTGCCAGCACACAATAGGAAGAATCCCCCACCCCTGCTGAGATTCATCTCTATCCCCCATCCACATAATTTGCTGTAACCATAATTTCCCTGGTGTCTAGCTGCCTAACCCCCTGGCCAATCACCGGTCAAATGAAGAATAACCCCCACCCTAAGATTCACACCCATCCCCCCTTGTCCATAAGTGGCATCTTCATGTAAAAAAAACCTCTCCCTGGTGTCTAGTGAATCCCCCACTCCCTACCCTGTCTGGTAGTACTAGTAGTAACCCCACCCCACCCCACAAAACCCCATCTAGTGCCCCTGCATGGTCCACTGGCACAGCCCTCCAGTCATCCCCATGGCCAGCAGCGTCACTGAACTCTTTCATGAAATCAGCCTGAGTGAGCCATTTTCAATGAATAAGTGCATGCTAAAAGAATATCTCATAGGATTGGGATGCTTCTTTGTGGGTCTTGGGAGGTAAACTAGTAATCCATCCACAAAAAGGGCTAGCTTATGTTGTCAGCCTCCAACAACAGGTCCTGAATTCTCTCATCCAGTCTGATAACAGCAGCAAAGGGCTCCAGGGACATCATGTACTGAAGGGAAGCGAGGGGGCATCCCAGTTTAGTTACTCGGGTTAATTGAAAGGGTTTTGTGAGTACACCATTTGTGAGAAACTGAGCTGTGGGTTATTTATATAATACCCCTATCATCATATCATATTCGCTCCAAGCCCAAATCTCCACAGGGTTCCAAATAAATACAAACATAAGAAAGAGCCAGCAGACGAAGGCCAATTGGTCTGTTGAGTCTGCTCATTATTATTGCAGGGTTCCTGGCTTACACCATTGAACCTATCCCCCCATCAACCCTTCCTTCATGACCCCCCATGGTCCCATGGGTTCCCATTATGCCTATCCCAGGACCTCTTAAAGCTATCCACCTCTTCACTAAGACCACATCTTCCAGCAGTGCATTCCATGAGGCCACCATTCTCTCCATGAAAAAATGCTTTTCACTTCTTTCCTAAACCTCCCCCAACCAACTTCAAACTGTGCCCCCTCAATGCTCTAGGGCTTCTAGGTATTGCGACCCCCCATTCTTGAAGATTGGTCTAAAATATTATCTAAAACACAATTTAAATCCCCATTAAGCATCCAAAGGCCTTCATAACCAGACATTTCCAGGATGAAAATAATTACAAAATTCTAAGTTATCTATGTTGGGAGCATATACAGCCAGTCATGATATTCTGTCCAGTATTAAGCTTGATCTGTAACAAGACAAACCTACCCCCACCCATCAGTATTGACTTGGGTCTCAACCCCTGGAAACCTTAGTCTGCCAGATTGCAGCACCTCTAGCCTTAGATGTAAAATATGATCCATACAACTCCCCACCCCAAGTTCATAGACATATGATTTCTTCTTTAATTGTCATATGGATCTCCTACAAACATACAGTACAATATCTACTTACATGGCTTTTATCCTTCCCAATACCTTTTTTTTCATTTTAGCATGTGTTTTAATGTCGTTAATGTTCCAGGAACATAGTTTTATAGCATTAGCCGTTAAGTAGCTCTTCAAAGAAGTCAATAGATGTACACAGTTGGTTACCCGTACCTACATAATGAATTTTATAGTTTAGAACCCGGAATTATTTAATTGTAACATGTAACATCAACAACAGCCTCTTGTAAATTTTAGAGATTAAAACCCACAAGTCCCACAACCCCTTGTAACAAACAACTTCCCAAACACTTTTAACAATAAATGTAAAACCCATTCCCCCTTGTCCCTCCCCCCACATATCCAGTCCCAGATGTGAAACCACATTTCCCCTTACCCTCCCCCCAACTCTTGCACAAGATCTGTGCAGCATCCTACAAGTCATGAGGTGATCATTATCTTTTTAGATCCAGCTTGTGCCAGTGAGGTCAGCCAGGTCCTTTGAGTGTGTGGCAGTGAGTGGGGGTCTAGGTGCAGGCTGCAGGATTCTCCTCATTTATCACACTCTGGGGTCAGGAGGAGATTTCCTGTAGGAGATCATGGACTTCATCATTGACAGGGTGTTGGAGTCCCTCAGATGGTTGATTCTGGGGGACTTCAATGCCTTGGTCAATGACAAATCCTTGAAATTTGGTCATGACCTCCTCCAAATCATGTCATCACTGAGCCTGACACAAATAGTCACTTCTATGACCCATCGCCATGTTCACATGTTGGACCTGATTTTCTCACTGGGACATGAGGTGATGAATCTCAAGACTGATCAGGTCACATGGTCTGATCATTGCACCATGAAGTTCCAGTTTGGGGCCCCTCCTGAAAGTCCCTCCCTGGGTGAGATGATTAGCTATTGCTTTTAAGGGAATTGTCCCCAGAGGGACTTCTAGTGGTAGCTGATTTATTTAGTGTAGATGCTGCAAGTGCCTTTGGCACTGGCGAGGGGGTGACCAACTATAAAAAGATGATATCTGAGGTGCTCGATGCCATCACACCAGTCCATATATGATCCAGATCCTTTCACTTGAGATCTCCTTGGTTTGATGGGGATCTCAAGATGATAAAGATCAAGGGTCAGAAGTTGGAACATTTCTGGTGGAGGACCTGGTCAGAGGAGGGAATAATGTCCTTGCATGCTCATTATTATGAGTACCATGGGGCAATCAACCATTAGAAGGCAGAGTTCCTGTCCAGGAAGCTTGCCTCAGGGAAGAACAGACCATTTCAGCTTTTTTGGACTGTGGACAGACTACTACATCCAGTCTGTCTACAGCTGAGAAAAGCCTTTTCAGTCACATTATGTGATGAGTTTGCTCAGTTCTTCTTTGACAGGGTGTCCTCTATCTGGTTGGGGATCCCGTCAGTGAGGCAAGTTTTGCCTCACAGTGATCAACCTGGGGGAGCAGAGTTACTCCATTTGACTGGGGTAAGTTTAGACTAGTGGAAGTGGCCAAGATCATTTAGGTGATCTCGAAGCTCAAGCACACTTACTGTGAACTAGACCTGGTCTCAACTCGTTTCTTAATGAGATGAGTGGGGACCACTGACCTGGTGTTCACTGGGATTGTCCGGTGTTCATTGTAGGGGGAAGTCTTTCCAGATGCCTTGAAAGAGGCTCTGGTGAGGCCTTTCTTGAAAAAGCCATCTCTTAAACCCGATGTCCTGGTGAATTACTGTTGGATCTCCAACCATCCATTTTTAGGAAAGGTTGTTGAGAAAATAGTGGAGCAGCAGCTCATGGAGCACCTCATGACATTTAATATCTAGGAGTCATTCCAGTCATGTTTCAGTGTCTGGCATAGCACCAAAATGGCATTAGTTAAAATGCAAAATGACCTCCTCAGAGCTAGAGATAGAGGAGACAGGTCAATTCTTGTGCTATTTGATCTCTCATCAGCATTTGACACTGTGGATCATGTTGTGCTTCTTCATTGCCTTAGAGAGTATTGCAAATTCACCGGTACTGTCATCAACAGGTCTGAGTCCTATCTCTCTGGCAGGAAGCAACTGGTGGTGATGAGGAATTTCTTATCCACCTCGAAGTGCCTGCCATGTGGAGTTCCTCAGGGCTTGATTTTGTTACCAGTGTTATTCACAGTGTACCTGCTTCCACTGGGAGACCTCATTAGTCATTACAGTGTGGATTTTCACTGCTATGCAGATGATATCCAACTGTATATGTCCTTTGCCCCTGGAATGCAGGACACCATGGAAGTGCTCAACAGCTGCCTGGCTGAGATTAATGATTGGATATCCTCCAATTGGTTGCAACTGAACTTCAACAAGATGGAGGTCCTGGTGATTGAGTTGGGTTGCAGGCATGATGGGAGTGCCTCCAGAGTGGATACAGTATTGTTCCTGATATCCTCTCCATTGAGGGCTTCCCCTAGGGTGCAGGATCTTGGCATTATCCTAGATGACAGATTAACACTTAAAGCTCAGGTGTCATCTGTGGTCCAAAGCGGTTTTCACCACTTGAGGAATATCACCAGGATTAAACACCTAGTTCCACCCAAAGACCTGCTGTCACTGGTACGTGCCTTTATTACATCCAGACTTGATTACTGTAATGATCTATACTTTAGGGTCACTGGAGGGACCCTCTGCTGGTTGTAGCTGGTGCAGAACACAGTGGACAGGTTGCTCTTGGGCCTGCCCAGGTCCAGTCATGTGACCCTGGTCCAGCGATCTTTGTAATGGCTGCCTGTCAGGTGGAGAATCATCTTCAAGGCAGGCTTGCTCACCTAGAAGGTCCTATACAGACTGGGCCCTGGCTATCTGGCTGATCTCCTGACACCTGCCACCTCAGTCCATTCCCTCCACTCCTCAACCAGGGGCCTCCTCATTGTTCCAAGGGCCAGACTAAAAACATCCAGTGATTGTGATTTGGATGTCACTGGACTGTCCCTTTGAAACTCTTTTCTAGCTGTTGTTAGGGAGGCCCCGATAGTGGAGATGTTCAAAAAGGGTCTTAAGGCTTACCTGTTTTGTCTGGTCTTCCCTGATGAAAATGACTGACCAGTGCTAGTTTAACTTTAGATACCATAGCATTTTATTTATTATTTTAATATTTATGCATGCGGTTTGTGTTTTGTATTTATTTGTATCACCCTACTTTTTTTTATGTGTGGTGCCCAGAGCCTCAGGGATTGGGTGCCATGTAAATAAACATGCCTTGCCTAGAAGGCACCTCTATATCTAATTTAATGTTTCACAATAGACATCATTAGCAAGGGAAGGGGGAAATTGTTTAACCAGGAAAGGAACACTAAGCTAGATCTTGTTTCCAGGTGCAACATGGGAGCACAAGGAAGTTAAGTGACTTGCTCAGGGTCACACAGTATGCAAGTGGAAGCTGTGGGATTCAAACCCAGGTCTGGTCTGCTGGATGTCACCAGATTTGCATCTCAGGGCCTTAGACCACTGCACTATACTGTTTCCCTAAGGGAAAGGGTAAGGGGGATTGGTGTATTTAACATTTTGAGATTTATTTCTGAGATTTATTTCTCTGCCAGTGTCACTTTCTATAAATACACTTTTGCCTAACCCATCAGCTGGTAGAGAGAATGACCCTTCCAGCAGACAATGATACTGAGACACTGGATGCACTTAATTTGCTTTTTAGCAGTGATCCATTGAAGTAAATAACAACAATTACACAGAAATTGTGGCTGGTATGAGATCACATGACTCATTGTTGTTAGACCTGATTAATATGTTTTACTTGCTACAGCTATATGATTCCCCTCTTTAGATTGTCTCTCCCCATGACCCCTCATTCTATTTCACTTTTATCATAAAATTCACAATGAACAGAGTCAGGGTATATGTTTTTTTAGCCTACATTCTCCATCGAGTCCCCCACACTCTTAGCAGTGGCAAAAAGACAGACCTCCTCTTGCTCACACCCACAACCCCAGTTATGGTTGAGAGGGGAGTCACTTGCAGGATGAGAACATGCATATCTCTTCCTACACAGGCAAATATATGGGAGGAGGAAAAATGCCGAAAGAAGAGAAGAGAATAGGAGTCTCAAAACAGCTAAGTGCTTCCTAAAATGTTTAGGAACACAGAAAGAAAAAAATCAAAAGAGACAAAGGGCCTTGACAATGTACCTTAGGGATTCCAGATCTGGCCCATATTGAACATCTCTTGTCATCTTCATCATGCTGCTTCACTATCTTGCACCATTTGAAGAGGTGATAGACAGCTCGAACTGTGTAACCATGACAACCAGGGCTACATATTTGAAGAGCAATGTCAGTGGAAACCAAACAGATGACAGGTCTAGGCTCTGATTGGTTAGCCACCAATTAGTTAGTTGTATAGCCTGTTAGTATCAAATTTGACTCAGTTACTCTGCCCATGAAGCACTGTTCATAAGCAATCAGCATTTTAGCCCAAAAATTCTCACCCCACAGAAATTGATTTCCTGTTTCCCCAGTGACAAAAATAGAGCACTGTCCTTCAAGAGCATAGGAATAAAGACATGATTTAGTCATGATTTACAAGTCCAGCTGTCTCTTGCATATCACATTGTGGCACTGGCATCAGATGTTCATTTCTATTTTATATAACACCTTTAGTTCTTTTAGTTAATTAACTAGATGCAGCAAGTCATACTCCCATTATTTGTTAGTTGGGGCATTGGATCAGTGACAGGATCTTCCCTCTGTAGATGTGTCCTCTCAAGTGGCATACTGATCAGTATTCTATGGCTCATTGAAGTATTTCAGTGGGCAGCCAGTTTGACAATTTTCAATTTAGATGGATATAATAATGCAAAGTCACATCCTCTGTGATGTACAGTGGTTTTAAATCCTGCAAATTTTTGCCTTAAGAATTGTAAATCCCTGGAATAATCTTGGAAGACATAGACCTGTCCCTCCTCTACTTGCATAGGACTATGTATGTGCCCATGCTGCTTGGTGAATTTTTCTCCTTCTCAGAGAATCAGAAATATTTAATTAAGTAATGTCTTGGTTTGTCACCAGGCTTGGGGTTTGGTCTCATACAATGTGCCCTTGGGAGTTCATAATTAGCCACATCCACTTCAAGCCCAGGTTTATCCACTAGCCACCTCTGAACTGCTTTTCCACCATTCTTGCCTTTGAGTCCTTCAGGTAGCCCAATGATCCTGATGCTAGACCTCTGGGCACAGTTCTCATGATCCTCCACTCTGGCCATTAACTTTTACACTTGTTCCTGTAGTATTTTTTTTTCTGGTCACAAGTCAGAGAGTTGGTCCTCCAAGTCACACACACTCCACTCCTGTTCATCCAATCTAGTTGAGTGTGTAGCATATGTTTCAGCCAGTCCATTTACCACAGTCTGCAAATGTGCAGTCTGCACCATAATGGTACTAAAGTCAGCTTTTACCTCTTGTTGTACAGTAGGCTGGCAATTAATCCAGAGAGTTGCACAATGGCAGGATAGTGGGTGTTTTTGCCAGTGTCACCCTCAATTGGTACTGCCTGTGAGCTAGTAAGGACCTCAGAAATACCAGCAGTCAATTGTTCTGGTGGTTCAAACTGCAGCGTAGTCTGCTTTTTTGTCAATTTTTGTGTTGCCATCTCTCTGATCTTTCTTTTTCTCAATTAAAACTTTAACTAAAATCTCATTTAATGCCATTATATCTGCTGTTAATGCAGGTGCCTTAACAAGCCTAACTAACTAGTCTCCACCATGCTCTGTAGCCAGTCCATGCCCCCTCACATTCTGGTGCTTTAAGTAAACTTCTGGAACTCTTAAGTCAATCCTATGTCTTTAAAGAGGCCCACTATTTTGCATTATACATTCCAAAATTAAGAATAAAAATAAAGAGAAAAAGGCCTTATGGTCTTATTGCAATCAATTTTAGTTCTCATTCATGGAATAATCCACCATACCCCACTACAAGAACTGCAAATTTCCTAAAGCAGTTTCAGTTGGCATTGCAAACAACACTTATTAATGATTGCATGTCTGTTTATCTTTCATTTTGTATTTTGACTGGATGTGCAATTTTTATTGTAGGTTGATAAAAGACTCTAACTTTTACATCCTGCAGGTCATAGCAACCTTGGAAATAGGGCATCACAGACCCACACTACCTCCTAAGCATTATGATACATATTGTGTCAAGCCAGGCTCTGTAAGAGAAATCTCAACAAAGAGCAATTCTGTACTACAGCATCTAGGATCATAAACAAAACAGCTACTATTACAAGTAGTATTAGAAGTTAGTATTACAAGTTACTGGATAATACATTTTCTTCTAATTTTCAGTTTTTCTTTTCTGAGTTTATAACTCATCTTAATAAATTGTCTGAGTAGTGTATATAAAAAAAAACTTGTCCCACCTGACATCAAGTTGTTTTTATGACATCATAGTTGCTCAAAATGACAACAGACTGTGATGTGAGAAAAAGCAATTGTGAGGTCAGTTATGGACAGTCAAAGTCTTTTGGAAAGGCACGTTAAAAGAAGTACTGCTTAATTTGCAATATGGACAGAAAAAACAGCACCAGTTGTGGATATACAGTATCAGACAATTTAGTATAGTGAACCACTGTGCAAAATGTGTAATAAGGAGCAATGCAAAAATAAAATGTTCAGTAGCAGCTAGAATGGGAGAGCCCTATGTACTGTAGATGACCAATAATAGGATAGGTGAAACATGATAAAATATGAACATTAAAGTTCTAAAATATCTTAGTCAATCTGAAGCTTTTTTTACTATCCTTTGCTTTATCCTCCTGGCAGGCTGGGTGGCTGTATCAGCCTGTCCCATTCTGGCTCTGCCACCATACCAAGTCACACCTCGTCCAACCTTGGGCAGACTGTCGGTGCTAGCGGTAGGGCTTCATCAATCCCCAGCCCCCAATTTTCCAACTTATTTTCTCCCCATTGCCTCCAGAGTCCCAGATAAGGTCAGACAAGCACATAAAGGTGCGCAGGCATGTCTTGGCCTGATTGACTTCACTCTTCCCACTCCTGGCCTAGCGCCTGGCTCCCCTGCATCACCCATACCACCACCACACCTCAACATGGTGGTGATCTAAGGCCAGGAGAGCAAACCTCCCCTATCCAGGAGAGGACAGCTGCCAAGTGGTCTTCAATCCTCACCCAGCCCACCCTCAAGTCACCATACAGCAACCAGTGATCATCACCAAACACAGGTCACTGGCATGGCAAGAGGTAAAGCATGCAGTGCTTCAGCCCTCCACACCACTGGGCCAGCTCAGTTTGTAGCTTTGTATTTTAATAGTTATACATTAATGCAGAGTCATAGCCTGTGGTCTGGGCTACCAAGAGTGTCTTAAAGTCTTAAATAGGCTCCAGCAGCACCATTTTAATGTGAGAGCAGAGTCTTTATAGCCCTTAAAAAGGAAAGTACGCCAACTTAATCACAGTAGGACAGAGGGTAATACACACTGAGGGCTGAAAATCAATGGACTAAGTGCTGGTACGGCATGGCACTCCATGGTAAATCGAATCCCCACTGAGACATCCCCCCAGTAGTAGCACCAAATTAGTCAAAGGATTTTAAAGGATTTTAAAAAATCTCCATTGAGAATTGTGGAACCTTTAGTTAGGGATTTTGTTTTGTTTCTTAGTGTGTTCACTGCTACCCAGAGAGGGTTGTCTCATCTGATAGTGTAGTTGACAATCTACCAGATGGAACTTAAGTACTGTAATAGGAACTGGCCTCTTTCTGTATGTATAACAAAAATAATTTTAGAGGATTTATTTCCCCCCTTAATTTTGTGAAGGATAAATAGGGAATCTCACAAAATTGCTTGACAAATTCGGTGCTACTACTGTACCTGCAGCAGCAACACACCAGGGCTAACCCAGCAAGCCACAGCAGTGGGTGGGAGTCAAACCTGGAGAAAGACATCACAAAGATTTATCTTTAAATGAAAAGGCATTCAAATTTACAATAAAAAAAGTCCCAGCTCATATTGGATTGTAATACCAGTCCAGCCAGCACCCCCATTCCCATCCCTATTAGCCTGCAACCCATCCTTTTGCAAATGTTCCCACCCCATCTAAAAACTTGTACATTGTAGCCAGACAAGTTTACAAAACTTTCTCCTGGGCTCTTTCTTTCTCTCTCTGTTTTTTTTTTCTTACAAACTTCAAGAAAATTGACCAGCTCTGAAAGCCTAAAAGCTCCTCTCTTACCCAGCACTCCCCTCTGAACCAGCAGCAACACCAGCACCAAGACCTTAATTCACCATCGGCAGCACCAGGACAGTTGGCTGAATCTGCAGTGGCACTCCATTATCTGTCATCAATCAGGCAAAGCCATGTGCCGTGTCTGCAATTGCCGAATCCAGTGAGTATAAGAGGTGGTATCCCAAGTGTCAGTAAATTCCCAGTCACCCTTGTGTCCTGCTGCAATGAATATTTCCAGTGTCCATGCATGAAGATAGCATGAGATAGGCATAAGGGAACCTTAGTTGTAAGGCAAGAAGGGGTAGGATCTGTGGTAATACAGTAGGCAAGGAAAACTGGGAAGGCTAGGTGGGCCAAGCAGTCTTTATCTGTCAGCAAATTCTATGTTTCTATGTTTCTAGTTCTTTTGTTGAGTCCCAGAACAATGATCTTGCTGTGCCAAGTCCCTCTGGGCAAAGACTGTCAGAATCAGGAATCAGACTGAGAACTGGTATCAAGTCAGCCACTGACTTGAGTGTGACATTGTGGGAACCAATCCAACCACACAGACTGAAGGCTCCAGCAGCTCTGATTTAACCCCTTGCAGGCTGAGCTAAGGAAGAATGAGTCAGAAGCAAAAAAATAGTGTGGCGGGTGAAGAGATAGGAAGAAAGCACACTGTACTGAATGGAAACAGCGCAGAGAGATGTGCTTCAACTCCACTCGGTGTAAGGAGCCAGCTATGATGTGTTCAGTATCCGGCCACAGCCATGCCCCCAAAGCCCTTCTCTTTATCCATAGCAATACATCAGTGCAGCTCTCATTATGCAAGTATAAAAAGGATTCCCCAAACAATGTGTATGCCTGTTGTTATAAACATTTTCTAAATTTATGCATAGCAGATACTAATGAAGCTGCTGCGGAAGCAAAGATGTTATTTTGTTTGCTACAAAGGACAATCATCTTCATGAGTGAGTCTCACAAGAATGACTATATGGAGATCAAGCAATGATGGGTCAAGACAAACTCAGACAGCTTCAAAAGATTAGTGAAATCAGAGGGTGGCCCAAACCAAGTGCATTGCCATGCATCTTTGAAGCACATGAAGATCAAGAAAAGAATCTGTATATGACACTTCTCTACACTTTGCTCTTTACTAGTACCTATAGAAATTTTTATGCCAAAGATGCCAGTGAGGCAAATTCACTGCTAGAGAAATGGACAAACTTTAACATCACTTTGATGTCTTTTTTAATTTTTGAAGATCTTTACAGTGATTGGGCCAGCACTGAAGTACCTGCAGACTAAAGGACTGGACTACATAGAAACATCGAAGTTGTTGGCAAAGAAGGACCTCTTGGTCCACCCAGTCTTCCCTATTTTCCCTACCTGCTATGCCACCACAGACCCTACTCAAAGTTTGGATTTTCCCCAATTGCCTTTTTTCTAAGGTCCCCTTATGTCTATCCCATGCATGCTTGAATCCTGTTACTATTTTAACACCCACCACCTCCACTAGGAGTCTATTCCAGGCATCCACCACCCATTCCATGAAGAAGAATTTCCTCACATCTCCATTGAATCTCCCCACTCCTCCAGCTTCCTAGTGTGACCTCTTGTCCTCGAGTATCTATTTCTATGTAAAATGCTACCTTCATGTACCTTATTAATACATGTGAGGTATTTGAACGTTTCTATCATGTCCCACCTTTCCCTTCTTTACTCTTGAGAGTACATATTTAATTTGTTGAGTTTTTCTTGTAGGGCTTCTGATGCTGCAGTTTGTATTTTTGCACTGAGGAAGAAATAAACATTTTGCTGCACAGTTCTTTGTGGTGCCTTGGTTTGTATTCTTAATTATTTTTATTACTGTTGTCACAGAGAGCGAGTGAAGCTAGAATTGACTGGTGTACCTTCTGATGCAGGCCCTGCACCATTTTGGTTGCCCTCTTCTGTACCACCTCCACCCTATCTATGTCCTTCAAAGATGGGGCCTCAAGAATTGGACACAGTATTCAAGGTGGGACCCTCACCATCGATCTATACAGTGGTAACACAGCCTCCCTCTTTCTGCTGCTGATGCCCCTCCCAATTCAGCCAAGCACCCTGCTAGCTTTCTCCACTTCCTTATCCCACTGCTTTGCTACCTTCAGGTCATCAGAAATTATTACCCCCAGGTCCCTTTCCTGTTTTGTGTTTGCCAATACCTCCCAACCCAATTGGTATTTTGCCCCTGGTATTCTGTGCCCCAAGTGTATGATTTTGCACTTTTTTGCATTGAAACCCAGTTGCCAAACCCTTGACCAGTCTTATAGATTTTTTAGATCATCTCTCATTTTTTCCAACTCCCTGGTGTGTTCACTCTGTTGCAGACTTTTGTGTCATCTGTGAACATGCATGCTTTCTATTCCCAGCCTTCCAGCAATGTTGCTTATAAAGACATTGAAGAGGACTGGGCCTAGTACTGACCCCTGTGGCACTCGCTGGTCACCTTGCCTTCTTCAGAGTGAACACCATTTATCACCACTCTCTGAGTCCTGTTATTCAGCCAACTTCTTATCCATTTTACTAAGACTTTTGGGCCTACTCCTAGGCTACCCAGCTTGCTCACTAGTCTTCTGTGTGGAACGGTGTCAAATACCTTACTGAAATCCAGGTTGGCCACATCCACTGCTCCACCCTAATCCTCTTCCCTGGTCTCCCCAGCAAAGAACTTGATCAGGTTTGTCTGGCAAGATCTTCCCCTTGTGAAACCATGCTGCCTCGGATCCTCTAATCAAGGTCCCTAGAATTCTGCAGCCACAGAATTTTGTGCAGAACTTGTCACCTACAGCAGAATATCTGCAATGCCACAGAATTCTCTGTTCTTGGTGAGTCTTTACTAATATTTCCAGTTTATCTGTATCACTTGGTTCCCCTCCCCTCATTTTATTTCTCAAACCCCTCTATGCTCAGCAGGTGATGTTATCAGTTGCATCACATTATACATTAGCTAATGACAGGGCTGCATCCTGACACAGAAATGAATAGTCACTTATCTACCACAGCTCCCACTCACAAAGGAAGTGGCAGAGCACATCAAGTACTGTGATATGTGCTCAACCTGTACTATAGCTTAATAAAATTTGCACTCTAGTTATTACACTAAGGCCAAATTAGACAAATACGTGACAATAACATTGATCTGTTAACTCCATACCTTACTTTGTATAGATTTATTTGTGCCTTTAAGGTATAGGGATGCTGTCTGAAATGGATAACTGGTAAAATGAATTAACCTGTCATTTTAAAAAAAATAAACTAATTATGCCCAGAAAGGTGGAATATAATAATGTATAGACCTGTTGAAATAACAGATCTACTAAATGAATAGCTGCACTATATACATTTCTGCCAGGGATATTGATTACATGTTATCGTGGGTTAATAGAATGAACTAAAAGTTAAGGAGAAATGTTGTGTGCAGGGTCAGCCATTGGGCCAGCGGGTAGCATGTTGTGTTCCCGTGTCAGCAACTCAGATTTGGTGACAAGCTCTGGGAGCAGGCTGGGCAGCAAAAGGATGGGGGGGCAGCCCTGTTGCACACCACTGTTCTGAGCCTGGGAAGGTATGGCACAGTGTTTTGTCACACTGGTGACATCCTGTGATGGGCTGGGGAACCTTCTCTCACAAGGGGTTCATGTGCATGTCATGGCCTGATGGGGTTATGTGGTGTGCCAGAAAGAAGTGGATTGGCATTAAAAATGAATCTTATAATATCTCACCTATTCTTTTTACTCCACTTCCAAAGGGCATGTATGGATGAGACTACAATTTCACAGTCACAAAAAGGGAAATCAATAAAAACCATATAAATGTATTAGTGATACACTGTGGAGACCTCACAAGTGGTGTAAACAGCATGAGTATATAGATAACTAACTAATCATATAAGGTTCCCACTGCATATTTCACTTATGTAATAGAATAGGACCTTAATTGATAGATTTCTTTTAGCTTTTTTTAAAATAAAATTATTTCTTAAAGTCTTTTTTTTTAACTAGTGTTACTGTACATTCCCTCATCCCGATGGCCATAGCCATTGCCATGGAAGTAAAGTCAGTGGACAAACTGACGCTGTAATGTGGCAGTTCATTGCTGCCATAGAACATCCACAGAAATTACAAACTATTGCCACAGAAGTTCTGTGGCAAATGGTAATCCTGCTGCAAAACTTGATCCTAAAGTGCCTCAGAAAAGTAAGGGCCATGCCTATAATCCACTGGTCACAAGTTATTCCCCAGTCCTTTCCTTCAGTTGTGATTCCTTTACTTTATGTACCACAGAAGTCAGGCTGACACATCTGTAATTTCCTGCCTCTTCCCTATTACCACTTTTGAGTAGTGGGACCACATCTTCCCTGCTCTAGTCCCTGGAACTTCCCTTGTATTTAGTGATAGGTTGAACAGTGCTGTCAGAGGTGCAACCAACATCTCCTTGAGCTCCCTCAATATCCTAGAGTGCATCTAATCAGGCCCCATTGCCTTGTCCACTTTTATTTGTGCTAGTTTCTTGAGGAATCTCTCCTCTGTAAAAGGACTAGTGTCCACCTCCCTTTTTTAATGCCCTTGTCCCATATTTGTGGCCTGTCACCTACCCCTTCTTCCATAGATACTGACTAAAATATTTATTCAATATGCCAATTTGTTTTGGTCCTCTTCCACATAAACCCCTCCTTCCCTTTTAGCCTTACTATCTCCCTTTGGTCTTCCTCTTTTCGTTTATATACCTAAAGAATGTTTTATCCCACTTTTTTACTGAGTTGGCAATATTCTCCTCTATTTGCACCATTGTGCTCCTCACTGCTTTCCCTGCCTCCCTTTGTTTCTCTTGATATCTCTTCCTATCCTCTTCCTATTGTGTGATCTTGTACCTTCTAAATGCTAGCTTCTTTTTTGCCTTTACTTTCTCTGCTACTTCTTTAGAAAACTATTGCAGTCTCTTTTTTCTTTTGTCCTTGTTAAACTGCCTGACACAGAGGTTTGTTGCATTCTCAATGCCCTCCTTTATTTTTGCCCACTGCTCCTCAACTCCATCCAGTTTTCCTATCCCTGCTAGGGTGTCCCTGAGGCAGTTTGCCATTTTCTAAAAATCATCCCTCCTGAAGTCTAGGATCCTTATTTTAGTGTGATTTGATACTGGCCCAGTCCTTATATTGAACCACACCATACAATAAGCACTGGTCCCCAAGTGGCTACCCACTGTGATGTCAGCAACATTGTCCCATTTGTCAGTAACAAGGCCAGTATTGCCCCCCCACACACACACAAGTAGATTCCTTAACTAGTTGCCTGATGAATGCCCCAGAGG
Source organism: Neoceratodus forsteri (assembly GCA_016271365.2). NCBI lineage: Eukaryota > Metazoa > Chordata > Ceratodontiformes > Ceratodontidae > Neoceratodus > Neoceratodus forsteri. The sequence goes on along the minus strand of CM057449.1, from coordinate 769,081,583 downwards.
GAGTCCAGGATGTCCCTAGTTTTAACTGTTGCTGCAGCTGGGTGGCTGTAATCCATGCCTGGTAGACTGAAGTCCCCCACCAACACTACTTCACCCTTGCTTTTCATCCTTTGGATTGCTTCCAATATATTCTTATCCACTTCTTCTCACTGTGCTAGAGGTCTGTAGATCACTCCTGTGCAAATAGTGGCCCTCTTTCATGTCTCCAGGGTGACCCACAGTGCCTTTGTCCTTCTTGCACCTCCTATATTTCCATAGCTTTTATCTTTTCCCTCACATAAAGAACCACTCCTCTCTCATTCTTACCTACCCTGTCCCTTCTGAATAAAGTATAATCTGGTATGGCTATATCCCAATCCTGGTTTTCATTGCACCAGGATTCAGTAATTGCTACTATGTCCAGCTCAGCTTCTGCCGTGGTGGCCTCTAGGTCTGTAATCTTATTGCCCAGACTTTGAGCATTTGCATACATGGCTCTCCAGATTGCACTGCCACCATCCCTCCTTTTTCCAATTTGCCCTCCCTTATTTCCTCCAGAATTCTTCTTTCTATCTCCCTTTCCTTCTGCCCTCTGGATATTTATGTTAATTGGTCCCTTTTGACATTTTACTCCTTCCAGATTCCCACTACTGACCTTTTAACCTGTGGTGGGGACACACCTTTCAGCATAGTGCATGGTGGATAAGGAAGAGATGGAGATGCAGCAATCAGAATATATGAATATCCAGGCTAAAGCTTCAAACTTTGGTTGCCAGAGCACAAGAGGTAATTGACAATTTAATGCTTGACATTGAACTTGAAAATCATCTGCCAAACAAACAGCTAGCCAGAAAGTAGAAAATGCCCAGAGAAAATTTAAATGACGAACAAGTGATTGAACCAGTGAAGCTTTTTGATGTTGAAGTATACAGCCACATTATGGAGCAAGTTAAGCATCCACAGAGTGAATACTTCTATCAGCACTCTACATATAAAAACAGGCTTAAAACCAAAAACCTTTAAATTGCACAGATGTCAAAATTTATTTCAGGAAGTGCAAACCAAGACTTTTGCTTAACACCTTATATTTGTGCCAAGTTTATATATGTTAAACATAAAGACAAGAACAGATAGTCATTATACCAGTCTTCTGTAACCTTAGTGTCTCGGTAGTCTTGATTTGTTCCAGGCTCAATGGCTGTAGTTTTGTGTATATTATGGAGCAAGTTCAAATGAACTTAACTGTTCAGTTTGATAACAACAAGCAACTGATTCTGGATACCAGCTGCATGGACCCAAATCACTTTGACAGTATGATTCAAGATGCCATACCAGATGAAAGTCTTTAGAAAGTGGCAGCATTGGCAGAAGTGTGCCATAGCAAACTTAAAATGGATTTGTTGTTTTTTGCTAAAATATTCAGATGACTGCAAAGATCACTGCCTGAAGAGTACAATGAAGTGTTTTTAACAACTGTAGATGTTAACTTTTACATTTCTGAAGACACTTGTTTACAAGGAGAAACTGATGGTGAGCAGAGTGAGCAATGAGAGAGTCCAGAGAGAAGGGATGACCTGCAAGAAAAAGAGAACAAAGGCAAGTCCTGCGAAGAATGCCTGTTGTGCTGTTAAAAATCTTGATGCAATTCAACACGCACTCATTGGCATTTTCAAACTTGTTGATTGTCTATTGGCTGTGTACACACTAGATTACCAGGTTTTAAAATGGAATTTGACACATTTTTAAACTCACGCTGGTATTCTGTTCACATCACACGGTAGCGTGTTGAATTGCATTTTGCCTTGTGTACAAATCATGGTTTTCTGTTCAGTTTGCTGGCACGGTTCTCCAGTCTCTGCAGGTACATTCTTGTGGCTCCCATATACACCTCGCCCATCTGCATTACCAGACAAAATGGTTTATCCTTATAAGCATGTTTAAAATCATGTTTAAGCCTTGGTTGCTAGCAGGGTTTAAGCACGGTTCTTAAACACGCTTACAAACTGTGGCAGATGTGGACACACACCGTGTTACTGCTTCTTAAAACATGTTAACCCTGTTAAAATGTTCTAAAAAGTCTAGTGTGTACACAGTGTATGAGCGCCTGTTGAATCTGTTGCTTACCCAGGTGTCCTGCTAGAGATCTTTTAGTAAGCTAAAAATAATTGAGACTTGACTATTGCTGGTGCAAAAGAAATTAGAAGAATTCATGATTATGTCCATAGAGAAAGACCTTCCAGAAATTTACTGAAAGATCTGAAGAGTACAGAAGAGTACTATCCTTTTGATACTTGAAGGCTAGAGTCATGTTACAATCTGGAGTGTAAGATATTCTTAGTGGTTGAGGATTGAGGAAATGGACATTTACAATACTGTTATATTTGCCTGGAGTCTTATCCATAAGGGAACTGGCAGGCATTATGGCAGACATTGTAAATGTCAAGTAAAAGTTAGATTGTAACCCTTGCTGTGCTGTAGATTGATATCAGTTCACAGCTAGGTAAACAACAGACATGGGTAAACAACAGAGTCAACTGGTACTCATAGATGACAAACAATGTGCTAGGGAATTAGTAGTTCCTAACCTAATTAGTAGTTGCTAATAAAAAAAAAAAAAAACAGTATGGAAAAATGACCTTCCAATATAAGATTGTGAAAACATGGAATGAGGTTGTACCACAATTATGGGAGATAGAACTCCCAACAAAAACATTCAATACTGCTATGCAACAGGGATTATGCTATAGATGTGATTGTTAAAAGTGAATGGTGCTTTTAAAAGTGTTTGCATTGACCTGAAAGATGGATGTTTTTTTTTTAAATGTACTTGTTCTTGACTTTTTGTCATTTATTTGAAACCTGAATGTAAGATCAAACAGGAACACTTTGTAAATAGTGCATAACATGCCCAAATGGTGTGAATATATGTCAAGTCCTGAATAAAAATAAAGCTTACCACGAATACTACTACTACTGTACAGTTCCAATACATTTTAATTCTGTTGTCAGTCCAAAGGTTGAGATCAAATGGTGTAGCCTAACATATTTTGTTTTGTAATGTTTTTGTAAAATTGTATGTGTTTTTTCCTTGATCATGCATGTAAAAGGGCTGGAAGGAGAAAAATGCCAAAAAGGAACAATTAACATAAATATCCAGAGGGCAGAAGGAAAGGGAGATAGAAAGAAGAATTCTGGAGGAAATAAGGAAGGGCAAATTGAAAAATGTGGCCCAGTGCACTTACCTAGTTATCCCCTTCATCCACCCTCCTTTTCTGCTCTTTTGCCCCTTCTCCCACCTTAGCCTCCCCTCTCTCTCACCTTACGACAAGGCCTCTGGCTGCCATATTTTCTTTTCCTTCTCTATCTGGACTCTGCCCTCTCATCTCCCTTACCTCTTCCTTTCTCTTCCCTTCCACCCCACCTCTGATTAGCGATGTTGCTTTGAATGTACCTTATGGTTTTCTATGCTTGCTTGTAATCTTGAGTGTGTAGAACTGTTACCACTTTGTTACCAGTTGACTTGCTGTGCTCTGATAGTACTATGAATGTTGTCTGTACCACCGTTGATACCATGAATGTTGTCTATACCTCCAAACCTTATTGTAACCCTTTCCTTTGACATGGAACCTTTGCAAATTAGCTGCCCCTAGATAAAAGGTATTTGTAATCCAAGATTTAAATAAATAAAAATAAACTAATCATATAAATAAATCCTCTTGGCATTTATAACCACTTTTTGCCTGTATAAATGCAGATGCAGCCATGGTTCATGGGCACATTGTAGCCGTGGTACAGAACAGTGGGCCCAATGTACTATGCTACCATGCTGCTGAAACTGGGTGCATAGGCATAGATATGTGGGAATGTCATGCAGTGGGGGTTCCGTGTGGGTCCCGGGGATCCCTGGTGGCTATTCAGCAAAGTTACACAAGCCAGGTGCACACCTGATTCCCTGGCCATGTGTTCAGCAACGTGCCAAAGTGGTCCAGTGGGAGGGACGGGGGCAAGCCCACACTACACTCCATTCACAAAGGTGTGTAGTGCCACATACAGGGTGGCATAGGAGGGAACTGCATATAAGGGGGGGACCCTGCCATAACTGCTGTAGGCGCTGTGTGCATACGGAACTCCTGCCAGGTCCCGGCAGCTGATGTCAATCCCCCAAGAGAACCATCGCTCCTCTCCCATATGCCAGACCACAGCCCACCCCCCGCACACAGCAGAGCCCCATCTCCATTATTCCAATGAACACACACACGCACACGCACACACACACACACACACACAGCAGAGTAGCAGAGTCCCCATATCTGCAAAACTCCATATCTATATATATATATATATATAGAGAGAGAGAGAGAGAGAGAGAGAGAGATATATATATATATATATATATATATATATATAGATATAGATATGTTATATCCAACTCGCTGACTAATGCATGTTTATTACATTGGCTATCACTCACAGCCTAGTGTGTATGGGACAATTCCCAGTATGGAGGCACACGCAAATACACATCTGACTCACTGTCATCCAGCATATGTACTATTCTATAACAACTAGTTTACAGCTGTGGAAAAAGAGTGCCTCCTCATTTCCCTCCTTCATTCATTCACTCCATGCACCCCAACTGGAGCCCTGTCATTGTTGACCCAGACCATGACAACACATCAAGACCACCCCCGACCCCCGATCCCAGATCCTCTGCCTCCTCAGTGGTGGTCAGTGGCTCTCCCCCTGTAGTACCAACAACACCACCCCCCTTCCCTGTACTTGCATGTCAATGCCATGGCTACAGATGGCCAGTGGCACAGCCCTCTACGCACCTCCCTGGCCACTGGCTATCCAACTGATGCTGGAAGCATACTGCTATAAATAGGCAGCAGGCTCCTAGCATCAGTTGAAGGGCAGGACAATGTGGAGGTGTGAAGAGTGCTATGCTTCTGGCCATCTATATTTATATCCACAACAACCACTTGCAGGTACAGGGAAAGGAGGTGGACAGTTAGGGTTGTACTGGCTGGGTCCTGCGCAATGGGGCTGTGGTTGTGGTGGAGGTTTAGAACACATACAGAGATGGAGCACAGATGTGTGGTGGTGGTGCGACTGCTCATAAACTGGATTGGGGCTCTGTTGTGTAGCAATGGTGGGAGGGATGGCATATGGGACTGTGGTGGTGCAGGGGGAGGGACAGGGGCAAGCCCACACTTCACTCCATTCACAAAGGTGTGTAGGGCCACATACAGGGTGGCATAGGAGGGAACTGGATATACGGGGCGACCCTGCCATAAGTGCTGTAGGTGCTGTGTGCACATGGAACTCCTGCCAGGTCCCAGCAGCTGATGTCAATCCCCCAAGAGAACCTTCGCTCCTCTCCCATATGCCAGACCACAGCCCCACCCCCCACACAGCAGAGCCCCATCTCCATTATTCCAATGAACAAACAGACAGGCACATAGCAGAGTAGGAGAGTCCCCGTATCTGCAAAACTCCATATCTATATATACATATACATCTATATATATATATATATATATATATATATATAGATAGAGATGTTATATCCAACTCGCTGACTAATGCATGTTTATTACGTTGGCTACCATTCACAGTCTAGTGTGTATGGAACAATTCCCAATATGGAGGGACACCCAAATACACATCTGACTCACTGTCATCCAGCATATGTACTATTCTATAACAACTAGTTTACAGCTGTGTAAAGAGTGCCTCCTCATGTCCCTCCTTCATTCATTCACTCAATGCCCTCCAAATGGAGCCCTGTCATTGCGGACCCAGACCATGACAACACATCAAGACCACCCCCCTGAAACCCGATCCTGGCTCCTCTGCCTCCTCAGTGGTGGCCAGTGGCTCTTCCCCACTGTACCAACAACACCACCCAACCTTCCATGTTCCTGCATGTCAATGCCATGGCTACAGATGGCCAGTGGCACAGCTCCCTGTGCACCTCCTTGGCCACTGGCTATCCAACTGATGCTGGAAGCATATTGCTATAAATAGGCAGCAGGCTCCTAGCATCAGTTGGAGAATGGGATACTGTGGAAGTGTGAAGAGGGCTATGCTTCTGGCCATCTATAGTTATATCCACAGCAACCACTTGCAGGCACAGGGGCAAGGAGGTGGACAGGTAGGGATATACTGGCTGGGTCCTGCACAATGGGGCTGTGGTTGGGGTGGAGGTTTAGAACAGATACAGGGATGGGGCACAGAGGTGTGGTGGTGATGGGACTGCCCATAAACAGGGTTCGGGCTCTGTTGTGTGGCAATGGTGGGTGGGCTGGCATATGGGACTGTGGTGGTTGCTCTGCTGAGGGGAGTACAGTTGTGCACTGGGTAGTGCCACAGGGTCGGGGAGACACAAGTATGATGGGGACTGTCTGTGCTTTCCCTGGGTGCATGTTTGGTGTGCATGCACTCTGACCCACACCTTCATGTGCAGGGGATACACTCTGGACCCTGGATGGGCATCTGATTGTCTGCATGCTTGGGACTGCTACTCTTCCCCCACCTACCCTGTGCATTCTTGTGCACTGCGGGAGTGTGGTCATAGACAGGTGGCCAGCATTCCTGCATACTACTTTTTTATTCAGCTGTGAGCTGTGTGAGAAATTCTATATTGCACTTGATATCTGCAACAACGTGCACTTTTGCTCAATTATGCGGGAGGTGAAACTAACTACCCTTGGTAATTGCTTTTTATTTACATATTTATTTACTGTTTAACCAAGAAGGGGCTTGCAAACTCTGTTTATCTTGTGAGTAACTTCAGAAGGATTTAAATACTGCTTTTGGGTAGACCCTTGGAGGTAGCTAGATTGTCTACTTGGATTTTCTGACAGTTAAACTATTTTTAAATTTACAGGTGGCTGAGGAGTTGAAAAAGGAGCTTGCAAACTCTGCTTATCTTGTAAGTAACTTCACAAGGGTTTGAATACTGCATTTTGGTTGTCCCTTGGGGTAGCTGGATTGACTACTAGGATTTTGGGACAGAAACTATTTTTAAATAATTTACTGGTGTGTAGGAGGTTTGTGATAGTTAAACTATTTTTAAATAAGTTACTGGAGGTTAGTTGAATTACTATAAAGGGCAGTACTCACCAGGGTGGTGGAGCAGTGGTGTATTTGATTGTTTCTAACAGTCACCTGTGGTTGTGAACTACCCGACCTCCCTTCCCCACACACACACCCTCCCCAGGCATAGCGTTTCCTTTATAGCCAAAGTTCTGACATCACTTCCTCAACAGGTCTTGGGGCAGAATTGTCATATTTTTAATAACCCATCACAGTGCACAAAGGGCAAGTACACACCACCAAAAATATATATATATATATATATATATATATATATATATATATATATATTACATAATGTATATTATAAGGGAGAGGGACATGTGGGGAGTGGTGCAATGCACTGGCTGTGGGGCAGCAGTTTTCCAGGAGACATTCTTGAAACTGCGCTGCTGTCCCATTGCAGGCAACTGTCAGCTCTGAGGGAGGAGATTGCCCACCTCCAGGCTGAACTGGCAAGGACTAGGAGGCCTCCCCACACTAAGAGCACTGCTGCCACAACCACTGCCTCAGAGGTTGCCAAGTATGAAGAGCAGTTGCACCACAGTGGGTTCAGAGAGGGTGTGGGTGGTGGAATAGAGGTGAAGCCCCTAGTTGTACCTCTACACAAATCATACGCCAGTCTGGCAGAGCAAGGTTCCTCTATGATGGCACCCTCAGTGGAGACCAAGAAGAATGCTGAGGACATCCACAAGGGAGACCCACAAAAGGGTGGCAAGGGACACCACAGGGGAATGAAACAGCTTCTGATAGGGGACTCAATTGTTAGGAGGGTAGAACTGGGGAAGGGAGAGGAGAGGAGAGGGAAGTAAGGTGCCTGCCTGGTGCCATGGCTTGGAGGGACAAGAAGTGAATCCTCACAATTGCAGAAGCAGCATCACAGGAGAAGAAACTAGATATCATTGTCCACTTTGGGACAAATGACCTAGTTAGGCATGGAATCAGTGCAGTGCAGGATGAATTTGTGGAATTGGGGAGGGGCCTTAGACAGATAGCAAGCACGGTTACCTTCTCAGAGGTGCTGCCAGTCCATGGCAGGGGTGAGGCTAGGGTACTGCACACCATTGAGTTTAATGAATGGTTTCAAAACTGGTGCAGAGCACAGGGCTTTGGCTTCATTGGGGACTAGAGATACACTTGGAGAGATGAAGGTCTATACTGGCACGATGGTCTGCATCTGTCCACGAAGGGAACCAAGCTCCTAAGTGACAGGTTTAAAAGCTTCCTTGGCAAGCTTTTAAACTAGCCAATGGGGGAGATGATGATAACAGGCAAGAAATTTCAAGCCACCCCCCACAAAACATGGCAGGTAGTAAGGCAAACACTGAAGTACAGAGCTCAACAGAGGGCAGAATGGGGTAAATGGAAAAATAAACAAGCGCAATAAGAGCTGGGATGGGGGAAAAAAGGATAAAGCCAACATTAAATGGAGGGCAATGAGTACCAATACCCATAGTCTGGGAAACAAGTTTCCTGAGCTAGTAGCCCTGATGGAAGATGAAAAATTAGATATTGTGGCAGTCACGGAAACATGGTACATGGAGAACCATTACTGGGATGTCAACATACCGGGGTACACAGTACAGAAGGGACAGGGAGGGTAAAAGAGGAGGTGGAGTAGCTCTATACATAAGAGAAGGGATCGAAGCTACAGAACTAAAAAGTAAAGGGGGAGGACAAGAGGCACGCTGGGTCACCTTGGAGACAGGGAATGGCATCACAATCCGCACAGGGGTTGTATACAGACCCCCGTCTCAAGGGGAGGAAACGGACAAGAAAATGATGGAGGACATTCTCAAAATGGCTGAAAAGGGGGAGATACTGTTGATGAGGGACCTGAATATGCCAGATTTTAACTAGATGATATGTACTGCAGCCACATCCAAAAGCAGGGTCATTCTCGATGCCCTGCAGGGGGCATGCCTTAGACCGCTAGTGTTGGAACCCACTTGGGAGGGAGCAATATTAGACCTGATACTCTCAAATGGAGAGAGGATCACAAATTTAGAAGTCAGTAGACATCTGGGAACAAGTGACCACTGCACAGTGTGCTTCACAATAAACACAACCATGGAGACAAGCCATACAAAAACAAGGATACTGGACTTTAGAAGGGCTGACTTTGGCAAAATGGGTGAATACCTGAGGAAAGCACTAGCAAATGGCCAAAAAGGAGGGGTGGAAGAACAATGGAGAAACATCAAAACTGCTATCATAGAGGCAACAAGCCTTTGTGTGAAACAAATAAAGAAAACAAAGAGAAGTAAAAAACCACTATGGTTCTCAAAAGAGGTGGCAGGGAAGGTTAAGGAGAAAAAGGCTGCATTGAAAAAGTATAAGGAATCACAGAAGAAGCATGACAGGGAACTGTATCAATTAAAGCAGAAAGAAGTGGGGAAGGCAGTCAGAATAGCAAAGGCCCAAACCGAGGAAAAAATAGCCAACCTCAGTTAGGAAGGGGATAAAACCTTCTATAGGTACATTAGGGAGCATAGAAAGGTTAAGGGAGGAATAGTGAAGATTAATAAAGGAGAGGGAGGTGGGCAGAGGGAGACAGTGAAAAGGCAGAGATACGAATGAATACTTTTGCTCAGTATTCACAAAAGAAGATGAAGAGGAGTTACCTAAACCAGACAATAGAAGCACTCTGGGTAGGGGTTGACACCAGTCCATTTACAGAAGAAAGAGTCCTGAAAGAACTCCTAAAACTCAAAGTGGACAAAGCAATGGGGCCTGATTGGATTCACCCCAGAATCCTAAAAGAACTAAGGGAGGACCTAGTGACACCACTGACCACGCTTTTTAACAAATCATGGGAGGATGGGGTGGTACCTGAGGACTGGAGGAGGTCAGATGTGATTCCCCTTCACAAAAGTTGGAGCAAGGCAGAAGCAGAAAACTACAAACCTGTAAGTTTGACCTCAGTGGTAGAGAAAATGATGGAATCACTTCTGAAAGAAAGAATTGTTGAGTACCTATAGGCCAGCAAGGCACAGGACCCAAAGCAGCATGGATTTACAGCAGGAAGGTCATGTCAGATGAATCTAATTGATTTCTTTGACTGGGTGAACAAAGTAATCGACCAGGGAGGGGCTGTGGATATGGTCTACCTAGACTTTAGCAAGGCATTTGACACAGTCCCGCACAAAAAAAGACTAATAATCAAGTTAGCCAGCCTGGGAGTGGGTTTCAGGGTGGTAGCCTGGGTAGCAAACTGTCTGCACAACAGGACACAGAAGGTAATAGTGAATGGAACATGGGGGGTTACTAGTGGAATACCTCAGGGCTCAGTACTGGGTCCAGTCCTCTTTAACATCTTTATAGGTGACATTGCAGAGGGTCTGGAGGGAAAGGTATGCCTCTTTGCAGATGACACAAAGATCTGTAACAGAGTTGATACACAAGGGGGTAGAAAGGATGAGAAGGACTTGGCAAGGTTGGAGGAATGGTCAGACATATGGCAACTTAGATTCAATGCAAAGAAGTGCAAAGTAATGCACCTGGGAAACAAAAACCCAGGAGAAGAGTACACAATAGCAGGGGAGGTACTAACAACAACAAAAATGGAAAGGGACTTGGGGTAGTCATATCAGATGACCTAAAGGTGAGTAAGCAATGTGAGAAGTCAGTAAGGAGAGCCAGGGGGATACTGGGATGCATAGGAAGGGGCATCACAAGTAGAAAAAGGGAAGTGGTTATCCCTCTGTACAGACAGTTGGTGAGACCCCATCTGGAATACTGTGTGCAGTTTTGGAGACCCCATCTATGCAAGGACATAGACAGGATGGAAGCAGTCCAGAGGAGGGCAACTAAAATGGTGCAGGGTCTGCATCAGAAACCATATGAAGAGAGACTGAGAGAGCTTAATATGTATACCCTTGATGAAAGGAGGGACGGGGGGACATGACAGAAACTTTTAAGTACCTCAAGGGAATCAACAAAGTCCAGGAGGGTAGCATCTTTCAGAAAAAGAGATGTGTAAGAAAAAGCAGGCACAATTTAAAGATAGAGGGGGGATGGCTCAGGGGTAATGTGAGGAATTTTTTTTTTCATGGAGAGAGTGGTGGATGCATGGAACAGCCTTCCTGGGGAGGTTGTTGGGTCTAAAACAGTGGGGGAATTCAAACATGCATGGGACAGACATAAGGCAAATGTAGTGGGGGGTTGCAGGAAGTAGGCTGTTGGTTAACTAGAATCTGTAGCTTATACAATAGGAAGGGAAATGGGCAGACTGGGTGGGCCAAGTGGTCCTTATCTGCCATCAAAGTCTATGTTTCTATGTTTCTATACCTGCATGATCGCATCTGTCCATGGGTGTGGAGCTACCCAGGTGGGGTAAGTGTCTCTGGTACGTACTTTCTGCTTGTTCATGCATATCCCCCTGTAAGATTAACCCATCCTGCCAATTATGGTAAGGATAGAGTTCATTTATGGGACAATGGTTGGATCTTATTACTTGAGTCCATCCATCAGGTCTTGGAGGAATATTTGGAGTGAGCTTCTTTACTGAATGGCAGACTAGGTCTGTCCTGTGGCAGCTTGTGAGTCTCTCAGAAAAATGGTACTAATGGAAAGGAGTCAAAATCTTCTGAAGGACTCTTCTTCCCTGGTCAGGCCAGACCCCAGTATGCTTCTACCTTGTAATGAGAAGCTGGATAGGTTCATGGTGGGCCTTTTCTATTTTTTTAAATCACCCTCAATGCCTCATTTTTTGCATTTTTTTTTTTGCTTTTTTCTCCCCTGTCCCATTCGGCCCTACCTCGTTGCCATCTTCCCAGCCCCAGCCCCTGAACTTCAGGCCCCCTCCAATGTTCTCCATGGCTGAGTGGCTTGTTCTCCATGGCTGGGTGGAGACAAGCCCCTAACCCAACTCAAATCCTGATCCAGGAGGTGTCTTCTCGGGGGGTGATGCCTGCGGAGGATCGCCATGCATGCCGCATAACTGGGACCAATCTTTCTGCTTCCCTTGTGGAGGAGAGCATGAAGTGCTGACAATGGCAGAGCTGCATGTGCATCCACACTCACCACACCAGTCAGCTGCTCCTCCTCCAACCCCCATTGTACAGAGCCCAGCGTGCTAACACCTAGCCTCTGATAGGTGTCAGGCAGGTGCTAGTCTCCATTCCCCACCCTCCCTGGGAGAGGAGAGCTGTCCTCCAGATACTCGATCTTCTCCCTCCCTGGCTGATCCTGACAACCTGCTTGCACCATGAACATGGTTCGCCGGCATGGCAGGAGGTAAGGCATCGCTGCCTCAGCCCTCCATACCACTAGGCTGGGTGCAGCATTATTTGCATTTTTAGCAGGCCTATGTGAATATGTATTGTTTACTTCCTTTTTTTTTCCTTTTATTAATGCAAGTAAAAGATACATTTACATGTACTGTTTACTTCCTGTCTATGATGAACATTTGTTTGTGCAATGAGAACGTAGATTTCACTTATAAGATGAGGCAGTACATATCACTGTACGTTGCAAAATTCTGTGTGTTGCAACAAATTTGAAATTGAAGACTCCTGGCTTTTGGCTGCGGTATAGCTAACCAGACCTGAACCTTCCTTGAGCAAGGCATTGTTGCTGTGGGAGCAGTTAATTACTCTCTTCCCAGAGTATGAGTGTACTATCTAAGCAGCAAGCCACAAATCGATTAGCCCAATAGAAGGAGTCAGGCTCTATTCTTTTTCAATAATTCTGTGAAGCAAGGTGTGATATGGAATATATGAAAGATGATAAACACTTCAAATAAAGCTGGACTGTGTTATGTACCAAATTGAAATCATGGAATTTATGGGTTTATTTGACAGCTTGATTTGATTTTCTGAGTTGTAGCTGCAAGGTTACAAAAGTAAGAATTTCATTCCAAGTGCTATTTTCTAATTAGATAACACCAATCAGGTTAATGAAAGAAGGCAATCACACACATGTTCAGAAATGTTTAATTATTTAAATCTGAACCCTGCTATTCTTTTTTTAGAAAAAAAATGTAACACCCTTTACTAGGAGAGGATTGTTATTAGTAGGCTTCAAGGAGCAAGCAGAAGCTTTGTAGTAGTAGCGTGGATATAAGGTGAAGGACTGGTGCCGTTCCAGTAGTCCTGGGTTCTAAAGAGGAGATAAATTAGAAGGAGTACTTAAGGTGCAGCTAAGGTGAGTTGCAGAGAGTCCAGTAAGAGATCAAGATGATTCTGTTGCCCCTAAAGGAGGTCCTCCAATAGATTTTGAGTCTGCAGTGTGGTTCTAAAGAAGAAAAGGACAATAGATGATCAGTAACTGGGGAATCAGCAAGGATTAATTGGAGACAAAGGTCCTAGGAGGTGGTAAAGAGTGTCCACCAAGGTGAGAGTGGGGTTGAGATGAAGGATATCATAGTCTGATTAATCCTTAAGGCTCAGACACCAGTGGCAATACTCACCATGAGAGAACAAGGGTGGACTATAACTCTCATCTGGTGGGAAAGCTAAGTGAGGAGGCACTAGAGAATACAGAGTTTGCATGCAGTGAAACATCTGATAGCTGTAGAAATGATATGAGAGTAATTAAATGTATAAATATTAAAATCAATTGCACCTACTGCAAGTTTAAAGAATTATCTTTGAGTGAATGTGAGAAGATTTTCACACAACCTTCTTGACTGATATGACAAGCCCTATGACCCCCTAGATCCCCAAATTTATAATTTACTGGTGGGTGGCATCATGTGGGCCGGTTGCTATCCCAAGAGACCACATCAGCTGGAATCACCATGTTAAAGAACTAAATCCCAGTTTACCTTTAAATCAGAACTCTGTCTGGTTTACTTGTTGGGGTGGGGTGAGTAGGAATTCAGCCCAAGGGCCCTAGTGCTGTATAACCATGCATTCTAGTCAAGATATGGTAAAAACTTGAAAAATGATCTGAAAGGCTACTGTTAGGTAACCAGAAGGCAGTTGAGCAATTTTTGTTAGACAGAACTTACTAAGATGAGAAACAATGCAAAAATGCAAATAAAATATGATTAACTTTGACTGAATTTGAGCGGCTCAGTGGCCAGGGGGCTGAGGCACCATGCACCTCACCTCCTGCGGTGCCAAGGACCTGAGTTTGAAATTGGATATGGGTTTCTTAGGGGCTTGACGGGTGATGGAGGATTGCGCATCCATTGACTGATGTCCTCCCTTTGGTGGGAGGGATTGCCATAGTTTGCTGCTGGGCTGCCACCTAGCAGCAGTTCAGTGGAAGGGCATGCAATGACACCAGGAGTGGGAAGAGAACCCATGTTCAAGATACCAGGGCCCAGGAGTGAACATTGGTGGAAAATGGCCCTGGCAGCAGGATGATGACTGACCCTTCACAGGCCCCACACTGGTGACTAGGCACCCCTAATTATCCTATGGCAGAGGATGATTGCCAGAAGGTAAGTCCCCTAGAGGCAAGGTGATGGGGCTGTGGGAGGTTCAGTAGGAAGGGAGCAATCGTTGCAGCTTAGTGGATAAGCAAATAATGGAAAAAAATGAATTATGCATGCAGTATATATATTTTACTTATACTGTATGTAAAGAGAAGAATATTCTGAAGAACATTAGGTAATAGATAATATATATTTGCAAGTGGCTGCATCTTTTGGTGTATTGCATTCTTTATTAACTTTGGACTTAAGTACTTATGAGATTTGACTTCATGCACCATGATTCTCAGTCCATGGGGATGAATAATTCACATCCTAAATATCCTTTGGACATGCCACTCCCACTGTGTGTACGTTTCACACTTCAACTACGCTTGTAAGAACTCTGGTGTGGCTCAGCATCTGCAAAAATATATACTAAAACACTAGGAGTCTGCTCCACAAAGTAAACTTCTAAAGTTAATACAGTTTCTGGAGATATGAGACTAACTCCCCAAGAAATCTTTTAGTTTAATGTGTTTTTCATACATGACAAAACAGTATTGTATCCGTACTAGCCAATGTTTTGAGGAATGATCCTCTTCTTCAGAGCTTTTACAGTTTCTAACAAGCATTTGTCAATGCCAAACGTTCGCTTGCAGGTATTTGCAGTGGTATTTGGCACTTGGACATGGCTTAAAAAAATCAGTGACAAAGAAGTACAAGCATTTGTCAATGCCAAATGTTGCTTGCTTCTATGTGCTGTTTAGGTATTTGGAAGTCATTGGAGTACAAATATTGAAAAATCGCGAACTTACGAGCATGTGTAGGAACTGCTCAACGCACGCTTGTAAAACAGTCATTTTTAGGAATTTTTCACCAAATTTTCAACATAGCCATTTTAAGAGCTCTGCTCATGAACAGTGTCACTGTGATTTTCTTAATGTGTCCTATACATTGATTTTCAAGACAATCGACGCGCCATTGTGCTTACGCATGGGCAGAAACACATTTTTGGGCAGGATGTGAAAATGACAGCTGTCATTGCTCATAAGGAGGTGTGGTAAAATGGCAATGTTGAAACCTGGAGTGAAAATATTGAAATTAAGAACTTGACGAAAGGCAAGGGAACCGCGAACACACCTCATAAAACAGTCATTTTTAGGAATTTTTTCACCAAATTTTCAACATGGCCATTTTAAGACCTCTGCTAATGAACAGTGTCACTGTGATTTTCTTAATGTGTCCCATACATTGATTTCGCACACCGACTGGGCCATTGTGCTCTACATGGGTGGAAACATGTTTTGGGTGAGATGTGAAAATGACAGCTATACTACTCATAAGAAGGTGTGGTAAAATGGCAATGTTGAAAATCTGGAGTGGAAATATTGAAAATTCGCAAACCTATGAGCGTACGTAGGAACTGCGCAACGCACGCTCGTAAAATAGTCATTTTTAGGAATTTTTTCACCAAATTTTCAACATAACCATTTTAAGACATCTGCTAATGAACAGTGTCACTGTGATTTTCTTAATGTGTCCCATACATTGATTTCACACACCGAATGGGCCATTGTGTGCTACATGGGCAGAAACACATTTTGGACAGGATGTGAAAAATGACAGCTGTACTGCTCATAAGGAGGTGTGGTAAAATGGCAATGTTGAAAATCTGGAGTGAAAATATTGAAAATTCATGAACTTATTTAACCCGCATAGGAACTGGCGTGCACTGCCACAACAGAACAGTCATTTTTTATGAATGACTAAATTTTTTGCGACAGCTTGACTTCTTCCGCGATCGATAAATGAATGGCGGCGATTCAGGTTCTCGGTGATTTCTCATCCAGTCACTGCGCAGTGACTGTGAAATCACCCTTCGGGCCTGAATAACACCATGACAGTGACATTATTCATGAGAAGGGGTCCCAAAAACCAATGTTGAAAATTTGGTGCAAAAATTCCAAAAAATGCCTGAGATATGCAATAAAGTTGAAAACCCCCCTATCTAGCCCATTATACAGCTTACTGGCATTTCCTCAGTTCGCGATCGGCTTTGAAGAGTGCAGACGTGTTCCCGGTCCATCAGATGATCGCCGCATCGAGCTCCAGAGGCATGGGGTGAGGGGGGTGGGGAGGCAGGGTGCGGGGTGGGTGCGGGTTGTGGGAGGGGGCTGAGAGGCGCCCTGGGACAGTTTTCAATTTCCAGGTTTAAAAAAAAAAAGATGACGTGGGACATTTGCCACGCTGGGGTGGCTCCCAGCATGGCAGAAGGATGGCTGGGGGGGCCGTGGAGCCGACGGGGGATTGAGCACCCCTGTCGGCAGACAACGCAGGACATTTGCCACACTGGGGTGGGCTCCCAACAAGGCAGAAGGATGGCTGGGGGGGCCGTGGAGCCGACAGGGGATTGGGCACCCCTGCCGGCAGACAACGTGATCGCCATATGCTGGGGTGGGCTCCCAGCATGGCAGCAAAGATTTGGGGCGGCAGTCGTGTTGTTGTGTATGACAGCGTGGTTTTCTTTGAAGAGAAGACCACCGCTGTCATACACAGCACCGCGTCTGATTGGTGCAGGACTGCCACGCCTGCTCAATGGAGCAGGGGATTGCAGGGGAGGGGCACACCTCCAAAGTGTCCCATTCTCCCAAGACGTTCCTTGAGCATGCGCTCAAGTGAAAGTAAAAATGAATTAAAATTTGTATTTACCTTAACATTTTAATGTGTAATTTGTCAGCCTCCCATTCTTTGAAGTTTAAAGATGAAAGAGTGACAAAAGATGTACAAATTTATTCACAAGTGATGGCACTACAGCATCTTATAAGTTGCTCAGGAGATTGCCGAAACAGAAGCAGTTTGGCTGTAAACGTACAATTCTTGTTTACATTAGTTTTAAAAGGTCATGAGACAAGATTGCTTAAGAGTAGCAGGATAAAAAGATGTAAGAAATATTTTGCACCTTGTTTGTTTGCAGACACATATGTTAAAGATAAGTATTAATATTGCAAATGAGAAACTAACAAGTCCAGGTGAACCTGTAGGGTTTTCAATAAACCCTTAAATCCTTCCATTGTTATCAAAAGCACTTGAATGAATTGTAGTGGATCAACTTGTTGACTAGCTAGAAAAATAACAAATTCAAAGTCCACAACAACATGGCTTTCCAAGGGACATGACACAACTACTGCTTTGCTTGAGTTTACGGGTCATATCGCCAACTCCCTAGATCAGGGTACACATGTTGGGAAGTTTTTTATCGATGTAACGAAAGCATTTGATACAGTTAATCATGTCCTTTTGCTTGAACAATTGGGGTCCATTGGGCTTGCATGTGACACTGTTGCTTGGTTTGAGAGCTACCTTTCAAGCCACTCACAGTGAGTGAAGATTGCTGACATCCTATCTACTAGCAGACCTGTCAGATCAGGTGTTCTCCAAGGATCTGTACTGGGTACTTTATTATTCAGTCTATTCCTAAACCAGCTCCCATACTCCTGTCAGTGCCGAACTCTGCTTTATGCAGATGATGCTGTCCTGTTTGGGAGTGATCCTGACCCAAAGCAAATGGAAATAAATCTCCAGATGAGCTTTTAAAAGGCAGAAAGTTGGTTCGGTGAGCATAACTTCATCTTGAACTCTAAGAAAATAAAAACAATGTTGTTCTCTAGCTCCCACAGTAGACATCATAGTTACCCTCTTAACATCACAAATAAGGTTGGGACACTTTTGGAAATAGTTTTGCACTTTAAATACTTAGGGGTAACAGTTGAAAGTGCTTTGACTTATGGCTATCACAAAGACTATACAGCTAAGGCAGTTAATAGGCACATAGGTCTTCTATACAGGCATAAAAATAGTCTGACCATGGAGATTCTTATTCTAGCTATCCTTAGTTTGGAGGTCTCATTAATAGACTATGGTCTAATAATCTACGGCTCCGCAACTGACATGGCATTCCGCAGGATTATAGTGGCACTAAACAAAGCCTGTCACCTTGCAACTGGTTTGGCAAGATTCACACATACGTGAGACTTGTATGTTAAGACAGACTGGCTCCAATTTGAAAGAAGGCTCAAATTCCAAACCTGCCCGATGGCTAAAAAAACAAGTCTTGGCCTGGTGTCCCCTGGGGTACAGAAGCTCCTCACCCTGCATGACAGTAAGCGCGTCACCAGAAGTACCGATACTGTGTTTTTCAAAATCCCATGCTGTTGTACCTCCCAAGGACAGATGGATTTCTCCCATTGAGCTACATACTAACTTAGCTCCTTAACCCTGGACATTCCGTCCACAGCCATGTTAGGCCCCTTCAAAAAAAAGCTAAAGAATCATCTTGTTGCAAATTCCAGCTGTGACTGCTTTAACTAATTTCCTCATGCTTACAGGGGCTTGGCACTGTATACTCTCCTTCCAGGGCAACCCTTAGATGGCCCAGTTTTTCTACTTTTGGTTCCTAATTTCCTTGGCCTTCCAAACCAATTTTCCCCTAATTATCCACTCCTCTAATATATCTCCCTCCAATCCTCCCTTTATCTTTACCCCAATTTTCATTCCTAAAGTAGTCTGCCACCTAGACCTGTTTCCACAACTTGCAAATATATCCTCTTCCTCCTACCCATTATGATGAGGTCTATCTGGCTGATGTATTCACCTTCTCCTATGTACAGTAAGTCTTCCTATCTATTATGTATGTCTTAGCCTGTCTTACCTAACTGTTACCTTTACTACCCCTCACTCTCTTGCTTCTTTTTTTTTTTCCCTCCTCTCCCCTGCGGTCCCCCTCTCTTCGGGAGACAATCTATGGCCTTTTCAGCCCTCGCTCACCTGCCTGTAGACCAGAGCAGTCATCCCCAGACCTTGATTTTAAATGCATGTGGGGTGAGGCCCTACAGTGAGCACCCTGGACTCTCGGCCGGATGCTGTCTCTGGGGCAGGCAGGGGCTTTGAGGGTCGGGGCCCAGTGCTCCATCTACCGGGGGACCGCAAGGTGCTTTTTCCGGTGTTCTCTTTACTCACAATGTACGCGTGTCCCTGAGCGTCAATGGGCAGCGTCACGCCTGCACGCCCCTTCTTCCTGCCATCGGCCTTGCTGCGCCTCAGGTCCCACCTGGGGACAGTCAAGCACCGGGCTCTGGATCCCCCCTCCCCCAGAGAGGATGAGCAGTCCCTGGGATGCTCAAGCCCTCTCCCCCAGCCGGCCCTCCAGCTTCCTGGGCTTGTTCCCGAACCCAGGTTGCTGGCGTCGCAAGCGGAAATCCAACCGCTGTGCCGGCGGTCTCTCTTGCTTCTAATTGTATTTTAACATACATTATACAGTGCCAGCTTGATGTCTTGTTACCTTTCTTGCCTAAGTTTAACATTGTGTGTATTGTTTACTTGGTATTTAATTCTTGCTGCTTAACAGCAATCACTTATGTTTACGCTGTTTATCTAACTCTGGAGTGGAACCTATGTAATGAGCTTGTTCTCAAAAGATGTTAATCCGAGATCACAATAAATAAATAAAACAATATCAGGCTTCATGATGGATTTTAACCCATATGAAAACTGCTACACAACTTGGCAGGATGAAATCCAGTTCTGCAGTATTCTTCAGCAGAGTTACTTCAGGAAACAATGCAATTTCAATGAGAGCTAATCCCTTTTGTCCTGTAGGAAACTGTGACATTGCGCTTCATTTATGCAGGCTTCACTGTATATGTATAAAAAAAATAGAGTCCTTCCACATAGAAATGTTTGTTTCTCTGTTAGTGTGTTGTGAGTGAGGCTAAGAGTTCTATAAACAAAATTATACATTATCATTGAAAAAATAAAATTAATGCACTGTAAAATGTTAATGTAAAATATAATATTTTTAATTAATTTTTAGTAACTGTAAAATCCCTGAAGAAGAGGCTCATTCTTAAAAATGTTGGCTGGCTTGGATACAGTATTGTTATGACATGGATTAAATACATGTTAAACTATTTAAAATACTTTTTGGTGAGTGAATCTTATATATCCAGGAACTGTATTTACCAAACTATGTTTGTACCTGCTCATCTGTGTGGCTGGTGAGGGCTAGGAGAGGGGAGAGGATGTGTCAGGGTCTGGGATGGCACAGCACGTCATGCATGAAGACATTTGTACTGTGCTGGTTCAGTGTCAGGGGAGTTTCCAGTAAGTCTGCCAGATAGCTGTTGAAAGCAATGTGCACCCCATGGTATAGGTGAGAAGGCCCTGGAAGGTACCCACAGGTATGAACTCTAGCCTTCCTCCATGCATTGATAGCGGTGTCCAGTCAAAACGATGACAGCAAATATGTGCTGTCAAAACCTGCACTGTCATAACAGTGCTGCATAGTTTTGGAGTTAATATATCTAATCTTGCATGATTTTGGACTGTGTGAGTTTGTACTGAACATGTGGTTATTGACTGCGCTGTTTTTTTACTGCAGTGTCTTGACATAGTGCCATAGACTGATTGGGTGGAGATGCTGACTGAAGCACTTTTGTTTGTTTTTAAATAAAAACACATTCCCTGCCTCTGAGATACAACAGTCCATACAGGGACTGCCATATCCCATGATCCTCTGCTCACTTACAGACTAGGGTATCCACTCCAGAATCAAACTGGCCTACTGATTCAAAGCCCAGTGTCTGGACCAAGACTTTCCCCCTCGCTGGATCCTCACGTTGCATGAAGCTATATGTCTTAGATTCAACCAGTCAATAATTAATGCATCCTTACCCCCCTGCTCTTTCTGGGGTGAGTTCAAAGTGCACAGTAGTGTAGACCCGTATGCACCTTTTTTACAACATACCAGGTCAGATAGTACATAATGTCCTTATATTAATGTCAGGGAGCAGAACAAGGTAACGCTCCTTATCATCGGTGGGGGGGGGGAGTTTTTAGAATGTAAAGTGTATGGCAGGGATGTTGAATGAATACTTTGCTTCATGACTCTACTAAGAAGTCAAGGGGGCATGACTATCTGGACTGGTCATTATGGGAAATGGTCAGTCTGAGCAGGAGACATCGCTTGTCATGGCAAAATTAGTAGGCAATTATCTAGAGAGATTTAAACCTGGAAAATTCCAGGTTTTTGATATTATCCACCTAACTATAATAATGGAGTTTAATGAGATATGGCTGAGCCCTGTGCTGATAAATTTCAGTAATAATTGTGGGTCATAATCTCTGAGGCACTCCAGTACCTTACAGAGTGGATTATGTCTACTTGATAGGCTGCTGTTGGTGCACATGAAGAACCTTCACCAGGTGAGTGAACTTCCATTAATAGTGTTCATTTGATTTCATTTCATTTATTTGAGTTTGCAGGTGAGTAAAATGGAATATACATTCCTTTTTCTGGTACAACCTGAAGTCAGAGTACTAACAAATAAACTTACAATACATAATACAACAATAACAAAACATAAGTTTTAGAAATTGGATCAATGAGTCAAGACATTCAAATTACATAAGCATACATTTAAACTTTTAAAATAGTGATGGACAGCTGTTGAAAATGATTTAGTAGAGGAAAGATGTTTTATATGAGTTGGCAAAGAATTCCACACAGAAGCAGCCCAGTAAGCGAAAGTTCTTTTTTTTCAGAATTAGTACTCACAAATGATAAGATCAGTTGATGTTTTTGGAAGGATCGTGACTCGTAAGTAGGAGTATGATTGACTAAAAGATCATGTAATGAAATTGGCACACCAGAATTCGAAAGTTTGAATATAAATCATGGCAAGAATAATTTTTGTATTAATATTTTATAGAACACATAAAACAATGAGAAATATTAAAAAGATTCAAACACAGTTCCGAACAGATGCCTAGCAGGAGCTTAAGCTCCTTGGAGATACAGTCTAAGAGCACCAAACAATGAGAGCAAGTACATATAACAACAAGACTTAATGAACAAGAAAACCAACACAGCAGTACACAACTATTATGGTAACTGGGATAACAAAATAACATAAGTATTTAAAGTAAAGTAACTAAGCCTAGTGGGTAGAGCTACTCAAAAGACAGTGGCCAACAAGCATAGTCCTAATCTGCAATAAAATACAACTAAGTCAATTTCCAGACTGTGCAGGGAGACAATCCCTCTCATTAAGCATTCCCTAAAACCAGATGGAAGGTACAGAGAAGAGGGCAGAGAGAGAGCTGTCAGGGGAAGGGTACTGGGAATACCAGTCAGTACAGCAGTTGAGGTAGTCTACCCCCACTGCCAGCTCAAAGGGAGATCACCTTACCATAATACTTATCAATAGTCCACTCAATCCCCCAAAACTAGTACGGGGAGGTATCCATACCCATCCAACAGGAAGAGGGATTCCCAAATTGCTCAGGAAGGGAGCCCAAGTTCAAACAAAGTTTCCATATTTTCCCATAGCTATATAATGGAGACAATCATAACCAGCCACCCTCAGCATTGAGTCTATCCAATGATCCCTAGTAGTTACGTCTACAGTGCGCCAGTGGTGCAGTAATAGGCACTTAACTTCTATAATGGCTGTCATAAAAGACTCCTTCTCATGGCTATCCACATTAGACAGTAGCAAAGTGTTACCTAATATTAACAAAGATGAATTAGGTTCAGTTTTAGTTCTCAATACTTTCCCCATTATCTGAATCAAATCTTCCCACCATATAATTAGTTTGGAACAGCCCCAAAGGATATGTAGCAGCATACCCTCCACTGAGTCACATCTCCAACAACGAGATTGGTGGAGAAGATTCATTTGGTATAACATTGCAGGGGTACGATACCACTGCCACAATGATTTCAATTGCATAAGCTGTCCTATCTTATCTTTCACTTTTTTGTACCCATTAGACTATATAATCTTCCAGTCAGAATCAGTCAATGAGTACCCTAACATATCTTCCCATTTCCATTTGTGTCCGGCCATGTCTGGCACCTTGGCCATTGAAAGAACCATGAATACCTTGCCAAGTTTGGGAGGGAAAAATAGCACCCCATCTGAACCACAGGGCCCAAATATGTCATCCCATTTGGTCTGAGGAGGAAGAGAAAACGCCCCTCTCAGACGAGCTTGCAAAATGTGTCTAATTTGCCAGTAACTCCAATGATGGGAAGCAAGGACAGAATACTATCTTTGGAGCTCCTGAAAAGAGTACAGACAGCCAGAAGGGGAAGAAAATAAATCACCCATTCCATTGATACCCCGTCCCACCATGATTTGCCCCAACCAGGTTAGTTCTCTGTCAGTATTCAATAACTGCCTTGCTGAAATCCAAGACCGGATGAACTCGAGCTGGTTTACATTGAATGCGGGAAATACTGAGGTTATGGTGGTGGACCTGAGTCGCAGGATAGAGGGGCTGAGGACTGATCAGCTCTCTTCACTATTTCTGGGGGGTGCTCAGATCCTTACCTCAGAATGGGTGTACGACCTGGAAGTGGTGCTTGATGATGGGTTGACCCTTCCTTAGCAGGTGTCGACAGTCACTAAGTCAGCCTTTTACCATCTTAGGAACATTTCCAGGGTCAAACACCTTGTTCCATCCAGCAATCTGCCTATGTTGGTCCACACCTTTGTGACCTCTCATCTTGACTACTGCAACTCCCTTTACTTGGGGCTTCCTGGGGTTGATATCCATCACTTGCAACTGGTGCAGAACACTGCTGCTTGATTGTTGACAGGGGTGTCTAGGAGCTAGCATATCATCCCTGTGCTGCGTGATCTGCAATGGCTGCTGATTCAGTGGTGGATCACCTTTAAGGTAGGTTAGTTGACTACAATGCCCTGCATGGACTTGGTCCTGACTGCTTGAAAGAGCTTCTGATTCTCTACACCCCTGTGCGACAGCTCCGCTTGGCTGATGAGGGGTTGCTGGAGATTCTGAGGGTTACTTTGAAATCTTCTGGGGCCCATGCTTTTGTGTTTGTGGCCCCTACCCTCTGGAATTCTCTGCCCCCTCAGCTTCAGGAATGCATGGCCATGGGGGGCTTTAAACAGGCACTTAAAACTTTCTTGTGGAGGCAGGCATTTCAAGAACTGTTACGATTTTATTAATGGTATATTTTATATGCAATATTTTATTATTTTGTTTTAATATTGTAAGGAGCCTTGATACTTGAAAGGTGCTTAATAAATAAAGGTTATTATTATTTTATTATAATAAAAGAGGATCCCATAAGCTGCAGCAAAGAATGGTTCCACAAAAACCAAAGAAGTAATGAGATCTTCCAATCTGCCCCAATTGATGTTCTTGCAAGTTTCCTTATATCCAGGGCATATTCTTGAGTAGGCAAATGTGTGGGGATTGATTGCTGGTCCCATAATACACTTTTTGGAGGGGCCGATAGAGACCAAGCTGTCTCCAACTCCAACCACCGAATGGTCTAGTTCTAAATTTGGGAATGGAGCCACAACCATATATGATGCAGACCCACTGCAAAATAGTAGCCCTGCCGCCAAAGGGATGCAAGGCCCCCTTTTCCATGTGGTGCCATCAAGCATGCTAAAGAAGGACAAGGATTTTGTCCTTCCCAATAAAACTCTGAAAGAGTTTTTTGAAATTCAAGCCACCACGTAGCTGATGTTTGTACCGGAAGATAACGTATGGTGTATAGCACTTGGGTAAGAAATAACATTTGAACAGCCTTTATTTTCCACAATAACATAAATTGTAAATGCCTCCATCAGAGAATATCATCTTTTAATTTCTGCAAAAGAGGTTTCAAGTTTAGAGCAGGCCAATCTGAGGGAGAGGGGGAGATTAGGATCCCCAAGTATTTAATGGGGCCAGCAGACCAATGCAGTGCAGGCCCGGGGGGGGGGTAACGCTGAGCCTGAGGGCCCTACAGACAAAAACTACATTTTCAACCAGGTATTCCATAAGCCAGACATGAACACAAAGTCCTCCAAAAGCTGGAACAAATTTGTCAGAGAGGACCCTACATTTTTTAGGTTGAGGAAAATGTTATCAGCAAAGAGCATTGTTTTATAGTCTTTAGAGCCCATAGAGATATCCTCTATGTTGGCCGATGTTCTAATCTTTTGGGCTAATGATTACATAGCGAGGAGGAAAAGGGCATGGAGAGGGGACAGCTCTGATGAGTTCCTCTGCCCAGGGCAAATAGAGCTGCTCATTAGTTAACACTGATGCTTGCAGGGAGAAGTAAAGAGTCTGTATCCAATGAAGAAAAACTGGTCCAAAACCAAACTTCTCCATCACAGCAAAAAGATAAGGCCATTCCACTGAATCAAAGGCCTTCACTGTATCAAGGGTCATCACCACCGCTTCTGCGTCAGAGGAGGCCCTAAGGACACTGAGAAGATCCACCAAGAGGTGAATGTGGTTAGCCCATCTCTCCCCCACAAAGCCAGCCTGATCTAGATGTATCAGATGTGACAACAGCTTGGATAATCTATTGGCAATGGCTTTGGTAATGATCTTATAGTCCAGATTAAGTAGGGAGATGGGGCGGTAATTCCCACAACAGTATGGATCTCAATCTTTCTTTGGTAGGACCATAATGACAGCATTGTACATGGTGTGGGTGAGAGCTGTCCCTGAGTCCAAGCCTCTGCAACCACCTGGGCCAGCAAGAGGCAGGGTGCAACCCCCACTATCTTGTAGAACTCTATGGGGAAGTCAATAGGTCCTGAACTCTTCCCCTTCTGTAATTGTCTGATAGCAGCTTAAAGTTCCTTAATAGAAATAGGGGTGTCTAATTGTTTTTGCTGAGAGTCTGTCAGTTGTGACAGTTGCAAGGAATTCAAAAAAGCCCAGATATCTGAGTCATCAGACATGGGTGGTCTCCGGGAAGTATACAAGTCACAGAAATAGGCAAAAAAGGATTTATTAATACCTGCTGGATCAGTCACCAGCTGGCCCTGGTGCTGAACCCCAGGAATAAGCCTCAAGGCCTCCGATTTCTTCAATCAATAAGCCAAAAGACACCCTGCCTTTTCTCCCCCCTCCCAATAAGCCTATTGGGTCTTATATAGACCCATCTCAGTCTGCTGTGAGTTCAACAGGCTAAGTTGAAACCGTGTCTCCTGCAGGTGCTGTAACAACAATGAGTCATTCCCCCCCTTCCTTATGCTGCTTTTCTAAGGTTGCAACAAGTGTCTTTAAATCAGAAACCTTTGTGTGTTGTGATTTTTTGTGGGCAGAATCATAAAAGATCAAACGCCCTCTAATAAAGGATTTTAAACCTTCCCATACCAACTGGGGTGCCGAAATTCCCACTGTATTGAATTCTAAGTATTCCTTCACCTCCTTACACAAACAAGTCTGTACCACAGGGTCTGATAACAGGCCAACATTACAGCACCACTGAAATGATGTCTCATCCCTCTGAACATTTACAAAGGACCACATAACGGGGGAGTGATCCGAGATTTGAATAGTCTTAATATCTACCTGGGTTGTAAGACGTATCATATTTGTTGGGGCCAAAATCAAATCTATATGACTAAGTTTTGTACAGAGGAGAGTAGAAGGAATAGTCTCAGTCTTTGGCTTGTCCTAGACATCAGACATCCTCTAGACAGTGTTCCTGACACAAAGTATGCAATGCCCTGGAGCTGGGGGTGACCACTCTACCTGATGACCCATTACGGTCACAGAGCGGGTCCAGAACTTCATTAATTTCCCCACAGACCACCAGACTACCTTTAGCATGATCTATTATTAACTGAGAGAGCTCCCTAAAGAAATAGGCACCATCTTCATTTGGTTGATAGACTGAGGTTAGCATAAACACATTGCCATCCAGCCTCCCCATAACCATCAATCAACGACCTTTGGGATCTTTCCAAACCTGGTCAGTAATCCAATTCACCCCTTAATGCACCAAAACCAGAACCCCTCTCCTCTTTTCAGGAAGAGGCATATACTTGGCCTCCGCAGCACCTCTTAAGAAATTCTACTTCTTTAGATAAAAGGTGGGACTCTTGAATAAATATATGTCCCTTTAACTTTCTTATATGATTAAGATCCCACTTCTTCTTGACTGGACAGTTCATACCCAGCACATTCCAAGTTATGAATTTATATGTCCCCATTATAAATTTGTAAAGCCGTCTGAATCTTCCCACCCCCCATACAGAGAAATCCAAAAAGTGCTTAATATATGTTTTATACTCACTAGGATTAGACTAACAACATGAGACTACTCCAAGACCTATAGAACTATGTACAGAAATAAGTAGATAAAAAGTACAAAAACAGTAACTGTCAAGAAGCTCGCCCCCATAGGCACTCATCAGGTCATGTCCCCATCTCCCCAACAGTGCAAAAACAATATTTTCCCACACCCATAACAACCCATCACTAAACAAACCAATTGCAGTCCTGGCATCCCACAAGAACTAAATCAGAGCTAACAAAGAACAACCCTGCAAGATTCATAACATGGCCTCACAGTTACATTATATCTAACATACTCCCCCCACCCCCTTAAAACAACAACAACCCATGTTAAAATAATCAATGCTGTAACAAATAATCATTCTTCAATAACATCAAACTGTGTAGAACATCAATAATGAAATAGGTAAAGGAAGAGAACAACCATTCATAGGTTCAAGGAAGAAAAGCTCCCCTCCACTGTTAACAGAGTATAAGTACTTACAGCAACATCACCATTAAAGAAAAAGGATGTCACCTAAGGAGCAGTCACTCCTGAAAAAATGGACCCTAGGTTAACGAGAAGAGAACAGCTCCCTCCACTGTCTGCTCAGACCATAAAATCCTCGGTGGTACAGGCTGTTGCCGTTATATGAACCAGGCTAAAGGGTTCCATAGATGTTCATGGAGAACCTTCTGTATCATTCTGACATGGAGGCAGAGGTGGAGCCTGGCCCCTTCACATTCCAGTCCACTGTCTCATGGTATCCTGTAGTCACTGACCTTTCAAGAATTTAAAGGCCTCCATTGGATCAATGAAAGTTACAGTGCAGTCACCAAGCACAATTTTTAAGGTTGCAGGGGGACCAACAAGCATTTCAAGCCCTGAGCCTGGGCCTTGTCCCTGACCTCATCAAAAGCTTTGCACTGTGTGAATACTCTTTTAGAGATGTCTTGGGTAAACAGAAGCCAAGAGCCATTGTGGCAGATATCTTTGAGTGTCTGGGCAACCTGCAGAATCTTCTCCCTGTCCTGGTAATGCATTAACTTGAATACAACTGTCAGGGAACATGTAGTTGACGTATTAGATGGAGGGCCAGTGGGGACCTGATGCACCCTATCTATCTCAATTATTGTGGAAAGGTCCCAGTTGAACCACATGTACAGATAAGATTGTAAAAAAATGAATCATATTGGGACCTTCCACTGCCTCAGGTAGGCCCAGCAAATGAACATTGTCCCTATGATGTCTGGTTTCCAGATCATCTACCTCATCACACAAAGCAGCCAGCTCCCATTCAGTAGATTTTAGACAGTGCTCCACCGGCCCGGCCCGGCCCAATCTTCCACATGGCTAATAAAATTTTTGGCGGTTTCCATCCGGTGCTCCAAAGCTTCAATGGATGCTCAGAACACCGTGAGTTGTACAGTTATGTGGTTTAAATCATAACTAATGCAGCCCATAAATGTTTTAATTTCTGAAAGCTCCTGTGTAAGTAAACTGAGCTCTGACTCCTTTTCTATCTGCATAGTGGGGCCTAAGCTGCATCCATTATCTGGTGGTGGTGAAGAGGTGAACAGTTTGTACTTCTGTTCAGCAGTAGTGGCAGTTTTATCCATATCTGACTTCACTAACATAGTCTTAGAGCTGTTCCTATCAAGAAAAGTCATTGGTTTAGTCCAAGGAGGTAGAAAAAGAAAATGTTTAATGCCGGGGGACAGAGTTTTGAGAGAAAGCTGTTAACTGCTACCTGGCATCACGTGACCCCTGACAAGGATAATTTTTAATTGTTCTGAGCAGATAACCAGACAAGTTTATTTAACATTTGACAATGATGAGTTTGATGTGGGGCCAAAAGTACAAATTCATAATTGTTTTGAACAATATTTCTTTTCTAGAGAGTACTAGTAGGTGCAGTATCAGTGATAATGGAGGCATATTTCAATATCAATCAGTCAATCAATCAATCACTTTATTTAACCAGGCATAAACACCATTGAGCCAGCTCATTTTCAAGGTGGTCCTTGTCATTAATACAATACAGTACACTTCATAAGATTACAATTACGGTGGGCAGCGGTAAAAAAAAACATTGTGAAGGTGCCGGTCAATATGGGCCTATACATACTGGTCAACATAATTAACAGGCAAAGGTACATGACAATAAGCTTTACTAGAATGAAAAGAGACAACAATCCCATATACTGCAGTTTCTGCTAAGTAAGAGCTCATACCTAAATGATAAAAAATAAGGAGGTATTTTGGAATAGGGCAGAAACTGGGGTGAAACAGTAGGCAGCCAAGAGGGAGGCCAGAATAGGTAAAAGGTAGAGAATAGGCAGGGCCATCTCAGATTAAGGGAACTACAGTAGGCATGTAGTTCCTAGGTTTCTGTTGTTAGGAATGTGGGGTGGATGAGATACTTAGGCGTAGGATTTGAGAGTATGGGAAGAAGATTTTGTTGTGCAATGGCAAGACATGTTTCTTTGGTTAAAAGATTATATAATCAATAGAGGGTTCCAATCTTTGAGTGAATCTTAGCCATGATTTTATCTATGTGTGTGTGTAAAATGTTTAAATATGAAGTCAATATAACTCCAAGATGTTTAAATGAGTCCACAATCTCAACTGGGCTTCCATCATGAGCATGCACTTCAAAATTTCTTGAAAATTGTTTTAGTTTGGATCTGCATGAAATAATATAGCTTTTGTTTTAGATTAATTTAGAACAAGATTATTTTGGCAATGCCAATTCTGAACTTTATTAAATTTGCAGTTGATAGTGGAATTGATTTCTAAAACAGATAAGTTATGGCCAACAAAGCAGCAGCATCTGCATATAATAAATCACAGTTGTGAGTAATGTGTAAAATGGGGGTAAATAAAAATGGAAAAAAACAAGAGACCCAGTATGGATCCCTGTGGGACTCCATTCAGAACCCTCTTAAAAGAAGAAAAAACACCACTGAATTTAACACTCTGAAACCTGTTAGTGAGATGATCAACAAACCAAGTCAGCGCAGAGTTTCCCAACACCATGTGCTTAAGGCAATTCAACAAAAAAAGATGGTCTACTAAGTCGAATGCCCTGGATAGGTCCACAAACACTGCCCCCATAAAGCAACTGGATTTGGTAGCCCTGTGGACAGCATCCGTGAACCTAACCAAGGCAGTCTTAGTATTGTATCAACCCAATCCAAAAGCCATGCTGATTAGTGAAGATCAAGTCATATAACCTAATATAATCATCAAGCTGTTGGTAAACAATTTTTTCTTGCACCCTTGACAGGGCCAATAAAATAGAAATGGGACAGTAGTTGCACAATTCAGACTGAGATCTTGATTTTCAGTATGTATTGGTATTACGTAACAAGTTTTTTACATAAACTTGGTACTTGTCCAGTTGGAAAAGATAAATTAAACAAAAAAACAACTAAGGTAAGCAGTTTTGGGAACATCAAGGACCAAAAGCTTTGGAGGCAACTCATCACAATGGAGGCAGCATAACGCAGTGGTTTAAGGCTCTAAGCTGCAAATCTGAAGACCTGGGTTTGAATCCCGCAGCCCCCACTTGCATACTGTGTGACCCTGAGCCAGTCACTCAACTTCCCTGTGCTCCCAAGTTGCACCTGTAAACAAGCTTTCAGCTTAGTGTGTCTCACCTGGTTAAACAACTGAAAAAAAAAACAATCAGGAGATTTGTCGGGTTTTAGTTGTTTGAGTAATTGTAATACTTCTACACTTTTAACAGTCTTTAGGAAAAAAAATACCTATTTAGGTTGATTTTCTGATTGGTACATGTGTTAGCTTTTAAGTCTTTCTGATATGAATCCAGATTAGTAAACTGTAAATTAAATAATTCAGGAATTGAGGCAGAATTGGTCAGTAGCTCTCTGTTCTTAAACATATCAGAACTGTTTTCAGTAGGAGGGGAAAAATGGATAATATTGAACTCCAGAATTCTTTTGGGTTTGACAAAGTTTCTATCTGTTGTTTCTTTACATAATTAATTTTAGCTAAACTTATTTCCTTTTTTACAATTGTTTCTTCTGTTCCTATATTAATTTAAGTCATAAATAGATTTACTTTTTTTATATTTTTGCCAAGCAATATCCCTATCTTTCATAATCTTAAAAGATTCTTGCTAAGCCATTTAGCATTCCTTCTGTTAACTATTTTTTTTTTGTTAATAACTGGTGCATATGTGTTCACTACATCCACAAAAGTTCTAATAAAATAATCAAGTGCACAGTCTACATCAGGTACCAATTTTAAGTAAGACCAATCCACTTCAGACAGCCTGTGTAGAAAAAGCAACATTTATTTTAGACTAATTTCTTAATTTTATAATTTTAGGAAAAGGCTCTTTTCCCTACCCACTGCAAATATAGCAGTTGTGGAATTAAATTTTGCTTGTGAAATTGCCATGGTATTTTTATTCCTCAGAATGTTATTTTAAATTCTGCTGAATAAATTCTGCATTAAGCAGTGCTGTAAATTTTTTTCATGCGAAATTCTGAAACTGAGGAGAAAAAAATATATAATTTAGCAGAATAATGCATAATTCTGCAGAATTATGACATTCTGAGTTCCATGAAAAAAATGCATGCCATTTGCATGCCAACCCTGACCCATTTTGTGTACCAGTACACTTTGATGTGCATTGGTACAGATGAACCACGGACCCACTTTGATCATAGCAAAGGGGTTTGCAATCAAGCGACTGGTGGTAAATCATGTCACAATGATTTCCTGACAGTCCCTTACAACTGAGAGTTGGGCCAGCAGAATCTGCTTTGTCCTAAAGAAATTGCTCATATCCCACCATGACCCTGCTGCATTTGATATCCATAGTAGCAGGACAAATTTAACCTTACCCATGTCTCTTTCTTATTTTTATTCTATTTACCATCCTTCAATATTTGGAGTATCCAGATAGTTACAAGCTCCTGGTTCTAGAAGCACACTGTTCTTTTTTAGCCTTTATAAACTTGTAACCTTTCATGTGGCACAAGTGACTTTCTGGATAAAGGTCTTCAAATCAGGTTTCCTTTTTCCATTATGATTGACACCATTTTCTTTATAGTGGGTTATTATTAATATTTTTCCTGTTTGATCCTGTTTTGGTTTTTTCCTCCAGGATGTAACAGTAAACAAGTTGCTTTGTAATTCAGTGTGTGCCTGCCAGGTGAAAGAAATGTTTAAATAAACACCCAATGATAACAGTATAGGATGGAAAAATGATCACTATAATCACCATGTTTAAGAAGGTAGTGAGGATGGCCCCTCTCATTTACAGACCTGGGAATCTTACCGTGTCTTTACACTTTGCAAAGAATTTGTATCAATCATGAAGGACCTATGGTTCAGCATATGGAATAGAATTAATTATATCATATAACATGGATTCCCAAAGGGTAGATCCAGTCAAACCAACCTGACTGACATCTTGGAGTAGGAATCCTAGAGATGGGTACAGGCTGTGTGGTGTTTGTAATCTACAGTACCTGGACATTAGCAAGGCATTCAACAACATGCTACATGGAAATCACATGTGAAGATTGATGCAATATGGGGTCACAAAATGCACTGAAAGTGGATATCAAATTGACTAACAGGTACAGTAGGTAGCAACAAAAGGTCATAGATTGTCTCATGTCAAAGTGTAGATATGCACCTAGTAAAAGACTGTGCCACATGGGTTAGTGCTGAGTCTGATGCTCTTTTAATATAATGATTAGTGACCTGGAGGAAGCAGTCAGTAGCTGGCTTCTAAAGTTTGTGGATGACAATAAATTTTCCAAAACAGTGGGCATAGCAGAAGAAGTAGATGTACTGCAGTGCCCCTGCATACATTAGGGGTGTTGGCCAATCATAATAGGTTCATGTGTAATGTAAGGAAGTGTAAGGAAATCTACATAGGAACAAGGAACATGGTTCTCATACTGTATACTGTACTTTGTAAGTGATACAACAACGGAGAGCACAGCTGAAGAAAAGTATTTGTTGGTAATTACAGACATTAAGATGAATAAGGCAAACAATATGCTGCCACTGTTAAGAGAACAGATGCAATTATGGGACACATTAGAAGAGGGAATGCAAGAAGGTCATGGGGATGACCCGTTTCCTGTACAAGACCCTCAGACTGCACCTTACATAGAAACATAGAAGTTGACGGCAGATAAGGACTGCAAGGCCCATCCAGTCTGCCCATAAATTGGAGTACTACATCCAGTTCTGGGCAATTCAGTTCAGGAAGGACACTAAAGAAGCTAAGATACTCTGGCATACAACCACAAAGTTGATTATTGGTTTAGGTGACTAGAGCTATTATGAAAGATTGAATTCACTCAAATGATTTGAGGGGGACATTTTAACAGTGTTTGGAACACTAAAAGGGATAGACAGAGTAGTGAATATAGAGTTTGAGCTTGTGATGCAAGCAGAATTAGAGGATGTGAACTCAGACTGGTGGGACAGGATAAGGGAAAACATCAGAAAACCTTGTTTACACAGGGAATGGTCATCATGTGGAAATAGCTTAAAAGCTGAGGTAGTGGTTAAAGCTAGCACCACTCAGGCTTTCAAAACAAAACTAGACAGATCTATGGGAAGCCATTCAAATCAAAATGACAGTTTTCAGAATATAATTATAGTGAAATGACTATTATTAACAATAAAATGTTTACAGCATAATATGATGAGAATGACAAACATTAAAATTAGTATATCATACACCAAAATGGTTATGAGACCTTCTGAAATGGGTATGACCTATACCAAAATGTATATGACACATACCAAACTGGATATGACACATACCAAGATGGATATGACATACACCAAGATAGAAATAACACATATTAAAATAAGTATGACATATACCAAAATGGCTAGGACACATACTGAAACAGGTAAGAGACTTATCAAAATAGATATGACACAAACCAGAATGGGTATGACACACACCAAAATGGGTATGGCACAAAATGAAATGTATATGGTGTACTAAAAAGGGTATGATACACAAAGAAATAATTATGACACATATTAAAATAGATACGGCCTATACTGAAATTGATATGACACATAATAAAATGGGTATGACATACAGAAAAGGGTATGACACACACTAAAATGGGTTTGGCACTAAATGAAATTAATATGAGCCTCAACGAAAATTGTATGACACATGCTGAAATAATTATGACACATATAGACATGGATATGACCTATACTGGAATGGCTATATCACATAGCAAAATGGATATTATATACCAAAATGGGTATGACACACACCAAAATGGGTTTGACACTAACTGAAATTGATGTGACACACTCTGAAAATGGTATGATACATGCTGAAATAATGATGACACATATCGAAAGGGAAATGACCTATACTGGAATGGCTCTAACAGATTGCAAAATTGGGTATTATATACCAAAATGGGTATGAGGCAAACTGGACTGGATATGGCAAACAATGAAATGGTGTGACACACACCGAAATAGTTATGACACACAGCTACATGGATATGGCCCATATTGAACTGAATATGACACATAGTAAAATGAGTATGACATGCTGAAATGGTTAAGACATACACCAAAATGGTTATAGCATAAACTGACATGGATACGACACACACCAACACAGGTATGACAAATACTGAAATAATTATGACACAAACCACAATGGATATGCCACATGTTGAAATGGGTATGACACATAACAAAATAGGTAAGACACATACCAAAATGGGTATGACTAAAAACAAAATGTATGTCACATGCACCAATACAGGTATGACACATACCAAAATAATTATGACATACACCAAAATGGATATGACACAAACTGAAATAATTGTGACACATGCTGAAATGGATATGACCTATACTGAAATGGATATTACACAAAAAAAGAATATATATAACACATACTGAAATAATTATGACACATGTCAAAATATATATGACCTATACTAAAATGGATATGATACTGTATATAATAAATAGGGTATGACACATTTTAACATGAATATGGAACTTTCTGAAGTAGATATGACCAATATAGAAATTCATATGACGGGAGATCACGTGATGCAGAGTGCTGAGTAGCAGCTCCCTCAAGAAGCTCCTGCCTCCCATCTTTTATTTGAGCTCATTTTGGTGTTTTAATCTACTATTTTCTCTTGTTTCTGAGATTCTACGCTGTATCATAGCTGTTGCACTCTGGCCTGGTGATATCTCGAGCAGATGGAGGCTTATATGAAGAAAGCCCCACAGAAGCATACCCCTCCAGCAACTCCCGAGAAGGCCCCTAAGAAATCCAGGGCCTCAGGTGGTTCTGGCTCGAATCTCCCGAGCCAAAGTGGGGATCAGGAGCCCTTAACGCTGTCCAGATTTCTTGAGGAATTCAAACCCTTTCGAGAGGAAATGAAGGATATGGCAATGGATTTGAAGTCGTTATCCAGAAAACTAGATGAACTCTCAATGACTGTTTCCAATAACACAGCCCGAATTGCTTCTATAGAGAAAATAATTGGTAGCCTTGACCCTGAACTGGTTTTGATGTGCCAGAAATTGTCTCGTTTTGAAGCCAAGCTCGAGGACCAAGAGGGTCGGAGTCGAAGAAATAATGTAGTGGTTCTCGGTTTACCGGAGGGAGAGGAAGGCCAAAGTGTTGTGGCATTTATTCAGAAATTGGTTGAGCGGGTGGCAGGCCCATCTCCATTTGGCTCTGGCTACATTATAGAGCGTGCCCACAGGGCTTTACGGCCTAAGCCACCCCCTGAGGAACCCCCCCCGCCCTATCGTGTTCCGGTTCTAGAAATATCTAGAGTGACAGCATTTTCTACAAAAAGTGCGTGCTTTGCAAGAGGTTCGATGGGAACATATAAAGCTGAGAATCTCACAAGATCTACCCATCTCAGTCTGCATGAAACGCAAGGCGTTTCACCCTATAGTTTCTGAGCTAATTGCTGCAGGCCTGAAGTTCAGAATGAGTTATCTGGCTAGACTACAGATTTCAACTAATGGATCCTGGAAAAGCTATGAAGACCCGGAAGAAACTCTGAGGAGCCTTAAGTCCATGCTGCCAGATCTCTTCAAGGACCCTTGAATGGTGGTGATGTAGTATCGAGTATCGCACGGAGTCAAGAACTTGAACTTTTGTTTTTCTTTCCTTAGAGAAATTTTAGGAATGTGAAGACCTGGGCGACTGCATATGTTGCAGCAGACTTGGGGGATCACTGCAGACCGCCCCGAATTTTCTTTTCTTTCCGTCTCATAACGGGCCCATGAGGGTCTGATGCAATGGACACTGAGGTTTGGGGCCTTCTTGGGGGGGGGGTTGTGAGCCAGGTTTTTGGTGGCTATTTTTGTTGGGGGTTCAAAGAGCCCAGTTTGGTTGTGGGCTAGTTTCTCATTTTTTCCTTCTGGGCTGTTACTGGGATGGTCCTGGGCTTTCTCCATCTCGCTTTTCATTTGGGTTGGGCCAGGGCATCGACCACTAGAAGGCGTTCCAACCTCTGGGAACTTGCGGGGAAACTCTACCTGAGAAGGATTTAACAGGGGCACTGCTTAGCTGGGATGCAGCACTCTCAATCTTTCAGGGAAGCTCCGTTCACTGGATACTGGCTGGTAGTAGGTAAAGGTAGCTTTTATGCCTTCTCCTCCGGTCAAATGACTTCAGTTTTTCCCATTTTAATTCTTGCTCTTAATGAGAGCTGGGGCATTTCTCCCTCCAGGTGTGGCTGATCTGGTCCCGGTTTCTGGTGGCTCACCGGGTGCCTTCAATTTTAATCTGGGTTACCACGATTGAGTGGGTGATGAGATGGCCTTATCATAGCCCCCCCATGTTAATTTTTCTTATTTCCATGCTTTGGCTGGACTGAGGTGAAGACCCAGGACCATTCTCCTTCATTGGGGGTATAACTGACAGGGCTTGATCTCTGAAGGCTGTGATCTGTGTGCAACAGCGCTAATTATCAAGGTTCATTGTCGGGGGGGGAGTAGAGGGATTAGAACCAGTACTGTGCTGAACGTTGCTTGTGACAGCTTGTGGGGAGTGGGGGCTGGGTATGGTTGAGGGTGGGGGTTAGAGGATGGGTGGTATCTACTTCTGGGAGGGCTAGGGAAGAGGGTGGGTTTTACTGCAGTAACCCTGGGGATATATGTAAAGGGGATTTGCATCTCGTGTGCTGAGTATAATTATTTCAGCTTGATATCTCTTCTGGATGGTGAATGAGTTAACATTTGTGTCTTGGAATGTTAAGGGGATCAGAAAGCAACATAAGCAATTTAAGGTTCTTAAACATTTAAGCTTGTTCAGGTCACAGATAACTTTTTTGCAAGAAACCCATTTATTAGAAGGGGAAGCTTTGCAATTACAGAAGCAACAAGTGGGATCGATTTACAGTGCCCAGGGCACCACAAATAGTTGTGGGGTTATGCTCATGATTAACAGGAGTATCCCTTTCTCTCCTACACAAGTGATCAAAGATACCGAGGGTAGGTTTATTCTGGTCAGAGGTACCTTTTGGTCTGTCCCAATTCTATTGGGTGGTATTTATGGCCCTAATCTGGACGACCCCAGATTTTTTATGAGGCTTATATCTATCGTTCTCCTAATGATTCCCTTTAAAATTATTTTAGGGAGAGATTTCAATCAAGTACTTGATTCTCATTTAGACAGACTGGGCAGTGCCCTAGGTGGGGCTACCCCTGGGCAGAAGGCATTCAGGGATTTATTAGATCAATGTGGGCTCTATGATGTCTGGCATGTATTACATCCTGATTCTAGGGAGTTTACCTATAGGTCCATGGCGCATGGCTCGCAGTCCTGCATCGACTATTTACTTATTTCTCAGTGCCTCCTGCCCGGGGTGAAGACCTCCTCGATTCAACCTGGCCCAATTTCTGACCACTCACTAGTGGTATGCAATTTGGTACTGCTCAATTCATTTAATAGGGAAACTAGATGGAAGCTCAACGATCAACTCCTTAAAGACGTTAAATATTGCAAACTTATTAGGGAAAAAATTGAATATTTTTTTTCACTAAACCCTTTAGGTGGTGTAAAACCTGTTATCTTGAGGGGGGCCTTTAAAGCCTTCATGAGAGGGATACTGATTAGCATGGCGGCTGGTAGGAAAAGAGAGCGGGAGGAAGACTTAAATCCTTATTATCTCAAATCAGATTTCTGGAAGCTAACCTTCCGGCTAATCCCCTAGATGAGGATACTCAGAAACTCCTGAAATTAAAGGATAAATATCTGGGGTTACTTCAAGAGAGAGCAGAACTAGCTATTACTCGTACCAGAGCTAAATAC
Organism: Neoceratodus forsteri; assembly: GCA_016271365.2. Lineage (NCBI taxonomy): Eukaryota > Metazoa > Chordata > Ceratodontiformes > Ceratodontidae > Neoceratodus > Neoceratodus forsteri. The sequence goes on along the minus strand of CM057449.1, from coordinate 769,042,694 downwards.
ACCGATCAGGGGGAAAAAGCGGGACGCTTACTGGCACTGCGTATTAAACAACAGGAATCAATGAGATTTATCCCAACTATCAGGTCATCAGCAGATGGAACTCTTAAGGTGTCTCCTAATGAAATGGCTCAAGAATTTGCTGCTTATTATTCTAAACTGTATAGTGACATGGAGCACCCTCCCTGTCCTGAAGATATACAAGGTTATCTAAGAGATTCCCACTTTCCCCTTCTTCCTGATGGGTGCGGTAAAACTCTGGTTGTCCCTATTTCTCAGGAGGAGATTGCTAAGATTATTGGTGAATTGCCTGCCAATAAGGTCCCTGGTCCAGTTGGATTTTCTGCTTTATTTTATAAGGTCTTTCGAGACCTTCTTGTACCAATACTTGGTCATTTATTTCAACAAATCCTATCTGGGGAGGAGACAGATCCGTATCTCAATGAGGCCCTGATTGTTCTTCTTCCCAAACCTGATAAAGACCTCGATAAGGTTCAAAGTTATAGACCCATCTCTCCTTTAAACCAGGATGTTAAGATTCTCTCCAAAATACTGGCCAACAGGTTGGCACTGGTTCTTCCTGGGTTAATAGGTACAAGTCAGGTTGGATTCATGAAAGGGCGCTCATCTTCCGATCATTTATGCACTTTGTCGCATGTCTTTTCAGCTACCAGAGATGCGGAGTTCCCTGCAGGCTTGGTCTCCTTGGATGCTGAGAAGGCATTCGACCGTGTGAACTGGAATTTCTTGTTCCACACTTTGGAGGCCTTCCATATCCCTTCTCTGTTTATCTCCTGGATTGCCACCCTTTATAAAAAACCCTCGGCAAGAATTTCCACGAATGGGGCCTTTTCCCATTCTTTCTCACTTCACTCAGGTACTAGACAGGGGTGCCCCCTCTCCCCTTTATTATTTAACTTATATCTGGAACCTCTTATCCAAAACATTCTCAACAATGATTCCATACAAGGAGTGAGAATTGGGCGGCATGAAGCGAAAGTCACCGCATATGCTGCTGACCTGTTAATACATCTGTCCCCTCCGGTATCCTCCGCCCCAGCCTTATTAAGTGAAGTGGCAAGGTTTGGTGCTCTGTCTAACTATAAATTGAATGCCAGTAAGTCCCTATTTTTTCCATTAAATCACAAAGTTTTCAAGACTGATATTAGCCCCCTGGGGCTATGCTGGACACCCAGGTCTTTCAAGTATCTGTGTATCAAACTTTCACATAACCCCCTAGTATGGTTCAAGGAAAACCTAGATTCTTTATTGCAGGGAATTACACATGACCTAGAGAGATGGTCTAAATTCCCTGTCTCACTGTGAGGCCGAATTAACATAATTAAAAGGAATGCATTTCCTAGGATTTTTTATCCATTGTCCCTTCTCAATGCCTTTGTTCCTTTATTCTGGTTCAAAAAGGTTCATGGTATTTTTACTAAGTTCATCTGGGCCGACAGGTATCCCCACTTGGCTTACCATAAGGTGGCAGCCCCAAAACTGGAAGGGGGGGTTGCAAATCCCCCATCTGGCTATATATCATTGGGCTAGTCACCTTGCAAAATGTTCGCGGTGGGTATCTCCCGGCCCAGAGGAAGCACAACCCATTTGGCTCAAAATAGAATTGGTTGCAATTAAGGCCAAAAAATCTGGACTCTCTCGCGTTATTTTTCCTTAAGTTATCCCAAGTAAGTATGGCTGTAGACTGTCCCATAATAAGAACCTCCTTAAAGGTCTACTTACAGATATGTTGTTTTTTGCTGTACTCTCCCCATCTGGACCTGGCCCAGTCTATATGGAACTCTCCATCATTTACTAATAACAAGAATCAAATCTCCCATCTTTGGTTGCCTCAACTAGAAGAGGGGAAGATCTCGACCTTTACTGATGGTGAGGGTCATTCGTTATCAGTGGAGGAGATTGTTAGGAAATTTTGCATCCCGACTTCTTCTTACTTCAAACTCTTACAATTGAGACATTTACTGGTAACCACCCTAGGGAGTACTCCTCCCTCTCAGAGCATCTCCTCCCTGATAGCCGAGGTATCCCCACTTTCTGGGTCTCCTGGTGTAATCTCTAAACTATATCAGGTCTTGTTTCATAAAAAATTTGGGGGCCCATTTGGGCCATCAAGATTTTGGAGTAACTTTCTCCCCCATCTGCAGCTGGATTGGTATAATCTCTGGAAGTCATGTCACAAATTTATCTCTCAGGATAGACTGTGTCTCATGCAATATCATGTATTGCACAACTTACATTACTCCCCAGTTAAGCTTCATAAGTGGGGCTACTTAGACTCTAATAAGTGCAATAAATGTTTGCAAGATGAGGGCACACTTTTTCATATGCTTTGGTCTTGTCCAAGTATTTCCACCTTTTGGATTTCAATCCAAACTTCCTTAGACCCCCTTGTTGGGCCTTCAAGAATACTTTATCCCTGAGGTATGTGTGTTGGGGGACCTGTCTTCTATTAGAGTCAAGGTGCGTAAATTTCACATATCCATGGTCACCTTGTCGGCAAAGAAAATAATTCTCCGCCATTGGGAAGACAGGTCCTCCCCTTCTTTCCAGGAATGGGTAAGAGAAGTATTATCCAATTTGCGCACAGAAAAAGCAATAGCCAGCCTACATAACAGACTGGCAGTTTATGCTAGAATTTGGGATCCCCTTCACTCACTAATCTCTCTGGTTCCAAACTAAACCTATACTAGGCTTGATGCTTCTATACGGTCTTTTGATTAGAGGCTCGGCATTTACGGGCACTGAGATGGGTTACTGCAGCAAGGGGAAGTGGGGGGGCAGCATCTTTTTATTATTTATCAATGAATTTCTACCAGTTTCTTTGTATGCTGCCTTTTATGGTGGAAAATGTGCGAATAAACTTTAAATAAAAAAAAAAAAAAAAGAAATTCATATGACACATTCCGAAAATCGATAAGAAATACTACAATGCTTATAACACATACCAGAATGAATACAGCACACACTAAATGGATGTGACCCATACTGAAATGGATAAGACTGGCACTAAAATGGTTATCACATGTACCTAAATTATTAAGGTACTTAATGAAATTATTATAATGTATACCAAAATGAATATAACACATACTGAATTGTAGATTATATTTGTAGCCACCCTTCTTTGCTCACTCACCTGGGCTGCCTCAGAGCCCTTGGGGTGCTCAGTGTACTTCCCCAAGAAGCTGGGCCTGAGCTCTGGCCGGGTTTTCAATGGTGACATGGTGCCTCCACCTGGGGCAGTGGTATGGACTCCTGTTGACACAACAGGTTACCACCGCCCAGGAGCAATGATGTATCCCCATAACGGCTGACCCCTTCTGCACAGTTATATCAATACCCCCACCACGTAATAACGATAATAACAAAACTCAAACACTTAGATGACATGGCAAACAGTAATCTCTTTTATTTAAAATGCTCTCAGACAGGGAAGGGGAGGGCTACTCCCTCGTGCCTCCATATACGCATGCACATAACCTCATATGAGCTTCCCCCCCTCCACTGGGTGCACCCAGAATAGTCCCTGATGGTGGGTACCTCACAGTGTTCAGTTGTAGGCCAGCAGTCTTTTGGTGGGGCCCATGTAGAACATGCACAACCAGGTGCTGTGAGTTTAAGTCAATACGTATGAGTGGAGCTCCTGTTCGACCCTTTTAACTTTGTCTATAAATCCCCAGAGCTGTAGCTCATGGTACTCATGGTTTTCCTGGAGGATGATGATTTCCCTGATTTGAGGATCTGCACAGAAGGCGAGTGAGGAACTGTTCTTCACCTGTCTGTCCTTTCCAGATTCTCCCAATGGCCTTTGTATACAGTGTTCACCAGGCAGGCCTGTTCATCTTTCTCTCTCTCTCTCTGGTCCCTGCTGCAGCAGCAATTTCACACTGGATACACAGAGTAGCTCGGTTCCCTCAGCCAGAACTGGACTAGTTGCAGCCCAGCTTTCAGGGCTCTCCCATGGCTGAAAACCATGGACCCCTGCATGGAGTAGCCCACGAGCCCAAGGCTCACTTTGACTTTTCCTTCTGGTCCAGCCAGTCAGCCTCAGTGCCTTTAGTGGACTCTCTTGCCTTTGTCCCACTGCAAAAGCTGCAGCCATCCTACAGCTCTTACTTTAGAGAGAAAGGTGGGAAAAAAATGGCAGAGAGCTCAAAAACAAAGCAGGTAGCCTTTGTTGCTGCTTTCTCCCTTGGTCCCAATCAGTTCTTTTCCATGCTCTCAGCTCTCTGGTCTCCTCCTCTCAGCCCTCTCCTTTGTTCTCTCTCAATTTTTGTGCTTCTTCCCCTTTAAAATCCTGGCTCAGCCTTCCTGTGATTGGCTGCTGGCCCCCATGTGACCTCTGGGCTGCCTCTGCGTAATTTCCCAGCAGCCTGAGGTCGTCACTCTTACATGTGGGCTGCCATCTTGCTTTCTCCCCACTCTACTGTGGCTGTGGGGCCCCCAATACTTATTTAGCCCACTGACAGGGCTACTTTGGAAAGTATTTGCAACCAGAGCTCGTCCAGTCACTGTGCACCCCTTCCCTGGCCCCTCTGCTCATTTTCGGGCTGGGGAAACACTGGTGGTCCAGTCATCTGCATGGCCAAAAGGTAATAGGAGCTCTGCTCATTTAACCCCCCCCGTGTAGCGCATGCTCATTATGCGCATGGCTGCCATGGCCATGCCCATTTTCTTTTTTTTTTCCTTTTTCCTACTCTGTCTTTGAGTGGCCCCTGGTCATTTTGCAGTAATGCGGGGCTGCTCATGACACCCTGGTGAGGCACCACTTCCCCCTTGGACCCTTAGCCCCCGGTACTGCATAGGGCTATCTCGGCACCAACCGGAGTCAGGCGTGAGTCCCATCACAGCCCTGAGATCAAGGAGAGGCTAAAAAAAAAAGGTAAGCTTGCATTTGGGGGGCTTACACACTCCTCTGGCTGGAAACTTGGTGTCCTGACAAGCCCTTTTAAGGAACTCCTAACATGTATCATGCACTTTGCTAGCTAGACACCTGGCTCCTACCTAGCACCAATAATAATTACGTTTACATGCAGGTTTGTTCCAGGCCAAGCCACAACAATGGACTATATACGTGTAACAGAAGGTGTACACCTACACTTCCCCACTCCTTCCCTAGGGCAACATGATGGGGGATACAGGACAGGCACCTCTGAGATGTGAATGGTATGAATGGGCCGACTTGTAGACTCACCCAGGGTATCATAAGTGAGCTTTACTGTTGGCCGTGGGGGTCTGCCCAACCTTCTAGGCAGGGCATTGTCAGGTACTGGAACCACTTAACTGGTGGGGGTTTCCTTCTTTGGCTATAGTCTACTGTCCCCCCCGGGGCTGACCCTGTACTATTACACTATCTGGAGCTAGATCAGGAACAGGGGCGGTGGCTGGAGCTGCAGCTACCTCACTGTCTGGTGGATAGGGGCTTGCCATGTGGACCTCTTGACTACCCAAAGCACTACTGAGATCAGCTCCTGAAAGAGGGACAGCGGGACGGGCCTCCAAAATGGAAGGTGGGGCCTCAAGATTCTATCACAATGTGGGATCTGGGTGGCTAGTACTCATTAAGGGGACTGAATTTCGGCAGTACCATTCCCACTGGGGTGAGGGAATGCCTGAATCTGTCCCCCACAGATGGCAGGCAGGATCCTCCTCCTTGCTCTCATCACTGGAACAGCAATCAGGCTCTTCCTAGGGTGGTGCGGGGATTGTGTCGACACCACTGGTGGTGTGGTTAAGAGGGGAGAAAGAGGCAGGCCCTTTCTGCCCTTTCCACTTATTCTGCAATTGCATTATGGGCCGTCTTGCAGCTGGCAGGTCAGGACCCAGGGCAGGGTCAGGCACGATCTCCCCAATGGGGAGCAAATGATTTTGGTGCACCATTTTCTCAAGCCCATGGCCTTATTCCTGCTTTATATGATATACGGGCAGGCTAGGCAGTTTTTCCACCATGAGGCAACTGTCCAGGGCCCACTGGTCCTGGATCTTGTGTTTCCCCATGAGTCCTAGGTCATGCAGCAGAACCCTGTCCCCCACTCCCACCTCTTGACTGAGGACTTTGGCATCATACCTCCTTTTGCTTCCTTGACTACTATGAGCTGCCGCTTCAGAGGTGAGCTTGTACGCTGCCCGAATCTGCTCCCTCAGCCAGTCTGTATACTCGAGGTACGACTTATGTGAGGTCGTATCAGTGGACACCCCAAAGCAAAGGTCCACTGATAGCCGGGCCTCATGACCAAACATGAGGTAAAAGGGTGAGAGCTGGGTAGCATAATTTTTCATACAGTTGTATGCATGCACCAAATAACTGACCCTTTGACTCCAGTGCACCTTGTCAGAAGGATCCAGGGTGTCCAACATGTTCAGCAAGGTCCTGTTGAAACTTTCGGGCTGTGTATCCCTTGGGGGTGGTAAGGGGTGGTGTGAGATTTCTGTATGCCATAGGACGACAGAAACTCCTTCACCAAGTGGCTCTCAAAATCCCAACCCTGGTCAGAGTGGATTCTTTTGGGAAGGCTGAAATGCTGGACATACTGCTGCAAGATCTTAACCATGGTTCTCGCCTTCTGATCTTTTGTGGGGAAAGCCTGCATGTACCGGGTGTAGTGATCCATGATGACCAGGATGTTAGCGGTGTTTTTTCGGTTGAGTTACAAGGAAAGGAAATCCATGCACACCAACTCCAGGTGGCCACTGGTACTGATATTGACCAGCGGGGTGGCCCATCTGGGCAAAGTCTTCCACTGGATGCACTGCAGGCAGTGCTTGCAGTGGCTCTTCATGTCAGCTTTCATCCTGGGCCAATAGAACCTAGCCTTGCATGCATCTAGGGTATAGTCATAGCCCAGCTGCCCTATATTGTCATGCAGGGACTTGAGGACAACCCCACGGTATACTCCGAGCAATACCAACTGCAGCTTAGAGCAGTCTGGATGGTCCTTGTCCTGCACAGCACGCAGCAGCAGTTCATCCCGCAGGACCAGCTTGTCCCATTCCCTCAGCATGCAGCGGGCATCAGGGTGACTGCTCTGCACCTGTCTGGGGGATTTCCCCTTCTTGATAGCCCAAAGAAGTTCTCACATGCCGGGGTCAGATGCCTGCTCCTGCTGCAGGTCAGTCTTACTAGGCTAAGGCAGAGACGAGAGATCCAGGCCTGTGAAATTTAGATAGGCAGGTGGAATAGCTCGGGGGGCTCCAAGTACCTCTATGCTCCTGGTGGCATGTGTAACAGAATCAAGAGTGGGTCTTACCTGTGAACAGAGCACTTGTACCAGGGCAGACATGACCTGGACTCAGGGGTCATGGGTGTCAGTATGTGGGTGTTGGGACAAGGCATCCGCATCCACTTTGGCTCGTCCACTCCAATACTCCAGACTGAAATCGTGGGTGGAGAGGGCCAAAAGACATCGGTGTCCCACTGTATCCATCTTCACTGCAGTAGTGACATACATCAGAGGGTTGCTGTCGGTGTGAACGGTGAAAGGGACCCCATACAGATACTCATGGAACTTCTCTGTCACTGCCCACTTTGTCACCAGAAATACCAGCTTATGAATGGTGTCATTCCTTTTGGAGGAGGTCCGGCCATGGCTAGCAAAAGCTACAGGGCAGAACCCCTTAGGATGTTCCTGATTTAGGATGCTGCCCAAGCCATTTAAATTGGCATCGGTGTGAAGGAAATAGGGCTTTAGGAGGTCAGTGAAAGCAAGGACAGGGGCCTCCCCCAGTCTCTGGATTATCTCCCTGAAGGCAGCCACACAATCCTGAGTCCATTGGTCCCCAAAGGGTTCCTCAATGCACAAGTTGCCCTTGGGGGGGCTGACCCTTCCTTTTTATTCACCAGGGGATAGCCTTGCATTAGGTTGTTCAGAGGACGTACCACCAAGGAGTAATCCTTCATAAACCTACGATAGTAGCTGCAAAACCCCAAGAAGGACTGCAAGGCTTGCAAGTGGGAGGGCCTGGACCATGAGTGGAGGGCTTCCACTTTAGCTGTGTCAGTCTGCACACCTTTGGCCAAGACGATGTGCCTGACATGCTTAACAGCAGGCTGGCAAAACAGACATTTGTCAATGGAGACCTTAAGGCCAAACTCCTCCAGCCAATCCAGGACCTTCATTAATGGGACCTTGTGTTCTTCCAAGGTTTGCCAGAAGATAATGAGGTCACCCAGGTAGACTATCACCTCGAGCAGGTTCATATCTCCCGTGGCCCTTTTCATCAAATGCTGGAATGTGGCTGGGGTTCCAGACATGCCCCGGGGCATACACTCAAATTGGTAGAACCCCAGAGGTATTTGATATTACCCGCTCTGGAGATCCAACACTGAGAACCACTTGCTCCCTGACAGGCTGTCCAGCACATCCTCCACTCAGGGCACCATGTACTGATCAGGGATACTTCTCTTATTTAGCGAGTGGTAGTCGATGCATATCCTCACCGCTCCACTCTTCTTCTGAGCCACTACAATGAGGGAAGCATACGGGATCCTAGATTCAATGATAACGCCGGCTTTCAGTAACTCCAGCAGTTGTTTCCGGACATCTTCTTTGTCACCGGGGGCTAACCTCCATGACCATTCTCTGAATGGGTGGTCATCTTTCAGCTGAATCCAGTGCTCCTCCCCCATGACCCAACCCATGTCCTACTCATGTGAGGAGAAAACCAGCCAGCACTTGGCCAGCTTATGGCTTAAGCATTGCCTAAAACTATCGGATATAGGGGAGCTCCTGAAGTTGAAAAGGGTTGGGTCTATCTCATCTCTAGGGGGGCCTCCTCAGGGATGATGGACATGGCTCCATCACACCAAAAAATAGTGGCCAGCACACAACCCTTTTTGATGGCCACAGGCCTTTTGGGTTCATTCTGAACCCTCACAATAACTCGCCTGGCACTGGAACTGTCTGGGAGGGCAGCACTCCTCTCTGGACCAGTAGGCCATCCAGCAGGCTATGGGGAGGTGGGGCATTGAGTATGAAAGTGACCCCTGGGGACTGGTCAAACTGAGCAATGCCCATCACGCGGCATTCTTCACCAGGGGCAGGGTTAACTCTTTCGCATCCACCCGGTAGAGTAACCCAACCCAATCTCTCTCGGCCCCACTAGGGTTGCTCCTCACCTCCAGACCAACCCGCTTTCACAGAGTGGATTTGTTTTCAAATGTTTTATCTGACTTTTAATAAAAAATACTGTTGAATGTGTTCTTTGTGTAAGGTTATACTTAATACAAGATAAACCCATCCTGTACTTCTTCCAATACTTTGCAAAGTTATAGAGTATGTTGTGTTGTGTAATATTTTTGCTTGCCCTGTAAAAGAGGGGGCATCACCAAAAATCTGGAGCTCCAGAACCAGTTAATTCCTATGTGTTTTACCATGATGCAAAAAAATTTTGTAGGTGCCGTATTGGTCCTTTTAAAAAACAGATCCAGAAACAAATGATTTGATACCTTTTATTGGACCAACATGGATGTTACAGAAAAGAACAAAGTGCTTTAGCTTTCGAAAAAGTTTTGAAAAAACTGCCACAAAGCTTCTGAAGAAGGACCTGGTTGGTTCGAAAGCTAAAGCACTTTGTTCTTTTCTGTAACATCCATGTTGGTCCAATAAAAGGTATCAAATCATTTGTTTCTGGATCTGTGTGTTTTACCTGAATTTCACCAATTTAGTGAAGGTTAGAGTTTTCCTTTGCTGCCTTCTGAAAACTAATGTCAGTATTTTCCCACTTTTATGAACAGTAAAGGAAATAAATTAGCCATTTACTTTGTAAGAATAAGTGCTAGAAACACATATTTTATACCTCTGGGAAGCTGAGAATCTCTTTCTAATACTATAACCCAGTTGCTTGTAGCTTATGACATTATGAAGCAAACAGCCCCTTTCTTAATGTCCTATTTTTTTTCTAAAAAATAGCAGTTTGTGAATCTAGTTATTCATCAAATTATTCATTTAACTGCCATTTCTCCCCAGATTCCCTGACTTTTTATAAGAGGAGTGTTACATTTTACAGGCTTCAGTACATGTGCTGAACTACTGTATCATTAAAGGCAGCATCCACACCTAGGTTAGTGAGCTAGTGTTTTTTTACTTCAGACTGTATTTGTTAAGGATAGCTATTCATAATGCTGGGGAAGTGTATTTAGCTAGTTATTCATTTGCTTACATTGCCTGGTTTATTGCTATTATTATCTTCATTTCATTGTGACAAGCATTATGGTATAGTAGAGGGGCAACTGAGAAGTACATTTGCGAGGTGGTAGTTGGTGAAAGACTCTTTCTACTTTATGCCACTATGGAGCAAACAGCCTGCTATCAATGTTCTGTTTTTTGCTAAACACAGCAATTAGTGAAGCCAGCCATCCAGCAGTTATTCATTTCCTGCCCTTCCCCCCAGACACTGTCTCTTTGTAAGAAGAGTCTTGCATGTTTTCACATTGCATTACATGTGCTGAAGTAGTGAACTGTTGAGCAGCAGCCACACTCAGGTTACAAACATACGAAAATTGCCAGCAGAAAAAGGCCATCGTGGTCTATCAAGTCTGCTCGAGTTTACGGCTAACTCCCCTATTTACTAGCTCCCCTTATCCCCTCTCTGTTTCTCTCATTACCCTCCCATTTGCCCTGTCATACCCCTTCTTGAAGTCTTCCACTGTGTTACATTCCACCACATCAGCTGGTAGTGCATTCCAATTTGCCACCACCCTCCCCATAAAGAAATTCCTCCTCACCACCCTCCTGAATCAACTTCTCTCCAATCTCATGTCATGGCCCCTAGTGTCACTCCCCACCCTCCTCCTAAATAGACCCTCTGTGTCTGTCTTGATCATTCCCTTGTTGTATTTGAAGGTCTCAGTCATGACATCCCATCCCTACTCTCCTCCAGCAAGTACATGTTCAACTCCCCCAGCCTGACCTCATATGGCAATTCCCCCAGACCCTGGAACTTTTTGTCTGGTTGGTGGCTTTGTGTTCCCCTACAGACCGTATTGTTTGGGATAGCTATTTTTTTATAATGGAATATACTTTACTGAAAGTGTTTCTGTACAGTCAACAGAAAAAAAATAAGAATAATCATGAAAACAAACGAGAAAAGATTAACAAAGACACAGCCGAAGACCCCCCATGGCCTGTACCCTCACATTACATAGCAAAAATAAACCAGTTGCTGTTGGGGTCAACAACATTGAAACAAGTTATAGAAATCTTAAGAATACAGTAAAAGCAAACTAATCAAACTGCAATGTACTAAACAGTAAACACAATACATTAAAGCATCCAAGTATATGTAAATATTGGGGTCTGCAAAAAAGGGGGTTAGCATAATAGAGCACAATTAAAGAGAAAAGTCACAAGAGTAAGATAAACTTAAATAGATATTAAGGTCAGCATTGCTTTTTATACTGCTGGGGCAATATATTTCTTTGGGTCTTTTACCCTTTGCTTTGAGACCTGATATAGTAGCTTGGGATTTGGCTGCCAGCCATGTCACTTGCTGCTTGAGTATTTGCCTTGCAGATCAAACAGTCTAAGGAAGTCTTTCTGACAGGGGTGTTTATAATTTACTTGAGATGCATTATTTTCAGCATTTGGAGGGGCCCACAAGTAGCAGCAGCCCCTTCCCATGGGGGGCGGTTGTAGAATGGAGCAAGTGTATGCATGGGGTGTGCTAATGATTGGGGCCAACATGGTCAGACATTCTTTTGCCTTTCTTTTAAATATTCTTTTTGCACCCTTCACCTGCAGAGTTAACTGATGTACCATATTTCAGGACTCCTATGGTTTGTTCCATCCTGTAGTTGAGGTGTTTGAGTTTCTCCTTGCCCCTTCTCCTGTGACAGTGTCCGCTCAAGGAAATGTGTCCAGGCTATGTGTGTGCTCATGCATGGCTCAGCCAAACATGTAACGGTATCCTTCCCCTCCCTGCACCACTAACCCTGCACTACCACCTATGCATCCACAGGTGGCAGTGTCAGAATCGTGTGATGGCCCTCCCTCCCCATAGGAGGGGAACATCCCATTTCCCAGCATCATAAGCAATAGTACTACCACTCTGCTGACAGGCCGGCTGACATTCTTCTCTCTTATGGAGACTCCTTGAGATAACTTACAACTTAATTTAAGTGACATAAATTTTGTACACATTATTTACTTAAAGTGATTTATGGAGCTTAAGGTGGTGAACTTGCCTAAAATGATAGGCCATGCTGGCAGTAGCCCCCTTTTATAATTTTTGATTATTTCTGTGCTGTGGTAATTTAATTGGAAGAGATTGTATTTTGGTTTTTACAAAGTGGCCAGGTGGTCCCTTCCACTTCTGTATTCATTTCCACACTCCCACGCTCAGGCACATTGTGAGGTGTAGCAAGGAAGAGCATGGGAGCACACTCCATCTAAATGAAGGGGAGTATTTTTTTATTACTATTTTATACCTTATGATGGTGAGTTGGAGTTTACTGGAGGCAACCACTTTAACAACAAAGCCATTATTGGTCGATCGGTGGCCTCCATTAATCTTCAACTCACCATCATAAGATATAAAATAGTAAGGAAAAAAAATCCTAATTCTATTCAATGAGGAACACTCTTGTGCAATTCCTTGCTGCACGTCATAACGTGGGGACATGGAAATGAATATGAAAGTGGAAGGGATTGGCTAGCACCTTGTTGGGTCCATATTACGATTCCTTCCTGTGAAATTACAGCTGCAAAAACATAATCAAAAGTAGTACAAGGAAACTATCACCAACTTGACCTATCATTTTCAGTAAACGGTCCATTTACTTTTCAGAGTGTACAAAATCACTATAATGGTGTATGCACTTTTATTATTATTATTGAATTTTGTTGACTGGGTAGGCCCACTGAGACTAGAAGTCCTTTTTCAGGGGCGACCCGGGGGAGGGGATACAGATGTTAACCAATTGAAAATCAACCAGATTAAAGCAGCAGTACAATATAAAAAAAATCTGTGCACCATTTTCCTTTGCTTTTGTTTACATTTCTGCCACCTGCAGAGGGACCACCATACTATGGAAACTGGGGATTTTTTTTTTAACTTATACTGGGAGCAGGACCGGGGAAGGGGGGACTTTAGTTTTCTTCTGATAGGCGGGAGGGCTACAGTATCTCTGTGAACCTTTGTGGTTTGCGAGGAGTACCACCAGGTTTTTCCAACCAGTAATTTGCTTCACGCAATGGCATTTGTGCAAGAGTATCATGTGAGCAATGCTTGTGAATGGGATTGTGGTATATGCAGGTCCCCCCACCACTCATTTGTATTGTTGCCCCTTCCTACCTTGTCTAGATAGAAACCCAGTTTGCAGGGCAACTGGCTTTGTGATTGCCAACTATTCAGAGCCCAGTTTGCCCTGGTCAAACTGGTTTTGCACCCAGGCAAAGCTTTGTGAATCTTGGTTCTTGTCTCCTCTCATAAAGATGCAACATAATTTATAGATGTCTTTTTACTTATTTTACAACTAATGCTAGTGAAGTTATTAGCATATCTGAATTTAGTCTACTTTTTAACTTACAGTTTTTAATCCTAGACCTCTATATTCATAAATATACAAATTAATATTTCTGTATCGTTAACCATTGTTGCAAATGATTTGCTCATTGTTCATTGATTGTTTACTAATTTCTATTACCAAAAAAAATTACGTATCTACTGGTGGAAGGAGGGGACCACTGGACCAGCAGGACAAATTCCATGTAATACAACTGGGTGATCAGAGGGTGGTGGAATCACTGGACCACCAGGGATTATTAAAATGTATATCTATCAGGCAATCAGGGTGGGTACAACTAGTCCACCGGGGACTTTTAAAATTCATACTGACAGGGCGCAATCAGGGGTTGTGGAACTACTTGACCATTAGGGTAAATTACTTGTAATACAACTGCGTGATCAGGAGTTGGGTGGAACCACTGGAACTCGAGGGAGTTATTTTAATATTGAGAGGGGTGATAAGGGGCTGCATCACCCCATGCAAATGAGCACATAACAGGCATGCAGTTGACCTTTAATACTTTGTATGCCCAATGAGTATTTTGCATGTTCTGGCTGAATATGACATACATGGGGCATGGCGGTATTCCTTTTTAGGCATCAATATTACTGTGGGCCATATGCAACCCTGGTCTGTGTGGGGGCAGTGCAGATCCAGTTAGCACTGCACTGACATGGGGTGATATTCAGTCAGATAGTGCACTCCAGAGGGGAGTGCTATGTGTCTGATTATCACTCAGAGCCAGACAAGCTCAAAGAAGCATAGCACAAATGGCTGTGCTGTGTGTGTATGCCCGCCTCTAAATATCAAGGCCAAGATGTTGCAAATCATCTTTCAAATATGTTAAAAATGGAAGGAAACGTTTCAGATATAAAGTACGGTGGATCAACTTCTTAAATAAATTCAGTTGCCCCACCCCGAACCCCCCAAAATAATTTGAGCAACAGCCTGCATTTTTCTAACAAGAATGTACTTAGTGTTCCAAGTGTACCGACCTTCTCCCTTCCTGCAGCTACCTTCCTCACTTAAACAAACACTTCTAAGGCTCTTAGAAATGACTAAGTCCATACTGGACTGCACACTCATACATTGTCACTGTATGGTTATGTACCCTGTGTAACTGTTCTGTATTGTTCACTGCTGTAATTTCACTGTATTACCCTTTTGTTGTTATTTGACTTACTTGTGTAACCCATCTGTCTCTTGACATGTAAACTTCTGTAAAAGAACCCATGGTTCAAAGGTAGATGTAATCCAAGATATCAATCAATCAATCAAGCAATCAATAAAATAAATAGTGTAACTCCAGATTTGCCAAACCAGGAAGAAAAGATTAAGCAGCCAGTAACAAAAGCTACTGTACATATATGCATCATTTACTGAAAAAAGTAGTCAGCATAAAAATTCACAAGAATCCTGACACATAAAATGAGCAATAGATGATGCAAAGCAGCCATTAAACATTTTAAAATCACAATTTAATGAAAGAATAAGAAAAAAAGTCCAATACAAACTTCACAAGGAGAATTTAGCTAGCTGAAACATTTATTCCACATCCTGTTTGCAAAAAGAACTGAACAATACCCACCTTTGCAAATAAAAATAGAAAACATACGGAATCTGATTTGTCAACCCTGTGAGAACAGATTCGGCAAAGCAGCAAAGAAAACTCAATTGCAGATGGCTCCTAGATGTCTACTCCCCAACTGCCTGTGCCCTTGACTTCCTTTTACTAAAGAGCAAACTGTTCTGCGGAGGGGTGGATTTAGTATTACCTTTCATTGTGTGGAAGCCAAGGTTGGCTAAATTCTTTTCAGGTGCTTGTTATATTTTTATGTCACTCCTGTATGAAAATAGAAGGGGTTATAATTCGGGCCAAGAAAGGTGGTCAGCCCATCCCTTCACTTTCCGGTTGCTGAGATATGATCACGCACTTAGGCACATAATGCCGTGTGACCAGGGAGATTGTGGGGGTACACCACATTAAAGTCAAGGGGAGTCACTTTTACAACCATTGTTTTCACATACAAATGGCCAGATTGAGATTAATGAAGGCAGCACTTGAATAAGACAGCCCTTCTTAGTTAAGCCTGATCCAACAACTTTTCCTGAGTAAAATCTTCCTCCTGGTTATGGGACTACCACCAGCAATGGTGGTAAATGTGACCAGTAGCTTTGCACAAGTTATACCAGAGGTCATTTGAGCATTGTGCACTGAAGTGGTCCAATGACAGGTGAAGGTTGCATCATTGTGTATCACAAGCAGTTGCCAAATGGGAGACAGAACCACATCGGAAGCAGGTCTTCGGTTGTCCGGGATAACACTGGGCATGGTCTGGGCCAATGTAGAAAACACTGGGGATATGCAGGAGGCCAAAGACCAAATGCCGGAGCTTAGTGCAGAACTTCCAATGACCAGTCCAAAATTCCTCAGGGTCCAAAATGGGGTCTGGATCCCCCAAGATGTCACAGCATTGAGACAGCCAATAGCCTATGTCCTGCACCTGCACCCCTTCATTGTTCAAAAGCACAGTCAGGGAGTGCACCACAGGCATCATAAGGGGGAGGGCCTAGAAAGGAAGCCAGAGTAGTGTATCTTTCAAGATGTCATATTGCGCTCAGAAGCAGTCCAAAAAGACTGAAGTGCAAAAACTAAACTCAAAATAGCCATCAGCAGCAGGAGCATGGAGCAAGGCATAACGTTTGTTAAAGGTAACTTAATGAGTCCTAATGAGACCTACATAAGACTGGTCCAGAGGGTCATCCAAGCCCTCCTTGTATAAGAGGAGGACTGCATTTCGGAGTTGTGCAGTGGGGGTAGCTGGAAACACATCCGATTTATGAAACTGTGCCCACTGTTGCACTGAAGAAGGAGGGGGAACTGATGCCGTAACCTTATCCTGTGTGGCTGGAGTCATCTTTGCGAGTTCGACCACTCCACTCAGGATAGGGGAACTGGTGCAGCAGGGACACAGGTCTGTACCAAGGGGGAGACCAACTGGGGCACTAATGGTATGTGAGGAGGGGATCAGTCCCTGTACAGAGAAGACACACATAAGCTCAGCTAGCAAGGAAACAGGGTCCAGCTGAACTGTATTTATACATGGCCCACTCAGAACTGGCTATAGTATACTTGGCGGGGGGACACACTCCAAGGGAGAGGTGACATGCTGCAAAGAGCTGAGTCATCAGTGCAGGTAAAGAAGGTAGCAACACCTGGTGTGAAGCAGCTTGCAAAGGAGGTGGAAGTTCCCCAGGTAAGTCATCCAGAACAAAAACAGGAGCAATAATGATTCGAGGGGGAGTCGAGTATCATTGCCCCACCCCATCTCGCGCACAGCATGCCATCATCAGGACAGTGTTCACACCAGCGACCACGCTGCCAGTGGATAAGAAAGAATAGCTGAAGTGTGACAGTGCCCCCTGGTAGAAAGAGTCACTCACTGTAGCTGTGGACCTGCGGCCTGTCATGTATCTCATTCTCCACCCAATCCTGGAACTGGGGGCACTGAACAATCGACTAAAACAGAGAGCTCAAGATTAGTGGTCAGCAGTTGTGGTACAAGCAGCAATTTAGGAAGAGAAAACTTTGCTGGCAAGAGAACCGGTTGAGCATCAGCCTGGCCACCCTGGGACTCCCACTCCCCACAAACAAGGTCCTTCTGCATTGACCCCTGCAACACCGGCAATGCAGGTGGAGCAGCTGCCTGATTTGGTAGTGTACCCACACCCTCACCTGACTGTAATACAATGTCCTCCAAGCCGGGTCCTTCAAATCCTGAGCCATGCTCCACTTGCAACTTGTCTGCCTCTCGGCCAAAGGCCTGCTTCTCTTCTTCTAGCAGTGACAGGAGGAAGTAACATTTCTGCTTCATAGCATCCTACTGTCTATCTTCCACCACCTGATAAGTGGAAGCCGGCTGTGGTGGATATACAAATCCAGGTCCTCTAGTAAGAGAGTAACGGGAAGCACACTCTTCCCCAACCAAACACTGCTGAACTAGATCATCTCCAAGCATAACTTGAAGTGGGGACGGGGGCCTCCTTCCACACCTCCATCTCCAACACCATCATCAGTGTATCTGACAGAGATCAAGTGAAACAGCATCCCCTACCCAAAGAGTAGGGGAATTTTCCCAGTGTCATGGCCAGATTTCTCCCATTCACTAAAAACACCACCAATAGCTTAAAGCAGCAGTACTACCTAATCAGGAAGTGATCAGTTTCCAGTTTTGTAGTGCTACAGTAAATATGGCGGCTGCTGTACTTACTGCTGCTTTCAACATTGCAGGTGGCAGAAATGTAAACAAAACCAAAGGAAAATGGAGCACATTATGGGGAGATAGTACAATGCCAGAGGGAAAGATTACCAGGGCAATGCTCAGCACAGCACAGGGAATAAACTTTTGAAAAAGCACAGATTTTTTTTTTACATTGCACTACTGCTTTAATCTGGTTGAATTTCAATTGGTTACCATCTGCATCCCCTTTTTCAGGTCACCCCTGCAAAAGGGACGTCTAGTCTCAGTGGGCCTACCCAGTCAACAAAATTCAGTAATAATAATAATTGTGTAAATACCATTAAAGTGATTTTGTACACTTTGAAATGTAAATGGACTGCTTACTGAAAATGATAGGTCATGTTGGTGATAGTTTTCTTGTATCACTTTTGATTATGTTTTTTCAGCTGTAATTTCACAGGAAGGAATCATAATATGGACCCATCAAGGTGACTAGCCAGTCCCTTTCACTTGTTTATTCATTTCCACATCCCCACGCTATGACGTGCTGCAAGGGACAGTACAGGAGTTTTCCCCATTGAAAAGAATTAGGATATTTTTTCTTACTATTTTATACTTTGTGATGGTGAGTTGGAGATTAATGGAGGCCCCTGATCGACCAACAAGGGCTTTGTTGTTGAAGCTGTGGCCTCCATTAAACTCCCACTCAACATCATAAGATACAAAATATTAATGAAAAAATACTCCTCTTAATTTAGATGGGGCGTGCTCCCATGTTCTCCCTTGCTGCATCTTATAATGTGCCTGAGTGTGGGTTTGTGGAAATGAGGCGAAGGGTCAAAAAAGAACATTTAAAAGAAAGGCAAAAGAATGTCTAACCCTGTTGACCCAATTGTTAGCACACCCCATGCACACACATGCTCCATTCTACAACCTCCATGGGAAGGGACTGCTGCTACTCGTGGGCCCCTCCAACTGCTGAAAAAAATGCATCTCAAGTAAATTATAAACACCCATGTCAGAAAGACCGGGGGTGTATACAGACCCCTATCTCAGAGGGAGGAAATGGATAAGGAATTGATAGAAGGTATACTTAGAATGGCAGAAAAAAGGGGAGATATTGTTGATTGGGGATCTGAGTATGCCAGATGTTAACTGGAGTGCATTAGCTGCAGACACTTCAAAGAGCGGGGTCATTCTAGATGCCCTGCAGGGGGCATGCCATAGACAACTAGTACTGGAACCCACTCAGGAGGGAGCAATCTTAGACCTGGTACTCTCAAATGAAGAAGGAGAGAGGATCACAGATGTAGAAGTGGGTAGCCATCTGGGAACTAGCGACCATCGAACAGTATGGCTCATGTTAAACACAGCAGTAGAGTCAAGCCATACAAAGGCAAAAATCCTGGACTTTAGGAGAGCTGATTTTGCCAAAATGGGTGAGTGCCTAAGGAATGCACTAGCAAATGGGCAGGAAGGAGGGGTGGAAGAACAACGGGGAATAATCAAAACTGCCATCACTAAGGCAACATGCCTTTGTGTGAATCAAATAAAACAAAACAATGTAAAAAACCACTATGGTTCTCAAAGGAGGTGGCAGTGAAGGTCAGGGAGAAAAAGACAGCATTCAGGAAGTACAAGGAATCATAGAAGGAGCAGGACAGGCAACTGTATCAGTTAAAACAGAAAGAAGCAGGGAAGGCAGTCAGGTCAGCAAAGGCCCAAACCAAGGATAGGATAGCCAACTCAGTTAATGGGGTAAACACCTTTTATAGTTATATCAGGACACGAAGGAAGACCAATTGAGGGATAGTGAGGCTTAATTTATTTATTTATTTGCTTTTGGTAACCGGGTAAGCACACTATACAGCCAGTGCCTATTTTCAGGTGTGACCTGGGAGAATAACAGGGTAATTACATGGGAGAAGATACATTGACAACAATTACAATCAGGAGCATTGACGACAATTACAATCAGGAGCAGGCATGCTCCAACAATGAGACAGAGTAGTAGTTACAGAGATAACATTTTGTCAGGTACATACAGTACAGAACAAATTATCGATAGATACATAGACAGTATTGCATTCAGGAGCAGAAACATTTTGTCAGGTACGTACAGTACAGAATGAGAAGAAGCAATGGTATTGCATGTAGACAACCACAGGGTACAAAACATACTGACCCAGGGGCTACAGGGTGGTGTGAGACACCCCCCAGGGTAAAAGACACTAAGCGGCAAACTTAACCAATAGAGTGCTGCACTGAGCCAGCAGCAAGGGGGAGGCAGAGCTGGGATGGGGAATCATAGCAGAAAAGGTTGTGGGGTGGGGCGATTAGGCCATGAACAGGCAGGTAGCAGCAGACTTCAGGAAGTTACAGAGGGAGGTTTTTAAAGTTGGAGGGAGGGGAGGCTCAGATCTGGGGGGAAGGGAGTTCCTACAGCTTGATGTGAGAGGCAAATGTCAGACACCAGTGAGGGTGGGTCCTGGGGACCAGGTGGGTCTGGGGACACAAGACCTAAGGTGGTAGATGGGGGAGACACGTTTCTTGGGGAGGGTGAGCGAGGCAGGGGCGAAAGTACGGATAATGTTGTCAATGAAGTTGCCTATGGCGTATGTCCAGAATTTATCAAGGGGGAGCCAATCAAGATGGGAGTAGAGCTCACATCGGTGGGTAAGTTGGGGGGCTGAGAGCGCAAAGCAGCATATGTTGTTGTACGTGGTATCCTACTTTGCAAGGCATGAGGAGGGGGCAGAGGCAAAGGCAATGAGACCATAGGAGAGGGTGGGCAGAAGTACCCCCCTTGCTAAAGCCAGCCGGGCAGTGGGGGTGAGACAGTCCTTGGCCCTATAGGCAAGGCGAAGTTTACCATTTGTGGCATTGCAGATGTTCCTGATGTGCCCAGAGAGGTCCAGCTGGGGGTCAAGGGTGAGTCCAAGGTACTTAGCAGAGACTGTTGTAGGGAGTTACAGGTACCAAGGATTTTAAGGGGCGTCGTGCAGGAGGCGACATTTTGACCATGCCGGCTACATTGCCTGGGTTTTCTTTGAGGTTGGATTACGAGTCTGTGCCCTTCCAGCCATTTACAGATTCAGGAGAAGTCAGAGTTGAGTTGGGCATTGATGTTGGTGATATCGTGGGAGCTGGCTAACAGGACGAGGTCATCCGCATACATGGTAAGGTGCCCTTTGGTAGCAGTGGAGGGTAAGCCATTGACAAACAGGGAGAACAGGATCTGTCCAAGGATGGATCCTTGTGGAACTCCACTGGATACGGGCAGGAGGGGCAAGAGGGTACGATTAAAGCAGGTGAGTTGCTTCCTGTCCCCAAGGTAGCTGGAGAACCAGTCGAGGGAACAGTGGGAGAAGCCGAGGGTGTGGAGTGTGCAGAGGAGGAGGGGATGATCTACACGGTCGAAGGCTTTGGACAGGTCCACGAATATGGCCCTGGTGAGTTTTCCCTGATCGGTTGCAGTCCTGATCCTTGTAGTGACTTCAGCTAGTGCCGTAGAGGTGCTGTGGTTTTTGTGGAAGCCATGCTGACATGGGGAGAGGACATTATATTCCTGGATGTAGTGTTGAAGCTGTGACACAACTGCTTTTTTCAGCAGTTTGCTTGCAGCTGAGAGTATGGCGATAGGACGATAATTGTTAATGTCCTTGGGGTCACCATTTTTCAGTACTGGGACAACCCTGGCAATTTTCCATAAGTCGGGGATGACCACTGTTATGAGTGAGGTGTTGAAGATGTGGGCGAGTGGCCTGGCACTAAGGGGAGCCCCCAGGCTGAGAAGCCTGGGTTCGAGGCCATCGTGACCCGCCCCCGCATGGTGGGAGAGACTAACAAGGAGGGCCTTGGTCTCCTTCACAGTGATCTTCTTGAGGTAGAAGGGTGGGTGGGGAGACTGAGGGCCGGAGCCGAGGACTGGGGCGGCTGGCTGTGGGAAGGGGGCAGATGGCAGGTCAGTGAAGAGGCGGTTGAAGGAGGAGGCAATGGTTAGGGGGTTATTGCAATTTGCCTCACCAATTGTCATGTCAGTAACTTGAGTTTTGGTCGAGCCACTGACTAGGTTTTTTATGTTCACCCAGAAACGTCTGGGGTCGTCTGCGGTAGCAATCAGTGCAGAGCTACAGTATTGACTTTTCACAGAATGTATAGCCCTCTTGCAGGAGTTTCTGAGCTGACGGTACACCTGGAGGTCCGTTTGGTTGTGTGATGCCCTATATTTTGACCAGGCCTTATCCCTCTGCTTCATGAGAGATAGGAGCTGGCTGTAAGGCCATTTGGTCACTGATCCTCAGACACGCCTCTTGGAAAGGGGAGCGTGCCTGTTTTGGAGCGGCGCAAATACTGTGACGAAGAGGTCAAGGGCTGTAATGGGGTCAGGCGTAGCCATGATGTGGTTCCAGGACACTCCCTGCAGGTTCTTGAGGTAGGTGTGGATCGAGATTTTCAAGTAGACCCTCATAGTTACCACTCGGCAAGGGACCCTTGGCGGGTTTGAGCCCCAGATGCAGTATACCGGCGAGTGATCCGAGATGGAGTCAGGAAGGAGTCCTGACTTAACAATTTTGTCCAGCCAGTTGCACAGGATCCAGTCAATGAGTGTCCTCTTATCCCCATGACTGGAGAGCCGGGTGGGTTCCGCAACGACCTGACTGAGGGAGAGGCCAGAGAGTAATGGTTCATAGAACTTGGCATGAGGTCCCAACCAGTTAAGGTTAAGGTCACCTAGTAGGAGAAGCTCGCTTAAGCCCACCTTCTCCTGAAGTAACTCCAGTAGTGACTCAATCCCTGCAGACCCTCCTTGGGAGGGTTATATGCACACACTATGTGTACCTTTTTGGTGTTACCAAGGAGAAGAAGCGAGAGGAGAAACTCACAGTGCAAGGTTCCAGGGGTTTTGTGTGACACAATGGAAATGTTTAGTGTGCCTTAGGCATGTAAGTACACCTCCACCTCTTTACAGGCTGCCTGCCAAGTCTTGCCATGCACAGCCCCAGAGAGAGCAAGCCGAGTCAGGTGTGCGGGGTTTGAGCCATGTCTCTGTAATGCACAGGACGTCAGGTTTGTAGTAGGTAGCCCAAGTGGTTAGCTCCACCAGATTCTGGAGGAGGCTACGGATGTTCAGGTGGGCTATTTTTAACCCCTTGGCCATTCCCGGGGGGGCAGTAGGGTGCTGGGTGTGGCGAGGGACCATGGCTGCTGGCGGATGGGCCAGCTTGGGGGGGGGACATGCTTCAGTGGGTAGGCTGCTCTGGCACAGCAGGTCCCTGGATAGAAAGGCAGATATGGAGTGTTAGAGAGAGATGGGGGGGAGTGAAAGCAAACAGGGGCGGGTCTTGGCTGGGTAGCAAAAGACCAAGGGTTTAAAGTAACAGGAGTAGGAATCAGGGGGTGGGGAAACTGACTACAGGAATGGCAGGAGGGTAGAGGAATCCCCTAAGGGAACAGCGGGAGAGTGCAGCTATGGGAACTATTTGTGTAATGTAGAGACTAATGCAGGAAAAGTGGGAAAACCCCTAGTGGCAGAATGGTATAGCCTGCTGATGGAGAAGTGGGCTGATAGGTTATTTCAGTTCCACATCATCACCAGCGACCTATAAAAGGGAGAGCCGACCAAGGGTGGTGGTGGGGGCAGTGGGGAGCTGAACGCATAGCGTTCGGCGGGGCTAGACCTGGGCCGACGGAAACGACTGCAGCAGCCTCCCAGAGTGATCGCAGGTAGGAGGCAGGGGCCCAGGCTTGTTGAGTTCCGATCATTTACTGAGCGTGCAGGAGGGTCACTTTTACAAAGGAGCGTGGAGCTTTTTTGGAAATGGCGCCAAACAGTGAGATTGGATTATTACCTTCTCTCTGATCCTGGCTTAAAGGGAAGGGGAGTGGGCAGAGGGTGAATGTGAAAAGGCAGAGATACTAAACAAATATTTTTGCTCAGTGTTCACAAGAGAAGAAGGGGAGGTACCTAAACCAAACAACAGAAACATTCTGGATAGGGGGTTGATACAAACCCATTCACAGAAGAAAGAGTTCTGAAAGAACACTTAAAACTGAAGGTAGACAATGCAATGGGGCCTGATGAGATTCATCCCAGAATTCTAAAAGAACTAAGGGTAGAACTAGTGACACACTGATTACCCTCTTTAATAAATCATGAGAGGATGGGGTGGTACCTGAGGACTGGAGGAGAGCAGATGTGATTCCACTTCACAAAAGTGGAAGCAGGGCAGAGGCAAGAAACTACAGACCTGTTAGTTTAACCTCAGTGATAGGGAAAATGATGGAATCCCTTCTGAAGAAGAGAACTGTTGAGTACCTAGAGGCCAGAGGGGCACAGGACCCAAGGCAGCATGGATTCACAATGGGAAGGCTATGTCAGATGAATCTAATAGATTTCTTTGACTGGGTGACCAAAGTAGTAGATCAGGGAGGGGCTGTGGACATGGCCTACCAAGACTTTAGCAAGGCATTTGACACAGTCTCACACAAAAGATTATTATACAAGTTAGCAAGCCTGGGAGTGGGTCCCAAGATGGTAGCCTGGTAAAACATTGGCTGGAGAACAGGACACAGAAGGTAATAGTAAATGGAGTCCACTCTGAAGAAAGGGGGGTTACTAGTGGGGTACCGCAGGGTTCAGTTCTAGTCTGGTCCTCTTCAATGTCTTTATAAGTGACATTGCAGAGGGACTGGGAGGAAAAGTATGTCTCTTTGCAGATGACACAAAGATCTGCAACAGGGTTGATAAACAGGGCGTGGTGGAAAGGATGAGAAGGGACTTGGCAAGGTTGGACTAATGGTCAAATGTATGGCAGCTTAGATTCAATGCTAAGAAGTGCAAAGTAATGCACCTGGGAAACAAAAACCCAGAGGAAGAGTACATTATGGGGGGTGAGATTCTAACAACAATTAAAAAATGGAAAGGGACATGGGGTTAGTCATATCAGATGACCCAAAGTTGGGCAAGCAATGTGAGAGGGCAGTAAGGAGGGCTGGGGGGGCACTGGGATGTATAGGAAGAGGCATCACCAGTAGAAAACAGGAAGTTGTTATCCCTCTGTACAGACAACTGGTGAGACCCCATCTGGAGTACTGCATGCAGTTCTGGAGACCCAGTCTCTGCAAGGACATAGACAGGATGGAGACAGTCCAGAAGAGGGCAACTAAAATATGTAGGGTCTGCTCCAGAAGACATATGAAGAGAGACTTAAGGAGCTTAATATGTATACCCTCGAGGAAATGAGGGATGGGGGGACATGATAGAAACCTTCAAGTACCTCTAGGGAATCAACAATGTCCAAGAGGGTAGCATATTTCTGAAAAAGAGATGTGCACTAAAAAGGGGGCACAATCTTAAGACAGAAGGGGGACAGCTCAGAGGTAATGTGAGGAAGTATTTCTTCACAGAGAGGGTTGTGGATGAATGGAACAGCATTTCTGAGGAGGTTGTGGAGTCAAAAACAGTGGGGGAATTCAGGAATGCATGGGACAGACATAATGCAATTCTAGGGGTTGGGGGTAGGAGGAAGTAGGCTGTTGGTTAACTAGGATCTGTAGCTTATCCATTAGGTAGGGAAATGGGCAAACTGAGTGGGCCAAGCGGTCCTTATCTGCCATCAAATTCTTTTTTTCCATGTTTCTTAGCCTGTTTGATCTGCAAGGCAAATACTCAAACAGCGAGTGACATGGCTGGCAGTCAAATCCCAAGCTACTGTATCAGGTCTCCAAGAAAAGGGTAAAAGACCCAAAGAAATATATTGGCCTAGCAGTATAAAAAGCAATGCTGACCTTAATATCCATTTAAGTTTATCTGACTCCTGTGACTTTTCTCTTTAATTGCGCTCTATTATGCAAACCCTCCTTTTTTGTAGACCCCCATATTTACATATACTTGGATGCTTTAATGTATTGTGTTTACTATTTAGTACATTGCAATTTGATTAGTTTGCTCTTACTGTATTTTTAAGATTTCTTTAACTTGTCTCAATAATGTTGACTCCAACAACAACTGGTTTATTTTTGCTATGTAATGTGAGGCTACAGGCTATGGGATTGTTCCTCAGCGGCATCTTTGTTAATCTTTTTTTTTGTTTTTGTTGACTGTACAGAAAATTTTTCAGTAAAGTAAATTCAATTATAAAAAAATTGCCATCCCTAACAATACAGTCTATAGTGGAACACAAAGCCACCAACCTGACAAAAATGTTCCAGGGTCTGGAGGAACAGCCACATGAGGTCAGGCTGAGAGATTTTAACATGTGCTCACTGGAGAAGAGGAGGGATGGCGGGGCATGATCAAGACCTTCAAATACGTGAAGTGTATATTTAATACAAATCAAGACAGACAGAAAGGGTCTTTTTAGGAGAAGGGTTGGGAGGGACACTAGGGGCCATAACATGAGATTGGAGAGACATTGATTCAGGAGGGTGACAGGAAGAAATTTCTCTACGGAGAGTGCAGTGGGAAATTAGAAGGCACTACCAGCAGAGGTGGTGGAATGTAACACAGTTGAAGGCTTCAAGAAAGGGTGGGCCAAGGCAAACATGAGAGTAATGAGAGTAAGGGGAAGGGGGAAGGGAAAGTTGCTAAATAGGGGAGTTAGCTGCAAACTCGAGCAGACTCGATAGACCATAATGGCCTTTTTCTGCTGGTGATTTTCGTATGCCTTTAACCTGAGTGTGGCTGCTGCTCAACAGTTCACTAATTCAGCACATGTAATACAATGTGAAAACTTGCAAGACTCTTCTTACAAAGAGACAGTATCTGGGGGGAAGGGCAGGAAATGGATAATTGCTGGATAGCTGGCTTCATTAATTGCTGTTTTAAGCAAAAAAGCAGAACATTGACAGCAGGCTCTTTGCTCCACAGTGGCATAAATTAGAAAGAGTCTTTCACCAACTACCACCTCAGAAATTTATTACACAGTTGCCCCTCTACCATCCCATAATGCTGCTCACAATTAAATGAAGATAGTAATAGCAATAAACCAGGTAATGTAAGCAAATGAATAGCCAGCTAAATACACTACCCCAGCATTATAAATTGCTATCATTAACAATACAGTCTGAGGAAAAAAAAAACATTAGCTCACTAACCTGGGTTTGGATGCTGCCTTTAATGATTCAGTAGTTCAGCACATGTACTGAAGCCTGTAAAAATGTAACACTCCTCTTATAAAAAGTCAGGGAATCTGGGGAAAAAGGGCAGCGAAATGAGTAATTTGATGGATAACTACAGTAGCTTCACAAACTGCCATTTTTAGAAAAACTAGGACTTTAATAATGGGGCTGTTTGCTCCATAATGTCATAAGCTTCAAGCAACTGGGTTATAGTATAAGAGATTCTTAGCTTTCCAGTGGTATAAAATATGTGTTTCTAGCTCCTATTCTAATTGAGTAAATAGCTAATTTATTTTTTTTACTGTTCATAGAAGTGGTAAAATACTGACATTAGTTTTCAGAAGACAGCAAAGAAAAACTCTAACCTTCAGTTGGTGAAATTCAGTTAAAACACAAATGAATTAACTAATCCTGGAGCTACAGATTTTTTGGTAATGCCTCCTCTTTTACAGGACAAACAAATATATTATACAACACAACATACTGTATAACTTTGCAACACATTGGAAGAAGAAGTACTTGATGGGTTTATCTGGTATTAAGTATAACCTTACGCAAAGAACACATACAGCAGTATTTTTTTTATTGAACAGACCCTTTTGTCTCACTCACCTCAGCTGCCCCAGAACCCTTGGGGTCTTCAACGTACTTCTCCAAGGGGCTGGGTCTGAGTCCTGGCCGGATTGTCAATGGTGACTTGGTGCATCCAGCTGGGGCAATGACACGGCCTCCTGTGGGCAAGACAGGTTACACCCCCCAGAAACAATGATATATCCCCTTAGTGACTGACCCCTCTGGCACTGTTAGATCTACACTCCCACCACACAATAACGATAACAAAGCACAAAGCACAAACACTTATGTAAGATGGCAAACAATAATCCCTCTTTATTTAAAATGATCTAAGACAGAGGAGGTGAGGACTACTCCCTCTAGCCTCCATAAAATCAGGCACACAACCCAGTATGAGCTCTCCTCCCTCCCCTGGGTGCACCCAGAACAATCCCAGATGGGGAGGTGCCTCACTGTTCTCAGCTGCAGGCATGCAGTCTCTCGTTGGGGCCCTTGCAGAACAACACAGGTTCAGGAAAAATCAGTCTGTTGTTGGGGGTGGGGCTCTTCCCCATCCCTCCTAGCTGATGCAAACAAAGAATCCCCAGAGCTGCAGCTTGGGGTACTCATTGCTTCCTCAGGTGGATGATGGTCTCCCTTATTCAAAGATTTGCACGGAGGGTGGAGGAGCTGCTGTTCTTCACCTGCCTGGCCTTTCCAGTTTCACCCAATGGCCTTTATATACAGTATTCACCAGGCAGGCCTGTTCATCCTTCTACCTCTCTGGTCTCTACTGCAACAGTGGATTCACACTGAAGACACAAGGTGGTTCAGCTTCTCCTCAGCCAGACCTGGGCTAGTGGCCACACAGATTCCAGGCCTTTCTCCTGGCTGGAATTCAAGGTGCCCCTGCGTGGAGCAGTCCCAAAAGCCGGAGGCTCACTTTAACTGTCCCTTCCAGTCCAGTCAGTCAGCCCCAGCCCCCTCAGGGATGCCTCCTCTCTCCTTCTCTGCAGCAGCTCAGCCTTTCTCCTGCTTTTGCTTCCTGGAAAGGGGAGGGGTAGCCAGAGAGCCTACAACTCAGCAGTCAGCCTTTGTAGCTGCCTTTTCCCTTGGTCCCAGTTCGTTTGTCTTTTTCTCCCAGCTCCTGGCTTCCCTCCTCCCAGTCCTCTCTCCTTTGTGCCCATTCTCTCCATTCACACTCTTTTTCTCTTGTCCCCTCTGCAGGTAAGCCCATTTTGTGGGCTTACATTTATTAAAAGCCAGATAAAACTTTTGAAAACAAAGGTCATCTTAACAGAAACTAAAAAAAATAAAATAAAACTGGTACAGCAGCAAATAACAATTTAATAATAAACATTGTGCATATTCCTGATTAACACAATTTAATGAGCTTTTCCCTGCAGTGGAGCTGAACAAGAGTTGCTGGAGTCCTACAGACTCTCAGAGGGTGATGCTGCACTCTGATTGGTTACACAAGTCATGTTCTTTTCAGTGTGTGTTCTGCTCAGTTCAGTATGTGTTATACTCATCTTGGTGTATCACAACATTTCAGTTTGCTGTATCGTTACCTTGGCTTATGTTACACTATATTCAGTCTATGCCTTGCAAGTTTGGTAACAATTCAGTTTGCTATATGCTGATTTCAGTGTGCAACATACACATTTTAGCATATGTTTTGTTTTCAGTACTTCATAACCATTTTATTTATTTACTACAGTACACATTTATCAAGAGTATCAATATATTAAATAAATATAATCTTCAATTCATTATGTGTCGCATTCATTTTGGTATACATTATAACAATGTAAGTTAGTACCTTAATAATTTAAGAACATGTGATAACCATTTTGGTATGAGTCTTATCATTTCAGTATGGGTCATATCCATTTTAGTGTGTGTTGTATTCATTCTGGTATGTGTTTTGTGCATTGCAGTATTTTCTTATTGATTTTTGGTATGTGTCATATGCATTTCTGTATTGGTCATAGCTTCTTTCAGAAAGTTCCATATTCATATTAGAATGTGTCATACCCTATTTATTATGTATTATATCCATTTTAGTATAGGTCATATATATTTTGGCATGTGTCATAATTATTTCAGTATGTGTTATATATATATATATATATATATATATATATATATGTTTGTTTATGTGTCATAACCATTTCAGTATAGGTTATATCCATTTTAGCATGTGCCATAGCCATTTCAGTTTGTATCATATCCATGTTGGTGTATGCCATAATTATTTCAGTATGTGTCATACCTGTATTGGTGCACGTCACATATAATTTGTTTTTTGTCATACCCATTTTGGTGTGTCTTACCCATTTTGGTATGTGTCACACCCATTTCAACATGTAGCATTTCCATTTTGGTATGTGTCAGAATTATTTCAGTATTTGTCATACCCATGTCGGCGTATGTCATATCCATGTCAGTTTATGCTATAACCATTTTGGTGTATGTCATAACCATTTCAGCATGTCATACCCATTTTGCTATATGTCATATCCATTTTAGTATGGATCATATGCATTAAGATGTGTGTCATAACAATTTCAGTGTGTGTCACACCAATATCATTGTTTGCCATATCCAGTCCAGTTTGCCTCATACCCATTTTGGTATATAATACCCATTTTGCAATGTGTTATAGCCATTCCAGTATAGGTCATATCTCTTTTGATATGTGTCATTATTATTTCAGCATGTGTCATACCATTTTCAGTGTGTGTCACATCCATGTCAGTTAGTGTCAAACCCATTTTGGTGTGTGTCATAGCCATTTCTGTCTATGGCATAACCATTTCAGTATATAATATGCATTTTGCTATGTGTCACATCCATTTCAGTACAGGTCATACCAAGCCTCTGTGTGAAACAAATAAACAAATCAAAATAAAAAGAAAAAGCCACTGTGGTTCTCAAAAGAGGTGGAGGGGAAGATTAAGGAGAAAAAGATAGCATTTAGGAAGCATAAGGAAACACAGAAGGAGCAGGACAGAGAACTGGACCAGTTAAGGCAGAAGGAAGCAGGAAGGGAAGTCAGAATAGCAAAGGCCCAAACTGAAGAAAAGATAGCCAACTCGGTTAAGAAGGAGGATAAAACCTTTTATAGGTACATCAGGGAGACAAAGGGAGGGATAGTGAGGCTGAATAGAAAGGACGGTGGGTGGGCAGAAAGAGACAGTATAAAAGCAAGGATACTGAACAAATACGTCTGCTCAGTATTCACAAAAGAGGAGGGGGTGTCTAATCCAATTAACAGAAGCATTCTGGTTGGGGGAGTTGATCCCAGTCCTTTCACAGAAAAAAGGGTTCTGAAAGAACTACTAAAACTGAAGGTGGACAAAGCAATGGGGCCTGACAGAATTCACCCCAGAATTCTAAAAGAATTAAGGGGAGAACTAGTGACACCACTGACTACCCTTTTTAACAAATCATGGGAGGATGGTGTGGTACCTGAGGATTGGAGGAAGGTGAATGTGACTCCCCTTCACAAAAGTGGGAGCAAGACAGAAGCAGGAAACTACAGACCTGTCAATTTGACATCTGTGGTAGGGAAAGTGATTGAATCACTTCTGAAAGAAAGAATTGTTGAGTACCTAGAGAAAAGTGGGGCACAGGACCCAAGGCAGCATGGGTTCACAGGAGGAAATTCATGTCAGACGAATCTAATTGATTTCTTTGACTGGGTGACCAAAGTAGTAGACCAGGGAGGGGCTGTGGACATGGCCTACCTAGACTTTAGCAAGGCATTTGACATAATTCTACACAAAAGATTAATAATCAAATTAACCTGCCTGGGAGTGGGTCCCAGGGTGGTAGCCTGGGTAAAACATTGGCTGGACAACAGGACACAGAAGGTAATTTTAAATGGAGTCCACTCTGAAGAAAGCAGGGTTACTAGTGGGGTCCGCAGGGTTCAGTTCTGGGTCCAGTCCTTTTTAATGTCTTTATAAGTGACATTGCAGAGGGACCAGAAGGAAAAGTATTCCTCTTTGCAGATGATACAAAGATCTGCAACAGAGTTGGTACACGAGGAGTTGTGGAAGGGATGAGAAAGGACTTGGCAAGGTTGGAGGAATGGTGAGAAGTATGGCAGCTTAGATTCAATGCAAAGAAGTGCAAAGTAATGCACCTGGGAAACAAGAACCCAGGAGAAGATTACACAATGGGGGAGGAGGAGGAAGAGGTAGTAACAACAACAAAATTGAAAAGGGACCTGGGGGTAATCATATCAGATGACCTTTACATTAGCAAGCAATGTGAGAAGGCAATTGGGTGGGCTGGGTGGATAATAGGATGTATAGGAGAGGCATCACCAGTAGAAAACAGGAAGTTGTTATCCCTCTGTACAGACAGTTGGTAAGACCACATCTGGAGTACTGCATCCAGTTCTGAAGACCCCATCTCTGCAAGGAAATAGACATGATGGAGACCTCAAAGGTTTTTCCTACTGGCTGCAGATGCCAGGTGGAGTTATGCACGTCAGTGCCTGAGGAGAAGTCACTGATAGTAGGACCAGTATGCCTGATTTATTTTTGAAAAGGTATGCCATCTTTGTCATCTTGCAGTGCCATGCAGTCTTACCAGACTATCTTTTTGTGAACCCTGGCTGAGTCTGTTTCTCCTCTGCTTTTCCTTTTGTTCCTCCACCCTCCATACCTATTACTGTAGTGATGGCATTTGAGCAAGAGTGAGGATTTTGGGAGACGCCGTTCGGACCGGTGTTATAGAGGGACCCCTATCCTGGCTGTACTACTGCTGCACTTTGGCAATTGGATCTTAACTTTGGTTGGAAAGAAATGGGAACTCATTTCTTCAGAACAAGGAAACTATACCTGTTTGTTTGGTATTCAAGGGATGTATTTGTTTTAAAGTTGTGTGTTTGTTTTTATTTCATAGTATTTATCTTTGTGAGTGTTACTTTCTCCTAAAAAGGTTTTTATGTGTTTTTGGGAGCTTTTTTTTAACTCATTAATATAATAGTGTTGTTGTTGTTTTTGAAGTTTTGTGGGGGTTTTCAATCCATGTGATCCCCTTAACCAGTTATAACTTCCTTTTGCATCACTCTGGGTATTAAATGCACATGCATGGTGTTCTTCTCTAGGATTCTAGGAGACGCACGTTGATTTCCTAAAGCGCTGCGAAAAGGCCTTCCAAAGTGATTTATTTATTTTATGCTAAAGCCACCAAGGATTAGTTTCTTTTTTTTTTATACACCCTTACTCCCTGAGCAATCTGCGATTGTGTCACTGGTTTGGGAAGGTTGATATTAGCAGATAAGAACAGATGGGTTAAATATCCTTGACTGACAGTCTATGTATCCAAGGCTGCCACATGGTGATGAGGTAACAAGAAAGAATGGAATACTCACTGCTCATAGCCTGTTAGTCTCGTGATCTACTAATATCAGCTGTGAATTGTATACAGTACAACCAACCTACCTCATGGAGTAAGTACTTTTAATATGAATATCTTTTAAAAATGTTCTTTGTTCTATGATCTGCGTAATAATATTACCTGACAATTTGATAGAACCAATTCCCTGCAATCTTTAATTGATTACTAATTATTAACTAATTACTTGATTGGTAATTTGATATTCTAGATTTATTTTAGATTTATAGGATTGACATACTGTACCCCCCAATCCTATATGTTTTTTTTTAATTTCTGTATTTGCTGATAAAATAACTGCTGTAATATAGTCTATGGTTATATGTTATATGGTTATAGGTTACTATCACATTTAATAGACTTCCAGCAGTTCTAAACAATTTTTTTCTTTCTATTAGTGTCTGTATGTGGTATTTTGGACAATCTGACCTGTGATTTTATTGCTTGGAACACTGAACAGTTTTTCTTTCCTTTAACACCGAGTGTCATGGAACATTTTCGTTTGACATCTTATTTTGGTCTGCATCTCCTGCAACACCTGCTTTCATTTTTTTTTTTTACATTGAATTGAGGAGGAATGATCAAGGAATTAAACAAACTAAAGATCTAGAAAAGAAAAGAAAACTTGGGCTCTTAGGATATCACCATCTATGGGTTATAGACATATGTTGGACTCCCATTTCTGAAAGGAATGTCAGCCTACAAATCTTTCTATCTGGGGTGGAAAATAATCCTTTTTTGGGGGGGGCTAAATTTATGGTTTTCTCATTGTTTATTTACTTGAGTTGGCTATTGCAATACTGACACTTGACACTGCTACTAATATAAAGTTTA
Organism: Neoceratodus forsteri; assembly: GCA_016271365.2. Classification (NCBI taxonomy): domain Eukaryota; kingdom Metazoa; phylum Chordata; order Ceratodontiformes; family Ceratodontidae; genus Neoceratodus; species Neoceratodus forsteri. The sequence continues at coordinate 769,009,007 of CM057449.1, read as the reverse complement.
GATTATAGGACTATTATAGAGTCATAGAATTGGATTGTGCCAGTGTAAATACAGTATGTACACTAGGAGTGGAAGAGTTTTGCTTAAGAAAAATAAAGAATTTATTGGAGCAAAAAGGGGAAAATTCTTTAGCCCTTATTCAATTTAACTCAGCTCTAGAAGCTGATTTTCCAGAACATGATGAGCCAGGGGTATTTAAACATGAAACCTGCATATTGTCAGAGAATAACAGCAGATCAAGAAATATTGATCTTTTTTCACCCATTCTTCCCTTCTCTAACCATCTTAGACATCTTAAATGCCCCAAATATCATTGGCAATGGAAAATTACCAATTATGTTAATGTCCCAAAAGCAAGCTCTAATAATAATTTAAATGAAAGTACGGAGTCTAGTATAAACACACAAGGGAAAGTTTTAGATATGGATAAGAGACTGACATTAGAGGGGTATTTAATCTCTCTGCACCCTACAAGGCTAAATCTTTTTTAGCGCATTGAACTCTAGTATTATCACAATAAGTGATGTCACTTCAACTTCTTCACATTTTAATTCCACTTTGGGAAATCATTCTATTTTAGCAGGATCTCTGGACAAAGTATTTGAAAGATTAGATCAAGAAGTTGAGAAAATAAATATTCCACCAAAGATCCTAGCACAATGCCTGGATACTATTTCTAATTATACAATTAAAGCATTAGCATTAGAATCTTCAACCTCTCCCTCAGCCTCAGTCAGTTCCCAAACAAATGGAAATCTGCTGTTGTCACTCCGGTCTTTAAAAGCGGCAACAAGTCCATACAGGGGAACTACCGGCCGATCTCTATATTACCCTCCCACGGCCCTTGAGCGCATTGTTGCTGACCAGCTTACAGATTACCTGGACAAATATAACATCCTATGTGCACAACAACATGGGTTCAGGTAAGGGAACAGCACATCAACAGCTCTCCTGGAATTCACTGGAGTCCTTCACAACTCATTGGACAAAGACCATCTAACTGGAGCCATATTCATTGATTTGACTAAGGCATTTGACACTGTTCACCATGGCCTGCTTACCAAACAGCTGCTGAATGCCGGGCTCTCCCAGGGCTCCACTGAATGGTTAAACAGCTACCTGAACCAGCATTCACAAAGAGTAAAAATCTCAGGAGTACTCTCTGACTCCAAACCTGTTCACTCAGGCGTCCCTCAGGGATCCATACTGGGCCCACTACTTTTCAGCCTTTTCCTGAACTCCCTTCCACTGTCCTGCCCAGAACAAATTATCCTCTATGCTGATGATGCTGTGCTTCTCACCCCCACATAAGGACCCACAATCATTACTTCACAACCTACAGCTTGTTTTCCATGCTGTTGAAAACTGGTTCACAAAACATAAACTGGTTCTAAACCACAAAAAGACTAAATCTGTCCTTTTCTGCAGTTCACAAAACAAACACAAGCGATACCCCCTTGATATCAATACAAGTGCTGGTAACACCCTCAAACAAGTGTCATCTTTTAAATACCTTGAAATCTCACTTGACCCTTGCCTATCTTATAGGACTCACATTGATAGTGTTGCCAGAGTGGTAAACTCACACACTGGAATTCTCTACTGAAATAGACAACATCTTACCCAGGCAGCACTGAAGATTGTTATCCAGAGTTCTGTGGTCTCCATCATAGACTATGGCCTCATAATCTATGGCTCTGCCTCTACTACCACCCTCAGATACATCACAACCTCCCTAAACAAGGCCTGTCAACTGCTTACTGGATCCCACTGACTCAAACATACATGTGTGCTTTACGCTCAAATGGGATGGCTTCATCTCACTTAACCACATAAAGTACCATACCTGTTTGATTGTGAAAAAAACTACTTTGGACCTTACTCCACCTAGTGTCTAAGCCCTCCTGTGCCCAAACACTAATCCTCGTAACACCAGAGGGTCTGAACATCAGCTTCTACAGGTTCCATGATGCCGCATCACTCTGGGCCTAAGATCCTTTGCACAATGTGCACCCAGCTGGATGAATGCCCACAGCACTCACATCACCTCCACCTCCTCACTGGGCATATTCAAATCAAGCCTCCATCATCATCTCATGGCCCCCAGCTCATGTGACTGCCACCCCAAACTTCCCCCTTCCCCATTGAGATCAACCACCCCCTCTGATGTTCTTAGACAATGCCTTGAGCTGCTCTAGTCTCTTTTTGTCTGCCACCCCCATCCTCTCACCCTTCCTCCCTGACTTCTTCTAGGTTTCAGAAATGATTCTTTGTATGTGTTATTCATCTATCCTATTTACTGTGTTACTGTGCCTGAACTGATGAATATGGTTGTATACTCTCTTTACTGTTGTATGCCCTTGTTTAACATGTTTAACATGAATGCACTCTCCTGACATGGAACCTTTGTAAAAGAGCCTTGGCTCAAATGTAATTGTAATCATAGATCTAAATAAACAATAAACAATAATGGCCAAAATAGTTTTGCTTGAAGCTTTCAATGAATTAAAACATCATATAAGAGATCTTATTAATTTATTTGTTGAAACTCAGTTTAAACTTTCACAGAGAATAGATGATTTGGAGAAAGCACTTTTGGGAAAAAAATCACCATTTATCATTCCCATCAATATGTATTCCCAGTACCCCCCCCCCAAAAAAAAGAAAACAAAAAAGGGGGAAAAATGGGTAAGAAACCAAGGAAAGTTGTGAAAGATTTAAAGATCCCTCCTGAAAATGGTAAAAATCAAAAAAAAAAGAAAATGAAAAACTACGGAGGAATCACAACTATTAACTAAAGAAAAAAGTTGAGATCATTAATGAGCCTATTATTCTTAATTTATATAATGATTTAGTGAAGAGCTCCATAGTAGAGCCTGTTATAAATAGTCCATCTTTGGAAAAAATCTTAAAACCAAAGGCAGAACCCCATCATTTAGGCTCATATGTAGATATTGCTTCTATACACGCTAGTATGACTAAGACAAGCAACACTGATGGAGTCTCAAATCCTTTGATTAATCAAGATTTCCTTTGTTTAGCCAAAGATAAAAATTGCACCAAAAATCAACATAAGTGTTTAGATATTAATGGAGGAGAGGTTGTTTTTAAATCTGAAAATATTTTTGTGAAGTCAAATGAAACCTCTGAATCACTTACTAAACTTACTAAGTTTCTATTTAGATGTGAACTTGTATCCGAGGCTATAAATGCGATTAGAAATGTTTTTAGAGATAGAACTGTGGAAACAAGCCCTGTCTATCTTCCATTATCTGATATGGCTAGTGCAAAAAAAAAAAATCTATGGGCAAAACAGAGAGACCTACATAGATTTGGAATTCTGATATCATCCCTAGTAAATCAGATTACAATTTGGAAACATATTCATGGAGAAGTTAAAATAATGCCTACCCTATCTATTGACATGACAAATGGTACTATTTCCATTTTGAATTGGAATTTTGATGATACAGTTATGAAAACTCATTCCATATTTGGTATAGAACATTTACAGGGTGAAAATTCCCAGATGCTGTATTCATATGCCAGTAAATTACTGAGCTTTTGTTTAAATACTGTTGTCTCCACTTCAGATTTTAAATCAGCATTGAGTTCATTCACAAGTTAATGAGACACAAATTGACATAGTAATACATCTAAATCTCTACTCCATTTTAATGCAAAACTTGACCAAATTGGACTGTGCTCAACTTTATATAGTTGAATTTACAGATGGACCAATTCAATTAAATCAGAATGGTATTTCTGAAACTAGCCCATGACTAGCCAGTTCAGGCCATATACACTTATATACTGCCTTGGATGACTCACAATTATCCAATACTGGTCTATTAATTGAACATTTGACATTTTTATCTTGGAATATAGCAGGTCTCACAGCAAAACTTATAGATCCTGACTGGTGGACATTCTGTCAAAAATTTGAAGTAATGCCCTTTCAGGAAACTTGGGCCATGGAATTAACACTGTTAAATGGCTATGACTCCTATTTTGTTCCTGCAAAAAAAGTAAAGAATAATGGTAGGCCCAGAGATGGGGTTTCTACATTTACAAAGATAAGGAATGGCTTTTTGGTTTTGGATTATATTGTCTTGAGCAATGAAATGATGTTACATGTTATAAAATGGGATACTTATGTATTTCTTATAGTAAATATTTATATCCCTCCTAATTATCATTCCTTAATTCAAAATGATGTTTGGTCTAAATTGGGTACTGAGCTAGATCCAATAATGTTAAAACATCAGATTGATATAATTTTATTGGGTGGAGATTTTAATGCCCGGACTGCTAATGCAGACAATTTACTATTGCTTCAATCTACAATCTATCTGGGTGACTTAGGTACAAGAAATTCCACAGATACTGTTTTTAACTGTGCAGGAAGGAAATTGGTTAAATTTATTAATAATAATCACTTGTTAATTCCCAATGGTAGGATAAAGGGAGATCTAAATGGAAATTATATGTACTTTTTATCATTAGGAAATAGTGTTTTTGACTAGCTGCTTATTTCTCCTGACAGTTATGAACACTTTCATTCCCTTATGGTCTTAATGAGACCTGAAAGTGACCATGCAGCTTTGATAGCTGAAATTGATACATTGGGTAATGAGGAAAAGTCTGGGGTAAATAAAAAAAAAATAAAAGACAATCAAATCCAGTTAGAGCTAAGAACTGGATTAAAATGATCATTAAATGCAATTAATAGATCAAGGGTGTTAGATCTGATGTATTCTCCTCAGATGTCTAAGTTATTCTCTCTAGTATATAATTCTTGCTAACCCCAGAATAAATACAAACTATTGGAGACCGCACACCAAACAATTAGATCTAAAACGTATAATTTCATAAAGAAACCAACTAAGCTATTTACTTGGTTTCATAATCAATATAAAAAGGAAAAACAGAAATTAGGGAAAATTATTAGGTACACCAAGAAAAATCCAGTAAAAGAGAATTTTGTTTATTTAAAAGGAGCTAGGAAAATGTACCATAAATTCCTTGAAAATAAAAAGTTAGAATATAAACAACAATGGGCCAAAATGTATGATATTAAAGGATCTAGTAATACAAAGGCCTTTTGGCTAATGGTTTCTAAAGGTGAAAGAAAGAACTATTTTTCTTTATCAGTGCATATTCCACAAGACGTATGGGTCACGTATTTCAAAAAATTGTTCAATATGGATTTTCAAATACATAGTTTACATTCAATTTCATCTTGGATCTCCTCGGCAGAATATCAACCATTAATAGTTACCTATAATGAAGTTGAAAATGCTCTGCCTAAATTAGCCATTAATAAAGCTCCCTGCCCGGACTCTGTTCTAGGTGAAATATATAAAAATCATAAGAATTATTGACTACCCTTTCTTACAAATTTTTTTTAATCTTTGTCTTAGAGAAAGGTATATCCTGCACTCATGGAATAAGAATATTATATTTCCTGTATATAAAAAAAAGCTCTTATCAGTCCCCTTCAAATATTGTCCTATAAGTCTCCTAGATGTAAGTGGTAAATTATTCTCTAGAATACTTCTAGATAAACTTCAAACCTGGGTTGAAAACTGTAGTCCACTTTCTAATTTTCAAACAGGGTTTTGCCAGGGCTGCTCAACTTCGGATAACTTATTCATATTAACTCATTTAAAAGAAAAATGTAAGATATATAGCAAAATAAAATATATACTGTTTGTAGATAGTAATACGGCTTTAGATTCCGTGGTGAGAAAAATTTTGTGGGAAGTACTTTATAAAAAAGGTTTACCTCTAGAAATATTAAATCCAATTATACTTCTACATTCCAATACTTATACCACAGTAAAATTTGATAATATTGGCAATATTACAGATTATTTTATAACCAATAAAGGGGTTAAACAGGGGTGCTTATTAGCACCTTTGCTATTTAATATTTATATAGATTCCCTACTTACTTTTGATGAATCATTACCATTAGACTCCCCTAAAGTTAATAATATCCCCATTCCTATACTGGCCTATGTGGACGATCTGGAGTTATTTTCTCTTTCAAATACAGGACTTCAAAGAAAAATGGAACAACTTAAAGTAAAATGTAACCAATACCATCTGGGAATTAACCTAAATAAAACTAAAATAATGGTTTTTGGTAATCAATTGTTGGTCCCTAGAATCTATATCAAGAAACAATTAATAGAGGCTGTACAGTCATATGCTTATCTCGGTGTTACATTTACATCGAATGGCTTGTGGAATCTACATGTTAAAAAACAGTTAGATAGGGCAAAACTAATTGTGACGGGATTACTTTGTTTCAACTCTAAGATTGGAGGATCTACTGTATTACCTGCTATTAGAGCAGGTGAAGCTAAAATTACTCCATTACTTTCATATGGGGCTGAGATTTGGGGTACCAAAGAGCAACCCAATTTGGAACTCCCTTTATCCTATTATTATAAGGCTATACTATAGGTTCCACTCTCTACTTCTAATTCAGTAGTACGATCTGAGCTAGGTAGGATTCCAGTAAAAGCTATACTGAACCTAAGACTAGTTTCATACTGGCTGAGACTTATAAATAAATAAAAAAAAACAATAATGAAAAGGATTGTAAAGGTGATATCACCTACCTCTGTTTATTAGAAAAAATCCATTGGAACACAGACAGTGTTTAATCTCCATGGCTAAAAAGGTTGATTATTATTATTCTTAAAAGCATCAATAGTTATAATTTGTGGAAAGATTACAATAAGGGTATTTTGATATCTATGCAATATAAAAATAAAATTAAAGAAAACATTTTTAGATCAGCCCAAAAAGAACAGATGGAGTTCATCAAAAGTCCAAACAGGTAATCTGGTTTAGCCAAAACAAGGTTGATTCAGGGATTGAAAATTATTTGTTGCTACCTTTACCTCAAAGCTTAGGCAAAGCAATTACCTGGGCTAGGTTTGGAATTGTGACGTCTAAATAAATCTATTTTAACCAGGCCAAAAATAATGAAGTCAAAACAGAACAATTTTGTAGATGCAGCAGGGGCTTTCATGAAACATTGGGACATATTATAATGCAATGCCCTTTGTATTATCATCTAAGAGATTCTAATTTAAAACAATTTCTAATAAAATATACAAATCAGTATTATGATCCTATTTTTATTCTAATGCACCCCATGACTTTAGAGGATGAAATAATGGTTGCTAAATTTATTGCCTCTGTTATTCACCTAAAAAAAAGGAATTGTAAGGAAATTATTAGATCATAGTGGTGCAATTCATTGCACAGCTATATTATATTGGTGTAAGATGGAGTCATTTATATTATATTTTCCTGTAATTTATGTATCTGGTGGTTTTTAACTGTTGTAAACTTATTTATCTTTTGTAATGTCCAAACTGTTTTGTACTGGATGAACAAATAAAATACATGATGATGATGATGATGATGATGACAGGATGGAGGCAGTCCAGAGGAGGGCAACTAAAATTGTGCAGGGTCTGCAACAGAAGCCATATGAGGAGAGACTAAAGGAGCTTGAGGGAAGGGGGGCATGATATAAACTTTTAAGTACCTCAGTGGAATCAACAAAGTCCAAGATGGTAGCATCTTTCAGAAAAAGAGATGTGCAAGAACAAGGGGACACAATTTGAAGATAGAGGGGGGGATGGCTCAGGAGCAATGTGAGGAAGTATTTGTTTCACAGAGAGAGTGGTGGACATGTGAAACAGCCTTCTTGGGGAGTTTGTGGGGTCTAAAACTGTGGGAGAATTCAAGAAGGCATGGGACAGACATAAGGCAATTCTTGTGGGGGGTAGGAAGAAATAGGCTGTTGGTTAACTTGGATCTGCAGCTTATGCTGTAGGTAGGGAAATGGGCAGACTAGATGGACCAAGCAGTCCTAATCTGCCGTCAAAGTCTATGTTTCTATGTTTCCATTTCAATGTGTGTCATTATTATTTCAGCATATGTCATACCATTTTCAATGTGTGTCACATCCATTTCAGTTAATGTCAAACCCATTTTCATGTGTGTCATAACCATTTTGGTACGTCATACTCATTTTACTATTTGTCATGTAAACTTCAGTATAGGCCATATCCATTTCAATATGTGCCATAATTATTTCTTTATGCATCATACCCTTTTTGGTACGTCATATTCATTTCATTTTGTGCCATACTCATTTTGTTGTGTGTCATACCCATTTTGGCATGTGCTATATCTATTGTGGAATGTGTCTTACCTGTTTCAGTATGTGTCCTAGCTATTTTGGTATATGTCATACTTATTTTAATAAGTGTTATGTCTATAGAAACATAGAAACATAGATTTTGATGGCAGATAAGGACCACTTGGCCCACCCAGTCTGTCCATTTCCATACCTATTGGATAAGCCTCAGATTCTAGTTAACCAACAGCCTACTTCCTGCCACCCCCCACTATAATTAACTTATGTCTGTCCCATGCATGCTTGAATTCCCCCACTGTTTTAGACACCACAACCTCTCCAGGAAGGTGGTTCTGTATATCCATCTAGGTGTATGTCATATCCAGTTTGATATGTGTCATACACATTTTGGTATAGGTCACACCCATTTCAGAAGGTCTCATAAGCATTTCAGTGTGTGACATACTCATTTTAATGCTTGTCATTCTCATAATATTATGCAGTAGACATTTTGTTGTTAGTCATATACATTTCACTATTAATTATATTCTGAAAATTGTAATTTTGAATTGAATGGCTTCCCATACAGATGTCTAAAGGAGAACAGCATGAGGGTGTCACAGTATAAACAATGGTAACATTGTTAGTTAAAGAGATTTTTTGGTTTCTAGCAAAACAAAATCACAATTGGCATCAGCAAAACTCAGCAACATAAAGTTCTCTCCAAATATGAATTTCAGGAACTGCCAATTGATATTATAGGAAACATTTTCATGAACATAGGATATTTTTCTCTTGGGCTTCACCTGTTCCAGCTGCTTATTCCTGCTGTGAAATCATAATCCTCTGCTTTAGACATCATAAACTGTTGCCATGGAAACAGAGGATTATGACTTGAAAGCAGGAAAGGCAGTGTGAATCACATAGGGGATATGGCATGGGCAGTGTGAAAATAAATAATGTCTTTTTTGCTTCCAGTTTTGATGTCTGTTGGAGCCATGAGTGAGATTTATAGAGGTCAAACTCTGAAGCAAAAATTTAAGTGTTTACTTTCACACTGCCAATACCATATCTACTTTATGCAAGGGACAAAGTAATGCAGTTTTGTAGGCCTAGAGAGTGGTTTTAGCAACGTTTAATTTTTGAAATAAACTGTGTTTTTTTGTCCCTTGTGTATTTTTTATATATTTTTTTTACTTCCACGTTAGTACTGCAGTGTTTGCATGCTTCTTACACCTGGATTCATCTTTTTATGTCATTATGAAATAGGGTGGCTCAATGTACACGTGCATAGTCATTATGCAGTAGCACTCCCCACAATAAACATCGGTATGGAGAGAGGATCGTGGTGTCTTCAGCTGTTCCTGAATTGTATCTGCACTGTATAGAGGCTGATATGTCGGGAATTTCTCAGCATCCTTCAGAATCAGGAAACTAAACAAAGAAAAAAGCAGTCTCACTCTGTTAATGGCATTCAGTACAACCATGGATGTAATTCTGCCATCTATAGGAATGAGGTGAAGCAGATGTGCTTTACAGATGAGTTTTGTTTCTTTTTTGTGCTTTTCTTATGTTATTCTAATCTGGAGTAAAATGGCACTTGAGGGGAAAAGTGAAGTTTTCATTGTTAGCCAAAAGCTTGTGCATAGCAAATAGATATTCCAAACTATGCCCGGTGATGCATGAGATTCTAAAAAGACTCCTGATAGAGTCGAGGACCAAATGATGCTGCTACAGTGTAAATAAAAGCTGATGACATGACTCAACTGTAAATAAATTATTTACATTGAAGGCTTGTCATCTCATCAGCACAAATAAACAAATTTATTTAAACTTTTTTAGTCTTTTCTCCATTGCATAAGATTTCACTCCTGCAAATATCAACAGTAACTACTTTGCAAAATCTTGGAAAAGTACTTGAAACTTGAATGTATGTCTGCAGCAGACCTGTAAATGTTAGTTCTACCAATGAGCAGAACATTTCGATGTTGGGTGTTTGATTATTGCAGACATGAGTGAACATTTGGGGATAAATTCAAAATTTATTTTTGCCACAGCTGAACCAGTTAAACTGGTAATGGTTCAAATCAGCTCTCCTGCCCTCTTACTCCTGCACACACACATACACACACACACACACACACATGCATGCACACATGCACACACAAAAAAGTTGCCAGCTCCAAGCACTTACCCAAGAGCCAACACTATCTATTCAATCACCCCCCCCCAGCTCAAACTTCCAATGACTCAAAACATGTTTATTTAATGGATGCTGCCAAACTGATCCACACTAGATAGACAATTTGAGGTGGTTTGGGGAAACAAATAAGTGAATTTAGGCTAGTTTAGTTATCCCCTTTCCTTCTTTATTCAACTTAAAAAAATGAAATCTTCTGGTGTTATGTCAGTGGCTCAGTAGGTATCACACTCGCCTCTGAGGCCAGGAGATCAGAGGGTTGTGAGTTCAGTTCCCATGTCTGGCACTTGCGTTAATATCCCAGTACTGACACTGTAGTACAGCATGAGGGGGGGTGCTGCACTTCTGAGGTGCCGTCTTTTGGATGAGACATTAAACCGAGGTCCCATCTGCCTGGATTGGTAGTAGTTCAGGTGGATGTTAAAGATCCCATGGCACTTATCGAAAAAGAGTAGGGGAATTTCCCCAGTGTCCTGGACAAATTTCCTTCACTCACTAAAAATACCACCAACAGCTTTATCTGGTTCAAGGTCAGTTGGTATTCATCTGTATCCCCTTCCCCTGGGTCGTGCCTGAAAATAAGCAGGATTTGTCTAGTGCACTTACCCGATCAACAAAAACTAAAAAAAAAAAAAAAAAAATTCCTCCTCACTAATCCATCCCTGAAAACCCACAAAGTCCCTTCATTCAGAAGTTGTGCCCCCTTTGATCTCTAGTAGATGACTTTGGGGAGACCAGAGCTAAAGATTCCTGTCTAACATATCCCTACTGCTCCTACTGTGGTAACCCACTCCTATTCCTCAAAGTAAACTGACTGGACAGAATGAAGGGTTAGCAGAGAGGGAGGGGATAAAGAGTCACATCTTTCATGACACTAGGAACACTGACCAACCATTTACCTAGAATTGTTTGGTATCTTCTACAGAATGAGTAAACTTAAACTATATTTGTTGATGGTTGTTATAGGAGTGTGGTAGCACTTCTATAGTTAATGCTGAATAGGGTGTTTAATGTTAAACCTCTAACTTAGCACTTTAATAGCTTTGCTCCCAGTCAATGGAACTGCACGAAATTTTGCAAGCATGTTCTGGGGGACAGAGGGCTTGATTTTCAAAGCCCTGAGAATGAAGCAAGCCTCTGGTGCACCACTTGTTTTGTGCATAGTGCTTGTAGCATTCTCCCAGCCAGCAGTCGGGATTTTCAGTCCCAAGTGTCAAATGCTGAAAGTTAGATTAGCTTTTCCTTGGTCTAACTTATGCCATTTGGGGGACCCTTTTTATGGGGCATGTGCCAAATCTTTGGTGCAAGCTGCTATAAACTGAGGAAACTGTCACAGCTGCTTCCAATTAGAGATGGGTGAAGTGGCCCCAGTTCGCTCTGCAAAGTGAATCGCGAAACAAAAGCGAATCTGTGGAGTGCTGCACAACGAGAAGCAGAGTACTTCACGTTATAATGGGTAACGCGAAGTCCATTGAATACAATGGCTTCACATTTCTCCGCCTTCCCAAACCACTACTCCACCAATTCTAAAGGCGAAGTACATTGAAAACAATGTACTTCACTTCACTTTGTCTTGTTTTTAAGTTCCAAAGGAGAATTTTGCAGTGATTCATGGGATTTCAGGTCACATGGGCTCTAGATTGTTCTGCACAGCCTCAGTTTGGGGTAATGTATGTAGGAAGCTATAGGACACAGTCTGCTCTGAGAGCTCTTTGCAATTCAAACCTTCTAAAAGTTGTTAAAAAAGCCTTTTTGAGTCATTTTTTGCTGAAACTTTAGTTCATCGATTGTAGGAAACCCTCCTGTGCTCATATCGAGTGTTTATTGTTTGTGTGTGGATTTTGAATGTTAATGTACACGATTCAGTCTGTGTATTGAGAGACAGTAGAAGTGTGCTTTGGGAGAGGGGCGTATGTGTGGTGTAGGTAGATTAACTTGAAGAAAAAGACAGTTCTTTCTTGTTTTGGTGATATTATTCTTGTATAACTGCGTTAAAGTACACACAGTTATATTTTCAATAATTCGTGCCATTTTTTTGCTGATTGTTGTGGTGCAGCAGTGCATAATTTTAGTTTGTTTAAAATATGTGATTGTATTACTGAAGTTTTCAATTTGCTACGCATTACTTAGCGTGTGTGTGAGTATGTGTGTGATACGTGTCATCAAATCAGACACCTTTTATTGTGCCACATAGTAATTTCAGCAATGTGAACCTCCTAGCCACTGCAGCTGTGTGATTTTTGTACTTCTTTGTGGTATCTTTACTGGTACTAGTACTAGTGACTGTTACTGCAGCAGTGCAGTACACTGAGACTCCCATGGCCAGCCCCAACCAGCAAAGATATTCTTTTCCAGATTTGAATTTCTGATGGTGAGCGCTGGTTAGGTGTTGTGCCTTTGCATCTGCATCTCTTCAGTGTGCAGCGCTATCTTAATCTGTCTGTGCATTTGCATCTCTTCAGGGCCCAATCTCCTTCTGTAACTTAAGTCACAGTTGTTTCTTTGGCTTCCCTTCAGAGTACTGGACTGGTGTGGTGCATAATTCTGCATGAACATTGTACTCATTAATATGCATTTTTAAGTCAGAACCATCATCACAAGTACTCATGATACAAACCACATTCTTCATCATCACGATCACAAATGCAGTCACATATCATGATTCATGATCACGTCATGAATCACAACATACTAGTTACTTGGATGTATTGTAAGCCTATTTTGTAGTATCTCTCCAGGCTTCACCACCCCACCATTGTACTTATTATTACATGTTTTTAAGTCAGGGAGTTTTGTGCTACAGCTCATGGGGGAAGTACTGCAGTAAGCATTCGCATTTCCAATATAGTTCCATATTGGTTATCTCACACCGTCAACACCGAATCACGTTCTTCATCATCACAGTCACAAATGCAGTCACAAAGCATGATTCATGATCATGTCATGAATCACAACATTCATATTTTTACTAGTTACTTGGATGTATTGTAAGCCTGTTTTGTAGTATCTCTCCAGGCTTCACCACCCCACCACTGTACTCATTAATAAGAGTTTTTAAATTGGGGAGTTTTATGATACAGGCTCAGCTCATCAGGAAAGTACAGCCATAGGCATTCGTGTTCCTTCCTGTACAGCATGTGAGTTACAGTACTGTAAGTAGTGATGGACGAAGTGGCCCCAATTCGCTCCAAGAAAGTGATTCATGGAGTAATGCGTAATCCGCGGAGTATTCCACAATGTGAAGCAGAGTACTTCCCTTCATAATGAGGAATGTGAAGTCCATTGAAACCAATGACTTTGCATTATGCTGCCTTCCCCAAACAACTTCTTCACCAATTTTATGGTCAAGTACATTGAAAGCAATGTAGTTCGCCTCACTTCGCCTTGTAGTTGAGCTTCAAATGAAATTCTGCAGTGATTCATGGGATTGCAGGTCACATGGGTTCTAGATTATTCTGCACAGCCTTATTTCTGGAATGAGTAGTGTGTGTATAGTGGTAGCTGAAGGCAGTTTGCTCTCAGAGCTCTGCGATTCAGAACCTCTAAAAGCTGTTTAAAATGCCTTTTTGAGTCATTTTCTTTGTTCAAAATTTAGTACATCGATTGTAGGAAACCCTTCTGTGCTCATATCATCGAGTGTGTAGATTTTGAGTGTTAATTTAGAACAGTCTGTCTGTGTACTGTGAAGTGTGCTTTGGGGAGGGGCGTATTTGTGGGGTAGGTACATTAACTGGGAGAAAAAGGCAGTCTTTCTGTTTTGGTTATATTTTTCTCATATAACTGTGTTAATGTACACACAGTAATATTTTCAGTAATTCTTGACATTTTTTTTGCTGATTGTTGTGGTGCAGCAGTGTGTAATTTGTCTGTTTAAAACATTTGGTTATATTACTAAAGGTTTTCAATTTGCTGTGCATTACTTGTAGTGTGTGTGTGAGTGTGTGTGCAATGCATGCCGTTAAATCAGACACCTTTCATTGTGCCACAGAGTAATTGCAGCAGTGTGTACCTGCTATCCACCACACCTGCATGAATTTTTTATACTGCTTTGCGGTATCTTTACTGGTAGTGGATTGTTACTGCCATGCACTAATCCCCCAACTGGAAAAATGGCTTTCCAGATTTGGGTTTGTGACTTGTGAGCACTAGTTAGGTGTTGTTGTGCCTTTTTGTATGCATACCTTGAGTGCACAGTGCAATCTTAATCTGTCTGTGCATTTGCAGCACACTATTAATTCTGGGAGACTGCATTTCTTGTTATGCTCTCATTTCACTTTGTCAGCACTAGGGAATTTTCTAGACACAAGACAGTAGTATTTCGTCAGCACTGGGGAATTTTCTGGAAACAAGACAGTAGAATTTTGGTGATGCACATTCATTCTGGTGTCTCTGTGTGTGACCACTGAGCACATGACTGAGTTCACCGTTAATTCAGGGAAACTTTGCATTTCTTGTTATGCTCTCATTTCACTTCATCAGCACTGGGGAATTTTCTGGACACAAGACAGTAGCACTTTGGGGATGCACATTCATTCTGGTGACTGTGGGGTTGGGGTGCTGCAACATTGTTGTCACTCCGCCTTACTTCCCATTTAAGGCAGAATGATAATGCGAAGTTATAATAACAAGGCAAAGTGAGCCTTTCCTATGGGGCACTCCACGTTCACTTCGCAGGAGGATTTTAAATTCACTGCATCTCTACTCCCAATGTACAGTACTAAAATCAGGTACAGTTCCATCAAAGATTTTTGGCACAGCTGTGCCAAAAAACAGGTTTGACTCAAGGCTTGACAGAAGCCCTGTGTCACATTTGAAAATTGGACCCAAGGTCTGTAGATTTGGCAAGTTTCGTTCCTGTCAGATGTGCAGATTCTGTGATCCAGATAGTGCAAAAGGAGGAACAATTTGTTTAGTTGTTTTTTTTTTATCTCACTTACAGCCCAGACAGTTAGGAATTTTGATCTAATATTTTTAGGGTACATAAGGCTTGTACTACAATGGTTCCTTTCGTTGGTTTGGTGAAAACAATATTAATCCATTCCAGAGTTATAAGGATAAGAATTTTGGTTCTGAACATGCTCGGTAGGGTCTTTCAGATAGATGTTTTTATTTTATTGATTTTATTTAAAGATCTATGACAGGGAAAAGCACCATGAATCAAAGGCTCATTTCCAGGTGTGACCCGGGGAAAAGGGTACTGGTGTAAGGCAAAATACATTCAATATTTACAAAGATGAAATTCAACAGCATTGTACAATAGCAGTGGATATGCATCATTAGGCAACATTGGCACAAATACATAATTATCAGTGGATAAGTATATACAGCAGAACACAGGCAAGGAGACAAAAAATATATATAGTGGTACACAGTGAGGGGAGAGCAAGGCTAAGGTGAAGGGTTTAGGGAGGGGAACAGGTGCATGAGGTGGCAGGGAATGGTCTGATTAGGTGCTTGAGAGCATTGAAAGAGGGGAAGAGGCAGATTTGGGAGGGGAGGTTGTTCCAAAGGGAAGGGAATCTGTGGGAGAAGGAAAGTTTACCAGCTGAGGTGTGGATACAAGGAGAGAAAAGGAGGGTACAGCTTGACCATGTGTTATAGGGCAAGGGGGAAGCTGGAGAGAGGAGGGAGGCTAGGTAGTATGGAAGAGACCCAAACCAGTATTTAGCTGTGAATGTTAAGCAGTGAAAGGAACACCACTGAGTAAGAAACTGTAAGGAAAGAGAAGAATAGAGGTTGTAGTGGTGAACTAAGGAAGGGGAGCTGGAGGTGAATCTGCAGAAGACATGAAACAGGATGTCCAGTTTAGTGAGGGGGTAGAGGGTGCAGCACTGAAGACTATGTCGGAGTAGTCAAAGGCTGGGAGTATCCACTTGACTACTAGGTCAGGTTGTAGAGGAAGGGAGAGACTGGTCTTGTGATGATAGAGCAGTCCCAGTTTAGGACACAGTTTGGTATGGAGTGCACTGAAGTGAGAGGAGAAATCATGAGAGTGGTCAAGCCAGACAGCAAGCTACTTGTAAGAAAGTACGTTGGCCAGAGGAGTGTCAGCAGAATAGAAAAAGGCTGGCAGTGTGGGAAGCATTGCAAGTTGTTGTTTGGACCCAAATGTCATGGCAACAGTTTTTTTGTGTTCAGTTTTAGACTGTTTGCGTTGAACCAGGCTTCTACTGCTGGGGGGTTTGAAATGGCTTGTGTAGATGGGCCAGAATAGAAATAGATGGTGTCATCTAGTACATCTGGATATTGGAGCTGGTGCAGACAGAGGGAAGGTCATTTATAAAGAGGCAAAAGAGAACTGGCCCAAGTATGCCAGCAAGGATGGGAAGGGGGGGAGATGTGATGTTTTTGATTGAAACTGACTGTGAGTGTCCTGTAAGATAAAAGCCGAGCCAGGACACTGAGGCAGGGGAAAGGCCAATGGGGAGTAGTTTGAAGAGTAGGAGAGGGTAGAAAACTGAATCAAAGGCCTTAGCTAGGCCAATGAAAATGGCCGAAGTGATCTGGCCACAATCCATGGCAGTGTGAATAGTGACAGTAAAGTGGAGGCGGGAGGAGGTGGTGGAGTGGGATTTTCTAAACCCAAAGTGGAAAGGGGACTGTGTGTTTGTGGTGGTAAGGAAACTGTTAAGCCTAGAGAGGATGAGGGATTCTTGAACTTTAGCAAGGGCAGGGAGCAGTGAGATGGGGAGGTAGTTACCTGGGGTAGTGGGATCATCACCTTTGAAAAGATGGAGAATTGTAGCAGACTTCCAGGCTTTGGAAATAGTGGAAGAGGAAAGTAAGAGGTTTAGGATGAAAGTTATGGTGGTTATTGATGGAGCAGAGATTTTTAGGAGCCTAAGGTGCAGGCCATCCAAGCTGGCGTTAGAGGGGTTCAAAGAAGAAAGAGCTTGCAGGACTTCAGAAGGTATGATAGGAGGGAAGTGAAAGCCAGAGAGTTGTGAGGAGGTAGGGGAGGAGGGAGGTTGGGACTGGGGCCTAAGCGGAACTGCACAAAACATGAAGTACTTATTTAGGGCATCAATGACATAAGAGGGATTGGATATTAGTGAACCTTTCTTGTGGATTGGGGGGAGTCAGAACTGAGGTTCAGGAATGAGCGGAGATCCTGCCAAAAGGATGAAGGAGTACTATTAGAGGGGCGCAGATGAGATTTGAAGAAGTTATATTTAGCTCGATGGATGCAGATGATGCAGGTATTTCAGAGGGTACAAATGGCTTGGAGAGAGAGGCCTGGTCACCTGTAGATTTAAAATGGCACCAGGCACAATTACGAGCTCTACACTTGGCCAGAATATCAGGGGTGATCCTGGGGTGGTGGGCACATGTAACTCTTGCCTCCTTAGTGGGGCATGGGCATCCCAGATCTTAAGGAAGATGGATGTGAAAAAGCCAAGGCCGTTGTTGACCTACTGGGAACCATAGACAGGGGACCAGTCTGTGAGGCAAGGTCATGAAGAAGGTTATTCTCATACAGGGAGTTTGGGGGGCAATACTGGATGTATTTGGGAGGTATAGGGGAGGGTGGAACTTCCTGATACAGAAGGTGGGGCAATGGTCACTGAGCACATCAGGTAGGGTACCAGAAGAGTAGATATGGTGGGGGTGGGCGGAGAGCACCCAGTCGAGTAGGGTGTGAGATTGACTTATAGGGTTAGGTCAAGTAGGTTCTTGAATTAGTTGGGTTAGATTTAGTGCTTTGATTTGTTGTCAGGAATATTAGATGAGGGGAAGGAGCCAGTCCAGATTAAAATTGCCAAGAAGGATTAATTCCCCCAAGTTTACTTATGGAGGTGGCAGTGATACAGGAGATGAGGGATGAGGGGTGAAGTTTAGGGGAGGAATATGATGCCCCCACAAAAAGGGGAGACGAGGATGGGAAGGTAAGACTGATTAGGAGGAGTTCATGGGATCAGAAGATAATTTCACGGTGGATGACAGTGCAGTTTAAGGAGTTGGGAGATAGATAGCCACACCGCCTCCCCATTTTCCACAGTCTTGTCTAAAAAGGCTGAGTTTTGGTAGGGTAAATTGGGAGTTGGGGATGAGGGAGGAAAGCCAAGTTTCAGAGATGCAAACGTCAGTGGAGTGTAGAGTGACCCACACTTTCAGGTCATCAATTTTGGGGAGAAGGCTGTTTACATTTGTGTGGAAGATTCACAGGCCTTTAGGGAGAACCTGAAGAGGAGAGGTGGTGGGGTTAGAGGAGCCCAGATTTACTTCAATGTCCCCAGCTAGGAGCTTAAGAGGATGAGGAGGTGGAGGAATGAGGCATGGGTTTTGCTCTTGATTCAGTATAGGGGAAGGGGAACCCATGAGGGGGCTGAAGGGGGAGGAGTTGATGAATGGTAGCTAGGTTTAAGAGTGAGCTGCAGAGAAGCTCAGGATAAATTACAATGGTGAGGGGGTGGTGGCAGGGGGAAAAAGTTGAAGGGAGATAGTAGTAGTGGAGGATAGATTGCGAGGTGGGCAGAGGGTGGTGGAAGTGGAGCCAAATACTAGAATAGGATGGGAGGGAGGGGCAGAGGGGGGAAGGAGGAGGACAAGGAGGGGCAGGAGGAGAATAGGAGGGGTGCACATGATGATAATGTGAGAGAGGAACGATAGGGAGACAAGTGCCTGTAAAGACTAGAAGAGAAAGGTGAAAGGCAGAGAAGGGTGGCAATATTAAGTGTAACCAAGCTAACAGTTAAGTGAGAGATAAGGGGCAGAATAAGGCACTGCTAATTAAGGCTGCAGCAGTGGTGTGGTGGTAGTGTTGTTACCTCCAGTGTAGAAGGTCAGAGGTTCAAAGCCAGAGGGGTTGAGTGTAGTAGAATGTGGTGGGAAGCAGAAAAGCAGGGAAAAAGAGCAGAAGTTGAAGGAAATGGCAAGGCTAGGAAGTAAGGAAGAGGAAGGGGATAAGCAGAAAAGGGATAACTCAGCAGTGGCTCCTGGTGTTAGATAGGTATAATCTTTAAATGTGAAAGTAGGGAGATAGAATCAGGCAGGGGGGTCATGTAACCAGTCACATGACAGGAAGTGAGTTATAAATGAAGAGTCAAACCTGGCTGGGTAGATGGGGCAGTCACTGCACAGCAGCAAAGGGCTAGCCTAGTCCAGGAATCTGTTCATGAACCAGATGCTCACCTTTGCCGCTTTGCCGCTTGTGAAAGGGTCAGGCATAGGGATCTCCAAGCATCCCTTCAGGGAGCTAGCACTGCTTTGAGTCCCTAGGAGGGAGAGGAAGACAAAAAGGTGATAACAAGAGCCAAACAAAAGGAAAATTAGAAATGCGATGGGAGCGACAAGTGGGACTAGGAAGGGGGATGGGCAGGACACACTGCACAGGCATCACCCTGTGGAAACCCGACTGTCATCAGAAACCCAAGCAAAATTAAAAAATAAAAGAAAAACAACTGCTCCAGGTAACAGAGTAAGCTTAAAAGCAGTAGATAAACTATTCAACTGTAGGCTGCAAGTCCACGAGCAGAGAATAAATGTGGTTACACAAACAATCTTGTCCAAGTAGTAAGGCAAGTTACTACAGAACACTTCAGGCAGTACAATTAAGGCAACACAGACATTCCACGTAAAAGCAAGAAAAATTCAAGGAATGCGACTGAACAAACTATCTCAAACACTGTGATAGATGTTTAATACGATGTTTATTACAAAAGAATAATGTCCTGCTCACAAAATAAGAGTCTTCCTTCACAAGCTGAAATTCTTCTTTTGTAATGAAAAAAATCTTCTTTTTTATATGTAGCCATCTTCTTCCTTTCTTTTTTTTAATGAAAACCTGTAAAAAATTATGCCCTGGAGAAAAACAAACACATGAATCTAGCAAAACAGGACCCATTTAGCTTGAATCTGGAGTTTGTTTTTCTGAAACCGGACCCAAAATATGGTTTTCAGACATCCCCAAAATCCTTACTTAGGTATGCTTCATAACCCAGAATTCTTGTTTCCTGAGTCTCATGAAAGAGGAATCTCGATTCATGAAAGAAGATAGTGGACTTTTTTTCCCTGTTGTTCTTTCATGAGCTGACCTTCTTTTGTGATCACAAAAGAACTCAAGAAAAGAATCCCAATTCATGAAGTAACTATTGACATAAAAAAAAAATTTCGCTATCTGCTTTTGTGCGCTGAGATTCTTCTTTCGTGAGTTCTTTTATGATAATAAAAGAAGGTTGGCTTATGAAAGAACTATGGAAATCAAATAGTCCACCATCTTCTTTCATCAGCTGAGATTCTCCTTTTGTGAGTTTTTTCATGACTCATGAAAGAAGATCAGGCCATTAAAGAAGAGGGAGGACTTTGTTTTTTTTTTTAATTCTTTTGCGAGGTCAAACAAAAGAACTACTGTTCTTTCATGTGATCTCATGAAATGAAGTGACCATGACCAGAACCTTCTGTCTGTTTGTCACTCAGTCTGTCTGTCTGTCTGCCTGTCTGTCTGTCTATCTATCTTTTCTCTTTTTTAGCAGATCAGGATGCCCACCCCCAGTACCGCTTCTGTTGCCCCCTCCACTCAGGGTCACTGCATTCCCCTGTTCATTATACTAAAATAGTGGACTTGGATGTCCACCCCAGTACAACTTTTTTCCACCCACCTCCTCTTCATGCTATCATTCCCCCCAAAGAAATAGCTGGCTCACCCCCAGTGCCACCAAACACCATCCTGACACTGGGCTGCCCAATCCCCAGTATCATCTTCTGTCCCCATGCAACAAAGAAAATTGTCCCTGTTTGATCTGTTTTTTTTTCTCTTAGGATCTAAAAAAAAAAAAAGAAAATGGTCTATCAGTGAACTGCCTCACCCATGCCACCCAAACCCTCCACTCAGCCCCCACCACCCTGCACACCCCAATCAAAATATTTCCTCACTTCTTCACTCACCTGATCATCCCTCACAATGACTTCATCTGCATTCTCAGTATGAAAACGGTGGGACTTTCTTGAAATGTGAAGCCACAGTTGGAGTTGTGTTGTCAGCCACTGACCCTCTGATCGGTCTATGTCTGCCTGTGTGTCTGTCTGTCTGTCTGTCTATCTATCTATCTATCTATCTATCTATCTATCTATCTATCTTTCTATATGTCTGTATTTTCTCTTTTTGTTAAGGGGATGGGGTGTCAACCAAATATACCACTTCTGTTGCACTCATTCCCTCCTGGATGCCCTCTCACCCTTTTAATTAAAGTAAAATAATGGACAAAGGGTGCCCACCCCTGGTACCATTTGTTTCCATCCTTCTCCCCTC
The DNA here is from genome assembly GCA_016271365.2 of Neoceratodus forsteri. Classification (NCBI taxonomy): domain Eukaryota; kingdom Metazoa; phylum Chordata; order Ceratodontiformes; family Ceratodontidae; genus Neoceratodus; species Neoceratodus forsteri. Next base: position 768,987,389 of record CM057449.1, on the reverse strand, counting down.
CATGTTACCCACCTCACTAAAGACATAGGTGGCAATACCAGGGTGCCCACCCCTGGTGCTGCTGAACACCATCCTGACACCGGGGCACCAAACCACAGTGTCGTCTTATGTCCCCTTACAATAAAGAAAACCTTCCCTCTTTAATCTTATCTGTTTTCTTTTTACTTCCTAAAACAAAGAAACAAGTCCATCAGCAAATTCACTGCCAAACCCCCAACCAAATCCACCCTGACTCCCCACTGAGCACGTCATCACCCCACACACCCTCACTCAGCCGAACATGTCCCATGACATAGATCCACTCTATGACTGAACACATGTCTTGCTGCTGGAACTAGTGTCTGTGATATGAGAACATAAGGTAAGCATGGTTTAATGTATTTTGATGGGGTTTGAACTTATGTTTATAACTTTGTCGGTTTTGAACATTTTCCCACTAAATTGTCAACATGTACTTTTTGGGACCTCTCCTCATGAACAAGGTGGTGAAATTATGTAAATCAGTATTGAAAGGTGATTTCACAGACACTGCATAAAATCACCTTTTGGGTGGGATTTGACAATGTTCACTGACCTTGTTCATGAGGTGGAGTCATAAGAAGACTGTGCTGAAAATCTGGATAAAAATGTTTGAAAACAGCAAGGTTATGAGTGTACATTGAAATGTTTCAACACATGCTCATAACTTTGCTCATTTCACTATTTTGACCCCACATTTTCAACTTAGCAATTTGTTCACACAACCTCATAAACATGATAGGTGTCATTTTTCAGATCCTTATTGAAACGTGTTTTCAGACCTGTGGGGCAAAATGAAATTTCTGCTGAGAATTAAAAATTGTCACCTACCGGGTTCATGAGGTGGGTTCCTAAGAAGCTTAGGGTGAAAATCTGGGGTCAAAATGAAAAAGCAAACGAAAAAGTTATGAAGGTACATTGACATTTTTCTATGCTTGCTCATAATGTTGGTAACTTTTTGACATCTTTCATTCCGCAGAACTGTAGGGTCAACAGGGTGCTGCAGTTGTATAAGTGGATGGAGTCTTCCATGGTGCAGGGCCAGCCCTAGGTGGGCCCGTGGTTCTCCTGGCTTCTCAGGGGTTGTCTGCTGGGTGGTCGTTGCCCTGGAGTCGTGGTGGAACTGTGAGTGTTTCTGGTGGTGGCCTCCATGGATGGTGTTTTGCAGGCCCTTGTCTACTCCTAATTGCTGACCCAGAGTGTGGCCATTCCTGATTGAATGGCATTCTCCATTTGGATTGTCTGCACTGTTTGGATTACTTTTTACCATGCTCTGGATTTACGATTGGATTTGCACTTTGGACAGCGAGAGTGTCTTTTCTGGATCTCCTGGTAGTGAGAGGAGCTGAGTGTTCACATTTTATTTTTCTGAAAGAAGAATTTTGGATTTTTTATTGCTTTGACTTAATTTGATTAGACTCACTGTTAATTTCATCATTTATTTAATACTGCAAGTATATTATACATTATTTTGGTATCTGAAGGAGGCAGTGAGAGGGCCTCTTTCTGTATAACATCAGTTGATTTGTAGCAGTGAGAGAGCCACATTACAATATATGGACAGATACTTTTTGCAAGATGGTTGGTGACAGCTTCTCCTTTGCACTGCAAATATTTCTGGATTTTTTGGCATGGACAACAAATGACTGATGAAATTTTTTTAACTGTTTTAGTGAATTATTGTTATATTATTGCTGTGTTGTTTTGGAATATTTTTCAATAATATTTTAAGGCACATGAGTGAGAATTGTGGGGTAGGGTTTTTTGGGTTTGTTTTATTTTACTTTTGTTGTGTGTAGATTGGCTACTGGGTGGTTACTGCCCACAAATTGAAGTGGGGTTGTGATAGGAGATTGTGTTTTAATGTGTTGGGAAGGTTTAAGGATGGTCAGGCAGTATTCACCTATTAGGCTCAGGGAGATGTGTCCATTTAATTGCCTCCTTTACCAACAGAAATGTATATACAGTGTTGATCCTTTGGAATTGCTAGGAAGAATAGGAAGAGGGGCAGGACTGGACCTAGTAGTGGAATGGAAAGGGAGGGATGTATTGAGATAATGGGGACTAGCCGACATCCTGGGGTGAAATGGTTTTGAGACAGGGGTAATCCCTGTCTTGTTCCCATACCTAAGGGCCCAGAAATTGGGGCTGGACAGGAGTCAAGGTCTTCCCCAGCATCTCATCCAACCTGGGCGATGTTATGTAATGCTAGATCTACCAAAAACTATATGTCTATTACAGCCGATCTTGTTGAAACAGTAGACCTGGCATGCATCACTGAGACCTGGCTGGATGAAAATGCAGGCCCAGTGTAGGCTCCTGCAGTTCCAGATGGGTTCTTGGTGATTCACCGCCCGAGGTTGGATCGTAGGGGTGGGGGTGTAGCCCTCTTTTTTAAGACCGAACTGGGCCTTATAGATGTTCCAGTGGGGACCACCAGACCCTTTGAGAGTGTTATGGGTGAGGGTGTAGGTTGCAGGATACACCTCATTTACCATTCACCAGGTGGTGGGGGTCTATTCCTGCAGGAGATTGTAGACTTCATCATCGACATGGTGTTGAAATTCCCCAGATGGATAATTCTGTGGGATTTCAGTGCCTGGATTGATGATAAACTCTTGCAGTTTGGTCAAAATCTCCTCCAGCTAATGACAATGCTGGGTCTTACACAGGTTGTTACCTCCTCTACCCACATAGGAGGCCACTTATTGAATCTGCTGTTCCTCCTGGGGATGGAGATCACTGATTTGGGGGTGGAGCCAGTCAGTTGTTCTGACCATCGCACCATAGGGTTCAGTTTCGGGGCTCGCCCAAATGGACATACCCCTCTGGAGATGGTTTGATACCGCCTCCTTGAGGGGAGATACCCTAGATGGTCTATCGGTGGAGCTGGACCTATCGGGATTGCTGGGTGAAAGCACAAGTCCCGAGGATCTCGTACTAGCCTACAGTATAATAAGGTAGTGGGAGATGTCCTGGACTTGATTGCTCCTGTTCATGTTAGATCACTCACTCTTTGCCCAAGATCCCCTTGGTTTGATGGGTCCTTGAAGGAGTTGAGGCGGAGTGGTAGAAGGCTGGATAGCATGGCAGAAGTCCAGCCTGGATACTGACAGGCTTAAATTGATGGAACATTATGATGGCAATCAATCAGAAATCACCAGTAAGAAGGCAGAGTTCCTGTCCAGGGAGATTTCTGTTGTGCAGCACCGACCGTCTCAGCTCTTTTGTACTGTTGACAGATTGTTCAATCCAATCTGTCTGCAGTCTGGAAGAGTTTTTTCACAAGCAAAGTGTGATGAGCTAGCTCTGTTTTTCGCAGATAAGGTTGCCAGCATCAGGTCCAGAATCCCTCCATGAGGGGTTGTAGAGGTTAATGGGAAGTGGTGAAAACCCGGTCTGTCTGGACAGATTTCGGCCGAACGGAATTCATGGACATTGTGAAGATTGTCCAGACTTTGCATTTAACCTATTGTAGTTTGGATCTGGGCCATACCTCCCTTTTGGTGGGATGTATAGATGTTATCTGCCTGATCCTAACTGAAATTGTATGGAGATCCTAGAAGAGGGGAACCTTTCTGGGTCCCTTAAAGGAGGCAGTCATTAGACCACTCCTGAAAAAACATTCCCTTGGATCCTGTCGATCCAGCTAACTACTGACCTGTCTCTAACCTTCCCTTTGTGGGGAAGGTTATTGAGAAGGTCTATGAAGCTGTCCAGTCTGGATTTAGGAAGAGGCATAGCATGGAGACTGCCATTGTCCAGGTACTAAATGACCTCCTGATGGTGAGAGATCAAAAGACTCGTACCATCTTGGTCCTTCTTAATCTCTCTGCAGCTTTTGACACTGTGGACCATGAGGTGCTTTTGAAGACCCTGAGGTAACTTTGTGGACTGTCTGGTACAGTCCTCAAATGGTTTCAAACTTTTCTAACAGGCAGGTCTCGGAGGGTGGTCACTAGAATTTATTCCTCTGATGCCCTCCCTCTGTCCTGTGGAGTACTGCAGGGCTCCATACTGGCTCCCATGTTGCTTGCAGTGTATATGCTGCCCTTAGGAGATATCATTAGGTGATATGGCTTGAGTTTTCACTGCTATGCAGATGATATTCAGTTGTATATGTCCTTTGTGCCCAGACAGGTTGATGCGGTTTCTGTGCTAAACAGCTGCCTTTCTGAGATCAAAGACTGGATGAGCTCAAGTTGGCTGAGATGAAATCCAGATAAGACTGAGATGTTAGTTGTGGATCTGGGCCGCCCAGGGGCGGGTGTTGGAGTTGGGCACATGTCGGGCATTTGGCTTGATTGCGTCCAGTTTATCACCTCAGATCGGGTGCATAACCTGGACATTTTTTTTGATTATGGCTTGACCTTGAAGTGTCAGATGTCAGCTTTGGTTAAGTCCTCATTTTACCATCTGAGGAACATCGCCTGTGTGAAACACCTGATTCCCCCAGGTGACCTTCCAACACTGGTCCACACCTTCATTACTACCCATCTTGACTACTGCAATGCCTCTACCTAGGGCTGTCTGGGGTTGATATACACTGCTTGCAGCTGGTGCAGAATGCTGCAGCCATATTGTTGACTGGTACCTCTTGAGCCAGTCATATTACTCCTGTACTGCGCAAGCTGCACTGGCTGCCAATTCAATGGTGGATCACCTATAAGATAGGCTTGCTTACCTTTAAAGCCCTACACAAACAGGGACCTGACTACCTTAAAGACCTCCTGACTTCCTAGTCCCCCAATCATCCCTCTCTGATCCACCAATGAGGGATTGCTAGAGATTCACAGGGTTCATCTTAAAACATCTGGAGTGCGTGCTTTTTCATTTTCAGCACTGACCCTGTGGAATTCTTTACCTTGTCAGTTAAGAGAATGCCTGACCATCACTAATTTTAAATTAATTTTGAAAACATATTTGTTCTCACTGGCCTTCCCAGACTAATTGACTTGCATTAAGTTGATTTTAACAGTTTTATATTCTCTGTTTTAATGTATTTATAATCTGTGCAGTGCCTTGGTTTTTGAAAGGCACTATAAAAATAAACATTGATTTGATTTAGATAGACTTGTGTGTCTGCATCTGTTCACAAAGGTCCTGATTGGGCCTGCGTGAATGAGGATACGAATCCACTATCTCAAAAAGAAAGGAAATTCTTTGTAAAAAACTGTGTTAATGCACCAGTTAGGGTTCAATTTAATGCAACAAAAGTAGGGAAATGTGGCATGAGGGTTTCCAACCCTAACAACCTTGCCCCACCCTCCCAGTCAGCAAAAGGAAAAAAACATTAGGGTTTTATACCTCCTGAGTCTTGGCAAATCAATGGCGGGGTCTTCCTTAGAGTTGTCAGCCCTAATGCTCACCCCCTCCCTTGAGCAAACAAGATCAGATGTCATCTCTTTTCTTCACGCAGAACCTGCAGGGCCCTGCGTGAAGAAAGCTACAACAGATTTTGTTGATAACATGCGGCAAGACATACTTCACTACCTTTGAAGAATGTATCAGTATGAGGTACTGGCTTGCAGCTATATCTTGTGCTTCAGATAGGAAGCTATGGGCTTGGGGGGAATGGGTGGATACTGGAGTTGACAACCACAAGGAAGACCTCCCCCACTGATTTGCCAACACTCAGAAGACCCAAAACCATAATGTTATTTCCTTTTTCTTAATGGGGTTGGGGTGGGCAGTTAGGGTTGAAAAACATCACATTTCTGTACTTTTGTTGCATTAATTTGAACCTTAACTGGTCCATTAATGCAGTTTTTTGCAAAGAATTTAGTTATAAGTGAGAAAAAGCTGTGATTTTACTCAGACAATTTGCCACAATTGGGATTTGGTTTAGCCCCCATCATGATAGCAGGTTAATCTCTGAAGCTATTACTCACCCCAACAACTTTCACTCATCCTGCATTTCAAATAATACACCTGATCGTTTCTACTGTGTTTATGAGTCCATCTGGACAGCAGGCTAGTGATTTAGAATTTCTTTGACTGTGCTGACAGCTATAATTCTAATCTTAGTCAGGCGTCTTACCCACGTCTCATCAGACTCATGTTCTGTGAAGATGTTTTCTCCTATTACATCAGCCTCCTCAGCAAAGCCAGATGACCTAGGTGAAATAATAAATATGTTTGCAAAACTTTCAACTGAAATTGACGATGTCAAAGTGCAAAATGTTAGAACTGCTTAAGACATTGTCTCTTTATCCCAGCACCAATCTTAAATGGAACAACAAATGGAGTATCATACTTTGAAAATCGATCGTATGGCAGTCCACCTCTGTGAACAGGACCATACCATCAGGCAGCTTTGGGACAAAACTGAAGATTTAGAAAACAGATTTCACTGAAACAATTTAGGAATTGTGGGCATCCCAGAAGGACTGAAAGGAGAAAACACTAATGTCTTCCTAAAGCAACTCATAATGGTGGTTCTGCATCACCAATGGCCCACTTCCATTGAGGTGGAGTGCTCACATCGATTGCTGGCACCACTACCTAAACCCAGACAAAAACCCAGGCACATTTTAGTCAACTTTCTTTATTTTATGGACAAAGAGTGGGTAATGCAGCTGGCTCATGAGAGGGGACCCATTCCTGCAAGGTCACTATGTCCATATCTACCAAGAATTCTAGTTAGCACTTAACAAGTGCAGAAGGGCCTACAATCAGACCAGACATGCCTCAAAGAAGCTGAACATTCACTATAGCCTACTGTGTCAAGCCTCCACCTGGATGTCAAGTAATGGGATATTTCATACATTTCATCTTCCTGAGGCTGGCGAGGATTTAATTTTGCGGTCCTGGCCAGAGGCTCAACTACATGATAACCTGGATCAGCATCAACCAATTTACATGGCTCCATCTGCATTGGCCCAGCATAAAGCAGCCCTTTGAGGCCCACCTCCAACTTTTAAAGATGTCCCAGTCCCAAAGTCATGTCAGCCTACTCACAGATTTTTTTTAATGTGAAATTCTTCATTGAAGATTTTCCAAGTTTACAACATAACACTGTCACAACAAAACTGTGTACAGTGACTTTGATACTGACAGGTATTAATGAATACAGTTTTTGGCAGTACACACTGGTATGAGATTGTTTCGTTTTCTGAGCCTTAAGATAGCTAAGCTACAAATAAAGCATTACAGCAGTACAGTAGTACATAACTGTAATGTATTCTTCTATCAGGGGGCCCTTGGGTGGTGTTCCAGTACCTATGGGGATTGCTGGAGGACTATCCATTGTTGCCTTGTAAGTGCAAGAAAGATGCCCAGATGTCGGTGTATTGATCAATCTTCCCTATTGCCAAACATGACATTCATTCTAGGGTAGCCTGTTGATGGATGGCTTTCAGCCATTCGGTTAAGGTCCGGATTATGGTAGTACACCACTGACATAAGAGCAGCCTTTTCAGTGCGATTGTGGCTGAGATCCCACAACGTATCTTATGATTTTGGCCTGGTGAGGAATCCTTAACAATCCCCAGGATAGCAAAGGATGCATCTTTAGTGATGGAGTGGGGAAGAATTTGAGTACAGAATTGTATAACCTGGTTCCACAAGGGTCTGATCAAAGGGCATTCCAAGAGTAAGTGAGAGAGTGAGCCTGGGGCTCCTTGGCACCTCCAACATTTATTGTCAGGGGTCAGTCCCAGTTTAAAAAGATATTCCTGTGTTCTGTACCACCTATGGAGTGTCTTAAATTGGATTTACTGCACTTTGGGATCCCTACTAGCTGTGAGAGCTTTTTCCCAGCATCCCTTCCATACTATATCTGATATGGGGGAGTGCAGTTCCTGTTACCATGCAAGTCTACAGTGCTCTGTTAGGAAGGGACCTGTGTTCCTAAGTTGTTTGTGTATAGCCCCAGCACACCCTTTAGTTTTCTTTATCCACTGGTTGAGCAGTGATAGCCTACTCACTGATGATGGGAAAGAGGATTGTAGTACCCTGAAGTTAAAAATGTTCCTTCCTCCTCATCACCCTCCCTTCTAGCTCTTGCCTGTAGCCCTGCAGACCCCACCCAGTCACTTTATCTTCGCACTGTTTGGCACTAAAAAAGGGGGGTCGGAGGCTGGAGACTATCCCTGTTGGGCTGGTAGTACCCAATCTCCTGGCCAGAAGCCAGGACCTCTCCTGTCCTAAAAAAGGGCTGAGAAGTGGCTAGAGGAGGTGAGTCAGTGGCATAGTGAGGAGGTTAAGGGATGCAGGGAGCATGGATGAAAGGAGAAGGTTTCTGCATGATGTCCGTGGCATCCTAAGCATTGCTCCCCTCCAGCTCCAAGCCGGAAAATAGCGGTGGTGGCAGTAGCAGGGTCAGCCAGGTGGAGCATGGCTCCCCGATGTGACCTGTTTCTCCTTGGCAGAGTCCTGATTGGAAAGGGGGGGAATATAAGGGGCTGATGGACCAGGCGGTGCCACCAAAAACTAGGTCCGGGCAGAAAGTATCGACCAATTGTTTGTCCAAGTCACCTTGTTTGTTGCTTATGTTTCTTTATTATTATCCTGTAACATTGTGAAACACAGTTATCTTGGGTTTTATTGTCCCTGGTAAATAAACCTTTTGCATCTTGGTCACTGAGTAAGCTTCCTGCCTCTCCTTCCAGATGCATCTGGCCTGTCCTATAATTGTTTAGGGAACCTTTTGGCCTGCTACAACTTGGTGCAGTAAGCAGGATAAGAAACATCAAGGAGTCCATTGCTTGAGGCTACCCACACCAAGATGCCTGTAAGAGAAAACATAAAGTGGGATCCCCACCATGCTATGCAAGAGAAGCCAGCCCATGTGGCATGCCAAGTGTGGGAGCTGATGGCACTCATTGCTGAAATGAGGCAAGGGGCCCAGCCCCAGGTTGAACTGCGTCCATGCCGGCTCGAAAGGAAAAGAAGAAGCCAAAGGCAAAGACGCATGGATAGATGGGTGTAGCAGGGAAGGACCATGCCCCCAGGCAAAGAAACCATGAGAACTGTTCACCCTCCATGTCAGCGGATTGACCCCAGGAGCAGAGAAATAAAAAGAGCTCAGCACCAGTTCTATGAGGATACTAGGAGTGAGATAGAGTGAATCAAGCAACACCACCGAGCTGTTGTGGCACCTTCAGGAGGCCCAACCAGCATTCCAGATGCCAGAGTGGAGGAGCCTGTATACATGGCGAGTGCTGTCACCTGTGAGGTGCGTCAGCAGGTTCCAGAGTGGAATGCCCAAAGGGAGGCCCGATACCAGGAGCTTATACAGTGGGTTGCACAATACGCCAAGCAGAACACCGAGCTTCGGAAAGAATGTGAGGACCTCAAGAAATGCCTCTGACAGCAGGATCAAAACATTAAGGAAGAGGCTGATCAAGCCCACCAACCAAAAAGAGGCAGCAGCCAGGTGCACCACAGTTATCCAAAGCTACTATGTTATGAACAAAAAAACAGGCTGTGTGCTGCTCGTCGAGATGCAAAAAAAGGAGGAGCTTGGCTAACACTTGGAGGAGCTACAAGAATCCTTGCAGAAAGAGGAGTGCACCCAGCTAACCGCTGCATGCCCTCAGAAATTGCGAGATCCCCCAGGGCTCAACATCCCAGTAGTGCTAAATAAGCCAACCAGCCAGCAACTGAATCCTGAGGCACCTGGAGTTCATCTGGCACTGAATACCAAACCAAACGAAGAACCAGATCCAGTTCAGGCCACTGTAACCAATATCAGTTGGCAGCTCATGCAGGCCATGCCCCCATCCAAATGTTGGGCCTGGCAGTAGAACCGTACCACCGAAAGGAATAATAGACACCTCCTCAAGCAGAGACTAAGTCACTGGTCAGTCAAAAAGAAAGTATAGACAAAGAAGATGAGGAAGAGGCGAATGACCCCTATGATCAAGAAATGTCCTTACCCATAGGGGAGCGAATGCTGGTGAGATCCGGAAGTAATGAGACATCGTCAAGGTGGGAACCAAACCCATATGTCATCATGGACAAACCTTTCCCCAGAATCCATAGCTACCAACTCCAAGCCTTGGACGGAACACAAAAGCTAGTGCACCGAATGCATGTAAAGTCCTGCCCAGTCCCTGTCAAGACAACTGGACAGATCGACAAGGAGAGACAGGAACCACTCCCAAAAGGCACCTTAAGGCCATCCCTCCCTTTCTTTGGTTCATTGTGGCAGTAGGTTCAAAATGTTAATCAACCAGTTAGGAACTAATGTTTTAAGTAGACTAGGTAAATAGGTTAGAGTACTACAATGTTGTTTGCGTTTTAAAACTCCAAAAACTGAACCCCATACATGGGGACATGTATGTTTGTGGGGGCAAATTGTAGTACCCCCAAGTTAAAAATGTTCCTTCCTCCTCATTCCCCTCCTTTCCAGGCCCTGTCTGTAGCCATGCAGACCCCTCCCACTCCCTTTGTCTTGGTTTGAGCCATTTGGCACTAAAAAAGGGGTGGTCAGGGGCTGGAGACCCTTCCTGTTGTGCTGGTAGTGCCCAATCTCTTGGCCAGAAACCTGGACCTCCCCTGCCCTACAAAGGGGCTGGGGAGTGGCTAGAGGGGGAAAGTCCACAGCATAGTGAGGAGGGTGGAGGATACAGGGAGCATGGATGAAAGGAAAAGGTACCTGCATGGTGTCTGTGGCTCCCTCGGTGTCGCTACCCTCCAGCTCCGAGCAGGGATTTAGCAATGGCGGCAGTAGCAGGGTCGGTCAGGTGTAGCACGGCTCCTGAAGTGACCTGTTTCCCCTGGGAAGAGTCCTGATTGGAACAGGGGGAAAATAAGGGGCTGACAGACGAAGTGGTGCCACCACCAAAAACTAGGTCCAGGCAGAAAGTGTGCGTCAAGCCTTGGGTTCCACCATCAGCTGTGAAAAGCAAATGCAGTAGTACAGAGCAGCCGGGTGGAAGCACAGCTCCCTGGCCACCTTTTCCATCTCCCCAGCAGACTAGAGGACCCAGGCCATGGCAGTGAGTGGGTTGAGTGCCCGATCTTTGTTCATGCTTGCGGCACAGGCACCAGGAGGGGGAAGAGGAGAGGCAAGGAGGATCCAAGGTGCAAAGTTGCTCAAGGGAAAAAACCTTAATGGCCGAGTGTCCAAGAAAAATACTTAAAGGGCCAGAGCCCTAGTAAGGAGAAGAGGAGGGGTGCAGTGGGCTCCTTGGGCGAGCTGCCAACCCTGTAGGTAAGGCCCCGAGAGCAGCCGGAGGTCACAGAGTGACTGTAGTTTATTTTTAAGCATTTTATTTTTTGGGGGGGTTATAGTCAAAGGTGGAACCAGCAGGCAGGCTGGGCAATATAGTAGCTTGCCGCTAGCTAAATAAAGAGACAGGGGAACTGTGATTGTAAAAGCCCCATAGGAAGAAAGGGACAAAAAGGGAAAGGACCAGACCTGGGGCACAGTGGGGTTAGGGCCCTTGGGGTCTGTGGGGGTGCCATTCTGCACCAAGGGGCCAGAACAGGAACAGAGGCCCTTGGTTGGCTGCCAGGAGGAAGGGGCTAGCAGTGAAGGTCCAGCAACCAGGCCCAGGAGTTCCAGAGACCCAGGCATAGGGGTGGTTAGTTATATTGATGGGACAGGGGTGTGGCTGCAGCAACAGCCAGAGCAGAAATGTCCTTAAAGGTGCAGCACCAGCTTGGGGAGGAGAAATGGTCCTATGACCAAAGTGTCCCAGCACCCCAACCAAACTGCGCTGTTGCCTGCCTAGCACCCCATAGAGACTGCATTTTCTGCAAAAACTGAACTGCCTGTTTGAAAATCTGAACTGTTTGCTTCATACTGAACTGTTAACAAATTGCACCCTAGTGTACCTGACATCCAGCTTCACTGTTGTTGTCTGGACCGGCTTCGCCAGAGCCTGATGCTGACCCAGTGAAGTCCCCAGCCCATCCGCCATCTGCAGCAGAACCACCTCCAGCAATGACAGCATGTTTCAAAGTTCGGCCACAAGTGCTCCAGCATCAGCCATGTGATGGTAAGTGTAGAGAGTCACTATTGAGATATCCAGTAGTGAGTCAGCTTAGGAGCCACCCTGGATCAAGCTTGAGGGACCACAGTTAACATCATGCATGCCCTTTTATTATTTTGCCAGCTGTCTGTAAGTGTGCACATGCCCATGTTACTCCTCAGAGGCAGCATGAAGATTGTTCCATCATCAGTCATCTTACTGAGAGGTCATCTTGGGGCTGGGGACTTGCCAGCGGTTATTGCAGCAGATCATCCAGGGAACCATCTGTCAACTAGAAGTCTTCAACTTCTTGCCCGGAGTCACAGAGGGTCACCAAGTTCTTCATCTTCCAGCTAGCGGTGTTCCTGTTTGTATTCTATTTCCCCAGGGGACACCCCGTTATGACCTGTTGGTAAAGAGCACTTTGTGGGGTTAATGCCCGCCGGCTGATCAGCCAACACATAGGAAAGCCCAAGATTGATTCATCCATAGTTGCATCATCTCAGCCAAGTGTATGCAGGACTTAAATAAAAAGGGGTTAACCCACTGTTCTTGGGTCGACCAATTGTTGGTCCAAATCGCATTGTTTGTTGCTTATGTTTCTTTATTATTATCCTGTAACATTGTGAAACACAGTTATCTTGGGTTTTGTTGTCCCTGGTAAATAAACCTTTTGCATCTTGGTCACTGAGTAAGCTTCCTGCCTCTCCTTCCAGATTCATCTGGCTTGTCCTATAATTGTTTAGGGAACCTTTCAGCCTGCTACAGGATCTTCAAGAAAAGAAATCTAAAAACAGAACTAAAATATCCTCTCTCCCAGAGACACCTGAGTAGAAGCCAAAGCAGGAACCTTGATTCTTTGGAAAGCTTGATCAGTGAAGTTACAGGGAGTATGTTTGCACTTCTGCAAGATAGCTTCCGAAAACAAGTTCCAACCCAAGGCACAACAGACCAAATCAAAATCCATCACTGATCTTGCATCACAGTGCCCAACCCAACAACAGCCAGACCAATTCCCTCTTTCACTTTGTACTCCCCCAAATGCTGAAGAAACTCACTTGCAATCACATGCCACTGCAGCTGCAGCTCCCAGTGCCTCAGATCCAACTGTTGACAAGGTCCAGCATTGCAAGCATCCATCTTAGTACTGTGACCATCCTACAGAATGTCTGTTTTATCCCTCTGCCCCAGCCGAATACCCCTGGTCCCCTTCCCATAGTTTCCAGCAATCAGGACCTCTAATTAATTAAGCTCAAAGACCTGATTTGACACTTAAAAGGCCATTTCTTTGTGCAATACTAGTTACTGCATCTCTCATTCCCAAAGTGACATTGTCCTTTAAGAACCCCTCTGACTGCTTTAAGACTCAGTGCAAAGAGTTAGCTCTGCAAACTGAACCTCCTTTTCAATTGAAATACATTGATCTGGCTCAGTTGGAAGCACATCCACCTCTGGACCAGAAGGTCATGGTTCTCATCCCACACCGGGATTGGACTTGCACCTAAAACGTTGGCATGTGAGTGCAGTATTGGGGGGTGCTGTACTGCTGGGGTGTGCCATCCTTCAGATGAGACGTTAAAGAGAGGTCCCTTCTACCCATCCTGGTGCTGCCCTGGTGGGTGTCCAGGTGGAAGTAAAAGAAACCCAGGGCACACTTTGCAAAGAGTAGGTAACATTCCCAGTGTCCTGATCAACATTCCCTTTCCCATAAACCAGTTTGTGCTATTGTCCAGGCTGTGTGTGGGTGTTGATGTGCAATATGGCCACCACTACACATTCAGTCACTTCACTACCAGTCTAGCATTGCTTGTAAAGTGCTTTGGGATACACTGTGTATGAAAAGCGCTATATAAATGCTGATTCTTCTGCTTCTTCTATATGCATATTTGAGGGAACCCTTTAATGGTGTTCTGATGTTTTTCACTATGCTTTGTGAGGAACTCACAAAACGTAATATACCTTCAGCACCAATCATTGCTGGAGGTGATTTCAACTTAACCCTCAACCCTTCAATAGACAGGCCTGCCTCATCCCTGGAACCCCACCCTAGAGTAGCTACTGTCCTTAACTCGCTACTACATGATCATACTTTGTCAGACATCTGGCACCTCATGCATTTCAATGGCAAAGACTTCACTTATTTTTCCCCCATCCATCTCACTTCTAGCCATATTGACTTCCTCCTCACCTCTCCAAATATCACTCAGATGATGATTACTGTACACATACACCCCCACTGTTATTTCAGACCTCTGCCCTATTTCCTTTACAGTCCTATGGGCCTCTGCCTCTCCTAAATCTTCCTCTTGGAGGCTTGACCCTTCGCTACTAAAAGACCCTAAATTTATCTCCTCAGTCATATCATTAGCTATGCAGCTATGAACTGGAAGCCCAGAGTCTTGAAAATAAGTTAAAAGACCTAGAGGACAAGCACAAAGTCAATCCAAAAGAGGACCTTTCTGACATGATTAAAATCAGATCACAACTAAACACTTACTGTACAAATAAAGTAGAACTAGCCCTCATTCATACTCACCACAAGTACTGGGAACACAGAGAATGCTCTAGTTAAGTCATAGTCTATAAACTAAAACAGATGCAAGCTGGCATATTCCAGGCCTCAGAGATACATCTTGCTCCCTCCAGAGGAACCCTACACATATTAATGAGGTCATGAAAGATTTTTACTACAACCTTTACAAAACACTGTTTTTCTCCTCATCTATGCAGATAAATGATTTTCTAAGTCCTCTTCCCTTACACACTGTCCTTGAATCTCAAACTTCTACCATGAACGCACCAATTTCTACCTGCAAAATCTCCCTGGCTAGTCTATCTATGAACAAGAACAAATAGACGTGTGTGAAAAAACTTCCACCAGTGGAATTCCTGCCAAAGTCGGATTTTCGCTTCCGTGAAAGTATGGAAATCAAGTTAGCAACTTTCATGGAAATTCCAACTAAGAACGGTGGAATAAATGAATAAATTACAGATTATTGTATTAAACTGTGGAGAAAAAAAATCTGCAGAACTGATCACCGAACTGAGGAATAATTACATCACTGAGGAATAATTCATTAAACTGCAGAAAAAAAATGTCCTTAGAACTGTTATTCCACAGTTCATGTGTGTTATTCCACATTTCAGCAAAAAAACTCAGCAGAACAGGGCAAAAATCCAACAAACACATTTGAAGTTTCCGATATTGCCAATGGCGGAAGTTTGGAAAATTCCATGAAATTTCTGAATTTTCGTGAAAGTTCTGCAAAAGCAGAATTTGCAGCTTTTACCCATTTCTAAGAACAAATCTCCAGGGTGCTATAGATTCCCTGCTGATGTTTTCCAAGCTCACCACAAGTGTCTATCTCCTATCCTGCTCTGGGTTTTCCAGTACTCCCTGCAGGTTACTTCCCTTCCCTCCTCTTCTAGGGAAGCCACCAAATTGGCTCTCCACAAGAAAGTCAAAGATACCACTTCCCCCACTCACTACTGCCCAGTCTCCATTATAAACTTGTATACTAAACTATTTGCAAAAATATGGGTCTCTAGTCTAGAACAGATACTTCACATCCCAATCCAGCCCTCAGAGGTTGGATTTGTCAAAGGCTGTCTCAGTTCAAACAACCTCCATATACTCCTCAACCTACACCGTGCTGCAAAATCACTCATCATACCGGCTGCTGCTCTCTCTGTTGACATTGAAAAGGACTTTGATTCCATTGAATGGTCATTCTTTTTCATAGTCTTAGGGCAGGCTTAGGCCCAAGATTTTGTGTTGCTGTAAAAAAGTTATACTCTGAACCAAGGACCAGAGTTCTTACCAACTCCACTCTCTCCTAGCCTTTCCCACTCTACAGAGCCACACATCAAGGTTACCTCCTTTCCCAGTAACTGAGCCATTGGTATTATCCATTATATCTATGCCTGCCATCTAAGGTATTTCTGTTTCATCTTCTGAAACTAACTTCCTCCTCTATGCTGATGACTTAATAGTACTCATGAAAGATGACAGCATGGCAATCCATCCCCTGCAATCCTTGTTAATGGTTTTTGCTCCAATACTGTATCAGGCCTTAAAGTCAATCATTCTAAGACTATCTTTCCTTTAAACCACCACTGTTATCTGCATATTTTCCAGAACACTCAGTGGAAATGGGCTGACAAAGGTATACCATATTTAGGTATTGTCATCACTGATAACCTCTCCAACATAGTGAGGCTAACCTAAAGCACCTCCTTGAAACTCTCCAAACAGTCATTGATAGATGGCAAATGCTTCATCTTCCTCTAACAGGGAAGATAATGGCCCTCAAAATGATGATGGCACTAAAGGTTCTACATTTTTGTCCCACCTATCTATACCCATAGCCAACTCATGGTTTCTCAAACTTGATAGCTTAATTGGACAGTTTTCATAGGAAGGCACCCCCCGCCCACACTCATTAGACAAAAACTTAGTGAACACTGCTCTGAGGATGGTTGGGGACTTCATCACTTTCAAATGTATCATCAAGCATTTGTCATACCCCAAGTGATCCATTGGTTATTGCTTCCAAATCCCCAGTCTCCTCTCTGGTTGACCACAGAAGGACAAGTCCTATCCTCTCCTACCCACTCTTCTGGCTTTATACCACAAACCCACACCCTTAATTAAAAATCATCCCATTATCCAGCTTGCACTTAGTTAGTGGCATAGTTTGACTTGGAGTCTTGGTATACCCTCTTCTCCAATATCTCATGCTCCTCTCTGGAACAATCCTCTTTACAACATTGATAAAAAAATCTATGTGTTAGCCTACATGGGAGTTAGCAGGGATGTACCAAGTTAAAGATCTTTGCCCCCCAAACTAAGCCTACTTATTTACTCATGCAGAATTACAAGCAAAATGTGGTGTCCCACAAGATTTTGAAGATATCTCTAGATTAAATCTTCAATCTCCACTCCTAAGAAAACAACCACTACTTGCTTCCACAAAACCCCTACTAACTCTGAAAAGGATAACTGACAATGCCAAAGGTAGAGCTGAGTCCTTACATAAAGCACTCAGGGACACCATACCTGAACAGACTCAACACCATGTCACTCTGTGCTGAAGAAATTCACATTAGTATTCCTGACCAAATCTGGAACTATTGCTGGTATAGAGCTCATACAGCATGTAGAGACATCAAGGTACATCTGATTCAACATACAGTCCTGCGCTGATGGCACAGAACCCCACAGCTTTTTAAAGCACTAATCTTAATATTTACAGATAGCTTTTGGAGATGTGGCTCACTTACATATTTTGTCTCCCATATACTCTGGAGCTGTCCCCTGATTCTGCCCTTTTGTACTTGGGTATTACAGTTTTGTGATACATTTCTCTCTCTTCTATAATAATAGATGCTTCATTAATTCTGCCCAGCATTACAGACCCCACAATTTCCCACACAGACCCTAAAATATGCTGGATCATAGCAGTGACCCTATAGTATCCAATAGACTTCTACTCTGAAGGTGGAGATCTACAGGTACCCCTACCTTCAAAGAATGGTTACAGAATGTGGACCAATTTGCCTCATTAGAACACTTGTTTCATGAGGCAATGCTTAAACTTTACAAATTTCACGAGGTTTGGGCCCCTTATTTTGAACATGTAAACAGAAAAACCTAATTCAGCTATAGCATAATCTGGGTATTTCTTACTATACAGATGCTTGTACCTATTCTTTCTTGTTCAGCATAATTATTTGCTTAAGGTTATAAAGAACCTTTGCTTTTGCTAATGCAGGTATATTTTGGGTTTTATACATGACTATACTATCACAAGAACCTTATTATGCTCTATGAATAGTCAAGGCAGTATAGCGCAGTGGGTTAAGGCTCTGAGCTGTAGATCTGGAGACTGGTTGGAATCCCACAGCAGCCTACATGCATACTGTGTGATTCTAAGCAAGTCACTGAACTTTCTTGTGTTTCCAGGTTGCAACTGGAAACAAGCTTTGGCTTAGAGTGCTACTCTTGGTTAAACAATTTTCCCTTAAACAATGTTCCCTTTCTCTTTGGCTACTGATGTCATTCATGTTATGCATTGCCTTTATTATGTTGTTTCTGTTTTGAGAAAAGTTAACAAAATATTTAACATTAAAATGAACATTTTGCACAATCCAGACATGCTTAGGATAAGAGCTGATGTACTGTAGATGCATCACAAAGGAAGCTACCTCATTTTTGATTCTCAAAGCTTAATGTTCTTTTGCATGTTTCAAAATTTACTGCAGGGTAATTTACTGTATTGTTTTGTATGTTGTACCTTGGATCTGTTCTATTCCCTCCCGGACACATCTGGAAATTACCTGATACCAGCTCAGTATGATGTTTCTGGTAAAACATTGAAATAAATAAGTACATACATAGAGAATTACCTCAGTTGCACAGCAAAGCCCTATTGGTATATGCATATTCTCTCTGTAGCATAATGTATGTAATCATATCATGTTGTTGACTAATGCGCAGTACATAGTTGTCAATTTATTCTCTGCTGTGTTATTCTGCACTGGTTTTCTTTTTCCTTTTCCTTTCAGTTCATAGAAGGTGACCACTGGTATTAAGGGGCACACTGTTCATCCATGTTCATTTGGGTTTGCAGCCTATAACAATAGGCACCCTCTTTGAGGGTGCTAGGACACCCATAAGCATATGATGATTGTTCCAATGAAGTAGAGACTCTACCAGTGAGCTTAAAGTATGCCATGTTCATGTACTCAGTAACATGTTATCTTCTTGATTTCTTCAATAACATTTCTGAACAACAAACACACAGCAAAAGTAAATGCATTCCTGCAGTTGATATAGAACTTACTAAAGATTGCACACACAAGGCATGGTGCTGTTCAAAAATGTGATTTAATCACCGCACAGTAACGAGTACAAAGGGGAAGGCAAGATAAATTATGGCATAGATTGTTGCATATGCAAAACACCTAATGACAGGGGAAACCTACAAAACAGGAGATTTTATGACAGTTAAACGAAGCTTCATTGAATATACCCTGTGGTTCCACTGTGGTCTGATTTATGTGGGGCGTATGCTATGTTCCATAAAAATAAGATCCAAGAACAGGTCAGATAAGTTTTTAACTAAACATCTAATACATGTGTGTGTGTGGGGGGCCTACTGAAGAAAATAATGATTAATTTGCTTTGTTTTTGAAATTCACTGGCCTGGAATGAGTTAGAATGAATTGGGGAGGGGTCACATACCTTACGTCAAAAAGAAAGCCACTGGATGTTTAGGCTTAAGCCTTAAAACTGAATGGGCTTACTGATTTAATTGATGGTATGCCATTTTTGTAAAATGCTGTGAAAATACATTAAGCATACATTCTGTGATGCTCATTAAATTAACATTTATTTAGATGACTCTAGGGGCTGGATATTCAAAGGGGTTGCACCATGCTCAATAGGGTTGCACCTGCGCAAGTCCGAAATTGTGCCATTCTGCCATATTCAGCAGGAGGCAGTTGCACCCCCTAAGTCAAGCTGAGCAACAGCACAATGCTAATGAAGGCATGCTGAACTGGAGGGGGAGGAACCATGTATAAACTGCACAGCCTGATATTCAGCGGGATGTGCAGAGTTGTGTAGGTTCAACCCCCAACCTGCGCCTGCACAACTTTGAGCCCAAAAAAAAGGAGTAAGTCGAGGGCGACCCACAGGTGAGCTGCCGCATTGCAGGGTCAACACAGCAGCTGCCACCTGTGGGTGGCCCTCAACCTACTCCCTGTGCCCCCCCTGCAGCCCAATCATGGGCATATAGCAACCCCCCTCCCCCCGACTGGCCCGATGGTGGGCAAATGTAAAATCCCCCCCTCCATACAGCTGGCCCGATGGCGGCAAGTGTGTAAAACTTCCCTCCCTCGACTGGCCCGATCGGCGGGCATAAGTATACATAAACTTCTCACCAGCCCGATCAAGGGCAAAAGTGGACAGTGAACTCACCAGTCCGATCGGGCAAAGTGTACAGTAACCCTCCAACAGCCCGATCAAGGGCTGCTAAGTTCAAACACCACCCCACAAGAACACATCCCTTGTGGTCCAGTGGACCTCGAAGCCTGATCGCGGGCTGCAAACTGTTCAAACACCCCCGGACCACCTACCCTGGTGATCTAGTGGGCCCCCACCCACCCACCCACCATGAAGTCCTACCCACCACTGAGCCCCACTACCCAGCCCCATCAGCGGCGGGCGGCATCTCACCTGCCTGCCGCCTCGCCGCCGCCGACGACTGGCCCGGTAGCTGCACGCCCATTGGTGCAGAGCAAGAACTCAATGGGCGCAGTAGCCCATATATAGTAGTCCAGATATGTGAATGAATTCATTCACATATCTGACTGCCTTAGATGATGGCTGCATGCCTCATTGGCTCTTGTCTGCACCATCGGCACAGACCTTACCGGGCAGTCAGTCGGTGGGCAGCGGGGTGGCAGGTGGTGGGATGCTGCCGCCCGCCGGCTGACAGGGGGGGAGCAGGGTGGTGGGGCTTCGTTGGTGGGTGTGGTGGGGGACCACTAGATCACCACGGTAGGTGGTCCTTGGGTGGGTGTTTGAACAGTTTGCAGCCCGCGATCGGGCTTCGAGGACCACTGGACCACCAGGGATGTGTTCTTAGGGGGGGTTTGAACACTTAGCAGCCCGCGATTGGACTGGTGGGAGGGGTTACTGTACACTTTTGCCCGCAATCGGGCTGGTGGAGGGGGTTACTGTACACTTTTGCCCACGATCGGGCTGGTGGGGGAGTTTATGTATACTCATGCCCGTGATCGCCAGTCGGGGAAGGGGATTTTATACACTTGCCCAAGATCGGGCTGCAGGGGGCCGTCCTCAACGGCTGCTGCGTCGGCAGGCCAGGCGCAGAAACTCGGGATCGCGCACCTGCATGCTAATGTCATGCAAATGGGGCCTTAATAGATGCAAATTGCCCCCTACGCCTTGCATGAATTATGGGCTCATTTGCATGTCACCTTTTGAATATGGGAAATTTGTGCATGGCGCAATGGTACTTGCGCCACCACAACTTGAATGCTCCACTCTGACCACTTGCAGTGGCACAAGTTCCACGTCTATTGCACAGTGGTTGTGGTCGGGGTGATATTCAAAGGAGTTGCTCAATCAGCGCAACTCCGCTGAATATCGCCTGCCACACCCCTGCACAACTATTTTGTGCAGCGCAAGGGCTTGCACCACAAAATAGCGCAGTTTGAATATCCAGCCCTATATATTTAAATTTACATTTTTTTTAGGATGGCTCTATATATCTGTCTCAGTCTATGTATCGCTACACCTCTGGTATAGAAAGCTTAATATTTATGCTTTTACTTGACTCTGTATGCCAATATGAATTTTGTGAAACATTTTGATATATGTTTAGCACCTCATTTTTTAAATAATTAAGTTTGTAGTATTGATTATGATATGAATAAATGAATGAATGAATGAATGAATGAATGAATGAATGAATGAATGTTTGTATAGTGCCTTGCACTTGAATAGCTAGTCACCCTTCTGAGTTTCAGTTTTTACTATATCTGGAACTTTTCCTTGTAATTAAGGAGTCACGTGACTTTTTATGGATATATACCATACAAACTGGGGTTGTCTACAGGCTTCCAGACCAGGGGGAGGACACAGACACATTACTGTTAGAAGATATTCAAAACATGACAGCTAAAAGGGAGGTTCTGATAATGGGAGACTTCAACATGCCAGATACAGATTGGTCAACACCAGCAAGAACATCCACCAGAACTAGGCACATACTGGATTCCCTGCAGGGGGAGAGCCTCAAACAATTGGAACAACAACCCACAAGAGACAGGGCTATCCTGGATCTAGATTTGACTAATGGGGAAAGGATCACAGATCTCCAGGTAGAAGGTCACCTGGGGGCCTCTGACCATCACATGGCATGGTTCAATTTGGCCACTAGAACTAAATCATCCCATTCCAAGGCACAAATATTGGACTTCAGAGGAGCTGTCTTTGATAAGATGACCAACAGAATTAAGCTAGCCCTGTCAAGAAGAAATACAGGTGAGGGGCTACAAGCAAAGTGGGCAAACATTAAGGATGCAATGCATGAAGCAACATCCAATTCTGTTAGGGAGAAAAGCAAGAGCAAAAGAAGGAGGAAACTACTCTGGGTCTCCAAAACAGTAGCAGAAAAAGTAAGGGCCAAAAGGTTGTCCTTCAGGAAATATAAGAGAACCCAGCGGGACGAAGATAGGGAGGCATACCGAACTTCCCTAAGAGAAGCAGGCAAGGCTGTAATGCAGGCAAAAGCCCAAACCAAGGAAACACTACCACGAACAGTAAAAGAAGGGGACAAGACTTTCTATAGATACATTAGTGAAAGGAGAAAGTCCAGAGGGGGTATTGCTAAGATCAAAGGGGATAAGGGAAGTGTGTGGAGGAGGACCAAGGAAAAGCATCTATCCTAAATAGATACTTCAGCTCAGTATTTACTGAGGAGAAGGTAGGACAGGGCCTACAGCTCAGCACCATGGCCACAGGGGAGAGAGAGGTGTGCACAAGTCCCTTCACAAAAGAAAAGGTCCTACAAGAGTTCACTAAGCTCAAAGTGGACAAGGCCATGGGACCTGATGGCATACATCCCAGGGTACTAAAGGATTTAAGGGTTTAACTAGCTGAGCTATTAGCTGAACAGTTTAGTGAGTCTCTTAGCACAGGAGAGGTCCCAGAAGACAGGAGAAGGGCTCATGCGATCCCACTTCACAAAAGTGGCAGCAGGGAGGAGGCAGGGAACTACAGTCCAGTCAGTCTTACCTCAGTAGTGGGCATGATTATGGAGGCATTCTTTAAGGAAAGGATAGTGCAACACCTGGAATCCCTGGGAGCACAGGATCCAAGACAGCATGGGTTTACAACAGGAAGATCCTGTCAAACTAATCTCATAGATTTCTTTGACTGGGTAACCAGAGTGGTAGACCAAGGGGGTGCAGTTGATATTGCCTACCTTGACTTAAGCAAAGCTTTCAATTCTGCTCCACATAGAAGACTGATTAATAAGCTGGGTAGGTTCAGGGTGGGTCATAAGTTGGTCAACTGGCTGGCAGACTGGTTGGCGGGAAGAAAACAGAGAGTGGTGGTAAATGGTATACATTCAGAAGAAATACACAAGTGGGGTAACTTAGGGATCAGTCCTGGGGCCAGTCCTCTTCAATATCTTCATCAGTGACATTGCAGATGGACTGGAGGGTAAGGTTTGCCTGTCTGCAGATGACACCAAGATCTGCAACAGAGTAAATGATGCAGATGGGGTGGGCAGAATAAGAAGAGATCTGGAAAATCTGGAAAAATGGTCTGAAGAGTGGCAACTGGGGTTTAATGCAAAGAAGTGCAAGTTCATGCACATAGGGAAGAGAAACCCTGTAGCTACCTATAGGTTGGGAGGGGAGTTGCTGGCAATCACAAGGGAAGAAAGAGACTTGGACATCGTGATTACAGATTACCTGAAATCATCCAAGCAGACCACTAAAGCAGTAGGTAAGGCTAGAGAGATGTTACGGTGTAATAGTAGGGGTATCACAAGTCATAAGAGGGAGGTAATAATCCCTCTTTACAAGACGATGGTTAGGCCCCATTTGGAGTACTGCGTGCAGTACTGGAGGTCACACCTGCATGATGACATTAACAAAATGGAGGCAGTCCAGAGAAAGGCAACCAAAATGGCGCAGGGACTGCATCAGAAAACATATGAGGACAGATTAACGGAGCTCAATATGTATACCCTAGAGCAAAGGAGGGAGAGAGAGGTGATATGATTGAAACATCTTAAGGGCATTAACAAGGTGAAAGAGTCTAAAATGAGTGAGTCTAACATGTTTCAATATAAGCAAAATAGCCTGACAAGAGGACACAGCATGAGATTAGAGGGAGGCCGATTAAGGGGTAATGTGAGGAAGTTCTTTTTCACAGAAAGGGTGATGGATGCATGGAACAGCCTACCTCAGGAAGTGATGGATACAAATACGGTGCAGGGCTTCAAACAGGCATGGGATAGGCATAAGGGAGCAATACAGATGAGTATGAATAAATAGGCCATTGACAGAGTAAAGGTCTACGGCACATTCATAAGGTAGAAAAAATGGACAGACTGGATGGGCCTTGTGATCCTTATCTGTTGTCAACTTCTATGTTTCTATGTTTCTGTACAGTCTTTTCTGGTGAATGCCACAATCTGTGTCCTCACTTGTACTGCCTGCACCTTTGCACTTGTTACCAAGTGGTTTGTAAATCAAATTTTCAAACAGTCTCATGTCTTGTGTATGTAGCCTTTTGTGAATCATGCATCAGTGGTGAGAGTGTGTTTATGTAGATGTTACCTGTACACCCTAACAATGGAGACTATGTGCTGTTCTAGGCCAGGTATTCATGAGAGGCACATACTAGGCCCATGTAACTCCACACCCATGGACTGGCACATATTGGGCGCCTGTGCACAGCCACCCCCAACCCCCAGCATGCTGATGCATGCGGGTAGAATAGAGGATACAAGTGGTGAAGATAGTTCCACTTCAGCCAGTGGTTTCAATTGGGTGGCACACAATGGATATGGCAGGGTCCTTGCCTGTGTATCATGCACCCTCTCACCTGGTGCTCTGCACCTTTGTGAATGGCATGGAAGGTGGGCACAACCCCTGACACTACCCCAGACCGTCCATGCATGTAGAGTGTGTATGGCTGAAGGATCAGGGGTAGCAGAGGCAAACACCCCTATAGTGAATGCTGTTAGGGTCTGTGTACAGCTACATGACTTTGGTTTACCTACATTCCACAGATACATGGTGCATTGGCATAGTGCATAGGGACCAATGGGAGCACAGCCATGCTCCCAAGGTACTTTATAGAAGATGACAGAACATAAACACATACTGTAAGTTGAACAATTACAGAAAGAAGATTTTTAAAGAATACACATCAAGAAAATTCCAAAATATTTCCCAAAATATTTTATTTATTTAGTTATTGATTTTAGTTAACTGATTAATTGTTTTATCAGGAAAGTCCTACTCAGATAAACACAAAAACACAGAAACAGAATTTGACAGCAGATAAGGACTATTTGGCTCACGTAGCCTGCCCATATTCCCTACCTACAGTCACACCATAGAGCAAAATTGATCTTCGGCTTTACCCCCTTCCTTGCTTCTAAGGTTCTAAATCTATCCCATGCTTTCTTAAATCCCACTACAGTTTTTGTTCCCACCACCTCTTCAGGGAGCCTGTTCCAGACATCCACAAATCCTTTCAGTGAAGAAATGTTTCCTTACATTTCCCCTGATTCTGTCGCCCTCCAGCTTCATTGCATGACCCCTTGTTCTTGTGCATCCTTCTCTTTGAAAAAGGCTTCCCTCTTGAACCTTATTTATACCCCTGAGGTGTTTGTAAGTCTCAATCATATCCCCATGCCTTCTTTTCTCCAGTTTGTAAATATTGAATTTTTTCAGTCTTTCCTCACAGGGCTTTTGATGCAGATCCTGAACACTTTTAGTTTCCCTCCTCTGTCTGGACTGTCTCAACTATCGATATGTCCTCTTTGAGATGAGGATTCCAGAACTGAACACAGTACTATAGGTGGGGTCTCACCGGAGATTGATAAAGAGGTATAACCACCACCCTCTTTCTGCTGGTGATACCCCTCCCTATGCATCCTAGCATCCCACTGTCTCTCCCCACTGCTGTGTCATACTGGCCACCTTTAGGTAATCAGATATGATAACACCCTAGTCTGTTTCCTGTTTGGTGGTCGCCAGTATCACTCCCTCCATTTTGTATTCTGACCCTGGGTTTCTATGCCCAAGCACATGATTTTGCATTTTTTTTGCATTGAAACTTAGTTGCCACTTTCTAGACCACTCATCAAGCTTACCTAGGTCTCTATTCATTTTTTCTACCCCCCACCCCCAACACGGAGTGTCCAATCTATTGCAGATTTTTGTGTCATCTGCAAAAAGACATACCTTCCCTTCTAGTCCCACTGCAATTTCACTTATAAAGATATTAAAGAGGTCTAGTTCAAGTACTAATCCTTGCAGCATCCCTCTAGTTATCCTCCCTTCCTCAGAGTGAACTCCATTTACCACTACCCTCTGTTGCCTATCCTCCATCCATTTTCTTTCCAAGTTCATCACTTTTAGTCCCACTCCTATGTTGCCCAGCTTGTTTATGAGTCTCTTATGTGGAACAGTGTTGAAGGCCTTACTGAAATCTAGGTAGGCCACATCCACCACACCACCCTGATATACTTCCCTGGTTACCCAGTCAAAGAAATCTATACGATTAGTTGGACATGACCTCCCCCTAGTGAATCCATTCCACCTCAGATCTTGTAAGCCACTGCATTTCAGTTATTTCACAATCCTTTCTTTCAGTAGAGATTCCATTAATTTCTCCATCACCAAAGTCAGGCTGACTGGCCTGTAATTGCCTGTCTCCACCCTACTCCCACTTTTGTGAAGTGGTACTACATCTGCCCTCCTCCAGTCCTCTGGGACCACTCCTGTTTCCAGTGAGTGGTTGAATAGAACTGACAGAGGTACAGTCAGCACTTCACTGAGCTCCCTCAAAAACCTTTGATGTATCCCATCTGGCCCCATTGCCTTGTGCACCTTAAGATTTGTAAGTTCTTTCAGGCTCTACCCTCTGTAA
This sequence comes from Neoceratodus forsteri, assembly GCA_016271365.2. Taxonomy (NCBI): domain Eukaryota; kingdom Metazoa; phylum Chordata; order Ceratodontiformes; family Ceratodontidae; genus Neoceratodus; species Neoceratodus forsteri. Next base: position 768,960,734 of record CM057449.1, on the reverse strand, counting down.
ACATACTAGTGTCCATGCTCCTTCCTTTGATGCCCCTGTCACATATCTGTGGTCTTTCACCCACCCTTTCATTTGTGAAAACTGAACAAAAGTAATTGATCAGGATGCCTGATTTTTCCTTATCCACATCCACACAATCCCCACCTTACCTCCTTAGCCTTATAATACCTCCCTTGGTCTTTCTCCTTTCACTATAATACATGAAAAATGTCTTATTCCTTTTCTTTACTGCCAGGCTATCTTCTCCTCCGTTTGTGCCTTTGTGTTTCTGACTTCTTTACCTGCCTCTTTCTGCCTCTCTCTCAATACACCTCCCTACCCTCCTCCCTCTGTGTTTCCTTATACCTACTGAATGCTAGCTTCTTTGTCCTTACCTTCCCAGCCACCCCTTTTGAGAACCATAGTGGTCTCCTTTTCCTTTTGCTTTTGCTTACCTGCCTGATGCAGAGGTTTGTTGCCTTCACTATGACCCCTTTTAGCTTTGTCCACTGTTCCTCCACTCCACTCAAGTCCTCCCACCATGCCAAGACATCCCAGAAGCATTCACCCATTATTATATAATTGGACCACCTGAAATCCAGTATCCTCACCTTTGTGTGACTTGCTTCTGACACAGTTCTTATATTGAACCACACCAAATGGTGATCACTCATCTGCTGGTGGCCACCCACTTTGACATCTGCGAAGCTGTCCCCGTTGGTGAGCACAAGGTCCAATATTGCTCCCTCATGAGTGGGCTTCTCTACTCATTGCCTGAGGAATTCCCCCTGTTGGGAGTCCAGTATGTCCCTGCTTCTACCTGTAGCTGCAGCTGGGATGCTCCAGTCTACATCAGGTATATTGAAGTCCCCTAGCAGCAGCACCTCCTCTTTATTAGCCATCTTTTAGATGGCTTCCATCAAAACCTTGTCCATCTCCACTCCCTGTGCTGGACTTCTGAAGATCTCACCAGTGTGGATTGTGGCTCCATTCCCCTTTTCTCAGGTGACCTACATAATTTCTGTCACTCCCTGTGTTCCCTGCATCCCTGTTGCTTTTATGCCATCCCTCATGTAAAAAGCAACTCCTTCCCTTTTCTTACCCACCCTGTCCTTCCTGAACAGTGTGTATCCTAGTGTGGCTAAATTCCAGTCATGATTCTCATTGCACAATGACTCAGTAATGGCAACAATGTCCAGATCGGCCTGTGCCATAATGGCCAGTAGGTGAGGGATCTTATTTCTCAGACTTCTAATGTTTGCATACATAGTTTTCAACATACTGCTACCACTCTGCTTATCAACCCCCCATTTTCCCTTTTGTCTTCTTTCCTTACCCACTCTGCTCTCATTTCAGTCCCTATTAATACCTACTGTTTTGTTTTTCTTGTTATCAGGTACCCTTAGGGATTTGCTTCCCTTATGGTTATCTCTACTGACTACTTCAGCTAGTGGGGGGTGGGACAGTCTACATCTCCCTGTTTCCTTCTGCCACCCCCATCTGCCAATTTAAATGCTTGCCTGTGTAACATTTAAACCACTCACTGATGACTTGTATTACTCACCTGGATGGATACAGGCCCTCTCTCTTGTATAGGTTTTTAGCCCTCCAGGTGGGACCTCAGTCCCCACTGTAGTCAAATCCCTTCACTCTGCACCACCCCTTCAACCACAATGATTGAATCTCCTGGTATGTATTACCCTATCCATCCCCCGTCATAGACAGGCAGTATGTCTGAAAAGGTCGCTGAGCATACTACCTGCCTAAGACTCCTTCCCAACTCTCTGAACTCCTCCTGCATTATCCTGACCTTGTCCCGAACCAAGTCATTAGTCCCTAGTTGTACAATGACATCCAGCTCTCCCCCCCTTGTCCTGCTGCACTAGCAATCTTCAGGATCCACTTTCCATCCCTCTGAGCTGAGGCGCTGGGCAGGCACTTAACCTCCCTTACTACCCCCAAATCTATCCCACTCACAGTGGAGTCCACCACCTGAAGTTGCTTCCTCATTGTATGGTGTCCTCTGCCACCCTCCCTGTGGACTCTGTTACAGAGATCCCCCACATCCTCCTTGGTCATTACTAAGGGTGCTTCCCTGGGACAGTCCCACTCTGCCAGGATGGCATAGGAATTGTGTAATTGTACCATAATAGGGTGGTGCCTTTGCCCCTCCTTCCTCACCCTTCCTGAGGCCACCATAGTCCAGTCACTCTTCTTTTTTGGAACCCTTTGAGGCAGCAGTTGCAGATGTGGTGGTCCCTGGGTAGGGGAGAAAGCTGACCAAATCCTAGCCAGCTCAGCCTGGAGTTGCCCAACCTGCCCACTGAGCCCAGAGAGGTGCACTCAGATGGAGCAGCACTGAAGTCTTCAGAAACATTTCCTGAAAACTGCCGCCCCACAGCCACTGCACTGCACCACTTCTGGCATATCTATTTTCTACCCTGTGTGTTCTTGTTTTACTTACTTTGATCCCTTTTTTACCCCTACCCTACATAAGGTGTTTAACCCTATTCCCAGTTTTTTGTAATAGTATTTTTTGTGATTTCAGATGTGCACAACTCATTTCCAGGGGCATTCTGGGGAATGGTACAGGGGAAAGCACCATACAATAATGCAGTCATAGAAGAAATTGTATGGAAAGGAGGAACTGACCCCTCATCAGCACAGATGTGGGCCACTTGTTAAACCACATTGGTCAGTTTTAAAAACAGAAAATTAATGGTCCTATCTAATGCTCTGCTGAGTGGTAATTAGAGTCACAAGCTATACATAAGAAATTACTGAGTGGGATGCAGATTCCCAATGTAGGGTTAAGGCACAGCTGGCTGGAATCATCAGTACTTTCATATTGGAATGCCTTAAGATCACTGGATGAGCAGTAGGATCTGTGTGCACAACTGAAGTCATAGTTCCCTGCTTAGGACATTCATTACCACAGCAACTAATACAATGTCACAGACAAGACTATGGCTACAGCTGGAGGCAAGCAGCAGGGGTTTATGAATTCTAAGGAACAAAAGTTCAGTTTCATGCTTTGAAACAGAGCAAGAAGCTGAAACAACAATCATGAAATGCAACCAGTGACCTGGGTTCTCATCCTAAACTCAGGCACACTGTAGGGCACAAGGAGGAGCAAGAATCCCTTAGGATGATCTACTCATCGGGGGTAGGCAGTAACTCCTGATATAATACTGCCACATGGGTAATCACAGGTGGAAGCACAGGGAGAATGGTCAGGAACCTCACAAGGAGAGAGCGAGAGTGAAAGCTGGTACATCAAGCATGCCAGAACTTTACACATCACACGCTAACTTTCAGGAGGGTTGAAACATGGAAATGGGTGCCACCTGACTGGACAGATGAAGTCCAGGTCCATCCCAAATGGCTATTCCAGGCTTTATGCCACTGCCTCCAAAAAATATTGGGTTCCTCCATACCATAACCCCTACTGGATACATGACCAGTGCCTCTCATGGCACAGAATAGTGTCCCATCTAGGGCAAATCTGAGGAAGGCATGTAAGGAGAGTGGTGTATTTGTTAACAAGACATCCATTGATATTATTATTGGTTGGAGGAACGTAAGGCAAAATAAGTGCATAGAGGAAAAAGGCATAGAAGAATACAATATTCCCAAAGAGTACGTGGGAGCAAAGAACTTGTGGACTAAGTATCTTCTTTCATTTTTATTTTCATAACTTGCCTTTCATTTTCCCCTAACATTATCCACTGTTGACTTGGTTCATTTATTATTATTTTTTGCTCCCTTCCTACGGTTCTCTTTTTAAATTAAATTTTGAGCTATGCGATTATGTTCCCACAAATCTTCTCAAGCACTCTTTGGAGATTATGTTCATGCTTCTGTCTTCTGAGTTTCTATCCACCAATTTCCTTTTAGGTTAATGTGCTTATGTATTTCCCTACTCCACACTGTATTCAAATTCCCCAGCCTCTTCAGTCAGCTATTTTAAAAATACTGTTTCCAACTTCTCTAGTCTTTCTTGTCATTGTCTTATTAGTCTGAGCTGCACAGTGCAATCAGCTTTGTGCACAATAAGTGTGACTTCAGCTGCTGAAAACTAGTATTAGCAGTAGAACTAAGTGAAGGGGGCCCTGCACACATAAGTATTATCAGTTCTGCTTTGAGGTGCAGACTGGAGCAGAAATCAAAGTCAAGGCTGACCAAGGATGGGGCATGACCAGAAAAAACATGTTAATCCTTATCCCAAGAAATAAAGTTTTTTTTTTATTTATTTATACTGTATATGTCTTGTTTGTAAGAAATACAACAGTATACAAATCCCACTGCTGTAAAGTATTATGGGAAGTAGATGCACATTACAATAAAGGAACTATGGCTGGCACGGCATTAAGCAGAGCTGAATGATGTCAAAAAGCATAAAAAATAATCTGCAAAGGCAGAATACAGCAGACAGACATGTTTTGTGCTTAACAAGACTCATTAGTTTGCCATATTTGTATCTTTGCCAAGGAGAAGGGGATCCAACTATATGATCTCAATAGTTTGGGCCAAGCTGAGTCCAAAACAGGAAAGTCATTTAAAGGAAAAGAACCTCAGTGCAAAAGCACTAAAGCAAGGGCGACCATGGAAGGCCCTGGCAAAGAAAGCAAGTTTCAGAGAAACACAGTATAACACATACAGTTCTACCCAATATCCACCCACTTGAATCTCTGTATGATAAAGGTGTCACATTTTCCTGATGAAAAACTTGAGTAATTTCCTCTGCATGCTTGCAGTAACCTGCAAGATATCACTCCTAGACACTGTGGTAAAAATACTTCATCATAGCTTATGGCACTGCATATCACTAAGGCAAGGCTTTATGGTGGAATATATGCAAATCACTGTGAATGAACTATTGCTGTTGCAGCTTCAAGCAGGATTCAATGGTGACAAAAGTCCCCACAAACAATCTGCAAAGGCTGAAAACAGCAGACATAGACATGTGTTACATCATTTTCAGTACTCATCAATGTTCTACATCTGTATATCAGCTAAGGGGGAGGAGGAACCAGCCATATGCAGTAAATGGTTTGGGTCATGGGAAACCAAAAATAGAAAACTAACTTTAAATATCAGAAACAGAGTGGAGAAGTTCTGGAGCAAAGATTACCCTGGAATGGCAATGGTAAACAATTTAAGTTTCAAAAAAATACACCATTACACATACCCCACTAATATAAAGCATTATAAGTACATGAATGCCACCATTATTGAACTATAGCTGGCCCAGCTTTAAGCAGCCCTTAATGGTACCAATATGCCTCACAAACAATATTCACCGGCAGAAAACAGCATACATAGACTCCTGTTTCATCCTCATTAGGATTCATCTATGTGCAAGATCTGTATCTCAGTCCAAGGGAGAGGTAACACTCACATGATCTCATAGGTTTGGGTCATGGTGAGTCCATAATAAGAAAGTAATTCTAAAAGACAATACCTCAAAGCAAACATCCTTCCAGGGTAATCATTACTTCACCATTTTTGTTGGTTGGTTACCCAAGATGTTAAACTAGGTGCCATGACCTGTTTTACAGCTATGGCCTGGGAGAAACAAGATGCAACACATTATTATAAGATTTAGAATTACATGGAGGTATGCAGTCCCACTGGTGCAGCAGTAGCGATACTGCTGTGGTGTCAACTACCCAAGTTCAGAAGTGAGCTTGGGAAATAGAGGGTAGGCAGGAGGTGTGAAGAGGACTGAGCATTCCAGGGACTGATCTCATCCTCGGGGGAGAGGTGGGATTGGTGCCTGGCATTAACCTGGTCCCTAGTGGTGGCTGCGGGTCAGCACGCCGAGACCACTCACAAGGGAGGAGCATAGGCAGTGTAGACACCCAATGTGCTGTTTACAGAAATGTGCACAGTACATCCTTTGGTGTCATTGCACACCATTTCCTCTGCACCAGTGAGAAAATAGGAAACATGCTAACTGATAGGATGACACTGGTCCCCTACAGGCCCTGAACCCAGCTATCTGGGCATGACCATGCAAACCAGTTGGACATCTGGGGATCCCTGCCAACTTCACCGGGGTGGGAAAGCCCTGAGAGAAAGAGCTGGATAAGTAAGTCCCAGAGGCAACTGGGATGATGGGGTTGGGGAGACTGGGGGATGGGAACTGATAGACAGCGGAATTCTGACTCTGCACATCACAGATTATTGCGCATATTGTGGTAAGTATCAGAATGTTTCCCAAACCCCGCAGAAGCGGTGACATTTTTGGCACTTTACTTATTTCCTTATACATGTCCATGGTAAAAAAAAAATGCTGTTGCTTGTAAACAGTATCCCAGTGTGAACTATGGAACTTTCTTTAAACTGTGCTATAAAAATTCTGCATATCAGCAGATGAAAATCGCACATTCACTTGTTCCTAGTCTATGTGTATTTGTGGAGATAGAGAGAGACTGAGACAGTGTGAGAGAGAGAGAGAGAGGCAGAGATGTACTATATTTTGTAGTTTAAATTTGTTTTAATTACAGAGAGAGTACTGCAGAGGTTTTTTTCTGAAGTCTACTGTGATTTTTAGTTAATTATTTAAAATGGAAGCAAGATCAGGAGCTGGACTGGGCAGGACTGGGAGCTAGGAGGAAGATGCAGAGCATCTGCATAGTGGTGACCAGTGGGAGCAACAGGAGCACAGCCAGCATCAGGTGGTGGGTTAGCAACTGGAGGGCCATGGGGTGATGCCACCTGCACAGCACACTCTGGACCAGCAGACCACCACCTCCTCTGCCATTTCTAGAACAAGGAGAAAGCTGGCACCCCTCTTCTCCCAAAAGGAGGTGGTGGTACTGGTGAAAGAGGTCACCATCCATGTACAGTAGTTGAATTTTATGGGAAAGAGAGACTCCCTCTAAAGGGGGCAGATAAATTGTGGGCCACCATAAAGGTCACCCTCAACTCAGTGGGAAGGGGAGTCTTTGCCAGGAGTGTCCACGAAATAAAACAAATGGGATGAACTCCAGCGATGGTACCCTAAGTTCTGGAGGTACTAGGTTTTGCAGACATCACTGGGGGGGCAGAGCAGTAAGATGGCCATGGTGCTGCTCCGCTCCTCACAGCTCCTCATTTGTGATGGCATTTTTAAGTTTTAATTTCAGACTTTCACTCACACGATTTTGAATTTGGTGAATGAGACTTATGTTTATTTTAGTCAATAGTTTTTGTACTGTGTTACTGTGGCTCCTTGTCGACTGGCTGAGAGTTATTGTTGGTTCGGGATAATCGTTGAAATGCTAGCTGAAGTTCAGGAGTAGTTTTGCCAGCTGTTTGAATATCCTAATTTTAATCGCAGATGGTGCAGTCCACGGACACTTAATATGGGGTGTTGAAATACAATCCTTGGGACAAATATGAAAGTGAATTTTCTAGCTCATGTCTGGAGATTGAGAGATGGAGTTTTCTTCATTGTGATCCAACACCTTGAGTGCATGATGAAAGCTGAAGCAGGACTGTGTGTTACCAGTAGCATTTCTGGTGCAGTAAGGCCTTTTTCTTCTTCATATATATGTGTGCCAGTTGTTGACTAGGGTGAGGGAGCTGGGCTAATTTTATAGTGCACCTATGTTATTACGCTTAGAGAAGCACCTTTTATTAATATTTTACAGGTGTAATTTTGGAGCTTAAAGAGCTCAAAGTCTGCTTGATGAGAGGTGCAGGACCAGTTGGAGAAATTGCATACTTACTTACATGTCTAAATTTCATCTACTGAAGGTATGCATTGTTGTCTAAGGGCCAAAGGGAGTTTCTTATTTAAATTTAATTGCTACGCTCAGAGGAGAATTTTTCCTTCTTTCTTCACAGCGCTGCTGCAACTGAGAAGAGTAGAGAACAGCAGCACTGAATGTGTGGAGGAGGATTAATGGTCGATTCTGGTTGAGGTTGGAAAACTGGCACCTCTGAACTTTTAGATAAAGGAAAAGGGAACAAATTAATTTGAGATCTCCTATTTGTACTCTTATTTTTTGGAAATCTGGAATATATATATATATATATATACACATATATATAGAGACAGAGAGAGAAAGAGAGAGATAGAGAGAGAGAGAGAGTGTGATGAGAACTGTATCAGTGACAGTAGAGTGATGTAGGGGTTTTGTACCCCATCAGGTACTTTTTTCTTATTATTTCACACACAGTACCTTTTTTGGATCCCATAAGGATGCTAGTGTAGTGATGAGGATGTAACTTGGCTGACCTGGTTTTGCTATATACAAATTTTGGCTTAATTTGCAGATGACATGATTTTCATATGTTTTTTCTGTTAATTAAAATCATTTGTTTCTCTTATAATTTAATGGACTCCAGAACATGCAACTGAGACCATTAATTTAATATATGGACTCCAGAACAAGTGGAGCCTAGTATGTTAAGGGAAAAGGAGTTCTGTCATGAAACAGAGTCCCTATGAGACTCCATTTATTCGACTTGGCAACAGACCCATGGAAATTAACAATTATTGAGTCTAAGGTACAGATATTCAAAGCTTTTTGCCTGGCGCAAACTGATTGTGCAGAATTATGCCAGAAATTGCCAGCTTGTGATATTTAAAAGACCAAATATTGCCGGCACAATCCATTATCGCTGGCACAGCAAGATAATTTATGCATGGGGCAAACTGAGGGATGGGACCATGCATACATGTGCAGTGTTATATTCAAAGCTGTAGTACAGTGCAAGGTGCAATTGCACGCATGTAGTGCAGTGCTAGCTACCACTTATTTAAAGGTAGTTTTTACTAAAGACTAACCCAGGATGGGGATGCATGGACACATCAGCAACAGGAAATAAGGCTGTATGCATCCACTGAGGAGGCAGTGTGGATGGATGGCCACACTAGCCACTCCATATGCACAGGCACACAAACTGTAGAATGCAATGCTCCAGCAGTGTTGTGAAGTGCACACTCATGTAAATGATACAATTGAGCCTGAACACCACTTGCAGCACCAAACTATTTGTAATGCATTGCAATGAACTGTAATGTGTACTTAATGTGATATTTGTGTATTGTGTGTTTTGGGCATTGTATGTCTTTATTGTACACTGTTGTATCTCAGCCACACAGTTAGTGTCTCTGAGTCATTCCTGACAATGGGCATTGACCCAGTGTGCTTACCTGGTGAACAAGGTGATCCAGAACAATGTACAGAAAACATACATGGCTGAGACATGCTGCAAACAGATGACACTGCCCATGTTGCCATCATCTGGCACTGGGCCTAACCCTGCCAAGCAATAGTGGGTGCCCCAGTGCCCAGTGAACACCATGGCAGTGCATACATACTCACACACCTCCAGTTCCCCCACTGGTGTAAACCAACACAATCTAGCAGACACATGCTACACTGGGGGAATGGAGGGTGTTGAAGAGAGGGTGTACAGGTGGCCAGGCTGCACAACATAGTGGGTACTGCCACACAGCTGGGGCCATCTTCACAGTGGACATGTTCCACTGATGGTAATGCTCCTAACAGCAGTGTGCCAGTATGGTGGTATGTGTGCCCCCCCAGTGGCACATACCCTACACCTGTCCAGGATCCCCACATACATGGATAGCCATGTGTATGGTAGTGTGGGGATCCCATGCCACTGGTTCAGCATATGAGGGTCACAGGACAGTTTGACCATGGTATCCACTTTCAGACCACACCTACCAGCCGTGCATGTCACCATGTGGATGGCACCAGTCACTATTGCCTGACACACTGAAGGCATTGCTGTGTACCTCACAGAATCATCTTCTATGGTACTGTACCATCTGTTGAACACTGTGGCAGGAACAATGATTTGCCTCTGGCATGTAGGTCGACCACCCATTCCTGCGGAGCTACTCCCCTGGGCCACATTAGTGTTTGCATCTGTGTCCAAACCAAGACTGCAGCTAATGTTCTGTGGGCTGTGAGCACACAAGGAATTTGGCTACTGACTGTAATCCCAGTCAGACCTATTGTTGCAGCTGTGAGCACAGGCATGAAAGTAGCTACCATCCTGTAATTTTAGTCGGACCTACTGGTGGAGCTGTGTGCACCATGTTATTGCACTGGGCAATCCACATGCTAAGCAGGCTATAATGAGATGGTAATGTGGATGTTTGCCCTCAGATTGCCTGAGTAGGCTCATTTGCATAGCAGTTTGGAATATAGCAAACTTTAATGCCAGCCAAACGTGTCAGTGCCGTGCAAATGTGTTAGTGCCACTCAAGACTGTAATGTTCCATTACATGGTTCTGCAGTATTTGGCCTGTACTGTTGTTTGCTGTTGTTGTGCTGCACTGCTTTGCTAGCACACACACGTGCCCATCTTGTTCAGCTTTCACTCCACCTCTGTGTGCACTCAGTCGCTGTTGCAGTTTGCACTGCTCTTGGTTGCTATATTCAGTGCTGTCTTATTTGCCGGGCAATTGTTGCACTGCACTCTCAGCCCTGTTTGCATTCCTTTGTTTCCACTCTATATTCAACTCATTTAGCCCCGGGGCTATTCCTTTGAATATGGCTTGCAAATGGTTCTGGGCTAATTTTGCCCACCATATAGTGCTAATTTAACCCCGGGGCAAAGCTTTGAATATATGGTTGTAAGCTTTCAGAAATCTTATAGCTGGACTCCTGCATTTATTTATTTCATTCATTTTAAATAACAATGCAGTGGTTCTAATAGTTAGAAATGTGCTCCTTATGAATGAAAATTGGAGCGGCATAATATTAACTTCAAGGTGCACTTATAAATTACTCTTGGCTGTGCCAACAATGGAGCTCTGACCAGTTACACAGGAACTTCAAGATGAGTTTTATGGATTTACAATATTTTGGTGCTTTGACATGGCTTGGGCATTTTATGCCAAAACTTGGGAGCCTTCTACCACTCAAACCCTAAATTGTTCTTTTCTATTGGATAAAGTTTGTGCCTGCACTTAAAAGACTGAATTGAACCTGCACAAAAGGCTGGTTATTTAACACGTTTTAAAAGTTCAGTGATCAGATAATTATCTCTAGATAGACATAAAGAAATTCTGGAGGTCAGGGAAAAGGAGCAACAGACTTCTAGGAAAACATAAGCAGGCAATAAGCAGGAGTGAGTGCCATATGATGAGGGCTGTAATAAATAATGCCCTGACCCCCACCAATTTTAACATAGGTTGGGGGCACTGAACTGCCCCTTATCTCTTGAAAGGAGGGATCTTTCTGCATTGAAGGGGGTCAACTTCACAACATGTTTAGGGCCTTGAATGCCAATACAAGAGATGTAGTTAATCCTTCTTTAACTGGCAGCCAGTGTAGCTCATGCAGAGCTGGCCAATTCATTAGTACATCAAAAACATGATTGATTGGAGTACTATATACCCTGTTATTCATAAGCAATGTAACACTACGGGATGTTGATTGACTTGGGTAAATGCATGTCCACTTGCGTAATAAGGCACAAGGTGTTTGACCCAAGTGCCTTTAGCATCTGGAAGTGCATTAACCCTAGACAACAACCAAAATCCTGAAGTGTCTTATTACACTTTTAGAAAATGGGCAAAACAATCCTCGGGCTCTGATTGGCTGATAGGCCTCCAAAGGTGGTTGATATCAGACAACAGAGCCTGGCTTTTAAAAGTACCACTGAGAAAGACTACATCACCAGTATTGATGGGCACAAGTCATTTTCAAGTGCCACAACCATCATGTTTTTCCCTGGTAATGGAGATCAACACATTAGGTCTCAGTAAATCCCCCCAAACACCCATACCCAAAATAATCTGCTGAAAAGCAAATGAGGCACGTCATTAAAAAAAAACTATAAACTATCACCAGATGTAGAAATGTGTGTGTTAGCCCATTTTGTCTCACACAACTTAAAGCTCGCCACCAAACTGTCAACCTCAAACCGGCAGCACGCATCCAAAAACAGACAAGAGAACCAAGAGATTCCCATAGGTTGCCATACAGCTGATTGCCATTAAACAATGCCCTAGGCATTTTGCACAGACCGTCTTGCATCATACCCCACACAAAAATGTAAAATGACTGATGAGCAAGTAATAACAAATAGGAGGCTACTTTTGTAATAATCAAACATTTCCTGGTAGTGGCAAGCATCAGTAGGACTGCTCCATACCTCCTTGTCAACTCAACAGTGCCGCTGCCTATATGTCACCAGCACTCATCTTCCTTCTGTTAATCACAGTCAGTGCACATGCTATCAAGTAATTAAATACAGCACCCAAATCACATGTAGGGCAACATATTTGTATGAATACTAGTGTCATAGGGCATACTACAAACTGCCGCAAAAGTTAGTGTGTATCAGAGCAGCCACCAGTTACTCTGCCTGCCCACCTGCTACCAGTGATCCAGTTGCAAATGTAATCAATTTATAAGGTGTTGAAATTATTTTGCTTATGAAGTTATAGTAAGTTGGGAGTATTATATTTTCTTTTACTTTACAACATTGCTTCTAGAAATTTTTTTTAATGTTTTTGGGAGACATGGATGCCTAGGTGTAATGTGTCTTGGTTGCTCGATGGGTTCCATTACAGCTGATTGTCATTATGTAAGGCGAGGGGTCCCAAACCATTTCAGCCAAGCACAATGCAGGAATTTCCCTACCCATTTTATAAGTGGTATTCTGGAATTAAAATCCATTACTTGCACACACACAATACATGCCACTGAAGATGAGGGAGACAAAAGGAGACTGGGATTGGCCAAAAGGATCTGAAGGACTAATATAGGATCCAGGCCATGTTTAAAAGAGATTTTTGTTGATAATTACCTGACTTTAAGAGGGAGGTTATTCTAGGTACAAGACACTAGGAAGTTAGCTTCACAATCTTCTAACTGTATAAGGTTGATGCATGTGAGGAAAGGGTGGAAGAGTGGTCTTCATCATTGATGATGATGGTCATCAGTGATAAAGACTATTCTTCCCCTCTCCTTCCCAGTCATTCAAGCCTCACACAACGAAATCACAGGACTGAACCAATGCTGAATACCTTATTTTTATGTTGTCTTGCACACACATAAGAAACATCTTTCAGAAGTAATAGCACAGTGAGTGGTGTGTCAGTGTTGGCGATTGCAGGGCATGCTTTAGAAGGTACGTTCCTCATTCCCAATTAGCCAGCATGCTAGTGCAGATGCAAGGTTATGTAAAGTGCCACCAACTTGAGAGAAATGTGCCACTGCAATCAGAGATAAGCTCGTCATGCAGCGGCAGAGATGACACACCTCCCGTAAGTGTCTTTCCTGGTGAAACATTTCAATAAACATGGTGGTGGATCCTGCCACCACCACACAATCCCCAAACAAAGCTGACATCAGGGGTAAAATCCCTACATCAGCATGCCCCCCACCTCCCAACATTGTGTAGCACACTGGCAGCCCACCCCAGTGTGCTGCCTCTCTCAGATAGCCAACCGTGTCAGCATGTTTCCCCACCCCATTGTGTGGCACACTGGGAGCCCACCTCAGTGTGCCACCACTCACAGAAAGCTGACCTTGTTGGCATGTTCCCTCACTCCCATTGTGTGGCACATTGGGAGCTCACCCCAGTATGCCTAACAAAGCGTCTCATGATGTCCATTATTTTTTTTTTACCTGAAACAAGGAAACAGTCCCTCTATGCTTGTGGTGCCCCCTCCCCCAATGTCCCCACCCCTCCACAGTGTGTGGCACACTGATAGCCCATCCCTGTGTGCCACAACTTATGCAAAGCCAAATGTGTTGGCATGTTGCCCCAACTTGTCTGTGCAGCACACTGGGACCCCACCTCAGTGCCTAACAAAGTGTCTCGAGATGTCCGTTTTTGACTGAAAAAAAAAAGGTCCCTCATTGTCCGCAGTGCCCCTTCCCCCAATCCACACTGACCCTCTGTGCACCCCCTTCCCCACACACACCCTCATCCCATACTTACCTCCGGAGGTCAGGTGTTGCAATCTTCAGTGGAGTGGGAACACAACTGGATTCTTCAAAACCGAACTGCAAAGTGAAGAAATGCTGGTAAGCTGTATAATGGCATCAGTGTTTGGGGGGGGGGTAACTTAAGTGGATAGCTCAGCCATTTTTTTGAATTTTGGCTCCAAATTTTCAACATGGGGTTCTTGGGACCCCACCTCATGAACACATGCATTGTCATCTTGTTATTCAGTACCAAAAGGTGATTTCATGGTCACTGCATGTAATCACCTTCCGGACTAGTGTGAAAACAACAGTGCTTTGCTCATGAGGTGAGGGTCTAAAAACTTATGTTGCAATTCCAGGAAAAAAAATTCAAAAATTGACAGTGCTTTGACTGTGCATTGCGCAGTTTCCATGTACACCCTTAACTTCGACAATTTTTAATGTTTTTACTCCAGATTTTCAACATTGCCATTTTCTCACACCTCCTTATGAACAGTACAGCTGTTATTTTTCACATCCTGCCCAAAATGTGTTTTCGCTCACCTGGTGCACAATGGTATTGTTGCTGTGGTAAATTAACTTTTGGGACAGATTAACCAAATCACAGTGCCACTGTTCATGAGCAGAGGTCCCAAAATGCATCCAGATTTTTAACATTGCCATTTTTTTACATCTCCTCATGAACAGTGCAGCTGTCATTTTTTGCATCTTGCTGAAGTGTGTTTTCACACCTGGGTGCCAAACGGTGCAGTCACTGTGCAAGATTACCTTTTGGCTAATAAACTGATAGTGCCACTGTTCATGAGGTGGGGTCACAAAAAGCCCATGTTGAAAATTTGGAGTGAAAATACTAACAAAAGCCTGGGGCATTATGGTTTCCAACAGTAACACCACACCATGCAAAGACTGACAGGCGTCAGGGGTGCAACTTGAGATTGTTGCCTGTAATGCTTATGCCATTCCACCCCCACCCTGCAGCCAGTAACAGGCATCAAGGTGTGCCTTAGACTCTTCAGCCCCAAAGTTCACCCCATTCTCCTATACTGCACCCATCTCAGTGTATTTCCTTATGGAATGGGGTGAGCATAAGGCCCGAAGACCCCAAGGCACACCGTGATACTTGTCAGTGTCTGCAGAGTAGGGTGATTTGAAATGGCATGAGCATTATGGCCAATGACCCAAAGACACACCCCAATGCCTGTCAGTCTTTGCATTGAAGGGGTGGGGTTGGCATCAGTTCAATACTTCACTGCCTTTCCTATTATGCATCTCTCTAACTCCTGCACTATTAATGCCAGCAAGACAACATTTGGCATTGTCCATATTCAGGAATCAATATTTGTTACTCACACACACCCTAATATATAACATACTGTATTATTAAAGCAATGTCTGTTCAGTCATATATTTTCTTAGCCTGTGCTTCATGCTTTGTAGTATGGGGCTTGTTCAAACAATATGGGGCATTCCAGCACACAAGTGTCTCTACTAGGATTGCTCCACCTTCTCTTGTGTCCAGTTTAGATCTTGGAACTGCAAGTGGTACTCCTGTAGAAGAATATAAGACGTATGTACGATGTGAAACAGGTGACTGAAAGTAGACAATATAATTCTCTATACATGTTCTGTCAGTCACAAATGCTGTAACATTGTTGCTCTGAATCAAGTTATATTAACACTGATGTCCAATCAACGATATCACAACTTTTACAATCTTTATATTACTATGTTTCCCACAATAAAAAATAAAATGAAAAATGAGTTCTAAATGTTGTTCATGTATTGCTATAACTTTTGTTTTCTAATTGTTATTCACAACCAGAAAAAATAAAGAACTAACTCTCCTGTTTTCAATCATGTTACGGTGCGTGGGGTTTGCTAGCAGTACAAACAACCAAAATATTCCATTTACTAGGTAAATCTAGTGCAGTGTTTTTCACCAGAAATAAAATTCCTTTCCTTGGGCCCCATACACATTTGTAGCAGGCTATTACTACATGGTTACAATGTTCACTTAGTGACAGTCCTTTCACTTGCATCCCATTATACTACAAATTAATAGGACCTCCAAGGCATGTCTCTTATGGTATGACAGTCTCCAAGCATAAGGCTTGGGTGAAAGGACCATGAAGGAAAGCTGGGAGGTTCTGTATGCCCAAATCATAAAAGTGGAGTAGTGATGGGCAAAATGGCCAAAATTCCCTCTGCAAAGTGATTCGTTGAGTAACACGGAATCCGCAAATTATTCTGCAATGTGAAATGGAATACTTCACATCATGATGAGGAACACGAAGTCCATTGAAACCAATGACTCTGCATTATTCTGCCTTCCCCAAACCACTTCTTCACCAATTTTAAGGCGAAGTACATTGAAATCAATGTACTTTTCATCATTTTGCCTTGTTATTGAGCTCCAAGGCAAATTTTGCAGTGCTTCATGGGATTGCAGGTCACATGGGATCTAAATTGTTCTGCACAGCCTTAGTTCTATGTAGTGTGTGTAGTGGAAGATGGAGACAGTTTCTTCTCAGAACTCAGCGATTCAAATCCTCTAAAAGCTGTTAAAAAAGCCTTTTTGAGACATTTTCTTTGCTCAAAATTTAGTACATCGACTGTAGGAAACCCTCCTGTGCTCATATCATAGAGTGTTTATTGTTTGTGTGTGGATTTTTAATGTTAATTTAGAACAGTCAGTCTGGGTACTGTGAAGTGTGCTTTGGGGCAGGGGAGTATCTGTGGTGTAGGTAGATTAACTGGGAGAAAAAGGCAGTCTTTCTGTTTTGGTTATATTTTTCTTGTATAACTGTGTTAATGTACACACAGTAATATTTTCAGTAATTCTTGACATTTTTTTGCTGATTGTTGTGGTGCAACAGTATATAATTTTGGTTTGTTTAAAACATTTGGTTATATTACTAAAGGTTTTCAATTTGCTACGCATTACTTGTAGTGTGTGTGTGAGTGTGTGTGCGATGCATGCCATTAAATCAGATACCTTTTATTGTGTCATAGAGTAATTTCAGCAGTGTGAACCTGCTATCCACTGCACCTGAATTAATTTTTTATACTGCTTTGTCGTATCTTTACTGATAGTGGACTGCTACTGTCATGCACTACCCCCCTAACTGGCAAAAAGTATTCTTTTCCAGATGTGGATTTGTGACTTGTGAGCACTGGTTAGGTGTTGTGCCTTTGTGTCTGCATTTCTTGAGTGTGCAGCACAATCAATCTATCTGTGCATTTGCAGTACACCATTACTTCTGGGAGACTTTACATTTCTTGTTACACTCTCATTTCACTTCATCAGCACTGGGCAATTTTCTGGAAACAAGCCAGCATCATTTTGGGGATGCACATTAATTCTGGTGACTGTGTGTGACCACTGCACGCATGATGGAGTGCACCATTAATTCTGGGAGGCTTTGCATTTTTTGTTATCCTCTCATTTCACTTCGTCAGCACTGGGAAACTTTCTGTACACAAGACAGTAGCATTTTGTGGATGCAAAAAAATTCTGGTGACTGTGTGTGACCACTGTGCACATGACTGAGTGCGCCATTAATTCTAAGAGACTTTGCATTTCTTTTTGTGCTCTCCTTTCACTTCATCAGCACTGTAGAGTTTTCTGGACACAAGACAGTAGCATTTTGGGGATGCACATTAATTCTGGTGGCTGTGTGTGACCACTGCACATGGCGGAGTGCACCATTAATTCTGGGAGACTTTCCATTTTTTGTTACCCTCTCATTTCACTTCATCAGCATTCGGGAATTTTCTGGACACAAGACAGTAGCATTCTGAGGATGCAAATTAATTCTGGTGACTGTGTGTGACCACTGTGCACATGACTGAGTGTGCCATTAATTCTGGCAAACATTGCATTTCTTGTTATGATCTCATTTCACTTCGTCAGCACTGGGGGATTTTCTGAACACAAGACAGTAGCATTTTGGGGATGCAAAACAATTCTGGTGACTGTGTGTGACCACTGTGCACATGAATGAGTGCACCATTAATTCTGGGAGACTTTGCATTTCTTGTTGTGCTCTCCTTTCACTT
The DNA here is from genome assembly GCA_016271365.2 of Neoceratodus forsteri. NCBI lineage: Eukaryota > Metazoa > Chordata > Ceratodontiformes > Ceratodontidae > Neoceratodus > Neoceratodus forsteri. The sequence goes on along the minus strand of CM057449.1, from coordinate 768,942,780 downwards.
CATCAGCACTGGGGAGTTTTCTGCACACAAGACAGTAGCATTTTGGGGATGCACATTAATTCTGGTGACTGTGTGTGACCACTGCACATGGTGGAGTGCACCATTAATTCTGGGAGACTTTGCATTTTTTTACCCTCTCATTTCACTTCATCAGCACTGGGGAATTTTCTGGACACAAGACAGTAGCATTTTGAGGATGCAAATTAATTCTGGTGACTGTGTGTGACCACTGTGCACATGACTGAGTGTGCTATTAATTCTGGGAAACATTGCATTTCTTGTTATGATCTCATTTCACTTCGTCAGCACTGGGGGATTTTCTGAACACAAGACAGTAGCATTTTGAGGATGCAAATTAATTCTGGTGACTGTGTGTGACCACTGTGCACATGACTGAGTGTGCTATTAATTCTGGGAAACATTGCATTTCTTGTTATGCTCTCATTTCACTTCGTCAGCTCTAGGGAATTTTCTGAACACAAGACAGTAACATTTTTGGGGATGCACATTAATTCTGGTGACTGTGTGTGATGACTGCATGTGTTACAGAGTGCACCATTAATTCTGGGAGAGTTTGCATTTTTTGTTACCCTCTCATTTCACTTCTTCAGCATTGGGGAATTTTATGGACAGAAGACAGTAGCATTTTGGGGATGTACATTAATTCTGGTGACTGTGTGGGAGCACTGTACACATGACTGAGTGTGCCATTAATTCTGGAGACTCTGCATTTCTTGTTGTGCTCCCATTTCACTTTGTCAGCACTGGGGAGTTTTCTGGACACAAGACAGTAGCATTTTGGGGATGCACATTAATTCTGGTGACTGCGTGTGTGAGTGGCTGCCAATATTGTTGTCACTTCACCTTACTTCGCATTAAGGTGGAATGACAACGCGAAGTAATAATTATAAGGCAAACTGAGCCTTTTGTTTTGGCCACTCTGTGTAGCAGAGTGACAATGTGAAGTGCCCAATTCACATTCACTTTGCCAGCAAAATTAAATTTGCTGCATCTCTAAAGAGGAGTGTCTTATACCATAAAAGACATGCCTCAGAGGCCCTGTTATCTGATTATAAATCACTCAAGCTTAGCTTGAGTGATTCATAATATGTCAGAGTTCTTTTTTTTTATTTTTATTGTGCCTCCCTCCCTCATGTACCAAAGTGGAGTGCTTCCTCCTAGCACTCCTGCATGAGTGCATGCCGTACTCAGTATAAGATGTACTGTACAGTAGATCTGTCCACTGATTCAATGAAATCAAAATACCAATTTTTAATATGCATTGCAGGGGTCATAAGACTTTCCCAAGTGGTTGCTAATGGCATTGTGACCATGCAAAGAAAAAGAGATCATGGTGCATATTCTACTGCACAGTTTTTTGACACCCTCTGCATTTAGAACCATAAAAGACAAGGGGCAAGATTTTCAAAGCATGGAGCAGGACTTGCAACAAGCCCTGCACCATGGCACTTAGGTTCTGGTAGTGCGCCAAACCCATTCAAGGCAACTGTGCCTGATTTTACAATCTTAGGTGCAATTGAGACAGTTTACACTATTTATGGCAGCTTGCACCGCATATCTGGTGCCAGCTCCATAAAAAAGTCCTTGAGATTGCCTCAAGCTAGGCCACAAAAAGTTGGTCTAATTTGCAGCAATTGCCAGACAAGATAGAAAATCTTGATTGCTGGTGGATGAATGCCACAAGCTCCGTGCACATTATATATGGTGCACCCAGGCTTGCGGCATTCACAAGCATTGAAAAATCCTGCCCAAGGAGTAAAGGTGTCTGGAGTGTGCAAGGGACAGAGCCTGTCATCAACCCAGGTGTAAAATGCAATCACATTGAAAAACTGGTCTAGAAAGTGGTGCCCACTGATTACAAGAGATTGTTGTCAGCCTCAGGGAGAGGGTGGGAGGGTACAGTGAGCCACCACAGTGAGCCATCAGGAGAAATCCCCAACTGAGGAACTTAGGGACCTTGTCAGCCCATAAGCAAGCCTTAAAGGAGAACTGCACTGAATCCATAAGTCATTTTGTCCCAGTAGAAGCTGTTTTTAGGGCTGTGGGTGGAGCCTACAGCCATTTTGGAATTGATTGTAGCTTTAAAACCAGCCGATTGTAAAACCTTCCATTGGACTTTTGGAAGTATCCTTCCATTTTTTTTCCAAAAGTCCAACAGAGCTTGAAACACTCCACCATGACTGTCTGCTGCTGAATAACAGTTGCACTATTTTGGCTGTTACTTCCACATTTTGGGACAAGAACTACGCACGCACGAGTCACACACATGTGTAGTTCTGCTGGTGCTGCCATGTTATGAATGGCAAAAAAATGCCATTCAATTATGTAGCCCCTTGCAACTCACGTGGCACACTGGGAGCCCACCCCAGTGTGACAAACTGTATTCATATATATTGCCTCTTCTGACCTGTCGGCATTATGTGCCCCCCAACTCATGTGGCGCACTGGGAGCCCACCCCAGTGCACCCAAATGTTTATTTTCCCTTTCCCCTTCCAACATTTGCATGCCCAATCCCCATATCAGCATCATGTACTCACCCCAACTCATGTGGCACATTGGGAACCCACCCCAGTGTACCCAAATGCATGTTTTCTTTTAATTTCCTGTAAATAAAGAAAATCTTCCCCTGACACATTTTTTTACCTGTAAAAAAGAAAACTGTCCCTCATCATCGCCCTAGTCCCTCCCCCATCTCCATCCTCCCACTCAGCACCCACCTCCTCTGACCCCCCTTTACCCCATAATTACATCTGGAGGTCAGCACTGTCATCTTCTCTGAACCGGGACACGTCTGCACTCAAAAGTCAAACTGCAAACTGAAGAATGAAAGGTGAGTGTGCTATAATGGCATTAAAAAGAGTTTTCAACTTGTTGATGAATCAGCCGTTTTTTTGAATTTTGGCCCCAAATTTTCAATATGGGGTTCTTGGGACACCACCTCATGAACAGTGTCACTGTCATTTTATTACTTCATCCTCAAAGGTGATATCATGGTAGCTGCACGGAATCACCTATTGGGACCAATTAATGAAACGATAGTGCCACTGTTCATGAGGTGAGGTCCCAAAAAGCCCATGTTGCAAATTAGGTGGAAAAATGCCAAAACATGATTGCATTACGAAAGTGCGTAGTACAATTTCTATGCACACTCCTAGCTTTGCCAATTTTTTATATTTTCACTCCAGATTTTCAAATTGCCATTTTTGCACACCTCCTTTTTAACAGTTCAGCTGCCATTTTTCATATCCCGCCCAAAATGTGTTTTCACATCTGTGGCACAGAATGATGCAGTCACTCTACAAAATCACCTTCCAGGACAAGTGAACAAAATGACACTGGCACTGTTCATGATGAGGGGTCTCAAAAAGGCCATGTTGAAAATTTGGTGCAACACCTCCAAAAAATGGCCAAGTAACACCCAGGCATTCAATAATTTCTACACACACAGTTACTTTGGTCACTTGGCAACTCATCACAGCCCTATCAGCTCTGGCTCAAGTTTGTTTAAATACTGCTTCAAATTGTATTATTGCTCTAGCTCTCCAGGCTTTTCAGCTATCCTAGGGGGTATTTCTGATTTACATGCTGCTGGTAAAAAACATTTTAGAATTGTATGATTTAGTTTATGCCTACTCTTCTTGTTGGCACAATGCTTCTATAGTGTATGGGAGAGTGCTGTTGTGTATAAAAATCGACGGAAACACAGTGCTGTTGTACCATTGATGTGACGTCAACATGTTGTTGTACCATCTTGAGGACATCACATCGATGGTACAACAGCATGGAACGCGGGTGTGCATCCGCGTAAGTTAAGCGTCACATTTCCAGGAAATGGCTGCGGCAGTAAGAAAGAACCCAAAAGCAAGGAATGCCAGACAAAGTAGGGAAATCATATTTTCCCCCTACCAAACAGCCACCGTGTTTAAATGTATTTGATGAAAAATGTTGTCTGCTAGATCAGGAGAGGGATTGGGACTGATTGGGACTGGTTGGTAGGGGAGTCAATGTTGGAAAGCATGTCTTTTTTACTTTTTTTTTTTTAAACAAAAAGTAAGCCTCCAGCAGTGCATTTTCGGTGTACTGAGCCCATACACTATACAAGATAATGTGTGGTCATCAGTTAACAACATCGCTGAATTCACTTCTTGTGGTTACCGGGCAACAGTAAACCTCTCGAGCTTCACTTTCGAGGTTTACACAGTTGCCATGGTAACCTCTTGAAGTGAATACAGCGTGTGTTGTTAACTGATGCCCATACATTATCCTCTATGTGTTCTACTATAGAACTCTGTGGCTGAGAGGGACATAAACTACAGCATACAGCTCTAAAATGACAACACCAGAGTGTAAAGAAGAAATACCCACTGAGGTTACTAAAAGGTCTGTATACTGTAGATGGAACAATAACAGAAACTTAACTAGTACTTAAAAAACAGCTTCTTTTGGGAAAAATGCTGAGTGCAGTTCTGGGTGGATGGACATTTCTGTCAGCAATATAGGTTCTCACAATCTCTGTATTGCATTGTACCATGCAGCTGATGCAAGTCCATGCATAGTCCCCTGTGGATGTTGCCAACTAGCCTGTTATCAAATGAAAACTCTATTTGCACCTATTAATATCTAGGCCACAAACTGAACTGCCACATAGCCATTGGGGACTCCTTACCCTTGACCTGTACAACATGTACAGTATGTGTAAGGCAGATATATGTAGCAGGGCCCAGAAAAGAGTCTGTTTGGAATGCATTTTGTAATATCCCCATTGTGACTCCGAACTGGGCACCTTTTTAAACATTATGAAATCTTTCAATCTTCTTAGTGATGATGTTCGTCAACCCCATAGTAATGGTACACAGTGAAAAATGTTTAGTCACCAATTCTTGAATTAGATGTTGGAACATGAAGAGTTAATGTGGTTAGAGAATGCAGAATGTCTGAGCTCATGAACTGGCCTTAGAAATTCTGTTTTGACTTTTAATTAATTCATTGATTTTAAATGTTTTACTAGGAAAGACATGTTTAGCTGATAAAAGCTTGTTTCCAAATGCATCCGGGGGGATATGAAAGTACAAGAGGAGAAAAAATAAATACTAGTTAACTGCATTACAAAAACATACAGTAGTTACATTCTGCAATAAAGTACATCAAATGTGCATAATCATAAACATTGCAAGGCATAACAGTACAACAAAGCATATGTGGTAGTTAAAAGTCGAATTGGATAGTTGAGGGGAAATTAATCTACCCCACAGGAATAGCAGGGGAAGGGGGGAGACCATTATGGACAGAGCAATATGAGTACACAGGAAGGAGAACAAAAAGGTAAGGGTCTTAGACAGTTGCAGGTGGGAGTAGAACTGTCATGAGGAAGAAACTTAAGGAGGACATAAGGGAGAAGGGAAAAGGTAGAAGAGGCAGAGTGGATTGAGCAGAAGTGCACCTCACCCTCCAACAAGACCCACTCAGAGAACATACACAGAAATACCCCATCCCCAACCTCCAAAAAAATACCCACACTGGTCCCATTTAAATCTTCACACACACACACATACACGCACGCACGCATGCATGCACACACACACGTTAAAGTCCCCAAAACACATGGTCCCACATGTGTACACACAAGACACACACACACACAACAAGCCACCATTCAAAACAGACAGACAGGCAGACAGACACACACAAAAAAAAACCCTGTTCAGAACACTTCCCACCACCGCCCCCAAAAGACCTGACTCCCTCCCAGCTCACCCTCCCCCAACACACACAGGCCAGCTCAGTACAGTAGCTCCCTCAACAACTGATGCAAGTGTTCAGAACCCCATACACAGATCACATTCAGAACCTTCTGTTGCTGGTGTCACAGATTGCTCCTCTGCTGCTGCACAGATGGACCAGTCAGGATTTATTTAACTCTTCAAAGCATTGTGCAGAGCTAAAAAAATTAGGGACTCTGAGCCTCAAAGATAACATTTTGTTTTGAAAATTAGTTTTCCTTTTTGCTATTGTGAGATAATCTCAGAGGTCAACAGTTAGCTGATGCCAGTTAGGCTGACCATGTATTTGCTTGCGGTGTGGCTGTAATGGAGGTGGGTTGGGGGGTGACAACACAGAAGTAGTTTGTTTAGTGATTATTTATTTGTTCTGGTATATGACTTTTCATTGTAACTGAATGTTCTACATTGTCTTGGCTAGCTATCGTGTTTTATGCATGTTTTACTTTTGTATTATATTAGGACGAAAATGAAAATTGGGGATATACTGTACAGCATTACAGGGATCCAGTCCTCTAAATAAATAAATATGAATTTGCGTTGCAACACAAGAGTGCTGCTTTAATAAGTAAACTGATTAACAGAGAAGTACATAGTTTCTTTTGTTAGGAAAACAGTTGCAAAATAGCAAAAGTTTTTGTTGAGTCTAAAATGTCTTCCATAATTAATTTAATGCTCTTTAATTATTATAAAAAACATTGCAAGGAATACACTTTTTAAGCTTCCTGTCATGCAGTGTGGGGGGGGGGAGGGATGATGTCCTGAATACAAATTACAGAGATAGGTGTTTTTGGGAATAAATAACACAGATCTTTAAATATTCTAAACTCTACTCTGTCTAATTCTCTCTCTTTCCACTTTGCTTAAAGGACAGTTTATTTTATTTTAAAATGTTTGGTCAGAAGAGACACACTAAGCCAAGGCTTGTTTCCAGGTACACCCTGGGAGCACAGGGAAGTTAAGTGACTTGCTTATGGTCATACAGCATGCAAGTGGTGGCTGTGGGATTCAAGCCTAGTTCTCCAGGTCTGCAGCTCAGTATTCTTAACCACTGCCTCCCAATAAGACTGCCATATTCAAGAAGTGGCAGCAGTATATGCAGGGCAATTTATTTCTTATTTCAATGTAAGATAATTTTTAAGATGATATAATAGAGGTTGCCCTATTAAAGGGCAACCCAGGTTGTCACTGGCCTCCCTGGGATCAGCAGCTTAGCTGAAGGGAGAAGGAGGAGGGAAGGGAGGGCCAAGGCAGAGGGTAGGAGAAAGGGGGGAGGGGGGAGAAGTGATGTCAGAAGTGGGAGAAACAATGAGGTCATGTTGAGGGGTGGGGAGTGATGAAGTAATGGAGCAGGTGGCAGGAGATGATTGGGGCAAAAGATGAAATAGGAGGGGACAAAAACGGGTTGATAAGGGGTTGCAGGGAGGAGATATCCCTCTCTCCACTGCAGCTGAGTAAGTTTAACTTAACTGCTGTACAGACATCTCGAAGTAGTAGATTTTCTTCTGAACTAAGGTAAGGCCTAGGGCTGCCAAGGCCTTGCTTGGGGATTAAATGGCCGAGGGGCAGGGTTTTTGCCAGGTTTATCAGCCTGGACCAATTTTCAGTGAATTACATGACAGATTTTAGACATATATTGTTTATATTTTGGTTTGCAGTGCTTGCAATGCATAAATTTTCCTTTTTGTGTCATTTTCAGTTGTTGGGGGCCCTGTGTGGGATTCCAGGGAGGCCCTGCAGGTAAGTGACCCAGACGCAAGGTAATAAAAAAAAAAATTCAGAGAAAGGAATCTAAAGAAAAGGTGTTTTAGAGCACCTAAGATGCAGCAAGGAGGTGCAGGCTGTGGTCTTCTGGTGAAGGCTGATGCCAAAGGAGTGCCACATACTCAGTAACTGACTGACTGAAAGGACGCGGTCTGACCGTGGGGGTGCAGGACAAGGCATTGTTGACCAGGCATATGCCATGATTATCCAGCGGTCAACTGAGATGCCACCCCAGTAGCAGGTGAAGTGCACATGTGGGCTCTTGTGGCACCCAGTCTGGAACCTGAGGGCTGGCAAGGGGGAATGGCAGCTGGCACCTAAGTGTGGGAGGGATGCTGGCAAGAAGCCCCACAGAAGAGACAGCTTTGGGGAGGTTCTTGGGGGGATGCGAGAGGTTGGATGGGTGGAAAATGGGAGCATTTGCCTGCACATGGAGGAAAAGAACACTGGTTTTGGGTGAAGTTGGCAACTACTGCCACATGGCGGGGGGGTCAGGGAAGAGGCTTGCCATGGCATCCATGGCTTGGCCAAATGAGTGAAAGGGGGAGACTGGAGTGCAGTAGATGGAATTTAATAGCTCAAAGGCAGATGGGCAGAGCTGTGACCCATTTTTTGGCTGATGGCCGTGAGGGATATGGGGATCCAGAAAGCCCATGCCCTGGGGGCAGCCCTCACAGTGGCATGTTTTGCGGGCACTACGGGTAGCAGCCTGTCATCAGCGCTTGGAAATGGGAAGGCAGGTGAAGCCAGCAGGAGGGTGCCATGAGAAATGAATGGTGGAGAGCAAGTACAAAAGGCAAGACATGATGGGGGAGTGGGTACCAGATATTGTAGAATTGGGCAACCATCGCTTAGAGGAAGGGTTAGGAGGCACTGTCACATGGCAGGGAAGGGGACTGTGACCCGTTGAACTTAGAAGCAGCATAGAACAGGGAGAGGCCTGGGACAATAGAGGTAGTTTTACCAGGGTTTGTGCAGAATCAAAAAATAAAAAGATAAGGCAGTGCTAGAGGCAGGCCACCCACGAGGAGTGCAAATGGTTGGGGGGATAAGTGGGAGTTGAGGCTAGGTGACAATTTTCAGTGGCAGAGAGGTACACACCAACACAGTGCTCTCCAAGGTGGGGGCAGGGATTCGGCAGAGCAGACAACTGGCCAGGGAGCCTGCCCAGTTAACAGGCTGAGCCATGTGGGACATTGGGAGGCGTGTTGGGAGTCATGGTCCTGGTGCTATGCGTTGTTGGTTTAAATCCCTTACAGATGGAGAGTTGGGGGGCCAGAATGGTATTAATGTTTCTATCAGCACTGCAAGTGGTACAGTCCATTGGAATCAAGGGCATATCACCCACCAGCATGTGCATTTAAGAGGTTGGACTGTAACCCTCCCAGCTCATTCAGGCTGGAGGTGAACTATGCTATGCATTTCAACAAGGGGTGGAGCAGGGGCGGAACAGGGGGAATAAGGAGATAGGAGGAGTGGAGGCTAGGTTAGGGGGTGCATACGCCTAAAGTGGAACCTAATCACTGCTTATATGTTCCAGGATGGCTCCTAAAAAGGCTTAGAGGCAGAAGGCAAGTGAGGTGCTAGCCCCATAAGCTGCAGAGCTCATGGAGCAGGTGCAGGTGATTATCAAGGAATCCAGGGCAAAAGAAGAGATAGAGAGAAGGGAGGACAAGAGGAAGGAACTGTCAGTCAAGAAGGGGAGGCCCAAAAAGAGGCCTACCAGGAGCAACCCAGACGAGGGTGGTGAGCTTCAATTGGACATGGGTAAGGTACCAGTGGTATACCTGTCGGTGGAGGGTAGTCTGAAAGATTGCTTGGCAGGCCTTATGGATAAACAAGGTGAGAAAGATTGGGAGGAGGTTGATAAGGTGTGGAAGGAATTACAGGAGGAAAAGAAGGTGAATAAGACAGCGGTTAACACTGGGGTGGGGAAGGGGGGCAGCAAGGCCAGCCACAGGTGGCCCCCAGGGATGACCTTGGGGGATCATGTCTCCCAGGCCCTCAAAGAAAAGATTTGGAAAGGGGAGTAAGTGGACATGTTTGCCTTGGTTGATAAAGACTCGGCAAAGAAATATGAGCAGAAGGAATTGGTGGGCAATTCCGAGATGGCAGTGGTCCTCACCATAGAAAGGAAGACTAGTGAGGAGATGAGTTTCAAAGGGAAAACATTTGGTGCCTGGATGGAGGGTTTCACACATTTTACATAGATACATAGATACATAGACAGTGTCTGCAGATAAGGGCCTGTGGCCCACCCAGTCTGCCCATTTGAGCTTGTAAGTTCAGTTTATGTTTTCCTAGAAGTCTGTTGCCCCTTATCCCTGACCTCCAGAATTCCTTAATGTCTATCCCATGCATTCTTAAATCCCGTGATTGTTTCGGCTCCCACCACTTCCTCTGGCAGGGTGTTCCACTTGTCCATCACCTGTTCTGTGAAGAAATTCTTCCTCACGTTTCCTCTGAATCATCCTCCCTCCAACTTCATCCCATGCCCTCTAGTCCTGCAACATCTTTTTCACTTAAAAATAGTGTATTCCTGCACCCTGTTCCTCCCTGTAAGATACTTGTATGTCTCTATCATATCCCCTCTCTCCCTCTTCTCCTCCAGGGAGTACATATTCAGTTCCTGCAACCTGTCCTCGTAGGACTTGTGATGCAATCTATGTACCATCTTTGTTGCCCTCCTCTGAACCTTCTATACCCTGTCTATGTTCTTATGTAGGTAAGGTCTCCAGAACTGTACACTGTACTCCAGGTGGGGCCTCACTAGTGTCTTGTATAGTGGAATTATGACCTCCCTTTTCCTGCTAGTAATGCCCCTGCCTATGCATCCCAGCATCCTATTTGCTTTACCTGCTGCCTTGTCACACTGTTTCCCTACCTTGAGGTCATCAGAGATGCTAACCCCAAGATCCCTTTCCTGCTTGGTGCATGCTGTATCCTCACCCCCCAACTGATATATTGTGCCAGGGTTTTTGTGCCCCATATGCATTATCTTGCAATTCTTTGCATGGAATTTCAACTGTCAAACCCCTGACCATTCTTCAAGTTTCTGCAGGTCCCTTTTCATTCTGTCTACACCCTCTGTCTGTCTACTCTGTTACAGAGCTTTGTGTCATCAGCGAACAGTTAAATTCTGCCTTCTAGGTCCTGCGCAATGTCACTGATGAAGATGTTGAATAGGACCGGTCCCAGCACTGATCCCTGTGGTACCCCACTGGTCACTGTTCCCTCTGTGGAGTGACAGCCATTTACCACCACCTTCTGTGTCCTGCCGCCCAGCCAGTTACCTACCCACCACACTACTGTCCTGCCCACACCCATATTCCCCAGTTTGTGTAATAGTCTTCTATGTGGCACAGTGTCAAAGGCCTTGCTGAAATCCAGATAGGCCATGTCCATTGCCCTCCCCTGATCCACCTCCCTAGTCACCCAGTCAAAAAATTCAATGAGGTTGGTCTGACATGACAGCCCCCTGGTGAAACCATGCTGCCTTGGGTCCTGTAGTCCATTGGCAACCAGATGCTCCACCAGTCTCTCCTTCAGTAGTGCTTCCATGATCTTCCCCACTACCGAGGTGAGGCTGACTGGTCTGTAGTTTCCTGCTTCCTCTTTGTTCCCACTTTTGTATAAGGGGACTACATCTGCTGTCCTCCAGTCTTTGGGTACCTCCCCTCTTTCCAGTGATCAGCTAAACAGGATAGCCAGAGGTTCAGCCACCATCTCTCTTAGCTCTTTAAGGACCCTGAGGTGCACCCCATCTGGCCCCATCGCTTTATCAACTCTTATTACTTCCAGTTCCTTCAGGACCCTTTCGAGTAAAGGGACTTGTGTCCATTTCTGCACCATTCTCACCTTGTACTCCCTTCAGACCCATTACCCTCCTCTTCCTCAGTAAAGACTGAGCAGAAATACCTGTTCAATATGTCAGCTTTACTGTTGTCATCCTCAACGCAGCCCGCATCCTCCCCCTTCAGTCTCACTACCCCTCCCTTTGCCTTTCTTTCTTCACTTATGTACCTGTAAAAGGTTTTGTCCCCCTTACCCACTGATTTTGCAATGTGTTCTTCTGTCTGAGCTTTGGCTTCCCTTACTGACCTCCCTGCCTCCCTTTGCTTCTCCTGGTACTTCTCCCTGTCCCCTTCTGCCTGTGTCTTTTTGTATTGCCTGAATGCAATCTTTTTGGCTTTCACTTTCTTTGCTACCTCTTTGGAAAACCATAATGGTATCCTCTTAATTTTTCTCTTGCTAACCTGCTAAATGAGATGCTCTGACTTGGACAGTGGTTGATTCAGGTGCATTGTTCATCTGGTATTTGCAAGATTCAAACCTAGGACTATCAGGACTTTTGGCTTATAACTGAATGTTCTAACCTCTGTGCTACACTGCAGACCTTTTAGTGCAAATATGCTGCAGAAAAAGCCAGATCTGGCCATCCCACTCCTTACTTACTCAGCTATTATTAGGGATGCATATAGAGTCAAGAGTGGGTGTGGATGGCTGGTCTATGATGAGAAGTTCTTTATTTATTTAGCTTTTGTTAACCAGGTAGGTACACTAGACAAGACAATTGCCTATTTTCAGGTATGACCCAGGAGAGTACAAGAATAATAGATTTAAGTATATACAATGACATTGTACAAATTAGACATGTTACAGTTCATGTGAGGATGCAGATTCAACACAGCATACAAAACATGGTAAGGCATAGATTATACAGTATTAACGTAACAAAAATAAACACCTTGTGGGAGATAAGAGCAGTAATGTTACAGATTCAACACAGCGTACGAGTGTGGTAAGGCATAGATTATACGGTATTAACATAACAACATAAACACCTTATGGAAACCAAGAGCAGTTCCAGGGGCACAGTATTGAAATCCTTCAAATGTGACACTATATACAGCTTAGCAACCTCTTGGAGTCTGGTCTTTTGTCCAGGAGTAGCTCCAGAGCAGAGGAGTGCTGTGATGGATCAATTCACTGGGGTTTGAGGAAGCCACAGGCTGAGGCAAGTTTGAGATGGTTCCATAGGGAGGAATGGAGACACATCTGTGAGTGTGCGGCAAGGACCTTTGCAGGGAAGGAGTTCCACAGTCTGGGAGTGAATGCAGCAAAGTCCCACCCACCCATTAGAGTCCATGTAGCCAGTGTCTTGAGGAGGACCTGGCCCTGGGACCTGAGGGAGCAGGAGGAGGAGATGGACTGGACAAGAAATTTCACAAGCCCTGGAGGGGTGCCAGTGCCATGGACCTTTCCGGTGAAGCACCCTAAGGCGAAGTCTATGTGGTTAGCGGGTGAGAGCCAATTTAGCCTGCTATAGAGGTCGTAATGGTGAGTGACACAGGGGGCAGCCAGTGCAAAGCAGCAGACATTATTGTAGGCAGTGGGCCACTTAGTGAGGTGGACTTTGGATGAGCGGGCAAACAAGAGGAGCCCATAGCAGAGTGAGGGTAGGAGCAACCCTCTGGCAAGTGCAATCCGAGCTGCCAGAGTAAGATTACTTTTTGCTCTGTATGCCAGACCCAGTTTGCAGTTTACAGTCTTGCAAGTATTCTGAATGTGGCGGCCAAGGTCAAGCTGTGGGTCCAACGTCACCCCAAGGTATTTAAAGTTGTCAGTAACTGAGATCTTCACCCCGTCGACACCAGAAACACATAGTGGAGTGGGGTGGCCTTAATCTTAGCCTGAGACCCAAAGTGCATCCCTGGGTTTTCCTGAGATTTAGAACCAACTTATGTGACAATATCCAGGATTGGGTGTTCCTCAAGTCCTCGCTCAGGTGGTGATTTATGACCCCTATCACATTGCCATTGCACAGGGACATTAGGTGAGATGTTACACTGTCTGAACTGTGGATCAGAATGTTATCTGCACAAGGGGGGCAGGTAATGAGGGGAAAAACAGCAGTGGGGCAGTGGGGTCAAAAGCTTGCTGGGCATTTAACAAGGCCAGCTGCCAGTGGACCAACTGCAAGTATAGACACGCTTGCTCAGGATGCGGCAGCATGCACTCCGTTTTCAGATGCAAGACGCATGGGGATCGGAACGGGGAAACTCAACAGGGACAGCCCTTTTGGGGAGGATACAGTGGGGAGAGGGGAGGTTTCAATAGGCAAGGGGGTAGTTTCAGATGGCAGAATGGGAGCGGTAGCTAAGGGGCCCGCTAGGCTACTACAGACAGGGGCAGTGGGAAGGGGGGGTTCCCGATGGTGCGGTCACTGGTTAAGGCACAAGTGGTGATTGTGTGGACCAAGGAATACCCAGATTAATGGGCAGCAGCAGTGTTGCAGGAGGGGTTCACATAAGGTTTTAATCTTTATTATATGGGAGTTAGGAGAGCTACGAGGGCAACGAATCTGGAATCAATAAAGGGCAAAGAGGAGATAGTGGAGAAGAAGATAAAAAAGGAATGGGAGGTGGGGCTGGTGGAAGGGCCTTTTGAGGACCTGCCTTTTGAGAATCTTAGGGTCTCCCCTTTGGGCATAGTGCCCAAAAAGACTCTAGGGGAATATAGGATGATACCACACCTCTCATACCCTGAGGGAGAGTCAGTTAATGACGCCATCACCCCAGGTACAAGTTTGGTGTCATACGAGACACTGGACAATGCCATGGACCTGATAAAGGAGAGGTCTGGGCTTTGGTTGGCCAAGACTGACATCAATTCCAGCTCCTTCTTGTCCAGGAGGAAGATTGGGAGTTGCTAAGTTTTCAGTTCCAGGGGAAGTACTACTTCGATAAGGTGATACCAATGGGCTGCTTGGTGGCATGTGCGACCTTTGAAGTATTCAGTACTTGGGTGCAGTGGGTTTTTATGGAGAGGCACAGACAGGGAGCATTCATCCACTACCTGGACAATTTTCTCCTAATAGGGGAAGGGAGGGAGGCCACCCTAATCATGCTAAGGAGACAATTTTGCAATTGGGATCCCTTTGGCGAGGGACAAGTCTGAAGGACTGAGTAGATGACTTGAATTCTGAGGGATTGAACTGGATTTAGAGCAACAGTGCTACAGGTTGCTGGGGGACAATGTGGCTAGATTGAGATCACTCATCCAGGGGGATGAAGGGATGTTGGAGGGTACAGCTTAAGACAGTTCAGCAGGTGCTCGGACATATGAATTTTGCATGCTGGGCAGCTGCCCTGGGCAGAATGTTCACCAGGTGGTTGGCCAGGGCATAGGCAAAACCCAGGCTTCCACAACACTGGATGGACATTGGTAAAAGGATCAGGGATAATCTGAGGGCATGGGAGGCATTTCTGGGTGGGCACAATGGGGTGACATTGTGGAGAGACAAGTGGGTGGATGGGGAGGCTCTTGAGCTATTCACAGATGCGGCAGGTAGGATAGGTCTGGGGGCCCTATTGCAAAGCGAGTGGATGTCAGAGGTGTGGCCTCCCAGGTGGGTGGAGATGGGGCTGACAATGGACATTATGTTTCTGGAAGTTTTCCCATATGGGCAGCCCATGTCATGTGAGGAGTGTGTTTTTCCAACAAATGGGTTGTCTTCAGGTGTGACAACCTGGCAGTGGTGAACGTGATAAACAGGCAGTCAGGTTTCACTGAAGTGGTGCTGAGGGTAGCGCGGGGGCTAGTATTGGAGAGTCTGAAATTGAACTTGTCCTTTAAGGCTAAGTATATAGAGGGTGTTAAGACCGAGATAGCTGACAGTTTTTTATGTTTACAGATGGACAGGTTCCAGGCACTAGCTCTGAAGGCAGCTGCATGGAGAATGCCGGTTCCATCACACCTGTGGGAGATTGGTTGCCGCAATCCCAGCTGATATTTTGGAGTGCCTGGGCCCCCAACACACTGAAGGCCTATGAGGCAGCATGGAGGGGTTTTCAGTGGTTCCAGGAGAGAACTGGGTAGGAGGTAAGTGACCCAGTTACTAAGGCCCAGGTCGTGAGGTACATGATGGACTGGTTGGAAGCAGGTATGTCAGGTGCCACCATAGGGATACACCTTGACAGTATAGGCATGGTATGCCAATTGCGTGGCTGGGGAGCCCCCACCAGGGCACCAGCAATGCAGTGCATGCAACAAGGGTGGCTCAGGCTACAGGGTCAGAGACCTGATAAGTGCTGGTCGATCTGTAGTGATCTTCTGGAAAGACTAGTGTCCTGTTTGCCATGTGTTTGCTCATCTGCATATGAAACAAAGCTCTTTACTGCTATTTTCTTAGTGATGCATACAGGGGCCTTCAGAGTTAGTGAACTGGTGGCGAAGGACAAAGGGGACAGAGTAGGGAGGTTACAGGACACTGAATTTTCTTGGTCGGCAGGGACAGCCACGATCTGGCTGAGGCGCTCCAAGAGTGACCAGGTAGGGAGGGGCGGCAGGCTGGACCTCATCAAAAGGGGTGAGTCACGGGAGACATTTGTGAAGGTTATCAAAGATTACATGGCAACTAGGCAGCGAGGAAAAGGGGGGTTCTTTAGGCATGGCAAGTGAGACCCGGTGACGGCATCTCAGGTCACAGCCGTACTGAAAAAGGGTATGAATCTCATCAGAGAGGACCCCGCTGGCTGTGTTTCTCACTTATTCAGAATCGGGGCAGCCTCAGAACTGGCTAATTCAGGTGGGTCCCTGCGGAGGTGCAGAGGGTGGGCAGGTGGTTTTCTCAGGCATACAATAGATATATTCGGAAATGACTATTAAACACATGCTTTTTATGTTTTCCAGGGGTCAGGAAGTACAGGGTGGTATGGATCATTGGCCATTCCTTTATACATTGGGCAGATCAATGGGTGGAGTGCACACCCAAGGATCGGCAGCTGGGGCATGACCCAGAGAAAACCTTGATTGAATGGAGTAGACAGAGGGGACTCAAATGGAAAAGGCTGTTACCTTTATTGGAGAACAGCAGCAGAAGGCTGTGGGTGCCAGATATGATTATCATACATGCAGGGGGGGAACGATTTGGGTTCACTGCCCTGGGTGAAGTTGGTTCACATGATTATCAAGGACATGGGGGTTATCAGAGTATGGTGACCAAGGGTTAAGGTGGCCTGGTCTCCTGGTCTAAGATAGTCCCTCAGTGCGGGAGCAATGCTCGGGATGTCCAGGTGAAAGACAAGGCCAGGAAAAGGGTTAACAGGAGGATGGCAGAATGGGCCAGGCAGACAGGGAGTATATATGTAAGACACAAGCTTATCACCCGTGACTCGCCAGGGTTATACAGGGAGGATGGGCACACATATCCTGAGTTAGTAACACAGCTCTTAATGAAGCAATTTGGGAAATGATTGAAAAGTTTCAGGGTTTTGGGGGGAGGGTTCTGCTAGTTTTTAATGGGGGAAGCCCAGAGACCAGCATGGACTGGCCTATTGGCTAGTGGGGAAAATGGGGAGGACCTAGTAGGATGGGGGAAGGGGTATGATAGGGCTTGGCAGGGCTCCCTATGGGGTACTCACCTCAATGGAGACAGGGCTGGAGGATCAGGTGGGACACCTAAGCCCAGAAAGAAGATTGAAGAGGAAGGGGTATTTGGTTCTTAACCCGGGCCCAAGACAAAATACAAGTATTACTGATGATGGTGACAATGAACTGTAAATAAATGATGAAAGCTGGGATGGTATATTAATGTATATTGATGTAATATGGAATTGATGATGATGGGATTTGTAAAGAGAATGAGAATCTGCAGAATGAACTTTGAATGTTGAACCTCTAAAGGAGTATGGAGTGGTTGATTTCAGGGTGGTCCAAGTGACAATAGAGGTTGTCCTATTAAAGGGCAGTCCAGGTTGTCACTGGCATCCCTGGGATCAGCAGCTGAGCTGAAAGGGGAGGGCCCAAGTGTAGGAGAAAGGGGAGGATGAGGGAGAAGTGATGTCAGAAAGGGGAGGGATGATGAGATCATATTGAGGGGTGGGGACTGGTGAGGTAATGGACAGGAGGCAGGAGATGATTGGGGCAACAAATGGAATAGGAGGGGCTTAGCAGGGGCTGATAAGGGGCTGCAGGGTGGAGAGATCGCTCTCACCAATGCAGCTGAGTAAGTTTAACTCCTACCCATCCTCCCTATTAGAACATGGCAGAGTGGCTTATGTCAATATGGGTTACCTGGTGAGGGCAACAGGAGCACTTGGAGTGCCAGGTTGGGTTGCTGAACAAGAGCAACAGTGAAGTATTGTATTGGAAAGGGGAACATGTGGAAAATGGGGTTGAAAAATAGGAGGGCCTTGTAGGACGGGGGGACGGGTACAATAGGGCTAGGGAGGGCTCTCTGTGGGGTACTCACCTCAAGGGGGACAGGACTGGGGGATCAGGTGGGACACCTGAGCCCAGAAAGAAGACTGAAGAGGGAGGGCCTTCGTGTTCTTACACCTGGGCCCAAGGCGAAATACAAGTCTAATTGATGATGGTGATAATGAACTGTAAATAAATTATGGAGGCTGCGATTGTATATTCATGTATATTGATGTAAAGTGGAATTGATAGTGATGGGATTTGTAAAAGCTGAAATATGGTAAAACAATTAAAATGGATATGAGAATTTGATGAATAAACTTCAAATGTTGAACCACTAAAGGAGTGTGGTGAGATTGATTTCAGGGTGGTCCAAGTGACAATGCTTCCAATGTAAAAGTTATTTTTTGGTCTACCTTGCAGTATGCACGTGTTTCTGAAAAGTAAGCCTTGCAATGAGTGACATAATGTACCAAAATATTGTAGTGTGTTACATTTTCCAAGATAGTACAGTCTAAGCATTGTAGTCTTAGGTCAGTAGTTTGTTTCTTTAGACTGTGTTGAGAACTAGCCAGAAAGACCTGTGTCTTTTCATTCAGTAGGAGACTACTGCCAAGGGTTCAGTTCTGAAGTGCAGTAAAGCCCTGCTATAAATTTACCAGAGCCTGAGTAATGCTTGAATCCTTCCAGTTAAGCACAGTATCATTAACACATGTTTGTGTGCTAAAGTGTCAACCAGCTTCAAGAAAAGTATTAATGAATAATGAAAATACCTGGAGATGCAAAATGAAACTGCGGGTACTCGGTCAGTACCACATTCTCTATAGGAGACAGCAGATCTTTACTACACTTCAAAACTGAGCTCTTGGCAGTGATCTCCTATTGAATTGTTCATGGTTTTACCAAATGTTGAGAAAGATTATGGGCAGAAAACATTTTGTTAGCGTGCAATGTTGCCCATATTTAAAACCAGTATTTTGTGCAGTTTCAGTAAATATACTTTTATTTTGCTACCAAAGTCTCCTGAATGTATACAGGCCAGATACTCATTGCTGTGCATTTTTCATTATGTAATCAGATTTTTCCATTTGAAAAGACCACCCTATAGGTTTAGGGCTTATTTCTACCTGATCTTTGTGGTAAAGGTGTAAAAATTCAACACCAGTGCAACTGGTAATCTATGTACAATGCACAAATGTGGTGCCTGTGCACCTGCAGCCTATGTATTTAGTCATTTGGTTTGCTAAAGTGTCAAAATTATGCAAATGTACATTATTTTTAATGCCTGTACCAAACATTGAGGAAGGTTATGGGTGGAAAACATTAGGGTAGTAGGCAATGTTACGAATATTTAAACCAGTATTCTATGCAATTTCAAAAAATATATATTTTTGATACAGTACCATAGTGTCCTGAATGTCTACAGGCAACAGAATCAGTACTGTTCATTTTCTATAATGCACCCACATTTTTCCTTTTTAAAATACAGTACACATAACACCACATATTGTACTGTAGGTTCAGGGCTTATTTTTACCTGATCTCTGTGGTAAAGGTACATCAATGTAGTACCAGTATAACGGGTACTTTCTGTAGAATCCACAAATGTGATGTTTGTGCACTGGATGCCTATATTACATAAACATTTGATTGCTAAAGTGTAGATTATGCAAATTTGCATAATTTGTCATGCTTTTTACCAAATGTAGAGGATGATTGTTTGCAGAAAAACATCTTGGTATTGGGCAATGTTACCCATATTTAAAACAAGAATTTTGTACAGTTTCAGAAAATGTATACTTTTCATATGGCATCATAGTGTCCTGAATGTCCACTGGTCAGAGAATCAATGCTGTGAATTTTTCATTATGAGCCCATATTTTTACATTTTAAAATACACTGGGGCTGGATTTTCAAAGGACCCTTACACCAATGCAAGCTGCATTAAAAATCCCTCTTGCATCAAACCCAGGTGCATCGAATATGGTGTGTTGTATTTTCTAAGAAAGGTCACCATGGCAAAGTCCCCCCAGAATAATGCAAAAGGACCCCTGCAGCATAAGTTTGGTACATGCAGCTATAATTATGGAAGCTGCATCAAAAGGCATGGTGAAAGAAATGGTTCAAGAAATGATGAAGGAAGGTCAGCAACAAGGCTGGGCAAACACAGACACAAGAAAAAATTCACAGAGGCAGAAACCCACATCCTAATAGAGGAAGTGGGTACCCAAATTGACATGCTGCACTCCAGAGGTGGGGACAAGGACCTGTGGGACTGTAGGAAACAGGCCTGAGATGAGGTGGCCACAAGGGTCAATGATGTAAGCCCTGCAAGGTGCACCATAAGGTAGCTCCAGAAAAGGTACCATGACATCAAATGGTGGTCAGTGGAGAAGATAGCCCACAACTGAAGCTGTACCACCACAACGGAAGGAGGACAAAGCCTATTGATGACTCTAAGCAGCCAGGAACAGCACGTAGCAGCACATAACATTAGTTGCACTGTTGAGGAAGACAGTAACCAGGACCTTCTCAGGCTACAGAGCTCTGCAGATATGTAGCAGGCATAGGTGCCAGAACAGGTGGTGTTGATATGGGATGACCCTATCACTGTCAGATCTGATAGTGTATTGCCCTAGCAGGTGCTGAAGTATTAAATGTTATTACTGGGGGGAGGGGCCTGTTGTGCCTGCAAAGCAGCAGTATATGTGTGCCAGCAAAAAAGTATATCATATATTGTATATTACAAAATGCATTCCTGATAGTCAAAGATCCATGGCACAGTATGTTTGTTGTATTCTCAGATACTCATTGTGAAAGCAGCCTATGCAGATAATGTTGTAATTAATTATTCACATCATTAAAGATGACCGCCAGTGGCAAGTGCTAAAACAAACATCCACCAAGATTACCTGTTGATTGCACATGCTAAATTAAAACTGTAGCTTTATGAGGATGTTGGTGTGATATGCGTATGATGATAAATAGCACAACACTACCAAAATGCAGAAGTCACCATGGTGGACATGGTAAGAGAGTGTGAACTGAGACATATGCCACATTGCTGTATCATGGTTCATGAAGGATGGAAATATCAGAAAATTTGTGTATCCTAACATTGTTGCCAGATGAACATTACTGCTGACAATGTGTGTACGAACACCTTCTGCTGCTATAACATGCAGCATGAGCAGTACAATGTGTTAATTAGCAATCACTTCCCTTGTGGCTTGTAGGGTGTTGGCAAAAATCTAGAAAGTACAGGCCTGAGTACTGTTGAGTGGGTTGGGCTGGGTGCATGGCTGCAGCTTGAGTTAAGACTGTACAAAATATGAGAAAGGACAAGTCATTCAGGAGAGCAGCAGTTAATTAGGCACAGGATGCTGCTGTCAGTCATTGGGAGGATACTCCACAGGGTGCGTATAGTAGCTAGCAAACAGAGGCAGTTGTGAGTAGACATACTCAATGGGTGTGAGGAGGCAGAAGGAATAACCTTGTGCAGCCATGGTCATGCCATTCTGCAGATTGTTCTGCCAACAGTGGTATCAGGATGAGGCCAGCCCGCTGGTGCAGTGGTAGCGCTACTGCTTGCGGCGCCAATGACCCAGGTTCAGAAGTGAGCCTGAGGCATCAGAGGGTCAGCAGGGGGGATAAGGTTAGAGCATCTGATGAACTGCTCACCTTCTCCAGGGAGGGAGGATGGAGGGCTCTGGCACTAGTATACCTCCTGGCATCAGCCATGGGGTACTGAGCTGACAGCCATCAAGTACAGGGGTAGTGGGATGTGGTGGATGCTGGTGAGGCATGCACAGGTGTGTGCACCCCCCCCAGTGATGTCACTGCATGTCCACTCCCATCACAGTCCAGGAGGGAGACCACGCAAGGAAAAGGGAAACCCCCATTGACTAGAAAGAAGATGTCACTCCTCAACCCCCATGCTCCATGCCCTCCACCGGATCCTGACCTCCTTGGTACTAACACCCTCCATCCTTCACCTCCACCTTCATGACTTGATTATTGTATGGGAGTGCCAAGGAGCAGAAGGCAGCCCCGTGCCAGGGGACACAAGATGGGGGGCCGCCTTCGGGTGAGTTGTGGGTGGGTGGGATGACCGGGCCTCAGGTTGGAAGGGTCTCAGGCAGGGTGTGAACAGGCTAGCAGTCCACTGATGGGGCTCCAGTCGATGATGACCTGAGGGAAAAAGAACTGTAAAAAAAACCAAAAAAAAACAGTGGTATCAGAGTGCCCCACCCATCCCACCTGTACAGTCTAACATAGTGATCTGCATAGCAACACAGGCACGAAACACACATACCTGATGGCAGAGTTGCTGTGTGAATGAGACACAACATTAGCCCTGGCTCTTTAAAAGATGTCCAAGCCCTTCCACTGGGTTGATGGCACCACTCCCTCCCACCCTAGTCTCAAGCCCTGCAAGCAGCCTTTACAATGGTAACCATGATGCCATACATACATATGCACACCATAGCACCATGAAAGAAGGGTACTGCAACACAACTGGGGAGGGGTGGGTGAAAAGGATGCAATGATATTGGTACACTGACAGCCCAGGACATGCAGAGCACATAGCTGAGAGATGCAAACCAATAAATGTACATTGGACAGTATGACAGGCCTAGCAAGCAACAGTGCAGACAAACTGTGGCACAGCACAGCCTACACCACATGATGGTGGCTCTAGTCTACCTACTGGTGGTACACACAGCAATGCAACTACATGCACTGCAGACAATGTACAGTGACAGATTGATATGGTTGGTCATCACACCATGCAATGATATATGTGTTGTGTCCCTACAGATACCACCGGTGAACACGCAAGAACTGCAGCACCTGCCACCACACACACCCCTCAATAACAGCAACACCAAGGAGAGAGGTGGATAGAACAGAGACAGATGACATTGACAGCACTGGGAGAATGGAGGATGATGACAGGGCAGGAACAGAAGAGCACAGGTCACAGTGAAACCCCAGAGGTTAAACAACAATGGAGTGACAGTGAAGGGAGCATGGTGCCTACACAAGACACCAGTGAGGGGTCGAACAAAGACAGACACCATCCATGCAAACATCACCCAGGATGTCATCACCATATGGTCGGGACTGTGGCAGGAGACGCCACAACAAACTGCAGAAACGATGCACTCAACACTGAAGAGGCAACAAGAAGGGAGATAAAGAGAATACATGGCACCATGGATGAACACCACATTGCCACTGTGGCACGCCACAGCAGAATGGAGGAGGCCTTTGCCGGGGTACAGGACACCATCCAGACTGGGGTACAGTATAGTGTAATATCCTAGGTAGATATCATTGCCATACTGCATGGGATCTATGTATGCACACATAGGCAGACAGAGTCAATTGAGTGCATGACAACAGTGCTGCAGTGTACTATTCCCCAAAACATGGAGCAGAAACATTCCATCACTGTAATTGCTGGTGCACTGCAGACCATCACATAGGTAATATGCCACAGGAAAAACACTAATGCCACAGGACAAAGCATCCACTGGCAAACCATATATGGCAGCCAGGATACCACTGCACCAAGTAACTGGTATTGCAGTGCACACAGCAGTCAGCTATACATGGACAGATGATACATGCAACAGTGGCCAGGGCTACAGTGGATCCAGTAGCCATGGATACAGGAGTCCCTCTGGATATGTATACAGTGTCCCCAGCAGATATGGTTACAGTGGCCACAGTATCCATGATATAGTGGAGTCAGTGGACATGGGTACATTGGGACCAGCAGTCAGTACTACAGTGGACATTGCCAAGTGTTCCATGGCACACAAAGTACGCAGGCCTGCACTGCACACCTGATACAGACCTCTAGTGCTCCACAGCCCCAGGACATCACTGTTCCCACAATCCAGCCCTTCAGTGCTCCACGGGCTCCATTACTCAGTTGTACCACAACCTAGGCCACCAGCACTAAGTTGACACCAGGACCCAATGCTACCACAACCCAGGCCTTCAGCATCCATCAGGCTCCAGTATCCAGTTTGACCAGCACCCAGGTGGCCTTCACCACACAACTGTTTCTAGAACCCAGTGCTGTTACATCTCGGGCCTTCATAACCCATCTCCTGTACTCAGTCCAACAAGCACCCAGGCCTTCACCACACAACTGGCTCCTGAACCCACTGCTGCCACAATCCAGGATTTCAGCACCCAATAGGCTCCAGTACCCAGTCTAGCGAGCTCCTAGGTCTTCAGAACTTAACTGGTTCCCGAACCAAGTTCCACCACAAGCAAGGCCATCAGGACTCAGCATGCTCCAGTGCCCTATCCGACCAGCACCAGGCCTTCACCACTCAATTGGCTTCAGAACTCAGTGTCATCATGACCCAGGCCTTCAGCAATCAACAAGTTCCAGTACCCTGTCTGACCAACACCCAGGCCTTCACTATGCAACTAGCTCCGGGACCCAGTGTTACCACAGGCCATGCCATCAGCACACAACAGACCCCAGAACCCAGTGTAACCATAGCCCAGGTCTCCAGCACTCCACAGGCTCATGCCTTTGGCAATTAGATCACCTGGTCCACAGGGGTCCTCCCACTCAGTACTCAACTGTCATGGAATGTACCACAGCCACAGGTGCACCCTACAGAAAATAGGAGAGGAAGGCTAAGGATAGTGGCATGTCGGACCTTGCACTGTACCAAACAAGCAGCACTACAGTGGTAGCCACCCAGATGTCCCACAGGATAAAGAACAGTGGTACAGATAGGTCTGCATGTGACTCAACTGCCATTACTGCAGTAGTAGCCACACATTGGTCACAAAGGCCACATACAGTGGAAGCACAGATCCAGATGCATGGCAGGAAGAGAATAAGCATGCCACATACCCAGTAGAACAACAGTACTATCCCCAATAGATAGATGTGCCGTGCACAATGTGCAGAAAGATCAAACCTCTCCCTGGTGGACATGTAATACTCTTGAGACATTTACAATATGCCATGCAGAACACATGCTGCGAAATGTGTTAAGATTCATTTTTGGTACTGTATTGTAACCTGGTAATGGCCACTAGATGCAACTGTCTCCAGAGGCAACCTGGGAGCAGTGGGGTTGTTAAGTGACTTGCACATAGTCTTGCAGTATGTAGGTGAAGGTTGTCTGAAACAAACCCAGGTCTGCTAGCTATACCAAGCTGCACCCTTCTCCAGTATCCTGTCTGAATCAGATGCCCTGAGCAACCAGTTTACCCATCCCACTGTCCCAGCCATACATAAAACCAGTAATGGTGTCTGGAGCCACCACCTCCTCCGGCAGCCTGTTCCATGGCTACACCACTCTTGTAACATACTAAATTTCAAGTAGCTCCTGAATCTTCCTCCTGTCAGCTGCTGCCTATGACCACGACTGCATGCTGGTATGCAAGTTAAATATTTACCCAAAGATCACCCTGTTAAATGCCTCTCAGCCTTTGAAGGTCACTGCAATATATCTTTTCTCCCTCCTGGTCACCATTGATGACATATTAAGTGCCTTGAGGCTCTTCACATAGGACATGCCCTACTTGCCCTGTATCATTTGTGTTACCCTACATCTCACTTCAGTAAGCCTATCCCTAGATATCAGTAAGGCATTCAACACTGTTCCACATAGGAGACTTGTAAACAAGCTGAGAAACCTAGGAGTGGGTCCTGAGACGGTAAACTGAGTGAGAAACTGGTGGGCAACAAGAGACAGAGGGTAGTAGTAAATGGAGTGCACTCCAAAGAAGGGAGGGTGACAAGTGGGGTTCCACAGGGATCAGTACTGGGTCTCATCCTCTTTAATTTCTTTTTTAGTGACATTGCAGGTGGGGCTAGAAGTGATGGTATGCCTCTTTGCAGATGACACAAAGATCTACAACAGGGTTGATGCAAAAGGAAGGGTGGAAAGGCCGAGAATCTGTAATATGGTAGACATAGCGAGGAGGGGATGGAAAAATGAATAGTGATCTAGGAAAGTTAGAGGAGTGGTTAAGGGTATGACAACTAGGTTTCAATGCAAAAAGTGTAAAATCATGCACTTGGGGCACAGAATCCCAGGGGCAGAGTACAAAATGGGAGGGTAGTATTAACCACCACCAAACAGGAAAGGAACCTGTAAGTAATCATAACTGATGACCTAAAGGTGACCAGGCAGTGTGACAAGGCAGTAGATAGAGCTAGTGGGATGCTAGGGTACATAGGGAGGGGTATCACCAACAGAAAGAGAGAGGTGGTGTTACCTCTGTATAGATCACTGGTGAGACCTCACCTAGAGTACGGTGTCCCATTCTGGAGACCACATCTCCTAAAGGACATGGAAAGGGTAGAGGCGGTACAGAGGAGAGCAACCAAAATGTTGCACGACCTGCATCACAAGCCCTATGAGGAGAGACTAAAGGAACTCAATATGTACACCCTGGTGGAAAGAAGGGAGAGGAGGGATATGATAGTATCATTAAAATACATCAGGGGTATAAATAACATTCAAGAGGGAAGCATTTTTCAGAAAAATAGATGCTCAAGAACAACTGGACATGCTATGAAGCTGGAGTGTGGAAACTCAGGCAAGATGAGAGGAGGTACTTATTCATATAGAGGGTGGTGGACATCTGGAACAGCCTCCCAGCAGAGACGGTGGTGGCAAAAATGATAACTGGCTTCAAGAATGCATGAGATAGATATAAGGGAACCTTAGAGGTAGGGGTAGGGGTAGGGGGGGAGCCAGAGATCAAGTAGGGTCTGCGGTTTTATAGTAGGTAGGAAAAATGGGCAGACTACTGTAGGTGGGCCACAAGGTCCTTATCTGCCAACAATATCTATGTTTCTGTGTTTCTATACCTATCTGTCCTGAGGTGAGGACCCCAGAACTGGATGTAGTTCCGCCTCACTGAAGCTCCTTTCTGCTGTCAGTGTCCCTCATAGAAACATAGAAGCAGAAAATGCAATGGCAAATAAGGGCCACCGGACCCACCCAGTCAGCCTTTTTTTTTTTTTGATACATCCAAGCATCCAGTTTGATGTGATATAATCTTTGTTGCACCAACTCGATTGCTTTATTGAGTCACTGATGATACTCCCAAGGTTTTGTTCCTCTGCCATGGTAGTGTGTCCCATCCCTCCCATCCAATACTCCATCCCGGGGTCTTGTTCTCTAGGTGCACCATGTTGCACTCTGAATATTCAGGTGCCACACCCTTGACCACCTCTACAGCTGCTGCACATCTCTCTACATGTCCTGTATTCCCTCGTTACTATCCACACTCCCACAAAGCTTATTGCCACAGCCTGTCCTGGATCCCCTCACCAATGCTGGTGATGTACATGTTGAAGAGGACCAAACCAAGTACAAACCCCTGTGGAACCATGCTTTTGACCTCCTCCCCTTTTACCACATTGACCACTACCCTCTGCTGCTTCCCATGTAGCCATTTACCTACCTAGTGTACTATAACCATAGCCTTACCCAGATCCTCCATCCTCTTCAGCTATCACCTGTGGGGTACACAGTTAAATAGTTTTCTGATGTCAATGCAGAGCACGTCCACAGCATGGCCCTCATCCAGTACACTTGTTACCCAGTCACAGTAAACTTATTCTGACAGGATCTCCCTATCATGGCTCTGTGTCACTTACTGCCCCAAAAAACGGTGTTATCCAAGTAGTCCATGAGATCCTCATTGACCTGTGATTCCTGCTGTTGTCCTACTATAGAGGTATGACTGACAGATCTGTAGAACCCTGTCTGGTCCATGTCTTCTCACATTATGGGGAAGAATTATGTCATATATCAGGGGTATTCAATTAGGTTTTGGGGCGGGCCATGTAAAGGCCATGTCAGACTCTTGGTGGACCAAAGTATTGCCGTTCAATTTTTTGCACAATAAAATGACTGCGGCTCACATACACTCCACCTATAGCCCATTTTTAATGTTGCAGCCATGAAGAAGCATGTTTCCATGGCTAACATACACTGTACCACTGACACATTTATTCTGTTGCAGTCACATAATTTGATTCAGCATGCTTCTGAGGATGACACACACTTGACTACTACTGTACACTTACTGACCTGGTTGTTAGGCTGTAGCCATATGAAGCATGGTTCAGTACAAGTATTCAACTGTCCAACTTACACAAGTAATATTGAGATGTAGCCACCAACATCGCAAAATGCTGTTGCAAGTTTGGAGGATCATCTGAAGATGAAGTGTCCATTCCTGTCAAGCAGGATCTATTTTAAAGGCTGTTTCAGCATGGGATGTGATAGCTTGTTCAGCATACCGATGCATCACTAATACTCAAAGAATTAGCTGCAATGCTGTGTTGTTGATTTTTTCCTGAAAATAACAGCAATAAAGAAAAATGAAAATATGTGGCATCACGCGGATAAACTGACCAGACGGAAACGGCGGTGGACCACAAAACATGCTCCCTGATTGGAGCATCAATGTGCGCCTGTTCAGGTACCCAGTCCCTGTCCTCTAGGAAAACTAGTGTGGCTTTTGCAGAAGCCTTGACTTCAGCCACCCTACTGCACTACATCAAGTTGTTACTGATAACGCTTTTTCGAAAAGCACCAAATAAAGTTGCTGTGTTCCATTCGGTCTGTGCCTCCCCATCTGTCTATTTCTCTCACTGTCTCATGGTCTCTCTCTGTCTGTCTGACACTTACTTTTGCTCTCCCTTGCATATTTTGAATGCTTTGTCTTACTGTATGTACAATGCATTGCATTAGGAACCATCTGGGGGCCAAACAAAAGTCCGTTGCGGGCCAGATCTGGCTTATGGGCCACCGATTGAAGATCCCTGCCATACAACTTCCAATCCATCAGAACCACTCCTCTCTTTAGGGGTCTGTTGACTAGACCCACCAGGGGACTTGCCAGTTCTGGTGGCAGTTCTTTTAGTATCTTTGGATGCAATGCATCTGAACCTGGGGCCTTATGGACCATTATGGCTGCCTCATCTCTGGGACACCCATAATGTCCACATTGATGTCACTTTCTGGCAAGGGCCCACCATCCTTCCTAATGAAAACTAGAGCAACATTACTTTGTACAGATGGCATCCTTTTGTCCATCTACTTCAATTGCCCTAGCCCCCTTTGTTAGCTGCACAATTCCCCCTCCATTTACCTGTTGTCACTAATATACCTGTGTGTTATAACTGTGAGGTGATGCACTACAAGGGAACACAGCAGTAATACATCTCAGCATGTGTGCAACATTGAAGTCACAGTATGTTATTGCCCTCATCCACACAGAACCTCACCCATGTCAAATCCCTAGAGGAGCAATGCACACTTGGCTTATAGGTATATATGAGTAGCAGTAGGTTACTAGTAGTCCATTCGCCATGAATAAAGAAACCATACTGTATAACATACCTGTGTACATTCACATTAAACATACAAACAACTGTACATGTGCATCTTTTTTATGTAGTTCTATTACACCCCTACATTGCACTGCACATAATCATGTAGTGGCACATCCCCTACATCTACAGGTATGTGTACGTGATAGGTCTGTGGCCACGATGTGTTGAATGTAGCACACACTGTGATAGTGGTATTACACACTGCAGTATGGTCTACAGATGGGAGATGTCTATTATTTAGTGATGCAGTGCAACTGCATACTTTTATTTTATTTTTTTATTAAGTTCTCAGATTTCAACCTTTGAGCTACCAGCTCATTTACAAAGGTTCCATGTCAAGACACAGAAACAAAGTAGACAATTTAAAGTCTCAAAGAAACACAGGCATATACAGGTGCTAGTAGCCACTGACATAACTGAATCCTAGCTAACAGACTGTAGATCGGGTACTAAGGGATATACAGGTTCAACAGCTACTAAGCAGAGCTGGTGTGGGGTAGTATTGGGGAATGTACAGTAGGTGGCTGGTAGACCAGGATAGGTGGTTAGTAAGAGGGAGTGGAGGTGGGAGGTAGCCATTCCTCGGGCTCGAGAAACCTTGTCTGCATACAGTACTGCTATCTGAATACTTGTACTGTACCAACACAAGAGAAAAGCACCCATCAACCGGACTGCACTTAGACACAGAAACACTGTATGTGTCAATATATGTTTAATAAATAGTGGCAGCAAACCAACAATGACTAGAACTGAACAGCCAGAGCTTCAGTGGACAAAGATTTACGTTTCATCCAGCCGACTGCTGGGCTTCTTCAGAGTAAATCTGATAGCCTTAATCATGTGCTTTTATACACACACACCATGTGTTCAAACAATTAATCAATTAATTATACAATCGCCCACCACACGTTTTTACTTAAAAAAACTTCAGTGATATTATTACACAATTTGTATTAAGAAGCACACACATAAAATACATACTTTCTTGGGACCTGGCATAAAACAAGGACCAAGTAATAAAATCACATATTGGTCCTTGCCATCAAACACTTCTCAATTATATTTATAATTAAGATGTAGTTTACATTTATAATATGTCATTATGACAACTGATGCATATATATACACCCATGCCAGCCCCAGGCATCACTTAAGGCTAAACAATTTAGTTATTATGCTTGATAAGAGACACCATTTATTCTTTGTGATATTTTTCTGAAAAAGGCTCTTTTAGATTCTGCACTTAACAACTGTATATAAACATGTCAGTGGGTAGCTATCAATTGTTATATTTCAACATATTGGTGGCTAGCCACTGATTACCACTGTGACCCATCCCTGTCATAACCAATATCAACATACACATATATTGGTATGCTTATAAAGTAAGCTGAAAAGAAAGGATAGGGGTGATCAACTTTTTTGTGTGTTATAAATCCCATGATTTACCACGTAAATTTCTTTAGGAAAGCTGATAAATCAATACTACCACTGAGGCCTTGTTGTCTCCTGGCTCCCAACTCAAAAATCCAAAAACTTTCCCTCTGTCCAATTAGCTTTTTAATGTCACCACCTCTTGATCCAATCTTGACCTGTTCAATCCCTATAAGTTGAAAACTGTGTTTGCCATGTGGACTGGTTTTAATATGTTTAACAATTGCGTAGCTATCATCTCCTTTCTGAACAGCCTGTACGTGGTCCGCTATCATGGTCTTGAATAACCTATTGGTTCTCCCGACATAATAGGCTCCACAGTTGCACTGTAGCATATACACTACCCCACTACTATTGCACCTTATAAAGCTCTTCATTTCAGTCTCTCTTCCTGTTACAGGGTGGGCAAAATGCTTACATGTGTGTATAAATTTACAATAAATATATTTGCCACGTCTGTGGATACCGATGGGAGGTATAAACCTGATGCAAATGGTTACCCTGAGACATGGAATCTTGACACAGAAGAGCACACCCCAGATGCGGTATGACCCAGAAGGTGTTCACGGTGAGTGCCCTTAGCACCAGGGGAGGTCACCTGTATGGCAATATATTACACTACAGAGTGCTGGGTAAGTAAACAGCAATGCCTGCAAGAGTGCTGTTCCCTATACTCTGTTCACAGGGATATACCCTGATCAGGCTAAACCTAATTATCATTCAGTTGGCTAACAAGTTTTTTCCAACATTTTTTCCCCTCCCATTTCCTCTGGTGGACACAGTGCCGCTGTCATCCTCAAACAGCCACAGCTTCCCCTGCAGCAGGAGCAAGCTCCATGGCCCCATTGCAGGGGTTGCTGTGTTGGTGGAACCCACAGCCAACCATCGCTGACCAAGATGAACTTCAGAGAATCAGCTGTCTTGTCTATGGCCTGTCTCCTGATATGACCTTCCAGGCTTGCTTCTGAACCTGGGTCATCAGCATGACAGCCTGATGCTCTGCTGCCGGTCCATGACGGTGGTCTCAAAGCTTAAAATTTATGGTGAATGAACATAACAAAATTGTTACTATTCTGTTCTCTAGTTTTAAAGTTATAGAGGCTTACAATTCTGTAGTTTACATAACTGTGGAATGCAATTTTAAAATTTCCAAAAGATTGGAGGCTTATGACCCAGTAACCTTTAATTACAAAGATCTGAAACTTAGTACATTTCTGTATGGACCATGGTTTAAATCATCATACCAAATATGGTGCAATGTGGACAAATACTTTTAGTTTACATAACTGCATAATGTAATTTTAAAATTCCTGAATGTTTGGAGGCTCAGAACTCAAACACCTTTGAAGACAGAGATCTGAAACTTGATAAACCTTTGTATGGACACTGGTAAAGCCATCAAACAAATTAGGCATAGTTTGGACAGATGGTATGTAAATGTGATGGCAATAACTGAAATTGCAATTCTGGCAACATTTCAAGAAATTGTTATTGCAATTTCATGAAATTTCTTGGAAGCAAAATCAGAATTTCACCAGAATTTCACTGGTGGAAGACAACTGTCACCTAGCCCTACTTCCATTACTTTTGGTAAGCTTATGTTTTTTTATGTTGGCTCGCACTTGCTCGCTAGCCAACATATTGCAGTAGTAGCAGATTTGGAGGTGCGGTCACTATGGGGGAATGCAGGGCACGTATCAGTAGGTGCATCCCTCTTTCCCCAAGAAGCCAGCTGCAGGTGCTGACACCCGCAATACCAGATCTAAGAAAAGGGGCACTGCAATGAGAGCCAAGCTCGTCATGCAGCAGCATAATAACATGCCTCCCAATGTGCCTTTCCTGGGAAGTACTAAACTAAACATGGCAGCACTGACTGCCACCACCACTTCATTTGCCAATGGGGGCACCCACTGCCCGTCAGAATGATGCCTGCCCTCCCATTCCAAGTGTGTGCCGAAGGGGTGCCCAATCCCCCTCAGCATCATGCATCCCCCAACAGTCTTTCCTTGCCGATGGAGGGGCCCAATCTCTGTCAGCTTTAGTCCCCCCTGCCTAGCTTAGTTTGCCAACAGGGGGAGCCACTCCCCATTGGAATAATGTCCCCAGACCATGATGTGTGCAATGTGCTGAGGGGTGCCCAATCCTCTCTTGGCATCATGCGCACCTCCCACCCAGTTCTGTGCCATCAGGGTGCCCAATCCCTGTCAGCTGCGGTCCCCCTCCTTGTTATGCAGGTGGTACACTGGAAGCCCACCACAGTGTATCAAACACCTGAAAAAAAAGAAAAACAACCCTCATTGTCACTTTTTTTTTACCTGTAAAAGAAGAAAACGGTCCCTCGTGGTCTCTCCTGCCCCCTCCCTCAACCCGCACCCACCCTCTGTGTACCCTGCCTCCCCACACCCCCACCCCATACTTTCCTCTGGAGTCTGGTGCGACAATCTTTGGTGGACCAGGAACACGTCTGCACTCTTCAAAGCCGACTGCGAACTGAAGAAATGCCAGTACACTGTATAATGGCATAAATAGGGGTTTTTCAACTTTGGTGTATATCTCAGGCATTTTGGGGAATTTTTGCAACAAATTTTCAACATGGGGTTATTGGGACCCCTCCTTATTCAGTCCCAAAAAGTGATTTTGCAGTCACTGCTTGGAATCACCTTTCTGGACCAATTAATGAAACAACAGTGCCACTGTTCATGAGGTGGGTTCTCAAAAACCCTATGTTGCAAATTTGGTGAAAAATCCAAAAAATTACTGCTTTACAAGCGTGCATTGCACAGTTTCATGCACTCTCATAACTTTGTGAATTTGTAATATTTTCACTCCAGATTTTCAGCATTGGCATTTTACATATCCTGGCCGTTTTCTCACTTCCTTCGCAGAATAGCACGGTCAGTGTGGAAGATCACTTTAGGGACAGATTAAGAAAATGACAGTGACACTGTTCATAAGCAGAGGTCCTAAAATGCCTATGTTGAAAATTTGGTGATGGAAGTCCATAAAATGACTGTGTTACAAGCATGTGTTGTGCAACTTCCACACACCCTTGTAACTTCGCAAATTTGCAATATTTTCATGCCGGATTTGAAACACTGGCATTTTTTCACACCTCCTTATAAACAGTACAGCTTTCATTTTTCACATCTTGCCCAAAATGTGTTTTCTCACCTGTGGTGCACAATGGCGTGGTCACTGTGGGAAATCAACTTTTGGGACACAGTAACAAAATCACAATACCACTGTTCATGACAGGAGGTCCCAAAATGTCTAAATTGAAAATGTGGTTAAAAAAATCCCCAAAATAATTGGGTTACGATGTGTGTTGCACAGTTTCTATGCCTGCTCATGATTCCACCAATTTTGCATATTTACACTCCAGATTTTCAACGTTGCCATTTTTTTATGCCTCCTCGTGAACAATACAGTTGTCATTTTTCACACCCTGTCAAAATGTGTTTGCATGCTTGTGTGTCACCAAATGGCATAGTCGCTGTGCAAAACCACCTTTTGGCTAACAAACTGATAGTGCCACTGTTCATGAGGTGGGGTCACAAAAAGCCCATGTTGAAAATTTGGAGTGAAAACAGCAACAAATGCCTACATCATTAGGGTTCTCAACTGTAACACCCCACCCTGTAGAGAGTGACAGGCATCAGGGGTGTGACTTGGGATCATTGGCTGTCATGCTAACACCATTCCACTCCCACCCCCACACCCTGCAGCCAGTCACAGGCATTGAGGTGTGCCTTGGAGTCTTCGGCCCTAAAGTACACACCATTCTCCTATACTGCACCTATCTCAGCATATTTCTTTATGGAATGTGGTACGTATAAAGCCCAAAGACCCCAAAGCACACCACAACACTTGTCAGTGTCTACAGGGTACGGTGAGGTTAAATGGCATGAGCGTTATAGCTGATGACCCAAAGGCACACCCAAATGCCCGTCAGTCTCTGCAGGGTGGGGGTGGGGTTGGTGTCATTTCAGTACTTCACTGCCATTCCTATTATGCATCTCTAACTCCTGCACTAGCAATGACAGCGAGACAACATTCAGC
This sequence comes from Neoceratodus forsteri, assembly GCA_016271365.2. Classification (NCBI taxonomy): domain Eukaryota; kingdom Metazoa; phylum Chordata; order Ceratodontiformes; family Ceratodontidae; genus Neoceratodus; species Neoceratodus forsteri. The sequence goes on along the minus strand of CM057449.1, from coordinate 768,908,114 downwards.
ATTGACAAATGCTTGTTTTTTTAAGATCTAGTGTGCAGATAATCAAGCATGCATTCAATAGGTTACAGATTTAGTACCTCAAAGGCATGCACTCCACCATATCCACTACATCATGGGAATGTGTGTGGGTTATGTGCTGACCTTTCATAATGCTGGCACATGACTTCTTCATAGCCCTGAAGTCTTTGCTATTCCTGCACATTTATGACCTGCACATGCCCCTGACATAGTTCAGGGTATACCTATGATGTACAAAATCTGTTGTCTATTTAGTTGATATGTGATTATCAATGTACTGGATCTTCAAAATTAAAAGCTTGCCAAAAGCAAGGTAATGCAGTTTTAAGCATGTGTTAAACCCATCTGTGCTCAATGAGTGTGGTTGTTGTGACCACAGATCAAGTAACTGTAATTCTATCCTGTTTGCCTCTTTTAGATTTTTCAGATATGCTCCCCTATTGTTTTCATTCTGCTCCCTCTTCTACTTCAAGAATGCAGTGCTCATTTTACTTTACCCACCTCCCCTATCCTTTGGAGAACCATATCTATATTTTATTTTACTGGCTATTATTTCCTACCTGCCTCATACTGGTATTGGTTGCTTCCATGATATCCTCTTAATGATTTCCCATTTGGCTTCTACACCTTCTGCCCTTCCTACTAGAGATGGGAGAAGTAGGCTAAATTTGTTCTGCAAATTAATCCACAAATTTAATGCAATTTGTGAAGTGTGGATGGAACCATGAAGTCCAGAATTATGTCATGAATGGTGAAATTCTGCCCACAAAATGTGGAAGTTTGCCTGCAAATGACAGAATTTCGCACATGAATGGCAGAATTTCACCATTTGCATATGAAATTATACTGTTTGCAGGCAGAATTCTACACTTCATAGGTGGAATTATTCTGTTTGCATTGAGAACCTTGTGATTTCTGGTGAATTTGGAGTTGTTGAGGGTAGGGAAAACTTTACAAAATTCAGTGGATGCAAATTTTGGCTACTTTGCAGCAACTACACCAGTGAATTAAAACTTCAGCACATCTCTATTCACTAGCTCTGCTTTTTTTTTTGAGAATACCCTCATCCTCCCTGAGTTTGCCCTTCTGAAACCTAAGACCCTAGTTTTAGAGTTGGAGAGGTGGGATCCAAGGTGTTTCTATTTTTTTATTTTTAGTCTTTGGTAACTAGATAAGGCCCACTAGGCACAAGTGTCTGATTTCAGGGGTGACTCAGGAGCACTGCGGTGGTTAAGAAATTTGCTCACACAATACACAAGTGAAGGTTGAGGGAATCAATCTTAGGTCCAATGGATGTACCAAACTCATTCATCATTTGTTGCTCTAATGTCTAGGCTATACTGCCACACAAGTTATGTGAAAATACACAGAACTGTGGTCCATGTAGCCTAGACATTTCAGCATCCTGAATTCCAAATGATGTCTATATTGGAGAGTACCAGATGTAGCATAGCCCTCTCTCTTGTAGCTTCCATAACAAAATGTTTAAGAACCCACTCCTGTAGCACCTCTACAAATGCCTGACTCAAAGCACTCTGGGCCATGGAGCTTGTCAAGTGCATGTCTGCTAGGTTAATGTCACACATTATGATGAAATCACCCTTTGCAGATTATTTTCTAATTTTTGCCACCCAGTGCCTTGTTTTTTCCTCATCTTGATTTGCTCATCTATGTACTACTCCCACCCTTATTTTCCTCTCTCCCCCTACTGCCATTTGCCCCCATACTGATTCCTTTTGGTTCTCCAGTTACATTGTTCTATCCTTGGTATTCTCTAAAGTGTTTTCAGTGTTTGGAATGCACAAGTTAAGCAAAGAAAGAGTCCAGTCCTTAACTACCACAGTATGCTTTTTGTTATCTAAACTTCTCTCAAGTGAAACTGGGTTACCTGTGAGTTGTGAGTGTTAATAGTTTTGATACTGAATCAGATAGTGGGCAAATTGATTTATGTTTGAGAGATGCAAAGTTAGAAAGAAAATTCTTGATAATGTCACTAAGCTGGTCCACTTGTGGATCTTGATAGTGGACAGTTTTAAATTAGTTGAATAAAATTCATAATCCGTAATGATTAAAAGACTCCTTAAAAATTACACCATCACCTAGTGAGTTCAGTGAAAACCTTAGTCATTTGAATTCTGTAACAAATGTTTTGTTATGGAACATAGCAAGACTCTCAAGTAAACTGGTGGATTCAGAATGGTTGTTATAGATATTGAACTTTACACTTAGTTTTCAATAAACCGGTGTAATGTAGCAATTAATGGGTATGAAGCAATTTGCTGTTTTGCTACAAAATATAGTAAATAAGGCCAGTATTTTGGTGGGCTGATATCTGCCTTCAAATTAAAATACTAGAAAAAGATAAGATATCAAATAATTATAATTCTTGATCAGTGGAATAACATCACACATCTTCTACTGAACATCTATATACCCCCTGGGGGGATCTCTCCAATATGATGTAAATCTAGGGTCTAATTTAGCCTCAGAAATAACTTGTGTACTTAATAAATTTTCATTAACCACAGTGCTAGTGGCTAGTGACTTTTATGTACGAGTTGCAGAATTTGACAAATGTATATGGATACATACAAATTACAACAAAGACAATTCACAGATCTGTTAAAAAATGAAAACAGGAAATGTTTAATAGAACTTCTATAGAAAAACACCCTGACTTCTGGAGCAAAATACCGTGATTATATTAAATGGAAAGCTATCAGGAGATGGGGGGCAGTCCAAATGAACAGAGTACAATTGATTTCCTATTATGTAAACCACAAGATTTCTCTAGGTTCACCTTCCTAAATAAAGAAATGAGAGGAAAAGTGATCACGCCCCCTTAGCTGTTGAAATAGACACTGAACCTTTACACTTAGATCCAGAATCAGATGCTGTGTGTGTGACATTGGCTGTAAGGAATAATGTAAGGATTAATAAAAGATTGAAGATGGATGGGATTGTTATTGATAAAGTCAACCATGTATTATATAGCTCAGGGACTGGTGCTTTGTTCCATGCTGCGTATGTGTTATCAGATTCAGAAGAAGTCTATGAAAAAGTTGAAAATAGTTTTGAAAGGTTACACCAGACCATATACGTAAAAAAATAACCAAAACACAAATAATCATCCTGGTTCATCTTCATGATTTAATTCAAACTGCAGAAAAGCAAAAGTGAGTTAATAAAACTTATTAAAGGGGCAGAGAAAAATTGTTCGAGAAGTAACTTTAATAAACTAAATCATAAAAATAATATGTTACACTACTACAGAGTGAAAAACAAAAACATCAAAGATTTATCTGTGAAAAAAGGGTTACAACTATAAACCAAAATGACAAGAAAAGCTTCTGGACACTTGTAGCTAAAGGTACTAATTCATTTAAACCTTGCTTCTCAATGCACAGTATACAATTTACTGCAAGGAATGTGGGAGGCATACTTTAAAAATATTCAAACTGATCAGACTTTAGTCTCAGCTAATAAAAGAAATCAAACTTATTGGACTCTAGTCACACTTGTAGCTGAGAATATTGATCTTGGTCTTGTAGGTGAGCCTTTGTCCATCTCTTTGGGTGAAGCAGAGGATGCCATTAGTTTGTTCAATTCAAAAAAGCACAGGGCCTGATGTATACCACTGGAACTGTATAAGTAAAATGTTATTCCATGGATTCCTTTTTTTTTTTTAACTCAGCTTTATTGAACATTTACATACAATACATACGACTCTTGGAACGCCTTACTGTATCTTGAATATATCATCAAAAATACATATTGTCTGCATTCTGTACTTAGGTAATTCAACTTATTATTCTATACAATGTCCAGAGGAATGGTAAGCTTCAGGTACAATGTTGTATTATATAATCAACATCCTAAGGACTGTAATGAACAATAAACTTATAACAATTGGGCTACCAAATTTTGTCTCAGTTGTCTCTGTTTTAACAAACATATTTAATAATTGTTTGAAACAAAGGTCTATTCCATCATCTTGGAAGAAAAATATAACTCTTGCTATACATAAAAATAAAAAGGGTTCTATATATGACCACCAAAACTACAGGATAGAGCTATAATCATTTTGGACTCTGTGTCAAACATCTTTGCAATGATAATCTCAGAAAAGTTAATAACTCGGTTAGGAAATAATAAATCAGTCTTCAAGCAGGTTTTTGATACGTTTTTTCTACTACAGACCATATTGTTGTTTTCTCACATTCACTGGAAAAATACCACAAATAAAAAAAATGAAAACTTTTCTCTTTTCATAGATTTCACAGCAGCATTTCATTTGGGATTCCCTTCCCAGAAATGACCACACTAGACACATCTTCATTGAGTGCTCAATCGGCTAATTTATTGCCCAAAATTATATTTTGTACATCCTTTGTTTCATTTTATAATCATTATCACCATCTTTCATCGTCATTAACTTATTTACATTTCCAATAATTTACATAGAAACATAGAAGTTGATGGCAAATAAGGACCACCAAGACCATTTAGTCTGCCCATTATTTCTACCTGATTAATATTGCTACGAGTCGATAGTCTGAACAATGGCTTATTTTATTCTTACTCATTGGTATTTTTCCCTTGTGTCTATCCCATGCTCTTTTGACGACTTGCACTGTACTCATTTCCACTGCCTCCTTGGGTAGGCTGTTCCATGCATCCACAAACCTCTCTGTGAAAAAGAACTTTCTCACATTACCCCCTAACCAGCCACCCTCCAAGTTCCTATCATGTCCTCTTGTCCTGCTATTTTTCTTATACTGAAACATGTTAGACTCTTCCACCTTGCTAAGGCCTTTAAGGTATTTGAAAGTTTCTATCATATCACCCCCTCCCTCCTTTGCTCCATGAAGTATGTATCGAGGTCCTTCAATTTGTCCTTGTATGACTTCTGTTGCAGCCCTTGCACCATTTTGGTTGCCCTTCTCTGGACTGTTTCTATAATGTCAATGTTTTTTCCAGGTGTGGCCTCCAAAACTGGATGCAGTGCTCCAGCTGGGGCTTAACCCGTGTCTTGTAAAGAAGTATCATTACCTCCTTCTTTTGGCTTATGATACCCTCCTGATACATCCCAACATCCCTCTAGCTCTTCCAATGCCCTTGTGGTCTGCCTGGAGATGTTCAGGTCATCTGTGATGATGATGCCCAAATCCCTTTCTTCTCTTGTGATTGTCAGCAACCCCCCATCATATAGTTAGCTTCAGGGTTTATCCTCCCCACATGCATGATGTTACATTTCTTAGCATTAATCCCTGACTGCCACTCTTCAAACCATTTCTCTAGCTTTACCAGGTCCCATCCCATCCTACCCACCCCATCTCGATCATCATCTCTGTTGCAGATCTTGGTGTCACCTGCAAACAGGCAAACTTTACCTTCCAGCCCAACTGCAATATCACCGATGAAGATATTGAAGAGGACTGGCCTGAGGACCAAACCCTGTGGCACCCCACTTGTGACTTGCATCTCTTCGGACTGGTTACTGTTAACCAGCACTAACTGCTTTCTGTCTATCAGCTAGTTTGCCACCCAGTTGACCAGTCTGTGACCTACCCAAGTCTACCTAACTTGTTAATCAATGTTGGAACAGTATCGAAAGCTTTGCTGAAGACAAGGTAGGCTGCATCAACTGCACATCCTTGATCCACCTCCTGGATTACCCAGTCAGAGAAATCTATCAGATTTGTCTAACAGGACATTCCTGTTGTAAATCCATGTTGTCTTGGATCCTGTGCCCCTACAGATTCTAGGTGTTACACAATCCTTTCCTTAAGGAGTTTCTCCATGATCTTTCCCACGACTGAGGTCAGACTAACTGGCCTGTAGTTTTCTACTTCCTCCTTGCTGCCACTCTTATGGAATGGGTTCACATGGGCCTCCTCCAGTCCCTCAGGACCTCCTGTGTGTTTAGTGACTCAGTAAACAGTTCCACCAAGGGCTCTGCTAGTTCCTCCCTTAGTTTCTTTATTATCTTGGGATGTATGCCATCCAGTCCCATAGCCTTGTCTACCCTGAGCTTATTGAGCTCTCGTAGGACCATTTTTTTGTAAAAGGTCCAGTGTTCACCTCCTTCCCTTCCCCATGTGTCTATGGTATCTAGCTGTGGACCCTGTCCTTCCTTTTGCTCTGTGAACACTGACCAGAAGTATTTATTTAAGATGGATGCCTTTCCTTGGTCATCCTCCACACACTCCCTTTTCCCCCTTGAGCTTAGCAATTCCCCCTCTAGACTTTCTCTTATCAATATAGCACCAAGGAGTGTGCACAAGGAATGTGGTACTCTAGAAACACACTGAATATTTAATACTTACAGGCTTCTGGTACACACAAAACCCCTGAGAGTGATGCAGAAAAAAAATGTTTTAAACTTGCATTGCAAAAAGCATTTTTATGTTGAAACTACCAGTGAAGATAAAATCCACCTGACATGTTTAGGACCATTTTGGTCCTTTATCAAAAGCTAGTGAATTAAAACAGACAACCTCAATTTATATTCCACAAAAATCACATGACCTAGTGGCATCATATCATCTGAAACTTGTTCATAAATAGTATAAATATACTTACTTTAAAGTGGCAGATACAATAAATCTATATACCAGCTATACCATTAAATATAAATCTTTATACAATGTAACATATATAACAGCTAAAATCAATCCAACATTACATGTACCTTTCTTTATTGTACACCACACCTTAGTGATTTAAAAAGTAAGCAAAAACACAGGGGTCCTTGTCATTAATGAACTCTCTAAAGGACTACCAAAATTTAAAATAATTTAAATTGTTCGTATATGTTAGTCAATATTGCCATGTACAATAAAGTTAAAGGAACACTTTGATCCTAATAACTCCTTAACTGTCAGCGATTCTGATTTAGAGGGAAAGTGAAACAGACAATGACAAGGGGAGGGAGAGGAAAGGGGAGAGGGAAAGGGAGAAGGGAAGGAACAGAGTCCCCCTCTACATTTCATCTTGAATTCAAGTTCATTTAAACTATACAGGCTAATATCTGTTCTTCTTAACTAAATACGGCTTCACATCCAAATGGGAGTTAAGTTCTGGAGACACATATGCCTTGAGGTCTAGAATCCAAAAATTCTCTCTTATGAGGATTAGATTGTCACAGTCCCAACCCCTTGGACTATGACTAACTTTATCAATTGGCAAAAACTTGAAACTGTGATACCCATTTTCCATTTCATTTAGCACATGTGCTCCTGTGGTATATGTATCATCTCTGTTTTGTATAGCTCTTATACTGTATGTTCTCCTACTCCAACCTTAAATTGGAGAGTAGTTTTACCTACATAAAATGCCAGGCAGTAACAAGTAGTCAAATAAATAATGCCCTCACTGAAGCAAGTCATACATTGTCTGATATCATAAACGTGTGTAATGTTACAGCTAGTGAACCCCTTCTTTTGTTTGATGTAATCACAGTAGGCACACCTGTTGCATTTAAAGCAACCCACTGCCTGATTTAGCCATGTCCTCCTTGTAGTGTTTTTAAAATGACTCAACTAAAAAATCCCTAAGCACTGGGGCTTGTTTGTAATACATTCTAGGTTTAGCTTGGGCTATGTCCTTCAAGGCTTGGTCTGCTTCTAGTACAAGCCAGTGGTCATTTATAATCTGTTCTAGATCTGTGGCTTGTGATGAGCAACTAGTTACTATAATAAATCTCTCTTCCCTCTGTTCTTTACCAGAGCTGTTTTTTAGGATGTCATCCCTCTATCAAGATTTGAAACCTAAGCCTGGCCTTCTCTATTGTTTCTCTCTTGTATCCCCTTTCCAATAATCTAAGTGTTAAAACATTGGCCCCCTTCTCAAAGTTTTCTACTGTAGAGCAATTTTGCTTAGTCCTTAGAAACTTCCCCTTGGTGATATTTTTTGCCACATGGGGTGGGTGGAAACTACTGGTGAATAAAATAGTGTTGCCATCCGCCTCTTTCTTATAGATATCACTCTCACATTTATTCTTGCTATTTCTTGTTAGCTTCAGATCACAATAGGTTATGCAATCCTTATTTATTGAGTAGGTGAACCTTAGGTTACTGCTAGTACTGTGCAACCATTCCACAAACAGAGCGAATTCTGTTTAACTACCCCGCCGCAGGACCAATACGTCATCGATAAAGCATTTCCAAGTCACTAATTGGCCAAAGAAGGGGTTCATATCCTTATCACAAACCATTTCATTTTCCCACTTGCCCACAAATAGATTTGCCACTGATGGTGCACACGTTGCACCCATCGCGGTAGCTTTCAACTGTACATACACTTGATTATCAAATTGAAAGGCATTACATTTCAACACATATTCCAGGAGTTTTAAAATGAAATCAATAGGTGGACCACTATATTCCATGTCTGTATTAAAGAAAAAGGTCATGGCATCTAATACCCCCTCATGCAGGACGTTAGTGTATAAGGCTTCTATGTCCATAGTAACCAAAAATGTATTATCTTCAAAGATTAAATCTTTGAGTAGGTGCAGAACTTCTGTGGTATCTTTGATACAGCCACGCAGTGTGGCCACTACTGGGTGAAGATATTCATCGCAAGATTTTGATAATGGTTCAGTAGTAGAACCAATCCATTGATGATGGGATGCCCTGGTGGGTTTTCAAGTGTCTTATGGACTTTCAGTACAATGTAAATTATAAAAAGGGTCTCAGAAATGCTGCAATCTGATTGACTGTTAGGATTCCAACAGCCTTACATTAATCCATGTTATACTGTCATGTACAGCCTGATCACCATGGCACATGAATTCTTCCTGTCATCATTCAAACCTCTAGCACTGCTGAATGACTGGAATGCTGCATTCTGATTTTGAACCAGCACTCTTAAACTGTTGGTGGAAGAACTATTTTGTTAAAAATCTCTCTAAATGAGGATAGCATTCAAACAGTATACTTTAAACACTTTTCTTTTGGAATATTTTTTTATAATAGCAGTAAGGCACTCCCAGGAGTTAGATTAACAGTCAGTTAATGACCCCCTACGAGGCAATATGGCGCTAGCTGCAACTTGTGCACATTACACCCCTAGGGGTGATTGCTGAACTGTTAATCACTCTGTCATGTCCATTATTGCTTAAATGTAGGTCTTACAGGATTCTTGGTGGTCAGAAATTCCCTCGTTTTAAATTTATTTCACCTCTCCAGAAGGCCCCTTGTAATGTCTGATCTATACTGTGTTTGTAATCAAATGTTGGATCATTATTCAGTTTCTTATAAAATTCTGTGTTATCTAACTGCCCCATAACTTCGCAGACATATGCTATTTTCTCCATGAGAACCACTGCCCCACCCTTGTCTGCCTGTTTAATTATTATGTTGGTATCCTCTTGCAGTGTTCGTATGGCTTCTCTTTCTAAATGGCTCACATTCTGAAAGCAGTTTTTGCACGGTGAGTCAAACAGTTTATCTAGATCATTCTCTACTGTCTCAGAAAACAGTCACTGTAGCAGTGGGGGGGGGCACAAAGTAGATGGATTTTTGAATTACTGTGAGTTGTTCACATTCAAAAAGTCTGACCCATTGCCTTTATGAAAAAATGATTGTAAGTTAAGTTTCCTAGATGTAGGGTTCAAGTCAATTAGCGTTTGTACCCTTTCAATTGGTTTTGGTTGGTGAAAAGTGTAAACCTTTCTTCAATAGATTCACTGCCAATTCTGTCAAAGCATGGTTCAAAATATTTATAATCTATGTTGTTGTCCTTACCTTCTCCAGTGACCCCGATTCCTGTAAAGTCTCCGTTGTGAAAATTTCCCCCTGCTCGAGTTGTAGTTCTGGTGATAATTGTATCTGTGGCCATGTTTGTCGTCATCCCTCCCCCTGCGTATTCTTTTGTGGCTCCACCTCTTTTGAATTGCCATTGGTTTTCCTGCAGTCGGGGACTACTCCATACTGGTAGGGGGTGAATGCTGAGATAGAAGTTTGCTGGTGCCATTAGTAGAGGGTTTAAATAATGATGATCCTTGTGAAAAGAAACATTCTGCATCATTTCCTCATTCTCTGATTCATTGTAATCTGTGCTGTACTCAAATGAGACATTCTGCTTCTGTTTTAAAATCCCCTTAGATTTAGTTTGCTTCCAATAGACAACATCTCCTCTTTCGAAATCACCTTTATCTCTCAGGAATTTTGTTTGTTTAACAGTTTTTAATTTTGTGTCTAGTTTCATAATTGAGTCTTGCAGTCGCTTGTCTAAACTATCAAAATCAGTAAAGTCTCTAAACTTTAAAACTTCTTTTTCTTGCGTCTTGAACTCCTCTTTTAATTTAGCCTCCCTTTCTTTACCATCTTTTACTATAAGCTGCATCGGTCTTTTACTTGCCTCTAGGAGTCTAGAAGTATATTCTCCCATTCTCTCATGAATTGTTCATTTTCCATACCACAGGCAGGGTTTTTAATCAAACGGAGACCTCAGGGAACTCAATTCACCTTTATATAGGCTTCCGGATTAGTACTGTTTCAATACAGATTTCGTAATTGATGTGCAGTTTTTTCTAAATTTTAAAAGGTATCTATCAGGGAACAGGTCTTTGATGTTGCATTTGAAGTGCCTGAGTCCTCCATCAGGAATGGATTCACAGTAACTGCTGCTGTAAGGAGGTGATCCACAAATTCAAAAGTGTTGGTCATCTGTTCGGAACTTGTGCTGGGGAACGTTAAATTTGGTGAATCATCCATTAACATATTCGTGCTTCCCCACAATTCTTCACTGGAGAAAAAAACTACACACAGGGCATACCCTCTGGTTTTATGTGGTTGGTGGACAGCACTTAAGCGTTAAACTGTGGGGAAAGGCACAAGGTCTATATCTCCCTTCTGTAAAACATTTGTATCCCTAAACCACAACATGTGCAAAACACTCCAGCCTAAATCCAATACAGCACCAAGGAGTGTGCAAAAGGAACATGGTGCTCTAGAAACACACTGAATATTTAATACTTACAGGTTTCTGGCACACACAAAACCCCTGAGAGGGACGCAGAAAAATTATTTTTAAAACTTGTATTGCAAAAAGCATTTTTATTTTGAAACTACCAGTGAAGATAAAATTTACCTGACATGTTTTGGACTGTTTTGGTCCTTTATCAAAGGCTGGTGAATTAAAACAGACAACCTCAATTTAAATTTGACAAAAATCACATGACCTAGTGACGTCATAGCACCTGAAATGTATTCATAAATAGGATAAACATACTTACTTTAAAGTGGCAGACACAATAATCACTAAGGTGTGGTGTACAATAAAGAAAGGTACATGTAATGTTGGATTGATTTTAACTGTTATATATGTTATATTGTATAGAGATTTATATTTAATGGTATAGCTTGGAAATAGATTTATTGTATCTGCCACTTTAAAGTAAGTTTGTTTATACTATTTATGAATATGTTTCAGATGCTATGATGTCACTAGGTCATGTGATTTTTATGGAATATAAAGTGAGGTTGTCTGTTTTAATTCACTAGCCTTTGGTAAAGGACCAGAACAGTCTGAAACATGTCAGGCGGATTTTGTCTTCACTGGTAGTTTCAAATAAAAATGCTTTTTATTATACAAATTAAAAAAAAAAGTCTGTGTCCCTCTCAGGGGTTTTGTGTGTGCCACAAATCTGTAAGAATTAAACTTTCTTTTATCACTAATGTATCTGTAGAAAGCCTTGTCCCCTTCCTTCACTGTTTGTGCCAATGTTTCCTCATTTGTGGCCTTTGCCTACCTCACAGCTTCCCTGCTTCCCTTAGGGAACTCTGGTAGGCCTCTATATCTTCGTCGGTTTGTGCTTCCATGTATTTTTTGAAGGCCACCCTTTGGACACAGACCTTCTCTGCTACTGTTTTTGAGAACAAAAGTGGTTTCCTCCTTCTTTTACTTTTCCTTTTTTCTGTCATGCACTGACCTGTTACTTCAAGAATTGTGTTTTTAATCTTAGCCCATTTTGCCTCTACTACCTTCTTGTATCATTTCTAGCCAGGGCTATTTTAATGCTCTCTCCAATCTTCTCCAAGTCATCTCCTCTAAAGTCTAAGTTTTTAGCCTTTGATTGGGTTGACTGTGTACCTGTGACCAAGTTGAATCATACCATGAGAAAGTCACTGGCACCCAGTTGCCCTTCGACATGGAGATCAGTGATCCTTTCTCCATCTGTCTCTGCGAGATCAAGGATAGCCTGGTCTCTGGAGGGGGTTTTGTAATAGTTGTTTTAGGCTCTCCCCTGGAGGGACTTCACTATGTTCCTAGTTCTTGCTGATGCTCCAGTTGGTACTGACCAATCTCCAAATGGCATGTTAAAATCTTCCATCAGCAGTACCTCACCCTTTGCCACAATTATTTGTATATTCTCTATCAAAACTCTGTCCATTCCATCCCCCTGGTCAGGAGCTCTGTAGCCCACTCCAGTTTGTATGACTGTGCCGTTTTCATGCTTCCAAGGTGACCCATAATTCCTCTGACCCATCTTGTGTATTCTGAATTGTGGTTGCTTTCATATTTTCTTTGACATATAGGGCCACTCCACCCCCTTCATTATCCCCCCAGTCTCCTCTGAACAGTACATAGCCGGATACCATAGTCTCCCATGTATGGTTACTGGTGAACCTTGTCTCACTTATGGCTAATACTGTATGTCCAGTTTGGCCTCCATCATTGTTGCCTTCAGGTCTGGGAGCATATTTCCTAGACTGCTGGCATTTGTCTTCATGATTGTCCACTGAGCAGTTGGCAGCGTGTTAGCTAAGTGAGGAGGTCTGACATTCCCCATGTACATTGTCTGTGGAGTTGGACCTTTTTTCCTTTTCTGGTGCAAATGATTATAAAAATGATGAACTTCTGATTGATTGCTAGGTGAGGGGGGAGAGGTGACTTCTTCCCCGATCAACATACTAGGTTTTGCATCCCTCTCCTCCTTTACTACTTTAAAAACATCAAACTTCTGCCCCAATGCACTGACTCCCTCCTTGGTCAGATGTAGACAGTCAAATTTAGAGAACTTCCACACCCAAAAATGTTGCCAGTCTCCTTCAAATTTGTGTCCCTTCTCTTGGCACCAGTCCTCGAGCCAAGAGTTCAGCTCTTCTATTTCCCCTTCTCTAACCCTCTGCTCATCTGCCCTGCTCTCCCAAACAGGCATAATCTCAGAGAGGGAGAAGTTGGATGAAATGGATGACAGTCACTCTCCCAGCCTGGTTAGGTGTTCCATGGTTTCTACAACTGACCTGATGGCGAGATCGTTCAGTCCTAGGTGTTCTAGGACATTGATGTTTTCCCCTGTTTTCTGCATATTTTTGCAATGTGGTTAGTGTCTCTCCATGCAGATGTTCCTGGGAGGCATCTGATCATTAACCCCTGGCTGGAGGTAGGAATCAACTCCGTGAATCATGGTGTCTCCTATGATCAGTAGTTTTTTGTTTTCCCTTTTAACCTTTTTTGCCTTGGTCCCTATTAGGGGTGTTTCCTGTGACATTTGTTGCTGCTCTGCAGTGCTCTCTGTTCATTTATTTGAGTTAGGGGATATAGTGTCCTCTGCCCCTTTGCTTGATTTAGGGGATATAGGCAGATATCTGTTTGTAATTGTTACTGGATGTTTGGAGATGATGAATTTGTGTGTTTCACATACCGGGGCACCCGATTTGCCTCTCCTAACCACCTGCTACCTTCCCAGCCCAATGACCCTCTGCAGCCAAGGTGCTTCAGCTGGATGCTGGGGTAATGGCAGGTGGTATTTGCCATACCATCTCTCCTTAATATGTGACTGGAGACGTGATATTTCTGTCCATGCTGCCCTGAGCTGAGGCGTTAGATTGCTGATGGTCCAGCATGTAGGACAGTATACTGTACTAACCCCTGAATAACTCCATTGTTGAAGACTGTACTGCAGGTATGACAGTTTACAATATCCATCATAGTTGATGTGTTACTTATTTTCTTTGGAAGGAAAATACATTTTTTTCCTCTTTTATTTGTTTTTTGTATGTTGCTGCTTTCACAGTACTTGTATGTCTCCTTCCTGTGAGGAGCCTTTGTGGATAACTAGCAATCCTCCCCCTACCAATAACAACAGGAAATTGTACTAGAGCAATAGTTCTCAGACTTTGTCACAGTGAGCCTCCCCAAATCCATGGAAAATATTTTGAGCCTCCCCCAGAAAGTGAAATAATCTTGGGACTCCCCAATGAAAAATAACACACTGTACTTTGAACAGTACACCATGAATAAACTGAAACCCCTTTGAGTACTTGGCTCACATTCAGTTCTTTTTCTTATACTGACTTGGAACTTTTGAAAAAGAGCTCATCTGCTCAAAGGTGTTATCTGAATAACAAATAAATAAAATAAATGTAATTATTCAGCTTATTGTATACACACACACACACACACACACACACACACACACACACACCTTGCTCTGCTATTTTCATTCTTGAACCATTGTTCCCCTTTGTTTGCAGTACCTTCATGGGTCAGACTACTTTCTCTGTTTTCTCTGCATGAAATAAACTTCCTACATACTTTGCCTCTTCTTGGGTTACTTTGCTCCTTCCTGCTATTGCTCTTAGCACTTCTATGCTCAGCCCTTGTATCTGGGCTGTTCTGCAATCAGTTTACAAATGGATCAATTACCACCATTCATTATTAATTTATTGTTCATATTTATTTACACTATTGCTCTTTGTATATTATTACTTGATTGTTTTGCAGTTACCGTTTGAAATTTATTCACTCCTACCCTTCCTGGTACACTGAAATGAGCATTGGCTCATTCACCTTCCCTTGTCACCTATTAGTAAATAAATACATAAAATTCACCTACTGTTATTATTCTCTTTCAGTTTGCTTCATCTCTTCACACAAAATATATAAAACCCAAAATTTAAATACAGTACTCAAAATTTAAATACAGTACTTTTTCAGACTTGCTTGAGCCTCCCCTGGAACAGGTTGGGGCCTCCCAAGGGAGGCTGGCCTCACCATTTGAGAACCCCTGTACTAGAGGCATTACCCTATAAAAGGAGAGTAGCACATGCTGGTTGGTGATGAGGTGAGTGGGTAGGCCCCTCCTCTGCCCAAAATGGAGATTAACAGACAGAAAAAATTACCTGGATAGGTACTGTAAGTTCTAAACAAATAAAACTGACAGCTCCACACAAATAAAACATTCAGTCAAAATCACAGCCAGCGGTTTCTTTCTAATGAAACCCCATTCCCTGGGCTACCTTACCATGTTTTGGTAGCTGTTCAACTTGAGAATCATGTTTGGGAGCCCTTTCCACAGAACCCTCCACAAACTCAGCTGCCCTTCCTTGAAACAGACTGCCTCTGACATATGTAAGGCAGAAAAGACCTTTCACAAGACACCGGCTTTTTCTACTCTGCAAATAACAAAAGGAACAAAAGTTTTATTTGGTTGCATTCAGTATCGGTATTGTTCACCCTGCCCTTCCTGAGTTCTCTGGTGTCCAAGCCTCCCGACTCCCTCTACTGCCCTGGTGCCACTTACTGTTCTTGGGGTTGCTGCCTTCTTAGTCTGTCTGCTGCAGCACTAAAAGCAACTTCCATTGACCTAGCAGAGTGAGCACTTGTGCTGAAATTCCAGCTTGTCTGCTCCCTGAGGACTGCAAACAGGTGATCACTCATCTAGTATTTAAGGACCTGAATCCTTTTCTATGAATCTGGGTCCTGACAACAAGTGCTCCTAATTGGCTGAGCGCCCTGCACGTCACCGACCGTGGTGTCTCTTTAGCCTATGGAGAGGTGTTTGAGCCTCCCCTGCCCAAAATGGAGATTAGCAGACAGAAGAAATAATCTGGATAGGTAAGTTCTAAACAAATAAAGCTAAACAGCTCCAAACAAATAAAACAATCAGTCAAAATCACAGCCAGTGGTTTCTTTCTAATGAAACCCCTTTTCCTGAGCTACTTTACTATGTTTTGGTAGCTGTTCAACTCGAGAATCCTGTTTGGGAGTCCTTTCCACAGACCTCACCACAAACTCAGCTGCTCTTCCTTGGCAAGGACTGCCTCTGCCATATGTAAGGCAGAAAGGTCCTTTCCCCAAGATACCTGCTTTTTGCACTCTGCAAATAACAAAAGGAACAAAGGTTTTATTTCTTTCTGCATTACATTCACAGATTCCATCCATCATTCATTTTCTTTGTTGTATATATCCATCATTGTCAGATGCCCACACAATCTATGCCTGGCGCTCTGGATGCAAACCCACAAGCCGCCTAACCATGCCTAGGTGCACACCCAGTGCGTGTTCTTTCTTCCTTCTGGCCTAGTAACCTCTGAGCCCAATCTTTCTTTATTCTACTTCATTTTCCGCCTCCCCCCTTTTTCTCCCTTCTCTCCTCTCCCTTTCTCCATTGTCCTTCCCACTATATGCCTAACCAGGCCTAGGTGCACACTTAGTGCATGTTCTTTCTTCCTTCCAACCCAGTGCCCTCTGGGCTCTATGTTTCTTTATTCTGCTCCCTTTCCCCCCTTCCCCCCCTTTTCTCCCTTCTTTTCACTAGCCCTTCTCCAGCTATTGCAAAGGAAGTTGGGCTTCCCCCCTGCCCCCCTTTTTTGGGGGAGGCTTACTCCTTAATTGATCCTTCCAGTACCTCCTCAAACTGACCATCTGACCTCTAAAAACATGGGCAATCTACCATAATGTTCTGATGTTGAATCACCATCCCTCCCAATTCTTGCACTATGGCCCCCACTTTCTTATTAAGCCACTTCCTTGCCCCATCTATTGCCTGACATCCCTGGCATATCTCCACACCCTCCTCGGTATGATATCCGACCACACTATTGTCACCTCCATCCACCATCTTGTAATTCTTTTGCAATCATCCTTCATCTTCCACATTAAATCCCACCAGGGTTTATCCCTCAGATCATTACCCCCCCAATGCACCAACAAACAGTAAGGTATGGGCCATTTACTTTAAATCTTCTAGCAGCTGCATCAGCTTTCCCCATTTCATGCCCCACATTCCTTTCCAATGGACTTTGGATTTCCTTGGATTCAGCCTTTGTTGCCTCCCCCAGGCCTTGCACTGCTCTCCACTCCACCCAATGGATGAAAGGATGGCCAATTATCCAAACATGTCACTGCTTCCTGACCCCTATAAAACAAAACAATGTTAGTTTGAGATCTTTCAAATGTAAGTCCTGTAGCTTCCTGATGCCTATCTACCTACTTGCTTCACCATTTCTACTGTTCTGCTTTTTGAGGCCATCTCAGATGCTGAACCAATTCTAAATGAGTGTGATGAAAAAACAATTGGATCCTCTCCTAAGAATAACAAATCCTTTTTTAGTATTGTCCCAAATTGGTAGCTTGTCTGCTTTCCCCTATCCCGTGTATACACATAGGCCCTTCCCCTCATGGCCATATTTCTTTGTTTTTCCACATCACCCATACCAGGCATATCCCTTCCTCCGCTTGCCTTTCTAACTTTACCTCTGTTCCTTTTCCCTTCTGTTCTGTTTCAGACTTGCTCAACCATATTACTTACTGGTCCTTGGTCCAGGCCACTTCCCACCACATAGGCCCTTGTCCTACTGTCTTTCCCCATTGTGCTACCACATCACTCACCCACAAGGCTCCATGAAACATTAATGTGAAAACTGCCTGAAACAAACATGCCTCTTGATGTGAGTGGCAGATTCTCTCCAGGGCCCTAGTCAACCTTCCTAATAGCCGTTTCGAGATTGGCATCCTGGCATCCTGTTTCTTCACCTGTAGCTGCCACCACTCCAGCATAATTTTCCTAATGCTGTTGCTTTACAGGATCACCCCCTCAGATTACACATCAAGCCTATTAATGCTAGATGAATTCCCATAGTAGCATGTGCTACACTTTCCTTCCAGTTATGAGCTACAAAAGCTGTTTCCTGCCCCTTGGTAACTGGACCACTTACCTCCATACCAGCTTGTTCCTGGAACACCTGAAAAACCCACCAAGACCCATCACAGGCTCTTAGCCTGTTCTCTGACCAAGAACTCCAGAAGAGCAGCCATGCATCATCAACCCAAACTCCTATACCTGCCGAGGTACTGCTATCTGTGTCCCTGCAGCCACCAGTGCTAAGGCCCAAAACCTGTCCAACTTAAGATGGGAAAGGCTATCAGCCACCATGTTCTCAGTCCCTTCTATATGAATTGCCTTGAAAAATTAATTCAACCATAACCCTTGCAAACCAGCTGTCTCAACACCCTCGTCACCCCTTCTATAGATGCTTTCTGCCTGTTCAGGACCTCTACCGCCACTTTGTTATCACACTAGAATATTACTTTCTGGTTCTGTAATTCCTCCCCCCAAACTAGTGTTGCCACCCAGATTGGAAATATCTCCAGGTGGGTGATATCCCACATGACTCCTGACTCTACCCACGCCACCAGCCAGAGTTCTGAAATTCACCGACCCTTGAAATATGCTCCCCTGCACAGCCCCCCTTCTCCATCCATGTATAACTCTAGGTCTGTGTTAAACAACCAGTCGTCTTTTCAGAATGTAATCCCACTCTATTCCTTCAGGAACTCTTCCCACAACCCTAAATCTTCCTTTACTCCCTTGATATGTCAACTCAATGATGTGGCATTCTTATCCCCTAAGTTGTCCTAGCTAAACGCCTTGTAAAAGCTCTCCCTAGTGCTACTGTTGCTATGCAAAGTTTAAAGGCCCTAGTAATTGCTGCACCAACCTTAAAGGGATCCTCCTTTTCCATTTTACCTGTCCAAGTCACTCCCTCAACCTTTGCTTTTTTCCCTTAGGCAACCTAAATCTGCTTTGCTTCGTGTCCACCTCTATGCCCAGGAATTCAAGCCTGCAGCTCGGGCCTTCAGTTTTCTCCTCAGCTAATAGTACCCCCAATTCTTTAAACATTATTTGAAATTTTTTTACCATCTCTGCTGTCTCCTTCTTCCCTTGACTGATAAACAAAAAGTCATCTAGACAGTGGATAACTGTAACATACCCATACTGCTCCCTAAATACCCACTGCAGCCATGAGCAAAACATCTCAAAGGTGGTGCATGCCACCGAGCAGCTCATGGGCATTTCCTTGTCAAAATAGAAGTTGTCTCCTAGCTTGAAACATAAACATTCCCAGTCTGCTGGCCTCCCTGGAAGAAGCCGAAATGCCACCTCAGAATCCATCTTTCCCAAACAGGCTCCCTCTACTGTCCTGTTAATCTGCACTGCTTGTTCTAGGATATGGTAGGACACCTCACTCTGTTCCTCGCTAATAAAGTAATTGTATGAGTTCTCCTCTGGATAGGACAAGTTATGTATCACCCTGAACTCCTTGGGATGATTCTTGGGTACTAAGCCCAATGGGGAATCTTGTAGTGTGGTGAAAGGTGGGGTCTTGAATGGTCCTTTCACCAACCATGCCCTCCTCTCCTTCTGGATCCTTGTTGCCAGAATCCTCTCTTTACGTTTCACTGAACCTAGATTTTTTTGCATGAATCCTTTTCCTCAAACCAGTGTAGTATAGGCTGGAATCCTTTATAAAGCCTTTGCCTAATATTCTGGCAGCCTCCTTTTATCAGAGTACCCCTTTATCCACTCCCTTAAGACCCTTGCCTTGATTGGTGTTCTTGCCATGGGAACTTCACATTGTGCTAGATGCCCTTCTACCCTTTTATCTTCCTTCTGATTCCAAGCCCCTGTTCTCTCCCACACTGAATACCCTACCTCACCCCTCTGGGTTCATCCTCCCCCATAGTTCCCCGACCCCCAAGGGCTTATCCCCCAATTTGTCCAGGATGCCTCTCACTGCCCGCCCCACATTTGAACAGTGTGTGAGGGCCTAAGCATTTCAAACAGGCATGTTTAAACATACAACTTGTCCAGGTTCACTGTGTTTTGTTAAAGCTCCAACAATGCCTCTAGGTGCCCATGGTTTCCAACCTGCTCACCATCCCTCACTTCTCGACTAACCCATCAGGGTCTCTAGCCAAATATTTGGGTGCCTGGTGTCCAAATGGACATAGTCATGCAATGCCATTCGCTGCCAGAATTTCTCATCATACTGGAGCCAGCTGGTAATGTGCTTATGTTTTTTTTATATTTGTTTTAATTTTTTAGCCTCACCAAAAAACGTCCACCCTGTGCAGTGAGTTATGTTACACTGAACCCCGAAGTCACTGGGTTCAGTGTATTCTATAATTCTCTTGAACCTCCATCATGTTATTCTTTTTATTTTTTATTTGTTTTTAGTTTTCCACTTTTGCCCTCTGTGAATTGTCTTTCTGGCCTGCGTCTGCCTTGGCAGTTATTGCAAATCAATTGACCTGCCTGTGATCACTTGCTCTTTTTTTGTGCAGGGCAACCCTCCCTACTGCAAGGGACCCCTTCCATGTACTTTAGCCTCTCCCTGCCATATCCAAGATGGCAAGGAGTCAATGATTTCAGACGTCAAAACCAAGTGGTCTAGCCACAGCCCAGCATCTGCTTGTGCCACAGTCTCTGTTCTCTAGGAGGAAAAAGCTTTTAAACTTTGGAACTCCACAAATTCCAGGGCTTTTACTGCAGTCACAAGTATTTTCTCTTCCTTGCCACTGCAATTACTGCAAAGCCCAGTTCATTCCTTAGACGAACAAAGGGATGGGGAAGGACAACCCTTCTGACAGCCCAGTCAGTCCTTCTTTTGCCTCCCTCTGCTCTGTCTACCCCCTGCATTTGCACCTGGGGCTCCCATCTCTGCCTCAGCTCCATCCTTTATAATGCTAGTCAATTTTTTTTTTATTCAACACTTGCAGCTGTCATGAACCCACTACTGAGGGTCAGGTCGACTGAGCTCACAGCGCCCACCCATAAATTCAATCTGTGACAGGGAGGGGAAACAGGGAATAGCTTCTTTGTGTCCTTCTGTAGTGCTCGTTGAGTTCACAACTGAACACTCGACACAAAGTCCCAGGGTCAACTCTTTATTCTGGATCAGTGTGCAATACTAGTCTTGAGTCTTGTAGCCAAATATGAACCATTCTTGGTTGTTACACAAAGGGGAAAGATCCAGACATTACAACCGCTTCAGGGTAGCATTGTAACCCTTATTCTGTCTTCTCCCACAAGGCATGCAATAATCTGGTTCAAATCCCCACTGACCCTTCCTTGAGACTTTGATATTCCCTCTATCTTTATCCAGACTTTCCCTTTTCAGACCCTTGTTTGATTTGGTAGCTTATGATGATGCCCCTTAGCAATAACAATTTAGTCACAGATTATTCCTGAAATGTCCCATAATCACACACACAATATTGAAATCTCACTCAGGCAGGTTTCGTAAACAAAACAATGCCTTTACTAAATAACTAAATAATAATCATACATTACAACAAAGTACATTATAACAGTTATCTAAAGTTCTACCTTAAATTTGCAGTGAAATGAAGTCCAGAAAAATAAATGTTTTTTTCAAATATTTCAGTCCTTTCTGCAGCAGTCTTGCTTCTTGTGCATCTGCTGGCAGTTGTTTTCTTGTGGTTAGGAGAGTGTCCAAAAGCAAAGTGTTTCCAAAATGCTTTGTGGAGGGTCTTAAATACCTGTGGCCAAGGCAGTCTGTAAGCTTTAGCGTGGTCCTAACATTTAGGCCAATATTTATCACTCTTGCACTTTCCCCAACAATTCTTATTATGGGACTTATAGCTTTATTAGTCAGACTCTCTTACAATTCTAATATCCTGCCATCTAACCAGTGTAATTATACCATGGCATTTTCATGGGATCTTGCACTGTTCTTTGAAGTGTAAAGTTTTTTGTTTTTTTTTAATGACAGGGCTAGCTGTTAATATCTCTTGAGTTTATAACCCTTTTCCTCTTTAATAAAAACATAGAAACATAGACTTTGATGGCAGATAAGGACCACTTGGCCCACCCAGTCTGCCCATTTCCCTACCTATTGGATAAGCTGCAGATTCTAGTTAACCAACAGCCTACTTCCTGCAACCCACCACTATAATTGCCTTATGTCTGTCCCATGCATGTTTGAATTCCCCCACTGTTTTAGACCCCACAACCTCTCCAGGAAGGTGGTTCCATGCGTCCACCACTCTCTCCATAAAAAATAATTTCCTCTCATTATCCCTGAGCCGTTCCCCCTCTAACTTTAAATTGTGCCCCCTTGTTCTTACACATCTCTTTTTCTGAAAGATGCTACCCTCCATGACTTTGTTGATTCCCTTGAGGTACTTAAAAGTTTCTATCATGTCCCCCCTGTCCCTCCTTTCATCAAGGGTATACATATTAAGCTCTCTCAGTCTCTCTTCATATGGTTTCTGATTTAGACCCTGCACCATTTTAGTTGCCCTCCTCTGGACTGCTTCCATCCTGTCTATGTTCTTGCATAGATGAGGTCTCCAAAACTGCACGCAGTACTCCAGATGGGGTCTCACCAACTGTCTGTATAGAGGGATAACCACTTCCTTTTCTACTTGTGATGCCCTCCCTATGCATCCCAGTATCTCCTAGCTCTTCTTACTGACTTCTCACATTTGCTTACCACCTTTAGGTCATCTGATATGACTACACCCAGATCCCTTTCCATTATTGTTGTCATTAGTACCTCCCCTGCTATTGTGTACTCTTCTCCTGGATTTTTATTTCCCAGGTGCATTACTTTGCACTTCTTTGCATTGAATCTAAGTTGCAATATGTCTGACCGTTCCTCCAACCTTGCCAAGTCCCTTCTCATCCTTTCTACCCCGCTTGTGTATCAACTCTGTTACAGATCTTTGTGTCATCTGCAAAGAGGCATACCTTTCCTTCCAGACCCTCCACAAAGTCACCTATAAAGACATTAAAGAGGACTGGACCCAGTACTGAGCCCTGAGGTACTCCACTAGTAACCCCCCTTTCTTCAGAATGTGTTCCATTCACTATTACCTTCTGTGTCCTGTTGTGCAGCCAGTTTGCTACCCAGGCTACCACCCTGGGACCCACTCCCAGGCTGGTTAACTTGATTATCAATCTTTTGTGCGGGACTGTGTCAAATGCCTTGCTAAAGTCTAGGTAGGCCATATCCACAGCCCCTCCCTGGTCTATTACTTTGGTCACCCAGTCAAAGAAATTGATTAGATTTGTCTGACATGACCTTCCTGCTGTGAATCCATGCTGCTTTGGGTCCTGTGCCCCACTGGCCTCTAGGTACTCAACAATTCTTTCTTTCAGAAGTGATTCCATCATTTTCCCCACCACTGAGGTCAAACTAACAGGTCTGTAGTTTCCTGCTTCTGCCTTGCTCCCACTTTTGTGAAGGGGAATCACAACTGCCCTCCTCCAGTCCTCAGGTACCACCCCATCCTCCCATGATTTGTTAAAAAGTGTGGTTAGTGGTGTCACTAGGTCCTCCCTTAGCTCTTTCAGGATTCTAGGTTGAATCCTGTCAGGCCCCATTGCTTTGTCCACCTTGAGTTTTAGGAGTTCTTTCAGTACTCTTTCTTCTGTAAATGGACTGGTGTCAACCCCACTATCCAGAGTGCTTCTACTGTTCGGTTTAAGTAACTTCTCCTCTTCTTCTTTTGTGAATACTGAGCAAAAGTATTCATTCAGTATCTCTGCCTTTTCACTGTCTCCCTTTGCCCACCTCCCCTCTCCTTTATTTATCTTCACTATCCCTCCCTTAACCTTTCTATGCTCCCTAATGTACCTATAAAAGGTTTTATCCCCCTTCTTAACTGAGTTGGCTATCTTTTCCTCAGTTTGGGCCTTTGCTTTTCTGACTGCCTTCCCCACTTCTTTCTGCTTTAATTGATACAGTTCCCTGTCGTGCTCCGTCTGTGATTCCTTATACTTTTTGAATGCAGCCTTTTTCTCCTTAACCTTCCCTGACACCTCTTTTAAGAGCCATAGTGTTTTTTTTTATTCTGCTGTGTTTTCTTTATTTGTTTCACAAAAAGGCTTGTTGCCTCCATGATGGTGCTACCTCAGTGCTGTCTTCTGAAGCATCCTGGCTTTTCAAGTGACAATTTTTATTACAGATGATAGATTTAGGACCTCTGTGTTAGTTAGCCAGGAAGACTTTTTTGAAATGCAATTTACAGCTACCCTGGGAAAACCAGTTTCTCTTAGATCACAGGGAATTTGCAGACGTTTGAAAAAAATAATCCATTTCCTTGTTCCATGTAACCCTTTTGTCTGTTATTCCTTGTGGCATTTTAAACATGCACAAAATATAACAGAATATAATACCATATATCTGTACATCTGACTGGCAATGGTATAGCTCACCACAGTGACTACCATTGCCACATCTGCCAGCAAAATTCAGCTGTTCTGTAAAAACCTCCAATAATCTTATTTTGCCTCTTTGTCTACACAGTTTCTCATTCTGTGTAGCTGCTCCATCAACCCCACAAATCATTTCCTGCAGCTGTACTTCAACCATATCATACTCGTTCTATTCAGCTGCTTTTACCAGACCCACACATATATTTCTCCCTGAATTTTCATCCCCTTTCACAAATCTCCGTAAGCTTTCTTGCTTAAAGGCTTACAAATTTATTTTCTCTCTTTCTTTAATGCAACACCTTTTCCATTGTCTCACCTCTTCAACATTCCTGTCATTCTGTTTTCTACCAATTCCTTCTGCTCACCTTTTTTATCAAAGAGTGAAACCTGTGCAATTCAGAAATGTCTCCAATAGCCTCCAGTAGCATCCAGCCGACCAATGTGCTAGACAAAAACTCTAGCAGCTAGTAGGGGAACACACTGGAGAAGTCATTTTTAAACCCTGTTTCCCTTTGTTCTCCTTCCTAAATCAGCCTCCTTTGTTCCCTTAAGCCACTCCACTTCTGGGCTAGCTTGTTCCTCACCCAGCATTCCCCATTCTCTCTTTATTCCCACAGTTCCTCTTTCCTTACCCTTCTCCTCCCCTAATCACCCCTTCCATTCCTCCCCCTCTCCCTCTTCCCTTGCCACATTTCAGGTCAGGAAACCCTTGACAATCCAGATTGCCTTTTCAATAGGCAGCCCTCTTTCTTTTAGCAGAATGCAGTTATGGCAAATAATGGATAAAATGGGTATTAATCATGCTATCATATTACCCATAATTAAGGTACAGAATGATATAAAACTGCAATCAGGTTTGATAATATGGACAATATTTCACCCTTCTTCAGTGTTGATAGTGGTGTTAAACAGTGATGTCTATTGGTACAGACTCTTCAATATTTACAATAATAACTTATTAAATGGTATTATGGATCAAGAGATTGATGATCCTAAAATAATAATAATAATAATTATTATTATTATTATTATTAGTGTCATACATTAGTGTATGCTAATGATATGGTTTTGTTTTCACTGCCACCAAAATAGCATCAAACAAAAATTGATTGATTCAAATTATTTTCTGATAAGTTACAATTAAAAATCAACTTAGCAAAAACAAAAGTAAAAATTTTGATGAGTAATAAACAACTTTGTTCTAGGAATTGAAAGATAGAAGTGGTAAAGAATAATTTATACCTGGGTATAACTTTATCAAATAAGGAAAGTGGTTGAAAAAATATTAAAACTCAAACTAATAAAGCTAAACATATTGGGCCCTATGCAAAAAGCCAATGTGGTGTTCTCAGGCATGCGTAGGGAGTGCACATAGGTGAATATACATGAACCACGTGCAAGTCCCGTGGCTGAGACATGCACTCAGGGCACACATGGGTCCACATACATCACCCACACAGCTCCATGGCTGCAACACATAGCATGTATGTGGGGGCATGACTGCATAGTGTCATGAGTAGGTGGACACAGCATGCAAGCACAAAACCATGTTGCATGTTGGCAGGTATGTACAGCTATGGAAGGGTGAAGGCTGCCATAGATGTACATGCTGTGGAGCCTACTGGCAGGAAACCCCTGAGTTTGGCCATAACCTGTTGATTCAGTGTGAAAGGCCACATACCTGTCTGCCCCATGCATCTGGACATGCTCCAGTACACAAGTCCCAGACCACAGAGGTGGAAACATGTGGCAAGGGGCATGTATGGAGAGGTGGCTCAGCAGCTGCACCTGGGATGTATACCCATATCCCCACAACACCAGTTGCAGGGCATGCACTCCAACCACACATAATGGCAGGTATAGAGACCCATGTGTGTGAAGCATAGCATGTGCATGTTGCTGGTCATTGGAGAAAGGCTGGGCATACCACTGCACACAAATGACTGGGAAACACCATGGAACCATGACAAATACACAACTGGCACCAGATGTGGTGTGGCAACATGACAACCAACAACTGAGTAGCAGAGCCAGAGCCAGTGGAGGGACACTGACATAGTCGACTGTGGTGGTGGCACAGTCCCTGAATGCCCAGGTGTGGTGTGGAAGGTGTACGGTATGGCCTGCCAGGGCACAGCCATGCATGCCAGTGGCAGTGGCACACAGATGGTACACAGCACAATGGCTCACATGGATAGCAGGTGGACAGTGCATGGTGAACTGGATGCATGCACACAGTCGGTGACCCCCTCATGCACATCAGCTGCCAATGGAGGAACCTGCATGTGTGCAGTGGGTGTGTCACACATGTCACATATGTGGTACATATGCACAAGCATCCATGTGGCCCCCCCCCATCTGTTTCCCCATGACCACCATCCTGGATATGACAGAAGCCCCCCCCGCTACACCCACCACAAAACCCCACCTGCCACACACTAAAAATTACACACTAACCACACAGGTGTCAATGTCAAAAGTTTTATTATGTACAGTATAACAAAGCAGCAGCATAACAGGGTACACATATACATGGGTCTAAACCAAAACAATGAAACAGTAACACCGGTATAAATGTATACAACATAGACAAAGGGCACATGCCCGGCCCAATGAAACACCCCCCAGGGTCGAGTGAAAAGTCCATGCTACAACATCTGAAATGGACACCTTTATGGCAGCCATGCAGCCTAATCCTTGACGGCCATCTTGGTGTCTGATTCACTCTTCTTCATGTCATACAGCATCCCTAGAGTCTTCAGTACCATTCAACAAATGGGTCCCCTGTAGCACTGTAATGCAAAACACATAAAATAAAACAACACTGTACGTGTGTGTGTGGAACATGAGCATGCCCGTCCAGGGGTGCAGGGGTCAACACTGGAAACAGTGCACTTACCGTCGAGAATGCATCAACACACCACACCACTGTCCCATGTACCATGTACTGCACCTTATCCCCATCATAGCACAGGGGGAGGTACCCTGGGTATTTTAGGTTCCAACATCTCCTGTGGTGGTGGGGGTCCACATAATGCATGGGGAACCATTAGACAGATCCAGGTGAGTAAACTCCAAACATTGTGGCAGACCAAGGTGATCCTGCATGGGACAGCAAAGGAAAACCTGGTTAGCACCATGGCCAGTGACCTGACTCCACATTGCCCTACAACAACACCATTCATGGCCCTGCAAATGCCACAGGGTACCTCTGGCAGGCATGGGGTCATAATGTCACATGCAGAATGCCTTGCGTCTTAATCCCGTTGTGTGATTACATTTTATCTTTTCTTCTGCGGGGGCTCCACCCACCACACCCCCCAGACCCTCCCACTAAGGATTCTCTGGGGGGTCCAACATGGAGAGCGCACAGGTCCGGGGTGCACCATAATGCCGTACACTATTAAGCGTATGACATTATGACCCAGTACGCCTCTGCTGTGTCTATCCATAAATGTGTCTTCCCACACATGCTACAGGCTCAGTGGGTAGTATCCCAACAGATATCCAGAACCCGCCACCATCACACTGCACATTGCTGTACTGCAAAGTGTATGTCAGATTGGGCCAAACTGTCTGCGTGAGTCACCTGCACAAGTGAGGATATCACACACATGAGCTGCAACATGCCCACTTAAAGGTGCACACAGGTGAGCTGGGTAGTATAAATGGGGATACCATGGTGGTTGCACTGGCTGACCTGAAACAGGAACGGAGGTGAAGGATATGTCATGGACCAATGATGAATGTACACCTGCTAGCCGCACAGATGTAGCAGCAGAGGTGACCAAGCTCAAGGCCATGGGTGTTCAAACCTCAACTAGATGCAGCCACCATGAGGGACACACACTGCATTGAGAGGTTCAGATTCCCATGGGCCATGGTCACACAGCTGCGTGAAATGGTCTGTGATGACATTGCCTCATGGACACGGCAGACCAGGGTGATGTCAGTTGAGACCGAGAAGCTATGTGCCCTGGCATACTATGCATCTGGCTCCTTCCAGCATGTGGTCATATGCCAGTTAACCATGTTCTGGACAGTGGTGCAGGAGACCGATGCCCTGCTCATTTATATACAGGACCACATCAAATTTCCAATGGCACTGGATGAGGTAGGAGCCATGAAGCAGACCTTCTATGCCATGCATGGCATGCCAAATGTGTATGGTGGAATAGACGGCACACATATTGCCATACCTACACCCTCGGTGCATGACGAGGCATACCAAAACCTTAAGGGCTTCCACAATGTTAACTGCCAGGTGGTGCATGATGTGCATGGCATTTTCACAAATGTTTGTGTGAAGTAGCTGGGAACAAGCCATGATGCCTATTTACTTGATGCCTCACGACATGGTGCCATGTTGCATAGCAGAAGACTGGATGACTGGCTGTTGGGTGAGTATGTGTATGCTACAGTGCACATACCAGCAACACAGTTATCGGCATGCATGTCACTGTACGTGTTCTCTCACCCCTTTACAGGTGACAGCAGATACTCACTTTGCTCGTATCTGATGACACCAACACTGGCTCCCAACACAGCAGTGGAGGAGGCATACAACCATGCCCACCAAAAGACAAGGAGCATCATGGAGAGGACCATTGGACTATTGAAGATGTGTTTTTATTGCCAGGACCATACAAGGAGCACTATAAAGCTGTCCCTTGGATGGGCATGCAGGATGTTCATTGTGTGTGCAATGCTCCATAATATGTCAAAACATGGAAATGTGTCCATGTAAGAGCATCCATCAGGAGACCCGCAGAATGATGTGGCCATTGGGGAGCTGCTCTGTGAGCTGTGGACAGTCAGTGGCTGAGCAGCATGGGTTGCAATGGTTAAGGCAACTTTCCAGCAATAATGTGTTGATGGGGATTGGCCACGAGTCAGCAGGACTTATGGCAAGGCATGCACTGCCATATGTACCGTGACGGTATTGTATGGTCATCCATGTCTGGGACATTGGTGGACCTGCCTGTGTCATAGATAGTGTGTGCCATAGCCACCATGAGGTGTGGGTGCAAGATGATGTTACCACTTACTTAAGTTCACCCATGCGTTAGGGGTGGGGGGCATCATGAGTACGTGTGTGTCCTGTACAGTGTGTCATGTGGCTCATATGTATGGTGGCACAGGTCTGTGGGAGGCCTGTGTGTGAATGTCTACATGGCATGTTGTTGGTGCTGCATGGTGGCATGTAGGTTTAACACATAGCAGCATGTGCCATCAGTACCTGTATGGCACCTTGAGGCAACCATTCTGTGAGCCAGGGACAGGTCTGTGCTGTCATATTCAGTGTGTGTGTGTGTGTGTGTGCATGTGAGTGGGAGGGGGAATTTTTGTGGGGGCTGCTTGGTACATTCATGTGGGGGGGCCCTGCCCATATGTGGGGAGTGCTCATACCTGTAGAAACACCATGTGTATGCTTATACACTGTTCTGTGAAGTGTGCTTGTGCTGTACTACTGGCCATGTGGCTAATTTGGTTTGGCCTGGAGGTGTGCTGACAACCTTGCAGCTGGTCTCCTAATGTGTGCATATTGTTTGGTCATGCTGCAGGGCCACTGGGTTCCCTGTGAGTGGTCCATGGCCACACCATCTGAGGCATCCCTGTCAGGCACTACCTGACTGGTTCTGCTGATGTGTATCACCAACTGCGTGCTTTCAGCATCTGTGTCTGATGCCTGGACACTGTTGGCCTCTGTGTCTGGGATGGGAGTGGTGGCTGCATGGTTTGTCATGTCATCTTCTGTGCTGGTCAGGGAGCATCGCTGTGTGGCCACATGCTGCTCAGGAACTGGCATGCAAGTGGACCACTGGATGTGGTCATCTGCCTTCCATGGTGGTGTGTGTGACTCACAACTGTGTGGTGCATGGTGACCCACTAGATGCTCCAGTAGCAGCACCTGTACATCTGCAAGATGGTCTATGCCTCGGTGCATGCCATGCACCTCATCCATCAGGGTGATGAGTGTCTTGGTGTTTTCACTTTGTGCATCCAGCCTATCTAGCTCCAGCTGCTGTAGTTCACAATACTGGGCCTCCATGTATGCCTGGTCATGCATTGTGTGAGTGTGGCTGATCAGCCATGTCAAGAGGCCTTCATTCTCACTGTCATCATGGAACAGCTGTGGAATTGCAGACCGGGACCTCCTTCCCATGCCTGTCCAGTCTGGTGTGGCCATTGCTTGCGCACGGTACCACAGCGGTAGTCCAGCACTGTGGTCCTGGGGATGGCCTCTTCACAAGGCCAGTGTTGTGTTCATCTGGCACTTCACCAGCCTCCTGAGACCCCTCATCCTGTGGTACCACTGTACTTTCTACATCCATCTCTTACTCCTCCTGAGTCTCCATGTCCATCTCTATACCTGTGGTGAATATGTGCTCATTAGTATGCCATATGGGCTTACAGTTGGTGCATACTTGCAGAGGTGCTTGTGGCACAGTTACTCATCTGATCCTGCCTTCTCCTGGCTGTTGGCATCACATGCCTGTAACACTTCTGCTGTGTCCAGGGTTTGAATGGGGGGCCCAGCAGGTGGCCATGCTTTGGTGGCTGTCTGTGGGTGCAATACAGGTGTGTTACTCCATGCATGGTGCTCCATCCCTGTGTGTCTCTATCCCTATTATTGCATGTGTACCTGCCATGGTGTCTAAACCTTCAACCTCACTGTGGGCACCAGTGTCAGTGAGGGTCTCCACCACCATCCTCTCAATAGGTGTCAGCTGGCTGTCATTGCTTGGAGGTCCTCTGCCTGTGCCCTGGTGTGCCTGTTTGACCACAGCAACCTTCTTCTTTACCACAGTGCACAGGTAACACCATTTATGTTTGATTTGGTCAGGCCCCTGGCCTCCGAATTAGTGGTCTTGATACCAGAATGGATGTCTAGCCAAACCTGCGCCTTCACCTCAGGAGCGGTTGTTAGGAACTGGGCACCATATAGCTGTCTGTAATTCTCCCTGATGTCACTTAACCATGGAAACAATCTGACCACTGGTAAAGTTTGTGGCATGGGGCCGTGCTCTGCCCTGTGTCTGGACATGGCTGGCCCATTCATCCTGCATGGGTTGTGTTGGGCTCCCCTCTGTACCTTTTCCACACTGTGCCATCCAGTGCATTGTGTTGCACTAGACAGCATTCACTTCTGTGACATTGTGCTGGGGCAGTTGCTATGTCCATATATGGTGTGGTCAAGGGGAGGATCCATGTATCCTGGCACTGCATCTGTGGGGTGTGCATCCCACTACACGTTCCCTGTCATACCCCCGGAACGTGCATCCCATGTTGGCATTCATGAATGCTGCATCTCGGTTGTGCCTTGCATGCCATGTAGCTGCAACTGTTTTCCGCAGACTTTCTGTGCTTTCCACACATTCATGCATAGGCACCATTGATAATGCCCTTTTAAAATGATATCTTATTTGTGTTGGCAACTCCATATCACTAGCCCTTATTGCAGGTGAAAATAAAATAAATGCAGTGTTAGTATATGCTTCAGAAGTATTGGGGACAAAAGAATATAAGTAATCAGAATATCCATTGTTATACTACTGTAAAACATTACAAGTCTCAATATCAATATTCTGTAATGATTAGATTAGAATTATGAAGAATTTACGTAAATACCCATATGAAATTGAAGATTATCTCATACTGATTATTGAAGATTATCTCATACTGGCTTAGACTATCAAACAAGGATAACAAATTACCTCTCCAATGTCTGAGAGAAACTTTTTTGGAAATGATCTTGATACCTACTCAGAGTGGCTTAAATCTTTGATTAGTAATCTTCAAAGTGTTAATTTAACTCATCTTTGGACAGACTATGCAAGCAATAATACCCTCCAGGGTGGGCAGTATTGGGCAAAACTGGACTGCCCAGGGGTGTAATGAAACCTGATTCCACTGGTGGCGGGCCTTAGAGCCCCTGGAAGTCTGGAATTGCCCATACTGCCCACCCTGGAGGGTAATATTGTGCATATAAAATGGGCTTCATGACTCTTCTGTAAAATATTAAATAAATCAAATAAAGTAAATTAGTGAAAAAAAAACATATTTTTTGTGTTTTGGGGGGTAAAATACAGTAGTTCCTGTACTAATGTATCTACTAGAAGAGGGCACTGCATTGTTTGATAGGTATTATGCTCCTAACATACAACAATGCTATAGAACTGCCTGCCAGTGCCACACTGATCGTAATCACTGTTGATTCACCTAGTTTGAAAGGAGACATAGCAACGATTAGGTCAGCCTGTTTGGGAGAACCTGTGAGGTTGTGCAGAATATGGCCATTAAGGAGAAGTAGAGTTGCCATCAGATTAGAATGGAAGAGAAGTGACTGGACTGTCCACGGAGACAAAATTCTGAGGTACAATAAAGAGAAAGAGTCACAATTTGTGGTTTGGTGTCAGTTAATGTCCTTGGAGCACATGTGGCAGCTTTGAGAATGAGGAAAGGGTTGAAAGTTGGTTCACGAGGTCTTTAAAGATGATGACAAGTGAAAGTGAGATTGGGAGAATGGAGACTGAGAGCTGAGACACAGTAAGTGGCATTTTTTTTTAAAACACGAACAGATGGAATTGTTATTTTCTTTTTAAATACATGACATTGCACACCTTATTAGCTTTGGTTTTTTTATTAGTACTGTTGGGCATTTCAGTGTGGTTGGGGCAGGGACAGGAGAGGGACTTTTCTCAAATCAGTCCCGGACATGGAGTTGAACTACCAGTTGGTGACACTTGTAAGAGTACAGGAACAAAGATATACCTCCCAGAAGTAACATGGAATGCTCTTGTAAGCTAGGAAATAATGTACCATATAACAATACTGTGTCCACAATATCAAGTGTGGAGAGAAAGATTTACAGATTACAAACTGAATATGTACTGTAACAATCTGCATGATTCAGTGTTTATTTTAATTCACTCAGTGACAATATCTGAAGCAAATGTTATTCAAAATTCTATAACCATAACAGCAGAGCAAGGGGGTCAGGGGAGTCAGGAGACCCCCCCATTTCTGTAGCTGAATGGTGAGACAATGAATTTTGACACACACACACACACACACACACACACACACACATGCACACATACACACACACACACAGACACACGCACTCACACATACACACACATACACACACACACATATTTCAATCAGTAGAGCAGCACTAAAATCAGGTAGGTGAGAATGGGATTTCTCCAATGATGGCAGCGAGGTTGCTTTTTCAGTACTCCACATAAATTGAAAATCCAGGCAACCAACGATTATACTTTTTGGAAAAAAATATGGAATATTCTGTTTTACTATTGCATGAGTTACATTATATAATTAACTTTGGCTTCAGTTCTCTCCTTAAATCTCTTGAAAAACTACAGTTCCTGCCACTGTGCTGATTATCATGAATAACCCATGCATTTCTATTAATAAATCATGGATTGTTCATCAACATGTGTGGATTAGTCAGGATTATAAAAAGGTGGGTACAGTAGGTTGACAGTAGTATAGTCAAGAAGGCAACTGTTTTCCCAGTACCCTGGGCTAAGGTGTTCTGTGTAGTTCTGACCACACACACACACACACACACACACACACACACACCCACACACACACACACACACACTTTGTGGTACACTCCTCCACCACTGTCTATAACAGAGTTATTAAGAAAAGAACTCAAGAAATTACTTCAAAGTAATGAATACCAATGAATATGTCATATCTTGCTCAAATAGAGCCTTATATTGTACAAAGATTATTGACTGTGTTTAAATTCTTCAGGGAAGGGATTCAGGCTCCCTGAGAATTCCCGGTTAATTGAAATGCTTAAGTTATAATAAGCATTAGATGATGCTTAATCACTGAATTTCATCAGCTTTAAACAACTTTTATAATGGTAAGATTTCTGGGATTTGCAGCATGCCGCAATGAATGGTTATTGCTCATTAATATATAGTAATCAACATCCGTGAAATGATAATCTGATATCTGTTGATTTTTCTCTATGGAAAATATATATGTAAATACTTATTACCTGTTGTACATGTTTATTAAAATTGTAATGGCTGTTTTTAAACTGTTGAACAATAAATTACTGCTACTAGCCTTGGTGTCTGCTATGCTTTCTCTAAAGTACAAGGCCACCCTTCCCCTTGGTCATTCGGACAATCATTCCTAACAAACTCTGGTCAGAGCAAATATGGCCGTAGAGATCTTTTAGGAGCAGCAAGAGCAGTGAACAGAATATGCTGTGCTCTTGCTGCACAGTAGTCAGCTATAATACTGCTGTGATTACAGTACTGCGCATGCATCATAATCGCACATGTGCAGTTTGCCCCGGAGTCAGCCTTGCGCAAAATGGCGTTGATGACATTTTACATGTAACAACTTAGTCCCCTCAGGTTACTAGAATCCCATTAGTACTGGTCTTAGGCAGGTAGGAAAATTCAGCTGGTGTGGAGGTCATTAGGGGCTTTCTACATAATGACATCATTGTTTATGTGCCAACATAAGAACATACGAATGTGCCAGCAGAAACAAGCCACACGGTCTACCTAAGTCTGCTTGAGTGTGCAGTTAGCCACCCAAGCTCGACACTTATATTTACATCTACTGCTAGTCACTTGACTCACATTTTTTCTATCTACCCAATTCTCCATTGACTCCTTATACTTCGCTACCACTGGAGGCATCTGCCAGCAACGTCCTAATCACAGGCTTTCTCTCTGTCTCTTCTAATCCCCTCCCAGTTTCTCTCGCCCTCTCTCGTTTGCACTATGGAGTCCTGATCTACTTTGAAATTATGGTACCTGCCTTTGGT
The DNA here is from genome assembly GCA_016271365.2 of Neoceratodus forsteri. Classification (NCBI taxonomy): domain Eukaryota; kingdom Metazoa; phylum Chordata; order Ceratodontiformes; family Ceratodontidae; genus Neoceratodus; species Neoceratodus forsteri. Next base: position 768,873,000 of record CM057449.1, on the reverse strand, counting down.
GCAGTCTCTATTAATACTTCTCCCATCTGTACTGAGCTGCCAAGAATCAAACCCAGTCTGGTAGTCCCAACAACAGTGGATTACAGCTTGGTCTGCCCTACTGAAACACTACTCTACCCAGCCGCTACATTCCTCCCTTACTGCCCCGTGCTCCCCTGTGCCACTGTCACCTCAGCGGCCATTCAGATCATTATGCTCCTTAAGTTAGGACCCCCTTCCATTATTCAGTTGCTCCCCTCAAAAGCTGCCAAACTCCTACTTCATAGCTCATCCAAGGGCAGCAGATTACTACAGCTCCTTATTCTCTTGCTCTTTCTAGCATCTGGCAACATCCACCCAAACCCTGGCCCTGATCTTGCCCATCCACCAGCTGGTGCCCACCCATGCACTTCTCCACTCTCTCTACCAAACGGCCTCAAAATTATCCACCTAAACATAAGAAGCCTTGTTCACAAAATCTCCCTACTGCAACCCTTGGTTTATGCCTATGCTCCCGACATCATTGTGATCTCTGAAACTTGGCTGCCCAAAAACATTCCAGACAATGCTATCTCTATCCCTGGCTTCACAGTATCAAGACAGGACAGGTCAGTGAGAGGTGGCGGCATGGCTATCTATACCTCCTCCTCACTCCGGTTCACTCCTTCCTTCACTGCCTCTGTCCAGTCATGCCACAAGGCTCTCTTTTTAAATATCTCCCTTCCCCTCACTGCCCCCATCTTTATCATTGGAGTTTACTGCCACCATGGTCAGCCACATTCAAACATCATAGACCTGGTCACAAAGCTCTCCTTGCTTGCCAGCGGTGGTGAACTATTCATCCTGGGTGATCTAAACCAAAATTGTCTGGCCCCATCTCTGGCTAATACTCATTCCACCATCATAGCCTTAAACCTCCACCAACTGATATTGGAACCTACTAGACCAGGGGTTCTCAAATGGTGAGGCCAGCCTCCTTGGGGAGGCCCCAACCTGTTCAAGGGGAGGCTCAAGCAAGTCTGAAAAAGTACTGTATTTAAATTTTGAGTACTGTATTTAAATTTTGGGTTTTATATATTTTGTGTGAAGAGATGAAGCAAACTGAAAGAGAATAATAACAGTAGGTGAATTTTATGTATTTATTTACTAATAGGTGACAAAGGAAGGTGAATGAGCCAATGCTCATTTCGGTGTACCGGGAAGGGTAGGGAGTGAATAAATTTCAAACGGTAACTGCAAAACAATCAAGTAATATACAAAGAGCAATAGTGTAAATAAATATGAACAATAAATTAATAATGAATGGTGGTAATTGATCCATTTGTAAACTGATTGCAGAACAGCCCAGATACAAGGGCTGAGCATAGAAGTGCTAAGAGCAATAGCAGGAAGGAGCAAAGTAACCTCCAAGAAGAGGCAAAGTATGTAGGAAGTTTATTTCATGCAGAGAGAAAACAGAGAAAGTAGTCTGACCCATGAAGGTACTGCAACAAAGGGGAACAATGGTTCAAGAATGAAAATAGCAGAGCAAGTGTGTGTGTGTGTGTGTGTGTGTGTGTGTGTGTGTGTGTGTGTGTGTGTATACAATAAGCTGAATAATTACATTTATTTTATTTATTTGTTATTCAGATAACACCTTTGAGCAGATGAGCTCTTTTTCAAAAGTTCCAAGTCAGTATAAGAAAAAGAACTGAATGTGAGCCAAGTACTCAAAGGGGTTTCAGTTTATTCATGGTGTACTGTTCAAAGTACAGTGTGTTATTTTTCATTGGGGAGTCCCAAGATTATTTCACTTTCTGGGGGAGGCTCAAAATCTTTTCCATGGATTTGGGGAGGCTCACTGTGACAAAGTCTGAGAACTATTGTACTAGACTAAACTTTAAAACACTAAACCACTCCCTGCTTGACCTTGTCCTCACCTCCCATCCCCATCATGTAGTGGCCTCCAGGCTACTACCAGACTTTATCAGTGATCACCACATGACCTTTGTTGTGCTTACAATATATAGAACTAAACACCTGGCAAAAACTATCCTCATTAGACCCTTCACAACACTTGACCTGCAATTATTGCTTCACGACCTCTCACAAGTGGACTGGTCCTCCCTTTCCACAGCAACCTCAGCTAACAAGGCCCTTGTCTTCTTTGGGCCAGATATTCAAAAAGGGTTGCGCTTGGCGCAACAGTGTTGCGCCATGCACAACCCACTGGTGCGCCCCGGTGCGATATTTAAAAGGGAAAAGTGCGCCTGCACAAATCCCGATACACCAGGGCGCATCAGTAATGTATGCAGGCACAGGTGGGGGGGCGTGCCCATGCATAAACTGCACAGCCCGATATTCAGCTAGGCCATGCAGAGTTATGCAGGTGCAACCCCTACCTGCGCCTGCACAACTTTACGCCCCCAAAAAAAGGTTCAAGTCGAGGGCCACCCACAGTTGAGCTGCCACATTGCAGGGCTCAACACAACAGCTGCCACCTGTGGGTGGCCCTCCACTTGTTCCCGCTGCACCTGGCTGTGCCCCACCATGCCCCGATCACGGGCTGAATTCCCCCCCATGTAGCCCAGTCGTGGGCATGAATGCACTCCCCTCCCGAGTAGCCCGATCACGGGCATGAATGCACTCCCCCCACCCTCTCAGGTAGCCTGATCATGGGCATCAGACCTCCCCCAATGTCCAATATCCCTGGTGGTCAGTGGACCTAGAGTAGATCGATCGCGGGTGGCATCCGTGCCCCCAAAGTATGTCATCCCTGGTGATCTAGTGGCCCCACCCACCCACCCATGAAGCCCCACCACCCCGCTCCTCCCGTCAGCCGCCGGCGGCAGCACCCCACCCGCCTGCCACCCCACCGCCCGCAGACTGACAGCTCGGTAGGGCTGCATGCCCATTGGTTCAGAGCATGAGCCAATGGGCTGCAGCCCATACCATACAAGGCAGTCCAGATAGCTCTCCTGGCACTAAACCCTACCATAGGCTCCTCACCTGATGGCCTGGACCCTAGGCTCCTTTCTCTCTCTGCTCCTGCAATTGCTTACCCTCTCTCTCTTGTACTAAACTTCTCCTTCGAGACTGCCATGGTTCCCTCAGTTTGGAAACATGCAGTTGTTCTCCCCCTCCCAAAGAGGGGCAACTTCTCCTCTTTATCACCCTAGCTGTCTCCTGTCTACCTTAGCTAAGCTACAAGAACACATAGTCCTCAACCAACTCTTTTCATTCTTCTCTGACTTTGACTTCTTCACTCCTTTCCAGTCTGGCTGCAGGAAATCCCACACTACCACCACCTCACTGCTGAGGCTAACTGAGTCCATTTCCTCTGGCTTTGCCAAAGGGCACATAACCTCAGCTGTCTTTGTAGACCTGGCCAAAGCCTTTGACACTGTCTTGCACCACCTCCTCGTGCACAGTCTTTCAGCCACTGGACCTTCCCCTTCTGCCACAGGCTGGTTCAGTGCCTACCTGTCCGGCAGGTCGCAATCAGTGAGAATAGCTGATGCTACCTCTCCCCCCTTGTCTATAACCACTGGAGTCCCCCAGGGTCCAGTGCTAGGCCCCATTCTGTTCTCTATATGTTTAAATGACTTCCCCCTGGTTTGCTCTGCATCCAGCATCCACTTGTATGAGGATGATACAGTGCTGTTTACCTCTGGCAAATCTGTCTCTGATGTCACTACCAGGCTCCAGTCTGACTTCACTAAAGTTCAACTCTGGTTTAGTTCTTATCAATTTTTCCTCAATGCCAAGAAAACAGTCTACATGTCCTTTGGCACAAGGACTAGACTCGCTAGGCTATGTCACCTCCTCACCTTCCACACCCTTGATGTTTTTGAGTACATCTTCTCATTTAGGTATCTTGGCACCCGGCTGGACAGATACCTTGACTTCGCTGTTCATATTGATGCCATTCTGAAAGAACTAAGGCTCAAGCTTGGGTCCCTTTACAGAAACCGCAGCTGCATCCCGCTCACTGCTAGGTGTGAGCTGGTACAGAAGATGATCATGCCCATTTTTGACTACTGTGACATAGTCTATGGTGGTGCCCCACAGTCCAACCTGTCCAGACTGGACTCTCTCTTCAATTCATTCTGTCATTTCGCTCTTGATGCCCCTCCCCGCACTTATCATTGTGATCTCTAGCGCTCCCTCAATTTCCTTCCCCTCCACTCTTTGTGTGCACTACGTGGTGCTAAGTTCATCTCTAAATTCTGGCTTGGATCTCTCCCATGATATATCTCTTCCCTTCTTGGCACCCCTACTCACTCCACATATTCCCTGATATCCCATGCCGACTCACGTATCCTCTCAGTCCCCAGCAGAGCTACCTCCACTGGCAAAAGCCTTCTCTTACCACCTGCTTAAAATGAGGAATCCACTCCCTCCTCAAATCCGCCACTCTGCCTCCATATTTCCCCTCACCTCTGCACTACACACTTACCACACAACTAGCTGCTCCTGCTTCTGACCCCTTCCTTACTCACATGCCTCCCTCTCCCACTCTTTCTCTCTCCTTCACTATCTTCTTCTTTATTCCATACTACCCCACCTGCACTTATAATGCTCTGTATAACCTAGTACTTAAAAGGTGTCTGGATCCAATGCTGCACCCCTGCAGCCTATGCATCACCTCTGTACCACCTTTACTGTTACTGTATGCTCTCGACTACCTAGAACCCAATGCATTGTTCCTGTACTGCTCTGATTGTATGTATGTTTGCCTCTCTGATGTAACTGCCAGTACTGTAATGTACCTGTAGTAATTGCCCACTATGTATCCAATGCCATGAACCTGTTTGGAATTGTCTGTATCCACCATCTGTAAATACTTGTAGGTATGTATTCTCAAGCTCTTCCCTTTCCCAATTCCCCCAGGACATACAGTGAGCCGAGCATTAAGTTGCTCAGTGTATCCTTCCTGGTGAAACAATTCAATAAATAAATAAATAAGAAGGATGATTATGTCATTTAGAACTCTCACAGCAGCATAACCATTTTAGAGTCAGATGCCCTTGGGGAGGTTAGAATGTTCATCAGTAAGTTCAAGTGTGGAAAACAGTACTGCCTAGCAAAGTGTCCTGCAAAAGAGAGTGTGCCTGTAGTGCAATGATAAATATTTGGGGAACACCCTTGCTTTAAGTAGCATCTGTAAATAAAGCCATACTGCAAAATCCCAGTTACTGCTTTGGACATTCTGCTTATTGCTTCTAGTGTGAACATTACTGGGGCTCCTCAACATTTAGATCTGGCATATGCCTAGCATCCTCTCCCCTGGACCTGGTTGTAAATAAAAAGGTCCATTTTAGCATGTACCCAAACCCCCCATCCTCTAGATAATTAGCCTGCTATACACTATAACGTTAGGGGTGGTACCATGAGTGTAATTCTGCCAAAAGAAAATTATATACCATGTAGTTGTAACTAGTTCTTTTAAGGGGGGCTCCAGTTAGCCAAAGTGGTGTGGGGTTACATACATGTGCCCGATACTCATGCATGCAGTTTAAGTCTGCGCCACTGTATTGCACACAGCAGCCATCACGTCCACACTTTCGGAAAGGAAAAGTAGTGCACCAGGAAGTGGGTATGTTTATGCGGCCTACAGAGAGGAAGGGCTACATAAACATAATCACTGGAAACAATGCTGGAGCACTAGGGCAGAACATCAGACAGTAGTCCAGTTACATGCTTCCACAGTGCTCTTTTACAGATCTGATGATGGCATAACATATGTGGAGCTTGGCCCACACAACCATAAAAATTAGACTCAGGTAGAGACTATTAACAAACTAAATATCTGGTCTCGGATTTGCTCGTCATCACAGTCACTTTCTCATTCTTTTCTAAGCAGTAATTTCTGGTAAATGTGCCCTAGCCATATTGATCTCAGTGCTGGTAGACTACTTCTGGTTTAGCCCTAAATGTTTTAGGAGACGGTAGTAGCAGCCTTGAAGTGGTTGCTACCAGTGGTGGCATGCTCTGAAAAATGTGGTCCCCATGCTCATCTGCACATTTTAGAAATGACACCTTGAGTTTAAGGGGAAAGGAATTGATTACTTATGTGCAGCTCTTTGAAATGTCTCTATTTTTATAAATTATATTCATACCTCTAAAGGATCCCTATTTTAACTATGTCTGAATAAAAGCTGAAGCTGTCAGTTGTGTTTTAATTTTTTTGCTTGTTTTAGATTATAGAACTGTTATTTAACTCACAGTCTCCTAGCTGACACCTCTAGGCATCAGTAAAATACACCGGTGTGTCCTGAGGACGCCTACAGAAGTCAGCTACTGACTTCCTGTGTGCCATGGCAGTGTCTGGAGAAGTCACTTATATATTTTAATATATAATGTAACAGAATATAATATATATTTGTCTGCATAGCACCATTGGAAAGGTAATTTTGTGCTGAACAACTTTTCCACTGATATTCTGCGTATATCATGCATACTTTAGGAATTATTCATTTCATAGGAAAGGAGGGAGGGGGGGACATGATAGAAACTTTCAAGTACCTCAAAGGAATCAACAAAGTCCAAGAGGGTAGCATCTTTCAAAAGAAGAGTTGTGCAAGAACAAGGGGGCACAATTTGAAGATAGAGGGGGGTGACTCAGAGGTAATTTAAGGAAGTATTTTTTCACAGAGAGGGTTGTGGATGCATGGAACGGCCTTTGGGGGAGGTTGTGGAGTCAAAAACAGTGGTGGAATTCAAGCATGCATGGGACAGTCATAAGGCAATTCTAGGGGGTGGTGGTAGGAAGAAGTAGGCTGCTGGTTAACTAGGATCTGCAGCTTATCCAGTAGGCAGGGAATTGGGCAGACTGGGTGGGTCAAGTGGTCCTTATCTGCCATCAAATTCTATGTTTCTATGTTTCTATTTGTTTATGGTATGGTGTGTATGGCTTATGTTACCTGTTTTAGTGAAAAAATGTTTTTGCTGTTTCAACTAGCATAGAAAAAAAATAAAATTACCTATTATTCTTTGCACACCATCACTGGAAAGGTAATTTTGTGCTGAATAACTAACACTTATGGTTCTTGAGCTACTAGGATTTGTTTGTGGCATGCTGACTATAGCTTGATTTTGCTTAGAAAGGCCCAGGATTTACTATTAACAGTATACAGGAGACAAGTGGTGCAACTTCAGAAAGCTCCTGTGGGAGGCAATGAGTTAATACAACAGCATATTAGGTGCATATGGACACATGTTGATACATGGACATATTAGGATAGCAGTATCTCAATTACAAGGGGGGCTGTGTTAGGTTTGGGTTCTGAATGAATACATATACTAGTCAATGGTGTATCCCAGAGCAGCAAGGTCCCAGTCATTGTTATCATATTTATTATTAGAATTATATTTTTTGTAGTCAGCTGTGCTTTATTTTTATTGCTTGCTTGAAATCTTCTATATATATATATATATATATATATATATAATGGTAGCACGGTAGTGCTACCATAGTTAGGGTTGAGGAGCCATTTCTATGTTAAACCCCAAAACTTTGCACCTTAATAACTTTGCAACCATTTTATGGATTTGCCTGAAATTTGGAATTTATGATCAAGAACCATAGGCCTTAGGATCTACCAAGTTTCGTACTGGTCAGATATACAGCTGCAGAGTTATTAAGTGTGATCTGTATGGCGTTCTACGCTTTTCACAGAATTAATAGTGGCGCCTACAGGTAAATGCGGTTCTTTGACCGACCCGAAATCTTCAGGGAACATGCGGCGGGGTCCCGATGTGCCTTTAGAAGATTTCGTGAAAATATTAAACGGTTCAAAAGTTATTCAAAAACAGTTTCCATTATAAGTCAAAGGAAAAGTTAACAAAAGTTCAACACTTTCGCAAATGCATTTTACTTGCATATGGGCCTGTTACTTTTCAGCAAATCGCCATTTTGTTTTCAGTTGGTGATCAGAAAAATGGTTGGCATTTAAATTTGGGACTCTCTAGCAACCTATTTTTTTTTGTATTCACCTAGTCGGGCCCTGAGGATGCTTGCCATGTCTTTATTTTGTGGTAAAACACCAAATGAAATATGTTTTTCAAATTTCTGGAAAAAGTACTTTCGCAAATTACTTTCGTGCTCATGAAAGTGTCGCAAATTTCTGCGAAACCTTTCGCAAATTGCGACAGTAATTTTCTAGTCTGTGGGAAAATGACAGCAATTCTTTGGCACTGCACTGCAAAATAACCGTTAGAGTTTTGCGCTGAAATTTGGAGGAAGCAGGCCGACATCTCACAGATGTGCCTTTCAGTGTTGTATTGAAAAATATTACATGGCGGCAAAGTTATGGCACTCCAAGGTTGACAGTTTTTCCCATAGGATAACATTACGGCACCCGAAGCATTACAGGAATCCTTTGGCACCCTGCTGCAAAATAACGGTTTGGTCTTTTTTCCTGAAATTTGGAGGAAAGACAGCCAACAGTACACAGATGTGCCTTTCAGTAGTTTGGTGAAAAAATATCACATGGCGGCAAAGTTACAGCACTCCAAAATTGACGTTTTTCCCCATAGGATAACATTACAGTGCCCGACACTTAACAAAAATCATTTGGAGCCCTGCTGCAAAATAACGGTTTGGTCTTTTTTCCTGAAATTTGGAGGGAAGACAGCCAACAGTGCACAGATGTGCCTTTCAGTAGTTTGGTGAAAAACATTACAGGAGAGCAAAGTTATGGCTCTGAACTTTCTTTTTTCCCATAGGATAACATTACAGCGGCGTTCCAGGCCAGGGCCAGTATCTCGAAACGTGCAGATCGGACTTTTGTTCGAAAATTTCTTAGCCCCCTAATGGGGTTAAGATTTAAATTTGCCAGGACAGTTGTAAATAATATGACTTTTAAATTTTTTTTCTACGTCGTACGGTTCCTGAGATATAATGTATTTAGTATTCCAAGATCTCATTTTCTGCGCCGATACTCATTATTTTGCATACATTATTTGTACTCACTGTCTTTCTCAATGCAGGTTTTGGGGAAAACCAGCCTGTGCGCTTACATTACTGTTACTGTTGCCCTTTCTGCTTGCGGATCCGTACCCGTTTCACTTACCATTGACGTCTTCGCCACCATGTGCGTTATCCTTTGCGTTTTCATTTGCGCTTGCGTTTCTGTTATTTTTTGCCATTTCTGTCTACAGTACTGTTTATCTTACTGTTTCACTTTACATCACCATGCCCATTGACATTTCTGTTTGCAGGCACCATGTTACTATGTGACAACACATCACGTGGCAGACCATTCCCGTCTACGCCACCATGTGCGGTACCCTTTCTGTTCTCATTCATGCTTGTGTGACCATGTGTGCCACTGTTAGCATTTCTGTTTGCGTTGCTGTCCCTGTTAATATGCCACAACACATCATGTGGTGGGAGCAGGCCCAGCGCTCCGGCCGCTGCATTACATTCACTATTTCTCGTTATCATTCTCAAAAAGAAGGGAAATTAGAGGCAAAAAACTCCGTTTAATGCATTAGTTAGGGTTGTTCCACAGCGACAAAAGTGAGGAAATTCGCTGTTAGGGTTGAAAACCCCTTGGACCCCAGCCCACCCCAACCGGCATTGGGGTGCGCATTGGGATCGTGGGTTCTAACTCTCACCCATTCTCCTATACTTCTGCTGCTTTACACATGTCATGGGGTGAGGTTGGGGCTGATGATCTGTGCACCTGTGCCAGTGGGAAGGTGGGCAGGGAAATCGAGGCTCAGCTGCTGCAATTCTCACTACATCATGGAACTCTCTTCATTAAATGGAGTTTTACCCTCTATATATATATATATACTGTATATATATATATATATATATATAATATATGGATCCAGCGTGCTTGACCAGGCCACGGACTCCTCAATTTCTGGAACCTAAACAGTTTTTCAGAAATCCTCTATACTGCAAGGGATCCAGCATGCCTTGACCAGGCCACGGACCCCTCAATTTCTGGAACCTGAACAGTTTTTCATAAATCTTCTATACTGCAAGGGATCCAGCATGCCTTGACCAGGCCACGGATACCTCAATTTCTGGACCCTAAACAGTTTTTCAGAAATCCACTATACTGTAAGGTACCAGCCCTGACTTTTGGATTTTGGTACCAGTGGAAGCTGATTTTTGCTGACCACATCTCTTACTACCGTATCTCCCTCTGTCTCTCTGGTTGAATTTGTGTGCCAGGGTTTAATAATTTGTTTAATCCTTACAGTCATTTTAAATTCTGATTTGATATTAGAAGTGAATTGTGAGCCTTGACTGTGTAAATCCTTCTGCTGTCTGGCCTGCACTCTGTCTCCTCCCCAACCCCAAAACACTGTGCTGTGCTCTATGATCCTGCCCACTTCCATTATTCTCTTTGTTCAGATGTAAAAAGCCTCCTCTTCCAGCCTTTAAATATCCTGTTTTTCTACTTTATTTCAGGGATCCAGCGTGCCTTGACCAGGCCACGGACCCCTCAATTTCTGGAACCTAAACAGTTTTTCAGAAATCCTCTATACTGCAAGGTACTAGCCCTGACTTTTGGATTTTGGTACCAGTGGAAGCTTATTTTTTCAACCTCCCCAACCCCCTCTTCCATGACTTGATAAATACACCTAAACCACTCCCCCTTCTGTGCACCTTTCTCCCATTGGCCATCTTGCCATACACAAATTTATAGCTACAGAACACCTTCTAGAGTGTGTTCCTGCCCCAGAGAGCTACATCTCTAACTGCCCCTTGCCTCACCGCTCCCTCCACTCCCCTTCATAAGGCAAACCAAGCTAATTCCCTCCTACTACTTTCCATTGTCCCCAATCTCCCTCAGAAAGATGAAGCTGGCACTACCTACATTATGTGCCATCTCCCTAACTACTGCGCTGGTATTGACCGACTTCTGTGTGACAGTGCTGGCCTGCAATCAACAGTGCCTCTCCTTGCTCTCATTCTCCCCCTCTCCCCTGTCTCAACCCTCTTCACTCACCACTAGGGATAAGTCCACCCTGGGGTACATCTCTCTCATTCTACTCACTAAAGGAGAATGCCACCTCCTTGGCCACTACCTAGTTAACCTCTTCTGGTTTCCTTCTATTCCCTCCTGCCATACATTCTCACACTATCACTACTCTCCCTTGCTGGGGACATTGAATGCAACCCTGGCCCAACAAACTCCCATATCACCCCCACCCCAGCATCTGGACAAATGCCCCGGTCTTAAAATCACACATATCAATGTCTGCAGCCTTCCATCTAAATTCACTGACTTTGAAGCTTGGATTGAGCTACACAAGCCCCATATTCTAGGACTCACTGAAACATGGCTAAAGCCACACCACACCGCACTGAAAACACCTTCAAAATATCTGGCTACTCTTACCTATGCCTCAACAGGCCAGGCAGAAAAAAAGGTGGCGGTGTGGCCCTGCTCCTAAGGGAACCCATCTCAGCTAGCATTGTCCTACACTCCAACCCTTCCTCACCTAGTGAATGGCTACTCTCTGAATTGACCCTGGGATCCTGCAAGAAACTCTATATTGGCTGCTGCTGCAACCCCCCTCAAACAGAACCATTGGACTCACCAGCCTCCTTCAAGGCCTGAGCTCTCTAACTCTCCATAGGGAATCTATTCTTCTCGATGACTTTAATCTAAACTGGCTGAGCTGCCACCAGCCTGACTATATATCCCTGTTAAAGCAGCATAACCTGGTGCAGGTGATCACTCTTCCCACCAGACTTAATCCACGCTCAGCCACCCAGACTCTACCAGACTGGATCCTCATAAGCAGGGAGGACCGAGCATTACATGCTGGTACCATGGCTGACTCTAAGTGATCATTCACCAACCTATCTCCTCTGGTCTTCCAAACTAAAGTGCCCCCCACCAAAATACCTATCTCTAAGAAATTTCAGCTGCCCAGTCTCCACAAATCTCCTTGAGGAGGCCCAGTCCTTGGACTGGTCCATGTTTTTTTCCCTTTCCAATGTAGCCATGGCAGTTTCCACATTTACCCAGACCCTACTAACACTCCTGGACCGCTTTTCCCCTGTCACTACCAGACGGGTCAGAGGCAGGTGCTCGTGCTGGGTCTCTAAAGACCTCCTAACCCTTATGAAGGCCAGAGACCATGCCGGGTCCACTTTCAAAGCAACCCCCTCTCCTGCCCTCTGGGATGCTTACAGGCACATGAGGAACAAATGTAAACAACAGGCCAAATTTTTGAAACAGACCCACTTCTGCAACCTGCAAAAGGCCAACCTTGTTGACCCTAGAAAATTCTGTACTCAGCCAGCTCCCTCCTAACCCCCCACTCTAGCTACGCTGCACCACATATCAACTCCCAGGATGGGCTGCTGACTGACCCTCATGATGTGGCCAGTGTCTTCAACCGTAAGTTCACCAACTTATCCATGTTCCTAAATAAGCTGCCAACTGCCCAACCTCAAAGCCCGGCCCTAATATCTGACACACTGCCACCACCTCCAGCTCTGTCACTCACCTGCAAATACCCCCATTCTATTTTAAAGCCCTCTCCATACATGATACAGTGAAGCTACTCAAACATCTACCTAACCACGGCTCCTCCAGATCTGATGGCCTATCTCCAGTCTTTCTTAAGCTGATCTCTTCGGCAATTGCCAAGCCACTCACCTTCATCTTTAACCTTGCCCTTTCCACCTCCGCCGTGCCTGACCCATGGAAGATAGCTAAGGTTATCCCCATTCTTATATCCGGTGACCCCAAATCCTCCGACAATTACCGTCCATTATCCATCCTCCCTCATCTCAGTAAACTACTTGATAGAGCAGTCCACAATCAGCTCACTGAGTACATAAGCAAATACACCCTCTTATGCAACCAACAGCATGGATTTTGCAAGAATCATTCCACCACCACTGCCTCGCTCTACTGACCGACCACATCCTCTCTAACATGGATAATGGTAAAGCCACCAGGGCTGTCTTCATTGACCTCTCAAAAGCTTTTGACATGGTTAACCATGTTCTTCTTACCTCCAAGCTTAGCCTCCTTGGTTGTTCTCAAAAAGTCACAAGCTGGTTCACTAGCTACCTTACTGATCGTTCACAATTCGTGTGTATTGTCAAACCTGCTCCCCCACCATGCCTGTCTCTGTGGGGGTCCCTCAAGGCTCAATCCTGGATCCCCTTCTTTTCTTCTTATTCATTAATGCACTTCCCTTTGACTGCCTCAACTGTAACTCTCTCCTGTATGCTGATGACCTTGTCCTCTTCCACAGTGACAAATCCATGGCTGCAATTTCCTCAGTTCTCTCACACAACTATGCTGCAGCCCACATCTGGTTCTCAAAAAACTTCCTCTTAGTAAATGCCAAAAAAATTAAATCCATGCTGTTTAGAACTAAGCCCTTCCTGGCCAAAACTAAAAGCCACACCCGTTACGCATTCTCACCCCAGATGGTACAGCCCTGGAAGACGTCAACACCTACAAATACTTAGGAGTGCTACTCGACCCCTTCCTCACCTTCACTGAGCATGCACATTCCCTTGTCAGAAGATTCCATCAAAGGTTAGGTGCCGCCTATAGATTCAGGCAATACCTTACCCCTGAAGCTAGACAGGCCATTGTCCAGGTAATCGTCTCCTATTCTTGACTACTGCTCCCCCTATTTATGCCAGGATCTCAGCCACTGCTATGGCTAAACTCTCCACCTACAACAGCACCTGCCACTTTGCTTTATTGGCCCCATTCTCCACCCACCACTGTACCCTCTATAATACCCTTGGATGACTACCGCTGCAAGGTCGCTTTGACCTAGCCCTCTGCTGCATGGCGGACAATGTCATCCACACGGCTCCAGAATCCCCCCTAGCTGCCTTTCTGAAAACCCAAACACTCCTCCGCAACCTCTGCTCAAATGGTACTCCATCTCTAGCTGTTCATAGGGTATCCACCAACATGCACAGCAGAGCTTGGTCTGCAGCTGCCCCCTTACAGTGGAACAAACTACCGGCTGAACTCTGTTCGATTGACACACACTCCAGTTTCAAGTCCCACTTTAAAGTCTGGTTCCTGGAAAACTCATCCTGCCGATGCTCCCAAGGGTCTCACACCAACCCACACTAGTCAACTCCCCAGCCCAGGGGTTACCCACCTACCCACACTAGTCAACTCTCTTGCCTACAACTGTTATTTTGCATTTTTCACAGTAATATTTGACTTCCTTGCCTGTACATATTGTATATACATTTTTCTACTGAGTATTCTGTGTATTACTTGCTCACTGGATGATGCAGTCTCACATTGTACTCTGTGCCTATGATTTGTATATTTGTACCCAGTCTTCTCATGTCTGATATTGAAACCTTGTATTCACTGTTCTCAAATAGACCTATGCTTCAAACCTGTATATTGTGTCTACTATTGTTGCCTGTATCAAATCTGTCTCATGTGTATTACTGTTACCTTGTACTCCACTGTCACCCTACGCCATGTGTTAGGGCCCGGGTCATGCCTGAAAATGGTCCCTGGGATGAGTGCACTGACCCAGTTATCAAAGTCATAAATAAAAAATAAATAAATAAAAATAGTGTCCCATGTCCAGTTGTTACATTCCATGCATATTTTATGAAAAGTGCAATAAAACAGATATTACTTGTATGCAGGTTACTTAATCAAACTTCCCTCTGCAGTCTTTTCACCTGAAAAGTAGTAATCCTATAGAGTGTGAACACAGGATTTGGGAAGGAATAAGAACTCCCTTGTGTAGTTTTTATTTCCTGGCATGCAACAAAGGTTTGAGTGTAAAGACTTGTTACATTCTGACGTTTCAAATTTTAACTGTTTTTACTCCAGTTAATTAGATCACATGTCTATCAGCATTGAATCAGAGCTGGGAAAAGGCATTTTGTAAAGTGCTCTTGGGAACAGTGCCTGCCTGGTGTGGGAACTGTTATGCTGTGGGGAGGTTGCAAACAATAAGATGAAATGCATTTTGAAATGCTTAAGGATTCTGATTGTAGGATATATCCTCATGCAATTTTTGGTTACAACATGGAATGAAAAACCTTTATTGTTCACCTACTGGTGCTGCTACCAGCTAACTGCACAACATGGTAAGTGTGAAAATAAATATGATTCACAAGCAACACCCACAATGATTTGTTGGCTGTCTTGTACTGTTCACCCTTATATGTGAGCTAAGTGAGCTGTGCAGTTGGAATGCACACATAGAAATGGGCAAAAAAAAAAAAGGTGGCATACAGCAGATTTGCCTCAAAGGTAACTATTTATTCTGGCAAAATAGAGTTGCCTTACAAAAAGACCAAGGACAGGCTCCCCTACGTATTGTGGCTCATTATCAGTTCTTCAAGGGGTGAAACCTTGCAAAACTATAACACCTTCACACTCCACATATAAAGTTACAGTGTATAATATAATGTTCAGTACGTAAACTAGAACAAAAACAAGATGACCTGCCTTTCGTTTTCTGCTGTTTCCCTTGTATGTAGTGTTAACTGAGCCATGCAGTGGCCTGAAACAATGATTGACTTAAACCATGCATTCTCTTTTCAGTTTCAAAATTCTAAGAATAATATAGTGGTTCCCAGGGGTGGCATAAAATATCACCATAATATAAAATTAATGGAACAGTTAGAGAAAGACTCATAATACAAGTAATGGTAATTTTTCTTTTTCTATTATTTCCCCTTGCTTTCTGTTGTATCTTTTTTCTTCTTTTGTTACAACTGACAGACTTCTACATTTCAGAGAAATAGTAACAGTAGAGATACCTCATACCACTGGAGGGTACTGTTGAGGCTGTAAAGCTTGTGTAGTGTGTAGTCTAATCTCCCAGCTGGGGGAGAATGGGGAATTTACCTCCGGCTGTATGGTTAGCATTGTTGCCTTCAAGGCACAGGAACCCACATAGTGCTGTGCAGAATGTGCGATCCGCTAATGGAAATCCAGAAAATAGGTGATTCTGTTTCTGAAACACATCTCAAAAGTTTTTATTTCTTAATCTAGCAAAAATATTTTTTCTTTTTGTTCCTCTCCTACAAAAGTTTTAATGCAATTCTGAAGAATTCTGAGAGCATTTGGCAGATTTGTTATGGTAACCGTGTCTTTTAATTCTGTGGTTTGTTTTGACTTCACAACTGCATAATTGTAAACATTTGGAATGCCATTCTACAAATTTAGTGTTAGTGCATATTTTGCATTGAATCTGAGTATTAGTATTCCATGTGCCCTTTTTAATCATGCTACTGAAGGTGCCAAAATAGCAGTCCATGGTTTTGAATGTGCGGTCAATGTACACTGTGGAATAAAAGTTAACGATCAGATTAAGATTTCACACTTTAGGTACAGTACATGTACTGTACTTGTAATATTGGCTTTCTTGTTTTTTGTGAGAATGTGAGGAGAGATAACTTGAGTGAGAGGGAGACAATAAATCTCATCAGTTACCCTTTTCCTAAACACCAGTACTTCTGCTAATGATGTTAGCATTCAGAGCACTGAAAACTATGCAGCAGTTAAAACAAATGATGACACAGGGTCACTCCTTCATTTATCTTTCTCATCAGTTAGTGACTGCATATTTCTGTACCTGCGACCATGACCACAGTATGACTTGTTCTTCTTCATTAGGCCTGAGTATACTGCCAGACTTGTACCATAGTAACCTGAGCGGTCAGGTTGCTGGGGTGCAAGTGTGGCAGCGTGGACACTTACCTTATCACAGTAAGCCATTGTCTCATCCTATTCCCAAGCTGCAGCAGAGTCAGGGACACATTCTGGGCTGTGCAATGTAAGAAGTCATGTGGACAGGATGCACCACTTGCCTTGACAGTTATCCTTTCCAAATACTGAATTTCCATCATTCTTTTCAGATTACTTTTCCACTTAAACCATCAAGCTTCATCAATTACTCACAGGTTGGTCACTAGTGCTTCTTTAATATGGGATCTTTGGACCATTGCAGAACCAGGAACTGGGTCATTAAAGTGTGGACAAAACCACGCATGCAATAACATGCTGGAAGAAGTGCGAATGGCTCTACAGCGACAGGGGTTCTTATAGCATGCGGTAAGGACTGCTACCCCTGTCACTGTAGGCTAATCTGATGAAACCTGAAGGATGCTGCCGGGGCAGTGTTTGGTTGAGCTGCTTCTGTGGTGGAGTGGTTAGAGCATCTGCCTCCAGCTGAGTCAGGGACATGGGGCTGCTGTTCAGTTCTCCCCAGGTCCCACTGTAATGCATTTTTAAAAAGTAAAAAAAAAAAAAGAATTTTTCCCAGCTCCAACATTTTCCCTTTCCCCAAAGTCCATGACCCCCGGAGTTGATTATAATTAGTCCAGGGGGTGTGGGGGTGAAGCCCCCTGCAAAAAAGAAAGATAGTCCAAAGGCATGTGCTCTTGTTGTTTGGGTCACAATTTTGTCCTGATGCTGTTAGAGTGCATGCCATTGTGTCTGCACTCTTCTATGTACATGCAGTTTTCTCCACAACATTATGACCACGTACCGCAGAACCAAGGGGCTGTGGGGGGCACAATTGCCTATTTCACAGTGATCAGACAAAGCCTTTACTTGCACTGTCAGTATCAGATAGAGTGGGACTGGAATAGAGCAAACACTATCTTGGGGGTTACGTGATGAGAGAGTGATATTGATGTGAATGCCAGCCCCCTTGCTTGAACTCATGGCCCCTCTCAGTACAACATGCACTGTTGCTGAGAGGGACAATGTAGATGTCATTGTGAGATGGAGCAGGTGGTTGAAGCAGGAAAGGAGTGGACTGCAAGTAACAATGCAGTGCTCATGTAAACATGGCTTTTGTCTCATGATGTGCACTAACAACACTGGAGAAAAACAAATTCTTCTATTGCATCAGTATGCACACACTACAGACATGTGTTACACTCACCAGACTGCAAAATCAATTAAGAGAAATAACCATGGGATCTCACTCAGACAGGTTATCTCTATCATGCTGGTTATTACATCACCCTCAAACAACAGCACAAATGTAACAGCTATCAAGAACTACAAAAATATAAACCACCACACCTGCAAAATAATTACAACATAAACTGCACTTAAGTCACTTTACAAGCTTAAGCTCTGCATTTTCCTTGGATGTCAGCTGCCACTTTGGAATATACAGGGTCTCTTTTATTTCATGCAGATACAGCAACTATAGGTTGCAAGATCATATTAAACGTCACAACATCTTGCAATTAAAACACACAACACACACACACACACACACACACAAGATTTCCCTTACACATTAATCTGAATCTGTAGTGAAATTATTTATTTATTTATTTACTTTTGGTGACCGGGTAGGATCATAAGATATCTGAATGCCTATTTGCAGGTAAGACCTGGGAGAGTACAAAGCACAAAATACAACATGGTCAAAAACACAAATACATCAAGTCAAAAAGATACAAATGTAGAGAGATAACTGTTCTGGGGTACAGATATGTATTGTATGAAAAAATTGCAAGTTGACAAGTAATTAGAATAATTAACAATTTAGGATAAGGCAAGTCCGGAAATTCATGGCAAGAAAAGTACAAAATGAAAACATTACAAGTTGAGCAGTAATAATTTAAGTAACAAAGTAAGTTGAGAAAAGTAGATTCTAATGTGCGAGAAACAAATTAAGTAATGTACATGTGTTTGTGGTCGGGGGAGTTAGAAGCAGTTGCTTGTCGATGTTTGGGTTAGCTAGGACTTGAGGGCTGATTTAAAAGAACACGTGGTGGTAGAGCAGCAGACATTTGGAGGGAGGGACTTCCAGTACTTTTGAGCAAATGAAGAACATGCATGCTCACCCATCTTGGTCGAGCACTTGGGTGCTTCGAGCAAGGTAGAGTCCAAAGACCTAAGGAAGTAGTTGGGTAGAGATCTGGGTAGTAGTGAGGTTAAAATGGTTAACCCTTGGGTCAAGGTATTCTCAAATAATTCAGACTCTTTAATAAAGCTGTGTATGTCTGAGAAACAAAAAAATATTAGAATATAGTCACACAGGTTGGTTGAATAAGGTAGGCATAATAATAGAAGAGAATGGTCTGACACACCTCAGAAAATGGACAAAACAAAATATACATATAAATAAAACTTAGAAAGGCTATATAACACACCCACACACACACTATATAGAAATTCCAGAGAAAATTATTTACTGCAAATAAAACAAATAAAGACTTTGTGTTGGCTGGTTGCCAATATGAATGAGCATAACTTAAAACCATACTTAAACATAATTAAGACTCCTGAATATAAAACAATACTAACTAGATACAGATTTGAAACTTTTTTCAAGTAAAGTTCTAGAGGCTAGATATAATAAAAATCAAAATAAAACAAAGTTATGTTATTGTAATTTACAAGAGACAGAAGATCTGAAACATGTGGTAATGAGCTGTCCCTGGTATAATAAGCAGAGAGAAAAGTATCTGGAGAAATATTTGGGGTTGTGCAATATACTGTACCTGCAAGATACATGTTGGACCTGCTTTTTAACGCAGAAAATGAGGAAGTACTTAGTGAACTAGCAAAATACTTATTAGAAATAACTAAACTATGAAAGAAAAAAATTAAAATGTTGTAAAATGTCAAAACATTGAATTTGCCTAACCTGGTTTACACATGAAAGGCTAAAGGGTAAATATGAATAAGAAGGGTCACTCTTTCATGCATTACCTATAAATAAATGTTACTATAAACAACAATTGTTAACATAAAGCAAACTAGCTGGACAAAATGAATATTTGCATGGATGAAAGAACATCTGCTTTCAACCATATGGACTATTTTAACACAAACTTTTTAATATCATGTAATTTTATTTATGTATTGATGTCATGTCACTGCACTGAATGTTGTATTCATGTATCTTTTGAAATGGCATATGCTGATCAATAAACTAAACTAAGACTAAGGGTAGTAGTGGGATTTGGGAGGCTAGGGGCTGGCCTGGAGTTGTTTGTGTATAAAACAACCTGGGACACAGGCTCAAGAGGCAGAGAGGGATAGCCACCCTAATTAGGAGTAGAGAGAGGGCAGTGGTGCACGAGAAGTGGAGATGAGAAGACAGAGCAGCGTATGTTATTGTAAGTGACATCCCATTTGTGTAGGGAAGTTCAGTGGGCGTTTGTGAACAGGAGAGAGACATATTGTAAGCAGGTGAGGAGGAGGATGCCTTGGGCAATAGTCAGGTGGGCATTTGGGGTGAGAGTCTGAAATGGAAGGCTAGACCAATTTGAGAATTTGTGGCTTTATAACAGTTTGAGATGTGGAGGTGAAAGTCAAGCCCTGGGTCAATGGTAACATCTAGATACTTAAATTTCTCAACTACTGCGAGAGGATCACCATTTGGATACCTGGGGTCAGCTATTCAAATACATGCAAAGCGGAGCACAAAAATTTGCAATGCACTTTGTGCTTGCCCAGGTGTCTGAAAATGCTATATTGAATGGAATAGCACACCAGCACTATTTAGCTGAGTATTGGGCCATGTCAGCCCAGCACTAATCCATGTATCTCTGCCCTGACAGGGCTACTAATGTATGCTGCCAAAATGGCTAGCACTGGAGTGTTATTTTCAGTATTCTAAGGGAACCATGGAAATGAATCCATTGGGCATGCAAGGTGTTAAGGGTCCATTTCCATGGCCATTTAGGGCTCATTTGTATAGGTAGTGAGGCAGGTTAGCATGGAGCTGCCCCCCCAATTTCCCAGTCCCAGTCATGTATACATATCCCTGGTGCTACTGCTCCCCCCACCGGTCTCCAGCCTGTTCTTTAAAATAAAACTATCCCCGGTGCTAGTGGCAACCCCCATCCCTCCAATCGCTAGCCCCAGCTGAATCTATCATATCCCTGGTGTGAGAGGTAACTAGTGATGTGCAAATTTAGAAAATTTCACTTTGCAGATTAATTTGTGAATTGGCATCATTTCAAGAAGTTAATCTGCCTTGCTACAGTAAGTCCAACTTTGTGGCAGGATGATACCTTGCAAAGTGCAAAGTTGTCAGCTTCGCTGTCAAAGTTTGGCACAGTCGAACTTTGCATTGTACTACAGAATTGGAGGTCACATGCTGCTGAAACAAGCTGTATGCCAAAAGGAGGCTATCTTCTGTACAGTCTTCTGAAGACAGAGTAGGAGAGACTTCTGTGTGTGCTTGTTTGAGAAAAAAAAAACTTTTAAAATAGATCTAAAAAACATGATTTTTGAATCCAAATTGCTCACAATTTGTTCTAATCTAGAGGTCCTTGTGCTGCTATAGTTGTGTTTTTATTTTGGTTTATTTTTTCACTGATCATTTACTTTAAAGTAGTGGTTTATGTTTTGTCAGTCTAAGCAGTGCTGTGGGTGAGGGTAGGTGTGCTGTGTGTAAAGAAAGGCAGTTCAAAAAGAACTGGAGCATTTTTGTGTAAGTGGGAGATTTGTGCTATATTTTGGTTTTCTCACTCTTTCTTGTTCAGCATTTTTGATCTGCAGGGATGAATTTCTTATTTTTATTTCTGTGGTTTAGTTTGGTGTGTTTAAAGTATTTTATCAGTGTCTTTCTGTAGCTGTTTTACTTATTTTTTGGTTATATTTGTCTTAAAGTGACGGTGTTCTGTCACTTTTAATTAAGCTTAATATTAAATTATCCCTGGTATCCCTGTTGTTTTAAGCCTTGTACTGTTTAAAAAAATAGGGGTTGTTTTTAGTAGTAGTTTTTTCAGATCACACTGCTGATCCCTGATTCCCAAGGGAAGGGTGCTGCCTGCTTCTGATACTTATTTGTAATATCGTGTTAGTTTATTAATCCTTGTGTTGTGTTAAAAAATCCTTTGTTTTTGGTTTTGCTACATACTATTAGCATATATTTTTTCAGATCACACTGCTGATCTCGGATTCCCTATCGGGAGGTGTTGTCTGCTCTTTGTACTTATTTCTACTGCAGAAATTATTTACAGGTTGTAATTGTTCATCCCAAATTAAGTTGCAATTAACATGTGACCTGCATGAGTTGTTTCCATGTGACCTCAAGGACTTGTTTAGCACCAGTAGCCTCATTTTGAATAGACTTTGCCTAACTGTCTTAATGGCAAAGTCACCAGTGAAGTTAATAGGCAAATTTACAAGTTGATGGAAAAAATTAGCAGATTGATCTATGGAGGCAAGGTCAGTAACTTTGCCACAACTTCTCTGGTGAATTAAAACTTTGTAACATCTCAAGTAATAACCACCCACCATCCCTCTGACTGCTTGCCCCAGCTGAATGTTTTATATCACTGGTGCTAGTGGTAAGCCATCTCCTGCCAACTGGCAGTCTGAAAGTAAATCAAAAAAACTCTCTGGCATCCAGTGGTTCCCACCAAGCAGCCTCAGGGATACATCCACACTCACCTTTGCAACATCTGCATTGACACAGGAGCATACAGCAGCCAGCACAGCCCTCCACACACTTACATGGCCAGCCACCATATGTACAGACAGAGAGAGTACCTCTTATTTATAGAACAGGGTAATGCATCCTGTCCTATAAACAAGAGGCATGCTCCCTGCCTGTACAAATGGCAACCTGCCGAGGAGGTGTGAGGAGGGCTGTGCTGTCAATGTATGCTTCCATGGCACCATGGATATTTCAAAGGTGAATGGGGGGTTTGCCCCATGCTGCTAGGAGGACCACTGGATGCCACTGAGTTTTTTGTTTTACTTTCAGACTGGCAATTGGCAGGAGATGGATTAGAACTAGCACTAGGGATAGTTTTATTTTAAAGAACAAGCTAGCAATCATTGGAGAGGGGGTGCCAGGGATCACAGGGGGTGGTTGTGCTCCCTTGGTGGCCAACCAGCTCAGTGATTGCATTACCTCTGCCAGCTGCTAGGGTTGCCTGGAGTTAAGTCAGGGTTTTGTTCAGCAGTATTTCCACTGTACAAAAAGATTATGCTAAACCCTTTTGTGCAGTGCAATGCCACTGAATATGGAGTTGTGTGTATATTCATGGTCATGCTCCTTCCCATGTCTGTACACATATATTATGTTTTGGGTGGGTGCTAGCCCTCTTTGCCCATGCAACAGCTCCTTTTGATTATGGGGCTCCAGCACAAGCCCCCAGTTTGCACAGGCAAAGAATAGCTAGTGCCCATGCAAACCTTCGAATACTGGGCTCCTGATGCCCATGGGAAAGAGCAGGATGAATTATGTACACTGGAGCCACAAAGCTTCACTTATGTTTTGGATGCGTAGAGTACCAGGTTGTTGGCAACTATCCAGTTTTGTATGTGGGTGAAGTTCTTTGATAGTTGGTTATTGATGAATTGGGAACTCTGGGTTCTGTGGTATAGGGCTATTTCATCAGTGTATATTATTACTGAGCAGGAGGTGGAAATGGATGTGAGGTGGTTAATGAAAACTGAGAAGAGGAGAGGACTACGGATAGACCCCTGAGGAACACCTCGGTTGATGGGCAGCTGGTGTAGAGACATCCTCAGATTTAATGAATTACTGGTGGCTGGTCAGGTAGTTAGAGAACCAGGTTTTGACATGGGGAGAGGCAGCAATGGCTGTTAATTTTTATGGCTGTGGGTGGAATTTACAGCTGCTTTGCATCCACTTAAAAATGAACGAACCATGGCATGCTTTCGTTGGGAGTTTCTGAAGTATCCTTCCAAACCTCCAAAGGAGCTTAAAACACTCTGCCATGGTTGCTCGCTGCAGAACTTAGTGGCACTATTTCATCCGGTAGTTCCATGTTTCAGCGCAGAACTGCACATGTGCCAGCTCTGCCATATTGGGAATGGCATTATGCCATTCAATGCAACTGCACTTGCATGAGTGCCATGCATGCACAGTTGCATTGGCGGTGCCAATCCCTCAGAGCATTTTAAGCTCAACACAGCCTTATCGGCTCTGGTTAGAACTTGTTGGGTTAGGAGTGAATGATAAACAAGGTCAAAAGCCATTGCACTTCTGTCAGGGGATCTGCTAAGATACCTTGATGGCTGGTTGTCTGTTTAAAACTATTCCCAAATTCTGCCATTTCCATTGAGCCTGCAATGTGAAATGTAGCACACTATTCCACGGTTTTCTTGAGAAGGGGTTCTGTATGCAGGCATGAGCAAGTTTTTACCAAGATTTGGAGTAAGATTCATTCAACAAAATTACAGCAGTTCCAAATAGCAGAGCCTTCTTTCTTGAATGCTAGTTCAGTTCTAAAAGACTGAAAGGCACCTAGGGAGTCACATGGCATGGACATTATGTCTGAAAGGCACTCAAGTGGGATCTTTAACTATCTGCAGAATAAGTTTCCTCACAAACATGTTCCACAGAACATACTGTGCATTCACAGAAAACAGAAACTCTTCACAAGAAAATGGAGGAATAGAATTCCACAGTTCACATTGTAGACTCAATGGAAATAGCAGAATTTGGATATTGTTCCAAAACAGACAACCAGCCATCAAGGTATCTTATCAGATCCCCTTGTAGAAGTGTAATTGACATTAAGAAGTAGGTAGGTACACTGTTGTTAAAATGTATCTACTTACTTAGATGGATTTGCAGAAAATGTTCACCAAATGCATTCCAAGTGGATGAATACATAGGATGGCAGAAGACCATTCTAGGCTGAAATTCCACTACTGGCAGAATTCCACAGGATTAGTCAGAATTTTCCAAATTTCTGCAGAATTCCATTTTCATAGCACTAGACCCATGACCCATGTTCGATTACCAGCATAGGCTGGAGGTCCTGGGATGAAGCTGCCTAAGCATGGGGGACATTACAACTGTGAAAAAGATGGGATGTGTATACCTTAAATCAGGGGATAACGGACTTGTACATATGAAAAAGGGAGTACATGTAAAGGAGGAGCATCTAGGAATGTGGAGCTGCAAATGATATACCGTAGTTCCAAAATGCTAAAAAACAGGAACAGTGGAGAGACCTCTAGCAGTGGCTTTTGAGATTGCAATACATGAAGTCAAGGTTCAGTCTAAGTTCTGAGCAATTGAGATTTTCCCTTTTGCAGAATGGTGAGAACAGCTGCCATAGGGGCTTAGGGACCAAATTTGATTGCCGGCAGTGATTAAAAGTGCATCTGCTCAAGCAGAAGGGTCAAAAAGAACTCCTGTACTGCCAGCACCCTTTTCTTCAGTGACAAACGCTGGTTACAATGGGGTTGCAGCACTATGACTAATTCAAACTTCCTCATAACAGAAATCAAGCAATGCCAGCCTTGTAATATGCTTCACTCTCTTCCTTCTTCTACTCCCACCCCTCACTGGGAAACCACTGAACTGAGGCATTCACCAATCTAGGAACAGTATACATTTCTATTGTAGGAAAGAAACTGTATTAGCCAGAAGAATGATCCAAAGAGACACAAGTGTGACAATCAAGGTAGAAGAATGAAAAAAAAAACAACAACTAGCAATCTGCCAAAGAAGATGCCTTACTTATACATGTTATTGAAAGGTTCCTCTCTTTCCAACAGAAAACCCTTTCTTGAGCACACAGCATCATTTGTTCAACACTCAGAGTTTAGAGTTACGGGTTTTGAAAATAGTCACTTGTATGCCTATTTAGACCCATAATTACTCCCTGTTACATTCACAACAGTAGTTGTAATGAAAATGAAACAAATTGCTCTAGACCACTTCTTTTTTTTTTCTAATAGACCTCTTTTGACATTTTAGCCCTAAAGCTGGAAAAAAGGCAGTTTGTAATGTGTGCAAAATCCTCTTTTCTTTTCACTTGCTTAGCACTTAAGTGTCATGTTAAGCCTCAGGCAGGGGAGACTTTAAATGACCTGTTCTGACTGGATTTGTGTTTACTGTACTCCTTTCAGAAAGCAGTTCAGGATCCCATCTCTTATCAGTAGGCAAAGTCTAACAGATTGCAGACTCAAATTTCCCCTTCCAGGCAATGTTAGTTTTGTCTATTGTCTGCCACGACAAAGCTTTTTATGAATCCTACAGCTTGAGTTTCTGTCTTGTTTTTCCCCCAGTATCACCCTTTAGGCTAGAAGCAAGTATCATGAGCTCTCAGAAACTTCCCAAAAGGCATTTAGTAGCTCTGCCACTCAGAAATGCCATATCTGGCTAACATTTTAGTTGTTTGCATTTGCAGCTGTCATGATAAGACTACACAAGCTGCCTCACAGGGTGTGCAGAAGAACATGACACAAGCAAGCTAATCTGCAGGGAAAGGCTGTTAACAGCAAATTAAATGAGAGATTTCCAGTTGTTTCCCCATAGAAAAGGCCATCATTTATTTCCCTGTATACCTGTGACTAATCTTTATACCTGCACTAATCAAACAATTACAGTTATATACCTACACTAATCAATTAATGGGACAATACTGATAACACAATTAACATATTATTTGGAAGCTAGTCAAACCAATTAATGAGCTACAAAAGAACCTGGAAAAGACACACAGAACCCTCCCAAACCCAGAAATCCCCCACCTAGTACACACCATTCCTTCCTTGCTGCAAGAGACGTTCAGGTGCATAATATGACTGCAAATGCAATCTCCATATCTATAACCATCCTATTCAACAAACAATGGGTAAGGGTGGAATACTCTGAAGTATATAATGCCTAGTATAGGTCAAATTGATTCTGGTTTTCTTGCTGAACTATTTTGATTCTTGCTTTCCTGTATATCAACTACAGTACTATACTGAAAGTATATTCTTCCTATCACTGTATATGTTACAGACTGGTCAGAATGGCACTATTTTCTTGTTTATCAATTACTGCACTGCAACTGTAGCTCCATTCTATTGTACTCTATTGTACCTATTTATATCTACTGTACCTTTTGCTGTCCTACTCAGGACCTCCTTGTGAGCTTGCTCAATGGAGCCTCTTCCTGGTGAAATAATTAAACTAAACTAATCTAAACTAATACCAATCTCAGGAGCTAATTACCACAGTGAAGCCACTTGCCCTTTGGGCTTGTCACCGTATAGCCCTAATTAGCCCCCTAAATGGGTAAACATCCTTGTATACCACCCACACCCATTATTTATTCTTTTTTAAATTTATTTTATTAAGGACATGGCCATACAATATAAGGGATTACAATGGGCACAACTGCTCTGGTTACAGTAATATGTCACCCTCTGGGGTGATAGACATAAAAAAGTCCTTGACTTATTCAGTCTATTTCCAAGGTGCTCTGTTCCTCTGTGATGTACACTGTTAATATAGCATGTCTTCCTTAATTCACTAATCAATTTAAATTGAACAACCTTTCCATATTAAACATTACAACCTAAAGTGGGAAATATAAAATATCATCGTGAAAAAGATTTCAGACTCAACATCAGCCAGAAATAAAAATGGTATAGTGCTTTTTCAAATAATGACATTAATTAGGCTGACATTGGAAGGGCCTGTGAAATAATTTGCATAAAAGTAAAGATGGCTGCAGGTACCTTAACTCCGTCAACAGGGTGTACCATGGTCCTACTTCTGATCTCAAGGAGGACCACAGTACTCACATTGCAACAATACTTCTCTCTTGAGAAACATAGGCACCTGTTTCTGCAGTCACATGTACTCATGCATGCTTAATGATATACACACACAGGTGTAATTGAATAAGCACAAGCCCTTATGCTTGGCATGGGGCCATAATGTTGTGGATGAAACAGAGTGGCAAACAATGCCACAAGCAAAACGTCATGCACTGAAATAACATCAAGCAAAACACCTACTACAACAGAAACAGTGCATGTCATTGACAATAATGGAAATTTCTGATTTTTGGGGGGGGGTCTTCACCTTTCACGCACCCAGGAATTAAAATAACCAACTCCAAGGGAGTGTGGACTTTGGGGATGGGGAGAAACATGGGATGGGGAAAAATTAAAGTCCGTAAAAAAAAAAAAAACAAACAATAGAGCTGCAACACCAGGAGACCTGGGGGGGGGGGTGACCAAACTGTGGTCCCAGTTCTCCAATCCTGCCATTTGCTGGTGCCTAGCCACTCCATGACAGGAGCAGCTTGACCAAGCACCACACGCATGGTAACTTGATCTCTCAGTAGAAAGAGTGCAGAGCAACAGAGGTAGCGGTACTTCCCTACCACTATTATATCCATGTCACTCTAAATGTTTCCACACTTTGCACAGTGCAGCTTTTGTAGCACAGTTTTTGAAGAGCTATATTGACCCAGTACCCTGTGCTTATGCAGCTGCAGATACAAATCCACAAAGGCAGTGCATCAGAGCTATTGCATTTGTGCCATACGGAAACAGTTGTGCATTGTTTTTCTTACCTGATGATGGCTGTCTGTGGTTGCTTGTTTGGTTGCTTTCTTTTTGTTCTTGAGAGGGAGGGAAGTTAGGGTTGAAAACACTAATGCCACATTTCTCTACTTTTGTGGTATTAGCTGGTGCATTAACACAGTGTTTTGCAAATAATTTCCTTTCTTTTTGAGATAATTGAATCATATCCTCATTCTTGCTGGTCACGAACAGTTGCAGATGTACAGGTTCCTCTTGGCTCTGCACTAATATAAGGGAAGAGTCCAGGTGCCTGTGGAAGCGCAGGACCCTGCACTTCCATGTGGCAATGGATATCAAGAATTTGTGGGGCTGTCTGATGGGCTGCTGAAGGGCAGGGTCCTTTGGGCCCTGTGCTTTCATGTGACTAGAGATACAGAATCACAGGGAAAAGAGTCCATGTGTCAGGAAAGTGCATAACCCTCTGACAGCTATGGGTGCAGATGTGTAGGAACCTATGTCAAGAGATTTCGCTTCAAGACAGATCAAAGAAATTATTACTTTTCAGTAAGAGTGGTTAACCCCTGGAATAGCCTTCCTGAATATGTTGTTATAAGTGAAAACAAAGTAAAATCTAAGAATAACTTGGGAAAATTCATTCAGGAGGGAGGTAATCTTGTGTGTTACACATAATTATGGGAATGAATATGGGCAAATAACCTTTTCTGCTCCTTCCACCTTTGTGAACCTTTGTGAGCCTTGTAAAGAGAAAATTTGGAAGATAATGGGTCCCAGCACTGATTCCTAGGGGTCTCCACTTGTGACCCTTCCCTCAGATGATAGGAAACCATTAATTGAAACCCTCTGGGTTCAATTTACTATCCAGTTACTGACCAATTATACAAAATTGTTATTTATATTCAGGTGTATCTTCTTTTATATTATTGTTCAATGTGGCAATGTTTAATATTTGATTCTTGGGCCAGTTCAGGAAACCCTGAGCATTTCCTTCCAAGGCTGTGGGGTGGTGCTGCATGACAGCACTGTCCCTTCAGCCTTGTCCCACCCAGCTGGCTCACTAGTCTTGCTTCAAATCTCAGCTCACTGGCATAGGATCACAAAGCACAACCCACTGGGGTAAAGGCTGGCACTACACAGAATGGCCTCTATGCACTATTGGGGATGGGGTACATGGAATCTGCATGTACCCCACTCACATAGCAGCGCAACTGCAGACAGGTGCACAGCAGTGGCATTCATGACTGCCAGCAACCTGTCCATGGCCCTTCTCCCCCAGCATGCAGGACTCTGCGGGGCAGCTGGGGGAGAGGACGCTGCCCTTGCTGAGCATCCAGTCAGATGCCCAGACTGAGGCACAGAGTGGATCACCTCCGTGGTGGGGTGTACATTGACAGCAGGTGCCATGGAAGACAAATTGCCGGTGGCTGAGGCAGTGAGAGGAGGGCAATGCCACCAGCCCTCATGTGAAGCAGCCCTGGAGTGGGTTGCAGGGACAGGGTGGGAGTCCATTGGTGGTGAGGGGGGCACAGTACCCCACAACATGCCTGGGTGGCCTGGAGTGGTGGTTAATCTGTTCAGGGGCAACATCCATGAGTCAGTGCCTGTGTGGGTATGGTGGGTGATGCCATGTAGAAACAACACACTGATGTGTGCCAGGTTGCACTGGGAAGCCATGGGGTGGTCTACCTGGCATAGTAGGCTACCCACCCCATCCAGATGGTGCACAGTGGTGTGCACAGGGTGCATAAGGGGCTTATCGCAGGGTTCTCCTTGTCATACCCTGTGCCCTCCTCCACACCCACGTGGCCAGCACTATGAGCCTTAGTGCATGGCGTGTGGTGGTGGCCCACCCCAGCGCATTGATCTTTGCATGGCCAGGGGATCAGGTGCATAGGTGGATAGGTGCTGTGTACCCCACTTAGTGCATCCCGCTCAGGGGGTACATAGGGTGCAGAGTGTCTGCATGCCCCAGATAAGTGAGCATAGTCACTCCACCCCAATAGTGTATAGGGCCCAATGTTTATTAATTTTTTTTTTTTATTCTGTCCACAAATATTCAAGATAGGCATTTTATTGCTTTCCCCTATAAACATGACATGTGGCATTTATAAAATAGTGACTGAAATGTCATTTTAGACCACAAGTGTGACAACACATCTCCAGGATTTGAGAAATGACACCTGCCACATTTATGAGGTGATGTGACAAAATGGCTATGTTGAATGTTAGGAGTCAAAATATAAAAAATAGTAAAGTTGTGAGTAAACATTGAAATATTCTAATATTCACTCATAATCTGGTAATTGTATTGTATTTTTACCCCAAATTTTTAACATAATATTCTTATGACCCCATGTCATGATCCCATTATGCCAAAATATTTCAAATCCTACCCGAAACATAATTTCATGGAGCAAATGTGAAATCACATTTTGGTCTGGATTTGAAACATTTTGCCTGCCTTGTTCATGAGCAGGCATTCCAAAAAGGTCATGTTATAAGTTTGTTGGAAAAATATTGAAAATTAGCCAGCCAGCTGGTGCAGCAGTAAAGCTACAGCTTGCAACACTGACAACCTAGATTCAGAAAAGAGCCCATAGTGTCAGAGAGCTGGCCAGAAGGAGGTAAGATGAGCATCCCATGGACTGCTCTCCTCCTCCAGGGTGAGGGACCATCGATTCCCGGTGCATGACTGTCACCCATTAGAGACTGGGGGCCCGATTCCAAAAGATCTCTAAGAGCATGTTGCAAAGTACGCCGTGGCGTACATTTGCATCTGGAACACTGCGACATGCAACTTGCACCATATTCCAGAATGCGGACAACTAATACCATAATCCACTGAGTTTATGCCTGTCACAAGATACACCATAATACAAGGGCACAAATTGCAGAGCAGGTGGAAACAGTTACACATGTCACAAACATACACCAATAAAAAGGCTGCAAAACAAATTATTGCCACAAGTGCAGAAAGAAGGAAGATGTAGGTGGGTGGCAATGGCCCAAAACATTAGTGGGGTGGCATTGCAGGCTGCAGGACAGAGAAAACATAAAAAAGAACTTCATTAATGAGGAGACAGATGTCCTTCTCAATGAGGTGAAGGCCAATGCCAAACTGCTGCTGGGCAGCGGTGGGGAGAGGAAATTGTGCAAGGAGTGCAAGGATGCCTGGAACGTAGTTGCCAGGAAGGTAAATGTGGTAGTCAATGCCAGGTGCACAGTGAGGGACCTGCAGAAATACATGCATGATCTCAAGTGGTGCACAAAGGAGAAGGAGGCCCAAAACAAGCACAGTGCATTGGCAACAGGTAGCGGGCCAAGTGAGGAAAACA
This sequence comes from Neoceratodus forsteri, assembly GCA_016271365.2. Classification (NCBI taxonomy): domain Eukaryota; kingdom Metazoa; phylum Chordata; order Ceratodontiformes; family Ceratodontidae; genus Neoceratodus; species Neoceratodus forsteri. The sequence continues at coordinate 768,841,460 of CM057449.1, read as the reverse complement.
CCCTCATTGCCCATGAACAACGTGTGCTGGCATTTCTCAGCAAGCACAGTGTGCATGGGGACACTGACCTGGATATGATGAGACTGCAGAGAGGCACAGGTAGGCCCACAACACTCACAGTAACAGTAATGTGCCATGTATGGGGGGGGGCTGGTGGTGGTTTGGGGGAGCAGGTGTTGGTGTGGAGGTGGGTCACAGACAAACAGTGTGCATGAATGTGTGGTGTGACAGTGATGCAGGATGGTTTGGGTTGCTGCTGTGTGTGTGGTTGCGTTGCTGCTGGATATGGTGCATATGGTGACAATGCTGTAGCTGGGGTTGGTGCATAATGGTGCAACACAGGAGCAACACATGTGTCTAACCCGTGCAGTGGTGTCCAACACACACTGGGCACCATGAGCAAGGGTCACGCATGTGCAGGCATAGGTGAGCCACATGGTACATCCATTGCAGACTCTGGGATATGAGATCTGTGTGCAGCACAGAGTAGTACACCAGAGGCCTGGACACACCATAAAACCATTGTCGCCCCAGTAGCCTGTAATTGTAACAAAGCTGTCATGTGAGAGACTGACAGACAGTGTTGCAACCCCACAGGCATAGCAGGGGAACAAGCAGAGGAGGACAACAGCAGTGCTGATGGCAGTGATACCGAGGATGCAAGCACCATGGCAACTGAAGCCAACACAACAGACACATCCCAGGTGCAGAGCACAGAGGACACCAGAATGGTGGACAGTGAAGCAGCAGCCTTGGAGTAACTATTGAATTGGATTGCTGGGACACAAGCTGAGGACACAGTGGAGGCATGTGATGGTGGCAGTTGTGACAGCATTGCGGCAAACATTGCACAGTACCTCAGCCCAACCATCATTGAGGAGCTGGAGACATATCTTGACGAGACTGCACTCTCACTGCAGGACCAGCCAGTTAAATCCCCAGCTGACTATGACACATACTGTCAGTCAGTTGTAGGATAGCAGGAGGAGCAGACAGAGATGCTCAGCTGCATACGGCTGTGCCTGGAGGAGTATCATAGGACAATGGATGACTGTATGGCAAGCATAGTGTCCTCCATGGAGACCAGCACACATCAGACACAGGCACCCCTCAACACTCTGGTGAAGGTCCTGCAGGCTCACAGGCCTGTGTACAGGACCACACACAGGCCATCAATAAGCTGGCAATGGCCTTTGAGCTGTCAGTGGAACAACAGCAGAGGCAGACCGACATCATTGCCATGGCGCTGCAGACTATCATGACAACACACCATGTGGGGCTACAAGGTGTGCAGCATGTGTGGGATGTTGCAACACAGGCACAGGAGGGCGTGCTGCAACAGAAACAGACACCACTCATGGGACACACTGCTGCAGATGTACAGGCCACTGCTGTGGAGCTGCAGCTCACTCCACCAGCAGGACATACTGTGACGGTAGTGCAACACACAACAGCAGCTGCACCACAGATGCAGGCACCTGCGTTGCATGGTCAGAGCCTAGGGACACATGCCCATGATCCAGACCAGGACATCCAAGGAACCAGTGGGAGTGTATATAAGGGATGGAGTCTGGCAGGGTTAAAGGCACACAGTGCCACTGACAGCAGCAGTGTGGGACAGCAGGAACCCAAACAGCAGAGCACTGTGCCAACTGTTCCGGTGTCCAGCACATTATGCAAACAGATGTGCCTGCCATGGAACAAGCAGCAATGGTCACACAAAACACAATAAATCCACCTGCAATGTGCGCACCATGACTGGGGTCAAGGAAGCGGGGTCAAAGGGCAAAGGCAACAGCTGTGCAGGACACAACACTGACATGTCAGAGCACACCGGCAGTGATGACAGGTGTGGGTGGCACATCCACAGATGCCATGACATGGGCAAGGCAGCAAGCTGGGGAGACACAGGAGTTCCAGGCCGCAAAGTGCAAAAAGACAGTGTTGAAGCATGGGAAATAGGGACAGTGACATTCATGATGGGCTGCACAGTGGGAGATGGATCACCATACAATGTGGAATATAGTTTTATTGGGATAATGTGTTTGGCTAAATGTGTTGTGTATGTGAAGTCACATGGTGAGTGATTGTGTGGGTGTGTGTGTCAGTACAGGGTATATATGGGTGTTGTGTGTATCCTCAGGGTGAGTGTATGGGTAGGGTGTGGGTACTTACAGGCTGGGACACCACTTTTTACATACATAACAGCACGTGTCTGAAATAAATCTTGTAAAATGGGCATGTGTGTAGTGCAGTCTACTTAGACAGGGTACACAGTGTGCTGTGAGGGGCATGGATCAGGATCTGTCCCACACTGTGGGCTGCATGACATGTGCAGAACTGCACTACAACATGTTACGGTGGCTACAACACATCATTGTGGTCCTGCATATGACAAGGCAACATTGTTGGTGGACTGCATGTGAGCCATGCCCTATGGGCACCGGTTGTGGCTGTACTGGCATGGCAATGAAGCATGTGTCTACTGTGACCCTGACACACACCTATATGCTAAACAGTGCCATGTACAGTGTATGCATGACAACAACACAGTCATGTGGGACACAGGACACAGGGCACATTCTACACCAGATGCTGTGTGGTGTTGGCTACATTACACACATTAGTATGGCTGCACACGATGCCAGTCATATCCAGTAGACCGTAATGACAGCACACAGGTGGTGCCATGGGGGCATGACCTTAGTGTAAGCATGGATATTACCAGCATCAACAATCTGACAGTCTGCAACTTACTACACAAGAGATGACGGCTCATGGGTGGGGGTGGTCTGTGTGTGTGGAGTGACAGAACATGATGGGTGTTTATATGGGATGGAGAACAGGGTGTCCACTGTGGAACATACTGTATAGATGCTTGCTTCCCCCCACTAACTGTGCCAGTACAGCCAGCAGAGCTACAATTGTGGATGAGGGTGCAGGCCTGCTGTACAGACACAACAGAGTGTGGGGGGGGTGACACTGTTGTCTGCGGTTGTACTGGGCTGTCATGTGGTCAGTAGGGGAGTGTATTGGTGGGGTGGCATGTGTCATTTGGGGGTGGGGGGGATGTGCTACTGGTGGCAGTGATGGGTGTTGACATGCGTCACTGTACCCTGTGATGTGGGGGGCTGTGTCCATGCTGTGCTGTGTACAGGTTTGCAGGCAGACACATGTGTGTCACACAGGACATGCCTGTGCATTCCATCCACACATGCCACATATGCATGTTGTGGTGCAGCAATAGCGCCTGCGATCTGTGTGACTGCAGCACTAATGATCACATATGTGGCAGTACTGCTCGCATATCTGGCAATAGTGATGGCATATTCAGCAGAAATGCACCACATGTGTGGCATTATACATCGCATTTGCGGCACCACACATCACATATGCAGATTGCAGTGAGGTAGGCCACTTGTGAAGCCTGCATGTGTGTTTCGTGGCGAACATGTGCACTCGCAATGCAATGATCCCACAGTCACTGCACATGGCAGAGGCAGTGTCTACATTGCTGACACAGGGCTAGGTCTAGAGTAGGACTGCTACAAGTTTAAAAATGTGCTCCCTCTTTGGCAGAGCTCTAAACTACACACCTGCTGAGACAGTTCAGCGGGTCAATCTTGTGCAGCAGTGGCACACCACACTGCTGCCACCGGGGTGCAGGAACCACCTGACCACAGCCAGGGACAGGGTGTGGAGGGCCATTGGGGCACACCTTACTGAAATTAGTGGCATGAGGTGTACCCCACATCAGCTGAAGCACAAGTGTCAGGACCTCACAAGATGTGACTTTGCTATACTGAGATGCCTGATGTCCATGGCCAAATAGAGGAATGTGGAGATAAGGACTGGCCAGCAACCTGTTGAAGGTTGGTGTGACACCAGGTAGGCACACATACACACATCTATGTCACCAACAACATACCCATGTGTACTACATGGCCAACTATGTGTTATCTGTCTACACAAGTCAGAGCAGCACAATCCTGGGTCCACATGGGCAGTATGCAGGGGATGGATGGCATGGAGGACGACATGATAATTTGCGGAGACATCGAAGGTATGGTAGGTGCATAAAATGTCCATCAATGGCTATGGTTGGGGTAACAGAGTATGGCATACGCAGACTATAGGGTAAAGGGTGCATACAGGGCATCCTTCGGCAGGGGGATGAACTGCTGGGTCATCAAGCTATGTGGGTGTGTTTGTGTTGGCACAACATGGGTCTCGGGTGTGCATGGGGACACTGCATTAAGACACTTTCCATAGTGTGGGATGCAGTGGGGTGGTCAGGCACAGTGTGGAGGTGGGGTGTGGCCCTCAGTTACAGCATGTCGACTGTGGGGTGTCTTGTGGCACACATGGGTAGCACCCAGTTGCACACATGCACTGTTGTCAGGGCAATAACTGGGATGCTGGGACTGTCACTGACATGTGTCATTCCACCTTTGCAGGTGAACACACTTATGTTTCCCCTCACCACAGGGCACTGCTATGTACCATGGCTGAACAGATGAGGTATGATGCCAGGGCATATGCACTCAGCACATGATGCACACACTGCAGGGCCTGCCCACTGCCACCGGAGACAGTGGATAAGGGTGAGGAGGCTGACACTGAACAACATGGGGTGGAACAGCCTGATATGGAGGTTGTATACCAGGTCACCATGCATGGTCAGGTGGTGGAGCAGGTGGACAAAGGTGAGGACCATGTAGTGCAGGAGGTGGACACCGATATGGCGGTTTCATCACAGTACCCTGGGGATGCTGTGCAGGACACTACTGAGGGGGAACGGACAGTGGCTGTCATCATGAGGACAGCCAGCAGGGAGGCACAGCCATCAATGGGCCTGAGAAGCTGGACATGCAAGAGGGGGAGGTGTCGTTTGCATCAGGCCAGGAGCAGGGGGAGGAAGATGAGCTGGTGGAGAACATAACAGCAGGGCACAGCGAAGACAGTGCCATGGCCGACCAGCACCAGGTGGCCTCAGAGGTGGACATCGAGGCACCTGTTGCCTAACATGAACAGCAGGCTGTGGCTGAGCATGTACTACAGGACTCCATCCAACAGGCCCAGCCCATTGACAGGGACCAGATCCTCACACAACTTGTTGCAGCCATCATGGGTGATGTAACCTGCCTCCACCATTCCCTTGGGGCCCTGCTAACTTCCCTGAGGGATCGATAAGGTTGTGGACACATGTAAATAGTTCCAGATTAATGCCTGTAGGGCATTGTGTGTACTGGGACTGTGCCTTGATGTGTAACCGGTGGGGGGGTTGCTATTACAATCTGTTGCTTACATGATTATTATTTTTCTATTTGTACATAACTATTGTTTGTCTTGTTGTTAACTTGTGGGTGGGGGGGAGGTTATTACAGTATTTAGCTTAACTTTTTATCATTGTTCTGTTTGTATATAGCCATTGTTAGTCTTGTTGTTAACTGAGAGTGAGGTGTTGGTTACAATATTTCTTTTAACTATTTATTATTGTTCTATTTGTACATAGCAAATTGTTAATCTTGTTGTTACCTTGGTGTGGGGGTTACAATATTTAGCTTAACAGTTTATTATTGTTCTATTTGTACATTGCCAATGTCAGTCTTGTTGATAACTTGGGGGGGGGTTGTTACAATATGTTGAATAAATGTTTTTCATTGCACACATTACCAGTGTCCCTGGGTGCTGTCTGCATGTTACTGCCTGTGTGCCGTGTGTTTGTGTGCCTGCCATTGTGCACATGTGGTCACATACATGTAGCAGACATGTGCTGTTGTATGTGTGTCTTCATACAGCACTTGGACCAAGTATGACAGCTGTTAACTCCAAAGCTGTGGTCACAACACAGTGTACATGACATCACAGTGCACTGCACTGTTGGCAGCACTCTGTGGGGGGCACTGTACACATACCACCTCACTATGTAAGTCGTGTCAGTGTGGTGTCTGTGGGCCTGTATGGCACCATTCAACCTGAGGGCATACAGGGCCCTGCAGGTGGCACTGGTAGCACCTAGACATAGTGGGTCTGCCCACCATCCAACAGCAGAGATGTGCTGCCCAGTGCTTCATACAGTACCTGTCATGGCTTCACTGTTTTCATGCACCGGTAGCCATGGCTGGTGCACAGTGCCTGGTGGCAACAGCTACATGTTGTTGTGTCACTGTTCTGTGTGCCGGCTGTTTATATGTGTTCCTGCACAAACAATGTCTGTCACATTTCATGCCCTGTGCACTGTTGGACTCTGTTTTCACCTGCCATTTCTGTGTTGTACACCTTGTGGCATTGACTGTCTAGGGTATTGTGCTATGGTCGTGTATGGGTATGCCAGATGTGATGTATGGGCCAGGACAGGGGTGGGTATCCTGTGGTCTATGGATGGCCCCAGGCATGTCCGCAGGGTGCTGTGGGATCACTGAGGTGAACATGGGTGTTTCACAGCTGCACCCATGGTGTGTGGTAGTGGATCACAGATGCAGTATACCATGTATGCCTGTCCAACTCTGCTACAGTACTGCAGCATGGTGCCCTAGTCATATCCACCACAGTGGCTTGCCACTGTTCACCCACACTCCCAACACCGCCACACAATACATGTCTCTACAGGTGGTGCCTTGTACCAAAGGCGGTTCCTGGCACCAACAGCTGCTCTCCACATGCCACTGTGCAGTCAGGCGCAGTCAGACACTTCTGTGCTGTGTTACTCATCATTACTGCACATGGCCCCCTATTGTTGCTTCACCTATGCATCATAACAGAGCAGACAACTCCCAACATATCTGTGTCTTGGACCACTCCATATTTATCCCATCATGCTGGCTGCTCGCCCTGCAGTGACTGGCCACATGTATGTACCCAACGTGTGACTGTCCACGTTCCATTGCACATCGTGGACTGTGTGTCTGTACCTCCTCCCTTGCACACTGTGCATGTCAGTGGATGGGGCATTGGCCTCACATCATGTGCAGCCATGTCAACCAGTTGCTGTACAACACACATGGACACTGGTACTGCAGCAGTGCTGTCACGTGTGTTGCTTGACACCTGGCAGACAGTATCCAATCCTGTGTTGTACTTTGGTTGGTGTTTGTGGCACCATGTTGATCGTGTTGTTGTCCACATCTGTTTGTTCCAAACTTCTGCAGGTACCACCCATGGGGTGGTGTTGGCGTGATGCCTCAGAAGTGTTGCTGTATTACTTCCCACCTTACATGGTGTCCTGCTGAAGCTTCCTCATGTGTTGCTTCACTTGCTATGCTGTCAGGCTCACTGTCCCCTTCCAATGCAACACCATCTTCCAGTTCTGTGTCAGGCAGTGGCACATGACGTGACAGTACTGTGTTGTGCAGGATGCAGCAGGCAAGCACAATCCTGCAGGCTTCTCAGGGCTGTACTGTAATGCACCACCCGATCAGTTGAGGCATCTGAATCTGGCCTTTAGGAGCCCAAAGGTGCGCTCAATGACAGATCTTGTGCTAGATAGGGCCTCATTGTATCGCACCTCTGCTGCAGACTGTGGTGTTCTCAGCGGTGTTATCAGCCAGCCATGACAGCTGGGGGTAACCACTGTCTCCTGTTGTGGTTGGAAAACATTACAGGTTAGTTGTCTATTCTGTTGTGCTGCACTACACTCATCTGTTCCTGTTGTGGGACACACACACATACCATGGTCCATGTACATCCACAGCATGGTTGGCATGTGGCCATGTGTGGGTGACACTTGCCTGTGGGTGGTGCGCTGTGTGCAGTTCATGGCCCTGTTTGCATCCCTTGTGTGCTGTGCCACATGTCTGTTCAGCTGTCACATATGTACATCGCGTTCACTGTGCATCTTGTTCCCATGTTGTGCTGCCCTGGGCATACACCCCTGCCCAGACTATATCTACATGTCCCACACCTGTACACTCATTCACTCCACTGCAGGTATTGCTAGAACTGGTGCCTACCAATCAGCCACCCTTCAGTAATCTCCCCTCTCTCAAATGCCTCATATAGGCCACAGTTGTGGAATATGTGGGAGTCATTGCAGGATCCAGGGTACTTGGCCACCAAATCCAGTATGCAACAGTCACTGTCACATACTACTTGAATGTTCATGGAGTGGTACCCTTTTCGGTTGATGTACACTTCACCATCTGATGGTGGTCCCCTGATGGCCACATGTGTGCAGTCAATCACCCCAAGCACAAGAAGGAACTGTGCCACTGTGTGGAATGCCTGCTTCATATGCAGCTCTTATTGTGCATCCCATGGGAAGCTGATTTACCTTGTGGTGCATCACATCAGGGCTGTGAGGAACCTTCTAAGGCATTTTGACATGACAGGCTGGGATATGCCCACTGCATCACCTATGGGGGACTGGAAGGTGCCAGTGGCTAGGCAATACAGTGCTGCACTGAACTGCATCTCCACAGGTAGAGGATGTCCCCAGTTGGTAGCACTATGTAGGTCCTCCCACAGCTCCCTTATGTTACTCTTATTCAGGCAGTAGCACGGAATGCACTGCACATCTGTGAGCTCCTCGAAGGACTTTCATGTCCATGTCACATGTGGCATGGGTCTCCTTGGCACTGTCACCTGCGGCTGTGGTCCACCATTCCCCTGGATCCTGCCATGCCACCTGGCATGCCTTCGCTGGTGGTGTTCTGCCATCTTGATGAGCTGGTAGTATAGCCTGGAGGTTAGAGTAATGAGATGTGAACGAGCTTGGTACATCCAACAGACCAGACCTTGGTTTGATTCTCACAACCTCCACTTGCATACTATGTGACTCTGAGCAAGTCACTTAACCTCCCAGTGCTCCCAGGTCACCGCTGAAAACAGGCACCTGTGCCTAGTGGGTCTTACCCGATTACCAAACACTAAAATAAAATGAAAAATAAAATGATGCCCAGTAGGGCTGGTGGTGCTGACATTGTTTATTGCTGTGTGTCTCTCAACACACTGCTGCCACAACAATAGCTCCTGTTGTTGGGGAGGGGGCCTTTTATATGCTGCTATCTGCTTAGACCACCTCCACCCTGCTCTATCTTTTGCCAACTTGTTTTGATGTAGGTGCTTGCTCCTTCTGTTCCGGAATACCATCTGCAACATAACTCTCATTTACGCATGTTGCATGTTGCATTATACATTGGCGCATGGATTCTTGGACGAAAAGTGGTCATAAGTCCTGTTTGACACAGTCCTTGCATCCATGGGCTCAAACTTCCTTCTGGAATACCGCATGTCGCAAGTCGCAGGTGCAACTGGCATTTTGAGTAATTTGTCATGAATGTATGTCACTTGCGACATTCTATGCCCTTTTGGAATTGGGCCCTGGGTGTACACCACCCAGAACAAAGTAGAAAGGGGCAGAGGTGATGACAGATGTCTGTGAGATGTGCATGACAGCATGCATGTCTGTTGCTGATATCACTGTACATCCACCTCTCCGGGGAATACTTATGGACAAAATCCCTCCAGGCAGGCTGCAGAATTCAGCCCAGGATGCACCAACCACCACACCACTGAAACAATCCAGTCATGAGTCTTGGCCGGGGCTCTAAGATGATCTCAGTCTCTCCCCAAGGGGAGCCCTTCCATGATGAGAAAGTCACCATCATCCTGGACTGGGCAACAGTTGGATATGATGGGAAAGGGGTAACTAGGGGGTCTGTGGTCAGATAAGGGATACATCCCCATCCTGACAAGGTTTGCAAGAAAAATAACTGAAAATGGAACTATTGAAAATCAGTAGTTATAAGTTTCATAGGTTCCGTAGGTGTGTTATGAGTTGTGAGGTCTATTTGGACTTACTGTGACTCATCACTAAATTTAGCTGTAATACCGAGAGTGGTTAGGGCCTATGTGCATATCCAGAGCTTTTTTAACACTTTCCATTGATTTGCAGGTAACCACCTTTTCAGGGAAAGAGTTTCAGACTGTCACCACTCTGCAGGTAAACCGTTTTGCTCTCCTACTTGTCTTTATTAGCTCATCCTGTAACTGTAGAGTGTGTGTTCTTGTAAGTGTTGCACATGTTTTTCTAGTAAGGCCTATGCTTTCCATAAATAGAGGATCATTGAAGGCTCTAAAGACTTGACATAGATCCCCTCTAAGGCTTCTATAATGCATGGAATACATGCCCAAGTCATTTAACCTATCTCTATGAAATATTTCAACATTTACCCATAACTTGGTCATTTTAATATATTTTTCCACCAACTTTTTAAGATAGTCGTCTTATATCCCTACCTAATGAACCTGTTAGATAAAAATGTTCAAACCTGCTCAAAAGGTTATTTCATGGCATGACCATGAATTCACCTCATGAAACTGATGACAAAAATGCCACCTACCTTGTACATCATGAGGTGGGTCCTAAAAAAGCTATGTTGAAAATTTGGTGCAAACACATTGAAAAATGACAAAGTTATGAGTAATAGTTCAAAACTACTGAAATGCATTAACTGGATTTAATTTATTTTCTCATATCGCACTAGCTGGTTTCAGTAGCTAGATGTATTTTGATTGGAGAATGGATCTACATCATAGGATATGTTTAGGTGGGTGAGGGTGTATGGAATGTGTGCAGTGGTGTGTGCTGAGTGGGGTCCAGGGTGGGTTGGGGAGTCTGAAGGGAGTCAGCTTAGAAAGGGACCATTTCTTCTTTGCTTTAAAAAAAAAGATCAACAAAGAATGGTTTTCTATTTTTACAGGGGGACCCTGTCTGACACCGGGAATTAGGTACCCCAGTATTAGGATTCTCTGCAGCAGCATCAGAGGTTGGCACCCCACTGCAGCCACCTCTATAATAGGAGTGTGGTTTCTCTGGAAGGGAGAGGGTATAATTCAGTGGTATCAGGGATGGGAACCTGTGTCCACTTACAAATGAATATGATAGACAGACAGGCAGACAGACAGACAGACAGACAGACAGACAGACAGACAGATTCTACATACATACATAGATGGATGGATGGATGTAACTCGAGATATACTAGCCAGGACATGACTCATTGACCATGTAGAGAAATACAAAAATAAATTAACACCTGGTTTCATTTGAAATACAACAGAAGACACACACTGTAGATCTGTATAATGTAGTTGATGGAATAGTATATGATCACAGAAACATGAATTTCATGTATAACCATTTTATGCCACTTTTTGTAACTAAATCTTTGGCTGCTGAACAAGAATGTGAGGGAGACTGCCACTACTGGCACATAGGTATGTGTGAAAAAAAAATTCTGCTGGTGAACTTTTCGGAAAGGTGGAATTTCAATTCCGTGGAAGTTCGAAAAACATTTTCCCCAACTTCCGCGGATTTTCCACCAGACAAGTGGGTTTTTTGTATAAGATGTGGATTTTTTTTATTTACTTGTGGGTAAACAGTTCCTACTGTAAGTCCAAATTATTCAGGTTCTCTAGAGATATGGAATCATTTGCACATTATCAGTCTTAATCTGCCTCCCCTCTCAATGGGGTGAAATTTTCATGCCACATGTTACAGAACATCATGCATTTAATGTCAAGAAACGTAATTTTTTCCCAGAATGCCATTGATGTGGGCACGTTTTCCACGTTACAAATTACTATTTTATGTGGTCCTGCAGAAAAATTGTTCTGCATCTCTTAAACAGAAGTCAGTGTAAACTGAGGAATTTCCTAACCGGATTTAAAAAAAAAATCTGCATGTTGGCTGGCGAAAATTGGAAATTTCATTGTTAGGCTGCGAAGACTAGAGAGAGATAGTGTAGTGGAGTGAGAGAGAACGAGAGAGCGACAGAGTGAGACACAGTGAGAGACAGTGATAATAATAAATAGACTAGAGATGAGTTTTTGGGAGTTGTTTGTAAAGGCAAAAGTGAAGCTTATTTTTAGTTTTATTTCTGTTCTATTTGGAGGGTCCTTATTTAAATCTGTGTTTATAAGATTGCAGCAAGTGACACTGAGAGGGATTTAACTTTGGGCAGCAGCAGCCAGACCCAGGAGGAACCACAGCAGAAGGAGTAGGAAGTCCAGAGTGGGGACCAGGGTGGACAGCCAGTCTAGCCACAGCAAGGCCAGGGCAATGAGTATCAGGCCACCAACTCTGGTGTCACCTAAAGAAATATGACACCTACATTTAGTTACAAGGAGGTTGCTGTTCTGGTGAAGGGAGTCACCAGCAATGCTGACAATCTGTTTGACCAAAACAAAGTACCTCTGAAAGAGAGGAACAAAGTGTGGGCAGCCATTAAATCCACACTAGACACTGATGGAGAGGGACCTGTGCCACACGCCATCCATCAGATTATGCACAAGTGGGATGACCTCCAATGTAGGGACACTTCGGTCCTGAAGGCACTTGGTGGTACAGTGACTATCACTGGAAAGTAGAGGAGCAGCAAAAGGAAAGCTGAGAAGACCAGCACCACCACCCCTGCAGGGAAGAGGATACATGTGGAGAACAGCAGCACTAGTGAGTATACTTTTTTTCTTCATTTACTCTTTCAGCCCCCTTTTTTCTGCTGTGGCAGCTACTGTTCAGTGATCCCTCCCTAGGCTCTTTGGCCCCTACCTTTGCCCCAGGTAACTCACGGAGGAGTCCCTGGGCCTACCCCCCATCCTGCCTCAACCTACCATCCCTGGTGGGGAGCCCAGGTCATCCCACTCCCAGCACATTAGAGTGTTCAACTCTGTCAGGTCCAATGGTCCCCCCTTTCATGGGCTCGGTTGTGACATGTGAGGCAGCTGGCTCCCATTGACCAGCTGCCGCAATGCCAATGTGGTTTTCCTTTGTTCTGACTCTGTCCCCTGAGAATGCCAGCATGCTAGGGGACTGAGAGCCACTGAGTCAGAGCACATCTAGATGTGCCTCTGCTCCTGCTCCTGACAGATGTCCTCCCCTCCCCATTGCTTTGTGGCCCCACTGTACCACTACATGTGGTCACTTGGCTCACATGGCAGAAAAGTGGCATGACCTGCAGCCAACCCTTCCTGGTGGATGACAGCAGACACTTTAAGGTGTTCAATCCTCCTCCTCCCCTGGCAGCACCTCCAGCAACCCGAACTTGCTCATGACCCTGGCTGGCTGGCTGGTGTCGCAAGTGATAGCACTACCGCTGCACCGTCAGCCACCCTGGCACCACTGAGTATTATGACTTTTTTATAAAAGTTGTCATCTTCAGAATCATCAGTCACTGTTTAAATCACACCACATGATTGTTTTTTACAGTGAGCCATGGTGGGTTATAGAGGCATGACTGTGAAATACAATTCAGTTTTCAATGTATAGCTATAGACATGGACTAGCAGTGATCTATTCATGAGGTTGACCCACCGTGGCTTACTGCACAGCTATGTTTCATGTGGAGCTAGGCCCTGCCCCCATGTAGTTCAACAACAGCGATTGTCATGAACATGATAAAACTATTACCCTGATACAGTGCATGCAATGTGAGCCTTTTCTTCATAATTACATTGAGATGACAAAATGTGAAGAACAGGAAACAGGCCTGTGTGTTGTTCCCATAGTCCCCTGCAGTGTTATGCATGGTGCAGGCCCCCTTTGCTGACTACAAACTCTATTTGATGGTGATGGATGTGTGTGCATGTGTATGTGTGTGTGTGTCACAACACAGACGTACTTTGTCTGTAGAAGTACCATTGAATTTCATGCGTTTTCCAGTGTCAGTGCATTACCTCACACACATATCTTCAGGCAGGGTCGGGATCATCACCTGAGAGGATGCTGTATCTATTTCAGACTGCTTTTTCTATATGTTTTTGGTGAACTTGTTGTGCAAGGATGATACTGTTAGCAAAAAACACAGTTGTTGCATTTGCAATATTGTGCATAGCAACTGTCTGCCTCCAACATTATGGCTATATGTGACTTGTGTGTGTCTTTACTACTGTCTGCATCCTCAACCACATTGTCCAGTGAAAGAGGTGATCATGTCAGTGTATTCTTTTTCTTTTTCTAACTTTTTTTTTATTTATAAGTTTCTTTTCAACATACATAACAAACAACCATATATACATAGTAGCTTAATATACAGTTGATATATAAAAAGAAAATATGTGCTTAATATAAGTTGCACCAGAATTCCATTATCACTATTATCAAATTAATCTGCAGTATTCTATGCCCATGTTGTTCTGTGTCATATAATTGCTATATTTATTCATTTTGGGGAGACAGAGCCATTCAGTTTGAATGTAACTTCTTGGGTTTCTCTCTAGGATGCTCGAGATCCAGGATGCACTCTTCAGGGTATGAAATATGGATGACTGGCAGCCATATAGATCACCCACCTCATCCATACTAGTTCAAATTGTTCTTGCTGTTTATTCATCAATGCAGTAATCCTCTCCATTCTGTAGAATTCTATCATTAAGTCTTGCCATAATTTTAGAGTAGGTAGGTTTTTCCCCTGCCAATTTTTGTTTATGATGACTTTCTTGGTAGCCAGCAAGGATAGTTTTAAAAGTTTCTTGGACTGTCTATCTCTATACTCCTGGGGGTAGATCGAAAAAAAAACACAGCGGGGAAAGGGCAACTGAGGGACTCCACAGTTGTCTTCATGCATCCTGTATCTCTAAGACAAAGGATTGAATTTTTGGGCAGTTCCAAAAAACATGGGTGTGGGATGCAGGCGAGTAACTGCAGGCCCTCCAGCAGTCCACCCCCCCCCCTCACCCTTTCCATATCTAGTCTGTATTGCTGGGGGTCTGAAATACCTGACAGTGAGTTTCCAAGAGAACTATTTCCATGTTTTAGATGTAATGTCCGACTGGAGGGTGCTAATATGTCTCTTCCAATGTTCATCCGGAATCCGCATTCCCAAATCCTTTTCCCATGCCAGTTTTACTGACTCCAATGAGTCTTCTCCCATATCTCTTAGTGCGCTATAAAGCGGTGAGATCGAATGGGAGGATGGGACTCTTCCCTCCAACGCAGAGTATAACATTTCTATTAATTGGGGAATTGGCTTCTCTCCCCAGAGGTTCCACAAGAATGATTTTATAACATTTCTAATTTGGAAGTACCTCAATCTGTCCCCAGTAGGAACCCCATATCATTGTTCTAATTCTGTCTGGGTCAACATACAGCCTTGGTGTATAAATTGCCTAACTAAATGTAGTCCCTGCCTTTCCCATCTAAGAGAGCCCATATCCATCCTAGGGGGGAGGAATCTGTTCACGTAGCATAAAGAGCACAACAGTGGTCTCCATTTACTAAGCTCCTTAGTGGCAAGGGCCCTCCACCAGCATTGAATACTGGACTGGGTATATGGATTAGCTATATCATCTAGGCTTATGCTAGGGAAGACAGCCAGTAATATTCTGTTAAGCTGCCATAGATCTTCCTGCCATCATTCTAACATTTTCCATTTGGCTGTGTATTCCTGATGTAGCCAGTACAGAACAGTTCTAATTTGAGCTGCTAGGTAATAGAGTCTGAGATTAGGTAGTTCAAGGCCCACCCTAATCTTTGGTAGGTGTAATATAGAGTATCGAATTCTTGTTTTTTGGGCTGCCCATATGTATACTGAGATCCTTCCATGCAGAGTGTTCAGAAAGTTCTCGGGTACCTGGATTGGTAATGTCTGGGCAAGATAGAGATATCTGGGCAAGACAACTATTCTAATAACTTCTATTCTCCAAATTAATGATAAAGGTAACACCTTCCACTTCTCTAATTCAGATATTATGTTATGTTTTGGCAGAATATAATTAAGATTGAATAAATCTTTATGTGAAGTCCTTATTAGAATACCTAAATATTTAATATGACTCATGTTCCATCGAAAGGGAAATCTAGTGAGAATGTCAGGGGAAGGGTCGTAGTTTATTCAAAGAACCTCTGTTTTGGTAGAATTAATTTTGTATTCTGCCATCTGCCCATAGGCAACCAGCAGGGTCCACAGAGGCCCCAGAGACTGTTCTGGTTCTGTCATATAGATTAATAAATCATCTGTGTATAGGGACAATTTATGTTTCTCCCCACCCACCCTAAATCCCTTTATTGCTGTACACTAATTGTTTGAGCAAGAGGCTCAAGGTAGAAGGCAAAAAGTAAAGGGGACAGAGGGCATCCCTGTCGGGTGCCCCGTTTTAACAGAATATGTGTAGATATTGACCCATTTATCTTTATATGCATGCTGGGGTTTAAATATATAGCTGAAATTATTTGTTTAAAACCTGGTGGCATACCCAATCCCTCCAGCGCTGCCTCCAAGAATGGCCATCCCACCCGGTCGAATGCTTTCTCAGCATCCAAGCTTAATAGCAGGAATGGTGTGCCTGACCAGGTGGCGTGGTGAACCAAGTGCAGAGTTCTCTTAATATTATCCTGAGTCTGCAGGCCAGATATGAAGCCTGTTTGGTCCAAGTCTATGAGCTGCAGCAACAAATGCTCTAGCCATTTAACCATTATTGAGGCAAATAATTTATAATCAACATTGAGGATGGATATAGGACAATAAAAGGAACAGTTTGTTCTATCTTTTCCTGGTTTTAATATACTAGAAATATAGGCATATCTCCAGATGTCCTGCATTCCCTCTCTCTCTTGCACATCATGACAGGCAGACAGCAGTGTAGGGGTTAAACTATTCCGGAATACCTTGTAAAATTCTTCAGTATATCCATCAGGTCCTGGCCTCTTGTGAGTTTTCAGATTCACAATGGCCTCAATTATTTCCTGTTCAGATATGGGTAGGTCTATTGCCCGCTGCTGTTCCTGTGTAATTCTAGGGAGGGTAAGGTCTACCAGGAACTGTTTGACTGCCTCTCGGTCAGTTTCATGATCAGGGGTGTACAAGGCTTTATAGTAGGTTTGGAAACTCTGTTTTATTTGTTGAGGTAAATTAGTCAGTTTTTTCGTAAGGGGATCTCTTACTTGAGTAATGTTCCCCTGAGTTTGTTGGCACCGCAATCAGTGAGCTAACAGTCGAGTGACCCTCGGGCCCCTGTAATAGTACTTCTGTTGTATGAATTGAGGGCCCACTCTGTGCGTATATCTAAAAGACTTTGTATTTGATCTCTTGTGGCCTGTATCAGTGGTAGGATTCCTCTGTCCCCTGCAGCATGTTGCCCTTGTAAATCTTTAAGTTGAGAGTGCAGTTTTTCTAACTTCTCTTGTTGTTGCCTTTTATGGTGGGCTGTGTACTTTATTATGTCCCCTCTAAGTACCATTTTCACCTTATCCCAGAGGGTGTGCATAGAGGTCCCATGCACTAGATTGTCCTGCAGAATCTGAGAGATTCTGTCGTCAATCAGTTCTTTAAAATCTCTTAGATTGAGCGTAAAATTATAGAATCTCCACAAAGTTATTTTCTGTCTGTCTCCCAATTTAGGCTAAGGGTCAATAATGCATGGTCCAATACAGTGGATGGCAAGCGGTTGCAATTCCACACTTTGTAATTGTGCTCTCTAGTCACATAAAAATAATCTATTCTGGTGTATACCCCATGAGGGGCTGAGTAATGTGTGTATTCTTTTTGGTTTGGGTGCTGGAAATGCCACACATCCACCCAGCCAACCTTGGAGCAATAAACTTGTGCCACTTTTGTGCAGCTGTTTTCTTTGGTACTTTAAGACTGGAGGTGTCAAGCTGAGTATGGATCTGATTACATAGAAACATAGAAACATAGAATTTGATGGCAGATAAGGATCGCTTGGCCTACCTAGTCTGCCCATTTCTCTACCTAATGGATAAGCTGCAGATCCTAGTTAACCAGCAACCTACTTCTTTCTACCCCAACCCCCTAGAATTGCCTTATGGCTGTCCCATGCATTCTTGAATTCTACCACTGTTTTTGACTCCACAACCTCCTCCAGAAAGCTGCTCCATGCATCCACAACCCTCTCTGTGAAAAATACTTCCTTACATTACCTCTGAGCTGCCCCCTCTATCTTCAAATTGTGTCCCTTGTTCTTGCACACCTCTTTTTTGAAAGATGCTACCCTCTTGGACTTTGTTGATTCCCTTGAGGTACCTGAAAGTTTCTATCATGTCCCCCTCTCCTCCTTTCCTCGAGGCTATACATATTAAGCTCCCTTAGTCTCTTCATATGTCTTCTGGTGCAGACCCTGCACCATTTTAGTTGCCTCCTCTGGACAGCTTCCATCTTGTCTATGTCCTTGCAGAGATTGGGTCTCCAGAACTGCACAGTACTCAGATGGGGTCTCACCAGCTGTCTGTACAGAGGGATAACAACTTCCTGTTTTCTACTGGTGATGCCTCTCCCTATGCATCCCAGTATCCCCCAGCCCTCCTTACTGCCTCTCACATTGCTTGCCCACCTTTAAGTCATCTGATATGACTATCCCCAGGTCCCTTTCCATTTTTGTTGTTGTTAGTATCTCACCCCCATTGTGTACTCTTCCCCTGGGTTTTTGTTTCCCAGGTGCATTGCCTTGCACTTCTTAGCATTAAATCTAAGCTGCCATACATTTGACCATTCCTCCAACCTTGCCAAGTCCCTTCTCATCCTTTCCACCCCACTCCAGCATCAACTCTGTTGCAGATCTGTGTCATCTGCAAAGAGACATATTTTCTTCCAGTCCCTCTGCAATGTCACTTACAAAGACATTGAAGAGGACCGGTCCTAATACTGAACTCTGAGGCACCCCACTAGTAACCCCCCTTTCTTCAGAGTGGACTCCATTTACTATTACCCTCTGTGTCCTATTCTCCAGCCAATTCTTTACCCAGGCTATCATCTTGGGACCCACTCCCAGGCTGGCTAACTTGTATATTAATCATTTGTGTGGGACTGAGTCAAATGCCTTGCTAAAGTCTAGGTAGGCCATGTCCACAGCCCCTCCCTGATCTACTACTTTGGTCACCCAGTCAAAGAAATCTATTAGATTCACCTGGCATGACCTTCTCACTGTGAATCCATGCTGCCTTGGGTCCTGTGCCCCCTCTGGCCTCTAGGTACTCAACAATTCTTTCCTTCAGAAGTGATTCCATCATTTTTCCTATCACTGAGGTTAAACTGACAGGTCTGTAGTTTCCTGCTTCTGCCCTGCTCCCACTTTTGTGAAGGGGGAATCACATCTGCTCTCCTCCAGTCCTCAGGTACCACCTCATCCTCCCATGATTTGTTAAAGAGGGTAGTCAGTGGTGTTACTAGTTCTACCCTTAGTTCTTTTAGAATTCTGGGATGAATCCCATCAGGCCCCATTGCTTTGTCCACCTTCAGTTTTAAAAGTTCTTTCAGAACCCTTTCTTCTGTAAATGGGCTGGTATCTACTTCTGTATCCAGAGTGTTTCTATTGTTTGTTTTAGGTACGTCCGCCTCTTCGTTTGTAAATACTGAGCAAAAATATTTGTTTAGTGTCTCTGCCTTTTCACAGTCACCCTCTGCCCACCTCCCTCCCCTTTATTAAGCCTCACTATCCCTCCCTTAGTCTTCCTTCGCCTCCCTGATGTACCTAAAAAGGTTTTATCCCTTCTTAACTGAGTTGGCTATCTTTTCCTCAGTTCGGGCCTTTGCTGTTCTGACTGCCTTCCCAGCTTCCTTTTGCTTTAACTGATACAATTCTCTGTCCTGCTCCTTCTGTGATTCCTTGTACTTTCTGAATGCTTTCTTTTTCTCTTGAACCTTCACTGCCACCTCCTTTGAGAACCATAGTGGTTCCCCCCTCATTATCAATATATGGGTTTCAGTTATTTTCATAAACAACTGTCTTATTATCTCTGCTCCAGATCCCGGGGGTAGATTGAGACCACAGTTATCCGCTTCCCCTCCAACCGCCACTGCTAGACGTGCCTCAGGGTCTACATACAAGGCAGTAAATTCAAATGGAATATGTTTCAAAACTAAAATAGCGGTTCCTCTCCATTTGCTTCCCTTATTTGAGGCAATCACAGTGCTATTCCCAGACTTAGATAATTTTAAGTGCTCTTTCTTATCCAGATGGGTCTCTTGGAGCAGGACACATGCTCGATTTCTTCTTTTAGGAGAGGCCACTACTGTGTATCTCTTAACTGGCCTATTCACCCCATTCACATTATGTGAACATATAATATACTGGGCTTTGTGACTCATTCCTTATGGGTATAAGTCATAATACTGTAAGGTTACTGGTATACTGTATTAAGCTTCTTACCATATCTACTCTACTTCTGAAGCTCTTCCCCATTACTTCTTCCTCTGTAGGCATAGAGTTTAAGCACTCAGCACAATGTAACATTTTGTAAAGCTTGACCATAACATTTAACATTAAAAAAACACTGAACTATAAACTGATGAATCTGAACATAAGACAAAACATATTTACAGCTGTACTTCCTAGGTAGGAGGGCATTATTCTTCACCCTCTGTCCTTGTGGGAGAGGTAGTCCCTCTCAGAATCCCCTCCCATGGGAAGGGAAATGGCTTGTCCATGAGCCAATCCTCCTTGGGCCTGAGATATCTCAGAACCTGATGCATATGGCTTCAAAGAATACATCACCGGCCTTAAAAAATCTATGCTGTCAGGCCTTAGCCTCCTCCCAGATCACCCGACCTTCTGTCCGGAAGAGAAACTTATCCCCTCCTTACTCATTATGCTCACAGGCACATTATTAAACATGTAAACACATCTTACAGGAATTAGAAACCCTAATGTCACTAAGTATAAGCAGGACAATAGAACAGAACAAGAGGAACAATCAAAATCGGCTTTATCTGGGCAGTCTGGCTGGTATGTTCAGTTGCCCCTATCAGCTGATATAAATACTGCTACATCACGTAACCAAATGTTCAAACTGCTGCAACAGGCAATAGAAAAAGGAAAATACACAGTCTAAGTATTATAAATTTGCCACCTATGTGGATATTCAGCCATTATTGCATCATCACAAGGGAGTGAGATCAAGCGGGACATACCCTTCCCCAAGGAAGTCCCTTCCCCTCTCCCCCCTTTCTCCCGAAAGGCACCTAGAGAGAGTCCACTTTAAAGGTTAATGCACCAAATAGGGTTCTACAGTCTCCCTCAGGTCTCCTCATTGGATCCAGTGGCACGATATCCTTCCTTTCCTAGGCAAGTCTTGTGCAGGGCTGTTCTAAGTATATGCAGCAAGTTCTGAAATCCCTCCTGTGTTCTTCCTCTCCTTTGTTGCGTCTTACTTCCTTGCCTCTCTGAGCATGGTGGGCGTGTGTACTGCTGCTCCATCTGGTTTGTTGAGGAACTCCATCCCTTCTCTTGAGTTCCTGTTGGGCCTCTGCTGCTGTCTTGTAGAGTGCCAACCCGAATCCCAAAACACCCGAAGATTTGCAGGGTATGAGGTCTGGAATTGGACTCCATGCTCTCTAAGTATCCGCAAAATCAGTGTGTATGCCGCTCTCATTCCTACAATCTCTGTTGGGTAATCTTGATCAAAAAAGAGATGCGTGACATTATACTTTACTATTTTCTGAGCCCACGCTGTGTGTAGAATATGCTCTTTGACATGATAGCTGGAGATTTTCTAACACTATAGCGCGAGGTCTTGCGTTCAGATCAGCTGTCTTTTGGGATAGAGCTCGGTGAGCTCTTTCTATGCAAAATTGGAATGTGGGAGGTAGGTTGAGGACATCCCTAAGCAAGTCCTCCAAGAACTCTTTCATTTTGCCAGTTGTCAGTATATTCTTGACTGACCAGTGCCCACTTTTCTAGTCCATGATAAAGCCACTAGTGTTGTGCAAAACTGAAAAATTTTGCCAGGTTTAATATGTCACATAACTTCACAATTTCAAGAAATGTTTTTCCTCAGCAAAATCTGATTTTGCCTAGGGTTTCGATTTTGCATAATTGAGAAATTTTACGTAAAATGCTTTGACTGAGCAATTTTGCCCATCGATGCTTAAATTTCGCATTGTGGTGAAAATTTCACCTCTGTGACTTTTGATTTCACTGGTGAAATTATGCACCAAAGGTGAACTTTGCAATGCATCATGGGCATATATGTCAAATATTTTGTTTAGTTTTGTCTGAATCTGTAAAGGAGTTGAATGGGGTAGGGTAGGTGTTTAAAACCAGTGCAGGCTATTTCTAGCCTTTTACAAACAGATTTCTTACAAATTGTGAGTGATTTACTGTTATTTCCTCTAAGCCTTTACATTTTTGGTTGGTGTTCTACTTATTTGTATTAATTTCCTTATATCTTGACAATTATTTTTTTTTTCCTTTTCTGAAAAGTTATTCCTGTCTCAGAGTTCCTGCTCCTGTTAGCCTGTGTTATATACTGTTCTTCAGGCTTTAGTTGTGAATTCTAAAAATTTGAACACAGAGTGCTGATCCCTTATTTTATTTTTTATTTTTTATTTGTGGTCAGTTCTGTTTGCTTTTAACTTGTGTCTCTTAAACTGTGAAAAGCAACAGTTCTATATGTTTTGTATAGAAATTTAAGTACTTTTAGTTGATCACTTGATCTTGTCCATATACAGTTTCACTGCTTTGATGAATTGCTCCCAAGTATTTTATTGCTAGAGCTTGCCTCTGCATTGTGGTGTTCCTATTTCAGTTGACTTTGCTTACCCTTTCCCAGTTACAGCATTGTTTACTACCTGACCCATGCAGTATAAAAAACTACATATTAATATAGTAGTCAAGAAATTGCTGAGCCCCTTCATAGGTGTCTTTGTTAATATTATATGATTGTCTCTACACTTATATAACAAGAATTTGTAGAAGTACTACTAACACATTACAGTACTTTAGTTGTCCAGACACAGGTGATCTATATTTAAAGTATGTTACCTGTGTCCTTTCTCCCTGTGTTGCTTTAATTCTTGTTTGGGAAAGGAAAAAAGTTACCTCTTTGTTTTTACTAGAATATGCTACCATATACGTGTCCTGATTGCGTTTGGACTTAAAAGGAAGCCAGTACTGCAGGTTTGAGGTCTTATTCACACAGTTAGTAATATATCCTTTCTTAATATAGTCCCAAAGAAAGGCAAAGCTTTGAAGCAGCACATAAAAATGCCTGCTAGGAGACAGTCCAGTACAGGAAAACGTACCGGGGGGACGAGGCAACCAAGAAGTCTGTTGAGGAGAGTATAATTTCAGTTCCAGTTCCCCAAAGCACACATATATCTGCATCAGTGTCTTATGTGGGCTCTGGTGGTGCTGCAACAGGTACTAGCAAAGGAGTTGTTCAAGGAGGAACTGGCATTCCTGTGTCTCAGTTTTTTTATGATCAGAACTGCTGCATCCCTGCTGGTGGGGGACGAAGTGAAACACTGACACCAGCACAGGAACAGTGGTCCAGGAGGAGGGTGATAAGTCTGTCAGCGTGACTGTCTCAGAGCTTGTTCCTGCTGGAGATGGCGGGGGTGATAGTGTTCAGCCAGAGTCTGATAATCCAGGAGATATGGGTAGTCAGACCACTGAGGAGATGGTTGTAGAGAAAGAAAAAGGTGCATTGCAAGAAGGCAGTCATAGGGAGAAGGAGGAAGAGGACAAGGACATCATCAGCATCAGTGCTGATGATGATGACTGGGATGATCCCTAATGGGAGCCTGAGTTTAAAAAGGTTAAGGGTGATATAGGCCATTTACATGCACTGGCCATGGGTCAGGCTGTCACCAAGCCTATCAGCAATCCCCCAAGAAGTCAAGTCATCCCCACTCCCAAAAGTAGTCTTATGGAAGTGAGGAAAGCAGTCCAAAAAGCACAAACTTCCACCCCTGTTTATCAGCTCTCCCAGTCCTACCACCAGCAGCATGTTAAGTCCAGAGGTCAAAAGTCCCAAGTTTGGGACTTTTACATGCTTGATCTAGCTGATGAGACCATAGTGATATGTCAACTGTGTCAAGCACATGTTAGTCAAGAAAAAAAGGGTAGCCACATAGGCACCAGTGCCCAGCAAGCCCACCTGAAAAACAAGCACCCGGTGTGATGGAAGCAACACCAGAAGGATTCCAGAGCTGTTGATGGGATCTCCCTCAACAAGTTAAATGTTACTGAGAGCAGTTCAGTGCAGCAGGAGGAGGGATGACAGAGTGAGTAGGTAGAGGAGGAGGATGAGCAATCCTTTGCTCTTTCGAGTAGTGGGCATAGCAGTGGAGGCACCACTCCTAGTCCCTTGACTCAGAAAGTACACCAATACACCCAAAATCAACAAAAATAACTGGTTTCATGTGGTCTGAACAGTGACATGAGTCAACTTTGACCCTTAGAAGGACAACATTCGTGCCACAAGTAGAGCATTTTGGTCAAACGGCCCTAAAGATGAAGCCCACTCTGAAGACCATCCTTAAGTGGCACACAAAGTGCCCCCCCAATCACACTGCTGCATGCGAGTTAAATGCTACCACCGCTGAAATGCTGGCCATTGATCTGTTGCCATTCTTGTTCATGGAGAATTCTGGGTTCTACAGGTTGATGACCCATGCATTTCCCATATGGCAAGCTCCATCGCAAATCTATTTCTCTAAGCGTGCCATGCCAGAGCTGCACAGTAGAGTTGCAGATTCCATAAGACATGCAATGAAGCATAGTGCATCAGAAACTCTGCTGGCTCTCACCAGCTAGATACCTTGATTTTGGTTTGGGATGCCTCTCTGGGAAAGTGATCAGAACTAGCACCCCCCAGGGGCTGGCCCAGCCTCTGCCTAAACTGAATCCCACCCCTTACCAACTTAGGTCTCTCACATCAGGGATGCTCAAAGTCCCTCCTACCCAGACCCTTATGGGGGGTCAGGACTTTGCCATAAGTGCGCTCAGACTCTGGAATTCGCTGCCTGTGGATATCCAAGCTGCCCCCTCCTATCTGAGTTTTTGAAATTCCCTGTGGGGTTTCCTAAAACTAGCATCAGAGTGTGACTGCCCCAAACCTCCCTAGAGTAAAGTGTCAAATTGCTTTGTCTGAACCTCCCCAGGGTGTCTCCACTGAATTCCTGGAGATATTTTACCCACTGTTTCAATGACTTCTGACTACTGCTGCCTAAAAAGCATTTGGCATTTTTACACCCATTATTGCTCCACGGTCGTAGGCTAACCATGACATATTGCACCTTGGTCACTTGGTAGAAACTTGTACTAACAAGTGTTTCTGTTTCTGTCTAACGTGCATATTTAGAAAAATGTGATGAGCTGTATATACCTGTCCGCGATCCAACTAGCCTAGGGGGTGTATACCACAATGTTATAAGTTATATTATGACCAATCCAGTCCTTGAGCTATGCTCCACTCCTATGTATGATGATCTGTATATATCTGTCAGTTGAACTAGCTAGTCTAGAGTGTATAATCTGAAATGTGCTTACTACTGTATGTTTCCCCTAGCGTCAAATGATGTATTTCCCACGTTTGTTTACTGTGACAAAAAACTGTACTCTCCTTGCCGTGTCTCCTTGACTGTTGTTCCTCATGTTGTACTCTCCCGGGTCATTCCTAAAAATAGGCATAATACTTGTCTAGTGTACTTACCTGGTAAACAAAAGCTAAATAAATAAATAAAAACATTGACTTTGATGGCAGATAAGGACCGCTTGGCCCACCTAGTCTGACCATTTCCCTACATACTGCATAAGCTGCAGATCCTAGTTAACCAACAGCCCATTTCTTCTTACCCCTCACAAGAATTGCATTATGTCTGTCCCTTGCATTCTTGAATTCTCCCACAGTTTTAGATACTATAACCTCTTCAGGAAGATGGTTCCATGTGTCCGCCACCCTTTCTGTGAAAAAATACTTCCTCACATTGCCCCTGAGCCGTCCCCCCCTTTCTTCAAATTGTGTCCCCTTGTTCATGCACATCTCATTTTCTGAAAGATGCTGCTCTCTTGGACTTTATTGATTCCACTGAGATACTTAAATGTTTCTATCATGTGCCCCCTCTCCCTCCTTTCCTCAAAGGTATACATATTAAGCTCCTTTAGCCTCTCCACGAATGGCTTCTCTTGCAGACCCTGCACAATTTTAGATGCCCTCCTCTGGACTGCCTCCATCCTGTCTCCAAATGGGGTCTCACCAACTGTCTGTACAGAGGGATAACAACTTCCTGTTTTCTACTGGTGATGCCTCTCCCTATACATCCCAGCATCCCCCATCCCTCCCTATTTCCTTCTCACGTTGCTTGCTAACATTAAGGTCATCTGATATGATTATCCCCAGGTCCCTTTCCATTTTTTTGTTGTTAATACCCCCCCCCATTGTGTATTCTTGCCCTGGGTTTTTTGTTTCCCAGGTGCATTATTTTGCACTTCTTTGCATTGAATCCAAGCTGCCATACTTCTGACCTTTCCTCCAATTTTGCCAAGTCCCTTCTCTTCCGGTCCACCCTTCACTGTCTAGCAACCCTGTTGCATATCTTTGTGTCATCTACAAAGAGGCATACTTTTCCTTCCTGTCCCTCTGCAGTGTCACTTATAAAGACATTAAAAAGGACTGGACCCACTACTGAACCCTGAAGTACCCCACTAGGAACCCCCTTTCTTCAGAGTACACTCCATTTACTATTACCTTCTGTGTCCTGTTGTCCAGCCAATGTTTTACTCAGGTTACCACCCTGGGACCCACTCCCAGGCTGGCTAATTTGTTTATTGATCTTTTGTGTGGGACTGTGTCAACTGCCTTGCTAAAGTCTAGATAGGCCATGTCCACAGCCCATCCCTGGTCTACTACTTTTGTCACCCAGTCAAAGAAATTAATTAGATTCATCTGACATGACCTTTCCACTGTGAATCCATGTTGCCTTGGGTCCTGTGCCCCACTGGCCTCTAGGTACTCAGCAATTCTTTCTTTCAGAAGTGATTCCATCATTTTTCCTACCACAGAGGTCAATCTGACAGGTCTGTAGTTTTCTGCCTCTGTCTTGCTCCCTCTTTTGTTAAGGGGAATCACAGCCACCCAACTCCAGTCCTCAGGTACCACACCATCCTCCCATGATTTGTTAAAAAGGATAGTCCGTGGTGTCACTTGTTCTCCCCTTAATACTTTTAGAATTCTAGATTGAATCCCATCAGGCCCCATTGCTTTGTCCACCTTCAGTTTTAGGAGTTCTTTCAGAACCCTTTTTTTCTGTGAAAGCACTGGGATCGACACCCCTATCCCGAGTGCTTCTGTTACTTGGATTAGGTACCTCCCCCTCTTCCATTTTTGTGAATACTGAGCAGAAGTATTGATTCAGTATCCCTGCTTTTTCACTGTCCCTCTCTGCCCACCCACGGTCCATTCTATTCAGCTTCACTATCCCTCCCTTTGTCTTTCAATGCTCCCTAATGTACCTATAAAAGGTTTCATCCCCCTTCTTAACTGAGCTGGCTATCTTTTCCTCAGTTTGGGCCTTTGCTATTCTGACTGCCTTCCCTGCTTCCTTCTGCCTTAACTGGTACAGTTCTCTGTCCTGCTTTTTCTGTGTTTCCTTATACTTCCTAAATGCTATCATTTTCTACCTAACCTTCCCCGACACCTCTTTAGAGAACCATAGTGGCTTTTTCTTTCATTTTGATTTGTTTATTTGCTTCACACAAAGGCTTGTTGCCTCTGTGATGGTAGTTTTGATGTTTCCCCATTTTTGCTCCACTCATCCTTCTTGTCTATTTACCAGTGCTTTTCTAAGGCACTCTCCCTTTTTGACAAAGTTAGCTCTCCTGAAGTCCAGTACCTTCACTTTTGTATGGTTTGACTCTGCAGCTGAGTTTATTATGAACCACACTGTTTGGTGGTTACTTGTTCCCAGATGGCTACCAACTTCTAGGTCTGAGATCCTCTCACTGCCCCTATTTGAGAGTATGAGGTCTAAGACTGGTCTCTACCAAATGGGTTCATCACTAGCTGTCTGAGGCATGCCCCCTGTAGGGCATTGATAATGGCCCTGCTCTTGGATGTGGCTGCAGCAAAGGTGCTCCAGTTAACATCTGGCATATTCAGGTCTCCCATCAACAATATCTCCCCTCTCTTTGCCATCCTAAGGATGCCATCTATCATATCCTTGTCCATTCACTCTCCCTGAGATGGGGGTCTGTATACAGCCCCTGTGCAGATCATGGTGCCATTTCCAGTCTCTAAGGTGACCCACGGTGCCTCCTCTCCTCCCTGCTTATCTTTTGTTCCTTTACTTTTATCCCTTCCCTTACATAGAGAGCTACTCCTCCCCCTCTTCTACTCTCCCTGTCTCTCCTGTAGGTTCTGTACCCTGGTATGTTGACATCCCAGTCATGGTTCTCTGTGTACTATGTTTCTGTGACTGCCACAATATCCAGGAATCCCTCTTCCATTAAGGCCACCAGTTCAGGGAACTTGTTGCCCAGACTATGGGCATTGGTACTCAGTACTCTTTATTTCTTGATGGCCTTACCCCTTTTTGCCCCATCCCTGTCTTTACTGCCTTTGTAATTTTCTTCATTTACCCCTGTTCTTCTCTGTGTCGATGTCTCTATCTTGGTGTTTACCTCACTAATTACCCTGAAATTTTTTGGGGCCTAGGATTTCCCTGCTCCCTTCCAGTGCCTCCCCCCTTGGGTAGTTTAAATGCTTGCCAATGAAGCATTTAAACCTACCATCTAAGATCCTGGTTCCCCTCCTGGACAGATGCAGACCATCACACCAGTATAGGCCTGCATCACTCCAGGTGGACCCCCAGTCCTCAGTGAAGCTGAACCCCTGAGCTCTGCACCAGTTTTTCAACCACTGATTGAATTCCATGGTGTGGAACACCCTAGTCTCACCCATGCCATAGACAGGCAGTACCTCCCAGAAGGTTACCGTGCATGCTACTTGTCTAAGGCACCTCCCCAACTCCATAAATTCCTCCTGCACTGTTCTGATCCCTTTCCCAGCCAGGTCATTTGTCCTGAGGTGGACAATAACATCCAGCTCCCTCCCTCGTGCTGCTGCTCCTGTGATCCTGAGGATTAGCTCCCTGTCCCTCCAAGCCATGGTGCCTGGCAGGCACCATACCTCCTTCTCCCCTCCACTCCCCTCCTCCCCAGTTCTACCC
Organism: Neoceratodus forsteri; assembly: GCA_016271365.2. Lineage (NCBI taxonomy): Eukaryota > Metazoa > Chordata > Ceratodontiformes > Ceratodontidae > Neoceratodus > Neoceratodus forsteri. The sequence goes on along the minus strand of CM057449.1, from coordinate 768,812,556 downwards.
TTCTGACAATGGAGTCCCCCACCAGGAGTAGTTTCCTTTCCATCTTGGATCCCATGCCACCCTCCTGTGGGTCTCCTTTGTGGAGGTTCCCAACATCCTCCTTGGTCTCCACTGTGGGTGCCTCTATAGAGGAACCACAGTCTGCCAGAGTGGCATATGAATTGTGGAGAGGTACAACTGGAGAGATGCACCTCTGTTCCACCACCTTCACCCTTACTGAGCCCACTGTTGTCCAACTGCTCCTCTTTCTCCACAATCTTAAAGGCAACAGCAGTGGCCCTGGTGGTCCCTGGGTGGAAGAGGAGGTCCCCCAAATCCTAGCCAACTCAGCCTGGAGATGAGCAACCTCCTCCCTCAGCCCAGAGAGATGCCTGCAGATGGGACAACACTGCATCCTCCAGAATGTCTCCCAGAAGACTGCCGCTCCACAGCCACTTCACTGCACCACTCGCATCATGTCTTATTTCTGGCCTCTTAACTGTTGTTTTGAATACTTACTCAAACAGAAAATATCCATCTTAGCACAGATATGTGGACCTGAGGACAAACAGCAGCAAGCTTGTATCTATGCATAATGACGCACTGGGCACAGGTATCTGGGGGTGGTAGTTGATTTGGGGCTTGCCAAAACCTGCCTGAAGCAAAATTGTTGTGGTAGCAACACCCTTGGAATTCAGCAGCATGCAACCCTCAGTATGCAAAGTGTTACTGGTTCTCACACGGGTGAGAAAATACTTAATGTTCTGCTGGATGAGACTGATGAGTGGTTACACACACAGTCACTTACAGCAGGATTCATAGCAAGTGATAATGGCTCTAATGGAGTGAAGTGCATTAGCGATTTTGTTTTTTTTCTGGGTGCTCTGCCTGACACACTGCCTTAATCTTGTTGTGCAGCATTTTCTAAACAATGTGGACTTTAAGGAAACTGTGACTGTCACCGTCACATCTGTGTACACTTCGCTCATTCTGCAAAGGCCTGTGACCATCTGCATTAGCTACATTGCAATAACCATCTGCCTCAGCACCGTATGAAGCTTGATGTTGTTACCAGGTGGAACTCCACACTGTACTTGATTAAATGACTGTATGAACAGTATAAGGCTATTTCAGAATACCTGCTGGTGCACACCAATGGTGACAGTGCTGGAGTGTCCATCGCTCTAACAACAGAGCAGTGGCACCAAATGGAGGAGGCAAGTGGGGATCATAGCTGTTGCCATCTAATGGATCACACGCTCCATATGCTGGACACGAATACCCATATATATGTCATTATACAGTCAGATGAATTTGCAATTGCTTTCAAGCTTAATCCACTCTACAAATGTGGCCTGCCTATTCTATAATTGAAGGAGGTCATCAGCGAGTGCAAAAGTTGACAGAGAACCTCAATATGGGCCCTATGCATGATGGGATGGAGTGGCTATGAGCCGTGTAACTTGAGTGCATAGTTACCCAGCACCCATTGTGCCTCCAGCATGGGATGCACAACCAGGGGGCGTATGGACCCAACAAGCCCGATCCCCCATGTTTGTGGACCACACCACGTCGGGAGTGTTCTGGGGGCATGCCAGCACTACACTGTATTCAGTAACCTACGTAGTGCTGGCCACATGGGTACAGAGGGTGGTGCTGGGTATGCCAGCCGGGATCAGGTGTAACCCAGGCATGCCCCCATATATGCCTCCCACCAGGCATGGTGGAGCATAGCCATGCCCCCCGTGCTGTCTTGGCCCACTGGGACATACTGGGAGACTGGGCTGCTGAACAGGTGAGTGCTTGGCACTAACTGGCTATTGGGGGGCTCTGTTGGTGCTGGGGGGGTTGACATTGCCTACCATTTAGGGTGCAGGGTAGTGGCAGTGGGCATGGCCAGCAGTGGGTTGGGGCATAGCAGCAGTGCAGAGGTGCATTCCACGGGAAAGAGTGGGCCTACCACTGGGGTCCATCCGTGCACCAAGAGGGCACTGAGTGCCATGAGCTGGGATGTGGATGGGGCTATGCCATGTGGGTTCAGGTGCCTACTGTAGGCATGCACTACCCCAGACCCACACCCTGCTATGCGAAGGATCCACTGTGGGTCTCGGGAGGGTCATCCCATTGGATGCCCGCCCAGGACGTCGACTCCTCCCCTGGCCACCATACAGAGTCTTGTGTGCCGGGGGGGGTGGAGCCACCAACAGGTGGCTGGAATTAGTGAATGCCAGTCTGGGTTCGCTTGTCCACAGGTGTGCCTCTATGTGAGCAGAGTATGCACTGATTTCATGTACCTGCATCCACATCCTGCTAGGGACCAATATGGGTATGTGCTGCACAGATGAAAAAGGCACTTAAGTCATGCACTGGAGAGAAAACAGGTGTTGCTACCACCACCAGCAGCTCACAGGCAACTCAAGGTGACAACATGGGCAAGGTTCAGCAAAAAACAGCAAGCAATCTGATTTGGGATGTTCTCTATCAGGTGGGAATGGAACTATGGAAGAAAAGGAGGAGACAGATGATGCAGCTGGACTCAGGGCAGCAGTGAATGGTGGAGGCCTACATGGGTGACACAAAGCACCTTGTCATTACTGACAAGCCATTGCAATGCAGGAGCATCAAAGTGACTGATTCACCAGTACTAACATCAGTTGCTGTGAAATACCTGAGATACCCACCATCAAGTGTCCATGTGGAATTAGTGTTTAGTTTGCCTGGGGCCATTGTGCATGACCATAGAACCAATTTGTCACCTAAAAATGTGTCCATGCTAATATTCATCAAAATGAATGAAAGGCACATTCTGCATAACACAGTGATGTCAATGATGTTGCCACATGAACAGTGTCTCTGTGATGATGATGATGACCAATCATTCTACTAAGGCATACACCAACAGAGAGGTGGATGATGCAGCAATGCTGACAGAATTTCTACCTAGTGACAACTCCAGTCTTGACTACTGTGAGGGCTGCTTCTTGAAGGATGTGACAGTGGAAGTAAAACAAGGCTGAAGATATTCAAAGGAACCCCCCCAATCACTTTCAGCTTAGTATAGTGTTATAAATTATTTTTATCTATCATTGTATTTATGATAGTTGTGTTTATCTGCTGCAGTGTTAATTCATTTAATTTGATTACCCTTTGCCCTAAACTGTTGTTTCATCCCCACCCTATATAAAATAGCAGTCAAATTACCATAAACGTAAACATTTTGCATTTCAGTTGTAATGTTTGGCTGCCAAAAATATCAAGATACAAATTTTACTTTTCATTTCGACTAAACCCATTTTAAAGCAAGATATGATGTCTTGGCATCTTTAAAGGTGCCCATGTTGGCACATGCCATGCACCCGGCCCTCCCCTCCTGCCACAGTGACACCTGACATGCCCATGCACTCCATGAGAAAAATACATTTTTTCTGCTGCTTACTATCTGTGAAATGTTAAAGAACCCTCCTAGTGCAAGTAGAGTATGAATGTAACATGCTCATTCAACCGTTAACACCAGTTGATGTGATTTTCCAAAATGGTGAATGGCGGTAGTTTTTAATGATGTGAGTCATTAATTACAAAGAAATCATTAAAAAAGGCTTAACAACATCCAATTTCCCCCAAAAGGTTAATTATACGTACTACCATAGTATTTGCACAGAAACTGTGATGGTCCCCACGGGGGAGGTGTTTGCTTCCCAGTTTGGCTTCTAAATTTTCCTTATTACACCAGATCTGCCATCTCAAATGATTAGAAAAGACATTAGGTCCCTCCACCTAATTACTAAACACTGTTTCCAACATCCATTTCCACATATACTTCCTCCCTGGATGTGCTGTTTAATTGTTAATGAAATCAGTGGTCTATATTACAGTTCAAGCAACCCGTAGAGCCTGGATGTAGTCATCTCATAGACACGAGATGAAAACTCACCAGATGAAAATGACCTAGGCAGGAACAGTGACAGAAAACAAGGTGAATACTCATCCATCTGCATACCTGGTGTTAGCAAGTAAATTAGAAGCAGAGGAAAAAAAATATTCTTATCATATCCCGTGAATGTAATTAAACCGCGGAAATTGCCCCCAGAAGGAACATGTGGGACAGGGCACATGAAGCACAGCAGTAGGCATCCAGATTCCACATTCTCCAAACAGTACTGCATATCTGAAAATAAGATAAAAAGCAGAGCCAATTTTGAGGATTGTTAAAAGTTTCACTCCCCCCTCCGGCCCCCATCAACCTCTCCCCCACCCCCCACTCCCACAACACCACAGATTATAAAAAATAAAGAAATACATACCTCAGGGACTGGCTGTGAAACTAAACTGGAACCATTGTAAAACTAAATGAATTGCCCACATCTTGAGCAGCAGTAGGAGCGTGAGGTACATCACTGGAATTCCTGAATGTTGACAAAAGCAAAAAGAACACAATTACTATCAAACTGAGACATCAGGACTACAGTAACCTACTACCCAAGTAATGAAAAATTAAATACTTACCTTGTGCATTGGGAAATGTGGTGCATTCCAACATCCCAGATCTGAATCCCAGTCTGGCATGATGATGTTTGTTTGTTTGTTTATTTGCTTAACGAGTTAGCACTCTAGAACAAAAGTTCTGTTTATAGGTGTGATTCACAAATAACATAATCAAAACATAGATACAATTAAATACAAAAATGACAACTGAAAAATATAAGAAATGCAGTACAAACATATTAGAACTCATGATGCCACAATACCAACCCACCAACACCCTTCTCTAGCACAGAAAAAAGAATGCAGACAGATACTTACTGTGCAGCAGCAGCAGCAGCATGGACTCTGTGAAGATGATCAACAGCATCAGACAAAACATTACTTCTCATGGCAAGTTGGCAACTACAGTAGTCAGAGCAGCAGGCAGCAAATTACAGCTCCCCAAAATCTCATTCCCTCTACTCTGTACAAGTTACAACCACAGAGTCAACACAGCCAAACAGGACAGCAGCATTGGAAACTGATTATTCTACATTTCTCAAACAAGTGAGAAACCAGCAGGAGGAGGCAGCAAGTGCAAGGAGCAGCAGTGTTTTGCAGGAGGAATTAATTTTCACAGCATGGCACCCCTTTTGGCTATTTCATAATTCCCGCAATAATTGTATCTCCCTTATTTCACAATTTTACCATGTGGCTTTTCTGGGCTTACTGTATAGGCCTGTTCTGCACACCAAAGCAGCAAGCAGCAACAAGATTCATCTTGAAATCATTGTAAATGGTGGACAAAACAGCATTTTATTTGTCCGTTTGGTGGCGGGGCACTATATAACATCATGGCTGAGAGCAGATTTCTGTTTCAATTTTATGTAACATTTTTCATGTAACATTTCTGGACTTGTAGGGCCTGTTCTTCACTAGCAGCAACAAGATTCAGTCTGAAAACCTTTGAAAACAGTGGGCAAAGCTACATTTTTTTGTTCGGGAGGTGGGGGGACACTACATAACATCATGACTGAGAGCAGATTTCTGTCTCAATTTTTTTTTTGTATTATACTTTTAACCCCTTCTCCACACCCCTTGTCAGCCACTCCTTCAGGATTTTTCCTCATGGTCCTTCCTGTCTGCTCACACATCCTCTCGCTGGCCACTAGCCTCATATCATGCCCCCCCCGGGAATCCCAGCTTATTCCTTCATCGGTTGGGTCCTCTTCCTCTGAGAGGAAAGGCATTGGTGGGGGACAGCCAGCACACAATTTTACATTAGCCCGGGTGCCACTGAGGGAGTGCCAGCAATTGAGGCCTGACAACAGCAGGGGACCGGATGAACCGTCATCCGGTCAGCCAGGACAGTTTCCTGGGTTTTCTCCTGGGGAGTGGTGTGCAACATGACATCAATGCATATGCTGATGTCCGCCACTCCCCCAATGTTTCAGCTCAGGCTACCGTGCTGTTCTCCCGCCCTCTGCCAGGAGTCAGCAGGTGCCGAGATGCATCTCCACCTTCCCCCCTGAGAAGGCGAGCCATCCAGAGACACTCCTTTCCTTCTCCCCTGACTGGCCCTCCAGTGACCCGAGTCCATTCCCGAACTGGGGTCACTAGCGTCGCAAGTGGAAATCCAACCACTGCACCGATGGGCTGGCCCTGTCTCAATTCTAAATAACATTTTTCATGTAGCATTTCTGGACTTGTACAGCCTGTTCTGCACTAGTGGCAGCACGATTTAGCCTGAAATCCTTTGTGAACAGTGGGCAAAGCAATATTTTTTTTTTATCCATGTGGTAACGGGGCACTATATAACATGACTGAGAGCAGATTTCTGTCTCAATTTTATGTAACATTTTTCATAGAGCATTTCTGAACTTGTTCAGCCTGCTCTGCACTAGTAGCAACAAGATTCAGCCTGAAAACCTTTGTAAACAGTGGACAAAGTAACATTTTTTTGTCCAGCTGGTGGTGGGGCACTATATAACATCATGACTGAGAGCAGATTTCTGTCTTAATTTTATATAACATTTTTCATGTAACATTTTTGGACCTGTACAGCCTGTTCTGCACTAGCGGCAATAAGAATCAGACTGAAAACCTTTGTAAACAGTGCACAAAGCAGCATTTCTTTATCCAGGAAGTGGGGGGTGCTCTATAAAACTTCTGAACTGAGACCACATTTCTCTCTCAATTTATTTAACATTTTTCATGTAACATTTCTGGACTTGCACAGCCTATTCTTCACTAGAGACAACAAGATTCAGCCTGAAATCATTTGTAAAAGGTGGACAAAACAGCATTTTATTTGTCCAGGTGTTGGTGGGGCACTACAGTACAAGTTACATTAAACTGTTCCTTCAACTCACTGGTTTAGCATTTTGCAATGAGTTGCTTAATGTGTGCAATTTTCACTGCAATGAATTAATAAAAGTTTCCTAATAGTTTGTTTCTAGCTGCTATTCAGTTTCAGCTTATTTTGCAGCTCTCAGGAAACTTTTATTAATGCAGTGCAACACATTGAGCAACCCATAAGAAATACTGAACCACTGAGTTGAAGCCCAGTTTCGCTACTGCAGTGTCCTTGAATGACATGCCATTCTACCCAATCCTAAGATGCTGTCACCCAATTCCAATCAATTTCAATTGTGGATGCAGATTGAAAACCCCGCCCGTACCGCCATGCTTCTTTCCTCACTTCCGAGGGCTTCACCTCCACCTAACTAATCTCAGTTTCAAACAATTACTGAGAGCTGGATAAAAATCTACCCTGCAATATAAGTATAAATCTTACTGCTTCTTTATGTAGCCACCCCAAAGTGTAGGGCTTACCTTGCCACTTCATGGGCTCCCCGATTGTCACCGCCTCCAGCCCAGGCCTTTGGCACCTCCTCAGACATCCTACCAGCCCCCACAATGTGTTCCCAGTGAAAGCGGAGCTAGAGGAGCAGAAGATGCGAACCGCCGTATGGCCTCACTGAAATGTGTGAGCCAGTGGAGTTAGTGCCTATATTAAAAAACGCTACAGTGGTTAATCGGAGCCCCCTCCCCCATGATCCCAGAGCTCTGAATAAGTTAATTGGGGTCCAGAGATGTGAGGGGGGGAAAGAGAATGGCTGCAACTATGTTAAATTAAAGCTCTCCTAAGAGCATGCAAATCAGCCTTTTGGGAGATGTAGTTTACTGCTGCACTGGGGTACTCTACAAGGGAGCTGAAAGTGCATTGCATGTGAGCTGCTTCTGAGCTGATGTATGGTTGAAACAGAGTTTGTATTTAAGCATTTAGAGTTGCCATTGCATTGTCAGCATTTAAAAACAATACCAGAGCAGTGAACTGGAGGAACAGTTTAATGTGACTTGTACTGCATATAATATCATGACTGAGAACAGATTTCTGTCTCAATATTATGTAAAATTTTTTATGTAACAGTTCTGGACTTGTAAGGCCTGTTCTGCACTGGCAGCAACAAGATTTATTCTGAAATCATTTGTTAACGGTGGACAAAATATCATTTGTTGGTCTGGGTGGTGGTGGGGCTCTACAAAACTTCTGGACTAAGACCACATTTCTGTCTCAATTTCCTGTGGAATCTCACATGTGATATTTCTGGACTTATATAAGCCCTGTTCTGCACAGTACAGTGTGGACTGGAGGGGAGGGACCCAACTTAACATTTGTGGCAAGTGCAGGACAGATGTATTAAGCACTGAAATCTTATTTATGTTTAACTTCGCAATAACCGCTTATGTTTTTGTGATTGTTGTGTATGTCTTCGGAGTGCTGCTGCACACATGTTGAACCACAGCTGCTGAGACATCACATAGCTTTGGGAAAACATTTTTGTTTATAGGAACAATACTTGACATTTGTGGACAGGAGGAAGAAATATATGCATGAGTAACAAGAAAAACAAAGGTAAGCTGATTACAGTTACAGTACTGACTATGGAACACGAGTATGACAGGGGAGGGGGACAGGCCAGGTCAGGGCAAGGCTAATCATATGAGAGGGAAAAACTAAATCAGTGAACAAGGAAAAGGATTGAATACTATGGGAAGCATAACATTTCATATAACACACCACTCACAAAACTACTGGAGAAAGACATATAACACTAAGAGGTGGATAAGCAGAAAAGGGGCAAAATTCAGCAGAAGGGCAGACAGCAAGGAGAACTAGGGATAAATGACAACCAAGGAAGGGGCTGGAGTAGAACAGTGAAACAGTCTAGGGAGGTCAAATCATGGAAAGCCATGTGTGCAAATGCCAGGAGCCTTAGCAACAAGATGGAAGATTTGGAGGCTGTCATGGTGCAGTCAGACCTGGACATTGTGGCCATCACTGAAACCTGGTGTAATGATAACCATGACTGGGAGATGGCCTTACCTGGCTACAACATATTCAGAAGAGACAGAGCAGGCAGGAAGGGAGAAGGAGTGGCACTGTATGTGAAAATGACATAAGGGCCACAGAGATCCAGGAGGAACAAAATGGGGAGAGATACTGTGGGTTAAGCTGGAAAGGAAAATGGGGACAGCTATCTGCACAGGTGTGGGTCTATAGACCACCAGCCCAGGAGGAAGAAACAGATAGGGAGCTGATGCTAGCCATCCAAAGGATGGCAGACAAGGGTGAGGTAGTACTGGTTGGAGACTTCAATATTCCAGACGTGGACTGGAGCATCCCAGCAGCAGCATCAACTAGGAACAGATTTATCCTGGACTCCCTTCAGGGTGCCTTCCTCAAGCAACTGGTCATGGAACCAACTCGGCAGAAGGCAATACTGGACCTTGTGCTCACAAACAGGGACAGTGTGATGGGGTAACAGTGGGGAGCACCTGGGAAACAGTGACCACCAGTCATTGTGGTTTGAAATCACAGAAAGAGCAGAACCAAACCACACAAAAACACGATCCTGGATTTTAGGGTGGCAGACTTTGGGAAAATGGGGAGATACTTGAAAGAGGCATTAAGGGAATGGGACAGGAATCAGGGTTGAGGAACAGTGGAGTATTTAAATGGGGATTACAAGAACAACAGAATTATGCATTAAGCAGGTTAGCAAGAGGAAAAGGAAGAGGAGACCATCATGGTTTTCCAAAGAGGTAGCAAAGAAAGTGAAAGCCAAAAAGATTGTATTCAGGCAATACAAAAGACACAGGCAGAAGGGGATAGGAGAAGTACCAGGAGAAGCAAAGGAGGCAGGAGGTCAGTAGGGAGCCAAGCTCAGACAGAAGAGCACATTGCAAAATCAGTGGGCAGAGGGACAAAACCTTTTACAGGTACATAAGTGAAAAAAGAAAGACAAGGAGGGATAGTGAGACTGAAGGGGAGGATGGGGGCAGCGTGGAGGATGACGCAGTAGTAAAGCTGACATATTGAACAGGTATTTCTGCTCAGTCTTTACTGAGGAAGAGGAGGATAATGGGTCTGAAGGGAGTACAAGGGGTGAGAATGGTGCAGAAATGGACACAAGTCCCTTTACACGAGAAAGGGTCCTGAAGGAACTGGAAGTAATAAGAGTTGATAAAGCAATGGGGCCAGATGGGGTGCACCCCAGGGTCCTTAAAGAACTAAGAGAGGTGGCGGCTCAACCTCTGGCTATCCTGTTTAGCCGATCACTGGAAACAGCGGAGGTACCCAAAGACTGGAGGACAGCAGATGTAGTCCCCTTATACAAAAGTGGGAACAAAGAGGAAGCAGGGAACTACAGACCAGTCAGCCTCACCTCGGTAGTGGGGAAGATCATGGAAGCACTACTGAAGGAGAGATTGGTGGAACATCTGGTGTCAATGGACTACAGGACCCAAGACAGCATGGTTTCACCAGGGGAGGTCATGTCAGACCAACCTCATTGAATTTTTGACTGGGTGACTAGGGAGGTGGATCAGGGAGGGCAGTGGACATGGCCATCTGGACTTCAGCAAGGCCTTGACACTGTGCCACATAGAAGACTATTACACAAACTGGGGAATATGGTGGGCAGGACAGTAGTGGTGGTAGGTAACTGGCTGGGTGGCAGGACACAGAGGGTGGTGGTAAATGGCTGTCTCTCCACAGAGGGAAGAGTGACCAGTGGGGTACCACAGGGATCAGTGCTGGGACCGGTTCTATTCAACATCTTCATCAGTGACATTACGCAGGACCTAGAAGGCAGAATTTCACTGTTCGCTGATGACACAAAGCTCTGTAACAGAGTAGACACACCAGAGGGTGTAGACAGAATGAGAAGCGACCTGCAGAAACTTGAAGAATGGTCAGGGGTTTGGCAGTTGAAATTCAATGCAAAGAAGTGCAAGATAATGCATATGGGGCCAAAAACCCTGGCACAATATATCAGTTGGGGGGTGAGGATATAGCATGCACCAAGCAGGAAAGGGATCTTGGGGTTATCATCTCTGATGACCTCAAGGTAGGGAAACAGTGTGACAAGGCAGCAGGTAAAGCAAATAGGATGCTGGGATGTATAGGCAGGGGCATCACCAGCAGGAAAAGGAGGTAATAATTCCTGCTATACAAGACACTAGTGAGGCCCCACCTGGAGTACAGTGTACAGTTCTGAGACCATACCTACGTAAGGACATAGACAGGATAGAGAAGGTTCAGAGGAGGGCAACAAAGATGGTGCATGGATTGCATCACAAGTCCTATGAAGACAGGTTGAAGGAACTGAACATGTACTCCTGGAGGAGAGGAGGAGAGGATATGGATAGAGACATACAAGTATCTTACAGGGAGGAACAGGGTGCAGGAAAACACTATTTTAAGTGAAAAGATGTTCCAGGACTAGAGGGCATGGGATGAAGTTGGAGGGAGGATATCCAGAGGAAACATGAGAAAGAATTTCTTCACAGAACGGTGGTGGACAAGTGGAACACCCTGCCAGAGGAAGTGGTGGGGGCTGAAACAATCACGGGATTTAAGAATGCATTGGATAGACATAAAGGAATTCTGGAGGTCAGGGGTAAAGGGCAACAGACTTCTAGGAAAACAAACTAAACTTACAAGCTCAAATGGGCAGACTGAGTGGGCCATAGGCCCTTATCTGCCGACACTGTCTATGTATCTATGTACTAGACAAAGAAACAAGAGGATATACAGGAAGGCTAGAGGACAGGAAATATTTTTTGTTGTTTTTTTTTATCTTTTTTTTTTTTCTTATTTTTTGAGGGTGGAGTATTGAGATAAGAGAAGAATATCAAAACACAGTGACAGGACAAAGGAGGATATTATTTGGAATAAGAAAAGAAAAAAAAATAACTGCTGCTGATTTTCACTACTTAACATAAACCTGCCCAGAAGTGCCACCACCACCACCACCACCACAACAATGCAAATCTGCCAGGAGGTTGAGAACTTGTTGCTTGTCTTCCATTATTTTGTTGCTGTCCCCCCAGCCTCTCTGAACTCCTGGTAGAACTGCTGAAACTCCTGCTGCAAAGCTTGCACTTCAGCCCGCATGGCAGCCAGGTCTTCACTGGTAACCACCTGACCTGCTGCAGCTAGTGCAGGCTCAGCATCCTGATGATGGCAGTGCTGGCGATTGCTGGGTGATTATATTGCTGGTGCTGCAGCCACCTGCTGATGCTGTGTCTGAGTACAGCACCCCCTATTTTCCATTTGTACTTGGAGTTCTGTGAGTAATTTTGGTCTCCATAGTATAAACAAGCACTGGTTTGAGTCAATGCAGTTACTAATTCATTAGCCTAATATGGGATATACTTAAGCAATAATGCACGACAGGGTGTGGTATAGCGTGGGATATCATCACGCCTCGGGTGGTTGGGCACGAGGCCGCAGGCCGAGTGCGTCCAACGACCCGAGAAGTGACGATATCCCACGATATACCACACCCTGGAGTGCATTATTGCTATTATGAACTGGATTAATTGATATTTTATGCCTTTAATGCAAAAAAGTACAATTTTTAAATATTTTAATATTGTTTTTATATGAGTGTAGGTAGACATTTAAAAAAAAGTTCGACAGATTTCATGTTTTGGCCAGTAGGTGGTGCTGTTGCAGGAGGATTTTGTTACAGGTTTAATTGTTGTGGTATTGATCCACCCCACCCCGGAAGTTTAGTTTACTGACGACGTTAATATTGTTTTTTTTTATTGAGGAAGTGAAGATGAGTCGAGGCCCTTCTGAGGAAATCGAGAAGGTGGCGGGCCGCCTGAGGAGCGGGTTGTGGCTTTTGGCCGCTTACGCGAGGCAGCGTGGCAGTGAGGCGAGCGGTAGTTGGTGCTCACGAATGAAGCAATTACAAGCACGAAAGGGAGATTTTTGTGTGTTTGGTGGAATGTCTGGTTTCGGCGACCTGTATGGGGGGGTAATTGTGAGGATGTTTTTTTTTTTTTTTTTGGCCTGTTAGTTGTAGTGGAGGTCTGACTTGCTTCGCTTGTGGGGAAGTGGAGAAGATTGCGCCGGGAGTGAGCAGGCTGGTGGCCGGAGGTTTTCCTAAGCCGTGATGATGTAGCCCGATATCATCAAGGCTTCGAAACCCTCTCGGCCAATCAGGTTGCTCGAATTACGATCGCCGGTTCATAATGTAGAATTAGTTGCTTAGTTGTAATGTAGTTATTGTATGTGGTTAGCCTTTGTTCTGTATAAAAATCAGCCTTATCAAAAACCTTGTTGTGCACATTCTAAACCATTGTGCGCATTCCGAAGTGCAGTTGTGCTCATTCCAAACAGTTGTTCTGCACAGGCCAGGAACAAGTCACGGCACTCTCTGCACACAGCACAAAAGGCAAAAATCTCAAATGGATATACCAAACTTTCAAGCCTTTATTCCTCACAGCAGAAAACATACAGCCCTTCAGGGTTCAGGAATCAGAACCCAGAGACCATCTTACATTTCACCCATTCTTGGGCTTCACTCTCGAGGTTCATATGCTGTCATCTCAACCCCTTGATGGAAACACGGCCTTGTTATGTATGGTTGCCCATACATTATTCTCTGTGTTGTAGGATTATCATGTAAGAGTCCCATATTTACTGAAAAACATAGAAAAAAGTTTATGGGTCATGGATTCAGCTACCCTCTAGTAACTATTTTTTGGGGGGGGATCCCAAGCAGCCTGTATGCAATGGTATAGATTCTTATACAATCTTTTGCAACGCATTACAGCTATGTTGTGGTCAGCACCCTAATGATTCTTTCCTTCATATGTGTTAAAAGAGCAACATTCACCTTTTCTCATTTTAGCCAAACCCAGGGACTGCTAACTACAAGACTGCTTTCCGTGCTGGAAATGGGAAAAAGTCACTGAGGGAACCCATCACCTTAGTTATAGTATTGAACACATCGGACATAGATGTGGGGATATGTTTCTTTATTATGCAGTATTTTGCATTTTTAAACTTTATGTAGTCAGTTTTATGGCTTTAGGGTGTGCATTTACCATAGAAGTAGTCTTTCACCATTTAACTCCTAGAACTGAGTGGATTTATTTAAGTAAATTGGGATCTGGCTTGTTCAGCACTTTGACTTGTTGCAGCATGTAGATGCCATTCATAAAAAGCTCCCTCCAAAGCTCAGCGCTCTATATAGGAACAAAAGCTACATCCCACTACCCGCCTGCTGAGACATCATCACTAAAATTATCCTCCTCATTACTGATTATGGTGACTTTGTCTACGATGATGCCACAAAGTCCACCTTGGCCAGACTGGACCCTATCATTCACTCCTGCCTGTTTGTCTTGCACTGCCCGCGCTGCACCCACCATTGTTCTTTATACTCTGCCCTCTCCCTTCACTTCCTGGATGACCATTGCCTAACCAACTGTGTCTCTTTCATCTTCACCTTAATTCTCCTTCTCTACCCTCTTTCCTCTCACCCTCTCCTATTCCCTTCCACACTAGTTCTCTACTACCCTTGTTTACTCCCCTTCTGTGCTCCTCCTCACTGTACTTTATCACCTACTGCCTCATCTTACCATATTTTTCCTTGTCCTAATGGGACATATCTCCTTCCCTTGCTATGTGTTATTGATATTTATTATTCCTTGTGTGTGCCTAGTACACCTGCACTACTGATGTGCAAGGCATTGTACTGTTTAAATGTTATCTCTGTATGATGTGTGGGCCTATGCACTAATGGGCAGGAAAGACACGCCAGAGGCATGTATCCCACCTGCTTAGCTCCGCACCTATGGGCAGGTGGCAGCCATAGGTGAATATGGCCTGTGCATACCTGTCCACAGGTGCAGAGCTATGCAGGTGGGATATGCACCTCCAGTGCGTCTTTCCTGCCCATTGGTGCATAGGCCCCCCATCATACAGAGGTAAATTTTAAACAGTGCAATGCTTTGTACATCAGTATCTGTCCCCCCAGCAAGCAGAACTCCACAGGTTTGCCAGGGGTGGAGTTGTAGACCCAGTTGGGCATCCAATGAGATACCCAGAATAGGTCCCATAGTGGTCCCTTGCATGGTACAGCGTGGGTCCGGGTGCGGCAATACCAGCCATAGGCACCCAGACCCACGCGGCCAGTCCCCGACAGGAAATGTGCTCCTCTGGCCATGCTTATTACACATAGCACCCACCCAGCACACATATGTACCCCTGACCGTGTGCCCCGCCTGCCCCATATGCCACCAGTCCCTGCCACACATTGGCGGCCTGTTCTCAATGTATTTTCCTCCCTCCAGCAGAACGTAACCCAGTGGGCCACTGCAGTCCCCCCCCCAGACACCTCAGGTGGCTCCACAGGTCCAGAAACATGAAGGCAAACCCCCACACAGCAGGATCATGGCCTCGGTAGGTATGACAGTGGTGCTCCCCTCCCCACACCAGTAGACCCCCCTACCACAACTGCCACATTCCAGGAAATGTCCAACCCCATATATGGCACAACCCTGGCCCATCCCCTGAGCCCATGGCAGTGTCCTGCCACCCCCATTCCCAGCACCCTTGCTGGCATATAGGTTGTGGATGCCACCCCCAAACAGCACCTACACCACCACCACTGACCCCCATACCTAGCTGTTGGTGCAGCAGCTGTGGATGGCCAGTGGCAAATCCCTCCTCACACCTTGATAGCCACCGGTCATCCAAGTAATGTTGGGAATGTGCTGCCTGTTTATAGGTGAACACCTCCAGCATCACATAGACAGCCGGCTTCCATGGAGATGTGAGGAGGGATGTGCCACTGTCCTTCCACAGCTGTGGCACTAACAGCCAGGAACAAGGGTCGGGGTGGCATTGTTGGTGCTGCAGGTGTAGGGGACCATGCGCCACCTGTGGGCAGTGAGGATACTGAGTTGTGGACACAGGGATGAGCACAGGGGAAATGAATTGGGGGGGGCACCTGTGCTGGCTCACTGTTGCATAGCATTAGCCTCACTATGGTGCAGGGATGGGGCAGCACTGTTATATCTTTGGGGGCATGCCCACACAGTGTTGGGGCTGGCAGTGGTGTGTGTGTGTGTGTGTGTGTGTGTGTGTGTTGGGGGTGTCCAACACTGTGATGAGCATTGGGGCACCTGTGTGTGTTGGGGAGATTGCAGTACACCAGGGACCAGGGCTGCACTGCGTCAGTGCAGTGGGGGGTGAGCCTTAAGGGGGTGGGACAACCATGCATGCAGGATTGAGTGTGTAGGAACTTATGGCAGGATTTCCCTTGGCATAATGGGAGACCACCTACATACTCCAGTGCACAGCACTATGTGACTTCATGCATGGCACATAGTGCTGGCATGCCGCCCACCCCTGGGGCATTTCTGTCCATGCAGCCAAGGAATCAAGTGCATAGGGGCTGCGTGCCCCAGACAGTATATCCTGCGTGGAGGGCACAATGGGTGTGGATTGGCTATGCCCCCAGTTATGCGACACATAGCCACTGCACCCATTCATGCATAGACCCCATTGTGTTTATTGCATAATCTATTGTTCTGTTCTGTACTTAACCTTTTCCACTTCCCCCAGGATGCATCTGGAAACAAGTTATTATTAGCTCAGTGTGTCTTTCCTGGTGAAACTTTTGAAATAAATAAATAACTGAGTCAGACATTAAGTTTCATTCCTGGAACTGAGTGCCCATGGTTTCCCTTCCATTTTTTTATTCTTTCCTAACCAGGAAAGACCCATTCTGCTCAATTTCTGTTTTCAAAATTGTTATCTTATAGCATGACCTCCCAAAGAAGGCAGCACAAGTAGAGAGTGTTGATTTTTTTTTTAAATCAGGTTGGATCAATTCATCATTAATAATAACATTACTGGGAAAGGAATGGTATTCAGTGGAGGAAGGACACATTCTCAAAGGTTTCTAATTGTTTTAATAATGTTGAATACTCAACTGTCTTGATGGCAGGAAATAAACACAATGACTTCATGATCTTTTTTGTCTATAATTTCATACCTTATGTCCCAGTTAGATAAACTAGTTCTTCTTCTCAGAGGTTCTACTTTGTTAGCAGTATCTGAAACTTTTTAATAGAGTAATAGGTTAAAAGGGACTATATGTCTAGCAGTCCCCCCAAAAATTTGTAAGCTGGTATGAACCAAAACTTTCAATCACCCTTCCTGCCTCAAACAATAAATGATACACACTGAAGCAAGTAATCCCAATTTTGGAGACAGAAAAGAATAATTTTCTTTTCCTCTTTTTTTTGTAGAATATTTTTCAAATAGAAATAACACATATTTCTTACATAATTTAAAACTGCATTTTAGAGAATGAGAGGTGTTGAGAAATGGAAACTGATTTTTTTGGTCAAATAGCTGGCCAGCCTACTTAGTCAAGAGATTTTGTATCCTGCCTCAACATGTGCTATTAAGTATAAATGATTTTCATCACTGAAACGGTTGGTTATCTCTTTTGATTATTTTATATAACACATTCACTGCCATTCAGTATGAGCTAGTCAACGACTTAAATAATGGTGACACCATGTGACCAGACCACTTTACCTTTCTTGCTTTGCAGTTTACCCTTTAGAGGTCTATAAGGTAACCTCTTACCTTTTTCTCCAAGATCTGTCAGTTTTTGAACCTGTCAAAGTCAAAAAATAAAGAGGTTTCTGGTGTATTTCAAGTCAAGGTTAAACCATAATCACTCTTACTTGATTTATGGAAATCAGAAAAGAAATTGCACCCTTGTAGCATGTTGAGGTCAAAAGTGCCACTATAACTTTATACGACCTGATGTAAATCCTAGCATCTTTTGTTCAATCTTTTTTTTTATTTTATATTCCTGACTCCAATAGTCACAATGCAGCTGTCTGTCATTCTAGACCAGTGACAATAACATATTTTATTCTATATGTAACAGTTGATGTGTGTCACAAAGCCATTTTAGCAGTGCAGCCTATTAAACAGCCCACTTTGTTAAGTAGACACATACAATAGAGAATACTCATGTGAAAAATCCTCAAAAACATCAGCCGTTTTGCAAAGTAACTTAAAGGTGAAGAACATTAGGTAGACTAAATAGAATATTGAGATGAGCAAACTATGGCATTTCCACTCCATTTTGTAGCTGCCAGATAACAATATCACCCAAAGAATATAATTTCTGCCCTCTATCTGCTATATTTAAATACAGACTGGACTACAGTATACAGCTTATATAGCTTCTATGTCTGTTTGGAGGTACAGTATATGGTCAGTTAATTGTCAATGTGAAAAATGGAAAAAAAACATGAGAGACACTCAGTTTTGATGGAGGGAGGAGCGTCGCAATCTGGGATCTAGACGGCAAGTTTCCACATTAAATGTGGCTGTTCTACACTTTAATTGATGTACCATTACACATGCAGAAGGGTACATGCATGTTGCACATCAGTTGCCCTCCCTTGCTTTGTTTCTGAAAGTGTGTCAGACTTTGAATTAAGCTTATGGAACTAAATCGTATCTGTTTTCTTCTAAAGAAGTTTGACTTGAGGGATGCTATTAAGATGAAACAGTGACCATCTGGGCAAATATCTTTTTAGTTTAGCAAGCAGATTATAGAGGACAGGTCACCAATGCCAAACTAAGTATTTTGATACCATATAGACAGGACTAAGAGTACATTACCATACTGCAATTTTGTAGTTGTTTGATACTATCACCATCTATAACAGAATGCTATCTAACCAGAGATTTATCAGAGTACAAAATGTAACAATCTTGTTTTTTGTTACTTTTGGTAATATATATATATATATATATATATATATATTTATAAAGTTACGTGGACTGGAATTTCAAATGTTCTGCCTCAATGCAGCATCAGAAATGCCCACAAATTGTACGTACAAAATTTTCTAATGTCTGCAGCATATATGACAGTTTTGCCACTTTGTTGTACAAAAAAGATCCATGAGCCATTTTTCTTGCATCATCTGCTGCTTCTGTGTTAAAACATTAGACTACTTTTTTCATACTGTGGTCCATACTTCTGTCTGTAGAGTAGGAGAAGGAGTAGAGATCCCTTGTGACTACTTTCCGACTGCACAGTGATAGTACGCATTTATAATAGCAGATACTGTATTTAGTTAGTAATTTTTAAGCATTAAGGCATGACCAGGAGTTTGGGTTACCATCTGTTAATCTAACCTGGGGGGGGGGGATCACAAGACACAAAGTGTAGTTGATTGCCTTAATCTCCTAGGGTTAGAATAACAAAGATAAGCCAATTCCTGGAGTGCCTTAATGCTATTAAAAACTAAAGAGCTTTAATTTTTTTTAACATTGTGTTAATAATTAGATTCTAGTTTGTTAATTGTCCGTGAGGGTTTCCAGCCATTAACATAACTCACTTAGAATGTGTCAACCAAACCAAAACTCCATTGTACCAACTGTCTTATGATAACAATATTTCATAACATAATTTTTTTTAAATATCAATTGGTAGTGAGTTCCAGATGTTAACTGTGCACTCTATGAAATAAGATTTTATTTCGTCCATTCTGACATTTTGACTCATTAATTGTATATTAAAACCTCTTTGATGATTCTTTAATGTAGTGAGTTCAAGATGGAGTTCTGCCATTAAGTCTCTGTCCTTACAGATATCAAAGAAGACCAAACGATCACCCCTAATTCTCCTCCTCTCCAGGCTATGTACATTTGGATTGTCCAATCCTTTGGTATAGGTTGATTGATGTATTCCAAAAACTGATTTAATAAATTTCTACTGTCTTTTTTTTATATTGTTTATGTCTCCCCTATGGTGTGATGCTCAAAATTGTAAGGTAACAAAGAAACATAGAATTTGATGGCAGATAAGAATGGCTTGGCCCACCTAGTCTGCCTATTTCCCTAACTAATGGATAAGCTGCAGATCCTAGTTAACCAACAACGTACTTCATCCTACCCCTCACTAGAATTGCCTTATGTCCGTCCCATGCATTCTTGAATTCCCCCACTGTTTTTGACTCTACGACCTCCTCAGGAAGGCTGTTCCATGCATCTACAATCCTCTCTGTGAATAAATACTTCCTCACATTACCTCTGAGCCATCCCTCCTCTATCTATTAGGTGTCAGAGTGGCTCAGTTGGTAGCACATCTGCCTCTGGACCAGAAGGTCATGGGTTCTCATCCCACACCGTGCTTGGACTTGCACCTAAAAATTGCTAGCATCCGAGTGCAGTATTGGGGGATGCTGTACTGCTGGGGTTTGCCGTCCTTCAGATGAGACGTTAAACTGAGGTCCCTTCTGCCCATCCTGGTGGGTGTCCAGGTGGAAGTAAAAGAACACAGGGCACTCTTCGCAAAGAGTAGGGAACATTCCTGGTGTTCTGGCCAACATTCCCCTTCCCATAAACCAGTTCATGCAATTATCCAGGCTGTGTGTGGGTGATGATGTGTGATATGGCAACCACCACACATTCAGTCACTTCACTACCAGTCTAGTATTGCTTGTAAAGCGCTTTGGATGTATGAAAAGCGCTATATAAATGCTGATTCTTCTTCTTCTTCTATCTTCAAATTGTGCCCCCATGTTCTTGCACATCTCTTTTTCTGAAATATGCTACCTTCTTTGACTCTGTTGATTCCTGTGAGGTATTTGAAAGTTTCTATCATTCCCCCCTCTCTCTCCTTTCCTCGAGACTATACATCTTAAGCTCCATTAGTCTTTCTTCATATGTATTCTGGTCCAGATCCTGAACCATTTTGGTTGCCCTCCTCTGGACAGCCTCCACCCTGTCTATGTCTTTGCTGAGATGGGGTCTCCAGAACTGTACACAGTACTCCAGATGTGGTCTTACCAACTGTCAGAACAGAGGGCCAACAACTTCCTGTTTTCTACTGGTGATGCCTCTCCCTATACATCCCAGTATGCCCAAGCCATCCTTACTGCCTTCTCACATTGCTGACCCACCTTTAGGTCATCCTATATGACTACCCCCAGGTCCCTTTCCATTTTTACTGTTGTCAGTATCTCACCCCCCATTGTGTACTCTTCCCCAGGGTTTTTGTTTTCCATGTGCATTACTTTGCACTTCTTTGTGTTGAATCTAAGCTTCCATACATTTGACCATTCCTCCAACCTTGCCAAGTTCCTTTTCATACTTTCCAACCCACCTTGCGTATCAACACTGTTGCAGATCTTTGTGTCATCTGCAAAGAGACATACTTTTCCTTCCAGTCCCTCTGCAATGTCACTTATAAAGACATTAAAAATGACTGGCCCCAGTACTGAACCCTGCGGTACCCCCCACTATTAACCCCCCCTTTCTTCACTGTGGACTCCATTTACTATTACCCTCTATGTCCTGTTGTCCAGCCAGTGTTTTACCCTGGCTACCACCCTGGGACCCACTCCCAGGCTGGCTAATTTGTTTACTAATCTTTTGTGTGGGACTGTGTCAAATGCCTTGCTAAAGTTTAGGTAGACCATGTCCATAGCCCCCTCCCTGGTCTACTAGTTTGGTCACCCAGTCAAAGAAGGCAATTAGATTTGTCTGACATGACCTTCCTGTTGTGAATCCATGATGCCCTGGGTCCTGTGCCTCACTGGCCTCTAGGTACTCAACAATTCTTTCCTTCAGAAGTGATTCCATCATTTTCCCTACCACTGAGGTCAAACTGACAGATCTGTAGTTTCCTGGCTCTATCTTGCTCCCACTTTCATGAAAGGGAATCACATCTGCCCCCCCCCATCCTCAGGCACCACACCATCTTCCCAAGATTTATTAAAAAGGGTAGTCAGTGGTGTTACTAGTTCTTCCCTTAGTTCTTTTAGAATTCTCAGGTGAATCCTATCAGTCCCTATTGCTTTATCCACCTTCAGTTTTAAGAGTTCTTTCAGAACCCTTTCTTCTGTGAAAGGACTAATATCAACTCCCCTATCCAGAGTGCTTCTATTGACTGGATTAGGTATCGCTCCCTGCTTTTCCATTGTGAATACTGAGCAGAAGTATTCATTCAGTATCCCTGCTTTTGCACTGTTGCTCTCTGTCCAACCACCTTCCTCTTTGTTCAGCCTCAGTATTCCTGCCTTAGTCTTTCTTTGCCCCCAATGTACCTATGAAAGGTTTTATCCCCCTTCTTAATCCAGCTGGGTATCTTTTCCTCAGTTTGGGCCTTTGCTGTTCTGACTGCCTTCCCCTCCTCTCTGTCTTTATTCCAGTTGGGATTTTCCCACATTTATATTTGGGAGATTTAAATGGCCTAACAGCTTTGGCACAAGTAGCACAAGTGCACTAAAAAAGTGACACAAATGGCTGAACATCCAGACTTGTGCCTTTTCTGACTAGAGGAAGGCCATCTCTGAGGTATTAATTTGGAAAAACTGCAAAGTGAAGTGGGGAAGAACTTCTGAGAAGCCATTTATATAATCTCAGGAGGCACAATAAATGTACTGAGAAGGTCAGAAAGGGCCTTTCAGACATCAGGCCTGACAAGGCCCCAGACCCTGTTCGTTTGCAGCCCAGGGTGCTGAGGGAGCTGGTGGAGTAGCTAGCAGCACCCTCTTGTACACCTCTTAAATAAGTCACTTAAGTCCAGGAATTGTACCAAGTGACTGGAGAGTGGCTGAAGTGGTACCACTCCATATGGATGCCAATAGGGAGGAGACAGGTAATTATAGGCCAATCAGCTTCACATCAATAGTAGGCAAGCTAAAGGAGGCACTTATTAAATAAAATCTGGTAGAATACCTCAAAGATAATTACCTACAGAATAATAAAGAGCACAGATTTGTGGTGGGCAGGTGATGCCAAATGAACCTTATTACTTTCTTTGAACACTTGTCCATGGAGTTGCATGGGGCCATGCAGTGGAACTGCTTTACTTTGATTTTAGTAAGGCATTTAAAACAGTCCCGCACAGGCACCTCTTAAAAAAATAGTCTGAAAAAAGGGTCACCAGTAGGGGATGGTGCTGTAAGTCCTGAAACTATGAATCAGTAACAGCAAGGACCCAGCACTCAATGCCCAATAATGCAGCAGACTCTCAAGCCCTTTGGCAAAAAGTCATCATTTACTGTGAGCAATACAGTAACAGTGGAGACGGTGTAGCCCAGGGAGGCTACCATCAACCAACATTTCAAGCCCATAACTGGTAACTTTGTCAAGGTATAGTGTACCACCTAGTGATAGGATTTTATATCCCCATTTCAACCATTTAATACTGCTTGAGACAGCAGTCAGCATGTTACCCATTTTGTAGGAGTTAATGAATCAGTTTTGGGTCCTAGGGAAGGGGATATTGAAACTAAGTTAGCAAACCATGAAGCATACTGGATTTACCAGTTGGGAGCCTTAGATTGGCCAGGTCTTAATGACCAGCTAGAGTTATCAAAATTACTGTACTGATTTTTTCTGATTAAAGGTTGTATGATACATATATTTTGTTATAGTATATTGGACATTTAATTTATTTCATTTAATTTATTTGTTAACCAGGTAAGGGCACTGGGTAAATCAATACCCTTTTTCAGGCCTGACATGAATACATACAATTAAATGACAACATTTACAACAATTATTTACTGAAAAACAATTGACATTAACAAATAGATACAACCCAATAGCATTAATAAATGCATTTACATTCATCCAGATGAGACAGGTATTCTTTTAACCTAAATTTAAACATAGTTAATGACATTGAGGTACATAAATTGCTAGGAAGATTATTCCAAAAGGCTGGGAGTAGCATTGGATAAAGCATGAGAACCTGTTATAGATTTGCATAGAGAAGATGTAAGTAAAGTACCATTAGTGGCTCTAAGTCCAAATCCAGCACTTTGAGCTTTAACAAGATCCTGCAGTGGACAGTAATGACAACTATTAATTGCTTTAAAAATCTGACATCTGAAAAAAAAGGCAAATTTACTACAAGGAGATAACCACTTCAGACTAGAATACAATAGACAGTGATGTAAGTGACAAGAAGGGGCCAGGACAAATCGACAAATATTATGATACTCTACTTTCAAAATATTACTTTCTTTAACCCCAAGATTACAATAGAGACTTGCAATATAATCTAGATGTGGCAATATGGAACCATTCGCAATAACTTGCCAAGTCGATAACGAAAAAAACTTTTGTAACTTATATAATATATCAAGTTTGCTATTGATTGTACAGCTTACTTGAGTCACTTGAGGCAACAAAGTCAGACTTGAGTCCAGTAAGAAACCAAGATATCTAAATTCAGACACCTGTTAAATAATATTACCAGGCAAATCATGTGTCTGAAAATTAGGGTAATTTCTAAGCATAAAAGTTGTACCAAAAAGCATATTTTTGTTTTTCCTTACATTCAAAACCATAGCATTTTGAACAAACCACTGACAGATATTTTGAAATCCCATTTCCATATGAGCTGCAAGTTGATCCCCATCCTTAGATTGATAATAAACAATCAAGTCATCAGCATATAAGAGAGTATCACACAAAGTGCATTAAGATGGAAGTTGATTAACAAACAAGGAGAATAACAGGGGCCCCAATATGGACCCCTGAGGTACTCCACACTTAAGTTGACATGCCTCAGATTGGACTTAGTTTATAGAGACCACCTGTGTACGGTCTAGAAGATAGTCTGCAAACCAATTATTAACACTGGAGGAAAATCCCAAAGCAAGAAGTTTGGCCTTCAAAAGGGAATGATCAAGCAGGATAAGTGCCCCGATCAGATCCACAAACACCGCCCCTGTCATAACTCCCTTATCAAATCCTCCGAGTATCATCAGTAATGATTAAGGCAAAACATGCTTTTTTATAAAGTAAAAAACTGCCCCCCTTTTTTTTCTGTTTCCTTCCTTGAAACACATGCAGTTGCAATATGTATCATGAATCTGTTAACAAAAAGCATTAAAGTTAAATGTGGTAAAATAAAAAATTTTTTAAGCAGTAAAGAAGGATAAAATTGAGCAAGCACTGATTTAAGCACTGATTTAAGCTGAACAGTGTTTTTATTTATTTATTTATTGTGATATTCAGAAAGACCTTTGAGTCAGAGACTCATTTACAAAGGTTTCACATCATTCATAAATTGCACAAGGACGGGACTTAAGATATAGATTACAGCACATTGCAAAATAACATTAATAAAAAAAAAAAGGTTACATGGTTGTTTCATAGAGTGCTAACAGAGTTTTAGGTACTTTAGCACAGCCAGGAGAAAAAAAAAATGACAGAAAGATTCTGTAGGAGGCTGACTGTCATGTTTCATAAATGCATTTTAGGTACAGTGACCTGCTAATTGTTTGAAAGGAGGCAAGGCAGATCAGGTATCAAGGGCAGTCACATCTGTTTGAAGCCTGCAGGTATTCCCTTAACTTGGATTTGTATGGGCCCAGCCTTCTTTCATCAGTTATATGGTTAGAGAGGGAGTTCGTCCAGGAAGGGGCCCTGAAACTGAAAGTGCGTTGGTATTGGGAGGTCCGGCCATGGGGTACCGATAGTAGCCACTTGCTTGTGCTACAGGTTGTTTTGCCTGCTGGTGTTGGGAGGATAATCTGGTGTAGGAAGGGTGGGGTGAGGCCTAGTAATACCTTTTTGTCATAAGGCAGGTGTGGTATCTGATTCTGCTATCCAGGTTTAGCCAGTTTGTGCTGCTGTAAAGGGAGCAGGAGTGAGTGAACCGATCACATCCTAGGATGAGGTGGCAGGCTTTGTTGAGCACAAGCCAGAGTCTACTTAGGGTTGTGGAGGGTGCGGCACTGTATATTAGGATACCGTAGTCTAGCAGGGAGATGATTGAGGAATTTATGGTAAGTTGTAGTGCTTCAGGGGTGAGGCAGTGTTTGTACCACTAGAGTATGCCTAGTCTGGAGCTAAGGGTGGTTGATAAGTGTAGGGTATGTTGATTAAAGCTGAGGCCAGGGTCTAATGTGATCCCTAAGTATTTAAAGTTGTATACTTGTTCTGGGGGGGGGTCTGATTGACAGTGAGAAATTTGGGGCACAGGTTCTTGTATGGGTTCTGGGGGTGGGTGAATATCATGACTTTAGCATTATTATAGTTGATAATAAGACGCTGGGTGGTGAGCCAGTCTTCGATTTCATGGGAGGAGTGCTGGAGGGATTGGTGGAGTTTGAGGGGGGCTGGGTCGGAGGCGAACAAGACTGCATCATCCATGTAAAGGAGCAGATTTCCTGGGCATGAGGATGGGAGGCAGTTGAGGTACAGGCTGAAAAGTAGGGGGCCAAGTATGGAGCCCTGTGGGACACCGGATCACATTGGGAGGTGGGGTGATAGTACATGGCCTACCTTGACTATCTGCATTCTATCAGAGAAATAACTGGAGAACCATTTTAGTGTGTTATCGGAGAAACCCATGTAGGCCAGGGTGTTTATTAAGAGGGCATGGTTTACTGTGTCAAATGCTTTAGATAGGTCCACGAAGATGGCACCCGTGAGGTGGCCGTGGTCCAGGGCTGAGTGGACATGGGAGGTAAATTCAAGGAGAGTGGTAGTGGTGCTATGGCCCTTTTAAAAACCATGTTGCTGTCTGGATAGAAGGTTATACTTATTTAGGTGTTCAGTGAGTTGGTCGGCGACTATGCGTTCTAGTGCCTTCGACGGGGGGGTAGGATAGAGATGGGGCGGTAGTTGTTTGTGGATGTTCGGTCACCACTTTTATGGATAGGTGTGATAGAGGCCAATTTCCAGTGGGTGGGGAATTTCCCTTGGCAGAGGGAGCAATTGAGAATGTGGGTGAGAGGTGCCAGGACTTCCTCGAGGGTGAGGTGGAGAAATCTATGGTCTAGGGAGTCGTGACTGTAGTGGTTTTTGCTTAAAACTTTAGTAAGGTAGGGTTTTGCAGTCTCCGGTGTAAGGACTCATAGGTAGAAAGGCGCAGCAAGTAGGGGGTGGGGGTTGATACGGTCCAGAGGGGGGGTTGAAGAAATTTGGGGGCAACACATGGGAGAGATCTGTGAAAGAGGTATTTAGGGCCGAGGCTATGCTGACAGGGTCGGTGGAGAGGCTACCATCTATGAGTATTTGGTCAGGTGGGAGATTTGGGCCTTTACCACAGAGTTCCTTTATGTTCTACCATAACTTGTGCCCATTTCCCCAGGCGGAGGCTAAGGTGGCTTTGTAATGGTTTGCCTTGGCGTTGCGTATGGCCCAGGTGCACTTGTTTCAGGCCTCCCGATAGCATTGCCTGTCCTGAGGCCATTGGGTCTCATTGGCCAGGTGCCATAGTGCATCACACTGATGTGGTTAGCCTTGGGAGGTGGTCTGAGAACCATGGGGCACGATTCCCCTTGGTCATAGTTTTGGAGAAGGGGGTGAACTTGTCACAGGCTGAGTTAAAGATGTTGACAAACAGTTCGAGGGTGTGGTCAGGGTCGAATGTATTAGTGAGGGGTATCCAATCCCAATCTCTGAGGTGGTCCTTGAGAAGGGGTAATTTGCCAGGCCCTAGTTTACATTGTGTAGTAATTTTGGGCGTGGTTTTGAGGTGGGTACCTGACCAGTTGCAGAGTGCTGGAGAGTGGTGGCTTAGGGTGTCGGGGAGGACTTGGGTGCTTGTTATTTTGTGGGGGCGGTTGGTGAAAACTAGGTCTAGTAGGGTGGATGTCCCCATGTGGGCATGTAGCTGGGTGGGTGTTTTGATGACCTGGGTGAGATAGAGGGCAGCAGCCTCGTTGATGTAAGGCACAGTTGTTTTGGCCAGACAATTTATGTTGAAGTCCTCCAATAGTATTTTTTCTTATTTTGGGGGTAGGGTCTCGAGGTGGGACAAGAGGGCTTGGAAGGCTAGCTTCTGGTCTCTGAGGGGGACGTAGGCCATGGTGAGGAGGAGAGGGGATGTAGACCTACCTAGAGTAATTTTTAGAGTGACGGCCTGAGCCCTGGATGTTAGTATGGGCAGGGGGAGAAGGTGGCCAGTGAGGGAGTCCTTGAGGTAGGTAGCACAGCCACCCCCTCGCTTTCCCATATGGTCCGTGTGATAGAGGCAGTATCCAGGGAAGTTAACTGCCGAGTTGGGGACAGAGAGGGAGAGCCAGGTTTCACTCAGGGCAATGATGTCTGGGTTGTTCTGGAGTACCCAGCTATGAAAGGAATCCCATTTTTTTTGTAGGCTGCAAAATGTTTAGTGAGGCAATGTGCAGGCCATTTCCAGGAGATGGGTGGGATGGTGTGGCAAATTGGGGGCCAGGGTTTGGGTGAACATTACCTGTCAGAAGAAGAAGAAGAAGAATGAGAGACCTGAGTCAGTTGCGGTTTATTCGAGTAGCAGGTCTTCGGCATTTATGCTGTGTGTGGCTGATGGTCGGTATTGGTAGTTTCAGGGTAAGGGGGCAGATAGGAGGAGTAAACAGGGGGTTGGAGGTTTGCTGTGTTGCGGATGTGGAGGGGTTGGCAGGACAAGGGGGCTCCAGTGGGTAACTTGCCGTGGGAGATGACATCCAGGGTGCGGGTGGAGGTGTCTATGTATGAGTTGTAGTGGGGGGGAGTTTGTGATAGTTTTTTGGTCTGGTTTTGTATGGGCTAGGTGTGCAGGTGCAGTGGGGGGGCAGGGCTGGGGGTGCCAGCCTGTATGCTGACAGAGGGTTTCAATATTTTGCCCCTTTTTCATGTTATGAGTGAGGGGTGGAGATGCCTGAAGAAATTGCAGGAGTAGAGCAATGAGGGTAAGTGGGAGCATGGTAGGGTAGAAACGTGAGAAAAATAAGTGACAGGGCTTGAGTGAAAGGAAGAAAAAAGAATGAGTAAAAATGGTGAAGGGGCCTCTAGTGGTGGAAGAAGATAAGCTGCAGATGGGAAAGTGGCCTGATAGGTTATTTCGTGATCACATGATCAGAAATCAACCTATATATTGGGATGCCGACTAAGGGTGGTGGTGAGCCAAACGCGTAGTGTTCTGTGGGGCAAACCCAGCGTGGAGCAGAAGCGGTCCTGGCAAGCTACTGTGGAGTTAAATACCTGTGCTTTTGCCATTTCTGTGTAACTGTGCTCTGGTAGCGAGAGACTGTGGGGGGAGGGCTAAGCCTTGCAGCCCTCAGGACCGCCGGTGAGCTGTGAAGGAGAGAGGAGAAAACAGACAGTTTAAATAGGACTCAGGAGGGAGTTTTCCCTGTGGGGGGTGGGGGCAGGGTTCTATGGGGACAAGTTTCACTTATACTGCCAAAACAGGAAATTATTTGCACTGGAATGCCTGCAGTTTCAAATTACTTGAAAAGGCACAACAGGAATTAACTTGAAATGGCAACAGCAGCGAGAGCCTTACAGGACAGTAACCACAGCACAATAAATAAAAAAATAATGCAGGGGTTTAAGTTATATCATCAGATGGCCCAATGCAGTTTCAAAAAGGAAAAAAAATCACAAGCAACTTATTTAGACTAAAGGCAACAGTTTAGTAAAAAAAAAAAAGAAAAAGCTTAAAGGAAGGTAACTAAACAGTCGGTAAGCAGAGGTAGAGGCAAACATATATTTTAAGCTAAAATATACTATCTCCACTGTTGGGCTGAGCATTAAAGAGTCTCTTTAAAAAAGGCACCAAGAGAGTTCATTTTGAAAGAGCATGCCAGCGTGGAGCAAGCCTGCGTGGAGCAGAAGCAGTCCTGGCAAGCTGCTGCGGAGTTAAGTACTTGTGCTTTTGCCATTTCTGTGTAACTGTGCTCCGGTAGTGAAAGAGTGTGGGGGGAGGGCTAATCCTTGCAGCCCTCATGACCGCCGGTGAGCTTATTATGATACAGCTTTATGTATGAAAATAGCTGGGTATGTTAAAATAGCATGTTAGTATAACTGGAATCAGTGTGTTGAGCTTAATTAATGGATTGAAATGGCATGAGAAACTAATGTGAATTACAGGCATTGTCACATGTTTTATAATTAAATAATTGAAATTGGGATATTTATTTATTTATTGAATTTTGTTGACCTGGTAAGCGCACTGGGCATAGAAGTCCCTTTTTCAGGGACAACCGGGGGGAGGGGGATACAGATGGTAAGCAACTGAAATTGACCAGATTATGTTGTTGGTGGTATTTTTTTTAGTGAATGGGAGAAATTTGGCCAGGACACTGGGGAATTTCCCCTATTCTTTTTCGATAAGTGCCATGGGATCTTTAACATCCATCTGAATTACCACCAATCCAGGCAGATGGGACCTCAGTTTAACGTCTCATCCAAAATCCTAAAACTAGGTGGTGAATGATACCTTGACAAAAAGCCCAGTTACAGGCTTGAAACATAGGTTGGTGGTAGCCTCCCTGGGCTACACCATCTCCACTGTTGCTATATTGCTCACAATAAATTATGATTTTTTAGCTGATGGACTTGGGATTCTGCTGCATTATTGGGTATTGAGTGCCGGGTCCTTGCTGTTACTGATTCATAGTTTCAGGGCTTGCTGCACCATCCCCTAGGGAGTGACCTTTTTTCAGTCTGATATATCAATTGATGGTTAACACCCAGGGGTGTGCCTGAAAAACTCTTCTACAGCTGGGGAGAGTTGGTGGAGATTTGTGAGCAGCATGGCAGAGGAAATTGCAGCTAGTAGCAGTACATCTACCAGGGAGGCTACTTTTAGTTTCCCTGCCACAATTTTTTCTAATACTGCTTATAAAGAGGATCCATTTGCACAGCATACATCTGAAACAGGTATAGCCACAACAAGCATTGTGTGAGCAACTCCAGATTCTCTAACAATTAAAAAAGCATTCCAGAGCTATGGGAGACTGGCATTAAAAGCAGAACATGTATTCTGGCATCAGAAGGCCATGCAGGCTTATCTTGATGTCCAGAGGGTACTGAGGGGTCTGAGAGTATGGAAGAACCCTGCTTTTGGAAAAGACTGCAATCTTTTTATGCAAGAATGGAAGGAAGGACTCCATAAGTGTTCTCATGGACTTGTGGGCTGCGTAATGAGGGATTCGAAATGACTACAAGAGGAGCCTGTGATCCATCTACAAGAGAAAGAAAAGGTAATGCAGAAATGTAATTCATCCCCAGACTCTGAACATTACCAAAAGTGTTTACGAGACTCTACAGAAAAATGTAATGTCATAACCAAAGCTAAAAAGTAAAAAAAAAAAATGATCAGAAACAAACAAGACTATTTACATGATAGGTTATTTGACTGGTCAAAAAAAGTGAAATCAATTTTAAAAAATTGTGACCAGATGAATGAAGGGAATGGTAGCTCAACTGAATCTGATTCCGTTGCTTTTTCCAAAGAGGAATAGGAGGTGATACCATCAGAGACAGATATTTCTCAGTCCCCTACCCCCACCCCCTTGGAGAAGTCCAAGAAACATTCCAGTGGTGCAAAGAGGGGGAAGGGGAAAAAGAGAATAAGGAGGGGTAGGAGAGGACTGGGGGAGAGGAAGAATGAGAGGAAGGAATCTGGGCTACAATTACAGCTTGAATCAGAGACATGTACAGTTTCAGGATTATTATCAGAAGATGCAGGACTGATGAATAATTTGGTAGAAGAATACAGTTTTTTTACCAATTATTTTACCAGCTGAGACACACTAAGCTGAAAGCTTGTTTGCAGGTGCAACCTGGGAGCACGAGGAAGTTAAGTGACTTGCTCAGGGTCACACAGTATGCACCTAGGGGGCTGTGGGATTCAAACCCAGGTCTCCAGATTTGCAGCTCAGAGCCTTAACCCACTGTGCCATACTGCCTCCAATAGCATCCTGAACGAAGATTTAACTGTGGACTTTGATTTATTATTTAAGTCAAGTGACTTCCCTATTCATGAAAATTTATCTGCATCTGATAGTATTGGGTGTGGTTCCAAAGTAAAAACAGCTTTTGGTAATATGAGTGACAAAATTGATGCAACTGGTGAGAATATGATTAGCCTTTCTAGTTATGGCTTGAATGAATTTGAAAAAAATGCACCAAATAAAGGTCTAGGTTTTGTCCCTATGACTCGGATAAATAAACTGAGACCTTTTTAGATTTAAACAAGTTTGCCAGATTACTTAATTTGAGATGTTTTTTGTTCATGTTGATACAACACATTCAGGAAGGAAGGGGGTGAATAATTTAGAGGTGAGCGGTGATTCATCACCATCAAGTAATGAGACATCAGTAGAGGCAATTAGCACTTCTTTAAACAAATGGTCCACATTTGTTCCCACCACAAACCTTGTTGTGAACATTTTTTATAAAGCTTGTATGCATGATTTGGAACTTTATTACAAAAGGAATCATAACACCAGCACTTTCAATAATATGCCATGTTTGGAGAGAAGCTCTTAAAAGTCTGGGAGAAAACATGAATATCACTGTGAAGCCAACGGATAAAGGGGTCAGCATAGTAATAATGGACACAACTGATTACATTAAGGAAGCACAGAAGCAGTTGATGGATCGATCTGTATATAAACCCTTAGCTAGTGACCCCACTACAGAGTGTAAAAAACACAGACATCTTTTTTATGGATGCATTTGAAAAAGGTCACATTACTGCAAAAGAAAAGGAATTTTTATGCACACCACATCCGTTAACATCAGTTTTTTATATGTTACCTAAAGTGCATAAGATCGTAATTAATCCACCTGGCAGACCGATAATCTCTGGACAGGGCTCAGTCACTGAGCCACTGTCTCAATATATAGATTATCACATAAAGCCAATTGTGGAGGGTCTACACTGTTATGTAAAAGACACAACAGACATAATTAATTTGACATCAGAAATGTATGTAGGGAGATGTAGACTTTTAGTTACACTTGATGTAACTAGTCTTTACACAAATATTCCCCATAATTTTGGATTAGAGGCATTGCTGTATTTTCTGGACAAATGAGAAAAACAAGAACCACCTACAGATTTGTTAGTGAATATGGCAAAAATTGTATTAGAGAATAATACATTCAATTTTATAGGGACATTTTATTTGCAAAAACATGGCACAGCAATGGGGGCAACGTTTGCCCCCAATTATGTCAAATTGGCACTGGGTTATTGGGAGGATAAAGTTTTGCATTCCCAAAGCAATCCATTTATGGAAAATTTTGAATTTTATAGGATTTACATTGATGATTGTATATTAATTTAGACTGGTAATATGCAGAGATTAGTAGATTTGTAGGGTTATTTAGAAAGGCAAGATCCAGGTTTCAGATTTGGAACAACATCAGAGTGTAAAAGAAATGCATTTTTTGGATTACAAAATTTCAAGAAGTGAAAATGGTGACCTTATGACCCCCTATACTGTAAGACAATGGATATGAATACTCTCCTTAAATCTAATCTGTCACCCTTGGCACACGATAGTAAATATACCAAGGGGACAGTTTATGAGAGTGAAGCAAAACTGTACGGAGGAGTCAGATTAGGTAGAAGCATTGGAAGATCTGGTCATTCAGCTTAAAGAGCGGGGTTATAGCGAAGGAGTTAATTAACAGGGCACAATGTGCAGTGGTTATATACCAAGGGAAACTGTATTGCAACAAACTGCACAAAAAATACACAAAAAACAAAATGTATGAATTTTGTGACCACTTCTTCATCGGATGCTGGCATGGTTAAAAATATTATTCATCATAATTGGGGTATTATCAGAGTGGAACCACGGCTCAAAGAAGCAGCAGAAATTTTGCCAAGCATTACCTTTAGGAGGGCACTTAACATAAAAGATTGAGTTGTAAATAGTGTACAACCTATAATTAAGAATAAAAGTTTTATTGGGTCTCAGAATCCTGACTGCACCAGATGAGGCTGTTGTAAATACTGTAGTGTTATACATAGAACAAAGACTTTTGTGGGTCCTAAGGATGGTAGAGAATATAACATTTTGCATTTTATTACTTGTGACTCACAAAATATGATTTATTTGGTCACCTGCAGCTGTGGGGTGTTTTACATTGGAAGGACAAAACATAAGTTTAAAGAAAGAATAGGGGAACACATGCAGGCTGTCACCTGAAAAAATATAAAGTATGCATTATCAGTACATATCAGTACTGCTCGACACAGCAGACAGCATGTATTCCATTTTGTAACAATTGATAAATCTGTTTTGGGTCCTAGGGGAGGGGATATTGAAACTAAGTTAGCAAACCATGAAGCATACTGGATTTACCAGTTGGGAGCCTTAGATTGGCCAGGTCTTAATGACCAGCTAGATTTATCGAAATTACTGTACTGATTTCTTCTGATCGAAGGTAGTATGGTACATATTTTTTGTTATAGTATATTGAACATCAGTAGTGATTAAAGCAAAACATGCTTTTTTATAAAGTACATTATCTTAATCCCTTCCCTTTTTCTGTTCCTGCCCTTGAAACATATGCAGCTACAATATGTACAATGAATCTATTAACAAAAAGCATTAAAGTTAAATGTGGGAAAATAAAGAATGTTTTAAGCAGCAAAGAAGGATACAATTGAGCAAGCACTGATTTAAGCTAAACAATGTTTTTCAATGTTGTGGAAAATTATATTATGATACAGCTTTACATATAAAAATAGCTGGACATGTTAAAATAGTATATTAATATAATTGGAATCAGTGTGTTGAGCTTAATTAATGGACTGAAATGGCATGAGAGACTAGTGTGAATTATAGGCATTCTCATGGTTTACCTATAGCACTTCGACAGTGCTATCACTGACATCCCCTACAGTGACAGCTACAATGCTGACCATTGGCATTGTAGCTATAGGATATTAAGGCTCACTCGAGGCCACCCCGAAATCCTCTTGTGTGGGGGCCTACCCCATACTGCTGGTCTCTAGGGATTCTAACTCTGAGTTGGAGTTGTACTGGGCAGGGAGGCAATCACCCAGCGAGGCAGTCCCAATTGGCACACTGTCCAACACAGCAATGGGTGGATTTTGCCCGATTCCTGCCGCTGTGGTGGTGTTCGCCGTCGGGCTTTTGCTGCAGTGACGGTGCACTCATTCTCACTTGTTTTATAATTAAATGGTTGAAATGGGGATATAAAATACTAACACTAGGTGGTGCACTATACCTTGATAAAGAGACCAGTTACAGGCTTGAAACGTTGGTTGGTGTTAGCCTCCTCGGGCTACACCATCTCTACTGTTGCTGTATTGCTGACAATAAATGATGATTTTTTTTTTTTGCTGAATGACTTGAGAGTCTGCTGCATTATTGGGCATTGAGTCCTGGGTCCTTGCTGTTACTACCTCTTAAAAAGTTGGTGGACCTTGGAGCAGCAGAGCAGAGAGTCAGGTGTGTGCATAATTGGATGGAAAACAGGAAGCAAAGGGTAGTAGTAAATGAGGTGGGATCTACTGAAAGGCATTTCATTAGTGAGGTGTCTAAGGGGTCAGTCCTGGGACCAATCCTTTTCAACATATTCATAAGCGACATCAGTGAGAATATAAAAGGTAACGTCACCCTGTTTGCCGACAACATGAAACTTAACAGCAGAGTGAACAGTATGGAGGGTGTCAGAGAGTTTCAAGAGGATCTCAAAAAATTCGAAAGGTGGACACACATAAGGCAGTTGAAATTCAATGCTAAGAAGTGCAATGTGATGCACCTGGGTAGATCTAACCCTAAGACACAATACTGGCTAAACAAGGTAAAACTTAACTCCTCAGTTGAGGAACAGATTCTGGGGGTCATCATTAGGGATGACCTCAAG
Organism: Neoceratodus forsteri; assembly: GCA_016271365.2. Taxonomy (NCBI): domain Eukaryota; kingdom Metazoa; phylum Chordata; order Ceratodontiformes; family Ceratodontidae; genus Neoceratodus; species Neoceratodus forsteri. The sequence continues at coordinate 768,777,122 of CM057449.1, read as the reverse complement.
CAGTAAAGCCAGTGTAAAAAGGCTTACAGTAAGGCTAACAGAGTACTGGGATGTACTGGAAGGGCGTATGTATTTATTTAGCTTTTGTTAACCAGGTAGGTACACTAGACAAGACAATTGCCTATTTTCAGGTATGACCCGGGAGAGTACAGGAATAATAGATTTAGGTACATACAACGACATTGAACAAATTAGACATTACAGTTCATGTGAGGATACAGATTCAACACAGCATACGAAACATGGTAAGGCATAGATTATATAGTATTAACATAACAAGAGATAAACACCTTGTGGGAGATAAGATCAGTAATGTTACAGATTCAAAACAGCATTTGAGCATGGTAAGGCATAGATTATACAGTATTAACATAACAACATAAACACTTTATGGAAGCCAAGAGCAGTTCCAGGGGCACAGTATCAAAATCCTGCAGGTGTGACACCATACAGCTTAGCAACCTCTTGGAGTCTGGTCTTTTGTCCAGGAGTAGCTCCAGAGCAGAGGAGTGCTGTGATGGATCAATTCATGGGGGTTTGGGGCAGCCACAGGCTGAGGCAAGTTTGAGATGGTTCCATAGGGAGGAACGGAGACACTTCTGTGAGTGTTCGGCACGGACCTGGGCAGGGAAGGCATTCCACAGTCTGGGAGCGAATGCAGCAAAGTCCTGCCCACCCATTTGAGTCTGTGTAGCCGGTGTCTTGAGGAGGACCTGTCCCTGGGACCTGAGGGAGTAGGAAGAGGAGATGGACAGGACAAGAAATTTCACAAGCCCTGGAGGGGTGCCAGTGCCAAGGACCTTTCTGGTGAAGCACCCTAAGACGAAGTCTATGTGGTTACCGGGTGAGAGCCAATTTAGTCTGCTATAGAGGTCGCAATGGTGAGTGAGATGGGGGGGCAGCCAGCGCGAAGTGGCAGACATTATTGTAGGCAGTGGACCACCTAGTGAGGTGGACTTTGGATGAGCGGGCAAACAAGAGGAGCCCATAGCAGAGCGAGGGTAGGAGCACCCCTCTGGCAAGTGCAATCCGAGCTGCTGGAGTAAGATTACTTTATGCTCTGTATGCCAGACCCAGTTTGCAGTTTACAGTTTTGCAAGTATTCTGAATGTGGCGGCCAAGGTCAAGCTGTGGGTCCAGCATCATCCCAAGGTATTTAAAGTTGTCAGTAACTTGGATCTTGACCCCGTCGACACCAGAAACACATAGTGGAGTAGGGGCGGCCTTACTCTTGGCCTGAGACCCAAAGAGCATGGCCTGGGTTTTTCTGAGATTTATAACCAACTGATGTAACAATATCCAGGATTGGATGTTCCTCAAGTCCTCGCTCAGGTGGTGATTTATGACCCCATCTCAGGGGAGTGAGTCAGGATGACCAGGTCATCTGCATAAAGGATAGGCTTGCAGTGGCTAGCAGCAGCCAGGAGTTTGTTCATGAATATGGAGAAAAGCAGGGGCCCCAAGACGGAGCCTTGTGGGACACCTATGGTAACTGGGATAGTGTCCGAGAACTCCTTCCCATACTTAACAAGTTGCTGTCTGCCATTTAGATAGTTGGAGAACCAGTTGAACACCTCAGGTGATAGACCATAGGAGCTGAGCAGGGTGGAGAGCATGGTGTGATCAATAAGATCAAAGTCCTTAGAGAGATCTATAAAGATGGCTCCAGAGAGTTTGCCTTAGTCCATAGCCACTCTGATACAAGATGAGACCGTGACAAGGGCAGAAGTTGTGCTGTTCCCTTTCCTAAAGCCATGCTGCTCAGGGGACAACAAGTCATGAGACTGCAAGTACTCTGAGAGTTGCCCTGCCACGACCTTCTCGAGAAGCTTGCTGACTGCTGACAGTATGGAAATTGGATGGTAGTTTTTATGAGTTTGGGGTTTTCTTGTGTAAGCATTGGGACCACCCTGGCAACTTTCCATACTTCCGGAATGACACCTGATGACAGGGACAGATTGAAGATATGGGTTACCATGGGGGCAATCTCACTGGCACCAAGACTCAGAAGTTTCAGCTCCAATCCATCATGTCCAGTACTCGAGAAGTGGGAGAGACCCGAGAGCAGTCTCTGCACCTCTTGCACTGCCACCATCTTAAAAAGGAGGGGCAGGTAAGACGAGGATGGTGCGGCCCATTTTCACCCCTTCTCCTCTCCCCATGGGGGAGTGATGAGGGTAGATAGGTCCGAGAAGTATTGGTTGAATGTATTTGTGATGGTCAGGGAGTTGTTGCAACTGGCACTATCGATGATCATATCCGAGGTCTCACCGCTCGGGGTCCCACTGACTATATTCTTAATGTTACTCCAGAACCTCCTGAGGTCGCTAGCTGTGTGCAGCAGCACAGATTTGCAAAATTCCCCTTTGGCCACCCTAATAGCCTTCTTACACTGATTTCTGAGCATCCTGTACTGCAGAAATATGGCCTGTTCCACCGTGGCCTTGAATTTTGCCCAGCACTTATCTCTGTACTTCATAAGGGTTAGCAGACTGCCCTGCAGCCACTTTGTCACCGAGCCCGTGACCCTCTGTCTGATGAGGGGGGCATGTTTATCCTGCAGCACCCTGAATGCAGTGAGGAAGTGACTGGCTGCTGATGAGGATTCCTATGCGTCCCATACTGCTGACCAGTCAGCGTGCTGGAGATCGGCATGGAAGGAGCCAAGATCAAACCTTGAGTAGTCTCAGACCTGGATAATTTTATGTGGGATTTTTAAAGATGGAATCTTCCACACCCCGTACATGGGGGATTGGTTCGAGATGGTGTCATAGAGGATGTCCGATAAGCTGATCCTCTCTGGTCGATTTGTCATGACCCAGTCCAGGAGAGAGCTAGATAGCAGGGACAGGGACTTGATACTGCCCCTCTACTGGTTCTTGGTGAGGCCTCGCCAAGAGTACTGTGTCCAGTTCTGGAGGCCTCACCATAGAAAGGATATTGATATGTTGGAGGTGGTTCAGAGAAGGGCAACAAAGATGATACATGGCCTTCGAGTGCGCGCCATGCACAGTTGATGTCATTTTAGACCTGTCAGTGTCTGCCTTGCATTTCCCCATTGTGAATCAGCTCTGTAACTTGTATTTTAGAATTTATCTTTGCTCTGTTTGCAGCCCACTCAGTTTTAATCACTATTTTACTTACCTTGTGTGTCTGTCCTTTTTATTCTCTGTTGCTTTTCTGTCTGGTAGATTTAGCCTGGTCCAAATATCCTTTGTATTACAGTATGTTCTCCTCGTCCTCTCGAGTTACAGTACTGTCACTTCAGACTTCAGTTCTTCCATCAGATGTAATTTCAGACAATGTTATGTTGTCAAAGTGTAGTATCTTAGTATTGTAATGTGATTTTTGCTAGAGATGTTGATGACTGTCACATAGGATCTTATTTGTGTGTGAAACAAACAACAAAGTACTTTCCATTTTTCTGCTAAACAATAGCGAAGTACAGACCTGACAGGCAGGACTGCAGCTTTTATTGTGTCGTCCCCTTAGTGACTGTTGTTTAAAGAGATCAAATAAATTCTGGCATTATTTAAATGTTCTCCATAGAACTTGCTGTGTGCCTTATTGAATACTTTGATCACTTGAGGTTTTGACACGGACTTCTAACTGACTCACCTAACATTCACTAACTGATTCTGTCAAAGCCTCATAAGTATTTTTGTTGAATACACGTTGCCGTTTTCTAAAGTCAGTGTTCTTTCTGGTTGCTGCTTCAAATTTTGTAACAATGCTGCAGTAATTATTAGGACCATCAGGACTGTTTTGATCTTTTTTTATTTCCTTAGGCAAGCTGTACTTTCACTAGGTAGTTTGTTGTACTGCATAAATCCGTATCACTGTTGCTGTACCTGTTATTTACATATTCTGTTCTATAATTAGTGAATTATAAAACGTTCATATTTTTGGTGATTACTGAGTCTGATAGTTGTAGTAGTGTGGTTCTCTCAGACTGACATATATGTATGGTACCAATGTACAGCAGTAAATGCTTTGAACAGTTATTTTCATGTGGTAGAACTTTTCACTCATTGTCAAACTTCTTCACTGAACTGTTTCAAGGTGACTTCTGAGTGTAAATAAGGTGTGTGCTTTTTCTTGTTTGCCTTGATATTTATTTGTATATGCAAATAATACAGGAAGTTGTAGATTCTTTACCTTCAGCATTGTGTATTTATTTTACTGCCCCTTATAAAACTGTACTGGCTTATGCTCTGTGTTTGTGGTTCTGTGAGTGCGTGTATGTGTGACTGTGTCTGTGTACTATTTTGTCTCTGACTGTTTTATTGCCCTGTATCCTTCTTCTTGTACTTGAGTCATGTATAAATCATGCCATTCTACTGTGCATTTGGCTGTAAAAATAACCTATCGAGTGGCTGTAGTTTTTATAGATTTCCAAGTGATCAGCTGAGCTGCCATCAGTGGATTGCTGCAGTTAAGCGTGAACATTGGTCACCCACCAGTCATAGTGCTCTTTGCTACGATCATTTTGAGTCTGACCAATTTCAAATACATCCTGCGGTGCTGGCCAGTATTGGTCTTCATCCTGGACAGCGTCATCTCAAGAAGAAAGCAATGCCCACCATTTTCTGTCATCATAAGGAGGCAACAAGAAGCACCAATAAAGCAGTCAAGAAAGGGCAATGTATTACGGTAATGTTTCATTCCTGTTATATATATATATATATATTTTATGTGGATGATTTTTTCTTTGGTTTGTTTTGGTGTGCCATGATTCAATTGTAGCCACATTTCACTGTTACCCTTATGATCATCAGTAGTGTTGTGAGAAATTTCATTATGCAAAATATTTTGCGAAATTGATGCATTTCACTAAATATTTTGTAGGTGAGAAATGTGAAATTTCACCCAAAAAGTGTGAAAATTCCACTGAAAATGGTGAAATTTCACAACAAAATTAAAAGTTTTGAAATTTTCAGGTGAAATTTAGCAATTTTCATGCAAAATTTCACATTCCGCACCCGCAAAATATTTCGCGAATTTTGCAAAATATTTTGTGTGGCAAAATTGCCAATTTCACAGCAATTTTGCTGGCAAAATGTTATTTTGCAACAGCTCTAAACATCAGCTAACTTGGTTGCCTATCATAGGATGTGTACATGTGCATTAGGAAGACACTGACAACGGGCCCTATGCACCAATGGGAGGGTTAATACGAGCCTGAGGTGTGTTACCTGCCTGCAGAGCTCCACACCTGTGGACAGGTGTGCACCAGCAGCAGCATTCTTGAACACTTGCTACATGTCCATGGTCTCACCCCCCCCAGTGTGCTGGACCCTAAAGAACAGCTGGGGGTGGGGTCACAGGTCTAGCTGGGCATCCAATCAGATGCACGGACAGGGTCCCGCACTGGAATCCCTTGCGCGAAAGAGCATGCATTAGCAGCACACCCCACGGATGTCTGATGGCTGGCGACTGTGGAGGTGAGAGGTGGGTATGCCGCCGTCTCATCCATGGCACTGAAGTAGTATGCCTGGAGGGTGTACCTCTTCATATGCCCAGAGGGGCTGGTGTCAGGTGGGATAGCAGTGCAGTTGGGGGGTCTCCATATGTGGGCCAATGCCTCTGCACCCTCTGGGACACTGTGAGGGGTGGTGCCTTGTAGAGGCCGTACACCTGTGTGCTGGGCCAGGTACTGCCTGGCAGACATGGGGGTGAGGCAAGGCTGCTGTAGTCGCGGGTGTGGGTGGCTATTTCACCTATGGCTGCACGGGAAACATATCAGGCTTACAACAGGTTTCTCCCTGGCATAACCTGCACACCCATCTGCACCCCAGTAGCCTGCACTATGTACCTTGGTGCATGGCACATAGTGCTGGCATGCCCCTCGCCCCTCCTGGCACTTTGCTTTTTATGCGGCTTGGGTATTGGGTACATATGTGCTGCGTGCCCTTCTTAGAGCATCTTGTGCAGGGGGGGCGAGTAGAGTGTGGAGTGGTTGAGTGCCCCAGATATACACGCATAGCCACTCCACCCCATTAGTGCATAGGGGCCATTATGCATGCCATTATGCATCTAGCTCTGAGCTTCAATTGTCCCTCGTCACAATGTAAACCTGACAGAAATTCACATACATACAGTCAACGAACTACAGCAGTTTTACTGGATATGTTCCACACCCAACAGAGTGAGGCATTTATTTGCCTGTCCTAATTTCCCACCACCACCCCTCAACTCCACACTATGTGCATGACAACTGATTGTACCGTGGAGTGAACACACCACTTTATATTTGCCTTATCCTAAAATCACAAAGTGCCAATACAGACTCACTGTTCCCTTGTACCCAGTCATTTATTTAGCTGGTAAAGGAGAGAATGGTTGTCCACTTTATCCCATGAAAGTGGCACACACAAATGGTATGATGTGTTGTACGGTGCATGATTCCAAGACAAAATTTGAAAGATTCATTGCGGCTGACATGTATCACACTTCAAGGTTACTTGGAGAGTGGGTGTGATAGTTACATGGCATACATTGGTGCAATGCATGTCAGACCATACTCCCAGTTGTGATATCAAGAATAGTAAACCCAGCCACTGCCCAGTTCCAATTACACTTACATCAACATTTCGTTACTTTGTGATATGTTTCAATACCCCCTTCCCCTGTTCCCTCCCCCGACCCAACTGAGACGATGCCCTGTACAGAGAAGTACATGTTCCCTATAGGTCTGCCTAGACCACTCCTATTACAGCCATTGGAACACTACATATATATGCTGAAATACTACTGGAGACATGCCCAATGTTACCCCTGTAATTATGTATGACTTTGTCTTAATATTATGGCTGATAGCCTCATCCACCATACACTAGCATGTTGAGTTACTCTATAATGCTTCTCCCACTTCTACTTCATGAGACTGCTTCTGGTTCTCATCTCATATCAACATCATGTGCAGACATTGAGTCATCTGCTTACTGAGTACAGATATTGCTGAAATAGTCATACAACTGTCAAATGCTGACTATTATCTGTTTTCAGTATGGTTTCATTGCACTTCTGCAGGCAGCGGTGTACAGCATGTCAAGGTGGCATTTACACTGAACACCAGAGAGAGCTCTAATTGGGTTTGTAGTGGTGTGGTACTGCAATGCTGCTTGTTTAGTGGGATTTGGTTTGGGTTGGAGACCACCATAACTGAACTGTATCATTGTTAAATTGATATGGTGGTGTAGGTGTAGAAAAATAGTCCACAGGGGAGCAGTAGAATGATGTAATGCAGTTGTACTGCTGCTGGTGTGGGTGATCGACAGGTATGACATATATAATATACCGCTATTGTGTTGATGGTTTGATGTATAGAGCAATGTTAGTTGTAAATTATCTTTATCTAGTAATATTTTTTTTACTTGTATTCATTGATGATTTGATAATCTTCTCACACTTTCCTTTATCAGGTTCTGAATGAGCTTGGCTTGTCGCATTGCAAGCCATGAGCAACACATGTGGATGAAGAGGTTGATATCTCAGATGGTGAATGCCCCACCAATCTTGATAATTCAGGTTACTGTGCACAGGCTGAAGATGTCAGCACATCAACATGCAACATGTCAACTCAAATGGAAACTCCAGTACATATGATACCATTATGACATCACTGCTAACACATACAGACCGATGGAGCACAGCAAGGGTTGATGTTTTACAATGTGTCTCTAGGTACTGTGAAGTGATTGGATGCGATAAAATAATGGTTGTGTACTTATGTGTCCATCAATGCACAATGTGCTGCTGCTGTGGTTCACATGATATCAGCATTGTGTATTGACAACATTGCTGATGCCACAGTATCTGTTTTGCAGGCCCGTGAGAGGAATTATGGGCCCTGAGTAAAGCTCAGACTCTGGTTTCCTATGTGGCTGCATAAAGTAGCATGCTGGCCTGCTGGGGCCCTCTTTGGCACCGGTCCCAGTGAATTATCCCCAGCTCCCCCACCCTCTCAAGTGCCCTGCTGTTTTATATTTTTTTGTAATTTCAATGATGTATTTTATTATACCTGTTACATCTATATTGTCTCGTGCAAAATTGTTTGTTTGATACACAAATTGCAACAAGCTGAATAATAATATTTTAACACAGAAGCATAGAAATGTTTGTCAGTTAAGGACTGCTAGGCCCATCCATTCCACACATAAGCCCTATCCTTGCTTGTTGTCTGTGGATCTACTTGGTAAAAGGATTTTTTCCTCACCTTCTCCTTACCACTTCTAGGATTCCCTTATGGCTATCCCAATGTAATTTTAAAACCCTCCACTGTTCTCATTCCCACCACCTCCAGTGGCAGATCATTATGTGCATCCTCCACCATGTCCATGAAGAAAGTATTTTTCACAATAACCCTAAACCAGCCACCTTCAAATTCAATATCATTCACCATTGTTCCTGTATTCATCATATATTGGAAGATGTTGATCCCTTGCACCTTGTTTATGCATTCAAAGTCATACAATGTTTCCATCATATTTCTCCAATCCCTCCTGTCCTCCAGTACTTTCATGTTGAAGTCCTGTACTGTCTTCCCATATGTTGTTTGGTGCAAGCCATGTCCCATCTTTGTCCCCCTCTTTGTACAGTCCATGTCCATATGAAGATGTGGCCTTTATAATTGCACATATTTCACCAAGTGGGGCCTCATCCATGTTTTATGCAGTGACATAACAACATCCCTCATACTCATAGTGATACCTCCACCTATGCAACTTAACATGCTACTGGCCATCCATTCAGCCTTTGTACTCTGCTGTAGACACATTTAGGTCATCTGAAATGACAGCCCCTAGATTCCTTTTTTTATTGCTGATCTGCAATGGCCCACCCCTATCCTGTAGCTCTTTCTGGGTTTCCTTTGTTCCATGTGCATTAATGTAGTCCTTATTTTCATTGAAACTTACTTTCCATACCTTGCACCATTTTTCACGATTCACCATGTTTCTCTTCATTTACTCTGCCCAATTTTGAGTATCCACCATGCTGTTGAATTTTTGTGTCATTTGCAAACAAGTCTTCCTTCCAAACAGGGATTCCAGAGTCCTATCCATCTGACAGGGTGCATCAAGTGTTGATAGGTAATTTCTCCTCCTCCTCAAGACCCCTGTCATGTGGAGTTCCTCATGGCTCAATCTTGTCACTAATGTTATTTGCAGTCTACATGCTGCCCCTGGGATAGCTCATTAGACAATACAGTGTGGGGTTTCACTGCTATGCTGATGATACCCATCTGTATTTGTCCTTTGCCCTCGGAACACGTGATGCCGTGAGAGTGATTAATCACTGCATGGCTGAGATCAACAAATGGATGTCCTCCAGCCAGTTGCGACTGACCCAGACAAGGCAGAGGTACTGGTGATTGAGCCAGGTAACAGGTGTGATGGGATTGCTACTAGAGTGGATACATGATTATTTCTGGGATCCACACCATTGATGGCTTCCCCTAGTGTGTGGGATACTGGCATTGTTCTTGATGGCAGTCTGACACTTGAAGAGCAGTTGTCATCTGTTGTCAGAAGTACTTTCTACCATTTTAGGAACCTCACCAGGATTAAGCCACTAGTTTCAAATGAAGACCTACCATCACTAGTTCATGACTTTGTGTCTTTGAGGCTGGATTACTGCAATACTCTTTACTTCTGAGTCACTGGAGGGACCCTCCACCTACTGCAGCTGATGCAGAGCTCAGCGGTTAGGTTGCTGATGGGTCTGGCAAGGTCAAGTCATGTGACTCCTGACCTGTGGGCTCTTCACTTGCTGCCTCTCAGGTTGAGGATCCTCTTCATTGTGGGCTTGCTCACCTATTAGACCCTATATGGGCTGGGCCCTGGTTATCTAGCTGATCTCCTTACACCTGTCTCCTCGGCCTGTCCCCTCCGCACCTTGACCTGGGGGCTCCTTGATGTTCCTAGGATTAGGCTAAAAAAATTGGGCAACCATGCATTCAGGGTCTCCAGGCTGACCCTGTGGAACGTTTCAACATCTGTCATCAGGGAGTCCCCAACAGTTGAGCTGTTCAGAAAGGTGCTAAAGGCCCATCTTTTTTGTTTGGCATTTCCTGACGAGGGTGACTAACCTGTACTAATTTTGTGAAATTTTTAGTCAGGCTGAGATTTAGTTATGTATTTAATTTTGTTAATTGTGTGTTTTATTGTACTTACACTAACTTACTGTAAGGCGCCCAGAGCCTCAGGGATTGGGCGCCGAGAAATAAAATTTGCCCTGTCTTACCTTGCCCTTTACCTGAAGTTCTCCCACTATGTCACAAATGAATACATTCAATACTGCTGGCCCTGTGACTGATCCCTAAGGCAATAGATTTTGACAAAAAAAGAGTAGTCTGATTAAAAATGGTTACCATTCAGTTATATCTGGTGAAGAATATGAAACCTTTCTTCACTAAAAGCAAGTTGTCTTAATTTCATCCTTTTCCTTTTATTTTCAATGTATTTATTTTTTCTATGGGCAGGAGGAGTGATATTTCCAAAGAAATACATTCTGTACATGAATAGTATGTGCTACTGATATGGCATATGAATGTGCGCATTTATGCATTTTTGAATGCATGTGTGTGTTCTGCTGTATTATTTATTCGCAATCCTAGTCAGAATACACAAGTGAGTTTCAGAGTGCACCTAACAGATATTGTAGCACAAGGTCTGTATCTCTCTTTTGTCCAAGATTTCAGGGGCTATCCCACATAATTTCAAATTTGCAGAACACTGCATGGCACAGATGCTGACTAAACAGATGTACTGCAGATTCCATCTCACAGTGCAGTACTATGTAGTACTATGTAGTAGCATGCAGTGTTGTGTATATTTTTTTGCAACACTTGAGTAAAATGCTGGGAGAACATAACTAATGTGAAGTGCCAGTAATGCACTATTACCACAAAGAGCTTTACAATACGAACACTGGGGATAGTTACACATGGTGCACTACTGTGTGGCAGCATGTAGCAACCAGTCAAATTGTTACCAGTACTTGAGAAAAATTCTGGGAGAACATGATTAATGTGAAGTGTGATTAATGCACATTTAACACAAAAGGCTCGAGTTCCAGTGGCTGAGACAGGGCTTTTATCAAGCCCTGTGTCAAAGCCATTTTTTGTGCAGCAGTGCTGAACTCCTTTGACAGAATTGCGCCTGATTTAATATTGGGCACAGTTGTATCAGTTTCCACAGTTTATGTCAGCTTGCACCAAATATTTGGTCTTCAGATCACTGTGTTAAACAATGAATTTGTTGTGCACTCCTTAAATAACCCATAGGCTTTTAAAAGTTACTTTCAAGTCGTGTGACCACATTTATTATTAGGAACTGTTCCTCCATTTTTTCAAGTCGTGTGACCAAATTTATTATTAGGAACTGTTCCTCCATTTTCTCAACACTTAAACATGAAATGGCTTAACTGACTGAAATAGAAAAGAAATGCAATACTTATCTGGGCACCTAGCCCTCCAAATAATGTTTGTTTGCCAAAAGTCAGCTTGTGGGATAAAGTCACTGCCAAGGTGTACTTTACTGTCTCGGCTCAATTGCTTAATCCACAGAGTGTCCACAGCATGTTCTCCTTGTGAAATGAGCTGTAATGCTGAAAAAAAAGGATTCAAACAAATTACATTTTGTTTCACCATGCAGCCATTAATGCATACTATTAGGCTTCCAGCTTCTTGCAGTGCACTCACCGTCCTGACTGCACCTTCCTCCAGGTGCAGAACGTAACCAAACATGCTGATGTTTTGGATTGATGATTACGCCATTCTCAAAGCTGGGTTGGCATTGTTTGCTTGAGTTTTTATCTAGGGTGGGATGGAAAGGATGAGAAGGGACTTGGCAAGGTTAGAGGAATGGTCAAATGTATGGCAGCTTAGATTCAATGCTAAGAAGTGCAAGGTAATGCACCTGGGAAACAAAAACCCAGGGGAAGAGTACATAATGGAGGGTGAGATACTAACAACAACAAAAATGGAAAGGGACCTGGGGGTAGTCATATCAGATGACCTAAAGGTGGGCAAGCAATGTGAGAGGGCAGCAAGGAGGGCTGGGGGGGATACTGGGATGCATAGGGAGAGGCATCACCAGTAGAAAACAAGAAGTTATTATCCCTCTGTACAGACAGCTGGTCAGACCCCATCTGGAGTACTGTGTGCAGTTCTGGAGACCCAATCTCCGCAAAGACATAGACAGGATGGAAGCTGTCCAGAGGAGGGCAACTAAAATGGTGCAGGGTCTGCACCAGATGACATATGAAGAGAGATGAAAGGAGCTTAATATGTATAGCCTCGAGGAAAGGAGGGAGAGGGGGACATGATAGAAACGTTCAAGTACCTCAAGGGAATCAACAAAGTCCAAGAGGGTAGCATCTTTCAAAAAGAGATGTGCAAGAACAAGGGGTACAATTTGAAGATAGAGGGGGGGTGGCTCAGAGTTAATTTAAGGAAGTATTTTTTCACAGAGTGGGTTGTGGATGCATGGAACGGCCTTCCGGAGGAGGTTGTGGAGTCAAAATCAGTGGTGGAATTCAAGCATGCATGGGACAGTCATAAGGCCATTCTAGGGGGTGGGGATAGGAAGAAGTAGGCTGCTGGTTAACTAGGATCTGCAGCTTATCCAGTAGGTAGGTAAATGGGCAGACTGGGTGGGCCAAGCGGTCTTTATCTGCCGTCAAATTCTATGTTTCTAGGAGCACACTTTGACCTTTATTGACCTCTTATTTTTGTTATTATTTCGCAACTTTTTTATGCAGATTTCTAACTATTTTTAATGGGAAGTTTAACAGGATGGTTTAAACAGCTGCTTATTTTCCTGGCAAATGTTAACACACTTAACACAAACAAAATTTCTGTATCTTAAACAGTGTTAAACAATGTTAACCTAAGGACTACATTGTAATGATCTCTGAAAGTCCATACTTTCAGACATGATTAAAACCTCCTTATTTTACATATTGGCAACTTTTCCACAAATCCATTATGTACTTAAATACAGACTAACTGTTAAATGTGGTACACAATCAGTAGCTAGTATTATTGGTTATTAATCTTGCACAAAGCAGTCATATTTTTAGCATTCTTTACATTTCTTGAATGTGCCCCATGTCATAACAGAGTTTTTATTCTTACTCAACATTCTCTGTGCTTAACCACCACTGTGACAAGATCTTACTATCAGTTCATCTATCTTTATAAGTAACTACTGTATCCATTTTCACTGTTTAATCCTTTGGGCCACATTGTTTGAAACTCATGTATTCAAAATGTATACCGCTAATATTTCCTCCTCTTTCTGATACTTTTACAGTTTCTGGGCCAACATGGGTAAGAGAAGCTGCTGACCCATGATTTACATCATCATAATGTTTCACCATAGCGTATTTGTGATTTTTTGATCTACTGGCTGTCTTGTGTTCTCCAAAAAAATGGTTTGAGAGATACGCTGGTACAAACACAATTCAGCAGCAAGAAAGTAACTACAAATAAAAACTGGTTGCCCCCACTCCCAGATGGGAACTTTAAATGTGGGAACTGCACCCAATGCAGCAGCACTAGGAAGACTGAAACTGTGAACCACCCTAGGTCTGGCAAAAAATATAATGTCTGAGGGTTTATATCCTGCAAAACAGAAAATGTTATATCTATGTTAAACTGCCCATGTGGTATGGCCTATATCGGCTAGACTAAAAGACCCCTAAAACAAAGAATTGGAGAACACAAGACAGCCATTAGATCAAAAAATCACAAATACGCTATGGCGAAACATTATTATGATATAAATCATGGGTCAGCAGCTTCTCTTACCTATGTTGGCCTAGAAGCCGTAAAAGTACCAGAAAGAGAAGGACATATTAGGGATATACTCTTACAAAATGATGTTTTTTGGATACATGAGTTTCAAATAATGTGGCCCAAAGGGTTAAATGGTGAAAATGGATACAGTAGTTACTTATAAAGATAGATGAACTGATAGTAAGATTTTGTTGTTGAGGTGGAGCATGCCTTGGCAGCACGTGCAGCTGCAGTGAAGTCAAACAGTTGGAGAGAGACTTTGCAGCTGCACACTTTCCTTCTGAGGAGGATAAGGAATAGCAGGGACACAGAAAACGCTTTATTCTCTTTTAGAACAGGTATGCCACTGTTGCCTACAACACAAAGGATAGTTCAGTGACCTTTTCAGTCTACCTCGTGCTGCAATAAGAGAAATAGTAGTAATACCCCCTGGTTCCGCGATTCGACTGCTGATTTGTCTGAGTCTGGACAGTGGCGGAGTTCCTGAACCGTTGCATCTCAGCGGGGTGTCCCTGTGGAGGGACGGTCACTGGGAGATATTTTACCTTAAAAATATAAATATTTTTGGTCTCTCTCCTTTTCGTATTTTTTTTTTTTTTGTCTATGTTCTTTTTAAGATTCTCTGGTCTGCTTATGCTCTTTGTGCCCGTCTTTGTAGCGTGTGCTGAATGAGTTACTCGAACAGTTTTTATTGTACAGATATTGCACAGTTGATTTTGTTTCTTGTGATCTGTTTGTTAACATTTTTAGCACTTAATTCTTGTATTTGTTATCTTAGACTCCCCTTGTTTTTTGAGGGTGAGACTCTCTTTCCTTAAGAAATGGTCAGTGTATTAGTGTATCAGCTCTTAACAGGGGTGATTCTGTTTGGACTAGCCTGGAGTTACTTGAGTTACCTGAGGGGTAATTGGGAGTAAATTACTATCTGAGTGAAGCACCATTTTAAGTTATTTCTTCTTTTTTTTAAGTGGTATGAAGGTACTGGAGAGCTGAGGTGTTGATGAGGTGCTGGTAATTTCGTAAATAGCTAATTTGGAAATGGTTATATTTATTGGGAGTAGTGGTGCTAATGGATTCAGAAACTAGTTACAGATGTTAGAGAGCACATGATTTAAATACCATCTCAAACACTTTTTTTTTCCACCTTGCCTAGTGTTCTGATCTGACTTGGCAGTATTGCTGCGTGAAGGCTTTAGAGGCCTTTGAATGCTGTTCCTTTTCTTTATTTTTAATATAGGGAAACTTGGTTTTGATTCCTTTAATCTCCATTCTCCAAGTCTGTTAAACACTTTTGTTGACTCCAGTTGCTGATGATACTGCTGATACTGCTGACACTGCGCTGGCACCCTGCTACATTGCTACACTGACACTTTCCCAATTTTTTCTACTGAATGATTATGGTTGTAAAAGAGTCTCAAGGATTTAAAAAGTAAGCGCTATTTCCTACTACTTTTTTGGGGGGGGGTATCATCAAAGTGTCTTCTCTGAAAAACTGCCTCCTATAGAACTTTAGAGAACTGGATGGGGATAGTTTTCTACAGAAGTACATGAACCACTGTATTCAGAAGGGTCAGCAGGGATAACCTGTTGTTACTGCTTTAGTTACAGTGACCATCGAACAGTATGGTTCACAATAAACACAGCAATACAGTTAAGCCATACAAAGGCAAAAGTACTGGACTTTAGGAGGGCTGACTTTGCCAAAATGGGAGAGTGCCTAAAGAATGCACTAGCAAATGGGCAGGAAGGAGGGGTGGAAGAACAATGGGGAATAATAAAAACTGCCATCACAGAGGTAACGAGCCTTTGTGTGAAGCAAATAAACAAAACAAAACGATGTAAGAAACCGCTATGGTTCTCAAAGGAAGTGGCAGTGAAGGTTCAAGAGAAAAAGAAGGCATTCAGGAAGTACAAGGAATCGCAGAAGAAGCAGGACAGAGAACTGTATCAGTTAAAGCAAAAGGAAGCTGGGAAGGCAGTCAGAACAGCAAAGGCCCAAACCGAGGAAAAGATAGCCAACTCAGTTAAGTAGGGGATAAAACCATTTATAGGTACATCAGGGAGCAAAGAAAGACCAAGGAGGGATAGTGAGGCTTAATAAAGGGAGGAGGGTGGGAAGAGGAGACTGTGAAAAGGCAGAGATACTAAACAAATATTTTTGCTCAGTATTTACAAATGAAGAGGGGAGGTACCTAAAACATACAGTAGAAACACTCTGGATAACAGAAGTTGATACCAGCCCATTTACAGAAGAAAGGGTTATGAAAGAACTCATAAAACTGAAGGTGGACAAAGCAATGGGGCCTGATGGATTCATCCCAGAATTCTAAAAGAACTAAGGGTAGAACTAGTGACATCACTGACTACCCTCTTTAACAAATCATGGGAGGATGGGGTGGTACCCGAGGACTGGAGGAGGGCAGATGTGATTCCCTTCACAAAAGTGGGATCAAGGCAGAAGCAGGTAACTACAGACCTGTTAGTTTAACCTCAGTGATAGGGAAAATGATGGAATCACTTCTGAAGGAAAGAATTGTCGAGTATCTAGATGTCAGAGGGGCACAGGACCCTAGGCAGCATGGATTCACATGCGGGAAGGTCATGCCAGACAAATCTGATAGATTTCTTTGACTGGGTGACCAAAGTAGTAGATCAGGGAGGGGCTGTGGTAATGGTCTACCTAGACTTTAGCAAGGTATTTGACACAGTCCCACCCAACAGATTAATATACAAGTTAGCCAGCCTGGGAGTGGGTCCCAAGATGACAGCCTCGGTAAAGAATTGGCTGGAGAATAGGACACAGAGAGTAAGTAAATGGAGTCCACTGAAAGAAAGGGGGTTAGTGGGTACCGAGGGGTTCAGATAGGACTAGTCCCTTCAATGTCTTTATAAGTTTACATTGCAGAGGGACTGGAAGGAAAAGTATGTCCCTTTGCAGATGACACAAAGATCTGCAACAGAGTTGATGCACAAGGTGGATGGAAAGGATGAGAAGGGACTTGGCAAGGTTAGAGGAATGGTCAAATGTATGGCAGCTTAGATTCAATGCTAAGAAGGCAAGGTAATGCATCTGGGAAACAAAACCCAGGGAAGAGTACACAATGGAGGGTGAGATACTAACAACAACAAAAATGGAAAGGGACCTGGGGGTAGTCATATCAGATGACCTAAAGGTGGGCAAGCAATGTGAGAGGGCAGCAAGGAGGGCTGGGGGAATACTGGGATGCATAGGGAGAGGCATCACCAGTAGAAAACAGGAAGTTATTATCCCTCTGTACAGACAGCTGGTCAGACCCCATCTGGAGTACTGCGTGCAGTTCTGGAGACCCAGTCTCTGCAAAGACATAGACAAGATGGAAGCTGGCCAGAGGAGGGCAACTAAAATGGTGCAGGGTCTGCACTGGAAGACATATGAAGAGAGACTAAAGGAGCTTAATATGTATAGCCTCGAGGAAAGGAGGGAGATGGGGGACATGATAGAAATGTTCAAGTACCTCAAAGGAATCAAAAAGTCCAAGACGGTAGCATCTTTCAAAAAAAGAGGTGTGCAAGAACAAGGGGGCACAATTTGAAGATAGAGGGTGGGTGGCTCAGAGGTAATTTAAGGAAGTATTTTTTCACAGAGAGGGTTGTGGATGCATGGAACGGCCTTCCAGAGGAGGTTGTGGAGTCAAAAACAGTGGTGGAATTCAAGCATGAATGGAACAGTCATAAGGCCATTCTAGGGTATGAGGGTAGGAAGAAGTAGGCTGCTGGTTAACTAGAATCTGCAGCTTATCCAGTAGGTAGGGAAATGGGCAGACTGGGTGGGCCAAGCAGTCCTTATCTGCCATCAAATTCTATGTTTCTATGTTTCTATATAGTGAATATGTGTTTTGCACAGCTGATCACATAGCTGATTTTATAAATAAGTATTGTTACTGCTGTTATTGCTGAGCTTCTCTTGTAGTTTTTTAGCTTGTTTTTCTTTTTTGAAAGTCTTTAAATTTATCTGTTTTGCATTCTTTGTGCTATGTGCCCTTGCCATTGTTAGCTGCTATCTTGTACCTTTATTTTTTCTTTGCCCCACTCCTTCCCATTTCATAGTGTGGTGCGGGAGCATTGCTGTTTCAAGTTTAACACCTCAAAAGGAGTCCCAGTGCCTAATTATGGAGGCTGTTGGAGAGGGATTCATCGGTTTGCACCAGGTGGTGGGAATACAAGTGTATTTTGGAAGAGAGTTGAGGGAAGTCGATGTACAAGGATTTCTTCATTCTTTTTTGAGGACAGTTTGGACAAAACAAAGGAAAAAGAACTGAACTATCGAAGTAAGAACTATTCTGAACTGTTCTGAACTGAACTGAAGCGAACAGCTTGGAAGGCTTGTGTGCTTTATTTTATTTACAATGAACAAGCAGGATCTTCTGTTTGATAAAGACAAGTGATTGGACTACTTGAATGCTAGTTGTTCTGCTTCTGATTTCGGTTTGATTTTTTTTTTTTACTGATTTAGTTAACTATTAACATTTTATTAGGAGATGCCTGAATGTCTAAATTCCTTGCTGATGGCAACTAGAAGTGGGAAAGTTATTATAAAAAGTCAAAGACCTCTTGTTCAATTAAAGGAGGGGTAATCAAGACTTCTAGAGGTAGGAAGATAGATAAAACTCAACCTCTGGACCCCCCTATGGAGCCTGTGGGATGCACAGTTAGTCACGGGGATTCTAAGAAATTCAAAAATGGTTGTATTTATTCACAGGATCTCCAAATTGTTACTTCCACCCCGACTTCATATGGGATGACTTTTAACCAAGTTATTGTTAATAATAAGGCTGTTAGTGATGACAGTAAGCTGGAATCATGTCCGACTGATTTTAATGCTGAATCACTTAACATTTATAACCCCAAAGAAGTCTCTGGTACTCCATTCTTAATAGCACCACAGACAAGTGGGTATGTGTCCCCATTAAGGAATCAATCTAAAATAACAGATTTTTTTCTGTACAAAAAAGATATATCACAGACTTCTATCCTAGAAATGCAGAAAGGGGAAATAGGGGTTCCATCTTCTCAATCGGATATAAACCAAGGGAATTCTGTCTCAAAGGGAGAGGGCATTTTGTGCTTCCCTTCTAGAATGGATTTGTTTAGCCCTTTGGAGATATCTGATAAGCTTAGTAGTTCAGGAACTGACAAGGAGGTGTATAGGGATGAAATCTTAGATGGCTCCCCAATGAGGTTTTTGAGAGAATAGATAAAGAGGTACAGAATATTCAGTTGGACCAGGATTTCTTTGTTCAGTACCCAGGTACCATATGTAAATATACTTTTAAGGTTTTAGCCCATCCTGTGATGTCTAATATTGTGTTATTAGAAGCCAATAATGGTATTAAATCTGCCTTAGGAAATGTGTCACTCCATTGCTTTGAGAGGTTTTCTTTGCTTGAGCAACTGACTACACAGTTGCTTAAACAAAATGATGATCATAGAATAAAGCATAACCTATCATTTTCATCATTAATAATTCCTGAGTCTCCAAAGGTAAAAGGAAAAATAGATCATATAAAAATAAAAAATCGAAGGAGATGACAAAATCTAGAAGAACTAAAAACAATAAAGCTGAGAAAAACAGCAATAACAGGATGCCCATAAATGAAAATAAGAATGAGGGGCCCCTTATAATAGCTGAGATTAAGGGACAATGTCCTCTGGATGGGTTAGCCATGGATCAAGAATACTCTCAACTAACAAATAAGATGAAAGTAGATAAAAATCCAGTGAATGGAGGCTTATCTAAAAAGCAGGTAACTCTAAAGGAACATACTTCAGGTTGTCTCAGTCCTATAGTGGATTTAGGAACATCAGTCTCTGAGAATCTTATAATTAGGGACCAGGTTAAATCTTTCCCTGGACCTAAGTTACCTCCATTATTAGAAGATGCCCAGCTTTCTGATTTGGAAGAGGGCATGCCTTGTAAATTAATAAGCACAGATAATTAATTAGTATTTAAATTGGATCAGATGTATGCTAAAAAAGATGAAACAAATGCCTCACTGACGGACTTGATAGCCCACCTGCTAAGGACGGAATTAGGGCTACCTTTGGTGGCTGCTGCTCTCAATTTTGTGAGCAGGGACTGCTTAAATTCTTATATTCCAGTTTATTTCATGTTACCGAACATGGATATGGTGAAACAGGCTTGGGCAAATCAAAGCCTGATAAATTCATTAGGTATGCTGATATCATCTCCAGTTACATGGGCTACTATTTGGAAATATACCTACAATGGGGTTAAACCTGAAAAGATTTTAGCATTTGACAAGTTTGTTTCCACTTTGGCTCAGTTAAACAGGGACTTTGGAGTTACCCCCTCACTGTATGTGTTTTCTGTGTTTGGACTAGATACATTTGAGGGGGAAAACTCTGTTAATTTAGCTTCTCATCTTAGGGTGATTCTTTCAACTATCACCAAAATTAAAATGCACAGTGAAGAATTAGTTCAGGTAGAAAGAGTCCTGGAGGGTAGAGGGGGAACTCAGATTGACTGTTATATTTCCTCTGTACAATTATTTGCATTCCTTTTAGAAAATAGACATATGTTGGAAGAGCTGTGCATTTACCTGGAAGCATTAAATGAGTGGGAGTTTCAAGTTTAACCCAGACAGACTTCTGCATGACTACAGACATCTGAAAGTCAAGAACAGGATATAACAGAACCTGATCGAGGGTTAACAAGTATTGATAGTTGTAACTTTCTTAATAGGAACATAGCAGGAATTTATAATAAATATGCAGACTCTCAATGGGTTAAATTTGTCTCTGGATTCAAAGCCATCGCTTTTCAGGAAACATGGGCAGTAACCCAGCCCTATTTTAATGGCTTTGAATCCTGTTATATTCCAGCAATTAAAGGGAAAGTTCATGGGAGAAACGGGGGGGGGGGTGTTTAGCCACTTTCA
Organism: Neoceratodus forsteri; assembly: GCA_016271365.2. NCBI lineage: Eukaryota > Metazoa > Chordata > Ceratodontiformes > Ceratodontidae > Neoceratodus > Neoceratodus forsteri. The sequence continues at coordinate 768,756,380 of CM057449.1, read as the reverse complement.
TAAGGATTAGGGATGGACTGAGGGTATTACTGAATTATTCTCCTTCCCCAGAAATTCTTATGGTATTGGTTACCTGGGATGCTAGTATAGTTCTGATTGTGAATGTCAACATTCCCCCCGAGTTTTCACTGTCATCCTACATATGACATTTGGTTGAATTAGTCACTGAGATGATGTATTTACACAGTAAAACACGATGGATACTGTATTATTAGCAGGAGATTTTAATGCCAGAATAGTGAAGTTTGATAGTTTACCTTTTCTGCAAGAGCAACTATACATGGCAGATCTTGAACTTAGAGAAACAACAGATATGGTACTTAAGGCAGGGAGATGTTTTCAAAGTTTCATCACAATTAATTATTTTTTGATTCTTAATGGGAGACTGGATGGAGATCGTGAGGGGGAGAGCACTTTTTTCTCTTCAGTAGGAAGGAGTGTGATTGATTTTATACTTTGCTCCCCCCTCAGTTATCATTTCTTTAAGAGGTTGGAGGTGGTCATGTGCCCTGAAAGTGATCATGCAGCAATACTTTTTTCATTTATGAATTATGATAATAGAACTCTAATGCCAACTAAAGCAATGGCGGATGTAGAAATTCAAGGGAAATCAAGGCTGATGATAAATATTAAAACCATGAATGGGGTATCAAATCTAATTTACTCTCCCACCTTCTCTCCCCTTTTTTCAATCACTGACAATGATTTAAATAGTGAGCAAATTAATCAGTTATTGAATATAGGTTACCAACAAATAAATAAGGAGATATACTGCACAAATAATAAAAACATAAGTTATCATCCTGGTTTGACCCTCAATGTGTAAAAAAAAAAAGAATTCTGGGGAGGCTTATTAGTCAAACAAAAAAGAAACCGATAAAGAGTGTGATTTCAAAATTAAATGAAGCTCATAGAGATTATAAAAAATTCCTTTTCCTTGCACAAATAAAATTGAGTACACATTTAAACAGTGGGAAGTTATGTATCAAGCCATCAAAAAAAATGACTCTAGGCTTTTTTGGTTATTAGTAGCAAAAGGAAATAAAAAACAGGAGTTAATTTTACCTGTTGTATTCCAAAAGAAACTTAGATAGCATATTATAAATCATTACTTACTAAGGAATCTAATATGGGGATGGATCTAGTGGATATTTATCATAAAAGGGGGAGTATTGACCTTTAGTGTTCACATTTTTGGAAGTAGAAGATGCCATAATGAATCTCTCAAATAATAAAGGCCCGGGTCCTGATCTAATCCCAGGAGAAGTTTATCAAGCACATCTGAATTATTGGGTAATCTTTTTTACAAATTTTTTTAATATATGTTTAAGGGAGAAATTTGTTCCTCCTTCATGGACTGAAAACATAATTGTACCAATCCATAAGAAAGGACATTTTCAAATGCCATCTAACTATCATCCAATCAGTTTAGCAGATATTAGTGGAAACACTTTTGCCAAAATACTATTACAAAAATTACAGCTGTGGACAGAGGCGATTTCCCCCTTATCTATATTCCAAGCTGGTTTTCGAAAAAATGTTTTGACTATAGATAATGGGCTGGATTCATCAACATCAGGGAAGGTCCGGCAACTGCAGAAAAATCTCGGCACTAGTGGGTTTCCACCTGCAAAGCCACAGGTCACCTGCAACTGTGGGTATTCAGTTAGGTGGAGCAGGAGTATGACCAGCTCCATGGATTATGGCAGCTTGCGGGTGCTGTTGCCAGGGATGGCATGTAGCTGTGGAAGGCTGCTACAGGCAGTGGGACCCACTGTAGCACCCTTCACAACTGCTGTGGCTGTGGATTGGCTGCTCCTCAGCTGTGGCAATTTTGAAGTGCAACTGGGGTTGCAGACTGGGACTTAGTCCCAAATCACTTCATGAATCCTGCCCAATATCTTTATTCTTTCACACTTGGTGGAAAAGTATAAGTCATTTCGTAAAATGAAGTTATATGTGCTGTTCATTGATTTTTCAGCAGTGTTTGATTCTATAAATAGAGGTAAACTTTGGGAAATATTAGTTGATAAAGAGCTTCCTTTAAACCTTTTGGTTCCAAATTATTTGTTATATACACATACTTCATCTGCTGTCAGATATGACAATAATAGTAAAATTTCAGATTACTTTTGAACAATGGCAGGAGTGGAATAGGGATGCTTTTTGGCACCTCTTTTATTCAGCTGGTATATTGATTCCCTTCTGTCATATAATGAGGTACCTTGTCTAGATTCTCCTAAAATCAATAAGCTTTCTATACACACTCTTGCATGTGCAGATGACTTGATTCTGTTGGCACTCTCTAGTAAAGGACTTCAGAAGAAAATAATGCAACTTAACACCAAGTGTGAACAATTAGATTTAACAATAAATCTTAAGAAAACAAAGTTAATGATTTTTGGTCCACAACTCGGAAAAATAAAAAAAAACAAAGCTTTATTTAAATGATAATCTTATAGAAATGGTGACTTCATATATATATTTGGGTGTCAAGTTTATTTCAAAAGGAGCATGGTCATTGCATTGGATGGCCCAGGTAGCAAGGGCAAGATTGATAGCCATAGCACTGTTACGTTTTAATACTAAATATGGGGGACATTCGGTTCTTCCCACCTTAGTGGCTGGTGAAGCTAAAATTAACCCCATTCTTATGTATGGTGCAGAGGTTTGGGGTATAAATTCCCCTCTCTGTCTAGAAATTCTGCTTTCCCTATTTTATAAATCCTTATTACAGGTTCCAATAGCTATGTCTAACATCATAGTAAGGGCTGAATTGGGAAGAGTTCCCATTGCTATGAAAATTGATTTATGAAAGGTGGACTATTGGATGAAAATTATTAATAATCAGACTAATCCCCTGCCTCTTCTCTGCTTGAAAGAAAAGATTAGTTGGTAAGAACAAAATTATATATCCCCATGGGTAAAAACTCTTAAATGTATTCTGGGAAGAATATCTATACAACATCTTTGGTTAGATTTTGAAAAATCAATTGTAATAACTCCTTTGTTCAAGCAGTTCATTAGAAAAAAACTTATAAGGTATGCTCAGGAAGAACAAATGGAGTTAGTTAGATGCCAACGACAGGCCACTTGGTTCACTCAAAATAAAATAGATGCTTTTTTAGATAATTATTTAGTTATACCTCTTACTCCTTTAGATAGAAAAAATATTACATGGCAAGGATGAGAACTATTTGCTCTAAATATGCATATTTTAATATATTATATATATATTTTAATAGAACTGCTTCTGTTAGCTGCCATCCTGAAATCTATAGGTGCAATAAGGGTTTCCATGAAGATCTCTATCAAATTATGCTACAATGTCCATTATAAAAAACTCCACGGACAAATTTATTAAATAATTTCCTTGTAAGATATGTAAATGCAGAATATGATCCACTGTTTGTCCTCTTACATCCACATACAATGGAGGATGCCAGGATGGCCGCAAAATTTTTTCATGAAGTGATGAAGTCTAAAAAAAAATCTCCCTGCCCTGAAAAAGTAAAATTGAGACTGAAATTTAAAATCACTCTAACTATCACTTTTCAATATATGATGGAAGTTTACTTTTTCCAGCCATAGAAATCTACTGTAATTAGTAACAACATAAGCACAAGGAATTTTAATGTTTGCAATGATCTTTATTTATTCTTGTTAATGTACTTTGTATGATTGTGATGCTCATATGATTTTATGGAAGAACAATAAACATGACTTAACCTTATTGTTACAGAGGTGGTTAAGCACAGAGAATTTTGAGAAAGAATAAAAACTCTGTTATGACATGGGGCACATTCAAGAAATGTAAAGAATGCTAAAAATATGAATGCTTTGTACAAGATTAATAACCAATAAAACTATCTTCTAATTTTGTACCACAATAAACAAACAATTACAAAGTTTGAAGGAAAGAATAGAAACAGCATAGAAAAGAGTAAAAGTAATATTAAAACAATGTCAGGGTACGTATACTATGACAAATAAAACAAACAGTTCAGCTACACCCTGGAAGTAGGAACAGACTCAGTCACACAAAATAAGAATTGCAGTGCCATTACGTTATTGCAATTTCAGTACACACCAGCACATATCTGCAATGTACAACTGATGACAGTCACTGTGTGGTGGTCCAGTGCCCCAATACTGGACCTCACACAGTGACTGTCATCAGTTATAAACTGTGGTTTTGTGCTGCTGTGTGACAAAATGGCAATAAAATAATTACACTGTAAATCTGCATTTTGTATGACTGTGGCACTACTTCCAGAATGCAGATGAAGTGTATGTTTTACTTGCCATAGCCATGGGGTTAGTCACCATGCATAGCCACTTCACCCTGGAGTTCACTAGTGTGTGGATGCTGTTGCTTGCATCCACTTTTCACTATCCACCACTGCCAACAGCACTCACATTGCTGTGCCAGAGGTCAGCCATGCCCTCAAACAACTTTTCCTGATTTCCAAGGATCCTTTACATTATCTTCTCCATTGAAGTGACCGTATGGCAGAGGTCCTCTGTTTCATCAGTTGTCCTCCAGCTCAGGGGGAAAGGAGGTCTGCTGTTCCTCATTATTTTCTGGCTTGAGGTGCTGCTGCTGGCACATGGCCTGCTGTAAGTTATCAACACTCATCTCCTCCTTCTGTGGACTCTGCTGTATTGGAGTATAAAGATTGGCTGTCACTGCTGCTGCCAGTACTTGGTTGGGATGATGTGCTGAGGTGCTATGTGAAACTGGCTCCCCCAAAAAGCCTAGCCAGTGAATGTGTATGGCATCATCATGAGTGTGAATCCATTCACTCTGATCCATGCATATGCTCCCTATCTTTTTTACACACTTGACTCTTACTCCATTCCTTGCTATTGTTCGACTTTGGAGTTCTACTGTATGTGTACTTGCACTTAATTTCTGCTCCTTCACTAAAGTTCTTTCTCTGACCATGCTTTTACTACCATATTGTTTACTTAACTCCTTCTGAATTTGTATGCTTTGCTAAAATGCATTATGTATTCTGTGCTATGTATGGCTCTTAATAACTCTACTGTCATATTGTATACCAGTCTCTTCCTGAATTTGAATGTTTGCAAAAAAAGTATTATGTATACTGTAATATGTTTAATGTAATAATGGCGACTGCCGAAAGGCAATTGGCATTATGGCGAAGTCAGAGCACTGAAAATCAGTTTCAGTACTCTGACTCCCAGTGCACAGCAAAATGGCACCGGGGACTTGCATTTAAACATTTCATGTTGGGGGCTGTGCTCCCCACACCCCTCTACTTAAGGATTTGCAACTCCAGGGGGGGTGAATGTTGGGGAGGTGCAAAACATTTAAAAATAAAATTTGGGCTGGGAGCAAAAAAAAAACATACTAGCGCCCACACCTGAACCCAGCACCTGCCCACCCAAGCTGCAAGCCCACCCAAAACACCATGGGGCCAGCTCGGCAGTCCACCATGGCAACCACCCTCAAAAACCCCTCCCCACCCCTCACTGAGTGTGCTCATTCCCACCCCCCTGCATGTGTATGTGTAGTGACATCCCATCACTATATGCACAGACCCACCCCATATCCGGTTTCCCTACCTTATAGGTAGCCCCATGACATGTGCCGTGATTGAGTCGCCATTATTGCAAACGCTCAATTGCCAACGCCCATGTCATAGGCTACCCTGTAATATATATCACTCATAAGTACTTTTGTGTACACTGTAATGTATTTTGCTGCTGTTTGCTTGTTCTGTTACTGTAACATTGTTCAGTAACCTCCCGGGTCATGCCTGAAAATAGGCATTTTTTAGTCTAGTGCACTTACCCAGTAAATAGAAACTAAATAAATAAATAATCCAGAAAGAAGAAAAAGAGAGAAATAGAGACAGAAACATTTCAAGTAAAAGAAGAAAATAAAACTAACAAGTCAAAAAAGAGATTCAAAATAATGATTATTGAAACAGTGTTCCCTGACTAAAGTAATACAACAAGAATGACAGAAATATAAAGAAATTGCTATAAAACAGCATTTGGAAGCAATCAATTGTACCTTATTTCACTTGACTCCTTCTCCTTTCTTAGTCTTACTAGAAATGAAAAATAGGATGAAACTTAGACACATTCAGTGTATAGAGCTGAACCTTATGATCTGCAGAAGCTCTTCCATGTGACCTTGAGACAAGTTGTTTACCAAAAACCTAATTTTTATAAAAAATTGCATTTGGCAACACCAAAAGAGATGTTAAGGGTGAAGTTATAATGCAAAATTGGAAAAAATATGTTTTTAATCTTGGGACCCAAATTCACCAAATGCTCCTTGAAGGAGGATTTCTGTAATGCCATGACATTGATTTATAGGTGCATTTCAAGCATATCATCAGGGACCACTCCCCTTGTCTTGCTATCTGCACCTATCAGAAGTGTGCCAGCTTTCATTTGAAATTGCCACAGAGGTCCAGTTACTTGAATTTAAGGATCAAATATCTGTGGGGTTCTACCATCCATGTTAATAGTCAGCTGTATCTCTCTTCTACACTACCTGCTTGTGGGTGGTTGTTCCCTCAGTGTTCCATCCATGAATACAGTTGGACCTTAGTGGCAGTGGACTTCTGTGGCAATGAAAGCTGTCACCCTTGCCATGAATTAGGTGGTCCACAGATACAAGTGCACAATGTGTCAATGGCTACCTCCCATAGGCCCCAGGCCCATACCCAGGTTGGTGGGTGGGTGCCTGCATAGCTGGTGCAGGCTCAAGAACAACTTAAAGGCTTCTCAGGCAATGCTAAATGCTGCTGCTGTATCCATAGCTGACATTTTGTGAATAGAGTAGAGAGGGTCCAGAACAGGGCAATGGAAATGGTGGGAGGACTCAGCCATTTGACATATGAGGAGAGGCTAAAAGACCTCAACATGTATACCCTGGAGCAAAGGATGGAATGGAGGGGCATGATAGAGACCTTTAAGTACCAAAAGGATATAAGCAAGGTCCTGGATAGCAATATATTTTAGAATAAGAGGCTTTCAAGAACAAGGGATCATGACATAAAGTTAGAATGGGAAAAAAATAGGAAACACTACTTCACAGGAAGGGTAGTGGATAGGTGGAATGTACTCCCTGAGGAAGCGATGGAGTCCAAAACAGTGATGGGATTCATGGTTCCTTGGGATAGGTTCAAGGGAATTCTGGAGAGGGTTGGGGGAGGTGGGAATTACCCGGATCACCTAGCATGATTGGGTAACCTGGAGATAGAACACTTGGGCAGACTTGGTGGGCCTAGAGGTCCTTATCTTCTTACAATTTCTATGTTTCTATATTTCTGCAATGGATCTACACACTACATTACTCCTTAGGGATACTGTCTGCTGCACAGTTGATAGGAGGCATTCATGCATCAATGTATACCCCTTACACAGTGTTTTCATGTGAATCACCACCCTTTTTGAATATAGCCCTTAAAATGCAAGCATGATAATTACATGTTTTCCTTCAGGTCAGAAATTGTAATGAAATGGTAAGCAAAGATTCTGAAATCTCACTGGCTGAGAAATATCACCTGGCCATGCATTAAAAAGCTAGTGATGCCAATCAGGTGTAAGAATTCATTTCTAAGGCAAAAAAAACGAACAAAAAAAATTATTGACTAAAAGGCAGGGTAAAATGTGTTTAAACAAACGATGTCATGTAAAAGAAAAATATTAAAAATACTTCACTTTACATATAATATATATGAGCAGTGAGCCATTTTATAAATTTAATAAGCCACTCCAGGATGTTCATTGATGGATTTGAATGCTTTTACCAGGGGTGTAAGGACACTCAGCCTTTGCCCTACTCTCCTGTGGCATGAAGTAAAATCCTTTATAAAATGGCTACAAAAAAATCTAGAAATATCACTGGCCTATAGACATCACCTGCCCATGCATTAAATCTCTATAAACACACAGTCAGGTGAAATATTTCATTTTCCTCCACAAACAAACCTACTTAAAGCCATTTTTAAATAAATAGCCTACTTACACCCTGGATTTTCAGAAACTGAACTATATTTGTTGATTTTGGGTGGGTTACATTATATTTATATTTTGTTGTATATAGATAGGACGTTCATTGTTTGCAATTATAATTTTGTTTAGTAACTATATTTTATTTGAAGGAGCAATTTGAGCAGTGAGAGTGCTTTATTACATCTTTTATTCCACCTGTATCCGGTTCGGTGAGAGAGTCCCGGAGGGTGGTTTTTAAATTATTCCCTCTGTCTACTATTTTATCATTATTATTATGATTTAATTATTATTGTTTTTTTTTTAATTTTATGAGAGTGTTTAATTGTTTTAAGTACCAGGTAGTGAGAGGACCTGGGAATAATTTAGAATTGTGTTGGTTAAGTTTTGGCTGTCCCCCAGGCTGTGAGAGGGCTTGTGGGATAAAACAATTAATTAGGTTTTGTGTTAGAGTATCAGTTAAGTTTAATTTTTATCTTAGTTAGTTTTTTAGTTGCAGGAAGATTGCGGGTAGTTTTATTATATTTATTGTTTTAATTTTGAGCAGCTTGATGTGCCTGCCTGCCCCGCCTGTCTTGTGCTATTCGGCCTCCGCTCTCCATGCCCTCCATCCCTTCTCTTTGCCCCCCCCCGCCCGCTCATATCTATCATCGGTGTCGGGTGCTAGAGATTGCTCGAAGGGGGAGGGGGAACTGGGGGTGGGGGGTTGTGGACAGCGGAGTGAGCGGTGCTTTCCCATAGGAGTGGTTAGGCCTAGAAGACACCCTGGGGTGAAATGGCTTCTTGAGCGTGGTAATCCCGTTCTGGTTCCCATACCCAAGGGCACCTCCAGTTTTGGAGGGTAAGTGGTTGGGAACTCACCAACCTCGTCCAACTTGGGGGTTGTTGTGCAATGCCAGATCTGTCTGCAACAAGACTGGTCTTATTGCAGATTTTGTTGCAAGGGCAGATCTGGCTTGCATTACCGAGACCTGGTTGGATGGGAATTCGGCCCCCTTTTTAGAGGCAGCTGTTCCCACCAGGTACTCAGTTATACATTGCCCGAGATTGGATCTCAGTGGGGGGAGTGGCGGTCTGTTTCAAGACTGAATTGGGCCTAACTGGTGTACCAGTTGAGGAAGCCAGGTCATTCGAGTGTACTGTGGTAGCTGGTGTAGGGTGCAGGATTGCTCTCATTTATCGTCCACCAAGTGATGAGAAGATTTTTCTGCAGGAAATAGCACATTTTGCACCAACATGGCCTTGGAGTCGCCCAGATTGATGGTTCTGGGTGACTTCAATGCTTGGGTCGATGACGAATCTTCACTTTTTGGTCAACATTTCCTTCTGGTGATGAAATCTCTGGGCTTTACACAGATTGTTTCCACAGCTACACACAAGGGAAGTCACTCTCTTGACTTGGTCTTCCTCCTGGGGATCGAGGCTTGCAGTTTGGTGGTGGAACCAGTCAGTTGGTCCGATCACTACTCAGTTGGGTTCAATTTTGAGGCTCTCCTGGGTAGGTTGGCCCCTGTGGAGTTGGTCAGGTACCGCCCATTGCGGGATGTTGTCCCTGAAGACCTGATGGTGGTTATTGACCTCTCATTGTTTGACAAGTTCTGCACTGATCCTGAGCAGCTGGTAGTGGCCTATAATAGGGCCATATCAGCGGCACTCGATCAGATTGCACCAGTCCGTGTTCGCCCCCTCCCTTGTCATCCCGTTGCCCCATGGTTTGATGGGGCTTTGAGAGGGCTGAGGAGGTCGGGGCATAGGTTGGAGCGTCATTGGAGGAAGACTGTCTCTGATGCAGACCATCTTATTTTGCTAGAGCATTATAAACTCTACCAAACAGCAATTTCCCATAAGAAGGCAGAATTCCTGTCCAGGGAAATTTCTGTCATACGGAATCGACTGGCTCAGCTCTTCAGAACTGTTGACAGACTGTGCAACTCAGCCTGTCAGCAGATCCATCGAGCCTTTACGCGAACTGGTTGTGAGGAGATCGCTTGATTCTTTGCGAATAACGTTGAAGACATCAGGAGGGAGTGCCTCTGACCTCATTCCAAGGTTGTTGCAGTTGATCGGTGTCCTGTCACAGAGCCCGGAATTTCCTGGAGTACCTTTGACCTGCCGGATTTCGTAGACACTATGAGGATTGTCCATGAGATGCGTCCAACATGCTGTAGTTTGGACCCTGGTCCTACTTCCCTGATTATGGGTTGTAGTGAGATCATCGGCGCGGCCTTAGCTCAGATTATCCGGTGTTCTTTAGATACGGGAGTTTTTCCTAGCTCTCTGAAAGAAGGGGTGGTGACCCCCCTTCTGAAGAAAGCTTCTTTAGACCCAGATGACCTAGCAAACTACAGACCAATCTCTAACCTCCCTTTTGTGGGGAAGGTTATTGAGAAAGTTGTGGTGGTCCAACTGGATAACCATTTGACTATCCATAGTTTATACGAACCTCTCCAGTCTGGCTTTTGTAAGAGGCATAGTATCGAGACTGCTCTGGTTCGGGTGCTCAATGATCTCCTGATGGTGAGAGATCAGAGACACCATTCTATTTTGGTTCTCCTTGATCTGTCATCAGCTTTTGATACTGTGGATCATGGGGTTTTGCTCGAACGCCTGAGGTCAATTTGTGGTCTATCGAGTACGGTCCTCAGATGGTTTTCATCTTTCCTCGTAGGGAGAATGCAGAGAGTGGTCTTGGGTTTGTATTCATCTGGGGCCTTCTCTCTTCTTTGTGGGGTACCTCAGGGCTCGGTGCTTCCCTCATGTTATTCGCAGTATATATGCTTCCCCTCGGAGACATTGTAAGACGGTATGAGCTGAGGTTTCACTGCTATGCTGATGATACCCAGCTCTACCTGTCTTTTGCACCCGACCAGGTTAGTGCTATCTCAGTACTGAAAAACTGCCTCGCTGATATCCAAGACTGGATGAACACCAGCGGTCTAAAGTTGAACCCGGGAAAGACTGAGGTTATGGAGGTGAACCCGGGTCACAGGGTAGAGGGTTTGAGGACTGGGCTCCCCTCTGGATTAATCCTTGGGGTGGACCAGGTCCTCACCTCTGAATGGGTGCGTAACCTGGGAGTGGAGCTTGACACTGGTCTGACCCTCTGTTATCAGGTGTCTGCAGTTGTCAAGATTGCATTTTTTCACCTTAGAAACATTGCCAGGATTAGGCACCTTGTTCCAGCTAGCGACCTGCTGGTTTTAGTCCACGCCTTTGTGACATCTCACCTTGATTACTGTAACTCCCTTTACCTAGGACTTCCTGGGGTTGAACCTCAGTGGTAGAGAAAATGATGGAATCAAACCTCAGTGGTAGGGAAAATGATGGAATCACTTCTGAAGGAAAGAATTGTTGAGTATCTAGAGGCCAGAGGGGCACAGGACCCAAGGCAGCATGGATTCACAGCAGGAAGGTCATGCCAGACAAATCTGATAGATTTCTTTGACTGGGTGACCAAAGTAGTTGATCAGGGAGGGGCTGTGGACATGGCCTACCTAGACTTTAGCAAGGCATTTGACACAGTCCCACACAAAGATTAATATACAAGTTAGCCAGCCTGGGAGTGGGTCCCAAGATGACAGCCTGGGTAAAAATTGGCTGGAGAATAGGACACAGAGAGTAATAGTAAATGGAGTCCACTCTAAAAAAAGGGGGGTTAGTAGTGGGGTACCACAGGGTTCAGTATTAGGACCGGTCCTCTTCAATGTCTTTATAAGCAACATTGCAGAGGGACTGGAAGGAAAAGTATGTCTCTTTGCAGATGACACAAAGATCTGCAACAGAGTTGATGCACAAGGTGGAGTGGAAAGGATGAGAAGGGACTTGGCAAGGTTAGAGGAATGGTCAAATGTATGGCAGCTTAGATTCAATGCTAAGAAGTGCAAGGTAATGCACCTGGGAAACAAAAACCCAGGGGAAGAGTACACAATGGGGGGTGAGATACTAACAACAACAAAAATGGAAAGGGACCTGGGGTAGTCATATCAGATGACCTAAAGGTGGGCAAGCAATGTGAGAGGGGCAGCAAGGAGGGCTGGGGATACTGGGATGCATAGGAAGAGGCATCACCAGTAGAAAACAGGAAGTTATTATTCCTCTGTACAGACAGCTAGTGAGACCCCCATCTGAGTACTCATGTGCAGTTCTGGAGACCAATCTCCATAAAGACATAGACAGGATGGAAGCTGTCCAGAGGAGGGCAACTAAATGGTGCAGGGTCTGCACCAGAAGACATATGAAGAGACTTAAGGAGCTTAATATGTATAGCCTCGAGGAAAGGAGGGAGAGGAGACATGATAGAAACTTTCAAGTACCTCAAGGGAATCAACAACGTCCAAGAGCTTAGCATCTTTCAAAAAAAGATATGTGCAAGAACAAGGGGGCACAATTTGAAGATAGAAGGGGGACGGCTCAGAGGTAATTTAAGGAAGTATTTTTTCACAGAGAGGGTTGTGGATGTATGGAACGGCCTTCCAGAGGAGGTTGTGGAGTCAAAAACAGTGGTGGAATTCAAGCATGCATGGGACAGTCATAAGGCAATTCTAGGGGTGGGGTAGGAAGAAGTAGGCTGCTGGTTAACTAGGACCTGCAGCTTATCCATCAGGTAGGGAAATGGGCAGACTGGGTGGGCCAAGCGGTCCTTATCTGCCGTCAAATTCTATGTTTCTATGTTTCTATGTTTCTTTGATTTCCGCCAGTTGCAGCTAGTGCAGAATGCGGCAGCACGTTTGTTGACTGGGGCATCCAGAAGTTCTCATATTACCCCTGCGCACTCTGCACTGGCTGCCAATACAGTGGCAGATCAGCTTCAAAATGGGTCTCTTGACCTACAAAGCCCTACACAGTCTAGGTCCCGACTATTTGAAAGAGCTCCTGGTGCCCTATGCCCCTCTGAGACAGCTCCGCTCGGCTGACGAGGGGTTGCTGGAGATTCTGAGGGTAAATTTGAAGTCTTCTGGAGCTCGTGCTTTTGGATTCGCTGTACCTACCCTCTGGAAATCTCTGCCCCATCAGCTCCAGGACAGCAGGATGGTAGGGAGCTTCAGGCAGGCACTAAAGACTTTTCTATGGGAAAAGGCGTTTTCTTCTTTGTTTTAACTTTATACTGTAGTATTGTAATATTTGTTTAGAGCTGTTTTATTGCATGTATCGAATATGTTTGTATTTTTCTTGATGTACATTGCTTTGAAAACTTTGAAAGGTGCTTAATCAAATAAATTTTATTATATTAGTATATTATTTTATAAGCATATTAAGCTCCTCCAGGATGTGCATCATAGGATTTTAATGCACTTCCCTGGGAGGTGTAAGGGCACTCAGCCTTTGGCCTCATGTCTTACTATATCCCTGGGGTGTACATTAAAATCCTATAATGCAGACCATGTCATGGCTTATTACTTAGTTAATGCACACCCTGCCATGGCATGTTATTTACTTAAAATATAGTTGTACTGCAAGTTAGATTGATTGTATAATCTATGTTAAGACATACCGTACTGAACCTATGGAGTCCAGCAAATAACTGTATCATTTAGACTGGCCTATTGTATCAGAACCAAAATTTATTTCTCTAGATTTTATTTTCAAGGACTTAGTTCACAGGGAGATGCATGGTTCACACACGATGAGGTTTGCTGATGTAATACTGTAACTATGTTTTGCCCTTCTCATAGTACACACAATTTATAAAGAAATGATAAAAAAGGTACCAGGTCAGTATAGTGCTGCTGAAACAGTGCATGAAAAATTGTGTGGTCTATAGCGTGAAATGCATTACAACAACAGGGGTATAATAGCAGTAGGACACTACCGCTACCCCTGTGACACTCTACGAACTGGAAGAAGGTCTGAAGAGGATACAGGTGCTGTGCCTGGTTGAGCTACTCCCATGGTGGAGTGGCCAAGGCACATGCATCTGGTGTAGTGGTGTCTCGGGATCAGGGTTTGATTTCTCATCCTCGCAAGATTTTTTTTGTGTGTTCTACCAGAAAAAAAATAACTGCCCCCGCTCCAAGTAGTCCCTTGTTCCCTCAGTCCACCCCCCCCCAGAGTTAGTTATATCAGTTTGGGGTGTGTGGGTGGTGAAGCCCCAGTATCGAGGGTGCAAGGGGTGGAACCCCCCACATAAACAAATGTTCCCTATTGTTTCTAATGGTGTGCATGTTCGTAGTAAGGTTAGCATATTCACCAGACCTTATTTTGCCACATGCAGTTTTCTGTGCGGTATTGTTGTGATGCGTGGTTTTAACCGCAAAATTATGACTCCATGCCATGAAAAAATTAGCAATTTACCAATCATGCATAGGAACACAGAAACATAGGTGATGATGGCAGAAAAAAAAAAGATGCTAGTCTAGTTTGCCCATATCATCCTATCATACTCCAGGACCTGTTGTCCTTGTGGGATCTTCACTTACCCTATTCTGCTAATTGTAGTTTGTGTTTCCAGTTCTCATGACCCTCTGAGTAGCCAATATACGCTTGGCCCTGTCCCAGTTTTGTTTCAAGCTGTTTGTGGCTTTGGCACCCACAACCTCTGCCAGCAGACCAATCCATATCTCAACCACCCTTTCGTTAAAACAATAATTTCTTAATCGTTTTTCATACCTTCCTCCCATTAACCTCCACTCATGACCCTTTGTCCTAGCTTCTCTATTCCTGGTAAATAATTCTTCACAATCCACCTTGCTTATTCCTTTCAGGAATTTGAAGGTCTCTGTCATTTCCCACCTCTCTCATCTGGTTTCAAGTGAATATATGTTCAGTGCCTTTAGTCAGTTCTCATAGGATCTGCTCACCTGGCCCTGATCCATCTTGGTCACCCTGCATTTTACCATCTCTTTCCTGTCCCTGTCCTTTTCAGGTGGGGACATCAGAACTGGATACAGTACTCCAGGTGTGGCCACAACAGTGACCTGTACAGATGTAATAGTACCTCCTGTTTTCTACTGCTGACCCCCTCCCAGTGCACCATAGCATCCTGCTAGCCTTGCTATAGGCTTTGCTAAATTGTCTGGTTTGTTTAAGGGAGTCACTAATGATGACTCGAAGGTCCCTTTCCTCTGATGCTGAGTCCAGTCGATGTTGTGTCTCATGTGAGACACTGAAATTGAGTACAAAACATATTTAATAAGGTGTGTATTATACTTTTCTCTTTTGAGTAACTATGTTTTGCTCTTCTCATAGTACACATAGTACACACAATTTATAAAGAAATGATAAAGTATAATGGTCTTCATTAAAATTACAGTATGGGCAAAAGCATCTACTGTGAGAGGTAATAGTTTTATAACAGTGGGCCTTACAGAGATGGGACAGTGAAGGTATCTATTGAGCATTTTTCTAAAGCAGTAATCTTACTGGTGTCAAGTTGTATTCAATGAAATCAAGCAGATAGAGATGTTGCATAATTTATGGTGTCTTGCTCACAGTGCAGCCAACATGCAAAAACCTTGCCAAATGAGATCTCATGTTCTCATTTATATACACAAATTGATACACAAGACATTTATAAGGTGAATTGCTTACTGACTTAGAACAGGATGCAGGTAGTTGTGGAGGACAGACAGTACTCCCAGGGAAGTGATGTACTACTAAGCAGCATCCCTCAGAGATCAGTGATCGAAACACTTCTGTTCAACATTTTTATCAAGAACCTAGAGGCTGAACCCAGTTCTGATGTCCTCACCTGAAAAGGACAGGGACAGGCAAGAGATGGTAAAATGCAGGGTGACCAAGATGGATCAGGGCCAGGTGAGCAGATCCTATGAGAACTGACTAAAGGCACTGATGCCACTAAGCTGGTCAGGGTGGTGGACTTCTTTGAAGATGGGAACAACCTTCAAGAAGACCTGAAAAAGCTAACTGCTTGGTCTGACACCTGGAGTGTCAGATTCATTGCAGCCAAATGCAAGCTGCTACACTTAGGGAGGAATAATAGAGATATGATCTACACCTTCCAAAGCTCTCATTCTACAATGGAGGAGGGAAAGGATGTGGTGATCACATCGGGCTGAAGCATCACAATCAGTGTGCTGCCACTGTCATGACAGAAGGCAGAAAACTAGGGAGCATCTAAAGGAGTGTGACCAGCAGGGCTGGGGAAGTAAAGATGCCTTTTTACAAGGCCCTGGCTAGGCCCTGACTCAAGTATTAAATGCAGTCTGAGTACCCTGAGTATAAAAAAACAGAAGGTGCAACATATGGTCACTATAATGACTGAGGTAGAAAAAGAGACCGGTGGCCCTAAACATGTTCACCTTTAAGAAAACAAGGTTGAGAGGGGACATCACCTCAAGTCTTCCATACACACTCAGTGGTATTGACAAGCCTGAACAGACAGAAATGTTTGGTCCTAAAGCAAGATGTGGGTCATGCCCTAAAGCTTGGTGGTGGTAAATTCAGCAGGTAACATTGGGAGGCACTAATTCCCCCAGAGGGCATTGAACTAGTGGACCAGCCACCATAGAGACAGTGGATAAGAAGACAGAAAAAAAGCCATCAAGGTAAGTCTGGACACACAGTTCCTTATCTATGGAATCACAGGGTAACTTTTGTAATAGTTTAGGTACTGAATCCCTAAAACTGAGTGCATTACTTCACAACTGACTTATTCATACCTGCCTATAGAGGGAGTAGACATGATGGGCCTTGGGTCTCTTCCAAACTTAAGTTACTATGTTACTATGTATATGTGAAAACATTGTAAATAATATGTTGGGGAAACTGATGACAACTAAAAGATGGACGTTTGTATTAAAGTGTAAATAAGTGTTTTCACCTTGGATTGGAATTATCCTGCTATACCTGGGGAGAGTACTACATTTATTTACAAGGCTATGTATTCCACTAGGATTGACACTTTATTAAAGAGCGTAGTCTGAGAACTCCAGCAATGCACAAATGGCATACTTTTGATAAGATTCTATTGGCAGATGACTGGATACAAAATTGCAGCTGTTAAGTCATACAATATGCCATCCTACAAATAATTCTCTAAAATCTTGAATCTGCTGAAGCCTTTCCTTTTATCACCACAGTCATGTATCAGTTACTTAGCTATAGTACAGGGTCCAGTGTTGCTGTGCATGGAAAGTCATACCCTTCAAAATGCTACTGTATTACAGTAGTGATGTCAGACTGCTGTTGTACCACAGTAGCTATCCCACTAATGTGGTACAACAACATTGAATCCTATGTCTTTTAAGATTCTGTATGCTTAACTACTGCATAGTCCTCAAAACAAAGCTATCAGCAAGACTGGAAACTCCACATGCGAGCTTCTCTTTTTCTTTAGAGCTTTATCTCCTGAGGTTGGGGACCAACTTTAAAGCGTTATCTTTTTGGCCATATCTATCATAAAGGGATATACTGTAATTTGATCCCAGCAATATACCTGTTCTAGTGTACTGATTGCCCATCTCCACAGGGCCAGCACCATCCCAATGTCCATCATGACTTCTCCATTGTGGCAAGGGCTTTGGGGGTTGGGGTCATCTTCCCCAAAGGCAACTCCTGTGTGGGCTAGGATCCAGTGATGGGCAGGCAGTAGGGCCAATTGGAGCCCAGGAACCCAGGCTCCTATAAACACAACTCATGTTTTTTTCTCCATGATTTTCTCCCCACCCTCCTCCCTCCTCCCTTTGGCATGGCTGCATGCAGTAATATCCCTGCAGAAGGAGCAGTCTCTCCTGGCTCACTGCAGCAGTCTCTGTGGCACCAGATGCACAGCCTCATCCCTTCCAATGGCAGTGCACTGCCATGCAGCAGCTGCTTTGGTCAGGGCTGCTTTCTGATGCAGCTCTTGAGCTCCCTATCTGACTTCGATCACCTGCACAGCATTGCGATGCACTGCCTCTAGGTCATTGGGTGTCCATTAATGGTTTTTAAAATATGAAATACCAGAAATGTTGTCAACTTGTGTACTGTATAAGGCTGGGCAAAATCTATCATCTGCCAGAGAAATTCTGGCGAAATGCTGATTTTTTCTTCCATGAAATTTCACAAAATTTCTATGAAAATCTCATAATATTTTGTCAAAATTGTGGTTTCAATAATTTATAACTCTCCAAACTTTCAGAAATTTTAAAACTGCATTTTTCAATTATGTAAACTGCAAAATTTTAGGCCCCTGTAACTTTAAAACGGGAAAACAGAATACCACCAATTTTATTAGGCTCATTGACATTACATATTAGCCTTTAAGGCAAATCCCGTGGCCAAGCAGCACAGTATGTGCTGCCATGCTGATGACCAGGGTTCCAAACTGAGCCTGGGAAGTCACATTGGGAGGTAGGCTATGGCTGGAACAGCTGCTGCTTGGCTGTGCATATCAGATGGGGTGGGTTAGCAGTGGGTCCCATTAATACAGTGATCCCCTGTGGCTGAGCCAGGGAACTTTCTGCTGCCACAGGGAAAGCAGCGGCTGTGCAAGGCTGACAGAGGCACCGCCCCCTCCAGGGGAGATGGGACAGAGAAAACTGTTGGAGAATAATGTGGCAGCCAACTGAATTGTGGTTTTGTTCAGCCTGATCAGGGTTTATCCCTGAGAGACTAGTTGCCAGCTGGAAGAAAAAACAATACAGGAAAAATTAGACTGTGTGCGTCAGCTCTCAAATCTCTTGCTTAAAGGCTGGCCAAGTTATAAGCAGCCACATATTCCAAAATAACATCAGTAATTAAAGTTGAATTTCATGAGCGTTTGTAAAATTGTAGAATGTTATACATAGATACATAGACAGTGTCGGCAGATAAGGGCCTATGGCCCACCTAGTCTGCCCATTTGAGCTTGTAAGTTCAGTTTGTTTTCCTAGAAGTCTATTTCCCCATACCCCTGACCTCTAGAATTCCTTTATGTCTATCCCATGCATTCTTAAATCCCGTGATTGTTTCAGCCCCCACCACTTCCTCTGGCAGGGTGTTCCACTTGTCCACCACCCGTTCTGTGAAGAAATTCTTTCTCATGTTTCCTCTGAATCGTCCTCCTCCAACTTCATCCCATGCCCTCTAGTCCTGAAACATCTTTTTCGCTTAAAATAGTGTTTTCCTGCACCCTGTTCCTCCCTGTAAGATACTTGTATGTCTCTATCATATCCCCTCTCTCCCTCCTCTCCTCCAGGGAGTACATGTTCAGTTCCTTCAACCTGTCTTCATAGGATTTGTGATGCAACCCATGCACCATCTTTGTTGCCCTCCTCTGAACCTTCTCTACCCTGTCTATGTCCTTACGTAGGTATGGTCTCCAGAACTGTACACTGTACTCCAGGTGGGGCCTCACTAGTGTCTTGTATAGCGGAATTATTACCTCCCTTTTCCTGCTGGTGATGCCCCTGCCTATACATCCCAGCATCCTATTTGCTTTACCTGATGCCTTGTCACACTGTTTCCCTACCTTGAGGTCATTAGAGATGACAACCCCAAGATCCCTTTCCTGCTTGGTGCATGCTATATCCTCACCCCCCAACTGATATATTGTGCCAGGGTTTTTGTGCCCCATATGCATTATCTTGCACTTCTTTGCATTGAATTTCAACTGCCAAACCCTTGACCATTCTTCAAGTTTCTGCAGGTCCTTCTCATTCTGTCTACACCCTCTGGTGTGTCTACTCTGTTACAGAGCTTTGTGTCATCAGCGAACAGTGAAATTCTGCCTTCTATATCCTGTGCAATGTCACTGATGAAGATGTTGAATAGGACGGTCCAGCACTGATCCCTGTGGTACCCACTGGTCACTCTTCCCTCTGTGGAGTGACAGCCATTTACCACCACCCTCTGTGTCCTGCCACCCAGCCAGTTACCTACCCACCACACTACTGTCCTGCCCACACCCATATTCCCCAGTTTGTGTAATAGTCTTCTATGTGGCACAGTGTCAAAGGCCTTGCTGAAGTCCAGATAGGCCATGTCCACTGCCCTCCCCTGATCCACCTCCCTAGTCATCCAGTCAAAAAATTCAATGAGGTTGGTCTGACATGACCTCCCCCTGGTGAAACCATGCTGCCTTGGGTCCTGTAGTCCATTGACAACCAGATGTTCCACCAATCTCTCCTTCAGTAGTGCTTCCATGATCTTTCCCACTACCGAGGTGAGGCTGACTGGTCTGTAGTTCCCTGCTTCCTCTATGTTCCCACTTTTGTATAAGGGGACTACATCTGCTGTCCTCCAGTCTTTGGGTACCTCCCCCTGTTTCCAGTGATTGGCTGAACAGGATAGCCAGAGGTTCAGCCACCACCTCTCTTAGTTCTTTAAGGACCCTGGGGTGCACCCTATCTGGCCCCATTGCTTTGTCAACTCTTATTACTTCCAGTTCCTTCAGGACCCTTTCTCTCGTGTAAAGGGACTTGTGTCCATTTCTGCACCATTCTCACCCAAATGATACTTTTGTTGAAACCATGTCCATATATTTTGCCTAGTCATACACCTCAGTTGACATTATACAGGAAAGTAAAGGCTGGGTAAAGTGACATTAAGTAACCATTTATAGGAGGCTCCATAGTAAAAATATAGAGGTGCATGCGTCAGGTCACTATCTTGAGTGACAAATCATGGCAAATAGTTATGGACATCACTGTGCATTACCCTGAATTCTTGCAATATGCCAGGTAACAACTAGAGTTCACTGACTTAATGACTTGCACAAGCACATCCACATGCAACATTTTTTCTGTAGAATGCTACCTGCTGAATCTTTAACAGACTTGTAGATAACAATGTATATTTTTGATATTAGAAAATAGTGGCATCAAGTGATGTCAAGCCTTACAACTAATTGCGAATTAGGCCATTGTGACACAAGTATCCAGTTATCTGTAGTCATAATGGAGCATGATGCTGGGCATTACTGTTGCAGGAGTGTTTGAGAGTATTGAAGAGTCATGATGCTAGTACAGGTAAGGTGATTCAGTGGTAATAAGTGCATTGTGAAAGTTAAATTCCACAAGTGGAATTCTAGTGGTACTACCTATTACGCTTCCATGAATTGTTGGACACATTTTTCCAATTAGTAATTTCTAAAGTATCAGCAATACATTTTAATCTACTAAACCACATTTATCCAACTTGCTTAGATTCAAAGACATATTTACTTTGGTATGAATGTAAAATCTTGAGTGTATACCTGCAGTAGCAGTAGGGCTGTAAACATACAAATATTTTAAAAAGTTCACACAATTTAGCAAATAAATTGTGAAATTGTGAATCCTTGTAAATTACAAATTACATAACCAATTACCTCTCTATTCAACAGTTTATATAACTCTTCCAAGAAAGAATGCATATAAATTTTCAGTTATCTAACTACAAAGGTGACTAAGTTGTAAGCATAAACATATTTTCCAGAATTTTCACATAAATAAAAAAATGCTAGAATGTGAACCACTGTGATTTCTCCTTCCCTCATGCAAATGTCATGACTCATAGCACTCTTTTTATGGCCTCATCCAAACAATAAATATGCCAAATTTCAGATCTCTAGGTACAATATTGACTGACCTATTACCAATTAAAGAATTTCAGACAATTCTGAAACAAGTCACAACATTTTGCAGAATTTGATGGAATTTCTTGAAATGCACTGATGGAAGGGAAGCAAGTAAGCTTAAAATCTTTCAATACAGCAATTGGTTTTAGGAGAGGTGTGCTAAGGAGGGTGACCATATCCTGGGAGAAGGGGAATGTTTGGTGGGATAAAGACCTATTTAAACTGGGTGGTCATCATCATAACAGGCAGGGGACAAAGGCAAGGAGTGGAGGTTTGTGTCATAAATATTAGCACATTTAAGATTGCAAGGAGGGAGGCTATGGCTAATGACATCTGGGAGGAAACCCCAAGGGAAGAAGACTTAGCTAGCACTCCCACAACTAGGAGGAAAAGGGTAAATATGGATTCGCAGGGTGAAAAAGGAACATGGCAGAAGATAGGGATTTCATCACAGTTTAGGATAAAACCTGCTTTTTCCATAGTGTTGCTCCCACTTGAACTGTTAATTTTGATATTCTAGTTATAGCAGATCCAATTGTGAGGTAATGATCTCTAGATCTGGCCTCCAGTTGGACAAAACTAGTTCTCATCCATGGAATATTTATTGCTTTTTGTGAAATGCATTGCCACATACAGTTTGTTTTTATAGTCTGTTTACTACGTTACTTCAGATTTTAGTTTTCATCATAAAGTGATAACAGTTTTAGGATTAATGACAATTATTCATATTAGACTTAGCTTTATTTATTAATTGTAATTTTACATGACAGTTGCAGTTAGTGAAATAAACAGGTGCATATAAAAGCTGAGCCAAGTTGCTGCAAGTTTTCCCTGCACTGCCTCACTTTACTAAGAACTGCGTCATCCAGACTTTTGCATGCTTGGCCTCACGGCATCACACTGACCCCATTGCCTATGTTTTGCTACTACCTGACTCAAACCTGGTATGGTAAGCAGAGAAGATGACTACATAATTGAAAAATGTAATTTAAACATTTACAGACATTTGGAGGCTTATGATTCAGTCACCTTTAAGGACAAAAGATCTAAATCTTGGTACATGGTTGTATGAGCATGGGTAAATTAAGCATACTGAATTTGGACTATTACTGTTGAAATTAGTTGGAAACAACTGAAGTCACAATCACGGTTTAATATTGTGAAATTTTCAAGGAAGTAAAATCAGCATTTTGCCAGAATTTCCCTGGTGGCAGATAAATTTTGCCCTGCCCTACCTATAACTCAACATCCTCAATCTTGCCTTCACTGTTCCCAATGAACTTTCTGCTAGATTGCTAATCCCAAGATTATTACCATATTATAAGAAAATAACGATACAATTACAATATCTCAAAAATTATGCATGGATGGGAATGCAGGGCCCAGTGCGTTCTGTGCTCCAACAGGCAAATAAGGGCATGATTATGCTATCTCAAAAAGTAAGGACATTTTTTACAAAAAATGTTATTAATGCACTGGAGTTCCAGCATCAAAAGGAAGAAAATGGGTTGGGTTTTCCAACCCTAACACCCAACCCCCACCATGCAGGCAGCAGCAGGCATGGGGTGTGCCTTGGGGTTATCAACCTTAACAGTCACTCCATTCTCATATGCTGTACATATCTCAGCATATTTACTTATGGAATGGGGTGAGCATTAGGGTTGAAAACCATGACAAGCACAAAAGAGGATTTCCCATTTGCAACACAGGATGACCCATTTGTGAAAAAAGATTACCCATTTGTGGCAAAGGATCCTTTTTGAGTGGGACATCTAACTGAAGAGTTAAATTCCCATTGAAAATAATGGGAACTCTAAGCTGTAAATGCTTTGGAACAGATTAATAGTTTTTCACCAAACTTTCAAAATGCACATATCTGAGACCAGATCATTCTACACTAAACATTTCAGATCAAAATTCAAATCCATTTTTGTGCTGCACAAAAAATGAAAGAAACTGTAAATTTCAAATTTTTTACACTCCATATCTCAACACCCACACATCTTACCTGAATGAAACTTGCAACAACAAGAGATCATTGGTCCCTGATGGTGCATGCAAACTTTCATGCAAATGGCTGGAATGGTTGCAAAGTTATTAGAGTGCAAACTTTCAAGTTTAACACTGAAGTGACCATTCAACCTTAACTATAATGGTGTGATAGCACCACTATTATCCATCTATCTATCTATCTATCTATCTATCTATCTATCTATCTATCTATCTATCTCTAGCTAGCTATCTATCTCTATCTAGCTATCTATCTAGCTTGCTGCCTGTACATATTAGTTGCAAGAAAAACTCTGTTAAGGCATCAGTTAGGGTTAACATGACAATAGTAGGGAAATGTGGTGTTAGGGTTTCCAACCCTAACATCCCACCCCCACCCTGCACACACCAACAGGCATCAGCAGTGTGCCTTGGGGTCATCAGCCCTAATGATCACCCCATTCCATAAGTAAATAAGCTGAGATATGTACAGTATAGGGGAATGGGGTGAGTGTTAGGGCTGACAACCCCAAGGCACACTCTGACCACAGTTGGTGTGTGCATGGTGGGGGTTGGATGTTAGGGTTGGAAACGCTAATGCCACATTTACCTACTTTTGTCACTTTAACCCCAACTGATGCATTAACAGAGTTATTTTACAACTAATTTCCTTAATTTCTGAGATAGAATAATAGTATCCTTATTTGACTGTGGGAGTGCAGGATCCCCTGGGCTCTGTGCTCACATCCCTCTATAGATACATATATGTATGTAGATTTGGAAGCACAGGACTCTCCATACCCTGCACTTCCATTTATTGGACAACAGTGACCAAATTATCAGCATAGCCATTGTATTACCACACCTCATGTACCGGAGGCAGAACATTTTCAAATCCCCACCAGCACATACCTCTGCACAACCACAATACCATTTTGCTTCACAGGACTAGAGGACCTCAATATGTATTCCCTGGAGGAGAGGAGTGAGCAAGGGTAAATGATAGAAACATTCAAGTACATCAGGGGTATAAAAAAGGTACAGGAGGGTAGCATCTTTCAGAAAAGAAAGTGTACAACAACAAGGGGGCATTGTATGAGGCTGGGAGAGTAGGCTAAGGGGCAATGTCAGGAAGTACGTTTTCATAGAAAAAGTAGTGGATGCTTGGAACAGTCTCCCTTTAGAGGTGGTGGGGGAAAAACAGTAGGGAAATTCAAGAATGCATGTGATAGACATAAGAGTACTCTAGCAATAAGGAAGAAAGGGTAAGCCATGGATCAGCTAGGGTCTGCGGTAATGCATTAGGTAGGGAAAAGGGGCAGACTAGGTGACCCACATGGTCCTTATCTGCCATCACCATCTGGGTATCTGTGTATTAGGTATGAAAATACAGTTTGGCCAGGATTTGAAAAATGACAGCTTTGCCATACATGAGGTGCGATAATAAGAAGGCTATGTTGAAAATTTGGGGTCAAAATTTTTAAAATTCCCAGAGTTGCAAAATTGCAGTGAATTGTCATAACTGCCATTTTTTATAATTGTCCCCCCACATTTTCAACATAGCCATCTTATGACCCCACCTCATGAACAATATGACTTTCATTACACAAATCCTGCCAGAAAAGTGATTTCACCAACTGACCAAGAAATCATCTTTCCAGCATGAGTTACATAATGACAGTCCTACTATTCATGAGGTGGGATCCACAAAAGGCCATATTGAAAACTTGCTGTCAAAATCTAAAAAAAATGTCCAAGTTATGGATAAATGTTGAAACCCTCTCTGAAATACATTGAACTGCATTAACCTTAGTTTCTCATATTGCAGTTGCCTGTTTCAGCAGTAAGACATGTCTTCAATCGGAAGAGCAGATGTTGAAACTTGGACCTCTTCAGTTGAAGGAGGAAGTGTGGAGCAGTGTCAAGGGGGGTGCTGGGGAGGTGGGTGCACAGCGGGAGGTTGGATGGGGGTGTGGGTGTGATTAGCATTGAATTTTTTTTTGTACAGGTTTAAAAACATAAAAACAATCATCAAGGGATGGTTTTCTTATTTTCAGCATTAAGCAAAAATGGGAGGGTGGGTGGATGCCACAAGCCACCAAAAAAATGTCAAAATGGGCATCAGGGATCAGGAAGGGAGGACCACTAGATCACCAGGAAATTTTAATGATTAAAGCAAAAATTAAGATTGGGGACTGGGGAGGGAAGGCCACTAGATCACCAGAAAAATATAGGTTAAATAATAAATAAAATGTTAGTTACATCTGGGATGTAGGGGGTTACATTCAGTAATAGGGGGTTGAGGCTGGGGGGGCACTGAAGCAGGGAAGTGCGGCCAGCCAGCAGTCCAGTAGTGTGCTGCAACCTGCATCTGGATTGGGGAGGGAGGGCCAGTAGACCACCAGGAAAATGTATATTAAATAATAAATACAAAGTTAGTTACATTGTGGATGTGGAGGGATTACATATAGCCAAAGGGGATTGGGGCTAGGGGGTTACTGAATCAGGGATGTGTGGCCAACAGTCTAGTGGTTTACCACAACCTGCATCTTCTGCAGGTGACACTGTACATTCACAAACTGTGGCAAAACATTGAACTTCTGTGGTACAATCAAATACCTTGTTCCAGTTTGCAGGAGAAAAGATGGTTGTTTCGCAAAGAAAGTACCACAATTTGCAGCAAAACAATGCCTTTGATAAAACAAAAACACATTTCTGAGCATTGTGGTAAAAAACTGACCCCAGAATCTGATTTGTTGGGCCCCGAATAGGTAAACACAACTGTTGGTTTTTACCAAGTGGCAGTATTTTTTTAATTATTGAAGTTTGTTTGCCCTGCTAACTGAAAAAACAAGATGGCAGTAGCACAAAAGAGCATTTCCCATTTACAAAAGAAGATGACACTTTCGCGATCATGAAATACATTTTCACACGCCACTTCTAATATTTTCTCATTTGAACTAATGGGAAACTTTAACCTTTAATAACTTTTGAAATGATTAATATTTTTTTGAAACCTTCAAAAGGCACATCCGCAACCCAAGCTTGATATACCCTAAAAACTTTAGACCATACCCCAAGCCATTTCTGAGAAACAGTGTGATGAAGAATTTACACAAAAATGGTAATTTTCAAATTTTTTGACAATCCGCATCTCCGCGCCCACACATCCGACCGGAACAAAAATTGCCACATAAAGAAATCTTTGTTCTTCAACAGTGCATGGAAAATGTTATGTAAAATGGTTTAATGGAAGGAGTCACGTGATGCACAGGATCGAGTAGCAGCTCTTCAGCTCGGCTCCTGCTCCGGGCCCAAATTCCAGCAATTTCTATCTCAATACTCTACAGGAATCCAACTTTAAATTCATACAAATTGAAAAGAAGCTATAGTCGAATCTGAGCATTGTTTATTTTTTGGAAATGGAGGCTGAGATGCATTCTGCACCTCCCTGACACACACCACCCACCACGCCAGACAAGGCCACTAAGAAATTAAAGGCCCAAGCCTCAGGGCAAGCTCCCTCCATTACTCCTACACTGACCACAGCTGCTCCACTGATGGGTACCCTTCTAATGGAGGAGCACTTTCTAGCGGAGTTTGCTTCCTTCCATACCGATATGCAAGCTCTTACCTCCGAACTCAGATCTCCTAAAATGGAGGTACAAAAATTTGGGAGATGAGTTAGGGACATCGAAGCCAGGACCTTCTCCTTAGAACGTTGGAGAGAAAAAGCTGAACTGGACTGGAATAGTCTGAAACAAGAGTTTACCCATCTCAGATCAAAATTAGAGGACCTGGAGGGGCTCGGTCAATGGTCCAATGTTGTTGTCTTCGGTTTACTGGAGAGAGTTGAATAGGGGCATCCAGTCCAATTTGCTCAGAAATTCAGTGCCAAGCTAGTGGATCCAACCCCGAATGGAGATTCCTACATCATCGAGCATGCACACCTCTCCTTAAGACCTATGCCAGTCAAAGGTTCCCCACCTCACCCATTCATATTTCAATTTTTAAACTATCTTGACAAGCAGCATCTCCTCAAAAAAATTAAGGAGATTCAAGAAGTTTGTTGGGAAGGCTCAAGATTTACTACAATTGGTACACCAGCACAGGGCAGCTTACCACTCCATAGTCTCCAAACTCCTTGTGTCTGGCCTCTGTTTAAAGTACTATATCCTGCCAGACAATAAGTCTTAGTGGGGGATACCCTGGAAATCCTGGAACTCTGTGGAACAAGCCTCTCTTGCCCTAAAGGAACTTTTGCCTGACTTATTCAAAGACTGTTTAATCCCCTAATGGGACTGGTTAAATTCAGGAGCCTGTATCCATCTCCAGTGTTCTTATTATATGTGGAACTGTTCTGTTTTGTGGTGACTACATGGTGCCCCTTATGTTAAGCTCATTCTGTCTGATCCCTCTGCCCAACAAAGCCCATCATCTTACCTAATGGAGAGACTGCTGTTATCCATGGTCAACCATCCCTGATGGTGCCCCACCTTGTGGGCAGCAACTTATGTAGGTATATGTACTAACCTTAGGGTGAAGACACTTATCTAATGAGCACAAGTGTCAGGATCTGTGTTCTATTATGCTTCATTATGTTTTACTCATATATATATATATATATATATATATATATATATATATATATATATATATATATATATATATATATATATATATATATATATACATACACCTATACCGTACATACTCGCGTATAAACCAACCCGCATATAAGACGACCCCAAACTGCCTTACATGCTTTGTATAAAACCCAATTACCCACGTATAAGCTGACATCAATTTCAGTGATACCATTAAATTTCAGTACAACATACACAGCAAGCTCCCTCATTCACATCCTCAATGCCTGTGTTTGGCTGATCACAAATAAATAGCATTTTCAGCATAAGTAGCGAGTAAAGGGATGTACAGAATCGTGACTCTTTAAAATCATGATCAGTGTGAGGACAACGCCAGCAGGAGAAGTCAACCATGGGTGCTATTGTATAAAGAATCTGGGGGTTGTGTCAGTGGTAGATAAGATCTCATGGCAGACATCTAGCTATTTTATGGATCGCAGTATGGGATGTATTGTACAAGAGTTCCAAGCCTGTAACATGGCAAAAATAACTGGATGAGAAGAAAACCTAGAGGTAGAGGAATGCCCCAAAGCACACTGTGTTTATTTTCAAAGCAAGGCATTGCACATACATGAAATCATGGAGGAAACACTCACTGTTAGGTTACTAATGCTTGCCTCCATCTCTCTGGCAACTCGACTAGCGCTTACCATATCTTGCTGGACAGGGAGTCGCCCAGCCCTGGTAAGCCCACTTGCCTAATTTGTTGGACAGTTCTTTAACTTTATCTGTTAGCTGAATAGCTGCAGATCATTTTTTGGGGGGCTACTAATATGTGCATCGCTATTACCGTATGTTTTGCGTGTTACTAGTGCTTGCTATTAAGTAATTGCCAATTTGCAATTTTAACATGGATCCAGAACAGCTAAGGGCAAGCTAAGAGCAAGCAGTTCTATGGAATTAATGATGTGTAATTTATGACCTGCGTATAAGCAGAGAACCATGATTTAGAACTCCAGAATTGGTCAAAATAATTTGGCTTATATGTGAGTATATACTGTATATATATATATATATATATATATATATATATATATATATGCCATGAGAAATGGTTTTTACTCTATTTCTTACTGTATGTTTATATGTAAGGCAACAGTGCCATCTTTAGTAATTGAACATTATACAATTTTTCATACTAGTTAGGATAGTTACTCAGACCACCTGTTTTTGTCCAATTATATACATTTTATGTATCTTCCTTAGCTGTTGCCATAGCAATTATCAGGGTACAAGACCCTTTGTAACATGTAGCTTCTCTGAGAATAGACAAGAAACTGCATTGACCTAGGTAATGAAAACTGGTGTTCTCCCAGTGATCACACTGTAATGGTAGTAAGCTTGTATTACTGACCCACAATAAATGTCATTTATTATATGAGTACCACTTGTCTGTTGTCTCTTCCTTCTGTGCAATTCCAACAAGAACCTGAGAGAGAGTGATTTATCACTTCAGTTACATTTTGGAGACTGTGCACAGGTTGGAATGCACAACGGAAGATTCACATTCAATTTATTTTGAATGTTGAGTAGTGTAGTGTACTTTCAGCTTACTTGGGCCTACTCATTCTTACAGTGGAGTGGTTGTGGCAGACCCACACCATCTTGGTCTTGGGTGTGGCAGACCCAAACTGGACCCCTTTACACTCCCTCTGAAAGTGACAGCATACCCCCTTGTCATCACCGTTGACCCACCGGTGACCGGAAAGCAGTTGGTGATGGCACCAAGGCATTTTTCCAGTTTTCCAACTGCTTTATTGTTTGTCTACTCCTTATTTGTTATGGCTGACCTGTGCACAGAACTGAGACTCGATGTCTCAAACTACTTCACATCCTATGGCAGATGGATAGATTTCACTGGATGCAGAAAAAACATTGCTGCTAACATCTGAGCATTAGTTAGAGTCCAAACAGGCAACCAAGAAATACAACCCCAAAGGTCTTTTGATGGCGGATCTACATACCGCTGTTGAGAGTCTCACAGCGAGGTGTACTCTGCGTATAGTGTTACAGAGAGAGGTTGAGAGGGGTATTGAACAGGGCACTGCAAAAGTCTGTCACATGAAATGTAGACAAAAGATGGCAAAGTTGTGCCATCAATGGGAGGTTCTTGCTGGCCATGTTAAGGCCATGAACGGGTTTCAGTATACGTCTATTGAGATTACATCATCCAGCAATGACAAATCTGACTTGGATGATGAGGCATGCCACATCACATGCAAGTCCATCCCCCATGGTGTAGCAACATCTTCTTGCCATTCACAAGCTGGTGCTGATGCTGGCATACACACTGCATCACCATGTTCATGCAAGCATGGCGGACACCAAATACAACACCAAGATGGCAGCTCCCATGACACGGGCAGAGGGTCTGTATTCCCGTGATGCACCTCCGCTCACTCCTCTCACTAGGGAAATGAGTCAGAGATTTGCAGCATAATTAAAGAAGCAATCAGTAGGATCACCATCTCGGAGGACCAAAAGAAAGCCACCCAGGACCAAATTGATAAAATGCTAAAAGATTCAGTTACTCAGGATCACACGTATAAGGCAATCTCTGATGTGGCAGTGGAGGTTGCCCTTCATGGAGCTCTGATCCATACCAAATTGGGTGCAACTACACATACTTCCAACCCCTAACAAGTCATTCATTCTGTCCAGCAAATTGCACTGAGCATCAGACAGATGGGCCCAACTGACAATCTCAGTTGTCACTTAGAGGAAGTGCGCTCCTTTTGCGAGAAGCTCTCTCTCCAACCCGAGTACCAGGTTTAAGTCTTGCAGCAGACAGTTGAACTGACACTCTAGGCCAAGTTGCCAGAGACCACACAGAATGCTGGTACTGCTGCCTTTGATTAGATCACCGCTGCAGGCATATGTGCAAATTCCCCAGGAATTGTGTAATCATGCTTGGCCTACAAGGTCAAGCAAGGCATGAAGGAAAGCCCAGCAGTCTTTCATCAGTGGTTGTGGCTGTCATATAGAACTGGGAAGTCCCTTGCAAATGAGGACTACAATATGAACCAAACTGAGTACAATGATTTGTACAGTCAGAACATGACTCCAGCATTGTAAGAAAAGATTGAGCTTAAGGTTTACTCGGACACTGACAAGTTTGATGTTATTCTTGGCAAGACAGAATGGGCTTATCAGGTCTACCTCCATACCCTTTCTTCTGGCAAATCCAACAAGGTATCTGCAATACAGCCTACCCCAGATTCCCCCACCCACTATCAGTGGAGGAAAGCAATCAGAAAAATGACACCCTTCTTATGACAAACAGTCACACAAGGGGGGAGGGGGACCAGAACTACAGAAACAACTGGAACAATAGAGACAACAGAGGCAGTTGTAAAAATTCAAATGCCCAACAAAATAGCCAGAACTGATAACAAAATGATCTTAGCTATCACCAAATCAGAGAAGAGAGTGAAGCTCTCTGTAAGCTGCTGGAGGAAATTTATGCTGAGAGGGGAGCTACAGCTACCCAAACTATAGCTGCCCTAGCCCCGGCTGTCAAGTCATCGTGCAGCAGCGGGGAGCTTACATCGGTTACTGGTCAGACCGATGTGACATCCAAGAAAGAACAACCCTTGCAGGCCATCACTGCACCTGTGACATCACAAGTACACTTGTACCCATTGCAAGACATACAGAAGGCCTTAGAAGATCCTGTAGGCCTTTGATTTCAGGAACAGGCAGACAATGACAATTCTGATGAGTCAGACTGACAGTTACATACCCCAGTCCAGATTGTGCGTAACCTAATTGTTAACACAAACAGACAGCCTTGTGTAAAGGCCACAGTCGGTGGCCACCAACTTACCATGCTTCTGGATACCAAAGCAGCCATGTCAGTCCTTCACGATGAGGACTCAGCCTCAACTGACTGGTCTACCAGCTGGAAGACCAGAGCACAGGGTGTAGATGGTACCCAGATACACACCTACTGATCTATTCCTCTACCTGTGGTGGTAGACCACCTCAGGACTAATTTTGCTTTTGACCTCATGGTTCTATGTCATCACCCCAGTATACTGATATTGAATTCTTAGCATTACATGGCTGTGTAGTGAACCTAGTCAACAGGCTACTCATTCAGATCAAAGGACAATGTCATGCTGTTACCATCCCAGACTCGCACATGGTGGCAGCTATACTAACATACTAACATACTATTTGCCAGCAGATTAGGCCTTATGGTCTATCGAGTCTGCTCGAACCTAGATCCTTAGTTGGGTGCCGAGACCCTCCCATCCCTTGTGCTCCAGAAACCCCTATCATCCATCCCCACCCCCCCGGGACAGGCCATCATCTGATACATCCCCTTTCTGTGTCTGTCCCACAACATGCTATCTCCCATAACAACAAGGAGTATGATGTCATGGCCTTGTTCAAAAGTCATGACCTATTTTCAGAGCTTGCACCCTTGCTGAAAACACCTTGATGGGTTTTCCATCAACAAACATGACTGTGGTAGGATGCACACTACCATTGAAACAACGGGGGCTGACCCGGTGAGGTAAAAACAGTATCCATTTCCTGTTGAAGTCTTGCCATCACCAATCACTGCTTCAACAAGGAGTGATTAGGGCCTGTGTTTCCACCGTCAGTTCACCTATTTGGCCTGTGAAAAAGCCAAATGGAATCTGGAGACTTACAAATGATTTCAGAAAACGCAATCATGTTACTGCTAGCTGTGCACCAACCATAGCATCGGCACCTGAAGAATTCAAGTTGTTGACACCTGACAAAAAGTGGTTCACAGCTCTTGACCTTTTGAATGGGTTTTTTGTCACTCCCATTAGTACAGGCAAGCCAATACAAATTTGCCTTCACCTTTGATGGATGCCAGTACACCTGGACCTCTCTTCCCCAGGGCTTCCACGACAGCCTCTTTCTCTTCCATCTCTACATGATGGATGCTCTGAGGGATTCTCCTCACCTCAGTGTCTCCTGCAGTATGTGGATGACTTTCTTCTTGCAACCACCACAAAAGAAGATCATTTGGCCCTTCTAGATAACTTCTGTCTCTCCTCAAGAGAGCAGGCCTCAAGTGCAACCCCTTCAAGACAAAACCATGTGAAAATGAGGTAATCTTCCTTGGCCTATGTATTACAGACCAAGGCAGGAGCCCAGCTGTCAAAAAGATCTAGGGCTTGCAAGATCTATCACTTCCTACTAGCGTGGCAACACTCAGATGCTTCTTAGGAATGATAAACTACTCCAGGGATTTTATCCCTGACTTTGCCTTGAAGGCTTCTCCCTTATATGAACTTCTGAAAAAGGATGTCCCATGGACATGGGGCCCCACTCATAGTAATACTGTGACACAGCTCAAACAGGCCTTAGCCTCAGCCCCAGAACTGATTACTCCCATCCCAAATCGTCCATTCCATTTGGAAACTGTCACATCTGATGTGACCATGTCTGCAGTGCTGGCACAAAAGTACAATGGGTGCTTTAGGTCCATTGCCTATGCTTCTCAAATGCTGTCTCCAGTAGACAGAAAGTATTGTGTCTGTGAAAGAACACTCTTGGCAACCTACTGGGCTGTCAAACATTTCATGTACATTACTCAGTATGAACCTATTGTCTTGCATACCTGTCACACCCCAATCAACTTCTTCCTTTCAGACAAAGTAAAAGATGGTTCAGTTTCCAATACCAGACTCACCCACTGGTCTTTGTTTTTGCAGTACCGGGACATCAAAGTGCTACTTGCAAAAATGCCATCCATCTTGGCCCATGGCCTACTCTATACAGGTATTCCCCATGACTGTGCACTCCAACCTCCTGACATACCTGAGCTGGGACCATTCTTACCTGCTACACCTGATGTTTTAGAGGATACCAGAATGTATCGTATCTTCACAGATGGCTCCTCTTCTATGTGGAGGGGGAACACGTAGCAGGATTCGGTGTGCTCATACTATATTCGGATGGCGATTTTAGGCATATTGCTAGGAAATATACTGTCATTTTCTCACAATATGCCAAACTGGCCCCTGTGGCCTGTGCTTTACAGGCTATGCCCAACAGTACTAGAGATGTTATGATATTTGCAGACTCCAATTGGATCTGCTCCTCCCTCACTGAATTTATACCATTCTTGCTGATAAATAAATTCACATTCTCTGATGGCACACCTGACAAATACAGGGATCTGTTTGTGCATATACACACATCAACCCAACAGTTTACTCAACAACTGTACATTCGCAAGGTAAAGGCACACTGCAAAAACTACCCTTACGGTGGGGCGCTGCTGAGCAGCTGAGAGGAAACAGCAAACTCCTGAAGCTTCCAGAGAAGAATTTTAAAAAACTATTAAAACTCAAACTTATTCTTTTCTAAAATACCAGAAACTGCTCTAGAGTGCTTGGGTTACCTGTAATTGACAATATGGGCAAAACTAAAGGGGATGGGGCTCCATCTGGCAACTTTTTTGCTCCTGAAAAGCAGAACAAGGAGGAGAGGCCAGATCAGCATGGAGAATCAGGGGACTCGGCTGATAAGATACCGAAGGAGGCCTCACTAGCTTCCATACTTTCCATGCTCCATCAGCTCGTAAAAACAGTGCAGGAGTTAGATGAAAAGTTTGATATTCTCACTCTGAGAGTCTCTACTCTGGAAACCAAAATGGAGCAAGGTGAAGCTATTGTTCAACATTCTGAATCTTCTGTCCTTTAATCAACAGAAGCCACTACTAAATTAATAAAAGAGAACTTGTACCTTCGTCAAAGGCTGAAGACAGTAGGGAACACAGGCAAGAAAGCGCAATTTATGAGTCATCGGACTGTCAGAGAATGCTGAAGGGGAGGACAGCCTGATCTTTGCCAGAATGTTTTTGCCAGCCATACTGGGGATTGACGAAGATGAACCTACTCTATCCTTGGAAAAGGCTTACAGAATTACCCCTAGAAGTGCTGCAGTGTATTCATTGACTCCAAGAACCTTCCTAATAGTGTGCACAGGAATTAGGGACAGAGATCAGGCTCTTGCAATTGCCCGGCACCGTAGGGTCCTGAAATATGGCAAAGATGAAGTCATGCTGTTTCTGGACCTCTCGTTCAGCACCTGCCAATGTAGCAAGGCCTTCGATGAACTGAGGAGCCAGTTACATCAACTTAAAGTGCAGCACCAGCTACTTCTCCTGGCTAAACTCTGGTTAATGTGGAATGGTCAACAATATTTATTCAATGAACCGCAGGACGCTGGCAAGATGGTCTGGAAAATTGAAATGGAGCTGGAGGGGAGAGACGAAGAAGGAACCTCATCCGAAGGTGACTGATCATCTGGGGTATCCTGGTAAAGTAGACTCAAGCTGTGGGGACCGAGCCTGTGGAAATTAATAACCCATTTTTGGAACTGAGAGCATCGTGCATAGACTGTTTATTTTGGGCTGTAATCTGGATCCTGCTTTGTGATAATTGCAACTGTTAAGCTAATTTTGATTCATTTTCCTATTTAATATGATGCTGTCAGTTTTCACTCCTCTGGGGAAAATATATGTGGGGCCGTCATTACAGCGGGTTAAGTTCAGTTACACTTGCATTTGTAATGCGTCATAAAAAATGAGGGAGTTGTTATATCTAGTTCTTCTGTGGCTGTTCTTTTCATGTTGGGAGTAAAACGGGCCACTTGATGGTTAAAACAAATATTCTACTTAACTCCTGTTCAAGGATGCTGGTGCTTTATAATGACTCAGGATCTGTCTGGTAAAGGGGAAATGAATATTTAATTTATCTTGGAGTTTTGGGTATAAGATTGGAATATATATATATAAGTAGACTGAATTAGGAGAATCAGTAAGACTTTATAATCGCTTTGGTAATAGGGAAAACCTATTTGCTCAATCTGTTAAGATTCCCTTTTGGTCTTCCTAGCTGCATGTGATGGGTGAAATTATTCAGTGTATGTTTTTATTTTGGAATCCCCCCATGTTGAACCGCAAAAGGGGGTGTCATTCACAAGATCTTTATAAGAATATATTGTCTGTTCTGTAAACTCTTATGCTATCCTCCTATGTACAATTTTGTTTTGAAAGTTTTACTTGCAAAATCAATAAATAAATAATAAAAAAGGAAAAAAATTACCCTAACCATGAATTCAATGATTGAGTGGATTTGCTTGCCAAAGCAGGTGCTTGAGGGGGGAGACATGGTCAATGACTCACCCAGTAGCTTTGGCAGCCATCTTTTTAGCTGCCAACACCAGGCAGAAACCACAACCAGAACCTCCACTGGACCTTTCTGCTACACTGAGATCTGACCCAGAACTAAAAGATGTGTTCAAATACCTAGACAAAGGAATTGAACAGGAACTACCTGCTAGTAGTCAATACAAAAGACATTCTGACAACATACACCTATCTCATGATCATAAACTGATCTGGTATAGGAAGGAAGATACAGATCACAAACTGGGGGTTGTACCTACAATCCTTACAAACTGAATTAATTCATATGGTTCATGGCACCCCCACTGGTTGACACCAGGGGGCAGATAACACCACCCAGGGACATAAAAACTGTCATCTGGTGGCCTGGTATGACCAAAGACATGAAGCACTATGTGGATAACTTCATAGTGTGTGCCCAGGACAATCCAATTTCAATGAAGAGAAACACTAAACTATCACCACAAAGGCAATCTGGACCCATACCTCTCAACTGTACCACAATATGAGGACCGTTCCTCATTTTACTTCACAAAAGCTCCCTGTTCCACATTGTGAGGACTTGTTCAACATTCAAAGTCAACATTTTAAAGCAAAAATCTATAGTAAATGATGCAAAAAATATATTATTCAATTAATAACAGACTTTCTGAACATAAATGCAACATTTTAACAGTGTTTTCAGCTTCTTGAGTAAAGATTTGATTAAGTGTTCCACATTTTGCCCATTTGTTCCACATTTTGATAGGCCATGTTCCACATTTGGGGTACAAAAGGTTGAGAGGTATGGCCCCTTACCTAACTCCAGTAAGAACAACAACAGATTTGTTTTCCAAGTGGGTTAAGGCATTCCCTACTCAGAATAACATGACAAAGACAACTGCTAAGATCCTGGTGGATCAATTGTTCTCCAGGTGGAGCCTACCCCTTTAGGTAGACTCAGACCAAGGAACCAGTTTTACAGCTGAGCTGATGAAAGAGACACTCCAAATGCTGGGAGTAGGTCAGAAATTCCATATCTCATACCGTCCTCAATCCTCAGGTCAGGAAGAAAGAGCAAACAGAAGAATCAAACAGATGTTATGCAAATTCATCAGTGACAATCCCAAGGATTGGGAGTCTCTCTGACCTCTACTGCTGATAGCAATCAGGGCACTCCTGCAACAACTACTCAGTACACACACCATATGAGGTTATGACTGGTAGAGCCATGAGATTACCTGAGCACCTGTTGATTGACCTCCACACCCCTACTGCAGTTATGGTATCTGTGAACATACATGTTGGAAAACCTCATGATGATATCATGAAAACACACTTGTTCACTGCAAATCATGTGGGCAAAGCTCAACAATAAGCAAAAGCTCATTTTGATAAACATGCCAAAGAAGTTGACTGGCAAGTTGGAGATCAAGTCATGCTTCTCCAATACAGACCGCCGGCTCACTCATTTACCAGCAAATGTGAAGGCCCATATCCCATTGTCAACAAACTCAGCCCTACTGTTTATCAGGTGAGAGTTCAGCATCAGAAACCGACCACCAACAAGTGGTTCCATGCTAGTCAGCTCAAGTTGTATAAAGGTGACTCATTACTTTTCCCAACCCTCTTAGGATGGAAGAGTACTCCTCACTTAACAATCATTTTCTGTTTCTTTCAGATATACTGGCAAGATGGCTATCTTGCACATCCTTATCCTGGTGGGACTAATTTATTTGACTTACTCTCAAGACAAACCCCTTATGACCAAATACAGACAATGTATACCACATTTGCTTGACAAACTTGAACATTTCATTAAAGATGCACCCATCTCCAGCCTCCAGGGAGTTCACATTGATGTCCCCAACAAATTGATTACTGTTAAGGAAGGCTCAGATGCCTATCTTAATGCCATGGTTGTATCTCCAGACAAATCCACATTGCAGATACAATAAGAAACTGATTTTAATGGTTACACACTTCCTGTAGCACGTTTTTCTAAAGGAATGTTTCATAGATGTCCCAATACAGGGATTGTACCAAACGGTACACTCTCTATTTGACAAGCCTCTTCTAGACATACTGGTCTCTATAACTTAACTGCCTTAATAGATCCTACCTTTTGTGACCATCTCACCTCTGAGGAGTCAAAGCCTTCTGTCTTCACAACTATATGGCTACTGAAGCTATGTTCCTTTCTGTGGTCCCACCCACTGAAGAAAAAGTGACTGAATGTCCTCCTCAGCAGCCTGATCCTCCTAGTGGTTTGACTGCCACTTCCCTTCTAGGAGCTTGAATTAAAAATGTACAATTTATGCATGTTACAGTTATTTTTAATCTTACACATGGAATACGGCCAAGTTTGATCTCTGTCACACGACCAATACTTATAATGTTTCAGTATGATGCTTCTAGACATTGAAGCTGCTTACCAAACTCACACAAATGATTAAGTTAGTAGCCCTCATGCCACTGAACACTTAGGAGTTTTTAGATCTGCACCTAATGCTAAAAGTAAATCATGTATTAGGTGTGATACTGAAGATGTTACAAGTGCAGCAGGTACTGTGTCTGGCCTTTTTGGTTCAGGAATGCCTATCTGGAATAAAGCAGATATAGTTGCTATTAAAGCACAAACACATGTTCATCAAGCTATTAAAATGATGTGCTACCACCACTGTTACATGGTGTAGATGGTTTAAGTAAGGAAGAGTGTTTTACTGTTTATAACATGCAGGAAATCACTAAAGAGTTCAATGATACTATAAACAAAATTAATGAATTGATTTTTCAAAATAACAAGGAGGCAGACAAGCAGTATATTGCCAGTGAACTTTTATGCTCCGCCTATGGTTCTTATGTAATTGCCACTGTTAACAATCTCTTCAAGGACTTGGAAACAGGATGCATTCCAAATATTATTCATGACAGAAGAATGTCTAAATGATATTGTCCTCATTGCAAATTGACTGCTTGCATGACTTTGTGTATGTCAAACTATGTTAATATTTCTATGTCTGCTGCTAGAAATCTTGGGTATGTTTCACATTATCCAAACCAAGCATCATGCTACTTTACTGAACGTTGTTCCATTCATGACAACATGTTCATTACTTTTACTATGTCACTATTAGAGATGCAACAACTTTAAATTCTGCCTGCGAAGTGTCCACGAAGTGACTACTTTGCATTGGCACTTTGTTATGCAGAGTGCCCCAGAGGAAAGACTCACTTCGCCTTGTGATTATTACTTCACATTGTCATTCCACCTTAACGTGAAGTAAGGCAGAGTGACAACAATATTGGCAGCACTACACACATAGTCACCAGAATTAATGTGCATCCCCAAAGTGCTGCTGTCTTGTATTCAGAAAACTCCCCAGTGCTGACAAAGTGAAATGAGAGCGTAACAAGAAATGCAAAGTCGCCCAGAATTAATGGCACACTCAGTCATGCGCACAGTGGTCACACACAGAGTCACCAGAATTAATGTGCATCCCCAAAATGCTACTGTCTTGTGTCTGGAAAATTCCCCAGTGCTGACGAAATGCTACTGTCTTGTGTCCAGAAAATTCCCCAGTGCTGATGAAGTGAAATGAGAGCATAACAAGAAATGCAGTCTCCCAGAAATAATGGTGTACTGCAAACGCACAGACAGATTAAGATTGTGCTGTGCACTCAAGAGATATATACAAAAAGGCACAACAGCATCTAACCAGTGCTCACAAGTCACAAATCCAAATCTAGAAAGGAATATCTTTTGCCAGTTGTGGGATTAGTGCACGACAGCAACAATCCACTACCAGTAAAGATACCACAAAGCAGTACAAACAATTCATGCAGGTGCAGTGAATAGCAGGTTCATACTGCTGAAATTACTCTGTGGCACAATAAAAGCTGTCTGATTTAATTGCATGCATCGCACACACACTCACACACACACTACAATTAATGTGTAGCAAATTGAAAACCTTTAGTAATATAACCAAATGTTTTAAACAGACAAATTATACACTGCTGCATCACAACAATCAGCAAAGAAATGTCAAGAATTACTGAAAATATTACTCTGTGTAGATTAACACAGTTATACAAGAAAAATATAACCAAAACTGAAAGACTGTCTTTTTCTCCCAGTTAATCTACCTACACCACAAATACGCCCTTCCCCCAAAGCACCCTTCACAGTACACAGACTGATGGCTCTAAATTAACATTCAAAATCCACACACAACAATAAACACTCAATGATATGAACACAAAAAGATTTTCTACAATCAATGTACTACATTTTGAGCAAAAAAAATGACTCAGAAAGGCATTTTAAACAGCTTTTAGAGGTTTTGAATCACAGAGCTCTGAGAGTAAACAGTCTCCAGCTACCGCTACACACACACACTAACAGGCCAGAACTGAGGCTGTGCAGAACAATCTAGTGCCCATGTGACCTGCAATCCTATGAATCACTGCAGACTTTGGAGCACAATTACAAGGCGAAGTAAGGCAAATTACATTGATTTCAATGTAGTTCACCTTAAAATTGGTGGAGAAGTGGTTTGAGGAAGGCAGAATAATGCAAAGTCATTGGCTTCAATGGACTTCATATTCCTCATTATGAAGTGAAGTACTCTGCTTCATATTGCAGTTTGCAGAGTACTCCATGGATTCCATGTTACTCCGTGAATCTCTTCACAGAGTGAATTGGGACCACTTCACCCACCACTACTTACAGTATTGTAACTCTCATGCTGTAAAGAAAGGAACGCAAATGCCTGTGGCTGTACTTTCTCGATGAGCTGAGCCTGTATCATAAAACTCCCCAATTTAAAAAAACTCTTATTAATGAGTACAGTGGTGGTGATTGGGTGAAGCCTGGAGAGATACTACAAAACAGGCTTACAATACATGCAACTAACTAGTAAAAAATTTAATTTTGTGATTCATGACATGATCGTGAATCGTGATTCGTGACTGCATTTGTAACCTGATGATGAAGAACATGATTCAGTGTAAGATAACCAGTATGAAACTGTATGGGAATATGAATACCTAAAGCTGTGCTTCCCCGATGAGCTGTAGCACAAAACTCCCCAATTTAAAAACTCATTAATGAGTACAGTGGGGGGGGGTGGTGATGCCTGGAGAGATACTACAAAACAGGATTACAATGCATCCAAGTAACTAGTAAAAAAAATTATTTTGTGATCCATGACGTGATCGTGAATCATAATTTGTGACTGCGTTTATGACCGTGATGATGAAGAATGTGATTCGGTGTGAGATA
Organism: Neoceratodus forsteri; assembly: GCA_016271365.2. Lineage (NCBI taxonomy): Eukaryota > Metazoa > Chordata > Ceratodontiformes > Ceratodontidae > Neoceratodus > Neoceratodus forsteri. Next base: position 768,714,822 of record CM057449.1, on the reverse strand, counting down.
ACCAAGATGAAACTGTATGGAAACGCAAATGCCTATGGCTGTACTTCCCCAATGAGCTAAAGCACAGACCTCCCCAATTAAAAAACTCTAATTAACAAGTACAGTGGTGAGGTGCTGAAGCCTGGAGAGATACTACAAAACAGGATTACAATACATCCAAGTAACTAGTAAAACAATTAATGTTGTGATTTGTGACAGGATCGTGAATTGTGACTGCATTTGTGACCATGATGATGAACATGATTTGTATCATGAGTGACTCGTGATGATGTCCCTGACTTAAAAATGCATATTAATGAGTACAATGTTCATGCAGAGATATGCACCACACCAGCCAGTACTCTGAAGGGAAGTCAAAGAAACAACTGTGACTTAAGTTACAGGTGGAGATTGGGCCCTAAAGAGATGTAAATGCAAAGACAGATTAAAATTGCACTGCATACTGAAGAGATGCAGACACAAAGGCACAACACCTAACCAGTGCTCACTATCAGAAATTCAAATCTGGAAAAGAATACCTTTGCCGGTTGGGGCGGGCCGCGGGGGGAGGGGTAATGTACTGCAGTAACAGTCACTAGTACTAGTACCGGTAAAGATACCACAAAGAAGTACAAAAATCACGTAGCTGCAGTGGATGGCAGGTTCACATTGCTGAAATTACTATGTGGCACAATAAAAGGTGTCTAATTTGATGACACGCATCACACACTTACTCACACACACACACTAAGAAATGCATAGCAAATTAAAAACTTCAATAATATAACCATGTATTTTAAACAAATAGAGAATAAAGTATGGGTCTGGGTGTGTAAATTCGAGTTTACACACACTCAGACCCGTATTTTATTTTATATAATTGTTGAGTTTCTCTTTTTCAGCCTCAGCAATTATATAAAATAAAAAAGGCTGCTGTGCCACCGCAGTCCGATTCTGTCATGGCGGGCAATCGGCTTTCTCTTATTTAAACCATTTCTTTTTCCCCAGTATTATGAGGGAAGATACATTTAACTTAATTTTGTTTTACTTACTGCCGAGTGTCCATGGCAGTTTCTCTTCAAGTTGCATTTGCCGTTCGGGAAGGCGACAAGGAGCGAGGAGTTTGAGCAGGCGCATAAACGCTCCTTTATAATGTCAAATTAAGCCACAGTTTCCCTATGGGAAAAAAAAGAAGCTGTTAACTATACTAAAATTATGCACAGCTGCACCACAACAATCAGCAAAAAAAATTCAAGAATTATTGAAAATATTACTGTGTGTACATTAACACAGATATACAAGAAAAATTTTACCAAAACAGAAAGAACTGTCGTTTCTCCAAGTTAATCTACAGTACCTACACCACAGATATGCCCCTCCCCCAAAATACACTTCCAATGTCACTCAGTACACAGACTGAGTTTTGTACATTAACATTCAAAATCCATACACAAACAATGATATGAGCACAGGAGGGTTTCCTACAATTGATGAACTAAAGTTTCAGCAAAATAGTAACTCAAAAAGGCTTTTTTAACAGCTTTTAGAAGGTTTGAATCTCAGAGAGCTCTCAGAGCAGTCTGCCTCCTACAGCTTCCAACATGCACTACCCCAAACTGAGGCTGTGCAGAACAATCTAGAGGCTATGTGACCTGAAATCCCATGAATCACTGCAAAATTCACCTTTGCAGCTTAAAAACAAGGCAAAGTGAGGCAAAATATATTGTTTTCAATGTACTTCACCTTAAAAATTGGTGAAGTAGTGGTTTGGAAAGGCGGAGTAATGCGAAGTCATTGTTTTCAATGGACATCATGGTACCCATTATAACGTGAAGTACTCAGCTTCTCATTGTGGAGCACTCCACGAATTCACCTTCACTCCACGAATCTCTCCGCGGAGTGAATTGAGTCCACTTCATCCATCTCTAGTCACTATCTCACTTTGATCCACAAAATTCTATCTTTGACAAACTGGTTGCTATAAATTCCATTGGACATCTTGATGAGAACATTTACCGAGAACGAACCAACTTCTCTTCTTTGCTTGTATATCACAGTGTCCTACAAGCTTGGGTCGTATCAAATACCAACTGCTGTGCCAAGAAGGGATATTATTACTTGTGCCATTGTGATGTATTTGACATTGTTATTCCTGTCTGTGAATACTCTCCAGAACATCTTGACTGGTCTTACTCCTTGGTTGATGATCTGCTGACTAACCTGACTGAACACTCTTCACAAGTGGCATCTTTAGCACCCACCACCGAAACAGCTGCATCCCGAAGCTACCTGGAGGAGGTATATCACTTCACATCATGGCTCACCAACCAGTCCTTCGCCTGTCCTATATGTCTACAACAATGAAAGGTTCCAACTGTATGAGTTACCTACAATTCCGATGGAAAGTATTGTGTAGTGACAAATCATAAATCTTTTGCTTATGGTGCCAAATCTTGTGCTATTAATGCTCCTAACTTCTATTTTACTTCACAGATGAAAACAGTAATTGGTAGCAGTAATTACTCCTGTTCCAGGGGCGTGGCTAGCTGCTCAGCCATCAAGACGCTCCTTCAGAAAGCTCCCAAAACCTGTTGTTTTACTATTAAAAATAATTGGTTTACAACCTGTTTGGTGGTTCAGAAACATAGAAACATAGAAGTTGACAGCAGATAAGGACCGCATGGCCCATCCAGTCTGCCCATTCCTTTTTCTACCTTATAAATGTGCCATCGGCCTTTGCTCTGTCAGTGGCCTATCTATTCATAATCATTTGTATTGCTCCCTTATGTCTATCCCATGCCTGTTTGAAGCCCTGCACTGTATTCATAGCCACCACTTCTTGAGGTAGGCCATTCCACGCATCCACCACCTTTCTGTGAAAAAGAATTTCTCACATTCCCCTTAATCAGCCCCCTCTAATCATGCTGTGTCCTCTTGTCCTGCTATTTTCTTATATTTAAACATGTTAGACTCTTTTCACCTTTTAATGCCCTTAAGGTGTTTGAATGCCTCAATCATATCACCTCTCTCCTCCTTTGCTCAAGGATATACATATTGAGCTCCGTTAATCTATCCTCATATGTCTTCTGATGCAGTCCCTGCACCATTTGGTTGCCCTTCTCTGGACTGCCTCAATTTGGTTAATGTCCTTGTGAAGGTGTGGCCTCCAATACTGCATGCAGTACTCCAGATGGGGCCTAACCAGTGTCTTGTAAAGAGAGATTATTACCTCCATCTTACGACTTGTGATACCCCTACTAATACACCCTTACACCTCCCTAGCCTTACCTACTGCTTTAGAGGTCTGCTTGGATGATTTCAGGTCATCAGTGATGATGATGCCCAAGTCTCTTTCTTCCTTTGTGACTGCTAGCAACTCCCCTCCCAGCCTATAGGTGTCTTCAGGGTTTCTCTTCCCTATGTGCATGATCTTGCACTTCTTTGCATTAAATCCCAGTAGCCACTCTTCTGACCATTTTGCTAGTTTATACAAACCTCTTCTCATTCTGCCCACCCCATCTGGATCATCTACTCTGTTGCAGATCTTGGTGTCATCTGCAAACAGACAAGCCTTACCCTCTAGTCCATCTGCAAGGTCACTAATGAAGATGTTGAGATGACTGCCCAGGACTGATCCTGGGGTACCCCACTTGTGACTTGCATCTCTTCTGACTATATACCATTTACCACCACTCTCTGTTTTCTGCCTGTCAACCAGTTTGCACCCAGTTGACCAACTCTGACCTACCCGTTGCCTACCAGCTTATTTATCAATCTTCTATGTGGAACAGTGTCAAAAGCTTTGCTGAAGTCAAGGTAGGTGACATCAACTGCTCTCCTTGGTCCACCACTCTAGTTACCCAGTCAAAGAAATCTATGAGATTAGTTTGACAGGACATTCTTTTGTAAACCCATGCTGTCTTGGATCCTGTGCCCTATGGATTCCAGGTGTTGCACTATCTTTTCCTTAAGGAGTGCCTCCATAATCTTGCCACTACTGAGGTAATACTGACTGGTCTGTAGTTCCCTGCCTCCTCCCTGCTACCACTCTTGTGGAGCGGGATCACATGAGCCCTTCTCCAGTCTTCTGGGACCTCTCCTGTGCTCAGAGACTCACTAAACAGTTCTGCTAATGGCTCTGCTAGTTTCACCTTTAGCTCCTTAAGTACCCTGGGATGTATGCCATCAGGTCCCATTGCCTTATCCACCCTGAGCTTAGCAAGCTCTTGTAGTACCCTTTCTTTTGTGAAGGGAGTAGTGCTCACCTCCCTCCCCCCTGTGTCCATGGTGCTGAGCTGTGGGCCCTGCCCTACCTTCTCTTCAGTAAATACTGAGCAAAAGTATCTATTTAGGATAGATGCTTTTACATGGTCCTCCTCCTCACATGCTCCCTTTTCTCCATTAAGCTTAGCAATACCCCCTCTGGACTTTCTCCTTTCACTAATGTACAGTGGCGTGAAAAAGTATTTGCCCCCTTCCTGATTTTCTCTATTATTGCATATTTGTCATACTGGATGTTTTCAGGTCTTTAGAAAATGTAATATTAGATAAAGGGAACCTGAGTGAACAAATAACACTTGTTTTATTTTTAATTTCACTTATTTAATGAAAAAAGTTAACCAACACCAACTGGCACTGTGTGAAAAGTAATTGCCCCTTACACTTAATAACTGGTTACATACATTTAGCTGCAATGACTGCCAAACACTTCCTATAATTCAATATCAGTCTTTCACATCGCTGTGGAGGATTTTAACCCACTCTTCCTCATAGAACTGCTTTAATTCAGTAATATTTGGTAGGTTTTCGAGCATGAACTGCTCATTTCAGGTCCTGCCACAGCATCTCTATTGGGTTTAAGTCTGGACTTTGACTAGGCCACTCAAAACTTTAATTTTACTTCTTTTTAGCCATTCTGATGTGGACTTGCTTTTGTGTTTTGGATCATTGTCTTGCTGCATGACCTAACTACTCTTCAACTTCAGCTGACGGAAGGATGACTGGACATTCTCTTAAGAATTTTCTGGTACAGAGCAGAATTCATGGTTCCTTAATTATGGTAAGTCATCAGGTCCTTAGACAGCAAAGCATCCCCACACCATCACACTACCACCACCATGTTTGACTGTTGGTATGGTGTTCTTACTGTGGAATGCTGTGTTTGCTTCTTAGAGACATTATGGGATCATGTCATCCAAAAGTTCCACTTTGGACTCATCTGTCCATAGAAAATTTTCCCCAAAAAGGCTTGTGGATCATCCAGGTGCTTCTTGGCAAATGAGAAACTGAGCATTTATGTTCTTCTTGGTTAGCAGTGGTTTCCGCCTTGTACTCTCATAAGCCCATTTTGCCCAGTCTCTTTCTGATTGTGGAGCCATGAACACTGACCTTAGCTGAGGCAAGAAGCCTGCAGTTCTTTGGATGTTGTTTTAGGATCCTTTGAGACTTCTTGGATGATTTTGCGCCCTTGGAGTAATTTTGGCAGGCCGCCTACTCCTGGGAAGATTCACTACTGTTCAGTGTTCTCCATTTTGTGATTATGGCTCTCATTGTGGTTCAATGGAGTCCCAGAGCCTTAGAAATAGCTTTGTAACCCTTTCCAGACCGATGAGGGCAACAAATTGTATTTTGATCTTTTCAGGAACTTCCTTTGATCATAGCATAATGTGTTTGTTGAATCTTTGTGCTGGCAACGTGACTCTGATGGTAAGGGTCAAAATAAGTGAGGTTTATATTGAGCAGGGCTGGCTGTAATCAAACCTGGCTGTGTTCAATCAGCTGATTCTAATTATCCCTTTAATTGGGTTGATTTAACTAGGGGCAATTACTTTTCACACAGTGCCAGTTGGTGTTGGTTAACTTTTTCATTAAATAAATGAAATAAGTAAAAGAAAAAATGTTATTTGTTCACTCAGGTTCCTTTATCTAATATTATATTTTGTCTAAAGACATGAAAACATCCAGTGTGACAAGTATGCAATAATAGAGAAATCAGGAAGGGGGCAAATGCTTTTTCACGCACTGTATCTATAGAAAGTCTTGTCATCTTCTTTTACTGTTCGTGCTAGTGTTTCCTCAGTTTGGGACTTTGCCTGCCTTACTGCCTTCCCTGCTTCCCTTAAGGCAGTTTGGTATACCTCCCTATCTTCATCCCGCTGTGTTCTCTTATATTTCCTGAAGGCCAGCCTTTTGGCTCTGACCTTTTCTGCTACTGTATTTGAGAACCAAAGTGGTTTCCTTCTTCTTTTTCCTTTTTCCTTTTCTGTCTAACACAATGGGATGTTGCTTCAAGTATTGCATCCTTAATGCTTGCCCACTTTGCCTGTACCCCCTCACCTGTGTTTCTTTTTGCCAGGGCTAACTTAACTCTGTTGGCCATCTTATCAAAGTCAGCTCCTCTGAAGTCCCAGAGTTTTGCCTTGGAATGGGATGATTTAGATGTAGTAGTCAAATTGAACCATACCATGTGATGGTCACTGGCCCCCAGGTGACCTTCTACCTGGAGATCTGTGATCCCTTCCCTGTTAGTCAGTACTAGATCTAGGATAGCCCTGTCTCTTGTGAGTTGTTGTACCAGTTGTTTGAGGCCCTCCCCCTGCAGGGAATCCACTATGTGTCTAGTTCTGGCAGATGTTCCTGCTGGTATTGACCAATCTGTATCCAGCATGTTGAAGTCTCCCATTATCAGAACCTCCTTTAGCTGTCATGTTTTGTATATCCTCTAACAGTAATGTGTCTATGTCCTCCCCTGGTCTGGGGGCCTGTAGACAACCCAGTTCTTATGGCTGTCCCATTTCCTGTTTCAGGGTGACCCACAGTTCTTCTGGCTCCTTATGTGTGTGCTAATTTCTGTAGCTTTTATATTTTCATTGACATACAGGGCCCTCCGCCCCCTTTTTGCACCCTCGGTCTCTTCTAGACAATACATAGCCAGATACAGAAGTCTCTCAAGTGTGGTTACTAGTGAAACCATGTCTCACTAATTGCTACCATGTCAGTTTAGCCTCTGACATTATTGCCTGCAGGTCTGGGATTTTATTTCCCAGGCTGTGAGCATTTGTGTACATGATTTTCCATTGGGCAGATTTCGGTGTGTTTGTTGTTGGGTGAGGTTTGGCATTACCCCTGTGTGTCGTATGGGGAGACAAACCTTTTTTCTTACCTGGTGATGCAAATGAACTGCAAACATGCTGAATCCCTCTAGCTGAGGGGGGGAGGGGTGTTCTTCCCATTCGACGTATGGGGTGCTGGGCCCTTCTCCCCATTTGCTAGTTTAAATATTCTGCAAAGACGTCAAACTTCTGCCCCAATGCACTGACTCCCTCCTTAGTCAGATGCAGTCCATCAAATTTAAAGAACTTTCACTCCCAGAACTGTTGCCAGTTCCCTACAAATCTGTGTCCTTTTTCCTGGCACCAGCCCTTGAGCCACATGTTTAGCTCCCCTTTCTCCCCTTCTCTGACCTTCCGTCCATCTGACCCCCTCTCCCAGACTGGCAGGATCTCAGACAAGGAGATGCCGGACGAAATGGATGATAGTTTGTCACCCAGCCTGGTCAGGTGTTCCTTGGTCTCCACAACTGACCAGCTGGCGAGATCATTAGTCCTTATGTGTACTAGGACAGCAATGTTTTCTCCTGCTTTGTGAACAGTTTTAACAATGTGGTCAGTGTCTCTCCATGCTGATGTACCTGAGAGATATCTGACCATTACCCCTGGCTGGAGATGGGTATCAACTCCCAGAATCATGGAGTCTCCTATGATCAGAAGTTTTTTTGATTTCCTTTTTGCTTTTTTTGTTTTGGTTCCTGATTTGGGTGAGTTTTGTTGTACTAGCTGCTGTGCCGCAGTGTCCTGCTCTGCAGTGTCTTCTGCCTCTTTGTTTGATTTCAGAGATAGAGGCAGATACCTGTTTGTAGTGTTTATATGGTTTTTGGAGGTAATATGTTGGAGAGCAGAGAGTGATGGGGCACCCAATTTTCCCCTCCTAACCACCTGTCAACCTCCTGGTCCAACTACCCTCTGCGGTCGAGGTTTTCCTGTTGGATGCTGGGGAAATGGCGGGTGGTTCTTATAATGTATTTCCTCTTGAATATGAAATTTGAGGCATGCAATCTCTGCCCATGCTGCCCAGAGCTGAGCCCTAAGATCTCCAATGGCCCAGCATGTAGGACAGTGTCCTAAATCCTGTAAGACTATCCTTCTGAAAATTGTTCCACAGTACCTGCAGTTAATGATATCCATTCCAGATAAGTTGCTGGGTTTATAACCTGGTCAGAGTAATGAGAATGAAAAAAAATGCAAGTAATGGTTTGATTGTGTTTTGTTTTTGTTTAACTTGTTATGACAAGTTAAATTACTAGTGCCCCTGTAAATGAGCTCACCTTGTGGATGCCCCACTGATCCGCCCCTTCCTGCTCTGCCACAGGAAATGTCATAACTCTGGTACCCTATAAAAGGAGTGTAGTGTGGGGTGGTTGGGGATGGGGGTAGGTGGCTGGGCCCTTCCCCTGCTGAAAAAGAAGAACCACGGATGAAAGAACAAAGAGGTAAGAGCAAAAACAATCAGTTAACAACAAATGCAGTAACCCTGAAAGCTTATCCTAATGTTAGATAAAACTGTAAAACCTGTAAAGCACCACCTGTAATAATTTCAGAGAATATATACGCTGTAAGAAACACTTTGCTACAGAGAAAAATAAAGCAATGAAATGTTAGCAACAAACAGTAGCAATCCCTGTGAGTAAAAAATAAAAACAACACCACACAGTAAATCTGCTTAGCCAAAAGAAGTCGTAATCCTTTCCCTTGCTCTGGTAAGGTTCTCTACTCTGCCTTTCAAACAGTCTTGGAAGGAAAGAGCTCAGGTGAAGCTAGGTGCCTTGGCCAGCAAATAAACATATTCGATTATTGAAGGTTTTTGTACTCCCAGAGGTGGATTTGGTGATCATCGGGTGGAAAACTGCAGAAAATAAAGCCAATTTCTTTGTGCCTTGTCGTGGGGCCACGAAGGCACTGACATCCTCGGAGCTCACATCAGAGGAGCCCACAAGGAGGACTCCTGCCCAGAATTGCTAGACTCACTGCAACAAGTTCTTTCGACCCTCACTAAAATGGTCCAACACATGGATAAAAAAATGGATTCATACCATGATTGTATGCTTGCAATGGAGCACTGTATGGATGGGCTGGTTGAGACTGTGGCGTGTGCTGAAAAAAAACTTGAATAAAGTGATGGCCACAGTGACAACCTGTGTAAGAGAGCATGCCCTATTGCACAGCACACTGGAACATCTAGAAAATGCAACAAGGGCCTCGCATGTCTGAGTGCTTGGGATCTCTGAAAATACAGAGGGTGATGACATATGTGCTTTTATTGCATCTTGGCTGGAGGAGACTTATGGATTAGAATTACATAATAATTTCATCAGAGCTTATTGGATCACACCTCGGAGAGCCAGTGAGCAGAAATCAGAGCCTTGTACTATCCTGGTAGTTACAGTGTCATCTGTGATTCGAGACCGAATACTGCAAGCTGCCAGAGCAAAGAGGAATGTGCACATAGAAGGCTCCAGGGTTTTGTTATTCCCAGATCTCTTCTATGCAACCTGAATAAAATGGAAGGGTTTTGATGCAGTGAGGTGGAGATTCCGTGACTTAGAGGTCCCCACAAGCATGATAATGCCGGCTCGACTCCATCTGAATATCGAGCTCAAAACATATGTTTATACGGATCCGAAAGAGGCCGGGAAAATGGCAGAAAAACTCGAGGTGGAAAAGGCAGCCTGAGAGGGAAAGAGGTAGATATCTTCAGAATCAAAAGAAGAGACTTAAAAGTGGACACTTGAACTGGGTTCATTGCATGATTCTGAGTCAGCTTTGAAGATAACACTCGAACTACTGGGGACTGATTACAGGTCTAAATAACAGATATGGTAAATGACATTATCGGGCTTAGTTGGAGATGCCAATGACCAGAAAACAACATTTTATTTTTGTTTTGGAACTTTTGATTTGCTGGATTAGATTCTTAAGTATAAATTTACATTTTTTGTGGTATCTCCTTGCCCTGCGGATGACTCTGTATCTAACGTGGCCCAACTAGGAATGAACATAACGCCTCCTTAATCGGCATTGTACACAGTTAAAATGGAGGTTCTGATATTACCTTCTTTAGAGGGAGCAACCTTGTTCTTTAAAATTGTTGAAAACCCTGCTTATAGAGTTGAAGAAATATATTTTCTAAATGTGGTTTTGGAAAATAATAAGTTTGAAAGTTAAAATAATTAACTTGCTGTTTACCAAACAGACTAAAGGAGCATACTGAGGAGGGAAACTCTTTTACTTCATTTATGGGGGCACATAAATAAAAGCTTATATAGCCATCTCCACACCTGTTTAAAAAACTTATCTGGTTATGTTAGTTTAAGGCATGTTAGCAGCATACAGCCATTATGTATAATTAATCTATAATGTGGTGTTTCCCCCTATATCTTGTAACAATGGTAACACTGTCTCAAATCATCAAATATCAACTTTGTCTGAAAACATGTTGTAAGCTCTGTTCTGAGTGTAATTCTTGTACTGCATAGTATAAGTATAAAAATATAAATAAAAAGTAAAAAAAAAAATACTCCTGTTCCTCTCCCTGAACCAGATGTTATAGATACTGATCCACAATACCTGCTTGCCTCGTCTCAGTATTTGCCCACATTCAATGTTCATATTGACCCTTTGACACTCTCGTTGAAATCCCTTTTAGCTAGAATGGATTCACATCTTATCTATATTAGCAATAATGTCTCTAAGCCTGGTGATGCTCTTAATACTCTTATTCATGATGGTGATTTAAGCACTACTCTATCCAATACTTAGTTATAATTAACTTTTAAAGCTTTTGTTATTATCCAAGCAATTTTGATTTATTTTTCTAATACTCACCCTTTGCTGTCTGTGACATACTCTTAGACAACACCACAAACAACTAAAATTCCTTTACGAGGCTCATGCCTTGGACTTGTAAATGACAGCTTTTATAGCTCCATCCCACTACTTTCCTGTGGTTGTTGCCTTTTCTTTTGAGGGAAACAAAGGGGAGAATGTTATCCATGGTCAAACACCCCTGATGGTACTCCCCCCTCACAGGCAGCAACTTATGTAGGTATATGTACTAACCTTAGGGTGAAGATACTTATTATATAATCATAAGTGTCAGGATCTGTGTTCTATTATACTTCTTTATGTTTCACTGATATATATTAGCCATGAGAAATGCTTTTTCCTCTATTTCTTACTGTAGTTTTATATTTAAGGCAACAGTGCCATCTTTAGTAATTGTACATCACTACAAATGACCTTGGATTATAGAGGTCCCATTGTATTGTGTTATCTCTGCAAGCTATGCAACATTTCATACTAGTTAGGATAGTTACTCAGACCACCTGTTTTTATCCAGTTATATGCATTTTATGTATCTTCCTTAGCTGTTGTCATAGCAATTATCAGGGTATAAGATCCTTTGTAACATGTTGCTTCTCTGAGAATAGACAAGAGATTGCATTGACCTAGGTAAGGAAAACTGGTGTTCTCCCAGTGATCACACTGTAATGGTAGTAAGCCTGTATTACTGATCTGTAATAAATTTCATTTATTGCATGAGTACCACTTGTCTGTTGTCTCGTCCTTCTGTGCAGTTCCAACAAGAACCCGAGAGAGACAGTGATTTATCACTCTAGTTACAGTGCTCTCTTTTGTTACCTGCTTGTATGTGCCGACTTCAGTCTCCACTGTTCTTTGACATGGGATTGTTCCACTACCCCAGTAACAGGGCTCATTTGACTTAGCAACCGTTATCGGTTTACAAAGCTCTTAATGTACCTGAAACAGTTCTTTTTTGTAATGGTCAAATGGAGCTCTTTGTGCATATGTTCAGCCTGTTTTATTTGACCCCTCTGTGAGCAACTAAGTACATTACCTTGCTATGGGATAAGCTTTTTCCTTTACTATTTGTTGGATTGAACCAGCCTCAGTCTCCATTATTCTTTGGTTTTGGATTGTGCCTCAATCAACAACTAAAGCTGCATGTGCTTCTTGAGGAGCCGGTTCTCACTGGATGGGTGTTTGAGTCACTCTCAATTTCTGGGCCACTTCTCTTTTATGTAGGAGAATACCTCAATCTAAATTAATGCAAAAGACTTGTCTGTGGATACCCAGATTAGAGGGTACGTGTTTTGGCACTCACGCTTCAGCTTCCAACCAGAATCCTTATCCAAAGCTTTGTCGGGTGACTCCTTGATCGAAGGTCCACAATGGTTGATGCCTTTGGCCCCTTTGCTTGCTACCTGTATGAACTTCCCCCCCAATATGGAGTGGCCACCTGCCCTACTTTTTTAAGGGAGTTCTATACTTAATCATAGTGCTTCACCTGTTGGTTTGATCCTCATCTCAAGAAGAAGATTTGCGAGGGGGTAATCCTGGTTTGCAATGTAACCCTGCATCAATTTTAGATCATGTTTTGATGTCTTTGCAGTCTTTGCTTGTTCTAATAAGAACCCTTCTTTCCAGGTGGCAGTCTACTCCCTTTCTGTGCCTGCTTTTCTCAATACAGGTGGATTTTGGACTTGTTTAACTTTATGCTATGAGGGCTGGACCTGTTTCTAGGACTGTAGCAGCTGCGGTCCTGTCTTGCCTCAATTCATTTGGTGTTCATACTGTAATAATGGCAGTTATATCTTCAGATTCAGTGGAGGATCCTGGATTGCAACAGAGTTCTGTTTTGGGCAAGGATGGTGTACCCCAAGTTCATTTTTTTTTTTTTTCTCTTCATGTGTTGGAATAGGACTTGTTAATTTTGTTGGATGGGGAGCACTCCAAGGAGCAACACACTTTTATTCCAGTATTTTCTGGATTGTTGAGGGTCATTTTGTTCTGACTTCTGGACTGAAGATGGCCCCTGAATAGAGGTGCTTAAATGGACAATAGAAACCTCTGTTTTCTTTAATTATAAAAATGGACATTTGATAATGATCAGATAGTTCCTCAATACCTGGCTTAGTTGTGGGGCATAATCCATTTTTCTTTCTACAGATTTTGACTGGTAGGTATTTAAGATTGTTATGTTCTTTAGTCTATTTGTTAGTTGATATGTAGGGTTTGGGGTCTTCTCTGAATGGCTGGATTGGTGTTTGGGGTGGGGGCTGGGGAAGCATGAGCTGTTTATTTCTGGTGCATCATGCACTGAGCATTTTGTGGGGAGGGGGAAGGTAGAGGGTCTGTATATAGATTTCAGAATGATTTAGGGGGTTTGGAAAAGAGAAGGATGATGCATTTTTGGTTTTTAGTCAATTTGGGGGAGGGAGGGGAGATGGTCCTCTTAGAAAAGGGTAATTAATCTTTATAAAGCTTCCTACCTAATTCATACATGGGGACTGTGCCCTTATAGTTGCTACAAAATAGTTGATATGTATGGTAAAAAGTGTTTATTTCTAATCATGGAATGTTAAGGAAGCTCGATCCCCACTGAAAAAATCTAAAATTCTCTTACATTTGAGCAAATTGTAGGTTGATGTGACCCTTATACAAGAAATCAATATTCCTCCCACCCAGGTCTCACTGCTTCATTGTTCCTGTGTGGGACAGGCTTTTGGTTCCGGTCTGAATTCTCATAGAAAGAGGTTGCTATTATAGTGACCAGGAGGGGCCCATTTTGCTTGCTGCAGGAAATAAGTAACACCCAAGGTAGGTACCTTTTCCTGTGTGCATTATGTGATCACTTGGAGGTGGTTCTGGGCTCAACATATGGCCCCAGCAGTGATGACCCTAGCTTTTTCACCACTATATTAAAATTACTAATACCCTGGGTATCTCTCCCTATGCTCCTGGCTGGAGATTGGAATATGGTCCTTAACAACACCCTGAACAGGTCAGGTAACTCCCGCTTGACTCTTTCTCTCCAGGGCAGTTAGCTTTGTGGGACTTGATGGACTTTCTGCAACTCATCAAGCCATGGAGAGCCCTTCACCCTCAACTACAGGAATACACTTTTTCATTCCATCCCCCATGCCTCGTATTCCAGAATAGATTATTTTCTCTTGATAGTCAGGCACCTTTCTCATGTACTTCTTTGTCATTACAGTGCCAAGGTTATTTCAGGTCACCACCCTGCTCTTATCTAAGTTAACCTCTCAACTACACCAGAGAGAGACAAGAACTAGAGGTTAAATAATCAACTGCTAAAATCCTCGGGTTTAGTAGACCAAATTTATCAATTCATTACTTCCTTCCTAGAAATAAATGTTCCTTCAGTGGACAGCAAGATATTTTATGGGCCACCTTTAAATGTTCACTTAGGGGAGAGTTGTTTTGTCTAGCATCAAAACAGAAAAAACTGCTATGCAGGAAATCTCTACCTTATTAACACAGATATTATCACTAGAAACATGTCTTGTTTCAGACTCCCCCTCCTCAGAATAGATCTGTTTGAAATCATTAAGGGCAAAATATAACCAAGTCCTAGGGGAGAGGGCAGAACATATGATATTGTGCTCCAGGATAAAATCTTTCAACAAGGTGAAAAAGCGGGTAAACGTTTGGCACTGCTGTTGCATACCCAGGCAGTGGAGAGAATAGTCCCTTCCATCCACACTTGCACAGGCCACCTGCTTACCACCCCTAGAGAAATTATAGAACATTTCCAATCTTTTTATCGGGACCTGTATAAGCCCTCTTTAACTTTATTCTGTGGTTCTTCCTTTAAAGAGTTCTTGGCTGGAGTTGAACTCCCCTATTTAACTGAATTGCAATCAGATTTTTTGAAAAAACCCTTGACTGTACAGGAAATAAGTAATGCCATAGATTCTTTTACCCCAGACAAATTGCCTGGCCTGGATGGGTGCACCCATAATTTCTATAAGCCATTTAAAACTCTTCTTGCACCCATTTGGCTTAGTCTGCTCAATTACATTTCTACCCATGGTCTTTCAGAGCTCTCTCTTACTGAGGCTCTAATAGTAGTTTTTCCTAAGCCTGGCAAAGACCCGCTACTGGCTAGCAACTACAGACCTATCTTTTTGATAAATGTTGCTCTTAAAATATTTGCTAAAGTTTTGGCAACTCAGCTAAATCAGGTCTGGGGACACCTTGACAGTGAGGAGCAAGTGGGCTTTGTGTCTGGAAGGCTTTTATCTGACCATTTATGGAAACTTTTCCACCTTATTTCCACATCCAGGGACTCCCTCATCCCTGCAATCTTGGTGTCCCTGGATGTGGAAAAAGCCTCTGACAGGGTTTCTTGGAATTACCTGTTTTATCTTTTGCCCAAGTTTAATATCCCTCCTGCATTTATCTGATGGATTAGAGTACTATATACCTGCCCGTCAGCATGGGTTCTCTGTAATGGGGTCCTTCCATTGAGTTTTGTTTTGAATCAGAGCGCTCGACAGGGGTGTCCACTGTCCCTTTTTCTTTTTAATTTGTTTCTAGAACCCCTAATTAGGAAAATTAATACCACCACACAGATTTCCAGCATAATGATTGGTCCACACCATTATAAGTTGTCGGCCTGTGCTGATGACATCCTATTACATGTCACCCATTCAGATGTCTCCCTCTCTGCAGCAGTAGAAAAAGTAACTAAATTCAGTTATTTTTCTAATTATAAGTTAAACGCAGCAAAAATAGAGGTTATGCCTTTAAACTTGAACACAACCAGAGCAGGTGTGGACCACTTAGGCCTGATGTGGATTTGGGGCAAGCTTAAATATTTAGGAATTTACTTAAGCACCTCCCCCACCAAAATGAAGCAATACGGTTTAGATTCACTTATTAACCAGCTTAAGGCTGACCTGAATTGATGGTCTCTTTTGCCCATATTGCTGTGGGGTCATTTAAGTATTCTAAAAATGAATGTGTTCCCATGACTATTATATCCTCTGCAAATGCTCACATAAATACTCCTTCAGTCCCATTTTTCTCATATACATTGACTAAAGTCCATGTTCTTATGGCAGCACAAGTCAGCCCATAAAGTCTTTGCAAATTGAAGTGGCTCAAGTCTACGGGGGGGGTTGCAGGTCCCTAATATATTTCTGTACTATTTGGTTACTTACTGTTCAAAAATTTCATTATGGTACAAACAAGTTCCCACAGACCAGTCCTTGACTTATTCCCCACAATGGTTGGACATAGACAAATATTACTGTTCTCAGTTAAGACAAAACATTGTTTCACTGCTGTATAGTTTTCAAAAACTGGTCCCCCTCTTCTAAGAGATACCCCATTAGAATTATTCATGATAACCCATAAGCATCTTTGTTCTTTCTTTAAGGTTGGTCCCAAAAAAGACACTACACAACCCCTACTGTGGAATCCAAATTCCAAAATTAGTAGCCAAATGTTCACCAGATCTTTCTGGCCTTCTGAAAATGTGTTCACGGTGGAACATCATTTGGATCAGGGCAGACTGGTCACATTTTCTGAGGCCCAGAGAAGATTTAATTGGCCCCCTCTTCCAGTTTCAAATGCTGTCAGTTATCCCATATACTTGCTAAACACATTAGATCTGAGCAATGGCAGAAGTCATATGGGTCACGGATCATTGCCATGGTGGTGAATTTGCCTTTGTCACATATTATTTCACATTTTTATTCTAAGCTGTGTGAGTCTTTTGTTGACAAAGAGGGAGATTTGTTTAATTACTGGGATCTGACTCTTCCTGGCTTGCATGGGTCACATAATGGGTTTCTCATATTGGAAAACACTTATAAATGTATAAAATGGGACTAATACTATTTTATAGAGTTTCAGATCTTGCATAATCTATTCTATACTTCGGTTAAACTGCATAGAATTGATAAACTCCCCACAGATAAAAGTTCCAGATGCAACAAGGCAGTCTGCAATCTATTTCATATTCTTCAGACCTGTAAAAAAGATATTCCCTTATGGAATGCTATACAGCAAAGTCTAGATCCCCTGCTGGGCCTGAACACTAAATTTGGTCTGGCAGTATGTTTATTGGGTGATATCACTATGGAATTGGTTGGAAATCAAAGGTATCACAAGCCATTGATCTCCAACTGTGCCAAGACATTGTCCTAAGACATTAGTGTGACCAGATGTCTCCCAGTTTCACTGAGAGGCACATGGAGATTTTGTTTGCATTACAAGCTGAAAGGTCTATTGCCAGCCTAGCAAATCGCTTAGACAGGTATAAGAAAATTTAGGAACCATTTTTTTATTTTGTTAACTCCCTGAATCCTTTTGGGTATTGCATCAGGATCACAAAGTTCTGCCTTCTTTCAGGCTCAGATCAGAATGAGGATGTACAGGGCCTACTGATTAGATAACATTAGGCACAACAATCTGATACTCTCACCTCTGGTTGTCTAGTATACAGGTTATTATATACAAGGTACCCTTAGTCTACCAATACTTTCAGGCCATTTTATCTGACTCCTGTTGCTGCTATGAGACTAGCCTCCATAATGAACAGTTTCACTTTTGATTCTCTTCTGAGATGGGGATGGGGAGGATAGGGATTTGGAGGGGAGGGATGGAAATGGCTTATATTGTAGGGCTTGTGTTGTTCTAGTTAGTTGTATTCTTTTTATGGAAAATGTTCACTACACAGCATATTTTTACACCTCATGTGAAATGGACTCGTAGGATATGTGTATATTTTGGTGTCCATGTTCTGCAATGATCAATAAAGTTTACTCAATTTGAAAAAAGTTGGGTTTAACATAGTAGTGACCATTGTACTCTAACTATAGTGGCACGACTATGACCCTATAATATACTATATATGTATCTTTTGATGTGCCAAGGTACATTCCGATCAGATGTGTGGATTCCAATATACAGCAAATTCTTCTGGATTTGTTTTCTATAGGTTTGAATGGGTTTTCTGTCAACTTGCCTATTGCCCAGATGGTTTAGAATTTTGAGCTGCAATTTTCAGGGTAGAAAGGGGCATGCAAACAGATGTTCCTTTTTCTTGTTTGGTGAAACAATATTAACCAGCTCTAAAGTTATTTCATTTAGAAATTTTGAATAACTGATCCTGAGCATGCTCAGTAAGCACTTAAAATAGCTCTATGAAACGAGAAAAATAATTACTTTTTTGTACAGGCCAATCTTTTTTTGTGACTGGAAAATCATTGTTTTGCTTGATACCATCTTGTTTTCTGTTTTCCCATAAAAATTCAAATTTGCAAGCCCACAAAAATGATATTACTGAGAGTGATCAACACATGTAACTTGCTGATCAAGACCTCCTTAGCTGGATTATGCACTTAACTGTTGCAGAAATGCCCTTAAAGTGTTGTTTTTTTTAAGATTATAAATCTTGTTTTGTGACAAGTGATATGAAACAATTCTTGTTTCTATCAAACTTCAGTAGAGGTGACCACTTGGGGGTGATGCTTCTCTTTTGGACATAGTAACAGTTCTCAAAGTTGGTAAAGAGCACTTACCACTGCCTGTAACTTTCACAACAAATGATTCTTCACAAACTGTGGTTTAAATCATTCTTTTAATCCTCTTCCCAAAAGATGCACATAGCAGGTGCAGTGTTAAAACACTGCTATCTTACATTTCACCCATACAACATGGGTTTCATCAGAGACTAGTGAATTAATCATTAACATGTGCTTAAATACTTTTTTAACCCATGATTCACACAATGTTTAATGAAACACAGAAGGTGCTCTACCACTAATGACCCTAACAAGTGAGTTGAACATATTCATTACCAGTACCATTGAACAGTGAAAAAACACAAGTCCTTTGCATTTATAAAAAGTCCTTCTTTCAAAATATCTGCTTCAAAAAAGGTCAGTAGCAATAGTTTGCCATTCCTTCCCAGTTTTTGGTGATCATTTCAACTACAAAATACATATTCCACCTTGTAGCCTTAACCTGTAAGGAAGCAAATGATGTAAAACATCCATTTTTCTGTTTGCTTGCACTCATGCTCAAAACACATTATAGGGCAGCTTAGAAGAGAAGTGGGTTGTGGAGGTGCAGCACTGTGGCAGCCAATGGCAGCACTGCATTTGGGGACTTGGCACTGGTGGACAAGTGCAAGCACACTATGCTGATGACATTGGTTTCCAAAGTGCCACCAAATTGAAACAATTTTGCCACTGCAATGAGGGGTCACCTCATCATTGCAGCATCAGCCATTCCTCTCCAATGAGGGAATGACCCATAACTGCAGGCAGTACCTTGCCTAATGTAACCTTTTTTGTAAACATTGCGGTGGCTTGCCACCATCACACAGCCCCATGAAAGCCAACCATGGTGGCCAATTCCCCTATCGGTATGCTTCCTGACCCAGTTCATTTGCCGATGGGGGAGCCTACTCCTGGTCGGCATAATGTATCCCCCCTCCCCCATTTGTTGTGTGCCGAGGGAGGCCTAAACCCACTCAGCATCATGCCTCCTGAAAGTCATTCTTTGCCAATAGGGGGCCCAATCCCCATCAGCTTAAGTCCCCCACCCCAAAAAAATGCTAGTGTGGCACACTGGGAGCCCATCCCAGTGTGCTGAAAGCAAGCCTAAAAAAAAAAAAAAACTTCCCGTGACTTCTTTTTGGGTTTTTTTTCCCTGAAAGAAAGGGACCAGTCCCATGCTGGTCTCCATCCCCTCCCCAAACCTTAACCCACTCACTGTGCACCCTACCTCCCCACACACCCTTCTAGCCATACGTTGGGGAGTTTCCATGCACCCTCATAATTTTGCGCATTTGTAATATTTTCACTCCAGATTTTCAACATTGCTATTTTTTCACACCTCCTTATGAACAGTACAGCTGTCATTTTTCATATCCTGCCCAAAATATGCATTTACACATCTGGTGCAGAATAACGTGGTCACTGTGGGAAATCAATGTTCAGGACAGATTTGGAAAATCACAGTGAGGCTGTTCATGAGCAGAGGTCACAGAATGCCTATGTTGAAAATTTTGTGTAAAAATTCCACTAAATGACTGTGTTATGCCTATGCATTGTGCAGTTTGCATGTAAGCCTGGAAGTTTGAGTATTTTTAATATTTTCACTACAGATTTTCAACATTGCCATCTCTTCACACCTCTGTATGAATGGTACAGCTGTCATTCTTCACATCCTGCCTGATCTGTGTTTTCGTACATCTGGCTCAGAATGGCACAGTCGCTGTGGGAACTCAAAGTTTGGGACACATTAACAAAATCACAATGCCACTGTTCATGAGAAGAGGTCCCAAATGCCTTCATGAGGTGGGGATCACAAAAAGGCCATGTCAAAAATTTGTAGTGCAAATACCAACAAACACCTGGGGTGTTAAGGTTTCTAACCATAACATCCCACCCTGTACAGACTGACAGACATCAAGGGTGTGCCTTTGGATTGCCGACTGTAATGCTCATGCCATTCCACCCGCACCCCACCACTCTGCCGTCAGTGACAGGCATTGAGGTGTGCCTTGGACTCTTCAGCCCCAGAGTTCACCCCATTCTCCTGTACTGCACCCATTGCAGCATATGTCCTTATGGAATGGGGTGACTGTAAAACTGAACACCCCAAGGCATACCTCAACACATGTCAGTGTTTGCAGGATAGGGTGAAGTGAAATGGCATGAACATTATGGGCAATGACCCAAACGCATACACCAATGCCTATCCGTATCAGCAGGGTGGAGGTGGAGTTGTCGTGAACTTCAATACTTCACTGCCATTCCTATTCTGCATCTCTAACTCCTGCATTTCCAATGCTAATACCAGCAAGCAAACATTCAGCATTGACAAATGCTTGTTTACTTTTAGATACAGTTCCCAAGTAAATATGTAACTTAGTTCTGCTAGCATGAACACATATTATTAGAGTCTAAGCCCTGCACATTTTTATAGTCAAAATTGGGGCTGTTATGTTGTTTATAAACATTAGACAGTTTAAGAATTGTGTGTGTGGGGGGGGCGGCTACTTATAGGCCTGAGTTATCCACCTTCTTTTTCTCAAAAATGGTTTTAGCTCAGTTTTGTCACTGAGTCCTAATCCTTTCATAGCACCCTTCATGCTAGCAGAACTAAGTTACATATTTACTTGGGAACTGTATTAAACAAGCATTTGTCAATGCCCAATGTTTGCCTGCTGGCACTGGCATTGGTAATGTAGGAGTTAGAGAGATGCATAATAGGAATGGCAGTGAAGTATTGGACTGTAGCCAACCCCACCACCACCCTGCAGAGACTGACAGGCATTGGGGTGTACCTCTGAGTCATCAGGCATAACGACCACACCATTTCAACACACTCTACCCTGCAGACTCCGTCAAGTTTCATGGAGTGCCTTGGGGTCTTTGGGCCTTATGCTCACCCCATTCTGTATGGAAATATGGTGAGATGGGTGCAGTATAGAAGAATGGGGTGAACTTTGGGCCAGAGAGTCAAGGCACACCTCAATGCCTGTCACTGGCTGCAGGGTGTGGGTGGGGGTGGAATGACATGAGTATTACAGGTGGCAATCCCAAGTCACACCTCAATGCCTGTCATTCTCTACAGGGTGAGCTGTTATGGTTGGAAACCCTAATGTCTCAGGTGTTCATTGGTATTTTCACTCCACATTTTCAACATGGGTTTTTTGTAACCCCCACCTCATGAACAGCGGCAATATCAGTTTATTAGCCAAAAGCTGATCTTGCACAGTGACAATGCCATTTGGCACCACAGGTGCAAAAACACATTTTGAACAGGATGTGAAAAATGACAGCTATACTGTCCATGGGGAGGTGTAGAAAAATGGCAGTGTGGAAAATCTGGAGTGAAAATATAAAAAAAATTGAAGTCACAAGCGTGCGTAGAAACTGTGCAATGCAAACCCATATTGTAATTACTTTGGGAATATTTTACAGCAGATTGTCAATGCAGGCATTTTTGAACCTCCGCTCATGAACAGTGTCACTGTGATTATTTTAATCTGTCCCGAACTCTGATTTCCCACAGTGACCATGCATTTCTGCCCAGAAGTGCGAAAACACATTTCAGCCAGGGTATGAAAAATGAGAGCTGTACTGTTCATAAGGAGGTGTGGAACAATGCCAGTGTTGAAAATCTGGACTGAAAATCGTAAAAATTAGTGAACCTATGAGGGTGCATGGAAACTGCGCAATGCACACTCATAACACAATCATTTTATGGACTTCTGTCTCCAGATTTTCAACATAGCCATTTTAAGACCTCTGCTCATGAACAGTGTCACTGCGATTTTCTTAATCTGTCCCTAACATTGATTTCATGCACCAACCGTGCCATTGGGCGCTACATGCGCAAAAACACATTTTGGGCAAGATATGAAAAATGACAGCTGTACTGCTCATAAGGAGGTGTGGTAAAATGGTAATGTGGAAAATCTGGAGTGAAAATATTAAAAATTTGCAAAGTTATGATGCGTGCATCGGAAGTGAGCAACTCATGCTCATGAAACAGTCATTTTTGGGAATTTTTTCACCAAATTTTCAACATAGGGTTTTGGGGGGTGTACCTCATGAACTGTCACACAGTCATTTCTTTAGCTGGTCCCAAAAGTTGGTTCCATGCCATGACCGTGAAATCACCTTTTGGGACTGAATAACAAAATGACAGTGACAGAATTCATGATGTGGGGCCCCAAGAACCCCATGTTGATAATTTGCTGAAACAATTCCCCAAAATGGCTGAGATATGCACTAAAGTTGAAAAAACACATTATGCCATTATACGACTTACCAGCATTTCTTCAGATCGTGGTCAGCTTTGAAGAGTGCAGACGTGTTCCTGGTCAACTGAAGATTGTCGTGCCAGACTCCGGAGGTATGTATGGGGTGAGGGGTATAGGGAGGTGGATGCACAGAGGGTGGTCATGGGTCGGGGCAAGATGATCAATGAGGGACAGTTTTTTACTTTTCAGGTGTTTCTTTTCTTTTTAGGAAGATGACGCGGAGCTTGTGCCATGCTGGGGTGGGATCCCAGCATGGCTGCTGGAAGATTTTTGGGGGGTGGTTAGTGGAGACGACGGGGGATTGGGAACCCCCATTGGCCATACAGATGTTTGTCATGCTGGGGTGGGCTCCCAGTGTGGCAACTGGAAGTCTGGTGGGGCACGGAGCCAAAGGGGGATTGGGCACCCCTGTCAAGCATACTGTGTGCTGTGGGGGGGTGCATGAGCATGCTGGGGTGGGCTTCCAACGTGCTACTTGAGTATTTGGGGAGGGGGGAGAGTAGACACAAAGGAAGCTGTCTATGACAGCTGTTCAGGATGCAGTGCTGCTTGTAGGCACTTTGCATACTGTCGATGGCAGTATGTAAATTACCTGCCGACACCAGTACGCAAATTGCCTAAACGTTACAACCACTAATTGCAGCGGTTTTTCACTTTCAACTATACGCCACTGTATTCTGAGCAGTTGCCATAGACAGCTCGGACATTCATTGGTGTGGTGTGGCCACACCTGTAGAAGGAAGCAAGGCATTGAAAGTGGGGGAGGCATACCTATGAAAACTAGTATGGTGGCACTATTTTTCTTGCACATGCGTGCAAGCAAACATAAAAATGGATGTTTTACATCATTTTGCAGGTCAAGGATACAATTTGGAATATGTGTTTTGTATATGAAATGATAGTCAAAAACTGGGAGGAATGGTAAACTATTACTACTGCCCTTTTTTGAAGCGGATATTTTGAAAAGAAGATCTTTTTATAAATGCAAAGGACTCGTGTTTTTTCACTGTTCAATGGTACTGGTAACGAATATGTTCAAATCACTTGTTAGGGTGATTGGTGGTAGAGCACCTTCTATGTTTCATTAAACATTGTGTGAATCATGGGTAGAAAAGTATTTGAGCACAAGTTATTGATTAATTCACTAGTCTCTGATGAAGCCCATGTGTTGTATGGGTGAGCATTAAGATAGCAGTGTTTAACACTGCACCTGCTATGTGCATCGTTTGGGAAGAGGATTAAAAGAATGATTTAAACCACAGTTTTTGAAGAATCAGGCAGTGGTGAGTGCTTTCTACTAACTTTGAGAACTGTTAAGATTCTTGCTTCGTATGATGACTTGTAAAAAATAAATATTTTTTTGTATGGGGAATCAATGTATTTCAATGGGGTTTTTAACTTTGGTGCATAACTTTGCAATTTCTGCATATTCTGTCACCAGATTTTCAACATGGCCTTTTTGAGACACCACCTCATAAACAACATCATTGGAATTATGCAGATCTAGACAGAAAGGTGATTTCATGTTCACATGATAAAATCATCTTCCAGGCATGATTTGAGAATGTTCACCACTTTTGTTCATCAGGTGAGGTCATAAGAAGGCTTTGTTGAAAGTTTGTGGTCAAATATGTAAAAATGCCAAAGTTATGTGCATGCACTGAAATTATGTTACACTCACTCATAACTTTGGCAATTTTAAATATTTTGACTCAAAATTTTCAACAAAAGCATCTTTTTACACCACCTCATGAACGTGACAGTTGTCATTTTTCAAACCCTGTCCAAACTGTGTTTTCACACTAGTGATGTGCAATGGTGTTGCATTAACATGAAATCATGTTTTGGGGTGATTTCAAAGTTTTTATTACTAGGTTCATGAGATGGGGTAATAAGAAGGCTATACTAACAATGTCATCCCTATCTCACTGCAGACAGTATTGTGCAGTGGTTTAAGGCTCTGAGCTGCAAATCTGGAGACCTGAGTTTGAATCTCATAGCCCTCACTTGCATACTGTGTGACCCTAAGCAAGTCATAACTTCCCTGTGCTCCCAGGTTGCACCTGTAAAAACTTTCAGCCTAGTGTGTCTCTCCTGGTTAAACAATTAAAAAATGCAAGTGCAGGGCCCTCTGGGACTTGTAACTCACACCAACATATATGTACACATCTAAGGAGGGATGGACGCGCAAGACCCAGAGGGCCTTGCTCCAAAGACAATTGAGGATACAAATATGCTTTCTTAAAAAGTAAGGACATTTTTACAAAAACTTTGTGAATGCACTAGTTAGGGCTGAAGCAACAAAGCTAGGAAATGTGGTGTTAGCGTTTCCAACCCTAACACCCTAACCACCAGATAGCAACAGGAAAAAAACATTGCCGTTCACCTCTCCTGTGTCTTCGCTAATCTGGGCGTGGCTTTGCCTCAGGATTGTCAGCCCTAACACTCATCCCATTCTCATATACTCTACACATCTCAGCTTCTCTCATGGTTGAATGGGGTGAGGTTAAAGGTACACCCATTTCCAATTAGCGAAGACACTGGAAAAGTGAAACAGTAATGGTTTTTACTGTTGCTCTCTGGTGAGTAGAAGTAGAATGTTAGGGTTGGAAACCCTAATGGCACATGTCCCTACTTTTCTTGCTTCAAGCATAACTAGTGCATTAATGACATTTTAGCAAAGAATATATTATAGGGGTGTTGTCACGCCCCTAAAGTTAGGGTTGTAGTGGCACTTCAATGTTAAATCCCATTTTTTGCACTTTAATAACTTCACAGTGGAGCAAAAGATATGCATGAAATCAAGCATGCATGGTTTTGCATGGTAGATCTCTGGATTTACCAAATCTCACTCTGGTCATATGTGTGGATTCTGAGATACAGGTACTGAAGAAAGTACATTTTTCAGGATTTTTCCTATTGGTTTAAAAGGAATTTCTGTCAACTTGGCTAGTGCCCAGACAGTTTGGAATTTGGGTCTGAAATTTTCTGATTAGAAAGGGGCTGGCCCACAGATGTTCCTTTTGCTTGTTTAGTGAAAAAATATTAATTCATTTCAAAGTTATTTAATTTAGAAATTTTGAATACGCGATTCTGATCATGCTCAGTAAGCACCAAGAAATAGCTGTATGAAACAAAAACCTTTTTTTTTTCTTATAGACATCATCCTTTCTCACTTACGGAAAATCTTTTTTGTTTGGTTGCCATCTTGTTTTCAGTTTTTTACATGAAATTCCAATTTAAAAAGCCTATAAAATGACATTCTACAGTTCAAGCATCACATGAATGCTGCTTATCTGGACTGCATTAGGTAGATTCTGCAGTCAACTGTTTGGTAAATGGCCTGAAATATTGTTTTTTACATTTAAATAATTTTTTCATCTCTAGCTAACACTGAAAAAGATGCTTCTATTTGTCCGATGGGTCCTGATCCCTTATTTGTTTCATGTCAACTGGCCTAGCTGACACACTCTTTGGAATGTTGGACTGAAATGTATCTGGGTAAAAGGACCTGGGAACAAATGTATCTTTTGCTGTTTGGTGAAAAATGTTACTCCTTTCTCCAGTTATTGATCTTTATTTTAACTTATTTGTCTTTTATCATGAGTCACACTATAAACAAAGATTCTTTTTCATAAAATGACTCTAGGGAAAAGACTGTTTTTTTTTGTTAAGAAAATTTTCTTTTTCTCCCATCGGCATGTTTTCCATGGTATCTAATTGCACCCCCCCATCCATGTGCTTATGTCTCATTTTCCCTGGTGTTTATTGGCACCCCATCCCCCAAACCCATAACTATTGTTCTTTGCTTTAATCCCTGGTTTCAAGTGGCACCCCCCCAGCCTCCAATTTCATCACTGCTATGTTTTATTTTAATCCCTGGTGTCTAGTGGTACCCCCACCCTTCGATCCTGTCCCAATTATGTTTAATAATCCCTGGTGTCTAGTGGTACCTCCCACCCTCTGATCCCACCCCTATTATTATTTATTTAAAATCCCTGGTGTCTCGTGGTACCCTTCACCCTTTGATTGCTCTCTCTCCTATATTTATGGTGTCTAGTGGCTCTAGTAGCACTAGTGGCACCCCCCATCCTTGTAGACCAGCAAAAGAAAAGAAAATGGTCTCACACTAATCTGATCCACCACACCCACCTCACACTCAGCATCCACTACTCTACACACCCCAGTGCACCCAATCCATACCCTCACTCACCTGGAGAGGTGACAGGGTAAAGATCTACTCTACAATCAAAGATGCATCTTGCTGCTGGAACCACAAATTAGAATATGAGAAACTAAGGTAACTGCAGTTCTCACTCTAAAAATTGAAAACTAAAATTAAGGGGGTCAGACTTGCAAATGACAAGGCAGGGAACACATCAAGTGAGACCTGTCATTCCAGCTGATTTCTTTCTTATTTGTTTTGAAAAATAGTGTCTTTTCATTTATTTGCTTCACAGTTTAGTTGGGAATTACCTTACTGAGCAGAACAGTGTTTATTTACTTATCTTGTGACATGGGAGTTGGCTACTGGTACCCCTCAATGGCCATAAACGTTACTGTATGTGGAGGGACTGCCAGTGCAAGAAGTGCAGCCTGACTGCTGAGAGGTAGAAGGTGATGGCAACGCAAGTGAGGAGAGCAATTTATAAATTATTGTTGGGTGTTGTACTATATGAAGAAAAAAAAGGAAAAAAAAGTCCCAACATCTGCATGCCAGTCGAGGGAAAGAAATATATGTTATCTCATGGACCAAGAAAATAGCAGTCTACAGGGAAATGGTAACCATATTTGTATGTTTACACAAAATAAAACATTAAAAAAATCACAGCACCTTGGTAACAGTTTCCCTGTCGACTGCTGTGTTTTTCCTTCCAAAAATATACAAGAATCCCTATATAGGGAGTCCTGAGATATTGCTATCTGGAGGGAGAGACTTGAAATGGCAGTTCTTGAGGTGTGTTGCCACATTCGATTGTAAATGTTGTCTTGTGTGTCTCAAAGGCTGTTTGTCATGGAAGATGAAATTCCAGCAGTCAGATGCATCAAGTGAGACCTGCCTGTCACTCCAGCTGACTTTCTTCTTATTTGTTTTGAAAAATAGTGGCTTTTCATTTATTTGCCTCACAATTTACTTTGTAATTACTTTGCCAAGCAGAACAGTGTTGTTTTAAGCCTTATCTTATGCCATGTGGAAGTCGGCTACTGGTCACCCCTCAATGGCCATAAACGTTACTGTATGTGGAGGGACTGCCAGTGCAAGAAGTGCAGCCTGACTGCTGAGAGGTAGAAGGTGATGGCAACGCAAGTGAGGAGAGCAATTTATAAATTATTGTTGGGTGTTGTACTATGAAGAAAAAAAAAGAAAAAGTCCCAACATCTGCATGCCAGTCGAGGGAAAGAAATATATGTTACTCATGGACCAAGAAAATAGCAGTCTACAGGAAATGGTAACCATATTTGTATGTTTACACAAAATAAAACATTTAAAAAAATCACAGCACCTTGGTAACAGTTTCCCTGTCGACTGCTGTGTTTTTCCTTCCAAAAATATACAAGAATCCCTATATAGGGAGTCCTGAGATATTGCTATCTGGAGGGAGAGACTTGAAATGGCAGTTCTTGAGGTGTGTTGCCACATTCGATTGTAAATGTTGTCTTGTGTGTCTCAAAGGCTGTTTGTCATGGAAGATGAAATTCCAGCAGTCAGATGCATCAAGTGAGACCTGCCTGTCACTCCAGCTGACTTTCTTCTTATTTGTTTTGAAAAATAGTGGCTTTTCATTTATTTGCCTCACAATTTACTTTGTAATTACTTTGCCAAGCAGAACAGTGTTGTTTAAGGCTTATCTTTATGCCATGTGAAGTCGGCTACTGGTCACCCCAGAAGAGACCACAAGTGCTACTGTTTGTGGGGACTGCCAGTGCAAGAAGTGCAGCCTGATCACCAAGAGGCAGCGGGTAATGGCAGCACAGGTGAGGAGAGCAATTCATAAATTATTGGATGTTGTACAAACAAAAAAAAAAAGAAAAAAACAGACTTCCAATATCTGCATGCAGGTCGAGGGATAGAAATATAAGCTATCTCATGGACCCAAGAAGGCACTGAGTCAAAACATCAACAACCAGAACAGTGCTGTCAAGAACCAGGTGGCAAAAATGCTGGCTTCTTTGTTTTTGCAGGGGGCTCTGCCCCTGCACCCCTCAACGCAGAGGGCTCTTCCTCCATTACACCCCAGACTAAAGGATTCTCATTCCAGGGCGAAGCAGGTCAGATGGCAAGATGAAATGTGTGGGGCAGTAGAATACTGTTTCCATGGCCTCTTGTTAAAAAATACAAACCCCCAAACACCAAAATCTAAGGAGACCAGGATTAGAGCCCTGGTCTCAAATGTCACATGACTGAGCTGCTCTATACTAACATACTATTTGCCAGCAGATTAGGCCTTATGGTCTATCAAGTCTGCTCGAACCTAGATCCTTAGTTGGGTGCCGAGACCCTCCCATCCCTTGTGCTCCAGAAACCCCTATCATCCATCCCCACCCCCTCCGGGACAGGCCATCATCTGATACATCCACTTTCTGTGTCTGTCCCACCTCTCTTAAAGCTCTCCACTGTGGATCTCTGAACCAGCTCACCAGGCAGAGCATTCCAAGGGTCCACCACCCTCTCAGTGAAAACCTCCTCCTCTTTTCCCCTCACCCTTCCACCTTCCAACTTCAAACCATGCCCTCTGGTGACGCTCCCTGCTTTAGTCTAAAGATCCCCTCCATGTTTACCTATTTATTCCCTTGAGGTACTTGAAGACCTCGATCCTTGTCCCCCTGTCTCTCCTCTCCTCCAATGAAAACAGGCCAGAGCTCCTCAAGTCTGTCTCATAGTCAAATCCCTAGCCCTCGTATCATCTTTGTTGCCCTCTCTGTACTCTCCAGGAGCTGTATGTCCCTCTTCAAGTGGGTCTCCAGTACTGTACACAGTACTCAAGGTGTGGTCTAATCAGTCCATTGTACAGTGGCAGAATCACTTCCTTGCTCCTAGAGGTGATCCCCTTGCGATGCATCCCAACATCCTGTTTGCCTTGCTAGCTGCTCTCTGCACTGCTCAGTGTTATTCATACATGTATCCACCATGACCCTAGGTCTTTTTTCCCTGTTGAGGCTTCAGCACCTCCTCCCAGGGTGTACCTGTGTTTAGGAGTTTCCCCGACCAAGATGCAACACCTTGCACTTGGTGATATTGAAATTTAATTTCCATGTGTGAGCCCAGCTTTCCAGGGTGTCCAGGTCCCTTGCAGGGCCAACCTCCCTCTTCTCCCTCAACTACTGCTCCCATCTTGGAGTCATCCATGAAGATCATTTCACACCCTATACCATCCCTGATGTCTGATATGTATGCATTAAACAGGATTGGACCCAGGCAGCCCTGTGGTACCCATCTACCAACCTCTGTAGGGTTCGAGAGCTCCTCACAGACCACTACCTCTGAGTGCGTCCAGCTATCCAGTTTTCAATCCATCTGACCATCAAAGGGCCTACTCCTAACCCCATCAGTTTCTCCACCAGACCATTGTGGGGGACAGAGTCAAACGCCTTGCTGAAGTCCAAGAATAATACATCCACAGGCTTACCCCTATCCAGTTCTGATGTTACCCATTCATAGAACTCTACAAGGTTGGTTTGACATGATCTACCTGGCACAAACCCATGCTGCCGACTATCCAGACCTCCCACCTCCTCAAGTAAACCCCAATCGTTCCTTTAGTATACTCTCCATTAATTTTCCCACCACCGAGGTTAAACTGATGGGTCTATAGTTTCCTGGTACTTCCTTCGACCCCCTTTATGGATTGGTACCACATGTGCCTCTCTAGCCAATCCCTAGGTACCCTCCCTGTCTCAAGTGACCTGTTGAAAAGCTCCGCCGAATTGCAGCCAGTATGTCCGCCAATTCCCATAGTACTCTCGGATGAATGCCATCCATTGGGAGATTTGTCTTTCTTTAGGGCCTTGAGGGCAAACCACACCCTTTTGGTGGGGATGGCATCATCCGTCCCCTCCACCTTACTGGTCTTTTTATCCTTATCCAGATGTGACACCCCTGGGGTACCTTTCCCTCCCTTTTGCTCCATTTCTGCTGCTCCCCTGATCCCACTCCCTGCCGCTTCTATCCCCTTTGTGCCTTGCTTTGTAGATATCCCATCCCCCTCCCTAGTGAACACAGAGGCAAAGTACTCGTTAAATACCTCTGCCTGGTCCCTCGCCTCTTCCACCCACCCTCCTTCTGATCTCAATCTGCTGAGATGGCCCTTAGTTTTTCTCCGCTCCCCAATGTACCGGAGGAACCCCTTTTCCCTCCATGTATCCCCTGTGCCAGCCGCTGCTCTTTACTGGACTTTGCTCCCCTTACCATACGGGTGACTTTTCTAGATGCAAGCTGGTACATTTCCTTATCTATCCCTCTTGTTGTTTTTATATTTTTTTGTAAGCCGCCTTCTTTCTCTGACTGCTACCTGGACCTCACTGGACCACCAGCATGGTTTATGTGACCTTGCTCCTTACGTTTCAACTTAGCGCAGATCCTGACTGCCTCATGAAGTCCCTGTTTATGACCTCCCATCTCCTTTCCACACTTGTTGTTGAGGTAATCCCCTTCAAGTGATCCTTGAGAATATTTCCCATGCCCATAAAGTCTGCCCCCCTGATGTCCACTGCCAGTGTCCTAGATCTCACCCCCACTCCCCAATGCTTATTTGAAACCAGACAGTATTGTGGTCACTCCCAGTCAGGGGGTCCTGTACAACCATGTCCCTTACCAGATCCCCATCTGCCAGAACCACATCCAGGACATGCCCTCCTTGTGGGCTCCATCACATGCTGTGTTAAGAACACATCCTGGAAGCCATCCAGCAGCCTCTGCTCCTTGGCCACCTTAGAGGACATGGTTCCCCAGTTAGTACCTGGCATATAAGGTCCCCATCAACACCACTCCTTCCTTTTGGACCACACTGGGCAATGATGTTGTCCAGCAAACCATCCTCTAGAACATCACTCATCCCGGGGGCCTATGCTACACCCAGCTTGACCTTATCTCCTGCTGGGGATCGTGGAGTGACCCATAAGGCCTCCACGTTTCCTCTGCCTCTTCTACCATAGCAATTTCTATGTCATCTCTAATGAACATAGCCACTCCACCCCTCTGCCCTCCTTTCTATCCTTCCTAAGCATAGTGTACCCCGTACATTTAGGTCCCAGTCATGGTTTTGTTGGCCCGTTTCCGTGACTGCCGCCACATCCACCCTCCCTCGAGACAGCATGGCCTGGAACTCTGGCAACTTGTTTCCCCAAACTCCTGGCATTTAACACTAACACTCACCCCTTACTAACACTAACCCCACCCCTTACTAGCACTAACCCCCCCCTTATACCTCAGCCCTCCACACCAGAGGAGCAACTCGGCCAGCCTCTTGGATTCTGGTGCCCTTTTCCACTGTCAGCACCACAGACAGTGACCTGGGAAGTGCTTACTGCAAGTGCTGTAACTCCCCTCTTGCTGTCCATGGTAGCGCTATACAGACTAGAGCTCTGTTGACTAGCGCTATTCTGGTAGTGCTAGCCTAGTGGATTACCACTCAAGAAAACAGCAGACTAAAGGGAAATGGTTATCATATTTATATTGTTTACACAACATAAAAATAAAAAAAATCACAGCACCTTGGTAATAGTTTCCCTGTTGACTGCTGTGTTTTTCTTCAAAAATATACAATAATCTCTGTATAGGAGCCTAAAATATTGTTAACTGGAGGAGACTTGAAATGGCAGTCCTCGAGGTTGGATGCCACGCCCAGCTGTAAATGTTGTCTTTGTGTGTCAAAGGCCAGTTTTCATGGAAGATAAGTTGCAGCAGTCAGAATTATATAGTGTTGTATTTGAGTAATTTACAGTATTTTATGGATACAATGTTTTATTCAGCTTGTTTTATTTCAGTTACATTTTTGGCATGTGGTAGTTTCATTTTCTATAACTAAAGCATTAAACACATTGCCAGTTTTGATCTGTAGGGCTCTTGGGTCTCCAAGTGTATCATTTTGTATCATCTTTGAAAAGTAGTGTGCTCACCTTGAAGATGAATAACATTTTAAAATCAATGAATTTGGTTGTATTACTGTGCTCTTCTGAATTTTGTAGAAGTGAAATGTTTGATGAAAATGTAGACAATATTTCCAGTCATGTTCTGTGGTAATTTTCACTAATATAAAATTGAATTACATTTGGGGGAGTTGATGATGTCTAAAATGGTATGCTATAAAAAAAATTTAAAATAAACAAAAATAATTAAAACAAATTACATCTTTTTTAACAGGTGCAGTAAAACCAATCATTTTATAACCACTTGTATTTCCACTTATAACATAAGTCTGTAAAATAAGAAATTTGTTCTTTGAAGTATTCAGTTTGGTAAAAAAACTCTATACATTTATAGCAAATAAAGGAATATCATATAACACTGAACACATTTAGTCTTTTAATTGGAATCTTAAATATATTTTAGTTTTTACTGGTATTTATATATATGTATGCATCTAAAGACTGATAGGAGCACAGGGCCTGGAGACTCTAGCCTCCATAAACAAATAAGGATACATTTACACTAACCAAAAAGTAAGTAAATTCTTTGCAAACACTGTGTTAATGCACTACTTAGGGCTGCTGTGACAAAAGTAGGGAAATGTGGCTTTGGATTGCCAACCCTAACTCTCCACCCCCACCCAGCAGGCAGCAACATGCTTGGGGTTTGCCTTGGGGTTGTCAACCCTAACGCTCACTCCATTCTCATATGCTGTTTCCATCTCAGCTTATTTACTCAAGGAATGGGGTGAGCATTATGAGTGACAATTCCAAGGCACACCCCACACCTGTTGCTGCCTCCAGGTTGTGGTGACTGCATTTCCCTACTTTTGTTGTGTTTACCCTAACTAGTGCATTAATGAAGTTTTTGCAAAGATGATATATATATATATATATATTAGAGGCAAAAAACTCCATTTAATGCATTAGTTAGGGTTGTTCCTGGCGACAAAAGTGAGAAGTGCTGTTGGGGTTGAAAACCCCCTTGGACCCCCTGCCCCGCCCCAGCCGGCATTGGGGTGCGATTAGGATCGTCAGCCCTAACTCTCACCCCATGACATGTGTAAAGCAGCAGAAGTATAGGAGAATGGGTGAGAGTTAGGACCACCATCCCAATGCGACCCCAATGTCGGTTACTGGGGGAGAGGGCGGGAGTCCAAGGGGGGTTTTCAACCCTAACAGCGAATTTCCTCACTTTTGTCGCTGTGGAACAACCCTAACTAATGCATTAAATGGAGTTTTTTGCCTCTAATTTCCCTTCTTTTTGAGAATGATAACGAGAAATAGTGAATGTAATGCAGCGGCGGGAGCGCGGGGCCCTCCGCCACATGATGTGTTGTGGCATACTAACAGGGACAGCAACGCAAACAGAAATGCTAACAGTGGCACACATGGTAACACAAGCATGAATGAGAACAGAAAGGGTAACGCACATGGTGGCGTAGACGGGAATGGTCTGCCACGTGATGTGTTGTCACATAGTAACATGGTGCCTGCAAACAGAAATGTCAATGGGCATGGTGATGTAAAGTGAAACAGTAAGATAAACAGTACTGTAGACAGAAATGGCAAAAATA
Source organism: Neoceratodus forsteri (assembly GCA_016271365.2). Taxonomy (NCBI): domain Eukaryota; kingdom Metazoa; phylum Chordata; order Ceratodontiformes; family Ceratodontidae; genus Neoceratodus; species Neoceratodus forsteri. The sequence goes on along the minus strand of CM057449.1, from coordinate 768,680,407 downwards.
ACAGAAACACAAGTGCAAGTAAGCATAAGCGATAGCAGCACATGGTGGTGCAGGCGTCAATGGTAAGTGAAGCGGGTATGGATCCGCAAGTGGAAAGGGCAACAGTAACAGTAATGTAGCGCGCACAGGCTGGTTTTCCCCAAAACCTGCATTGAGAAAGACAGTGAGTACAAATAATATATGCAAAATAATGAGTATCGCGCAGAAAATGAGATCTTGGAATACTAAATACATTATATCTCAGGAACTTTCTGACGTGAGAAAAAAATTTAAAAGTCATATTATTTACAACTGCCTAGCTAATTGAATCTTAGCCCTAGGAGGCTAGAAATTTTCAAACGAAAAGTCCATATCTCGCACCGTTTCGAGATCTGACGGGCCCTGAAAGGCACGGCGAACGCCGTAATATTATCCTATGGGAAAAAAAGAAAAGTTCGTGCGCCATAACTTTGCCTCCCTGTAATGTTTTTTTCACCAAACTACTGAAAGGCACATCTGTGGGCTGTTGGCTGTCTTCCTTCCAAATTTCAGGAAAAAAGACCAAACCGTTATTTTGCAGCAGGGCTCCAAATGATTTCTGTTAAGTGTCGGGCGCCGTAATGTTATCCTATGGGAAAAACCGTCAATTTTGGAGTGCCGTAACTTTGCCGCCATGTGATATTTTTTCACAAGCTACTGAAAGGCACATCTGTGTACTGTTGGCTGTCTTCCCTCCAAATTTCAGGAAAAAAGACCAAACCGTTATTTTGCAGCAGGGTGCCAAAGGATTCCTGTAATGCTTCGGGTGCCGTAATGTTATCCTATGGGAAAAACTGTCAACTTTGGAGTGCCATAACTTTGCCGCCATGTAATATTTTTTCAATACAACACTGAAAGGCAGATCTGTGAGATGTCAGCTGCGTTCCTTCCAAATTTCAGCCCAAAACTCACAACGGTTATTTTGCAGTGCAGTGCCAAAGAATTGCTGTCATTTTCCCACAGACTAGAAAATTACTGTCGCAATTTGCGAAAGCTTTCACAAAAATTTGCGACACTTTCGTGAGCACGAAAGTAATTTGTGAAAGTACTTTTTCCAGAAATTTGAAAAACATATTTCTGGGGTGTTTTACCACAAAATAAAGACATGGCAAGCATTCTCAGGGCCCGACTAGGTGAATACAAAAAAAATTAGGTTGCTAGAGGGTCCCAAATTTAAATGCCAACCATTTTTCTGATCACCAACTGAAAACAAAATGGCTGATTTGCGAAAGTAACAGGCCCATTTGCGAAAGTAAAAATGCATTTGCGAAAGTGTTGAACTTTTTGTTAACTTTTCCCATTGACTTATAATGGGAAACTGTTTTTTGAATAACTTTTGAACCGTTTAATATTTTTTCATGAAATCTTCAAAAGGCACATCGGGGACCCTGGCTGCAACGTTTCCTGAAGATTTTGGTCCGTCACATCAAACCAGATGACCGTGTAGCCGACTCACAGAATTCCAGAAGGTATAAACGCATGACAGATCACACTTAATAACTCCACAGCCATATATCCAACCAGTACAAAGCTTGGCAGATCCCAAGGCCTATGGTTCTTGATCATAAATTCCAAATTTCAGGCAAATCCATCAAACAGTTGCAAAGTTATTAAGGTGCAAAGTTTGGGGTTTAACATAGAAGTGGCTCCTCAACCTAACTATGGTAGCACTACCGTGCTACCATAATATATATATATATATATCTAAATCTCTATATATATATATATATACATACACATATATATATATATATATATATATATATATATATATATACAAATTCTTTCAATCATTCTGATAAGACTCATACTTGTTTGACCCCCAAAAAAAAAGGAAAAGCCTGTTGGCTACACCAAGCAACACTAAAATCAGAAGTTGCTAGTAGTAACAATTACAAGTGTAAGCTATGAAAAAATAATATCTGTGAAAAAAGGAAGTATTGGAACTATTAAGAATAGGAACTAGGGGCTGGATTTTCAAAGCACATGACATAGGCACAAATACCAATTTTAGACATAGGCTATATTAAGTCAAATGCACCAAAATATTTACAGGAAATTCTCAGACATTTTGATTATTTGTGAGATTTCCTCCATTTACAGCAGAAATTGATGCCTACATCAGCTTTTTGATACATGCATAATTTTTGTGCATAGCTAGTAACACTTGTTACAAATTGATTGACTACCATTTCTGTAGTACACTGCAGTGTCACAAGTAATGCAATTATGCTCACAAAGTGATGCAAAGTTTGAAAATCCAGCCCTTAATAAATTGTCATAAATGCGTAGTGTAAACTGCACACAGTGATGTTTCTATGCTTTGAAATATTCCCATTGGCTATAGTGGTGGGATAGCACTAATAGAGATAGGGTTGAGTAGGCATTTCTATGTTAAACTCAGATTTTTTTCCTTAAAAATGTATCTGTCCCAGGACTGAATGATATAAAATTCAGCACACATATAGTCAGTGCCAGTATCTGGGGTTCCTGTGCTTTCAGTAACAGTCAGTTGGGCAGTTTGACAGTTCCCGAAGATGGAATATTCATAAAAATATGGTTTTAAGATCTTTTGTTTCTTTACCAGTATCACAGAAATGTAAAATGTTCACGTTTGCGAGGGTTTGGCACAAGGATGGTTCTTTGATAAATGCCTTTACTTAAACAAATTGTACATTTTAAATTAGTATGAAAATGAAATGTTATTTTCCCAAATGCAAATTTCCCTTTTGCAAAATGTTTCTTAACTGGATTTTTTGAAATAAGTATATGTCACTGCTGTTAGTTGGAACCCACTTTTCTGAGAAAAAACTTATGGTTTTGTGGGTATTCATGACCATGAAAACTGGGAAAACAATAAAAAATGTTGTGCATCAAAACCCCAAAAATCTGTTGGTATTTAATACTGAAACTTGTACTGGCAATAGTGTCAGGTGTAAGGTTGAATTTTTCAAGCATTTTCTTGGTAAAAAAATATATTTCTAAAATACAGTATTAATAAACTTAGATTGTTATGTGTGACAAGAAAGGTTCTGCTTTCATGATTCACCAACCCACTTCTGTAAGATCAAACTCCACTCTCATTAATAGTCTGAAAATGAAACAATATGAAGATAGTCTTGCAGGTCACAGGATCATAGACATGGGAAAACAAGGTGAAAATCATTGCACATCAAAACCACCACCACCAACAACAAATATGTTAGAACTTAAAAGTGTGACATGTATATGGTCAGTAGTGTAGGGTTTAAGGTTGATTCTGCAATCTGCAAGTTCTTTTGTTAAAATAATACTCTAAAATATTAATGCAATTTGGCAGAAGCATGTTATGTATCAGGTACTGCTGTCAACTAGTGAACCTTCTTTCATGACTGATGAACTGGCTTTCATGAGATATTGTACAATCTCACTTTCATGACATAATCTCTTGATAAGAAAAAGGTACACAGCTTTGTAGGACCATCTCTGTAACAAGTTGATGCAGACCAGTCCAGACATCTGCTACAATTCTGGTGCAATCTGGGTAATGATTCAGCTTCCATCAGACAACTCCTGAAGTCCACTACAGTTCTTGTGCAATGTTTGTGATGAGCTTTTGCTTCATGACTGACCCAGAGTGCCACTCATGAAGTCCCCTACAGATGTAGCACAATGTGTGTGATGATGTACCTGCCAGTCTGTGACAGGTCTTGTACAATCTATGTATGATTCACCTCCTAGTGCTACTTTGTGTATTGCACACAATATGCAAAGTAAATTACTGTAGCTATCAATCTCAAAAGAAGGAAATATAATTGCAAAAGCTATGTTAAAGACAAGTTTAGATTTCTTCTTAAAGGCACAAATGTAAGAAAAGTGATTTTTTCACCACCTTGATAAACCTGGCCCTTGATAGTGAAAAAAGTAACTCTACAAATTGTCACATTGGAAGAAAGAAGGGACCAGGGGACATGATAGAAGTCTTCAAGTACAAGAAGGGGTTAAATGGGAGAAGCAGTTAAGGTGTTCTTAAGGAAGGAGGAGGGGCAACTAGAGGCATGGGCGGAGAGCTGGAGGGAGATTCAGGAGAGAAAGGAGGAGGTGCTACTTCACTGAGAGGGTGGGTGGAGCCATGGAATGCACTGCCCAGGGGCTGGTGGAGGCAGAGATGGTGGAGGGTTCAAGAGGGATAGAATAGGTACAGGGAAGGGTTCTGTATGCAAGTCCTGTGCAGTGGGAATATCCAGGACTGGGAAGGGAAAAGCCAGAGAGGATGAGGGGGCAGCAAGATCAGCTCCCAGGATGGGAGCTGACCAAACGAACAGACACCAGAAAGACTGTTTGGCCTATTCTGCTGGCATTTGAGTATGTTAGTACTGATGCAAGCCTCTAGACCCCCATGTTCTCTTTTCCTTTGGAATACATTTCCTCAGAGAACCAGAGTTAAACTAAAAAAATATGTATTCAATATGATTATGGTTAGCTGAGGAAAATAATGTCATGCCCCAAACTGTGAAAATGCATACATAAAATCAACTACTATCTGCTGTTCATGACAAGGCCAATGATGAAGGAAATAGACATTTTTATGTATGGCACTGTGCTGACAAGTCTGATGTTCATTGGCTTCTTATTTAGGTCAACGTGCATCAGTTGTGCAATTGAACTGCCTCTGGAGCATGAAATTTAATTCCCCTTAACATGGTCAGCAAGACTGATTGAGGCTATCTTTACTTGTTGGCTTCCATAATTTTGAGAGCATGATTTTGTGTGTGTGTGTGTGTCAGTGATCTTTATAGTTCTTTTAACTGTGCTTGGTTTATGTAACAACTTGCTTACATGTGATTTTTCTTTTTGTTTGTAGTGACTTGACTCTTTAAACACTGCAATCTAACTTCTGAACTACTAGGATTTAAAGATCACTGGTCACATAAAATATGTCTCTTCACTTTAATAAATTTAATTCAGTGTCATTTCTATTTATGGTTAAGGCCCATTGAGCAGAGCTCATTTGCAATGGGGACCCAGTAATACAGGTTACACATAACTTCAATTAAATTTACTATATATATATATATACATATATATATATAGATATGCATGTAACATATATATATATATTTATATATATATATATATGCATGTAACATATACTTCAATGTGTGGTACATAGCTCAGTGCTGTGATACATAAGAGCTGGGTAAGATATGGTTGGTACTTAGATACATTAGAGCAGGATTGGTACATAGTCAGTGCTTGTAGTACATAGGAACTGGCTGAGGTATGATTGGTGCTTAGAACATTTTGAGCTGAATGAGATATGGTTGATGTTAGAAACTGATCTTTTGACTTTCTTTATATCCCACCTTTGTCACGATGCTTAGTACGTTTAGGATTGAAGGCCCAGCATAAGATGTGATATGAGTGCTGGAGGAGAAGGAGGAGGAGGAGGCAGGGGTCGATGGAGGGTGAGTCCAACTCACTACGTGAGGAGAAAAAGCTGAAACATATGTAGAGGATGGGGAGGGCTATTTCCCCTACTGAAATACAGGCAGAGCCTTCATTCAGTGTGTGGTACACAGCTCAGTGCTGTGATACAAAGACTGGGTAAGACATGGTTGGTGCTTAGATATGTTACAGCTGGATTGGTGCATAGTCAGTGCTTGTAGTATGTAGGAACTGGATGAGGTACGATTGGTGCTTAGAAAATTTGAGCTGGATGAGATATGGTTGATGTTAGAACTTCATCTTTTGGCCTTTCTCTATATCCCCCTTTTTGTGCAATGTTTGGTACATGTAGTACTGAAGGCCCAAAAAAGAATGTAATTACCAATGTGATTACATTCTCCAACTCCAGAGAGTGTGGCCTGTAGCATACAGGAGAGGAATAACCCCCTTAGGGGGAACCTCCGAAGACCCATGGATACTGACTTGCCCATCCTCTGGGCATACTAGAAGGAGAGTAATCCTAAGCTAGGCAAGTATTGATAAGTTATCTTAACACTAGATTCAGAGTGTTGGTTGAAGAGGCATATCCTGAGTTTGACTGCTAGCAGGCAATCCTAGAAGATGAGGTACTGGTGAAGGAAGAGTCCACCATGGAGAGACAATAGCTTATGAGGTTACGAATCCAAGTCTGTAATATCCATAGGTGCAGAAGATGAGGAATTGGCATAGTCAGGCAGCTTGGCTAGTGGCTGTTCACTAAATCATGTCTTGGAAGGGTGAGAATGAGAAACAGGTCGATGGTCAATCCTAGAGCACAATGAAGGAAGAAGTCCATTCTAGAAGATGTAATGGATTATGGTGAACAAGCAGCCAGGCCCTCTTGTGGGATGGAGTAGAGAAAGTGCAGATCCACGTGATCCAACATAGCATAGTTCCAGTAGAGAAGGCACCAGTCCTAGCGGGGTGGAAGCAGGAATGAGGGGTGCAGGCAGCCAGGCCACCTTGTGTGGTGAAGAGGAGATAAACCTCCAGGCCCCCTTTTTTGGGGATGAAACAGGAATGTGTACAGCAAACAGATAGGCCCCTTTTTGTGGGTGAAGTAGGACTGTGTTGAATAGGTTGCCAGGCCCTCTTGCGGGGTGAGGCAGAATATATGGCAAACCCTGCACTGTCCAAGATTGCATAGGTTCCAGTAGAGTTAGTGAGACCCCCATGTGGGTCATCCGATGAGATGGAATGTGGATGAGCAAGCAGCCAGGCCCTATTGCATGGTGAAACCAGAGGCATGGGTGGAGCCTACTAGGTCCGCTAGTGCATATGCTACAGTACTAAGGTGAAACCCCATGTAGGTTGGCCAAGGTGAAATGGAATGCGTGGCAAGCACCAGCCCTCCTGGCAAGGTGAAACCATTAATTGGAAAAGATCTCCCAGGATAATCATGGTGGAGACCCATATGGAGCAGTATCTTCAAAGCTGTCAGGAGGGCAGCGGAGGTAGGATCAACCAAGTTTTTGTTGACAGGGAGCAGAGCTAGGTACAGTCTGGCAAGACAGTAAGACAGCTGTCTATGCACAGTACAAGTATAAATGCAGGAGAAGGCTAGATGTCACTGGTAGAATTCCCAGTCCTGTTGTCAGGGTCAATGATGAGCAAGAAGTCAACGTTGAGACTGAGGTTCCGGCAGAGTAAGATTCAGCTCTAACAATGCTTGGATGAAGGATGATGGTTATTCAATGACCAAGGTAGCAGGAAGCGAAGCGGTTGTAAAGCATACAATTACAGTCAGCATAAGTAAGGAATGGATTGCAACTGTAGCAAATCATTTTAGGACAAAGAATCAAGAAGAAGAATTGGTCAGAGTTTTGCCAAGCAAGGAATGAGATGATGAGGTGGGAGTCAGTGCAATTGGGAGGCTTGATTGGAGCCATAATCCTGTGAAGCAGGTTGTGGTAGAGTTCTTCATGAGATGGAGAATTGTCTCAGGATGCCCAAGAATTGAAGTATACTCTATGGAGATGTCCAGCATAGAAGTTGGGTTGGAACTGGACTGAAGAGGGTGGATTGTTGTAGAAGCAAAAAGGAATTGTGATGTAGAGTAGGCCCGGACTTGGGCTAGCTGAAGCATTGGTCTGATGCAGGTCTAGGTATGCAGTGGTCGATGCTTGAAACGATCGAGTGTTCTCAGGTGTACAGTCTAAGGAAGACGAGATCTGATTGGGATCTGCTGTAGTGAGGATGGAAATGTGGTTGAGGAGGGAGAATGCTTCTTGAGAGCATGAATGATTTGGGATGGTGAAACCCACAAGTGGGTTCACCAGCACTACTTATGAAATGCTCCAAGGTAGGTGGGGTGAAACCCCTCGTGATTCTGCCTGCAGCGACATGAAGTATATTTGAGCTATGGTAGAGCTTCCTCATGGGGCATGCAGTGTTGCTGTGTCAGGACCTCACATGGTCAGCCATTGCCATGAAAAGCTGGACGAGTTGAAGATGGTGGACCCCCATGGTCTGCCATTGCAGAAGTAGGTACAATCCAATGTGAGGATGACAAGACTCCTAGAGGATCCACATGTGGCAGGGAAGGAATCTGTGTGCGATGAGAAGAGGTTCTATCATGGGCATGGTTATTAGGATGGCGGGACAGGAGGTCCACTTGCACATTAGTAAGCATAAACGAATGAACTGTTCAAGGTTTTCTTGAAGTTGAGCTTAACAGGAGAATCCCATGCAGGAGGACTGGAGGATTAGAATGGCATGCCGGGAGGACATGAATAGGACATGTGAGGTTGGTAGCTAAAGCTGCAGAATTACAGGATTCATGGTTGCAGCATGTGTTGTGATGAAATGCCCATCCAGCAGATTTCTAGAAGGTCCACTAGAGGACATGTAGTAAGACAATAGAGTAGCCTGCTAGGCCCCAACATGGGCTAGCTAGAGTGGCAGGACCTGCAAGTAGGTCTGCCTAGGTAGTAGTAGAGTGAGTGAGTTGAGCTAGGCCTCCACATAGGCTAGCAGGACCGGCAGGACCTCCAGGTAGGTCAGCCTGAGGAAGGAGTAGAGAGAATGAGTCGAGCTAGGCCTCCACATAGGCAAGCTGGACCAGCAGGACCTCCAAGTAGGTGTTCACAGAAGGAGTAGAAGAGAGAAAATAGAGCCAGACCACCACATAATCTGGCTGGATGACATGAGTAAGGTTGGCAGTGTAGCAGCCATGGTCATGCCTGTCAGAGGAGGGATGCTGCAGAGCAGCTGTGAGCAGGAGAAGTTTAGGAGACAGTTGGTAAACAAGAAGGTAAAGATGCTTGAACATCAGGGAAGTCTTTGCATCCAGTAGGTGATTTCTTAGGATGTTCAGGTAGTAATAATGTCTATGTCATGTATAGGTATGCAGGAATGGTGGGTACAGTGGTCCCAGAACTGGTGTCTGAGGAAAGCAGATGAGGGTGTCATTAGATAGCAGCACAAGCATACCAATGCACCATACACACAGTATGGAACAGGTAGAACAAGGCAGCGTATAGGACTGAGGAAGAATCGGTATGATGAACAAAAAAACAGGTAGGTACTCACAGAAATGATGAACCAACTGTAACATGCAGGAAATGATCTGAAAACAACTGTGAAATGTGGGCGAGTACATAAGGGAAGAAACTCCCATCAAGTATGAGGAGATGTCCAGCAATGAAAAAGACCACCACCTAATATGCTCTGTTATCCTAGGGAAGATAATGGTGGCAAGAAGGAGGCAGAATCAAATGGCTGAAAGGTCCCAGTTGCAGCAGCTACTGCAGCAGATGTAACAGGTGCCATAGAAGGAAGCAACCCAAGGTTCCCTGCACCGTAGAGCATCAAGGGAAGGGGTGGGGAAGCACAGCACAGTGGTGACTTGCAGCCACAAGTTGAGGGCACTGAAACCTGTAATGCTCTATGGCCCAGGAAAGATGCATCAGTGGACATGGAAGTAAGGCAGTCGTTGGCATTATCGGCCACAAGAAGACGGCATGAAGAGTGCTGCAGGAGCTGAAGTGAAACTGCAGTGAAAGGAAGGAGTCCTGAGTGAGGAACAGGCTGACAAACTCCAGAACAAACTCTGCGGTTGGGCTCAGGCTGTAATGCAGACCCAGAGGCTGGCGTGAAGGAAAGAACTCCAAAAAGGAAACAAAGACACAAGAGACAAGGTACAGACAGAACGGGGGCGAGGGGACAAGGAAGAAAATAGAAAGACTGGAAGGGGGAAGAATGAACAACAGGAAGAGACCCAAGGAAGGTGCTAGGGGGACACCAGAGGCACAGAGAGAGAAAGAGAGAGAGACAGCCCCCAGACCCATGCAGCACTGGCAAGTTCGACTCACTAAGCAGAGCAGGGGGAGCGGAAGCTGAAGGATTATCTAGAGGATGGGCAGTAGCTATTCCCCCTCCCCATTGAAATACAGGCAGAGCCTTCCAAAAATAAAATATAAAATTACATAACATAAATACATACTTTCATACTGTAGCTCATAGCACATGTACAAGTAAAATATATACCAAAGCTCAAAAACATGAGCAGTTGGCCAGAAAGATAAGAACAATTTTTTTTTCAAAATGGAAATTGATGGTCATTTTGTATCGGAAGTATGAAAATTGGCTGCAAGAGAATTCTACAAGGCAGGCACATAATGACTAAGAGAATATGTAGATCATATGGTCTTAACGCATGCAGTTTCAAATCCATATAGATGCAAACTGCACCAGAAAGGATTACCTTTCTAACTAATGGTAGAATTTCAAATATGTCTCCTCCACAGCCATTTCAGGTTATATGCTCTGTTTTTCTACAAAGGATTGATTTACATACACTGGTCACACTCTTACACGCTTTCTGAGCCCCTGACAGAGGGACAAGTTTGAAAGTAGGCAGAGATTGGCTGGACATAAGGGGCCCAATTCTGAAATGATTCCTTGGAATGATGCAAATTGCAACATTCCAGGGATGCAGCAATACCTGGGTGTGCCACGGACCCTGCGCTGGATCCTGCAAAAATATGGGGGCCCAGTGCCAAAATCCTGGATTTGACTCAAATGCTGAAGAGTGCTGAACCATGCAGACAGCTGTGGCACATGTCTCAGGATTCAGCTCCCCTCACTGGCAAAACACAGAAAGGGCCAGCATTGGTGGTGGTGGTGAGGGTAGGGTATCAACTGTCAGCAGGGGATCAGGGCAGGAAGGACATGGGGAGGCATGAGGTGGGTTGGAGAGACAGCGGGGACATAAGGTATTGTTTAAGTATCAGGCAGGGTGCATATGCCTCTGTATAATATGTACAGAGGCATATGCATCCGCTTCAATGTAGAAACAATCCCTTGCTTCCCCCCTCATATCTCCAACCCACCCTATTCCTCTCTGTGCCCTTCCTGCCCACTGACCCCACTTGTAGCTCTCCCCCCACAGTGTCCCACACTGGTGCAAGAGGCTTAGACCACCTCCTGTCAGGCCTAAGTTGAGCCCCTTGCTACAGCCACAGTGGGTCTTTTAGAATTCCCAAAAAGGGGATGTAGTAGCCCCGCCATGGTGCACACCCCCTTGTGACCTAGTGTACCCTAATGTAGGTTGCAAGGGTGGTGCAGCACCCATTTGGCACAGTGGTATCCCATTCCAGTGCAGACTGCATTCCAGCATAGGGAATGCAGCAAAGTATAACTCAAGGTGCAACTTAGTCATTGATGTTTGATGCAAGCACCTTGCATGGGCCTTAATGCTTTTGGAATGAGGCCCAAGGTATCCAACTAAATGCTTGCATCAGGATATCACTGGATTGACCAACCTGCCTTTTGGGTATTGTATCCCCCTTCTGAATATGCAGCAAATTTAAACTTCACATGAAAAAGTTTTGTTGTGAAGTTGGTAACTTTGCACCTCAGGAAATGTTGCAACATTTCCTTTACCTGGTAAAACTTCACAAAAAACTTTTGTGAGTTGGAGTCAGCAGCACTGGAGATAAGGAGGACCCTAACATTATGTGAATGTAGTTACAGAGGTCTTCTGTTCTATTAGGCAGCACAAAAGGCAGCAGAGCTTGTGGAGGAGGGGTAGCAGCAGCAATCGGGGAGAAGAACCATAGCCATTTGTGAATGAGGTGACAGAGTTGTAGTTTATTTTTCTTGTGGGTGACACCATTCATGGTGGTGGGAGAAAGACATGGCAGTAGTAATTGAGCAACTGGTCCATAATTGTATGTCAAAACAGTGGTGGAGCTGTATCTTATTATCTTCTAAGCAGAAGTACTCATGGCAGAAGTGGAGATTGAAGAGGATGGTATAAGCAAAAGAAGAAGAGGTCCATAGCTGTATATGAATGTTGTGGCACAGCTGAGGCAACAGAATCCATCTAGGAAGCAGAGCCTGAGGAGAATGTGTCTGGAGCAATGGAACAGATGGCCCATAGCTGTGTTGAATATTATAGCAGAGATACATCAGTTTTTCTGGGTGGAGCACCCAAGGAGGAATAGTGTAGGAGGGTTCAGCAGCAACAAATGAGAAGGTCCATACTTGTGTGTGAATTTGGTAGCAGAGTTGTATCTTCTTTTCTTTTGAGTGGCAGCACAAATGGAGGAAGCTGAGTTAGTTATATACTGCCATGCTATGCCAATTCCACTGGTCCCCTGCTTTCTTGCCTGCCTTTGATCCATGACTCTTCTTTCCACTCATGATGGCATATGCAGTGATGAACTCACACAAATTAAGTACATTTGGAGTAACTACAGTACTCCCATTCTGTAGCTTGCACCACAACATAAATAACAAAAATAAAGTCCTATCAAATAAAACTATTATAGAAAGACATTAAAGAAGATAACCAAACAAATTACAAAATAGTAATCATCTCCCATATAAACCATCCATCTACACTATCTGCCAGGCACTATACAGACAACATCATTTCTGAATGTTAATCACACTGCAGGCTGCTGTTCAGAACTGTCCCTCTCCTATGCACTGCTGAGACAGGAATAGCACAAAACACACAGAGGTTAAAGAAAAAGAAAATAATGATCAAAATGGCAAGAACACAGTTCAGAAATCTACTATACAGATGCAGAAGTACAAGTAAAATATTTAAAATATATATTTTGTACTAGAAAGATTTAGTTTAATCAGACAGCTGATATACTCTGAATACATTATTTTGGAGTGCACAGAGCACAGCACTCAAGATCAGTTTCTTACTGCAATGTAACCATGTGAGTCTGTGCTGGCTGCAGGTCACATGGCACACATTAAACAGCTCAGCCATTTCCATGAAGTTCCTCAGAAATTCACAATTTTGTGCAGTTATAAAATCTTTTAATTTGGACTAAACAAAGTGTAAGCAACTTTATAAAGTTGTGGAGCTTCATGAAATGCTGTGAAATGATCTGTTTAAACTTCATAAGCTCTCCTCCATACCCAGTTGAGAAAAACTTGGCAGATCACAAACACAGTGCCCAGGCTGCCTTTTCACTCCCATTCTCCTATGATTCCAATCAGCTATGTAATATGTTATTGTGGCGTAGCATGGACAGTAGTGCAACTCAAACAAGGGTTCATAGCCCCTGTGTCAGCTATCTAGGTTCTGTAATTTATATACCCTTCAAGACCCCTATGTACTGCTTTGGCATACTGTAGAGTGACAGGATAAGTATATTTGGTATATAGAAAATGCAATAAGATTGTACATATTGTTAAGGAAAATACCCATACCTCAGATCAGAAAATAGTTACTCCCTATCACTTTCCTGACATTCTCAATGTGAAATGATCTTAGCAATGGTTGGTACCAGCCTTGTTTCTCTCTAATGTCTCTTTAAAATGAGCCACCACTAGCAGACACCCAACAATCCAGAAGCAGTGCATTGCACTCCAGTGCAGACAGGCTAGATTTGGAAGCAACCTAGGTTATTTGTGACTTAGCTGCCTTAGTCAGGGGTTTCTACAGGTAGATGCACTTCCTTGGCTAAGTAAGATGGTACCTTGCTCTCTTTGCCACTGTGATCAGTGCAATGGACCATAGATGGTTTGTCTTACTCTGAATGTGAAGCCATTGTGTTTACTAGAATGATAAAGGCTAGAGCATGCACCACATGAGAGGTAGAAAGTTGGAGGAGTAAGGATAGAAAATGGTAGAATACTTCACTGACTGGCAGAATAATGGCCTCATACTCTTGAGTCCTTTGCCATGGAATAGCTACACAGTGCTTGCTTTTGGGGATGGGAGGTTGCTGGATCTTCAAGGGACAGTGACAGACAGGTACAGGGGAGGAAAACCTACACTATAGATTACAAATAGCCCACCCCAGCTGCCCCCATGATGACAATCAATAGGAGATCAGTTGCCATGATGGCTTCTCAGATTAGGATCCTGAGCACAGGACATCAGGAGCCTAGGCTGGAAGGGAAGAGTAAATGGTTTGTTAACTCCATTAAACAGCTGCATCCCAGATTATGTGGAAGCAACACACAGAGCTGTGGTAGGTGGGTGGAATGTAGGGAACAGCTGATCCTTGGAGGAGCATATCTTGGCATCAGAGCACTGTGTCTGAGTGGACTGGTGGGACATACAAGCAATAATGCCACCTTTAGTGTTGGTATGCTGGCTGCTTAGTCTCTGTCCATTTATTGAGTCTGCACCACACAGGGCATATGGTCTCTGAAATCTCAAACTACCTCCTAGTTAAAATTGGATTCACCACAACATAACTCAGACAGATCATCTTAGGGTAGCTGGTTCATTCCACTGGGGTGTCAAACGGACAAGGCACACTGATGAGTCCTGGTAAGACAAAACACGTGCCTGTGTCTTCTGTTGGCACCCTTTGCAAACTGTGTGAGAGGCCTTTCAGCACCATGCATTTCTGCTTAATGTTGAACCAGCAGAATATTTTGTGGTGATTTGCATATGCAGCCCATGATGCTTTGCATTATGGGGGCATGTGTGATTTTGTATTTCTTTGAAACTTGGCTTCCTGGCCAATGTCCTTTGGGCTAACATTGCCTTAGTTGCTTGCACACTGAGGTTCTTTGTCTTTTAACTTGTTTTTTGTTTTAATTGGGTTCTCCACAACATAACCCAGATAGACCATCTTCAGGTAGCTGGTTCATTCCACTGGGGTGTCAAACAGATGAGGCACACTGATGAGTCCTGGTAGGATGAAACATGTGTCTGTGTCCTCTGTTGACATCCTTTGCAAACTGTGTGAGAGGCCTTTCGGCACCATGCATTTCTGCTTAAAATTGAACCTGCATAATATTCTGTGGTGATTTGCATATGCAGCCCATGATACTTTGCATTATGGGGTCATGTGTGACTTTGTATTCCTAGTTAAAATGGTGCTTCCTTCTACAAATAGCAGGGACAGTTATGTAGGATAAAGGACCAACATTAGGGATAAATCAAAGCCAGGGACTAAGTGGAACTGTCAGATATCTGGAGTGGAAGTGGCCCAAGATGCATTAACATACCTCTCAACGGTCCCACATTATGGGGCAGTTTCTCAAAATACACCTCAGAAACCTTCTGTCCGATAGAGAGAGGGTGCTATTCTGCCATCTATACTGTGATTTTTCAGCAGTAATTCTAAGTATTCTATGTTGATCAATGAGCAGCACACTTTGATAACTTGGATTCATTACATTTTATACTGTTCTAAGCTTCTGTCTCAATTGTTTTACTAGGTGTTCCTCATTTTGTAATATTTTGATAGTGCAAGACCCACACTTGGGTGATGAAAGGATGGGGTGAATATGCTGTAGCTACAGTAGATATGTGTGAAATCCAGAAATAGTTGGCAAAGCAGTCCTTTTCTGACATCACATTCTATGTTTCTATAAAACAGTGGTAATGTTCAAGCATGCATGTGATCGGCACAAGAAATTAATAGGGAAAGGAAGGAGAGAGGGAGACAGCTGTGGATCAGGTATCGTTTGTGGTAGTAATGTTGGTAGGGAAAAATGGGTAGACTGGTTGTCCAAGCGGTCACTATCTGCAATCAGATTACATATTTCTATGTTTCTAAAACTCACTTTGCTGAGCTTTGATGCACTGTTTTGCACTTTGCAGAGTTTTTCCTTTTTCAAAGTGCGGATATGTATACAATTAATTTGAAAAATCAGCAATATATGTGTTTTGCGTAATGTTTTAGTCATTAAAACTCCATGAAGAACAAGGCATTGTGTGGACTTCACATAAGAATTTTCCATTCATAACAACTCTAACCCACAGTAGTATTTGAGGTGCTAGCAGGCCCAAATGAGTGATGTCAGAGAGGCAGATAAGAAGCAACAATATTGTGCTGTTGTGGAAGATGATGGGAGATGCAGACTCTGTCTGCCATTCTTTATTGGGCTTGTTAACTGTATCAGAAATGTAAAATTACATTAATTGGCTATTCCAAAGTAGTTATCCAAGAATCTCCCACCAGAAGCCTTCTAAATTTCATCAAGCAAGTTACACTTCCTCCAACAAAAAAGATGTCATAATCCTAGCATCCTTTGTAATAGCTGGGAAGACATCATCAAAGGGTGTAACCCTTGAATCCTTGTATACAAAATTCTAGGTTGGTGATTTGGGAGGGTTTCCTCTGATTGGAAATTACCAAGGATCATCAGCTCTTTGAACTTACAACGAAACAGGCCGAAATAAATCCAACATGCAAACAAAATGCAAGGAACTTGGGGAACAAAATACCTGAGCTCCAAGCATTAATAGCAGAAGGGGAGGTGGATATAGCTGCCATCACCAAGACATGGGCCAACCAGCACCATGACTGGGACATCATATTACCGAGATACAGACTGTATCACATGGAGAGGACAAAAGGGAAGCATGGAGGGGTGGCTTTATTTGTGAGGGAAGGGATAGGGAGCAGTATAGAGGAGGGAGGTGAGGGGAGGCTGGAAGCATTATGGGTTCAACTGCAGAACAATAAAAGTATACAGACCACCCTCACAGTTAGAGGGCATTGATAGAGAACTGGCAGAATAATTACAGAAACACTGTGGAAGGGATGGCACTGTGGTGGTCGGGGATTTCAATCTACCAGGGATGGATTGGAAAACCATGTCTATCACAAGCGCTAGGGAGCAAGTCATTCTGGAAGCCTTCCAGGATGTTTTTCTGTCATAACAAGTGGAGGAACCAACAAGGGAGGGGAACATCTTGGATCTTGTGCTGACTGATGGAGACTATATGCAGGGCATATGGCCTGAGGATCCCCTAGCAGGTAATGACAACCGAACAGTGTAGTTCTCCTTGGATATGGATTGGGAGGAGATGTCTACAAAAACCAAGACAGTGGACTTCAACAGGGCTGACTTCTGCAGGATGGCTGATATCCTCAGGGGGCATTTGGCTAGCATCATCCTGACATGGATACAACCTAGAAATGTGCCATTCTGAAGGAAGACCTGTTAGTGGCCAAAGACACCTGCACAAAGAAATGCAGTAAGAAGACAGGGACCAAGATGCCATGTTAGTGGTCAAGAAGGTGAAGATAAAGTTGGGGAAAAAAATGGCCTTCAGAAGATGGAAGGGTCCAAAGAGTGGAGGATAGGGAGGTACACATGGAAACCAGGGAGGTGAGCAGGGCATTGAGGGCTGCCAAGGCCTCAAAGGAGCTAAGGTTAGCAGAGGGGATTAAGGAGGAGACAAGGCCTTCTTCAAGTACATAAGGGAGTAGAGGAACTGCAAGGAGCAAAACACCAGGATAAAGAAGGATGGAGGTTGAGGAGAGAAGGGGGTTGAACAGGCAGAGGTGCTCAATGAGTACTTCTGCTCATTTTTTACCAGGAAGAAAGATAGGGTAAGGCAACACTGGCATGTGAGGAGATAGGATAAAGGATGGGGAGATCCCTGTGGGCAGAGTGCTTGTGGGCCTTAAGTCACTGAACACAAACAAGGCCCCAGAATGGGATGGGCTGCACCCTAGAGTCCTTAGGGAGTTAGCTGAGGTCCTGGCAGCACCACTGGCAGACTTGTTCAATACCTTCCTGCAGACAGGATGTGTGCCACAGGACTGGAGGATGGCACATGTGGTACCCCTGCACAAGAGCAGTTCCAAGGATGAGACTGGTAAATTTAGACCGTCAGTTTGACATCCACTGTGGGTAAGCTCATGGAATTGATCCTAAGGGAAAGGTCAGTGACCTTCTTGGAGGTGAATGGTCTTATGGACAACAAACAGCATGGTTTCATCCCTGTGAGATCAAGTCAAACAAGCCTGGTTCACTTTTTGACTGGGTGACAAAAGAACTAGACACCAGTCTAGCCAAAGATGTCCTGCATCTGGACTTCAGCAAGGCCTTTGACTCGGTACCACATGGCAGATTGACTAGTAAATTGAGGAACCTGGGAGCAGGGAGAAGCTCGCTAAGTGCAATGGTAACTGATTGGGGACAGACATCAGAGGGTGGTTGTGAGAGGGGACTGTCATCTCATAAGGCAGTCACCAGTGGGTCACACAGGATTCAGTGCTGGGGCCAGTACTGTTTAACATCTTCATAGCTGATATAGCAGATGGAGTTAAGAGCAGAATCAGTCTATTCACAGATGACACCAAGACAGGAGCAGTTGTGGATGGGGTAGAGGGAGGAAAAGGCCTCCAAGAAGATTTGGGAAGACTCGTGCAGTGTTCAGATACTTGGCAGCTGGGTTTCAATGCTAAGAAGCACAAGGTCATGCACTTTGGAGTGAGGAATCCTGGGTATAGTTACCATCTGGGAGGGGTTCAGCTGTTCGTCTCTAAGGAGGAAAAGGATTTGGGTGATGGCCATGAAGAATATGACCACTCAACTCAATGCAGAAAAGAAGTGGCAAAGCCAATAGAATGCTGGGGTGCATTGCAAGAGGAATCACCTCTAGGAGGAAGGAAGTCATGCTGCCACTGTACAGGTCACTGGTGATGCTGCGCTTGGAGTGCTGTGTACAGTTCTGGAACCCATACTTAAGAAGGATATCAGATTACTGGAGGGGCTACAGCGGAGGGCAACTAAAATGATCAGAGGTATGAAGGGAAGCCTTATGAGAATACTTTGAGGGCCCTCACCATGTACTAATTGGAGGAGAGAAGGGAAAGTGGTGATATGATAGAAACCTTCAAGTACTTAAAGGGCATCAACAGGGTTAGTACAGAGGGCATGTTTTGATTAAAGGGAGAAGGGATTACTAGGGGGCACAGCCTGAAGTTGGTAGGGGGTAGAGTCAGGAGGGAGGCGAGGAAGCATTACTTCATGGAGATGATGGCATGGGGTGGAACGTACTTCCTCAAGAAGTAGTATCTCTTGAAACAGTGGAGAGCTTTAAAAGGGGGTGGGATAGGGTTAAGGGCAAGATACTAGTCAGTGGGAAGATGAGGGGGAAAGGAGTTGGGGGGAGCAGCAGTAGTCTATCTTCTGTGATACACAATCGAGCAGATGCGATAGACCATTTGGCCTGTATCTGCTAGCAGTTTTGTATGTTCATATGATAATTACATCTGTATATCTGTGGACCTATTTCTATACATAATTCTTGAGAAAGTAGTACAATACCTTTTTTAATAAACCTTTAGCTTGAGAGATGATTTTTCTGTCTGTAGAATTCTATCTTTTGAGAAACACTATGTTTGCATTGCCCTGATCTCTGACTGTCTATGTTTTCATACACAAATGTGGTCCTCCATTGACATCCATAGTCATCCCTGCCCTATCAGGTTCTGGGTCTTTGCCAATGATATCTCCATCCATTGTTTTCCTACTACTATTACACGATTGTCCATAGTTGATGAATATGTTCAAGTAGTTTGAAAACAACACCAACATTAGAATCTACAGTGTCAACAAAAGACAAGGTCGAATATTTAATTATTTGTTTATTTATTTATTTGCAATTTTTGACCGGGAAAGGCACATTAAGCTGATATATCTTTTTCCAGTGTGTATCCTTGGGAGTCAATGACCTGTTTTAATGATGGGTGGAATGTTGGCCATGACACTGGGGAAACTCACTTCTCTTCACTGATAAATGCCATGGAATCTTTTACTTCCACCTGGACAGTGATGAGAGATTGGCAGAGTATAATGTATCATCTGAAAGCTGGCACCTCACCATTGCAATACCCCTCATACTGCACTCCAGTGTCAGTTACGAGTACTACCTCAAGTGCATGGTGTGAGGATAGTGCCAGATAGTTCACAATATTTAAGATACTTTCTCTGGTGGCCCTACAGAGGAAATGCAGGCAAGCAGGGAATTTCTCTACAGGTATCACAAGAATTTCAGGAAATACTGTCTATGACCATGTCAACTTTTGCAGCTGTAAACTGGGGAACAACAACTATTTTCAGTTTGGGGAAGGAAAGAAAACAGATGCTGATAAAATACAATTTAAATTATTTCAGACAGTGACTATGATTTTACATGGCCTGAGCAGAGTTTTCAGTGTCCATGCTTTATATCAGTTTTAATTTTTTTTTTGCTGTTTTTTGTTTTGCAAGGTATTGTTTCTATTTTGTGTTCTGGTTTAGATTACATCCTGGATTTTACCCTTGCTAAAATCTGAACACTGTATTTATCACATTTGTAGTTCTATCATTCAAGCTGCTATGCTCACTCAAACTATGCTGATGACATCCTGCTATAGGTGTCTTGTGTTCCTGATGATGGGATGGCTATCCTGGAACTGAGAGAGTGCCTTAAAGTAATCCATGTTTGGATGGTGGCCAGCTGGCTTATGCTCAGTTCATGTAAAATGAGGGTGTTACTTGTGAAATCTGGCTGGTCTGGTGTTATGGCTGTTACTGCGGACATAGCCCATTCCTTTGTTGGATGGTGTGATCCTTTATGTTGCAGATAGGATGAAAAATCTGGGGGTCACTGTCAAGGTCACTGTTTTTTGGTACTTGGAAACAGCAAATTCCATTTTGACAATCCTGGATTCCGGGATTTTTCTGGTAAAATAAAACTGAATATTATTCAGACATTTTAATTAATAAATTTGTCTGTCACAGTGTATTATCATGTTTTTATGCAGATTAAAGCCACAGCAGAAAAACAAAAACATTTAATCATATTTTGCATGTTCTATGTAGCTACCCAAGTCTTGCATCTACCAGCTAGCAAGGCTAGTGACTGCAGAACTACATTGGCTAAACTGGCATACTTATTAAAATGTCATCTTCTCAGAACAAGCCAGCAGGTGAAATTAAATGACCTCATGGTAACAGTAACATCTTTCTAGCAAGGAGGAACCAATTTTGATGTTTGTTCGATACTAAACAGACACCAAAGTCTAGTCTTTGTTTTCATGCTGACAATGTGTTCTGTGATACATATGTAAATAAAACTTCTCCAAGCTAAAATGCAATTCAAGTGTTTTATTTTAATTAGATTTATAATGATAAACATATAAAAAAACATAAATCAATTTAAGTATTGGCTACTGAACATAGTTAACGACAAATAAGCTACAGACAAATGTGCTACGCAGACAAATATTCTACACAAACTACACAAACTAAAACATACTATGTGAATATGATAACTAGAATCTAACCCATAGCTACATAATGCAAAGATATTACATATTGCACTTCTACACTTTATTGCACAGGGGAGCACCATTGCTTTACCTACAGTATTACATCAGAATTGCTTGTCTATGTCATTTCACAGTGGAGCACCATTTTGTTTTGTACAATATTGCACCAGAACTGCATGTCTACACATTATTGCACAGTGGGGCACTATTTTGTTTTCTACAATATTGCACAACAAACTGCATGTCTACACATTATTATTGCACATGGGAGCATCATTTTGTCCCTACAATGTTACACCAGAACTGCACATCTACTTATTTGAACAGTGGAGCACCATTTTGTTTTCTATAATATTGCACCATAACTGCATGTCTACACATTATTGCACAAAAGAGCACCATTTTTCTACACTATTGCACCAGAACTGCAATTACAAAGATGAGGGAAGGAGATTCTGGGTCTACTGATTAAATAGCACCATTGAAAATAATTTTAAATTGTCCACAGTCGGGCTTCTCCCTTGGTCAGTCAGTGTTTGTCCATGTGCAGAAAATGACCACTCCACATCTGCACTAGAAACAGGGACCTAGATGGCCAGAAGGGCCACCTTGCCCAGAGATAGTACCTGTGAGGACATCGAGATCCAGTACTGGTGAAGATCAAATGATCTGATCTCTGGTAGTTTCCGCACATCCTGCCATATGTAGATCTCCCAGTCCTTTAAAAGTTTATTCTTACTGTGAAAAGTGAAAATTGGGATATAGGGCGAGTACAGTTGGAAGTCCTTATTGAGTTTGGGTAGGTTGAGTGGGTTGAGAATTGACAGGCAATGAGAAACTGTACTGATGGATTTGACTGCAGGTGTTTTGACAGTTTTCCAAACTGTCTTTGAAGAGCATTTCGAACAGTTTGATGTTCTCATCCCTTACTTTATTCTTCAGTTTAGAGAGGTATAGTTCTGTTTTCTCACAAACACCATCATTTTTAATTGTGCCAGTCTCAAACTAGTTCTTAATTGACATTAGCATGTCATATGTGGATGTTGAAAGAGGTTTCTCCTTTGACTGCAAAAGTTCTATCACAGCAATAATGTTGCCGGAATTCTCTGTAATGAATTCCAGTTGTGCTTGTAGCTCATCATACCATTCATCCAGTAATGCCCATAGAATGTTTATTGAGGTGGCATCACTAGCATCCACCATGAAAAAAGTCCCTCAGGTATTGCAGGTGTGTTGAATGGTATGCCACAGCTGCAAACCATGTCTTCCATCTAGTTAAAACAGGAACCAGCAGCAAAGCAATAATTTCCCTCAGAGCTTCCAGATCCCCCAAAAATGTGATGAATTCTCTTTTGCATTTTTTGATTGCTGAAAGGCATATTTTACCAACAAACCCAGTTCATTAACTTTTTTTGAAATGGTGCAGCCATGTATCCCAAACAAAGGACAAGACATGTGCCCAGCAACACACATGGACAACATGGTCCCCAAGAAACCCGTAAAGTGCATCATTAAAACATTTAATCATATAACAAGCACTGTCACTGACAAATGAAACTACATTCATAAAGTCAATGTCACAACTCTGGAGAGTCTTCAAGACAGCTTGAGGCACTGTGAAATGGTTGACAGAGTCTTGTTCTGTGCTGTTTCCAAGGTATGTCTTGCCCCCTTCCAACACAAAACTGACATCACTTCCTCAAATGGGCAAAGGATATGCACCTGTCATAGCGAAGCAGACATCCAGGAAAAGAACAGCAGCGAGTGAAGAGGTGACTGCTATCTCAGTGGAAGGGAAGTAACTGCAAATCTAGGAGCTTTCATTGTTACTTCTTTGCATTGCTATTGCATTGTGGAAAGGCGGAGTAGGAGTTTGAAGAAGGTTGTGCAATAGCTACTTAAAGTTTCTTTTTGAGTTTAGATAGAAAGGTTAGGGATATAAAAAGCAGTTGCTCAATATATCTAAACGTGTGCAACAAAGGAGGTAAGGGAAATAAAGAAAATGTTTTGCACTGATAGAGGGGGGAGAGGGGAGACTTGGGGGAGTGTTTGGTATCCTGCATCCGGAAGGGTGGGGGGTCGCTGGTGGGCAATGACAGCAATGGGTAGGGTGGTAGGATGCAACAACTGCAGTGCACCAATCTTTCTAAAAATCGCCTGGAGTGTGGGAGAATGTTTAGTGTTCAACCACTTAGAGAAACTCAGAAAGGAGACTGAGGGTCTGCAGAAGGAACTAAGACAGGCAAGGCAGACAGGGGATGAGTTTAGCCCAATACTGGACGGAGGAAAAATGGGAGATGAGGGAGGGTAATTTAAGCCAACAGTGGTGAGGAGAAGGTCAGAAGAAGAGAAACAGGGACAAGAGGGCCCAGGCCAGGAAGAACAATTGCCGGGGAAACCAGGTCAGGAGACAAAAGACAAATGGAAGGAGGAGATAGGGACTTGTGAGGGGAGGTGAAGAAGTGGCAAAAGTCATGGAGTGGAAAGGAGAAAACAGGTTACTATGAAGAGAGAGGGAGTGGGCATGTGTGAAGCATCTTCAGAAAATATTTTGCACTGCCAGAGAGGAAGAAGGTGGAGGAGAGAAATGATTAAATTAGAGGAGTAATTGATAAATGCCTGGACCAAACCGGAGCAGGGGGAAGTTCTGCTGGGAGAATTGTAACAGAGGAAAAAGGGGTAAATAATGTGCAGGAGGAAGAAGAGGAGCTGGAAATGAAAGCGGGAGATGAATGGAAGCAAGCAGGGAGTAAGAGTGGTGGAATCTTAGTGCTGGGGGACTCAATACTAATAGGAGTCAGGTGGGGTAGCAAGGGGGAAAGGCATAGTCACATTTGGGTGGAGGCCATGCCAGGAATAACAGCGGAAAGGGTGGGACAATCTGTTCTGAAATATGCTAGAAGGGGTAGGGACAAGCCTCATTTAATTATACATTTTGGGATGAACAACCTGGCTGACAAGACAGTAGCTACAGTCAGAGGAGGTTTGAGGAACTAGGACAATTACATGAGGGGCAGGAAGATCAGTAACTATTTCGGAGATACTTCCAGTGCCCAAGGCAAGCACAACAAGAAAGCTGAGAATAGAGGAATTTAACGAATGGCTAAGAACCTGGTGTTGTGCTAAAGGGTATGGGGTGAGGAGGGACCTGGGAGGACAATAGTCTGTATGCCAAGGACAGACTACACTTAAGTGAGGAGGAAAGAAAGTGTTGAAACAGAGATGGAGGAGTACATAGAGAAGTAGGAATTTAAACTAGGAGTGGGGGGTGGCAATTGGACAAGAGACATGCAGAGACCACAGGTTGGGAAACCATATGAGCTTACCCCCCATAACAGTGACAAAGGACAAATTGCAAGTACTATTGGTGATGCTAGTAAAGGAGGGCAGGATGGGAATGGCGCAGGGCAGAAGGTGGTTACCCTTAATGCTAGGAGCCTTGGGAGGAAAACTGCAGAGTTACAGGTGCTCATGGCAGAGGGAGAGGTGGACATTGCAGCAATCACAGAAACATGAGCCACCCAATACAATGACTGGGACCTGTCTGTACCAGGGTACAGGTTATTTCATAGGGACAGGGTGATTGAGAAAAGAGGGGATGTGGCACTATATGTGAAGGAAGGACTGAAGTGCCTAAGGGAGGAAGGGAGGAGGATAGTCGGAGTCAATTTGGATGCAAATCCAGGATTCCAAGAATAGGATTCTTAGAATGGGAGTGGTGTACAGGCTGCCATCTCAGATGGAGGAGTGAGACAGGGAACTAGCTGGACAGATCAGGAGAACCTATGAGAAGGGTAGTGAGGTGATTGTGGGGGACTTCAATATGCCAGGAGTGGACTGGAGTACCCCAACAACCAAGAACAGAAGGGAGCAGGTACTGCTGGATGCCTTCCAGGATAGCTTCCTGCTGCAAATGGTCAGTGAGCCAACCAGGTTAGGGAATACCCTTGACCTTGTGCTGGCAAATGGGGACTTTGTGAGAAAACTTACAGTGGAAGAACCGCTGTCAGGGATTGACCACCACTCAGTATGGCTCACATTGGATATGGGCAAGGAAAGAGTCGAATCTGGCACAAGAGTGCTGTACTTCAGGAGGGCCAACTTTGGGAGGATGGGGGAAGTGGTAAAAGGGTGCCTGACCAGAATTCAATCTAGTATGGACACTAACCAGAGGTGGGAGCTCATAAAGCTGGGGATAGTGGAGGCAACCAAAACCTGCTGCAAGGCACAGAGCAAGAAGGCTAGGGCTAAGAAACTGAGCTGGTTGAGCAAGGAGGCCATGGAAAGGTAGAAGGAAAAGAGCTGCCTTTAGGAAGTACAAGAAAACAGGGAGAGGGGAGGACAGGGAGGAGTACTTGATGGAATCGAAGGAGGTGACAAAGACGTGAGGCCAAGGTATCTACGGAACTCAGGCTGGCACAAGGCATTAAGAAGGGGAGAAGGACTTCTTATGTACATCATGGAGAAAAGGCTGTAAGGACAACATAGTAGGGATTAGGAAGGAGGGAGTTGGGTGGAAGCAGGGTGAGATAAGGCAGAAGCACTAAATAAGTACTTCTGCTCAGTATTTACTAAAGAGAAGAGGGTGACACCCAAGGGAGAAATGGCAGAAACAGGAGGAGGAGGTGACAGATGGGAAAATCATGGAGGGCAGAGTTCGGGAGGGTTTGAAGGCACTGAGGGTGGATAAGCGCCAGGCCCAGATGGCATCCACCCAGGGTACTGAAGGCTGGCAGAGGTCCTTGCAGGACCTTTGGCAGACCTATTTAATGCCTCACTACATTCGGTGTGTACCTCAGGACTGGAGGATTGCTCATGTGGTGCCCCTCCACAAGAGTGGCCCAAGGATGAACTGGAAACTACAGACCAGTGAGTCTCACATCCATCGTGGGTAAGCTATGGAGACTATCCTGAAGGAAGGCTGGTGGCCCTCCTAGAGGCCAAAAGACTACAGAACAGTGGACAGCATGGCTTCATACGGGGCAGATCCTGCCAAACCAACCTGATAGAGTTCTATGACTGGGTAACTTGGCAACTGGGCAGGGGCCATGCTGTGGATGTCCTGTATCTGGACTTCAGTAAGGCATTCGACTTGGTGCCGCATGGAAGCCTGGGAAGTAAGTTAGTAGACACTGGGGTGGGTGCAAAGCTAGTGAGATGGGTAGGTAACTGGCTTCTTGGAAGGCAA
Organism: Neoceratodus forsteri; assembly: GCA_016271365.2. Lineage (NCBI taxonomy): Eukaryota > Metazoa > Chordata > Ceratodontiformes > Ceratodontidae > Neoceratodus > Neoceratodus forsteri. The sequence goes on along the minus strand of CM057449.1, from coordinate 768,654,244 downwards.
CAGAGGATGGTGGTGGGTGAGGAGCTCTCACACCCAAGCGTAGTGATGAGCAGTGTTCCACAGGGCTCAGTGTTGGGACCAGTGTTGCTTGGGATATTCATTGCAGACATATCATTGGACATCAAGAGCAAGATCAGTCTGTTTGCTGATGATACCAAGGTAGAAGCAGTGGTGGATGCCCTAGGGGGATGGCAGGGGTTGCAGGATGATCTGGCAAAACTTGAAACCTGGTCAGACACCTGGCAACTGGGGTTTAATGCCAAAAAGTGCAAGGTGCTGCATTTTGGGATGAAGAACCCAAGGAGGAGTTACCAGCTGGGGGGAGTGCAGCTAGCCCAGACAGCGGAGGAGAAGGATCTGGGGGTGCTCATTACAGGGTCAATGAACAACTCGGCACAACATAGGAAGGCAGCTGCAAAGGCCAACAAAATGCTGGGTTGTATTGCAATAGGTATATTCTCGAGGATGGAGGAGGTGATTCTACCACTGTATAGGTCATTAGTTAGACCGCACCTGGAGTACTGCGTGCAGTACTGGTGCCTGTATCTGAAGAGGGACATTAAGTTACTGGAGGGGGTGCAGCACAGGGTGACAAAGATGATCAAGGGGCTGGGGGACTTATCATATGAGAGGAGGCTGAGGGAGTTGAACATGTACTCACTGGAGGAGAGGAGGGAAAGGGGGAACATGATTGAAACCTTTAAGTACATAAAAGGAATAAACAAGACAGGTACAGAGGGGCTGTTCAAAGCAAGGGAGGAGAGGGACACCAAAGGCCATGATATGAGACTGGAGGGAGGAAGGTTCAGGAGGGAGATGAGGAGACACTTTTTACAGAGGGGTGGTGGCTGGGTGGAATGCAATACCTGCAGAAGTGGTATCCAGTAGAACAGTGGACTGCTTCAAGGGGATGGGACAGGACAGCGGGAGGGTCAATGAAGGGAAGGGTGGAAGGGAGGGCAGCTGCAGAATAAGGGGTGCTAGCTGCACATTCAAGCAGACTTGATAGACCTCTAGGCCTTTATCTGCTGGCAAATTTTGTATGTTTGTATGTTCGTAAAAATGACATTAAGAATGCACCATGACTCTGCATCTGTGCTCTCATCACATGTCACAAACAATTATTTCTCAATCAGAGCTGCTTTAAGGTCTGCATCAATTTGCTCTCTTAACGTGGGCAGATAGAGCTGCATTAGGGTGTCTGCTTTTGGCACCGCTCCTCTCCCCTTCACATACAGTACTTGCATATCCATTCCCTCAGCTGTAGATGATCCAGCTTCTCCAATGGGATATTTGCATCCCACCATGCCTTAACTGTGTCCATGACCATCTCATTTCTTGCTATGGATGATTCTGTTGCAGCTCTGAAACTGCTGGTCAGGGTCACCTGCCTTGCTGGTCTTCCTTCACTAGCAGTTCATTCGTTTTTCTTAGCATGCTTCTTGCTGATCAGATCATCTTTACTGTATCTTTTCTGGCATGGTCAGGAAATGGTTGCAGTATGGACAGAAAAGTTTTTCCTCCATCCTCGTAGAGAGTTTTAGATTTGAACTGAAGTTCTCACTCCTTAGCTGAGGTATAGCAGAGCTTGGCTTTCTTATTCAGTGGTGCAGCAGACATCATGCAGGCTGAAAGTATGAATACTGAATTCATAACCAAAAAAAAATATTAGTAGTGTGTTCCACCAATCTGTTTGATGAGATAAATCAAGTAACAAAATGGGAGACTCAGATCCCCTAAATAGGGCAGTCCATGACTTTTATCCTCTGGCTGTGATGGCAGCAGCCACCACCTACAGGCCCCATCCTCTAGGTACAGCAGCAGCCACCATCTACAGCCCCATCCTCCATGGTATGACAGCAGACACCAACTGCAACTCCCATCCTCCAGGCACAACAGCAGCAGCAGTCTATGACTCCTATCCTCCAGGTATGACAGCAGTAGCAGCCTATGACTTCCATCATCCAGGTACGACAGCAGCAGCAGCCTACAACTCCCATCCTCCAGATACAATGGCAGCAGTAATCTATGACTCCCATCTTCCAGGCACAATTGCAGCAGCAATCTATGACTCCCATCCTCCAGGTTCAAAGGCAGCAGCATTCTATGACTCCCATCCTCCAGGTACAATGGCAGCAGCATTTTTAGACTCCCATCCTCCAGGTGTGAAGGCAGCAGTAATCTAAGACTCGCATTCTCTGGGTATGATAGCAGCAGCATTTTACGACTCCTATAATCTAGATACAATGGCAGCAGCATTCTACAACCACCATTCACTAGGTGAGATGGATGTTGCAGCCTATGACTACCATCTTCCCAGTACAACAGCAGCAGCAGCCCATGAATCACATCTTCCTGGTACGACAGTAGCAGCATCATTCTACAACTTGCATCCTCCGAGTACAACAACAGCAGCATTCTACGACTGCCATCATCCAGGTATGATGGCAGCAGCATTCTGCAACCACCATTCACTAGGTGAGATGGCAGCAGCAGCCTACAACTCCCATTCTCTGGGTATGACAGTAGCAGTAGCACGGTGCACCCCTTTTGGTCAACACCGCGATGGCGAAACTGTAAAAAGGACCATTATGGCGACATTCACGGTAATGGTCCTTTTTCCATGCTTTGCCTTCCCCCAGTGTTCTGCCCCCTCACCGGCCCAACTGTGACCTGGAGTTGGAATCGTAAAGTCCAGGATATGTGGGGGGCAGATCCCCCTGCATGGGGGGTGTAGGAGGCACAGCCCTCCACAGAAAACACCTTTAAAACAGGTGGAACAATACCTGCGTCAATATAATGCCATCGCTGTGGGGGAGGTTGGCATTGTTACTGTCGACCAAACTTGATACTTCCGTAGCAGCAGCCTATGGCTGTCACACTCTGGGTATGACAGCAGCAGCATCCCACAACTTGCATCATCCAGGTATGACAGCAGCAGCATTCTACACAAACCATTCACTAGGTGAGATGGCAGCAGCAACCTATAACTCCCATCCTACAGGTATGATGGCAGTAGGGCAGCCAATAGCCAGCAATGTCTGGGTGCAATGGCAGCAGCAAATAAACACCCTCCCACTTGCCCACAACTACATGGCAATTAACCCTCTCCTGACTTGTCAACCACACAAGCAACATCCAGACTTACCTGGTGCCACAGAGTTGTTTGCACAGCCATACAGAATATACCCTACATGACTTGTACAAAACCACACTGCAAACTGGTCTGAAAACAGATGCTACACATATCCTTGGTCTTGGTCTTGCTCCTTGACTCAGTATTTAAGGACCATCCTGAAAATTTTCTCTTGGGCATATGGAAAGCATTGCCCAGAGCCATATTCACCAGGAAAAGGCCTTACACTGTATTTCCCCAAGTAAGTCTGAGTGTTTCTGTACCTTGTGGTTTACTCCAAAGTAATATTGCATACAGACACTGGCCTGGTCAATGACATAGCCTGTAAGGTCCCCCCTTGCAAAGTATGAAGAGCTATGTTGCTTTCCATATTCCACAGAGCATAGTAGTGTTACCTGAGTCTCTCAAAAAGGTGTATGGTAGACAGGTATGGCAAGGAATTTTTCAGTGCAAGACCTGGGGGCATATTTCAGCTTTCATCAGCAGAAGAAATATGTGCCTGCATACAGTAAAATGTGGAAACTGACCCTAGTTTGCTTGAAGTGGCTTTACTCACCGTGTACTGAAACGCTAGCTTACTATGGGACACAAAACAGCCACTTGGGCTTGCTCTGGGATGCAGCAATGCCAGTCCCCCCCAAACTTGCCCTATGGACACAGCAAAGCCAGCCCACCCCCCTAAAACCTGGCCCATGTCAGTGTGTAACACAAGCTAACCCTCCCACCAGCATACACTTGAGCAGACAGCAAGCAAAAAACCCTTGTACTTGCTCCGGGATACACACTGTGCAAACCTCTTACTACAAAGTCCAAGGGGCTGGTTTGCTTGCTGTGTACCCCAGAGTAAGTTGCTGGTGGTGGGGCTAGAGTGAACTGGCACTACACATTGACCATGGGCATGTTTCCAGGGTGGGATTTGCTCTGGGCTACACAGAAAGCAACACACTGTAGAATGCGTTCGCGCCACTCCACAAGTTTCAAAACAAGCCATTCATTGTCCAGATACACCAAAAGTAGGCAGCACCACAACAGCCAAATAACCCAGCATTGTCATCTCCCACACAAACTCTGAGAATAAACAAATGCAATGCAGCCACAGAAGAGGCTGGGGATCTTAGACACTATGTACCCTAAGCAAGTCTGAGGGTCACTGCTGGATGGGGAAGGGCCAACTAGGAATGGATATGTCTGAGGGAGGTCCCTGCAGCTGGTGTGAAAAATAATTGAAATTAATGTGCCCAGGGATGTACCAGTGCCTCCCCCAACTTGGTTTGGATCTGCAGGAGAGAACAAGTAACAGACTCTCTGAAAGGCACCCCCCTCAATAAAATCTTGCTCTGGGACTCATAGAAATCATTGCACCCCAGAGAAAGTTTGCAAGGAAGTGGGCAAACTTACACATGCCATTTCCATGAGTAATCCAACTTTGGGGGTTGTGTGAGCATGCATGATCCTTGGCAAGTCTGAAGGTTTCTGTCACTAGCTGCTTCCACAGACAAAGTTTATAAGGGAGGCCACACAAACTAATGTGGACAGTTTGCAAGGTGAATCACTTAACTTGCTATGGTGCATGCTATAAACAACAAGGGCCAGCAGACTTGCTCAAAGACACACCAATGCCCCCCCCCAAACTTGGTTTGGGCATGCAGCGAGAAGTAACAGACTCCAGAGCTAGACTGGATGCCTGGCATCACTGTGTTCCTGAGCAAGTCTGTGGGTTTCTGGCAGTAGTTACTTCCACAGAGCAAGTCTGCAGGGGTGCCACACACTGCCACGCTAGCAGTGTGCATTGTCAAATCCCCCTCCTAATGCATGCTACAATGGACAGACACCCTTAGACTTGCTCATGGGCAGTTTGCAAGTCCCCACCCTGCAAACTTGCTATAGGTGAACTCAACTCAACCCAACTTGAAGCATACTCAAGTGTAAATGGCATGTTAGAGGAGGCACGGTCACCTGGCAGTCTAGGCATATTCCCAGCTTTTCCCCAGATGCAGTGCACTTGAGATTTAACCGGTGTGCAAGTAACATGCAGAAAATCATGTAAAGTCTGAACATTCACAAGCTACCATTTTAAATGATTTTCTGCATTATAGTGGTTTATGTTGCTGTGCCTGGGCATCTCAGAACTCAGTGGTAGACAGAATTGGGCATGACAAGTCACATTTTCTGCACTCTGGAACAGTTCATATTAAGATATACCTGCACCCCTCTGGGCACCACGCCCCCACACACTTATTCTTTGGGGCACACAAAGGCAACAGAATACCTAGACCCCCCCCACCTACTTAGACTTCCTCCACCATGCACATATGCTCTGGGCCACACAGAAGGCAATAAATTTGGTCATGGATACACAGAACCCCTCCCCACCTTTCTCAAGTTTAGCACTCCGTACCCTCATGTAGATTTCCTTTTTTGTTTAGGATACGTTCTACCACTACATCCAGTAGATAAAGGGAAACCTCCATCAAAAAGGCAGGCCATGCCTGAGTGTAAGGTATGGTGCCCCAAATAGATGCTGTTTTGCAGAATTTTTTTTTTAACTTACAAATCTTTTAGAAACATATTCCTCATATCTGTTTGATCCCCCCATGTGTCCCATTGGTTTTTCATATTTGCACGGCACGCCCACAGCCACTCAAGTGCCAGTCTATACATGGTTTCAATATACCGCTGGGGCATTCAGTTTGAAAACTGGAGCTATTAATAGCCGCATTTACCTAGACAGTCTATGGGCGTACCCCACGGCTGCTCCCCATATGAAACATCATACTTAAGATAGCCACGGGTGGTTGTGAGTGCACTGCACAATCTCATGAAATAACAGCAGAACACAGGCAGGATCAACCAGATACGGGGGATATTTAGCCCATTATTACTGCTAGTGCCATATGGCATCAGAACCATCCATTATTTACTTATCCGACCCAAAATGGCCACACAAGATAGAATGAGTTTATTTGTAAGGAAAAACAACATTAATTCTGAGGAAAGCACTGGGCCATGCCTGTTATTCAGGCATGGCCCAATTCTTCATGGACATTTCGCTTTAAACCAGTATTGGTAGCATCCATGGTGGGGGCACTAGTGTGGGAGTGTGTCTTACTTCTCGGTACCGAGCAGGCAAGGTGGGATTTTGCAGGAAATCTGAGCCCTATTCATCAGCTTATTCAGGACCACTCTGAGTTGGGAAGTTCATTCCTCCCACAACACACACATCTCCAAGGAAAAAACTACACTGGAGGGTGTGGGGGCAGAACTCAAATAGACTCACAGAACTCAAAATGAAAAAAAACAGCCAAGGAAACTCTGGGAAACCAGGGATGCTGAAGCCCAGGACTGTGAGACTATGGCGGAAGCAGTAGCTTGGGAGAGTGCTCTCCCCAAACCCACACACACACTCACACACTCTGGGGCACACAGAAAGCAAAATGTTGTTCAGAAATACCCAGACAACCCCCCACACACACACATATAGAATACAGAGACTCTCTGGAGCACACAGAAGGTAAAGTTACTCAGGCCCCCTCAGAAAAGGGATCCCTGCTACACACACACATGCACTCGGACATAAGGGTTCTTCATGCTAGAAATACTTGCACTGCTCTGGGGCACCTTGCCTCCCCCATCCTTACGCATGCACTGACACAGGGGTTATTCATGTTAGGATTTCCAGAGGTGCCTTTGGGCACCTCCGACCCCCTCCCCCGGTACACACACTCTGATACAGGGGCTCTTCACGTAGAGGGGCAAACAATGGCAAAAAAGTTCAGAAGAATATTCAGACCCTCCACCCTATTCAGACACCCCCTTGGCTTTTTGCTCCCTGCCTACACACACACACACACACACACAAAATGACACAGGGCTCTTCATGCCAGGATCATTGTACTGCTCTGGGGTGCCTCGGACCTCCCCACCACACACACACACACCCATGCACTGACACAGGAGTTCTTCATGCTAGGATCATTGCACTGCTCTTGGGTACCTTGGACCATACACACACACACACACACACACACACACACATATAGGGGTTCTTCATGCTAGATCACCTGCACTGCTCTGGGGCACCTCGGACCCCTCCACACACACATGCACACACACACACACACACACACACACACACGTTTATAGGGCTTCTTCATGCTAGGGACTCTGCACTGCTCTGGGTACTTCAGATCACCCTCCCACACTCACACCGCACACATACACACACATTCTGACATGAGGGTTTATGCAAGAAATACCTGTGCTACTCTGGGGCAACTCGATCCCCCACCCCACACATGCACTGACACAGGGGTTCTTCCTGTTAGGATTACCTGTGATGCTCTTGGGCACCTCGGACCAACACCGACACCCACAGTCTGATACAGGGCTTTTCATGCAAGGGCACACTACAGCAAAAACATTCAGAGAATACTCAGACCCCGCCCTACTCAGACACCTTGGCTTTTTGCTCCTTGCTACATGTACACACACACACTCACTCACACACCTAGGGCACATAGAAAGCAACAAAGTTGCTCAGGAATACCCAGAACCCCCATATACACACACACACACACACACACACACACACATATACACACATATAGATGCAGAGGCTCTCTAGAGCACACAGAAGGTAAAGTTACTCAGGCCTCCCCCCAAAAGGCTCCCTGCAACACACACACATACACACAGTCACACACACATTCCTCTGGCATAGGGGTTCTTCTTGCTAGAAATACCTGCACTGTTCTTGGACACCTTGGTTCCCCACCCCACATGTGCACTGACGCAGGGTTCTTCATGTTAGGATTACATGCGGTGCTCTTGGGCACCTCTGACCCCCAGAAACCCACACTCTGATACAGGTGCTCTTCATGCAGAGGGGCACACAATGGCAAAAAGTTCGAGGAATACTCAGACAACCACCCTACTCAGACACCCCCTTGACTTTTACCCCTGCTACACACACACACACACTGACATGTGGGTTCTTCATACTAGGATCATTGCTCTGCTCTGGGATACCTCAGACCTCCCCCAACACACACATACAGACATAGAGGTTCTTCATGCTAGATCACCTGCACTGCTCTGGAGCACCTCAGACCCCTATCCCCCACACACACACTCACTGACATAGGGGTTCTTCATGCTAGGATCACTGCACTGCTCTGGGGTATCTCACCCCCCACACATATGCAGTCTGACATAGGGGTTCATGAAATGCCTGCACTACTCTGGGGCATCTCGGCCCCCAACCCCCACACATGCACTGATGCAGGGATTCTTCATGTTAGCATTACCTGCAATGCTCTCAGGCACCTCAGACCTCCCCCAGTACCCACACTCTGATACAGATGCTCTTCATGCAGAGGGGCACAAAATGGCAAAAATGTTTTGAGGAATACTCAGACCTCCCACCCTACTCAGACACCCCCTTAGCTTTTTGCTCCTTGCTACAGACAGATGGACAGACACACACACACACACACACATGTTATCTGATGATTAAGACCATACCTAACATGGCTGTATGTACTCCAAGTTAACAAATTGCTAAGCAAGCTAGAAACATAGAAACTGTGGGTAGCTAAGGACCACCAGGCCAATCAAGTCTGCCCGTTGTCCTGATGATTTTAAATTATCTCGAGCATCACGAGCACCTCACCCACCCATACACACACACACACATGAACACACATAGCACTGTTTGCCTTTGCAGTTTGTTGCTCTACTTAGATACAGCATCCCTGGTATGCACACCTTCAATTTGGTAGGATAAGGACCACCAGGCCCATCCAGTCTGCCCACATTGATTTAAAATTAGCTACGGATGCTGCGGGCATCATGGGCATCTCAGGCACCACGAACCCATGTACCTCTTTACCTGCCTCGCTCTTTTTGCAACCCACACTATGGTTTGCAGTCCAACCATCAAAAACAGGTGCTTGAAGTGTCTGGAGAAGTTTGCAGACAAGCCAGGCTTGAAGTGTGATTCTGGATGGTCGTTCAGAACAGCAACACTCGGTGTTGAACTGTTTTTTAATCTATAGGTGTGCTCCTTTGGCTGTGCAACTCTACAAATAATAAAGCAGAGGGTAGAGGCAGTGGATCTAGAGCGCAGATTGAGAGTGAAAAATGAAATAGCATTCTTGCCATTCTTGGCAACCTCGTGATCTTGCATCACTCTAGTAGGGTTGCATGTCTTTGTTTCCTCCTCTTTTGGACTCCTGGATCAATAGGGTCAGTTGTCTGGCAACAGGCTACCTTTTATGAAGCCCAGTTCCCGAAGGCTCACACAAGCAGCATGAGTTCTGTGACTCTCCCACAGGAGATTTAAAATTCCAGCAGCCAATTAGAATTCTGTGATTCTGTCCACAGTCACAGAATCGCAGAAAAACAGTGGCCTTGGTCATTGTGGAGTCCAAATTGACTCTTAGATCATATGCACTAGGTTGTTTTGTTAACTCTTTAACCAGAATGCCTCACCCTGCAGCTCTGGGGGCCATGCTTATCCCTGTCTCTCACTCTCATGTCCTGAGGTTTTCCACCTTCCCCCTGCTTGCTGTTCAGCCCTGCTTCACTAAAAGGGATGAGCAGGCTTTCTCATAATTTGCCTCGTGGTTCTGGAACTCGCTGCCCCTCATTTGAAGAACTTCTCATCTCACCTATCTTTTAAACATGTTCTTTTTTCCCATCTTAATGCCCCTGGCTACTGTGACTGTACTTAAGATTTTATGGGACCCGTGCTTGCCCTCTAGCTGCTCTCTTGCCCATTTCTGTATTTCTACTGTGTATGTATGCCTCCTTGTCTCCTGTTAATTCTATTTAGGACTTATTAACTTGTTAACTGAATATTTTTGCAACAACTGTATGACTGCTCTAACCTGTAGTATTCTTGCTGTTATTCTTATGCTGTTTTTTAATGCTGTTTGAGTAGTTTGTCCTGACAGTTATCTTTGCTTTTGTACCTCATTGTTGTCATTGTTGTCCTTGCTGCATTATTGTAACTATACCGTCCCCAGGTCATGCCTGAAAATAGGCAGGTTCTTACCTACGCACTTACATGGTCATCAAAATCTAATAAATAAATAAATAATTTCAGGTGTTGTCTGTTCTCCACAGTGTCTATTATCTTCATCTACATAATATTGCCAGGATTAAGCCCTATCTTGAGCCAGTTGACCTGGCAACACTAGTGTATGCCTTGGTCTCCTCTAGGCTGGAATACTGTAATTGTCTCTACCTGGGGCTATCCATGAGGCTGATGCACCACCTGCAGCTGGTTCAGAATGCAGTGGCTTGGCTTGTTGCTGGGGCATCTCAGTCTGAGCATGGTTGTGGAGTCAAAAACAGTGGTTGAATTCAAGCATGCATGGGACAGCCATAAGGCAATTCTAGGGGTTGGGGGTAGAAAGCAGTAGGCTGCTGGTTAACTAGGATCTGCAGCTTATCCATTAGGTAGGAAATGGGCAGACTGGGTGGGCCATATGGTCCTATCTGCCATCAAATTCTATGTTTCTATATCATGTGCTTTCCACAAGCTTCTGGTCAGGTGGCGTATCTGTTTCAAGTTTTGCTTGTTGATGTACAAGGCCATACATTGTTGGGGTCCAGGTTACCTGCAAGACTTCCTGATATCATATACTTCTGGTCATGCCCTCCAGTCAGTGGGGGCAGACCTCCTCACCATTCCTAGGTGATGCTTAAAATCCTCAGGTGGCAGGGCATTCAGTGTGGCTTCTCCTATTCTTTGGAACGCCTTTCCCTGAGAGGTGGCTGTTTTTAAGAAATCTTTGAAACTCACTTTTTTAATCTGTGCTATGGCCTGGTTTTCTAATTGTTAACTGTGGTCAGTTTTATTTATGTATTGCTTTTTCACTGCACTGTAAGGTGTTCAGAGTCCTAGGGATAGGGTACCATAAAATAAAATTGTCATTGACATTAACAACTACTTGTGGTACATATTCTAAAACTGTGTAAAATATTTTCAGTTGCCAATTTAGTCTCATTTATGAGTCTACTTAAGCCCTTTACAGGGCTAAGATAAATTGAAGAGGTAGGTGTTAAAGGTATCAACCCAAAATGTGATAATGCAATTAAAGGATATGGCTTTCTTGATTTTTTTTAAATTATTGTTAGCCACTTTTAATTTATGCCATATCTTATCTCAGGATCTTACTATAAATCACAGCTAAATAGCAAATATATTTTTAAGTAAAATCCGACTTCTCAAAATATATAAAAATAGTAGCTGCATTCCTAATAATCTCTGACATCTTAATGGACCATGTTTATTATAAAATGTTTTGCTTGCTTATGTCTACTGTTCTTTGCTAAATGTTCAACAGATAATTTTAAGCATCTCCTAAAATGACTGCCTTTTCTAGTAAGTGTTCTGAATATTCTGGACATATCATATTTAATCATATTCAAGCAAGGCTCATTCATAATTGCTTATGGTTTTTCCAGGATCATAGTAGTATGCATTAGCAACCAAATGTGCGTAATTTATTTACATACCAAATGCTGAATTTGACAGTAACAGCTTTGGCACTCTAGCAAGAGAAAATAAGTTTTACAAAAGAAATACTGTAAATTCCTTAAGTATAACATGAATGACCATGTGAACTTGTCACATCTTAGTATTTTTATTCCATGATTTCATAAATAGAAATCGGACCATTGTATAAGTTCTGAACAAAGAGACTGTATTAGAAAGTGGAACAAAATCAGCAATGGCTAAGAAATGGAAAGCTATGTCAAACGTGTGTGTGGATATTATAAATTAAGCAATGTTAAGATTGTTGGAAAATGTAATTGCCAGAGCTGTGTAAAAATGAATTTTGCATCTCAAGAAACTACTGAAAATCACAACCATGGATGTCAATGGTCGACTTGAACAATTCTTGGTCTAGACTGACTATGATGAAATTAGGGTTTGAGCTAGGAAGGGAGAGATCACCACTAGCACCAGGAATATGGGTATTGCCTCATGGGTGTGGATTAGAAGGATGGCATTACCACTGGCACCAGGGATCTATATTAATGCAGGGGCTGGGATCAGAGGGCTAGGGTACCACTAGCACCAGGGATACTATATGAGGGTCAATCAAAAAGTGTATAGCCTGACACAGAATGAAATTCATTATGAATATAGTATTATTTTATTTTTCAACATAGTCCCTTTCAGTTCAATACTTTTAGTCCAGCATGGTTCTAGCATTCTTATCCCCTCTTGGTAGAATTCTATGTCTTTGCCCCAGAAACCCTTGACAGCAGCTATCACCTCTTTCTCATCAGCAAATCTCTTACCATGGAGTTCAGCCTTTAGTTTTGGGAACAGATGGAAGTCTGAAGGAGCAAGATCTGGTGAGTAGGGTGGGTGAGGGCAGTTCATACCATCATCTGTTGCAGCAGCGCTGCAGCCTGTGCTATGTGAGGTGAAGCATTTTCTTGCAAGAACAAACACCTCACCTCAGTTTTCCATGGCGTTTGGCTTTGATGGCTTCTTCCAGCTTGTGCAGTTGTTCAGCATAGTACTCACCAGTTATTGTCTTTCTTTTTCCAAGACAATCGATCATCATCACACTTTCAGAGTCCCAGAAGACCGAGGCCCTGATTTTTTCATATGAGGCAGCCTGCTTGAACTTCTTTGGCATCAGAGATACATGATTTTTTCCATTGTTTGCTTTGTTGTTTAGACTCCAGATCAACATGGTGGACCAAGGTTTTAACCATTGCTACAATATAGCTGATCAAGTTTGCTGGACCCCTCTTGTATCATGCAAGAGGTTGGCTTGAAATGTCCCTTCTGGCTTGATTCTGATCAGGTGTCAAGCTTCTTGGCACCCATCTTGCTGACACTTTGCTCATGCCCAGGTTTTTAGTCAAGATTTTTTATACTGCCCCAAAACTGATGTCCAATGTGCTGGCTACATCCTGTATAGTTACTCGTCTGTATTACATCACCATTTGATGGACTGCATCAATGTTCTCCTCAGGGTCACCTCCCTTGGATTCCCTTCAACACTTCTTCTGCCACCTAAATTCAACAGCCCATTTCTTGACATTTGAATATGAAGGGACTTCTGTCCTAAGTGTATTGACCATATCCTCATGGATTTGAAATGGACTCCTTCTTTGATATGGAGGTACTTGATAATGGCTCTGATCTCAGTTTTCTCCATTCTCAAATTGTCATTACCCATCAAACTCTGGCATGCACCTACAAATGAAAACATTTGATCACTATACCAGTAGGTCATATTCCATTCATAGTAGTGTAACTATACAGGTTCATGGTTCATTTCTTTCTGTGTCAGGCAACAAACTTTTTTATTGACCCTTGTATAGTAAAGAACTGGCTAGCGATCAGTATGGGGAGGCACTAGCACCAGGGATAGGTATACATGGCTGGGACCGGGCAGTTGGGGGACTGGTTCTGTGCTAACTTGTCTTATTACTCATGCAAATTAGCCCATAATGGGCATGCAAATAGCCCCTTAATGGCTCATTTGCATGGTTCCCTTTGAATATTGGAAATTGCACTCCAGCTCTATTTATTCTGATGGCATACTCCGAGATGGATCTACAATGCCAGTTCAACAGCTTTGTTATCCACCAGCATTACAGCGATGGCTTTATATCAACTGCAGTTGCTGTCAGCATAAAATCATTCACTAAAGACTTTGTTTTCTTCAGGGGACTTTGCCCCCCTCCCTGAATCCCCCATAACTAAACTAGTCAACTCTGAGTCAGAGTTGATTCAGGGAGGAGGTGCAAGATCCCCAGAAAGCAGCGCCAGGTCCCGCGGTGACAGTACAGTGACCTGTCGATGTTGTTACTGTACTGTTGTTGGCAGTGCAGGTTTTGGTGTGCAATCAGCATATGGTCTGGTATCCCTGTCCTCACAGTGCTTAATGCTGGGCAACACATGGCTATATATTCAGTCAAATAGCTCTGGTGCACTATTCCACTGACCATAGCATCTTCAGGCACCCAGTCAAGCACAAGGTGCAGCATAAATGTTTGCGCTGTGCTTTGCACCTATTTGAATATCTGGCCCCTAATGTTTACCTCACAAAGCCTATTTTAACAGATAAAACCATAAAAGCAACTGTTTAAGAAAAATGCATTTATTATTACAACATTATTCTTTGCTAGGGCCCATAAGTTAAAATCGAATACAGTTTTGTAAATAACTCAATAACAACGGAAGAGACAATGAATCCCAGGATGCTTTGAGTTACTATACAGAATGGAGAATCACCACTGTAAACCTCACACTTTTAAGATTGATAAAACAAAAAATAAAACAAAAAAATTAAATTATAAAAATAAAATTGTCATGCTTAGCAGTGATCTGTACAGTATAATGATGAATTTATTTAGGACAGCCTAGATAAGGTGCAATATCTCATTTTCAGTAAGTCCTGCATTCCCAGTTTTATAGCAGGGAGAACTGAAGCACAGGAAGTGTAAGCTTTGTAAAAAAAAAAAACCATAAGGTTCAGAAAGAAGCAAAGCCTTATATGACAATTGCATTACTGTGTAAAACAAGCATTTGTCAATGCTGGATGTTCATCACTGGTATAGAAGCCCTGGGGTAGTAAATGCATTATGGTTCACTTTTTGGGTTATGTATATTACCACATCCCCCAGGTAGGTTTTGAGACACAAGGTACAGCTGAGTGCCATCAACTACCTGGGAAGTGTGTGTCAGTTTACCCAATGACATCACAAGTGGCTAAGCCGCAAGTGATGTCATCAGGTTAATCAGCATAAGAACCAAAAATATCAACATTTTTTCCAGTATGAGATAGTATATTCCATTTATGCCATACTGTACCTCCAAAAAAATGAAATACATTGAATTTCCTACCATTTTTGACTGATTATAGAATATCTGAAAGGAATCTATATATGAAACAGCACTAATTGTGTAGATATTTTTGTGCTGAACAACGTTTGTGCTCAAATACCTTGCTATCATTTTTCATTTTAAAGTTATTTGCATTTGTTTGTTGCAAAAAGTGAAAAGAAATGAATTTTCTGCATTTTTACATAATTAAAAAACAACTAAAAGGTATCTGTAAATGAAACACTACTCATTTTGTAACTACTGTACATTGGTGCTGAACAAATTCCATGTTCACAGTATCATGCTATCTTTTTTTTTGTTTTCAAGTTATTTGCATTTGTTTGTTGAAAAAGTGAAAAAAATGTATTTTCTGATGTTTTTGCTAATTAGAAAAAAACTAAAAGGTATCTATAAATGAAACACCATTCATTTTGTAGCTTTTTTTATTACTGAACAAATTTTGTGCTGACAGTACTGTGTTATTATTTTTAGTTTTACCATTTTTCGCTTTTGTTTGTCAAAAAAGTGAAAAAAATTACTGCTGTTTTTTGATAATTATAAAATAACAAAAAGGTTGCTATAAATGAAACACCACTCTATGTGTAGATTTTTTATGCTGCACAACTTTCTTGCTCACAGTACCATACTATTATTTTTCATTTTACAGTTATTCACATTTGAATATGGTTAATTCTGCTAATATGAACATGTAAAAAGAGGGTTTAGATGTCCTTCAAAGTAGTGTGTGTGTGTGTGTGTCTCCCCACATGGAATCAGTGAACGGCTCATGGCTGTTCCTGGATATTTGAAATCCCTAGGCCTTATGACAGACCAGCTGTGTTTGCTTGCCTGCATATATCAAAGGAAAGTGTTGACCCATGATTGGGTCATTTTTCCTTTTCAACTAGAGAACACCTCAGTCCAGCAAGCCAAAACTCTGTCATGCTTGCCATGCCTGATGACTGATCATGCCCCTCTAAGACTGCTCTGCATTGGAGAACAATGTCATACCTCTCAAAACCGAACTATCATAACAATATGTTCACTGTGTGTACACGAGCATGGTGAACCTAATAAAATGAAACAGCTTTTGTTGGCACTTTTACAGTTTTTTTGTTTCAGAGCTGTGGCATTAAAATTAGAGTCACAGACAATAACTTTTGTGTTTCACTTGCAATACAATAAAAGTTGTCTTTGGCAACATCCTCGCTGAAGGTTTGATATTTAATAAATAGTTAGTGATTTACATCATGGAAACTGTGCAATGAAAACAGAATCACTGGTGAATTCTGTAATTCTGAAACTATAGAAATAGCCACAAAATTGGCACCAAGCTAACCACTTCACCCTTTATAATAATTTGTTATTTAAAAATATGTTTTCCATAGTGTAAGGCTCTCTTTCCATCATTGTTCCTCTAAAGTTTATCCATTTTACAGTACTACTTGTGATGTCTGGGGCACCATATGATCAAATCTGTTGGTGGTTCAAAATTGGGGGTGCAGAAGACTTCTCAGTCCATCACCACAAACTGTACATGGGTTTATACAGTACTTGGGTTTATACTCAGGTTGTATGGTGATAAGAGGCAGAAGGCCCATAAACAATCTCCACCCACTTCTCAGTGGTCTTGGTTGGGCAAGCAGCCATTCACTATAAACTTATCTAGATTATTCTTAAAACTTACAAGACAGTTAGAAGTAACAATCTCTACTGGTAACCTATTCCAGAATCTAACTGTCCTGGGAATAAAAGCATACTTTATGCTATCCCTATTAGCTTTTTTTTCTATAATTTGTAACTGATGGACACGTACATTTTATGACAGTTTGTCAAACTCTAATCCCAGCTCACGAAACAACTGTTTATATTTAATTATATTAAAAAGTAAAAGTAAATCACCTCTCACACACCTGTCTTTTAAGTGAATAGATCCAAACTATTTAATCTGTCATTATAGGACTTATTTTTATGGCCAGTGATGAGCTAAGTCAACCTTCTTTAGGAAAGTCCAGGGTAGCAGAATGGTAGAATTAATAGGGGACTCCACAGTGAGGTATGTTAGCAGAGTGGTGGGAATGCTGGAACTCTATAGTGATGTTGTTTGCTCTGTCACTTACCTACCTTGTGAGCAGGTTTCAGACATCATGGCAATGGTGCATAGATCCATGCAAGAAGAGGAAAAGGACAGCAAATCATGGTATATGTTGTCACCAATAATACAGGCAGAGGCAGATTGGAGGTCCTGAAACACAGATTTAGAAAACTAGACAGGAGCCTTAAAAGCAGTACTTTAAAATAATATTCTCTGAGATACTGTAAGTGCCACATTCTGGGGCAGCATTAGGCAGCAAGAGAATATGCAGATGAAGCATGGATAATGGTTTGGTGTAGCTAGCAAGGATGTCGGCTTCTCACACATTGGAAGACTTTTGGGGACAGGAGAAGCCTACACATGTTTGATGACTTTTCATAAGTCCAGAAGTGGTGGAGGTGCTGGCACACAGGATAGGTAGAGTACTAAGTGAGACTTTATAGAGACTAAGAGGGGGTAGGTGGAAAAGAAAACCAATGCTCCAACCCTGTACTGGAAAATAAAAATGATAGCTGTAAGAGATCAAAAACTATCAGGAAGAGAAACTGCCACTGCATGAATAAAGGTGTGCAAAACTGGCTAACTTTGCATTGTGGATTAATTTGTTAATTTGCTGCAATTCATTAAGTTAATCTGCTATGCAAAGTTTCAATTCCCAGTATAGGGCTAACTTTGTCAATGGCAAATTTGGTAACTTTTCTGGTGAAGATGGGCCAACAGGTGAAGTTTGCAATGTTCCATGGGACTGTAGGTCACATGGTACTGAAATTAGCAGTATGATGTGTTCAGTGCAGTCTTATGAAGACAGAGTCACAGGGAAGTCTGTCCCTGCTTGTCTGGGCAAACAAAACTTTAAAACTACTCTAAAAGTGGACTGGTTTGAACCAAATTGCTCACAAAAAATTCTAGGGTGCCTTGTGCAGCCAGATTACTATTGTTTGTGTGTAGTTTTGCAGACGTACTTAGTTGAAAGTAGTGATTTTGATTTTACTAGTGAAGAAGTGCTGTGTGAAGGAGAGGGAGTTCTGTTCTTAGCTAGCAAGCAAGGCAGCCCTGTGAGCACTAATCTGGTTTATTTTCCTCAGTCTGTTTTCTTAATAAGTTTTGTCTGTGGTCTGTGATTTGTCATTTTATTTCTGTAGTACAGTTTTTTTGTGGTTAAGTTGGCTGTATGTAAGTCTTTTTCTATACTAATTGTAGTTACTTCGCTTCATTCCTGAAGTGACAGTATTACTTACAGTAACTTGTTTTGACTTATCCCTGTCTTATATAATGTTTTAATCCTCACTGTGTTAGAAAAATAAAAATTCCAAAACAAAATCCCTTTTAGTGGTTTTACTGTAGCTACTGTTAGCTCTGTACGCTGTTCTGCTCAGATTCAGATTACACTGTTAATGCCTCTGGTGAGGTGTTTTCTGCTGGTGGTATTTAATTTTACTTTAGTATTTATTTATTTTATTTATTTATGTTTGCAATGTTAAAAATCTAAATATATAAAATGTGTGAAAAGAGATACTCAAGTAAAAGGAGAAGTGCCAACCAGGTGCCAAAATGTGTATATTTTCTCTGGATTTCATCCATGATCTCTGTGGCCAATAGTAGTAGCAAAGGAGTAGCTGGTGGAAGTTGTGGTGGCATTAGTATTGCCAAATTATTCTCTGCCACATCTGTGGCATCCATGCTGTTGGGTTTTGGAGGATGCGGCAACAAGAAAATCAGTCCAAGAGTTAGCAAAATCTCTGGCTCAGCAACAATGGTTCAGGAGGAGGTTGCTGCATTCCTGTGACTGCTGGTGATGATAGCATTGAGCCTGATCTGTGTGACAGGTTCTCATTCTTAAAAGAGAATGCTGAGTTTGACAAAACGTTTTATCAGGTCTCTTGTACCAATGGAATGATTTTGCCAGCTGGGCGGAGGTAAAGAGTTAACAGATGACTGCTTTATGCTAATGTATGGAATGCAATCATATGTCTGCATGTTTTGTACAAAAATTAATAAACTCTATGTGGCAAATAAGAAAACAAACTAATCATTCCTTTCTTTTGAGCAGTAACCATGAATCTCCTGAGTCAAATGCCACCCAACTGACAATACCATTACAACAAGTGTAGCTGTTTGGCAGCCCAGCAGTCAAAATGAGGCAGCCTACACTGCACAGTATATTTTTAGAGCGTCATGCCATATACTCACTCAGTCATGCAACTGTATAGGAATTGAATGCAGCAACCACTGAAATGCTGGCAATTGATTTACTGTCATTATTTCATTGTGGAGAACATGTGATTTAGAAGGCTAATGGTGTGCGCCTGTTCCAAAGGCAGATTCCTTTGCAAAAGTACTTTTCCACATGTGCTATTCCTGAACTTTATAGGATTGTGTCACACATGGCAATCAATTTCCAACTGCATTCAGCATCCTCATACATATATCTCAGTATGGATATCTGGATCAATAGCCAAACAGCAGGTAGCTCCTATATGTTCATTACAGCACATAGGGCACAGGTACGTGGAGTGGTATTTGACTCTAACCAAATTATACTAAGCCCAACATCAGTGATATCAACACCCTGGATATTTGCCAGCATACCATGCTGGACGTGATGGGAGTAACTGGATCATGCACAGGTAAGAAAAATGTTAGGCTTGCTCCTGACTGAGACTGATGAATGAATGCAACCTGTGGTGGTGGTGGTACTATGGGAGGTTGTGGCACAGGGCTTTCAGGCAGAAGCAGAGCAAGAGAAGGATTGGGCTGCTGACCTTGGGACATTTCTGTATCAATAGCCTCATTTTGACCCAGCTTCACCTTGCTGTACCCCAAGTGTGAATTTGCAGGTGAAGTTTCAAAGGCAAATTTCCTACTAAATAGAAAAAATCTGTGAATATATTTCCAAAGGCCAATTTGGTGAATTTGCCCTAACTTTACCAGCGTATTAAAACTTCACAACATCTCTATGCATTACAGTGAATGTGTGGAGCACAACAAAGAAAATGGATGGCCTTGGGGGTAAATATATCTCAAGGAAAAAGGTGCTGCTGAAAAGGCAAAGCTTAAATACCAGAAAAATGCAAAAGACACACTCCTGGAGGTGATAAACTGCATAAAAATATAACTTAATTACCACGTTGTAATTTTTTGAAAGCCTCTAGAGACACAGCACAAGAGATACATGTTTGTATTTGTTGCAGATTATGAATTTTTGATTTTCAAGCTGCAGTACTTGCTTTTGAGTCCAATAGTAATGTGTATATTTGAAGCTCTATAAAACATATTGCAGCCTTCTACCTTTTCCACCTACTTACATATAAATGTATATTTGTTTCTTTCATACATTTTATTGCTTTATAAAATTGCAATGGTGTTCTTTACCAAACAATAAAGAATATGAATGAAATCACAGTACAGAAAAACCCAGGCACCTCATGTCCTACACAATGAGTCTGTTTCTCTCAACCAGCTGTGATAAAATTACAGTCTGCTATTTGAGCTCTCTTTCTTTGCAGCTTTGTTATCGCTAGCAGTGCACCCTTTATGAATTTCTTGAGGTATCCTATGATGTGGTAGGAATCTCAGAGACTGGAAGAAAGGAGGAAATAAGCTGGAATACATGGGTAGAGGAGTACACTGTCTTCAGAAGTGTCAGGGAAGGTCTGAAGTGGAGGGGTCATCTGCTATGTTAAGGATGTGACTGAAGTAAATAAAATGATGGAGAGAAGTGATGAAAGCACTGCAAAAAATGTCTGGCTTTAGATTGATATGGTTGATAGATCGATCGATAGATAGATAGATAGATAGATAGATAGATATAGATAGACAGACAGACAGACAGACAGATAGACAGTTAGATAAATATATAGTAAGTACAAGGAGAAGCACACCATAGCACCCATAGCAGAAATACCATACAAAAAAAAACCAGATATGTAACTGTTTTCCCTTTTATTAGGAAAAAAGTGCAGTTCACATCCAAATACCACTGGTGAGTGGTTGTTTACCACCAATTATGATGCTGCATCATAACCTACATCCAATTACACCCTGGGCTTCCTCGAAATCTTTTGTGTGGTACTTCTGTTATTTGTGCTATTGTGTGCTTATCCTTGTACTTTCAGTTTAACTATTAGCACCAGAGCTTTATTCCTGGTGCTGATACATTTTGTTTCTAGACAGACAGATAGATAGATAGATAGACAGACAGACAGACAGAGAGATAAAATTTTTAATCAAATATACCTTTTTAAAAACCAAGGCACTGTACAAAGGAAAACATTCAAATAGAAGTTGACAAATCTGTAACACCACATTAGAAATATTACAAATACTACACAACATAAAACCTACAGTGCTATGGCCAACAGCCAGTTTAGTTTTCACAGAAACCTGTCTGAATAGGTATGTTTTCAATCTGCTTATACAAATAGGAACAGAGTGGAAAGTACTGAATATCTGTGGGATGACTGTTCCATATAATAGGGGCAGCAACCGAATATGCTCAGTCTGTTGTGGATTTTGATCGCAATTTATGAACAAGTGGCCTGAACCAGTGGAGCACAGTGCACAGATATCTGGGTGGATTTCCAGATAATCCCTATGATACTGGGGACCCAGTCCTTGTAGGGCCTTATAGGTAAAAAAAAAAATAAATAATCTTAAAGTTATTTTCACCATTCTAACTTATAACGGTAATAAATGCAAAGAACACACTACTCTACAGGAGTTATATGATCATTCTTTCTGGTGAAATTGATATGTCTGGCAGCTCCATTCTGCACCAGTTCAAGACAGCAGATCTGACCAACTGGAAGGGCCCAGTAGAAAGCATTACAATCGAAAAGCAGAAGATGACAAAAGCATGTACCAGTGTTAAAAGATCATCTGGGTCAAGGTAGGAGCATGATCCAGATGTGTTCTAAAGATGTCAAAGCCACTCCTGACCACATCTGGCACCAGAGGCACAAGTGATAGCTCCTGATTAAGAGTGACACCTTTCTTACAAACCAATTGCCACTCTTTTGACCTCTGTTTTCCAAAAATGGGGAGTTCCAGGCTCTCCAAAATGGATTACAGTGGGCAATCTAATTCCACAAGCAAGAGCTAAGATTTTCTGTGATTTAGCTTCCACCATCTGTAAGCCATCCACCAAACGATATCAGATAAGCACTCTGAAGCATTGCTTCCAGAGGGTTCTGTCTGGGGTTAAATGAAAGCTATATATGGGTATCACTGCATAGCAATGAAAACCCAAGCTATAATTATACTAACATACTAACATACTATTTGCCAGCAGATTAGGCCTTACGGTCTATCGAGTCTGCTCGAACCTAGATCCTTAGTTGGGTGCCGAGACCCTCCCATCCCTTGTGCTCCAGAACTCCTATCATCCATCCCCACCCCCCCCCAGGACAGGCCATCATCTGATACATCCACTTTATGTGTCTGTCCCACCCTCTCTTGAAGCCCTCCACTGTGGATCTCTGAACCAGCTCACCAGGCAGTGCATTCCAAGGGTCCACCACCCTCTCAGTGAAAAACCTCCTCCTCTTTTCCCCCCTCACCCTTCCACCTTCCAACTTCAAACCATGCCCTCTGGTGATACCTCCCTGCTTTAGTCTAAAGATCCCCTCCATGCTTACCCTATTTATTCCCTTGAGGTACTTGAAGACCTCAATCATGTCCCCTGTCTCTCCTCTCCTCCAATGAAAACAGGCAGAGCTCCTCAAGTCTGTCCTCATAAGTCAAATCCCTAGCCCTCGTATCATCTTTGTTGCCCTCCTCTGTACCCTCTCCAGGAGCTGTATGTCCCTCTTCAAGTGTGATCTCCAGTACTGTACACAGTACTCAAGGTGTGGTCTAACCAGTCCATTGTACAGTGGCAGAATCACTTCCTTGCTCCTAGAGGTGATCCCCCTTACGATGCATCCCAACATCCTGTTTGCCTTGCTAGCTGCTCTTCTGCACTGCTCAGAGTTATTCATACATGTATCCACCATGACCCCTAGGTCTTTTTCCCCTATTGAGGCCTCCAGCGCCTCCCCTCCCAGGTGTACCTGTGTTTGGGTTTCCCCGACCAAGATGCAACACCTTGCACTTGGTGATATTGAAATTTAATTTCCATGTGTGAGCCCAGCTTCCAGGGTGTCCAGGTCCCCTTGCAGGGCCAGCCTCCCCTCTTCTCCCTCAACTACTGCTCCCATCTTGGAGTCATCCGCGAATAGACTCATTTCACACCCTATACCCTCCCTGATGTCTGATATGTATGCATTAAACAGGATTGGACCCAGGACCGAGCCCTGTGTTACCCCACTACCTACCTCTCTAGGGTTCGAGAGCTCCCCATAGACCACTACTCTCTGAGTGTGTCCAGCTAGTCAGTTTTCAATCCATCTGACCATCAAAGAGCCTACTCCTAACCCCATCAGTTTCTCCACCAGACCATTGTGGGAGACAGAGTCAAACGCCTTGCTGAAGTCCAAGAATAATACATCCACAGGCTTATCCCTGTCCATTTCTGATGTTACCCATTCATAGAACTCCACAAGGTTGGTTTGACATGATCTACCTGGCACAAACCCATGTTGCCGACTATCCAGACCTCCCACCTCCTCCAAGTACACCCCCAATCATTCCTTTAGTATACTCTCCATTAATTTTCCCACCACCAAGGTCAAACTAATGGGTCTATAGTTCCCTGGTACTTCCCTCGACCCCCCTTTATGGATTGGTACCACATGTGCCTCTCGCCAATCCCTAGGTACCCTCCCTGTCTCAAGTGACCTGCTGAAAAGCTCTGCCAGGGGTGCAGCCAGTATGTCCGCCAATTCCCATAGCACTCTCGGATGAATGCCATCCGGCCCAGGAGATTTGTCTTTCTTTAGGGCCTTGAGGGCTAACCACACCCTTTTGGCAGAGATAGCATCATCCGTCCCCTCCACCTTACTGGTCTTTTTATCCTTATCCAGATGTGACACCCCTGGGGTACCTTTCCCTCCCTCTTGCTCCATTTCTGTTGCTCCCCTGATCCCACTCCCTGCCACTTCTATCCCCTTCGTGCCTTGCTTTGTAGATATCCCATCCTCTCTAGTGAACACAGAGGCAAAGTACCTCGTTAAATACCTCTGCCTGGTCCTCGCCTCTCCACCCACCCTCCTTCTGATCTCAATCTGCTGAGATGGCCCTTAGTTTTTCTCTGATCCCCAATGTACCGGAAGAACCCCTTTTCCCCTCCATGTATCCCCTGTGCCAGCCGCTGCTCTTTACTGGACTTTGCTCCCCTCACCATACGGGTGACTTTTCTAGATGCAAGCTGGTACATTTCCTTATCCCTATCCCCTCTTGTTGTTTTATATTTTTTGTAGGCTGCCTTCTTTTCTCTGACTGCTACCTGTACCTCACTGGACCACCAGCATGGTTTATGTGACCTTGCTCCCTTACATTTCAACTTAGCGCAGATCCTGACAGCCTCATGAAGTCCCCGTTTTATGACCTCCCATCTCCTTTCCACATTTGTCATTGAGGTAATCCCCTTCAAGTGATCCTTGAGAATATTTCCCATGCCCATAAAGTCTGCCCCCCTGAAGTCCACTGCCAGTGTCCTAGATCTCACCCCCACTCCCCCCATGCTTATTTGAAACCATACAGTATTGTGGTCACTCCCAGTCAGGGGGTCCTGTGCAACCATGTCCCTTACCAGATCCCCATCTGACAGAACCACATCCAGGACATGCCCCTCCCTTGTGGGTTCCATCACATGCTGTGTTAAGAACACATCCTGGAAGCCATCCAGCAGCCTCTGCTCCTTGGCCACCTTAGAGGACATGGTTCCCCAGTTTGTACCTGGCATATTAAGGTCCCCCATCAACACCACTCCTTCCCCTTTTGGACCACACTGGGCAATGATGTTGTCCAGCAAACTATCCTCTAGAACATCACTCATCCCGGGGGGCCTATATGCTACTCCCAGCTTGACCTTATCTCCTGCTGGGGATCGTAAGGTGACCCATAAGGCCTCCACGTTTCCCTCTACCTCTTCTACCATAGCAATTTCTATGTCATCTCTAATGAACATAGCCACTCCACCCCCTCTGCCCTCCTTTCTATCCTTCCTAAGCATAGTGTGCCCCCATACATTTAGGTCCCAGTCATGGTTTTTGTTGGCCCACATCTCCGTGACTGCCGCCACATCCACCCCTCAAACAGCATGGCCTGGAACTCTGGCAACTTGTTTCCCAAGCTCCTGGCATTTACTAACACCAGCCCCACCCTTATCCCTGATCCTCTTTGTCAGAACCCCACCCAGATTCCTTATACTTCCATCCTCCCCTGCTCCTCCTGAAACCTCCACCTCCAGTCTGTTTCCCCCCCCCCTTGGGCTTGAAGGCTACTCCCTCATCTGGAGGAGGGCTTCTGGTCATCCCTCCTTATCCCTTCCCCTCACAAGTTTAAACCCCACCTTTCTTGAATGTAGTCAGCCATCCCTGTTTAAGGACTTCCTTCCCTAATGGGGCAAGATGAAGCCTGTCCTTGGCATACAGTCCCTTATCCTCCCAAACTCCTTTCCAGTTCCCTAACACCCCCAACCCACTCTCTTCATCCCACTTCCTGAGCCAGTCATTAACCTCTGTGAGCTTCATTTTTTTCTCCACTGGGCCTTTGGTACTGGCAATATCTCCGAAAAGGAAATGTTGCATCCATAATCCTGACAGACTCTGGCAAGTTCTTGGAATCTTGCTTGGATTTCCAAAATGCTATTTCCCTCTAGATCATTAGTTCCCAAATGCACCAGGAAATCCGGTTTCTCCACAATCCCTAACCATTTCATACACCATGAACTTTGCTCTGTGCACTGTCAGCCCAGAGATACTCACTACCTTCACCTGGCTATGGCATCCACCCCCTGTCCCTCCCAATGGATACCCCAATCATCAAGTCTCCCAGTAACAGAACCTTAACACCGCCATCATCCTTATGGTTACCTCCACTATGCCCTCTCAGCCCCCCTTCCCCCTTTATTCATGATCTCAATTTTATGGGAGTCTTTCTGCCTTATTAGAGACCCCCTTGTCACCCTCCCCTTTCTGCCTCCCTCGTTATTTTGCCCACTTAACTCAAACCCCCTCTGAATAGGTGTCCCCTTTAACCCTCTCTTATCTGAACCATTTATCCTGGCCCTGATGGTTTCCCCTTCCCCCAACCACCATCCTCCCCCCTTGTAATAGTACCCCTGCCTCCAGAGGCTCTCTGTAGGTCTCTTCCTTAGCTATGGCCCCATCCTTGGTACTGACCTCCCTGCTGAAGGGGGGCTCCTCTCCCACCTCCTTGTCTCCCAGTTTCTCTCCAATCATGCTCTCCTCCCTCATGTCTGGAATATGTTGCATCTCCCCCATTTGCTTAACATATATGTTTCCCCTTCTCCCTCTGGG
Organism: Neoceratodus forsteri; assembly: GCA_016271365.2. NCBI lineage: Eukaryota > Metazoa > Chordata > Ceratodontiformes > Ceratodontidae > Neoceratodus > Neoceratodus forsteri. Next base: position 768,627,725 of record CM057449.1, on the reverse strand, counting down.
ACTATGTCTATCCTTTCCACAGCTGGTCTGTGATGCCCTATGGGTATCCGACTCCCTCCCCCCGGCCTCTGTATAAGTTTCCTCATTTCCACCAACCCCTTCCTCCCCCTCTAGGTTGCTTAGTAGCTCAAATTTATTGTGACACTCTATGTCAGCCTCCATCAAGTAACCCGAGTTTCCCCTGACTGCATCTCTAAACTGACCCTCTTCTTCCTCTCTTGCACTGTTCACCTTAGGAGCTCCCTTCCCACAGTCTGCTGTTTTAGGCTTCCGCACAACAGCCCCTCCTGACTCTTCCCCCTCTAGTCTCTTTGTATTCAGAATGTTCACCCCATATGCTTTCCCCTTAGCATCAACTTCTCTATGTAAGGGTCCTCTGTACCTAATATCCCCCCTCCTGTTTGCTGTAACATAATGTCCTGTAATTTCAGAGCGTTGCCCCAGCCTCCCCTCAGCCCCACCCTTCTGCTGCCCATATCCACACCCCTTATCCTTGGACACCAATTATGGATCACCTCTCAGAGTAGAAGAATAAATACCACAAATAATAAAGGAGACAAAGTAGAGCATGAGGGATGCCACAGTGAATGACTAATTGGGGAGATCAAAAGTTTCCTAAAATCACTGAGTAGCAGGGATTTTCCAGGAAGAATCAAAAGCAATCTTGCACAGTCCCATCTGCCCACTGATCCTCTTTATATGCTCCATCAGGCCCCCAGGTTCAACAGTGTTGTATTTAGTTGACAAATCCAATAGAACTAGTGAACAAACCTTTCCATGGTCCCTTGCAAGGAGCAGATCATTCAAAGCACTCATAAGCAGGGACACTGACTTACTGTGTTAAAAAAAGGCAAAATCCATTTTGTGGAACTGAAAAACTGGTATTGTTACTGGTGTCTGCAAAGCCAAAATTCATTTTTACTGGTGGCATGTTTTTGAGCTTTGCTTAACAATATATCACTCTGCTAACATGCATTTTAGAATTCTTGCAGGCTACTAATATGTTCATTATCTTTGTACTTGTTGAAAATTAAAATTCTATGAGAAGCCCAACATGTACTGTTCCTCTGTTTGTTGTGGTGTTATATACTCCCCTTACACGCCAAACTACTGTACATCCTCCTCAGAGTCTTGGGAGTCTCTCTCCTTACAGAAATCTTAGAAGTGTGCACTGGGAAGTAGTGCTCCAGAAACTAACAAGATATGTAGAAAAAAACATTTTGGGCACACACAACTTCAGAAGAGGGACACTGGCTTCAAAATGTAGTTTAAAACTTCATATTTATTAAGCCACAAACAATGCAAGCAAACAGACTCTTGCCGAGGCAAAAGTCTGTTTGTTGCGTTGTTTGTTGCTTAATAAATATGAAGTTTTAAACTATATTTTGAAGTCAGCATCCCTCTATTAAGGTTGTGTGTGCCTGAAACTGTTTGTCCTACGAGTCTTTCTCATTGTCTTCAAATACTGTACTGGCTAACTTCCTTCTCTGAGATTGTTCATTATCGCATCCTGACAGGTACGTGCCATTTCCATTTTGCTTCTTTTATTGTTTTTAATCTGAGTTAATGAGAGAGGGCTTTGCTGTGGCAGCCCAGCTTACCATCAACAGTCCTCTCATCAGCAACCCAAACAAAGTTAATGAATACTCCCAAGATTTATCTTGGCAGCACCAGTTGGTGATGCATGGCACCACCAAGTGTGAACCCTGGGTTTATTAAAAGACCAGACTCCCCCTGATCTGAGCAGTGGTGTTGAATGTAATGCAGAGGATTTATGTGCTGATATCAGGAGGGTACTATAACCTCCTATTCAAGTGCCACTGGCTGGATGGAAGACCACTGACTCAACCCTCCAGCTGGATGGAAGGGTACCCTACCACCCCCAGCCACATCCATACCAATATAGCCAACTTCCTGAACTGGCTCCCAGCCAACATGGCTTGCCACCTCCCACAGCTCCCCTCACCAACACAGCTTTTGACTGGCACCAAAATATTGTGCTACACAGCAACATGGCTAGGTCCCCTCCATAAAGACAGCTATGCTTTCTTTGGTAACTTTCATCAAAATAAATGCAAATGAAGTCAATAAAATAAAACCAAGTGCACCATATCAAGAATAGTTTTTTTTTTTTTTTAATCAGCAAAATAGTGCAAAACATATATGTGGAAAAAAGTGCAGCAAAACAGTAGAACAATAAACTGAAACTAAACCTATACAAATAAATGAAAATGTGGAAACAATGCAACAAAATATACAGTGACAAAAGTGAAAGAAACTTACAGTATATAAATATATGAAATGTGTGAAACCTGAAATGTGGAAAACAGTACAAAGAATACAATGAAAACTTTTAATTAAACCCTATATAAATGCATCAAATATGTAAAATCTGGCACAAAATGTGGAAAACAGTGCAACAAAAACTGTGAAAACAGCTGAACTAAAACCAATATAAATATGAAAGTGTGCAAAATGATGTAGCCAAAATGCATGTGATGCTGTTAGGGACATAATTCAGAATATCTAACTACTGTACATACACACCATATTGTAAAACACACACACTGTATAGTGAAATATATACATCACATGGTGAACCACTCCTGTATGCTACTACCTATGTAACCCTCCCGGGTCGCACCTGAAAATAGGCACTTGGCTGTCTAGTGTGCCCTACCCTGTTAACAAAAACAAATAAATAATAAATAACCATGTACACTATGTAATGATCCATGTACACTATATAGTGAAATACATACATCATATAGTGAAATGCATATGCATATAGTGAAACACATACATTATATAGTAAAATGTTTACATTGCAATGTATAGTGAAATACATCTACTATCTACTGAAATACACATACTGAGCACTGAAAATCCACATACAAACATATAAACATACAAATTACCAGCAGAAACTGGCCACATGGTTTATTGAGTCTGTCCTATTGTGCAGCTAGCCCCTCCTACACTATATACCAAAAAAAAATACACTATGTATTGAAACACATACACTACCTATTCAGATACATACACTGCAGACTGAAAAATCCACATAAACTACCAACTGAAACAAATACACTACATATTGTAACACAAACACATATTGAAAAAATCTGATTACATTATATACTGAAGCAAATACACTACTTACTGAAATACAAAAACTATCTATTGAAATACATCCACTACACACTGAAAAATCCACATAAACTATTTACTGAAACAAATACACTATATATTGAAACTTGTAACCTGGCATCTAATGAATAGCGTGAATGCATTATAACGATTTGTCGAATCACATGCCATGGTACACAATGAGGCGGGCATAATTTCCTAGTAATGGCCACTTCATTATGTAGTACTGAAAGTGTCCACATTGAAACTGCCAAGTGCACATTTCAAGAATGCAGTTGTCACCTCCCACCCACCCACTCGGCAGCCACAGTAGCATTCCAAATTTTGAGTTGCTTAACTGCAACCCGAAATTTGCATTGTATACCCAAAGTGGATATTTCACATTGTGTTTCTTAAGCGTGCATTTGTTCCCAAGTCATTTCTATGTTAGTACAGGAAAAAGGAAGCCCAACGTTTTTATTTCTACCTGTACAATGTAGTAGTTCTTTCATTTTGTTAGCTGTAAAATTGTTTTTCATGATTGGTATATGTGTAGGATCGACTAATGATAATCACGTATCCCAGTATTCCATGCACGTGCAAATTAATTATCTGTGAGTGTTGTATTTCAGTGACTCTTCATATTAAGAAAATGTAAACACACTTTGTAATGTTAATGTGCATTACTGTAGCACATATTTATATTTGTAGAAAAAAAGTGTTTGTCAGCAATCACAATATTAAACAATGTGGCTTTGATGAAAGCACAGTTCCATAGTAAAAAAAAATATGAGCTGCAAAAACCTGTGTATTTATTTCACACATATATGTTTTTTTTTGGAACATTTCAAGTGCTTGCCAGGTTACAAGCACATTAATGCACTCCAGAGTCAGGCTCTACTGGGGAAGTAATGCCCGGTTGGTGGTCGGAGGTACTCGGCTTTCTGCCTCAAGCCCCAACCCCCTCAACCAGGCATTAATTCCTTAGTAGAGCCCTCCTCTGTCATGCATTAATGCTTACATATACACTATATTGAAACACATACAGTACACTATCTATTGAAATACATACACTATACACAATGTACTGAAACATATACACTATGTACTGAAAAAAGCTGTGTACTATAATGTGTAAACTGAAACAAACACATTACATATTGAAATACATACACACTATATTAGAAAATCCACATATACCATATACTGAAATAAATGCACTACACTGTGAAACTTATACACTATAAACTGAAATACATATGCTATAGATTGAACAATATACATACACTATACATAGAAACATAGAAGTTGACGGCAGATAAGGACCGCAAGGCCCATCCAGTCTGCCCATTTCTTTTTCTACCTTATAAATGTGCCATCGGCCTTTGCTCTGTCAGTGACCTATCTATTCATAGTCATTTGTATTGCTCCCTTATGCCTATCCCATGCCTGTTTGAAGCCCTGCACTGTATTCATAGCCAACACTTCTTGTGGTAAGCTATTCCATGCATCTACCACCCTTTCTGTGAAAAAGAATTTCCTCACATTCCTCCTTAATCGGCCTCCCTCTAATCTCATGCTGTGTCCTCTTGTCCTGCTATTTTCTTATATTTAAACATGTTAGACTCTTTCACCTTGTTTATGCCCTTAAGGTGTTTAAATGCCCTCGATCATATCACCTCTCTCCTCCTTTGCTCAAGGGTATACATATTGAGCTCTGTTAATCTGTCCTCATATGTCTTCTGATGCAGTCCCTGCACCATTTTGGTTGCCCTTCTCTGGACTGCCTCAATTTGGTTAATGTCCTTGTGAAGTGTGGCCTCCAATACTGCACACAGTACTCCAGATGGGGCCTAACCAATGTCTTGTACAGAGGGATTATTACCTCCCTCTTACGACTTGTGATACCCCTACTAATACACCCTAACACCCCCTAGCCTTACCTACTGCTTTAGAGGTCTGCTTTGATGATTTTAGGTCATCAGTGATGATGATGCCCAAGTCTCTTTCTTCCTTTGTGACTGCTAGCAACTCCCCTCCCAGCCTATAAGTGGCTTCAGGGTTTCTCTTCCCTATGTGCATGATTTTGCACTTCTTTGCATTAAATCCCAGTTGCCACTCTTCTGACCATTTTGCTAGTTTATCCAGATCTCTTCTCATTCTGCCCACCCCATCTGGATCATCTACTCTGTTGCAGATCTTGGTGTCATCTGCAAACAGACAAGCCTTACCCTCTAGTCCATCTGCGAGGTCACTAATGAAGATGTTGAATAGGACTGGCCCCAGGACTGATCCCTGAGGTACCCCACTTGTGACTTGCATCTCTTCTGACTGTATACCATTTACCACCACTCTCTGTTTTCTGCCAGCCAACCAGTTTGCCACCCAGTTGACCAACTTCTGACCCACCCGAGCCTACCTAGCTTATTTATCAATCTTCTATGTGGAACAGTGTCAAAAGCTTTGCTGAAGTCAAGGTAGGCTACATCAACTGCTCCCCTTGGTCCACCACTCTGGTTACCCAGTCAAAGAATCTATGAGATTAGTCTGACAGGACCTTCCTTTTGTAAACCCATGCTGTCTTGGATCCTGTGCCCCTATGGATTCCAGGTGTTGCACTATCCTTTCCTTAGGAGTGCCTCCATAATCTTGCCCACTACTGAGGTAAGACTGACTGGTCTGTAGTTCCCGCCTCCTCCCTGCTACCACTCTTGTGGAGCGGGATCACATGAACCCTTCTCCAGTCTTCTGGGACCTCTCCTGTGCTCAGAGACTCACTAAACAATTCTGCTAATGGCTCTGCTAGTTCCTCCTTTAGCTCCTTAAGTACCCTGGGATGTATGCCATCAGGTCCCATTGCCTTATCCACCCTGAGCTTAGCAAGCTCTTGTAGGACCCTTTCTTTTGTGAAGGGGTAGTGCTCACCTCCCTCCCCTGTGTCCATGATGCTGAGCTGTGGGCCCTACCTTCTCTTCAGTAAATACTGAGCAAAAGTATCTATTTAGGATAGATGCCTTTACAAGGTCCTCCTCCTCACATGCTCCCTTTTCTCCATTAAGCTTATATTACCCCTCTGGACTTTCTCCTTTCACTAATGTATCTATAGAAAGTCTTGTCACCTTCTTTTACTGTTCGTGCTAGTGTTTCCTCAGTTTGGGACTTTGCCTGCCTTACTGCCTTACCTGCTTCCCTTAGGGCAGTTTGGTATGCCGCCCTATCTTCATTCTGCTGTGTTCCCTTATATTTCCTGAAGGCCAGCCTTTTGGCTCTGACCTTTTCTGCTACTGTATTTGAGAACCAAAGTGGTTTCCTTCTTCTTTTGCACTTCCTTTTCTGTCTAACACAATGGGATGTTGCTTCAAGTATTGTATCCTTAATGCTTGCCCACTTTGCCTGTACCTCCTCACCTGTGTTTCTTTTCGCCAGGGCTAGCTTAACTCTGTTGGCCATCTTATCAAAGTCAGCTCCTCTGAAGTCCCATATTTTTGCCTTGGAATGGGATGATTTAGATGTAGTAGCCAAATTGAACCATACCATGTGATGGTCACTGGCCCCCAGGTGACCTTCTACCTGGAGATCTGTGATCCCTTCTTTGTTAGGCAGTACTAGATCTAGGATAGCCCTGTCTCTTGTGGGTTGCTGTACCAGTTGTTTGAGGCCCTCCCCCTGCAGGGAATCCACTATGAGTCTAGTTCTGGCAGATGTTCCTGCTGGTATTGACCAATCTGTATCTGGCATGTTGAAGTCTCCATTATCAGAACCTCCCTTTAGCTGTCATGTTTTGTATATCTTCTAACAGTAATGTGTCTATGTCCTCCCTCTGGTCTGGGGCCTGTAGACAACCCCAGTTCTTATGGCTGTCCCATTTCCTGTTTCCAGGGTGACCCACAGTTCTTCTGGCTCCTTATGTGTATTCTGAATTTCTGTTGCTTTGATATTTTCATTAACATACAGGGCCACTCCTCCCCCCTTTTTGCACCTCGGTCTCTTCTGAACAATACATAGCCAGGTACTGAAGTCTCCCAAGTGTGGTTACTGGTAAACCACGTCTCACTAATTGCTACTATGTCCAGTTTAGCCTCTGACATTATTGCCTGCAAGTCTGGGATCTTATTTCCCAGGCTGTGAGCATTTGTGTACATGATTTTCCATTGGCCAGATTTTGGTGTGTTAGTTGTTGGAATACACATTGTAAGAATACACTACATAGTGAACAAATACACTATATACTGAAATTAGCCCCATCCCTGAAATGACCAGTCCCTACACTCATTTTCTGCTAGAAACAGGGAACTGCTGGCCTGATGAGAGGATGTATAATGCTGCACAGCAAGTTGGGAAGATGGCTAATGGTAGCTGTAATGGTGGCTATTAGTTTTACAAATAAATTATGACAAGCAGGGAATTGATTTACATGATTACTGCACTGGTAAGATAGCTCTGGTGGCGTATTAATCTTTCCCAGCCTTATTAAAAAAAATATATGTATTTATTTATTTTTATTTAATGATATCTTGGAGAACACCTGTGAGTAGATGCTCATTTGTAGGTTCTGTGTCAGTTAAAAGAAGAAAGTGAACAGAAGCATAACATTACATACAAGGCATTACATTACAAGCAAGTAGAAAATTGCATTGGTACAAAACAATACATTACAAGCTAGGTAGACAATATATTGATGTGGATTACAAGATTGGGATAGCATTTAGCTTAAGGTACAACATTTAGACATTGCTTCAGCATTGGTGAGAAGGTGCCTGTGTCACAGAGTTAAGCCTACTTGTGGGGGGGGAGAAACAGAGTGGAGAACAGGTGGCATGGTGAAGAGTATGCCTGTGTATGGGGTTAAGAACAGATTTAAGGAAGGCTAGAGAGAGTGGGGCTAGGAGAGCAGCAGACGGGGGTGGGGGCATGAAGGCAGGGACAGAGAGAGGGAATGGGTGCCCAGTGGGGAGGGGAGGGGAAGGGGTAGATGGGGGGGACAATGAAGTGCTGTAGAGCTAAGTGTCCCCTAGGATTAGGTGGAATAGTAAGTGCTACTGCTTTATGGTGGTCCAGATGTAGGAGAGTTGTTTTAGTCATCATGAATCACTGTAATGTTCCTCTATAGCCCATCTCTTATCTCTGAAGATAATACACACTTTATAACCTGACAGGCCAGAGTGAGTTTTGTCCGATCTTTTGCCCTGTTTTAGAATCCAGTGGGGATAAAGCAGGTTTAGATGTTGGCAGAGGAGCCTGCAGCTACAGTGCAAAGTGAAAGGTTGAGAGGGATGAGGAAGAATAAATAATGTCCTGTATAGTATTATTATTTTAATTATTCCCAGCCTTACAGTGTGTGTGTTATTTAACCATCCCACATAGTAATTCCAACGAAACACTCACTTCAGTTAACAAGCCTTGCCATAGCAATGATCCACTTGGCTTGCCAACTGGTACATTTAGGGACCATGATGACTAAAAAAAATCAATGCTACAGTGGGGATGACAGAAATCATTTAATAAACTTGAGGGATTCACAACATACTGTAAACTATCAAATCTCCCCCAATACATTTTTCCTTCATCCCTGCTGTACCACTATTTTTTCGGTTTTCTGTCTTGACCTGGGTGGTCAGCCTTTACATGGTAGCTCAGCAATGTGATCAGTTGGTGGCTATTTTTAAAATGACATTATTTAATTACCTTGCAATGCTACAGATGGTGGATTAAGGTCCTGGAGGAAACTGTGAAAATTAGTGCAGCTTGGATAGTCTTTGCTGAGCTGCTTTTATTTTTCCTCCTGGATTTCTGCTTATGGTGCCTAACACAAATATTGGGATGCCATGTTAGTGAACCCACTTTAGCAGGAGCAGAAAAATCAAACTGTGATTTTTTAGCAATCAATTGGCCATTTACCTTTAGTCTTCTCTTATTTATTAAAATCACTAAATCCGCTGTTAGAGAAGAGAGTGAACAAGCAAGAGAGCTAGTGACACTAAGACAGGTAGGTGTGCAAGCAGGAGAGAGTGAGTGGACTCAGCTTTTAACTTTTAAACTGCTTTAGAATTTTGAAATGTTTATTATTTCTGCTTTCTTTTTTTTTGGTTTTGTTAAATTGCCTAAATCAGCTGATGTACACTATAAAGAGAGAGAGAGAGAGACTGCATAGAGAGACAGATGGTTGGGAGGGCACTGAAGATTTTTTCTTTCTGTGCTTTCTGTGGGGATGAATTGGCTTCCACCGGCACATTGTGGGAATGAGCAGCGTAGCATGCCTAGAAGTTCCAAAAAGCATTCCAAAGGCAGCGGATGGACCATTTGACTAAATATCTCACATTTGAGGTGAAGAAATAAAAACTGGCACTCTTTTAAACAGATTTGTTTATTATTATTTTTATAATCACAATAAGGTACTTCCAGAGGTTACATTAATCATGTTAATCACCTCCTGGGGGCATGTGGCACTTGACTTCACCTGCTGCCACATTACATCCCCAGGGGGAGATTAACAGATGATGGGCCCTATGCCCAAATGGGCAGGAATTAAGTGTCAGAGGTGTGTATCCCACCTGTGTAGCTCTGCAGCTGTGGACAGGTGTGCACCTGGTGGCATGCACAACTGCAGGGCACCTGTCCATGACCCCACCCCTGTAGTGTACAGGTATAGGCAGGACTGAGGGGGCAGAGCCCTGGACCTGGGTGGGCATTCAATCAGATGCCCATCCTAGGTCCCTCAGTCGATCCCTTATATGGCAGAGCACACATAGGCTGCATGCCCCCGGGATGTCAGACAGTTGGTGGCTGTGAAGGTGTGAGGAAAGAAGTGTCACTGGCCTTCCAGAGCCATGGCACCATCTGGAAGGTACTACACCATGGGGGTAGGTGTTGATGGTGCCAAAGGGGTGGATGGGCACTGGCCAGGGCTGGTGATACCTGGTTTGGGGTTGCATGGCTTTTTCAGGCCTACCTGTGTGTGGGGGGTATGCATGGCATTACAGGGATGGGGGGTATGCCTGGCACTACAGGGTCAGGGCTGGCTCATTGGGAGGGATGTGGAATGGCATTGCTGGTATGGGACCCAGCTCTACATCGTCCAGGGTCACCCTGTCAGCTGCCTGACCCTCACCAGCAGTCTAGTGGGCTTGGGCATTATGGGGTTCAGTTTCCTTGTTCTGCCACAACTGGTGGGATATGTCTGAGGGGGTGCTCAGGGGGTTATGGCAGGGTCCTGGCTGCCATAACCTTTATTGCTATGTGCGCCACTGTAGAAAACACTACACACCTTGGTGCATGGTGTGTAGTGCTGCCACACCCCCTGCCCACCCCTGGCAGCCAGGGGATCAGGTGTGGAGAGGCTGCACACCCCTGTATGTGCATCCTGCACAGGGGGTGCAATGGGTGAGGAGTGGCTACACGCCATGGTTACGCGCCGCATAGCAACTCCACACAATCATGCATAGACCCCGATTAATGTAACATCTGGTTGTACCTTATTGCTTAAATAATGTAGAGCAGCTGGAATGTTATTAGCCAATCAAATTGCTCCATTGTGGCTACCCTTTTTATACTGAATTATTCTGCAGAAAGAAATTCTTCGCAACTGATCACTGAACTGTGGAATAATAACACGTATTGTGAAATAATCCCTAAAACTGCAGAATAAGATTTCTCAGAACTGTCATTCTGCAGTTCATGTATATTATTCTGCAGTTCAGCCAAAAAATTCCACAGAACAGGGCTAACATCCACCACATTTGGAAAATTCTAATCTTGCCAATTACGGAAGTCCTGAAAATTTCACCAAATCTACAACATTTTGGAAAAGTTTAGTGAAAGCAAAATTTGCAACTTTCTCCCAACTCTGTTTAGGAGATTGATAACATATCACATTTATGTGTAATTTAATTACTGTTTTAGTCCAGTAACATGTCTGATATGAATGCTTGGGAAGCATTATAGAACTGTGGTAGTGTAAACAAAAAGCTTTCCTAGTTTGCAGTCTACAGAGACTGTTTTGATTTAGTTTTGTTTTTATTATTGTAATGTTTTGTTTAATAAAGGTTCTTGTTTAAGAAACAAAAATACATATTTTTTGCAGCAAGTGCTTAGGGCCCAATTCTTGTTGGGAGCTGAACTGCCATGTGCATAATTTGCACATTTCTGTTCAGAATAACTCTGAACTGTGATGTCTCACTGGTGGTATTCACAGTCTTTTTCCCTCAATAATGCATCTGTGGAGCACTGGGTCTCCACTAATAAGCCTGATCTGGTCTAGACACATAGTACATACCCTGCTTTTTTGGTACAACTGTGTTATGTGGTTTGAGCTTCCCAAACTGAATTTTATTTCTTTTCCCATGAAGATTTTTATCTTCTTAGTCACCCAGCAACCCACTTGCCCACTGAGCTGCCCAGCCCCATCAATCACCATCCTCAGGATTTATCTGCTCTGAGATCCCCCATGGACTCCCCCCATGGTGGGGCTGGAGGGGTCGTCCACAAGGAGATACATATCCAGATGGGAGCAGAGCCTGGCTAGTGGTGCTATGTCTATGACTGGTTGGTGGATAATTATGCCACTGGGAGTTTTCTACCTTTGAATTCATCCCCTGGCAGCCAAGAATGCAATGCTGCCAGTGCATGTAAAGGCACATACTTGCTTTGTGCATGTCTGAGTCCTCCTCCTTATGCCCCTCTGCTGCCCTGCCACCCATCCTCAGCTAGGTAGCTGTTGAAGAGTAGGGCAGCTGGACTCCCCCTCCCTGAATGGAGAGTCATTCCTGAGATGTTCAGTCCTCTTTCCCCTGGCTGACCTTGTGTGACCAGGTCCACTCCCAAAACCAGGCCTCTAGCATGGCAGACAGTATTGTTATTGCCAAGCCGCTAGACCTGCCAACCAGACTGTGTTTCTATAAGTAAATAAAAACAGCACTCAGATGAAAGAAGAATAAACCATATTTTAGCTACAGTCGTTATAAACATTTTAAGTCACATCACAATGTTTTGAAATTTGATAAAAGTGTTTCAAGCAAATTAAGAAGGAAAAATACATAAAAAGATAGATAATATAACCCTTTTTTGTTTACTTTCTGCATCTTAAGAGGCATCAGCCAAGATTTTATTCACTTAGGGCCCCATTTTCAGAAGGGTAGTGCAGTACTAAACATCTAAGCACTGCGCTAAGTGGGAATAGCATGGTTCGGTGGGTACCATATTCAGCAACCCTTGATGCTAACTGTATCACATGAATGTGCATATGCATTACTGCAACCATGCAAATGAGGGATCCCCTCCTGCATACAGGGCACAGCGCTATATACAAAGGTTCTGAAAGTGCAAAACAGCTGAAATTGCAATGTTCTTTACCACTTCAAAACCCTATCCTCACTGGAGCACACAGTGGTGTGCATTGTCACCCCACCTATGTAACCACTCTGATGCTCCGAGTAGAATAATAAAATGATCCCTGGCATCTAAGGGTTTCCATATCCCTTTTCACAGGTTAAATGGCCTATATTATTATAGTAAAATGATCCCTGGTGTCTAAGTGGTTCTCCACCTAAAACTGCCATTCAGATGCCCCAGTCATTATAATAACATGGATAGGAAATTGGTTGAAAGAGATGCAGCAAAGGGTTGTGATTAATGTTGTCAAATTAGAAGGGAGGGATGTCATGAGTGGGGTGCCACAGAAATCTGTCCTGTGTTCTGTCCTCTTCAATATGTTTGTCAGCAATACTGAAGAAGGAATCTGGGGTAAGTGGTGTCTCTTTGCAGAGGACACTAAGTTCTGTCGGAGGGGAGATAATGATGAGGGAATTAGGTAGATGCAGAGCTACCTGCAAAGACTAGAGAAATGGTTGAAGGTTTGGCAGTTGAAATTCAACATCAAAAAATGAAAGGTGATGCAACTAAGGAAAAGGAACCCCAGGAGAGCGTACTTAATAAGAGGGCAAAGCTGAGCACTACAGCTGAGGAAAGGAACCTAGGAATCATCATTAGTGGCTCCCTTAAATAATCAGACCAGTCCATCAAATCCTATAGTAAGACAAATAGCATGCTGAGATGTATTGGCAGTAGAAGAAAAGTGGTATTACTACATCTTTATAGATCATTGGTGAGGTTGCACCTGAGTACTTTGCCCAGTTCTGAAGTCCTCACATCAAGAAAGATAAGAGCAGGCTAGAGATGGTGTAACAAAGGGTGATCAGGGTGATTCAGCACTGGCAGGATGGCTCTTATGAGGATAAACTCAAGGCACTGAACATGTACTCACTGGAGACAAGACGAGAGAGGGGTGATGTGAGACAGACCTTCAAGTTCCTAAAAAGAATAACAAGGTGAACTGTGAGGGACTGCTGAGCATGAGTAGCAGTTCATGGATATGGTGGCACAAGTGGAAACTGATGGATGGGAGGTTCAGGAGAAATATGAAAAAGTTTTATTTTACGGAAAAGGTGGTGGAACCATGGAACAGTCTGACAGTCAAGGTAGTGGGTGACAAACCATAAATGTTTCAAACACGGCTGTTACAGTAATGGTTACTTAAGGTGTTAGTAGTAGGGAGGAGAAAAAGGGGGTGGATAGTGAAGGCTAGTACCCTGTATGGACAATAGGTCCTGAGGAATGGTAGGGAACTATGGACAGACTGGATGGACCATTGGTCTTTTTCTGAATCATTGTCTATCTTTCTATGTTCCCTGGTATCTAGTGACCCCCACCCCCAAATCACAAATCATAGCCTTCTCCACATCATACCCACCAGGTCCCACCATCCCTTCCTCCCACTGGCCCCCACCTAACCCAAGATGGCAGCCACCTCTCTGTTACTGTGATCGGTACAGCCACTCCACTCATTACCTTGGCCAGCCACTGAGTGATAAGGAGTGAGCATGTGCCTACTCTAGAACATATGTTTCTACATTAGGCATAAGCTCACTCCCTGTCACTCAGATGGAGGGCAGATGATGTGGTTAGCACAAGATCTGGGCCTGTCACCATCATGTGGGGGGACACTGACAGCTGGGGTAAGTTGGAGCCATTGTGGGGAGGGGATTGATGGAATCGAATGGGTGGAATGGGCAGGGGGCTTGGACTTGCAATCGAGGAGAGGACTAGATGCCAGGGATAATTTTAATAAACTAATCAGGGGTATCTAAATAGCAGTCAGGGTGGGGGAACTACTAGATTCCAGGGATCATTTGAATATACTAATTGAGGGCATCAAAACAGTGATTAGGGTGGAGAGACTGCTAGATGACAGTGATCATTTTATTATAATACTCAGGGGCATCTGAATGATGAACAGGAGGTGGGGGCTGGCACTGCTTTGTACAATGTCTTCATGCAGTTATGCTCAGTGGCAGTGTGTGGAGATGCTAATGAACCCATAATGGCATGCAAATGGCCCCTTAGTACCTTGCCTGCCTTATGGGCTTATTAGCATGCTGACAGCTGAAAATGATTCACAAGGGTAAAGGTGCTATCCTAATTGGGACACACTATTTCCCTTTGCCCCTCTGAATCCCTGCTCTACAGGGGGCTGTGATAGTGCATAGTCACGTCACAGTGGGCTCTCCCAAGGGAATGAGTGATCACCATACAATTTGGTTCAATGTCAAGATGGGTGCAGAGGCAAGCCACACAAAGATGAGAGTAATGGACTTTAGTAGGGCAGATTTTAGAGGGATGGGGCACTGCCTCAGAAGCAGACTAGCAGGGGAGAATTGCCAGTGAGGAGCAGAGGAACAGTGGAGAAAATTAAGAGAAGGCATAGTGAAGGCAAGAAGGCTCTGTGCTAAAGAAATGAACAAAAGCAGGAGGAAAAAAAGACCATTTATGGTACTCTAGGGAAGTGGCCATAAAGGTGAAGGAAAAAGGGTGGCATTCAGGAGGTACAAAGAAATGCTGAGTGATGAGGATAGGAAGGTGTACTAGGTAAAACAGATGGAAGCAGGTAAGGCAATGAGACAATCAAATGCTCAGAGGAAAGGAAAGACAAAAAAGAAGCAAAAGGGGACAAGTCTTTCTTCAGGTACATAGCGAAAGAGGAAGGCAATTGGAGGATAGTAAGGATAAGGAGGATAGCAGAGGAGACTGTGCAGAGGATTCAGAAAGAGCTGACCTCCTGAACAGGTACTTCTGCTCAATCTTCACAGTGGCCCAAGGGGTGGGATGGACAACCAAGGAAAAGCAGGGAGACCGGTGGTGGGAGTGAGGGTACACAAGTCCATTATCAAAGAAAAGAATCCTGAAGGGACACTTACAAATCTGAAAGTAGATAAGGCCATGGAACCAGACTGGATACACCTAAGGGTGCTAAGAAAACTCAGGGAGGTGTTTGCTGCACTACTGACTGTCTTATTCAACAACTCACAGGAAAAAAGAATGGTTCCAGAGGACTGCAGGAGAGCAGATGCAGTCCCACTACATAAGAGTGGTGGCAGGGAGGAGGCTAGCAACTATAGGCTAGGTTAGTCTCACATCAGTAGTGAGGAAATTATTGAAAAACCTTTGAAAGGAAAGGATACTGGCATACCTTGAATCCAAGGAGTTACAGGACCACAGGCAACATGGATTCTCTGGGAGAGGAGGTCATTCCAGATGAATCTGATTGATCTTTTCAACTGGGTGACTAGGGCAGTGGATGTTGTCTAACTGGACTTCAGCAAAGCCTTTGACACTGTCACCTAGGAGACTGATAAAGAATTGGGCAGTCTAGGGGTGGGATCCAAATTGGTAAACTGGGTAAAAAAATGAGTTAATGGATATGCAGCAGAGGATGGTGGTAAATAACACTCACTCCAATAAGGAGAGAGTGACCAGTGGCTACCGGAGTGCTCAGTACTGGGACCAGTCCACTTCAATGTCTTCATAAGTGACATTAAAGAAGAACTGGAAGAGAAGGTATGCCTTTTGCAGATGATACAAACATCTGTATACAGTAAATACTCAGGAGGGGAGGAGAGAATGAGTAGGACCTTTGAAAACCTGAGGAGTTATAGAGGGCATGACAGCTGAGGTTCAAAGTTAAAAAGTGTAATATCATGCACCTAAAGCACAAAGTTCAGGGCTGATAATAAAGTGGAGGAGAGGTATTATTGATCACTAAGCAGGAAAAGACATTGAGGTTATCATTATCTGATGACCTCAAAGTGACAGGACAGTATGACAAAGTAGTGGGCAGGGCCAGTGTAATGCTGTGGTGCATAGGGAGAGGTGTCACCTGCAGGAGGCGGGAGGTGGTGTTACCTATGTATAAGTCTGTGGTGAGACTCCACTTGGAGTACTGCATCCAGAAACAACATTGGGTGGAGGCAGTCCAGAGGAGAGCAAATAAAATTGTACATTGGTTACATCAAAAGCCCTACAAGGAAAGACATTACAGATGTACACCCTAGAAGAGAGAAGAGAGAGGGGGGATATGATAGAGCCCTACAAGTACTTAGCAGGGGTGAACGGGATATAGGAGGGAAGTCTATTTCAAATTATAAAGTGCACCAGGACAGGAGAGCATGCAGTGAAGCTGGAAAGGGAAAGTTAGGAGGGATGTCGTAAGTACTACTTCACCTGAATGAGTAGTGGCACCTGGAACAATCTGCCAGCAGAGGTGGTGTGAGAAGTGACAGTTGGGGGCTTCAAACATGCATGGGATAGGCATAAGAGAATATTGGTAAATAGTCAGGAAGGGGGTCAACTCGACAGAGACCAGGCAGGGTCTGCAGAGACAGAATAAGCAGGGAAAATCTGAGCAGGCCAGGTGGGCAAGCAGTGCCTTTTGCTGACAATTTCTAGGTTTCTATGTTTCACTGTGCACTGTGCACTGTGCTCACACAGCTCCCATATTGAAACAGGTAGTCCACATCTATCGGAGCATGCTGCCTGTCTGAATATGTTACCAGGCTAGCTGTGCACTATCTCAGGTGCAGCATTTGGAGTACATGGCACTTACAGCAAGTTCTGAAAATGGGGCCCAGGTGCCACTTTAACAGGATTAGCATTGCATTGTGATAAGCATGGCAGGTGCTGTTTTAAAAGCATACTTAGTGCTGCGCTAATCTGTTAGCATGGCACTAATATTTTTTGCAAGACTACTAATTGCAGCCAGGTGCTCATACAAATGAGGGGTTACTCTGATGCATATAGGGTGTACATGTATTTTAAATCTTTCTGGAAGTGCACTGCCTGGACAGTACTAATTAATGTTCAGGAATCTTGTTTCAACTGCACACAAACAGCCATAGCACCCCCGCACACACACACTGTCTGTCCTGGTCAATAAAAAAAAATTCCTGGTAGTCCGCTGGTCCCCACTCACCCAGTACAGGTAGAACTAGGACATTTATCCCCAGCAGTGTAGTGGCCTCTCCCCTTACCAGATTCAGTAAAAACAGAAAACTTATCCTTGGTAATATAGTAGCCCTTCCACTCCTGTATCCAGTACCAATCACCTAGTATCTGATGATGAACCCCTGGTATCTGGTGACAACCCCCCCCCCCATTGAATGACAGCCTACCCCACCCTGAGAAGGTGGCATGCACTTACCCTCTGTTCACCACCACAGCTGGCTGCAGCCTGTTAATCAGAGAACTGTATCAATTGATACAGATATTTTTTTCAGCAAGCAACAACAAGCCACAGCAGTGAGTGAAGGGCAAGTGCCAGCCAGTGTCTCATAGCCAGGGTGAGGGGGGACTGTCAGCAGATGCCAGGAGTAGGAACCACAAAACTACAAGGTATAAATGTTCTATGTTTTCTAGATCAGATGAGGGAATGGGACTGCTAGACTCTCAGTGATAAAAGTTATTTTTCTACCAGGATCAGTGTGTGTGTGTGTGTGTGGGGGGGGGCACTGGACTACTAGGAAATTCTCTTTTTTTTCCACCAGCAGGACAGAGAGAGTGTGGGGGTGCTGGCTAGGGATGCTTGCAGTTTCTGAATGGAATTGGATTAATCAGATTCTGATCTGATTCTTAGATTTAGAATTTTAAGGTTCACAGTTCAAAATTCCTAAGTCCTAAACTGAATCCTAAAATCTGTTTTACATAAGCATTAGGATTTAAGATTTAAGATTTCAAATCTGAATCCTAAATCTGATTGTTACATCCTTTTAGGATTTGAAACGGAATCTGATTAGGATTTGGAAGTTCCAAAAATCCTAAAATCAGATTGGAATCTGACAGTCCTGAGCAGTACCCTTATGTCTTCCCATGACTGACTATCCCAACACACATTTGCCTGGGCACTATTGCCCGATAGGTGTAGTGACCCAACAGTGAGCACACCAGTGATTCGATTCTTCGATGGAGTTTCACAGATGTAAGGTAGGGGATGTGATGGGTTGCTACCTTACCCCTGTTGGTACTCATCAATGGACAGTTGATTCAGGGAGTTGGCTGAGCTGCTCCGGTGGTGTGCAGGGCTACACCACCAGCAGTTCTGTCAGTGCACTCTCTCAGGACCAGGTCGTGTCCTTTTGCAGAACTTGCCCCCCCCCCCCGTAACTAATAATTTTTTTTTACTCTGGAGTCTGCTCCCCATAGAAGTTAGTTATTTTAGTTACGGGGGGTGATGGGGGGATAAGCCCCCCACATTTTACACTTAGTTACTTTGTAATACCCCAAATTATTCCTGTCAGGCAAGCGATTCATTTGGGTCTGTGTATTTTGGGCGATTGAACTGCTGAGCATCGGCATATGGAGTTTAGCGTTACCATAGTTTATCCTGCTGAGCATCCCTAGTGCTGGCAGGCTGTTTGAGTGCAGTTAAACATGATTTATGAAAACGTTAACTACTGCTGCCCAAGCAACCTTTTAGTGCTTCAAGGAAGCATTTAACATATCATTATGGCCTGTATGTATTGGTGGTACCCTTCATTTACACTGGCACCTGGTTGCATTTAGCAGTCCTGCAAAAACAAATTAGCAATACAGAAACATATTAGCACTGTGTTAACTGCTTTTAAAAATAGCACTGGCCATACTAAAAGGCTGTTAGCCATTTTAATCACAGCACCATCTTGATCCTGTTATTGTGGTGCTATCTAACTAAACAAACTCTAGCCAGAGCTGATCAGGCTGTGACGAGCTGCCAAGTGACCAAAATTAAATGTGTGCATAGAAATTATTGAACACCAGGGTGTAGCTTGGCCATTTTTTGGAGGTGTTGCACCAGATTTTCAACATTGCCTTTTTGGGACTCCTCCTCATGAAGAGTGCCAGTGTCACTTTGTTCACTTGTCCTGAAAGGTAATTTTGCAGAGCGAATATGCCATTCTGTGACACAGGTGCAAAAACATGTTTCAGGCAAGATGTGAAAAATGACAGCTATACTGTTAAAAAGGAGGTGTACAAAAATAGCAATGTTGAATATGTCGAGTGAAAATATTAAAAATTGGCAAAGTTAGGAGCGTGCGTAGAAACTGTTCAACACATGCTCGTAACTCAGTCATTTTTTGGAATTTTTTTACCAAATTTGAAACATGGGCTTTTTGGGTCCCCACTTCATGAACAGTTGTGCTGTCATTTCATGAATTGTTCCTGAAAGGTGATTCAGCTCAGTGACCATGAAATCACCTTTTGGAACAAGTAAGGAAATAACAGTGAAGGTTTTCATGAGGTGGTGTCCCAAGAACCCCATGTTGAAAATGTAGAGACAAAATTCAAAAATGGCCGATTTATCAACATAAGTTGAAAACCCCATTGAATGCCATTATAGCATGCTTACCTTTGATTCAAAAGTTTGTGGTTCGGCTTTGAAGAGTGCAGACTTGACCCAGTCCAGAGAAGATGAGTATGGGGTAAGGGGTGGGGGGTGGGAGGTGGGTGCTCAGTGGGAGGGTGGGGATGAGGCAAGGGACTGGAGTGACAATGAGGGACCATTTCTATTTTATAGATAAAAAACATGTTGAGGGATGGTTTCTTTATTTCAGAAAATATAAAATACATTGATTTGGGCACATTGGGTTGGGCTCCCAGTGTGCCACATGAGTGGGATGGGTGAATACATGATGCTGACATGGGACTTTTGGCAACCTGATGTCAGCAAGGGGCAGGGGAAAGACAAAAATACATTTGGGCACACTGGGGTGGGCTTCCAGTCTGCCACATGAGTGGGGGGGCTACATAATGCTGGCACAGGGATTGGGGACCCTGATGTTGGTGCAGGGACAGGAATGGAGGGAGTGGGGAGGACAGCAGCAGTGGAAGGGTGTGAGATGGTTTTCTTTGTTGCTGGTGAGGTGGCGGCGATGCAGCTATGCATGCATGGCACTCGCACATGCGTAGTTGCTGTGAATGGCATTTTGCCATTCACAACATGACGGAGCCAGCAGAACAGCACATGTGCGCAAATCGTGCATGAGCAGTTAATGCCCCAGAATGCAGAAGTAACAGCCAAAATAGTATGGCTGTTATTCTGTAGTGGCCAATCATGGTGGAGTGTTTCAAGTTCCATTGGACTTTCAGAAGGATACTTCCAAAATCCAACAGAAGTTTCCACAATCAGCTATCTTTAGAGCTACAATCAATTGCACAGCCTTAACAATTTGCCATTGTCTCTTAAGCTTTGAAAATAGACAAAAGGGTATCTTATTGTGACGAGAAT
The DNA here is from genome assembly GCA_016271365.2 of Neoceratodus forsteri. Classification (NCBI taxonomy): domain Eukaryota; kingdom Metazoa; phylum Chordata; order Ceratodontiformes; family Ceratodontidae; genus Neoceratodus; species Neoceratodus forsteri. The sequence goes on along the minus strand of CM057449.1, from coordinate 768,607,009 downwards.
TTGTATATATAGTACACCATGGGGAGGGGATAGAGGTAGAGGTACTCAGACAGCTGATAGCCCTTCAGACTACTTCAAGCAGCTTTTGACCCTGGCCCATGACATCCATTTTTTAGGCCACCTAGGTATTTACCTCACAAATAGACGGCTCACCAAAAACTTCTTTTGGCCAATCATATACACAGATGTGGCAAACTACTGTCAGACTTGTCCACAGCGCCAGAGGGTGGGAAAGGTAGGGGACAAGGCTAAGGTGGCATTGGTGCCACTGTCCATCATTGATGAACCCTTTAAGAGGGTAGCTGTGGACATGGAGGGCCTCTGAGCACTCCAAGTCACATGGGCAAAAGATACATACTGATTGTCGTGGACTACACAACCAGGTATCCCAAGGCATTGGCCATGTTCTCCATTGAGGCAGGAAAAAGTGGCTGATGAGATCCTGGGCATCTTTAGCTGAGTGAGATTAAATTTTTTTCAAACCAGGGGAAGGCTAGGGAGAAAAAGATAGCATTCAGAAAGAATAAGGAATCACAGAATGAGCAGGAAAGAGAACTCTATCAGTTAAAGCAGAAAGAAGCGGGGAAGGCAGTCAGAATAGCAAAGGTACAAACTGAGGAAAAGATAGCCAACTCAATTAAGAAGGGGAATACAACCTTTAATAGGTATATTAGTGAGTGAAGAAAGGTCAACGGAGGGATAGTGAGGCTTAATAAAGGGGACGGGTGTGTGCAGAAGGTGACAGTGAAAAGACAGAGATACTGAATGAATACTTTTGTTCAGTATTCACAAAAGAAGAGGAGTGGGACATACCTAAACCAAACAGTAGAAGCACTCTGGATAGGGGGGTTGACACCAGTCCATTCACAGAAGAAAGGGTCCTGAAAGAACTCCTAAAACTCAAGGTGCACAAGGCAATGGGGCCTGACTGGATTCACCACAGAATTCTGAAAAAACTAAAGGGAAAACTAGTGACACCATTGACTACCCTTTTTAATATATCAAGGAAGGATGGTGATGGTGTGGTACTTGAGGACTGGAGGAAAGCAAATCTGATTACCCTTCACAAAAGTGGGAGCAATACAGAAGCAGAAAACTACAGACCTGTTAGTTTGACCTCAGTGATAGGGAAAATGATGAAATCACGTCTGAAAAAAGAAATGTTGAGTACCTAGAGGCAAGCGGGGCACAGGACACAAGGCAGCATGATTCACAATGGGAAGGTCATATCAGACAAATCTAATAGATTTCTTTGACTGGGTGGCTTTTTCAGACTTGTCTATCATTTTTTCCTGATTATATCCATAAGAGCCTAGTATGGTGAATTATCACGACTGCATGCAAATTTAATTTTTTAACTAAGCTGCATTTGTTTGCAACTGGGATATTTATCAAAACAAACAACAAGATATTGAATATTTTTGATAAACCTTAGGAAAAATGATTGCACAATTGTTTTAAAGGATGACTGCAGTTTATTAGGTTGAAATGAAAGATTCTACATGGATAATATGGTTTGCTATGAAACTGTTCATCATTTCTATTTTGGAACATGTATGTCTAAACATGTAAAATGTTTATATGTTTTCTTCTTTTATCATAATGACTTATAGTCAAATGAAAAAAATAAAAACTTAAACTAACTGGTCCACTAAAAACAAAAACAAAATGGTAACTGTGAAAGGAACACTAAGCCAAGGCTCATTTCCAGGTGTGGCCCAGGAAAGGGGAGGATGGAGCAAAACAGCAGCAGACAATAGCAAAAACAACATCTGAGTTAAAAGACAAGCAATGTGTTTCAATAAAAGAAAACAAAATCTGGTCAGATCCACCATGGCTGCATAATGAAGTTAGTGAGGTTTTGTGGAATTGTTAAGGAGGCATGGAGAAATAACACAATGATTTGTAAGTAGTCAGATTTGTTTTATTTTCTATTCTAAGGAAGGCAGACACATTATTAGGAAAATATATGGAGGTGTAGATTTCAATGGAAGGAATGGTAAGCAGTATAGGTTTGACAGGTGTGGTAGGTGGCAGTACATAGAAAAGTAATGGCTGGCATATGTTCAATCTTGGAATTATTTACACAGTTTTCTAGAGAAACAGGGCTTTTGTCCATGAGGTGATGTAAGTTATATTTAAGCAATGTGTTGATGTCAAGCAGTCAGGTGTAATGATGGACTCTGTTAGGAGAGAAAATGTGATAGCAACTTTCAGAAGGGGTCGTTGTTGATAAGATTAAGGTAGTTATGCTTGTGATAACGGAATAGCAAGACAGTATGAGGTCTATGCAGGAGTGGAGTACAAATATGCATTGTATTGTAAATATGTGCTCAGAGTGCAGGCAGATGTGAGATGCAGGTTTGTTTTACAAATTGGTAAAATTAGAGATCTATGCAATTGATAGAAAGATAGATAATTACATCGATAGACAGATATATAGATAGACAGACAGACATACAGACGGACAGGCAGACAGATAGAGGGAGAAGTCATAGTCATGATAGTCTTTGGAGAGGCAACTGCCCTCTAGAGTAAGAATCACGTTCGCTAATTTGGGGTGAAAAACTTTTCAAACAGCACTATTTTGCTGTCATTAGTTGCCTATGGGTGTAAGCATGTATTTGAACCTCTTAAAATAGTTATAGTGCAAGAAAAACAATGAAAGCAATTGTGTTATAGTTTAGCACTGAATCATACATGTTACCACCTTGCTCCAATGAGCACCCTCCCCCAAGCAGAGTTACATTCTTAATTATAAAGAGGAGACCTGAAAAATGTGTTTCAAAGTAAGTGCAGAATCATTTTTATTAAATCTTTTTCAAGACATTAGGCCTTTCCTCTTTTTTGTTTTTCATTTAATGATAAAAAGAAGTAGCACCTTTCTTCTGAATGAACTGATGTAAATGATGGCAGTCAATGTTTTGGGATATGCTTGGTGTCCCCAGAAGCAAGGTGTGCTACTTAGCTGACTAGAGAGTAGGCTGTTAAAAAAAAATAAAAAACACACAGATCAGACACTCTAACAGTGATACATATTATAGTGCAGTCTATTGGAAGAGGGTATTCAGTGATAACAGCACCTGAAAGTCAGCACCTGCAAAAATAGCTAGTCAATAATACAGAGCAGCATAATGCCAACACATCAGTAATGGCTAATGCTCCATGATAGCCACAGTGCATGAGGGCACATGTCAAGTATGCTGAATGTCATTAGGGCGACTATCAATTAGGGGGACCATCAATTAGAGTTACTTCCAAAATAACGTGCACATGTGTGCATGCATGCACAACACAGAATTGTACCCCGACAGGCACACGCCATACCCGGAAGGGACACACACACATAGGCTGGGCAGGTGAGGCACCCTGGGCAACATGCACACACCCCCCCCACAAGTGCACTGCCTGCCCACAAAGTGACAGACCAGTAATCCCCATTCCTGACCCTTCACCCACAACCAGGTGGATGCCACACAACCCACCCCCACACCAGATCTGGCAATACAATGCCCCCCCCAGTAATGCCACTGCAGAGAGCATAAGGGGTACCTCAACTCCAGGGCACAGCATGCATGACACAGGTGCAGGCACACCCGAGAGATGCTGCACAAGCATCGGACATACACTGACAGCCATGCGCACAACTCCCCCCCCAATGCCAATGCTATGTATGGTCATGTTGCCATCCCCCAATGTTGTGGATGGTCGGGATGTCCCCCCACAGTTCCCCAAGCAGCTGTCTGTTCTGACACACCCCATGGCACAGCATACATGTCTTCCCCACACAACAACAGCAAGAGTCCTGCAAGACACAAATATGCTTGCTGCCGCTGCAGCCATCAAGTCTCTGTGGCGTACAGCGTAAGGCAGTGAATAAGCTGACAGAACAGTGTGGAATGCCTCGGGTTGGAGGTTCAAGAGCAAGCATAGATGTCAACTCGGTGAACAAAGGCACACACATGGACAAATAGTGTGTGCCCATTAGGGTAGTGCACTCACCCATGAGGAACACGGCATCGGGTCTTGGGAACAGCAAAATGGTGGGTCCAATTGAGGCAGTACAGCTCTGCACCATTCCACTGAACTAACACTGCCATAGCCCACACAAGCTCACATTTGCACATGGAAACCCACTCTGTGGGAGGTGCTACTCTTTTCTTAACACTGGCTACAGACTGTGGGTGTTCCCCTGCAGTTCTGCCTTCTGTGACATCACCTGTCACATTGCCCGGTAGGAATATAAAAGGCAGCTGCCTGCACAGAAACAATGTCTTACAACATTTGGCAACTGAAGGATGGAGGTGCCACATTCCTGTTCAGCCAGAAGGGGAGACGCCTATTATCCCTTGTGGGATATGTATATAGTTGAGATAAGGAGGTTAGAGGGAAGGTCTACTGGCATTGTGGCCAGCACAACAGCTTTCAATGCCCTGCATGCCTACACACAGTGGCAGATCATGTGGTGCACCGGGGCAGAACCACAATCACATCTCCGATGCTGGTGAAGTTGGTGTGTGCAGGGTCATGGTTGATGTCTGTGTCAGGGCACGCACAAACATAGAGAGCACTGGACAGGTGATTGTCCAGTGCACCTCAGGGGTGTCGTATGCTGTGGAGGGCAGGCTACCCACCCTGCCACTATTGAAGAGGACAGTACAGAATGTCTGACAGGCTGCAAGGGGCTGCCCAGCTACATCAGCCAGGGTCAAGGAGCTGGCAGTACCTCTTGAGTACCATGTCAACTGCACAGGGGAGCCCTTCCTCCTGTTCGATAGTGGACCGACCAAAGACAGGGTGCTGCTGTTCACCACACAGCACAAACTACACTTCATGGGTGACAGTGAGGACTGGTTCCTTGATGGCACCTTTTGCGCTGCACCACCCATGTTTGGGCAACTGTACATCATACATGGCATGTAAGCAGATGTTGTGGTGCCTGCAGTCTACGTATTGATGTGCAGCCATTGGGAGCAGGTGTACAACAGGGTGTTCACAGAGGTGCAATGGAAGGTGGGTGACAGTACCCCATGGATCGCACTAATGGATTTTGAGAGTGTGGCATGTCATGCTTTCACCACAGTGTTTCTGGGGGTTGCACTGCAGGGCTGCTTCTTTCATTTAGGCCAAGCACTGTGGCAGCAGCACATAGAGCGATCATCCATAGCCCACCAACATTATTCCATAGATGAGGAGTTCACTCTGCAGGTCTGTATGGTGCTCACCCTTGCCTTTGTGCCTGTGAGTGATGTGCTGGATACATTTACCACCCTGTGTGACTCTGCCTACTATTAGGAGAATGAGGCAATGCTGAGGCCCCTACTCAATTATGTCGAGGAGACATGCCTTGGCCAACCTGTTGGACACATGCCTAGCTGATGGTCTCTGTTTCTGCTGGAGGTATGGAACTTGTATGATGCCACCCATGCAGGGCTGACATGTACAAACAATGTGTCGAGGGCTGGCACAGGATTTAAACACCTGTCTCAGTGCCGCCCATCCAGGGATCTGGTGCTTCATTGACTACCTCCATGAAGAACAGTGGTTGAATGAGATCCATATGGAGCAGCTCATCTATGGGAGTGGCACCACAGCCAAGCAGAGGAAGTATAGGGACCTGACAAGGTGGATTGAGGGTATTATGGAGGACTACAGCCAGTGCACCACAGCCGACTACCTGAGGGGCCTGGTGTATAATTTCCAACTCCAGGTGTAGTCGGTGTTCGTCGGGTGCAGCACATCTGATGCCCACGACATCTGTTCCTGACTGCCCACCTATTCCATTCCTGCCCCCCATGTTCTGTGCCCACAAAGGCTGCTCCAGTTTGCACCATTCAGGTCCCCGGCTCTGCAGTGGTCACCAACAGGTAGCTGCCTCTGTTGTCCTGGGTGCCCCTGATGCTCTCTGCGAACACCATATATGGATGTCCACCCACATTTACCGCTGATGCCACCTATGCCATGTGCTGGTATCTATCACTGCATCATTCGCCTACTGTGTTACTTTGTGCACTGGCACCATACACACCATCGCTGGTGTCCTTCATCCACCATGTCCAGTGCTGTCTCCTGCCTTTGGGTGCATTGCTCACCATACCTGTCTGCAACCCAGACACCTGTGTGTGACTGCACTGTCATGCCCTCATCACTGCGCTGCCCTGACCCTTTTATTGCACCCTCTGCCCATCCTGTCACATGTCGCATGGGGCCTGTACACCCATGGGCTTTCTGTCTGCACTCCCCGGTGTGCCTCTTCCACCTCCAACCCCCCTAACCCCCCCGTGACCTGTTTGTGTCCAGAACTTTCTGTTCTTATGGTGGTGTTGGTTGCATTTTTTTTAATTCATCTGTCTGCTCATTTGACAGTCACCATCCTCTACTGTGTGATATTCTGCATTGCTCACTTCTGCCACTCACTGTTCTGACTTGTGCACATTTGTGTGGTTTGCCATGTTGCAGCTCGGCATTTCCTCCCCTGCACCACTTTGCCCTTCGGCATTGTTCCTGGGCCCACATTCCTGTGGCCTTTCACAGTGCACCCTTATCACATGGAACCTGGAAGAGGAAGGGAGACACTCTCTTCCAGCGGAACCTGGGAGGGTGGAGTGGTTCATCAGATGATATTTTTTATTTACTGATTAAAAATAAAACAGGCATTTTTCTCCCAAGTGGACTGATGCAAATGATACTGTCAGGAGATGAAGAGCTGTCTGCAGGAGCAAGATGTGCTCTGTGTTCCTTTGCTGGAACAGAGTGCAGGCTATTATAAAAAAAAAATACAAAGAAAGAAACGTTCTGGAGAAGAAGACTGAAACTTGGTTCCACTGGAACTTTAAGGGGATGGAGAGGCTTTCCAAATGGTAATTGTATTTATAAAAAGGAAAAAAAGTAGAATCTTTCTCACAACCAGACTGATGTAAATTATGCTGGTTGTGAGATGCAGAGGTGTCCCCAGGAGCCAGGTGTGCTCTTTTGGTGGCCAGTGAGCAGGCTATATACTCAATTGAATTCCTGAGTTGTTAAATCATAGGTAGTGCTCGGTAACAACTACATCTCTGTAGCACCCTATACTTGTTTAGCCTGCACACACCACAATAAGCCATGGTGTCAATGCATTTGTGATTATTTCTGCTTGGCCAATTGGGGGGGGGGGTACTAGTACAAAGTCACTGGCTTTAGCATAATGGATTTTTCTATTATTTTTTTGTTTGTTTGTTTGTTTGTTTTTAATTTTTGTTAAATTAGCCTGATGAGTTTATTTGTTTGTCTTACATACTACAGTTAGAAATCATGGCATCTATTTATGTCATTGTAGTATTTAAATGTTACTAGCTGTAGTTGATTGATGACATCCATAAACCGGAAGAAGCTTTTTTATCAGACAGGTTGAACGTAATAGTCTGTTTTTACTAGCAGTTTGCAATCACCCTTATGAAATAACATCTCACAGCTTTAAAATATTGTTAGAGCATATAAATCTCTGTGGTGTAGGCCGTTCTTTTTATGGTACAAAAGGAGACAGTTTTCAAACAGCTCACAAGCTTTCAGCAGGTCTGCAAAACATGTGTCATGCCAGGACAATCACCTCTCTACTCACCCAAGACAATTGCAGTCCCCTAATACAATATTATTAGTGAGAAGGCATACTATTGTATTAAAGGATTACAATTGTCTTTGGGTGACCTGAGAGGTGTTTGTCCTGGTTTGATAGTAGCTTGGCAGAGCCACTGGAATCTTGTGAGTTGCTTGAATACTGTCTCCCTTTTTGACTAAGAAAGGAAGGCATACACCATTATTATCATTATTATTACTTTGTATCATGAATGTATGTTCACTATCTTGCTACTTTGTATATGTTCCTGATATATGCCCCAGGACCTCCATGTGAATGAGCTTGCTCGATGGAGTTATTCCTGCAATAGACTTGATTTAGAACACCAGAGATTTATATGCTCTAAAAACATTTTATAGCTGTACCCGTTTTGTCAAAGCACCTGATTCTCACCTTCAGCATGCCATACACCCATTCAGTGCTGCCCTTTACATGTCTGTCTGCATCATCATGATTGGAACAAGCAATATAAACTCAACTCCTGTACAGTGTGTATTTATACATATTAAGGCCCAGATATTCAAAAGGGTTGTGCCATGCGCAACAAAGATACGCCAGCTCAAGTCCAAAAATGTGCCATTGTGCTATATTCAGTGGGAGGCAGCTGCGCCCCCCAAATTGCAATGTGCAAGACAGCAATGGTAATGAATGCATGCGCAACTGAAGGGGGAGGAACCATGAATAAATGGCACAGTGCGATATTCAACAGCATGCGCCATGTGCAATAGGGGAGCAAGCGGAAGTTGTGCAATAGCGGAAATGATCCAAAATAAAAAGGAACAAGAAAGAGGTGCAAGAACGCTTCAGGGAAGCCAGAGGTGGGAGCGAAGTGACAGCAACAAGGCAGAGGGTAGCAGTGAGCAGGACTGGGCAGGAGCAGGACAGAGCACACCTGGAAACTACCAGGAACAGGACAGGAGTGGGGAGCCTCTGCCACTGTGCAGGAGTCAAAGGGAAGTGCCAAAGTGGACTGAGGGCAGTGACAGTAGGCAGGACAGCCAAATCTTGGAGGTGTTCCTGGTGCAGGGCGAGTAGCATAAAGGACAGTGGGGGGAATGGGAATACAGCTTCTGGGGGGGAACACAAGCCAGGGACATGGCCAATGCCACCATTCAGATGGAGGCAGCAATGAGGGGTGTGAGAAGGCAGGCAGCAGGGGGCGCGGCCATGGAAGGGCCCATTGGCGGTACGCCCCCAAAAGGCAGTACCGAGCCCGCACCAGCTTCGAGCACTACAGTGACACCGAGATAGTGAGGCGGTACGCCCTGACCGGAGTGGATCCTGAGGCGGCTCTGTGAGCTGTGCAGTGATGAGATGCAGGCACCCACACGACGGAGCCATGCTCTGTCAGTGGAGACAAAGGTGACAGCTGTCATGTGCCTGCTCACCACGGGTACCTTCCAGAGACCAGCATGGGACACAACAGGCATAACCCAGTCAGCCACGTCACGCCTACTCACACAACTCTTCAGCGCACTGCTGCCACATGCTGCAGAGTACATCTGTTTCCCCAGCACACAGGCGGAGTGCACAGCACACATACAAGAATTCCACTGGGTAGCACGTATGCCTGGCGTGCTCAGGGCCATTGACTGCACCCATGTGGCCATCCACACCCCACCTGACCTGGAAGGTGCTGCATACATTAATTGGAAGGGCTATGCAAGCATCAACAGCCAGGTGGTGTGCGTTGCTAGGGGGCACATAACCAATGTCTGTGCCACGCACCCTGGGGGAGCACATGATGCCTTCATCTGGCACCAGTCTGCACTGTGCCACAGGTTTGAGAGTGGGGACATCTCCACTGGCCACCTAGTGGGTGAGTATGCAAATCACGCCGAAAGACATGGATCTTGGGAGGGGCATAGTCAGAGGTGACATGGTTATTGGCATAGATGGCCCATGGCAGGGTGACGCTGATCACCAAACTAATGTCCACCCTCTACACACAGGTGACAGTGGATATCCACTCCATCCCTGGCTGCTCACACCATACCTGTGGCCCGTGACCCCATCACAGCAACGGTACAATGAGGCACATGCCACCACACGCAATGTCATAGAGCGGGTGTTTGGGATGCTGAATGCACGTTTCTGTTGCCTGGACATGTCTGGCGGTGCCCTACAGTACAGCCCATCAAAGGTCTGTGGGCTATTCCTGGCCTGTTGCATCCTGCACAACATGGCCAATGGCTGTGGGATAGCTGTGGAGGTCGAAGAGGGGGACAGCAATGGGGACAATGAGGATGCTGGTGCAGATGGTGGTGGGCAGCCCCCCCTTGGTCAAAGGAACCCCCGACTGATCCGGATGTCGCAGCTGCACTGGGACACCATCACAGAGGAGCACTTCTAGCAACCCAGGTAAGTCATGGGGCCATGTGCAACCACCAATGGTAAGTGCACAACCCACAAAAATGCATGGACAAACCCCATGGGTGCATGTCATAAAGGGAATTGGCTGTGCATGGAACCACACACGCCGTCAGGGATGGGCAAGGCCTAACACAGCACATGGTCACACACACACACACACACACACACACACACACACATACACAAACACACACACACACACCCCACAAGACATGCACAAAGGGTTGGAGGCACACCGACCCCAAACGCCACCCCTAGCCACACATACGTCCACAGACCACCACAAACAGTGCCTGTCATTGTGCGTGTCTCAGATGCTGGGCTCCATTGCACAGTGGCGGACAGCGCAACGGAGGCATCATCATGCACACACCACAGCGGCCAGCAGCCAGGAGGGTGTGCACATGGAATGTGTGTGTGTGTGTAGGGCCAGGTACCCCACCCGTGCATTGCACGTTGAACAACATACTGCACATAGGGCAGTGTCAGACAGTAGCCATGGTGGGAGACAGGTCAGTCGTGTGGCACAGTGTCACGGCTGCCATGGATGCATGGGCGGCCCTACTGAGACCCACCAGCAGTGACAGGCTGACCAATGGCCTCATGTGGTGGCACGGTCCCCCAGGGGTGCTGCTGCGGGAATGCGACCATTCTCTAGCAGGGGTCTGCAGCTCAGCGAACATGCCTGTGCCAAGCATGCTTGTGATGCCCACAGCTGAACCCGGTGTCGACAAGGAGGGTGTCGCACGATGCTGGGAACAGGGGGTGGACATGGGACTGCACGGTGTCTGCAGTGAATGGGCAACTAACTGTGTGCCCATTGTGGCCATGACAGCTGTGAATGCCTGTGTTTGCCTGTCAATGGCGGCGGTCACATCCTTCCTTAGCCGGTCCATCCCTGCCAGGAGCAGACAGGTGTACCTGCTGCGCCGCTCCTCTGCCTGGTGCTGGACTGCACTGAGTGCATCCACCGCCGTCACAAGCCGCAACTGCTGATCCACTGATTCATGGAGTATGTGGGTGTGCTCATCTAAGAGGTCATCTGCCTGATTGGCATGCTGTCCCTCATGGTGTTCATGGCCGTGCTGGGCAGCACCCCTTGAGGTTGGGCTCTGCACACCAGGGCCATGCCTGGGCATGTCCACAGGCGGTGCAGTGACACCGCCCCCCGACACTGTCCCGCCATCACCATTGGTCGACTGTTGACACTGCCCCTCCGGCCGCCGCTCTCCAGGGCTCAGCGGTGCCGCGCGAGTGGCCTAACAGCCCATTGTCCTGGACACACACCAGTGCTGCCCCACTGGTGCAGACAGGCACAGGCTGGGACTGTGATGTCACACAGGCCTCCATGGCGGCACCACCCATGGCTATGCCCTCGATGTAACCTGCTGTGCAGCCATCCTGCGGCCCACACATATCACTGTCCATGATGTGAGCTCCATCATCATCAGTGATGGATCCGGCACCAGTCCGAGTGTCAGTATGCTGGCATCCATGGACACTGTCATGCTGGGACTCAGGCAGGGCCTCCTCCACACCTGCTCCACCATCATTCCAGACAGCCAGGAGGGCCCACTGTCATCCTGACCCTCGGACACCTGTGGAGGTGGATGGGCCTTCCTCTGTGTCCAGGGTATCACCCTCTGTGGATGAGCCCACCACTGCTGACCAATGTAGCCACTCAGGAACTGTAAGGGAACACAGTAGCACTAACATATCTGCCCTACCCTCTGGCATCCCCCCCCACAGTGACAGATCAGGACCTACCATGCAGTGATGAGCTACCACCCATCTGGAAGCTGCCATCTGGAACACCCTCGATGGCACAACGCTTCATGCTGCAAGCAACCTGCTGTTCCTGTGGCATCAGGCGTTGCACGGCTGGCTGTCCCCCACTAGTTGCAGCCCATGCTGCCCTGATGGCAGCCACCTTATATTTAATCCTCCTCCTGTCTGTGCCCACCTTCTTCTTGCACTCCTGCATGGACCACTGGTGGCTGCCATGCTGGTTGACGGCACGCGCCACCTCACTCCATGCCGCAGCACGGGCCTGTGGTGTTCCCTGCTGTCTGCTAAGCAGCTGTTCCTGGTCAAGCTAGGCCTCAAACAGGACATCTGATTCTGCCTTGGTAAAGCTGGCCTCCTCCGTCTCCCATGCCTCTTTTCCTCTTCCTCCACCTCATGTTCTGTCATCATTGATCCTGTGGGAATGACAGGTGTTACCTCTGTGCAGTCCCCATGCATCTCCCACACACCACAGTCCACACTCCCAAACAGCATGCAACTCACCACAATAGACTGCAATACCAGACTATGGCCTCTGCAGCCCCATGTCTCATTTATATAGCGCAACGCATGCAAATGAGGCGAAGCTCAATTTTAAGTGGATGCTAATGCAGTAGCTGTGTCATTGAATCGCTGATGAGCTGATTTGCATATGCCAGCTGAATATTGCGCTGTTGTGCCTTGTGCAATTGTGTTAAACGTGCTCTGGCAAGGGCACAGCTCTGTGACATGCGCAGTAGACAACAAAAGGTGCATGCCTGCGGTGCTGATGATGACGCCTGCTGCACTGCTGACATGCTGTGCGCGGGAGGCAGTGCAGGGCACAGCCACCACTGTGCCAGTGGTGCTAGTGCGCTGTTCACATGTATGGTGTTCTTGCACTGGGGCGCCGTAGGTGCTATGGAGCCGCAGCGTGGTAGGCCACTACAGGGCATCTCACACAGGCACCCAATCGTGCTACACACAGGGAGTACCAATCGCGCTGTGTCGGTCCATGCATGAGAGACCCTTCACCCTGTGCCCAACCTTTGCCTACTATGCGCCATGCGTCCAAATGGGTGCACCCCTATTGTGCTATTCAATGACAGCGCGATGAGGAATGGCAGCACTGTACCACGCAGCATGTGCACATGGTGGACGTGCGCTACAGAGTGCCATTTTGTGATCCTACCTGTATCAGTGATGGCAAGGAGGAGAGCTGCTGTCTGGAGCCCACTGGAGCTGGCCAATTTGGTGGTCATTGTGGAGCCCAATGCTGGGGCCCTGTTTGGAGATGAACCCCTGGACAGGGCTAGAAGTGCAGTTTGGGGGGAGGTGGCAGTGGCACTAGAAGAGGCCACAGGGATTGGCTGAACAGCAGAGCAGTGTTGCCACCACTATGGGGACCTCCAGCGGAGGGACCCAGACAGGCTTGCCCATCTACGGGCACATGCCAGGTGAGGCGCAGTGCCACATCCAGGTAGATGCTCCATCCATACACTGGTTGCATCTGTACAGATAACACGGTGGGCATGTGTCCACCCCATGGGGGCAGTCCAGTGTGGGAGGTGGTGGTGGTTGTGGTGGTAGTGGTGGTGGGGTTGCAGCATGGCTGGGCTGTGTGGGATCACACACACCCAAGGGGGGGCCTTTGCTACTGGTTTGTACTGATGCTCCCCTCTCCATGTTTGCACCCTAGGCCCTGAGGAGAGGCAAAGAGCCAGGAGGCACGGCAAAACCGAGAGGCAGACAATGCAGGGCAAGAGCCATGGGCTGCTGGGCCCATCCAGCAACAGCGCCTGGATCCAGCCAATGCAGGTGAGTGCCTTTCTTCCAAGATATTCTGTACATGCTGTGTTGTGGGGTAGGCGGCGGGGCATGGCCACCATCCATTGACACCACTGATGTGCACACCACACGGTACACTCAACACTGTCCTGTGGCACTGCATGTGTGGGTGTGCATCACTGGTGGTCCATGCATGCACTGGGTACATGGCTGTGCCACTGCCTTCGCACTGCATGGCTATGTCACTGTACAGCCATGGTGGTGCTGTGCAGGACTTGGGCAGTGGGTGTGTGCAGTGGTCCACATGGCTGTGTGCACATGGGCAGGTGAGTCTTGTGGATATGATCACTGTGGGTGGTCTCACACCTTCACAGGGGTGTGGCCCACAGCTGTATGCAATGCACAATGGGTGGGCTGCAGGGGGATGGACATTCACACATATTGACTCTGCTCCCTTGTCCTAGGTGAACAGCGGCTGATGCAGCTAGAGAGGGCCATGCAGGAGCTCCTGCAGATTGCAAGGGCGTCCTTGGAGTTACTCCAGCGATTGGAGCAGCATAGTGTCCGGAGGCGGAGGACAAGGAGGCACCACAGGAGTGGGGAACAGGGCAGAAGCTAAGCCCTCCATGCCCCCAGATTCACTCTACCCTCCTGGACCCACCTCACACCACTTCTTCCCTCTCCCATTTGTTCACCCCTGCCCCTTACCCACCCCCACCTGGTATGTGGCCTTCACCCCCCCATGTAAATATTTGTATATAGTTGTTTGGACCTTTATAGAATATATTTGTTTTGTTATACCTACTGTGGTGGTCTCTGATCTGCAGCAGGCTACAGGTGCTCAGCTGCAGTGGTGTGCATGGCGTCAGGTGTGATGCAGGCATGGGCGTGTGTGTGTGTCCAGAGGGGAACTGCCTATGGTGTGGGCATAGATATCAGTCACTGTCTGTGGTTTGTGTGTTGTTCCCTGTGCACTGGATGACTGTGTGCAGTGGTTCACAGTGCATGCACTGTCCATAGCACCCCTGTCAGACCGTCCATGGCCTGTGCAGCTGACACCCTTGCATGTCTGTGATGTGCACGGTCTGCTGGCATGTCAGTGGTGGCTGTCCATGCTGAACAACCACTGTACCTGGCACAATGCTGGGTTGCCTCCTGTCACCAGTATGGTGCACATCTGCATTGGGTAGCACTGTGGTCTCCGCTGTTGTTATCCACCATCCATGCTGTAGCTTTTGTCTGTTGCAGGGGATGTGCTCCACTGTCTGTCTCTTGTGCTCTGGCCACATGCTGGTGGCGTACGGCTTCATGGTGCCTGCGCAGGGTGGCTGGCACACCTGTGCTATGGAGGGGTGCTGGCCGTGTGTACACAGCTGCTGTGGCCACATGCCAGTGGCTTTATAGACCTGTTACTGTTTCCCTGTATTGCTGTGCCCTTGGGTATGAGTGGGTGTTTGTCCATGCACTGTGTTGCATCCTGTGTGGTGCATGCTTCCATGCAACACTGTGGGTATCTGTGCTGGCTTTTGTGGCCATTCTTGGGACAGGGTGTGTCCTTGGGAGGGTGTGCAGGGTGCTGTACCACTGGTGGTGGGCTCCGGTGCATGCCCTGTCACATGTGGGGTACCTCATGTGCCAACGCATGGTTGGTCTCTCAGCTGTACCTCAGGGGGGATGAGCAGGGTGGCACTGTGTATGCAGTTGTTGCATCACTGTCTGCTGCCACCCACTGCAGGGTGCTCACGGTGGGGCTGCCTTGCATGGCTCCATTGTGCACAGGGTTGCATTGTCACAGTGGGGGTGGTGTCATGCATGGGGTGTCCTGCACTGTTGGGCACTACTCCTGGGCAGAGTGTCTGGGGATCATGGTGCAGGGTGTGCTCTGCATTGGTGGGATGGGGTGGCATGGGGTGGCCGGACATCCTTGTGTGCCGATCACAGCTTGCCAGGGGGTGTGCTGGGGCACCATGCCCCGGCTGTTGGATTGTTGCTGATGTCCATGGGCTGGTGGTTCTTCCAGCTCTCCTTAGGTTGTGCTGTGCATGGGGTGTGGGGGGCGATGTCTGTTCTGCTGTATGCTCCTCTGCCCATATCCACCATGGGTAGTGGACCCCTGCATACTTTTCCTGTGCATCCCTGGTTGTGCTGATGCACTGCTACCCTGCTCCACTGCGCAGCTCTGGTTGTGTTATTGCACTTCAGACCTGCGCCGCTGCGCATCCCTGGTTGCACCATGGAGCAGTTGGCACGATATTCAGTTGCGTGGCACAGACGCATCTTGCCTGCGCAGTGTTTGAATATCGCACATGTTGTGCATGGGCGCACTGGATTTGCACCTACTCCTGCTGTTGCACACTTTTGTGGTGCAGTTTGAATATCTGGGCCTTTATGTTTTTGTTTCTTGTTGTGCCACTTCAAAACAACATCAGAAACAAAACCATCATTTTGTGGACTTCTTTGTCTTCCTAAAGGTTTGGAGGTCACCTGTTCATTTAAAACATCATGTCGTTGAATCATCACTGGAGCATGAGGAAGTGGCACTGCCACCAAACAGTTGCCCATTTGGAGTGAGAAGTGAATGAAGAATATCTGAAATGTAATCATTAGAGGAGTTCCTTTGTGTGATCTTATTTATGGTTTCTCTTGTTCCCTGCTTCCACTCCCACCCCCCCCCCACACACAACACATTTCACATTCTAAAACTATCATTACTATTTTCCCATTGAAATTCTGTGCTCCAATTAAAATATACTGAAACTTAAAATAAAATTGATTCAAATATTTACCTTCAAAAGACATGCTTTCTTTCCTGTATTAGACATTAAATTTAAATTTTCTCAGGATATTTCTCATGATTAAAGTGAACACTGTAATGTAAAATCCAGATCGGAATTTGATGACCATTAGGAGTCCTGTGTAAAGAGTATTTAATGGTATTTTGCCTCAGTCTTAGAGAATAAGAAAAAATAAGAAGAAAGCAAATCAGAAGTGAAATGCAAAAAAAGAGAGAGTATTATGCATAGTCACAATGTGCGTACAAACCCATGAATATAAATGCAACCTACAGTAGATGAATGGAGGGAAATATTAGGAAATGGGAATTGAAAATAGCTCATTTTATAATGTACACTTTAGTTACAAAAAATACCTGGAGGGAAATGAAATTCAATGTCTAATACAGAAAGATACTGTAGAAACATAGAAACATAGACTTGACAGCAGATAAGGATTGCTTTGTCAACCCGGTCTGGCCATTTTACAAATGCTTTGAATGTAAACAATGTAAATTTTATTTAATAACTTACTTATTTATTGTTGTATTTATTATTTTTTATTCTCTGAATTCCTAGGTGCAGGACATCTCAAGGGCAGTGGTCATTCACCTACAGAGCCCCACTCAGGTTCAATACACTTCCCAATGAAATCCTATCCATACCAAGATTAGGTCCTTTCAAGCATAGGCTCTGTCAGCATCTTACAACAAATAGCTTCTGCAACTGCTTCACCTAATGATACTACCACCTGTGTGCACTCCAAGTCCCTCTTTTCCACCCCAAAGCTTTACCTTTCCAACCTTTGCTATAGCCTCCTACCTTCCCCCCACTCTCCCACACACACCACTTCCCCTCCTACGTACCCACTACCCACATCCGCCCCTCTTTCTACTCCTACTGACAAGGCCTTCTGGCTGCTTACCAATCTTCTTCTTCTTCTCTCTTATTACCCCCACGTTCCTTTCTTCTCGACTACTAAAGTTATTAATTCTAAATAATTAAAGTATGTACTTTACTGTTTTAAATCTAGTCTTTGTATTACAACCTTGTATGTTTGTTCACCCCTCCCCACTGATGAGGAACCTTTGTAAATGAGCACTTTGTGCTCAAAGATATTGTAATCTGAGATTGAATAAATAAATAAATAAAATAAATATTCAGGATACTACCTTTCAGTATCAAGCACACTAACGTTTACCAAGTGTGCAATACCAATTAAATCCATATCTGTATAGCTATATCTTCAGATCATATGATTGGTAGCACAAGCTGTCTGGAGTGTACAAAATTGGATGTTACTTCACAGGGCAACAAGTAACCGTCATCTTCATCATTCACACATGACATTAGTTTAAAATACATTTATATCAATTATGAAACTGGGGGTAGATTCCATGAATTGGCAGGTGGTAAAAATGAACACAAACTACAGTTACAAAACATTTGATTCTTGCAGTACATTTTAAAAATAATATTAGAAGAATAAAATATTGTCCCTCGTTTACAATATCAATTTAAAACAAATACCCTTAACTGAGCTGGCATCACTGAGACAGCTAAGTGCATCTGACATTGACACTGAAAGCAGAGGGCCTGCAGAATTGAAAATAGGGGGAAGCAGAATGGCAAAATGGAAACAGCACAGTCTTGAGGACTGGGAGAGCCAGTTTCAAATTCCAAAACAGCCACTTGCTCAGACTATGACCTTGAGCAAGTAAATCGACCTCCCAGTGCTTCAAATTTTTCAGCTGCATACCTTCACTGAAAATGAGATGCTGCAGCTCAGTTGAGTTCTCCTGGGTAATTAAATTTAGCAAAAAAAAGGAGCTTGGGAACTAGAAATACAGGGAGGCAATATGTCAAACTGGGAACAGCACAGTCCTGAAGACCAGGAGACCCAGGTTCAAATTCCATAGCAGCCACTTGCTCATACTGTGACCCTGAGCAAATACCTAAACCTCCCCATGCTTCAAACCTTCCAGCTGCATGACTTCAGTGTAAATGAGATGTTGCAGCTCAGAATATAAATTGAAAAAGGACTCTTAATTGTGTTAGCCTTATAAGGTGGCTTGTGATTCTTGTTTTCCAAGCCTGCATTTACAGTAGCAGCCACAGACACTGCCAGCTATTTCCCAAAATTTCTGTGATATTTCCAGAAATATCTCCTGCTTTCTGCATTTCCACAGTAGGGGCAGCAGAGAGAAACTCTTCAGAAATTTCGCGAAATATCTGGAAATAGCTGGCAATGTGTGTGGCTACTGCTGTAACTACAACAAAAGCCAGGCTTAACAAGATCACAGCATTGGTAAGCTAAGTGCATCCACCCTTGACACTGAGAGCAGAGGGCCTGCAGAATTGGAAATTAGAATTTAAGAACTAAATCAAGCATTTCTTAACTGGCCTGGTGGTGCTGAGGGTTGAGGCACTGAACGCCACACCTTGAGTCATGCCAGCGACTTGAATTCAGTGATGGACTTGGATAGTCGGGGGTCAGTAGGGGAGAGAGAGGATGGAGCATCCAGAGGGCAGCTCCCTTCTCTCTGGGATGGGATCATTGCATCATTGCATGCTGCACTTCTGGGGGATGCACAGCAAATGCCTCCAGCCTTGGGGATAGGCAACAGCACCTCCAGTGCTACAGCCACATTCCCACAATTGGGCTGTCTTCACCAGGGGTCCCCCTCTGACTCCAACCCAGAACATCAGATTATAGATAGAAAGCTGAGGTGATGGTGGCCCCACCTCAGGGGGTTTAGAGCTGGGGGATCCACAGGGCTGGAGTGGACCCGGCAGGAAGAGAGCTCCAGATTGGAGGTAGAGTCATTGGTGAGTGGGGCTGCTGGAGAGAGTTCCCTGAGATGGAGCAGATAAAGAATGTACAAAAAAAATCAAGCATTTCTTTACATTTACATTTTTATGTCTGTCAGACATATGCACTAATGCAGCTGTGGAAATCCAGCACATACAAGGGAAATATTACCTAAAAATTTTCTTTTACTAAAGTCTGCACTCTTCTCAATGGGCCATGGTTGAATCAATCTGTACTTATTCCTTAAAATTCACAACACAATGTCAATTTACAAGCTAAAAAAACAAGCCTTAGGTCACTTCACAAAACAATGCTAAACTTCATCTTACACGATCTCCAAGCAAAAGCTTCCAGACATACTGTCTCACAACCAAACTCAACCACCAAGTCGTACACATCACCTTATAGTAACATGTAGGTGTCAAATACAATTTACATGCAGACAACAACCACTTAGGCAATAAGTTGGCTTTCTGAGCTATGCATGTTATCCACCATAAAACATAGCCTACATTTACTGCTGAATAGAAGGAGAAGAATTTCTTCCATTACTCGTAACAGTCCCACAGCAATAAATTCTGACTCTATCAGCAGCAAACGGCCTGATATACTGTCTATGCAAGATATGTTTGAATGGCTACTGCATTACTGCAAAAGGTATTTCATGACAAGAATATTTCAATTCAAAAGCTATTAACACAAAATAGGAACATCTTCTGTTATTGGATTTCATAACAACACCTTCAGAAGACGTTTCATTTCAACTACTTCATTTATGGGTGCATCATTTCCATTTACATGCCTAATTCCATAAGTTTTGTTTTTCCTTTCTAATACATTCCTGACTTTACATATGCTGTTCTTATGTGAATCAATATTACATAATTGTACAGCTTTCTGAACATTTTTTCAACCATTATGTAATTAATATAATTTAATATATGCTTATAAGTGAACACATTTTCCATCACTGCAAAATGTGCATATGTCTCAACTCTTTTAATAAGCAGTGAAGGAAAAGACTTAGTCCCAGATATTCAAAAGGGTTGTGCATGACGCAACAGTGTTGTGCCATGTGCAACCCACTGATGTGCCCCAGTACGATATTCAAACAGGGATTGTGCCTGGCAGAAATCCCGATGTGCCGGAGCGCATCAGTAATGTATGAGGCCCAGGTAGGGTGGGCATGCCCATGCATACTCCACACATCCCGATATTCAGCCCGGGATGTGCTGAGTCCATGCATGCACAACCCCTACTTGCGCTGCACACAGGTGAGACAAAATAAAAGGAACAACAGCTGGCCACCCACAGGTAAGCTGCTGTATTACAGAGCACAACACAGCAGCTGCCACCTGTGGGTGGCCACCCGAGCTCTGGCTGCACCTCTGTGGCGGCACCCCCCCATGCCCAATTGTGGGCATCTGTGTAAATAAATTCACATCCTATATCCCTGGTGGTCCAGTGGACTGCTTGCAGTCCAGTCACGTGCTTAAGTATAATAAAATGCATGTCCTATATCCCTGGTGGTCCAGTGGACCACTCACAGCCCAATCGTGGGCATTTGTATTTAAAAAATAAAGTTCAATATCCCTGGTGGTCCAGCGGTACCACCTCCCCACCCTCCCGCTGAGCCCCACTGCCCCGCTCCCACCGGTCAGTGGTGGGTGACTAACCCCACCCACCTGCTCTCACCGCCCACCAAATGACACGTGGTAGGGCTGTACACCCATTGGTCCACAGTGTGAGCCAATGGGCATGCAGCTCCGTCTGACTACACATTCCAGATATGTGATCCATTCACATATCTGAATGTATAGCTCTGATATGGCTGCATGCCCATTGGCTCACACTGACCACGGGCACAGCAGCCCTACCTATGGTGTCAGTCAGCAGGCAGCAGGCAGGCTGGTGGGTGCTGCCACCCACCGCTGACCGGGGGGAGCAGGGCAGTGGGGCTCAGTGGGCGGGTGGAGAGGGGGGTACCGCTGGACCACCAGGGATATTGGACTTTATTTTTTTAATATAAATGCCCGCAATTGGGCTGTGAGCAGTCCACTAGACCACCAAGGATACAGGACATGCATTTTATTATACTTAAGCCCGCGATTGGGCTGACAGCGGTCCACTGGACCACCAGGGATATAGGACATGATTATTTGTATACTTAAGCCCGTGATTGGGCTGCGAGCAGTCCACTGGACCACAAGGGATATGGGATGTTATTTAAATCTACATATGCCCATAATCAGGCAGAGGGGGGCATTGCCACGCTGTGCAGGGGGCATTGGTCCCCGACGGCTGCTGCCTGGCAGGACACCAGGTGCAAGTCGCCGTGGATTGGTGCACCTGCATGTACATGGGGCCATAATGACATGCAAATGGACCCATTTGTGCCTTGCATACATTATGACCCCATTTGCATGTACACTTTTGAATATCGCAGTTGTTGCGCATAGGGCAAGGGAACTTGTGCTAGCACATCCCCCTGCTCCACTCTGGCCACTTGCGCTGGCACAGTGCCACTGCGCCATGTGCACTGTGGGTGGCCAGGGTGCGATATTCAATGATGCTGTGCCATGGTGCAGCTTTGTTGACTATCGCCCAGTCAATGCCCCTGCACTGCCAAGTTGCGCTGCACCCAGGCTTGCACCACAGCCTGGCACAGTCTAAATATCTGGGCCTTAGCATTTACCATTTAATTTATTTATTTATTATTTCAGTTAAATAGCAGCTCTTCCTTTACAGGGAGGGTATTGCATCACTGCATAAAGCACGTAAACATTTGCCAACTCTACAATAATTAGATATGTGAGTAGTTACCATTTCAGATTATATGAATTACAAGTCCATTTGGTATATTCCGACTTCTTTATTATTCTGCTGGTAATAATTGTCCCTGTACTAAAATCAGATTGCCTCTGATTCAGTATTTATATCCAGGTGAATATGTTGCCATAATGAGGATAACAAAGCTTATATTTTCTGATTATCCTGCTAGGGTCATGTGCTACTGATAGCAGTCCTACATGCAGAATTCGAATCTCACAGCAAGCAGATATCAATACTACGATCTGATAGGACAAAACACTATGTATTTGAACAACATTGTTAATTTTTTTTTTAATCAATCCGTGTGTATTACATTTTCATTTATAAATGAGGGCAGATTCAATGAACACTAGTAATAAATGTGGATATGACTCCCAATTTTACAAACACTCTGAATGTAAATGATGAAAGTTTTGTTATTTAATAACTTACTTTTTTTTGTATTTTCTCTTTATTCAGGATATTATATTTCAGTATCAAACACACTAACATTTGCCAAGTGTGTGATACCAATTCCATCCATATCTGTATATATTTTCAGATCATACGATTGGTAGCACAAGCTGTCTGGAGTGTGCAAAATTGGGTGTTACTTCACGGGGCAACAAGTAACCATCATCTTCATCATTCACACAAGACATTAATTTAAAATGCATTTATACCTGTCATGAAACGGGATAGACTCCATAAGTTGGCAGATGGTAAAATGAAGAGAAACTGCAGTTACAAAACATTTAATTCTTGTAATACATTGTAAAAGTAATATTAAAAGAATAAAACATTGCCAATAGTTTACATTATCAATTTAAAACAAATACCCTTAACTGAGTTGGCATTATTTAGAAAGCTAAGTGCATCTGCCATTGACACTGAAAGCAGAAGGCCGGCAGAACTGAAAACAGGGGAAGGCATTATGGCAAAATGGGAACAGCACAATCTTTAGGACTGGGACAGCCAGTTTCAAATTCCAAAACAGCCACTTGCTCAGACTGTGACCTGAGCAAGTAAATCAACCTCCCATTGCTTCAAACTTCTCAGCTGCATAACTTCACTGAAAATGAAATGCTGTTGCTCAGTTGAGTTTTCCTGAGTAATTACAATTAGCAAAAAAAAGGAGCTTGGGAAATGGAAATAGAAATAGGCAGTATATCAAACTGGGAACAGCATAGTCCTGAGGACCAGGAGACCCAGGTTCAAATTCTATAACAGCCACTTGCTCACACTGTGACCCTGATCAAGTACCTCAACCTCCCCATGATCAAACCTCCCAGCTGCATGACTTCAGTGTAAATGAGATGTTGCATCTCAGAGTATAAATTAAAAATGGACCCTTAATTGAGTTAACCTTGTAAGGCGGCCTGCAATTTTTGTTTTCCAAGCCTAAGTTTAACTGCATTGGGTCCTTAACTTGAAGAGCACTAAAAAGAGTGAAACAAGCTAAACCTATAATATAATATTATATAAATCTAAGCATACCATTTAACTGAGTCATTTACAGAAACATAGCACCAGTAAAAGCAGCTGGCATCAAGCATTCAAGAATGAACAGCTGGTTAAAATAAACATCACAAGGCATAATGTAAGTTTACAGTACTTTCACAGTTCTATTCCTATCAGATTTTTGACATTTAAGCATGTATTTGCAAATGCTTGTTCACACTGATAGGATTTTTGGCCAATTGCATTTAAAATGCAGAGCAGGTTGGTTCTTTCCCTTTTTGTAATTTGAATACATCATTATTCTGTATTGTTAAGACACTATTTTAGGATAAGAAGTTCAGATAATACAGAAATTTATAAACAACAAAGTAAGGTGATTATGTTGTACAGCGTTTTTGAAAGGGGAACATTAAACTGGATGCAGTGAACACCAGATTTATTTTTATTTCTGGGTATGATGCAGGAAGGTGCAGTACAGGAACGCTCATTCCTGCTGTTATGCCAGCTGAAGTTTAAAAGCACAAACAGTATTTATTTAAAAAAATCTTTTATCAGGCAAACTGAAGTAGGGTAAAGACAGAGTCGTACAGTATGCAAGTAAAGATTGCTGGAGTCAAACTCTGCCTGCTGGATGTGCAAAGCTCATTCACAGCTCCATACTATAACCTTTAGGCAATAATGCCCTGCTACCAGCCCCAGTGTTGCAGTTTGAAATGTTGCAGTGTCATTGGAGGGAGTAAAGTGTATCACAAAATTTACCATAATTTAAATGCAGACTATATTCATTTATTTTTATAAATGTCAGAGCATCAAAACTCAACACTTACTAAAATGTTTCAGGATTCACAAGGTCTGCTTTCTGCTTCTTTGACAAAACCTTTGAAGTTCTCTCTGAGGCTATTCTTGCAACCTAGGAAAGGGAGAAATGAGAAGGTATCTCCTCCTTATCCCTGGATGCATGTTCCCTCCCCCCCCGGAACACCTGCCTGCCTGCCCCAGTGGGTGGCACCTGCTTGTCCTCCTCCTCCCCCAAACCTGTCCATCCAGGTGTCCTGATCAAGCCCCTAGACAATGTCCTGCCTCCTTTGATGCCTTGCAGGGAGGGAAATTAGCTTCTCCAGGCAGAGGAAAAATAATGCTCTCCTGATCCCATACAAACACAGGCAGTGTAGTAACGAGGCTTCAGTGGAGGACACTATTTTTAACATTCAATCATGTTGTTTGGAAGGTAATTTATGCAGGGAGTCCTTTTCCAAATCAAAACATCTGCAGGGCTACACACACTACAGCCATAAAAAGAGCAATTTGCGTGTAGCACAGTTAAACAAAGTGCAGTGAACATTAGCAGTGCATAGAATCATGAACAATAATTTATATGGATTAGGATACAGACTTCAAGTGTAACCAGAAGGAGGTTAGAAAGAGCAAGTGGGGGGTTGAAGTTTCAGCTGGTATTTAAAAGAGTTAAAGTATGGAGAGAGATGGATGGAGTTGGAGAGTTTGTTCCATAGTGAGGGAAGCCTACAGTAGAATGCAGATTGCCTAACAGAGGAGCATGGGTGAGGAATTGCAAACATGTGATGGTCTCTAGAGTGAAGGGAGCAGCAGGCAGGGGAAATTCAGAATAGGAGTGAGGAGAGGTAGGAGGGAAAGTTGTTAAACCAATATTTTGAGATGAATGAAGTACAATGGGCCAGGTGGACAATGGGCCTGGTGGGAAGAGGGCAGACAGAGGATGGATAGGAAGGAATATAGTAAGCAATGATGTGTGCATGGTAGAGAGTTAGATGCAAAATAGCAGAAAGAGTTGAGGAAGGTATCCAGTCTGATGAGGGAAGTGGACAGGGGCAGAGCTGTAGACTACATCCACATAGTTGAAGGCAGGGAGCACCACTTAGTTAATCTGCTCACTGCAGACATGTGGACATAGGCAGTCTTTGTAATGATAGAGGGCACCAAGCTTGGAGCAGAGCTTGGCATGGCTGGCATTAATGTGGGCTGAGAAGTCAAGATAACTGTTGAGCCACACCCCCAGGTACTTAAAGGAGTGAACCACTTCAAGTTGGGTGCCATCCAGAGTGATGAAGACAGGGGGACAATGGGTCTGGCTAGTTTCTGACTAGTACTAAAGGACATGAAGACTGTCTTTTTAGTGTTAACTCTAAGTTGGTTAGTATGGAACCAATAGAGGACATTTCTGAAGGCCTGCTGGAGCAATATTCCAAAGCTGAAGAGGAAGGACCAGATATGAAGATGATTGTGTCATCTGCATACATGTATACATGCAAGTTGACGCAGGTGGAGGGGATGTCATTGAGGAAGACTGAGAAAAGTAGGGATCAGCAATGGAGCTCTGTGGAACCCCAGATTTGATAGGAAGGGGAGGTGACAGGGAACCACTAACCTGTACGAGTTATAGACAGCCAGTTAGATAAGAGTGGAATCAAGCAACAGCTGGGCAGAGATGCCAGCATTTCTCAGGTTATCCAGGCGAAGCTGGTGGATCTCATAGTCAAAGGCTTTGGCCTGATCAACAAAAATTGCTGTGAAAAAGAGCCCCTGGTTCATCCCGAAGAAGATGGCATCAGTGATATGCAGCAGGTAGGAAACTATGTTCTGGAAGCCAGACTGGAAAGGTGATCAGAAGTTAGTAGATTAGAGGAAATTGAAGAGCTTGGAGTGGACCAGTTTCTCTTGCAGTTTAGAGAGGGAGTTAACAGAGTTAAAATATTTTATAAAAGCATTAGGGCAGCATATTCAAGCTCTTTTAAGAGTGCTACACAGGTTAGCAACTTGATAACCCCTCTTCACACCTCTAAAGCAGGAGAGTATTGCAAAGGACCATATTGTATGGCATAGCTACCAAGTCACCAACTAGTTTGTAAGTGGCCATAATACATCCCAGTGCACCTATGCAAAGCAGCTGATAGTGCCTTGCATATAGGCGCAATGACATATTGGTAGGTTTGAAGAGGTGGTAAATAGCCATTAGTGCAGCACTAGTTACTGGCCATCCAAACCAGGTCTTATGGGCTGCTCCTTCCTACACCCCCAATACCGGGCCATATCAGGCTACTACTAACCTTGGTTCCCTGTCAGTACATGGCCTAACTGCCCAGGTGTCCAGTGGTCCACACACAATTGCACACCTGGGAAAAAAGACATCTGTCATTTTGGTCCAATGTACCTCTGCCCCTGATTAGCTGCTCTATGATCAACTGTTCAGTAAGATCAGTAATTCTTCTGTACCACTTGCCTGCTATATAGACTAGGGCTCCTTCCCCATCTCTGCTTTGCAGCCTGGGAACAATTGCAATTCTTCCATACCACATCCTTAGTGTCCAGTTGTTCTATCCTGCCGCATATGTACAACACCCAGCCCCCACCCCTACCCGCCTGCCCAGCACCAACCACTACCACTGCCTCCCAGCTTTCAACCTATAGTGTATGTGCCCCCCTGACAATGACTTGCACAGACCTTCTGCTCACATCCGTGACAGTTGATGTTGAATGACTGTTCACAGTCACATGTCTACTGTAATAAAAGCTGTTTCTATAGTAGGCACATAATCATGAACATAGAAACATTGAATTTGTCATCAGAAAAGGACATCTTGGCCTACCTAGTCTGCCCATATGTTCCCTGCCTTATATTCCTCCTCAGGTGCTATCTGGTCTCTGTCAACCTTCCCACTTCCCTGTCTCTTTCCTAATATACCCCTATGTCTATGCCATGCATGCTTCAAGTTTCCACTGTTTTAGCTTCCACCACTTCTGCTGGCAATGTATTCCAGGTATCCACCTTGCTTTATGTTAAGGAATATTTCCTGACATCTCTCTTGAACCCCCCACCTTTATTGCATTACCTCTGGTCCTGGTGTTCTTTCTGATTTGAAAGAACCCCCCCCCACCGCTGCAGCCTGTTCATCCTAGTGAGGTACTTGTAGGTCTATATCATGTCACCTTTCTTTCTCCTCTTTTCACGGCATACATGTTGAGATCCCTCAGTCTTTCCTTGTAAGGCTTCTCGTGCAAACCCTGAACCATTTCAGTTGCCCTCCTCTAGACTTCCTCCACCCTTCCTATGTTCTTTCTTAGGTTAGGTCTCCAAAACTGTACACAGTACTCCAGGTGGGATCTCACCAGCAAGCAATACAGTGGCAACACCACCTCCATCCTCCTGCTGGAGATACCCCTCCCTATGCACCCCAGGATCCCACTATCCCTACCCACTACTTTGTCACACTTTCACCTTGAGGGAACTTTTCCTATTTATTGAATGTCAGTAACTCCCCACCCCATCCTATACTTGGCTCCTGGGTTCCTACGCCTAGATGCATAATTTTGCACTTTTTGGCATTGAACCCACTGCCATGCTTTTGACTACTCCTCAAGTTTCCCCAGGTCACTGCCCATTCTCTCCATCCCTCCTGAGTGTTTACCTTATTGTAAATGTTGGTATCATCAGCAAAAAGGCATATCTTCCTCTTAAGTTCTTCCTCAGTGTCCTCTACTTTGAAGAAGTCTGGCTCCAATACTGAGCCCTGTGGTACCCCATTGGTCACTCTCCCATCATTAGAGTGAGTGTCGCTAACCACCACCCTCTGTCTCCTATCCATCAACAAGTTTCTAACTAAATTCATCACTTTTCATCCCACCCCTAGGCTGTTTAATTTCTTTATCAGCCTGCTGTGTGGCACAGTGTCGAAGGCTTAGCTAAACTCCAGATCAGTCATGCCCACCTCCCTCCCCTGATCTATTTCCTTGGTCACTAAGTCAATGAAATCTATCAGAGTCATTTGGCATGATCTTCCCCCTGTGAATCTGTACTGTTTGTGGTCTTGCAGTACATTGGATTCAAGATACTCTACCAGTCTTTACTTCAGTAGACATTCCATTGATTTCCCCACCACTTAACTGAGACAGACCAAACTACAGTTGCTAGCCTCCTCCCTGCTGCTGCTCTTAAAGAACAGGACTACATCTACTTTACTTCACTCCTCTGGAACCACTCTTTTTTCCAGTGAGTTGTTGAATATGACCATCAGTAGTGCAGCAAGCACCTCCCTGACTAGTTCCCTTAACCCCTTGGCTGCATCTCATCTGGTCCTATGACCTTGTCCACTTTCAGATTTGCAGATCCCTTCAGTACTCTCCTTTGAAAATGGACTCATGCCCTCTTCCCCCCTACAGTGTTTCTGTGGCTCTTTGGTCATCTATCCCTGTCTTTCTCCACTGTGAAGACTGAACAGAAGTACCTGCTCATGATGTCTGATTTTCTTGATCCTGTGTGGTACAGTCTCCTTTTGCCATCCTCCTTATACTCACAGTCCCTCCCCTTGACTTCCTTTCCTCTCTCATGTACCTGAAGAAAGTCTGGTCTTCTTTTGCTACCCTTTTGGCTATCCTTTCTGCTGTTTGAAACTTTGATCGCCTCACAGCCTGATATGCTTCCCTCTGTTATACCTGGTACACTTCCCTATTCTCATCCTTCTGTGTTTCTTTGTACCTGCTGAATGTCACCCATTTTTTCTGCACATTTTTCCTTCATTCCCATGGCCAATTCCTTACAATACAAAATGGTCTTTTTCCTCCTGCTTTTGATAACTTCCTTCATGTAGATGCTGATTGCCTTCCTTATTCCTTCCCTAATTTTCTCCACTGTTCCTCCACTCTTCATCGGCAATCCTCCAGTGCTAGTCTGTTTCTGAGGAAGTCTCCCATTTCTTTAAAATCCACCCTACTAATGTCCAGGACTCTCATCTTTTTGTGGCTTACCTCTGCACCCATCTTAATATTGAACCACATTGTATGGTGGTAGCTGGTTCCCAAGGGACAGTCCACTGTGACATAACTATGCACTATCTTAGTCCCCTGTAGAACAGGGATTCAGAGGAACAAAGGTAAATAGTGTGTCCCAAATAAAATAGTACCTTTACCTCTCATAGTCATTTTCAACTGTCAGCATGCTAACAAGCCCATAGGGCAGACACGGTGCCAAGGTGCTAAGGGGTTAATTTCATTACATTTTGGGTTCATTAGCCATCATTATCTCTACACAATGTTGCTGTGCATGACTGCATGGAGGCACTGTGCAGAGCAGCACCAGCCCCCACCTCCTGATCACTATTCAGATGCCCCAGGCAAATATAATACCATGATCCCTAGCATTTAGTAGTTCCCCCATTGCATTCAGATGACCTCTGATTAGTATATTAACGCGATCCCTGGCATCTAGTCCACCCCTGATTGCTAGTCCAAGCCCCCTCCCACATTCCACAAATTCAGGTACGTCCACCCCCTCCCTACAGTGGCGCTTATAGAAAAACACTGGAAAAGGCACAGCTTTACCCAGGTGCTGCAAAAATGCCTGATTAGTGCTTTCAGACAGTAATTCGTTTTTAAAAAATTACCTCTAATTGCTTTTTCAGTGATTTAAACAGTAGCCTTCAACTTTCACTTTCTATTGCTGGCAGTCACCATCTCATGAGCAGCAGAGAGCTTCCCAAACTCACTTTTTGCTAATATGTCCTGCCAACCAATAGCAGAGGTCAAACAGACATATTAGCATACAGTGAGCTCAGGAATCTCACTGCTGCTCATGTGATGCTGGCTGCCAGCCACAGAAAGTGGAAATTGTGGGTAGCTGTTTTAAATAATTAAAAATAAGTTGTTACTGTCTGACAGTATTGATTGAAAGTTGATGTAGTGTCTGAGGAAAGCTGTTTATTTTCCAGTGTTTTCCTTTAACATACCCCAGCTGTCACTGCCCCCCCCACTGCAACAGTGACAGTCCCATCTCCTCTGCTCATCACCTCATCTAGCCACTATCTGAGTGACAGGGAATGAGCACGCACCTAATGTAGAAACAGATGTTCTACAGTAGGTGTGCAATCACTGTCTATTACTAAGACAGGGGCCTGCCAAGTTAATGAGTGGAGGGGCTATACCAGTCATAGTCACAGGTAGCTGGCTGCCATCTTGGGTAAGAGAGGGGCCAATGGGGAAGGGGTGGAGAAACCTGGGTGGGTGCGTTTGGAAGGGGGCTCGATTTGTGATTGGGGTGGGGGCTACTGGATACCAGGGATCATGGAAACATGGAAACATAGACAATGATGACAGAAAAAGATCAATGGTCCATCTGGTCTGACCCTAGTTCTGTATTAAATCCCAGGACCTATTTTCCATACAGGGTACTAGCCTTCATTATCCACCCTACTGTTCTCCTCCCTACTACTACCACCACCCTGAGTAACTATAATACCCTTCACTTTGTCCCAGCCATGTGTGAAACCATTTATGGTTTTGGTGCCCACCATCTCAGCTGGCAGAGTATTCCAAATTTCAACCAAAATTTCTATAAAATAAAACTTTCTCATATCCCTCTTGAATGTCAGTCCCATCAGTTTACACTTGTGCCCATGTCCTTAAACTGTTACTAGTGCTAAGTAGTTCTTCTCAGTACACCTTGTTTATTCCTTTCAGAAACTTGAACCTATCTATTATATCACTTGTCAGGTCTCCAGCAGGTACATGTTCAATGCCTTGAGTTGATCCTCATAAGATCTGTCCTGCCATCCCTGAATCATCTTGATCACCCTTTGTTATGCCATCTCAAGCCTGTCCTTATCCTTCTTGAGGTGAGGACTCCAGAAATAGGCCCAGTACTCCAGGTACAGCCTCACAAGTGATCTATAAAGAGGTAGTAATGCCTCTTTTCTTTTATTGTCAATACCTCTTCTGATGCATCCTAGCATCCTATTTGCCTTACTATAGGCCTTGCTGCACTGGTTTTATTGTTTAAGGGAGTCACTGATGATGACTCCAAGGTCCCTTTCCTCAGCTGTAGCACTCAGTTTTACCCCTCCTATCCAGTTTTATGTTCTTGAGACCTTGCTCCCTAGGTGTATCTCCTTGCACATTTTGGCTTTGAATTTCAAATGACAAAGCATATACCACCTCTCAAGTCTTTGCAGGTCACTCTGCATTTCCCTATTTCCAACATCACTATCTACCCTCCCACAGAGCTTAGTGTAATCTACAAAGAGTCACAACTTGCCCCTGTTTACTTATATTGCTGATGAACATATTGAAGAGGACAGGACCCAGGCGGATCCCTGTGGCACCTCACTCGTGACCTCCCTCTCTTTTTTAACACTTTTTTCCCCCCCAGGGGCCCTTGATTGGGTGGGCTCTCCAGCCCCATCCCCTGAAGTCTGCCGGCACCAGCATCTTTCCCCCCAGGGCTTACCTCCCCTGGCGGGGACAGCTGGCGGAATGCTCACCCCCACCACATGCAGGATCCAGTTCTGCTGGTCTGACTGGCCTTTGGGTTCCTGCTGTCATCCAACCACTGGCAGTTCTTTTCTTGTTTCCTCTCCCCAGAGGAGGGCATGCAGGGACCCCAATGATGATGCCATGCATGCTCCCTTATGTTATATGCCTGGTGTCTTCCTCACCTCTGCCCTTTGGTCTTAGCAGTATTAGCTTGCCAGCCCCTAGCCTCTCCTAGGGGCTAAGCTAATGCTGACTACTGCATTTCCCCCTCCATGCAGGAGAAGAACTGTCCTAGGGATGCTCAACCCTCCTCCTCCTCCTCCCCGGCTGACCCGCAGTGACCTGCTTGCACCGCGAACATGGGTCACCACCATAGCAGGAGGTAAGGCATGGATGCCTCAACCCTCCTGCCACTGAGCCAACACCTCCCCCTTTTTTGATTTTACACCATTAATCACAATCCTCTATTGCATCTCTTTCTACCAGTTTCTACTCACTTATTATTATAATAATTGGGGCATCTGAATGGCAATTTTGGGTGGGGACCACTAGACACCAGAGATTATTTTACTATTATAGTTGAGGCCATCTAAACTGCATTGGGGATAGTCCCTAGATGCCAGAGATCATTTTATTATACTACATGGCACTGGAATGGTGACATGGGATGGTGTGACAATGTGTATCACTGTGTGCTGCAATGATGGCAAGGTTCTGCAAGTGGAAAACAGCATTGCAGTTTCTGGAGTTTAGAGAGTTCAAAATCTTTGTATACAGTGCTGCACCCTGCATATAGGAGGGGATCACTCATTTGCATGGCCACAGTGGTACACATGCACATATGCATGATCAGGTTAACATCGAGGGCTGCAGAACATAGCACCAGTATGACCGTTCTATTTCCAGCTAGTGCATTGCTAACATATTTAATGCTGCTAATCTTCTGACAAAAAATCCTGGCCAGAAAGTAAACAAAAAAAGGGTTATCTTATTTGTCTCTTTATGTATTTTTTCCATCTTAGTTTGATCGCAAAACCTTTATCAAATTTCAGAAAACTGTGACGTGAGTAAAAATGTTTATAACAACTGTAGTTGAAATAGTTTCTTCTTCTTTCATGCGAGTACGGTCTATATTTACTTACAAAAACACAGTCCCAGTAGCTTGGTGGTAACACTACTGTCTGTCATGCTAGTGGCCTGTTCTTTGGTGTGGACTTGGGTTGCATGAGGGTAAGACAGGGGAAGAGAGGATTGAGCATCCCAGGGACTGCTGTCCTCTTCCAGGAAGGGGGAAGTCTGAGTGTCCCACTCTTCAACTACCACTTGGCAGAGGATGGGTGTCAGAGTAGTGGAGCAGCATAAGGTGGAGGACTCAGTCAGGCACAAAGCAAATGTGTGCATCCACACCCACTGGTGTCACTGCATGTCTTGCTGTCCAGGGGATAAAACCAAAGATAGAAAAATGAAAATTACATACTAACTGTAATTGGTTATCTTCCTTAATATATTCAATATTAATTTAGACACATGGATCTAGAGCCAAAAGCACTAGGATCCCTTGGAACCTTTTTCCCTCCAGGGATGGAGCCAACATTGGCTATTGGCACTGCTTGTGAGGAAGATCAACAATTATGGTGCATATTTACTCTTCATATCTTCCCTAAACAGTCTTCACCATTGATTCAAACACGTGGGTCAGAGTACCAAGCTCCCAATTAGAGATGAGCTGGCTCACCCTCAGGGTAATGTCAGCCTCAGCCCTGTGCATTTGGGGCAACACCTGAAAGCAAGGATTCCTCATGGGCCTGACAAGGTCCAAGAATGTTCAGAGTCAGTCAGGAGGTAGTATTTCCCCACAAGTTCCTATCTGATGCTCCAGAATAAAAGTGAGTCCCCTGGAACTGGGAATTTAGTACCTCTCACGGGGCCAGAGGTGCCAGTCAAAAAAGACAATGCTACGCCTTCTGCAGAATGCAGATTCCAGTTCCAACCAGCCTGGAGGTCAGGTGCTTCACAATTCCAGGCCCTTGGCAGAGAGGCAGATGGCTATCCCAGCTACCTGTATGTGTGGCATGTCAGCTAGGAGCTCTATATCTAGGGTTGCCGGGAGTGGATCTCCATCACCTGCAGCTGGTGCAGAATGCTGCAGCCAGGTTGTTGACTGGATTATCAAGAACTTGCCATATCACACCTGTGCTGCGTGAACTGCACTGGCTGCCGGTGCGATGGGGAATCACCTCCATGGTTGCGTTCCTGACCTACAAGACCCTACACGGTCAGGGACCGGGCTACTTGCAAGATCTCCTTCAACCCTACTGCCCTCTCAGCCCACTCCGCTCCACCGATGAGGGATTGCTAGCGATTCCCAGGGTTCATCTTCAGTCATCTGGGGCCAGAGCTTTTTCTTTCATGGTCCCAACCCTGTGGAATTCTCTACCTCGTCAGATTAGAGAGTGCTAGTCCACAGAGTCATTCAAGGCATCTCTGAAGAGCTATTTATTTGAATTAGCCTTTGAATAAGTCTCCTGCTGCATTTTAATTGTTTTATGTTTGTTTTTATTGTGATGGGTGTTATTTTGCTATGCATCTGCACTTTGATATTTTGAAAAGTGCATCACAAATACATTTTGATTTGATTTTATTTGCACCTATAGGCACTCATTATAAGCTGGCAGGTGTGCCTGATGTGTTGAGATGCACAGCACAGTGTGAGCTGTGGTAAAAACCTTCCTTCTTTATTTCATTGTGTGCTGAGTCCATCTCAGGAGGTCAGTTATGCACTGAGCAACAAGGTCCATCTTGGGTATGCAGGACTTGATTCCCTGAGGTGGGGTGAGGTACTGTGCCAGAAGAGACTATAGGTGCACAATACTGCTGGTATACATTCCTGGGGTAGGAGGTGGTGGGAAGGGATGTCTCCAAGCTGTCCTGGAGCATTTCTTGAAGACCCTAGGCCAGGGAGGGATGATTCTGTGGTCATGAAAGCTACTAGTTGTCTCAGCTGTGTGGACAGGGTACTGCATCTGACAATAGTGCCAGTGTCCAGTACCCGCAGCATGTCCATCAAGAATCTATGGTACAGAGTGTACCCAGAGACTGAGGACTGGTGCAAGGATGATTCTGTGCCCTCTGAGGATGTAGATGGAGAGACATTGTTGG
The DNA here is from genome assembly GCA_016271365.2 of Neoceratodus forsteri. Taxonomy (NCBI): domain Eukaryota; kingdom Metazoa; phylum Chordata; order Ceratodontiformes; family Ceratodontidae; genus Neoceratodus; species Neoceratodus forsteri. The sequence continues at coordinate 768,572,181 of CM057449.1, read as the reverse complement.
AGTTATAAATGGGTGGCAGCTGGGGACCATGCAGGAACTGTATACAGTCAGCATTGGAATGGTACAGGAACAGCATACCAGCCGTGCTTCCATGTTGACTCCAGGTAATGGTCCCAAAATGACACATGATACCTGGAAGTTCAGGCAAGGGTGGCAAAGCCCTGGGAGGCTGAGAAGAGCCAGGGGCTTTAGGTTCTATGCCTGGGTTGTGGGATCATTCAGCAGGCCTCACCCTAGTGGACAACATAATGAATTCACCCAAGGAGAGCTGACCTATAGAAAAGAAATGACCTCAACAGCGTCCATAGGGGAAAATCCCCAGGTGAGGAGAGCAGAACCATTAAATGCTCATAGGACAGTTTCGGATCTCACCAAAGATGGGCTCAGCCATAGGACCAGGAGAGAAATCCACAGCACAGTCGGTCCCCCACCCTGGTCCAGTTAACTTGGGGTCAAAAAATAAACTAGTTGCAGGACCATCTGGCCCTGTGGCCGGTGCTGTATTCAGTGCAAGCCCTGGTGCAGGGCACAGCACCCTCCAATCAGTTCCAGCTCCTGTCACTGCAAGCAGTGTCCTAAACTGGTGCAGTGCAGTGACCAGGGCCAGACCTGGAGATGGCATCATCACTGACACCAAGCCTGGTGTTGGGCCTAGGACCAACACAGAGCCAGGGCCACATCCATCATAGGGCCCAGCATCGTCTTCCTCCTCAACGCCATGAGGGATACTTGAGTCAGAGAGTGGCACTTCAACCACTGCAACAGTGTGGTGCCCAGTCCCAGTGCCGGTCCCTGTCCCAGCATCATATACAGTGCCAAGAGGGGTCCCGACATCACAAACAGCAATGTCCTACTCACCAACACTGTGAGTGGTGTCAGGAGCCAGAGCAGCCTCTGGCCGCAGCACTGAGATGTACTATGGTGTAGACCAAGCATGTAGCTTTGGCCTCACTACCAGGGATATCCATTGTCCAGGGTGAATGGACTGGGGCATTGCTCAGCCGATGACCTAGAATTAGCCAGATGTCAACCAGACCCACTCCTCAGGGCCTCCAATGCCTTGGCAAGGCTATGTTGGGGAGGGCCCTGTGCTTCCAGAGTGCCAGTGTCACTGGCAAGGGGCTCAGGGGAAAGGCTCAAGGTTCTGAACTTGGCAGCATGGTTCTTGGTATGTCACCAAAGGTGGGAATTGGATGGCCCAGTTTAAGCATTATGGAATTCAAGGGTATGGAGATCCATCAAAAAACAGGCATCACAAAGGATCCATATCATGTTAGTGGCCAAGACAGGTCCCACAGTCCTGATGTAGGTCCTTCATGATGATCAATTTCCAACAGGAACTTTAATGCTTAACTGTTTTTTTTTTTTTGTGTGTCCCTTACTCTTTTTCTTTGACTAAGCCATCAAGGACAAAATAATCAAATTAAATTGACACTGCAAAAAAATACTTCAGAGATGTCACAGTAGAAGTTAGGGCAAGGCTGAACTAACGCAGTGGTTCCGTGGTGTGCACTTGATTGCAGGAAGATCAGAACTGAGGTACCTGAGAGAGGTGATGACAGTTATTGGCTGGCCAATGGCACGATATGGGTATTTGCCTCATGCGGATGACACCAGTAGCCGATGTTAGCACCCTCCCTAGAGTAAAAAATGTTCCTGTGGGAGTTCTATTGCCTACAGATCTAGACCCATGTGCATGAATCAATGTTAAAGATTGATTCAGGGAAGATCCCCCAATGGCAGGATGATCTACCAGCCTGCTGCAGTCTCTGCACTGTCAATAAGGGTTTGCTCCCATTTGGATATGCAGACTCACAGGCAGCTCATCTCAGTACTCCAGCACTCAAGCAAAAAACAGACAGGGTCAGACTGTGTTACAGGGGGCCCACCTAGATATCTGATACAGTGGCTTACATGGAAAATCAATAGGGGTGGTCCCAGAGTGACACACTCTTATCAGTATTCCACTTCAATATGATACACTAACTCTGTGTTTGCATCTTACATTTCCTTACAGGGCCCATTTAGTTAAAAAATAAAAGATAAAACCAAAGTTTCTCGAAGATTGGAAAGTGTCAGAGTTTGGAAGGTGGCCAGGTACCCAACAGAGGGTCCCACCTATAAATTTCCTGTTATCCTGGTGGGTCAGTCTGACTTTGAAAACAGTCAATTTTACCTACAGAAACCTGGGCTTCTCAGTTTGAGTACTGAACAAAACACACACTGTGTCACAAGATAATGTCCATAAACTTGGTTATTTTCACACAGCAGCACACATGGAGTTCACCCTCCAACTCTCAAGTGCTCTTGCACCAGTAACAGGGTTCTTTATCAAGAGGTCTTGGCAAAGAGACTGCAGCAGTCAATTTGCTGTATCTCTTACATGCCTCCCACAGAAGACACAGTGTGTGTTTTGTTCAGTATCTAGACGGAGAACCTGAGCTTTCTGTAAGTAAAGTAATGCATCTGGATACATGTCTCCTTGTGGATGGTCCTTCCCCTCCTGGCTCCACTGGGTGGAGGGGACCTATGGGGGATCTCAGAGCAGGTAAGTCCTGCAGATGGTGGGTGATGGGGTGGTACAGGTCAGTGAGTAAGTGGTTGCTGGGTGACTAAGAAGACAAAATTCTCTATGGAAAAAGAAATAAAACAGTTTGGGAAGCTAATACCACATACCACAGTCATACCATATAAACAGGGTATGGACTGTGTGGCAAGACCAGGTCAGGCTTTTTAGTGGAGACCCAGTGCCTTGCAAAGATCTGTGCACCTTGCAGTGCTCCTTAGATATGTTATGGGAAGGCCAGGGACTGTGAATTCCATTAGTGAGGCATCAAGGTGCAGAGTTCTTCAGAACAGAAATGTGCAAATCATGTATATGCCAGCTGAGCTCCTGTCGAGAACTGGGCTCCAAGTATTGTCCCATATATAAATATATATATATATATATATACTCCAGTATTCAAACTGAGAAGCCCAGGTTTCTGTAGGTAAAATTGACTGTTTTCAAAGTCAGACTGACCCACCAGGATAATATATATATATATATTTATACAATGGGAGTGAGACATATTCCAGTGAAATAAACCATGTTATTTTCACTGCAGTGAAATAAATCCTGATCGTCAGCAGAGTTAAAAAAATACCATTTATTACACCTCCGAAACCCGCGCTAAACCCTAGCAAAGCAACGCAATCGTGCAAAGCCTCTCAAAGCCACGCTAAATCCACGCTAATCCAGTGCAAATTGTACATTTTACAACAGTGCCCAATTGTATAACTAGGACACATGTTGAGTACATCGTGGAATATGAAAAATATTTTCATTCTTGCCTCGTGAGCACTGTATATTCCACTTGTGCCTTCGGCACTCGTGAAATATCCAGGCTCACTCTGCAGGATTGAAAATATTTTCCATATTCCACTCGTGCCATCATGTATCCCATAAATATATATATATATATATATATATATATATATATATATATATATATATATGTGTGTGTGTGTGTATATATATATATATATATATATATATATATATATATATATTTATATATTTGGTTTCAACCAAGAATCTCGCTTGAACAAAACATTAGAATAAAAAACTAAATCAAAACAAAACCCTGTAGACTACAATCTTGGAAAGCTTTTTGCTTACACTATAATAATAATAATATTCTTTATTTTTACCATGCCTTTCTAAAATCAAGGATCCTTAACAGCAAACTTCACAAAAAAACAATAAAATAAAATACAGATACAGTAAATACTGAGTTCATAAAATTCAATAAAATATCAACAGCTGGGATATCACAGTTCGGGCAATTCCTCACTAGCATGAATTCCCCTTTCAAGTTTTGGAAGGTGATTCATGCCCTTGTTACCCCTCAGTCCTGCCCCCTTCCCAGGTGCTAAAGGTAAATGGCAATCTTGTAGATGACTGGCATGCCGTAGCTGCGGAATTTAACTCCTATTATACCTCCTATGCAACCAAACTGCTGAAGTCCCTCCCTAATGACCCTCTCAAATGTCACAGCTGCCCCTCTATTCTCCCCCCCAAAAAATGCTCCACTTCCTATTTTTCCACACCCCTCCTTTTCATTCTCTTCAGTCTTCTGCACCGATACTCTAAATGCCCTCCTTGCCATCAACCCCTCAAAAGGATCTTCCCTTAAACTCTTCTCTCTCTCTCTCTCACACTCAGCCCTGGCCATTGCCTACCCTCTCCCCTTAACCTTAAATCTTTCCTTCTCAGCTTCCAATGTCCCTACCACATGAAAGCACACAGTGGTCATCTCCTTCCCTAAAGGTGGAGACCCCTCATTCCCTGGCAACTATCATTCCATCTCACTACTCCCTACCCTAATCAAACTACAAGAACCTCTAGTCCTCTCTCAACTCACCTCCTTTCTGTCTGCTACTTCCTTCTTCACCCCTTCCAATCTGGTTTCAGGAAAAAACACTCTACCACCACCTTCCTACTTTGGTTCACTGACTCCATCCTCTCCGGGATGGACACTGGCCAAATTACATCAGCCATATTTTTTGACCTTGCTAAGGCTTTTGGCACTGTTTCCCACTCCCTTCTCCTTGGTTCCCACTCATCTGCTGATCTAACCCCTTCTGCCATTAACTGGTTTAAGGCCTATCTTACTGGTAAAACCAATCAGTTAAGACTGCAGATGCCATCTCGCAACCCCTCCCAATCTGCACTGGTGTCCCTCATGGCTCCGTACTTGGTCCCCTTCTATTCTCCATCTTCCTTAATGATCTACCATCTGTGTGCTCCCCATCATCCACCATACAAATGTACACTGATGATGCTGTCCTGCACCATCTGATTCATGCACAACTAACGTTACATCCAGCCTGCAGCATGACCAACAAGGTCTGGCTCTGGTCTGAAAACCATCAATTATTCCTTAATGCCAAAAGACAGTCTCCATTACCTCAGACACAAGGCAGAGACTCTGTAGGCTTCCCTCCATGCCCACTTTCTGCACTCTTGATGAGACTTCACTTGATGACACATCATCCTTCAGATTCTTTGAGGTTTGGTTAGACAAACACCTCAACTTCTCTGGACACATTGTTGCCATCAAGGAAAAACTGCTCCCCAAGCTCGGTGCCTTGTTCAGGAACTGCAGTTACATCCCTCCTGTGGCTAGGCATGAGCTTGTCCAAAAGATGATCCTCCCCATTTTTGACTACTGCGATGTAATTCTTGGTGCTGCTGCTATGTTCTCTCTGACCAGATTGGACAGTCCCTTAAACTTCTTCTGCCACTTTGCACTTGATGTTCCTTCATCCACCCACCACTATGACCTCTATCCAGCCCAATCCTTCCCCTCTCTTACAAATAGATGCCTCTCATACTGCACTAAATTCACCACTAAACACTGGCAGGGTGAACTCCTTTCCTACCTCCCCCCCTCATTTTTAACATCCCCTACTCCTTCCCACTCCCTCAGATCTACTGACACTCTCACACCAACTGTCCCTCGCCACTCCACCCTCTCCGGTCAGTCTGGGGACTCTCACCATTTCCCTAAAATATGAAACTCTCTACCTCCCCAAATCCAAAACTCCTCCTCCCACTATTCCATCAACACTGCCTTCTCCAACTATCTTGCACTTAACTGTTCCTGTTATGACCCACCTTAATTTCCTTCATCTTGCTCCTTACAGTTTGCCTCCTTCAGAATTTACCCAGTGCCTTTATTGATGCTACTGCCTCTACTGACCCTTGCCCCTCCTAGGTGTTAGTTCTCATATCTTTCTCCCTTCCCCTACTCTCTCCCCCTTTTTTCCTAGCCTTCACACTCCTGTTGTAGGGTTCTCAGCATCTTGAAGGGGTCCTATAGTGCCTAGGCTTGCCACCTTTTCTTCCCCATCTACCTATCCTTGACCTTCTAGGTCCCCTTGCAGGGTGCCCAGCATCCTGGAGGGCTTCTTGGATCAGGTCTCATCCCCTCCAAGGTGTTATTTCTCATTCCTTCCCTCTCACTATCCCTCTATAACTATAACACCTAACCACACTGGAGGGTTTACAATTGCATGAACTTCCTTCCCCCTTGCAGGGTTCATCACATCCTGAAGGGTTCTCTTTTTGGGTCAGGCCTTCTTTCCCTTCCTAGGTGTTAATCACACTTAGTCCCTGTCCATCTCTAATCCCTACTCCAGTCCCATGTCCCCTTGTATGGTTCCCCACATCCTGAAGGGGTCTCTTCGGGACATGACTCTGCACTATCTGTCATCTCATCCTCTCTCTCTCCTTCACCCCTTATTTCACAATAGCACATGTTCACTTATTAGCATTGCACTTCTTAATTATTCTCACAAATTACATATGCATGCAACACTGTTTACAACAACTGCCTTAATTAACTGTATGCTATGTTGATCTTTGTAACGTGAATGTAAAATGTCTCATCCCTATTGTACCCCTTCCCCCCAGGTTGCACCGGGACAGGAGCAACCTGTTGTTCAGTGTGCCTTCCTGGTGAAACATTTCAATAAATAAAATAAATAAATAATAATAAAAAATGCTTCCCAAGCATTAAGCTCAGATAATGTGCTGGACTAACACAGTAATTATTTACAGATAAATCTGATCAAAACCTTAACTTACAATAGAAAATTGCATGCAGCTCCCTAAGTTTATATTCTTTGACAGTGATATATGACGACTATAAGTATTACAGTAGCTTCCCATATAAGTGTGTTTTTAACAGTAAATAAAGGCAGCACTCAGTTAAAAGAATGAACTACTGTATATTTAAATTAGTTCCAAAAGTTTCTTGTCACATCACAGAGTTCTGAAATTTGATTAATGGTGTGCAAGCAAAACGAGATGGAAAACCCCATAAAATGAAGTAGAAGAAGAAACAGCCCTGTTTTGTTTACCTACTGCTCTGCGGCTTTAGACATCCTCTCACCAGGCCAGCAGTTCTCTGAGTGTAGCAGAAAATGAGCGAAGGGGCAGGCCGCTCCAGGGATAGAGCTAATTTTAGTATGTAGTGCTTTTGTTTTCCTATGTACTGTATTTGTTTCAGTATAAAGTGTATGTGGATTTTTCAATCTATCATGTATGTACTTCAGTATGTAGTGTATGTGTTTCGCAGTGTAGTATATTTCAGTATATAGTGTATGTGGATTTTTAAATAAATTGTGTTTGTATTTCAGTACATAATGTATTTGCTTCAATATACAGAGTAAGTAGACTTTTTCCATAGATAGTGTATGTGTTCCAATATATAGTGTATTTGTTTCAGTATATAGTTTATGCAGATTTTTCAATGTATAATGTATTTATTTCATTAGATAGTGTATGTATTTCAATGTATAGTGTATATATTTCAATAAATAGTGAATTAGTTTAAGTAGATAGTGTATGTGTTGTTTTTTTTTATGTGTAGTTCATGTATTTAAATAGATAGTGAATATATTTCTCTTAAGGGTAGCTGGTTGGACCACCTTTACATATACCCCCACACTGACATTAGCCTGTGCCCCACCCTCCCTGCCAATCTTAAACACAGCAGTAGTCACATTGACAGATGCTTTACTCATGTCTTCAAAATGCCACCCTTTATCTACTCACCCTCAGTTCCACATAAAATTAGTGTCGCTGCCATCCTATGCTGATATACCACTGTGGTGACTTTAAACTCCTTTGAACCACACTGGGTAAAGGTAAAGGGGATATGTAGGCTGCACTGGGCATACATCCTAAGAAAGTTGATATTACTACTGCTGCTAATCTCTGGAAATGTCCACCCTAACCCAGGCCCACCCAGTACCAGACCAAAAGAGGCTTGGGGACACCTCTCAATAGTCTCATTAAATAGATATAGCCTCATAAACAAACTACCACAGTTCCAGGGCTGGGTGGAGCAACTATAACCTGACATAATTTCACTCACTGAAACCTGTCTGTCACCAAAAGTTAGTAATGCCTCCATAGCACTGGATGGCTACACAGTGTTCCGGCAGGACAGACTGACTAAGCAAGGGGGAAGAATGACCTTAAAGCCCAATCCATGCCTAGCAGTTTCCTAAACAAGGAGGTGCAAACTCTTACTCTCAAACTCACCCTGGGTAAGCAACACAAAACCCTACTACTATACACCGTATACATAGCCCCTGGAACTTCCAAATTGGACATCCAGCAAGTGCTGAGCAACTTCAAGCAGTACAACAAAAACTGGGAACACATTGTAGTTGGCGACTTTAACACTAACTGGTTGCCCAATGACACACTAGCTGTCCATGACCAGGTGTCCAGACTCTACCTTACTCAACTAGTTCACCAAGTAACCAGGCTAACTACAAAACAGGCTAAAGCACTCTAATTAACTGGCTTCTTGCGAGCAGCCCGGAGCATATCTCTGAGGTCACTGTCCTTCCTGACACCCTCAGCGATCATTTACCGGTGATGTACACCTGGTCGAATAAAGCCAGTACTCATGCCCCCAAGGTATCTCAAAATCGATTCCTGAGACCTGGACAGCTTGACTCTTAGGAATTATCTGAGTTTGATTGACTGGTCACCACTGGACAGGGCCACGGACAGGAACCACGCCCTCAACTTCTTTATCACCATTTTTACCAAGGCCTGTGATATCATTGCCACCTACAGAACCAAAAATATAAGAGGAACTACCAACCCATGGCTTATAGGCCCCATACTACAGCATATGAGGAATAGGAACAACTTGTGGCATAGGGCCAAAGCTACTAGCAAGGAAGCTGACTACATCAAATATAGGTCTGAAAGAAACAATTGTACCAGGATCATCCGACAAGCTAAGGCAAGCTACTACCATGACCTACTGAAAAAGAGCTGTGGTAGGGGTAAGGAATTCTGGGACTTGATAAAAACCTTCAATGGCAAAGCTTCCGAAGCACAACCAGGGTTAATAGTCACTACTGAGGGGATACTCCTGGAGCCTGTAGACATTGCTAATGCCTCAACCAAGCCTTCTCTGACCTAAGTTCTGTTCTTCCCAAGGAATACCTATCCCACTCTACTCTCAGTCCATCCCACCATAATGCCCCACCACCCATACCCCAGTTCAATGCCCCACCTCTACTTCAAACAGTTGAACCAACAGGATACCATTAAATATGTTAAAGCTGTTCTAAAGAAGACTAGACAAGGGAGTGACCTTGTAGACATGAAACTGGTGGCACTCACCAATAATGAGCTGGCAGATCCCCTTACTAAAGTCTTCAATGCCTCGCTAAGGTCAGGTGTGTTCCCTGATAAGTAGAAGAAGGCAGTTGCCACTCCCATTCACAAAGCAGGCAATGCCACAAACCTAACCAGCTACAGGCCCATCTCAATTCCCCCCCCATCCAAGGCACTGGAATGAATGGTCACGGACCAGCTTACTGAGTACCTAACAAAGTACAACCTACTCTGTAGACAACAACATGGGTTCCAGAAACATCACTCAACCATAACCGCCCTGATTGACTACACCTCCCAGATATATGAGGCATTTGATGATGGTTTAGCAGTAGGGTCTATCTTCATTGACCTCACCACGGTGTTCAACACAGTCAACCATCAACTCCTCCTACATAACCTTCACTCAATGGGTATGTCCTCAGACATAGTCATATGGTTCAAGAGCTACCTATCCAGCAGGACACAGCAAGTCAAAGTTAGTGGCATACTATCAGAACCCATGGACATGACTCCTGGAGTCCCACAGGGGTCTATCCTGGGACTGCTCCTGTTCAGCATATTCATCAACCAACTGCCTACAGCCTGCCAAGCACACATTGTGCTTTATGCAGATGATGCAGCCATCTCTGTAAGTGGGTCAAACTTGCCCACAATCTCCCTTGAATTCGAAGCAAACGTCCACAGACTTGAGGAATGGTTCAGTGATAACAAACTTTTGCTCAACTACAAGAAAACCAAAGGCATGTTCTTCTCCCTGCCACAGAGGAAGAACCACATTGGAAAACTTCAGATACTGAGTTCCAAAGGGGACTTATCAGAGCGGGTTGACACCTTAAAATATCTTGGTATTCATCTGGACAGCTCCCTTTCTTTCTCGACACATGTTAATCATTTAGTCAAATCTGCCAAAGCAAAACTAAGTGTTCTGTATAAACACCATCAATGCATGCTACCTGAGGCACTAAATCTTGTCACTTACAGTTCTGTGGTATCCTCCATTGACTATGGCCTTGCAGTCTACAGCACAGACCCTGACACCATCCTGAATAGGGTAAGAACCCTCCTCAACAAAGTGTGTAGGCTAGTCCTGGGTGCAGATCACCTGACCCATACCTGTGACCTCTATGAAGCAACTGGTTGGCTACCCTTCCTCCTCAGAGCCCAGTATCAAAGCTGCCTTGTGGGAATGAAAGCCATGCTTGGGTTTGCTCCTGACTCCACCATGTGTCTATTTAAAAAAGCCCTGTCAGCACTAGGAGGACCTCCAAGGGTGAACTCCTAGTACCCTTCAAGTGTACCTCAACAGCTCAAAGATCCCTGTCCTACAGGGGTCCCAGGTGAATAAATTACCTACCCCTGATCTCCTTGGAGCAATAAGATCAAAAAATTTAAAGCTGGTCTCCTTGCCCATCTTACCCCTCCAAGTATGTGTGAGTGCCCCTGCACACCCTGACCCATTCTCAACACTCTTCTGCTCCTGAAACCTCTGAGCTTGTATCTCTGCCACTCCTCTCACCTGCCCTACCCATAATTGACTAGCTCATGCCCCTCCTTCAATACTCGTGTTTTTTCATTCCGTTTTCTTTCTCCTTCTTTCTCTCCCATGCCCCAGCTAACTCCCCACCTACTACCCTACCTCCTCCCTTTTTCATTCCCCTCACCCCACGCCCACCCTCCACCCCTTTCTCCGCTCCCCCACATTCCATCTCCTTGCTTCCTACCCCCTTACCTATCTTTCCTTTCATTCCTCAACCCCCTAACTCTTCTCTTTCCCCTGCCTCCCCTGACAATGCCTACCCTGGCTGCTATTCTCACTCCAACCCCTAGCCCTATGCTGGCTTCCCCTCCCCCACTGTTGCTCGGGCCTGTTAACCACCCTCTGCCTGCCTGCACAACACTGCTGCTGCCTTCTACAGCCAGTGGGCATGCCCTACGCCCATTCTAGACGTAACAACACTGAAATCTCCTTGAAGAATTCTAAGCTATCTGGGAACCTATAATTATCTTCCTCATAGTGATTTTTACCTATGAAGTAACAAATGCTACTGTATGTGCTAGAATTTCATTACTGTTGTGTTTTACCTGATTCTGTGGTACCACTGTGTTTTTTTTGGAGGGCAGATCTCAGAGAGTGGTATCGGGAGTTAACACCTCAGCCCCTCACTATCTGCCCTGTGGGATACCGCAGGGGTCGGTGCTGTCCCCTATGTTATTCGCGGTGTATATGCTTCCGCTGGGGGACATTATAAGATGGTATGGGTTGAGTTTTCATTGTTATGCTGATGATTCTCAACTCTACCTGTCTTTTATGCCTGATCAGGAGTCGGATTCCATCACTATTTTTAACAACTGCCTTCTGGAGATTCAGGATTGGATGAGTGCTAGTTGGCTTAGGTTGAATCCATGGAAAACTGAGGTGTTGGTTGTGGACCCTGGATGGAGGACAACAGGGGCTTGGATGGGGAAACCCTCGGGTTTATATCTTGGGGGGGCCCAGCTTCTGGCCTCTGGCCAAGTACGTAACCTGGGAGTAATTTTTGACGAAAGCCTGACTATGAAGATGCAAGTGTCGGCCGTAGTCAAATCTGCCTTTTATCATCTGAGGAATATTGCCCGGGTGAAACACTTGGTTCCACGGGAAGATCTTCCCACTTTGGTCCACGCCTTTGTTACCAGCCGTTTTGATTACTGCAATGTGCTCTATCTAGGGCTGCCAGGGGTGGATATCCGCCGCTTGCAGCTGGTGCAGAACGCGACGGCCAGGTTGTTGATAGGAGTTTCATTATCTAGCCATATAACACCTGTGCTGCGTGATTTGCACTGGCTGCCAGTACAGTGGCGGATCACCTTCAAGGTCTCATTATTGACCTTTAAGGCCCTACATGATTTGGGACCCCACTACCTGAAAGAGCTCTTGGTGCCTTACTGTCCTGCCCTCTCTCTTTGCTCCTCTGATGGGGGATTGCTAGAGATTCCCAGGGTACATCTAAAGATGTCAGGAGGTAGATCTTTTGCCTATATGGCACCAACCCTGTGGAATTCTCTACCTCGTCAGATATGAGAATGCCAAACTGTTGAAAGTTTTAAAAAACAATTAAAAAACTTTCCTTTTTGCCTTAGCATTTATTGGAACATAATGAGTAAGTGTATTGTATGGTTGTTTGATTTATTGTTTGAAATTTGATTTTACTTGTTTTATTGTAAAAGCGCCCTGAGCTTGGGAAGGGCACTTAATATAAATAAAATTTTACTTACTTACTTACTTACTTACTGTACTACTCCTGTTGTCTGTCTTATCTGTTTTGTACAATGCCTGACCTGGAACCTTTGTAAATAAGCCTATGGTTCAAAGGTATTTAATTCCAAATTGAAATAAATAAAAAAAATATATATATTTCAGTATGTAGTGTATGTGTTTCAATGCATACTGTATTTGTTTCAGTATATAGTGTATGTGGCTTTTCAGTACTCATTATGTGTATTTCGATATATAGTGCATGAATTTTACTATATAATGTAAACATTTCACTGTATAATGTATGTGTTTCACTATATGGCATATGCATTTCAGTATATAGTATGTGCATTTCACTATATGATATATGTATTTCACTATACAGTGTATGCGGTTCACTGCATAGTGTATGTGTTTCACTATATGATGTATAGATTTCGCTGTATGATGTATGTATTTCAGTATATAATATATGTGTTTTACTATATAGTGTATACAGTGAGAAATTCTGAATTATGTCCCAAACAGCATCCCATAAAAAATGTGAAAAACTGTTTAAAAACCTACTCCAGCTATTTATTGTGCATGATCTGGGATAGCAGTTTTAAATTGTCAGCAAGCAGGTTCCATCTTTGATCTGTGTGGATCTGTCCCTAAACAGAAAATTATCTTGCCACATCAGCACTAGACACCAGCATCCGAACTGCTTGGAAAGCAGCTGGGGTAGTACTGGTAGTTGTGGCTGCACTGAAGGCCAATACTGCCCATCATTAAACTCCAATATGTTTGGAAGGTCTTTTATGTCCTGCCTAACATACACATACTAATCCTTTTATAGAGCTGTTTGCTTGTCCAGTGCAAAGAGAGGAATGTCACTGGTGTACTGAGTGAAGAGACCATTCAATTTAGGAAGGTTTTAGGGGTCACGAATATGGCAATATTTAAAGAAATCTACAAATGGGTTTGTGTCAATGTGCTTTGACAATTTCTTTAAATGTACAGTACATCAAATGCTTTATGGAAAACTGCAACCTGCTCATGCTTGATCTATGACTTAAGATTCTTCAGGTACTCATCAGTTCCGTCACCAAATAATTCCATCTTTAAGACTCATTTTTGAAATTGTTCCTTAATTCTGAGAAGCATATCATATATCAACACAGCAAGGACTTATCCATGATTTACACAAGCTCAGTTGCATTGTTTCGAACATTGAGGTTTTCAGCAAGATTGCAGTTTGAACCTGCAGCTCTGTGTACCATTCTTTGAATAGCATTTTGTAGGGATGTCATGGAGTTTGCATTGCTCATTTCATCCCCGAAGAAATATCCCAGGTGCTTAAGGTAAACTGAATAGTACCTTACACCTTCAAACCAGGTGTTCCAGTGGATCAAGACAGGATCAGGAGGCATTATATTTTTTTCCACTTCCATCTCCTCCTGCCATACTACCTACTCCATCTCACATTTGGGTGACTACTGAACTGTATACTTTGTAAGTGCCGCAAGCTTATTGTCCTGCTCAAAGTGGTTAATCCAAGTGTCACCCACCAATGATAAGCATGCATCCAACAAGCCACTAATAAGACCATGTATTGCATTGTTGATGCATTTGATCATGTACCATGCACTGTTACTGCTAAAGCCTTTTCACAAGATGACAAATTCTCTCCTCCATTTACCTATTCAATAATGTGACTAGTTCTGTCTTAAAGTGTCTGCCTTTGGGAGTGCTCCAGTTCCTTTGATGTACTTCCCCATCCTATCACTTATCACTAATGGGTATACTAGGATCACACTAACCCCTCAATGTGTCCAGCAGAATTTCTTTTCATGCTGCAACTGCAGAAGCTGTGGTGCTAAAGTTGGTGGGCATGGTCACCTGTCTGGTGTTCATCTCATTCTTCTGGCTTGTGTTCTTTGCATTCTTCTTACTGTTGCAGTTATCCACCACTGTATCCTTCCTGAAGTGGTCAACAGGGATACAACAGAAGCAACAGAACATCATCCCTCCATCTTCATACATGTCACTGGATTTGAATTGCAAAACCTGATCCTCAGAAGTAATGCTGGAGAGTTTCAATATTTCATGTTTTGGTGGTATTGCCATTTCAATGAGTGTAACGAGGATGAATACAAAGAACAAAAAGTGAACCACAGCTGGAGATATTAAAACATCTTCAGAATTGTGCTACATAAAGATCAAAATCTTACAGTTAATTCCTGACTTTGAAAGAGAGTCAGAAGGAGCAGCTACAGAAATCATACTTTCCTCAGATTTTTCCAATTAGCACTAGAATATCAAGAGAAGAATATCAGCATCAGAGTCTCACTGCAAATTTCTGGCAATGGATGAGAGTCAGGAAGAGAAACAGCAGGAATCATGCTGTTCTGAGAATCTCACAAAGAGGAAGAAAATATAAAGACAAGATCATTAGGATCAGATTTTCACTTCAAATTCCTGGCCATGGATGAGTCAGGATGAGCATGTACAGAAACCACACTGATCTCAGAAGCTCACAATCAGGACTAAAATATTATGTCAGCATTCAAAGCTCACTTCCAATTCCTAGCCATTAAAAAGCCATGGTCCAATGGAGAGATCCAAGAGAAGCAACAACCATGCTGACCTCAACAACACTTGCAATCTAAACCAAAACACCACACAGAACTACAGAAACAAGTGTCAAGATGAGCAGTTACATGCCATAGGATACCAAAGAGGTTGAGCATATGTACAAAACACAAATGAAAGGTAGTAATGATGGTGACAAGAATTATTATGTACATTTAGACAAAATTGGTCTACCATTTAGCGATGGACAAACTGTCATGCAACATACTGCTCCCTGTCAATAAGGGATGCCAGGGATATTATTTTAAGACTTAATCCAAGTTCTAACAATGGTGAACAAAAAATGTAAAGTGCCACATTATGAACAGATTTATATAAGCAACAATGTACTTTGTATGTTTGTATGTTCGTAACCATAATAAAGATTCAAAGAAGCACAAATAAACCTCTTGAAGAGAATAAGGACTGCTAGAGTAACAGAACACAGTTAGAAGCACTTTCAAGGAATGTCTTAAAAAACACAAAAGAAAACATTAATAACAAAATATCCAACTCCAGGTCACAAACAAAGCTTTAGCATTAACATAAGAAAGCAGAACCACTAGTGGGCCCAAAGAAAGCAAACTGTATCTTTTGAAAATGACAAGGACTTGCAACCCTAATCCCAACCCTAAACCTAACCCTTATGTCCAGCAGCACTTTTAAGACCTAAAGCATAATTGAAAAAGAAATACATTACCCATAGAAAGACATACACATCACCACACTCCCCTAAATTCATGTTCATATTTTGAGTGAAGACGAGAACAAGTAATTGGCAGTCCTTCTGTCTAAACATGCAGACTGCCACCTACACTTGGGGTCTCTGCCAGAAACCTCTACAGGGAGCTCCAGGCTATGAACCAAGCCAGGTTTGGAGTCAGGATCTGTGAAAAGCAAGTACCTTGTTTGTACTTTATTTATTTATTTATTAACCTGGTTCAAGGGGGAGGGTTTTGTTGTTGTGGCTCAACTTGCCAGTAACACTCCCCCTGCCCCCTCTCATCACCAGTTAGCTTAAAAAGATATCAATCCCTCAATCCTTCCTCCCTTGGCCCAAAACCAACAGCCGACCCCCACATGTTTGATATTTCAAGAGATGGGCTCTATGTACACATGAGGGTGGACAGCAAAACAAAACCCACTTCTACTCAGGATAATGTCCATACAAACATAACCCACAGCCACATACATACCGACACACCACCTTCCTTCATTCTCAGTCATGGGCACCTCCTCACTGTGCCAAAAAACTCTCCAGGGGGGACCAGGGGCTACCAGGGCAGTGACTCTAGCCAGGGTTTGCTTGTACTGTATTATTATTTTAATCTAGGTTGGGGGCGCTTTTTTGGCAGTTCAACTTGCCCCCAACACCCCCTCAATCATCAACTACCTGATGAGAAAAAACTTTCAAATAGACATTGCCCCCAAAACCTGACCCAAAAACACTGAACCAGACACCCTCGCCAATGTACTTGAAGAGCAGAGCAGCAGAAAAAGCCTGAGGTGAGGTGCCATCAGAAGTTCTGGGGTTCAGACAGCAGTCAGCAAGGCAGGGTTAGCTGGTGGTTCAACAGCAAATGAAGATCTGCAGCAGCATATGATCTTTCAAGCACTGTGTTCAACGTGACTTCAACTTCAACTCCAGGCATGGTGGCAGCAGTGATGTACAATGCCTATCCTCCAAGTATGACAGCAGCTGTATATGAACTCTGACCTCAAGGTGTGATAGCAGTGGCAGAACTATGGTTCCCACCCCTCAGGTGGGATGGCAGCAGCCTCATTGTTATGGCCCCCATCCCTCATCTCTGACAGCAGCAGCATTATAGCCACCATATGTCAGGTAAAGCAGCAGCAGCATTACTGCAGCTCCATCTCTCAGGAGTGATTGCAGCAGCACTACTATGACTCCTATCCCTCAGGTTTGATGGCAGCAGCTGTGCTACAGCTTCCATTCCTCTGGTGTGGTGGTAACAGCTGCACTATGGCTATTATTGCACAGCTGTGACAGCAGCAGCAGCATTACTATGGCCTCAATCCTTCAGTTGTGATGGAAGCAGCACTACAGCCCTCATCCTTACAGCCTCCTTCCCTCAGGTGGAACAGCAGCAGCTTTAATATTTTCCCAGTCCTTCAGGTGTGACAGCGGCAGCATTACTATAGCCCTTATCCCTCAGGTGTTATGACAGCAGCAGTACTATTGCCCCATCACACAGCTGTGTCAGCAGCAGTAGAAGTAGCACTACAGCCCCAGTCCCACAGTTGTGATGGCAGCAGCATTATGGCTTCATCCCTCAGGTGTAACACAGTAGTACTATGGCCCCCATCCCAAGGCTGTGATAGCAGCAGCAGTGCAACAGCCCCAATCCCACGACTGTGATGGCAAAAGTAATACTTCAAACTCCACTCTGCAGGTATGACAGCAACACCACAACCCTCTCGTTTAACATTCATGCCTCATGTCCCCAAGTTACAAATTTTGGGTCTCAGTTTCTTAGAGCTCAGACATGAATTAAGCCAAACTACCAGATGCCAATGTGGACTTCCTCGGTTTGGTCCTATCTAACATTCAACTGACTAAATTAACTAATTTGGAAATGGAGGGCCAGACATTCATCAAACATTAAACAAATCAAGAAAGAGAAAGCCCACAGCATTGCTTACTCATAAAGTCACTATCAGATTTCTCCAGGGAGCTACTGATGTATGGCACACAAACAAAAACAAAATCCTTTGCCCTTCCCCATAGCAAATACATAAATTTCTAAATTCAGAAGTAAATTAGCTACTTTCTTAAATAATGTTGTTAGTTTGTTGGTCCTATCTGTGTGTGCTTATTGAAACACACCCTTTTCCAATCTTGACAATGCATGAATAAGTCCTGGTAAAAATTTAAATTTTATTTGCAGTCCCCTTTGAGAGGGATGAGACTGTAAAAATTGTAAAATGGCCCAAGGAGACTGTGAGCTGATCCATTCCACGTCCTGGTCTGGTGCCCCCCTCCCCACAGATGTTTGTAACATGTAACTAGGGAAAGTGTGGGAGTACAATTCATAGAAGACTATATGGGGGGATGTGGATTTCTGAACATTAATTTATAAATATTAACACATGCCTGAGCAGAACATTTGCAGAATTTTCCAAACTTCCAGCTTTGGCGAATCGGAAATCTTCTAAATGTGTTTGGCAAGTTGTCATCTTGTTCAGCAGACTTTTCTTGCTGAACTGTGGAACAATACACAAAAACTTTGGCACTAATCCACAATTCATGTAATTATTCCAGAGTTCATATAGGAAAAAAACAACTTTACCTGGTGTCTCTAGTGGCACACCCACCCTCAGGTCAAGAGCCCCATAAGATTTGAAAGTTTTTTTGATGTCTAGTGGCACCCTCTACTCTCTGATCACCAGCCCCATAAAAGTTTTAAGTTGTGTCTAGTGGCAATACCCACCCTCTGATCGCCAGTCCCATAAAAGTCTTTAGTTTTCCTGGTGTCTAGTGGCATCCCCCACTGTCCGACTGCCAGACCCATAACAGTATTATCTGTTTAGTGGCACCCTCCGACCACTGTTTGCTTACCCCATAAAAGTTAAAAGTTTCCCTAGTGCCTAGCAGAATCCCTCCCCAACTCTCCAATCGCTAGCCCCATCCCCTGAAACCACCGCGGCTTACTCCAATTGTCTGAACATGATGCCAAAGTGCACTCACAGCTTTAAATGGTGCTGAGGCTCATGCTCGGACCACTGTACCCGAGTTCAGATAAATGTGCTTCCAGGTACTAGAAAGAAAGCTGAACTCAACAACTACAGTAGTTAGTTTTTTAAACAAGGGCTAAAAATGTAATTGAATTATGCTGCAAAAGTGGAGCCTTGTGTATACATACTCATATCCCAAGGGTAGGCCCAAAGGATATGAATATGCTAATGCACATGCCTAGTATCATGGCTCCACTTTAGTAGCATGATTAAAGTACATTTTAGCCCTGTATGCCTCTGAGTATACCAACTTTAAACAAATGACAAGTGTGCTCGAGGACCTGGGCCGTTGGTGCAACACAGGCGGCTAGCCTATGCTATAACAAAGCAAGGAAGGTGTACACTTCAGTGAATCAAACCAGCAAAAATATGCAGTTATCAAATGAATTTATTGCAAAGCCAGCATCAAGGAATGCAAACAGGCAGACCCTCAGAGAATGCAGTCTGGTTCGGGTAATGTTAATGTTTATTGTAATGTTTAAGTTTCCCCGGTGTATAGTGGCACTCTCCACCCTCTGATCACCCGCCAGCTCACTTCAGTAACCCTCCCTCCTCCCCTCAGGCATATCTTATTATAGGGCTATCGCAGCCCACAGAGCAGCTCCGTGACTGCCTGACAGTTCAGTTCAGTAACCCTCAATCCTTCCCTTGGGCAAATCCTATTTATTATATTTATTTATTGAATTTTGTTGACCCGGTAGGCCCTCTGGGACTAGAAGTCTCTTTTTCAGGGGCGACTGGGGGGAGTGGGGACACAGATGGTAAGCAACTGAAATTCAACCAAATTAAGTTGATAGTGTTATTTTTAGTGAATGGGGGAAATTTGGCTAGGACACTGGGGAAATCCCCTACTCTTTTCAATGAGTGCCATGGGATCTTTAACATCCACCTGAACTTCCAACAATCCAGGCAGATGGGACCTCGGTTTAACATCTCGTCCGAAAGACGGCACCTCAGAAGTGCAGCACCCCCCTCATGCTGCACTACAGTGTCAGTATGGGATATTCACCCAAGTGCCAGATGTGGGAACTGAACCCACAACACTCTGATCTCCTGGCCTCAGAGGTGAGTGTGCTACCTACTGAGCCACTGACACTTATTGTATGGCTGTTGCAGCCCATGGAGTAGCCCCCTGACCACCCACCAGCTCACTTCAGGTACAGACACCAGGACCCAAACAGAGACTGTGCCCTGCTGTTGTTGGACTTTTTTAAAACTTTGCACCATTTTTCTTGTTTGAATCTCTCCTCCTCTTGAACTTCTTTCTGAATGTACTTAATTGAACTCTTCTGTACTTTGCTTAGTTTTACAATATTTTGTAGCAGCATAAAAATAATTTAATAATTTTAGCACCTTTTTGCAGCATAAAACAATGTAGCAGCATCGTAGTAATTTAACACTGTTTTGCAACATAATGCAGTTTAGCGGCATAACAGTAATTAATTTTGTCCTGTTGTTTCTGCCTTTCCCTCATTCCTGTAACCTGCTGTAACTCGAGTCTCTGAGTCCCCTTTTTGCAGCCTATTTAATTCATGTCCCCTTGTTTCCTTCCTCAGTAACCCTCCTTTCTTCCCTCAGGCATACCTTTTTGCAGGCCATTGCTGCACATGGAGCAGCTCCACGACTGCCATTACTCACTTCAGGTACAGACACCAGGACCTGAACAGTGACTGCGCCCTGCTATTCCAGCTGCCCTGCCTACCTCCCACCCTCGGCAGTCCCTAAATTTATAAGGAGTTGAGGTCACATGATCTCTTTTTTCTATCACCCTAAGTGCCCATTAGCTTGTTTTTAGTCCCTCACACTAGGTGTCACTACATACCATTCTATCTCCGAAAACCAATTTCTTTTTCTCTATCACTCTAACCTATCTTCATTCCCCCGCCTGGCCTGGCCTCCTAACCTTTTCAGGAAAATAACTGTAACACAAGGAAAATTGTGTCTATTTAAATTAAATATTCACTTACTTTCCTTGTCTCAAGTGGACATCCTCCCCACTGTCCCTACCTCCATGCTCTCTTTTCAAGATGGTCCCTTCCATCGCCTGTCTACTGCTCCTCCTTCTTGCATCTCACACCACCCCTCATTACCACACTCAAAGGCATGGTCCCCTGTACTCGCTCCTCCTTTGTCTCCCACCCCCTACCCTCCATTCCTTATGCTATTCCTGTCTGTGCCAACCATCCCATACACCTGGGCCTTCTCCCAGTCTCCCTAACAAAGCATTTATACCTCCTTCTCACCCTTCATCAACCACCCAGAACTGTCTACCCCTTCCCCTATTATTTTCTTCCAAAAAGTGTCTACTGTACTCCTTTCTCCACCTCCTCCTCCTGCTGATCTCTGGAGATGTCAAACTTAACCCTCGCCCCAGCCCCCATCCCCACAATGGTCTTCAAATTTTCCACATAAACACCTGCAGTCTTCTACCCAAAATGGATGCCCTAAAAGTCTGTCTAATCCAACACCCATTAGAGGTTCTTTGCATCTCTGAATCATGGCTTTCTTCTCGCACCCCTGAAACATGGCCTGCCATTCCACATTTCACAGTTTACTGCCAGGACCGTGGTAAGTAGGGTGGCTGAGTCACCATATATGTACATAGGCCACTCTCCAGCTCCATCTCTCTCCAAAAAAAAGTCCACAAATTCCCAAGATCCTCCTTATTCATCTCTCCCTAACATCCACTGCCTCTATCTATAGTGGCACCTTCTATGCTGCCCCAAAACTAGCCCCAGAATCCCTCACCTTGTGTCTCTGGTCAATTGTCTCCCTCTCCTCTGATGGTGACCTAATCATGTTGGGGGATTTCAACACTGACTGGCTATCCCCTTCCTCCTCTCACACCAGAACCTCTGTTGAGTCACTAAATCTCTCACATATATTAGCCTAGCCCACCCATTATAACCCTTATTCCTCCAATCATTCCTTTCTCGACTGGATCCTCTGCTTGCATCCCCACCATATATCTTCCACCAGTGTCCTAAATGACACTATGAGCGACCACTGTTTCACCTATTGCATGACGAAGGTCCACCTCCCCAAATCCTCCCCCAAATATCTCAATTATTACTTGACTCACAAACTAATACTCCACCTTCTCCAGGCTGACCTAAATTCAGCAGACTGGTTCCTTGTCTTCTTAGCCTCACACTTAAACCAGGCCCTCATGCACTTCTCCTCCATCCTGACTGGTATTTGGAACCTCCACGCTCATCTCCACACCACTTAGGTCAGACATCTCCACCTACCCTGGATCTCCCCCACATCCTGTCCCTTTGCAAAGCTTTTGACAAAGCATGGTTAAAATTTAGGTCCTCCAGTGCCATCTCTGATCTCCATCACTATCGAAGCTCAGAAACTCCTGCACTAAGGCAATATGCCAAGCCAGTTCACAGTATTTTAGAACAAACCTTTCATCCTGCCCTGACCCCTTATCCTTCTGAAGCACAGTGAAATCTCTCATCAACCCCACCAGCCAGGTAATGACCCCCACACTCCTGCTAAATGGGTCCCTAGTCTAGGATCCTACCTCAGTCAATGCCACATTTAATAATTTCTTCACATCCTGCAAATTACCTGACAGCCCTGTCACCCCATACTTCCCCCTCCAGTGGGTTTAGCCTCTACCCCACAACACCCCAGGAAACCTTTAATGCCCTTATCACTCCAAATCCTCACACGTGCAGCCCTGATGGCTTCCACTCCAAGCGCCTATGCCTCCCCACCCCTGCAATAGCCTCTCCTATATCTCACATTATTAACCTCTCCTTCCTCACCAACATAGTCCCAACATAATGGAAACTGGCCAATGTCATCCCACTGCATAAATGAGGTGACCCCTCATCCCCTAGAAATTACTGCCCAATTTCCCTTATTCCCTCCCTGGCAAAACTTCAGGAAACTCTAATCCTCTCTAGACTGGCTGAGTTCCTCACCTCAACAATCTTTTTTTCAGACAACCAGTCTGGTTTCAGGAAAAAACATTCCACAGTTTTCTCCCTTTTCCACATTACAGACTCAATCCTCTCAGCAATGGACAAAGGCCACCTCACTTCAGCAATATTTATTGACTTCACCAAAGCTTTTGAGTCTGTCTCACATCCTCTCCTTCTCCAGAAACTGCACTTTGCTGGTCTTGCTTCCTCCACTGTGCTCTGGTTCAAATCCTACCTCTGTGAATGGCAAGAATCTGTCTTAGTAGGCAACTCTCCTCCCCATTCCCATTCTATCAGGTGTCTCCCAATGCTCCATCCTCAGCCCTATCATTTTTCAATTTTTATAAATGATCTCCCCTCAGTCTGCAATCGGTCCAATATTCACCTCTATGCTGATGACATCATCCTTTATGTCTCTGGCCCCACCATCAACTCACTCCAATTACCTATGTGACTTCATCTGCATACTATCATGGTTCATAGATAACTCCCTAAAATCGAATACAAAAAAAAAGCTTCCATGATTTTTGGCTCCCCCCCAAAATTGGCCAAATTCCCCCCTCCAAAGTTCGAATCTTGGATACCTCAACCCTTGACACTGTCACCTCCTATAAATACCTTGGACTTTGACCTGACTAGGACCTCAACTACACTGTCCATATTGACTCCCTCTGCTCAAAGCTGTGACCAAAGCAAACAATGTGCAATCCCACTACATATGCACCATGACCTAGTTCAGAAGACTATCCTCCCCATTTTTGACTATTGGGACACTATTTATGTCACAGACCCTGCTTCCTCACTCTCTAAACTTGACACCCTAATC
This sequence comes from Neoceratodus forsteri, assembly GCA_016271365.2. Classification (NCBI taxonomy): domain Eukaryota; kingdom Metazoa; phylum Chordata; order Ceratodontiformes; family Ceratodontidae; genus Neoceratodus; species Neoceratodus forsteri. The sequence goes on along the minus strand of CM057449.1, from coordinate 768,548,614 downwards.
AACTCTTTCTGCAGATTCACCACCAACTCCTCTCCATGCACCCATCATTGCTTCCTCCTCTCCTCTCTAAATTTCCTTCCCCTCTCTCATAGGTGGCACATTCATTCACTTACAGTCGTGGCTAAATTCTAACTCAACCTCCTCCCTCTGTATCTTTCCATACTCTTCTACTCTGCACTTACTTCTACCTACCCCCTTAGATCTTGGCACCCCCGCTCTTTCTCCATCCCCCACAGGTGCTCATTATCCAGTGCCTCCCCCTTCTCTTACCTCCTTCTTCACCTCTGGAACCAACTGCCCATTCCCATCTGTGAATTCCACTCTGTTCCAGCTTTCAAACGCAACTCAAATTTATCGCCCCACCCCCTGCACCTGTCCCTCCTCCCACTTCCCCTCCTCCACCGCACCTCTCTGCTCCCACCATCCACCTCCTCCCTGTCACACCCTCCTTATAATTCCTCTCTCTTTTTCTATATGTAAAAGTATGTATAATATGTAACTATGATAATATGTAAAAATGATGATGGCTATCCATATCAAACTCATTATGTGTTTAAAACTGTTGCATTATTCCTGTTAACCTGTTATTGTAAAATGTTATTGTTGTCTTTCCCCCTGTATTTTAACATGTCTAGTCATGTCCCTGAGTTGCACCTGGAAACGAGCATTGGCTCAGTGTGCCTTTCTTGGTTAACACATTTTAAATAAATAAATAAAATGTTGCAACACACAACCCACCCACGGTGGTATCATGCAGTGGTGGGTAAGGTAACAACAGCATCCTGGTCATAAAGCAGATTCAGGGGCACACAGAAGCTAATTGTCATCTTACACAAGGACATGTAACTAACAATGGCAGCATGGAGAACTGCCAGTGCTTACACTCTCAACTGCCCAGCTCACCAACTCAGTTTAAAAAAAAACACTCCCAGAATTAAAAACAAAATAGTGGCACAGACTGGTGGCGCACAGCACTGACCAGTGGGAGATCTGGGTTTGTGAGCTCAACTGATCCAGACTCCCTGCCCTCAGCTGGTGGGGTTTAGACCATGATGCAGATACAGTGCATACTGACCTTGGTGGACATACTTCTGCAGGAAGTGGAAGTTGCCTTGATGATGTGGGTGACCACACTGTGTTGTAAACCCGTCCAAGTTGGTTGATCCTGCACCAACACACCCAGATCGGTAAGCATCCCTTTAGCCTTCTAGCTGTGCAATGATAACAGTTCAACTTCCCAGAGATACACATTTAAATAAATGCAATAAAGATTCTGTTCTCTCCACAGATTGAACATTTGTTCTCTTCTTTACATTTCCCATAAAAACTTCCCAAATTTCTATATGGTTCTCTGGCAGAGACCTCTGTATGTGCTCACTTACAATTTTGTGCCCTTCTTAACCTTCAATCCTACAAGGACATCCCTCAACCTCTTGTTGGTAACCCTACCTTTTGGATTGGTGGCCACACTCTTACAGCTTCCTTTTGGCCTTTTGTTGAAGTGGATAGGATCTCAGGCTTGGTAGGTGCTCAGAAGCTTTTGACGTTTCAAGACATCAGACTTAAGTTTCATTTACCCTCTTCTATTTGTTTCAGATGTCATCAACTCTCTCATATGCTTGTGTCTTACTTTGGTTCTGGTCACTGGGGCAACTTGTATCAGTCCCATGTCTTTCCCATAGCCTCTTCAGCCCCTAGTTCCCATTTCATTTCATTTCATTATCATTAGCTTTTAGATTCCTTTGCCCAGGTGGAAGGTCCAGCTTTTTATTACTGGGATCAGGTGTTGCCTTCTTCCAATCCTCCACATAACTGGGCATGAATTTGGAAGCGCTTATATAGATTTATCAAATGGAATAGGTACCTGTTCCTTCAGTTTCAGGTTCTGCATAATCTTTACTTTACTCCAGACAAATCACATAAAATGGGGACATTGCTTTCCATTACTTGTTCCAGATGTACATGTTCTTTGGACTTGTGAAAAGGTTGCTCCTTTTTGGTCCACAATTCAAACCCGCCTGGATCCTCTCCTTGGTCTCTCTGAGGCCTTCCTCCCGGAGGTATGCCTGCTGGGGGATTATGGTGACAGCCTGGTTGGTAATCAGAGGTTCTGCATGTCCCTTATATCTCTTTGTGCAAAATCATTATCCTCAGACATTTGCTTGACCAAACTATCCCTTCCACCACCGAGTAGCTTAGAGAAATATTGTTCACCCTACAAGCTAAATGGACCATTGCTAATCTCACCCGTAGAACCGCTACCTATCGGATGATCTGGGGACCATTATATACATTGTTAACTTCATAAGCTTCCCCCCTCTCTCCTTTTTGTTTTCCCTGTGATATATATTTCCCCTCACTGGCCTATATCAAGAAATTTGGGTGCCCTTGGCTGCTGCTTACTCATGTACTCAGATTACCCTTAGCTCTTAGTTCCCTATTATGTGCCTCGTGTTGTAGGCATAGAAGCTCCAGTGGTGGGGTTAGTCGGGAGGTGGGGAGGGATTTTGAGTTTGCAGGGCTCTGTTTTTCATTTTCATTATGATGTCTCTTGTTCATATTCTTGTTATATTTTTCAGGACATATTTAGTGTACTTATTATGTTGCCCTGCATCTTGATTATTTCATAATATTACAGTAGGTGGAGGGTTTTTGGTGGGGAGGAGAGCAGGACTTCATGTTATGTAATTGTTGTTTTTATTGTGCTTTGGCATTTATTTCTATCTTTTTTTGAAAAATTCCATAAAGTATATTAAATTAAAAATAAATAAATATTTGCAATGAAGGACACCTGAGAAATAAAGGAACTTCTTGTCTCAGAACAGAAAGATCAGGAGCTAAAAGGGTGCAGAGACAGTAAGTAAGTAGGGAGAGAAGAAAAAAAGAAATAAACAAACAGAGGAAAGAGTAAGTATTCCAAATAACAGTTTGGGGGCCAGAAAAAAGACATGTTGGGAGTGTGCAATGCAGTGGCTGTGGAACAGCAGTCTTCCAGGAGATGTTCTGGAAGATGCAGTGTTGTCCTGTCTGCAGTCACCTTTCTGGGCTGAGGGAGGAGGTTGCTCATCTCCAGGCTGAGTTGGTCAGGATTTGTGGGACCTCTTCTCCCACCCAGGGACCACCAGGGTCACTGCCATTGCCTCAAAGGTTGCCAAGAAAGATGAGTGGTTGGACCAAAGTGGACTCAGGGAGGCTGAGAGTGGTGGAACAGAGGTGCATCCCTCCAGTTGTACCTCTCCACAATTTCTATGCCGTTCTGGAAAAGTGTGGTTCCTCTATGGAGGCACCCACAGTGGAGACCAAGGAGGATGCTGGGAACCTCCACAAAGGAGACCCACAAGAGGGTGGCATGGGACCCCACAGGGGAAGGAAACAACTCCTGGTGGGGGACTCCATTGTTAGGAAGGTAGAACTGAGGGAGGAAGGGGAGAGGGAGGTTAGGTGCCTGCCTGGCACCATGGCTTGGAGGGACAGGGTGCGAATCCTCAGGATAGCAGGAGCAGCTGCACAGGGGAGGGAGCTGGATGTCATTGTCCACTTAGGGACAAATGACCTGGCTAAGAAAGGGATCAGACCAGTGCAAGAAGCATTTGTGGAGATGGGGAGGGGCCTTAGACAAATAGCACACACGGTAACCTTCTCAGAGGTGCTGCCTGTCTATGACATGGGTGAGGCCAGCATGCTCCACACCATGGGATTCAATCAGTGGTTGAAAAACTGGTGCAGAGCTCAGGGATTTGGCTTTATTGGGGACTGGGGTTCCACCTGGAGGGACGCAGGCCTATACTGGCATGATGGTCTGCATCTGTCCAGGAGGGGAACCAGGATCCTAGGTGATAGGTTTAAGTACTTAACTGAAAAGCATTTAAAATAGCCAAGGGGGAGGCACTGGAAAGGAGCAGGGTAATCCTAGCCCCCCAAAATATCAGGGAACTAAGTGAGGTAGACACCAACATAGAGATGTTGATAGGGAGAAGCGAAGGGGTAAATGGAGAAAGTGACAAATGCAATAAGGACAGGGATGGGGCAAAAAGGGGTAAGGCCATCAAGAAATGGAGAGTAATGAGTACCAATTCCCATAGTCTGGGCAACAAGCTCCCTGAACTGGTGGCCTTGATGAAAGAGGGATGCCTGGATATCGTAGCAGTCACAGAAACATGGTACACAGAGAACCATGACTGGAATGTTAACATACCAGGATACACAACCTACAGGAGAGATAGGGAGGGCAGAAGGGGGAGTAGCTCTCTATGTAAGGGAAGGGATAAAAGCAACTGAACAAAAGAGTAAACAGGGAGGAGAGGAGGCACTGTGGGTCACCTTAGAGACAGGAAATGGCACCGCAATCCGCACAGGGGTTGTATATAGACCCCCATGTCAGGGGGAGAGAATGGACAAGGATATGATAGAAGGCATATTTAGGATGGCAGAGAAAGGGGAGATACTGTTGATGGGGGACGTTAATATGCCAGATGTTAACTGGAGCACCTTTGTGGCAGCCACATCCAAAAGCAAGGCCATTCTTGATGCCCTTCAGGTGGCATGCCTCAGACAGCTAGTTTTGGAACCTACTCATGAGGCAGCAATCTTAGACTGCGTACTCTCAAATGGGAACAGTGAGAGGATCTCAGATCTAGAAGTGGGTAGCCATTTGGGAACAAGTGACCACCAAACAGTGTGGTTCACAATAAACTCAGCTCAGAGTCAAGACTTACAAAAGTGAGGGTTTTGGACTTCAGGAGGGCTGACTTTGGCAAGATGGGAGAGTGCCTTAGAAAATCACTAGCAAACAGGCTAGAAGGAGGGATGGAGCAACAATGGGGAAATATCAAAACTGCCATCACAGAGGCAACAAGCCTTTGTGTGAAGCAAATAAACAAATCAAAATGAAAGAAAAAGCCACTATTGTTGTCAAAAGAGGTGGCGGTCAAGATTAGGGAGAAAAATATAGCATTTAGGAAGTATAAGAAAACACAGAAGGAGCAGGACAGAGAACTGTACCAGTTAAGGCAGAAGGAAGCAGGGAAGGTAGTCAGAATAGCAAAGGTGCAAACTGGGGAAAAGATAGCTAACTTGGTTAAGAAGGGAGATAAAACCTTTTATAGGTATATCAGGGAGCATAGAAAGACAAAGGGAGGGATAGTGAGGCTGAATAGAATGGATGGTGGGTGGGCAGAGCGTGACAGTGAAAAAGCAGGGATACTGAATGAATACTTCTGTTCAGTATTCACAAAAGAGGAAGTGGGGGAGGTGCCTAATCCAATTAACAGAAGCACTCCATAAAGCGGGGTTGATCCCAGTCCTTTCACAGAAGAAAGGGTTCTGAAAGAACTCCTAAAACTGAAGATGGACAAAGCAATGGGGCCAGATGGAATTCAACCCCAAATTCTAAAAGAATTAAGCAGAGAACTAGTGACACCACTGACTACCCTTTTTAACAAATCATGAGAGGATGGTGTGGTACCTGAGGACTGGAAGAAGGTGGATGTGATTCCCCTTCACAAAAGTGGGACCAAGACAGAGGCAGGAAACTACAGACCTGTCAGTTTGACCTCTGTGGTAGGGAAAGTGATGAAATCACTTCTGAAGGAAAGAATTGTTGAGTACCTAGAGGCCAGTGGGGCACAGGACCCAAGGCAGCATGGGTTCACAACGGGAAGGTCATGTCAGATGAATCTAATTGATTTCTTTGACTGGGTGACCAAATTAGTAGACTTGGGAGGGGCTGTGGACATGGCCTACCTAGACTTTAGCAAGGCACACAAGATTAGTAGTCAAATTAACCAGCTAGGGAGTGGGTCCCAGGGTGGTAGCCTGGGTGAAACATTGGCAGAAAAACAGGACACAGAAGGTAATTGTAAATGGAGTCCACTCTGAAGAAAGAGGGATTACTAGTGGGGTACCACAGGGTTCAGTACTGGGTCCAGTTCATTTTAATGTCTTTATAAGTGACATTGCAGAGGGACTGGAAGGAAAAGTATGCCTCTTTGCAGATGATACAAAGATCTGCAACAGGTTTGATACACAAGGAGGCATGGAAAGGATGAGAAGAGACTTGGCAAGGTTGGAGGAATGGTCAGAAGTATGGCAGCTTGGATTCAATGCAAAGAAGTGCAAAATAATGCACCTGGGAAACAAAAACCCAGGGGAAGATTACACAATGGGAGGGGAGGTAGTAACAACAACAAAAATGGAAAGGGACCTGGGGGTAATCATATCAGATGACCTTAAGGTTGGCAAGCAAAGTGAGAAGGAGGTAGGGAGGGCTGGGGGGCTACTGGGATATATAGGAAGAGGTATCAGCAGCAGAAAACAGGAAGTTGTTATTTCCCTGTACAGACAGTTGGTGAGACCCCATCTGGAGTACTGCATCCAGTTCTGGAGACCCCATCTCCGCAAGGACATAGACAGGATGGAGGCAGTTCAGAGGAGGGAAACTAAAATGGTGCAGGGTCTGCAAGAGAAACCATATGAGGAGAGACTAAAGGAGCTTAATATGTATACCCTTGAGGAAAGGGGGGGGGCATGATAGAAATGTTTAAGTACCTCAGTGGAATCAACAAAGTCCAAGAGGGTAGCATCTTTCAGAAAAAGAGACGTGCAAGAACAAGGGGACACAATCTGAAGGTAGAGGGGGAAGTATTTTTTCAGAGAGGGTCATGGACGCATGGAACAGCCTTCCTGAGGAGGTTGTGGGGCCTAAAACTGTGGGAGAAGTCAAGAATGCATGGGACCGACATAAGGCAATTTTTGTGGGGGGTAGGAAGAAATAGGCTGTTGGTTAAATAGGATCTGCAGCTTATCCTCTAGGTAGGGATATGAGCAGACTAGGTCAGCCAAGCGGTCCTTATCTGCCATCAAAGTCTATGTTTCTATGTTCTATGTTTCTGACTGCCCCCCCCCACCACCACTGGATTCTCCAAGTGTGCTGATACTAAGCTTTTTTTTGGGGGGGGGGCAATCATGCAGAGTAAAAATAGCTTAGGCACAGTGTTTTTCTACACAAACACTTTACTGTCTAGACAGAGAGCAGTTGCATCAGCTGAACAAAGGGTGAGATGCAGAGCAGTTAAACTTTATACCTGCCATAGTTTTGTGTTGTTGTTTTAAATCATCTAGTGTGAAAAACATAGTATTTAATTTTTCTGCACAAAATATTACTTTTAGGTTGGTGAGCAGTCACATCAGCTGATCGAATAAACGCTTAGATGCAAGATCAGTGGCACTTTAAACCTAACACTCCAATCCCTGCTGCCTCATCCAATTCCCCGAGTTTGTAGATACTTATCTTTTAGATATATATGTATATGTGTGTGTGTGTGTATATATATATATATATATATATATATATATATATATATATACACACTCAGATAACACTTTTGTTAATGCACCAGTTAGAGCTAAAGTGACCAAAGAAGGGAAATGTGGTGTCAGGGTTCACAACCCTAATACCCCACCAGCACCATGCAGGCAACAACAGGAAAAACCATTATGGTTTCACCTCTCCTGTGACTTTACAAATCAGGTGTGGGGTGTACCTTGGGGTTGTTAACCCTAATGCTTACCCCATTCCATCAGTAAATAAGTTGAGATCAGTAGAGTATATGAGAATGGGGTGAACATTAGGGCTAATAACCCCAAGGTACACCTCACACCTGATTTGCAAAGATGCAGAAGAGATGAAACCGTAATGATTTTTCCTGTTGTTGCCTGAAGGGTGGGGGGCAGGGTCTTAGGGTTGGTAACCTAACACTACATTTCCCTACTGTTGATGCTTTAACCCTAACTGGTGCATTAATAATGTTTTTTGCAATGAATGTCCTTACTTTTTAAGATAGTATAATCATATACTCAGTTGCCTGTGGGAGCACAGGGCTCTCTGTGCCCTGTGCTTCCATCTCTCCATAGATGCATGCATCAGTGTTGGTCTGGAATCACAGGGCCTTGCATGCTTCAGTTTCTAGCAAAGCAGGAATTTATTTGCTTAGTTGTATGTTAAATGAGGGATCAACTCATATTGCCTTGTATAACTATCTGGTGAAGCCACATCTACAATATCGACTTCATTACTGCTGCTTACACCTCAAAAAGCACATTAACCTGCTGGAGACTTTCCAGAAGATGGCTACAAAGATGATAGCAGATCACCACAGTAGGGCATAATATGTGAGGTTTAGGGTACTGAAAATCTACTCAGTACAGAACAGGAGAGAGAGGGGGGACTTTATTGGGACCATCAAGTACTAGAAACAGATAAATAACATGGATACAGAAGCTCTTTTTAACTTAAGTGGCAACCATAACATGAGAGTCCACAGTGTTTAGAAGCAGGCAGGGAGGCATAGGACCAAATTGACCATGCACTTCTTCACACATTGGGTGGTGGACATTTGCAATGCACTGCACTGTAAGAGGGGCTAGACTAGCCATAGGGGAAAAGTATTATCCATGAGTAGTAAAGATGGGAAGCATGGGAGGAGTGAGGAAGTGGAGCAGACCCAGTATGTCAACCTCTGGACACTGCAATATGAGCAGACTACATAGACCAAATTGCCTTCTTCTCTTAACTTCTTCATATTTTCATACTTTCTACTTCACCAACCAAAAGTCAAACTTTGAACCACATTTTGTGTTTCACAAACCACTTGGACTACCTTTTTGTTTGATTCATGAACCAAACATAGTACTTTGGAGCAGATTTTCTTTTTTGAGAACCCAAATGTCCTAGTGGGCACCACTCTTTTCAGGTTACAAACCATAATACCAAGTTAAAACCATGTTTTCTGGTTCATGAACTACAATTAATAGTTCAAACTACTCTTCCTGGTTCACAAACTAGAAACTTTTTGGTTAAAACTGAAAAAAGTGGTTCAAACCAGAAATCGCTCAGTAGAGTTTGTGAATGTGTGAAATACAAAATATTGGCCCATTTCTCCATAAACAAACTATAAAATCTTGCTTAGGGAAAACATTGTACTTCAGGGATGTTTTAGTTTTGATAAAACTATCCCTTTACGAGAGCTTTCCAGCTTCAGTGGTAACAGAATTGAAGAAACAAGATGGTGGTAGTTGTGAACCAAAGAAAAAGTTGTGGTACATGAGGCACATTTTTGGTTTGTGATACAACAAATTTGCAAACCAAAAAAAACATTCTTATGAACCATAAATTTCTGGTTCCTACGGGGCATCTTTCCAAAACTAATTTTTAAATCCTTATAACTCAAGAATCATTTAAAATTCTTTCACCAGGCCTTTAAAAGTCATTACCTCAGTAGAGACCACATGTACCTTGAAGGTTTTGTGCAGAAATCAGTACCATGTAGCCTATACATATGAGCAAAAAAACTCAAAAAAGATCCATGTTATATATAGGGGAAAAATGTGACCCTTTTACAAAATAAGGGGTATCCAGATCTCAGAAACCGTACAAGATGCCTTCATGAAACTCTCCACATTTTCACAACATGGTACTTCCATGGAAAATGCAAATTTGTGGTCTATTCTGACAAACCCAGTCAATGTTATTTAACTTCAAAGTTAGTGGTTTAACATTGAGCAATCTACTCAACCCTAACTATGGGATGCCACTGTGTCCCTATAATATATCATCTAGTGTAATATAAATAATAAAAAAAGTTTAGTCACATATTAAATGAAAGCTGTGCTTTTAGGATGGAGAGCAATTCTCAACTGATGGAAAGGTTGGAGAGAAGCATAGGTGGTTAATCTGAAGCATGGGTGGTAACATTGACACAGCATGGGTGGTTTCCTTACTGATTCTATAAACAACAAAGCAGAAAGAATGGGCAGCAGAGCAACATTTATTTTAAGATGCTGAAATGTTGGAGATTCCATACAGTGACATGCAATTTCCATGATGCACTGGTGGAAGAATTCAAAACCCACATACAAAGCAGGATTTACTGATTTTTTATCACTTTTACCATGAAAATGAGTAAACCAGAGTCTTTGCCTATTACAGTACCTCCCTTATCAACCTTTCCTTCCCCTTAGCTTCTGTCCCTGTTACTTGCAAACAGGATGCAATCATCACCTTCCCAAAGGAGATGACTCCACCTCTGATGGAAACTACCACCATATCTCCCTGCTTTCCACTCTTACTATGATCAAAGAACTCCTTGTACTCTCTCAGCTCACCTCCTTCCTGAATTCATCCTTCTTCAACACCCCTTTTCATTCTGGCTTCCAGATGTCCCACTCTACCACCACATCCCTCTTCCAGCTTACTTACTCCATAAAATCTGGTATGGATCAGAGTTTGGCCACTTCAACATTTTTGTCAATTTGACTTAAGCTTTTGATGCTGTTGCCTACCCCCCTCCTCCTTGAAAAGCTCATGGTAGCGGGGCTCTCTGATGCCTAAATCAGTTGGTTCTGCTCCTACTTTAAAGGCTGATTTCAAGGTGTTCAGATTGGATAATCCATACTCCCCACTCCTTATCAGCTTAGGTATCCCCCAAGGATCTAACCTTGGTCCATTACTCTTCTCTAGCTTTCTTAATGACCTCACTGCTGCCCACTGCTCTGCATTCATCCATAAGTGCACTGATGACACAGTACTCATTTCCTCAATCTCCTGTGTCTCTGATCTCACAACCAGGCTCCAGTTGGACTTTCCTAAACTTCATCACTGGTTTCTAACATATAAGTTGTCCCTCAATACCAAAAGAACTGTCTCTATGACATTTGGCACTAGGCAGAGGCTTGCCAGGCTTACCATTTTCCCTCTTTCACACCTTTCATGGTGCAACAGTTGAGGCTGTCCCCTCATTGAAGTACCTTGGACTGTGGCTGTACCAGCAGCCTGATTTATCAGCACATGTGGATACCAGCCACAAGAAGGTGCACCCCAAACTTGGTATGCTCTACAGGAATAAAGGGATGATATTTCCCAGCTTCAACTATGGTGATTTAGTATACAGTGCTGCTCCCAAGTCCACCCTGGCCAAACAGGATCCCATTTTTCACTCCTTCTGCCACTTTGTTCTAGACTCCCCGCCCCCACAATCCCACCACTACTACCTGTACTCCTTCCTCTCCTTCCCCTCCCTTGAGGCCAGATACCTCACCCATTGTGCCTCTTTCATCTCTGAGTATTAGCTATCCTATCTTGCTTTCCTCCTCTCCTCCCTACTACTACTTCCTGCCCTCTACACACTCTGTCTATCACTGTCTCATACTCCCCTCAAGGAAATCCTCTACTGGTCAAGCTGACTTTTCCTTCCAATTTTCCAAATAATGGTATTCTCTCTCTCTCTCATAAGATTTTCTTTGGTTTTTCTCTATGTGAATTTAGTGCTCATGAAAGGTGCTAGATTGACAGCACTGGAACCTGAAGTCCTCCATTTATCCACATGATAGGAACAGCATAGACAATTATAGTGTAAGCTTCCCCATTCTGTCACAACAATGTGACTCTGTACTGCCATTGCTGGACCACCACATAGAAGGTGAAAGGATACTTCAGACTCTGTGCCCATTCAGTCCTTGGCTTTTCGTGTGACACTGCCAACAAGGGTGCCAATTGTGTTAGTGATTTTGTGAATTAGACACCTGCCTACTGGGAACTGGACTGAGAACACCACAACTCATTTCAAATAGGCAATTAAGCAGCCATCAGGTGATAATGGCTTTTGAGCACTACTGACATGTGCTGAATATGTATCTGTGATCTACAGGTGAAAGGCTCCTTAACCTGCTACTAATCCACTGAGCCATCCAGTTCCCTAATGGGTTCTCTCTCTCAGTATCTGCTCTGTCTCTTCCCACCACTCATTTTCCACTCTGCTCCATGACTTAAATACTCACCCTTGCAGATGCCTCTAATTCTGGTCACCTCCCTCCTACTTCTGCTTCCCCATTGATATAAGAATGCATGGGACAGACACAGTGATCTTAGAAGTAAGGGGGGATCAGAAACTGAATAGGGTCTGTAGTGTCACTATAGAGAAAGAAAATAGGTCAGACTACGTGGGCCAGGAGGTCCTTATCTGCCAACAGCTTCTATGTTTCTCCATTTCATTGCTCTGCACATGCACCAGTGCAGTCCCATCTTCCACTCTCCCCAATCAATAATTATTGCTCCCACCTAAACTCAGTATTGCATCTTCACTCTGCATATGTTGTTAACATGTAGCACTTTATTCTGCTGCAATGGCAAATGCAGTTATTCTCCAGAAATGTATTATATTATTATGTATTTTACTACTCACAATTCTTGGCCTTGCCCAATTATTTATGATGCTTATTCAACTATTACTGTATTATTGTTTTAGTGTTTCTAATTTGTCCACCCCCCCCCCACACACACACACACATACACAGGACATATGTTACCAGCTCAGCATGTCATTTCTGGTTAAATCTTTGAAATAAATAAGCAAACAAACATATACATAAACAAATACATAAACACACAAATAAATAAATAACTAAATACATAAATAAACCTGACATATTTAGAAATATATCTTGATTGGCTAAGAATGATTCCTTGATTGATAATGAAAGGTAGATACAATATCAGCTGATGCAACCTGCTTTGGGACTCTGAATCTGCTTCACATATTCACTACTTCTGAGAAAAAGTTATTCCTGACACTTCCCTTGAATGCTTTTCCTATTTGAGATATTGGGCTTGATTTTCAAAGAGTACTGAGAGTGAAGTAAGTTGTGTCTCTCTAGGAATGTAACAAGCTCTGGGTGCATCAGGGATCCTGTGCCCAATTTTATAACAGGGGGTCCCAGGGCCAAAAACCTAGGAGTTGCCACAGTTGTAGATTAGTGGCAAACATAGGTTGCACTTGTGGGAATTGCCGCATGGATCTGGCCCCCCATCTGTTGCAATACTAGAGGGACCAGGATGGTTGGAGGGGGTAAATCTGTATGTCAGAAGGATGCCAGGGGCAGAAGAGGCACAGAGGGTGCCATGAGGGGGTTGAAGGGACCATGGGCATAGCAGGTTGTGATGTAACACCAATTGGGAGTGCTGATTGCTGAGCCATACTGCCCATGGGATGGGATTGATGGGTGTCCAGGGACAGACATTGACCTTGTCCCAGGTGGGCAAAACTCTGGTTGCTGCCCCATAGGTAGATTGCATAAGCCTGTAGGCACGAGGAAGCCTGCTACAATGTGGGGGGGTGGATACAAGAGGACTGTGGCTGTGTCAGAAGATGTTACTCACCCCCACTGCATCCCTCACCCAGGCATAATCAAGATGGCTACCTATGGGGCAGCTACCACTGATGTGTCCACCTGAGGTCATTGCAATATTTGTCACTGGACCCCTCCAAATATTCCCATCCTGTAGGTAGTATGGCTCAGCAAATGGCATGCCCAGGGTGCCACATTGCAAGATGCTATAACTACAGTCCCTCTGACCTCATGGCACCCATGTCACCCATGTGCCCCTTCTTCCCCACCAGCCCAGTTTCAGAGCCTGTCCCCTTTTTTCACACTGTGTAGCACTGGCACACATCCCTTAGATAACTTCCTGGAGTGTCTTAGTGGAGCCCCCCTTGCTGCCTCCATGGCAGGGCTTACAAAATCAAAAAAAGGGGATGCTACAACCCCACCATGGTGCAAGTCTCCTTGCGACATGGCACACCCCAATTTGGGTTGACAGGCTGGTGCAGTGCCACTTTGGAGCAAAACAGCTCCCCTTTTCGATGCAGACCACATTCAAAAACTGAGAGTGCTGCATATTTTAATGCAAGGTGCCACTTGTATCATTTATGTTTGACACAGGCACCTTGCATCATTTGAAAATTTAGCCCATTGTTTGTCTTTAGAAGAGCTGTACTTGATCAGATGGTATTATCACATTCAATTATTTTATTACCATAATTGTGTATCACCTGGGATCTCCTCATTTCTGCCAATATGTATCCAAGTTTTGCCAGGCAGTCCTCATACCCTGACACTCATTCAGCAGCTCATGTTCAACAAGTCCATAACCACTGTTTTTTTTCTCCTTTGGATCTTGATCTTTCCTTTAAATATGTCCTGGGGATTCTTCAAAAGTCCTCTGTCAGACTGAGTGAAGTACTTCCCTTAAAAAACAGCTGATTGTTCAAGAAAAACATTTGAAAATACAACAATAAGAAACAAATTAATTTATATGTCAATAATTTGTGCATTTCCTTTCCTTCGTCCTTGGTTTCATCTTATAAATTATATTAGCATCTAAACAGGACTTTTGCCCCTCAGACTTTATTTGTTTTTTTTGCTTGCTCTTCAACTGAAGTCATAATCCTTTGTAATTGACATTATATTTGCTTTCCAGGGAGCGGAGTGTGATGTAACAAAGAGATGATTACCCGGTATGACCTCAAGAAACAGTATGAGTAGAAGAACTCTGAAGTTCAGGGGCCTATTTTCATGCCAATGTCCTCAACAATAAATAGTAATGGAAAGTTTAAGACTCAAAATATTTCAGTGATGTTATATTTTGTCCAAAGATTATGTTTCTCAAAGCTATTTCAAGAGGCATCACTTGCCCTTTAAAAAAGATGACAAGGCCTGATCCTTAGGGCAAAAGACGAAGCCCAGGACAGCTCCTGGTTATAAAATCTCAGCTTATGTACTGATACATTGTATGAATTTGATCTAGCCCAGCACAGCAAAGTTCAGGACCTTCTGTTAAACTGGGTTCAGTATACAACTACTGCATAAGAGAGCTATTGAATTTAAACTGTACTGTGCTGGGTGAAGGACATTTTAAATAATTAATGAAAACTTCCTACTTTATTGCACTCTTCACTAGTTCTATTTAATACATTTCATTAGTTTATCTCTGCATCCAAAGATCACTTGATTACAATAATTAGAATTTTGAAACCATGCCATTTTTCCTAAGCTCTTCTAATTGATGCCTCCTTCTTAACCTCTATGTCACCAGTGAATAAAATTGAGAAATTGCTATACCAGTTACTTAAAGAAATATAAAGCTTTAGTTTAATAATTTCAGACCTATTAACCTTTAACAAAATCTGTAAATGATATTAGAGATACTGTAGTGGTGTGGAAACAATTTGTAATATATTTAGAATTCAAAAGGCACCTTCACCCTTAATTTTTCATAATGATATTCAAACACACAGGCCCCAGATGACTTTAAACAAACCCTGGGAATCTCTAGCAATCCCTCATCGGTGGAGCAAAGCAGACAGGAGGGGCAGTAGGGATGAAGAAGATCTTGTAGATAACTTGGTCCCTGTCCATGTAGGGCCTTATAGGTCAGTAGCCCGACTTAAAGATGATCCACCACTGAATAGGCAGCCAGTGCAGATCGCACATCACCAGCATAACCTGACAGCTACGAGGTAATCCAGTCAACAGCCTAGCTGCCACATTCTGCGCCAGCTGCAAGCAGCGGGTAGCCCTAGGTACAGGGTGTTACAGAAATCAAGGTGAGAGATTACAAAGGCGTGAAACAGAGTTGGTAAATCATCAGGCAGAACTAGATGCTTGATCCAGGCAACATTCCTTAGATGATAAAAGGCAGTCATGACAGTGGATGACAACTGATGTTTAAGCATCAATCCGTCATCAAGAATCACACTCAGATCTCTCACCTGTTCAGAGGTCATCAGCTGGCGATCACCGAGCCAAAGTCCTGAAACTTATCCCCCCAATGACCCCTCTACCCGACGACCTGGGTCTACAATCAGCACCTCAGTCTTATCTGGATTCAACCATAGCCAACTGGCACTCATCCTATCCTCAATCTCAGAAAGGCAGTCGTTAAAACATGAGACAGCTCCCCCCTGCTCGGGCACAAAGGACAGGTAGAGCAGAGTATCATCTGCATAACAGTGAAAACTCAGCACATACCACCTTACAATGTCCCCAAGTGGCAGCATATACACTGTGAACAACATGGGGGACAATACAGAGCCCTGAGTAACCCCACAAGGCAAGGAGACCTTGTCAGAGGAGTAAACCCCACAGACAACTCTATGAAACCTGCCAGTTAGGAAAGAGTAGAACCATCTGAGGACTGTACCAGACAGTTCACAGATTGACCGAAGGCACCTGATCAACACCCCATGGTCCACAGTATCAAATGCCACTGAAAGATCAAGAAGGACCAAGATAGAGCGGCTCCTCCGATCTCTTGCTACTAAAAGATCATTGAGAACCCGAACATGGGCTGTCTCGGTACTATGCCATTTCCTGAAACCAGACTGGAGGTGACTGTAGATGTTGTGGATGGTCAAATGATCCTCCAGCTGCAGCACAACAACCTTCTCAATAACCTTACCCACAAAGGGAAGGTTAGAGATGAGTCTGTAGTTAGTGGGACAGTCTGGCTCGAGAGATGGTTTCTTTAGAAGGGGTACCACTACCGCCTTCTTCAGGGAGTCTGGAAACACCCCAGATTCTAACGAACACCAGACTGTCTCAGCAAGGACTGGGCTGATGGTCTCAACACACCCCACAAGGAGGCGCATTGGGCCCGGGTCCAAACCACAGCATGTCAGCCGCAAAAACTGGATGATCTTCATGACATCCCCTATCGTCAGCCAGCCAAAGTCAGACCAGGTCACCTGAGGAGCTGCCACCTCCCACCGATCACAGTCCATCCCGTTGTGGCATCTAGTGCGAATCTCAGACCTGATGTCAGCAACTTTGTTGGCTAAAAAGTGAGCAAATTTGTCGCACTTCCCTTGTGACAATGCTCTCCGAGACTGCAGACAGACTGGATTGCACAGTCTGTCTACAGTTCGGAAGAGATGAGCTGGTCGATTTTTTGCTGCAGCAATCTCCCTGGATAGGAATTCTGCCTTCTTATGGGAGAGAGCCAATGGATAATCCTTATAATGGGTTAACAGTCCAAGTCTGTCGGCATCCAGGCCCGATTTTCGCCAGTGATGCTCCAGCCTTCGTCCCAATTTCCTCTGCTCCCTCAAGGTCCCATCAAACCAAAGGGACAGAGGGCGCTGGGTAAGGGGACGAACTTGGACAGGAGAAAGAGAATTAGAGCCTCAGTCAGAACACCAATATAACCCCAGACTAAGGCATCTGGGTCACCACTATTTCTCGGCAGTCCTGATAGGTCCAGCACTGCCAATAGGCCCTTAGGGGATAAACCCCTTAAAGGGCAGTACCGGACGATCTCCATAGGGGAAGACCTATACAGAGAGGCATGAAAATTGAATCATATGGTGTCATGGTCTGACCAACTGACTGGCTCCACCACCAGACCAGAGGTCTCCATACCCAGAAGGAAGACTAGGTCTAAGGAGTGACCATGTTTATGGGTCACAGAGGTAATCACCTGTGAGAAGCCCAGTGAATCCATTAACTGGAGGAAGTCTTGATCAAACTGCAAGAGTTCATCATCGACCCAGGAACTGAAGTCCCCCAGAACCATCCATCTGGGGGACTCCAACACCATGTCGATGATGAACTCCACGACTTCCTGCAGGAATTGCTTCTCACCACCAGGTGGACAGTAGATGAGAAGAATCCTGCACCCCACACCTGTGCCCATGATACATTCAAAAGACCGAGTTGCCCTTTCTGGCACCTCCACAAGGTTCAATTCTGATCTAAAACCAATGGCCACTCCCCTGCCCCTGTGATCCAACCTCGGGCAATGTATCAATGAAAACCCATCAGGAGCTGCTGACACCAAAATAGGCCAGAATTTTCATCCAGCCAGGTCTCGGTGATGCAAGCCAGGTCTGATGATTCAACAAGATCAGCCATCACTGTCATCTTATTTTTAATAGATCTGGCATTGCATAACACCACCCGGGTTGGATGAGACCCAGAGGTTGACCAAGTCATCTGCCCACATACAGTGGAGCCCTTGGGTATAGGAATCAGATAGGGCAAACCCCTATCTGTGATCTATTTCACCCCAGGGCATCATCTAGTCCCCACTACTCCAATCCAGCCACCTGGCTCCACTCTCCTGAGAGGTCCATGGCCCCCACCCCTGACTCTTCTCCTAACAATCCCCAATGCACGGCATAAAGTATAAACATCAGCTGACAAATAAGGACAGTCAAAATGACGGAGGCCACGGAGCTCAACAGGAGAGTAGCGCCTGATGGGGAGAAACCCCTGCCAACACATAACAAACAAGTAATATAAATACTTTAA
This sequence comes from Neoceratodus forsteri, assembly GCA_016271365.2. NCBI lineage: Eukaryota > Metazoa > Chordata > Ceratodontiformes > Ceratodontidae > Neoceratodus > Neoceratodus forsteri. Next base: position 768,530,473 of record CM057449.1, on the reverse strand, counting down.
ATAAACCATTAACGGTAAATTAAAGAAAACACTTTTTCAATACAATTACAGTACAAATACAATAAATATCAACATAAAAAGATGTTAACAACGGATCCCCCCACACCACCATTGAAGGTCCAAGCACTATTCTCTCACAACAGTTCATAAAGATTTATGAATAAACTATCCAAAACAGAGGCCCTCTCATGACCTCATTAAATCATCAGTACTTATCTGTCTGCTCTGGTCCAGATAGTCAGAGGAAGTCCAAGGCTTGAAGAAACATGCCACATTAACCAGGCAAAAGTCATCAATATCCCAAAACTGGGATCAGCCCAAGTGGCAGTCCAAAATCCCTAGATGGCATTTGGGTGGCACACCAGTCCCCTTTCAAAAACAGCAACTTGCTACATATGATGTTTACCAAGAGTCCCGGAAAAATATGAGGTGTCCCCTACATCAGCTTCCAAAGCCAAACAGAAACCCAGAAGCCTGCACCAGTTAGGAACTGCCTAAAACTACCACTCTAGGGTCAGGGCCTCAGGCCTAAGGTGGCCCAATGACCATCCCAAAACTGCAAGTCCCCTGAGGTGGACAAAAGCTTCCCCTCCGGTGTGCTTCCAGCCAACCCCCTCACCCACTGGGAGCAGTCACATAGCATTCCTCCCTGCTGCAGCAACGAGTCTCGGTCCATTCAGTTCACCAGCTTCCAGACAAGCTGCAAGTAATGGAAAACAAATGCCAGTCCCAGGCCAGCTCACCACCACTTTCCAAGTCGATCACCATCCAGGGGAAGAAAAACACGTCCAGAGAACTCCCAGAAAAACTACAAATACTCCAAAATCTACCCAGTCCTGAAACATCCACAGGCACACAGGTTTAATCACAGGCTCATAGAAGCCACATTTCAAAGCTTGTACTTCATGCCGACTCATAACCAGCTCTGGAGGAGAGAGACGGGCTTAAACAACAGCCTACAACAGCAGCAGTTGGGGGGGTATACAGATCTAAAATCAGAAAATCCACAACTCAAACAGACAAAACAAGCAAATAAAAAAATAAATAACTCTAAAATAGCTTTAAAATAAACTACTACTGCTGCTGCTGCATTAAATCCAAGGCAGACCCACACTGGTTGCCATCTTGCTTTATTGGGGGGCGGGGGGCTACATTGTGTCATTACCTGACTTGTGTGTGTTGCCAACACATGTAGAAAATGAGAAGAGAAAAATAAGAGGAGAAAGGGATTCAGGGGAAGAATGGAGCAGATAAATGTTCCACTATGCCAGTTCCACAAACAACTTCTGCAAGCAGTGGTGGAGAAATAATTGGTCATGGTGGAACAGTGACTTGGAGTCAAGGTTGTGGGGCTATATGTGCAAGGGCTGGGCACGTGATAGTACAAACAAAGAAACTCTGATTCATATGTGCACAGAAATACCTTGGTTCTACTCCCACTGCTGAGTAAGCAGCCATAAATGCCTGAATGTTATCTAGTACATTTGGTAATGAAACCATCCTGCGCTGTTCAGAAGCACACTAGTCTCCTCCTCTCCTCTATTCAAATGCATCCACATCCAGTTTCCCAACTTGGGATAAAAGTGATCTATCCAGAAATGTAAAGTATAGCTTCTACCCCCCAAAATCATAGTGATGCCAGTGACCCAGGTTCAGAACAAGCTCAGGTCATCAGAGGGTGTGAATTCATTTGAAAGTACCACAACCAGGTGAGCAGATGGTGAAAAATAAAACAACACAGATTATTTTTCTCACCTTTATTAAATACCTTCTTTAGCACCACAACCGTTGAGTATGTGAGGAAAAAAAATAATACAACTTATACATTTTACCCACATGAATTCCATTGACTACTAAAAACTGTTGCACACATGGCCTATAATAAAATGTGTCAATGTTTTAACCTTCACAAAATGAGTATATGGGGAAAAATAAAACAGCACCACAATGAATTACAAAGTTAAAGGTAGCTAGAAAAAAATTTGAAAGTAATAAAAAATGACATTTACTTGACAGTTTATTTATTTATTTATTGAATTTTGCTAACCAGGTTGGCTTACTGAGACAGACATCCCTTTCATAGGAGTGACCCAGAGTTAGTTACAGTTAACAGGAGAAACAGTTCGGTTATAAATGGTAAAAAATATTAAGTTCAATAAAAGTAAACATGAAGATGAGTGACATGATGATAAAACTGCAGTTAACTAAAATACATAAAGTTTACAACACCCACATTGAATTCAAAGTGCAACAATGAAATAATAAAACTGTAGAAGTGTAAAGTACAAATTGGGCTTATCAGTTTATGGGGAAGGGGAACTAAGGTGGAGATAGCCACCATATCAGTCACTGAGTGGGTACAGGTGCACACTGTTCAGGGGACCACTCCTTGATCAGACCTCTGAAGGACTTTAATGAAGTGCTCTCCTAGATAGGAAGATGAGTTTATTCCTGAACTGAGAAACTCTGTGTGAGAAAGATCACTGGCCTCTTGAGGTCTTGGCTCTGGGAGCTTCCAGGAGAGGTTGGACAGAGGAGCATATATTTCTCTTGTGTTTTGATTGTACCACTATGTCGTTGTGGCTAGGGAAGTAGTCACATAGGATTTTGAATGTAAGGTAAAGCATGGGGTAATTCAGTCTCTCTTCAAGGGTGAGCCAGTTGAGAGTAGCAAGGACAGCACAGTGGTTCTCCTTGTTATAGGCACATGCCAGTAACCCTCCTACCCTATGATAGAGTTGTCTGAATTTACTTAGCTCTGCTTCCCTGAATTTGTAGAGAATAGGACCTCTGTAGAGAAGCATTGGAAGTAATACTGAGCAGGCAATTGAATGGTGTGCCTCATTTGTGAGATAGGCACTGAACTGGTAGAGTAGGCCTAGTTTCTGAGAGACTAGCCTAGTAGCATGTACATGGTAGTAATAGTTAATAGTTATGTAGTCATCAAAAAATGTTTAACTATGCAGTAAACATAATGGTTTACACTTTGATCTGAGCTTGTATTTCAATGTTTGAGGATGTGTCTCTCAATGGGTCCTATGCACGAATGGGCATGAAATGCATGGAAAATACACATATGCGAGTCGCGCAGCTGTGCAGTGTTGAGGGGCAGAGGAAGACGCGGCATGCACAAAGTGTTATGTGTCACGCTCACAGGCAGGGGGTGGAACCATGAACAGCATGGAGCAGGACACGTAGGTGGAAGAGGACAGTCCCAGCATTGCAACTCCGCCCCTTGGTCCCACCATATAAGGGCATGAGTGCCACTCACCATGCATATGGGAAAGTGAATGTGGGATGCTGGAGCAAGAAACACAGGATGGCGGAAAGCAACGCACCCGTGGACAGTGGCACATACAGTAATGCACTGTGTGAGGCACAGCATGAGGCGACAGGACCATCAGCCATTGGAGACCATGGCAGAAGCAGATAATCCAGGTCCTTGAATTTCAAGGGACCACAGGTGGCTGCAATGGTCAGTGAGATCAGTGCCAACCATGAAAGACTGTTCAGTGCCCTGCCGCTGTCCACCCCCATGGACGTGAAGGTGTGGATCTGGTTGGAGGTGCAGGCAACAGTAAACACTGCAGGATCAGATGCCCATACTCTGACAGCAATTAAACATAAATGGCATGACCTACGCACCACCGTGAAATGGAAGGCTGTGGATGGAACATGGGCATGGCATGTCACAGACATAGGGATACTGAGGCCCAACTCCCAGCTGTCACACATAGAGAGGATGGTGATGGACACCCTCACCACTGTGAGTATCCATGGTAATCCAGAGGGAGTGGATACAGTGGCCGGTAAGTATGGCATTCAGTGACAGCAATATCAGCAGCACCAAGGCTGCACACACAATGGCTAATGGTGTCATGTTGTGCCAACAGAGCATGCCAGAGGTGGCAGACACAGTGCTGGGCCACCGCAGAAGTGTCCACCCAGGACTGCAGCAGGTGCCCAACAAAGACAGATGACACAGGACGGCTGCACAGTTGAGTATCCCCTGTGACATGAGCAAGACAGTGACATGGTGCAACATTCTGGGCAGTAACCACCCTTTTCTGACCCAACACCCGCAGGTCCTGGACAGACAGTAACATCCTGCATGACCCAGACAAGGACTCCACCAAAGCTGCAGACAGTGATGACATGGACACCACAATGGAGCTGTCCGACGATGATGCAGCTGCAGACCACCGTGGCACTGGGCACAGTGCGCAGGCACCCATGCCCACATGGTGGCCACCAATGAACAGAAGCATGATGGCCTGTGGCAGTAGTGCACTGCAACCAGCAGTGGGTGTGAAGCCGGTCATGCGATGTGGGCATGATGGTATGGATGAGGGCCCATCGAGCAGGCCAATGGGATGTGAGGGGCTGTGACAGGGCATTTTCCTACCAGACACACAATATGGGGAGCTGTGGCAGCTGGAGCTGGACCACCTCGAGTTGCAGCACCACAACACCATGGCCATCACAGAGCAGATGGGCACCATCTGTGACCTCGGCTGTGACGTAGTATGAATGGCATGGGTGCTGGAATGCTAAGCCAACATCTTAAGTGACTGGGGCACACCACCATGGCAAGTGGGTGGTGCAGCAACCATTGGGCATGGCACAGTGACCACCAGTAGGACCACCACTGGAACTCAGTGCTATCTGAACACCATGGCAGACAGTGACATGCAGCGCCCTGAGGTGCAGGTGGATGACAGCATTCAGAACATAGGGCACAGCATGGAATCAGGAACAAGTGTCGACGATGACAGCACAGTCACTGTGGAGAACCAGTCTGTGGCAGAGGCACCACTGACACAGAATCATAGGGTGCTGTCGATAGCATGATGATGGAGCTGGTGGCCACATGGCAGGCACTACCCCACAGGGGAAGGGTCAAATGGGCCCTTGGACTGACCCGCAGTCAGGAGACATCGTCAATGGCACATGACCAGATGGCACTGGACTCACCGCAATGGCCATGAGGAACAGCTGCCAGCATTGACCAGGAAGGGCACCTCGCCATCTTGATGGTGCAGTAGTGGCACACAGGCAGTGCCATGTGGAGTCACACGCATACACACACATGCAGGGTCACACACAAATGCACAAACACATGCACACACATGGTGGCGGGACATGACATGCACAGGGTGATGTGGTGTGGAGGCCACAGTGGCTGTAAGGGCTGTACATGTCCAACAGTGTGAGGGGGTGGGGGGTCCCTTGTGCTGCTGGATACCATGCCAGGATACAGGGGCTTGCAACAGAGGCACGTGTGCCCTGTCACCAAATGCCAGCCATAGCCAACACCAACCAGCCCCAACAGCACAGCTGCACTTAGGGTGAAGTTTGTGCTCAGGTGGTATCATCATTGAATGCATGGGACCTAACGTGATACAACACCATGAGTGAGTACGACACATTTATGGCCCTGTGGTGCATGCAGGACACCGGCATAAGATGAAAATGTTGTATGGTGTGGTTATGGCATAGTGACTAACAACTGAAGGTCCTGTTCACCACCGCTGTTCATGCGGCACATCCGGCCACTGTGTCCTGTCCATGCACCTAATCATCATGCTGATGTTTTAACGACATGTCCAGAAGATGATTATCAGGCAATGGCAGCCAGCAGCACATGGCCATGTTGTGTAGCATGATGCATATGGCGAATACGCGGCAGGCACACTGTGGAGCCAGCATGATTGTCCCTCTGTGTGGTCCAGGCAGCAGAGTTACATCTTTAGCATCCCAATGCTCCACTCCACGATGGACCATGTCAGATGGTGTGCAGTGTTGTATGCCTCCTCAGCCACAGACACAGGTGCCAGGATGGGTGTCATCAGGTATGCCCACAGTGGTTATCGGCTGTTACCTGTGGGAAGAGAGACATGTCAGGATGGCATTGTAGGGTGACACACACACAGATACAGACACCAGGACATAGGTGCAGCAAACCTACCCAAGAGCCAGCCATCCCCCCCAGCCTGTATGAAGCAACACATCAACCCCCGAAGAGTTGAATATGTAGGCGTCAGGCATCATGGCATGACCCAGGGAACCTGGCACACATGTCTGTTAACAGTCCATTTACGTCACACACCACCTGACAGTTCATGATGTGGAAGCCCTTGCGGTTGTGTTACACTTCCTCGGACATGGGTGGGGTCAGGATGGCAATGTGTGTGCAATTGACAGTGCCAAGGACATTGGGCATCCCATGCATGCCATAGAATGCCTGCTTGGTGGCAGGGACCTCTGCATCAGAAATTGGGAGGCATATGTGGTCCTGCATGTGTACCAGCAGTGAGTTGGTGATCTGTGCAAGGGCACTGGACACTGATGACAGGTTGATGCTGATGTCGTTGTCTTCCACACATTGGAAGGACCCAGTGGCTTAATATGACTGGCTGCACATGACCTTCATCTCAATGGACATTGCCCGGATTGGCGGGTCAACAGAGCTACACTGTCACTTATGAGGTAGCAGAGTTGTAGCACCATGTGCCATGGCAGTAGGAAGTGTTCTAGGCAGTGTGTGTCACAGAGCACACTACCATCCATGTGTGGTCTGAACATGCACTCCCATGGCCGGGGATGCCAACCACTCACATTCTGTGTGTGCTGCAGATAGACATTCATCAGCAGTCCCGGACACATTCTGACATTGAACAGCCAATGTTGTGTACATGGTATGGCACTGAGTATGGCATCATTGCCTATGTAAGGCACACCGTCCACCTGGTGTATGCCTGTGCATGGCCTCCCACCAGTCAGTGCATGCACCGTGTGCACCACATGGCAGTGGGCCACCATGGCTGCTGCTCGCAGAAATGTGAGGCATGCCATGCATGTGCATGCCACACTGCCATGATGTGCTATGTAACGGTGTACTGGACATGGGTATAAATGCAGGCATGGCCACTGTCATCAGCTGTACTAGTGTCCATTGCTGAACTGCATGTCTGTCCTCCAACACCATGTGGAACGGTCTGCTGCATGGGCCTCATGGTCGCACGGTCACCACACATGTGTCCATGGGCATCACAGTGCACAGGGATGCATTACGAGGTTCCTCACATCATCCTGTCTGGGGGTGCATGGGTGCTATCATATCATGACTGTCAGTATGGATGTCCACCACAGTGGAATGCCCTGTGACCACTTTGTGCTTGCACACTGCCTGACCTGGCTGCGGAGGCCAGTGGCACACTCGGGGCATGCACATGCATGCATGCCAGCCTACGTGCTGGCATGTCAGGGTGCCGTGTCTCACTGGTCCAGTGTCACTGTGTATGATGGGGCTCGCCGCAGGTGTCATGGCATGCCTCGCCAGGCAGCATATGTTTGCACATGTGCCACATGCAATGTATCCACAGATGGGAATATATAGGCATGCATCCAGTTCACTGGTTGAGGTTGTGCAGAATGGATTGTTTCCTAAGTATGCTATGGCATGTCGCCAAGGGGAGTTCAGTGACAGTGGCAGATATGAAACCCTGTGGGCTGCACAGGGGATCAACCCCATGAGTATCACGGCCATGCCACACCATGCTGAACTTGGCTGTTCCTCTGCCTGTACCATGTCTACCTGTTGACTGACCACTGCTTTCACCTTGTGTTTCCCTGCCCTACCCCATACAGGATGATACTGGCATGCCAAGATGCTTGGAACTTCACCAGACGTCACAGCCAGATGCGGCTAAGGAAATGGTGATGCACCTGTGTGGCCTGTATCACCACTGCTGGTGGCACATGATGCTGAGATACCGCTGGCAGACCTCCAGAGATGGCAATCCATACTATGAAAGGCAGCATGGGGATGCTGAGCCCTGATCCCTGTGGCAGGTCACAGTCCCATCACAGATAAATGTTGCATGCCTGCACAGATCCAGGAACCGCTGTTCCCATGGGAGGGAGGTCATTGCCCATGACTTTCCATACCCTTCTCTCCACAGCACTATAGGGGATCTGTGTGGCAAATGCTGCTGTGGAGGGAGGAGTGGCCACCAGTGTTCGAGGAGGAGCTGAACACTGATGAGGAGTCATGGCCATGGCAGAACCGCCACTGCACAGAGGCTCAAATGTTGGCGGACAGGGTGGCTGTGGAACTGCCAGGGCCATCGTCTGCTGATGCTGTCTCTTGACATGCCTGGACTGTGGCAATAGGGGTGGCCTGCACTGTGTTGTCAGGGGGGACCTGTGCTCTGCAATGTGGACTCCTTTAACTACTTTTGGTACTGTTTTGGCTGTGTCCAGGGGGTTGGGGGGCAGGCCTTCAGTGTATGACCTCTGCCATCCTGTGTTACTGTTCACCTTACTGTTGCTAACATTAAACACATTTCAGTACTACATGGCCTGGTCCTTGTCCAGTGTGAGTGTGCATGTGCATGTGGGGGGCTCCTGGCCAGGCATACTATTTGCAGGTCCTGGGTGGGGGGGCACACACTGATGTTTGGCTGCAGTCAGCATGCAGTATGGGGAGGCCCAATGGGGGGACCATGCATGGTCCAGACCTGGCTGCTGCTCTTATAGTGGGATGAGGGGCTGGTACTGCATGGCTGGCAGTACAAATGCATGGGTTTGGGGGTGGGATGGTCATGGCCAGTGTGCCTGTTGTGGCATGGGGTGGTCATGCCATTGCTGGCCATTCATGGGTATCCATGGGCAGTCACATCCCACAGGGATGACAGGTGGATGGTTGGGGCCCCTAGGCATGGGGTGGCTTGTGCAGTCACTGGCATGTGTCATGGTGGCTGTGTACACCATCTCTGCGATGGGTCCATGGAAGAGTTCAACAGCTGGGACATGCTGGATGCTGGCTGTTGGCAGCCCTCACATACTGGGCCTGTGTGGCTTGGCCTACCCATCATGGTGTTTGTTGTGTGTGTGGGGACAGGCCAGGACTATGTGGGTTGGTGTGCTGGTGCTACATCTGTGCGAGCAGGTGGAGCCCTGTATCTCTGCTTCCACTTCTGGCATGCGCGTTGGTTTATGGCTGCCCTGTGGCATGCATATCTGTATGTGATGTGCACCATGTGTATGAGTGCTACACATGCATTCGTGCATGTGCTCAGTGTTCCGCTATGCACTGTTTATGCAGTCACACCCCTTCGTATTCAACGTTCTTGTGGGATGAGTGACTGCACAATCATGCCTTGTGCGGTGCCGTGTGCACCTGTTGTGCATGCAGCATTGCATGCAGCACCCGAATATGTTCCCCTGTTGCCTATGCATGCACCCTATGTATGTAGCTCTGGCTTTGTGCATAGGGCCTATTATGAGAATCAGTGTACCTCATTGTCTCTCATTTTGAAGGTCCATGTTGCTTATTTCTGTGGCAGAAGGTTTAGAGATACTGTATAGCTGTTCTTCACTGTTTGAAGTATCAGGCAACATAGATTAGATGTTAGCACTACCTTCTGCAATGTTTTGCCACACAAAGAAAAATACTGTAGTACTGACACAGTGAAACTTGGGTAGAGGATGCCAAAGTTAAGGTAAGGTCAGCATTGCCTCCTGTGATGCCCAAACCCAGAGGAACCACACATTGCAGATTCATTATATACATGAGTCTAAGGAGTTTTCCCCACTAGCTTCATTTGTTCTGCTTTTTATGTTTTGTTTTTCAACTCTAACAGAAGAATTAACATAGTTTTTTTTAATGAATTTATTGCAAAGTATGTTAAATAAAAAAAAATAAATAAGAGTATTTATCATATAGAAAATGCTAGGGCTAACTTATATGATAAACTACCTGTTTATTTATTATGTATTTATATTTTTCTGGGTTAGTTGTCCCACTGTTGGTAATACATTATGTTGCATGCTACAATTAACTTGCTAAACTACCCGAGGTTTGCACATTGCTTTACACTTGGTTACAAGAGGCTCACAGATTTCATGAAGTTGCTCACTTAGGGAATTGTAATTATAGTCAAACATTGAAATTAGACCACTAGCTGTTCAGTTATGCTGCCAGTCTGACTGTCCGAATCATCACTATGACTCAGAGAGGAAAGATTCTATAGAAACCCCCGACAGCAAATTGAAGAGGTTATAGCATGGGAACAAATGCAAACTTTTACAATATACATTACTATTTCAGTCTTTCGGGGACTCATTGGAAACTTCTGCCACTGACAAACTACAGGGTGGCTTAATCCACATTGATAATCTTTACTCATTGACAAGATAACAATATTTTTTTTGTCCTAATGAAAACCCACTTTTCCATGTCAGCTTAATGATCCCTTATGGCGTAGACTGGACAGCGGTAAACTATGAACTTCTGCTTTACTAAACAAGAGGCAAGCATGAAAATTAACTTAATATTAAAAATGCTATAATAATATTGTATAAGCTATATAATATTATACATAAGCAGCCATCAACAAACTAAGGTAACAGTTAATCTGCCATGTCACCTCCTGCCTGGAGGCTTGGCTATGTTGTAAAAAAAAAACAAAAAAAAAACGTAAACATAAACACACTCACTCTTTTGCAGCAAACGTAATTATGGCAGGCTGTAGCATTTGCACAACTTCAAATCCTGTTTGAAAGAAATAAGCCCATTGAGTGTCTGCCTGCAGCCGACCAGAAGTGTGGACTGAAAGCTCTGTGTGTTAGTCTGTCCAGTGGGGTCTATCTGAGCTCAGAAGCACAGACCGAGACTAGGTGCCATGGAGGCACTGTGTAGCTCCAGGTTTTGAGTGAGTCTCCTGGAACAATACTGCAAGGTAGAGCTAGCGCGAGGTTGCCTGTCACCACTATGTCACAGCGAGTGAGTGCTGACAGATTCCCTTTAAATGACCCTGTTGTAGTTTTCCAGGGACAATACTGCCATCCTCCTGATCCCATACGGATCACTTAAAGTTGCATTACTGTTAATCCAAGGTGAGGTGACATATGTATACTTCTTTACTCAAGACTCTTTGTCTTTTAAGGGGAGTAACTGAGTTATTACAGTTCCTAGAGATGCAACCGCTACATGGGTTGTACTGTATACAGATCCAACTCTGGCATTACTGCAGATCCCATTCCTATACTTACCAAGTTTGAAAATGATTCCATTGAACAGTGGTTGCAAGAGGGTGGGGGATTAGTTTGTATTGTATGTGACTACTGTATTTTATTGATAGGGCTTTGTTTTTGTATGCCTCATCATTTTTTACTTTTGTGAAACATCTTCAGTAGAGATACTAATCAATGCCTTTACAGAAGTAGTCAGTGACTTTAACTTTTTAATTTTCAGGAATTTAGAAGGCAGGAGCCTGAGCCACTGATAAGGAGAGCCACACCAGTGGCTATCATGGAAGCCTGTGTAGGGGGGTCAGAGGAGCAAGGACTGGGGATCCACTTGTGGTGGTTGGCAGGAGAAAGCTGTATATAACTCTGGCCATGTGCATTAGTATGAACTGTAATGCACATCGCTGTAGTTACACCTATAGAAGGAAATGAAGTGCCCCCATTGGAGTGGTTCATTACTTTTAACTAGAGAATGTGCCATGTCAGCAAAGCTGAACTTGTGTCATGACTAGAGTGCCTGGTCATTGGTGTACACTGCCAAGCCCATCGCAGTTTCAGCTGTAATTGGCTCTGGCAGTGACACACCTCTCAAACGCCATATTGTCCCAATGTGTTTCTTGCACAAGAGCAAGTGAATGCAAAAATAAAATTGGGAAACTGACTTAATAGATCTAGATGTTCATGAAACCTGGGGAAAAAAATCAAAAATATACTAGAGCATTGTACAGAAGCATTTACACCAATGAGGACTAAATATGATATGAACAGGAAACTTCCTTCTTGGTTAAATAATAATATCAAAAAGAATATAAATAGAAAAAAAAGTCTACAAAAAATACAGACAAAATCCTACACCATACAGATGGCACAGTTTTAAGGAAAAAACAAAGTCTGAAAAAAGCTAAACAAAAAGAGGATGACAAAGCAGCATCCTTACCAAAAGATAACAAGAAGGCATTCTTTAGTTTCATAAACAACCAAAGAAATATAATACTAAAGACTGGACCATTGGAGAGGGATACAACATTTATTACAGATGAACAGGTCATGGTTGAGGTTTTTAAAAAGCACTTTCTAAGTATAAGCCAACATAAAGGGATGGTTGATCCCTTAATGAAAATACCAGCAGATGAAAATAGGGAAATTGTAATAACTGAAGCACAAAACATTACAAATAAATTAAAACAATTAAAGGCAGACAAATCTCTGGGCCCTGACGAATTGCACCCATGGGTTTTTAGAGAATTGGTGATTGAATTAGCAGGGCCTCTGGTCATACTGTTCAATAAATCTTTGGAGGAAGGGGACATTCTGACCGACTAGAGGACAGTAAATGTGACCCCATTATTTAAAAAGGAAGCTAGAAATAATGTCCAAAATTACAGGCCAATTATCTTAACTTGCATTGCTAGTAAAATACTAGAAGGATACATAAAAAAACTGATTGATGGACATTTAAGTGAAACCAGGCAGACTGATATAACATAACATGGTTTTATCCCCAAGTGATCTTGCCAGACCAACCTTATAAATTTGTTTGACCAAGTTAGCAAGGCTTTGGATGAAGGACTATTAGTTGATGTGGTATATTTTGATTTTTCCAAAGACTTTGTTCTTGTCCCGCATGAATAATTAATTGTTAGAGTAAAGGAGTTGAATATTGACCCTAAAATAGTTAGATAGATAGCACTGCTAAAAGACAGGAAACAGCGAGTATGCATTAGAGGACTTGCATTCAAATGGGGTGATGTTATGAGTAGAGTCCACCAGGGATCTGTGTTGGTATTGATACTTTTTAACATTTCTATATCGTCACTACAAGTATCAGACAAGTCATGGATGTGCAAATTCGCAGACAACTGTAAAATTGGGGTGATAGTAAACAACAAAAATGTTATGGAAGAACTTCAAAAATTTTACATATCACTGGAACATGGGTATTAGCGCATAAGATGGCTTTTAATATAGTCAAATGCAATATCATGCATTTCAGGAAAAGAAATTGTTGCAATAGATATAACTTAAGTGGAAATGAACTAAAAACAGTAGACAGTGAAAAAGATCTGGGTATACTAATAATACATTTCCTGACATTCCATGATCACGTAGACGATGTTACAAAGAAAGCAACTAAAATGTTATACTGCATACTCAGGAATATTCATAGTAGAAGTAGTGCAGTTTTGATGCCACTATGTGGATCAATGGTTCTGCTGTTGACAGAGTACAGTGCTCAGTTTTGGAACCCGGACCATAAAAGAGATATTCAGAGACTTCAGAGTGCACAGAGATAGGCAACAAGAAAAATATTTAAATGTCAACGTTTAAACTACAAACACAGATTTTTCTAAAGGACTTCAAAGACAAATCATCACCAGGACCAGATCTAATCAATAGTAAATTCTTGAAAAAGACATCAAATGAATTATCATTACCGCTTACCATTCTGTTTAATAAATCATACAGATATGGATAGATTCCAATGGAGTGGAGGAGTGCTACGGTTGACCCTATATTCAAAAATGGTAAAAGGAATATGGCCAGTAATTACAGGCCTATTAGCCTTGCCTCAATTGTATGTAAGTGTTTAGGAAAACTCTTGAAACACAGATTAGAGAAAGAACTTGTGGATAGAAATCTGGAAGACCAAACACAAAATGGTTCTGTAAGGGGTAGATCTTGTACTATCAACATGATTTCCTTCTATGAGAACATCAGTAAAGGAATACCAGTAGATATGGTACTGCTTGATTTTAAAAAGGCTTTTGATATGGTCCCACATCAACAGCTCTTAAACGAAATGGCCAAACTTGGTTTAAACCACTTTATTGTTAGATGGGTATCTACTTGGTTGCCCAACAGAAGTCAACAAGTTAGAGTGTTGTGTAAATTATCAGATGAGATTAAGGTTACCAGTGGAGTGCCCTAGGGCTCAGTTTTGGGCCATGTTTTTTCTGGGATCTTTATAAGGGATATTAATGAAGGCTTGAAAAGCAAGATGGTAAAATTTACTGATGATACCAAGATTTGCTCAGAGGTTGATACCCCAATTAAAATTAATTTCTTTAAACAGGACCTGATGAAAACAAATAAGTGTGTGAAGGACACTAAAAAGGATTTCAACACTGAAAAGTGCTCAGTCATTCATTCTGGAAAGAAAAATTCAAACACCTTTTATAAGTATGTGCCCCATTAAAGCAGTAGAATCTGAGAGTGACCTAGGCATTGCTATTAACAAACATTTTACTCATGCAGATCACTGTAGATGGGATGCCCACAGAGCAAAAAGTATCCTTACATCAGTTAGAAAAGCATTTGCTAACAGAAGCAGGGCTTGCATTTTGCCACTCTGTGCAATATATGTTAGACCACATGTGAACTATGCTGTATCATTTTGGTCAGTAAATCTTGGCAAAGATATACAAATTGTAGAATCAGTCCAAAGAAGGGTCACTAAACTAGTATCTTCCATAAGCACCTTAACATATCCCAACAGATTAAATAGTTTAAACCTCTATGACCTTAAGACGTGTAGAATAAGGGAAGATATATTAATGCTCTTTAATATTCTAAATGACCGTCACCTTACTATGGAGTGTAGTATAGAATGGGTGACAAAATCTGAGGGCCTAAGAGGCCACAGCAGACAACTTAAAGTACCAAAGGTCAAAACTAATAAAAGAGGACATTTCTTTACTGTCAGAGGGTATAAGTTATGGAACTCTTTGCCTTCCTATTTGGTTGATATTAATTCATTCAAGTCCTTCAAAAATGCATTAGATAACTATCTGTTTAATTTCAGGAATTAATATACACCCCACAGGTGCAGGGAAGGTGGTCTCGATGGGCACATACTTTCTTCCACCTTTAGTAACTGAGTAATACCAAGTAATTGTATGAACTGGGAATGATCAGCTTGAAGTACAGAAGGCTAAGAGGTGACATGTGCCTAATATTTGCAGCATTTAAAAATATGGATCTATGGGAATGTTTAGGACTGGAAAAAGGGTATACAATAAAATAACTAGAGCACATGGTTTCCAAATAAGAGGTGAACATTATAAAACAAACAAAAGGGGGTAACCCAGAGGGTGGTGACCCACTGGGATAGCTTACCAGAAGTGGTAACCAGTGAAAATTGTGATACTTTAAAAAAGAAATTAGACAACTACATGAGGAATATTTCTGTCAATTGAAAAATGGCAAGTCTTATTGGTGAAAGCTATGGACTTGTATCTATCCTATGAATCTGCAATACATGTAATCATTCTGCAGTTCACTGATTAGTTCTGTTAAATTTCTTTCTGCAGTATAACACACTAATCCATTATTCATGCATTCATTACACAGTTCAGTAACTCACTGAACTACAGAAAGATCAAATGAAGTGCAGATTAATGTGTTAAAGTTAAGAGCAACCACTAGCATCTTCCAAACATTTCCAAAAGAATAATCATTTATGATATTTTATAAAGCTTGAAATTTTATTTTAACAGCTGTAATAGTTGAATTGTTAATCATAGAAACTTAAGTTTTTTTTTTCTTAAATAAAAGCTTGCAGTCTATTCAAAATATATTTATCCTATCAAGGCAGTTGTACTATGTCACTACACATCTATACATGTTGATATAATATGATGTTAAAAATGACAGTAATTTAATAATTTAGTGAATCATTTTATTGTTTTTATCAATATTTAAAATGTTATGTTTATATACAGAATATCAATATGTGGTCATTGTAGTGTTATCTTATAGATATATCCACTTAGCTGATGCCACATTTTCAGTAACAAAAAAATCTCTAGCATTAATACTTCAAATGTTGTCACACTTAAAAGAAATTATCTTTTGAAAGGTCTCATTTTGGAAGCGTTGGTGTTAGAAACCTGTTTTTTTTTAAAGGAAGTTGGGTGTCCAGCCATTAGAAAATTGTATCACTATGTTATTATCATGTAACAGTAGCAATTATGTTATCAGTATGAAAACAGGCAATTTTATGTAGCTATACTGATGTATATTTATGTCACCACAGAGTTTTTTTTTATATAAAATGAAGGTTATGGATAAACTTTGTCTTTAACAACAAAGTATATCAGCATACTTTTTAATATTGATATGGAAAATTTCATGACGGTGTTCTTTTTTTTTTGTATTAAATATACTTTCTTAATGTTACCATAAACATATCAAAAAAGAGAAACAGTCAGCCATCAGGACATAAAATCTAAAACAATTTACAAAGAAAGAAAAAACATAATTAAGAAAAAACTAAAAATAAATATCCCTTCCAGATACTCCCCTCTCACCCTCTACAGGTGCAATCCATAACAAGAAAACATACATCCCAGTGAATGACATAGTGACTTTCAATGCATGATGCACAAAATTGCAATTTCAACAAAATATATACCAGTACTACTGACAATAAAGAGCCACAGGTATAATCTATTAAGTTTGCAGAAGCAAACAAAGCAGTTAGATGGTTTCAAAGGGAGGCTATCTACCTCTCTACCGCTAAAGCCTGTAATATTTCTTTATGCAATTCCCTCCATGTCAATATATCAGAGTCCGTCCAATGGAGAAGCACCACTGCTTTTGCTGCAAAAGAAATTAATGCTACGTATGCCCTACTAGGGCAGGAAAATTCGATCAATAAAAACCCAAAAGGGAAATCTCAGGAGTGAAAAATTATGATAATTCTAACAAATGGTTGAGATGACTTCATATTGCAGCCCATAATTGAACTACTTCATTACATTCCCACAATACAGTTTACACCCAAAGGTACAGTACACGTCACATTAAACTGTTCCATTAACTCACTGGTGTAGCATTTTTTTTGTGTGTGATGCTACTGCAGTGGCAACTTGAACTGTTGAAACTTTTAATTGTTTTCCAACCATCCTTCACTGCCTATTCAACTCACTTGTATCTGTTTAGTGAAATGGCAGTAGCTGTTTTGCTGTGTGTATGCAATGCATTTTCATGGTGTTGTTTATAAATATCACAGCATTCCTTAAGAGCATTGTTCATAAATATCACAACATTCCTTAAGAGCATTGTTTATAAATATTCACAGCATTCCTTAAGAGTTGTTTAGTCTGCCTTCTGAAATGAAACTCATAAGCACACAGCTAAAAATAAAGCTTATAGTACATTACAGCTAGTTGCAAACCAATACTAACCTTTTACTAATTCATTGAATTAAACACTGCACACATTAGGAAACTCATTGAAAAATACTACACCAGTGAGTTGAGGGAACAGTTTAATGTGACTTGTTCTGTACCTTCCTCCAGTCTACACCAGGAGCAAGTTGAATATAAAGATTTACTCATCTGCTTCAGTATAAAATATGTAAAAAATAGTTTGCAATATTTTATAGATACATAGATACATAGACAGTGTTGGCAGATAAGGGCCTATGGCCCACCCAGTCTGCCCATTTGAGCTTGCAAGTTCAGTTTGTTTTCCTAGAAGTCTGTTGCCCCTTACCCCTGACCTCTAGAATTCCTTTATGTCTATCCCATGCATTCTTAAATCCCATGATTGTGCTGCATCATCCGGTGTCTGTCCTGCTTAATATACTGATGTAAATGTCTTCACAAGGTCTGCCATACTGAAACATCCCAGTGAAGGTCTAAAGTACACTACCAATAACAAATACCAGAGGGAGCATGAAGATCATTGCACTGTAGTTCTTTATAAAGACCAGCAATAGGGTGTGGTTGTAAAACAGTAGTTATCAGTTGAGTCAAAACATCTCCCCCCAACCAGTCCCAGTGAGCAGGTCCCATATCGGTGGCTACAGCATGAGTCAATTGAAAATCTTTAAATATATAGGAGTTCAGTAAGGATAGTGTTTCCTGTAACAAAACAAATTTTATTTATTTAGTTTTTGTTGACCGGGTAAGTGCACTAGACAAATCCTGCCTATTTTCAGGCATGACCCAGGGGAAGGGGGATGCAGATGAATGCCAACTGACCTTGAACCAGATTAAGCTGTTTCTGGTATTTTTGTGAATGAGGGAAATTTGGCCAAGACACTGGGGAAATTCCCCTACTCTTTTCGATAAGTGCCATGTGATCTTTAACATCCACCGGAACTACCACCAATACAGGCAGATGAGACCTTCATTTAATGTCTCATCCAAAAGACGGCACCTCAGAAGTGCAGGACCCCTCTCATGCTGCACTACAGTGTCAGTACTGGGATATTAACCCAAGTGCCAGATGTGGGAACTGAACCCACAGCCCTCTGATCTCCCAGCCTCAGAGGCAAGTGTGCTACTTACTGAGCCACTGACACTGTATGGAAGAATGGTATCCCCATCCATAAGGGCTGCTACAGAAGAAAATGGAAATTGTGGCTAAAAAGTAGGAGATATAGGGTGCTTATTTATACAAAAGTTAAGATTGCCCAAAACAGGTTGGAAAATATCTTTATACCAATCCAACCATAAATAAGAACTTAACTGTAAATGATCCCTCAAGGACCAGAAAGTTGGAGTAATTTTAAGCAGAGGGGGCAGCTTAGAAATTTTAAGGCATAATAAACATCACAACTGAAGTCCATAATGACTACACAAATCTTGTTCGATCTTTAACTATAACAGGGCATAACTTTAAACTGAAGAGTTATTGGGTCTCGCCCTCATAAAAGATATTTGCTATACTGTAATGCATAGTTATGTAAGTACACATTAGGGAGATGGAGAGCTCCCATTTGATGCAGAGCTGTTAAACACCTAATTTAACTAACTAATGTAAAACATTGTACATTCTCATTTGTATGTATTGTATGTGTAGTATACAACTGTAATACTCTAATACTTTATTGTATATATTTTGTAAAAACTCCTGTATTTTCTTTTACCTTTTGCTATGCAGTCAACTCTGTAAACTTGTTACAGTCCCCCCCCACCAATATAAATGTCTTCACAAGGTCCGCCATTTCGAAATGTCCCAGTGAAGGTCTAAAGTAGACTGCCAATAATAACAAATACCAGAGGGAGCATGAAGATCATTATACTATAGATTTTCGTAAAAAAACAGCAATAGGATGTGATTGCAAAGCATTAGTTATCAGCTGATTCAAAACATCTCCCCCAACGAGAACCAGTGAGCAGATCCCATATCAGTGGCTACAGCATGACTCAATTGAAAATCTTTAAATATATAGGAGTTCTGTAAGGACAGTATTTGCTGTAACAAAACAAATAGAAGGATGGTATCCCCATCCATAAGGGCTGCTACAGAACAAAACAGAAATTGTGGCTAAAAAGTAGGAGAAATAGGGTGCTCATTCATACAAAAGTTAAAATTGCCCAGAATAGGTTGGGAAATATCTTTATACCAATCCAACCATAAATAAGAACTTAACTGCAAATGATTCCTCAAGGACCAGAACATTGAAGTAATTTTAAGCAGAAGGGGCAGCTTAGAAGGTTTAAGGTGTAATAAACCAAACAACTGATTCCCATAACGACTACATAAATAATGTTCAATCTTTAACCATAATGGGGCGTAACTTTGAACTGAAGAGTTATCGGGTCTCGCCCTCATGAAAGATATTTGCTATACTGCAATGTTCAATTATATAAGTACAGATTAGGGAGATGGAGACCTCCCATTTGATGCAGAGATGTTAACTACCTAATGTAACTAACTGATGTAAAACATTGTACATTCTCATTTGTATTTATTGTATATGTGGCATACAATTGTAATACTCTTATACCTTATTGTATATATTTTGTAAAAACTCCTGTATTTTCTTGTACCTTTTGCTATGCAGTCAACTCCGTATACTTGTTACATTTTCTCCATCCTTCACCCCCCGGGTTGCAGCTTGAAACAAGCCCCAGCTCATTGTGCCTTTCCCGGTTACCACATTTTTAATAAATAAATAAATTTCTTGAAACAAGAGTAACTGACATTTTGTCCCCACCAAAGAAAGTCAGTCAGCAATGCCTGAAATCTTGCAAACCATGTATTAAATAAGAACATATTCAACATACCTAAAGGGTACAATAATCACAGCAAAATATTCATCTAAATAACATGCGCCCATCCTAAAAGGGATAATGGGAGAACTGACCAGCGTCATAAGTCTAATTTTATAATGTTTACTAGGGGTTCCAAATTAAATTTACCAAGGACAGTTAAAGATCTAGATATATACAGTACTAGGTTTACTAGGTTTAGTATGGAAAAAAAAGAAGGCCGTGGCCCATCATGATTTTTCCCACACACAATGTGGGCTAATAGGAGTAAGAATGATTCAATTTAAGCCAAGTATCAAAGTATTTCTTAAAAGTGTCAAAGTTTCTGATATCAACTAGTTCTTGTGGCAATAAGTTCCAGAGTCTAGATGCACGTATTATTTCTTTTGTTTGAATTTGCTTTCTTAAGTATTATCTACTTGTTGTGTGACCTAAGTGTTCTTTTACTAATGGAGCTAGAAAGACCACACTGAGCTGACAATTCGGGGGATTGTAATACTTTGTGAATGAATAAGACATCCCCCCTACAATGCCTAGTTTGGAGGGTTTGGAGGCCTGTCACCTTTAACCTCTCAGTGTATGTCTTGTTGATCAAGCCAGAGACCATCTTTGTAGCTCTTTACTGAACCTGCTCCAATTGAGCTATGTCACCTGCTAGGTAGGGGCTCCAGAATGGTGATCCATAATCTAGGTGGGGCCTAATATGGGATATGTATAGAGGAATAAGACATTGTTTAGTTCTCATAACAAATGAGCATTTAATTTGGCTCAGAAATGAGTGTGCTACTTTGGTGGCTTTTGAACAATGATCGTGTGATGAGTTTAATATTAAAAAGAATTCCCAGGTCTTTTTCTGTTGTTGATGATTTTAATGTGATATTGTTTATTTTATATGTATTTTTTTTGGTTTTTGCTACAAAAATGGAGAACAACACATTTGTCAGTTTTGAATTCTATTGAGGTTGTCATTGCCCACTGTTCAATGTTATGTAAATTGGAAACTAGACTTTTTAGATTGTCAGCTGTGTCCACATAACCACCAAGTTTTGAATCATCAGCAAATTTGGAAAGCAAATTTAGAGACGAGATTTTCATATCACTGATGTATAGGTTAAACAATATATCTCCCAAGACAGAGCCCTGAGGCACACCACTGCTAACTAGACACTGATTTGAAATTAGTTGTTAAAGTTCACCCTTTGTGTTCTGTTAGACAACCAGCTCTTTGTCCAATTTGTATAGCAGAATGAAAACCCAAAGGATTCCAATTTGGAAGCCAACCTCTTATGTGGTACTTTATCAAATGCTTTACTGAAGTCTAAAAGAATAACATCAGATGGAACACTGTTATCTAAACCTATATTTATGTTATTGTAAAAAGTCACTAGATTAGTAGTGCATGAATACCCAGTTTTGAACCCATGTTGTGACTTATCAACCAACTTAAGCAATCCCATTTCCCTTTCAATAAATGGTTTGACAATCTTCTCCATGGTCTTGCAGACAGCAGATGTGAGGCTTATTGGATGATAGTTTTGGACATTAGCTTTACTGCCCTTTTTATGGATGGGTGTTACTATTGTTGTTAGCCAATCTAGGGGAATTTGTCCAGTTTCAAGGGATTTACTGAACATTATTTTTAAGGGAACTACTATTGCCTCAGCTGTTTCTAATAAAAATCTTGATGTGATGTTGTCTGGACCTGGGCTAGATTTTTTTTTTAATGGTATGTAAGGCAGTCAAAATAATTTTTTCTGAAATAATGTAGTTGTAGAATTTATGGGCTGATCCTGAGAACTTGGGGTTGGGGTATCTTTAGGGAAGAACACAAAAGCAAATAGGTATTGAATATGTTAGCAGTGTCTAAATCTGAACTAATGATATTATTATTGTGAACAATAGCTCCAACCTTCCTGATGTTACCCTTTTTACTGTTCAGGTAAGAATACAGTGTTTTCTGAGAATCCTTAGTATGAGCTCTTTTGAATTCTAGTGTAACCCCCTTGTTACCCGGGGTTACTAGAATCCCAGTAAGACCTAGTGGTAGGCAGGGAAGGCAGCTTGTGTAACTCCAGTTAAATGTTTTTCACACTGTCTCACTCTGTTCTCAGTCACAGCTGAGACTTGAGAGATGACATCACCATAGAACTGTCGCAGCTGCATAAGCCACATTGGAATCTGCAGCTCAGGGAGTGAGTTTAGAACTTTGGGAGTTTTCAGAGAGAGTTTCTGTTTACCTTTTGTTGGAGAAGGAGGTTTTTCCTGTTTACCTTTTGAAAGTGGTAGAGACCGCTGTCCAGGTCTCAATGCCCCCTCCCTCCGGGGGATGAAAGAAAAGTCCCTCTGGGATTCCAAGGGCAATCCCCTATTTTCACTATGGAAGAAAGCTGCCTGTTTTCAGTTCTGTTCTTGTATAACAGTAAAAGAAGTGGTACTTCACCTGTGGGGCACCTGCAACGAATGGGTGAGTGTTTTGCCCCATATGAAGGGGCAAACCAATTGTTTCATCAGTTTGGAAATATAAAGGAAGTTGGAATGTGGACTGCTATTTGGGAGGACAATTTCAACTAGGACAAACAAATAGAGCAGTCAAAAAGTCTAAAGTTTTAATGGATTTCAAGTAATGCTGTAGAGGGGGTGCTTCAGGTAATCCACCGTTTAATCTACATTTTCAAAGTTTTAAGTTTATGTTTGTCCAGAGAAATGGCTGGGTATGGGCTGTGAGAGCTGGAGGTGGGAACACCCCCCATCTTTAGTGACCAGGTCCACCTCTACTGATTTCTTCTGTGATTTTCTACTTGCCTCATGCCCCCGGCCAGTGATGAGGTGGGTACCCAGACGTGGGTCACAACTTGAAAATCTCTCTAGGATTCGCAGACTCTATGTGGTGTGGGGAGCCACAGGATGGGAAATATTCTCCTTGTTTGATAGGAGTCAAATGGAAGTAAGAAATCAAATCTCTAGGAGTCGCAGACTCTAAGTGGTGTGGGGAGCCACAGCTTGGGAAAATATACTCCTTGTGTGATGGGAGTCTCTCCAAGTAAAGTTTGGGTTCATTCTCAAATGGACCATCAGTCAAGTGGTCGGCAGGGGAGCCGGGCCAGTCGGGCTGTGTATCCAAAGCGCATGCAAGTCCGGGCTGAGTGCCTGGTGGGTCCAGAGCCAGACAATAGTAAAAATGTGTTCATTCTTCAAATGGACCGCCTTTAGTCTCTATCTGCATATACAGTGAACGTAGCCTCTTGGGGGACCATGCAATGCTTTGTCATGTGTCAGCTAGTTTTGAATAAAGCCACACTGAAAAATCCCAATCCTGGTTCTGGATATTACAGTTATTGCTTCCTGTAGTTGGATTTACTTGGGTGCCCCTGTGCAGAGTAGCCAAACCTAGGTCTCTTGTGCCAGGTAACCTCATCCTCCCCGAACCCAGGTCCCCACCAGGTATTGCTGCCAACGCCTACAGCATGCCACCTGTAGTTTTAGTAAAAAGGCAGGGGTGAGGGGTTACACTAGATTAGTTTTAGCTTGTTTTGTGGTGTGCTTTAGCAGATGTAGCGTGTATTGGTATTTTAAATGGATGGACTTTTTATTTTGTATTTTCTTATTTTTGAGTTTTCTAAATAGTCTCAATTTTTTCTTGCTTAAGGATTTTATATTTTTGTTGAACCATCTTGGTATTCTCCCTTTGTGTAATATGTTTTAGCTAATGGGACCTATGACTTCTCTTGTTGATGAATTAATGCTTTTAGCAAAATCCAAGCATCATTTGCTGAAAGATGTCTCATTAATGTTTCCCAAGGGTAAGACAGGAGTGCTTTATTTATGTTTTTAAAGTTTGTTTTGTCATGGTTTTTATATGTAGCATATTTGTGTACACATGAATGCTCGGTCTGCAGGGAAAAAAATGGCAGAATGGTCACTGGTACCAAGAGGTGCCCATATATATATATATATATATATATATATCAGAAATAGAGTGCTCAAGGGTGTTGGAAGCTCTGGTTGGGGAAGTAATAAGCTGTGAAAGACCGTGCTCCAAGAGACAAGAGAAAAACAATTTATCTTCGCCGGTGGTGCCTAGTGAAGATATTCAAAGCCCGATTCTAGAAGAGTTACACCTGGTATAACTGCAATTGCACCAAGTAGAATGGCGCATGTGGCAACTTACACCAGCAGTTGCAACATGCGCAATTCTACATAGTGGCCTGTGACATAGTGCAGGCTGCTTGCGCCAAACAGCAGTTATGCCACATAAACCCCCTGCGACATGGCACTAGGGGGTTTATGGCAGCAGTTTTGCCCTATTCTAGGAGAGCAGCCATAGTGCCCACATCCGGATTCTACAAGAACCCCCGGAGGAGATCCAACAACATAAGTTATACAAGCATTTAGCTGGTATAATGTACAGAAGCCCCTGGGGGTCCTGTTGACCAGTCGGCTGTCCAGTGGACAGTGCACAGTTTCCCTCTCCCCTATGCCCAGCACACCCCAGCTGGGCCCCACAGGGCTACCCATATCCTCAGCCCCCTGAAACAGCCATTGGCAGAAGCCCCACAGGGCACCACTGCCATCCCCCCACCCATGCCCCAAACCTCGAGTCACCCGCCACATGTGCGGCAATAATCCAGCCCTGGTAGTCTAGTGGCCCCCCAAACTGTACATAAATAAAAAATGAATCACCACTTCCCTGGTAGACTAGTGGCCCCCCACTCTCGAACTGTACATAAATAAAGAAAGAATCCCATTTCCCTGGTAGTCTAGTTACCCCAACCCCCAAACTGTACATAAATAAAGAAAAGAATCTCCATTTCCATGGCAGTCTAATGCCTCCCTCCCCTCCTACCCAGCCATGCCTGCCAACCCAGCACTCTCCCACCCATCCCCAGCCATCGACTGGTACAGCCCACCTCTCACCTTCATGGCCAGCCACCAACTGAGTGCAGTATTTGCAGTACTGCACAGATGCATTCAGAAATAAATTTCTGAGTGCATCTCTGCAGTAGCATTAATACAGCCCTCAGTCACGATTGGCCGTGGAGGTGAGAGGTGGCTGTGCCAGTCGCTGGCTGGAGGATGGGTTGGGGGTGCTGGGTCTGGCATGGCTGGGTGGGGAGGTGGGGCCACTAGACTACCAGGGAAATTGGGATTCTTTTCTTTATTTATGTACAGTTTGGAGGGTAGAGCCACTCAGACTACCAGGAAAACCGGATTATTTTCTTATTTATGAACAGTTCAGGGGGGTGAGGGGCCACTAGACTACCAGGGAAATGGGATTCATTTTTTTTATTTTTGTACAGCTTGGGGGGGGCACTAGCTACCAGGGCAACAGGGATTCATTTATATTAATTTACAGTTGTGGGGGCAGCTAGACTACAAGGGCAATCTATCTGCTGCATTTACGGCTGGCGACTAAGGGGTTAGGGCATGGGTGGGAGGGTTGACCGTGTTGCCCTGGTGCTGTTAGGCTTGCCAGCCAGGTATGCCCAAGGCTCTGGCATACCTGGCCACATGTCGCAAGTTGCAGGACTTAGCTGCAATGACCCTGCCACCACTAGAACAGGGCACAGGGTCAATGTTGCAGGTGCAGGTGTTGCAAGTTGCATTTGGCGGCAACTTGTGCCACCCTTCTAGAGTCGGACCCTCAGTCTATACTGGGGAAATTAAAGTCACCCAGTATAACTGTGTCCCCTTTTTTAGCAAAATAAGAAATATTGTTTAGCAGATTTGAAAAAAAATCAGGGTCAGGTGAGGGGGGCCTGTAACATGTGCCATGGGATTTCTGTGGTTGTCCCATGAAGTGAACAGAAACCCAGATACTTTCTGTAGTAGTAGAGTATTGGATTTTGTGGGATTTGATGTCATCTCAAATATAAAGACAGAGCCACCCTGTCTGTTCTGTCTGTTTTTATAATAAAGTTTATAACCCTGAATGCATTTTAGTAGGGTGGATGTAATATCCCACCAAGTTTCTGAAACAGCTATGATTCCTATATTGAGGGCATGTATGATGGTGTCTAATTTGGCCATTTTGGACTGGTTTTGGGAACAAGCATTTAGTGACAACATTTTGCAATGTGCTGGAGTCCTAATATTTTTTAGAGACTTGGGATTTTTCCCATTCTCCCCTCATTCTCTAGTTTAAAAGTACATCAATTTTTTTCAGTAAGGATTTCCCAAGGAGTGAACTACCATGCCTGCTGAGATGGAGTCTGTCCCAACAATAAAGGGAAGGTCTGTCATTAAAGTCTTCCCAATGAGTAATACAGGGAATATCTTGTTTGAAGCATCATTTATGTAGCCACTGGTTAATATTTTTGATTTTGTTAGTAATAGTATCAGTGGCTCTGGGGATTGGTAACATTTCCGATAAGCTGACCATACACCCTTTGTCAGTTAATAGGTTACTTAATGCAATGATGTCTTGTTTAATATGTTCCACACTGTCTTGCAGTATATTATTGGTACGAGCATGAATAATTACCAACGGATTGCTACCTGCCTTTTGTAATTTATCTGGCAACATGACAGTGATGTCAGCAATCTTTGCACCTCTAAAACTGGAACAAGTGAGGTTCATTTTATCTGGGTTACATACTGTATGGTCAATGTGCTTAATCATTGAGTCTCAAAGTATGAGAATCTGCCTAGGTTGTGTAGTGGGGAGAGATAGTAAGCTACTAGTGGTATCTTGGTCAGGCGACAGGGGCATAGTAGATAGCGGCTTTTTTGCTGACAGATTATTGGTAACCAGTTTCATTGGGCTCTGAGATCTACAGGACTTAGGGGGGCGTCTGGTGTGTGTGTTTTTAAGGTCTGGTCAGTAAAATCATGGGTAGATGATATTGGAGTGGGGGGTAGAAAGTTGTCCTCCACCTCCAGGAGGAGAAATTTGTTGTGTAGTGTTAGTGGCGGAACATTATAAATCTGTCCTCCTCTGCAATTGGTTTTACTATTTGTAACAGTTGCCCAGTCATTGGTGATAAAATGACTATTATTTGATTCTGAAGCTGCGAATAGAGCTTCTGCCTGTAAGGTCATGGAATCAATAACATTCTTTAGGGATTCAATCTCTTCATTGTGTGGTCTCAAAATGGGCCTTGTATCCTCATTACAGGGCAATCTAGAAATGTCTTTCTGAAGGGTGTTTATTAGGAGGCATTCATCACAAATAAAGTCATTGGTATCATCCCCTGTACAGAACATTAAAAAAATGATACACATTTTAATAGGGCTTTCCATAGTTCAAAATGGCAGAGGTATGTGCTTTATACAACTGGTGGATTACTATACAAGATACACACCTCACTAACAATAGAAATGACACGTACACGTGTAGTGATAAAGGTACCTGAATTAGTGTCCTTGTGGTTGTATAGTGATCCAGTACCCCCTACGCCACAGATGCCAAACATGAAAAACATGTGCAGAAGCATGTGTCTTTGCATGCATCTTCATGTGTGATGACGCGCACTCACCCTGCTCACCGCAGGCTGAATGCATATAATGGCCTGTGATCCAGAAGTAGCTCTGAGGTCACGCTGCGAGGCAAACACAAAAAAAGTTTGCAAATGAATAAAATACAGTAACAGCAACAGCTAAAGTGCTCTAATTGTGCAGGGATATGCCCAAGATGTATTATGGCAATGAAGCAAGTCTATTGAGCAAGTAGTAGTTCGCTTGTCCTTGCCAGAAAAACTACTCGCCCTCTTCCTGTTCCTATGTGGAGCAGGGCTCAATGATATCTATGACGCTATATCTGTAAATGTTTCAGTGAATTTAATTCCCATGCCAGTCCCATAATTAATATATCTTGATTATAAACTACAGAATTTGGATCTACGGCCTTAGTTTTACTGAGATTTCATTTACAGCCCGAAATGGCTACAAAACAGGCAAAGGCAGTGGGAATCGAAGTATTACGGTGTTCAACACGTAATAAAATATTGTTCTCATATGTTGACAGTTTACATCTGGACTTCCCCCCCTTAGAAATGCTTATCACACAGTGATTATTACATAAACTCCAAATGAAGGGTTACAGATATAAGTTGAAAAGCAGAGCAGATAATGTGCATCTTTGCTGGGTTCTCCTTTGTAGATCTACTTTCTCAGGCATGATCCCGTTACACCAAACCCTTGCAGAAGGTTGGTGAAAAAGCACCCGGATCAAGCAAATAAATTCCTTTGGGATTCCAAATTCACTTAAAGTAACCAAAACATAAAGCCCATTTCTGACAGTTTTGAAAAATAAAATTAATATAAAATATTGCACTTTTTCTGAATTTTGATATTAGTCCCCATAATTACATTAGTATCTATATAAGTGTAATACCAATAAACATTCATCGTATGCCTTAAATTGTGTGTCAAACATTCTAGTCTCCCCCCAGCAGTAACAATTCTTCCTTGCTTTTGCAGGTATTGCTTGCAAAAATACTAATCATACTGTAACATCTATCATTGTAACTTCTATGATGCTGCAAGAGAGACTATAGTAGTTGACATAAGATAAAGTAATATGTTTGAGGGATTACAAGGAAGTATACACTTTGAAATCAAAAATAAATAGTAGTTCAGCTTATTAAAACACAATTGCCACCTACATCAGCAATAAATAGTAGTTCAGCTTATTAAAACACAATTGCCACCTACCTCAAAGGAGGGGTTGAAGTTCAGCACATTATAATAAAACAATTTCACGTTACACATAATGGGCCCAGTTCAGGAACAGGCTTAGAGCGATGCAAGTAGCTTGCATTTGTGGGTTGGTCACAAGGGTCAACATGTAGTGATCAATGCAGCAACTGCAATTCACAAAGGGTGCCAGCCGTAAACCTCTGACACAAGTTCCTTGCATCAGCCACACCAAGTTAGTCCAGCTCCCATGGTTTAACAGTCTGCCAGTGGGGGACCCCATTTATGGGCTTGTTCAAAAGCTTTGGCATAAACTACCATACAAAGAAGTACATTGATGCATCAAGTGCAGTTATGGAAGATACATTTGGCTCAGTTGCACCAAAGATCAGGGTTGACACAGGGCTTGATGCAAGCCCTGCATCATCCTTCTTGAATCAAGCCCCATAACTCCACTATAATATAATTTATACATTACACATAGAAAAACTCTTTCTAATACATACTGTACCTAAGTGTAATTGAACAGAGAAAAGTTCATAAGATTAACAGAACATTGCCCTACACTATGATAACATTTTTTTACCAGTAAATAATCACAATACACAATATCATTTTAATGACATCCCTTGCACACTTCACTTCATTGTTCTAAGAACCTCATATAAAAAGGTTCCTTATACTTCTTGGTTCTAAAAATAGATTTTTACCATCTAGCCTGCTTTTCTAAATCATACACCAAATCCTCCTTTGGTGGCAACAAAGAGTATATATTATTGTTTGGGTCACATATTTCTGAAAAATAGTTTTCTTTGCAAATTCTTCTCTCCCTAAACTTAGTGTCTCCAGTTTACATCTCTTTAAAGCCTCATCATATAGGACCTCAAACCCCAAAATTATGCATAGGTCTCTTTTTATGTTTGTTTGCACATGCACAAAGCAAACATATTGTTACAGACTGCAAGGGCTCAGCAGTGACAGCCCAATGATCAGAGAAGTTGATCGTGACTGTGTTCTCTGCTTACAGGGCAGAAACTTTGTGTATTTGAAAGGAGCAAGCCACTCCTATCACAGAACGTCTTGATCCTTTCATCTGCATGTCGCCACTCAGCAAGCAGGTGAGCAGCATTACAATCTAACCAATCTGGACTAACCCCTCTTACAGCTATGCAGAAAGAATAAGATGCACAAGAATAAACTTCCTCCACCTGCCAAGTATCCCACCCACATCCTGATTCTACCCCATTTCATGTGCATAGAAAAATATACCCCCCCCCCACTTCCACGTATCCTGCCCACTTTCTAATTCTTCCCCTGGTGCAATATCCATAAAAAATAAAACACCCTCCCACTATATAGTATTCTGACCACCTCCTGATCATTCCCCCATCTGTAAAAATAAAACATTCTCCCACTGCCAACTATCCCAATAACCTCCTGATCTTCCCCTAGTGCTCTGTTCTTAAAAATAAACACTCTGGGGTACCTTAGGGATCAGTCCTGGGGCCAGTCCTCTTCCATATCTTCATCAGTGACATTGCAGATGGACTGGGAGGGTAAGGTTTGTCTGTTTATGGATGATACCAAGATCTGCAACAGAGTAGATGATCCAGATGGGGTGGGCAGAATGAGAAGAGATCTGGATAAATTACCAAAATGATCAGAAGGGTGGCAACTGGAGTTTAATGCAAAGAAGTGCAGGATCATGCACGTAGGGAAGATAAACCCTGAAGCCACCTTTTGGCTGGGAGGGGAGTTGCTGGAAGTCACAAGGGAAGAAAGAGACTTGGGTGTCATCATCACCAATGACCCGAAATCATCCAAGCAGACCACTAAAGCAGTAGGTAAGGCTAGAGGGATATTAGGGTGTATTAGTAGGGGTATCACAAATTGGAAGAGGGAGGTAATAATCCCTCTTTGCAAGACACTGGTTAGGCCCCATCTGGAGTACTGTGTGCAGTACTGGATGCCACACCTTCACAAGGACATTAACCAAATTGAGGCAGTCCAGAGAAGGGCAACCAGAATGGTGCAGGGACTGCATCAGAAGACATATGAGGACAGATTAATGGAGCTCAGTATGTATATCCTAGAACAAAGGAGGGAGAGAGGTGATATGATCAAAACATTCAGACACCTTTAGGGCATTAATAAGGTGAAAGAGTCTAACATGTATCAATACAAGAAAAATAGCAGGACAAGAGGACGCAGCATGAGATTAGAGGGAGACTTATTAAGGGATAATGTGAGGAAGTTATTTTTCACAGAAAGGGTGGTGGATG
Organism: Neoceratodus forsteri; assembly: GCA_016271365.2. Lineage (NCBI taxonomy): Eukaryota > Metazoa > Chordata > Ceratodontiformes > Ceratodontidae > Neoceratodus > Neoceratodus forsteri. The sequence continues at coordinate 768,499,515 of CM057449.1, read as the reverse complement.
CATGGAACAGTCTACCTCAGGAAGTGGTGGATATGAATACACTGCAGGGCTTCAAACAGGCATGGGTTAGGCATAATGGAGCAAAACAAATGAGTATGAATAGCTAGGCCATTAACAGAGCAAAGGCTGATGACACATTCATAAGGAAGAAAAAGAAATGGGCAGACTGGATGGACCTTGCTGTCCTTATCTGCCATCAACTTCTATGTTTCTATGTTTCTATGTACCCTCCCATTACCAATTTTCCCACCCACCCATCAATCCTACCTTGTGTCCCATCCATGAAAATAGAATGTCCTCCAACTGCCAAGTATCCAGCCCACCTCCTGATCCTTCTCTGTCATCCCTCCACAGACAAAAACACCCTCCCACTGACAAGTATCCTTCCCACCTCCTGATCCTTCTCCTGTGCCCTGTTCATTTTAATTTTTTATTTATTTATTGAAATCTAGGATTACAACCTTTGAGCTACAAGCACATTTACAAAGGTTTCACATCAGGCATAAAGGTTCATAAACATCTAAAATGAGAAAATGATCTTGTGATGACTTCTGCCTCATGCCCCCACCCCACCACCAAATTCATATCTCGGCACACACCACTCCTCCAACATCGCCCCATCTTATTCTTGCCTATCCAGTCCAGCACTGTTCCTTTCTGAGTGCCCTGCTTCCTCTGAGCTCCACCAGGAACTGACTGAAAACAATGTAACTTTTGTTAATGGTTTTTTAATGTATTTCAAACTTTTACTCATAACTGTTTAATTTTCTTTCTTTTTTCACCCCAGATTTTTACCATGGCCTTTTTTAACCCTACTTGCGGAAGGGCTGGAGGGGAAGATTTGCCTATTCAAAGACAACACAATGATCTGCAACAGGGTGGACACTCTGGACGGGGTGGAGAAAATGCAGAGGGACCTTGAAAAGCTGGAAAAAAATAATACACAGAGTGGCAACTGAGGTTCAGTGCAAAGAAGTGAAAGGTCATGCACCTGGGACACAGAAACCCAGGAGAGAGCTACAGGATGGCAGGAGAGCTGCTATCTGTCACTGGGGAAGAAAAAGATCTGGGGGTGATCATCTCAGTTGACCTAAAGGTGGCCACATAGAGCAAAAAGGCTGTAATGAGGGCCAGTGGAATGTTGGGGGTGCATAGGAAGGGGTATCACTAGCAGAAGATGAGAAATGATGATACCACTATACACTAGTGAGGCCTCATCTGGAATACAGTATACAGTTTAGGAGGCTGCATCTTTGAAAGGACATCAACAGGGTGGAGGCAGTTCCAAGAAGGGTGACAAAGATGATACAGGACTTGCAAAACAGGAAATATGAGGAGAGAATGTACACTTAAAGAGCGGAGGAAGTGGGGAGACATGATTGAAGTCTTCAGGTATCTTCAGGGCATAAACAAGGTGCAAGTGGGCAACATCTTTCAGTACAAGTTCAAGTTGGTTTATTGTTGTTTGATTATAAATCATTACAACACTATCTAAAAATGAAAACAGACATAAATTCCATAAAAATTACATACAGAAATAATTACTACATAGACAAATACAATTTTCCATGGCTTGAATAAATAAGTAGATAAAATATTTCCATAATAATATTTAGGTCAGTAATTTCATTGTAGAGTTTAAGCAACTGAAAACTGCACACTTCAGCTTTATTTCTAAGCATTTTTAAACATGCTCTGTCAAATTGCCTTGAATTGACTGAAAAAATGCCCATAGCTTCAGATTGTTCAAAGAGAGGTTAAAACCATAAGTAACATGCTGTGCATTAGGTGACAGTTTCCTCACTCAGTGGTCCAGCAGCCCTCTAGTGGAAGCAAAATCCAATCCCAGATAACAGGCTGAACAGACCCAGAATAGGATTACTACATCAACTCTGTCAAAATCCATTGAGAGACCTTTACCACTGGTTCCAATGTGGGCCAATCTGTGCTACCATTCAGTAATTGCTCCTGTGAGGCTAATTGGACTAAGGGCCCCTGAGTTTTACTACTCAGGGCTCATCTGTCTGCCCAGGTGTGCAACCATTCCAAACTGAGATGCATCTTGGGATCTTTATTAATATCCTGGTTAAGTCTGATTAGGTCTTGACATTCCATGTTTCATCCTAGACTCATCAGTGAGCCAAATCCAAAGTCTGGATTCCTCATCCACTCCCAGGACTACAAAATCCACCATCTTGAGGTACTATGTGTCTATGTCACCATTTATATCTTAGGGGCATTCACATAGCAATTATCACCTCTATAATAAGCTTGATCGTACGTACTCCAACTTGTTCACAAGTAGTGCATTTTAACTCACAGCAATTATCCTTATGACTTCCCAATAAATTCTAATATAAAATAGCCATGGTTAGATTCTAAAAAAACTATTGAATTATATCATAAAGACAGACATATCAAAATCCCAATTAAAACACAAATAACAGACACAACTCATGTAGGGGGCATATATTACCTAATAAAAACTTGTTACTACAGTATCTCTTTAAGAGAGTCTATTTATATCTTATATAATATTTATCAAATCGATTTAAATTAAATTTCAGCTAAGCAGAATAGTCGCTCCATTGGGATGTCATTTAACTCATTTAGGTTGTTCCCCTTGTCTATGTAACATATAAAAGAGACAAGCACATGGTATATTTAGAAGGAAAGGGGAACTTCCCTCAAAGTAACCTGCTGTTATTCAAAGAGTGGAACAACATCACATTAATTATTTAGCTAAATATTAGTGTAGGAGAGAAACATAACATCCATATCTGTAGCATATATCTCCAGTAAATGTACACCAGAATTATTCAACATGCTAGTATCCGATTTAACACATCACACTACAAATAAAGTCTTTGAGTCTCAGAACTAAAACAGTTGTAATCTGCAATAAGATTTTGTTGAGCTTATCATTTATGTAAAAGCCTTGTTAAAACATTCAGTACATGAGGTCCATAATGAAGCTGAAGCTGTTTTTTATGCTCAGTGGAGCAGGATTTATATAAGTAAGACATTATATTTGAGGTCACATTTTAAAGTAATACCTGTCATTTGTAGAGTTCCACACAGGACTCAAGACGGTCTTTCCGGCATTCATACTTTTAAAATGCTGAAGTCACTTAAAGATATTGATCACAGTTGCAAATAAACATTGTACCTTGCTAATCATCACATCTCCATAATGTAGCACAGGAGCTAAACTATAAAGTTATACCTCCAGAGTCCCATTCTTCTGAGTATACAATTCCACCTAAGAAATAAAACAAAATGCTCCACTGAGCATAGTAATTTCTTTGGCATCTAAAGCAAAGACCCTCCAGCCCCAGGCAAAGTTGTCATACCTATTAAAATAATGATAGGCACCTTCATGCACTCACAGTACAATTACCATTCTAAATGGCTAGATTTCCATCTCTCTGTCCTTCGGTCTGTCTCTCCATGCTGTTGGGCATCATTCTGCAGCTTTGTGCACCACTTTCAGGCAGGTTCCCCAGCCACTCTGTCTAACTTGGGGAAGTGCTGAAAAATTACCAGTTTGTCTCCTTACTGCACCTTGCCTCGTGGACTTTGAACAAATAGCACTCCAGTAACAAGAATGCTGATAAGGCTTCTGACACTCCATCTAGTCCGTATGGAAAGAAACAGGATGCCCAGCTAAAATAAGGATGACTAGCTAAAAAACTCAGCTACTGGGGGGGGGGCACATAAATTCATTGAAAACTCAGCATGAAAAATAAAATGTTTCCTCTCAGTAACAAAGCAAAGCTGCCAGGAGCGGAGCAGCAGTGCAGCCATCTTGCTGCCCTTCCCCTCTTGGATGACCTCGATTGGGGCACTAAAACCTTGTTACTGTTCCATCTTTTGGTACAGGAAATGTACTAGAATGAGGGGCATTATATGAGATTGGAAGGAGGCCGGATAAGGGAAAATGTGAGGAAGTTTTTCTTCGCAGAAAGGTTGGTGGATGCATGGAATAAACTGCCCCAAGAGGTGGTGGGGACAAGCACAGTGGGAGGATTCAAACTTGCATGGGAGAGGCACAAGGGATCCCTAGAGGTGGGAAGGATGGGATAAAACTGATGACCAAGTAGCATCAGAGGCCGCTAATAGAGGGAGGGTATAAGGGCAGACTAGATGGGCTTAGTGGTCCTTATCTGCCATCAATTACTATGTTACTATGTTACCTCATGAACCATGCAGGTGACATTTTTTAAATCCCTCTGAAAAGTGTATTTGCTGTTGCTCCATCACATCATGTTGTGTATGGGATTTTAAAAATGTCATGTCTTGCTCATTAGGTGGTGTTATAAAAAGACAGTTTTGCAAATCTGAGGTAAAAATCTCAAAAAGAATGTACATTATGATGCAACATTGAAATTCTTCATCTTTTAGCCATGACTGCATCATTTATCCAGATTTTAACCCCAGATTTTCAAAAGTCATTTTTTTACCCCGCGTAATGAACATGGGTGAGATATTTAAAGGGGTTGAGCATGGCGCAACAGTGTTGCACCATGCGCAACCCACTGATGCACCTCGGCGTGATATTCAAAGGGGAATGTTGCACTGCACAAATCTCAATGCGCTGGGGTGCACCAGTAATGTATGCAGTGCAAGTGCAGGGGGCGTGTCCATGCATATGCAGCACATCCCGATATTCAGCCTGGGATGTGCGGCGCATATGCAGGCACAAACCCGCCTTGTGCTGCACAGGGGGGTGCAAAGATCCACCCATAAAAGGCAGGAGCAAGCTGAGGGACACCCACAGGTGGTCTGAAATATTGCTGTGCGCAACATGGCAGCCACCTGCTGTGGGTGGCCACCCAAACCTCCTGGGACACATTCAGGGCGTCGTGCCCCCCTCCCGATCATGAGCGTAATACACTTATATCCCTGGTAGTCCGGTGGACACTGCCACATTGCCTGATTGTGGGCTTATGTGAAATATTAATACCCTGGTGATCTAGTGAACCTGCTTCCCTGCCCGATCATGGGCTGTAGGTACAAATATATTCCTTGGTGGTCCAGTGGACCTGAACCCCTGCACAATCATGGGCAAATACAATAATTCCCTGGTGGTCCAGTGTACCCGATCCCCAGCCCTATCATGGGCTTTAGTCATCAATATAATCCCTGTTGGGTTGTTGGGTCAGTGGTACCCCCCTCCCAACCTGCCCACTCAGGCACTCTGGCACACCATCAAGCTCAGCCCCCGGTCAGTGGCAGGTGGCAGCTCCCTACCCGCAAGCTGCCCGGCAGCCCGCTGACTGACAGCGAATGAAATGTGAATGAACCATTCACATTTCAGGACTGTGTAATACAGTACGGTCTGCACGCCCATTGGCCCACAGAGGGGACCAATGGGCATACAGCCGTACTGTACACTGTCAGTCGTTGGGCAGCTGGGTGGCTTGCAGGTGGGCAGCTGCTGCACGCTGCTGACCGGGGGGAGTGGGTTGGTGGGTCTGAGTGGGCAGGTGGGAAGGGGGTACCACTGGACCAACAGGGATTATATTGATGACTAAAGCCCATGATCAGGCTGGGGATTGGGTCCAGTGGGCCACCTGGGAATTATATTCTTTATTTTCACGCAATTGGGCAGGGGTTCAGGTCTACTGGACCACCAGGGAATTATATTTCACATAAGCCCACGATCGGGCTTTGTGGGAGGGTCCACCGGATCACCAGGGATATGTTTACCTTATGTCTGTGATCAGGCGATGGGGCAAGGTCCACTGAACCACCAGGGAATTTACATATAACTACAGCCCCCGATTGGGCATTGGGGTGCTTTGCTGCCGAGGGGCAGGGGGCGTCGGTCCCCAACAGCTGCAGCCTAGCAGGGTGCCAGGCACAAGTCACCGGGGATTGGTGCACCTGCATGCAAATGAGGCCATAATAACATGCAAAGGGCCCCATTTGCACCTTGCATGCATAATGGCCTCATTTGCATGCCCAGCTCTGAATATCATGGTTCATGCACCTAGTGCACCCACACTTGCACTGGTGCATCCCCCTGTTCCTCACTTGCCACTTGCGCTGATGCAGTTCCACTGCACTGTGCACAGTGCAGGCGGCTCCAGTACCATAGTCAACAGTGTTGAGCCATGGTCCAGCACAGTTGAATATTGCTCAGACCTTGCCCTGGCACATCCCAGTTGTACTGCACCCAGGCTTGCGCCCCTGCCTGGCGCATTCTGAATATCCCACCCAAGGTATATGCAGTTTTTCAAATCCACTCTAAAACATGTTTTCTGAGTCACTCCACAAAATCACATTTTGGATGGGATTTAAAAAGTTTCACTTGTCTTAGTCATGAGGTGGGGTAATAACAAGGCTGTTGAAAATCTGGGGTCAGAATCTTAAAAAAACAACAAGGTTATGAAGCAACGTTGAAATTTTTAATTTTTTTGATAAGTTTTCTATTTCTCTAGATTCTGTTCCTAACTTTTCAACATAGCTTTATTGTACCCAACCTCATGAACAAGGCAGGTGTAATTTTTTTAATCCTCTCCAAAATATGTTTTTTGCAGTCACTCTGAGAAATTATCTTTCACATAGGTTTTACAAAGTTTCACTTGTCTTGGTCATAAAGTGGGGTAATAAAAAGACTATGTTGAAAATCTGGGGTCAGAATCTTAAAAAAAACAAGAAGGTTATGAAGCAACGTTAAAATTGTTATTTTTTTTTCATAACTTTCCTATTTCTCTAGATTTTATCCCTAAATTTTCCACATTGCTTTATTGTACCCAACCTCATGACCAAGGTAGGTGAAATTTTTTAAATCACCTCCAAAATATGTTTTTTGCAATCACTCTGCGAAGTCACCTTTCACACAGGTTTTAAAAAAATTTCACTTGTCTTGGTCATAAAGTGGGATCATAAGAAGACTACATTAAAAACTTGGAGCCAGAATCTTAAAAAGATAACATAGCCATGAAAGAATGTTGAAATTCTTTAATATTTACTTCTAGGTTTTTTATTTCACCAGACTGTGACCCACCATTTTCAACATAGCCATTTTTGCATCCCACATTTTGAACACGAAATGTTTCATTTTTCAAATTATGCCCAGATCATCTTTTAACACATGTTACAAAATTACATTTTTGGACAGGATTTTATAAATGAAATGTGTCCATGTCATAAGCTGGTGTAAAGAAAAGACTATGTTGAACATTTGTGGTCAAAACCGAAAACAGAACAACAAAATAATACAAACAAACGTTGACAATTTTCAATGTTTACTCATAACTTTGCAACATTTTTAATTTTTTAACCCACATTTTCAAAATATTCATGTTTTTCACTCCTGTAGAATGAACATGGCAGGTGCCATTGTCAAATTCTTATTCAATACCTGTTTTTGTGGTCATTTCCCAAAACTATTTTTTGGGTCGCATTTCATAAATGACACCTATCATGTTCATAAGCTGGGGCAAAAAAGAAAGTTTTTTTGAAAATTCAGGCTCACAATCTAAGAAAATGACAACATTATGTGTGAGCATCTTCATTTACAAGCATGACAATTTCACTATTATAATTATTGTTATTACTTTGTTAATTGTTGACTCCACATTGTCAGTGAAAGCAAGCACAATTTCAACATTCACAAATGCTTGATTGTATTCCTTCTAACTCCTTGCTCTCTATTTCTGTTCAGTCAATCAATCAATCAATCAATCAAAATCTTTATTTAACCAGGCGGGCACCATTGAGCAGATCTCATTTTCTAGGTGAACCTGAGGTAAGGTAAAACTACAGAAGGATACAACAGGATTGCAAGTGCTGCCAACATGGCAGTATACATTAGGACAGATGTGAACAGGATTTGCACAGAGCTAACATACACAAAAAATACTAAGTATACAAAGCTATGGTAACGTAAGAGAAATGTAAAAGTTGGCCGTTGATCATTGAAAAGTTGAAAGTTAAACCACCATCCCATACTAGGTATCCATATTCAAGTATTGGTCTGATAGCAGTACAATAATAATATACCAAGACTTCTTGGTTAGACCCTGCCCTTTTCAATATAGTCAAACAATAACATTTTGAGTTTCCTTTTTTTTTATTTCCTCTGTTTGTTCTTTCCACTCAAAATTATGTTGAACTATTTTTTTTATAATTTTTCTTTTTATTTTCATTACAGATAAAGTGTAGTTACAAGTACATGCATACATTCACTTAGAATACAGTTTTATAGGACATGTTCTTTACATGTGTTGAGCCCTATGCACCATTAGGGCATAGGTAAGTGTGACATGCATGTACCCCACCCACGTAGCTGCACACCTGTGGACAGGTGCACATCAGCGGCATTCATGATCACTGGCCACCTGTCCGTGGGCCCACCCCTGGCATGCAGGACTTCACAGGGTGGCCGGGGTGGGGTTGCAGGACCATCTGGGGATCCAGTCAGATGCCCAGCCAGGGTCCCTCACTGGATCTCCTGCGTGGTGAGTTGTGCAGAGGCTGCGATCCCCATGGAAGTCTGGTGGCTGGAAGCTGCAGGGGTGAGTGGAGGGTATGCCACTGGCTTGTCTGTGATGGAGCACCAACATGGTGTGCCTGGAGATGACAGCAGGTTGGGAGTCACTGTGGCTATCCACTGTGATGTCAGGGGCAGTAACAGTGGCACAGTGGCACAGAACTGTGCATGGCAGCAGACATGGGGCATCTGGGGGAGCCAGTAGACCCACTGGACTTGGTGGGTGCTCGGAAGGGGGGCATACTGCCATGACCAATGGGTACCAGCATGTGTTGGGGCAGGGGGCACAGGATATTACAGGCATAGGTCGCAATGTGTTGGGGGTGCCTGTGCCCAAACAGGGTGGTGGTTGCAGTGCAATGAAGGCAGCACCTTGTGCTGTGATGTGTGGAAACTTGCCTTATTGGCTCTCCCAGCCCTCCCTATTTGCCTTGTGGGCATGGGCAGCACAGAGGGCTGCTACACGCTCCCACTTTGTCCAGCAGGCAGTTTCTCTGGGGAGCATGCAGTGGGTTATGACAGGATCCCTGCTGCTGTAACCTGCTCCACACTGCACCCCCTGTGGATCGCACTATGCACCTTTGTGACTAGCATGTAGGGCTTGCACACACCTTGCCTGCCCCGGCACACTGCTCCGCATGCAGCCGGGGGATTGAGCATGAATGTGCTGATTTTCCCACTTTGCACATCCTGCATGGGGGGCACATAGGGTGCGGAATGGTTGCATTCCCCAGATATGTGCACGTAGCCACTCCACCCCGTTCATGCACAGGGGGCTCTATTCACAAAAGGGTGCAGCAGCCTGCATGTAAAAAGTGAGCGCAGCTCCATACCCCTGGGAGATCCACTTGAGGACCACATTCATGAAGCAGCATTCCGCACCCGGCTTCCAGCCATGTCCCCACCCCCCAGGTGTGGAGGTGTGTGGGTTTGTGGGCCTGGGTCAGCAGCCAATCGGTCTGCTCTACCCGGGTCCACAGTGGATCCCTTTAGCCTGTATGGTGCTGTCTTGGAGGGTGCATAGAGTTTTGGTAATGCTGCCGGGGTGGTGGCAAATGCTGGTCTCCACCCCAGCCCACCCTCCATCCCCTGGCAACAGAGGCACCATCCTGCAGGGGTCCAATGACCCTGTGCCTGCACCAGGAGGTCTGGTGGCAACTGGAGGGGGCATGTAGCTGGTATGGCTGCCCTTCAGATGTGTGGCCACCAGCCTCAGCATATGGCATTCCAGACATTTGTGAATGGTGTGGAATAGCAGAACACCTCCCCACGGAGACCCCCACCCACCCACATGTGGAGCACCACGCTCAGCCAGGGATCTGGTGCAGAGTGGGGGCATAACTTGTTAGTAAATGCAGCATTGTGCACAAATGGATGCGGGGTGGCTACACACCTGGGTTACTCAACGCATATACACCCCGGCCCATTCGTGAATAGGGCCCAGAGCCCATTTTGAATACCATGAAAGAATCTCCAACATTTATTTCAACATGCCATGTGGCCTATAAGAAGGTAAAACAGAGGTAAACAACTATCATGTAGGCCTAACTTCCACACACATGTGAGCATCTTCTTGGGGTATTACCAGTGATTCTGTAGGGGATTTATAAATTGTCCCCATGGTCTATCAAGGTACTGCATGCCTTTTCTCCAACACCCTATTGAGGCTGTTTCTGGTAGACCTTGCTTCCCTCAACAGGTAGAAATGCATTCTCAGGTATGTACTATCTATATACCTGAGTTGTTCATTGGAGGGGGGGGTTGAATCAGGGGCTAGTATGTGTGTGCATGGAGGGGAGGATGTCCAGATTGACAGACTGTCCTTAGTACTAAGGATCCTATGGTATGCCTGAGGTTAGAATTATGGGTAGCTGCTCTCTTCATTATGTGATGCATTGGTCTCAGTTGTCTGGAGTCCCATCTGGGGGAAATGGTGCTGGTGGGTATTCCAAAAGTCTCTGTCATAAAAGTGTTTTTTCACCATTTACCTTAATAAGTATTTACTTGACCCCAGAGTAAATTAATCTGTTCAGTGGGAGAAGTGAGGGACCTAGGTTCATGGAGGCTATGTATGGTCCCCAAGCTTTCCAGTACAGACCCAGTTTGCAAGCTGCTGCATGGACTGATTTTTCATACCTAGATTTCAGCATCAGAAGCATTTGCCACTCTTGCACATCCAATAGCTCTGGTTCTCTCCAGTGTCTGATAATCACTCTCTTGACTGCTGTCAGTGCCCCTTCGATTCACTGTTCCTGGGAAAGGGTATGGGGGGGGTGTCTCCAGTGGGATGCCTAAGATGCCTAATTAAGGATTCCTAATTGGTGGGAGAAGAGCTAGTGCTTACACATATTCCATATGGAATCCCAGTTATCTGTCAGAGTTGGGTAGGTCCATAGTACGTGTGTCAGCGTGGCCTGGGGAATGCACATCTCTTGTAGTTACTATCCAATGTCATACAGGCTTTGTAGAGCCATTGTGGGGTTCTGTACATTCTGTGTAGTACTTTAAATTGAATTGTTTTGGCTTCGAGCTCTCTGTTAGCCTTGTAGGCCTTGGACCAGACTGCTGCCCATTCTTTCTGTGGGATTGTGACATCCAGCTCCTTTTCCCATTGTGTTCTTAAATTTTGGGGATCTGGAGGTGGAAACTCCTTTTTCATACTTTTAGGAATTGGCTAACCAAGTGAGAAGTGTTTTTTTGCTTCCCTACCCAGGTGTGTCACATGGAAATCCTGGTCAAGACATGCTGGGGTGAAATTTTTTTTTCTGAGGAAGTCCTATATTTGGAGGAACCCCCAAAAGTTGTCTGTGGGAGCCCATATTCACTTTGCAAGTCTGAAAATGATTTGAGAACTCCAGTGCCTGTGTGGTATAGGTCTTCTAAGTTAACTATACCCTTTTTCTGTCAAAAGGACCAGATTACAGGTGGATTCCCTAGCAGTAGTTATTTTTTTTTTCAGATTGGACGTACCTGGAAGTGTTGTTTATCCAGTTTAGTTTTGTGGCATGGGTTATCCATGACCTCCTAGTGTGCCTGGTACATGGTGATGCTGTGGGTTCTAGTTTCCAGTCTGGGCATATTAGTGCTTGTGGGCAGGGGACTTCTGCCTTGTGCACTTCAATATTCATCCATAGTGACATCAGATAAGAGAGTTCAAGTCTTACACATGTAATGGCCTGTCAGATGAGAGTGATATTATGGAATTATCTAAGGTTAGGGACACTGAACCCCCAATTGCTCCAATGTACCTGTAATGTGCTTTGTCTGATCTTCGGGGCCTTATTATCCCAGATGAATTTGGAGTTTTTCACAATAAGTTGTCCCAAAAAAAGGTCTCTGGTAGCATCAGAGTGAGGTTGTTTAAGGTGTACTGAAGCTTGCGGAGGGCTGTCATCTTCAGTGCATTCACCTGCACCCAGGTAGATAGTTGCAGTGACTCCCACTTTTGGAGACCCCTGGAAAGTGTCTCTAGCATGGCATCCACGTTTTCCAGAATTCTTTCCTAGATGCTAGGTCGGAGTTGTATCCCTAAACAAGTGATGCCCAGTGGCGCCCATTGGTAAAGATATTTAGTAAAGAGGTCCTGGGTGCAGGATAGAGTGAGCAGCATTATTTGGGATTTGCTCCCATTTAGTTATTACCCTGAAAGGACTGAGTATTCTTTCAATATTCCCTCCAGTGTGCATAATGCAAGAGCTATGTTAGAAAGGAAAAGAGTTATGTCATCTGTAAATAGCAATAACTTTTTCAGTGAGAGGTCCCACTAGAATCCCAGGAAAATCAGGGTGTACAAGGATTTTGGATGCTATGGTTTTGACAGTCAAGAAAAATGGAACGGGGGACAGTCCTGTCTTGTTCCCCAAGCTAAAGAGAAGGATGCCAAAATCACTGAGTTAGTGAGCACACATGCTGTCAATAATTTCTACAATAGTTTTATCAGGGATATAAAGCGTAGGGGTAATCCAAATGTATTTTGCGTATTGAAGAGAAATTCCCATTCCACCCTATCGAACACCTTTTCTGCATCAAGTGATAGGGCGGCCATGGGTTGTGTCTGCTGTCTCGCTTCCCCGATAACATGTAGGACCCTATGAGTGTTATCAGCACCTTGCTGGCCTGGGACAAGCAGAGGTTCTAGTCGATGTGCTATTAACATTGCAAAAATATTTGCATCCACATTTATAAGGGAGATGGGTCTAAATTCAGAACATTGGATATGTTCTAGGCCCTTCTTGGGAATTAGGGTGTTCAGTGCCTGCTGGAATAAGGGTGGTAGTGTGCCTTCATCCCATGTCTCACTGAAGAGACGTGTCAGTCTGGGGATGAGAATGGAGGAAAATGTCATATAGAAGACATTGGGGTATCTGTCCTTTCCCGAGGACTTCCCTCTAGTCATTGAATGTATTGCTGTGTAGAGATGTGCAAAATTATCAAATTTTGTTAAGCAAAATATTTCACGAAATTTGACCCTTTCTCTACATTTTTTGCTGAAGTAAAATTCAGAATTTTGCCCGCGGAATGCAAAATGTTGCCCATGGAAGGTGATATTTTGCCTGCAAAATTGTGAAATTTGCCTTTCTCCAGCAGAATTTTGCATTTTGCAGGTGAAATTCCACATCTGAACCCCTCAAAATATTTTGCATATCGAGGTAATTTCATGAAATATTTTATGTGGCAAAATTGAAGATTTCAATGGAATTTCGCTGGCAAAATATAATTTCGCAATATATCTATTGCTGTGTTCACCTCTGCCTCTGTAATGGGAGCTATAAGCTGGTGTGTATGTTCCTCTGGGCTCTGTGTGAGCTGTATGTCCCTGTAAAAGGTGTCTAGCTGCACCTGTGTAAGGTGGACTTCTGAAGAGTATAACGTTGTGTAGTACTGACGGAAGGTCTTGTTGATCTGCTTCAGAGGGTGTCACTGTTGTGCCCTGGGGAGTGATTATTTTGGGATGTATTTTTCTTCCTCCCTTGCTCACAGGCAGTGTACTAATATCTTACCCAGCTGCTCCCCATGCCACCAATATGTTTGGCTCAGGAAGAATAGGGCATACTCCATCCTGTGTTGTAAGCTATCCTCTACCTTATGCCGTGCTGCTCAGATCTGGGGTTTCAAATTCTCTCTCTGTTCTGGAGAGGACATAACCAATTTTTTGAGTTGGTTTAGTTCTTTTTCAGACTGACTAGTCCAGTATTCCCTGTCTTTCCTCATTTGGTAGCATAAGCTATGAGGAGTCCACATATTACCTCCTTCATAGATTCCCAATGGGTAGCTGTGCTGGTGTCTGGGGTCTCATTATCTTGAAGATAAGCTAAAATTTCAGCATGAAGCCATTCCACAAAATATGCATTTTGTAGAAAGGATGTATTGGGCTGCCTTTTACTTCTGGGCACAATTTGTTTCCCTGAAGCCAAAATTAGTGAAACAGGGGCGTGGTGTGATATAATGATGTTTTCGTGCATAATGCCCCATGTACTCTGGATCAGATCCAAGGAGGTAAACTCTAAGTCAATACAACTATAGGAGTAATGTACTGAAGAAAGGTAGTTATAGTCATAGTTGTGCAAGTAAAGTGTTCTCCACACGTCTCGGAGTCCTGCTGCTATGTTTAAGTCATTGACCACCTGCTGTCCAATTTGGATCTCTAGTTTGTTTCCTGCTCCTGTCCAGTCCAGAGCTTGGTTCAATGCCAAATTCAAATCACCACCAATGATCATCTTTTGTGATCCCCCAGTGAACATTTAAGACTTGCTGAAAAAATTTAATATTGGGGTTTTTTGGTGCATAAATGCTCCCTAAAGTTATCATGATCCCTTGGTATGTACCTTCCAGGATCAAAATCCTCCTCTCAGTGTCACTGTGCTCTGATTTCACTCCCAGCTGTGGGCCCTTGTGACAGAGAATGGCAACTCCACCCCCTGTTTAGGAGGTAAAAGCATTGTGGTAAACTCTGCCAACCCAGCTGCATTTAAGATTGTTAGCATCTGAGGCCAAGAGGTGGGTCTACTGTTGGAGAGTTATGTCACATTTCATGTCTTTTAGTTCGAGCAGAATTTTGCTTCCTTAAATTTACAGTTCAGGCCTTTGGTGTTCCTGGTAATTATTTTCAAGTTGTCAAAAGCTGCCATCACCACCCCCCCCATGTAACGACTCAGCTGTGAAGTGAACCAGTGTCGTCTCTCAGTTACCTTTGTCTCCACCCACCCTCCCTGCTCCCACAACACTTAACAAACTTCCAACAAGACTGTGATTAACAGGAACTGCCTTACTCTTATACATTCTGTAAACTATTAATTGAAAGGTAACACATACTATAATAGTAACCTTGTAACATGGAAACTAAAAGAACAAACTTTCCTCTAGGGATTCACACTAGCCAAGGCAAGTTAGAAGATTCCCCTAATGAGAATCTATGGGGGCTTTTAAGCCTTTGCCTACATAGAAAATGTCATTTTAAGGGCTAGTGATTGCTAACCAGCAGCCTTCTCAGATCCCCTCTTTATTTAACTTCATAGCCACTTCTACCCCAGTCACAATTGGTGCCATGCACCAAACAGGCAGTGGTACAGGAAAATAGTGCATTCCCCACCCACGTAACTGCACACCCGCAGACAGGTGTGCCCATACAGGCATTTACTAATGCTGACCACCTGTCCATGGCTCCCCCCAGTTCACAGGACTCTGTAGAGTGGCTGGAGGAGGAGTTGAAGTCCCGGGAGGGCATCCAATGGGATGCCCTTCTCAGGTCCTGAAGTGGATCCCTCGCATAGCAAGGTGTGGGTCTGGGATAGTGCATGCCTACAGCAGGCACCCGGACCCATGCACCCAGTGGTGGACTGCATGATCCCCTTCCCCCTGGCACTTCTGATGCTTCCCCCCAATGCACATACATGCCGGTTGGTGTAGGGCACTCACCCGACCAGCTGTCCCGCCCCCACCTCACTGCCCAGTGGGCCATGGCAGCAGGGGGGGATTGTGGCTATATCCCACCATGCCTGGTGGGAGGCATCTGTGGGGGTGCTTACTGAGTTATGCCTGGTCCAAGCTGGCATACCTGGTGCCACTCTCTGCACCCATGTGGTGAGCACCATGTGGATTAGTGAATACCATGTAGTGCTGACACGGACCCAGAATGCCCACGACATGTTGCAGGATGCATGGCAGGGGAAGCAGCTGCATTCCTGACCTCCGCCTGGTTTTGTGAATGTGGCATAGGGTCCATGGGACCCCACTCTGTGGCATTCAAGTGTATCAATGCCAACGTGCCTGCTTCACGTGGCGCATTGGCATTTGTGCCTAGAGCCCATTGTACAGAATAGCATAGGGGAGTTTGTTTGGGAGAGTGCCCTCCACTTTACATTCAAGTAATTCTTTATTTTATAATATCATCTACCACTCTGAGGGTCTGCTTGCTTTCTAGCTGTAGCAGACCTTGAGGGTCAGTCATGCACCAGTGTACAGATACATTTGTAGTTTTTAGCATCATGGCTCCAAATTGCTCTGTGATTGTGGGCAGGTTTGTTACCATGTGAAATTTATTATTTTATGCCCATTGTGTCTTCTTTAATTCATATGTATTCTGTATGAAATGTGGCTACAATTATCTGATTGTTTAGTACTGTAGCATAATGTACCTGCAATCCCTTATGCTTACCAACATTTGGCATGTTTCAGACTGAGGGTTACTTTCCATCATTTAAGGGTCCCTGGTTTTGGTGGGGGGTATGACCCTGGTCAGTGATGGAATGCAGCTCTGAGCTTTAGTGTTGTCACACAAAATAAGACAAGTCACCATAAAATGCCCTCTATTCGGTCCACTTAGTTTCATTGAGTGCCCACATACAAAACAGTAACTTAGTGGGCTGTACATTTTCACTAGTCACGTATATGTATAAAACATATATAGTAAACTTCACTTTCTGCTGCCAGGTGAGGCTACCTTACTCAAATTAAACAATAGGGGGTCTTCCCCATGTAACAGATAATTAGTGGAGGGTCAATTTTTGTAGATTTCACCTATATTATATTCGGGCTGATACTGCTTCACCCATATATCGCGTTTCGGTTTACTCCAGTTTCTCATAAAGCTGATATCAGCATTCTGTGATATGTACTTTTGGAGAGAAGGGAGAAAAAGAACACAACAAAAACAAGCTTTTTTCCCTCTCATGTAGTCAAACCAGCTGTCAGGGTGCCGTGACAGTTATTCAGTTTCAGCATGTAAGTTTCTGGCTGGCTCAGTCCATGTTGACACGCTGTCAAAGAAGTCAGGCTCATGCTCAAGCTATCTGGTAGTGAGCTCCAGGTTTGGGGGCAGTGAAAGCTGTATGATGCAGCTCAGTGGAAATTACAATCAAAACATCATTTGTGATTTACAGCTACTTTTAAGTCTCACATCAATTGCTTGCACATCAGAAGCAGGTACTCTGTGTTCCTCTTAGGTAAGCCTGTTGTATGAGGTTTAGGGGGGAGCTGTCTTTGGCCATGCTCCATTCTGCAGGTTGGTGGCATCTTCCCCTACTGCAAGTTGAACAGCAATTTCATGGACATAGAATGTTCTGCAAAACTTGAATCATGATGCAGACTAAATGTAGTGCTACAAAATTTATTATTCTTGGTGATTTTTCATTCAAATATACAGGGTTCGATTCTCAAAGCTCCTGGCATGGCACTAGTGACTTGCACTACAAAGAATGGCTCAAAGTGCCCCTTGCACCAAATGATGCACTGGGAGCGATTCTGAAAGGCACCATACATCAACCACAGGCTTCCTGCCCTCAACTGGGCTTGCGCCTCCCATGCTCCACAAATGTGGCTACGGCTTGGTGCAAGGGGGCATGTGGCAAAATGGGATATGTAGAATGCAAGCTGCCACATCCCTAAAATGGGATTCCCTAAACTCATCCAGAGGACAGTTTTCTAAGTCTAAGGGTACTTAGAACAATGTCCTCTGGAGGAGATCTAACAATGTCTTGACAATATGCCACGCCCCCCACACACACTCTGCCAATATGCCCGTACGTGAGTCAGTTTCTAATAATTTAACCTGCTGGTCTAGCAGACCATCCCCCCCACCTCGATATGCCCATTTTTGCCACAGTTACCAATAATATAACCTGGTGGTATTGTGGTCCCTCCCCCCACCCTGGCAAGTAGTGCCCACCACCCTGCTCCCCACCGATCCCCAATATTGCCCAATATAGTATATATTACTGTATCCCCTTCCCCTGGTGGACTAGCTGTCCTCCCTCACTGGTCCCTCATGTTGCCCGTACCATGGTTTATTAATATGTCCCCTTACCCTGATGATATATTAGCCCCCTACCCCTAACCCAGTAAGCAGTGCCCACCACCCCACTCCCCTGCATCAGAACCCACAACCAGCACAGCCCACCTCTATTTTCCATGGCCAGCCATAGACTGAACTGTCAATGAGCGCATACTGTAAAGTGAATGCACTTATTGATTGATCAAAGAGCATGTACACATTACAGTATGTTCTCATTAACAGTTCATTCCATGGCCAGCTGCGGAGGTAAGAGGTGGGCTATGCCAGTCACGGGCTCTGATTCTCGATGAAATTAGGTAGAGTAGTGGGCACCTACTGGCGTGGTGGTGGGGCCACTATACCACCAGGGCAGTGGGACTTATTAATAATCCATAGTAAGGGCAACATCAGGTTTGGGGCACTGGAACTGCTAGACCAACAGGGCAGGAGGAAGATTATTATTTATTAGTATGTGCAACATCGTCGATCAGGGAGTGGGGAATGCTTGTCCACATGGGCAGGGGGGTATATTGATACTTATGTTTAAGGGCAACATCAGGAATCAGGAAGGGGGAACGCTAGACCACCAGCATCTAGATTGGATCATGACTGCCCTGTGGCTTGTGGCACATCCTCCTAGTGTGCCGTCTGTTTTGTGCCCAGCCATAGTTGCCGCAAACTATGGGAGTTTGCCTCTGAGAAGCTGCCCAATAGAATCAGGTGCAGGGTCCCTGGTGCCCTGAGCTTTAGTGCAAGTGGCTGTCTGCCACAGCTTGCACCAATCTAAGCCCCCTTTGAGAATTAAGCCCACAGTATTTCTGTTATGCTTAGCTCTCTCCTCATCTTGTTTATCCTGAAGCCCCTCTTCCATGCTCAGCATCAGATGTTATCAATGGCATCACATCTTATTTTATCCAATTGCAGGACTGCATTCTGCTACAGAAATGAATAATTCTTGCCATGGGTATGAACAGATGCTTCCACTGAAGCCTAGGGGACCTATCACACAAATCAGAGCTAAAGTGCCTTTGTGAAATAGGGACACTGTGTACTATCTAAAGTATTTTGAGACTGTTGAATGATAATAATCTTTTTTCTATGTTAGTGACTGTGAGTTGTGGTAATCATAACATCTGCTTCACTTGCCCAACACATTATTTTCCCTGATTCCCTAAATTACTGTCAGCCTAGGCAGTACAGATGTACAGTCTAGCATTATGCTAAAATGTTAGAGGATATTCTCCTTATTACAAGTAGTATGGTACATTCCCTGCCAGTGGAGAAAATATGTTGCATGCTGTGCAGTCTGACTGAATGTTCTCATTCTGGGGATAGAATTCTTTTGGGAGGACTAGTCATCAGGGAGCTTGGTGCACAAATGACCACCTCACACACAAACACAACTGTAAGTGGGAAGAAGGACATATGGGAGTCAGAATCAGGAACAGGTAGGGAATGGAGCCGCCGAAAGAGAAAGAAGATAGTGATGAGGCTGTACTAGTGCCCTCTTACAGTAGTCAGCAAAGTATTTCATGGTTTACCTGTATTTTTGGGTTCAAGCTTACCATCACCAGTCAGTGTTTATAGTAAGCAATGAATAAACATTGTGATTGGAATTTTGGGAGAATCTCCACTTGTCAATTGTATCTAGTGAGTGTTTTTGTGAGTTTAAGGACTTGTGCCTGTTAGCTGTCCCATATCTCATGCTCCGTCATGTCATTCTTCATCCACCTGTTTGATTATTAAAACTAGTGTTCTGTGCATTATTCATGACAAGGCAAACAGTGACAAACTAACATCTGTGTTGCCTTGAGCTGTTCCTCCTATATCTCCATTACATCATTCTTCATCCCACTGGTTTGCCAGTTTAAGTTGTACATTAAACCATGATCTGTCTTATTTGGCTTATACTCTGTTTATCAGCATAATGTACCATGCCTGTCTTCCTTTTTCTGTTAATGAAGGAACTTGTTATATAAACTACTGTGTATTGTATTTTACTGACATTATTGCATGCATATTAGAGACATGAACGATATAATAATAATAATAATAATAAACTTTATTTATAAAGTGCCTTTCCCAAGATCAAGGTGCTGAACATAAAATTTCAATAAAACACGTACAAATAAATAACATTTTCAAAGTATTTCTTAAAATCAAATGAATAAAATCAGACATTCCAATCAATAAATAATCAGCAGTGGCATTAATTAATAAGTTCTATCAGATAGCACTGTCAGGGAAAGCTAAACTAAACAAATGAGTCTTGAGGGCTGACTTAAAACTCTGAATGGTGATGCACTTCCTCACCTGACGAGATAGAGAATTCCTCAGGGTTGGGGCCACATATGCAAAGAAACAAGCCCCAGGTGTCTTCAAATGCACCCTGGGAATCTCTAGAAAATCCCTTGTCAGTGGATCAAAATGGTCAGGAGGGGCAATAGGGACAAAGGAGATCTTTCAGGTAGTGGGGTCCTTGTTTGTGTAGGGGTTTATAGGTCAGCAAGCCGAACTTAAAGGTGATCTACCACTGTATAGGCAGCCAGTGCAGTCCACGGAGCACAGGTGTAATGTGGCTGGTCCAAGAAGTACCAGTCACAAGCCTGGCCACTGCATTCTGCACCAGCTGCAAGTGGAGAATATAAACCCACAGTAGGCCTAGGTACAGGGCATTGCAGTAGTCAAGGCGGATGTTCACAAACGTGTGGACCAGGTTAGGAAGATCATGAGGAGGAACCAGATGCTTCACTCAGGCAATATTCCTCAGATGGTAAAATGAGGTCTTAATAACAGCCAAAACTTGGGATTTCAGAATCAGCTTATTATTAAAAATAATGCCCAGGTTGTGCACCTGATGTGATACACGATGACTAATTACAGATCACTAATTAATTGTATATTAAAGTTAATTCAGAATGTGTAGGAGCACACTTCAACATTTTGCATATCTGTTGACTTTGACACACCGGGCTCAATTTTCAAAGGGCTCCCTAGGCCGATGCAAGCTGTGGCAAATAGCAGCTTGCACTGAAATCCAGTGCACCAGGGACCCTTCGCCTCAGTTTACAATGGGAGGAGTCCCATTGCAAAAGTCAGCAGAAGTGCCACAAGTGGTCCTATGCACCAAACAAAGGACACATGGGAGGGGAATTCCACAAGCTCTGTGACAGTTGTGCGGCAGTGCCCCATGAGCCAGTGCCTGTAGGCTGTGTGCCCAGGAGGTCGGCAGAGGCTGAGTCACTGTTGAAGGTTGAGTGTACAGTGTTGTTGGCACTGACCCAGGTGAAGAACAAGCAGAGCACTGGAGCTTGAGGATGGTCAGCACTCTGACCTGCTCCATAGGGGTGACCCTGAGGACACCACTGTCTCGAGTGCCACCTGAGCCACTGGCCCCCTGTTATCCCATTGCTGAGTTGTGCAGCAGGTTGGTGTTGGTGTTTTGGCCTCCTGTGGCCTCACCAGCCACTGTGCCATCCTCTGCTCTGCTGCTACAGTGCTGCCAGTCTGTTAGACCAGCACTGGGCTGGTTTGACTCTGGGCAGGTCCTGCGGCCATTATGGCTCTTTCATAATCCCACATATGGGCATAAGGCAGCACCACTGCACTGCAAGCCACTGTCCACCAGGGCACAGCTGTGAATCCTTCACAAGATATGTGCAAGCCCGGCTGCTGCAGATGGTCTCTCATGTAGCATGGGCAGTGTCTGAAAATCAGGAATGGCGCACAGTTCAGCAAAAGATGCCCCATATGCGATTCCTTATTGGCTCAAGCACCGTGCACCATATCCAGTCTTTTGAAATCGGGCCCATTGATTTTGCTGGACTGTTATTCATCAAATAGCATTCCCATTTGGATAGAGCTGTGCACTAGTATCATGCACCATTTAGTCACATCACCAGTTTCTCAGGCCTGTTAAACTAATTTCACATTAAGTCTAGATAAGTGTGAGTTGATGTCTGAAGTGGTATGTACATCACATCAGCCAGCCGCATATCCTCTACCTCCATGTTAACTTATCACTCCATCTTCTGGGTCATTTCATCTAGCCACTAAACAACACTATCTACACAATTCTCATACTACTATGTTATAGTTCTGCTCTGGCCTGGCCTTTCAGGTTGCTTACCTACCATTTCCTGATGCTTCCAGGAATATGCTTTTTATTCATTCTGGCATGTTGTCAACAGAGGAAGTGCACTGGGATAATGTGAAGCCCAAGCGAAACATATTAAAGCTTTTAAATACATTCAGTAGTACAGAAGCTTGACAACACTCACAGTCAAGTCAGTTTGAAAATTACATTATGTACATATATATAAAAGCAGATAGATGCAGCAGGACATGATGTCATACCAATAAGTTCTACAGTTGCAGCCATTGCAATGACAGATATTTTCTGAAATTTCTGTGATATCTTCCGAAAGTCTTGCCTGCCTGCTGTACTGCTTTAAGTCCACCAGTAGAATCTCTTTAGAAATATTGCAAACTATATGGAAATATCTGGCCATGTCAATGGCTGCAACTGTAAATGCATGTTTCTATGTTCCTATGTTCTATGTTTCTATTGTGAGACTTAAAGTGAAGTCAAGGGCCTTCAGCAATCCAAGATATTCACATATTATGTTGAACATGCACATTCTGGAGTTATGTTCTTTATTTCATTCATGTAACATCCCCAGCAGTAGGACTTTAATAAAAATAGTCATTTTTGTTACTGTACCATGTCATTATGTTTCAATAAAGCAATATTATGTAGCACAAGATGCAGAAGGTTAAAGTATTGATTAGTGGAAACCAACAATAATATGAAAATAATTTTGCCATAATTCCATGTTGTCAAAGAACATGATTGAAGCCTGTGTGGCTGGCTGTGTGTGTTTGTCTCTGTCAGTAGTTTAGTTTTTGTGGATTTTTCCTGTGTTTCTGCTTGGAGGAACTGGACCATTCTTGGACATAACATCTATGAACATTTCCTGGACTAAGAAACTGCAAAACATCACCACCAGGTATTGGCATTCTTATGATAAATCAACTTTTTTGGAAGCTATCAAAGCCAAAAGTAAGGTCAGTAAATCTGTAATACAAGCACTGAGTTGTGGAGTGCTGCATTGAATCCACATTTCCGTCTGACTTCTTCTTAAAAGATGTGTACTTGTCTTTGAGGTCTATTCACAACCATTTTGGAGAACAAAGGCTAGATACTAACAAAGGATTTTTACATCCTGCGTATGCCCAAGGCCAGTGTTCATCACCTTCAGGAATTTAACCCCTTCAGGAAATTATCACATTCTGGGTCTTTGAGCTACAATAACAGTTTTCTGGTCCCTGGTAGTTCACCATTTCCTGCGTATTTGATTACTTTTCATCAATCTCGTGGCACCTCTGAGAGCATAGCTTTATATATTGTGCTCTGCAGTATCACGGGGAAAAAGCAGACCAGCAAGGCCAAGAGGACTAGATGCCCTACAACAAAACTAGTCTGCAAAATGATTAAAGTGTACCTTCTTAGGATACTACTTATGCTACTTCTGATATCTGGAAATGTTCATCCTAGCCCGGGGCCTACTAGCCAAGCACCCCATGCCACAAAAAGGCAGGAGGGGTCCCTCACATTAGCCTCAATCAATGTCTGCAGCCTCCTTAACAAACTTGACATCTTGCAAACCTGGGTCCAGCAACATAGCCCTGATGTACTCTCTGTTGTCGGAATCATGGCTTAACCTCAAGATACCAGATGCTGCAGTCACCATCCCTGGATACTCTATATTCAGGCAGGACAGGGTTTCCAAACGAGGTGGAGGCTGTGCCATCTACCTGAGGAATTCCTATCTGGGTCAAGTCTTCCCATTCTCAAACCCTAAACCACCCTTGCAGGTTCTCGCTATTAAAGTTCTACTCGGGGCGCACAACAAGGAGCTCACCGTTGCCTCTGTGTACCTACCCCCTAAAGATCAGCCCAATGGATTTATGAGCATATTGGAAAGCCTACAGGGATTACACCATAACTCTGAACTCATAGTACTAGGCGACTTCAACATAAATTGGCTATCGCTGGAGGCCAGAAACTACAAGGATGCTGTCACGTCACAGAACCTCACCCAGCTTGTTACCACCCCTACCAGATGCAACTATAGGACAGGGTTGCACACACTTCTGGACTGGATCCTTAATAATTACCCTGAATGAATCTCAAAAGTCTCAGTGCTCCCTGATGGGATCAGTGACTACTCACTGGTCACATGTACCTGGACAAACAAATTCATTAAGCCCCCTCCTAAAATAATCTACACCAGAGTGTTAAAGCAGGGGTAACTTGAGCTACTAAAGACACACCTAAGCCACCTGGACTGGACACCAATCGACTCTGCCATTGATGTAAACCAAGCCTTAGACCTTTTCATCAGCCACTTCACCGTGGCCTGCAATATCTTTGCACCTCTCAAAAAGCTGAAGGTCAGGGTCAGAGCTAACCCTTGGATAACCCCCGATCTAATCACTTTACTCAAACATAGGGATCATCTCTGGCACTGTGCCCGTGCAACATCCAAACCTGGGGATATTCAAAAGTATAAAGCTGCCAGAAATGAGTGCACACGGGCAGTTAGGAGCGCCAAAAGCAAATACTTCAAGGAAGCTCTCTCCAACTCCTGGGTGATGGAAAAAAATTTTTGAGTAATTTGAAAGACCTTACAGGCAAGGACCCTAAGTCACCACCCACCATGCTCAACATAAATGGAACACCAACATCTGACCTGTACACAATCACCATCACCTTTAACAATGCATTCTCCAACTTGGATAGTGTTCTCCCATCTAATTTCTTTGATGCCCCCCCTAGTAGTAACCCTCCTGCAACTACTCCTCTCCTACACTCTGCCCCACAATTCTACTTCAAGGAGATCCCAGTGCATGAAGCCAGAACCTATATTCGGAAGGCCATTCACAATGCAGGCTACAGCGGTGACTCCCTTGACCTGAAGTTGTTAGCACTTGTCCTTGAAGAAGTCCTTGAACCCCTGACAAAGGTCCTCAATCTATCACTAAGGATGTCCCAGTTCCCATGGAAATAGGCGGCCATCACACCGGTACACAAAAGTGGAGACAAATCACTGAACTCCAACTACAGACCTATCTCCATCCTCCCTCCATTGTCTAAGGCCCTGGAAGCGCATCGCCTCAGACCAGCTAGTCAAGTACCTGGAAAAATACGACATCCTGTGTCCTGAGCAACATGGTTTCCAAAAAGGGCACAGTACCACCACTGCACTATTAGAATTCAAGGGCTTCATCCATACCACGCTCGATCAAGGAAACTGTGTAGGGGCAGTATTCATCGACCTTACGAAATCCTTTGATACTGTGAACCACCCACTCCTGCTCAAGCAATTATCAAATATTGGGCTCTCCAATGAAGCGCTGCTCTGGTTTTCAAGCTACCTTGGGGGAGAGGGTTCAGCGGGTTAGGATTGCCGGTGTCACCTCAGAAGAAAAGCAAGTCCTTTCAGGGGTCCCCCAGGGGTCCATCCTGGGGTCACTACTCTTCAGCATCTTCCTCAATGACCTTCCCAGTGTCTGCCACCAGAAATTACTGCTCTACACTGATGACGCAGTCATGTTCACCAACTACCAAAATGCAGAGCTCCTTGAGAAACAATTACAGTTTGAAATCATGTGTATCAAAGAATGGTTCAAGTCACACAAACTGGTCATAAACTACAGCAAAACAAAGGTTATGACCTTCTACAATGCCAGGAGCAAGTACAAATCCTGTGACCTCACCATCCTAAACCAAACAGGGACCTTACTTGAACACGTTCCTGATTTTAAATACCTAGGTGTCACATTGGACAGCTCACTCTCCTACCATCGGCACATAGATTCTGTCGCCAAAGCCACCAACATCCATATAGGCCTGCTCTACAGGCACAAACACTGCATGACTCCTGACACTCTCCGGTTGGCTATCAACAGCTCTGTCACCTCCATCATTGATTATGGACTAGCAATTTATGGCTCTGCCCTCCGCAGAATTACAGTTACACTCAACAAAGCATGCAGGCTGCTAACTGGGGCTGACCGACTTACACAAACTTGTGACCTGTACACTCGGGGCAGGATGGCTTCCTCTCATCAGCTGGAAACAGTATCAAACCTGCCTGTTAGCCAAAAAAGTCCTCCTCAGGGTCATGCCCACAGGCATTGAAAAGCTCCTTATTGACCACCACAGCACCCAGAGAAGTAGAGGTTCACAACAACTAACCTTCCTTGTCCCCACATGCCGGACTACCATGGGCCAGAGGGCCTTTGCCCACAGAGCACCACAGTGGTACAATACTCTCAACAAAGAAACTCTTACTGCTGCTGCTCTTGGCCCTTTTAAGAGATAACTCCGACTTCATCTCATTTCAACTAGTCTTTGTGACTTCCTCGCCTAATCAGGGGCCCACCGCTCACTGCCCTCCACTTCAGTCTTGACAGCTACCTCTCCCCACCTTGCCCCCTCCTGCCTGCCTACCCGCTTGCCCCCTCTCCCTTTCCTCCACCCCAGGCATTTCCTGACTTTTATCCCTCCTCTCCCTCCCTTTAGAGCTCTAACCCTCACCCTCTACCCTCTGACAATGGCTTTCCTGCCTGCATACCCCCCCTCACCTGAAGCACTTATTTCTAAGATTGCCCTTGGCTGGTATGTCTTGCTACCTAACATTTGGCACATTTTGAATTACTGGAATTTCCTAAGCCTCAGTCTCTTACTACTTTTTATTGTGTAACTATGTATTACTATGTTGCCCTTTGTATGTATGTATACCCCCATTCCTTCTACGTGGAACCTTTGTAAACAAGCAGTTCCTGCTCAAAGGTATTTGTAATCCTAGATTTCAGTAAAATAAAATAAAAATAAAATGTGCCAAGTAATTATCTATCTATCTATCTGTCTATCTATCTATCTATCTATCTATCACTATAGATTATTTGCAAAAAAAATCTGTTAATACATCTGTTAGGGTTGAAAGTGACAAAAGTAGGGTAATGTGGCATTAGGGTTTCCAACCCTAACACCTCACCCCCACCCTGCAGGCAGCAACAGGTGTGGGGTGTACTTTGTGGTTGTCAATCCTAACCCTCACCCCATTCCATGAATAAATAAGTTGTGATGGGTGAAGTATATCAGAATGGGGTGAGCATTAGGGTTGACAACCCCAAGGAACACCCCACACCTGTTTTTGCCTGTAGGGTGGGGTGGGGTGTTAGGTTTGGAAACCCTAAAGCCACATTTCCCTACTTTTGTCACTTTAACCATAACTGATGCATTAACAGAGTTTTTTGTTTGCAAAGAATGTCATTACTTTGTGAGATAGTATAACCATATCTTCATTTGACTTTGGGAGCACAGTTCCCTCTGTGCCCTGCACTCCCATCCCTCCACAGAGTGTGTGGTCACTAAATGTGCCTCGGGTGTCAATGGCAGAATAGTTCTCATCTGCCAAACCCTGGGCAGTGGGATTCTATTTCTGCAGGAGCTGGCAGACTTCATCTCCAAACATGTGTTGGAGTCCTCTAGGATTCTTGTCCAGGGGGACTTCAATGCCTGGGTCGACAATGAATCCTGTCTTTTTGGACAAGAGCTCCTTAAGCTGATGTCTCAGCTGGGATTGTCTCAGTCAGTTTTTCTCCTGGACACACACTTATGGCCTCACTCTTGACCTGGTCTTCTCACTCAGACTTGACATTGTGGCAGTCAAGGTTGATCCTGTCAGTTAGTTGGATCATCATGTGGTTGTATTCCGGTGGGGGCCCCCTGTAAATGAAGCTCCTCTGTGGAGACAATATTTTGTGTTCAAAGAATAAATTGGAGCCTCACCAAGTCCAGGAGTCACTGGTTGTCTCGACTTCGATGCTAGCTTGTGCTAAGGGTTCAGAAGCCAGGCTTGAGGCTTATAATACAACCTTGACTGAGGCACTAGACCCGATTGCACCTTACCATGTTCGCCCCTTGATATGGTATTGCACTGAGCTGCGAAGGTGGAAAACTAAGGGGCATAGTTTAGCGAGTATGTGGAGGCAGTCATGCTCTGAGGAGGACAGGTTGGTGCTGAGGCTCCATTATATGGAGTATCAGTGGGCAATTGATCTTAAGACAACTGCAACCTTGGGACCATATATGTGGAAGCTGCGTCAATTCCTAGTTTCCAGAGCATCTAGTGACTGCTATACCTAATCTCTGCTAACAGCTAAATGCACTGGGGCCTCCCTCTTTTACCATTTGCCCCTGTATAGCCCTATGCTGTTGCTGTGCTATTCCACTCACAGCACTTACTCCCTTATCCCTTTCCCATGCCTGCCCTCTTTTCATCCTACCTCTTCCCCCCTTCCTTTACCCCTCCACTCCCACTTCCCCCCTCTCCTCTGTTTCCTCACCTTGTTCTCTCCCTCAACCCCCAACCCCCTGGGTCTTTCCTGCTCATATTTCATTGTGGAATCTCCCTCCTTGTTCTTATTTTGCTCCTTCCACCTTCCAATTCACCCCCTGTACTTTCTCTCCTGTAAGCCCTTTCACCCCTCTTCAGACAAGGCCACTGGCTGCACTTGACACAATATTTATCTTGTCATATTGTTCTTTTGGTTATGTAATTACTTTCCTCGTGTTGTACTACTTACTGAAACCACTGTAATTTGCTATTTTCGTGGCTTGACGTGGAACCTCTGTAAAAGAGCCCTTGGCTCAAAGGTCTTTCTGATTTGTTAAATAACATAAAATAAATAAATAAATAAAGGAAGACTGAATTTTTGTCTCAGTCGATTGCTATGGCAAGAAACTGTCCAGCTGAGCTGGTCCACACTGTTGACAGTTGGTTAAATCCCTTCTGTGTGCAGTCTGGGACAACATTTTCTGCAGAAAAATGCTAACAGTTTGAGCAGTTTTTTGCCAATAAGGTGGCCTCTATCATGGCATGTATTACCTCCTCTAGTCCAGTTTTCACTTGATCTGCTAGTGAAGATCGTCTGTCAAGGTGGGCTGAATTTTGACCGGTGCTGGCAGATGAGGTTCTTCTGGTGCTTACTAACATGCATCCCACCACCCATGCCATGGACCCAATTTCGACATGGCTTGTCATCAGCTGCTTGGATTTCATGGGTCCAGTGCTTGTGGAGATCGTGAATGGGTTGTTAAGTGAAGGTGTCTTTTCTGCATCTCTGAAAGAGGCTGTAGTAAGACCCCTCCTTAAAAAAAATCTATCTAACCTGACTTTCTTTTGAATTATAGGCCTATCTCTAATCTTCCCTTTCTGGGGAGATTTATTGAGAAGGTGGTGGTTGACCAGCTGGTTAAATGCCTCAAGACTCTGTCATTTATGAATCTCTCTCTAGTAGGGTTTTTGGCCCCATCACAGCACTGAGACAGCCTTGATCCAGGTGGCATATGATCTCTTCATGGTGAGGGACCAAGGGCACTATACTATCTTGGTGCTCTTGGACCTGTCCTCAGTATTTGACATGGTAGATCATGGTGGCTTGTTTGACTGTCTACAGAATTATGTGGGCACTACTGGAGCAGTCTTGTGCTGGTTTTGCTCATATTTAACTGGAAGATCGCAGTGTGTTGTCCTAGGAGATTTTTCATCAGGATCTTTTGAGCTGCCTTGTGGTGTTCCATAGGATTCCATCTTGGTTCCCCTGTTGTTATCCATGTATATGCTGTTGCTGATAGAGATCATTAGGTGGTACAATTTGGGGTTTCACTGTTACATGGATGATACCCAGTTGTACCTGTCCTGTGCCTCTGGTGACCTTTTCACCCCAGATACGCCGAGTCAGTGTTTAGCTGAGATAAATGACTGGATGTCCCTTTAACTGGCCATGTCTCTACACTGGCAAAACAGATTTTATGGTGATTGAACTGGGTCATGGGGGTATTTTTGCTGACGGGAGACTGCCCGCCTCAGTGGATGATGGTTGTCCCCTGTTGGTGATTAGTGCGGTTAAGGATCTTGGTGTTATTCTTGACAATCATCTTGACCTTGAAAAACAGGTCTTGTCAGCCATTGCAGCCAGTTTTTTCATCTCAGGAATATTGCCAGGATCCACCCATTCTTGACTCCTACTGACCTGGCTACGGTTATCCACGCCTTTGTTACTAGCCAACTCGATTACTGTAATGCCCTGTTACTAGGGCTCTCTGAAGGGTTGATGCAACTACTGCAGCTAGTGCAGAATGCTGCTCTTAGGATGTTGACATGTACCTCTATGAGGGATCATATCACTCCTGTTCTGCAGGCTCTGCATTGGCTGCCTGTAAGTGAGCGCATCACCTTCAAGATAGGCTTGTTAACATACAAGGCCCTATGCAGTCTGGAACCTGACTTCCTAAAAGAACTCCTGATTCTGTACTCTCCTATCTAGCCACTACGCTCTGCCAAGGCTGGCTTGTTAGCTATACCATCCTCCCATTTAAAAAGATCAGGAGATAGGGCCTTTGGGGTGACTGCACCGCTGTTGTGGAACTCTCTTCCACCACATATTAAGGCTGCTAGTATGGTGGAGGCCTTTAACACCTCTTTTAAAACGTATTTATTTGAAAAAGTTTTTAATCTTCTCTAATTTATTTGTTGGGATGTCTATTGCACTTTATTATTGTGTTTGTTAAGCACTTGGAGCTGCTGGATAGGGCGCTATATAAATAACATTTGCCTTGTCTTGCCTAGTTGTGTACATGAATCTTGCCATGGAAGAAATTCAACTAAAACAGCAGCCAGTTTGTCAGCATAGCCTTCTTATTAACCCACCTCATGAACACTAGGCTGAGAACTTTCAAATCCCGACTGAAACATCATTCTGCATCACCACAATGTCATTCCCCCCTCCCCTCTTCCCTCTCCCTATGACTCCACCCTTCCTACATTCCTTCTCCCCCCTTTCCCTCTCCCTATGACTCTGGCACTTCTTATCTGTTGTCTATTTTCTCTGAAAAATGCCGCTGGCTGCCTTGTTACAATGCTACCCTTGAATTGTATTAATCTGTACTCTGTTTGCAATGTCCACATTGTTGTAATGTCTGTCTTGATGTTCCCCATAATTTGTATTTCTCTGATGTGGAACCTTTGTAAAAGAGCCAAGGCTCAAAGGTATTCGTAATCCTAGACTTTATAAATAAAAGATAAATAAAATTCCACACCACAGGTGATGTAAAAAATGGCTATGTTGAAACGTTTGGATGAAAATATTTAAAATTACCGAAGTTACAAGTGAGCGTAGTTAAATTTAAATGCATGCTTATGACTTTGCCATTTTGATATATTTTGACCCCACATTTTCAACATATCCTTTTACGATCCCACCTAATGAACAAAGGCAGTGAAAATTTTCAAATCATGCCCAAAAGGTGATTTTGCGAAACGACCATGAAATTGCCTTTCAGGACAGATTTGTGAAATTCCACTGACGTTGTCCATTAGGTGGGGTCCTCATAAGGCCATGTTGAAAATGTAGTGCCAAAATATGCAAAAATGGCCAAGGTATGCACCAAAGTTGAAAACCAAATTGAAATGCATTGAACCCCATTTACCTTAGTTTCTCATATTGCTGTCGCCAGTTCCAGCAGCAAGACGTGTCTTTGATCAGAGAGTGGATCTTCACCCTGCCAACTGTTTAGGTAAGTGAGGATGTGTGGGAGCATGCTGTGGGATGTGGGGTGGAGGGTGTTGAGTGGGAGGTGGGGTTGGGGGGTTAGATTGGTGAGGGATCATTTTCTTTTTTCTAGAAAAAAAACATTGAGGACCATTTTCTTTTTTTGCAGGCATGGGCAGTGATTGGCAGGTGAAGGGGTGCCACTAAATACCAGGGAATCCGGAAAATAAATTGGGCAACAATCAGAGGGTAGGAGGTACCACTAGTCACAGGGAAATGGAAAGAAATGGGGACAGCAATTGGAGGGTGGGGTGCCATGAGATACCAGGGAAAAGGGGAAAAAACAGGGACAGCAATCATAGGGTGGGGGTGCCACTAGACACCAGGGAACCATTTATAAAAATGGGGATGGTAATCAGATGATGGGGTGCCACTAGTCACCAGGGAAATGTACTAAATGAATGGGGATGGTGATCAGAGCCTGGGAGGTGCCACTAGACACCAGGGAAATATATACAATTAATGGGCAAGATGATTGGAGGGTGGGGATGCCACTAGACACCAGTAAATAAGATGTGGCAAAGGGAGAAAGATTTCCGCTTTATGAAAAATAATCTTTTTTTATGGCCCTTGATATGAAAAAAAAAACTATTTTTTCAAGCGTTCATGAGAAAGGATGTAAAATGTAACAAAAACACATTTGAAGGGATAATGTTGTCAACATTTAAAGCAGTATCCACCTAACAGGGTCCCGATGAGCCAGAAAGATGTTTTGGGCTATATAAAGGATGTCATTTCTGTGGTTTTTGAAATTTGTTAACTGATAAAACAAAATGGTGGTAGCATGAGAAAAGATTTGCAAAACAGGATGCCCCATTTGCAAAAAAGGATTACCCATTTGTGATAAAGCATCCTTTTTTGAGTGGAACATCTAACTGAGAGTGAAATTCCCTTTGAAAACTATGGGAACTTTAAAATTTAAAAACTTTGGAATGGACTAATATATTTTCACCAAACTAGCAAAAGGCAGATCTCTGAGGCAATTGCTTTCTATCCTGAAATTTCAGACCAAATTTCCAAAACATTTCTGCACTACAGAGTAACAAAGAAACTGGTAAAACACAGTAAATTACATACTCTTTTACACTGTGTATCTCTGCACCCATGCATCTGACCAGAATGGCATATGCCTCATCAAGAGATCGTGGGTCCTTGATAGAACATGCAAAATTCCATGTGAATCAGTTGAACAGTAGTGAAGTTATGAAAGAACAAAATTTTGAGTTTAGTATCGGCGTGACTGTTCAACCCTAAGTATAGGGCTGCGACCGTGGCTATATATATATATATATATATATATATATATATATACATATACCTATCTATTTACGTATGTGTGTGTTTATATATATATATATATATATATGTATATACAGTAGAATCCCATTTATCCTAATCCCCATTATCTGGAACTCTCTATCTAATGGACTGAAGTCATGCCCCCCATAGTTGATGCCACTTCAGACAACCTCATGTAGCCACACTACTGAATGATGCTCCTACCACTCCTACCATTCAGTAGTGTGATTAGTTGTGTAAATACAACGCATTAACAATGATGGCTAACTCATTGTCATCTATACCGTGCTGATACTGTGCTAACTGGCAACGGTTAACGGGTGATTTAAATCCTGTAGCATTCAGGAGGGGCACAAAGTTTTGGATGAGGACAGCATTGTGAACTCTGTGAGATCACGTACAGAAGACTGTGATTCTGAGGGTGAGGAAGAGGAGACAGAAGAGGATGGGATGAAGGAACTACCCATTTCACACACTGGAGCAGCATCCTGTTTCGAGTGATGTCTGCACTGTATGGAGAGGCAGCCAGACACAACCATAGTTCAACTCATGATCCTTCACAAATTACACGAATAGGCAAGTAATAAAAGACTATCCAGAATGAAACAAAAAGCTGTGACTGACTTCTTTGTTTCATGCTAGCATTTCAACTATCTGTGATTTTAGTTGATCCTTATTTCTAGATGGTTTGCTAGATAGAGCAAAGTACACTATGTTCTAAGCACTTTAAAGAGACTGCAATGGCTTTTAATTCTTGCACTTTACTGCACTTTGCACTTTAATTCTCACACTTTACTGTGGGCATATATCCTAAGCAAACAGGCACATAACACTTTACTCTCAGCACTTTTATCTTACCAAGTTTTGAGAGCACACTAACAAAAAAAGGGACGCCAGTCAGTGAAAGCAGTTCACATCTAGTTTATTTTAACACCAGGACAGACCTCCATCTTGCCTGAAGCATTTCATATGTACCAGTGTTTTATCAAAGGCTGAGAATAGGAATAACATACAGCATTTAAATATTTAAAACCAGTGGGTGGTGACATGACATCATACTTATACCAAGAGTTGAAAGGCTGCTTAATTTTTTTTTAAACAGCTTAGGTTCAAAATCAATCAAGAATACTAATGTTATTTGCAAGTCAAAATACAATTATCCCTCCACAAAGCCATATATCTCCATCATAATTAATTGAAGTACTTGTGCAATGCCTATCAAATCAAATCAAATCAAATCATCTTTATTTCTAAAGCGCCTTTCAAAACCAAACACCATCTAATACTTTTACATCTGTCTAAATACAGAAACAGTGTGGGTTAAATGTAAGATAAAAGAAAGTGGAGTTAAGAGAAACAAGGGGGAGGTCTGAAAAAAACAATTATACATTAATGGATAGGTAAAGGGACAAGAAAGCAGAAATTGGGAGGGGGAAGAAATGGGGGGATTTAGAGCAAGAAAGAAAAAAGGAAAGCCATAGTTATCACAAAACATTAAAAACATCTCTAAATAACAAAATGAATCTCAGTATCTAAATATTCATGTGGCATTATATCATAGTACATTTTTGTCCTAGACCATGTATTCTTTAAACTCATGGAAAAATGGAAAGGATGTGTAATTGTTTTTTCAGTCCTCTCCCTTGTTCCTCTTCCCCCCCCGCCCTTCTTTTATATTATGTTTAACCCATACTGTTTCTGTGTTTAGCCAGATGTAAAAGTATTAGATGTTGTGATGGGTATTGCATGAGCACTTTAATTAATTATGATGGAGATGTATGGATTTGTGGAGGGATAATTGTATTTTGACGTGAATAACATTAGTGTTCCTGATTGGTTTTGAACCTTAGCTGTTTAAAAAAAAATGTAAGCAACCTATCAACACTTGGTATAAGTATGACATCATGTCACCACCCACTGGTTTTAGATATTTAAATGCTGTATATTTTTACCATCCTCAGCCTTTCATAAAAGACTGGTACATGTGAAATGCATTAGGTCAATGGAGGTCTGTCCTGGTATTAAAATAATCTGGATGTGAACTGCTTTCACTGACTGGTGTCCCTCTTTTGGTTAATGTGTGCTCGAAAATTGGTAAGATACATGTACGAGTTGTTTCTTGCAGCACCACGCTGCCAGTGCACACTCTATTAGATGGATTTACTGTCAGCACTTTACCATCAACACTTTACTCTCAGTATATAGCATATACAACTTGAAGTACATACTGTACTGTAGCACTTTATAATGCAGAGCAAATAAAAGTTTATACAAGTGCAGTGTTGTTAATGAACTGTCTGGTATTGTGTTTTTAAAGTGTAATGCACCAGGAAATAATAAAGTGCTTTTATTTACTCATACATATGCAGTGGCTGTTACTAACTCATAGCAATCCCAATCATGTGGACTCCCATTTATCTGAACTAATCAGATGTCCCCCAAGCAGTTGGGACAAACTGGATTCTACTGTGTATGTAGATATCTATCTATCTATCTATCTATCTATCTATCTATCTATCTATCTATCTATCTATCTCTATAGATAGATAGATAGATAGACAATAATAGGGGCTCGACCGTGCTCCTATAGTTAAAGTTGAGTAGGTAGTTTAATGTTAAACCTCACATTTAGCACTTTAATAACTTTGCAATCGTTATGCAAATTTACATGAAATTTGGTATGCTCTGTCCTGCTGGGTAGATCTCTTTATAGTCCAAGGATTTTGTGCTGGGCATTGTGAAACAATATTAAAATTCGCCTTTTTTGGCTGTTTTTTCCTCATCACACTGTGGCCAAACCATTCGGAATTTTGTTCTGAAATTTTCAGGATAGAAAGAGTTTGCCCAAAGAACAAGCAAGTATTGGTTCGGTGAAATAATATTAATCCATTTTAGAGTTATTCAATTTTGAAATTTCAGGTTCTGACCATGCTCAGTTAAGTCTTTTGGATAGCTGCGTGGTACGAAAAGGGATTTGCGTCACCTCACAAAAAGGGATCCTTAGAATCCCTTTTCATGAGAAACAATTCCTTTCTCATGAGCCACCATCTTTTTTTTTTAGCTGAAACAAACTGTTACAACTCGGCCCAAGGATGTATTCTGGAGACATCCAAGAATGTATCTTGTTCATCTGGATGTCCTTTACTCTGCTGTGTGTTTATCTTAATGTAACATTCCCTAAAATTGCTCATTTTTAATTAAAATCCTTTTTCGTCTCTAGCTTCCGCTCCTTTTTTGTGAGACGTCATAAGTCTTTTTTGCATCATGAAACAGGATTATGACATCTCACAAAAAAGGATTACTGGCAGGGCCATCTGGTCAGAGAACTGTAATCCTTTTTGCATGATGAAAAGGTTAGAACACCATGAAAAGGAATGCTTGTGAAAAGACTTAGGACATCTCACTAAAAGAATTAAAAGTGCATGTATCCTTTTCATGAGCTGTCATAATCCTTTTCATCAGCTGATTCCTTTTGTGAGGTGTCATAACTTTTCATCATGTGAAATAAGATTAAGAACTTGTCTGACCAGATGGTCCTGCCAGTATTCCTTTTTTGTCAGATAAATTCCTTTTCATGAGATATCATAATCCCTTTTTGCATCATGAGAAAGGATTATGCCAGCTCATGAAAAAGGATGACTGGCAGGGACATCTGGTTGGACAAGTCCTAATCCTTTTTTACATCATAAAAAATGATTTTGTTACTTCAGGACAAGGGAATTGGGTGACAAAAAAGAATTAGGGCTGGTCACCAAAAGGAACCAAAAAAGCCACCTGGTCCCCGATTATGGCATTCTGCCACTTTGCTATGTATTCCACATGTTTAGTGGCACCCCCCCACCCTCAAACCCCATATTTATTTTGTTTATATTTCTTTCAGTTTTTTTATTATTATTTTATTTTTTTTAAATACCTAAATAACCCCCATGCACATTGTTTTGCCGATTATCCCTGGTGTCTAGTGGTACCGCCCCTCCAACAGCACCCTCCGAGTTTCTGGCAGTGTGCTTGTTGCTCGTTGGTGGTTATTGGCATTTTTCCCAGTGTCTGGTGTTACTCTGTTAAAAATAGAAAACTGTCCCTTATCTTTTTTGTCCCTTAAAAAAAAAAATAAAGTCCATCTCCGATCACACCCGTACCCCATACTGACCTCCCACTCTGGACCCTCCTTCCCACACACCCTCCCAATGTCCCCACCAACTGTCACTCACCTCTGGATGTCCCAGGTTCAAGCCCCACTCCACTGATCAAAGACATGTCTTGCTGCTGGACCCGGTGACTGTGATGTGAACTAAGATAAATGCACTTCAATATATTTCAATGGGGGTGTCAACTGTTGGCCATAACTTAGCCACTGTTTGAAATTTTGGCCCCCAAATTTTCAACATGGGTTCTTGGGGACCCCACCTTATGACCAGTATGACTGCCATCAGGCAAGGTGATTTTGAGGTATGTTGGCTAAATCACCTTTCTGGTGGGATTTGCATAATGACAGTAACATTGTTCATGAGGTGGGGTCCCCAAAAGGCTATGTAACAAATCTGGGGGCAAAATGTCAAAAAATGACTAAGTTATGAGGGCTCATTGCAATTATGCTACACACGCTCATATGTTTGGAGATTTACAATATTTCCACCCTATTTTCAGCATAGTCTTCTCCTTACCCCACCTCATGTATGTGACAGCTGTCATTTTTTAAATCCTGCCCAAAATGTGATTTTGCACTTGTGGCACAGAATGGCGTTGCAGTTTTGCAGAGCTGCATTTGGGTGTGGATTTGAATATTTTCTGTGCTGTGTATATATGGTGAGGCCATAAGATGACTATGTTGAAAATTCGGGGTGGAAATGTTTACAAATGGTGGAGTTCTGAGAATTTGTCTCAGTTTTGCTACCCTTGCTCGTAATATGATACTGTTATACTATCTCAATGGAGGGATGTCCCACTATAAAGTAAGGATACTGTTATACTCTCTGAATTGAGGCATGGGAGTACACTTTGAACCCTGTCCTCACTATAAAATAATGATACTGTTGTATTATCTGAATGGAGGGATGGGAGTGCAGGTTCTGAAGGACCCTGAGCTCCCACCACAAAATAAGGACACTGTTATACTATCTGAATGGACCCTGCTCACCCACCATTAAATAAGGATACTGTCATACTATCTCAGAAAGTAAGGAAATAATTTGCAAAACACTTTGTTAATGCATCAGTTAGGATTAATGCAACAAAAGTAGGGAAATGTGACATTAGGGTTTCCAACCCTAACACCACACCTCCACCCTGCACAGATGAAGAGAGATCAGGGGGTGGCATTGGGGTCATCATCCCTAATGCTCACCCTATACTCCTATGCTGTGCCACCCACCTTATTTTCTAATGGAATGGGGTGAGCGCTGGGGCTGATGACCACAATGCCACCCTCAGATCTCATTTTATCTTTGTAGGGAGTGTGGCATTATAGTTGGAAACCCTAATGCCACATTTCCTACTTTTGATGAATTAACGAAGTTTGTTTGTAATATATATATATATATATATATATATATATATATATATATATTATAATGGCACGGTACTGCCACTATAGTTATTTTTGAGGAGCCATTTACATGTTAAACCCAAAGTTTTGCACCTTAATAACTTTGCAACCGTTTGACAGATTTGCCTGAAATTTGGAATACATGATCAAGACCCATATGCCTTAGGATCTGCCAAGCTTAATACCAGTGGCATATACTGCTACAGAGTTAGTAAGCATGATCTGCACACACATTTACGCTTTTCTAGAATTTTACTGTCTCACATACAGGTCACACGGTTTGCGCGACCAGTCCTAAATCTTCAGGGAACACACGGTCGGGGTCCCCGATGTGCCTTTTGAAGATTTCGTGAAAAAATATTAAACAGTTCAAAAGTATTCAAAAAACAAGTTCCCATTATAAGTCAATGGGAAAAGTTAAAAAGTTCGACAGTGTCACAAATGCAGTTTTTACTTTCGCAAATGGCCCTTTTACTGTCACAAATCCACCATTTTGTTTTCAGTTAGCGATCAGAAAAATGCTTAGCATTTAAAATTGGGACCCTCTAGCAACCTAATTCTTTTTGTATTCACCTAGTCGGACCCTGAGGATGCTAGCCATGTCTTTATTTTGGGGTAAAACACCCCAGAAATATGTTTTTCAAATTTCTGGAAAAAGTACTTTTGCAAAGTACTGTCGCACTTACGACACTGTCGAATGAATCTGTGAAAGCTTTCGCAAACTTCGACAGTGCTTTTCTAGGCCTTGGGAAAATGACAGCAATTCTTTGGCACCCTGCTGCAAAAGAACGGTTTGGTGTTTTGGCCTGAAATTTGAAGGGAATGCAGCCGACATCTCTCAGATGTGCCTTTCAGTATTTTGTTGAAAAAATATTATCCAGCAGCAAAGTTACGGCACTCCAAAGTTGATGCCTTTTCCCTTAGGATAACATTACGGCATCTGACGCATTATGGGAATCTTTGGCGCCCTGCTGTGAAATAACGGTTTGGTCTTTTGGGCTGAAATTTGAAGGGAACACAGCCAACATCTGACAGATGTGCCTTTTTGTGGCTTGGTGAAAAAATGTTACAGGGAGCCAAAGTTATGGCACTCCAAACTTCTCTTTTTTCCCATACGATAACAGTATGGCATTCGCCATGCCTTTCAGGGCCCATATCTCGGAAACTATGTGAGATACAGACTTTTCATTGGAAAATAAGTACAAAACTAGCCAGGAAAGTCATAAATCATATGACTTTTTAATTTTTTTTCTACATCGTACGGTTCCTGAGATATAAGCAATTTAGTATTCCAACTCATTTTCTGCTTCAAGAACCATTATTATGCATACATTCTTTGTACTCACTGTCTTTCTTTATGCAGCTTTTGGGAAAACCAGCCTGTGTGCTTGCATTACTGTTACTGTTACCATTTTCGCTTGCGGTTCCGTTCCCGTTTCACTTACCTTTAACGTCTACGCCACCATGTGCGTTACCCTTTGTGTTTTCATTTGCGCTTGCTTTTGCATTGTTTTTAACATTTGTGTCTACTCTACTGTTTCTCTTTCTGTTTCACTTTGCATCACCATGCTCATTACTATTTGCGTTTGCGGGCCCCGCGTTCCCGCCACCGCATTACATTCACTATTTCTTGTTATCATTCTCAAAAAGAAGGGAAATTAGAGGCAAAAAACGCCATTTAATGCATTAGTTAGGGTTGTTCCACACCAAAAAAAGTGAGGAAATTTGGTGTTAGGGTTGAAAGCCCCCCTTGGCTCCCCCTGCCCACAGCCCCAGCCGGCATCGGGGTGTGCATTAGGGTTGTCGGTCCTAACTCTCACCCCATTCTCCTATACCTTTGCTTCTTTACACATGTGATGGGGTGAGGTTGGATGAGCAGCCTAATGCTTACCCAGAGTACCTAGCAGAGCAAGGTTTCACATTCACTAAGACTCTAACTGTGGAACAAACCTAACTAATCAGCTCAAGTTTTGCATCCTATATATATATATAATATATATATATATACACATATATATGTGTGTGTGTGTGTTAATAATGCTTGGGGCATAAGATGAATTAGTCATTTTTTTTTTATTAAATGCTTGGGGTAGTAGTTGCTTTAGTAATATTTTATTAGTATTATTTGCTTTTGTTTATTTACTTGTCTTTTTAATAATTTGATTTTTATTTTGCCAAATACTCATTAAAATGAATCCCACCTATTCACTGTCTCATGGTGTCAGAATATAATTACTGGTATGGCAGGTAGTGTATTTCAATATAGAATAAAAAAAATCTGTTTGCATATTTTTAGAGAGAAATAAAACTATTTTCATTCAAATTGACTTGTGCTACAGGCAATTTTTCTTTTTCCTTTTTTTTTCTTTTTCAGTTTGCACATGTCATCAGCTAAAATAACTCATTTATTTTCACGCTGTTCATGCAATTTATTGAATGTTGTATACATAGAAATATGTAATTTTTGATAATCTGATACCTTTTATATTGATTTATCAGATAGCATTTTGTCCCTAACGGTATTTTACTTGGGTAGATGAAAACAGAATCTAACTACTTAGATACAGATGGACACAATATTATAAACATATAAAAGGTATAGATTGTTGCTGAAAGGAATATTGGTTTCATTTGAACAGGGTAGACATTAATCTACAGTTTCTCATGTAAATTTGTTGGGCTTCAGAGTAATTGGGATCTTCTAACACCATGATAATACCAGATAATTGTTTAATTATTTTTTCTTACAGTTTGAAAAGTAAAGTAAAACCCATTAATTTAATTGTGCAAATGCAATTTCTTTTGAAGGTTAAATGTAATTAGTGATACATTTAAACACATAAAGAAAGCAGCACATTATTTATGTATTATAAGTGAACATATGCTCTTTGAGTAATAACAATGCATTCATATGCAACACTTAAAGGAGTAGTACTGTCAGAATTTGCAAAAATGTATGTTGTGCAGTGAGTTTTGATTTATGTGTTTAGTTCTAGTGTGTCTTTCT
Source organism: Neoceratodus forsteri (assembly GCA_016271365.2). Taxonomy (NCBI): domain Eukaryota; kingdom Metazoa; phylum Chordata; order Ceratodontiformes; family Ceratodontidae; genus Neoceratodus; species Neoceratodus forsteri. Next base: position 768,458,207 of record CM057449.1, on the reverse strand, counting down.
CTTTGTCTACTATCAGTTTTTTTTTATAAATTAGCCTGCTAGTTTTATGGTAGTTTTAAGGCCCCAGGGATCTCCATCTTAGCATGGGTTATTGCTCTTCTTGTTCCTGCAATGCCTCCTGTCCCATGTGACAGTGGTGTATCCGGGACCATGGATTCAGCAAGCATTGGTTTAGGGTCAATTGTACAACAACAGAACTGATATTAAATATGTTTCCTAATCTGTTGAGCACTAATGGTTACATTTATTGTTTAGCAAATTGTTGATGGCTAACTGAGTGGGTTATTCTGTATCATTTGGTATCACTTGGTGGTATGGGGTACAAGAAGGCAATATGCCCATCGAGAGTGCCCCCCACAATATTGTGGATCATTATTTGTTTGTAGTATCTAACCAAAGATCTAATTTAATTTTAAATGTATCAAAATTCGGACAAGTAACAAGGTCACTGGGTAACCTATTCCATGTTCTGGGAGCCCTAAGTGAAAATAGTGAAATCTCTTATTAGTGTTCGCTTTTGGGATATCGTAAAGCTGTGTTTACATGGCTGATCTTGCTCCTTCTTTGGAGTGTTGCAGAGCTGTCCTGACCAAAAAGATGCTTGGCTAATGTGTCTACACAGCCCCCCCAGTGCCAATGTAAGACATGCTAGAAAGGGGCTGGGAGTCGGGGCAGTCAGCTGATGGAAGCGCCCACAAGTGGGAGTGAGTGGTGCAGCCTGTCCACATAGCCACTTAAACCATTCACTCCCGAATGCACCCCCAAACTTTCTGGGACTGCTGAACATCACAGGGATTGGCTTACCATGATTCGGTAAGTGTCCACATGGCAGCATTTGTACCGCAGCAACCTGAATGCTCGGGTTGCTGCAGTGTAAATGCCACCATCTAAACACGGCTTAAGAAAACAGCTAGAGTTTTTATTAATTGTAGCATTGATTATCTGGGGTGATTTGTGTGATTTTTATGGCTGTATGTAGTTAGATGAATGAAACGTTTTAAAAGCAAAACATTTCTTTCTGCTGGCTAGACTTGGCACACACTTATTTAAAACAAAAATACTGAATTAGAGCTATTTAGTGGAGGCCAGATCATCAGGCTCCTATCTCTAGTAGTTGCTGAATTAGTGGTTCCTGGATGCATTACTGTCACATGGGACAGACTGCACTGTAGGAAAAAGAAGAGCAATAAACTTGATAAGATGGAGATTCTCAGGGGCCATAAAGCTACTATCTAACTAGCAGGCAAATTTAGAAAAAAACTCTTAAAATTGAAAAAAGAGAAGGACACACCAGAACTACACACACAAATCAAAACACTTTGCACAACATATGTGTTTGCAAATGTTGACTGTACTACTCCTTTGAAAGAGGTTATTCATAATACATACCCAAAGTTCAACTCCTCACCCACTTGGGGACTCCAGTGCACATGGGACCCTACCAGAGCTACTGCAAGTCATTATGTCTTTGTAATATACAATTACTGTTTTAGTTAACTTGTTCCAACAACTGTGCCCAGTTGAAAGAGCTTGCAAGAGACATCTCTGGATTTGGCAAATGTTTTCAAACTGTTATAATAATGCCATTAGGTGATCTGTTTAGTTGCATTCCAATCAATCAGTTTTACAGGGGCATAATGTTCAGGGGACTATCTCTGCTGGGAGCCTCCAAAACATAAGGCAGTTTCTGGACACTACTTTAACATGTTTCTTTTTTAATGGCTCAACCACGTAAAAAAATCTATACACACTGGGACTTCTATTTTTAATATGGCTCCATTAGTTCAACTCATAGACATAAAGATTATAATTCTTCTACCATATCATATGTTTTTTTTTACATTTTTTTCTCTCCACATAATCTGAAACAAAGGAAATTAAACACCCCAGCAGACTAATGCTAGCTGTGAATTACAGCACACTAAAATATGTTATGAATTTTTAAAATTCTCTAGGTCTGCAGCTGTTCAGCAAAGTCAGTTGTCTTAGTGACTCCAAATAGAAAATACAGTACTGAGCAATGGCACTGTTTCCTGGCTATGTCCACAATTAGCAATAGACTGGTCCTCATCCTCTTTGAAGTGCGTGTTGAAGTGAATTTGCATTGTCAAGTGTGAAAGGCAGCAATCAACAACAGCTTACTCTTGTTATTAGCAACTGACCTTAATCTTACAAAGACACAGTTCTCCACATAATTACAGGCTATTCTTGAGAGAGGAAGCTATACAAATTGTGAATAAGAAAAGCAAGTTTTTTTTCACCTTTTACTCATGATTGCTACATTACTTAGTAATATACTGTATAAAATGAATCCAGACTCATATACTATACTACAGACTTTATTCCCACTAAATTTCCAGGCAGACATGTATATAGCAATTGACTTGGTTGCTCTTAACACAAAAGCAGCAACTCTATCTCACCCTTTCTATCAACCATCAGGTAGCAGTGGTAGCAGTAGTAGTAGCACAGTACTATGTCCATTGGCTCAGTATATGCTAAGGATTATGTAAAAAAAAAATCAGGATATATAACGATTTTTAAGCTTATTTACAATAGTGTACTGAAAGTTAAACAAAAGCATAATTAAGCTATAAGTATAAATACAAAACACACTTAAGGTATCAAGAATTATAAGTGCAACTAAATACAGAATAAATGAGAATGTTTAAATTCGTATGTACATTTAAAACATTAGCCACAATCTCACTCTTGGTATTTCAGTTAAGATCATACTAATCTTGTAGAGAGATATGAGAGGGTCTCAACCTAACAAAATGAAGAACATGATTTATTAATTTAATTCATTCATTGATTGATTCATTCATTCATCCATGCATGCATGTATGTATTCATGTTTGTGTGTGTTTGTTTTATTCATTCATTCATGCAAGCATGTATGTATGTATGCAAGTATGTATGTGTTTGTTAATTTCTTGTTGACCAAGAAAGGAAGGCTGGAGAAGTCAACCATTTCCAGTCTCCTCCCTGAGGGTCGGGGGATACAGATGCAAACTGACACATAACTCAGGAGAGCAGCATACCCCTCATGCTGCACTACAGAGTTAGTATTGTGATTTAGCCCACATTCATGTTGTGGGGCTAGAATCCACAGCTTTCTTATCCTCCAGCTTCAGAGGCTAGTGTTCAACCTGCTATAAAAGAATGGAAAGGGATGCCCCCCCCCAAAAAAAAGAGAGATGCTAATGCAGATGGAGGAGTGGAAATGAGAGATTTGGAGCAACAAACGTTTGAGTGCTGATCATTGGAGTAGGTATTCTTTAATTGCTTTTGGGGATGGAGTAAAGTTCTTACTGCCCCCCCACACCTGCCAAACCTCAGATAAAGCCAAATTTATATTTTGTAGGTCAGTTGGCAAATCTGTCTTTCTTATTCTGGTAGCTGAGACATTTCCAACCTAACAGAGAGATGCTAGAGAGACATAGTCCAAAAACTGAAGGAAATTATAAGTGGATGCCAAAGGGCATCATCCTCAAATGGTGAGAGTGATCCACAGCCAAGCAACACACAATATTATTATTCAAAATGATGAATCCTGTGGTACAATAAATGAAGTTTCAGGGGGCCCAAGGAGGCCTTTCCTCAGGCATTTATTTATTCATTGCAAATATTTTTCAGCACTGTGCTGTTAGTGGGAAAGTACCCTGACTCTGTCTTCTGCTTCACCCACTGGCATCATCCTATGGCCAACCATGATGGAGGCCTGTAGCTTGCCCCTATAGTGGGGCTTCTAGGGAGAGACAAAGATCAACCTTGTGGTCCTCCTCAAGACTAATACCATGACTTCATTCAGCAGGGAGCAGCAGGCTTTTACTCTGTGTTGCTGAACAAGGATTTTCCTTGTGTCATTTCTCCTGATGTGTGTACATGCAATTATGTGAATGCACAGACATGTGAGCTCCCACACATGTATCTCAGATGTCTCCTGCTGCCTCATTTCTTGCATGAATGCATTCATGGTCCCTGGCTCTGTATACACCCAGACTCTGCTAGGTATCACTCAAATGACAGGTGCCACTGACACTCTCCCCCTGAGGTGGAGAGCTGCCCATGGGATGCTCATCTGGACTCCCTCAGCTGGCCCTCTGATCCTTTGGGTTCATCCCTGAACCTGGGTCATCAGCATTGCAAGTGGTAGTGCAACCATTTTGCTGGCTGGCCTGTTCCCTTGGGCATTTAAATATTAAGTTATTTTTTGGTCTTTAGAACATCTGACTTAGAATTATAAATAAGATTCAAAGCTAATTATGTGCAGTTCGTTTTGCTCTCACTCCCTGCAAAACCTATTGGGAGGCACTGCACCTTCAAAATAAACCACATCCACACTAAAAATTGTTTGTATACTGACTTTCTTTTATTTATTCCAATGGCAGAGAACTACACCCAGGAGCTCAACAGAACTGCACAGAACTTAATTCAGAAAAGCTATTTTAGCAGTACACTGCATCATACTAATAGCAACTGCCCTCCTGCATTGCTTTCTATTATGGAGCACACATCTCTCTGTGCACTAAAGTATCCAAATTACATGGCACATGGAAACAAGGATTTTCAAATAAATAAACTTGAGTGCCTCACTACCTGATTTTGTTTAACCTTGAGCTGATCAATATGTTCTCGCTCCCTTCTGTTCTCAGCCCCCCTCACTTATCTCCATGCTTCTTGGTGCCCATCGCCATATGTTTTACTCTTAACTCACAGAATACATCCTGAAGTGGCCATCAAAATGATGACTTCTGCCAGCGAAAATGAAAAAAAACCTCTTGTTTTTAAAATTAAATTGCAGTTTCCACAACCACCACATATCAACTTGCTCTGGTACTTGTCTACTCCATCCCACTCTCTTAAGCCTGCTGCCATGTTCATTAGAAATTTTCAGTAAGCTGCTCCCTTAGCCGATCAGTGGCAATACAGCAGCACCAATGCCAGTGTCACGATGTGACATCCATGACATCAGACATGACAATGATGGACAGTGGAAGGATTCTTAAAAGAGATAAGAAATTATTTTAAATAGTTAACTGCTATTCCATCTTCCTTTCCATGCCATTTTTGTATTCTGATATGCTTAGACCAACTTCAGATAAATAAATACTCTAGCTTTGATGTGCCCTAACATCTATATGGTGTTTCACTCTCCTCACCTGCTACTGCTCTTTCTTTTCCTATATCTAAGACAGTTTATGTTATAAATAGCTCCATTCCATGCTATTCATCTGACAGGCCTGGAATGGTGTTATTGACAGACTGTTCCGGCAGTATGAAAAGAGAGAACAACAACTGCAAGGAAAGAGAGAGATTTGGGGTAGTTACAAAGGAAACAAAATTAGATTATTAACAAAAAAGGAAAAATATATCAGAATCTTGGATAGACACTAAAAGGAAAACTGAAGGGCATCTAGAAGTGTAAAAACAATTTCCTATCACTTTTAACATCCTTGGTAAGAGAATGTTTGTGTGTGTATAATGTATCATTTTGTTAACCTTCTGTGGTACTTGCTTGTAATCAGTTATTAAAAACTCAATGAATAAAATGTTAAAAAAAGTATAGGGTCTGCAAGGTAAATTGGGAGCTTCAGTCATGGTACTGGACTTAGTTAACTGGGAGGATAGCTTTTAATTCGTGGGTTGGGCTTAGGCAAAAGTAAAGCAGTTTTTTATATCTAGACTTCATTTCAGCTGGCTCTTGCTGTCATAGCAAGAAGGCAGTGACTAAGATGGGAAGCTGCTTCTCTAGATAAATTACTAGAGAAGAGGAATTATTATACTGAAAGGGTGCTGGGTTATGGAGGAGGACAAGCAGAAGACAGTCATTCTTAAGGACTACATTTTCTCTGTATTCACAGTGGAGGATAACTAAACCAATTCTGAAAACAGCACAAAGGTTGCTGCATGAGAGATCAGAGAAATGGGGGTGGTAGTGATTACAAGAGAAAGGGTCAGAAAAGGGTTGGCAGCCTTGAAAATAGATAAGGCTCCAGTGCCAAATGGGATGTTCCTGAGGGTCCTGAGATAACTGACATTGGAACTAGCCAAACCTCTGGCAGGGCTATTTAATACCTCCCTACAGTCTGGGTGATTCCAAAAGACAGGGGGGAAGTGGATGTAGTTCCTTTCCAAAAGAGAGGAGACAAAGAGCTACCAGAGCATTACATACTCTTTAGGTTTACCTCCATAGCAGGTAAACTAATAGAGGCACTGGCCAAAGAAGACCTTGTGGACTTCTCAGAGAGAAATGGACTCCAGAATAGTAAGAAGCATGAATTTGTGGGTGGGAAGCTGGCTCCTGAGCAAACAGCAAAAGAGGGAGGTAAATGGGGTCAAGTCAGGGGAAAGGGAGATCACTTATGAGGATCTGCAGGGTTCAGACCTTGGGCTGGTCCTTGTCAGTATGTTGATCAGTGACACAGTAGAAGGAATGCAACTCAAGACGCAAGGGACCTACAGAAGGACTGACAATGATTAGAGAGGTGGCTGAAAATTTGGCTGTTGCAATTCAATGCCAAGAAGTGCAAAGTGATGCACATAGGGAACATGAACCTCAGAATGGAATATTGGATGGGAGGGATTAAGCTGGATACTGCCACTGAGGAAAGAGACCTGGGAGTCATCATAAGTGACACCTTAAAGAACACTCTAGCATTTGTAACAAGGCCTACAGCAAGGCAACCAGGATGGTGGGGTGTATAGGGATGGGGGCTGACAGCAGCAGGAGGAAAGTGGTACTGCCTCTCTAAAGATTACTGGTGAGGCTGCAGCTGGAATACTGTGCCCAGTTCTGCACCCCAAAACTAAGAAAAGCTAAAGACAGGATGGAGACAGTGCAGTGTAGGGAAACCAAAATAATTCTGGGCCAGCAGGGCAGATATTATGAGGACCGGCTTCAGGTCCTGCACACAGACTTTCTAGAGATCAGAAGGGAGAAGCATGATATGACGGAGAACTGCTAGTTTCTGAAAGGAATGAACAAGGTAGATTGCAAGGAGATATTCAGCAGGGCTGGTCAATCAAGAACAAAGGGACATGAGTGGAAGCTTGTAGGGGAGAGATTCAGGATGAATATGAGAACGTTTTTGTTTTTTTCAATTTTACAGAGCGAGTGGTTGAGCCATATAACAGCCTACAACAGACGTGGTGGATGTAAGGACCATTTGTAACCCCCCCCACCACCAATCTGGGGTTTACCTTAGTGTATTCCTGTGCTCCATCCATGCCCATTGCCAAGCTGAAATCCTGTAGCAGTAATAACTCCAGGGGTGCCTGTTTGCTTCTGTTCATTTGCGTGTGAGTGCCATGCTGTGCCTCTGCCCGTGTCCCTTTAAAAATCAAGCCAATACGCGTATAGTAAATGGTCCTGACTGGGTCCAAGTGATTTAAGGCTTGCGACCAGCCAGATGCTGCTTTAATTTGCTCCAATCTGCAGTCAACAATAGAGCAGAGGGAGCCTGAATGGGAATGGTACTTGTTTATCTTTTATGTGTTGTTATATTTGAATTGGAGACGTTTGTTTAACCTGCTTTCCTTGCAGTTTACTTTTTAGAATGGGAGCCACCATGTTTGGTCCGGGACTTCCAGGAAGTGGCCTAATTGAACTTAGGGGACCTCGAAGGGTCCTTTGCCCAAGTGTCTCGTGGGAAGGAAAAACTGTAGTTTTTGTAGTTTTTAGATTGGTGATAAACTGAACAGAAGGGGGAGTCTAACCTGTGACTGACAGCTTCCCCAGCCAACCTGAATCCTGGAATCCAAGGGAAATGCCCAGTACTGTAAGAACAGATCCATAAGCAAATGATTTTATACCTTTTATTGGGCCAGCATAGATGTAAAAAAATAATAAAGTGCTTTAGTTTCACATCACCAAGTTCTTCCTCATAAGCTTAATGACAGATATTTAGAAAATCCCATACTTTTAACACCCAGATCATGCAGAAAAAACAGAAAAAATTCCCATTGGTTCAAAATACTCATTAAAAAATTACAGAAGAAAATGTCAGAAAACTTGAATAGTACCAGTTCACCTTCAGCTGAAAGGACCTCAAGGTCAGATGTGCTTGGGGCATAATAACATGTAAGGAGTACACTGCACATAAATTAAAATGACTTAGAAATACTTTCAGAATAAGATAACAACTAATGAGCAGAGAGCTCCTAAACCAAATTATGAGTGTCACAGTGTATATAAGAATGCATTAAATGAAAAGCAAAACCCACCTGCATTAAAGACATGATAAAACTGTAAGTTAAAAATAAGCCCCACAAAATAGAACTACTGATAGTATCTACAGTGGTAGCCACAGACATTGCAAGCTATTTCCAGATATTTTGCAAAATTTCTGAATAGTTTCTCTCTGCTGCCCCTACTGTTTAGATGCAAAAAGCATCAGATATTTCTGGAAATATCACAGAAATTTCAGGAAATAGCTTGCAGTGTCTGCGGTTACTACTGTATATATGGCATACAAACAGTAAGCAGTAAAGTTTACCTAAAGTGAACAATAGTTACACACTATATGGAATGTAAAACTTATCTGGAACCATTACCCAACTATACTCTCGAACTAGTTATCATGCTTCATAAAACTTAAGGCCTAGCTTGTAGTAACAGGAGTTTGTAAATGATAGTACAAATTGGCAGTATAAGTGCCAAACAAAAAACTGTTTGTCAAGGACCACCAAGAAATTAAGACCATGCAGCCTGATATGTACAGATTTCAATAACTTCTCAGTGCATAATATAAAAACTTGATGTACTGAAAATGTCTAATGAATCTGAGTGTAGCTGGGTAATGGTTCCAGCTAAGTTTTACATTCCATATAGTGTGTAACTATTGCTCACTTTAGGTAAACTTTACTGTTTACTCTTTGTATGCCATATATAGATAATTTCTGTAGTTCTATTTTGTGGGTCTTATTTTTAACTTACAATTTTAGCATGTCTTTAATCTGGGAGGGTTTTGCTTTTCATTTAATGTCTTCTTACACATACTGTGACACTCATAATTTGGTTTAGGTGCTCTCTGCTCAAGTAGTTGTTATCTTATTCTGAAAGTATTTCTAAGACATTTTAATTTATGTGCAGTGTACTCCTTACATGTTGTTATGCCCCAAGCACATCTGACCTTGAGGCCCTTTCAGTAGAAGGTGAACTGATACTATTCAAGTTTTCTGACATCTTCTTTTGCATTTTTTTAAATTAGTATTTTGAACCAATGTGAATTTTTTCTGTTTTTTTTTTCTGCATGATCTAGGTGTTAAAAGTATGGGATTTTCTAAATATCTGTCATTAAGCTTCTGAGGAATGACTTGTTGGTCTGAAAGTTAAAGCACATTGTTCTTTTTGTTACATCTATGTTGGTCCAATAAAAGGTATCAAATCATTTGCTTCTGCATCTGTTCTCACAAGGACCAATACGGCAAAGACTAAATGTGTATGTCAGTACTGTAAGAGACAGTGGAGCAGTTAGAGTTGGAGCTTGAGGACTGAACAGCTCAAGCTTTCAAGCAGTGGCTCCCTGAAGTGGAGCATAGGGGATCAGTGGGAAGAGGCCTAACTTGCCTCCCTGCCACTGTTCTCCTGCATTGGACTGCCTGATTGCAGAAGTCTGACCTGTCTGATTTATTATTGAGACTGCAGCAGAAAGAATCAAAGAGTGTGAAAGCACTGCTTGTGAATTTGGACTGAAGAATTCCTCCTGTGAAGCTTTCGGCCCAGCCAATGTGAGAGACTGATATTGGATCAAGAGGTTTGCTTCATAATTGACTGTAATAGCAACCAGACTGTATCCGATCTGTGAGAAATTGATGCTGTCTGATTTAAATGCACTGAATGTTCCTTGTGGGTCAAGGCCTGCCTGTTCATGACCCGATTCATTACACCTGCTGGAGGCTTCACCAGCAAACCAAACTGAACTTTGCCCATCTGCTCATTACACTTGGGCCTCTGCCAATCCTGCCTAGTTAAACTGCCTTGCACCAGAGACTGTCCTCGGTGACAGACCGACTTTGGGGATCCAGCCCCTGTGCAGAAACAACTCACAGGTTGGGGCCAACAAGAGAGAAATACCTTGAAGAGAAGGTGTGTAATGGTGGCCCTGCTTCCCCATGCTCACTGGTGAACTCCACAAGGTCTCCATTTCACCTGCAACATCACAGCCACCTGGCAGGATGAATACAATCAGGGTAGCTCCCTGCAACAAGTCACATAATTATTTGTGGTACCATCTGATTTCTTTTCTAAATTATTGGGTTTCATGAGACTGGGCCAGCTGGTCAGGATAACAAATAATCATCATGTTATTGTGCATGCTAACTGCCTTTTTTCTCCATCAAGGGCCCCAACATCAGCTGCAATGCCGGCCACCCCAAGACAATGTCTCTGGCTAGCCAGCTTTCCATCCTGGATACCCAGTGTTGTAGAACTATTTGTTTGGAACATAAAAGTGCATGCCAAGAACCCGAATATAATCAGAGTACCAATCATTTAACTAAATTCATGCCCATTCCTTGTTCATGATCCCCAAATAAATGTGATTGCTATTTCACATTTAACCTGGCTTATTTGCATATCATTACTGGGTCACAGTGCCAAAAGTCTGCATCTGCTTGCTAACCTTGTTTTACAGGGGTTCTCCAGGGATATTGCTGAAGATTCAACCCTGGTGGTAAGTGTGAAGGATGTGTGCATATTATTCAAGCAAATTACTGACTGTGTGGTAACTGTTGGTAAAGGTACAAAGCCACTAAGAAGATTGGTGGGTGGTTTTATCTTCACAGAGGGCAGTAACAGGTTTGACAGACATCCCCATTGCCATTACTTTGGGTGGAGGCACCTTACTACTGAATCCAGGCCCCTCAACCTGTGGTCAGAAATACAGGCAGGGGTAGTAACCGTAGGTATAGCGCCACCTAAGGGTTACACATTAATGGCTTTTAAACATGTCTTGGACCAAGTAAAAGGTTTATTAGTTTTATTAACTATAATAACTACTCTAGTTATTTAGTGGCAAAGCATTAAGGTAGAGGCAGTGGCAGAATAGCGCCATAACATAATTCTGTTGTTTTATTATTTAATATTCCTTGTGTTATATGGTGTCGGTCAAACCTGTGTTGTTTTTCTGTAACTGCCTCTTGGACTGAAATATTTCCTTGTTTTTTTTCTGTAAATCTGAGTCAATGGAAAGCAATAGCCTAACTAGCTGGAACTGGTTCCCTTGTCTCAGGAATCTGTGCTGGGAAACAGCAGTTGCAGATAATGAGAGAGTGATTAAGCTAACAGCCTGGTAATTTGGGGTTCTGAATAGTTTAACTGGAAACAGGAGCAGAACAAAATATCCTGGGCCAGCTCTCACCACAGGAGGTGGCACCATCCTGACTCCAGAGACAGGCCAGAGTTAATTTGCTTTTTTTCTAAGCAGATGGGGGAGGAGAAAAGACCCCCCAGCAAAGAAAACTCTACAGTTGAATTTTTAAGATGAAAATACAGTCAGACGTGTGGGCAGTTGGATTTTTAAACAAAAATATAGAGAGCTGGTTGGTTCTTGGCAACCATGGGAAAAAAGCCAACCACTCACAGTAGGGAAATCAGAGGCAGCATTTTGGAAATTGCTTTGAAAAAGCCCAGCATAGGCTTGTGGAACTCAATCCTGTATGTGATACATGACTGATCAGATAGACCTCTATTTTGCATTCCATCACAAAACAGGTAACAAGTGCATTTTATTTTTCTGGGCTCTAACTTCAACTGCACAGGAACAAGGTAGAACTATATGTTAGATTTTAGAAAAGTTAGTTTACTGTTTTGTGTAATTGTTAGTGCTGTGTGGACTGTGGAATTCTGCTAATGGAATTAGAGTGGAATGACCATTCTGCCAGTGGAAATTACTCCATAATTTCACTTATTCTTCTGCAGAATTCTGCCTACTGTGATCAGTGGAACAATAGTCCACAGAACAGCAATTATTTCAGTAGAAAATGATTCCATAACAATTTCTGTGAAAAATATTGAGATCCTCAGAATAATATTATGCAGAACAGCATTTTTTCTTGGAAAATCATTCCACAGCTATTTTTTGCTATGGAATTTCATCATTCTGTTTCTGGCAAAATTCGCCAGAATTTTGGTGGAATTTTAAAAATTCCATGGAATTTCGTTCTGCCGGAATTTGAAAATTCCACACAGCACTAGTGATTGTACAACTTTTATTGGCTTACATCTTGTAATCACATCTTTAAATGCTATTTTTATGTTAAATTATACTAATAGATATTAGTAAAGCTTTTTGGAATAATTTTCCAATACCTCTGAAATTGTCTATTGTGTGTGTGAGTTTGGGAGGATTTTGCTCAAACAATACCATGCCTGATCTATGCTAAAAGGCCAGAATGCTATCAGGAAGGGACACAAAAAAGGTACTTTGTGAGTGTAAGTGCGAGATATGTGAGGTCTCTCAGAGTCGTCTGTGGGGTTTGAACCAGTCTCTGCATTTCTCTGGCAAAAAAAAAAAAAACAACACATATGGGGACTGCAGGGCACCCCTGAAGGCCTATACACCTATGGCTTTTCTGGTTCACTGCCCAGTGGCCAAGAGGGTTCTCTTCCAAGAACACAGACTTGAGGCCGTATTTTCACCTCTCACGAAGAGAGAGGAATTCCAAGGCTCTCCTGGTGGATGCTCAGTTGCAACCCAGTTGAGTGTCCTGCAAGGACAGGAGAGGGGTGGTTTACTGACCAACACGGCACATGCCACACTGAGGGGAGTCTGCTCTGAGCCCATTGAACCTGGCCCTAAAAGAGTGGGCCTGTGGCAGATTCATGCCAGCATATGGGATTATGAAATGTTTGAACAAATGACACATAAAAGACAACAGAAATTGTCAAAGGGGAAATTCTGGTTACAGACTATAGTTCTTTATGCTGTTTTATTGGGTTACTGTGTGCCAGTATTAGTGTATGAAGGGAATATGGCTTCCAGCAACAATGACTACACTTTGGAGCAGCTGAAACAGGTGTACCAGAAGAGGGGGATCCTTTATGAGGGGAGTGCTAAAAAGCACATCATAGAAATCCCTGAGGCAGCTGATGATCAAGCAGCAGCCCGGGGCTTTGAGTCACAGTCAGTGACTGCAGGGGACCAGACCATGGATGTGGAGGTGCTGCAATGACCAGATTCAGAATGGAGGCAAGAGGGACAAGAATGGACCGGGAGCCACAGCACTAAGGGAAAGCCACTGCAGATTTTGATCTGTAGAAGTTAAGACTGAAACTAGAGATGAAGAAATTGGAGCTTGCCGAAAAACAGCACGAATGGGAGATTTAAGAAAAACAGCATGAAAGGGAGCTGAAAGCAGAGCAAAGAAAGATGGAAACTGAGCTGCAGGACAAACAACGTCAAAGGGACTTCAACATGGAGACACTAAAGCTCCAACAAGAAGTGTTGGAAAAGTTAGGTGGTGGGGATGAAAATGAAACTCCAGGGCTGGGGTATAAGCTGAATTCTAAATTAATTGCAGAATTTAAAGAGGGGGGAGACATGAATGTTTTTTTTTTCAGTTCATTTTAAAAGGTCTGCATTCAGACAAAAATACTCAAGGAGGCCTGCAACTTTTTGCTATCTCAGCTGCTTATTACTGGGAAGGGGTGAAAGGTGTTGGGGAAAATGGATAATGTTGACTGCCAGATCTATGATAAACTCAAAACTGCTTTATTGAAAAAGTATGATTTAAATCCTGAGGGCTACAGAGTAAAATTTCAGAAGCTCTGAAAGGGCCCTGAAATGAGTTTTGAGGAACTTGCCACAAAACAATGCCAGTTTTTAAAACATTGGTGGGAGGGGGTAAAAGTTAACTCTGTGGAAGAAACTGAGGAAGTCATATTGTTGGAATAGTTCTTTTGGGCATGTCCAGCAGAACTGATAACCTGGCTAGAGAACCAGGACCGTCAGACAGCAAAACAAGCTGCTGAGCTTTCTGACCACTATGCCAGGAACAGGCCTGCTCTGAAGGGAAGTGGGGGAGCACAGACTTCAGTGGCAAGGATGAAAAACATGTCTTCAGGGCAGCTAAAACCTTTCTTGCCTCTGCAGACAGAGAGGAATCACAGTTTACCAAAACAGGATTTGGGGGAAAAGAAAAGTGATGATTGTTGGTTCTGTAAAAAGCCAGGGCATATTGTCAGGCAGTGTCCTAAAAAGACACAAGGTGTAAAAGGGGTCCATCCAGCTGAACTAGTTGCTAATTGTATCCCTGATGCAATTACTGTGAATATGAGGGAACACATGCATCCAGTTACTGTGAATGGGGTGCAGATCTGAGGATTAAGGGACACTGGGGCATCACTTACCATGGTAAAAGGGGATTTGGTTGGACCTGAGAAAATTCTGTAAAATCAGTTTGTTTGTGAAGGGATTCACTGGGAAGGAGAAAACCCTGCCACAAGCCAGTGTTATCCTGGACTGGGGTGATGCAGGGGAAAACTTGCAAAATGTGGGTGTGGCAGACACGCTCACTGTGGATGTTATTTTAGGTAATGATTTTCAGCAGAGAGTGGTATGTGCCATTTCCCAGAGCCAGACAGCTAGGGAATCTGGTGATCTCCCAAATCCCACAGAGGCTTATGCAAGTGAGAGTGGGAAGCTGGTCCCTAAGTCTGTGCCTCTTACAGGGGAAGGTGATAAAAGGGAGATGGAACTCACCCAAGTGGCTGTTCACCAACCAGATACTGAAGTTGACTTTGAGGAGGGAGGGATTACACATAGAAAGGGGGCTGGTAATTGCTGTGACACTAAATCCTTGAATGCCACAGCTTTACAACCTCTGTTTGGGAACTGAAAGGGACATGTCCCATGCTTTGGGAAAGTCTGAGGACTTTGCAGCAGCTCAGAGGTCCGACCCTAGCTTACAGAAGCTGAGAGATTGTGTAAAAGTCTGATGGGACACAAGGGGGTGACATAAAACATAATGTTTTCTGGAACAATGGGCTGTTATACATGCAGGACATGAGGACACAGGGGGGTTGATAGGCAGGCAGCTTGTTGTTCCCAAGGGATATCATAAGTTATTGCTCAAGATAAGTCATGATATTCCCATGTCCAGACATCTGGGCATTGCTCACACTATGCAGTGATTAGCTCGTAATTTTTATTGGACCAACTTTACAAAGCAGATGAAAGAATACTGCAGATCCTGCCACCAGTGTCAATGCATATGGAAGGCAGGAGGAAAAGTAAAAGCTGCTATAATTCCCTTACCTATTGTGGAGGAACTTTTCCAAAAGGTGGGAATGGATATTGTGGGTACTTTGAATACCCCAAGCTCCTCCAGGAAAAAGTATATCCTGGTGGTGGTAGATTATGCCACCCAATATCCAGAGGTGGTCTCCCCGTCTGCCATCAAGGCAGGAAAAGTATCAGACGTGGGATCTTCTCCCATGTAAGGTTTCCACAGGAGGTTATCTCTGATTAAGGGGTAACTTTGTGTTGGATCTGATGAGGTGTTTATGGGAAAGGTGTGGGGTGCTGCAGAGACACACAACACCTTACAACCAACAGGAGAATGGGATGGCAAAAAGGTTTAATGGGACCTTGAAAACCATGCTGAGGGCATTCACAGAACTGCATGGGTGGGACTGGGAGAGATATCTTCCCCACTTACTGTTTGCCCACTGAGAAATGCCACAAGAGTCGAAAGGATTGTCCTCCTTCTACCTACTGTATGGATGTAGGGTATGGGGGCATCTAGATTTGGTATGAGAGGGTTGGGAAGGCAAGCATGCCACCCAGGGGACTCCCATAGTGCAATATGTTTTGAAGTTTAAGGAAACATTGAAGGAGCTAATGAGAGTGGGCCAGAGGAACCTGTCAGCTGCCCAGCAGAGACAAAAGACCTGCTACAATCACAGAGCCAGAGCTCTGTCATACAGAGTAGGACAGGAAGTTATGGTTCTGATCCCAGTCTGGAAAGACAAGCTGCAGGCAGAGTGGGAAGGACCATACAAGATAGTCCAGCAGGTGAACTATGTAAATTACATTGTGGAGTTTTCTGACTGGAGACACACCCACAGGATGTACCATGTGAACATGATGAATCCCTATTTCAATAGGGTTGACATGGTATTTCCAGTTTGCAGTCCTTGGAGGAGACAGAAGAGGAGGACCCCCTTCTTGATTTGCTAGCTTAGAGCAAGCGGGAGTAATCTGTGCAGGCCATAAAGCTGTCCCCACAGGCGACACCTGAACACGCCCAGGAGATAGGAAATGTTTTACAGGGCTTTGCCCCTTTGTTCACCTCAAAGCCTGGATGAACCACACTAGCAGTTCATGATGTGGACACCATTTCCCAGGCACCCATACCTTGGACAGCCTACTGGGTGTCTGAGGCAGTCCTAAAGGGTATTAAGAGGGAGATGGAAGAGATGCTGGATCTAGTGGTGATCCTGAAATCTCACTGTCCCCGGGCCTCAATTGTAGTCTGTGTCCCCAAGCTGGATGGAATTACACACTTCTGTGTAAACTATTGTGGGCTCAACACCATCACAAAATATGATGCCCATCCGAAGCCCCGCACAGACGAGTTGCAGGACAACCTAGTAGGGGGGGCAACCTACCTGATGACAATAGACCTGACCAAGGGGTACTGGCAGGTAGAACTGATGGCCAGAGCTAGGGGACGGACAGCCTTCATCACCCCAGCAGGCCTATTCAAGTTTAAGGTAAGGGCCTTTGTGATGAAGAACGCCCCTTTCTGCTTCCACCAATTGGTGAATCATGTGCTGCATGGTACCAAGGATTACGTAGTGGCATACCTAGATGACATTGCCATTTTCAGCCATAGCTGATAGGAGCACCTGACCCATCTGAGGGAAGTGCTGGGCAGAGTACAGGCAGCAGGACTAACTGTGAAAGCAGAGAAGTGAAAGGTGGCTATGGCAGAAGTGACCTGTTTGGAACACGTAGTGGGGTGGAGGCAACTCAGCCCCAACCTGACTAAAATAGAGGCAATTGTATCATAGCCCATGCCTGAGACCCAGAACCAGGTAAGGAGCTTCATTGGAACAGTGGGGTACAACAGAAAGTTTGTACCCAACTACAGCATCTTGGCAGCTCCACTATCTGGCCTACTAAAAAACAAAGAGCCTAAGAGAGTGAAATGGGATCCATCATGTGAGTGGGCCTTCACACAGCTAAAAACCACTCCATGCAGTGCCCTGGTGCTGGTCAGCCCAGACTACTCCAGTCCGTTTGTGGTACAGACAGATGCCTCTGATGTGGGGATTGGAGCAGTCCTCAGCCAAACATCACAGCATGTGAAAGATCACAAATTGTGTACCTCATCAAAAAGTTGCGCCCCTACGAGCAATTGTTCTCCACTGTGGAGGAGTGTCTCACTCTGGTGTGGTCTCTAAAGAAATTAGAGCACTACCACTTTGGGAGGAGCTTCAAGGTACAAACTGACCACAACCCTCTAAAATAGATGAACCAAATGGGGAAAACAAATGGGAAACTCCTAAGATAGACTACTGCGTTACAAACATATGGCATGACTATATATGGCATGACTATCACATATAGGTCAGCGTCCAAAAACGCTAACAGAGATGGCTTATGCCACCAATCAGAGCAAAAGACAGAAGTGATGGAAGCCATACTAACAAACAAGGGCACATTTCCTCAGGTTCCATTTATGGAGGGAGGTGTGTGGAGGAATAGTGCCTTAACATAATTTTGTTTTTATAATATTTAATATACCCTATGTTACAGCATATGGTGTTGGTCAAACCTGTGTTGTTTTTCTGTAACTGCCTTTTGGCCCAAAATATGTCCCTGTTTTTTCTGTAAATCTGAGTCAAGGAAAACAAAAGACTGACTAACTGGGACTAGTTCCCTTGTCTCAGGAATCTGGGCTGGGAAATGGCAGTTTCAGAAAATGAAGGAGTGATTAAGCTAACAGCCCAGCAATTTTGGGTTCTGAATAGTTTTACTAGAAACAGGAGCAGAACAAAAGACCCAAGGCCAGCTCTCACTGTAGAAGGTGGCACCATCCTGTCTCCAGAGACAGGCCAGAGTAAATCAGTTTTTTTTTTTCTAACCAGATGGAGGTGGGGAGAAAAGACCACTCCAGCTAAGAAAACTCTACAGTTGAATTTTTAAGATGAAAACTTAGAGTTGGATGGTTCTTGGCAGCCACATGACAAAGGCCAGACATTCATGGTAAGGAAATCAGAGGCAACATTTTGGAAACTGCTTTGCAAAAGCCCAGGAGAGGCTTGTGGAATTCAACCCTTTATGTGATGCACAACTGATCCGATGGAACCCCTCTTTTGCATTCCATCACAAAACAGGTAACAAGGACATTTTATTTTTCTGGACTCTAACTTCAACTGCACTGGAACAAAGTAGAACTATATGTTAGATTTTAGGAAAGTTGGTGTACTGTTTTGTGTATTTGTCCAACTTTTATTTGCTTACATATTGTAAACAACTCTTTAAATGCTATTTTTATGTTAGATTACACTATCTAATAGATATTAGTAAAGCCTTTTGGTGTAATTTTCCAATACCTCTGAAATTGTCTATTGTGTGAGTGAGTTTGGGAGGGTTTTGTTCAAACAATATCACTGCTGATCCATGCTAAAAGGCCAGAATTCTACCAGAAAGGCACATGAGAAATGGACTCTGTGAGTGTAAGGGGGAGATATGCAAGGTGTCTTGGAATGGTCTGTGGGGTTTGAACTGGTCTCTGCATTTCTTTTGGAAAAGACACATATAAGGTGTATAGGACATCCCGAAGGCTTATAAACGCCTGTGGCTTTTCTGGTTTACTGCACAGTGGCCATAATGGTTGTCTCCCAGAAACACGGACTCAAAGCTGTATTTTCACCTCTCACACAAAGAGAGGAAATCCAAAGATCTCCTGACGGATGCTCAGTTGTAACCCAGGGAGTGCCCTGGAAGGACAGGACAGAAGCTTCCCAACATACACAGCACATGCTGCACTTAGTGGAGTTTGCTGTGAGCCCAGTGAACCCGGTCTCACAAGAGTGGGCCTGTGACAGTGGCAAGGGGCAAGCAGGGGAGGTGAGGACAATAAACCAAACCATGCATTAGATCCCAAGATAGGATAGGGTAAAACAGAGCAGACTGAATGGAGCAATGACCTTTTTTTGCCAACTTTTTCTAAATTTCTATATTTCCATCCAAGTCACTGAGGCCTCTGCTGCTTTACCAACCCAAAACTATTTGTCATTTTACTATGAGAGCTACGTTTTATTGATAGACAAGAAATTATGTAGAGGCATTTTATTCCTTGGAGATGCAGAAATATAAGATGTAACATGATCAGTCCTAGCTAAGCCACATTTTAGGGTGCTCCTTGTTAGTAGCTTTTATTGAATCAACAAACAAGAAAAAGAATCAGCATTTACATAGCACTTTTAATTTACATTGTATTCCAAAGTGCTTTACAAGCAATGCAAGACTTGTAGTGTAGTTACTGAAAGTGTAGTGGCAGCCACATCGCACATCAGTGCCCACACACAGCCTTGGACAATTGCATGAACTGATTTTTTGTGGGAAGGGGAATGTTTTTCAGGACACTGGGAAATTTCCCTACACTTGCCAGTAGGGGGAACCTTTGGCCATCTGACAAGATGTCTGACTCAGGTGCTGAAGGAGAATGAGGGGGTTCTTTGGCTGCTGTAATGGAAATGGATATTGGGACTACTGTACCTAAAACACCTATGGAAAAACTGTCAGAGATCAATATGGAAATAAGTGCAGTTGTGGATTTCTCTGCTGTTGGATGGAATGTTCTTCCTAGTACTTCTTTGGATATCTCTCCGATGGACCAGTGAAGCACTATGGCTAATATGGAACACACACCAGCAGGACATCATTTGCAGGAACAGTTGACTGAAAAGAAAAGGAAAAAAAAAATAATTTGCTTTGTTAGAACTGTAGGAAGAAAGCTTCCAAAAAGCCAAACTAGAATTGTGCACTCAAGGCACAATGAATTATGCTATAGTTACACTTCCTGAGGACATATTTACTACACAAGTCACAGGTATGTCTCCTTCTTCTATCCCTTACAGTACTGCAGAGTTGAATGTAGATCATGTGTCTGCTCACATTTCTGTCCTGATGCTGCAGCTGGGTCATCAGAGGGATTCTAACTCCTTACAGCCTACACACAATAAAACTGCTTTTCCAGTGAGTGTAGTTTCTCAATTGGGAAGTTCAAAAGACTCTGAAGGAGACATTATAACTTTCAAGGGGAAAATCTCTGTTGCTGGTGAATACCTGCTGGATCCATTGCCTAGTAATGACACTAGTCAGTCCCGTGACCCTGCCTGAGATACAGAGCCTCTTACCACCGGGGAGCCCGACCTGGCTGACATTATTACTGCTCTTGGAGAGGAGGCTGACAAGACCTGCATGGAGCCCACAGCTAAGACTGTGTCACAGTTCACTCCTATGATGGATGCAGTGCCTGTCAGTGTTTCAAGTCTGGAACAGGTTCTTAAAGAGGCAGGATGGATTACTGGTCCTGACAGATGGAGCTGGATCCCTGATCCTGCAAATCTTCCTAAGTTTAATATCGATTCATGTGTACCTGCCATTCCTGAACCCTCAGTTATTACAATGAATAATGTTCATCCACTAGGTACTACTGCCCTGTAAATGGAGTCTGCCTTGAGCATCATTGTTATAGCTTCTTCAGACCCCCAAGGATGGTACAAATAATTCTTCTGCTCAAACAATACAGACTGTTCTTGTCCTAACAATGATGTTAGATCAGTGAATACTGCTAAATTTGGTGCTGCCATGATTGCCACCAATGGACACATTACAGAAATTCCTCAAACTAATGTTTAGTAAAATTTTAACATTTCATAAAGTTCTGAACACTGTGCATGGATTGGTTTTAGGCTTTCAGATCTTTTTTTGAACAATCTGCCCCTGCCCCCCTTAGGAACGTTGTTAGAATTAAATATAGGGGTGGAAATGAACTGCCCCCAATTGCTCTCACATTGTGGAGAAACACCTTATGAATTCAGTGGGATTTCTGACATCGGACATTTATGCATTAATTTATGTCACATTGACAGCCTGTATGGTGTTCGTTTTTGGCTGCCATCTACACTGGATAGATTTTGGACCAAATATAATAATTTGAAGTGCTCTGAACTGTGGATCCCTTTCCAAACTATCCCCCTTACTAAATCCACTACTCGTACTGTTATAGTATGTTCCAGAATGAGGCAATTTATGTACATCACATTACCTATTGGCCTAAACAGAGATGTGAGGTTCTGGGGAAACCAAAACCTGTTCTGGACAAATACTGCATATGGACTGGTGGATTGAAGTGTACAGTACAACTTAAAGTGACAGACTATGAAATTTCTCATTTGCCTAACAGTTTTTTCATTGGTCGTGACAGGGGAGTCTGCTTTTACCCTGATCAGCTAAAGGCAAGTTTAAGTGCAGGTCCTTGTCTCATCTGAGTAATATATGTGATCAGATATTCTGTAGCTTATGTCTTGAATATGGCCATATGAGGCCCGATTCCAAAATGTGTTACACCTGGCACAAGGTGATTTTTGCCAATCCCGATGGTGCAAATCGCACCTTACGCCAGGCATAACACCAGTTGCAATTCCAAAATGTGCCTTGCACCATGCCGAATGCAGGTTGTGCCAAATGTGGGATATGCCACCCACTACACCTGCAACCCACAGCGGCATGGCACAAGGGTGGGTTACTGCAGCAACTGCACCCTATTTCAAGAGGGCAGCTGCCATAACCCACTTATGACATTCCAGAACAGGTAATGGCATAGAGGGGTTAGACCAGCTAGGAGGTGGTCTAAGGGGCATCCATCCTGGCACAGTGATGGATGCCCCCAGCAGCTCCACAGAAAGTACACTGCTGTGCTCCCCATGCCCCCCTGCCCTGTCATGACCTCCACCACCAAATCTCTGGGACCCCGGGTTCTGGTCCCATCACTGCCCCCCAGTGCATGTGCCACCCAGCCAGCCACCCCAATGCCCCTAGGTGAATGTCATTGCGTTCTGGGGCAGGGGATTCGGGGGGGAAGTAGAATGCATGCCATGACTTACGGCACCCAGGTCCAGTGTGCCATGCCTTTGGCGCTAGCCAGCGTCTGCCGCAAGTCATGGGCATAGGTGCTATGGACCCTGCTTGTCCTGGAATAGGGTGCAGGGTCCCCAGCATAGTACTGCATGGAGCAAGTGACATACGCCAGGGAGTTGCGCCATGGATTTCAGAATTGGGTCCGTGGTGTTCAGTGTCCCAATAAAGTTAAATATAATCTTTTCCAAACTGAATGGCATTCCTTTCATTTCTATCCCCAGGTAACTCACAATAAGAGATGCATAGAAATTGTATTTCACCAGGAAAATTTCAGTGAAGTCATGAATTTTGCCTTGCAAAATATTTTGTGAAATTCCGTACATTTCTTGAAATATTTCACTGAATTTCTCCCACAAAATGTGGAATTTTGCTGGCAAAATGTGGAGTGTTGTCTGCGAGTGGCAGAATTTTGCCTGCAACTGGCAAAATTCTGCATTTCGAAGGTGAAATTTCACATTTCGCAGGTGAAATTCCACATTTTGCCAGTAGAATTTTGCATTTTACAGCCACAAAATATTTCACAGAATTAAATTCTGCAATTTTGCACAACTGTACTCACAATAGAACTGAGAGGGCTCGACAAGAGTATTTCCTGGATGATGCTCAGAAAGCAGGAAACAGTACTGCTTTGGATACTGTACTATAAGATCTTCCTGCTTCTTCAGATACCATGGTAGTACCATTTGACACCTTCCATATTGTCACTGCTCCCACTACTCCCACTGGCCCTCCAGAGGTTATCTCTCTTGAAAAGGGCGAGTGCAGTGCTTACCTTATGGGTCAACCTCTTTCCCAGATTTCACTCAGTTCCTCACCTGATGCTGCATCAGCTCCTCTTCCTGGAATGTCAATACTTCCCCCTGACACCATCATGGAGATTATATGCAGACCTTCCTTGCATCATAACATCCCACAGATTCCCCCAATGGACACTCATTCTGGTTTAGTGTGGACTAAAAATAGATTCTACCCTCTTGCTAAAACTAGGAACATGGTTGAAGAGGCCTGCTCCACAGTCTCACCTGGGAAGCTGATCTTCTCTGATGCTGAGGATGATATTCAATAGGCCCCTCAATCCTGTAAAAGGAAGGATGGCCTCAAAATGAGTGCCAAAGTGAAATTCAAGAACAAACACACTCAGCCTCTGTAGAACATTTTCTATCTGTTATTAATGTTTGCTTAAAATATCATTCCCTTTCTGCATGCAGGTTGCTATGTTAAATGTTAATAACATTAAGAATTTTGTACATAGGATGGTTATGTTTCATATCTTGCATAACTATCCTACTGATATTTTTTCTACAAGACACAAGGCTTGAAATGCAGTCAGACATTACTACAGCTCAACGGCTCTGGATGTCTGGTGTATCTTTTTTTCTATAGGTAGCGATGCATGCACAGAGGTTGTGATCTTATATAACAGGGTCCAACCTAAGGTGTTGAAGCTTCTTGATCTCTTGCCCAGAAGAGCATTATTGATAGATTGTCTATTGGAACAGATTGCTTATTGTATGTTTGTTGGTTTTACTCCACAAACACAATTTGATATGGTTTCCCTTTTTCAGTTGATTAACCCATTGTTATGCACTTGCAAAATAGTTATTTTTGGTGGAGACTTTAATTGCCCAATCCAGCTCCCAGACAGGAGTGCAAAAATACTGAAACTGATTTGTGATTCCTTCTGTTTACAAAAATTTTTTTAAGCTGCTTACTCCATTGATGCATATCACACACAACATCCTGCTGGCCTGTACACATATTATAGGGCATATTTGGCTACTAAAATTGATTATGTTTTCATCTCTCACATTAGCTTCCTAGTGGACAGCAAAACAGTGCCTATAAAAACTGCTGATCATCTATTATTAAGTTTTCATATTGCTATAGCACCAGAACACACACTGGGGAAGCCTAGCTGGAGACTGAATAATACCATTCTTTCTGCTTTGACCTTTCAAATTGCCCTTCAGGACTTATTACAGGCTTATACTTTAGTTTTTGCTTGTATAAAGATTTGACCATTTGGTGGGAAAATATCAAATGTGATATTGATAACCTAGAGAAATTATATTATAGTTCTACTTGCTTGCATAATTATACTAATTATTTAGAATTACAGTATCAGTTATATACATTGATCTCCCTTCAGGCACAATGGTGCTCTTCCTTCCATGTCCAGATACAGAACTCGTATGAAAGATATTTAGTATGACAGGGTCAAGACTCTTTCTTTTGAACAATATTACAGTGCACAGGGATGGCATTTGTCAGTGGATGTTGTTATTTATTTATTTATTTAGTTTTTGTTGACCTTGAAAGGAGAACTAGACAATTCTGCTTATTTTCTGCCTTGTCCCAGGGGAGGGGCATACAGATGAATGCCTACTGACATTGAACTAGATTAAACTGTTGGTGGTATTTTTAGTGAATTTTCACAGTTGTTTTTCCAGTATTTGAAAGATGAGAATGTATTATTTAGTTGATCAGGCTGGTAACATTCAGACTTCTCAACACAAATGTTACACATATTTCAGGACTTTTTTGAAGGCAACTGTGGGAACCCAATTCCCAATCGATCATAAGACTTCACAATTTTTAGACTCCTTATAGCTGCCAAAGGTATCTGCTGCAGACGATTACTTTCTAACACAGCCTATTAGTACTGAGGAAGTGAATTTGGCAATTTCTACCCTGCATAAGCAGAGTTCTTCAGGAACAGATGGTCTGATGTCTGAGTTTTATCAGACATTTCCCTCACTTTTAGCCCCAATCTTACCTTTCATTTTCAATTCTTTTCTGACATGATTTTTCATTTTAGGCTTAATAACTGAAGCAATACAAATATTTTTACTCAGGAAAGGTAACCAGGTGGAGTTAAAAAAATTAGAGACCAATTTGTCTCATTTATATGGATGATAACATTCTTGTGAAAATTTTCTGCAAATATTTAGCTGCAATTTGTGCAACTCTTATGTATCTCTTATAAATGTGCTCTCTTCTGGGCTGAAATATTTTGGATAACTTATTACTTATATGGGAAATAACTGAGTATTGTAATATAGAAGGTACAAGACACTTCATGTTCATCCTGGATCAGGAGAAGGCCTTTGATAAAGTTCCCCATGACCATACTTTTCTAGTGTTACACAAATATGGATTTTTATAGACCTTTATTACTTGGATTCAATTTCTATATTCTCATTTTACTATTATCATTAACATCAATGGGTGGTTGGGAGATCCTATACCATTGCTTTGAGCTGTGTGACAGGGATGTCTTCTCAGGCCTATTCTATACATTTTGACCTTAGATCCTTTATCATGAGCTATTAGTCATCACCTAATATTCATGGAATTCAGAATCCATTGTCCTTGACTGAAGCCAAAGTGTCAGCCTATGCCGATGATGTCTGTTTATTAAAGATGTACACTCTGGGGAAGCTGTAGTAACGCTTGTTCAGGAGATTGCTGCAACTATAGGGTCGCAAATTACAGAGCTAGTACACTGCCTAAAACTAATATTATATTTTAAAAGTAGCCAACCATTATCTTTTATATCTGAGGTACTTTTTCTTTTCCCTTTGTTTAATTAGAAGATTGTTTACCTGATGTTAGTAAGTGTAATGTGTGGAACAGCTCTTAGGCTGGCAGCTGACTTATCTTGCTCTACTGCCCCACACTACATTATCAACACTGTGACCTCACTGACTGTGACATCATTGCTACTTTGGAAGAGCAAATGAGTGACTTCTGGGTCATTCACCTGTGATGTCACTGTCAGTGAGATAGTAATGCTGATGATGTAGTGTGGGGTAGTAGAGTTTGATATGCCAGCTCCCAGGCTAAGAGTGGTTCCATACATACAGCACAATATTATCACATAGAATACTTTCTGATTTGCAAAAGGGAAAAAAGCAAAATACTTCAGAAATAAAAAGTTACAAATGACTACTACTTAAAATTTGTATCATTTTCCCATCTGCCTGTTTTGGCTCCACTAGATTTTTTAATATCATGAAAAGCCATGTATTGCCTACTGGAATTCATAAGGATTTCCTCCTAATATTGGTAACATTAGGGTATCGTTCGATCATATTAAAATGTTAGGTATTTACAATGGGTAGTCTAATTTGCCAGTGCTTCACTGGGAAAAGGCTTTGGATGCAGGGCCTTTACAGGTTGCACAGTGGAAAAATTGTCAATTACCTAAAAGAAGCCGATCAGTGACATTAAAACATTTTTGAGTCCCACATTCCTTTATGTCAGTGCAAATTTTCCTCTGCCACAGTCATTTGAAATCCAGATACGCAGCATTTTGTTTTTAAATGGTATGGGGCAGAAAACTAAATTTTATTTAAAGAGATATTCAGTATCTGCCCCTTCATCAAGGAGGGTTGAATATGGATCATCATGTCATTATTTTAGTATATTTTTCCAATCAAATATTATACCTTGTGTTCCTGCACATCCCTCCTTGTGGAAGGAATGAGCAACTGTATGGCTGGAACCACTTCAATCAGAATGGAAAAGACCAAAACCCATTTTTAGACACACTATATTTTTTCTGCCCTATTTGACCCCTTTTTGAAGTTTATTTAAAAAAAACAAAATGTTCATGGGACACTATTCATTTCCAGCATCGGAAAGCCTTTTTACAAAGCCTTGGTTGTCACTGAGTTCAAGTTCAAGTTCAAGTTCAAGTTTATTGCAGGAAAACTCCATTGAGCAAGCTCATTCACAAGGAGGTCCTGTGACATAAACACTTAAAGTACAAACACAGATAGGTAATAACAGTATATACATGAAATGCACATTACATGATACAGGCTGGATATACATACAAGGGTACCACATAGGGTGACCACAGGTGGTAAACATTGATATGAGACAGGGAAGCGACTTACAGGTTGCATACTGATAAATGAAACATGATAACTGGTGTGTGCAATACATTTATTTTGGCAGCTAGAACAAACAACAGACTACAACTGATATGGGGGAGGAGTGATTTGATAGAGTAGCAGTGGAGCGTAAGCATAGATAAAGCCAGGAGTAGAAGGGAATGGAAAGCAGTTAATATGACAAATCAATTATACCTTACCAGTGGATAAATATGGCACACATGGGGAAGGAAGAGACTTAATGACAGTTACAGGTATCTTTTATTTTGGCTGAACTTAGCGATTTGTAGAAGTTTATTGAAACTGCGCTAGTTAGTTTCAGTACGGTTTGTAATTGGTTCCAAATGGAGGGAAGGGCATATGCAATAGCACGTTTACCAAAGGAAGTCCGCGTCCTTGGTATGTCAAGCATAATAAAGTCAGATTTTCTTAACGAGTATGCACTATGTGAGATACTAATGAGGTGACATTATGCCAGGAGTCTCCACACAGCTTAAACTGCATTCTTTGCTCCATTTGACTAACAAAAGCATTCTGGCACAATGCCAGGATGTCGACTGGCTCTGTTGCCACAGCAGCCTGAATACAAAAGATAACAATAAACACAAGAGTATCACAGAATGGTTTTGCCGTAGAAGTAATTGAGTGGCTCAATTTGAGACACTAAGGCATTTGTATTTTGATTGTCCCTTCACCCAACAGTTCTAGACCTGATTGGGTAGTTCATGGTCTGATTCTTTTTGGGCTCATATTTCTTTTGATACCCTTATATATGGAATTTACAAACCCTGCCTGCTAAGTATAACTTTTCTGTGTTACAGATTATTACTTCTTGTATCAAAGTTTCCATTTGGCAAGTTCAGTGTAAATATGTCTTACAACAACTCCACTTAGACCAAACTGTGCTTTTACATATGATTGAAACTGCTGTAAGGAAACAATGTATCTTAGAGTATATTAGTTTGTCTAATGCTTTGTGAAGTAAACAATGGAAATATCATCCTTGCGTTATATTTTGAGGCACCCACATTTCTGTCTTTGTAGTAGTTTGTGATTCCTTGTTTTTGGTTGTATGATTCCTGTGTTATTATTATTTGATTTGTACAAATAAACAATTCACCAGTTCTTCCAGTAGGGGGGACCTCTGGCCATCTGGCAGTCTGCCAAGATGGCCAACTGTGTAGGTGATGGTGTAGAGGCAATGGATTTAGGGGAGCCAGTCTTCTCCCCATTACCTTTTTACTTAAAGCTAATCCAGAATTTATAACTGAAAATGATAATATGGACATGGACGTTAATGATATGGACTTAGATCATAGTGTCAGACAGTCTGAAAGACTGCTAGAAGAGGAAGAAAAACTAACATAGGCTATGAAGAAGAAAAAGCAGCTGATGTTGAATATTATAGTGGAGATAGAAACACAGTACCTGATGAAAAAGAAAAGCTGAATTTGTCTTTCTCTCAATCCAATAAGGCTGCATTGTTTTGGGAGAACTCTGTACAGTAGCCTGGCTTTGGTAGCTCGTGATGATGCAGCAGCATCAAAGGCCCTGACTGGCAGCTCCACTGACACTTTGTCAACAGTGCTTGCTGAGAAAGTCAATGAAACTGGTGCAGACTCCTACAGTCAGGTCCAGAAAAGTATAAAATGTCCACTGGAAAATATTATGCCTGCAGCCACAGGCACTCAGCCTGCTGTTATACTTGATCCCTTCGCCCTTATAGGCAACCCACCATGCACTGCTGACAATATCTATTATGTTCTATTTATAATCAGTACTAACATTTAGGGTGTTGGTACTTACCGTATAAGAATAACTTACCAGAGATATAATTATGATTATTGCCGATATTATTACTATGCTTATTATGGAAAAGCATAAGTAACATGACAAGAATACACTTCTGTGTTCTTTACATACTCTTCTGAGAAGTCATTGTATAGCCTACACTGCCATCATGTGAATTTTTGTAACTCCACATCTATTTCCTGTATTTTGTATGAGTTTTTTTGTTATTTTAGCTGATTTTACACTTCATGTATATCTCTAGACACATTGTGGAGCCACCTAACTTGTGGCCAAAGGGGCCTGTTTTATTTATCTAACTCCTGCATGAAGTAATAGTTGCTATGATAATTAGCATAGTACATAACCTGCTGTATTATGTTTTCTCACTGAGACAGTCTTCATACCCTGGGGTATTGGGAATCTCTGTCTCCCAGTGTCTATTTGGTAAGACCTGTTTAGGGCATACAGTAAGTCTGCTTTTTGTGTAATAAACAAGTTCATTACTGCATATGCCACTTGTCTGTTGTTTCTTCTGCTGGTTTATTACCACCAAGAACCTGAGAAGGGCTTAAACCCCTTAAATTATTTGTGACCAAGTGCAGGTGGTCTAAACTAGTAAAGATTCACTGTTTGCTGGCTTTTCCCTTGCGGGCAGTAAGTAGGTGTACACACCCTTACCACCTCACCCATGCTTTTTCACTCTGTAGTATCATGTAAAGTCTGACTGCTTGCTTGGCAAGGCTGATGCTGTCTCACCTTGTTCAATGGCAGTTTTGAGTTGCAGGATTGTGTGAGTGCAGACACCTGACTGTCTGTTTGGTTCAACCACTGTGGATTGATACTCAGCAGGGTAACCACTGATGGGTCCATTTGGGTTTCCCAACCTTGTCTACTATGTCCAATATTTGTGCAAATCTGAGACTCGATGTCTCTAACTTTTTGGTTCCCATGGAGGCTGGAGTGACTTCACACTGCATGTGAAAAACTCTGATAACCCTGTACTGGGGATCATAACCCAGTATTCAGAGGTGAAATAAACATCCAAAAAGAGTGATTCTAAAGGGCTGTTAGTAGTGGCTCTATATGCTGCTTTTTAAGTCTCCGAGATGAGGTTTCATTCCCTTGAACTGCAAAACTCAGCTCTTAAGAAAGTGATGGGCTTGCAGGCATCTGAAAGTCTTAGGAATGAGCAGAGACTGGAGGAAAAATTTCAGTCCCTGTGTAGTAAGAGCAAGACTCTTTTGCATTGTACTGTATAGAATAATGATTGCAATAGGATTGTGATAGGTTGAAGCAGAATAAGAGGCAGATTTTGCAAGTGAATGATTTGTTGAGTGAAATGAATGAGTCTTTGTATGGGGAGAATGAGGAGTTGAGAGAGGACCTTTAATGGGTAAGTGATGATTTGGATAGAGAGCTTAGGGACAACTGCGAATTAAGCACCACGTATAGAGTGTTACAGAAAGAGGTTGCAAGAGGTTTTGGGAAGAACAATGCAAAAGTTAGTCACATACAGTGTAGAGCTAAGATGGTGAAACTGCATCATCAGTGAGAGGTGCTGACTGCTCACGTCAAAGCAATGGGTGGGTTCCATTACACACCCATCGACTTTACATCATATGGGGATGACAATTCTGGTGATGACAGCAGCCAAAATGGTGCCCAGCCACATTCTCAATATAACGCTTCCCTCACCCGCCATTCACAAGATGGCAGTTCCCTATGCTGTAATAGCAAGATCCTAAGTCATGAGAAATATGACGACTTTCATGTGTGACACCAAGATGGCAATCTACATGATGGGGGGATGTTGAGGTGAAGCCCCTGCCATTGGCCATCCTGAAAAAGGAGGACAAAATGGAGATTGATCAAATGATCAAGACAGCCCTCACTAGGACACAGATGACTGAGGAGCAAAGACAGGTCTTCTGGGAACACATGGAAGGCTTGTTGAAGGAGGCCACTACTCAGCAGTCACTTGTCCACTCTGTGGCTGACACAGGTCCAGAGGCTGCCCTTTGCGGCACACACTCCAACCTTTTTCCTGATCCGTGCCCCATAGTTCAGACTGATCCCCTTCAGGAGGCTTGCTATGTACAGCAGATCACTAACAGCATAGACTGCTTGACTCCTAATGACAATCTCAGCTGTCATTTGGAAAAAGTTTGTTCCAAATGCGAGATGCTCAGTCTACCAGCGGGCTACCAAGTACAGATACTCCAGCAGACTGTAGACCCTGGCCTGTGGGAAAAACTCTTAGAGGACATCTGCCAAGCCACAAATGTGACTTTTGATGACATCGCTGTGGAACTCATTGCTGCACACTCCCCAGGTGTGGTTGGCATTATGTTGGCCCATCTTATTAAACAGTATGCCAAGGAAAGTCCAACATCATACCATCAGAGGTTATGGTTGGCTACTATAGTAGAAGGTACCCTCACAAGAGGCAGTGGACAGAGACCAAATTAAATACAAGACCTTGTTTATTCGAAACATGATTCCAGCCGTGCGTGACAAGGTCGAGTTTGTGGTTTTCCCCAGAACTGACAAATTCTCAGACATTCTCATAAGGATGGAGCGTGTCTACCAGCTCTACCTCTGAGATTTGAATTCTGGCTCAAAAGCCAATGTGGCCACAGTACAACCTGCCAGCAAGCCCACAACTTACTATGCAGTGGAGAGCAAGGCCCAGTATAACAAGGCTGCACCCTCTGATGACAAGCAGATCTATAAGATGGGGGAAACTGCAACAGGAATAGGAAGAGACAAAGAAATTGTAATAACCCTAATTCCAATCAGAATGACAACTGAGGCAATCAAAATTATCGACAAGGCCCTTCCTACCATGATGTAGTTGTGGAGAATAATAACCTCTGCACACTCCTTGGAAAAGTCCAATCAGTGGCAGAGTCTATCCCAAGGCAGACCTTTGCAGCATTAGCTCCTGTAACCCAGTCTCTGCTAGGCCAAGGAGATAAAGGTACCTCCTCTGGTCAGGCTGCAGCAGGTCATAAACCTGAGGCCTGTCCATTGTAGCTACTACCAGTCCCAGGCTTCCATGTATCCTATGCAGGACCTGGAAGATAACCCGGCAAGAACCTGCTGGCATGTGCTTTCAGGGCCCACCTGAAGACACCAGTAGTAGTTCAGATTGACAATTGCAGGCCCCAATCTGTATTGTGACCAATATTACTATTGACACAAATGTGCAGCCTTGTACCAAGGCCATGGTCGCGCACCGCCAAATGGTTGTATTGTTAGATATAGGCACGGCTGTGTCTGTACTACATGACGAGGACCCTGCTTACTCCTCTTGGTCCACTGGATGGAGGACCAATGTTCAAGGTGTGGATGGCTCTAGATTGCCTATCTACTGCTCTATTGTACTCTCTATGGTGTTGGGTACCCTCAACACGAATCACACTTTTTGACATCATGATATTACATCATCACCCCAGCATGCTTGGAATTGATTTCCTAGTACTACATGGCTGTTTAGTAGACTTGGCCAATTGGCTCCTGATCCAAATCAAAGGACAATACCATACTTTCATGATTTCTGATTCCCAAGCAGTTCCCGCCATTGTGGTCAATGACAAGGAATATGATGCCATAGCTCTATTCCAGACATATGAATTCTTCAAAGAACTGTTACACATTATGTAGAAGCCACTTGATGTTTTTGCAACACATAAACATGATTGTGGGAGAATGCAAACCATCATTGAAGTTCCAGGCCCTGAACATGGCAGGCAAAGGCAATATCCTTTTCCTGCAGAGGCCTTGCCATCACTCAGATAAACCATTCAGTCACTTCTTCAGCAAGATGTGACTAGGCCTTGTGTCTCAACCTTCAACTCACCCATCTGGCCAGTGAAATAACCCAATTGATCTTGAAGACTCACTATTAACTACAGGAGGCTTAATCAAGTCACTCCTAGCTGTTCCTCTACAGAAAGCTCAGCACCAGAAGTGCTCAGACTGCTAACACCAGATCGTAAGTGGTTTAGTGCCCTTGATATCTGCAATGGGTTTTTGTCACTGACACTTGTTCAGGAAAGCCAATATAAGTTTGCTTTCACCTGTGAGGGTCATCAGTACACCTGGACCTGCCTCCCACAGGGCTTTCATTATAGCCCTCCCTCTTCCATCTACACATGATGGACACCTTGCAGGGTTTCTCTGCCCCATAATGTCTTCTGCAGTATGTGGATGACTTACTCTTGGCAACTGCCACTAGGGAGCAATATTTTGACCTCCTCGATGAGCTACTGACTCTCTTACAGAGAGCAGGCCTCAAGTGCAATCCTGAAAAAGCACAATTGTGCCAGAAAAAAATCAATCAATCATTCAATCAATCAATCAAGCTTTATTGGAAAACATATTAGGCTCTGAGCTGTAAATCTGGAGACCTGGGTTTGAATCCCATATCCCCCACTTGCATACTGTGTGACCCTGGGCAAGTCACTTAACTTCTCTGTGCTCCCAGGTTGCACCTGTAAACAAGCTTTCAGCTTAGTGTGTCTCACCTGGTTAAAACAATTGGAAAAAAAAATCATTTTCAAATGCATCAAACACTTATATAAAAGGTTTCATACAAAACATACAATAAATAGACATACAAATATAAAAGTCTGTAATGTATCAAAATGCAGGTTGTCTTTCTTGGTCTGTGTATCACAGAACAAGGCAGAAGCCCAGCATGGAAGAAGATCCAAGGCCTACAAGATTTGCCACTTCCTACCAGTGTGGCAACACTCAGATGTTTCCTGGGAATGGTCAACTATTCCAGGGATTTCATTTGTGACTTTGCACAAAAGGCCACCCCTCTGTATGAGCTCTTGAAAAAGGATGTCCCCAGGACTTGGGGTCCCATAAACACCAATGCTGTGACTCCTCTGAAACAGCCTCAGTCCTCAGCTCCAGCACTGGTTAACCCTAATCTAGCCTTACCCTTCCATATGGAAATGGTTACTTCAGACACTGCCATGTCTGCAGTACTTGCTCAAAAGGGTAATGACATTCTGAGACCTATTGCCTATGCTTCCCAGATGCTGTCCCCAGTGGAACAGAAGTACATTCTTTGTGAAAAACACCTTCTGGCCACCTACTGGACTGTTAAGCACTTCCTGTACATCATTAAGTACTAACCCATCATTTTGCATACCAATCACACCACCACAAACTTTCTGTTGTCAGACAGATTGAAGGATGGCTCTGTATCTAATACCAGATTATCTCACTGGTCTCTCCTTCTCCAGGACCATGACATATAGGTCCACACTGCCAACCTGCCAGCAATTCTGGCCCATGGTCTCCTGTACCAAGGAACACCTCGTGATCATGCACTCCATTCCCCTGATTTGTCTGATCCAGGCCCCTTTCTCCCCGCTAGTCCAAAACACCTTGCTTATACTTCCCTGTGTCATGTCTTTAATGTTGGATCTGCCTTATACTACAAAGGAGAACAGATACCTGGATTTGAAGAGCTCATCATGTAACCTAATGGCAACACTGTCCATGCACCCAAAACACTGCAGTGTTGCATCTTCTCAGTAAGCAGAACTAGTGGTTGTGGCCTATGCTCTTGATCTGATAAACCATGGTACCACAGATACCATCATCTTTATGGACTCTAACTGAGTCTGTTGTACCCTAACCAAATTCTTATCATTCTGGGAGAAGAACTTCTTCACATCTTCTGATGACACCCCCATGAAATACAAATCACTCTTCATATACATTCGTGTTTTGACTCAACAGTTTAAGCACAAGCTGTTCATTCAAAAGGTGAAGACCCATTCAAAGTCTGATCCATACCACAGTTTTAATGACTGAGCAGACAATCTGACAAAAGAGGGTGCTCAAGGGGGGCACACGTGGGATATGGCTCACCCTGTAGAAAGAAGAAAACTGAATCTTTTGTGCCACTGGACTTGTCCACAGCACAAAAATCTGATCCTCAGCTGAAAGAGGTGTTCAGACTCCTGGACAAAGGAACTGAACAAGAACTGTCAACCAACAACCACTACAAAAGACATGCAGACAAACTGCTTCTATCACATGACAATAAGCTGATATGGTATCAGCCTGATGATCTGAACCACAGGTTGTGGATAGTCCCTGAGTCATTACAATCTGAGTTCTTTCATCAGGTCCATGACACCCTGACTAGTGGACAACAGGGGGTGGAAAATACAGTCCAGAGATTGAAATCTGTGGATTGGTGTCCTGGCATACTAGGGATGTTTAACATTACATCCACAGCTGTTTAGTTTGTGTGAATAACAATCCTGCCCCAACCAAAAGGAATGCTAAATTACTTCCCCAGAGACAATCTAGTCCCTGCATGCAATTCAAATTGATTTCATTGGCCGTCTGGTCACCACCTGCAGGAACAACAAGTATGCCCTTGTGGTCACTAACTTATTCTCCAAATGGGTCAAGGCTCTTCCCACTCTATAATGCACAGTGAAGGCAACTACAAGAGTCCTGGTAGAACAATTGTTTTCCAGGTGGAGTATACCTCTTAAGGTAGACTCTGATCAAGGAGCCAACTTTAAAGGTGAGTTGATGCAAGACACACTCAGACTTCTTGGTGTACACCAGAAGTTTCACATTCCCTATCACTCATAATCTTCAGGTCAGGTAGAAAGAGCCAACAGATGGATAAAGCAAATGATATCCAGATTCATTGAGGACAATCCCAAGGATTGGGTTTCCCTTTTGCCATTACTCCTTATGACAATTAGGGTTACTCCTTCAGCCACCACCCATTGCACACCCTTTGAGGTGATGACTGGTAGAACCATACGATTACCTAAGCACCTGTTGGTTGATCTAAACACACCCACTGCAGAAAGAATATCCATGGACACATATGTTGCAAAACTGAGAGATTACATCATCAAGACCCACTTGTACACTGCACATCATGAGGGAAAAGCCCATCAGCAATCTAAGATTCACTTTGACAAACATGCACAAGAGGTGGACTGGCAAGTCGGGGACTAGGTAATGGTACTCAGGTTTGCACAC
This sequence comes from Neoceratodus forsteri, assembly GCA_016271365.2. NCBI lineage: Eukaryota > Metazoa > Chordata > Ceratodontiformes > Ceratodontidae > Neoceratodus > Neoceratodus forsteri. The sequence goes on along the minus strand of CM057449.1, from coordinate 768,422,311 downwards.
CCTACTCATCCCATCTCTAATAAGTGGGAAAGACCCTACCCCATTATTAACTAACTGAGTCCCACAGTCTACCAAGTTAGACTTACCAGCCAGAAGAAACCTACTGATAAATGGCTGCATGCTAATCAGCTCAAATTGTACAAAGGAGAATAATTACCTTTCCTAACCCCATTGGGAGGAATAGTACCTACTGTCTTTTTCTTTCTTCCTTACAGGTACCTGCACAAGATGGCTATATTACATTTGATCCTCCTACTAGGAGCACTCCCCATTGTCCATGGCAAGGATATGAAAGCTATATTTGACTACAAAAAATGCATAAGGCGACACCTTCCACTTCTTGACTATCATGAGGAGAAATATAACATTCGACAAAACAAACCCACCACCATCCCTGAAGGAGTCAGCATAGATGTTCCCAACAAATTAATCACTGTTCAGGAAGGCATGGATGCCTACCTGACTGCCATGGTTGTGGCACCTGACAAATCATTCGCTCCAAATTGAATGGCAAACTGACAGTCATGGACAGACACTTCCAGTTACTTGCCTTTACAAAAGCACCTTCCAAGGATGGCCTAATACCAGAATTGCCCCAAATGGTACCCTGTCTATTCACCAAGCTAATTACAGACATTCTGGTCTGTACAATCTTACTGCTTTGATTGATCCCACCTTTTGTGATAAATACACAGAAGATTCTGCAAGAGACTTTTGTGTTCACAATAACATGGCTACAGCAGCTATGTTTCTGTCTGTAGTACCCCCTACTGAAGCAGAACTCACTGACTGTCCTACACAGGAACCTGGACCCTCAGTGGTCTCACTGCCACCTCACTTCCAGGTACACTTGTGAATAATGTGCAATTTATGCACATTCCTGTCATTTTTAATCTCACACATTGGAATATGGCCAAAGTTGGTATGTGTTCTAACACTAACACTTCTAGGTTTTTCAGCACTATGTTATTAGATAGTCTTGTGGCACAGCAGGCACGCACACACAACCCTGTGGCTGGTCCACGCACTACTGAATGCTTAGGATTATTCAGGTCTACACCTAACCCTACTAATAAGAAAACTTCCTCATCATGCAGGAGACATGCCAATGCTGATGCCACTGGTGCAGCTGGCATCATATCCGGACTCTTCAAATCCAGCATGTCCAACTAGAATAGAGCAGATATTGCTGCCATTAAAATCTAAACAGTTAAATTCAAGACTGGCATGAAGAATGGTATTTTAACCCCTTTATTATGTGGGTTAGATGGGCTTAGTCAGAATGAGCAATACACTGTGTGCAACATGCATGACATTGCTAAAAGTTTTAATAACACTAAGAGTAAAATCAATAAACTTGTCTTCCAGAATAACAAAGAGGCAGACTAGCAATATATTGACAGGGGACTTTTATGTTTTGCCTATGGCTATTATACGAACATATGAATGTGCCAGCAGAAACAGACCACCTGGTCTATCTAAGTCTGCTCCAGTGTGCAGCCAACACCCCTAGTTTGCAGTCATAACCACTAACAATAATCTCTTCTGGGATTTGGAATCTGGACATATTCCAGATATTATCAATGACAGAAGACTTGCTAAATGGTATTTTCCACATTGTAGATCCACTGCTTGTATTACAATGTGTATGTCCAGATCTTTTGCTATACCAGTGTCTACTGCTAGAAATCTAGGTTATGTCACACGTCATCCCAAAAGGGCCATGTTACACTGCCAACTGTTGCACCATCCATGACACCAAACATCCAACATATTTAATGCATACTTTTTGAATGTATTCCAATGTGATGGTAATGATAATAATCAAAGTGCTAACATAAGAAAGGAACAAATTCCCCATGAAAACACTGAGTGGGAGGTATGTGAGAAATTAAAAAAAAACTAAATAAAAATAAGTTCTGTGGGCCTGACAGAATTTACCTGTATTTATTACATGAAATGGCAGAAGAGTTGGCTGGCCCCCTGACATTGCTATTTAACTCATCACTGACCAGTGGAGAGGAACTGAATGAGTGGAGATTAGCACACATTACCCCTATATTAAAAAATTGGGATAAGACACAGGTAGAAAATGATCATCCAATAAGTATAGTGGCAAGTGATTTTTGTTTTCTCAGAAAAAGCCAGAAGGGGAAGGAAACATATTCATATCAGTGTTTTACAGTAACTGGTAATTGCTATTTTTGTTATTAAACTTAGATTGTGGGCTTTTAGTGACACTGTAATTTCTTTGCTGTCTTTACTTAGAATTGTTTTTGGGCTGTTGAAAATTTAGAATGTAGTGGTGTATTTCTTTGCTTTCTTTAATTGCTGCAAATGTTCACCCCCCTCCCCTTCCCCATCCCCCAACTCTTAATTATATGCCCTGTTAAATCTGATTGACAGGAGCTAAACACATGGGATAGTGGGGGGTGTGGAGTAGGACGGGCATAAGGGGAAGAAGCCCACCCTCAGCACAACAAGTGTTTTGACTAATTTATTTATTTATTTTCCTTTTTTAAAAGAAAAGTATCTGAGGATCAGTGGCAGGATTTTTAGGACAGTAAATTATTAAAAAGGGAAATAGGAGAGCTTCAGTAACAAACAAGTAGTGGAATAGCAGTATAAGTGCAGTATAATGTGGGGAGTGGTGCAATGCAGTTGCTGCTGGGCAGCCATAATCAGGCAGACCTTCTGGACACCAAGGTGCTGCCCTATCTGCATGCATCTCTCTGGACTGCAGGATGAGGTAGCCAGACTCAGAGTGGAAATAAACTGGGTCCAGAGTACCATCACCCCTATCCAGAGACCAGCCAGTCCAATGCCACTGCCTCAAAGGATGCCGAGAATGAGGAGCACTTGGATGACAGTGGGCTCAGGGTGGGTTAAGATGGTCAGGCAGTGGCACATCCCAGATCCTATTCCACTCAAGAACTTATATGCCACACTGGCAAATGGGGGCAACCAACTAGAGGTACCCAGAGAAGTGGAAGGATAGGATGTGGAGGTTAGCCAAGGAGGTGACCTCAGCGGGGAAAGCAGTGGACCCCAGAGGAGGAGGAAGCAAATCATGGTGGGGGACTCCATCATAACAGGGATCCAGCTAGGAACACAGGAGGGGAAGGGGGAGGACCAGGAGGTGAGATGTCTACCAGGTGCCAAGGCATGGAGGGCTGGAAGGAAGATCCCGGGGATCGCTGGGAAGGCAAGATGGGAGGGTGAACTGGATGTCATTATCCACCTAGGTACTAATGACCTGGCAAATGGGAAGCCAAAAGAAATTCAGGAAGAGTTTAGGAAATTGGGGAGGGGTCTCAAGCAAGTAGCTACTTCTGTCACCTTCTCAGAAGTACTACCTGTGAGATGCATGGGAGAGCATAGGGGTGCATGCACCAGGAACTTTAACTCATGGTCGAAGAACTGGTGCTGTGAGGAAGGGTTTGGATTCATTGGTGACTGGGGACCCACCTGGAGGGATGGAGGTTTGTTCAAGCTTGACGGCCTGCATCCATCCTGGAGGGGAATCCAAGCACTCAATGGTAAGTTTAAATGCTACATTGACAAGCATTCAACCTAGCCAAGGGGGGTGGCAGGCCAGCAAGGAGGGTACCTACTTTCTCACCCCCCACAGCTAGCAGTGGAACCAGAGAACTGGAGGAGTGGATATCTCAATAAAGCAGTGTGCAAAGATGGAGATTAGCACCCAAGAGGTGGATAGGCGAAAAGGGGCAAAAATCAGTAGAAGGGCAGACAGCAGGAGAACCAGGGATAAAGGACAACCAGGGAAGGGGCTGGAGTAGAACAGCTAAACAGTCTAGGGAGGTCAAATCATGGAAAGCCATGTGTGCCAATGCCAGCAGCCTTAGCAACAAGATGGATGATCTGGAGGCTGTCATGGTGCAGTCAGACCTGGACATTGTGGCCATCACAGAAACCTGGTATAATGATAACCATGACTGGGAGATGGCCATTCCTGGCTACAACATATTCAGAAGAGACTGGGCAGGTAGGAAGGGAGGAGGATTGGCACTGTATGTGAAAAATGACATAAGGGCCACAGAGATCCAGGAGGAACAAAATGGGGAGAGATACTGTGGGTTAGCTGGAAAGGAAAATGGGGCCAGCCATCCACACAGGTGTAGTCTATAGACCACCAGCCCAGGAGGAAGAAACAGATAGGAGTTGATGCTAGCCATCCAAAGGATGGCAGACAAGGGTGAGGTAGTACTGGTTGGAGACTTCAATATTCCAGATGTGGACTGAAGCATCCCAGCAGCAGCATCAACTAGGAGCAGATTTATCCTGGACTCCCTTCAGGGTGACTTCCTCAAGCAACTGGTCATGGAACCAGCTCGGCAGAAGGCAATATTGGACCTTGTGCTCATAAACAGGGACAGTGTGATGGGGTAACAGTGGGGGAGCACCTGGGGAATGGTGACCACCAGTCATTGTGGTTTGAAGTCACAGAAGGAGCAGAACCAAAGCACACAAAAACATGTATCCTGGATTTTAGGGGGGCATACTTTGGAAAAATGGGGAGATACTTGAAAGAGGCATTATGGAGAATGGGACAGGAATCAGGGGTTGAGGAACAGTGGGCAGTATTTAAAACGGGGATTACAAGAACAACAGAATTATGCATTAAGCAGGTTAGCAAGAGGAAAAGGAAGAGGAGGCCATTATGGTTTTCCAAAGAGGTAGCAAAGAAAGTGAAAGCCAAAAAGATTACATTCAGGTGATACAAAAAGACACAGGCAGAAGGGAATAGGGAGGAGTACCAGGAGAAGCAAAGGGAGGCAGGAGGTCAGTAAGGGAAGCCAAAGCTCAGACAGAAGAACACATTGCAAAAATCAGTGGGTAGAGGGGACAAACCTTTACAGGTACATAAGTGAAGAAAGAAAGACAAAGGGAGGGATAGTGAGACTGACGGGGGAGGATGGGGGCAACGTGGAGGATGACAACAGTAAAGCTGACATACTGAACAGGTATTTCTGCTCAGTCTTTACTGAGGAAGAGGAGGGTAATGGGTATGAAGGGAGTACAAGGTGTGAGAATGGTGCAGAAATGGACACAAGTCCCTTTACACGAGAAAGGATCCTGAAGGAACTGGAAGTAATAAGAGTTGATAAAGCAATGAGGCCAGATGGGGTGCACCCCAGGGTACTTAAAGAACTCAGAGAGGTGGTGGCTGAACCTCTGGCTATCCTGTTTAGCTGATCACTGGAAACAGGGGAGGTACCCAAAGACTGGAGGACAGCAGATGTAGTCCCCTTATACAAAAGTGGGAACAAAGAGGAAGTGGGGAACTACAGACCAGTCAGTCTCACCTGAGTAGTGGGAAAGATCATGGATGCACTACTGAAGGAGAGGTTGGTGGAACATCTGGTTGTCAATGGACTGCAAGATCCAAGGCAGCATGGTTTCACCAGAGGGAGGTCATGTCAGACCAACCTCGTTAAATTTTTTGACTGGGTGACTAAGGAGGTGGATCATGGGAGGGCAGTGGACATGGCCTATCTGGACTTCAGCAAGGCCTTTGACACTGTGCCACATAGAAGACTATTACACAAACTAGGGAATATGGGTGTGGGCAGGACAGTAGTGTGGTGGGTAGGTAACTGGCTGGGCGGCAGGACACAGAGGGTGGTGGTAAATGGCTGTCACTCCACAGAGGGAAGAGTGACCACTGGGTACTACAGGGATCAGTGCTGGGACTGGTCCTATTCAACATCTTCATCAGTGACATTGCGCGGGACCTAGAAGGCAGAATTTCATTGTTCGCTGATGACACAAAGCTCTGTAACAGAGTAGACACACCAGAGGGTGTAGACAGAATGAGAAGGGACCTGCAGAAACCTGAAGAATGGTCATGGGTTTGGCAGTTGAAATTCAATGCAAAGAAGTGCAAGATAATGCATATGGGGCACACAAACCCTGGCACAATATATCAGTTGGGGGTGAGGATATAGCATGCACCAAGCAGGAAAGGGATCTTGGGGTTATCATCTCTGATGACCTCAAGGTAGGGAAACAGTGTGACAAGGCAGCTGGTAAAGCAAATAGGATGCTGGGATGCATAGGCAGGGGCATCACCAGCAAGAAAAGGGAGGTCATGATTCCACTGTACAAGACACTAGTGCGGCCCCACCTGGAGTACTGTGTACAGTTATGGAGATCTTACCTATGTAAGGACATAGACAGGGTAGACAAGGTTCAGAGGAGGGCAACAAAGATGGTACATGGATTGCATCACAAGTTCTATGAGGACAGGTTGAAGGAACTGAATATGTACTCCCTGGAGGCGAGGAGGGAGAGAGAGGACATGATAGAGACATACAAGTATCTTACAGGGAGGAACAGGGTGCAAGAATACACTATTTTTAAGTGAAAAAGATGTTCCAGGACTCCAGGGCATGGGATGAAGTTGGAGGTAGGATGATTCAGAGGAAATGTGATGAAGAATTTCTTCACAAAATGGGTGGTGGACAAGTGGAACACCCTGCCTGAAGAAATGGTGGGGGCTGAAACAATCACGGGATTTAAGAATGCATGGGATAGACATGAAGGAATTCTGGAGGTCAGGGATAAGGGGCAACAGAGTTCTAGGAAAACATAAACTGAACTTACAAACTCAAATGGGCAGATTAGGTGGGCCATAGGCCCTTATCTGCCGGCACTGTCTATGTATCGATGTATCTATGTATAACTTCAGAAGTGAGAAAGATGATGTAGGATATTATAAAGGAACATATAGAGGATAATTTGCAACAACTAGGGTTGGTGGACATAACACAGTGCAAATTTGTAAAGGGTAGATCATGCATGACAAATCTCTTAAATTCCTTTGAACCCGTAAGCCACGCACTCGATCAAGAAATGCCAGTTGACATGGTATACCTGGACTGCTCGGACGCCTTTGACTCTATCTCACATAGAAAGCTATTGGGTATTCTGGCTGATATAGGACTGTGCACCTACTTAGTGGGTTGGATTTGGTCCTGGTTAAGGGGCAGAAGGCAGAGAGTAGATATCCAGGGACACTGGTCTGACTGGGGGGAGGTGGGTAGTGAAATCCAGCAGGGGTCAATTTTGGGACCAATCCTTTTTAGGATATTTGTTTCATCAATGCAGGTAGAAGATGGGGCATGGCTTTGTAAATATGGGATGATGCCAAAGTAGGGGCCATAGGTAATGATATTGAGTCATTGAGAAAGTTCCAAAGACAACTTAATAGGTTGTAGGCATGGTCAGCTGAACATAAATTGGCATTTAATGACATTAAATGTAAGATCATGCATTTTGGTAGTAATAACAGTAAGGCTAGCCATACATTAAATGGTAAGGTAATTATGAAAATGGAGAGTGAAGACTTAGGGTATGGATGACTGACACTTTGAGTTTGCTAAACACAACACAGAATGTGTAAAGAGGGTAAAAAAGATCCTGGGAAGCATACTTAGGAATATAAGGAGTAGGAAGGAAGAGGTGTTGGTGCCTCTCTATGGGTCTCTTGTGAGGCCAATGCTCGAATATGGTACCCCTATTAGCACCCCTCATGGAGCGAGATGTACAGAAGCTGTGAAAAAGGTACAAAGAAAACTAACTTGAAATATAAGAAGGGTAAAATAAATGGCCTATATGGATAGATTTAAGGGGCTAGGAATGTTCTCAATGTCATATAGGAATGCAAGAGGGGATTTATGCTATGTATATGGAGCCTTTCAAGATGAAATCATCTGGGTAAAAAAAGAAAATCAAGGAAGAGATATTAGGGGCACTTCTACCAGCAAAGAGGGGATTTGTACAAAACATCATGATGAGGGAAATGGTTTAGCCAGAGAGTGGTGAGTGCATGGAATGCATTGCCCGGGTCATTGTGGGTGCCACTAATATTGCTTTATTTAAGAACCAGTTAGACATGTACATGGTGACGAGTGTGAATTGATCTTCCACCTCTTCTGGTCTTCCATCCCTCCCTGGAAGCTTGGGTGGTGCCTCATAAAGACTGTTGTGCCAAAAAGGATACCACTAATTAATGTATGTAGCTGTGACATATTTGACGTCATCAAGCCAGTTTGTGGATACTCACCTGACAGCATTGACTGGACTTTCACTTTGGACGTGGATATTTCTTCAAATCAAACTGATACCCCTAGGGCAACAGTATCTTCAACTTCAGCTACATAATCACTAGTGGGCAACACTGAACTTCTCTACCAGAATTATGCAGCAGAGGCTCATCACTTCACTACCAGACTCATGAATCAATCTTTCACCTACCCAATTCACCTGCAGAAATGGAGGATTCCTATAGTGAGAGTGTCATATAATTCTGATGGTAAGTATTGTGTGATTATTAAACATAAATCTTTCTCCTATGGGTCCAAAACTTGTGACATACACTTTTCTAATTTCTATGTTATTCTTCCTCAGACTACTGTGATTGGTCATACAGTGATTGCTCCTGTTTCCATCCTGGGACCTGACATTATTGATATTGACTCTGAATATTTGTTTGCTGTATCTCAATATTTACCCATTTTTAATATCCATATTGATCCCTTGACTTTGCCAGTTAAGACACTTTTAGATAGAAAAGATACCCATCTCATCTATATCAGCAATAATATCTTCAAAGCTGGAGAAGTGCTTAACACCCTTATCCATGATGGTGAGTTAAGCACTGTACTTTGCAGTACATGGTTAGAGTTAACTTTTAAAGGTTTTGTTATTGTACAGTTGTTTCTGATTATCTTTTTGATACTAACTCTTAGCAATCTATGGCGCACCCTAAAACAACACCATGAATAACTCAAATTCCTTTACAAGGCTCGCGCTTCGGGTCTGTAAACAAAGGATATTGCACTCACTTCTTACCCACCAGTGTTGTTGCCTTTTCAGTAAGGCAATGGGGGGGTGGTATTAGGCTTGATCCCCTCACTCTTATTGTCAACCCACTGTGCACCACTGACAATATCTATTATGTTATATTTATAACCAGTACTAACATTTAGGATGTTGGTACTTATTGTACAAGAGTAAGTTACCAGAGATATAATTATGATTATTGCCAATATTATTACTTTGCTTATTATGGAAACACATAAGTAATGTGCCGAAAATACATTTCTTCGTTATTTGTATATTCTTCTGAGAAGTCATTGTATAGCCAACACTGCCATCATGCGAATTTATGTAACACCACACCTGTTTCCTGCATTTTGTATGAGTTCTTTGTTCTTATTTTAGCAGATTTTACACTTTTTGTATATCTCTAGATACGTTGTGGAGCCACCTAACCTTTGGTTAATAGGGCCTGTTTTATATATCTAACTCCTGCATGAAGTAATAGTTGCTATGGTAATTATCATAGTACATAACCTGCTGTATTATGTTTTCTCACTGAGACTGTCTTCATACCCTGGGGTATTGGGAATCTCTGGCTCCTAGTGTCTCTTTGGTAAGACCTGTTTTAGGGCATACAGTAAGTCTGCTTTTTGTGTAATAAACAAGTTTATTACAGCATATGCCACTTGTCTGTTATTTCTTCTGCTGGTTTATTACCACCAAAAACCTGAGAAGGGCTTAGTCCACTTACATCTTGTTACAAGAAGATGGCAATCAGAAAGAAGAGGGCCTGAGTATAAGCCAATCCTTGTTTACTTTTCCATCCCCAGGCTCCAGATGGACATGAGAAGTAGCAGATGGCATGCAAACAGCATGCCATGCTCTTGGAAAGCAGAAAGCACTGGACGGAAGAGCAGGATGTCTATCTTATTAGGAAAGACAAGGAATAATAAAACACTTGATCTTAGATGAGGATGCCATGCACAGAAAAGACTATTCAGGACACAGAATGAGATCTGGAAGGGTAGTCAATGGATAAAGCACTGACAGCTGCTGGATGGGTATGATGCCCAGATGGGAAGAGGTGGCTGCCCGTGGAGCTGGAACATTCAGGTGTAAAATTGCCACAACACACAGATGTAAATAGCTCAGCTGCTTTTGTACATCAATTATTTAAAATCACTTCTATTCTCAAAAGTATCTCTATACAAGGCATTAGGGTTGGGCGCCAAGAAATTAAAGTCACCACGTATGCGGATGATTTGTTGATACATCTATCCCACCCAGTATCATCTGTCCCAGCCCTTCTAAGTGAAATAGCTAGATTTAGTGAGCAATCCAATTACAAGTTGAATGCCAGTAATTCCTTATTTTTTCCATTAAACCACAAAGTATTCAAGAATGATATTAGTCCCTTAGGTTTATGTTGGACTCCCAGATCACTTAAGTATTTGGGTATTAAGCTATCCCGTAATCCCTCAACATGGTTTAAGGATAATCTCGACTCCTTCTCACAGCTTATTATTCATGACTTTGACAGATGGTCTAAACTTCCCATATCATTATGGGGCAGGATTAATATAATCAAGATGAATGTTTTCCCTAGAATTTTTAACCCCTTATCTCTTCTCAATAATTTTATCCCTCTACGCTGGTTTAAAAAATGACATGGTATATTCACTAGATTTATCTGGGCTGATAAATATCCCCGTTTGGCCTATTACAAACTAGCTGCTCTAAAATTTGAGGGGAGGCTGCGGATTCCCCACATGGCTATATACTACTGGGCCAGTCACTTAGTAAAATGCTTGAGATGGGTATCCCCGGGCCCTGAAAAGGAACAACTGGTATGACTTAGGATAGAATTAGGCGCAATTAAAGCGAAGAACCTAGACCCCCAACCCTATTTTACTTTAAAATATCACAGGTACGTATAGTTGATTGTCCCACAGTAGGTATCTCATTAAGAGTATACGCACAGTTATGTTCATTTCTACATTATTCCCCCCAGACTGACTTAGCTCAGTCCATTTGGAACTCCCCATCCTTCACTATCAATAAGAAGTAGATTTCCAGTAAATGGTTACCCCAATTAGGAGATGAAAAACTGTACACCTTGGTGGATGATGAGGGACACTGGTTGTCCTCAAGTGATATTATTAAAAAATTTCTCATCCCAGTTTCCTCTCACTTCAAAGTTATGCAGTTAAGACACCTACTCACATTAGCCTTGGGTAATATTTCCCCTTCTCAGATGGTTTCAGCCATGATACCTGAGATCTCCTCACTTACTGGATCTTCAGGCGCTGTATCTAAACTATACAGAGTGTTGTTTCATAAAAGATATGGGGACTCTTTTGGACCTACTAGATTCTGGAACTCGATCCTTCCTCAGTACCAGTTGGATTGGCAATCTCTATGGAGATCTTGCCATAAATATGTTTCCCAAGACAGACTGTGCCTCATGCAATATCATATATTACATAATATGTATTGTAGTCCTGTTAAATTAAAGAAATGGGGTTTTTCGGATTCTAGTACCTGTATTAAGTGTATGCAGGAAGAAGGAACACTTCTTCATATGTTCTGGTCCTGTCCCAAAGTTTGCCTTTTATGGAATTCAATCAGGATGTCTCTGGATCCCCTACTGGGCCTCCAGGAGTATTCATCCCTGATATATGTCTTTAAGGGGATATGTCCACTGTCAGGGTCAAAGTTAGGAAATTTCATATTTCCATGATTGCTCTATCTGTTAAGAAACTCATCTTACATCATTGGAAAGACAAGTCCACCCCATCTTTCCAAGAGTAGCTGCACAACATTCTTGCTAATCTTCGAACAGAAAAGGCAATTGCAAGTCTTCATAACAGACTTACAGTTTATAACAAAATATGGGATATCCTCCACTCCTTAATTTTATTGTCTCATTTGTGATTATGTCATACCTCAAATTCTCTCACAGGCCCTCTGGGAATGAATATTGCACTTGGGGTTATACAAAGTAGTTGCTGCTGTAAGGGAGGGGATGGGTGGGTGGGGTGAGTTGGGTAGTTTTATTCTCATAAGTGGTTGTGTCACATCTTGCTTCACTGTTACTGCCCTTTAAATGGGGAAATGTATTAATAAAGTTTAAATAAAAAAAAATCACTTCTGTTGTGACTAAAATATATTAGCATGCAGCAGGCAGTGCTACCTGACCTTATGGAACAATAGGTGTTTAAAACCAGTTGGAAATATTGATGAAACCTTGGTCTGAGCCATGTTAAAAGGGGAGCTACTTTTATTATTTCAGATGTGAAAAAAAAGTACTAAATCAGACTCAAATTATGGAAAGAAGTGTATCATACAAGTCAGTAGATAAAGGGCAATCTAAAATAGAATAAAAAAGTATAGGTCAAAACTTTCACTGGATTCTTGCATTGCTACTTTAAGTGCTGCCGATGATGCTGAGTGATGTAATTTGTGTTTAGAATATGGACACATTAGATTTCATAGAACAAGTCTCCTGAAAGCACAATCTGTGCAAGGAACAGGAGCATTTTTATAAGCAGTGCTCCTGGGCATCACACAACAAGCCCAGAGGAATAAACCAGGAAGATCTAATTGGGGAAGCACAGGACTCAACAAAATCATTAGCTCAAAAATTTACAGACACACCCCAGGCAGGGCCATCTGTTGTTCCTGAGGACCCACCTCACAACCCTGATGTGCACAGACCACATTAGCATATCCTATTTTGATTAGTGCCCCAGCTAATGTAGATGTAGGAAACCCTGAGGAGGTAGCAAACCCTGGATCCCAGCAGAATGTTCAGGACCGAAATCTTGTACAGAGTGAGATAATCTGTAGCTTTGTCTGAAATGCCTCATCCCCCACCTCTGAAGGAGATGGAAATGAAACTGGTGCCTTCCAGAAAAAAGAGGAAGGAATAAGGGAGGAAAAACCAAGGCAGCAAAGCCAGTAGTCACATAAGTGGCTAATAAATATTCAGTCTTTTCCACCTCAAGGCAGTGGGAAGATATGGAGGATGAGGAAGGTGACTCAGAGACTTCCTCAAGAAACTCTTTATTAAGAGATCCTTTCACTGATTGGGATGAATCAGCACTTGAATTCTCAGCAGGAAAAAGAAAGAGCTGAAGAACAAGCTCTCAAGAAAGAGCTGAAGCTCTGTTAAACCTCACATAGAATATTTAATATGTGTTGGTACTATCATATCACGTACAACTTCAAATGTTAGTACTATGAAACCCTATAGAAAACTGATATCTGCTACATTTCTTTTAGAGACCTTATCTGGAAAGATAATTTTCTTACAGAGCACCTGAATTAAAATGAAAAAAACACTCGGGCAGATAAGTGCATGCAGGAAATGAAACACAAATAAATAGTCAGCAAATGACTGCACCGCACGAGCTGTTACTCAAAAAAACAACTTTATTTAAATAGTATAAAAAGACAAATTCCATAAACAAAGCACCGCAGCATCAGAGAACAATACCTCTACTGGTTTCGCATCTCATGCGTCATCAGAAGGCTGCCCAAGCATAGTAATAGGACCCTTAAATACACAAATCTAGCACCCAATTTAAAGTGACAATGCATCATACATCAAAAAATACACACACATATATATATATATATATATATATATATATATATATACACACACAGTAGGGTGAGTGGTAAATGAGTGAGATAAAACAGCGTATCATCCACTGGTGTGATATTTTCACCCTCTGCTCTACTGTGATGATATGAGACATTTACACACACAGGTCACAAAAGATCACTGATATCATCACCCTAGGCAGCTTTCCCCCTCAGCATGAAAGAAACACCTGTGCTGTTACCATAGACACAAATGCAGAACTACCTGAGAGGTCTCACTGCTGCCTACAGCTAACTCAGTGAGCATTGCAAAACACACCTATCCCCCCTCCCCAACTTCCAGCTCATTACTGTGATGCTCTCTCAACTTGATGCAGCCAGAATTCCAAACAGCACAGCTTCACAGAACAGTCTAAACTACTGCCTGCAGCTAACTCAACTACCACTGAAACACACTCTCACTTGTTCCTCAAACTCTGATTCTCACCCAATTACTGTAACAATTTAAACTTCACTGCAGCCAGAATCCTAAAGAGCACAATTTCACAGAACACTCTGCACTCTGCCTGCAGCTAACTTAATTACCACTGAAAACAGTATCAGCTGTTCTGACACTCTGCCTCTCAGTTCAATACAATTACATGCTCTTAGCTTCACTGCAGCCAGACTGCTAAACAATACAGCTTCACAAAAGTATGTTTCTCATTCCTATCTGAAACTGACTCATTTAGCATTGCAAAACACACTCATGTGTCTCTCAGAGTTTATAACACTGACAGCCCATTCAGAAAAGCTCACACACAGAATGAGCAAACACATTAACAGGAACAGAACACAAGACAGCATAACAAAACTCCTGAAACTCTTGGCCCTATTGTATATATCGAATACATGATGGGCAGATCGTGTGCTATGGCAAATATTGTCACTCTTGCATCGTGAGCTTGGATATCTCACTCGTGCCTTCGGCACTCATGAGATATCCAGAGCTCACTCTGCAGGAGTGACAATATTTGCCATAACACACATGCCCATCATGTATCCCCTACACATATATATATATATATATATATATATATATATATATATACATATATATACATACACACACTCACAAAGCATGGTCTGAAAGATGGATGGGAGAAATGCATTGGCATTTCACATCACGAGAAATACATTAATTTAAATTTTGGTAACGGTAGGCCCACTTTTTCAGGGGCGACCTGAGTTTAGTTACATGTACCTAGAGGGAGGGAAAAACCAATGCTTTTGATATGCACAGTGTAACAGGCTTACATTTTGTGAGAGAACAAACATTACAGTACAGAAACTGACTGAACCAAAACTCCAGACTTTTGATTAGTTACAGGCCATCAACAGTTATAAACCTATTAAGTGCGAGAGACAGTTCTGCTCCCAGATTGTCAGACCTTGACCTTTTCATCCCGGTCCCTACATTCTTAGCAGAGATGGCACCCTCCATTTGGTCCCTTAACGGTAACTTAAATGGGGCAGCAGCACTGAGGCCCCTTCCCAAGGTGTGCTTTTAGCCCCTTTTTGAACCCCTCAGTAGTTGGGCTGTCTTGCAACTCTCTAGGCAGCTCATTCCAGAGTTTGGGGAGGGCGACCCTGGACGACCGTTGACCTAGGGAAAGGAATAGGCCAGCACACATTTAAGTTCTCAGCAATAGAACGGGTAAAAATGGGCCCTGTGGTGCTTTGTTTATGGCATTTGTCTTTTTATACTATTCAAATAAAGCAGTTTTTTTGAGTAACAGCTCATGTGGTGTGATCATTTGCTGACTATTCACCTGAATTAAAACCCAGTTTGAAATTTCAACAACAAAAAAGCTCTAGTTCAATGGCCTACACAGCCAGTAAGTGTTATGCTTGAGCAACTGTGTTACTTAGGTTTTGACCATTCACACTCTCTATTCCAGAGGAATTATCACCCTGTAGGAGTATCAAGGCAAGGAACCCTCTAGAGGGTTCCACCCATAGCTTCCCTTGGCTAAAGGTACCTTAGGAAGAATCCCCTGGAGAGAGGTGCTGCCACTGGAGGAGGAGGAGGGGAGGATGGCGGGGCAAGGAAAAAATGCTTCAGAAAGAGGCTGAGGGGAACTGCTTATATAGCTCAGGAAGTGGGAGTGACTGGCTGCTTGTCCATCGAACCATAGGTGGAGCCTTCCAATTTAATGGCCTATGCTGCCAGTAAGTGTTATGCTTGTGCAACCAAGTTACTTAGGTTTTGGCCATTCGCACTCTCTATTCCAGAGGAATTACTACCCTGTAGATGTACCAAGACAAGGAACCCTCTAGAGGGTTCCACCCCTAGAGTTGCCATGGGACACTTCCCATGGCTAAAAGTACCTTAGGAAGAATCCCCAAAAAAGAAAGTAATAGTATGAAGCATATGGGAAACTCAAAGCAAGTAGTAAGAAACAATCAGAAGTTGTGAGCCATGGTAATGAATAAGCATGAGGCAGTTTGATCACATAATAGGATAGCAGGGTAGCCATGGCATGAGTCTGATGGGATGCAAAAGGGGAGGAGGGGACTTCCTAAGGAGAGAGGGAATGGCAAGTAAGGGACACCATCCCCATCCATCCAACAATGGATCCTATCTAATGAAACTAGGAAATACTGCACTGGATATTATGACCTTCGGCATGGAGGAGAGAAAAAAAAACATTTGAGGAGGAAATCTCTGGGGATCCAAGGCCTAGGTTGCCTTCCCTCCAATTGTGGGATAATGTCATTAGTGATGGCTCTGCTACTGCAATTTGGAAGCTCCAAAGAATAAGGATGGAAAATATTCCAATTTGGAGGGAAGCTCTCATGCTAGCCTTCTAACAGGAATGCCATGGAGGTTTGTGAGCTCCACTTTAAAACAATCTATGACCAAGGTGGGAGGAAGAGAGCAATGACCCCCACCCCAGGCACACACCCAGCCTACGGATCCAGAAAACAAACCAGGTGAACCTGAGGTGGTCATAGGGTGAATGTGGTGAAGGTACCTTGCCAGGGGCTATAACCTACCTTCACGGCAGAGTCATAAATTCTACAACTTAGGGTGCCGTCAGTAGGGCTGATGACTAAAAGTCCACCTGGAGTAAGGACATTCCCATCTATGGGCCAGGTGAGAAGGACCCTGCCCCAAGCTTCTCATGCCCAAGCTGTGGACTCTAAGTGCAGAGCAGGACCGTCGACTGCAGGGGAACCCCATGCCAGAATGCTGTGACTAGCTCACCCAGGGACTGCTGAGGAGCTGAATAAGCATGGAGTGCTGAGACCTTGCAGAGGGCAGATGGCAGGGAGTAGTGAGCATTGATGGCATAAGCAGGGGTTGATCTGGATGTAGTTCAGTAAAGCAGGGTAGTAGTTCAGGGAAGTGTAACAGTAATCGGACCTGCGCATAGGTCAGTAAACACTAGGAATAGTCAGACTGACACATATGTCTGCAAAACATAGTAGCAATGATGGGACATGAACATAAATTGGGGCAGCATGATAGCAGGGCAAGCCAGCCAGGCATTTAAAAAGCCAAATCAAGGTGACAAATACTCTGAGAATTTTTGGCAGTGAAGGCAGGATTTGGAACACAAATAATTAGCCACATGGGGCCACAACTTCCCGAACACGTCCTAGTCCCTGCCATAGCACAAACAAGAAAGTGATGGGTCGATAACCACAAGTAGATATTAAAGCTAGTTAACAGCATCAGCAGGAGTCTAAGCTGACCTCAGAGCAGAACAGCAGGGTACAAACAGGGAATAGCATCAGCTATGAGTAGTTGTAGTCATTAAGCATGGAAGGAGAAAAGCACAATGCTGTGGAAACAACAATGACCACAGGGGAGGTAGACTGAGCAGGGAAAACATAATGGAACTGCATAGCAAGGGTCAGAGGGAGCTTGAATGAGGTGAAAACAATTAGGCTTGATAGCATGGGGAGCAATGAGGCCTGTAGCATGGGAAGCAACTTTGGTTTGTGTAAAAACACAAGTACTGGTAATAATAGCAATGGGAGTATGCAAAAGCAGTGTTTGGAGCTGGCAAATGCAGTATTTGGAGCTACGAAAGGGCCAAATGGTAGGAGCAAGCAAATGGTAGGAGCTGAGAATCAAATCCCCCAAAAAGAAAACAAAAATACAAACACAGAAGAAACAGGGAAGGAATAAAAGGAAGCACACAGCCAGAGTCGATATACAAACCAGATGCAGAGGAACAAAACGCAGAGTCCAACAGAAGAAGTAAGAAGGTGAGGGGGGTCAGGGAAGGCCCAAGCCAGCTGCAGAGCAAATGGACAGAGCCTCCGGGCACAAAGAAAAAGTGCTTCAGAAGGAGGCTGAGAGAAACTGCTTATATAGCTCAAGAGGTGGGAGTGGCTGGTTGCTCATCCATCGAACCATAGGTGGAGCCTTCCAATTACATATAGCTTCCTTTTGGTCTGAAAGTACTGAGAAGTGCAATGGGCTGGGCATTCTTTTTTAGAAGACTCATATTTAAAGTTACACTCTTGGTGAAAATTGAGTCAGGCAGAGCCCTATCATTAGATGTGATCCAGGGGAGGCAGCAGTTGTGCCTCATAAACATTTATGCATCACAGATGAAAGCTACAAGAGTAGCCCTGTTTCAAGTAATAATACCATATCTGCATACAAATAACATAGTTGCATTAGGAGGGGACTTTAGGGAACATTGTTTTGGGGGGGCATTGTTTAACCAGGAGTAGCACACTAAGCTGAAGCTTGTTTCCAGATGTGACCTGGGAGCACATGGAAGTTAAGTGACTTGCTTAGGATCACACAGTATGCACCTAGATGGCTGTGGGTTATCCCTGGGTGATAGGGGGGGATCTGAAAAAAAAGGCATATAGTGACTATATATACCTGTAGAACATGATTACTGCAGTAGGTTTGAAAGATGGTATGGCAGTGTCTAAAACTGGTCCTGTGACCACTTTTTCAAAAGGAGTGCTACATATCTTGGTTGTTTTTCATTGAGGCTGCTAAACTTTGCTATACTACAGAGAACAAAATAATCCTCATTTTCAGACCTGGCAACCTGGTAAGACATAATATTGCTTGGAACTTTTGAGGAAGTTGTGCTACACTTTATACTGACACTTTCATTTTTGCTTATTGGAATTAAGAAGAGACTTGCAGGATTCCATTGAAGTGTGTTAATTTTATAACCAGAGGGAGTGAAATACTACTGAATTTGCTTTTTACTGTGATTGATTGCTGTTGTTGAGACCTAGGATTTGTAAGGATATCTTTACAACCTTTAGAATTATACTGCTGGTTGAGGATTGATTTCATTTTTATCTCTGTGTTCAGTAGAGTGGTTTGTGTTGGTGTAGTGGTCTAATAAATTGTGGTGTGGGTTGAATTTCTGTAAAGAAGGGCAGTACTCACCAGGGTGGTGGGGCAGTGGTATAGTGCTATAGTTGATTGTTTCTGATGGTCACTAGTGGCTGGGGGAATCCTCAGGGTTGCAGAAGCAGCATCATGGGAGAGGGAACTAGATATCATTGTCCACCTTGGGACAAATGACCTAGCTGGACATGAGATCAGTGCAGTGCAGGACATGTTTGTGGAGCTGGGAAGGGGCCCCAAACAGGTAGCAAGCATGGTAACCTGCTTAGAGGTTCTGCCTGCCTATGGCATGGGTGAGGCTAGGGTACTGCACACTATGCAGCTCAATGAATGATTGCAAAACTGGTGTAGAGCACAGGGTTCTGGCTTCATTTGGGGACTGGGGGGGTCTACCTGGAAAGATGTTGGTCTATACTGGCGTGATGGCCTGCATCTGTCCAGGAGGGAACCAAGCTCCTAGGTGATAGGTTTAAATGCTTCATTGGCAAGCTTTTAAATTAGCCAAGGGGGAAGGTGCTAATAGGAAGCAGGAAATTTCAAGCCTCCCCCAATAAAACATGGCAGGTAGTGAGGCAAACATCAAGGTACAGACATTGACAAAGGGCAGGGCAGGGGTAAATGGAAAAATAGACAAAGGCAATAAGGGCAGGGAGAGGGGAAAAAACATTAAATGGAGGGCAAAGTGTACCAATACTCATAGTCTGGGAAACAAGCTTCCTGAGCTAGTAGCCCTGATGGCAGAGGAACACTTAGATACTGTGGCAGTCACGGAAACATGGTACATGGAGAACCATGACTAGGATGTCAACATACCAGGGTATACATTCTACAGAAGGGACAGGGAGGGAAATAGAGGAGGTGGAGTAGCTTTTTACATAAGGGAAGGGATCAAAGCTACAGAACTGAAAGGTAAAGGGAGAACAAGAGACGCTGTGGGTTACCTAGGAGACAGGGAGTGTCACCACAATCTGTGCAGGGGTTGTATACAGACACCCATCTCTGGGGGAGAAAATGGACAAGGAAATGACAGAAGGCATTCTTAGAATGGCTGAAAAAGGGGAGATATTGTTGATGGGGGACCTGAATATGCCAGATGAAAGACATTTACTGCAGCCACATCCAAGAGCAGGATCATTCTCAATGCCCTACAGTACAGGGGGCATGCCTTAGACAGTTAGTGTTGGAATCCACTCAGAAGGGAGCAATATTAGACCTGGCACTCTCAAATGGAAAGAGCATCACATATTTAGAAGTGAGAAGCCATCTGGGAACAAGCGACCACCACACAGTATGGTTCACAATAAGCACAACCATAGAGACAAGCAATACAAAAACAAGGATATTGGACTTTAGAAGGACTGACTTTGGCAAAATGGGTGAATACCTAAGGAATGCACTAGCAAATGGCCAGAAAGGGGAGGAGAAAGAACAATGAAGAAAAATCAAAACTGCCATCATGGAGACAACACGCCTTTGTGTGAAACAAATTAAGAATGGTTCTCAAAAGAGGTGGTGGGGAAGGCTAGGGAGAAAAAGACAGCATTCAAGAAGTATAAGGAATCACAGAAGCATGACAGGGAATGGTATGAGTTAAAGCAGAAGGAAGTGAGGAAGGCAGTCAGAATAGCAAAGGCCCAAACCAAGGAAAAGATAGCCAACTCAGTTAGGAAGGGGGATAAAATATTTTATAGGTACATTAGGGAGCAAAGAAAGGTTAAGGGAGGGATAATGAAGATTAATAATGGGGAGGGAAGGTGGGCAGAGGGAGACAGTGAAAAGGCAGAGATACTGAATGAATACTTTTGCTCAGTATTCACAAAAGAAGAAGAAGAGGAGTTACCAAAACCGAACAATAGAAGCACTCTGGTCAGGAGGGTTGACACCCATCCATTTATAGAAGAAAGGGTCCTGAAAGAACTCCTAAAACTCAATGTGGACAAAGCAATGGGGCCCGATGGGATTCACCCTAGAATTCTAAAAGAACTAAGGGGGGACCTAGTGACACCACTGACCACCTTTTTTAACAAATCGTGGGAGGATGGGGTGGTACCTGAGGACTGGAGGAGGGAAGATGTGATTTCTCTTCACAAAAGTGGGGGCAAGGCAGAAACAGGAAACTACAGACCTGTTAGTTTGACCTCAGTAGTAGGGGAAAATGATGGAATCACTTCTGAAAGAAAGAATTGTTGAGTACCTAGAGGCCAGTGGGGCACTGGACCCAAGGCAGCATGGATTCACATCAGGAAGGTCATGTCAGATGAATCTAATCAATTTCTTTGACTGGGTGACCAAAGTAATAGACCTGGGAGGGGGCTGTGGATATAGCCTAGCTAGACTTTAGCAAGTCATTTGACACAGTCCAACACAAAAGAGTAATAATCAAGTTAGCCAGCCTGGGAGTGGGTCCCAGGGTGGTAGCCTGGGTAGCAAACTGACTGCACAACAGGACACAGAGGGTAATAGTAAATGGAACTCACTCTGAAGAAAGGGGGGTTACTAGTGGGGTACCTCAGGGTTCAGTACTGGGTCCAGTCCTCTTTAATGTCTTTATAGGTGACATTGCAGAGGTTCTGGAAGAAAAAGTATGCCTCTTTGCAGATGACACAAATATCTGTAACAGAGTTGATACACAAGGGGGGGGGTGCAGAGGATGAGAAGGGACTTGACAAGGTTGGAGGAATGGTCAGACATATGACAACTTAGATTCAATGGAAAGAAGTGCAAAGTAATGCACCTGGGAAACAAAAAACCCAGGTGAAGCATACACAATAGCAGGGGAAGTACTAACAACAAAAATGGAAAGGGACCTGGGGGTAGTCAGATCAGATGACCTAAAGCTGGGCAAGCAATTTGAGAAGGCAGTAAGGACAGCTGGGGGATACTGGGATGCATAGGGAGAGGCATCACAAGTAGAAAACGGGAAGTTGTTATCCCTCTGTACAGACAGTTGGTGAGACCCCATCTGGAGTACTGTGTGCAGATTTGGACACCCCCATCTCCATAAGGACATAGACAGGATGGAGGCAGTCCAGAGGAGGGCAACTAAAGTGGTGCAGGGTCTGCATCAGAAACCGTATGAAGATAGACTGAGAGAGCTTCATATGTATACCCTTGAGGAAAGGAGGGAGAGGGGGGGACATGATAGAAACTTTCAAGTACCTCAAGGGAATCGACAAAGTCTAGGAGGGTAGCATCTTTCAGAAAAAAAGATGTGCAAGAACAAGGGGGCACAATTCAAGGATAGAAAGGGGACAGCTTGGGGCAATGTGAGGAAATATTTTTTCATGGAAAGAGTGGTGGACGCATGGAACTGCCTTCCTGAGGAGGTTGTGGGGTCTAAAACAGTGCAGGAATTCAAGAATGCATGGGACAGAGATAAGACAATTATAGTAGGGGGTAGGAGGAAGTAGGCTGTTGGAAAACTTGAATCTTCAGCTTATCCAATAGGTAGGGAAATGGGCAGACTGGGTAGGCCAAGTAGTCCTTATCTGCCAACAAAGTCCATGTTTCTATGTTTCTATACACGAATTGACTTTCTGTTGTTATCCACAGCCTTTCATGTAATATCTTCAAGGCATATCACTGTGGAAACTTCAGATCACAAGACAATAGTCTGTCATTGTCAGCTGGGATCATTCTCACCTCCAGTGTAAGCAATGGAGGCTTAATAACACCATATTGCCTCGGCCTGAGCTACAATACAAATGGATTTACCTTTTTAGAGCTTGTTGCACAGTATTACTTGCTTATGACAGTGTGGGAGAGTGGTGGGATGTCACAAAGAATGATTCTAGAAAATTTTTTCAAGCTTTAAATTCATTGGTAGAACACATGGTATGAGAACGAATTTTCACTATTTTAAGTGGTGAAGTAAATTACAAAGCCTTATCTTCAGGATGCAGGAAGACAATATATCCCAGCAACTAACACCCAATCTTCCTTCTCCCCATCCTAGCAAAACTTCAGGAGCACATTGCCCTTTCTCAACTCAGCTTCTATCTTAACTCATCTTCCTTCTGCATCCCTTTCCAGTCTGGTTTCCATAAGTCCCACTCAACCACCACCTCCCTCCTTCGGCTTACTGACTCTATACTCACAGGTATGGGTCAGGGGCAGATCACATCAGTGATATTTGTCAATCTGGCTAAGGTCTTTGATACAATATTGCACACTCTCCTCTTCCACAAACTTACAGCCACTGGTCTATCCACTTTATCCACTGCCTGGTTCCGCTCCAACCTGGAAGGTAGGTTGCAATCAGTCAAGGTTGGCACATCCTTCTCCTCCCCCCTCCCCATCAATACTGGAGTCCCACAGGACTCAGTTCTAGGCCCAATCCTATTTTCTATCTTTTTAAATGACCTACCTGCTGTCTGCTCTGCAACACAAATACACTATTATGCAAATGAAACCGTACTATACATCTCAGGTACTTCTCATTCAGAAGTTGAAACCACACTGCAGCAGGATTCAGCAGTGGTTTCAATCCAACCAGCTGTTACTAAATGCCAAAAAGACTGTCTCCATGACCTTTGGCACAAAGCAGAGACTCTCAACAACCCTCCCCACCACTAATTTTCACACATTGGATGGTACAACCTTAGAAAGTGTCATCTCCTTTAGGTATCTCAGTATCTGGCTAGACCAGCACCTGAACGTTTCTGTACATGTGAATGCAATACAAAAAGACATTGCACCCAAAACTTGTTGCTCTATACAGAAACCGTGACTGCATTCCTCTACCAGACCACCATGCTGTTGTACAGAAAATGATACTCTCCACTTTTGACTATGCTGATATAGTCTATAGTGCCACTCCAAAGTTCACCCTCACCAGACTAGACACCATCTTTCATTCCTTCTGTCATTTTGTTCTGTCCTGCCCCCCCTCTAAACCATCACTGTGATCTCTATAAAGCCCTCTTCCTCCCCTCCCTCGATTCTAGACATATCATCAATTCTGGTATCTTTATGATCAAATACTGAGTAGGGGCACTACCCTCTTATCTCACCTCTGCACTCAACACCCCCCCCCCAATTTCTCCCCTATTCTCTCCACACTTCTAGTCACAGAGTCCTGGATCTCCCCCTTAGAACCACCTCAGCTGGTCAATCTGCCTTCTCATATTGGTGCCCCAAAATGTGGAATGCCTTCCCCCTCACTATCCGAAATGCTCCCTCCCTCACTCACTTCACTTTCCTCCCTACTTAAGGCCCACACCTTTCCATCCTGTACCTGCACCTAACTACCTCAGGCCCTACCAGCCTCAGCCTCCTCTCCCACTTTTCTCCTGAAGCCCTCAAGTTTTACATCGTCCACTTTCTCCTGAGGTCCTAAGTTCTACATCTACAACCTGAATGATGTATTCTTTCTGTAATCATGCTATTAACTGTAATTTTATCAACCTGTTTTCAATATTTATATGTATACATGTGTTCCACTAAAATGTTGCTGTCTCACACATGTAGAGCCTGTTGTTAATTGTAAATACTACTGTAAGTTCTTTATACCTATGTAAAATGCTACTAATGTATTTATGCCTATGTGGAATGCTACCAATGCATCCCCTTTCCCCCTCCCCCCAGGACGCATCTGGTAACAAGCAATTTGCTCAGCATGCCTTCCTGGTGAAACTTTTAAATAAATAAATGTACAGTGAAACTCACCAAGATGAAACCCAATTCTGCAGCATTTTGCAGCTGCAGAGTTACTGTGGAGAACAATGTAATTTCAATGGCAATTAGTCCCTTTTGTCATGCAGGAAACTGTGACATTCACCTCATCCTGGCAGTGTCATATTTTCCTATATGACATATATTGTTTATTGCAATAACTGTGCTGCTGCATACTGCAGAATGCTGTAGAAGTGGGTTTCATCCTAGCGAGCTTCACTGTAGATTTTTCTGAAGAAATCGAGAGTATTAAAGAGGAAATGATACTATTTCAATATGAGAGGGACATTTCTCTGGAACAGGAATTAAAATTTGGCACACAGGGGAAGTCCCAGCATTTGGATAAATGAGTAGGCTGCCACAGAAGGGTGCAGTATAGAATAATGTCTAGGTTTTATAGGAAATCAGATGGAAACTTAGTAAAGACAGACAAAGAAGTATTGGAAGAAGTAACAGACTATGCCACTATGAGTTTGGGGGAAGCGGTGGAGGATTTGTGGAACCCTAAGATGTTCAAGAGCCAAAAAGACCAAGATATTGCACATTATCTCGAAACAATGCTGCTCAGCCTTCTTCAAATATCAGAAGTAGAAGCAACTATTAAGCTCCTTGTAAATGCAACAGCACCAGAGCAAGATGGATTAACATCTGAATTTTACAAAACCTTTACAGCACAGTTTGTACCTATATTACAAGTTCTGTATAGTGAAATTTTAGAGACAGGAAGCTTGATTTTCAAATCACCACTAGATCGGCACACACTGTGCCAATCAGTGGCTGTAGCAAACTGTGGGTGAATTACAGACCCTGCACCATATTCCAGAAGAAAGGGGAACCTGCACCAAAGTCCTGAGAGTTGCTGCAGCAGCAGGGTTGCGGTAAGTATTCGGCACATGGGATGGGTTTTTCGGAAGAGCCCATTGAGCTCTCCCAGCCTGGTGCAACCCTGGTGCAGCCAAAAAGGTGGAGAAGAGATGTTTGCAAGGTAGGGATCAGGGCCAGTGGGACAAGTTGGGGTGCCATAGTGGGCAACTGGTGCACTGCAGCAGTGGCAGGGTTCAGAGGTGGCACCCAGCAGAGGTGTCATGGCCAGTGGGACAGAGCTGCTAGGCTTGGGTATACTGAGGTTGGCACTGATGGACCCTGTCACAGACCCCCAGGTGGAAACAGCCATGGCACCTGCCCCATATGTGACACAGTCTCTGACAGTGTAATCAGGAACCAGCCTGGCTCCACGTGGTGGGCTGTGAAGTAAGGGAATGTTGCGGTGCTTGCGGGATGTCCCCATCCACCTACTGCACCTCATAACCTGCAGCCAATGCCACATGTAGCATGTTGGGACTGTCAACTATGGGGCAGGTCCAGGGCTGTTGCCACCAAGGGGTCCAGGACAGGGTCCGTCCATGCCTACCTCGGTGTATCTGGACCTAGAAGCTCTGTCACACAGGCCATGACACCTCTGCCAGTTGCCAACTCAGAACCCTGCAAATGCTGACATGCCCTGTTGCCCACAATGGCACTCTCACTGGTCTCTCTGCCCCCAGTCCTGACCTTGCAGGCTCCACCCCACTCATCTCCCTTCCAGTCAATAGCTCAGGGCCCTTAGACCAGCTCATGGCTGGTCTAATCTCAGCCGCCTCATGCAGCCATGGCAGGGCTTCTAAAATCCCAAATAAGGTAATGGTGCAGCCTTGCTGTGGAACAAGCCCCTTTGTGACCTGGCGAACCATCTCTTCGGGCACAAGGGTAGCACAAGAGGGTTCAGTGCATAGCATCCTGATTTCAATGCAGGCTGCATTCTAAAATTGGGATTGCCACAACATTTGGTGCAAGGTGCCTCCTGTGTCAATTCCTTTTGGTGTAGGCACCTTCTGTTAAATGTCCTATTTTGAAAATCAATCCCAGGGAAACTACCAAGCTCCACTGGATGTCACTGTTACTATTGTTTGATTGTTTTTTTCTGTTTTTTTAAAAGGGACAAAGCTGAGATAAACAAATGGAGACCTTTAAGCCTACTTAATTGTGATCATAAGATACTGTCCAAAATTTAGTCAAATAGATTATCAGGCATCACATTGACTGTACAGAATCACAGTCCTGTGCCATTCAGCAGTGCAACATAACTGAAAACCTGGTGATTTTAAGAGAATTTTAGGAATGTGGAACTAATAGGTACTGTGGAAGACTCTTCTTTCTATAGATCTGGAGAAGGCCTTCAACAGGGTTCCGCATAAGTTTCTTACTGAGATTTTATTACAGTATGGTATTCCTAGGCAATTTGTGGAATTGACTGAGAATCTCTACTGTCTGCAGTATACTACCCTTATGTAAATTACAGTCTAGGAACTGGGGTATAGATTAAGAGGATTATGTCAGCGTGGCCCGTTGAGTACCCTGTTATGTGTGTTTTCTTTAGACCCCCCCCCATTCAGTAGAATAGAAGGATACAAGATATAACCCAAGCATCAGATATGTTGGAAGTGAAGACAATAGTATATGCAGATGATCTGTGTATTGTTATTAAGGACAGTAGTGCTGGTGACCTGGTTCAGGACAACCTGAAGATATTTTATAAGGTGGCTGGGGCCACTAGTAATTTTCATAAAAGTTCTGGCATCTTAGTTGGTCAACCAAAAGTCCAAACAGATGATAATTGCATAGCTTGCATCCCACTTATAGAAGGATCTTGAAAATATTATGTGTCATATTTAGTGACAGGAACATGGTTGTAAACAATTGGATGACTTGCATGGAGGCAGCAGAACAGGAACGGGTCATATGGAAAAATAGGCAACTATCAAAAAAGAAAAGGGTATTTTTAGTAAAGACTTCATTGTTACCTGGGGTTTTTTTTCTATTAGTATGGTGTTTCCCACACCTCCAGAAATTGAAACAAGGCTGGAGAGCATTTTTTTCCAAGGCCTCTGTGGAAGCATGTTGAACTCAATAACGGGTGAAGCCACATATACAGATTACAGAAAAGGAGACATAGAATGGTAAACCAAATAGTTTTCTTTATGTCTGTGTTTTTTTATACATAATTTTCAACAGGCCTGGAAAAATGTGGGATGGCACTGGATTCCACTGGTGTTAGATTGTACCATGCCAGGGTTTAATGAATGGTACTCTGGAGTATGTACCAGCACATTAAAAGGCCATGTACATGTAATTCCTCAGTGTATGTACTATGCTTTGAATAAGATTAAACAGTAGAAACTCGCCCCAGATCAGATGACTTCATTAAGTAGAAAACAATTATGCCTCCATATAATGGATTCCCATTTTGTTATACCACAAAAATTTAAGGAGTGCCCCGTGGGCAAATAACTAACAGTAACATTACAGCTATTAATTTCCAGAGTTCCCCAAAATGTGGGATACCACTTGGCTGAGTATACATGGTAGAATGGTGGTTAGATGCACATGGTAACATAAGAGAATAGAGAAAAGAAACTGTCCAAGAGAAGAGTGCCTAGATATCTTAGAAGCCCAAACACATCTAATATTAGAATGCCCATTTGCTAAGTTATTTTGGACATTATTGAGTAACAAATGGGTGGAACCTCTATTTACCACAGTTAATTATCACATTGTAGTCTTAGGTATCTATCCCAATCAATGGGAGAAATTTAGTAACCCCACTTTGCAGGTTTGTTTTGCTTGCTGTGGATTTTGTCTGTAACAGGCCATGTGTGCTCTTCAATTACAACAGAAGCATATTACATAGAATCACAGAATCATAGAAACTGTCAGCAGAAAAGAACTCCTCTGTCCAACCAGTCTGCCCATAACTCCCTCCCAAGGAAGCCCCCTTCCCTCCCTTACCTGTCTGCCCCTTGCCCATTAGGCCCATGTACCTATCCCAGGCTCTTTTGAAGTTACCCACCATATTCAACCCCACCACCCATTCCAGCAGGCTGTTACATGGCCTTATCACCCTCTCAGTAAAGAACCTCCCCTGATGCCCCCTCTGAATCTTCCCCCCTCCAGTTGGTAGGCATGCCCTCTAGTGGAATTGTCCTTACTCATTCTGTAATGCTGTCAACCCTCACCTTGTTCATGCCCTTCAAATACTTAGATTCTTCCACCACATCCCCCCTCTAACTCCTCTCCTCCAGTGTGTACAGGCCCAGCTCTTCCAACCTTTCCTCATAAGAATTCCCCTGCAGCCGCCCCCTCACCATCTTGGTTGCTCTTCTCTGGAAGCTTTCCAGCCTGTCCTTGTCTCCTTGTAGATGTGGTCTCCAAAACTGGACCCCATATTCCATGTGTGGTCTGACCATGGTATTGTAAAGTGGCAGGCTCACCGCCCTCTTCCTGCTTGTGAATCCCTTCTCTGTGCATGCCAGCATTATGAACGCCTTTCGTGCAGCTCTATCACACTGATTCCAGACATTTAGGTTGTCTGAAATAGCAATCCCCAGGTCTCTTTGCTGTTCTGTTACCTCCAACTCCTCCCCCCCAAGCTGGCACTTTGCCTTTAGGTTATTTCACCCTATGTGCATAATTTTGCACTTTTTTGATATTGAACTATAGCTGCCACTTTTCTGACCACTCCCACAGCCTAACCAAGTCCTCCCTCATATGTTCCACCCCCATTTCTGCTATATCAGCCCTACTGCTGCATATCTTCATGTCATCAGCAAATAGACACACTTCCCCCAAAGACCTTCCATGTTGTCCCCAATGTATATGTTGAAAAGTGTGGGTCTCAACACAGAGCCCTGGGGCACTCCCACTCATGACCTTCTCTTCCTTAGAGTGCTCCCCATTCACCACAACCCTCTGTGCCCTTCCCTCTAGCCAGTGTTCTAACCAGCTTGTGAGCTTGCGCCCCACTCCTAAGCTAACTACCTTCCCTATCAGCCTCCTGTGGGAGACAGTGCCAAATGCCTTCCTGAAATCCAGGTAGACCATGTCCACCCCCTCCTTGGTCCAATATCTCTGTCACTCTGTCAAAGAATTCAATAAGGTTGGTCTGGCATGACCTACCACATCTGAATCCATGTTGATTGTCATTTAGGAAGCCCTCCTCCACTGGATATTTTATCAGCCTTTCCTTTATAAGTGCCTCCATTAGTTTTCTGACCACTGAGGTTAGGCTAACCGGGCAGTTGTTTCCTGGCTCCACTCTTCTTCCTCCTTATGCATGGGTACTACCTCAGCCCTGTTCCAGTCCCCAGGAACCCTTCTCTTGTGCAGTGACAGGTTAAATAGCCTCATGACTGGTGCTGCCAATTCCTGTCTTAATTAGTGGTGGGCGAAGTAGCCCCAATTCGCTCCGTGAAGTGATCCGCGGAGTGAAGGTGAATTTGCGGAGTTTCCCCAACGTGAAGCGGAGCACTTCGCATTATAATGGGTAACGTGAAGTCCATTGAAAACAATGAATTTGCGTTACTCTGCCTTCTCAAACCACTACTCCACCAAATCTTAAGGTGAAGAACATTGAAAACAATGTACTCCACCTCACTTCGCCTTTTGTTAAGCTCCAAAACCAAATTTTGCAGTGATTCATGGGATTTCAGGTCACATGGGCTCTAGATTGTTCTGCACATCCTCCGTTTGTGGTAGTGTGTGTATGAAGCTGTAGGAGACAATCTGCTCTGAGAGCTCTGTGATTCAAACCTACTAAAAGCTGTTAAAAAAGCCTTTTGGGGTCATTTGTTTTCCTGAAACTTTAGTTCATCAATTATAGGAAACCCTCCTGTGCTCATATCATTGAGCGTTTATTGTTTGTGTGTAGATTTTGAATGTTAATGTATAATATTCAGTCTGTGTACTGAGAGACAGTGGAAGTGTGCTTTGGAGGAGGGGTGTATCTGTGGTGTAGGTAGATTAACTTGGAGAAAAAGACAGTGCTTTCTGTTTTGGTGATATTTTTCTTGTATAACTGTGTTAATGTACATACAGTAATATTTTCAATAATTCTAGCCATTTTTTTGCCGATTCTTGTGGTGCAGCAGTGCATAATTTTAGTTTGTTTAAAATATGTGGTTATATTACTGAAGTTTTCAATTTGCTACTCATTACTTAGTGTGTGTGTATGAGTATGTGTGTGACGTGTGTTATCAAATCAGACCCCTTTTATTGTGCCACATAATTTCAGCAATGTGAACCTGCTATCCACTGCAGCTGTGTAATTTCTGTACTTCTTTGTGGTATCTTTACTGGTACTAGTACTAGTGACTGTTACTGCAGCAGTGCAGTACACTGCCACCCATGGCCGCCCAACCCGGCAAAGAATTATTTTCCAGATTTGAATTTCTGATGGTGAGCACTGGTTAGGTGTTGTGCCTTTGCATCTGCATCTCTTCAGTGCGCAGCACAATCTTAATCTGTCTGTGCATTTGCATCTCTTTAGGGCCCGATCTCCATCTCTAACTTAAATCACAGTTGTTTCTTTGGCTTCCCTTCAGAGTACTGGACAGGTGTGGTGCATAATTCTGCATGAAGTTTGTACTCATTAATATGCATTTTTAAGTCAGGACCATCATCACGAGTCACTCATGATACAAATCACATTCTTCATCATCACTGTCACAAATGCAGTCACAAATCACAATGTATGATCATGTCACGAATCATAACATTAATTTTTTTTAATAGCTACTTGGATGTATTTTAAGCCTGTTTTGTAGTATCTCTCCATGCTTCACCACCCCACCATTGTACTCATTAATGAGTGTTTTTAAGTCTTGGAGTTTTGTGCCACACCTCAGCGAGGCCTGGGGAAGTACAGCTGTAAGCATTCATGTTTCTTCATCATCACGGTCACAAATGCAGTCACAAATCACGATTTACAATTACATCATGAATCACAACATTAATTTTTTTACTAGTTACTTTGATGTATTGTAAGCCTGTTTTATAGTATCTCTCCAGGCTTCACTATCCCATCATTGTACTCATTATTAAGTGTTTTTAAGTCAGGGATTTGGACATTGTCTGCAGTACGTACACAGACTGGAA
Organism: Neoceratodus forsteri; assembly: GCA_016271365.2. Classification (NCBI taxonomy): domain Eukaryota; kingdom Metazoa; phylum Chordata; order Ceratodontiformes; family Ceratodontidae; genus Neoceratodus; species Neoceratodus forsteri. The sequence continues at coordinate 768,390,834 of CM057449.1, read as the reverse complement.
AGAAGCCTGACTGCACACATGCAGTTTAGCACAGTATACTTGCACTGCTCAGAATACAAAGTGTCATGCATATGGAAGACAACAAAAAAGGGCATAATTACATACAAGGGTCAGGGATGGTGGAGGAATACATTTTATAACACAGCAAGGAAGGTGTGGAGGGCACATGGTGTGAGGAAATATACTAATCTGGGATCCCATGGTGATCCAGCAGCAGTTCCAGCATGGACATAATTTGCAACTGATGTCCCTCTATACAATCCTGGTGGATCAGCAGGTGTTGCTGTGGCCCTCCTCTTCTTAGGGATGCTGCCATGCACAGCTGCACCCTCTGCCACAGAATGGCTAGCAGGTGCAGGCATGGTCCATTCTGTGGCAGCCTGCAACTCCAACTGGTGGTGATTGAGCATATGGGTATGCTGGCCCCCAGTCCCCAGGTGAGTCCCCCGGGGGCCACAGTGCACCTCAACCTCACATAGGCAGCACTTGACCACACTGCTGTCCCCCCGACACAGTCAAAAAATCTGCCAAACAACGGAGGTGTGGGGAGGACCAGGCACAGGCAGGGGAAGGCCAGATGAACTGGCAGCTGACTGGTTGTGGTGCTGAACAGGGATGGGATCCACATCTGGGCCCAGGGGAACAGGCACATCCTGCTTCAGAGGACCTGGTGCTGGACTTGGTGGTGGTGGTGGTGCAACTGCCTCAGAGTCAGGACAGGAGGCGGTGCTAGTCCTGCTTTGGGGGGGGGACAAACAACTAACTACTTATAAAGGTAAGAAAAATAAAATTTACAGAATAACAAATTAAGTAAAAAAAGATTACAGAAAAGACAAAAAAATGTAGCTTTTAAAAAGCTGTTGGGTCTAAGTCAAAGTTTAAATCTCCTCGCTCTGATCTCAAAGTATCAGTAATCACAAAACACACTCCTCTCTCTCCATCTGTACAGGAGAAAGTAAAAGTGTCCGCTTGTATGACTCACTTCCTTCCTGCCTAGCTAAAGAGCATGTGACTTACAATACTGTAAGCCATGTGATGTCTTGGGGGGGCTGCCAAATCTGAAACACCAAGTGGATAACTTAGTATCATAATGTGGAACGCGAAGTCCATTAAAAACAATGACTTTGCCTTACTTCGCATTGCTATTCTGCCTTAACGCAAAGTGGTAATGACAAAGGTAAGATGAGCACTTTGCATTGCTCACAAGCGTGGCGGTGTAGCGCCAAAGTGCCCACTTCGCATTCACTTCGCTGGCAGAATTTAAATTTGCTGCATCCCTAGTCTCAATTCTTTAAGTACTCTCAGATGAATCCCATCCAGGCCCATCACCTTATCCATCCACAGCTTTCATAATTCTTCCAGTACCCTAGCCTCCGAGAAGGGACTTGAGACCATCTCTCTACCCATTCTCCCCCTGCTTTCTAACTTTGGCCCCTTCCCCTCCTCCACCGTAAAGATCAATGCAAAGTATTTATTCAGGACTTCAACTTTTTCTATATCTCCTTCCACCATTGTCCTCTCCCCCTTGAGCTTCACAATCCCACTCTTCCCCTTCCTTCTGTCACTAATGTATCTGAAAAACCTCTTGTCTCCCACTTTAGTCTCCTTTGCTATATGGTCTTCTGTTTCAGCCTTTGCCAGTCTGATCACCTTCCCTGTTTCCCATAGTTTTTCCTTATATATCTCCCTGTCAGCATCCCTCTGTGACGCTTTATATACCATGAATGCCCTGCTTTTCTCCCTAACTGCACTCCTCACTTCAGTCATGAACCAAAGTGGTTTCCTCCCCTTCTTTTCTTGCTAACCATTCAAACACACAGTTCTATCATCTTCAGTATTCCTCTCTTTATTACCCCCAGAGCTCCTCCATGTCTTCCAAGTCTTCCTTCCCCTCTAGTTCCTCCTGAACCATTGCCCTCATCCTCCTAAAATCTGCCTTTCTAAAGTCTAATACTCTAGTGTTGGAACTGCTCTTATCCTGACTTACTATTCTAAAGTTTACTGTCCTATGGTCACTGTTGCCCAAAGTTTTCCCAATCTCCACCCCCTCGACACTGTCCCCATTCATCATAACCAGGTTGAGTATGGCACTCCCCCTAGTTGGCTCCATTACCAGTTGGCTGATGAACTCTCCTTGCAAGGCTTCCAGCAACTCCTTACTCCTTTCTGTGGATGCTGCCAGGATGTCCCAATCCACGTCTGATAAGTTTAGATGTCCCACCACCAGGACTTCCCTTTTGCTGGCCATGTCCTTTGTCTCCCTTACCATCTGCCTATCTACTACCTTCCCCTGATTTGGTGGTCTGTAGACCACCCCTACCTTTACTGCCCTCCCCCCCACACTTGCTTAAAGTGACCCATAGGGTCTCTGCTGATCCATCCCTTCCCCTGCACATTGTCGCCCTAATCCCGACCTTTACATAAAAGTCAACCCCCCCCTTTTCCTGCCCTGTCCCTCCTGTAGAGTATGTACCCAGGTATTTCCACCTCCCAACTGTGGTTTTCAGTTATCCAGGTCTTCATAACTGCAATTATGTTGAGGTCATCCTCCCCCACCATCGCCAGTAGATCTCCCATCTTATTATCCAGACTCCTGGTGTTTGTTAGCAAGCCCCTCCACTAACCCTGTCTCTCTCTCTCTCTTCCCTCCTCTTTTGGTTTCTCTCACCCCCATCTGTGGGAGAGAGCAAGTTAGATCAGGTTCTCTTGCCATTCCCACTGGGCTACACCTAGCTTCGCCCTCCACCTCCTGTAGTTTAAAGCACTCCCTAGTATTAAGTCTATGCATCCCTGCAATTTCCCCCCTCAACATCCTGGCCCCCTTGTCATTTATATGCAACCTGTTCCTTGCATACAAATGCTGGTCCACCCATGTGTCCCCCAATCACCTCAATTCATAGCCCTCCCTCCTACACCACTGCCTTAGCCAGTGGTTAAAATCCTTGAGTCTCAATTGTCTAGCTGTACTGGCACAGTGTACTGGTAGAACCTCTGAAAAAGCTATGGAATCCACCATCCCTTTGCACCCTCTAGCTAGTTCCATAAACCTCCTCTGTACCTCCTCCACCCCCTCCCCAGCCAGGTCATTTGTACCTAGGTGTAGAACCAGGTTAGGTTCCCCTCAATCAGCCTAATGCACTCCTTAATTTTTGGGAGCGCCCTGCTCACCTCCATTCTGGCTCACAAAAAAACAACCTCCCTTGAATGCTACTCCCCTTCTTTGCCAGTGGATCCCTTTAATAATAGAGTCCCCATACACTATCACTGATTTTTCCTGTGCTAACCATGAGGGTACCCCTGCCATCCTTACCTAGCTTTCTCCCATGTTCCTCTTGACCACCCCAGTTACCCTCTTTCTCCACCCCTACCCCCACTATCCTTTGTCCCCCTGCCCAGCTGGATGGTCCCTGGACTCACCCTTCCTCCCGTGCCCCCTCCAGTCTCCTACAGGCTGCACCTGTGCCCCCTCCATCCTCCTCCCCTTTGTGTGTGGCCCCTCCTGCTCTTTGCCAGAAGTGGTAATTTGTATGACTGAAACAGAAACATAGAAATATAGAATGTGATGGCAGATGAGGACTGTGCGGCCCACCTAGTTTTCCCCTTTTCCCTACCTAATGCAAAACTGCAGACCCTAGTTGATCTATGGCTTATCTTCCCTTCCATACTGCAAGAGTACTCTTATGTCTACCCCATACATTCTTAAATTCCCCTACCATTTTTGCCTCCACCCCCTCCTCAGGGAGGCTGTTCCAAGCATCCACTACTCTTTCTGTAAAAAAAAATACTTCCACATGTTGCCCCTGAACCAAACCTCCTCTAGCTTCATGTCATGCCCCCTTGTTCTTGTACACCTTCTTTTCTGAAAAATGCTGCCCTCCTTTACCTTGTTTATACCACTGAGGTACTTGAGTGTCTCTATTGTATCCCCCCCCCCACCTCTCCTCCAGGAAATACATATTGCGGTCCTCTAGTCTTTCCTCATATGACTTTTTTAAATTCTTTTAACCTAAGCACTATGGGATCCAATAATTCAATCACCATTTTCTTCAAAATGCTGCACAAATTTCGACTCCATGATCATTATTGTACAAGAAACTAAAATCCTGTTCCCGGTTGGCTTTTACATCCTGCATGTTTTATGGCAACATCCCACAAGATACAATGCTAGATACTATGCAGCAACAGTTAATTAAGGGATAGCACAGGATAATGAATGTGACTATAAGGGAACAATGTATGATCCAGGTGGACATTAGGCATGAGGCAGAGTGCGGCAACCACTTGAGAAGTGCATTCATCCCTTAAGACCACACACCATGGAATGTGTTATCTTGCTTATAAATCTGGATTATATGTATTAAAAAATGTAATTCAGGTGACGTGGGTGGCCATCAGAAAATAAACAGTCATGTGACATTTTCCTACCAGTGAGGTTACTGGATCTTCCTGACCCATTTTAACAAGGTGATGGGAAGCACAGCAGCATGCTCATTACACCCAATCCACTTGCAATACAGTCATCTCTCTCCTTTTGTTCCAGCTCCCTGGTCTTTAAAATCAGCTCTAGGTTCTCTGTCATTCTACTGTGGGTTCTCCAACCACTAACACCTCAAACTGTGATCAGTCACTGGCCCCAAAAGCAGCTACCACTACATTCTGCAGTCACTGCTTTGATGGAAATGGAGAATTCCATTTCTATGAGTGTGGCAGCCCATGTAAAAAGTTGCATTAGCATCATGTGCCAGCGACTGATGCTGCTTGTTGGAGCATCTCAAATGGCACAACATGGGGGTGGGTCTACATACAGAGCTGATTTTAAAGACTAAGTCTGTACAAAAAAAATCAAAAGAGAGTGACATGGGGCTGGCCCACTAGTGCAGCAGTTGGATCACCACTTGTGGTACCGGCAACTGGGGTTCGGGAATGAGCATGGGTCACTGGAGGGTCAACCAGGGGGAGGAGGATTGAGCACTTGAGAGATGCTCTGCTCCTCCAGAGAGGGAGGGATGCTGCTCCCACAGCAACACCGCCATCTGGGTGCACACAGGTGCAGGTGCAGCGGAGAGTGCCATGTGGGAGCGGAGGACATTGGCTGGGGTCCGGAGTGGTGTCACGTCTCAATGTGCGCATGTCTCCTTGAACCTCCTTGGTCACTGACATCCTAAGGGGGAATGGGAGAAAAATGGAAAATGGCCCTGCAGCTCCACATGGTGATGGGTCCCAGTTGGCGTTCAGTACGGTCCTGGAGCATCAATTGCTCTCCTGACACATATGGAGCAAGGGGGGAGGCAGCTGGACCTTCTGCTTTCCTGCACAGGGGGAGATCCACAGCAGGAAGGAGGCCTAGAGGACCGAGCTCTGGAGCTTAGGCTGGCTCCACCATGGGAGTCCATGAGGAGAGGTAGAGCTATGAAGAGAGGAGAACATGAGAATAAAAAAAAGAGAGAGAGAGAGACATATATAGAAAGAGAGTGGGGCAAGTAACTGTGAATGCTGAATACTGTTTGAGGGTGGAGTACTGGAGTGACATGAGAAAGGTTTACAAAGCTGAAAAGTGTTCAGTTTTGCATATAAATAGGGCTTATTGTGGAAAGTGGTGACATGGGTAATCTAGACAGTCACTGCTATGGCACAGGTATGATTTGTGCTGTTTGGAGAAAAATGTCTTTATTATTTGTTTCTTTTTTGTTGTTGACTGCATTCAGAAATGAATTTCCCTGTTAAATTTTGACAGCTTTCTTTTTATGTTGTTTAGTTGTGTATCTTTATTTTCTATATAGATTACATTGATAGACTCTGAAATGCTTGAAATGATTGTATGGTTTTCTTTCTTTTAATAAAATACCTCAACTCTTGTGAAAAATGCCTCAGGTTCTTTTACTTGCACGTGGACACCCACCAGGACAGCATCAGAGATGGGTAGAAGGGACCTTGGTTTAATGTCCCATCTGTAGCAAGGCACACCCCGATAGCACAGCACCTCTTGTACTGTACTCAGTTGCCAGCATTTATGGTATGAACCCAAGCCCTGAGTGAGACAAAAACCCACAATCTTTTGACTCAGAGGCATGTGTGCTATCTGCTGAGCCACACTGACACCAAAGTCCAGTGGACTCTTGATGCTGCCATGAAAGACATATAATCAAGGATTATCTGTCTGTATGTCTGTCTGTCTGTCTTATTTATGCTTCTTACATGCTTTAAACAGGGGTTCTTAGGTACTAAGATTAAACATAAGATGAGATTTTAAAAAGCCTAAGCTCCAATTTCATCACATCCTACACTATTCCTTATTCATTTCTATATTTATGTCATTGATAGAAGTAAGGGTCTTGCAGTTTCATTCTTTTATATGTACAGATCTCACTCCAGCTTCCCTGTCTCATATAAAGTGCAGCCTTAAATTCAGAACATAATTGTGGTCATAGGTGTACTGTTTGATGGTGGAGTACTGGAGTGATTTGACATCCTTAAAGCAAGATGTAAAAGTGAAAACAAATATTCCTTTTTTGGGCTGTGGGCAGAGCCTACAGCCATTTTGCGAGAGCTTTTTATCTCTGACAATGGCTGATCTCACAGCCTCTTCTGTTGGACTTTTGGAAGTATCCTTTTGTAAGCCCAATGGAGCTGAAAGCCCTCCACCATTATTGGCCTACGGAATAACAGCCTCACTATTTCAGCTGTTACTTCCATATTTTTATGCGTGAACTGCGCATGTGCACCACTCACGCACATGTGCAGAACCATGCGCATTCACGGTTCAGTGGGTGGCACCATGTTCTGAATAGCAAAATGCCATTTAGTATTTGCTGTTCCGCCCTCCCCAAGTCATGTCTCACATCTCGTAGCACACTAGGGGCTCAGCCCAGTGTGCAGACTTTGTTTTTCTTCTGTAAATTAGAAAATGGTTCCTCATCACATTTGTTTCCCCTGGTGCTCCCCTGTCCAACTCATGCCCAACATGGACTGCCCAATCCCCATGTTGACATTCCATGTGGCACACTGGGAGCCCACCCCAGTGTACAGAAACCTTTTTTTTTGTTTCTTTTTGCTGAAAATTAGAAAACGGTCTTCATTGTCCAGTTGTTTTCCCTGTGAAACTAAAAATGGTCCCTCATCATTACTACAGTCCCCATTCCCACCCTGCCACTGAGCACCCACCTCCCCATACCACCACCTTACCCCATGCTTACCTCCGGTGGTTAGTGCTGTCATATTCTCTAGACCGGGACATGTCTGCACTCTTTAAAGCCCAACCACGAACTGAAGAATTAAAGGTAAGCATGCTGTACAGATATTCAATGGGATTTTTAACTTATGCTCGTATCTCAGCCATTTTTTGGAATGTTTGCCTCATATTTTCAACATGGGGTTCTTGGGACCCCACCTCATGAAAACTGTCACTGTCATTTTTTTACTCAGTCCAGAAAGGTGATTTCCTGGTCACTGCATGGAATCACCTTTCAGGACTGATTCATGAAATGACAGTGCAACTGTTCATGGTGGGGTCAAAAACCATGTTGAAAATTTGGTGAAAAAATTCCTAAAAATGAGTGCGATATGAGCGTGCATTGTGCAGTTTCTATGCACACTCGTAACATCACTAATTTTTAATATTTTCATTCCACATTAGTAACATTACAGTTTTGGCACACCTCCTTCACAACAGTATAGCTGTCATTTTTCACAACCTGCCCAAAACATGTCTTCACACCTGTGGAACAGAATAGCACATTTGCTCTCCGCACTCACCTTTTGGGACAATTTAAAAAATGACACTGGCACTGTTCATGAGGAGGGGTCAAAAAAAGGTCATGTTGAAAATTTGGTCAAAAAATTCCAAACAATGACTGCGTTACGAGCATGTGTTGTGCACTTTCTAAGCAGGCTCCTAACGTTGCAAATTTTTTTTATATTTTCACTTCACATTTTTAACATTGCAATTTTTTGTACACCTCCTTCACAACAGTACAGCTGTCATTTTCCACAATCTGCCTGAAATCTGTTTTCACCCCTGTGGTACAGAATAGCACGTTTGGGCTGCGCAATCACCTTTCGGGACAATTGAACAAAATGACAGTGGCACTGTTCATGAAGAGGGGTCCAAAAAAGGCCATGTTGAAAATTTGGTGCAACATATCAACATATGGTCAAGTTACATCTGGGCATTGAATAATTTCTACACACAAGTGCAACTTTCGTCACTTGATAGTGCTTCACAGCCCTATTAGCTCTGGCCAAGTCTTGTTTAAAATGAATTGACATTACAGGCCAGCCTGATGATGAAGTGGAAGTGCTATTGCTTGCGATGCCAATGAACTGAGTTCAGAAGTGAGCTTGGGAGTCAGATGGCCAGCCAAGGAAGGAGGCTCAAGTGACTGCTATCCTCCCCAGGGGGGATGGGCGGACATGAACCCTGGCACTTGCATGACACCTGGTGGAAACCAGGAGTCAGGGTGCCAGGTCCTGAAGATGCACAGGAAGTATGGCAGCCATCGACACATGTGTGGGAATGTGCAACATATGTCATGATGGCATTGGACTTCTGCACCTCCCCAAGTGAAGAATAACAGAAACATCACCAACCGGCAGGATGGCACCAGCCTCTGGCAGACCCAGCTACCTACATCTGTGCCATTTGGATCCTGTCTCCAGTGGGGTTTGTGGGGCCCTGCCAACCCTGACAGGGGAATGAGCACTGGGGGAACATGCTGGACAAGGTATGACCTGGAGCACATCAAGGTGACTGGGCTGAGGATGCTGGAGGATGGGGGTTAGTCAGTACAGGGGATTAAAAAAATTAATTGCATCATAAAGTGTGCAGAAGCTATGATAAGCAAACCAGGCTCTCTGAGGGGACACTCTTAACATCTTTAGGCCTTAAAGTACCTCTAATTTGAAAAACACATTATGATTGGTCACATTTTGAAGGTATTGCTGAAGTAGCTTGTAATTTTATTCTGACTCCTGTTTTCTTTTTAAAAGTGAAAAAAGACTGCCAACCATACTGGTGTTATCTCACAAAAATGTGCTTGTTTACAATCTTTGATCATCTCCCACTGCATCTTCTTTGGACCTGGGATCACTCCCAACACAGTCTAGTCTCTGTTGATACAGTGGGAGGATAGGAGACTTTTGTGTCATGAGTAGCAGAACAGTTTGTGGGTGTTCCTAATGTTCAATAAGAATGCAGTAAGATTAGGTTAAAAATTTGAAACAAAACAAGCAGGGGACTAGCTAGACCATAAAAATGTATACATCCACGATCATGATTTTGCCCCATCTGGCACAATAAACAAAATATTTGTACACCATTTTATTGTTTGTTGCCCTGACCTATAAACTGATAAATACAGTTGCCATACAGTGCTCTATCAAAGATAGTCTCATTGGTCAAACTTTCTAGTTTTAACTCCCATGAATGAAATCAGGGACACAGATTTACCGTGACTAAAAAAGGGAAAAATTCATTTTGTTGAATAGAAAAACTGGTGTTGTCACTGGTGTCTACAAAATCAAAATCCACTTTTACCAGTGCTTTATTTTGTGAATTTTAACCATTTCTTTCTCAGTTAACCTGCATTTTAGTGGTGTTGCTTTCTAGTATTCTGCATCATTCCTCTTAGTTTTTAAAAATAACAAACTCTGTGATAAGCATAATTGTATCTCAGGCTGTCCCAGTGGGATAGAGAGCTGAGGCACCAGGAGCCTTACCTCCTGTCACACCAGTGACCCAGGGTTGGGAATGGAACCAGGTAGCTCGGGGGCTGGTGGAGTGAGGAAGGATTGAGCATCCAAAGACAGCTCTCCTTCCTCAGGGAGTGTGTTAGAGTGGCACACTGCTTGCAAGCCACCCAAAGATGGCTGGGTGGCAGGACATGCACGTCACTATGCAAGAAAGGGAACCCATGTACAGGATTCTGGTCCATCTCTGTAGAGGTAGAGCTAGGACATCATGCCCATTGTATGTACTTGGGCCCAGGGAGAAATGGAGGACCCCACCCCGGGCAGCAGGATGAATGACTGACACACCCCTCAAGCCTTGCACCGGTGGCTGGGCACAACCACAAGTCCTGTGGCAGAGGACAATGGTTAAGGTAAGGCCCAGAGGAGTCAGGTGATGGGGTTGTGTGGGTCAGTCAGTAGGGGGCCACCAGTAGGAGAATCAAGAGTTAAATAGTATATGAAAAAAAACTTGTTGAGATTTATTTGGAGGGGAAGTCATCCTCAGGTTAGATGGTCAATTTTGTTAGCCCCTAAGAATAAGGGTGGTTTGGTCATTCCTAATTTTAAAATATATTATTGGGCAGCCCTACTTGCAGCTTTAATCCCATCTTTCTCCACTAATCCCCCTAACTGGGTGAACATGGAATCCACAGTGTTATTGCCAGTGCAACTGTCAGATACATTGTTTATTGATGGCTCCCTTCGCCGCTGTTTAAGGGTTTTCAATTCTTGGGTTGCACATACACTGAAGACATGGAGTGAGATATGTAGGTTCCTAAAGATCCAGGATGGTATTTGTAAGGAATCTTTGCTCTGTTCTTGTGGGAAACCTTTACCTGTCTTTTAAATATGTCTTTTATGGGCTGGGTCTGTGTGGGGCTTAGAGAAATTGGCCAACTTTTTGAGAGGTCAGTTCTTATATCTTTTACACAGCTTAAAGGGGAATTTGGTCTTACATCTTGGGATCTTTTCTGATATTTCCAGGTCTGTCATTTTCTGTCAGATTCCCAGCAAAGAGACTCCTTTCAGGTGGAAAATCACCCATTATAAGTACTTATGTTATCTTTGACGACCCAACCAGATGGTAAAGGTTTTATCTCTAAAATATATAAGCATATTCAGGAGTCAGAAGGGGACCCCTTACTTTAAGTCAAACAAAAATGGGAAACAGAAGCAGGGGTTCAGGTGCTAGGTAAGACTGGTCCTGGATCTGGCAGGGAATCCACATGACTACATCTTTGCCTTCTTGGAGGGAATTTAGATGGTGGTTAGTTCTACTTTATTTTTACACCCAGTGTTGGTCAACTATTTTGGCTGACACAGCTCAGATGATTGTTAGAGAGGCTGTAGGGGACAGGGTACTCATTTCCATATTTTTTGGTCTTTCCCTTATCTTAAGATGTTTTGGCAAGATAGTCTTGCTAAGGTGGCAAGGTATTTGGGATGGCAATACCACTTCTTTTTCAGACTTGGATTTTGGGGCTACCTCCACCAGAGATTCATGGTAAGGCAGCCAGAAACTTATTTTTTATATTAATTGGGTATTCACTTAAAGTAATAACACAACTATGATTGACTCAAATAACTCCTTCTTTGGATCTGTGGTGGAAGAATTGCAGAAAAATTCTGATGATGAAGCAGATTACAACCTCCCTTAAGCTGCAAAGAGAGACATTTAAGAGCCACTGGCTCCCCTTTTTCTATATTCTGGATGAAAAGGAAGGGGTAGATCTAATTGAGATCATGGCTCGGTACAGTTAGAGTGGATTTCTTTGTATTTTCGGCCTAGTTTTTTGTTTCTTGTGATTGAGTGGGTGTCTGGTGTAGCTCTTCCCCTTTTATTAGAAATTGGTATTCACAACCCCACTCAGCAGGTCAGGCCCTTCGCTCCCAAAGTGCCAACCTCCAAGCACAGTATTGTGAACAGTTAACAGAACAGGGTAACCCTCCTGTCTATTTTGTGGGTTTGAATCAAACTTTGATCTCAAGTTCTGGAGGGATTCAAACTGTGAACTTCTTGCTAGTGTACCCAATGTACAAGCTTAGATAATTCTGCTCTTTGGGGGACAAGATATCTTTCACCTACTGGCACCTAACTAGGTGTACAAAATGAACCCTTAAAAACTCTATTAAAGACCTCAGAGTAAACTCTTACTTTTTTCCAGTTTGGTAAAACAAGTAAGCTTTGTACAGTGTCAGCTTTAACCATATATGCTTCACTTGTCAAGAAAAAGAATTTCAAAGGCACACCAAGTAGTGTCTAAAGTAGAGGTTTACTTAAAAATAGATAAAAAAATGTAAAATGTAAGTACAGAACCATATATCACAAAAACATACAATCACTTAAAAAAACAGGTTTAAAAGTTCAAACACAGTCTCCTACCACAGACAATAAGAACTGCATATCTAATGTATCTCTTCTAATAGTGCTGATAGACAGATGTTGTTGTCAAGAGAGTCCAAACATGTGTGTCTAAGTGGAAAACAGAATACTGTTTAAAAACTAGCGTTGCCCACCTCTTTGCATGAGGTCACCTAGCTCCTCCCTGTCAGAATATAAAAAAATGTATCTATACAAAGCAGGATGTCTTATCAAAGTATTACATTCTGTGACCTCCGCACAATTCATTTTCTCATATGACCCTTTGATGCAGAGTGTCTTCCTGTTTTTCACAGACATCAAAAAAACATTGATGACTTTGCACCAAAGTGACATAACCTGTATTCGTCCTCTAAATGTCATAAAAGTTTATGATTCTAGCCTAGCAGCTGGCAAGCTACAATTAGTCACTTAAACAGGAGATCCTCAATTTAGGTCTCTTCTAGTTTATAATTATCTCCTGCCTTTCATCTTTTTGCTGAGACCTGGGAGGGGGAGGGTCAAGTCAACCCACAGGCTGACAAAGCATGTCTCTTGAGAGACACTCAATACAACATTTTTATATTACAAACATCATAGTGCAATCAGAACCAGCTGTCCAAGTATCACTATCCTCCCTACCTAGACTGAATTTGGAGGCTCTATCTCCTGCATGGGATGAGCTTCCCAAATCAGTTCACTCCTCACAGACGTGAGACAAGCCATTTGAATTCTGATTTTTGGCTCCAGCCCTATGTAATAGTGTCATATCATACCCTTGTAAAGCAAGACTCCATCTTAGCAATCTACCATTGTTTTTTACCATTTGCATCAGCCAAACAAGGGGCTGTGTTCAGTCTGTACCACAACATGCTGCCCATACAAGTATGGCTCTAATTTCTTTTGGCCCACACTATGGCAAGACATTCCTTTTTCACCGTGGAGTATGCCTGCTCCCTGGGAAGTGACTTTTTACTCAGGTATGCTATTGGGTGATCCCTCCCTTGACTGGATGTCTGACTCAGTACTGCCCCAATACTCATGTCAAAGGCATCAGTCTGAACTATAAAGGGTCTGCTGTAGTAAGGACATGTCAAAACAGGAGCACTGCACAGTGCCTCCTTCAATCTGGTAAAGGCTCCTTCACAGGCAGGTCCCCAGGTAATTATTTTGGCATCCTTTTCTTTACCAGGTCAGATAGGGGAGCAGCCAGGGCACTGTAATTGGGTACAAATTTTCTATAGTACCCTGCTGTCCCAAGAAAACTCTTGACCTGCTTCTGCATTTCTGGTCTGGGCCATGCCCAGATTACCTCTATCTTTATTTGGTTAGGACAGAGCTGTCCCCAGCCTACCACATGCCCTAGGTATGCCACTTCTCCCGTGGCCACCTGGCACTTTGTGGCTTTGACAGTGAGCCCGGCCCTCAGTATCCTGCCCAGCACTTCCCTAAGGTGGGATAGGTGTTCCTCCCAGCTGGCACTAAAGATGGCAATGTCATCCAGGTATGCCCCAGCATACTCCTCAGCACCATTTAACACCTGGTTCACCAACCTTTGGAAAGTGGCTGGTGCATTCTTCATTCGGAAAGGCATTACTTTAAATTCAAATAAGCCTATCGGAGTGATGAAGGCCGACCTCTCCCTAGCTCTGTCCATCAACTCTACCTGTCAATACCCCTTGGTCAGGTCAATCGTCGTAAGGTAGGCCACCCCTCCCAACTTGTCCAGGAGTTCATCTGTCCAGGACATCGGGGGGCATCTGACTTTGTGACTGCATTCAGTCCATAATAGTCCACACAGAAATGAGTAGAGCCATCTGGCTTAGGCACAAGGACTATGGGTGAGACTCAAGGGCTGTGGGATCTCTGGATTACCCCTAAATCCAGCATCTTCTCCACTTCCCTCTTAATGTCCTCTTGGACAGCCTCTGACACCCAATATGCTGTCTGCCGTGTGGGCGTCTGTGTCCCTGTCTCCACATCATGAGTCGCTAAGGGGGTTAGTCCAGGCTTGTCACTAAATAATGGGGCAAAGTCTGCTAAAACCTCCCTTACTTCCTGGATCTTGTCCTGGGTCAGCTGGGGAGACAATTTAACTGCCTGCACAGAGGACTCCTGCTTACTTTCTTCCAGCAGGTCCAGAAGGGGGTCTCCTTCATCCATCCCCTACCCAGGACTACACACTGCAAACACCATGTCAGCCCTATTTGCATATGGCTTCATTATGTTGACATGGTACATCCTTTCTGTCTGTCTTAGGTCAGGTAACAATATAATATAGTTCACATCATTTACCTTCCTAACCACTTTGTACGGTCCTGCCCACTCAGTCTGCAGTTTGTCTTTCTGGACCGGAATAAGGACCATGACTTCCTGACCCACCATGTATGAGCGAGCTCTAGCTCTGCAGTCATAGCACATTTTTTGTTTCTGTTGGGCAGCTGCCAGGTTGCTCTGGGCTGTCCCCATAAGCTCCTTCAGCCTTTCCCTAAATTTAAGGACGTAGTCTACTATGGGAGTTCCCTGGGTGGTGTACTTGCCTTCCCAATCCTCCCAGATCAAGTCTAGGGGCCCACATACCCAGTGTCCATATAAGAGTTAGAAGGGGGAAAATCCTGTCAACTCTTGGGGCACCTCCTTGTATGCAAACAACAGGTGGGATGGTATTTCTCCCAGTCCCTCCCATGCTGTTCAGTAAATGCCCAGAGCACTGACTTCAGGGTATCATTGAACCTTTCCACAAGCTCATTGGCTTGTGGGTGATACAGTGTCATGCATCTCTGCACCACCCCACATTTATCCCATAAGTATTTCATCAGGTCTGACATGAAGGAACCCCCTCGATCGGGGATAACCTCCTGCAGAAACCCAACACGGGAGAAAATCCCAAGTAAGGCATCTGCCACTTTGTCTGTCTTCAGTGAGGATAGGGCAACTGCCTCTGGCTATCGGGTGGCATAATCCACCACAGTCAGGATGAATCTCTTCCCTGAGGAGAGGGGAGTATTTAAAGGCCCCACAATATCCATTCCCACCCTCTGGAATGGAGCCTCCACTATGGGCAATGGAATCAGGGTAGTTTGGGTTTTCTTGCCCGCCTTCTCTATTTCTTGGCACCGGTGACAAGACCTGCAATACTCCTTCACATGCTGGGTGAAGTTAGGCCAATAGAAATTCTGGGCCAACCGCTGCATAGTGCACATGATTCCCAGATGATCAGACAAGGGAATAACATGTGCCATCTTGAGCAACTGCTCACGATACCTGTGGGGAACAACAAGCTGCCTGCCTAGCACTCCTCCCTCTGTCTGCACAGCCTGAGTATACATCAGTCCATTTTCCCAATAAACCTTATGTCTGCCATCACCTCCCTGTGCCCTGTCAGAGTCTGCCAAAGCCCTCAGCTTCTCCAGAGTAGGGTCACTTCTCTGAGTGGCTGCAAAACCCTCACACATTCTGAAGTCATGGGATAGGTCCCCTTCAGTTGCTAAACTAGGGTCCCTAGCAGTAACATCAGTGCACTCAGGGTCACTGTCAATCCCAACCCTCAGACAATGGGTTACCCCTCCCTCTTCGGAGTAACCCTCCTTAGCTGTGTGGTTAACTGCTACTAGAGAAATATCTATCCCCTTTTCATTAGTCTCCCCATCTGGAGACACAGGCTGTAAAACCAGCCTCCCAGTGGTTTTTGCAATGGCTTCAGTGGGGTTCAGGGAACTATGATTTTCCCTTGCCACTTGGCTATGGGTAACTGCACACACCAGCTCCTGTTTGAGATTGTTGCCCAGGATCACATCCACTGCCAAGGTTTGGGCTATAGCCACCTGTTGTTCAGTTCCCCCTGTTTCACCCCAGTCTAGGAGAACACTAGCAAGAGGCAATGTTTTTGCTTCACCAGTAAAGCCCTGTACAGTGATGTATTTATTGGGTATAAGATGACCAGGCTTTAGTAAAGCCCCCTTTATCAAGGTCAGGGAGGCCCCTGTGTCCCTTAACCCATGCGTCTGCACACCATTCACCATGACTGAGTGCATGTGTTCCCTCATGTTCACAGACATGCTTCCAGGGACACACAAACAGACCACTTCTTTCCTAGCACCACCTTGCGTATTATTGCTCATCCATTTGGGACACTGTCTGGCAATATGCCCAGTTTCTTTACACAACCAACATTCATTTCTTTTCTCAGAGAAATCTTTTCTCTGAAACCTGGGGCTAGCTGGTTTCAGTGGAGGCAGTGAGGGTTTTAACTGCCCTGAAGGTGTTCGTTTCCCTTTCTGCACTGCCACACCCACCCCATTCACTCTGAGAGCAGGTCTGCTCTTGGCATAGTGGTCCAAGATTTCAGCAGCCTCTTGCACTGTTTTGGGATCTCGGTCCTCCAGCCAGGTTTTCAGCTCTGCTGGACATGCCCAGAAAAACTGTTCTAACAAAATCACATTTTCAATTTTAGCAACAGAGTTTGCTCCAATTCCTTCCCACCAACATTTTAAAAACTGATGTTGTTTCATGGCTAGCTCCTCTTAGCTCATGTCAGGGCTTCTCCTGAGCTTACAGAATTTAGCTATGTATGATTCAGCAGTTAATTCAAATTTCTTAACAGTGCAGCTTTAAGTTTGCTGTAATCATCACTGTCCTTATTGTCCATTTGACCCAATGCATCCCAAGCTTTCCTGGTAAGTAGCAGGGATATCTGGAAGCTCCAGGACTCCCTAGGAATTTTAGCCTGAATATAAACTTTTTCAAAAGAAATTTAAAAGGTATCCATATCCTCCCCCTCTTTAAATTCGGCTATCAATTTGGAATTCAATTTGTAACCCAGTCCTGTAGTCCCAGTTAAACCCAAGCCATTTACCTGCTCTGGTGCTGGTTGTTGGAGTCATAGCTTCTCCAGTTCATGTTTCCTCTGGCGCTCACACTTCTCACGGTCCGCCTCCCGCTGTTCCCACTCTGCCACTCAGTGTTCTCACTCCCCTTTCTCCTTTGCAGCTCACTGATGCTCATGCTCCTCATGGTCTGTGTCTCTCTGTTCTCGCTCTGCCTCTCAGTGTTCTCACTCTGCCTCATGGTTCACCTCCCACTGTTCATGGTCCCTCTCCCTCTGGAACTCCAGCTCCATTCTGCGTAACTCAGTTTGCAGCCTGAGTACTTCTGGATCCAGGATACTGGTGACCTTTCCCTGCTGCTGTGGCCCTTCACTGGCACTGGCCCTGCTGCCCTCCTCCTTGAATCTGGACACTGCACTGGCCACTAGCCCTGCCACACTCAAGGTTCGGTCCTTTTCAGTCACTGTCTGTGACTCAATACTCTGAGTATCTGCTACCATCAAGGCATCCATGAGATTCTGCTTGTTGGCTTTCACCTCAAATGGGACTCTTCTGTCCCTGCACAACTGCTTTAAGTAGTTTACAGTGTGCCTGCTGTAGTTGGAAGCCATCTTCTTCCCTAACTATGGCTACTCTGACTTGCACTTTAGAACAAAAATAAAATGGTAGGAACTTGACTGAATGCCAAGTGATATAGTTCTGCCTCCTTTTTAAAAATAAAACACTGCCTTTTTTTCTTTGCAAGTGAGCTGACAGTCTCAAGCTGACACACTGAACAATAAAAGTTTGTAATACCAAACTTATGCACACTGTTGCCAACCAGTCTGTCACAACCCCACTCAGCAGGTCAGGCCCTCTGCTCCCACAGTGCCAACCTCTGAGTGCAGTATTGTGAGCAGTTAACAGAACAGGATAACCCTCCTGTCTGCATTGTGGTTTCGAATCAAACTTCGGTCTCAAGTTCTGAAGGGATTCAAACTGTGAACCTCCTGCTAGCGTATCCAATGTACAGGCTCAGATAATTCTGCTCTTTGGGGGGGGCAGATAAATTTCACCTATGGGTACCTAACCAGGCGTACAAAATGAACCCTTAAAAACTCTATTAAAGACCTCAGAATAAACTCTTACCTTTTCCCAGTTTGGTAAAACCAGTAAGCTTTGTACAGTGTCAGCTTTAACCATATATGCTTCACTTGTCAATAAAAAGAATTTCAAAGGCACACCAAGTAGTCTTTAAAGTAGAGGTTTACTTAAAAATAGATAAAAAAATGTAAAATATAAATACAGAACCATATATCACAAAAACATACAGTCACTTAAAAAAAACAGGTTTAAAAGCGCAAACACAATTAGACTTATATATCTAATGTATCTCTTCTGATAGTGCTGATAGACAGATGTTGTTGTCAAGAGAGTCCAAACATGTGTGACTAAGTGGAAAACAGAATACTGTTTAAAAACTGGCTTTGCCCTCCTCTTTGCATGAGGTCACCTAACTTCTCCCTGTCAGAATATAAAAAAAATATCTATACAAAACAGGATGTCTTATTAAAGTATTAAATTCTTTGACCTCAGCACAACTCATTTTCTCATATGATGTAGTGTCTTCCTGTTCTTCACAGACATCAAAGAAACATTTCTGACTTCACACCAAAGTGACATAACCTGTATTCGTCCTCTAAACATCATAAATGTTTATGATTCTAGCCTAGCAGCTGGCAAGCTACAATTAGTCACATAAACAGGAGATCCTCAATTTAGGTCTCTTCTAGTCTGTAATTATCTCCTGCCTTTCATCTTTTTGCTTAGACCTTGGGGGGGGGTCATGTCAACCCACAGGCTGACACAGCATGTCTCATGAGAGACACTCAATACTACATTTTTATATTACAAAAATCATAGTGTAATCAGTACCAGCTGTCCAAGCGTCAAAGGTATGTTTACTTATTATGTCATTATATTGATCCATTGTGTTCTGTTTTGTATTTTGTGACTCTAAGAGCAAGGATAATGGTTATTTATTTTGGATGTTTTGAATATGGAATACTAGAAATTTCAATAAACTGTAAGTTCAAAAAAAAACACAAAAAATTGTATCACACTTTGGTTTTGTGTCTTCTGTGTATACATAGTTCTCCCACTATTATCAATGCCTATTCACCCAAGTGATCTGAGTATGCAGATCTTGGAGGTGTGCATGTGTGTGTGTGTGTGTGTGTGTGTGTCTGCAGCTAACCTCATGTGTGGCATCTTAAGTTGACCATCCCTCATTTGTGACAGCAGCAGCACCATGAGCTCAATCTCTAAGGAGTGACAGCATGAGCAGCACTATGGTCCCCATCCCTCTGGAATGATGGCAGCATCAGAAGCACTATAGACCCCTTCCCTTATGGGTGACAGCAGCAGCAACAGGAACTGCACTATGGGTCCCATCCCTCAGGGGTAACAGAAGCAACATTATGGTTTTCACCCCTCATGGTTGATGGCAGCAGCATTATGGCCTCTATCCCTCAGGGATGACAGCAGCAACACAATGGATCCCATCACTCAAGGGTAATGGTGGCTACGCTATGAACCCCATCCTTCAGATGTGATGGCAGCAGCACTACAGCTGACAATCCCTCAGAGATGATGGCAACAGCAGCAGCAGCACTATCACCCCATCATTCAGAGTGATGGTGACAGCAGTAGCAGCATTATTGTCCTCACCCCTTATGTGTGACAGCTGATGCAGCACTATGGCCCCCAACTCTTGTGTATGATGGCAGCAGCACTATCACACCAAACCCTCAGGTGTGACATCAATAGCAGCATTATTGCCTCTGTACTTCAGAGGGGACTGTAGAAGCTGCACTACAGTCCCCAGTCTTGAGATGTGACAACAGCACTATGGCCATCATCCCTTGTGGTAATGGCAGCACTACTTCTCCTATCCCTCAGTCATGATGGCAGCAGCACTACAGGCCACAATTCTCAGGTGCGTCAGCAGTAGCGCTATGGCCTTATCTCTCAGGGGTGACAACAGCAGCAGCACCACTATGGCCCACATCCATCAGGTGAGGAGGCAGTACCAGCACTATGGCCCCCAACCCTCAAGTGTGATAGAAGCAGCAGAAGCAGCACTATGGCCTCCATATCTGGGGGGGCAGCAACACAAAGGCCTTAGTCTCTTAGGTGTGATGACAGAAGAAACACTTCAGCCTCCATTCATCAGGGGTGATGGCACAATCACTACTTCTTCCATCACTCAGGTGTGCCAGCAGTAGCAACAGTGCAGCCCTCATCCCTCAGGGATGATGGCAGTAGTGACAGCACTACAGTCCCCTTCCTTCAACACCCACATCCCACATGGCCAAGTTGCAAGTTACTGGTTCACTCAGCTTGTCAGAACTTGGACTTGAATTAAACCAAACCACCAGATGCCAAGGTGGACTCCATCAGATTTGTTCCTATCTAAAATGTACCTGCCTGAAAAGGCTTCTTTGGAATTAAGTGCCTTCACCTAAAAAATTCACAAGTGATTAATGAGAGGCCTTCTAATGGAAAATCATGCATCTTCCAAACATGTGGATACCTTTTTTCTTGATCTCCATGAAAAGGAAATCTTTCAGTTGTCATGTCTGTGGTCAGATGTGGAGTGAGCACCACTGCACACTGGCATCATACAACACCTGGGGCCTTAACTTTTGGGAGTCTCTGAGTGTGCTTTTTGGCTTGGGTGTGGTTGCAGCACCCCACTCAACCAGAATAGCATTATACAGTGGTAGGTAGAGTGACAACAACAATTGGGTCATATAACAACTTCAAGGGCACACAGATGCTGAGGACCCCAACCTATTTAGGGGAGCACAACAAGCAACAACAGGAGCCCCACTCTGCCCATGGACATTCTACAGTATCTGACACCTATCCTGCTGCATCCTTCTGAGTGTGCAGTCTGGCTTGGGTGCTGTTTTTGCACCCAACCCACACTGGTATCATGCAGTGGCAGGTAGGGTAACAACAGCACCCAGGTCACACAGTAAATTCAGAGGCACACAGAAGATAAGCCCCCCTTACATAGGGGCACACAACTAACAACAGCAGCATGGAAAACTCCCAGCACTTACATCCTCAGCAGCCTAGCTCACCCACCCAGCTTAAAAGAACACTCCCAAAATGACAAACAAAATAGTGGTACAGGCTGTAGCTGTGCAACACTGGTAAGTGGGATATCTGGGTTTGTGAACTGAGCTGACCTAGACTCTCCTGCCCTGGGCAGGTGGAGTTTAGAGCATGATGCAGAGGCAGTGCATGCTGACCTGAGGGGGGTACATCTCAGAAGGAAAAGGGGACTGTTGTGATGATGTGGGAGACCACACAGTTACACAGAAACATAGAAACATACAATTTGACAGTAGATAAGGACCCCTTGGCCCACCTTGTCTATCCATTTTTCCTTACCTACTTTATCACAGCAGACCCTACTTAATCTCCACCTTACAGTTTTGTAATACCCCTCCAGACTGGTTGATCCCACACAAAGGCACCCAGATCAGTAAGCATCTCTTGAGCTTCCTAGCTCAGCAAGACTAACAGTTCAACTTTCCAGACACATATTTAAATAAATTCAGTTAACAACACCTAACTGAGCACCCCTGCTCCCCCCACCTGATTCTCCAAGTGTGCTGATACTAAGCTTTTTAGGGGTGTTAATCATGCAGTGCAAAAACAGCTTGGACACTTACTTTTTTTTACACAAAAACTTTACTCTGGATGGAGAGCAGTTGCATCAGCTGATCAAATGATTAGATGCAGTGCAGAAAAACTTTAAACCTGATACTCCCACCCATGTTGCCCAGCCCAATTCCCTGAGTGGACTGAGACTTAGCAGTTGTTGTTGTTGTTGTTGTTGTTGTTGTTTTAAATCATCTAGTGTGAAAAAAAAACATTTAGGCATATCCTTTTTACAAAAAAAAAAAATACCGTCAGGTTGTTGAGCAGTCACAGCAGCTGACTGAATGAAGGGCTAAATGCAGGAGCAGTTAAATTTTAAACCTAACACCACCTCCCCCACTGCCTCATCCAGTTCCCTGAGTGTGCCAATACTTATCTGTTTTTCTATCATCCAGGGTATCCAGAGTAACATAAATAATAAAAGAAGTTTAGGAATAAATGAAAACTGTGCTTTCAGGATGGAGAGCAACCCTGCCCTCAGCTAACAGAAAGTTTGGACGAAAGCATGGGTGGTTACAACAAAGCAGCATGGGTGGTTTCCTTACTGATTCTATAAGCAGCAAAGCAGAAAGAACGCACAGCACAGCAACATTCATTTTAAGAGTCTGAAATCTTGGGGATTCTGTGCAGTGACATGTGATTTCCATGAGGCACCAATGGAAAATTTCAAAATTCTCAAACCAAGTAGGATGCTATAAGTTTTACCAGTGTTACTGTAAAAAACAGAAAAACAGGGTCATTGATGAAATTCCCAAAAGGATCAGCTAACCTTGTGTTGTATTGCATGGAGCAATGTTGCAGTGCAGAGTCTTGCTGCCCCAACACTAAAATAAAATTGTACATCATGGAGTAAATGGAGGATGTTTTTTTCCTACACCCATGAAAACAATGTTGGATATAATTAAACCATTAGCATGCATTTCATTTCTAGTAAGAAATGAAATAGATAAAACAACCAGTAATATCAATTAATTTTGGACAAGGTAAACAATCAGAAAATGTAGGGTTTCAACTAGTAATAATATGATGCAAGAAAGATTGACACTGTCCCTTTAAATAGCTGGTAAGGTAGATAGTGCCATACGCTGTATGACAGTAGATTGGTCTTGATTCAACAACATATTCATGTCCTCATAAGGTCTCAAAATAAAGTTGTTGGAGTCTTGGAACCATATGGAGAAGAAGCTAGAAATCAGAATTTAACAGCATGAAAGGCTATTGGCAATACAGTTGCAAGAGCCTGATACATGGAGCTGGTGTAACGCCCTTTCAGACACAATATGTGCAAATTACTGGTGAGCACGTTTATTGACTGGTCTGACACCACTTTTTAACACTATAATAACCATCTGGTTATAACAGAATGGAACCTTGCTATTACAGTGTGGGTGTCAGCCAGGCAAACTGAAAGCGAACACCACCACTGGCTCAAGCTTAAGGAAAAAAAATGCCTCAGAAATAGAAAACAGAAATGTTTTAACAAACAGCACCAAATTTACCATCAATTATATAAAATAAAGAATGGAGTATTACATTTATCATTCCTTTACACACCCTTGGTGTGTAATACTATCACAAACTACCAGTGCTTTGCACTTGTGGTTTATACGGTGTTACACACCTCATGTGTGTAAAAAATAAACTCATTGAGCCAAATTCTCAAAAGACTTAGACTGACACAAGGTGCCTGCGTCAAACATAAATGATGCAAGTGGTACCTTGTGTCAGAAAGTGTGCCTTGAGCAATTCTCCAAAGCAGCCTGTATCAGACACAGGCTGCATGCACAAGAGGGGCTTTCACCAGCCTTGAGTCACATAATGGGCCACAGAATGATGCTAGGGAGCTTGCGGCAGATGCAGGCTGCCATATCTCCTAAGTTGCTATTCTCAAAACCCTCCCAGAGGGCAAAGGGCTAAATACTGTTACACCAGCCAGAGGCTGGTCTAATGGTACTTAGAAATCCTCTGGGAGGGTGCACCAATGTGCTGCCTCCCCAGCCCAGATCCCTTTCCTGGCAGTCCAGTTCCCCCATCACCCCCTGGACTGCATCTCCCATCATATTTATGAAAATATTCCCAGTAGTCTAATGCCCCCCCCAGCCCTGATTTCACATCGTATTTTTGAAACTATCGCTGGTGGTGTTGTGGCTCCCCAACCCCCAAGCCCCGATATTTAATTTCTTTTTAACTAGGAGAAGCACACTAAGCTGATAGCTTGTTTACAGTTGTGACCTGGGAGCACAAGGAAGTTAAGTGACTTGCCAATTTTATGCAGTATGCAAGTGGGGGCTGTGGGATTCAAACTGAGGTCTCCAGCTTTGCAGCACAGAGTCTTTAACCACTGCTCTATATTGCCCCATACTGACTCAGATCATTCATTATAGCAAGTAAAAAGCCCTGGTGGTCTAGTGCCCCCCCAAAGCCCCAATCTCCTGTCATACTTTTGAAACTATGTCTGGTAGTCTATGGTCCCCCAAAGCCCTAATCACCCATTATGCTGTTTAAAAAAGTCCTGGTATTCTAGTGGTCCCCCTCCCAAGCCCTGATCTCCTGTTATATGTATGAAACTATTCCTAGTAGTCTAGCACCCATCAAGCCTCAATCACCTGTTGTAGTAAGTAAAAAGCCCTGGTAGTCTAGTGCCCCCCCCCAAAGCCCTGATCTCCCATCATGTTTTTGAAACTATCCCCGGTAGTCTAGTGCCCACCCCAAGCCCCAATCTGTTATAAAAATTAAACTTTTAAAATTATACTACAGTATTAAAATTATACTGCCTCCTCAAATAAAAATTTGAGGAGGCAGTATAGTGCAGTGATTTGAGGCTCTGAGCTGCAAACCTGTTACATGGGTTTGAATCCCACAGCCTCCACTTGCATACTGTGTGACCCTGAGCAAGTCATTTAACTTCCTTGTGCTCCCAGATTGCACCTGTAAATAATCTTTCAGCTTAGTGTGTCTCTCCTAGTAAAAAAAAGATAAATAAATAAACTATCCCTGGTGGTCTAGTGGAGCGTTCCAGCCCCGATCCCCCTTTATGAGACACTCTGAGATACCTGGTGGTATAATGGACCCTCCCACCCAGCGGTGCCCTACCACCTTGCTCTCCCCATCCCATAACTGAGCCAGTGACTGGCATAGCCCACCACTCACTATCACAGCAAGCCACTGACTGAGCTCTGAATGAGTGCATACTGTATACAGTAATTGCTCATTCAAAGCTCAGTCAGTGGCTGGCCATGGTGGTGAGCAGTGGTCTCTGCCAGTTGCTGGCTTGGCTACAGGATAGGGGGAGTGGGGTGGTGGGGTGCTGCAGGGTGTGAGATTGGGGCTGGAGTGCTCCACTAGACCATCAAGAATATTTTAATTTTTGTAATGGTAGAGCAGTGCTTGGGGGGGCTACTAGACTACCAGGGCTTTTTACTTACTATAACAGGTGATAGGGGCTGGGGGGGTACTAGACTACCGGGGATTGTTAATAATTTGTTTTTCCATTAAAGATTTTATTGAATTTTCTTTAGCACATAAACGCAATACAATTACAGTTTTATGATTTTGTCATTAACGTTAGAACTTATCAGTATACATACATGGCAGCTCAAGTCTATTATGCAGGAAATGTAGCTGTGATTAAATTATTTTCATTAATCTATCCCTGATAAGACAATGAACAACATCAAACAGATTCCTCCCTGTCAATGTGCACAGAGTATATGAAATGTATTGCTATATGGGACCTGTTGCCTTAACTAAGGCATGCAACAAAACTGTTCCTAGACTACATCATTAGGCCCTATGAGTTCTACTTTTATCCCTCTGTCGAAGATAAGGTTGGGATGGGGGTTGCTATGTGTCTTCATTCCCCATGCCTATGATTGCTCAAATGGGGTTGGGGGGTAGAACCTTGACTATCATTCGCATGTGGGTGTGGGGGGATGAGGAAATTGTCTGTAATCAAAAGTTATCTTTAGAGTTCAAATAAGATGTCTTGAGGTATGGGACATGTTATTATATTAAAGCAATGGTCTTTTTCAGAATTCACTGAGTCAGCTGAAGCTGTCATGGATCTCTTTCAGGAGAGTTAGGTTTAATAACAGATGTAGAGTAACTATCTATGGCATACTTAAGCCCTTGTGGCCTCAGGAAGGAACGATTTAATCTGTCAGGCAGTTCACCAGTTTTATGGGAGAAGTGGAGTATTGAGGTTGTGAAAGGTCATGTAGGGGCCCCAGGCCTTCGAATAGAGGTTCATTTTACCTGCCGCTGCTTGAGCAATTCTCTCATGTCTGGATGTCTGAATGAGTAAGGCTTGCCACTCTTGCATGGGTGGTGCTTCAAGCTCCTTCCAGTGACATATAATTACCCTATTGGCTGCCATAAAGGCCTCATTGGTCCACTGCAGTTGATGGGGAGTTAGGGGGTGTGTTTCCATGGTGAGGCTTAGCTTGCCCAATTTAGGGTTTCTGGGTGGTGGCAAGGGTGTGAACTGCTGCATGATCTCCAGATTGAGTCCCAGTTTTTCTCCAGTGCCAGGCAGGTCCACAGTATGTGTGTTAACATGACTTGGGGGATGTGCATCTCCAACAGTCTCTGTCTTGTGTCATGTTGGTCTTATAAAGCCAATGTGGGGTCCTGTTTGCTTTATGTATTATCTTCAGCTGGATAGTTTCGGCCTGTAATTCCCTATTTGCTCTGTAAGGTAAGGTCCAGATCCTGCTGTAGTCCTCCTGTGAGACTGTGATATCCATTTTTTATTCCCATTTAAGTCTTGTGGTTTTGAAAGGTTGATGGGGTAAGTTTCTGAGCTCTCATTTTGATGTACTGACTGGCTAGGTGTTTCTTTTTTTTAAGGTTACCAATCCAGGTGTCCCATGTTTGGGCTGCTGGCAAGATAGGGTTAGGTGAGACCTTTGTTCTGAGGAGGTCTCTAGGTTGAAGATGTTTCAAAAAGTGGGTTTGGGGGATTCCATGTCCAATTTGTAAGTCTTCAAAGGACTTAAGGATCCAGGAATCAGGGTGCTATTGTTCCACTAACTTGAAAATGCCATGTGCTTGCCAGAGGGGCCAGTGTAAGGATTCTTTTCCCAAGTTGGAGTTGTGGGTTGTGCCAGATTTGGTGTGATCTAGAGATTTTGTTAACCCAGCCCAACTGAGTGGAGTGTGCCATCCATATTTTCCATGTGTGCCTGGTACAGGGCAAAACATAAGATTCCAGCTTCCCATCTGGGCTGAGCAATGTCTGTGTAAAAGGTACTGCTGCTCGGTGCACCTCTATATCCACCCATTGTGGTGGGTGGGGGCACAGCAGCTCTGGATTCATGCAGGTAGTGGCTTGTCTAATGATGGCAATATTGTGAAACAATCTTAGACTGGGAAGACCAAACACACCATGACTCCAGTGCATCTGAAGGGTGCTCACCTAGATCCTCGGTGTTTTGTAGTCCAAGATGAAAGTAAAGATTTTTGTGTTAAGTTGTGCAAAAAATGTAGTGGGGAGGGCCACCAGCAGGTAGTTGGGAATATACTGTGTCACCCAGAAACCAGCTCTGGGGTAAATAAATCAGATTATGTCTACAGTGTCAACCAAAGAAACAACCACACAAGCAGAAGTAATAATGATAATTTATTACAATACTTATGCCAAGCATGTGACAGACAAAATTACAAGGGAGATGGGTTCTCACCAGTCTCTTGAAGAATGTACAAAATCTCCAGAATTTCCAGAATCTCCATGAGGATCTGGGTTACACAAGGTTATATACCAGAGATATCATCATGGCAACACATATAAAGAACATAACGTATTGGTTCTACATTATAGGAAATATGGCATAAGACATTCTCCATTGGATAATGACTTAGGAGACAAAATTACTAATGAGTATAATATGAGACAAATAATATGTCTCTTTCAGCATGAAGCTTAGGCAAACAGAAGTTCTGACAGGCCACTACTACATGTGGCACATTAGCCTAAGTGAATAAGACACACTACATATGATTATGTGAGAATATAAGCTTATACAGTAAATGTATACAGTAATCACTGATGATCCATAAGAGTCATCTTATCAGTGATTAGGTAGATTATACATAGAATATATATTAAAGACAAACATAATGCATTATATTGAGGTATACTGAATCATGCATGATATAATCCTATAAAGATGTAAAGCTTAGCATATATTAGCATCAAAACACATTCATGGCACTCATGTTTATACAATGGGTGCCTAAATCTACATGCTAGTGCAAAATAGCAGTATCACAGTATAATAGACCAGGAATACAGTGTAAGGTGTATGTAGGATGATAGGGGGCATAACCCAGGTGCAACAGTTCCCTCTTTGTTGCCCTAATTGCAAAAGTGGAAACACAACAAAAAGACTACAATAAGGCACAATTTGTATACAGGCCAGAGGCACGAGCCTGACAGAGGAATTTTAACTGGTCACGGTGGTGTTTTAGGGTTTTTCTTAAACAACAAAATGCAATTATAAGGAAAATTGTAACCTTGTATTACTATAAACATTTGAAATAAAACTTCACAATGGGGTTTTCCAGTATCAAAACAATGTCATTACTGATACGTATCAGGTGTGTATCTGTCCTATTGGGAAGAGATTGGAGATACAAACTTAAGTTGCCTATATGGATATTAAAAATAAGTAAAAATTGAGTCAAAGTATCCAGATAGTTAGGACTAGACTCAATGGTATCTGGTTCCAGGATGGGAACAGGTGTGATCACTAAATAACCTATAACCTGTTTAGGGAGTAAAAATAGAAGTTAGAAAAGTTCACTTTGCATAACTTTAGTCCATATCAGAAGAATGTATAGTTGGTCAGCACAAAACGTTTCATATCAGCAGAATATACCACCTTGAGGATGGCATTTTTCAGTTGGTAAGTCGAACGTGACACAAAATGTCATTGTCCACAAGCCATAAACAACAAACAATTCCGGGGATAAATCCAGGGTTTCTTCGAGTGTTAGGTGAAGATTCATAGTTCAAATCAGATGCATTTAGATTTTCCAAAGGTAGATCCAAATGTTAAAGAGGCTGCAGTATTTACAGAGGCCTCATCAGGAGGTGCATTAGATTGTGCATTGAGTTTTACAGTGGAATAGCAACAGTGTTGTGGAAGATGATCACACAGCTGCACAAAATATAAAGGTTTATGACAGTACTCAGTTTGTATGAGGTGCCAGTGAGGCTTGGAAAACAAGCAGTGAAGAAAATGGATTTCTTGATTGTAGATCAAATGAAGAAGAGTCTTCTTGCTGAAGTTAGCGGATTGCCCCCACCCCAGGCTTGCTTCATAGTATGTATAACAATGAGCTTGATTGTAGAATCTGAATTGGCTGGACCGAATACAGTTTATTTGAGAGTTCACAAGTGGAAGCCTAATTTCAATTATTAGGTCAATATTCACAAGTTGGTAAGACAAGTTGGAAGATGCCACATCTGCATAAAAGGTAATAATCCTTTCAGGTACTACAATCAAAATTAGGAGTCAGTCACGATTCCAAAACCTCATGGTAAACAAACAAAGGAGGTAGTTTCAAACTTTCACGATAAACGTTCCCATCAAAATGACCAATGGAATGGACAGTTGCTAGATGATCAGAGATGTATGTTGCCAGATGAAAATGCAGCAATGACACTGAGAGAAGTCACAAACATGGCTTCCAGGATTGTGCAGGAATAAGTTTTGAAATATGGAGCAATACTGGTGTGTGTGGTGACATGCCCAAGGTTTCTTGCCATTGGCAAGGGAGTAGTACTAGATTGAAATAAACATTTGTTAACACATGCAATAGAAGTGCATTTGGGGCACTACCACTGACCCATATGTCTATTATGTATGAGATGAGGGATATGTCCTAATTCCAGACCCCAAAAAAGAGAAGAAAAGGGTTATAAGAACATAACAGCTGTAGGCAGTGCAAAGGACTTCCCTCACCATGTGATGCTCATCTGCTTCCCTAATGTAAGCAGAAATTAATTCATTAATATTAACCTTTGTCAGGTCAAACCCCTTCACAATATCCTTAATATTGTAAATGTCAATCACTCTTCATGAGCAAGACCATGTATACCATGCAAAAGGGGAGATATGATATTATATTTCATACCATCATGCACCTTTAACTTATGTGCTTGAATAATGGCTATATCAGCCCTATTTCAAATAGACACAGTATGTCAAAGCCAAATGGGCCTGAGGCTAAACCTGTTTTTTTTTTTTAATAAAAAAAGCAAAAACAAAATGCCTAGTGCATTTGGGTAGGTTTACTGTTATAAGATGTACCAATAGCAGTCAGCATGTGAAAATCTTATGCACGTAGCGCTATCAGTCCCTATATAGGGGTTATTATTAAGTATCTGGTATGCAGCCAGGATATCCAATAACATCATTATTACAAAAAGTGGGAAATGTTTGTCGTGAAACATATAACAAATCATTTCAAGTTTTAAAAGGTGAGATTTAAAATCACTGGGATGTGCATGAACTGCACATTATTAACTAGAGTACCTGGCTGGGAAGTGTCTATTAAACCACTGAATGGGCCAAGGTCCTGTTTTGGGCACTCAATATTAGGTGTCACAAATTATGGAGCATCATAGGGTAAAACCTTAAGGTCTAATGGCTTTTATTGCCATATACATTTTGGATGCAAAATTCCTGATTGTCAATAAAATGTGAACAGGGATCCAGATCAAGTCTAACTGCTAGGATTGATCCAAAGCAATGATCATAACATTCAGTATGGCCTCACTATCCTCTTAGACGATGACCATGTCATTTAGGACTTTAGTGTGAACTCCACAGGATACAATTAGATCATGTGGGCTTGTGAGGTACTCTGCCTCAACAAGCTGTTAAGGTTTAGGTCTCTGGTTCTTATCTGCAGTACAATGTGTGGTTTAGGCTTGTAAGATGATCCATACTTCTAAAAAGAAAAATAAGCATAAAGCAAGCATCTCTCTCTCTCTGGAACCTAAAAGGAAAGAGAAAGGAAAAACATAGTTTAGTACTATTCTACCCATTGGGGTATGGAAAAGTAATTTCATCTCCTTTAAACAGTTTCATTTGATTGGCATGTAGCCATTTATTAATGACTCTGTTATTGTGAGGCAGTCTAGCTTTGTAGCCTGCTGGACTGAGTTTGGTTACAATGGAGTAGGGCCTCTCCCATTTGTTTACAAATGAATGTGTAAGTGGTGCAAATCTGAGTACCATTACCTGGTCCCCAACTTGCCAGTCTACAGGATGCACAGTTTTGTCAAATTGGATTTTGGCCTGTTGCTGGGCCGTGCCCATGTGCTATGCAGCAAAGAAGTGTATCTTTTGGATGTATTGTTTGAGTTGTTTAACATATTTATCTACTGATGCTCCATCAGCAGTGGCAGTACACAGGTCCAGAAGTAAGTGTTCTTGGAGTCACATGGACTGTCCCATCATGATTTCAAAATGGGGTACACTGTGTACCTCCAGAGGGTGTCCCTCTTATTGCCATAAGGAGCAATGGCAATAATGAATCCCATTCTTTGGGGTTTTCCTGAACAAGTTTGGA
Organism: Neoceratodus forsteri; assembly: GCA_016271365.2. Lineage (NCBI taxonomy): Eukaryota > Metazoa > Chordata > Ceratodontiformes > Ceratodontidae > Neoceratodus > Neoceratodus forsteri. The sequence continues at coordinate 768,359,625 of CM057449.1, read as the reverse complement.
TAACATAACTTTGATCTGCCTGTTAGCCCATTCCACCTGTCCTGATGACTGGGTGGCAAGGGATATGAAACTTTTGTTTTACCCCTAACAAATCTGGAGTTTCCTGCATTACTTCAGCTACAAAGCTGGCTCCCCTTAATCAGAATCTACATTTAGGGGTAAACCCCACCAAGTAAATAGCTGGTTTACCAAGACATTTGCAGTCACTTTGGCTGTGTTGCTCTTTGTTGGGATAGCCTTAACCCATTTGGAAAATAGGTCAGTGATCCCTAGTGCAAACTTATTGTTGTTCTTAAAGGTTAGCATAGGGGCAATGTAGTCAATGTGGATGTTGGTCCAGGGGCCTGAGTGCCTCTGGGGGTAACAATTTAGCATTTTCCCTAGCTGGTATATGATTGTTCTGTGCACAGATCAGTAATTGACGTAATGTTCTTCATCATTTCTCATGTGTGGCCACCAGACAGAGAATTTCTAGTGTTTTATTGACTTCCTGGTGTCCACCAATTGGAGTATCATGTATTTGGTAGATAAAATCTACCTTCAGGTGTTCAGGAACTACCATAACATTTCAGGAGTGTTACAACAGTGATACCAACTGAGTAGGCCATCACTGTATAGGTGAAGGTAATTTTTCACTTTCTTACAAGTGTTTATTTCTGGAAGTTTTTCCTCAGTTCCTTTATTAATGAACCTATACACTGCCCTCAAATGAGGGTCATTATTTTGTGCAGACACTAGATCCATGGGCTCAAAAGGAGTTGTGTCTTTAGTAATGGCAGCAACACATAGTGCAGCTGGGACAAAGGGAGTTTTCATTTCCCATGTGTCCTCTCCTCAGGAACCATTTTTTTGCCAATGAATTGGCTTGGTTGTTGAAAGAAGCATAAGGTTGACATTTACAATATGCTCAAATCTTATGAATATACAGTTTGAATTTAAACTGGTTAGTGTTGTGATGTACACAAACAAGTCTCTGTATTTCACATGAGAACTATCAGAGGATTGAATGTTTGTTTTCTTCCAAAAGGGTAGAAATTCAGTCAGAGAGGAACAGACACAATTTCAAATCTATAATGAAGACAGTGTCTGTAGTGCCTTTCAGCAATTACAGAGTACAAGGCCATTTCTTAAGCAGTTCAGCACTTAACCCTCTCATGGAGTGCTGGTGTCATGTTATGTAAGGAAAAATCTTTATATTCCTCTATTAACACAAGCTATTTCTTTCTCAAGGACTTAAGCCATCCACAAACATTTGTGGTAATTATGAGGAGACTCCTCACCTCTCTGCTTTACACTGGTTACCAGGCATGTTTTAACAATGCCTATGAATGCACACCCTGTCATCACTAGGATGTAAAATAAGAATTCCAATCCCTGCTATCTGACCCTCATCGGTATGTGTGCTGAGTCATCAGTCAAAACATGACACACAGTGTTGTTATTTAACACTTTCTGAGGTCTGTCAGAAAGGGCCCTGGGACAGGTAGGTCAGGGGGTTGGAATGAACAATCATGGGTCTCTCCTATAAATTGTAAGCCATGGGCCAACAAGGATGGAATTTTGATAGGAAGAACAGTGATGTCATGATCCTGTAAAATGAGAGACCAACATGTAAGTTTGGCAGTGAAGACAGTCATCTTTTACTCTGTCTGACAACAGAAAGTTAGTTGGCAAATGACTGGAATGCATCACAATGGGTGCATATCCAATGATGTGCAAGAAGTAGCTCACTGTCCAGCATGCAGCCAAAAGATTCCTTTCACAAAGGTTGTATTTCAGCTCCACTGGGGAGAGCATCTGGGATGCATAAGCAATGCATCCAATGTATCCATTGTATTTTGGGGCTAAAACTCCTGAGGTTGCTATAACTGATGTAGCAGTTTCAAAATGATGGCCTAAAGCTGGGTTAGGATTAACCAGTACTGTGGCTATGGTCAGTGATATTAAAAGAAAAGACAATAATATCAACATTACAATATCTTGCACCTTCTCAACAGAACGGCCTGAAATTGTCTGTGCTGGGAATAACCCAGATTGTTCCTGGCGTGTGCCTGCTACTGCAGCCACAGTATGGGATGATCCAGGTGTCATTAGTGGAGGGTGATCTGCATCATGTGCAGGCAGTGCTGGCACTTTCAGGTGTACCTGCACAGTGGAGAAAAGTGGTGTACAAGCTGCACATAGTTCTCCAGCTATGGATTGTGGTTCATGAACCATCAGGGTGGAGAAAGTAGTATTGGAACAGCTGGCAGCACAGGTTCAAAAATCAAGCCTGTTTCCCTCCACCCCAATGTGGCCTGTGATGCTGAAGCTGAGGCTTATAGAATCAGGGTTGTCCCCTCCCCAATCAAATGCAAAGTGGGTTTCCCCATCGGAAGGTTGCTGAATGGTAGCAACATTGTTTTTAAGGTGAAAGCTTAAGTTATATGTGGGCTGCATGTGCCCAATGCTGTTAGTGTTAGGAAAATCAGCACATTCAATCCTCTCAGGGAGGGCTGATGCTAGATTATATAGGGAAGAATAATCACATTCCATACAAGTAACAGCAATATGCTCTTTAGCCAAGGATCTTCTAGCAGTGTAAACATTGGTAACTACAGTTGCTGCTGCAGCATCAGCCACTGACTTCATAATATTCAGTTGCATACCAGCCTCATTCAAATGTGCATCAACATAATTTTCAATGAGATTCTTCCATCCCTCAAAAACACTAGTCTTACTGATAACATTATGAATCATGCCAAAAAACTTCCAGAATGTTTTGTATGGTCAAGGCAGCAATCACAGGTCTCTGTGATTGCATAATCCAACCTCCATGATGTAGTGGTTGGCCATTTTGCTTACCTTGTGGGTGCTGCCATTTTGGGTTACTGTATTATGACCATCATCACATGACTATGAGCGGCCACCTTGGGGATGGCATGGGGACACAACATGATGACATGTGTGTCCTCCATTTTGAGACTCTAACAATTCTCCTTTTTTGAATCACAGAAAAACAAGTGGCTAGCCTTTGTTCTAGTCCACCCCACAACACTCTGTGAGTGTTCAAAATCAGACTCTTCAATATCAGAAGAGGCAAGGTCTATGGGCATTAAAGTGGTATGCCCTGCCAATACCACTGACTGATGGTGCATGTTCGCCATTTCTGACTTTTTACTTCTACATTCTAGCTCCTCAGATACATGAGGGAACATGCTCTAAAGTACCTTAATTTCAGATCAAAAGACATTCTCATTGTGTAAAACTTGCTGGTTATCAAGAGAAGCTTTATCACATTTGTAATTCAGAGCATTCACTTCTCATCTGCTATTATCACACAATAACTCACACTGCTTAGTCAAGGTCTGGTGTTGAAATACCAGCTTGTTAACTTTCTCAGCATTTACTACAGACATCTCACCCCTATGCTCCTCATTTTCAACATGTAAGATATCATTGGTGTTAGCCAAAACACCATTTGTTTGAAAAACCTTTTTTCTAATAAGTTCTGCCTTTTCACATTTATCTCCTAAGGCATGCAGTTCCTGGCTGATTAAGTTATTAACATCATTTAACAAATACTCTTTTTGCTGAAGGAGGGACTGCAGCTGACACTCAAGTCCTTCTATCCTCCTGATATAGGTAGCCTTTTTCAGACTCATTTCCTGCTTGCAAGTAGTATTCTCCTGTTTGCAAGCAGCATTCTCAGACTTCAAAACAGATAGTATATTTAAAGCAAATTTAAAACCTGCAAACAACATTGCAAAGAGTAATCCTTCAGGATTAACTCTTTTGGTAACGTGTTTCAATTTACAATATTATTCAGAAACCACCCTCATGGGATTGTTTCTGGTTTTTGCCACATTATTAAAGTCCTCCAAACCACCGTAGGCAGTTTGATATTCTGAGGCATGCAGCCTCAACACAGTACTGATTTTTTCAGACATGTCAATATATAAAATGAGAAACCCTTAGCTGTCTGTGGATCAAGAACCTCATTTGCAACCGAAATTCCTCACAGGACACAAACATCATTTGGCGTATCTGGACTCCTAGATGAGTATAGACTCAATAGGATTTGAAACCACAAATGAAAGCAGTCTGTCTGTTTGTTCTGATCTCTTTACCACTGTGTGTTCTCACAGAGAAAGAAGAGGGGGATAAATGCAGCTCACTACGCAGAGTTGAACAGAATATCTGATAGGATGTCTGTTTTGTCTGCACTGTGACTGAAGAGTTTTAAACAGAAGACACTTTCAGCTGCTTGTCACTGGGGATTTCTCACCCAGTGTTTTAATTTACAAAGGAAATTAAAATGTAACCTTGGCTAACACCCAGACATTTACAGCAGTAGCCATTAATATCATCCAGAAACCAGCTCAGGGGTAAATAAATCAGATTATTGTATGTCTACAGTGTTAGCCAAAGAAACAACCACACAAGCAGAAGTAATAATGACAATTTATTACAATACTTACCCCAAGCATGTGACAGAGAAAATATCACAAGGGAGATGGGTTCTCACCAGTCTCCTGAAGAATGTGCAAAATCTCCAGAATTTCCAGAATCTCTGTGAGGAGTTGGGTTACACAAGGTTATATACCAGAGATAACATCATGGCAACAGATATAAAGAACATAATGTAGTGGTTCTGTATTATAAACAAGATGGTATAAGACATTCTTCATTGAATAATGGCTTAGGAGGCAGCATTACTAATGAGTATTATATGAGACAAAGAATATGTCTCTCTCAGCAAGAAGCTTAGACAAAGAGAAGTGCTGACAGGCCACTACTACACGTGGCACACTAGCCTAAGTATAAAACACACACTACATATGATTATATGAGAATATAAGCATATAAATGTATACAGTAATCACGGATGCTCCATAAGAGTTATCTTATCAGTGATTAGGTAGATTATATATAGAATATATATATAAAAGACAAGCGTAATGCATTATAGTGAGGTATAATGAATCATGCATGATATAATCCAATAAAGATGTATACCTTAGCATATATTAGCAGCAAATCACATTCCTGGCACTCATGCTTATACAACAGGTGCCTAAATCTACATGTTGATGCAAAATAGCAGCATCACTGTATAATAGACCAGGAATACAGTGTAAGGTGTATGTGGGATGATAGGGGGCATAATCCAGGTGTAACAACTGAAGTCTGGGAAAAGCTACCATCCTCAATGTATTTACCCTTCCCCACATGGAGAAGTATATGTGTTCCCAGTATTGCATGTCCTTGGCAAGTGTGCCTATCTTTATTCCTATGTTGGACTGGATTGTTTCCTTTATGATTGGTTGGAATGCTGAACGATAAGAATAGTCAGCAAATAGATCCTGAGTATAGGAGGAAGTGAGCGACATTATTTAAGATTAACTATCATTATGTTTGTACCCTGAAAGGGCTGAGTATTCAGTGAGAATTGTTACCAGGATTGTTAGGACCTTGGGAATGTTGGATAGAAAAAGTGTAATGTCATCAACAAATAGTATCATTTTATTTGCAATGGGTCCTTCTGGAATGCCTTAGAATTCTGAGTGGGCTTGGATCTTGGAGGCTAAGGTTTCAAATGTCAACAGAAATAGGAAGGGGGAAAAAAGGTCACACCTGTCTAGTCCATCTAGCTAGGGGGAAGGCTGGGGATATCACCGAGTTGGTGAGAACTGAGACTGTTGTGGACTGGTATAGGAGTTGTAACAATGATATAAAGTACATGGGGAATTCAACTTGTTGAAGGGAATCAAAGAGAATTCACCATTCCACCTGTCAAATGCCTTTTCAGCATCAAATGACAGGGTGGCTGTGAGGTGTTGTTGGTGACCAGCTTCCCAGATAATGTCTAGGGCCCTGTGGGTGTTATCTGCTCCTATTCTACCAAGGAAAAATCCAACCTGGTCAGGGTGTATCAATTTTCCTGTCAAGGGTTCCAGTCTGTGTGAAACTCATAACAAGGAATGTTATTTATTGTCTTCCTTTTTTCACTGGGTGGTGGGTTATATAATCCCGTCTTTTCAATGATCAAACAGCTAAACAAAACACCATTTATGAATTAAGAAAAAGCATAATATTGTATTGATTAAATAATGTTTTATAGTAATGAGAAGAAATGTATTTAACATACTAGGTGAGCACATGCAATTAGCTCTGATGAAGCCCTAATTGTAGGGTGAAATGTAAGCCAGGCAGACAGGCAAGCTATGTGCTGCCAGTACTTGTAATGTCTTTTCTTTTTAAATGGCTCTGAATTAAACCCAAACATGAACTAAGTTAAATGGTTTGAAGACTTTTTCTTCTTGTGCGAAAGGTGTGTGCATTCTCTTCTCGCTCCAGTATCTGCTTCCTATTACTTTCGCAAATATCTTTGCATCTACATTTATGAGTGAAATGGGCCTAAATTTAAATCAATGGACACTATCTGTGCCTTTTTTGGGAATCAGGGTAATTAGTGCTTGTTGGAACGAAGCTGGGAGGTTGCCTACATCTCAGCCTTGTTGAAGAGATGAGTAACTCTAGGTGCTAGAATAGGGGAAAATGTCATATAGAAGTCACTGGGGCACCCATCAAGACCCTGTGATTTACCTTTGCCATCGGATAGCCAGCTCTACTGCTGTTCAGGTAATAGGGGTTATCAGTTGCTTTGCATGCTGTTCTGATATCTGTGGCAGCTGGATGTTCTCATAGAAAGCATCCAGGCTTTTTTGTGGAGGATGGACCTCTGAGGAGTAAAGTTGTGTGTAAAGCTACTGGAAAGTCCTATTGCTCTGTTTTGGGGAGGTTACATTTGTTCCTTGAGGTATGTGTATCTTGGGGATATATCTTTCCTCTTCCCTGACTCGCAGACAGTGGGTCAACATTTTATAGGGTTGCACCCCTGCCTCCTAGTATTTCAGATTTAGCCAGAATAGGGCATATTCCATTCTGTGCTATATGCTATTCTTCACTTTGTGGCATGCTATCTTGAGTTGGGTTTTCAAGGCCTCTCTTTGTGCAGGGGAGGACATGGCAAGTTTTTTGAGTTGATTCAAGCTCTGCTCTGCTATTTTAGAGTGATGTTCCCTCTTTCTTTTCACCTTAGAGGCATATCCTGTAAGATGTCCCCATATCACTGCCTTAATGGCTTCCCACTGAGTGGCCATATTAGTGTCCGGAGTTTCATTGTTTTGGAAGTAGAATAGTAGCTCAGTTTGGAACCACTGTACAAACCCTAGGTTTGGTAAGAAGGAGGTATTGAATCTCCATTTGTTCCTAGGTCACATCTGCCCATCCCATGCCAAGGATATGGAGACTGGAGCATGGTCTGATAAAACAATACTTCTCTGTGTAACCCCCCCACCATGTGCACTGAGCCATCTCTAAAGAGATAAATAGGATGTCTATACGACTGTAGGAGTCATGTACTGTGGAGAAGTAAGTGTAGTCTTAACTATGGGGGTGGAAAATTCTTCATATGTCTCACAGTCCAGCTTTGTTGAAGTGCTCTAGAATCTGTGAGCCCAACTCTGCAATAGTTTACCACCTGGCTCGGTGTGGTCTAGCACTGGATTCAATGCTATATTAAAGATTCCCCCTATGATCACTCCCTTAGCTCCTCCCAGTATTTCCCCTAGGACCTGTGTGAAGAACTGGTGGTCGGGGTTGTCTGGGGCATAGACACTGTCTAGTACCATTGGAGTCCCTTGATACATGCCTTCCACTACTAACAGTCTACTCTCAGAGTCTCTCTGTTCTGAATGTACCCCTAGTTGTAGGCTTTTACAGAATAAAATTGCCATTCCTCTTGTTTTGGTTGTAAAGAAGTTATGGCAAACTGTGGCAACCCAGCTGCACCTGAGGTTGTGAACTTCAGAAGCCAGGAGGTGGGTCTCCTGAAGAAGAACTATGTCACATTTCATATCTTTCAACTTAAACAGTACTTTTCACCTTTTGAATCTTCACTTCAGAACTCTAGTGTTCCAAGTGACTATCTTAGGAGTGCTTCTCTGTGAACTCTAATCCCCCCAACTACCCACCCCCCAGTAAAATGAATAGTATAAACAACAATATGAAAAGAAGACATGGTATCAGTCTTTTACTCTATGTAAACTATTATATATAAGTAGTAAACACTAAAAGGAATGATATAACAAAATAACCAACAGCCTATATGGTCATTCGAATTAAAGGTGATTCACACTATCTTAGGCTAGCTAGAAGACTCTCCTCATGACGGTGTAGGTGGCTTTAACACCACCACCCACATGGAAACCGCAAATTTAATATTAGGGGGTGCTATCCAGCCAGCCCTGGTTATCCCCTTTCACTTCCCTACAATAGCATCTGCAACCCCTGATTTCAACTTAAAGTCTACAATGCCAAGGCTGTGTTAGGGTCTTTAGTATGATTTGTGAGTTATCACAGAGCCTTGCAATAGGTTAAACTGCCCTCTTGCAGGTGTTCCTGTTGCCCCTTTAAGGTATAAAGGTAGGAGTTAGAAGCAGCCTGCACAACACCTGATGTAAGGGGCTTCTGTCCTTAGAAATCATATTCCCACTAGAGTGCAAGGTAAGTCTAAGGCTATGCAATGCCTCCTGTATATTGTATGCAAATCATTCCCTGGTTGCAGTATGATGCCCAGTATGAAATTCTTGTGGCAGCTCCCTCTCAGGGCCTTAAAACATGTAAAGAATTTCTTTGCTCTGTTAGTACTATTAGTTTCAGTCCTCTTGGTCAGAAGGGGTATATTCTGGTAGAGTTTTTACACTTATTTATTATTGCAGGTGGGCTATTCCTTTAACACCTGCTTTACATTACACACATATGGCAAGACAGCATCATTCCTAGTACATGTACATGCTCAGTGTATTCATATATGCAAATCTGGCACTATAGCCAGTGTGGCTATACTTTGAGCCCATTTTTTATGTTTGCTTGCACGCATGTGCAAGAAACATAGTGCCATCATCGGAGATTTCGGAGGTGTGTCACCTCCTCCTCCAATTCAATCAGTGTGCTGGCAGGCTCGCCCCCTGTAAGCCAATGCATTTTGGAGCTGTCTATGACACGCCCCAAAATGCAGTGGCACACAGTTGAAAGGGGGAGCTATGCTTGAGTGAGCAGCGCATAGATAAGGCTGCTCACGCCCAGCTCCCCCCACAGATGCCCGCAGGCGCAGTACTACGCACGCACGCAAAGTGGACATAGCTGACGGGTGCCCAATCCTTTCGCGCTGTGCTATGCTCCTCTGCCTCCCTACAAATGCTACATATAAATGCCAAGCTGGGTGCACACCCCAGCGTGGCAACTCATCATATTGCCGACGGGGTGCCCAATCCTCGCCGGCTGCACTGCCCGCCTCCAGTAGGAGTGCCACGCTGGGAGCCCACCCAGGCAAGCACTCAGAGGCTGACGGGGTGTCGAACTCGGTCAGCTGAACGGCCACCCCCATCAGCCCTTGTGCCACGCTTGGAGCCCACCCCAGCGTGGCAAATATCCCATGTCGTCTCGCTTTTTTTTTTTCACCTGTGAAGAAAAACGGTCCCACGGTGAGTCCCCCGCCTCCCACAACCCGCACCTACCCACTGCACACCCAGCCTCCTCTCCTCCCTCACCCCATACTTACCTCCGACCTCGGGCGTGACGATCTTCGTGGACCGGGAACACGCCTGCACTCTTCAAAGGCAACCGCCAACTGAGGAAATGCCGTAAGCTGTATAATGGGCTAGATGGGGGTTTTCAACTTGTTGCATATCTCAGGCATTTTTGATACCACCAATTACAGTTTAGACCTCTTTCATGATTGATGTCACTGTCATGGCGTTAGTCTCGGCAGGATTTTATGCAGTGACTGTGCAGTGACCGCGAAATCACCCTTCAGACCTGAATAATGCCATGACAGTGACATCAATCATGAGAAGGGCTCCAAAACCCCATGTTGAAAATTTGGTGCCAAAATTCCAAAATGACTGTTTTACGAGCGTGCGTTGCGCAGTTCCTACACAGGCTCGTAAGTTCGCGAATTTTCAATATTTTCACTCCAGATTTTCAACATTGCCATTTTACCACACCTTCTTATGAGTAGTACAGCTGTCATTTTTCACATCTCCCCCAAAATGTGTTTCTGCCCATGTAGCGCACAATGGCGCAGTCAGTGTGTGAAATCAATGTACGGGACAAATTAAGAAACTCACAGTGACACTGTTCATGAGTAGATGTCTTAAAATGGCTATGGTGAAAATTTGGTGAAAAAGTCTCAAAATGACTGTTTTGACGAAAGCATGCATTCGCGCAGTTCACGCACGTACTGCAGGAAAGAATTTCAATATTTCACTCCAGATTTTCAACATTGCATTTTACCACACCTTCTTATGAGTAGTACAGCTGACATTTTCACATCTTACCCAAAATGTGTTTCCTCTTCATGTAGCTATTAATGGCGCAGTTGGTGTGTGAAATCAATGTACGGACAAATTAAGAAAATCACAGTGACACTGTTCATGAGCAGAGGTCTTAAAGGCTATGTTGAGAATTTGGTGAAAAATTTAAAAAATGACTGTTTTTAGCGCGCGTTGGTACAGTTCCTACCATCGCTCGTTAGTTCGCAAATTTTCAATATTTTCACCAGATTTTCAACATTGCCATTGTACCACACCTTCTTATGAGTAGTACAGCTGTCATTTTCATTATCTCACCTTAAATGTAAGTCACCATGTAGCTTACAATGGCGCTAGGTCGGTGTGCTAAATCAATGTACAGGACTAAATTTAAGAAAATCACAGTGACACTGTTCATGAGCAGAGGTCTTAAATGGCTATGCTGAGAATTTGGTGAAAAATTCTAAAATCACTTTTATGAGCATCGTTGCACAGTTCCTATGCATGTAAGTTTGCAAATTTAATATTTTCACCCAGATTTTCAACATGTCCATTTTATTAAACTTCCTTATGAACAGTACAGCTGCAATTTTTCATATGTCGCCTAAAATGTAGCCAGACATGTAGCGCACAATGGTGCTGTTGGTGTGCGAAAGCAATGTTTAGGACAGATTAAGAAAATCACAGTTACACTGTTCATGAGCAGAGGTCTTAAAATGGCTATGTTGAAAATTTGGTGACAAAAGCCCATAAAATGACTGTGTTACGAGTGAGCATTGCACAGTTTCATCGCTCCTCATTAGTTCATGACTTTGTAATATTTTCAGTCCAGATTTTCACCAGTGGCATTTTTCCACACTTCCTTATGAGCAGTACAGCTGCCATTTTTCACAACATGGCCAGTGTGTTTTACTTTCAGTGCAGAGATGCGTGGTCGCTGTGGGAAATCATTGTTCGCACAGATAAAGAAAATCACAGTGACACTGTTCATGATCAGAGGCACCAAAATGCCTGAGTTGACAATCTGCTGTAAGAAATCCCCAACCTAATTATATACGGTGTGCGTTGCATAGTTTCTATGTACGCTCGTGACTTCACCATTTTTTTTAATATTTTTACTACACATTTGCAACATAGCCATTTTTTACACCTTCCTATGAAAGGGTACAGCTGTCATTTTTTACATCCTGTTCGGAATATTTTTGCACCTGTGTTGCTAAATGCCATAGTCACTGTGCATAAGCAGCTTTCAGCTAACAAACTGATATTCCCCCTGTTCATGAGGTGGGGTCACAAAACAAACATGTTGAAAATTTGGAGTGAAAATACCAACGAATGCCTGAGGTATTAGGCTTTTCAACTGTAACGCCCCACCCTATAGAGAATGACAGGCATCAGGGGTGTGACTTGGGATTCTTGCCTGTGATGCTCATACCATTCCACACCCTGCAGTCACTGAGAGGCATCGAGGTATGCCTGACTTCCTCGGCCCAAAGTTCACCCCATTCTCCTCATACCGCATCTATCTCACCATACTTCCTAATGGAATGGGTGCATAAGGGCCAAAGATCCCAAGGCACACTGTGACACTTGTCAGTGTCTGCAGGGTGGGGTGTGGTGAAATGGCGTGGTCATTATGCCTGATGACCCAAAGGCACACCCCAATGCCTGTCTGTATCTGCAGGGTGGTAGCGGGGTTGGCTTCAGTTCAATACTTCACTGCCATTCCTATTATGCAGTTGTCTAACTCCTACACTACCAATCCCAATGCCAGCAAGCAAACATTAAGCATTGACAAATGCTTGTTTTTTATTTCATAGAAAGCCATGACATGATTCCTGATGGAACTGAACTGCATTCAGCTTGAGCAGACTGCCATTTGGGAGTTTCCTTCCCCCTCCCCTGAGCTGCTAGTTTCTCTGTTAGTGTGGGGGAAGGAATGTTAGTGACCTCCGATTCTGGACTTAGCAATTCAAGGGGAGTCAGTCCCTGATTTGGGGCTGGAGTAGGGTTCTCGAGTTGGCAGCAGAGAAGAGGCAGCCTGCACAAACAGCATAACTTGTATGTTAGATCCTTGTTTTCTCACAGACATCATCTGTTTTGGTACAGTGAAGCACAGACTTGTCAGTTTCACTTAATCAATTTCCTCTTGACTAGTGTTCAATCGGCTGCATTTTGTCAGATTCCGTGATAGCCAAGAAACTGATGATGTCTGCCTGCTGTGTCAGGGGTGTGCCTCATGGTGCAAGCAGCTATAAAAATGCAGGCTGACAAAGCGTTGGTTATGGGTAAACTCTGTGACAGAGAACAGTTCTGCTGTTGTCCAGTTTTTAGGGAAAATAACTCAAACACTGTAGGAGACGGTTGGTGTTCTCCAAGTGCAGTGATGTGCAGTTTTATGTGAAAGGATGTCAGCCATCACTCTTGTTGTAGGCTGAGAGCACATGCAGTTGTAATCAAAATTGATGCCAGCCTTGCAAATCCTTTTCCTGTCCTTGGTCATTGTCCTCCCCTCTCCTAGTCAGCAAAGACAAGAAATAAAAAGAAATATGGCTACTTACATGAGGGTCCTTAATGTCAAATCTGTAAATTTACCTCTTGGGTTATAGTGAGAGTCTGTTTGTCTCCGGCTGGTGTTTCAGCATATCCTACAAGTCCATTTCAGTTGGTAGGATCTCCAGAGATGCTGGTGAAGAGGGGGAGGTTATGTAGAGCTCTTTGGGTCTTATGTTTTTCATCTGGATGTTCTGCAGTATGGGCCATCTTATGGTCATCTCTTGTTGGGGATCCTAAGCATTCCTGAAAAAAGACTTCCTGGAGGACTGAAACTGCTGCAGGGTGCTCTCATAGTTAACTTGGAGCATTGCAGGGTGCAGCAGGGAGTACATGATGCCCCAGGTCCTCAGGCCCTGTTTTACCCTGTCAAAACCTTGTCTCCTCTCCAGTATTGATCTGGGGTAATCTGGAAAAAACAACAGATGGTTGCCTGCCACTTCTATATTCCTGAGCTCTCTTGGTTTATTGAGTATAATCTCCTTATCTAGGAACCAGAGAAGTTTAAAAATGAGCAGTCTAGGTTTGTTGTTAGTAGAAGGTAGTTGGGCCCTTTTTATTCTGTGTTCCTGTTTGATTTCAGACAAATATTGTGCTAGGTTAAGCTGAAGCCACATGATAAATTGTCCTATAGATATCAGATTGAGTCCTGACCCTTGATGCCTTCCTGGAACCCCAGAATTCTTATATTCTTCCTGCGCCCCCTTCCTTCCAAATCCTCCAACTTTGCTGTGAGCCGTTCAATCTACTCCTTGGCTTTTTGAAGCTGCCTGTCATGCTGTTCATTTTTGTTCTGGAGAGAAGTGACTTGAGTCTCTGCAAAGGTGATTCTGGTGCCAAGGTGTGATAGGGTTGCTTGTGTTTCTACCACTGTAGATTGTATAGTTTCCACCAAGGCTGCTATATGTTCTAGTAGGGAGGGTCTCTGATACTGGGATGGTGATCGGCTCCTTGGGTTTCTGTGCTCCATCTTCACTACATGTCATGGTGCTGAGTGGCATATTTTCTGTGACTATTTTCTCCATTATTTGCAGTTTCTTTTGTCCACCAATCAGGTCAGTTGCTTTTCAAGTTCTGATGAAAGATGCATGCCTAAAATAGGGGTTGAGGTCTTCCATTAAGAAGTACAAAACTGAGGGATATTCCAAGCTGGCCAGGAACTCTCAAATCAGGCTGCCATCACAGTTGGGTACTCACATGACCTGCAAAACAAGGATTGTTAATAACTATAATTTGGTGATCGGGGCTTGGGGTTTGCTAGACTGACTCCTTGGGCACATTGTCACATGGCTGCTCATGGCTTGTGCCAACCTGTCTAGGATAGCCCTCTGTTTGGTGTACTCCTACAGTTGCGACAAGTCACAGGACTTTTCCGCCAGGACTCTGCCTGATAGAGAATCAGGTGCAGGGTCTGTGGTGCACTGACGATTGACACATGCCACCTTTGGTGCAACATGTGCCAAGTTTTGAGAATTGGGCCCATAATGTACAACAGATCAGAAATGATTCTCTATTTTACACATGAAGTTCATAACAGTTGGATAGAAGGCCAGCCACAGTTGCTTATTTCCGTGGTAGTTTGGTTATCACAGTAAAATATCTCAGATTTGGAATCCCAAGATGGGACCCAAAAATGGTAACAGACATGACTGGATTAATGTTAAAGAGGGGTGAGGAGTTTTCAGACCTTAGCATGTGAGACATATCAGTTGGCCAGTGATAAATGAACCATTGATTTTCTATTTTTTTTTTTGTGGAAGGCTATTAACCCATACTATCATAGAAACTTGATATTTTCAGAGTGGTGTACCAATAAATTACAAATCAAACAAAAACTGGGATTGGTGCAGTCACCTACTTGAAGTCCATCTGCACTCTCTTGTTTGTCAAAATTCACCAGTATTTATAAATCAAACAGGATTGTAGTACTCATATAATTTTATTCTAGTAGTACACACTAGGCAGGAGAAAGGAAGTCCCAAAAATGCTGCAACACTTACACCAGAACACCCAGTGACAAAACCTTACATTTCACCCCATCTGGGTAGGGCTTCCTCAGAGGTGTCACCTCCAGCCAGGGTGAAACATAAGGTATTGTTGCCGGGTGTTCTGGCATAACTGTTGCAGCATTTTTGGGACTGCCTTTCTCCTGCACAGTGTGTTTTTCACCAGTTTTTAGCTCATTATTCATATACTTTATATGGGATGTTTGTGCTTTCTGGAAAAACTAAAATAAAACTGTATAAGCACTACATGACTCTATTTGATTTACAAAATACTGGTGAATTTTGACAAACAACATAGTGAGAATGGACTTTGAGTAAAAGGGCGCAATGATTCCAGACTTTGTTAACAAAAAAAACAAGCTTTTCATGGCACGTATTTCTTATTTTTATGTTTTGTTATTTAACTGTTTAAAATTGTATTTTACAGTGTTGTGGCACAATCCAGTTTATTTATTTATTTGCTTTTGGTAACCGGGTGAGTGCACTACACATAGAGATGTCTATTTTCAGGCACGACCCGAGAGAACACAAGTGAAAAAAAAAATACATGAGCTGTACAATGTGACGCAGCACAAGGAAGAGATAAACAAATGGAATCGAGTGCAATACAAACAATTGACAACCGGATGAAACAGAGTAAGATAACGTGAAAAATATAAACAGTACTGTTATGAAAAAACAAAACAAGTGCTAACAAATTTGTACTGGAACTGGCTGGAAAGTACATTAGAAATGGTAAGTGCCATTTCAAAGCTCAATATAGAGAGAAGGAAGGAAGGAAGGGGGAAAAGGGGGAGATGGAAGAACAGAAGAAGGGGTGAGTGGGAAAGAGGGAGAGTGAGGAAAGAACAAGGTAGTAGGTAAAAGGATTGAAAGGGTTAAGGTGGATGGAAGCATGTGCAAGGATTAGAGGCCAGTAGATGTTCATGGTGGAGTTTCTTGAAACCAGCATGGGTAGTAGCAAGGCGAATTGCTTGAGGGATAGAATTCCAATACTTAGGGGCTGAGTAGGAGAAAGCCCATGCACCCACAGAGGTTTTGCATCTGGGGATGAAGAGAGGGGCATTGTCACTAGATCAGAGACCATAGGAGGGGGTTTGGGGGTGTAGCAAGGAGGCAAGGGATTTGGGGAGACCTGATCTAGTTATACCATCAAGTAGGGAGCCAAGGGCCAGTAGCCGGTGGGCAGAAGGGTTGGGCCATTTTAGGTCAGCATACAGCTGACAGTGATGTTTGAAATGTGGTGAACCAGAGGCATAGTGGCAGATGTTATTACAGGTGGTGTCCCATTTATGTAGGGAGGTCTTTGATGCTCCAAGGTACGTGACCGAGCCATAAGCAAGGGCTGGGAGCAGTAGGCCTTGAGCCATTGCAAGCCAAGCAGATGGCATAAGGGCATAGCTAGTACAGTAGGCACCTCCAATTTTTGCGTTGACCAATTTGCAGGTGGCGGTGACATGAAGGTCAAAGTCCAGGGATTCATCTAGGAGGATACCCAGGTATTTGAAGGAGCTAGTGCTAACTACCAGGGAACCATCAGCGCACAAAATTTGAAAGGAGTTGCGATTAGATTTGAGTCTAGCTGGAGAGCCGAAAAGCATGGAGTGAGTTTTGCTAGCATTAAGAACAAGATTGTTTTCAATTAGGCAGGACTGCATACTTAAGAAGTCATTAGTAAGTTAGCGGTTTATATCCACGATGTTACTTCCACTACGGTAAATGACAAGGTCGTCTGCATACAGCAGGGAAGAGCGGTCAGGTGCATACGATGGGAGGTGATTTATAAAAATAGAGAAAAATAGCGGGCCAAGTATGGAGCCTTGAGGAACTCCCATATGTATGGGAGAAGTATTTTTTGACAAGGCAGAGTTAAAGGTGATAGCTTGCATCCGGTTGGATAGGTAGCACTTGAACCAGGCAACTCTTTCAGTGGAGAAACCAAATGACTCAGGTTTAGCAAGGAGAAGGGTGTGGTTTACCAGGTCAAATGCCTTAGTTAAGTCAATGAAGAGAGCACCTGTCAAAAAGCCAGATTCCATTGCACCATAGATGTCGTTTGTAAGTTTTAGGATGGCAGTGGTAGTACTATGGCCTTTGTGGAAGCCAGACTGGGAAACAGCAAGGAGGTTATGCTTCTGGAGGTATGCTGTGGTTTGGGTTGCTACTAATTTTTCCAGGATTTTACTGAGCACGGAGAGAATGGCAATAGGTCGATAATTAGACATGACTTGAAGATCACTTTTCTTAAGGATAGGAGTGATTCTGACCATCTTCCAGATGTTGGGAACCATACCCTGACATATGGATAAGTTAAAGATTTTTGTAAGAGGGGAGGCAATGAGAGGAGCAGCGATTTTAAGCAGCCTGGGTTCCAATCCATCTGCACCAGTACTAGTGCTGTCAGAGATGGATAGTAACAGCTTTAGAACCTCTTGTCTGGTGATGGTCCAAAGCCGGAAAGGTGGGTGAGAGAGAGCCAGTTCTGTGTCAATGGAGCTGGAAATGGGGGGACAAGGGGGGAAGGAGGCCGAGTAGCTCGATAGGTCTGAGAAATGGTAGTTTAGTGTGTTAGCTATGGTCACTGGATTATTACAATGTATGTTGTTTATCAGCATGTCATTTGTGGTAGGTGTATTGTTTGTTCCAAGGAGAGTTTTTATGATGGACCAGAATTTCTTGGAGTCACCAGCAGATTTCATTAACAAGTCCTTACAGAAGGAGCTTTTAGCTAGGTGAATATTCCTTTTACAGGAATTTCTCTTGGCTCTATGGTCATTAAAATCTGCTTGTAGCCCTGAGGCCTTGAAATGCAGCCAACTTTTATCCCTTGTCCTGAGTTGAGTAAGAAGGTCTTTAGTAAGCCACTTTGTTTGTGTTCCCCGTATGAGGTGTGTGACTCTAGGGGCATGGATGTCCTGTAGGTATCCAAACCTTGTCAGGAAGTAGTCAAGGGCTAATTGAGTATCAGAGGAGGCAAAGATGGGAAACCAGTCAATAATTGAGAGGTCAAACAAAAAATGTGCCTGATTAAGATTGGCCAGGTTACGGAAGGTGATGAGTTTGTGAGGATGAGATGGTTGTCTAGCGGAATGCCAAAGGCAGAAGATTGGGGAGTGATCACTTATAGCATCTGCCAGGGTGCTGGCAGAGACTATACTGTCAAGACGATTTGTGAGAGCCCAGTCAATTAGTAAACTAGAACGATGGGGGGCCATGACCCTAGTTGGGTCTGTGATTAATTGGTGGAGGTTATGGCCATGTACCATGGTGTGAAAGGACTGGTTTACTTTACTAGCCCAATTTAGATTTAGATCACCCATAATAAGGACCTCATTATGACCAACAGCTGTGCTCACCTGGGATAATAGTTCCTCGAGTCCAGCAATGCCACCAATAGGGGGGTTATACGCACACATTATGTGCAGTTTCTTTGATCCTAATTGTAGGGTAGCATGAATGGCTTCACAGTGAGAGAGGGTGAGAGAGACATTACGGTGTAGAGATAGGTGAGCTTTAAAGAGGATGGCAACACCACCACCACATTTAGATGTAAACCTATCTTGCAGGAGTATTTTGTAGTTGGGTATCATACACAGGTGATCAGGTGTGGAGGGTTTTAGCGAGGTTTCAGAGACACACAGAATGTCATGGTTATATTGAGTAGTCCAGGCCTCTAGTTCAGTTAAGTTGTGGAGAAGACTCTGGATATTTAAATGAACAATACGCAGCCCTTTTAAGTCTTTCCCAGCTGTGTCATAATGGGGAATGTTAACAGCAGGACCTGGATTGAGTTCAACATCTCCCGCTAATATTAATGATAGTAGGAGCAGGTACCACAGTTTACGGAGGAAGAAAGGTAAGGGCAGGGAGGAGTTTAGAGGAGGGGAGTTAAAGAGCGTAAAAGCAACATGGTAGGCGATCCTATTTGAGACATAAAGAGGGAAGGTGGCAAGGGGCGAGTGGGATAGTGAACGCCTGTTGGAAGGAACATTAGGATGTGAAGAGGTGCCCTCCCAGGACAGGGTCAACACTAGGAGAAGAGCCATAATGGTGAGTAATAGAGAGATAGCACAGGGATTTGGGGTGATATAGTTAAAAGAGGAATATGCCATAGTCAGGATGAGGTACGTGACAGCTAGATAGCTATTTGAGGAGGAACCAAAACACTGCACAGATCAGAGGAATCTGGGCAGAAAACACTAATTGCACAACAGAAAATGCAGATGGAGAAATGAGATACTGATAAGATTGGAGAGGTTTCAGAGAGCCCTCAAGTGGCAAAATGGTATAGGCTGCAAATGAGAAAGTGAGGAGATAGTTAAATCCTCATGTTCTACAGTAGGCGGGGCAGGGACCACTATATAACAAATGCTGAGAAAGGGTGGGTGTGGTGGGGGCGGGTGGAGAGCAGCCACGTAGCAGCTGCAGGGCAGAACAGGTTGTAACAGTCGTCTAAGTAGCTACCTGCACAAGCTCATACAATATTTAGATTTTGCTCCACCGTATGTACCCAGCAGTGATAAACTGACCCAGGATGGAGCTTAAAATTGGCTGAGTGATCTATCAGGTTAGAATTCCCGCTCATTTTCAACAAGATGCAGTGCTACCAATTTAATTTAAATCTCAGTCTGGCTCCGAATTTAAAACACAGTGCTTAGCAGCGAGGGTTAAAAGATCTGAGTCACGGAGAACCCTGCAGCTCTGTTGCGAGTGCTGCTACACATGTAGTCTAGGTTAGCTTTGCACTGAAAGTCGGGAACACTTTTAAAATAAAATGAGAGCTCCAGGCACGTCTGGTGAGCTGGAAAGGGCACTTTACAATACAGCAGACAAGCAGGGTTTTAAAACTGGTGACCGGGTAGCTCACATTTGTTTGGTCAGAAATTTTCAGCAAAAAAGGCGCCAAGGTTTAAACGGACAAAGGCCGATGAATGCTAGGAGTGGCGCAGATTCAGTGGAGCCAACAGCTGATGGAAAGATTACCTTGTAGGAGTGCGGACAGTGGCTCGGCTTGCTCCGGGGCAGGGAACCCTCCGGCAGGGCTGAGGAGAGAGAAGAGTGTGGAGTTTAATTACAGTTGAAAAGAGGAGGTAGGTAATTGGAGGAAGAGTAGGGAAAAGGGTTGGGGAAAGGAGGAGACTGGTAGAGCAGCAGAAATAGAGAGAAAAAAACACAAGGAGGCAAAAGTAGTAATCAGTAAATGCAACTGTAGGCACAATCATTCAGCTAACATTCCATCAGTATATTACATGGAAGGAGAAAAAAGAATTCCCTCAGCAATAGCTCAGGTATAAGGCAGTTAAAATATAGGTAGAAGCAGTAGAGGTTTAAATACAGACAGGTTGTAACAGTCGTCTAAGTAGCTACCTGCACAAGCTCATACAATATTTAGATTTTGTTCCATCATCTGTACCCAGCAGTGATAAACTGACCCAGGATGGAGCTTGAAATTGGCTGAGAGATCTATCAGGTTAGAATTCTCACTCAATTTCAACAAGATGCAGCTCTACCAATTTAATTTAAAACTCAGTCTGGCTCCGAATTGAAAACACAGCGCTTAGCAGCGAGGGGTAAAAGATCCGAGTCACGGAGAACCCTGCAGCTCTGTTGCAAGTGCTGCTACACATGTAGCCTAGGTTAGCTTTGCACTAAAAGTCGGGAACACTTTTAAAATAAAATGAGAGCTCCACACACGTCTGGTGAGCTGGAAAGGGCACTTTACAATACAGCAGATAAGCAGAGTTTTAAAACTGGCACCCGGGTAGCTCACATTTGTTTGGTGAGAAATTTTCAGCAAAAAAGGCGCCAAGGTTTAAACGGACAAAGGCTGACAAATGCTAGGAGTGGCGCAGATTCAGTGGAGCCAACAGCTGACGGAAAGATTACCATGTGGGAGTGTGGACAGCGGCTCGGCTTGCTCCGAGGCAGGGAACCCTCCGGCAGGGCTTGTGGGAGTGCAGACAGTGGCTCGGCTTGCTCCGGGGCAGGGAACCCTCTGGCAGGACTTGTGGGAGTGCAGACAGTGGCTCGGCTTGCTCCGGGGCAGGGAACCCTCTGGCAGGGCTTGTGGGAGTGCAGACAGTGGCTCGGCTTGCTCCAGGGCAGGAAACTCTCTGACAGGGCTTGTGGGAGTGAGGACAGTGGCTTGGCTTGCTCCGGGATCAGGGAACCCTCCGGCAGGGCATAGTGTTTGGAATGTTTTTTTTTTTTACTTTACAAGCCAGTTTTAGGATTTTGTGAGAAAACTTTTTTGTATTTTTTCACTTATTCCAAACAGCTTGTGATATTCACTTTGTTTTTGAATCTTTTTAACTGAATCTTACAATCACTCACTTTCTGTGAGAACAAGCTGCTATGCCTCATTATGTACCATGCACCTTATTTATTGTTGTCATCCCCCCACACCCCCACTCACACACTCCCTGTGGCTGCTTCCTTCAGATCTAGACATGTAGCATTATAAGGCATGCTGTTGATAACCTCACTATGGCACTTTTATCTTATGTTATTGCAATTTCAACACAATCTGTTATTTTCTTTTACTTTTAATGCTACCAAACTAATACCTTGATGAGATGAAATATCCTTTATCCCAAACTGAAATCTTGTATTTGAATCCCAAATAGTTTCGATAGTGGTTATTTAATATTATTTATGAAAAATATATATCAGCCAGGATATTCAAAAGGGTTGCGCCATGCGCAACAGGGTTTCACATGCTCAAGTCCAAAAATGTGCCAATTAGAGATATTCAGAAGGAGGCAGTTGCGCCCCCGAAAATATGCTGAGCAACAGCGCAATGAAAATGAAGGCATGCGCGACCGAAGGGGCTGGATCCATGCATAAAGACCGCAATCACGATATTCAAAGACTGCGATGCGCAATGGCGGCACAGCCGAAATTGCGCACTAGCGGAAATGAGCCAAAATAAAAGGCTCAAGAAGGCGCAAAGAATGCTACAAGGCTGCCAAGTGGGGGAGAGAGAGAGAGAGAGAGAGAGAGAGAGACAGACAGACAGACAGACAGGCTAGGGCAGGCAAGGAAAGCGTGAATAAGGCTGTAGAGGGCCAGAGGGTGCTGCGGTGCAGTGGAAGTAGCAGTGAGGACAGCGGGGTAACACAGCAACACCAGCCGGGGAGCAGAAGCCAGGGAGATGGACGAGTGCCAGCTTCCATGGAAGCTGTAATGAGGGTGAGAATGCATGCTGCAGGGGGACGTGGCCGTGGAAGGGCCCGTCGGCGGTATGCCCCCAACAGGCAGTACCGTGCCCGCATCAGTTTTGAGCTGTACACAGATGTAGAGATCGTGGGCCAGTACCACCTGAACAGGGCAATACTGAGATGGCTTTGTGAGCTGTGCAGTGATGTGATGCAGGCACCCTCACGACAGAGTCACGCTCTGTCGGTGGAGACCAAGGTGACAGCCTGCATGTGCCTGCTCGCCACAGGCACCTTCCAGAGGCCGACAGGGGACACCACAGGCATCACACAGTAGGCCACGTCACGCATCCTCACCCAATTCCTCAGCGCACTGCTGCCACATGCTGCGGAGTACATCCATTTCCCCAGCACCGCGGCAGAGTGTACAGCAAACATGCAGGAGTTCCACATGGTAGCATGTATGCCTGGCATGCTAGGGGCCATAGACTGCACCCATGTGGCCATTCGCACGCCACCTGGCCCCAATGGGCTCGCATATCGGAACAGAAAGGGATTGTCTAGTGTCAACTGCCAGGTGGTGTGTGATGCCACTGGGTGCATAATCAATGTCTGTGCCACACACCCTGGCGGAGCACATGATGCCTTCATATGGTATCAGTCTGCACTGTGCCATCGATTCGAGAGTGGGGACATCCCCCACAGGCCATCTAGTGGGTGAGTACACATGTATGGAATGCAAACTCGGGGCAAGGGTGGGAATGCCACAGGTGCCATGGTAGTGGCACACAGGGATATGGCCAATATGGACCTGAACATGAGACTGATCTCCACTATCTCCACACAGGTGACAGCGGATACCCACTCTGTCCCTGGCTGCTCACACTGTACAGGTGCCCCATGACCCCATCGCAGCAACGCTATAATGAGGCACATGTTTCCACACGCAACATCATAAAGTGGGTGTTTGGGATGCTCAAGGCACGCTTCCAATGCCTAGACACCTCCGGCGGTGCCCTACAGTACAGCCCCCAAAAGGCCTGTGGGATATTCCTGGCCTGTTGCATCCTGCACAACATGGCCAAAGACTATGGGATAGCCGTACAGGTTGAAGAGGGGGACAGCGATGGGGACGCCAGTGGCACCGGTGTTGATGGTGATGAGCAGCCCCCCCTAGGACGGCGGGACCCCCGACTGATCCGGCAGGCCCAGCTGCACCGGGACACCATCACAGAGGAGCACTATGCACAACACAGGTAAGTCAAGGGGACATGTGCAACCAACACTGTCCATGCGCAAACCACAGGCACACAGGGGAACACACCAGGGGTGCATGACAGTCAGGGGAGTGGAAGGCTCCAGGCATACAAACACACCATCAGGGAGGGGTGAGCACTCATATGGACACACACACACCAGGCACAGACCGTACATGGGCAGATGCACAGCACAGCAGAACCAACATTGATAACACACAGCACCACCGACCACCCCCACCACCTGTACTGTCCAAGTACGTGTGTCAGATGCTGGGCACCCTTGCACCTTGGTGTACAGTATAATGCAGGCATCATCATGCATACACACCTGTGGACAGCAGTTGGGAGGGTGTGCAGGTGGTCCGTGTGTCGGCGTGGTGAGCAGAGCACCCAGCAGTGTACTGCCCACCATGACACACATTGCACACATGGCAGCACCAGACAGGGCCCACACTGGGAGACAGCTCAATCATGTAGCACTGTCCCATGGCCACCGCGGATGCGTGGGTGGCCCCGCCATGACCCAACAGCACTGGCAGGCTGAGCAGGGGCCACATGGGGTGGCACTGTTGCACCACCAGGGGTCCCACTGCACTAACGCGACCTTGCCCGCACAGGGGTCTGCAGCATGCTGAACAAACCTGCACCAGGGGTGCTCGGGATGGCCACAACAGAACCCGGCATCGACAGGCCTGGTGTTGCACAATGCCGGGAACGGGGAGTGGAGAGTGAACTGTGTGGGGTGTGCAGTACAGGGGCACCTGACTGTGTGCCCAATGCATCCACGACAGAGACCACTGCCTGGGTCGGCCTGTCAATGGCGGCGGTCACATCCGTCCGCATATGAACCAGCTCGGCACGGTCCAGAGCACACTCCCTGCTGTGCCACTCCACAGACACAGACAGTGCCTCCATGGACATTGCAATCCACCTCTGCAGCTGTACTGATTCCTGCAGCAGGCAGGTGTGCTCCTCCAATGGGTACTGTGTACCAACGGCATCCTGTCCCCCAGGGTGTGGAAGGTCCTGATGCACAACACCCCTTGAGGGTGGGTGCTGTTCACCAGGACCAGGAATGGGTGGATCAAAGGGCGGCAGACATGTGCCATCACTTGACACTGTACCCCCAGACCTGGTGGGTGACTGCTGCTGCTGCCCCTCCAACCGCTGTGCCCCAGGGTCCACTCGTTCCACCGCTGTGCTGGCAACAGTGCCAGACACCTGCACAGCCACCGGTGCTGCCCCACCGGTGCTGTCAGGCACAGCCTGGGACTGTGCCAGCATGCTGGTACACAAGTTGGAACCAGAAAGGCCCAGGGGCATGTGCTGGCCTGCTGTGTGTCCGTCATGGGACACACACCTATCACTGCCATTGCAGTCTTTGCATCATCAATGGTGCAGGTGCGTGCTACAGCCATAGTCACAGCGTGCTGGCATGCTTACATGCCAGACTGCTGAGACACAGGCTGTGCACCCCCGCACCCGAATCACCAACACCAGAGTTGGCGGCCCAGCGTGCATGCTGCTGCAGTGCTTGCTGGCTGGTGATAGAGGTGGATGGACCCTCCTCCATGTTCAGCAGGTCATCATCACTGCCTGGACCCACCACCACCATCTCCTGAAGACGAACAGGATCTGTAACAGAAAGAGAGGACATGTGAGTGCATGTGAACAACCTTCCCCCCAACCCCCCCAACACTACCACCATGTCATACCGTGCAGTGATGGGCTTCCACCTGTCTGGAATCCACCTCCTGGTACTCCCTCAATAGCGCTCCGCTGCATGGATGTGACCAGTGTCTCCTCAGTCGGGGTCAGCTCCAACACCACTGGCGGGCCCCCACCAGTGCCAGCATGTGCTGCCCTGAAGGCTGCCACCTTCTCCTTCAACCTCCTGTGGTCTGTCCCCATCTTCTTCTTGCATTCCTGCACGGATCGCTGGTGGCTTCCGTGCAGGTTAATGGCCCGAGCTACCCCCTCCCATGCAGCCGCATGGGACTGAGGGGTGCCCCTCCATCCACTCAGTACTGGCTCCTCATCCAGGTAGGCCTGGAAGAGGGCCTCTGTCTCTGCTGCTGTAAAGTTGGGCCTCCTCCTACGCCCACCATCCTCACCCTCACCTTGGCTCTGCTCGGTCATGGCGATCTGTATGGGGGGAAGTGGACATCTGTCACTGTGCAGTCTACAGCATTTTCCCATGACCATTGTCCAGAACATCACACAGCATGCAACTCACCTCTCACCTGCAGTAACCGAATCTGGCCAGGGCAGCCCAATGTCTCACATTTATAGCGCAATGCATGCAAATTAGGAGTGGAGCAACTATAATGACATGCAAATCGTGCCACTGCACCCTTGAATGGCTGATCAGATGATTTGCATGTGTCGGCTGAATATCGCGAATCTGTGCTTTGCGCAATACGGTTGAGTCGGCTGAGCCAATGGCGCAGATCTGTGACTGTGTGGTACACTGCATTGCGCATGCCCAGATAGCTTACGCAGGCATCTGCCGCACTGCTGACGTGCTGTGCACGATCAGCAAT
Organism: Neoceratodus forsteri; assembly: GCA_016271365.2. Taxonomy (NCBI): domain Eukaryota; kingdom Metazoa; phylum Chordata; order Ceratodontiformes; family Ceratodontidae; genus Neoceratodus; species Neoceratodus forsteri. The sequence goes on along the minus strand of CM057449.1, from coordinate 768,333,749 downwards.
TCAGGCCATGGCCACCATTGTGCCAGTGGCGCTACAGCAATGGGCACTATATGGCGCTGTGGCACTACTGCACAATAGTCCACTGTGGCACTGGTACACAGCTGGTTGGTGGTGCAGGATGCCTATACATCAGATGGCGCTGTGCGTAGCCTTGCGTCATTGCCCATGACCTTGTGTCTAATATTTGCCCCCTGGCGCTGTTCACCTGCCATGTTTACGTCCCTATTACGCTGTCTGGTGACAGCGCTATGTGAAGTGACGGCACTGTTCGAGCAGCGCGATTGGAGCCTGTGGTGGTCTATTAGCTAAACATCTCCATATGGGGTTACGGGGCAGCGGGGCACCATATTGCCTGCTGTAAAGTTGGTACCATGGCTAGGAGGAGAGCTGTGTCCTGGAGCCAACTGGAACTGGCCAACATGGTGACCCTAGTAGAGCCCCACTATGGGGCACTTTATGGTGAGGCGCCCCTCACCATTGCCCGCACACAGGGGTGGCATCAAGTGGCCACTGACCTGGTGGGGGTCACTGGATGGTGCTGGTCTGCTGAGCAGTGCCGGCACTGGTACGGTGACCTCCGCCGGAGGGATCCGGACCTATTGGAGAGGCTGCGGTCACGTGCCAGGCAGGGCATGGTTCCTAGGCCAGGTGGGTGTACCATCTATGCACCTGTATTCTCTGTAGGGGTGTGTGTGTTTTGATGGCTGTGCATAGGTGATGGCTCGGCCACAGTTGGCTGTGTCAGTGTGTGCAGCTGTGAGATGAATGGGTATGGCTGTGTGGGCAGGCACTCTCACTGGGGCAGGGGGCAGTCTGCTTTTGAGTCACACTGATGTTTGTCTCAACATATGTCTCCCACAGGCCGGGATGTGAGGATGCAGGCCCGGGTTGAGGAGGGCCGTGCCAGGACCCCTGTGCCAGCAGGTGTTGCACCCCAGCAGCAGCAGCAGCAACAGCAGCAGCAGCAACAGCAGCAGACACAGCTGCTTGAGCAGTGTGAGTATCATGACTTCATGGATGCTATTGCATGCTGGGGGGGAGACCACTAGCCCTGCACAATACAACCATGCAGGAAAGGGGAGGTCATAATTCCACCATACAAGACACTAGTGAGGCCCCACCTGGAGTACAGTGTACATTTCTGGAGACCATACCTACGTAAGGACGTAGAGTGGGCAGAGAAGGTTCAGAGGAGGGCAACAAAGATGGTGCATGGCTTGCATCACAAGTCCTATGAAGACAGGTTGAAGGAACTGAACATGTACTCCCTGGAGGAGAGGAGGGAGAGAGGGGATATGATAGAGAAATACAAGTATCTTACAGGGAGGAACAGGGTGCAGGAAAACACTATTTTGAAGTGAAAAACATGTTCCAGGCCTAGAGGACATGGGATGAAGTTGGAGGGAGGACGATTCAAAGGAAACATGAGAAAGAATTTCTTCACAGAACGGGTGGTGGACAAGTGGAACACCCTGCCAGAGGAAGTGGTGGGGGCTGAAACAATCATGGGATTTCAGAATGCATGGGATAGACATAAAGGACTTGTGGAGGTCAGGGGTAAGGGGCAACAGACTTCTAGGAAAACAAAGTGAACTTACAAGCTCAAATGGACAGACTGAGTTGGCCATAGGCCCTTATCTGCCGACACTGTCTATGTATCTATGTATGTATGCATGACACAGGTGACAGGCATCACTGTCCAATATCACAACTGCGTCTGTGTGTGTGCCACTGGTGGCCAGGCATGCACTGGGCACATAGCTGTGTAACTGGCATCGCACCACGTTGTCACATCACTTGACAGCCTTGTTTGTGCTGTGATGGACATGGGCAGTGTGTGTGTGTGTGCAGTGGTGCGCATAGCTGGTGCCGCCTGTTTGTGATGGCCATGTGCATGTTCACTGTGGGTGGGTGCATGCCATCACAGGTGCGGGACATTGGGCTATATGGCTTGCAGGTTGGGTGGTGTTCAGGGTTGTGGTCAGTCACAGCCATTGACTGTGTTCCCCTTTTCCTAGGCCTCGAGGTTCTCAGGAGGATTGGTCGGGATGCTCGGGGCCTCAGACAACTGTTGGTGGACAACCGGGCCATCCTGCAGTCCATCCAGTGCCATGGCCTTCGGAGGAGGCGGCACAGGATGGGGAGCCACCAGGCAGAGGACGAGCAGCCGGCTGGCCCATAGATTATATTACCCTTCCCACTTCTCCCATACCTACCACCCTGCCTTTCCTCTCCAAGTTTTTCATCCCTACCCCTTGAACACCCCTACCTTGTACCCGTCCCCCCCCATGTAAATAGTTTTTCTTGTGTTGGTTCTGTACTATATTTAAATATACATTTCTATTTTGATATGAATACTGTGTTGGTCTCTGATTTGCAGCTGGCTATGGGTGCTCAGTTGCAGGGGTGTACATGCCATCTGGGGTGGTATGGTCCTGGGTGTGTGTGTGTGTGTGTGTGTGTGTGTGTGTGTGTGTGTGTGTGTGTGTGCGTGTGTGTGTGCATGGGGGTATCTCCAGCATCGCAGTGACTTTCTGTTGGTCTTGCCATCTGCTGCCACCCACTGCTGGGTGCACAGGGTGTGTCTGGCTTGTAGGCTTCTGTGCTGCATGGGGTTGACGTGTGCTGGGGGGGATGCATGGTTTCCTGCACTGCCAGTCACTGCACATAGGTGGTGTCTTGGGGTCACAGTGCAGGGTGTGCTGTGCGTACGGGGGGCTGATGTGCACTGTGGTTGTCAACCCCCTGTGTGTGGCACTCTCAGCCTGCCAGTGGTTGTGCTGGGGTGTCATGGCTCTGCTATGCTTTGTTGGCTTGTCCCCATGGGCCAGTAGATCATCTGTCACACCCCCAGTGATGCTGTGCTTGGGGTGTGCAGGTGTGGTGTTGGTTCTGCAGTGTGTTCCTGTGCCCATGTGTGGCATGACTGGCGGTGGGCCCCAGCCTGCCTCCCTGGATGTGCAGTTCCATTGCTTGGGGGGGGCTCTGCTTGCGCTATGGCACCTCTGGACTGATCAGCTGGGCTGCCCTGGTTGTGCCATAGCGCAACATTTCTGCTCAGCTTCTCCTTCCTGGTTGCGCTATGGCACAGTATGTGCGATATTCAGACGTTGGTTGCTTGCGCAATTTGTTCTGCTCCATGTTTGAATATCGCACCTGTTGCGCATATGCGCAATTGGTTTGTGCTTGCTTCTGCTGTTGCGCTCATTTTGGGCGCAGTTTGAATATCTGGGCCCTAGTGTTTATTTGTTTTTTTCATATTAAACATATTTTATTGTGTTTCTAAGAAGTACAAGACACCAAAAATACAAATGACAAAAACAGCAGTGACAACAAAACAAGAAAATACAAATACACAAAAACTCAACACTTCACCATCGATCCACAACCCAAAGAAATTCTCCCTTCCCTTCCACCCACCCCTCCTCCCTGTTCCCAACCTCACCCTTCCTGGAGCACAGCAAGGTATATCTATAAAGTCTGAGAAAGGGGGTAGTTATCTGTAAGCATACTGAGAAGAGGACATTTTTAGTATAATGGGACTGAGTTAGAGGGTGATCCTATCTAGACAAGAGGCTCCTAGGGTTCCCTGAACTTCTCATATCTATCCTGCCAAGATGCAATATGCTTCTCTGGTGCCAGGACCTGTAAAATCTCCTGGTGCCATTCTTTGTATGAAGGTATCATGTCATCCATCCAGTGATGGAGGATAACCAGTTTAGCAGTAATTGAAATCAAGGCCATCTAGGCCTTTACGGGGGCCAAAAAGCTTGTTAGGATAAAGCCTGGCAAATCATATCTGAGTGGTGAAATAAGGATTTAGGCCAACCAAGGATTCAGGGAAGTACAAATGGAGGTCCAGAAGGTGATCATTTTGGGCCAATCCCAAAGAATGAGTTTAAGGGAGCCAACACCAGAACCACACTGGGAGCAGTCCGCATAAGCTTTTCATCCCATGCTGTGCAGTATCTGAGGAGTGTAGTACATCTAGTGTAGAATGTGAAATTGGGTAAAGCAGTATCTATCTTGCTTGATATAGGTGTAGATCCTCTTTCAGAGTATTTGCCATTCTTTAGAGTCCAATTGTAGGCCCAGTGTCTGCTGTCAATAAAAAAAAAAATACCTGCCAGGCCTCCTGGATTAGTGGTCCGAAAACATTTATAAAAATTAGAAATGGGGTGGAGCTGATCCACAATCAATAAGAAATCAGAGAGAAGAGAATTTGGGTCAGTGGATCAAGAGCCTGGGCCCCAAAAAACAGTGATCGCTTTAGTGAGCTGATGATGTTTGAAGAGATGGTACACTGGAATGGAAACATGGTGTTGTATCACTTCAGCAGAACACATTCTGCCATTAGCTGTGAAGGGCAATATTGAGATGTGATGAAGCTGTGGGCAAAATGCTAGTGGTATAGGGAGGTTAGCTATATGAATATTGGGGTTGCACAAGGCAGGTTACGACAAATCCCTGCTCCAGTCAGCTCTCAGGTATGTACAAAGTTGCTTCAGGGCTTTAAGTGACCACATCAAAGGAGTGTTATGTAGCTGGGAGATAAGAGATGAGGGTTTAAGGAAAAGCAAGCTATGAAGTTGCAGGGCATGTTTTTTAAAGAGTCGGGTCTCTAAAGAAAGCTATGAAGGATGATACACTGGGCCCATAAGGGCAGACGGGGGAGGCACCAGCAGAATAACTTACTGCTATGTAAAGCACAATAGTAAAGGAAGAAGTCAGGTGAACATAATCCTCCCCTCTCCCTGGGAAGCATCAATTTGAAATAGGCAAGTCAGAGAGCCTCCTACTTCCAGAGGAAATCTGAAATCAGGCTCTGAAGTCAGATAAACCACATTCTTGGTAAAAACTGACCTAGCATACAAATGGGTATAAAATATGGGGTAGAACATTTATTTTAATAATGTTGACCAATCCCTAAAGGGAGAGAGGAAGATGTATCCACCTCCTCAGATTCTCCAAAAGTAGGGGAGAGAGATTTGCCTTCAAAAGCTCTGAAAGGGAGCAAGGGATGCGAATCCCAAGATAGCTAATGGCCCCGGATTCCCAACAAAGTTTCATATCCAGGATCTGTTGTTGAGAAACATGGACATTTAAATGCAGGAGCTGGGTTTTGTCCAGATTAAGCTTATACCCTGCAACCACTGAGAACTTCAGTGTTTCCCTTAAAATCGCTGGGTTTTAGATGCTGGGGAAATGGAAAAGTGGGCACCCCTGCCTTGTGCCACATTGAAGTGCCATAGGGGCTGAGGTAACTCCACTGCATCTAATTCTTGCAGTCATGTTTTATGCCTTTTTTCCACAATGTATTAAGGTGTCTGGTCCAATGGGATGGTCATTATCCTGGAAATGGAACAGTATAAAATTGCCAGCTTACATAAGATTTATTTAATGGATTTAAGAATAAAAGATGATGCTAGAAAAGCCTGGAAAAACCTGGAGAGCAGTATCAAAACAATTAGAGAGTCCTTTTATAGGGTATCTAAAATGACAAAGAACCTCAGTGCAGGCAAAGTGTATATTAAATTTTATATATATATATATATATATATAGAAATAAAAAACTCCGTTTAATGCATTGGTGGGTTGTTCACAGCAACAAAAAGTAGGGAAATTACTGTTGGGGTTGAAACCCCTTGGACCTCTCAACGGCATTAAGTGCGCATTGGGATCGTCAGCCCTAACTCTCACCCCATGACATGTGTAAAGCAGCAGAAGTATAGGGAATGGGGTGAGAGTTAGGACCCACGATCCCAATGCACACCAATGCGGTTGGGGGTGGGCGGGGGTCCAAGAGGTTTTCAACCCTAACAGCAAATTTCACTTTGTCGCTGTGGAACAACCCTAACTAATGCATTAAACAGAGTTTTTTGCCTCTAATTTCCCTTCTTTTTGAGAATGATAACGAGAAATAGTGAATGTAATGTAGCGGCGGGAGCGCAGGGTCCGTGGCATACTAACAGGGACAGCAACGCAAACAGAAATGCTAACAGTGGCGCAAATGGTAACACAAGCGCGAATGAGAACATAAAGGGTAACACACATGGTGGCATAGACGGGAACGGTCTGCCACATGATGTGTTGTCACATAGTAACATGGTGCCTGCAAACAGAAATGTCAATGGGCATGGTGACGTAAAGTGAAACAGAAAGATAGTACTGTAGACAGAAATGGCAAAAAATAACAGAAACGCAAGCGCAAATGAAAACGCAAAGGATAACGCACATGGTGGCGCAGATGTCAACGGTAAGTGAAATGGGTACGGAACCACAAGCAGAAAGGGCAACAGTAACAGTAATGTAAGCGCACAGGCTGGTTTTCCCAAAGACCTGCATAGAGAAAGACAGTGAGTACAAATAATGTATGCATAATAATGAGTATCGGCGCAGAAAATGAGAACTTGGAATACTAAATACATTATATCTCAGGAACCGTACGACGTAGAAAAATTTTTTTAAAGTCATATTATTTACAACTGATGAAAAGTCCGTATCTCGCACCGTTTCCGAGACACGGGCCCTGAAAGGCGCGGCGAACACCGTAATGTTATCCTATGGGAAAAAAAGAGAAGTTCGGAGCGCCATAACTTTTCCTCCCTGTAATATTTTTTCACCAAACCACTGAAAGGAACATCTGTGGGCTGTTGGCTGTCTTCCCTCCAACTTTCAGGAAAAAAGACCAAACCATTAATTTGCAGAAGGGATCCAAAGGATTTCTGTAATGCATCGGGCGCCGTAATGTTATCCTATGGGAAAAAACGTCAACTTTGGAGTGCCGTAACTTTGCCGCCGTGTAATATTTTTTCACCAAACCACTGAAAGGCACATCTGTGGGCTGTTGGCTGTCTTCCCTTCAAATTTCAGGAAAAAAAGACCAAACCGTTATTTTACAGCAGGGATCCAAAGGATTTCTGTAATGCGTCAGGCGCCGTGATGTTATCCTATGGGAAAAACTGTCAACTTTGGAGTGCCATAACTTTGCCACCGTGTAATATTTTTTCAATACAACACTGAAAGGCACATCTGTGAGTTGTCAGCTCCATTTTCTCCAAATTTCAGCCCAAAACTCCCAACGGTTCTTTTGCAGCGCAGTGCCAAAGAATCACTGTCACTTTCCCACAGATGGAAAACTACTGTCGCAATTTGCGAAAGCTTTCGCAAAAAAGTTCTACACTTTCGTGAGCACGAAAGAAATTTGCGAAAGTACTTTTTCCAGAAATTTGAAAAACATATTTCTGGGGTGTTTTACCGCAAAATAAAGACATGGCAAGCATCCTCAGGGTCCGACTAGGTGAATACAAAAAGAATTAGGTTGCTAGAGGGTCCCAAATTTAAATGCCAAACATTTTTCTAATCACCAACTGAAAACAAAATGGCCGATTTGAGAAAGTAACAGGCCCATTTGCGAAAGTAAAAATGCATTTGCGACACTGTCGAACTTTTTGTTAACTTTTCCCATTGACTTATAATGGGAAACTGTTTTTTGAATAACTTTTGAACCGTTTAATATTTTTTAACGAAATCTTCAAAAGACACATCTGGGACCCTGGACACACATTCCCTGAAGATTTTGGGCTGGTCGTGCAAACCATACGACCTGTAGGTGCGACCATAGAATTCCAGAAAAAGCGTAAACGTGCGCACAGATCACGCTTAATAACTCCGCAGCTGTATATCCGACTGGTACAAAACTTGTCAGATCCCAAGGCATATTGTTCTTGATTGTGTATTCCAAATTTCAGGCAAATCCATCAAATGGTTGCAAAGTTATTAATGTGCAAATTTTGGGGATTTAACATAGAAATGGCTCCTCAACCATAACTATAGTGGCACTACTGCGTACACTATAATATATATATATATATATATATATATATATATATATATATATATATATACACATATATATATATAAAATTCATGGCAAAATAAAATCTGTTTAATGCATCAGTTAGGGTTGTTCCACAGTGACAAAGTGAGGCAATTCGGTGTTAGGGTTGAAAACCCTAACTCCGCATTCCCCCCCCAGCTCCACACACACACACACAGACATACACACACACACACATATGCAAGCAGGGGGCAGGACCAAGGCAACACGACCAATCACAGACAACCAGCAGCAGGTGGCAGAAATAACATGCAACTGTCTAAATATACTACAAGACACATCCATCATCATGGGCCAACAAGTGTGCTAGTTCTTCTCCCTTCCAAGTTACTTCATCCTATGCATCATATTGCCCATCAGTTGTTACTGCATTACACTATACATTTTTTATATCTAATAGATTTTGTATATCTTCTCAGTGACAGTGTGTTGATAATCATCACTGTAATAACATGCCAATATCTGCCAGTAGTCTTAAAGGCCTTTCTTGACTGATAATGCCTCCTGATGTTACCCCGGAATAAGACAATCATGTGTCAGTATAATATTATCTGCACAGCACTACTGTACAATCATCTTACATTGTAGACTGTAAGATCTGTGTAGAACTCTCAGACCTGATAACTCACATGGTAACGCTATACAATAGCTCAGTTGTGAAATCGTTGTCATTTTAAACAGCAAATTATGTCCCTACACTATTTGATATATTGCTGCTACAATGGTATTAAAAGCATCGATGTTCAGATGTCTGTCTTCACGAGCACATAGTTGCAGAGATCAGTTTAAGACACTTTCATGTGTCTAAATACACAGTGATCTTACCATGACATAAGAAAAAATTGGATCAATACAGTATTATCTAATAAGTCATTCTCCACTATTATTTGAACCTTAACAGCTCTATATGACACTGTGTCACCCAAACTATTCTATGTTACTAGTTCAGTCTTTTTACTATGCTGTGACTCTGTATCTGCAAACACATGTTTACAGTGTGTTTGTATACACATTCCTACCTATGTAGTAATAGTGGTGACCAAACACAACATTTTACCACCTCTATACCTATGCATGAATACTATTAGACAGAATTCTCACCAGGGTTTCATGTCTGTAAATGGCTCCTAACATCACCCCAACAGTAGCAAATAATGATTTAAACAAGTGTACATTGAACAATACATGTTACTGAAGGGGTCCCATACTGTATTTTTCTTTCTGCATATGTCCACATTACATAACGCACAATGTTATAGATGCTTTCTTCTATGTTTATACCTCATCATATCATCACAGCATGAACAAACAATGTATATCATGTGAATTGTATGTACAACAGTATTGTTGTGACATGTGAGCCTATGAAGATGTACACAACACTCTGTACACTCATGACTGCTCAAATGCAGCAGTTGTTGTCCCATGATGATGGCTGTGTCTTGTAGTAGGTTTAGACAGTTGTATGTTATTTCTGTCACCTGCTGCTGGTTGTCTGTGATTGGTCGTGTTGCCTTGGTCCTGCCCCCTACTTGCATGTGTGTGTGTGTGTGTGTGTGTGTGTGTGTGTGTGTGTGTGTGTGGCTGTGGGGTGGGGGGGAATGCAGAATTAGGGTTTTCAACCCTAACACCGAATTTCCTCACTTTTTTCGCTGTGGAACAACCCTAACTGATACATTAAATGGAGATTTTTTTACCATGAATTTCCTGTCTTTTTGAGAAATCATTATAACATACTATATTGTATATGTTGTTGAGAACATGCCTCCCTTTTCACAACACAGACTCACCAATATATAGTTACCTTTGTCCGAATATGTAGTTGTCTAATAGTATTCATAAAATAGTTCATGTACTACACCTTTGATGTGAAAATGAAATGATTAATCTATAGAATAGGGGATTAATATGTTCACCACTTTGGCCAATAGCACATTAACAGTGCAAAGTAGGAAATCTGCACCAATACACATTGTAGACTATGTTTAGATGCACCAATACACCAACAGCAATATACGTATTATCACTGTTACTGTATGCTTAATAAAAGACACAGCGCAGGTAGATAAGGCTTAAAAAAGATTTATTGCCCAATTAGAAATTGTAAAAAAGGCCAAATTAAAAATCCAATTGGTGCACAAAATCAGTCTCACAAAACAATCATTCAAATGTTTTGCACCAATGTTTGAAATATATGTTAAACAGTATCACAGATAGTAAATGGGTAAGATGTGACAGTAGTACACAATACATAAACACATGCATTACACTGCTTACACATATCAAACACTAATCATGTTGTTGTTATTGTGTGACTGATAGTGTGAATGTTCCTGGGGTGGGTGAAAAGCCAGATGCCAACTGTTAAAGTAATAGCAGCAGAAACAGACAATGCTCTCTAAAAAGATATACATCTGAAACTTACTGTTAAACATTTAATTGTAATATATTTTATGTGTACACATATGCATATATATACACATACATATACATGTTAAGAGATATCGCTATGATACTGCATTTGGGAAAATTCCCACCCGACCCCTCAATAGAGGTGATCAAAAAATATTATCAGGAACACAAAAATTGAGTTATCAGTGAAAGTGTCTGATGTACAATTGGCAAGTATTGTAAACATACATTTAATTCACTTATCACACAAATTAATCAAATAGCACATGGTAACCGGTACTATATACATCAGTAAAAATGATCAAATCAATAATCACATTACTAACAAACTAATAAAGCACCTAGATCTGTAACATCTTGTACTTGCATAAAATACATTATGTAACAGAATGCTATGAATATAACATTTAATTATATCTTAATCAGAAAATGTAACCTGTAGATAATAAAAAAATATGTACTACTACACTTAACCTTGCTATCAATTATGGCTGTATGGAATTACAGTACACTATATATGTGCAAGTACACATCTATGTCATACTAATAAATATATTCACATAACATTTAAATACTTATGAATGTAATACTTCAGAACAGTCAAATATTACTAATTTTGCAATAGATCAACTTACATGGCAGTTAACCTAAGTACTTTAAACATCATAGTACAAACTATTACCAAATAATGTCTTTACAATCATATACACATATATACAATACAGATGTACGGCAACAAAACAGTGATAGTAATACACTGTTGCAACACAAAATGGTGGTATTTAGTGACGACACAAGTGGATAAAAAAAGGAACACAGGCCACACCTGATGCTACTCAACATGTGACAGAGTGATGTGCATTTTACAGTATTGTACTCTTAAGTTCAGGTCATCAGACCATGTGAAAAAAAGAGTGTTACATACTGCTGGCACAGAACTGGAACAAACACCAGGATATATTTTACTCATAAAAGATCCTAATAATGTAATCATACAGAAAAAATGTTACAAACAGACATGTTTCACAGTTTCTTTATGCACATGGACAAGTATTGTGCCTTAGTAGAGGCACACAGTTGGCAAGTGTACCAACTAGTACTTTTTATGTCTGCATACAACATACTCATAAGAAAAGACAATGACAGAAGAGGGCGACCTGATAGGAATATCTCTTTTGACATTAAAAAGTCTTTCTTAGTCATGTAAGTGTGTTTTTTCTAGTGACTGTTAAGACAGCTGGTGCCGATTGAAGACCACTGCAACTACTTTCACTGTGTCACTGATCAACACAACAATCTTTTATGTCACATTGAGTAAGCATATGCTATTAAACCATATGATATGTTACCAGTGTAGTCATGAATGTACATCTGTAAGAAAAAATATGATAATGCAACAGAAGTCACTCTGTAACAAAATGGACAGCAAAGTATGTCACATGTTGCGTGACTATTCCTCTGACACATGAAGATTGTCGTAATTCTTCAATATCAGTACATATGCATTTTTTAAGTGTCGCGGTAGTCTCTGTTTGAAAGATCTTGTTGAGTCATTGCACTCAACCCAGCCAGTTCTGTACCTCAACAAACAAGTGTAATGTCCAGAATGTACAGACTGGTCATAGTGGTAGATCACAGCATAAGTGTCAAACACTGCTTGGTTAAATACAATTCTACCAGCTGTGAAATCAGGGATAGGTGTGTCAACTCTGAGCCCATTAAAGTTAAATCTATGCAATATAAGCATAAGATATTGAGCTGAAGTCCTGAGATGTATGGACTGAGTACATGTACCTCCACAACTTACAAACAAGTGACCACTTTCAGCATTTGTAAACAGCTGTCAGAACTTGACACTTTTAATCTGAGGCACAAACAGAGAAACCCAAAGCATGTCTTCTGTGGTTCCTCACTCTGAATGACCACATAACACTCATACAGATTTGGTAACATATGACACAGTGAAATAGTGATGCACTGGAATCCCCTCTTCATCTAAGCTGTTTATGATTGCCAGCATGAACCCGCTGGCATCCTGCTGCATGTTAGCAGCAAATCTACTGCATCTGTCATATGTACCCAACACCTGTCATAATGTTGTAAGTGACTGCACATTAGACTGATCAGAAGCCACATTGACAACCTGCTTCAATGCCTTTGATAAGGGAGTCTCTTGTGAAGCAGATATTGCCTGTACAAAGTGTGGCATGTGGAGAAAGGCTTGCATGGCTGAATTAGCATAGCAGTTTACTCTAGTACAGTTATCAAACACTGAAAGAACAGCCATACCAAGTGACTTCTGACTGACAGCCAGTTCTACATCTGTATTTGACATTGTGACCTTCTTAGCACTAAGCACACTGCAGTTGAATCAGTTGTAGAAGCTTGTTTTCTTTTGTTGCCAGGAGTAGCTGTGACTGTGGGATGTGAGGCAACCACACACATAGGTAGCAGTATTAAAGACATCTGTGGCTGATATAGAGTACGTAATCTGTTGTACTCAACAATATATTGCTTGTCAGCGCGTACCTTCAGAGGTGCGAGTGTTACGATGTGCAACCCAGAAAGACTACGGATGTGTGAAAGTGCGACGTAGCTCATGCCATCTTTGAAAATGTCTGTCCCTATATCCACCATTGCTGAATCCAAACTCAAGCCCTGAGACTTGTGAATTGAAACAGCATGTGCAGCACATATCAGGAACTGTTTCCTATTCACATTGATATCCTTAAATACTTGGAACTTAACACAGGTGTGATCAATCTGCACAGGCTGTTCCGTGTTGTCAAAGTGGGCAACAATGTCTCAATAAACATTTTCTGAACATTGTAAATGAAGTCAATGATGTGACCCATGACACCATTTACCATGCCATGCTCCACATCAAGATTGTGGCGTAGCATGACACGTGCATTCTTACAAACTGTAAGAACAGCTTCCAGGCCAGGTGTGCGTGAAACATCTGACTTCAGTTCAGAGAGTCATTCAGTCATCTTCACTACCAGTTTCCAACTTAGAATGACACCATCAACTGTATCAACAGCATGCAGCGTGAGAATTTCTTGATTCTCTCTCTGCAACATGACACTGCTGAACTCAGCACATTTCTTCAGTTGTGGCATAAGACACACAATGCGTGTGCCTCTGGAGTACACATCACTGAAAACATCACATGCTGTTTCTATGGATGTAGTATCCATTTTGATTCTTTGACCATGTAACACTGAAACATGTTCTGGTGACAGAGAACCTGTACGACCTCGATCCAACAGTGCCTTGTAAGCCAGATCACCACTTTGTTGCATGTTCTGATACAGCTCGACATAGGTAAATAACTCCCACAGGTTAAAACCTCCAATGAAGCCTAGTGTATTCTTAGCCTGCTTGACAGTCAGAGCTGCAAAGACATGTTCCACATTAACTGGTGCAAGCTGTAAAAAGTCTCCAAATACAACAATGCTTTTACCGCCAAATGCATCTCCGTAGTCAGTCCTCAAGATCTCCTGTAGACGTAGGTGTATACAGGCAAGCATTAAATTGAAGACCATGCTAATATCATCTATGATGAGTAACTTCATCTTAGTAAACATAGAACGAAGCTGAGATGCAACCTCAAATGACAGCTTACAATACTCTTCTGCTTTGCCATTCTCCACTGGCAACATGAAGAGACAGTGTAACGTAATTCCACCAATGTTGTATGCAGCCAGTCCAGTGGGAGCTCTAACAGCAACAGACATTGATGACCCTGTCAGGTTCTGTATTTCTGCCATTATGACCTCTATAAGGAAACTCTTCCCTGTACCGGCTGAGCCACTAACAAACATCAGTAGTGGCTTGTGGTCAAGACAGTCACATTTCTTGTTTTCATGTAGTATCCCATGCCGGACAGCATCAGTGACCTCCGAGTGAACCACACATTGCTGCTCATTGAGTGTCTCTTTCAACTCAGCTGGGTCAACACTGCAGTGTGTGCCATGTTCCATAGCACTCTCCATTTCTGACATGAGTACTTCTGGGGCATTCAGAGGCAGAGGTTCTCCAAGGATACCTTGTCCTTCTGGATAAAGATTGTCCTATGAACTGACGGGAGTGTCCTCTTCAAGTTGTTTCTGTGCCTTCTCAAGCTGCTCCTTCTCAGTGTCTAGCCTCTGTATATATGTGTCTGAGTAACATAGAAACATAGAAACATAGACTTTGATGGCAGATAAGGACCGCTAGGCCCATCTAGTCTGCCCATTTCCCTACCTACAGGATAGGCCGCAGATCCTAGTTAACCAACAGCCTATTTCTTCCTACCCCCCACAAGAATTGCCTTATGTCTGTCCCATGCATTCTTGAATTCTCCCACAGTTTTAGACCCCACAACCTCCTCAGGAAGGCTGTTCCATGCATCCACTACCCTCTCTGTGAAATAATACTTCCTCACATTGCCCCTGAACCGCCCTCCTTCTATCTTTAAATTGTGTCCCCTTGTTCTTGCAAGTCTCTTTTCTGAAAGATGCTACCCTCTTGGACTTTGTTGATTCCACTGAGGTACTTAAAAGTTTCTATCAAGTCCCCCCTCTCCTTCTTTCCTCAAGGGTATACATATTAAGCTCCTTTAGTCTCTCCTCATAAGGCTTCTCTGCAGACCCTGCACCATTTTAGTTGCCCTCCTCTGGACTACCTCTATCCTGTCTATGTCCTTGCGGAATGGGGTCTCCAGAACTGGACACAGTACTCAGATGGGGTCTCACCAACTGTCTGTACAGAGGGATAACAACTTCCTGTTTTCTGCTGCTGATGCCTCTCCCTATACATCCCAGTATACCCCCAGCCCTCCCTACTGCCTTCTCACATTGCTTGCTAACCTTAAGGTCATCTGATATGATTACCCCCAGGTCCCTTTCCGTTTTGTTGTTGTTACTACCTCCCCACCCATTGTGTATTCTTCCCCTGGGTTCTTGTTTCCCAGGTGCATTATTTTGCACTTCTTTGCATTGAATCCTAGCTGCCATACTTCTGACCATTCCTCCAACCTTGCCAAGTCCCTTTTCATCCTTTCCACGCCTCTTGTGTATCAACCCTGTTGCAGATCTTTGTGTCATCTGCAAAAGGCATACTTTTCCTTCCAGTCCCTCTGCAATGTCACTGATGAAGACATTAAAAGGACTGGCCCAATACTGAACCCTGCGGTACCCACTAGTAACCCCTCTTTCTTCAGAGTGGACTCCATTTACAATTACCTTCTGTGTCCTGTTGTCCAGCCAATGTTTTACCCAGGCTACCACCCTGGGACCCACTCCCAGGCTGGTTAATTTGACTATTAATCTTTGTGTGGGACTGTGTCAAATGCCTTGCTAAAGTCTAGGTAGGCCATGTCACAGCCCTCCCTGGTCTACTACTTTGGTCACCCAGTCAAAGAAATCTATTAGATTCATCTGACATGACCTTCCGCTGTGAACCCATGCTGCCTTGGGTCCTGTGCTCCACTGGCCTCTAGGTACTCAACTATTCTTTCCTTCAGAAGTGACTCCATCACTTTCCCTACCACAGAGGTCAGACTGACAGGTCCTGTAGTTTCCTGCCTCTGTCTTGGTCCCACTTTTGTGAAGGGAATCACATCCACCTTCCTCCAGTCCTCGGTGCCACACCATCCTCCCATGATTTATTAAAAGAGTAGCCAGTGGTTTCACTAGTTCCTCCTTAATTCTTTTAGAATTCTGGGTGAATTCCATCAGGACCCATTGCTTTGTCCACCTTCAGTTTTAGGAGTTCTTGCAGAACCCTTTCTTCTGTGAAAGGACTGGGATCGACCCCCTATCAAGAGTGCTTCTGTTAATTGGATTAAGCACTTCCCTCCTCTTTTGTGAATACTGAGCAGAAATATTCATTCAGTATTCCTGCTTTTCACTGTCCCCTCTGCCCACCACCGTTCATTCTATTCAGCCTCACTATCCCTCCCTTTGTCTTTCTACGCGCTGATGTACCTATAAAGGTTTTATCCCCTTCTTAACTGAGTTGGCTATCTTTTCCTCAGTTTGGGCCTTTGCTATTCTGACTTCCCTCCTGCTTCCTTCTGCCTTAACTGGTACAGCTCTCTGTCCTGCTCCTTCTGTGTTTCCTTATACTTCGGAATGCTATCTTTTCTTCCTGACTTTCACAGCCACCTCTTTTGAGAACCATAGTGGCTTTTCTTTCATTTTGATTTGTTTATTTGCTTCACACAAAGGCTTGTTGCCTCTGTGATGGCAGTTTGATAATTCCCATTGTTGCTCCACACCTCCTTCTCCTGTTTGCTAGTGCTTTTCTGAGGCACTCTCCCATCTTGCCAAAGTCAGCCCTCCTAAAGTCCAGTACCCTCACTTTTGTGAAGCTTGACTCTGTAGCTGAGTTTAACGTGAACCACACTGTTTGATGGTCACTTGTCCCCAGATGGCAACCCACTTCTAGATCTGAGATCCTCTCACTGCCCCCATTTGAGAGTATGAGGTCTAAGATTGCTCCCTCATGAGTGGGTTCTGAAACTAGCTGTCTAATGCCTGCCACCTGTAGGGCATCAAGAATGGCCCTGCTCTTGGATGTGGCTGCAGCAAATGTGCTCCAGTTAACATCTGGCATATTCAGGTCTCCCATCAACAGTATCTCCCCTTTCTCTGCCATTCTAAGAATGCCTTCTATCATATCCTTGTCCATTCCTTCCCCCTGACATGGGGGTCTGTACACAACCCCTGCGGATTGTGGTGCCCTTTCCAGTCTCCAAGGTGACCCACAGTGCCTCCTCTCCTCCCTGTTTACTCTTTTGTTCAGTTGCTTTTATCCTTCCTTTACATAGAGAGCTACTCCTCCCCTCTTCTCCCTGCCTGTCTCTCCTGTAGGTTATGTACCCTGGTATGTTAACATCCCAGTCATGGTTCTCTGTGTACCATGTTTCTGTGACTGCTCGATATCCAGGCATCCCTCTTCCATCAAGGCCACCAGCTCAGGAGCTTGTTGCCCAGACTACAGGCATTGGTACTCATTACCCTCCATTTCCTGATGGCCTTACTCCCTTTTGCCCCATCCCTGTCCTTCTTGCCTTTGTCACTTTCTCCATTTACCCCTGCCCTTCTCCCTATCAACACCTCTATGTTGGTGTTTGCCACACTTACTACCGTGATTATTTGGGGGCTATGATTTTCCTGCTCCTTTCCAGTGCCTCCCCCCTTGGCTAGTTTAAAAGCTTGCCAATGAAGCATTTAAACCTATCACCTAGGATCCTGGTTCCCCTCCCGGACAGATGCAGCCCATCAGGCCAGTATAGGCTTGCATCACTCCAGGTGGACCCCCAGTCCCCAATGAAGCCAAATCCCTGAGCTCCACACCAGTTTTTCAACCACTGATTGAATCCCATGGTGCAGAACACCCTAGCCTCTCCTATGCCATAGATGGGTAGCACCTCCGAGAAAGTTACCATGCATGCTACTTGACCAAGGCCCCTCCCTAATTCCACAAACTCTTCCTGCACTTCTCTAATCCCTTTCTTAGCCAGGTCATTTGTCCATAAGTGAACAATGACATCCAGCTCCCTCCCTTGTGCAGCTGCTCTGGCAATCCTGAGGATTCGCTCCCTGTCCCTCCAAGCCATGGCGCCAGGCAGGCACCTTACCTCCCTCTCCCCTTCCTCCCCAGTTCTACCTTCCTAACAATGGAGTCCCCCACCAGGAGTTGTTTCCTTCCCCTGCAGGGTCCCCTGCCACCCTCCTGTGGGTCTCCTTTGTGGAGGTTCCCAGCATCCTTGTTGGTCTCCACTGTGGGTGCCTCCATAGAGGAACCACACTTTGCCAGAATGGCATAGGAATTGTGGAGAGGTACAACTGGAGGGATGTGCCTCTGTTCCACCACCCTCACCCTCCCTGAGCCCACTGTGGTCCAACCGCTCCTCTTTCTTGGCAACCTCTGAGGCAACGGCAGTGGCACTGGTGGTCCCTGGATGGAAGAGGAGGTCCCACAAATCCTGGCCAACTCAGCCTGGAGATGAGCAACATCCTCCCTCAGCCCAGAGAGGTGCCTGCAGATGGGACAACACCGCATCCTCCAGAACATCTCCTGGAAGACTGCTGCTCCACAGCCACTGCACTGCACCACTCCAATCATGTCTTATTTCTGGCCCCTTAACTGTTTGCAATCCTTACTCTTTCCTCTGTTTTTTCTCTCTCTCCTTACTTTCTGCCTGTGTGCCCTTTAAGCTCCTGATTGTCCTGTTCTGAGACAAGAATATCCTATATTTCTCAGTAGACCACTTACTTGCTCAGAGGCAGACCTCCAGCAGCTAGAGGGGGCCAGAGAGCTACTCTTGCCCTTCTAGGATGGTGGGTCATTGGTGGTTCTGTGATCACTCACTTCCTGCCCCCAAACAGGAAGTTCCTGTTGTCAGTCAAATCCTGTGCCTATAAAAATAGAACTAGTTTTGGGTGGGGGGGTGGAGGGGAGGGAAGGAGGTTAATATAGTCCCAGTGGAGAAGTTCAGTCACACATCAGTCCTTTCTCCTGGTGTCTTCTACCAAGCTATTCGCAGAATCTTTCTAAGGCAGTCTTTAAATGTAGCTTCCTTCTAGCTAAGCCACTCCCCCTACTTACTAGATCTTTCTACAAGTAATTTAAACCTCACAGCAGTTAAGTCCTTTCAATCACCTGAGATTTACACCTAGATAACTCTTCAGATACCCATTCAGTTCAGCTAACCCAGACAAACACACACTTTTTTTTTGTTTTGTATGTTAGTTTTTTTTTACCCTAAATTAAAGGTCCAAGTACAAAAGTTCTTCTACTTTAGTCCCAGCAGAGAAGTCCAGTCACACAGCAGTCCTTTCTCCTGTTGTCTTCTGCCACTATTCACTTTTGAATATCTTATAACTGATTTAATTCTTCCTTGAATGTATCACAGTCACATTTTAATTCAGACTCATTCCTCCAGGGTCTAAATAGAAATAGGAGAGCAAAGTAGTAATGCTCTCTACTCTCAAATGTGCCTAGATGTAACTTACAGTGGTCAATAAGCCAAGGCTTATGTCTCTTAACAAGACAGCCGTCCACTCCTTTGACCTTGTAAATGTCATGTTTACAATCAGGTGAGGCATCAGTTTTGTAGTCATACCACTTAGCCACCTCAAATAAACACATTTGATCCATGTCTTCATGTCTATGGGGGTAGTACATGTCAATGGGGTTATTCTTCAAGATATGTCTTGAAGAGGGTCTCTTGAGAGCCAGTTCCTCAATCTCAGCACGAGGAATAATTACACATTTTCGCTTCTCTTTGTAGTTTACACTGAGAAAGCGCACAGCATCAGATTTGTCATACAAATGTGTACCAATCAAGTGATCACCGGCCTCATAAGCACCACATTCTCTGTGTAATAGGGTCTCCAACCCCAGTGACCACAACTGAGATGTCAGTGACTTGCTTGAACTGGCAATATCTTCCCAAAGATATTGCAAGCTAGTCTGCTCATGTTTAGTTATGTACGAAGTGATGTACCGAACCAGAGCCAATGAGTTGTCAGCCACAAACTGAACATCTATGTTTGCTTACCACATTAGAATAAGAGTATTGTTGTAGTCGTTGATGTACACCTCATTCTCTTCTGTGGGTAACTCATATACCCTCTTGATTGATTTTGCCTTCAAGTGGTGTCGCATAAATTAAAACAGTTCATTCATGCAACCATCCTGGCAGACACATCTGGGGAATCCGAAATGGCATCTTGTGTACCAATCAGATTTGTTCTTCACTACCCAGTGGCAGTATTTCGCACAAATATGGCGTTGAAACTTCTGCACCAACTTCCACAGTGTAGGACTGTTGTACTTGTCTGGAATGTGGCAAGTGATGTATTGCTTAATGAATACTAGCATTTGTGCTGCTTCATGTTCACCTATGCATTGGGCATCCTTGATCCACAGTAACATGTGAATATGAGGAGCGCCTCATGCCTGATACTCCATCCTCCAGAAGTAATGCTCCACAATACCAAGAGGTGGATTGTTCTTTGATATAATAAAAGTCAGAATATCATGAAATCACTTGTGGAAATGCCTTGTCACAGACACAAGGTCAAGTGAGCACATTTCTCTGAGAGTCATTGATGAAATGCCCTCTACATCACAATTTGCCCACTTCAACAGTTCTATGACCTCATCCCAGGCATACTCGGTACAACTGAGTGTGACAAACTATGTAGCTGCATCATACTCTTGCAGCATGGTCATCACCTCAGAGTGTCTGTGATACCAGGATTCTTTGGTGCCACGTATACTTGACAGAATGGAAGACAAATTCACTTGCACATTTTCATCCTTCTGCTTTAATTTCTCCAGAAACTGTGCAGCTGTTATTCAATCAAGTGGAGTTGTGAGATGAATAGTATGCGCAATAGATGCAGACAGTATGCTAGGCTCACTCTCCCACAGGAGATGAAACAGGTACTGTATGTTGCGTCTGAATTTGCCACCCTTACTGAGCACACGGATAGTACCATACTCAGCACCCTGTACATGCACTTCTCTTTCATCTAGGTGTCCACCTGACCCTTTTGGGAATAAATCTGGGAAATGGCATGCTTCCAATGTCACCTCCCAAATTCTGCCAGGCTCACCTTCCACCTGTTTCATTTGATAAAGATCAATGTTGTCCCGTACTGGATCTCTGCCATTCACTGGTTGAATTGTGTACTGTTCATACACATTATCGTTTGTCTCCACATTGACCTTCTCAATCATTGGTTTTGTGGTTTCCAACACATCATGTTCAACAGACACACTAGTCATGCGATCAATATCAAGGTCTGCATAAAAGGGATTGTTGCTCTTTAAATAAGTAAGAGCAAGCATCACCTTCTCTACATTGACAACATCCTGCCAAATGACCTTTGACTTTGTTGGAACAATATTGACAAGAATCACCAAAGTGTTCTCAATGGAGATTACCTCCAGATTTTCCTGCAGAAGAAGTGGAAGATACATGAAGGAACCCTTAAGAGATCTAATGAGTTCTTTTTGTGGAATGTTCCATGTCTTTGTGTTCAGACATAGAATAGTTTGAAATGGTTTCATAGTCTGAATAAGAATCCATTCAAACATATTCAATGTGGCAATCTCAGCTGGTATAACATGTGCCTCCATATTGTTCAAGACTGACCTTGGTGGCAGAATGTTAGCCTTCACTCTGGAGAAACAGTGCTTGCACATCACAATGATTGGGTCCAACTGAAAGTCACACTTTAACAGCAGAAATGCTGACAGTCGAAACCACATGTCATTGTACGGTGACAAGGTTTCCAGGTTCACTGTGGCCATTTGTTTCTCTAAACAGAGTGGATCACATGACACACATGCAGAGTCAAATTTCTGTGTCTTTGCCAACTCAGATTTGGCAATTGATTTCCCAAACTGCTTAAGAATAACAGTTTCTAAGACAGAGACAGAATTTCCATCAACAATTGATGACTGATCAATCACAGTATATGTCACACTGCTGACATGTCACAGCTGTGTCAGAAATGTCATGGCACCATGCATGTCACCAGACTGCAGTAACTCATTCAGACGAGTATACTAAGCAACAACTCATCAAGCCTCATAGACCCTGTACACAAAGTTTTGAATGCCTGATTGATTCACTCCCAGCATCCGCATGTGGTGAAAGACACTGTCGCAAACATCACTATCTAGAGATGTAAGTGAGTGACCTATAAGTCCAGTATGTGGATGGATCTCACAAAGGACTATCTCTCAAACAGTTTATGTCTGTCTTTACAATCAGTAATGACAAACAGGTTGATAAAGTGCTCAACTTTGTCAAATGATGATTGCTTTCAGTTGCAAGTCACATCACACCTCCCTGAGAGACAGTGACACTTACAAGGCTGAGTAGTTGCCTCACACTCATCATCTGACTCCATTGTAGTGTCATCACACAAACTCAGTATATTACAGAGTTTACTGAACTCATCAATGCAGATGTTGCTGTCCTTTTTCTGCGAGTAATATGACTCCTCCCAGAAATACACCTCTGAGTGCTGTGTATGCAGTCAGCGATCTGTGAAAACATCACAGAAATAGTGCAGGTTCAAGACAGGATACCATTGTAGCCTCATCTTAATGTCGTACACAACTTTCCTGAACTGCTCAAGAACATGTGACATCTTACACCACAAACATTGAAGAATAAATACTGCTCTATTAACAAACGTACGTATTTTGAGACACAATTTCATCAAAGAGAGATGACTCTTAATTTTTTTGCACTCACGTCTCATCACAGCAGCAATAAGTCTGTCAATCTAAGCTTTAGAAGCTAGTGATTGAAAATACTTTTGCTTCCTCAGATAACCATCAGCAGCTACGAATTTATGCTGCTGCTTAGTACATTTATTTATGCTTCCCTTTGTAACATTAGTGTTTCGTCTCACAGATTTCCACAACTGTTGCTCAGCTACACATGTTTTCCTTGCAGTTGAGCAAGTACATACTTTTTCTGTTGAGCAAGCAACCTGTGAAGTCACTCCTTGAGTGGAACGCTGAATCATTTTACGTCTTGAACTTGTATCACTGGGTTTCGGACCACTCTTAAGCAACAGTGAACTACTATGATGCCCATTTCATCTCTTCATAGAGCTCCGTCTCTGTTTAGAGAGCATCTTTCTTGTCTGGAAATTCACAGTAGTCTGCAAGAATCTTACAGAAGTATCAGACACCTGTATAATAAAAACAGAAAAACAAATATTTAGTGTTGATCTGTTTTTTTTTACTAACATAACATAGTGACACACAGTGCCCATGTGTCATATTAGAAGAATAAATAGTAGTCTTTAAAAAAATATTGCAGACATTATTACTCAAATAACTGAACACCACTAAACCAGTATACAATGTTTTCAAATGTTGGTGAACATAAGCTCACTTACGATATGAGAATATATATGTAAAAATGGCAAAAGTGAAGTACTGGCACAATGAAAGCATGCACGGTATTTTTTTCCCAATAAATACTGTTTTTAACAATATTTTAAAAATTAGTGTCAAATGTTCGACAGTGTCACAAAATATGATGTCGTGTGCATGAAAGTGGTGGGGCTTAGTGGGAGGGTGGTACCACTGGACCACCAGGGATGGGATTTAATCTTTCTTTAACTTCTGCCCATGATCGGGCTGCGAGTGGTCCACTGAACCACCAGGGATATAAGACATGTTATTTATATATATATATATGCCCGCAATCAGGCTGCAAGCAGTCCACTGAACCACCAGGGATATAAGACGTGTTATTTAAATACATATGCCCATGATCAGGCTGCGAGGGGGTCCACTGGACCACCAGGGATATAGGACATGTATTGGTTTTATACTTTTGCCACGATTGGGCAGTGGAGCACTTTTCCGCTTGTGCAGGGGGCGTCAGTCCCCGATGGCTGCAGCCTGGCAGGGTGCCAGGTGCAAGTCACTGGGGATGGGCGCACCTGCACGCGAATGGGTCCATAATGACATGCAAATGGCCCCATTTGTGCCTTGCATGCATTTTGGCCCCATTTGCATGTGCACCTTTGAATATCGCAGTTGATGCACCTAGTGCTATAGCACTTGCACTAGCGCATCCCGCTGCCCCTCTCTGGCCACTTGTGATGGTGCAGTGCCACTGCACCATGCACAATGTGGGTGGCCACAGAGCAATATTCAATGGTGCTGAGCCATGGCACAGCACTGTTGAATATCACCCTGTCAGCACCCTGGCACATCCCAGTTGTACTGCACTCAGGCTTGCGCCACAGCCTTGTGCAGTCTGAATATCCCACTCAGAGTGTCAGTCAGTAATTACTAGCACAGCTGCAAATGGAGGCAGAAAGCAGCATGCGTATCATAACACAAGAGGCAACCAATTACATGCCTCTGTGTAGCTGTGATTGTTTGAACTACCCTATAGAAATGAAATATTTTCCCACTAAGAAATCTTCTAGCATTTCTGCTTGACAGCAGCTACAGCCATTCACTGTAGTAATACTCACTGCATGCACTGTATTGGTTAGCAATGAGAAAGCATTATTCAATAACTTTTAAAATCACTGTGTTTTGGAACAGCCCACCAAAGCAATGTTGAAGCTGAGAGGGAAATCTTAGTTCCACATTCAGTTGTGACTAGACACTGCAGGAGAAACACTGATTTTTTTTTTTAGTAGCTCTCTGTCCACTTCTCAGCACAAAATCTAAGAATGGCATAAAACAGAAAATGGACTGAGTGGGTCATCATCATCAGCAGCAGCACAGTAAGGCACGCTTCAGAGTATGCTCAGAGGAGTGATTTTGGTAAAGACCTGCAGCTTCCAAATTTCTCTCTTAAGTGGTTTGGCAGGGGTTGCATGAGGTGGGAGCATCTCATGCCAACAATGCAAAGACTTCTGAAGACTCAAGGTCAGCCAGACATACTGCTGATTCATCTCAGAGGCAATGGTTTGGGCACCAAACGATGGGTAGATTTAATGTCAGAAGCAAAATTGGACCTTGCTTCTATTATTGCTATGTTACCTGCATGTAAGATCATTTTTTCTGATATTACAGAGTGTAGGGTCTGGCAAGCAGAACAACACATGTACCTGCTTGACAGAGCATGGAGGAAGGTTAACATACAAATATTTGGATATCTGCACATGTCTGGGATTCACACCATATGTCACCCTGAAATAAAGTATTGTAATAATTGGCTATACCTACCAGACAGTGTGCACTTCTCACATGTAGGCAATCGCCTTTTCCTGGGTGACCTTCGAGATGGAATCCTCACAGTTCTCTAAAAATATCAGACTGTTAAAGCAGATAGCACTTAAAAAAAGGCTCTTTTAAGAGCAAAAAAAAGTTGGTCAAAAAATAGAAAAGCTACATACATAACACACACAACACAAACACATGATATCTCACTTTCACACCACTACACAAATTTAGATGCATGGAGATGCTCAGAGTTGTGACATGCATTAAGCTATTGTTAACAAGATGTATTATTAATATGTTGCTATGTGGTTTCAGTATACGTATAAGACACAGTAAGACATGGCATTATGGAGACAGTACTCTGTTGTTAATCTCATATTATCTAATAATTAGTCTAGCCATGTAGCACGACTTCTTATAATAACTATAGAATAACAAAGATTTGATTGTCTGTACATTTGTAGTCTAAAATCTCTAAAGAGCAAAAAAATACACATGACAATATATCACAGTAATATACTGTTGTCTCTCTATTTATTACAGCTTAAAACAACAAATATCTAAACATGAGACTCTGGAGTTTGAGGGAGGTGTGCTGCCTGCTTGAGGCAGTTCAGACCAGAGGAAATCCACGCATCCTTAAGAGAAGTACCAACAGGAAGCTGGATATGATGTGGAGGTGCATTTACAGGTTCTTGCATATGATTTAAAAAATTTGAAACAAGAACCCGGGCATGTGCAAGAGGAAGTGGAAGCTGTTGCACCAGTGGTTCTATGTCCTAAAGAACAGAGGGGAGATACTGGAGAACAGCAAGTGCTGGTACTACCTTGCACATGAAATGTGGGAGGCTGCTGGAAAGCCTGCTGCAGAGAAGCACCTAACACATCGTGAGTAAAGAAACTATCTGTTACTCAGCATAGCATATTCTTAAACAGGAATCACTAACAAGATGCCTGTTGTGTTGAATAAGACAACACCTCAGGTAGTCAGGTATAAGACCACAGGCTGAGTACATCCACTACCTGAGGCATCACATTATCCCACCACACCACACAGCTTCAAGGCTGTTATTGCCACAATGCAATGTTCTGTTGTAATACAGACTGTTAAAAATTATGCACATTAATGTGTTACTGCAATCACGGTGATGATCTATTGATATACATTGCCTCACTGTTACAATGGGTCTGCATTCAGGTTGCAGTGGCTGGTCTTGAGGGGTTATTGCGTGGCTAACACCATCAACTCGTAAGTGTCCTATGTAATATCTTCCTCAAATCAGGCTGATATTCTATTGACGTCCATGGCCTTAGATTTACAATCAGTCTGCATTCAAGATGCAGTACCTCTTCTGGGAGGGAATGGGGTGCATTGTGTGGCTGGCACTGTGTAACTCCTAACTGTCCTAACTCATGTGATCCTGCAATAAAAAAAGCTGCACTGTTGATGTCTATGGATTTTGTTTTCCCGAGACTCTCTACTCACAATGTACTACCTGGCCTGGTCTGGGAGGGGTGGCATTGACTAGCTGACACCATGCAACTCCTAACTGCCCCAACTAGTCAGTTACTGCAATCATGGAGCTGCACCATTTATATTCATTACCTTTCTTTTCTGTGAGTCTCGCCTCAGGATGCAGTAGCTTCTCTGGGGGGTTGGGGGCGAGCACTGACTGGATGACACTGTACAAGTTGTAACTGCCCCAACTAGTGTGTTACTTTTATCATATAGCTGTACTGTTTACATCCATTACCTTTGTTTTACTCTTAGAGG
Source organism: Neoceratodus forsteri (assembly GCA_016271365.2). Lineage (NCBI taxonomy): Eukaryota > Metazoa > Chordata > Ceratodontiformes > Ceratodontidae > Neoceratodus > Neoceratodus forsteri. Next base: position 768,306,939 of record CM057449.1, on the reverse strand, counting down.
TCACCCAGGATGCAGTACCTGTTTTGGGGGGGCACATTGTCTAGCTGACACCAAGGAACTCCTAAGTATCCCAACCAGTGTGTTACTGCAATAATGGAGCTGTACCATTTATACCCATAAACTTTGTTTCCCTGTGACTCTCTACTCAGGATGCAGTACCTGCTCTGGGGGGGGAATTGCCTATCTGACACCGTGCAACTCATTACTGTCCCAATTAGTGTGTTATTGCAGTCATGGAGCTGTACAATTTCTATCCATAATGATAATTTTCCTGTGGCTCTCCACTGAGGATGCAGTACCTGAGCTACAGGCTGGTAGATTACCTAGCTGATGCCAAGCAGCTTCTAACTGTTCTAACTTGTGTGTCCCCTGCAACCACAAAGAAGAACCGTCAATGCTATTGACTTTCTTTTCCTTTTGACTCTACACTCACAATGCACTACCTCGCCTGCGGTGGGAGGAGGAGCATTTACTAGGTGACACTCTGCAACTCCTAACTGTCCAAACTAGACTTTTACTGCAATCATTAACCTGTACCATTTATATTCATAACCTTTGTTTCCTGTGAGTCTCATCTCAGGAAGCAGTACCTGTTTGGGGAGGTGGGGTAACTATCACAACTAGTGTGTTACTGCAGTCATGCACCTGTAACATTTATATTCATTACTTTTTTGTGAGTCTCCAATCAGTATACAACACCTCATCTGGGGGTGTATTAAGTAGCAGACAACACTACCGTTGTTCAAAGAAATCTGTTTTAAATAAGTTTGTTTGTTTGTTTTATTCGCTTAACGGGTAAGCACACTGGAAACAAGTTCCTTTTACAGGTGCGACCCACATATATTGCATACAGACAATACATAATCAAACATACATATACAATGCAGCAAATTGCAGACAAAAATGTCTTTGTTACGTATAAAATTCATTAAAAAAATTCATAAAAAACAGTTACAATTAAATTGAGATTCGAAATACATCCTTAATGCATCGGCAAACTTTTGACAGAACACAACCACTAATATCTTGAGGAATTTCATTCCAAATAAATGGAGCAATATAAGCAAAGGATCTTTGTCCACTTTTAGATTTCATAAAAGGAATCTCAGAAACCTACTGTCTGACCTATGTCAAGAATAATGACCATCAATATATGGTCTCAGAAACTTTGAAATACTATGTGGAATTCCAGAGTCCATAACTTTATATATGAACTTGGCCACACAGTATTGGAAATTTAATGAAACCGGTAACCAGCCCATTTCTTTCAAAATCACACAATGATGAGATGACTTAGAACAATTTAAAGCAAACTTAGCTATCAAGTGAAGTAAAGTGGATTTCTTTGAAATCACTGTCTCAGAAGCAGTGTCAGTAATCATAGCTGCATAGTTCACAATAGGAAGTAAGCAGCAATTTGAAATAACCAGCCTAGACTCAGGAATAAGAAATGAAGCAGTTCTGTACAAAGAACCTAATCTACAATGTATTCTTGAGGTAACCTCGAAAAATGAGATTCATAACTTAGATGAGAATCTAGTAATACCCCAAGATATTGAAATGTATCAACATAGTCAAACAGTAATCCATCAAGAGATTTAACTTCCAAAGTACCAACCTCAGATCTCAGTCTAGGTGGGTACCAAAACCATCACCTTTGTCTTAGATTTGTTTAAGAGTAATTTACAGGCCATAAGTGAAGACTGAAAATTGCACATTTCCTCTGTTAAAGAAACACCTAGATCTCCAACTGACAAACCCTGTGTATAAATTACTGCATCGTCAGCATAAAGTGTTAGAGAAGCATTATTAATCACACTTACTAGTTGATCAAAACAAAGAAAACAAAAGTGGCCCCAAAATAGAACCTTGTGTAACCCCACATAACCATTACAGAGTCTGATACAGCACCCTATATTTAACCCTTTGAAACCTATTTGTTAAATAATCCCTCGTCCAGTCAAGAAAGACTCACCAACTCCCAATGACTCAAGTCTAGAAATCAACAATTGGTGATCAACTGAGTCGAATGCTTAGTCAAGTCCACGAACACGGCACCGTCAGACACCCTTATCCATGCCATTAAGTACGCGTTCGTGAACTCGACCAAGGCAGTCTCAGTACTCCTTCCCTTTCTAAAACCATGTTGGTTCTGAGACAATAATCCAAAGCCATCCACATACCCAATCAACTGATTATAAACTATTCTTTCCTGAACTTTAGCTAAAGCAGACAAGATAGAAATAGGTCTGTAGTTACAAAACTCATATTGTGAACCAGATTTAAATATAGGAGTGACCAAAGTATGTTTCCATATATTAGGTATAGTACCTGTAACAAAAGACAAATTGAAAATAATACTAACTGGAAGTGCTATAACTGAGGCAGCATCCGCCAATAAACTAGGACATAAGCCATCAGAACCAGCTGAGCTGTCCCTCTTAATACAACGCAACAACTTCTCTACCTCCTTCGGAGTAGTAGTCCTTAAGTACAGTTTAGGATTAACTGTAAAATCTTCAGTCAATCCCAAGTAGTTCACCTTGGACTGGTCACTAAAGGAAGCAGGCAATGCAGTAAATTTCAAATTAAACTCGTTAGCTATCTTCAATGGACAAGACAACAAGTCACCGTTCAACCTCATTGAACCTGGTTGTCAAACATTAGGTCTTATAAAATTGTTAATTGTTTTCCAAAAAGTAGTAGCGTTAGATAACCCTTCACATTGTTTATGACGAATGTAGTCTGTTTTAGCCTTCCTTATCTTAGCCTTACATTGGTTCCTTAAAGTCCTATACGCATGATAACCAGAAGCAGAATGGTTCATTTTATACGTTTTCCAGGCCTTGTCTCATTGTCTCATGAGTTTAATCAAAGGAGGTGTTAACCACCCATAAGTTTTCCCTCGGACCCTTCTTTTAACAAGGGGAGCTAACTGGTCCAAAACATGTGTAAACTCAGTAATGAAAAAATGCAATGCAGAATCCACATCAGGGATAGAATATAAAAAAGACCAATCTATTTTACCCAACTCTGTACAAAAAGAATGTACATCAAATTTAGAAAAAGATCTCGAAATCCTTATAATTGGCTTAGACTTCTTCAGTCCCCATGTTTCCAAATACAGAAGACTGGATGATGATCACTAACGAATCAGAGTTCAAACCACATTTTATCATATTAATAGGTCTATTTGTTAATATCCAGTCCAGCAATGTGTGATTTCCTGATCTATTATTGTGTCAGTGGGCAAAGTAATAATTTGTTGTAAACCAGACTGAGACAAGACCGTATTTAACTTTGTTATATCTGAACCCATCCAATTTAAATTAAAATCCCCCAGTAGTATTAACTCTGTAGAAACCCCAGTATTTAAAGCATTTACAAGTTCTTGTAAGCCTGATTTGCTACCATTAGGTGGAAGATATACACAACAAATAGTTAATTTTTTGACGATTCCCAACAATAACTGAATAGTAATATGTTCACAATATTCCAAATTACTGTTAAATATAGTGGTCTCATTTACCATTAAATATTCCTTAACATAAAACAAAACCCACCCCTCTACCAGTGACACGATCCTTTCTAAAAGTTTATAAGCAGGTATACAAAGTTCAGTATCAAGAACAGGTAAGGTTAACCAGGTTTCAGTCAGTGCCAGAACATCCGGATTATATAAACTAATCCATGACTCCACCTCATGAAATTTAGATGTTAAACAATACATTAAAATGCATAATTTTGAGGCCATATGAATGCTGCAAAAAATCACTATCTGCCATATCGTTTGCTAAAGGACCAGGGTTGCTTTCAACATTGCCAGATCGAATTAGCAAGAGAAAGCAATGTAACCAGGTTCTTATGCAAACAGGCAGAACACATTTTCGTGTCTTATATTTCCTAACACTGTAACCCAAATTATAACACATGTATTTAACCTTTACACCAAATAAATGACTATAATTAGGAATAAACAGTTGAGTCTGGAACTCCAGAATCTGATTATTTTCATACGTTCTAAAGTCATTATTAACACACATAGAACAAAATAACCCATCAGTACACAAAACACAAAGTGTATAGGCTACACACAACAATATCCCTCTGTTAATCATAACTAATCTATAGGTACAAACCCAAAAGAAATGATTAACTCTAAGCAAGATATTACAAACTCTAGTAGCCCAGTCCGTCCCCAGTCTGACTCCGGTCAGACTCCTCTCTTCACTTTGCCGTCCCACTTAGCTGCTGCCGCTTTGACGCTGCCGCTGTGTAGAAGGCAGCCTTTATATTGAAATCGCCCCCCCTCCACTTCCCAGAGCTGCCACCATCTGGAAAAATGTGGAGACCAGTACAGAATTCAATGAAAGCAGGTGATGGCAATAATGCTGCAAGCAGGTCAGGTACTGTGCTATTACCTAGCAACCCAAATCAGTCACAGCTCCACAGAACTTTAGCATATACAGTTCTCAACAACAGATGACTCATGTGCAGACTCAAACAGCAGTCTATGCAGCACACTTCAGGTCCTGTAGCAGCTTCAATGTGATTAAAGTTAAAATCAGTCTACGAGTTAAGGGGGAGGGGGGTAAAACAGGTCAAACACAGCAATTCAGGTTTCACTCACAGGCTTGCAGGCTGTGAAATTGTAATTCACAGCAGTCGTTGGTAACTCACAGATGGCAACACTGACAGATAGAGTGTTATCAGCAAAAGATAAGAGGAAATAGCCAGTCACAGAGCCTGCCACACTCCGGTCAGACTCCTCTCTTCACTTTGCCGTCCCACTTAGCTGCTGCCGCTTTGACGCTGCCGCTGTGTAGAAGGCAGTCTTTATATTGAAATCGTCCCCCCTCCACTTCCCAGAGCTGCCACCATCTGGAAAAATGTGGAGACCAGTACAGAATTCAATGAAAGCAGGTGATGGCAATAATGCTGCAAGCAGGTCAGGTACTGTGCTATTACCTAGCAGTCCAAATCAGTCACAGCTCCACAGAACTTTAGCATATACAGTTCTCAACAACAGATGACTCATGTGCAGACTCAAACAGCAGTCTATGCAGCACACTTCAGGTCCTGTAGCAGCTTCAATGTGATTAAAGTTAAAATCAGTCTACGAGTTAAGGGGAAGGGGGGTAAAACAGGTCAAACACAGCAATTCAGGTTTCACTCACAGGCTTGCAGGCTGTGAAATTGTAATTCACAGCAGTCGTTGGTAACTCACAAGTGAAGACACATATACCACACTCAATGCATATCATTATTACCTTTCATTTACAGATCATCAGAGGCACTCCCCACCACGCAGTGAGGTAGTACCAGCCCAAGCTGAGGCTGTGGAGACCAAACAGTCTGACTCAGACAGTGTTATCATTGTAGAGTCAGAAGGTAAGAAAATCTTAGTAAAAATGATTTTGAATAGTTGCTCTCAGTACTTGGTGTTTTGAATAGAAAAATAAAGAAAAAAGATAATTTTTTTGCATTCGCAATGTTATTTATTAATGTTATCCTTACGCTAAAATCAATACTCGTTGTACCATTGTCAGTTTTCTCTAGAGTAGTTATGATGTTAAATCAGTCCCCCTCCTCCGCCATCCCTCCAGACAGCCATGTGCCTCCCCCACATCTCTCAATTCCTCCAGATAGCCGTACTGCAAACGCTGCTCTACTTGTACTATTACTGTATACTAATCTTCTCACACAACAGCGGCAGGAATCTGAATACATAGCCTGTGTGCAACATAAGTAAAAGTCATTCTCCTATATTGTACACATCTCCAATAAGAGGCATATGTAATAAATGGTCATGCCTCTATTATAGTAGTGTTTATGTACAAAATAATTAGCATATTATTTGTTTAACGATTGATAAAATCTCACAACTACATGTTGTGAGGGAGGCACATGACTAACTGTGATACATTGTACCATGCCAGAATCATAACATAAATAGATAGTAAGACTATAACAGCATTCTTTACCATGTACATATTCAGATGATGTATATTAAACAATCTATGTATTTTCTACTGGTCGGGAGATTGCTGCAACACCATGGACACAGGTGAAGCAGGAGCCTGGCAGCAGTGCTGAACATAAGTCTAGTAACAGAAACACATACTGATGTCATTGACTGCTGACAACAGTATTAGTTCATGTTATATCCTAGTCTATGTTAAGTCAAGCATTAAAGCTGAACAGTAGGTGTACATGGCTTAACTTTAGCTGTGCTTTATGTATCATGGAAAACTAACTGGTTCTGCAGTGAGCAGCATGCATTGTTGACTGAGACCACACATCTCAGTAAGCTAACTTATCTGTGACTCCAATCAAAGAGCTCTACCATTTATTTCCATAGCCTTTGTCTTCCTGTGACTATCCACTCAGACAGCAGTACCTGGTCTGGGGGTTACATTTCCTGGCTGAGCCCATAAAACCCCTACCTATTCAAACTTGTGTACACCTGTAATCACAGAACTCTATCATTGATGTACATAGCTTTAGATTAGCTGTGACTATCCACTCTGCATGCAGTAACTGATCTGTTGAGGTTTCAAGCTATTCTGTGACTGACAACATGAAACTACAAACATTTGTAACTTTATGTTACTGCAAATAGAGAGGCATAACGTTGATGTCCATGGACTTTGTTTTGCTGCGGCTCCACTCACGATGCAGCTCCTTGCCTGGGGGATACTGCCTAGCTGACACCGTACAACTCCTAACTGTCCCATCTAGTATGTTACTGCAATCATGGAGCTGTATCATTTATATCCATAGCCTTTGTTTTCCTGTGAGTCACCACTGAGGATGCAGTACCTGCTCTGGGGGGGGCATTGCCTGGCTGATGCCGTGCAACTCCTAACTGTCCTGACTAGTGTGTTACTGCAATAATGGAGCTGTACCATTTATATTCATAGCCTTTTTTTTCCTGTGAGTCCCCACTCAGGATGCAGTACCTGCTCTGGGGTGGGGGGCATTGCCTAGCTGATGCCATGCAACTCCTAACTGTCGTAACTTGTGTATCCCTGCAACCACAGAGGTGCACCGTTGATGTCTATCTACTTTTGTTTCCTGTTACTCTCCACTCAGGATGCACTACCTGGCCTGGGGGGCATTGCCTAGCTAGCATCATACAACTCCTAACTGTCCCAACTAGTCTATTACTGCAATCATGGAGCTGTACCATTTATATCCATAACCTTTGTTTTCCTGTGAGTCTCCACTCAGGATGCAGTACCCGGTCTGTGGTGGTGGGGGGCATTCCCTGGCTGACAACATGCAACTCCAAAGTGTCCAAACTTGTGTGTTCCTGCAATCACGGTGGTGTACCATTAATATCCATAGGCTTCCTTTTCCTGTGACTCGACACTCAGAATGCATACCTCACCTGGGGGTTGCATTGCCTAACTGACACCATATAACTCCTAACTCTCCAAAATAGTATGGTACTGATATCATGGAGCTGTACCGTTTATATACAAAGCCTTTGTTTCACTGTGAGTGTCCACTCAGGATGCAGTACCTGCTCTGGGGTGGGCATTGCCTGGCTGACGCCATGCAACTCCTAATTGTCCTAACTTGTGTGGACCTGCAATCAGGGAGGTATACCATAAATGTTCATGCCCTCAGGTTTGCTCTGCCTGTCCACTCAGGATGTAGTACCTGTTCTATAGTGGGGTGGCATTGCCTGACTCAGGCCATGAAAGTCCTAACTGTCCTAACTTGCATGCAGCTGCAGTCAGGAAGCTATAGTGTTGATGTCCATGGCCTCAGGTTTGCTGTAGCTCTACACTCATGATGCAGTACCTGGTCTGTGGACGGGGTGAACATTGCCTTGCTGAGGGTGCAGAACTCCTAACTGTCCAAATTGTGTCTGCACCTGAAATCAACGAAGTGTACCATTCATCTACATTTACCCAATATACATGTCACTCTATTGTCAAGATGCACTACCTCTCCACAGGGTAGAAGAGAACTAAACAGGTTCATCGCCTGACTGGTGACAGACAACTACCCATCAGCATAACTTCTGTCTATCTAAACCCAAAATACATATCTACAACTATTGTAAAAATATCAGCCCCAGAAAGCACACCTCATGAGATTAAACAGAACCAGCAAAGTACATTTGTCACTGTAACATGTAATATTTCTTTTTTTCCTCTTTACAGATCTGCCATGTAAAAAAAGGCTGCACTGTGCACTGTTGCTGTGTTTATAGACTCTAGTACAAGGTTAACTCTCTCAAAGAAGAAGTGGCAGGCCTACGGGAGGGACAGGCTAAAATACTGTCCCTCCTTACAGCACAGCAGACAACAGCCAACCTTGTGCTCAAGCCTGTGGGCACAGCAGCAGGTAGCAGTGCACACACCAGCACTGCTTCACCTGCGAACATCTCATCCAGTCTCCCTGACCAGTGATGGATGGCCTGCACAGCCATTCCTGGTATCTCTCCTCACTCTGGCATAACAGCTTCCACTCCCACTGCACCTTCACATCTATCCAACTTCCTGCCTGGGCTGCCTCAAGCGGCAGCACACCTCCCTCTGACAGGACCTGTTTTTGTAAATAGTTACATTTTGAAGTGTTTTTAGAAAAGTTGAGAAAGTTAGCAATCAAACATTTTATAATGAATATTTTATTTATACGTAACAAATACATATTTTTTCTAAATTCACAATTTTTATACAACTTTTAATAAGAAATATTTATTTTAACAGAAACATGTATATTTCTTTTCTAATTTATGTTAAGTGGATCATGTTTAAATTGTTTTGTTAAAATCTTTTTCTAAATCAAACTTTTTAAATGAATATTGTTTATTAAAAGATCTTTTTTTTGTAAAGATGCAAGAATTATTCTCGTAATTTTTTATTTTTCTATACAATTAGTGTTAAAATAAGTTACTAAATATTTTCTTAAAAAAAGAGTTGTTCTTCTACACATTTGATATTATAAGTATTTTGCACAGCTATTGCCATGATGACTTTGTTTGCATGACATACAAAACCATTTACAAGAAATGTTTCTCAAGTTGTGCTATTGTACCTGGTGTAGGGGGTCAGGCTAAAATTACCTGGCTAATGCCATGACACTCCTAAGTATAGTAACTTTTCTGTTGCTGCAATGAGAAGGTCTGATATTGATATCCATTACCTTAGTTTAACAATGTGTGTCCACTCACCGTACAGTAACTGATCATGTGAGGGGGGACATTTCTGGCTAACACTGTGCATCCCCTAACTGTTCAAACATGTGTGTTCCTGCAATCAAAGTCATGTACTGTTTATCTTCATGCCCTCACTTTTACCATGGGTCTCCACTCAGGATACAATGTCCAATCTGAAGGGGAGGGGGTCATTGCCTGGCTGGCGCCATGCAACTCCTAACTGTCCTAACTTGTGTGTTTCCACAACCACAGAATGCACAATCAATGTTCATAGAGTTTTTTTCCTCTCACTCTCTACTCAGGATGTACTACCTGGTGGGGGGGCAGGGGGCATTGCCTGTATGATGCCATGCAACTCATAACTGGTCCAACTTCTGTGTTACTGCAATCATGGACATGTAACATTAAAATTGATAACCTTTGTTTTCCTGTTATTTTGCATTCAGGATGCAGTACCTGCTGTGCATGAGGGGTTTGGGTTGGACATTCCCTGGCTGATGTCATACAACCACTATGGCTGGCTAATGCCATGCACCCTCTAACTCTCTTAACTTGTGTGTTCCTGCAGTCAAAGTGGTGTACTGTTTATCTTCATGTCCTCACTTTTACCATGGGTCTCCACTCAGTATACAGTGTCTGATCTGGAGGGGTGGGGGCATTGCCTGGCTGATGCCATGCAACTCCTAACTGTCCTAACTTGTGTACACCTGCAACCACAAATGTGCACCGTTGATGTCTATGGACTTTCATTTCCTGTGACTCTCCACTTAGGATGCACTACCTGGCCTGGGAGGGGGGGCATTGCCTAGCTGACACCATGCAACTCCTAACTGTCCCAACTAGTGTGTTACTGCAATCATGTAGGTGTAACATTTATATCCATAACCTTGCTTTTCTTGTGGGTCTCCACTCAGGATGCAGTACCTGATCTGCGGGGGGCATTGCTTGGCTGATACCATGCAACTCCTAACTGTCCTAACTTGTGTGCCCCTGCAACCACAAAGGTCCACCATTGATGTCCATGGACTTTCTTTTCCTGTGACTCTCCACTCAGGATGCATTACCTGTCCTGTCATTGGGGGGGCATAACTTAGCTGACATCGTACAACTCCTAACTGTCACAACTAGAGTGTTACAGCAATCATGGAGCTGTACCATTTATATCCATAACCTTTATTTTCCTGTGATTCTCCACTCAGGATGCAGTACCTTCTCTTGGGGGGGGGCATTGCCTGGCTGATGCTGTGCAACTCCTAACTGTCCTACCTTGTGTGTCCCTGCAACCATGGAGGTCCACTGTTAATGTCTATGAACTTTTTTCCTGTGATTATCCACTCAGGATGCACTAACTGCCCTGAGAGGGAGGTGGGGAATTCCCTAGCTGACTCCATTCAACATCAAACTATCTGAAGTAGTGTGTTACTGCAATAATGCACCTGTACCAATGTTTCTTTAGCTGTGAGCATTGGGGTGTGCATTGGGTCATCGGCACTATCTCTCACCCCATTGCATGCGCAAAGAAGCTGAGGTGGTGAAGAATATGACAATGGGGTGAGGATGGGGGGGCAACGGGGGGTTTCAACCCTAACACCAAATTTCCTCACTTTTGTTGCTGTGGAATAACCCTTAATGCTGCATTAAATGGAGTTTCTTCCCATGAATTTCCCTTCTTTTTGAGAATGAGGAGTATAAATAGTTAATGGAATGTAGAGGTGAGAGCGCAGGCCCTTTGGGCCCCGCGCTCCCACCACATGATGTTTTGTCACATAGTAATAGTGACTGCATCAAAAAGACAAACAGAAGTGGAAATTAAAATGGTTACACTAGTAATGCAAATGCAAGCACAAATGAAAACGCAAAGGGTAACACACACGTTGGCGTACACGGGAAGGGTAATGCAAAGGGCTACAGAAACGCAAGTGGAAACAGTAAGGGTAACAGTAACAAAAGCACACACCCTGGTTTTCCCCAGGAGTTGCATGGAGAAACACAGTGACTACTAAGAATGTATGCATAATAATGTGGCTCGGACCAGAAAATGAGGAGTTGGAATACTAAATTTCTTATATCTCAGGAACCGTATGATGTAGAAACAAAATTTAAATTTCACATGATTCATGACTTCCCTGGCTATGTTTTACTGAATGCTTAGCCCCATAGGGGTTAAGCATGTTTCTGCCAAAAAAAGTATCTTGTACAGTTTCCGAGATACGGGCCCCGAAAAGCACGGCGGCTGCCACAGTGTTAGTCTATGGGAAAAAGTGTCAACTTTGGAGTATCATAACTTTGCATCCCTGCAAAATTTTATTTCACCAAACCACAAAAAGGAACATCTGTCAGATCTTGACTATCTTCCCTCCAAATTTCAGCACAAAAGACCAAACTGTTACTTTGCAGCAGGGTGGCAAAGAATTCCTTTCATTTTGCCCATACTTTGAAAAGTATACTTGGGATGGAAGAAAAAGGGGATATATTGCTGATGGGTGACCTGAATATGCCAGATGTTGACTGGAGCACCTTTGCTGCAGCCACATCCAAGAGCAGGGCCATTCTCAATGCCCTGCAGGGGGCATGCCTCAGACAGCTAGTTTTGGAACCCACTCAGGAGAGAGAAACCTTAGACCTGGTACTCTCAAATGGGGATGGAAAGAGGATCTCTGATCTTGAAGTGGGTAGTCATCTGGGAACAAGTGACTACCAAACAGTGTGGTTCACGATAAACTTAGCTGTAGAGTCAAGCCACACAAAAGTGAAGGTACTGGACTTCAGGAGGGCTGATTTTGTCAAAATGGGAGACAGCCTCAGAAAAGCACTAGCAAACAGGCAAGAAGGTGGAGTGGAGCAACAATGGGGAAACATCAAAACCGCCATCACAGAGGCAACAAGTCTTTGTGTGAAGCAAATAAACAAATCAAAACTAAAGAAAAAACCACTATGGTTCTCAAAAGAAGTGGCAGGGAAGGTAAGGGAAAAAAGATGGCATTCAGGAAGTGTAAGGAAACACAGAAGAAGCAGGACAGAGAACTGTACCAGTTAAAGCAGAAGGAAGCGGGTAAGGCAGTCAGAAGAGCAAAGGCCCAAACTGAGGAAAAGATAGCCAACTAGGTTAAGAAGGGGAATAAAACCTTTTATAGGTACAGTAGGGAGCAAATAAAGATTAAGGCAGGGATACTGAGGCTGAACAAAGAGGAAGGTGGTTGGGCAGAGGGCGACAGTGAAAAAGCAGGGATACTGAATGAATACTTCTGCTCAGTATTCACAATGGAAAAGCAGGGGGAAATACCTAATCTGGTCAATAGAAGCAGTCTGGATAGGGGACTGGATATTAGTCCCTTCACAGAAGAAAGGGTTCTGAAAGAACTCTTAAAACTGAAGGTGGATAAAGCAATGGGGCCTGATGGGATGCACCCCAGAATTTTAAAAGAACTAAGGGAAGAACTAGTAACACCACTGACTACCTTTTTTAATAAATCATGGGAGGATGGGGTGGTACCTGAGGACTGGAGGAGGGGGATGTGATTCCCCTTCACAAAAGTTGGAGCAAGACAGAGGCAGGAAACTACAGACCTGTCAGTTTGACCTCTGTGGTAGGTAAAATGATGGAATCACTTCTGAAGGAAATAATTCTTGAGTACCTAGAGGCCAGTGGGACACAGGACCCAAGGCAGCATGGATTCACAGCAGGAAGGTAATTTTAGACAAATCTAATTGATTTCTTTGACTGGGTGAATAAAGCAGTAGACCAGGGAGGGGCTGTGGACATGGCCTACCTAGACTTTAGCAAGGCATTTGACACAGTCCTGCACAAAATATTAATAAACAAATTAGCCAGCCTGGGAGTGGGTCCTAGGGTAGTAGACTGGGTAAAACACTAGTTGGACAACAGGGCACAACGGGTAATAGTAAATGGAGTCCACAGTGAAGAAAGGATGGTTACTAGTGGGGTACCACAGGGTTCAGTACTGGGACCAGTCCTTTTTAATGTCTTTATAAGTGACATTGCAGAGGGACTGGAAGGGAAAGTATAACTCTTTGTAGATGACACAAAGATCTGCAACAGGGTTGATACGCAAGGGGGTGGAAAGGATGAAAAGGGACTTGGCAAGGTTGGAGGAATGGTCAAATGTATGGCAGCTTAGATTCAATGCAAAGAAGTGCAAAGCAATGCACCTGGGAAACAAAAACCTAGGGGAAGAGTAAGGAGGGCTGGGGGATACTGGGATGCATAGGGAGAGGCATCACCAGTAGAAAACAGGAAGTTGTTGGCCCCCTGTACAGACAGTTGGTAAGACCACATCTGATGTACTATGTACAGTTCTGGAGACCCCATTTCTGCAAAGACATAGACAGGGTAGGGCTGTCCAGAGGAGGGCAGAGTCTGCATCAGAAGACATATGAAGAAAGACTAAAGGAACTAAAGATGTATAGCCTCGAGGAAAGGAGGGAGAGGGGGGACATGATAGAAACTTTCAAATACCTCAAGGGAATCAACAAAGTCCAAGAGGGTAGCATCTTCCAGAAAAAGAGGTGTGCAAAAACAAGGGGGCACAATTTGAAGATAGAGGGGGACGGCTCAGAGGTAATGTGAGGAAGTATTTCTTCACAGAGAGGGTTGTGGATACATGGAACAGCCTTCTTCTGGAGGTCATAGAGTCAAAAACAGTGGGGGAATTCAAGAATGCATGGGACAGACATAAGACAATTCTAGTGGGAGGTAGAAGGAAGTAGGCTGTTGGTTAACTAGGATCTGCAGCTTATCTGTTAGGTAGGGAAATGGGCAGACTAAGTGGGCCAAGTGGGCCTTATCCACTGTCAAATTCTATGCTTCTATGTAGTGACGTGATTTATGACACTTTTTGCAAAAATTTGCAAAAGTGTCACAGGTTCAACACTACTTTGCGACACTACTTTTCCCAGAAATTTTAAAAACATATTTCAGGGGTGTTTAACCCCAAAATAAAAACATGGCTAGTATCTCCAGGGCTCGAATAGGTAAACATAAAAATAATTATGTCCCTAGATGTTCCCAATTTTAAATGCCAAGCATTTCTGTGATCAGTAACTGAAAACAAAATGGTGGATTTTCGACGCTACTAGGGCCATTTGTGACACTTTCAAACTTTTTGTTAACTTTTCCCATTGACTTATAATGGGAAATTGTTTTCTGAATAACTTTTGAACTGTTTAATATTTTTTCATGATATCTTCAAAAGGCACATCAGGGACCCTGGCCACATGTTCCCTGAAGTGTTTGGATCAGTTGC